>OX493388.1:27615398-30087898 GCA_950371165.1 Lacanobia oleracea | reverse complement strand
AATTTTTGTGAAAATTTTAATACTTACCAACCTTATCTAGTATACCCCTTAAGTAATTTCTGTTCTATTTGCGGAATCGAGTTTCCACCTGTCTAACCTCGGTTTTCGGGCGCTTTGCGCGAACTGAAAATCCGATCGGTCGCTGAAAACTCGATTTTTTCCTGAAAAAAGTGGGTTTTTTGACCACCGTGCAACATTTTTGCTCTTTTCAAAATTCTGAAAACGGTCTAGCTAGCTCGCCCGCGCCGAGACGCGTCTTCCGACACCTCAAACGTGCGGCTGGCTCGCATAGAACCGCGAAAAATTTAAAACATTCCTTTTTAGCATTTCACCAAAATCACCTAAGGAAGCCCCGTTCAGACAAAAATTGCAATATCTTTATAACTAGGATAGATATTTTGACACAGTTTTCAGCTGTTACGTTGTCGAATAGGTCTCCCTTAACGTTTTGACTAATTTTATTGACCTACCCTGAAATTAATTTTCAGTCCTAGTACTTAGGCAATTTTTGTGAAAATTTTAATACTTACCAACCTTTATCTAGTATAACCCTTAAGTAATTTCTGTTCTATTTGCGGAATCGAGTTTCCACCTGTCTACCTCGGTTTTCGGGCGCTTTGCGCGAACTGAAAATCCGATCGGTCGCTGAAAACTCGATTTTTTCCTGAAAAAGTGGTTTTTTGACCACCGTGCACATTTTTGCTCTTTTCAAAATTCTGAAACGGTCTAGCTAGCTCGCCCGCGCCGAGACGCGTCTTCCGACACCTCAAACGTGCGGCTGGCTCGCATAGAACCGCGAAAAATTTAAAACATTCCTTTTTAGCATTTCACCAAAATCCACCTAAGGAAGCCCCGTTCAGACAAAAATTGCAATAATCTTTATAACTAGGATAGATATTTTGACACAGTTTTCAGCTGTTACGTTGTCGAATAGGTCTCCCTTAACGTTTTGACTAATTTTTATTGACCTACCCTGAAATTAATTTTCAGTCCTAGTACTTAGGCAATTTTTGTGAAAATTTTAATACTTACCAACCTTTATCTAGTATACCCCTTAAGTAATTTCTGTTCTATTTGCGGAATCGAGTTTCCACCTGTCTAACCTCGGTTTTCGGCGCTGTGCGCGAACTGAAAATCCGATCGGTCGCTGAAAACTCGAATTTTTCCTGAAAAAAGTGGTTTTTTGACCACCGTGCACATTTTTGCTCTTTTCAAAATTCTGAAAACGGTCTCTAGCTAGCTCGCCCGCGCCGAGACGCGTCTTCCGACACCTCAAACGTGCGGCTGGCTCGCATAGAACCGCGAAAAAATTTAAAACATTCCTTTTTAGCATTTCACCAAAATCCACCTAAGGAAGCCCCGTTCAGACAAAAATTGCAATATCTTTATAACTAGGATAGATATTTTGACACAGTTTTCAGCTGTTACGTTGTCGAATAGGTCTCCCTTAACGTTTTGACTAATTTTTATTGACCTACCCTGAAATTAATTTTCAGTCCTGTACTTAGGCAATTTTTGTGAAAATTTTAATACTTACCAACCTTTATCTAGTATACCCTTAAGTAATTTCTGTTCTATTTGCGGAATCGAGTTTCCACCTGTCTAACCTCGGTTTTCGGCGCTTTGCGCGAACTGAAAATCCGATCGGTCGCTGAAAACTCGATTTTTTCCTGAAAAAAGTGGTTTTTTGACCACCGTGCACATTTTTGCTCTTTTCAAAATTCTGAAAAACGGTCTAGCTAGCTCGCCCGCGCCGAGACGCGTCTTCCGACACCTCAAACGTGCGGCTGGCTCGCATAGAACCGCGAAAAATTTAAAACATTCCTTTTTAGCATTTCACCAAAATCCACCTAAGGAAGCCCCGTTCAGACAAAAATTGCAATATCTTTATAACTAGGATAGATATTTTGACACAGTTTCAGCTGTTACGTTGTCGAATAGGTCTCCCTTAACGTTTTGACTAATTTTTATTGACCTACCCTGAAATTAATTTTCAGTCCTAGTACTTAGGCAATTTTGTGAAAATTTTAATACTTACCAACCTTTATCTAGTATACCCCTTAAGTAATTTCTGTTCTATTTGCGGAATCGAGTTTCCACCTGTCTAACCTCGGTTTTCGGGCGCTTTGCGCGAACTGAAAATCCGATCGGTCGCTGAAAACTCGATTTTTTCCTGAAAAAAGTGGTTTTTTGACCACCGTGCACATTTTTGCTCTTTTCAAAATTCTGAAAACGGTCTAGCTAGCTCGCCCGCGCCGAGACGCGTCTTCCGACACCTCAAACGTGCGGCTGGCTCGCATAGAACCGCGAAAAATTTAAAACATTCCTTTTTAGCATTTCACCAAAATCCACCTAAGGAAGCCCCGTTCAGACAAAAATTGCAATATCTTTATAACTAGGATAGATATTTTGACACAGTTTTCAGCTGTTACGTTGTCGAATAGGTCTCCCTTAACGTTTTGACTAATTTTTATTGACCTACCCTGAAATTAATTTTCAGTCCTAGTACTTAGGCAATTTTTGTGAAAATTTTAATACTTACCAACCTTTATCTAGTATACCCCTTAAGTAATTTCTGTTCTATTTGCGGAATCGAGTTTCCACCTGTCTAACCTCGGTTTTCGGGCGCTTTGCGCGAACTGAAAATCCGATCGGTCGCTGAAAACTCGATTTTTTCCTGAAAAAAGTGGTTTTTTGACCACCGTGCACATTTTTGCTCTTTTCAAAATTCTGAAAACGGTCTAGCTAGCTCGCCCGCGCCGAGACGCGTCTTCCGACACCTCAAACGTGCGGCTGGCTCGCATAGAACCGCGAAAAATTTAAAACATTCCTTTTTAGCATTTCACCAAAATCCACCTAAGGAAGCCCCGTTCAGACAAAAATTGCAATATCTTTATAACTAGGATAGATATTTTGACACAGTTTTCAGCTGTTACGTTGTCGAATAGGTCTCCCTTAACGTTTTGACTAATTTTTATTGACCTACCCTGAAATTAATTTTCAGTCCTAGTACTTAGGCAATTTTTGTGAAAATTTTAATACTTACCAACCTTTATCTAGTATACCCCTTAAGTAATTTCTGTTCTATTTGCGGAATCGAGTTTCCACCTGTCTAACCTCGGTTTTCGGGCGCTTTGCGCGAACTGAAAATCCGATCGGTCGCTGAAAACTCGATTTTTTCCTGAAAAAAGTGGTTTTTTGACCACCGTGCACATTTTTGCTCTTTTCAAAATTCTGAAAACGGTCTAGCTAGCTCGCCCGCGCCGAGACGCGTCTTCCGACACCTCAAACGTGCGGCTGGCTCGCATAGAACCGCGAAAAATTTAAAACATTCCTTTTTAGCATTTCACCAAAATCCACCTAAGGAAGCCCCGTTCAGACAAAAATTGCAATATCTTTATAACTAGGATAGATATTTTGACACAGTTTTCAGCTGTTACGTTGTCGAATAGGTCTCCCTTAACGTTTTGACTAATTTTTATTGACCTACCCTGAAATTAATTTTCAGTCCTAGTACTTAGGCAATTTTTGTGAAAATTTTAATACTTACCAACCTTTATCTAGTATACCCCTTAAGTAATTTCTGTTCTATTTGCGGAATCGAGTTTCCACCTGTCTAACCTCGGTTTTCGGGCGCTTTGCGCGAACTGAAAATCCGATCGGTCGCTGAAAACTCGATTTTTTCCTGAAAAAAGTGGTTTTTTGACCACCGTGCACATTTTTGCTCTTTTCAAAATTCTGAAAACGGTCTAGCTAGCTCGCCCGCGCCGAGACGCGTCTTCCGACACCTCAAACGTGCGGCTGGCTCGCATAGAACCGCGAAAAATTTAAAACATTCCTTTTTAGCATTTCACCAAAATCCACCTAAGGAAGCCCCGTTCAGACAAAAATTGCAATATCTTTATAACTAGGATAGATATTTTGACACAGTTTTCAGCTGTTACGTTGTCGAATAGGTCTCCCTTAACGTTTTGACTAATTTTTATTGACCTACCCTGAAATTAATTTTCAGTCCTAGTACTTAGGCAATTTTTGTGAAAATTTTAATACTTACCAACCTTTATCTAGTATACCCCTTAAGTAATTTCTGTTCTATTTGCGGAATCGAGTTTCCACCTGTCTAACCTCGGTTTTCGGGCGCTTTGCGCGAACTGAAAATCCGATCGGTCGCTGAAAACTCGATTTTTTCCTGAAAAAAGTGGTTTTTTGACCACCGTGCACATTTTTGCTCTTTTCAAAATTCTGAAAACGGTCTAGCTAGCTCGCCCGCGCCGAGACGCGTCTTCCGACACCTCAAACGTGCGGCTGGCTCGCATAGAACCGCGAAAAATTTAAAACATTCCTTTTTAGCATTTCACCAAAATCCACCTAAGGAAGCCCCGTTCAGACAAAAATTGCAATATCTTTATAACTAGGATAGATATTTTGACACAGTTTTCAGCTGTTACGTTGTCGAATAGGTCTCCCTTAACGTTTTGACTAATTTTTATTGACCTACCCTGAAATTAATTTTCAGTCCTAGTACTTAGGCAATTTTTGTGAAAATTTTAATACTTACCAACCTTTATCTAGTATACCCCTTAAGTAATTTCTGTTCTATTTGCGGAATCGAGTTTCCACCTGTCTAACCTCGGTTTTCGGGCGCTTTGCGCGAACTGAAAATCCGATCGGTCGCTGAAAACTCGATTTTTTCCTGAAAAAAGTGGTTTTTTGACCACCGTGCACATTTTTGCTCTTTTCAAAATTCTGAAAACGGTCTAGCTAGCTCGCCCGCGCCGAGACGCGTCTTCCGACACCTCAAACGTGCGGCTGGCTCGCATAGAACCGCGAAAAATTTAAAACATTCCTTTTTAGCATTTCACCAAAATCCACCTAAGGAAGCCCCGTTCAGACAAAAATTGCAATATCTTTATAACTAGGATAGATATTTTGACACAGTTTTCAGCTGTTACGTTGTCGAATAGGTCTCCCTTAACGTTTTGACTAATTTTTATTGACCTACCCTGAAATTAATTTTCAGTCCTAGTACTTAGGCAATTTTTGTGAAAATTTTAATACTTACCAACCTTTATCTAGTATACCCCTTAAGTAATTTCTGTTCTATTTGCGGAATCGAGTTTCCACCTGTCTAACCTCGGTTTTCGGGCGCTTTGCGCGAACTGAAAATCCGATCGGTCGCTGAAAACTCGATTTTTTCCTGAAAAAAGTGGTTTTTTGACCACCGTGCACATTTTTGCTCTTTTCAAAATTCTGAAAACGGTCTAGCTAGCTCGCCCGCGCCGAGACGCGTCTTCCGACACCTCAAACGTGCGGCTGGCTCGCATAGAACCGCGAAAAATTTAAAACATTCCTTTTTAGCATTTCACCAAAATCCACCTAAGGAAGCCCCGTTCAGACAAAAATTGCAATATCTTTATAACTAGGATAGATATTTTGACACAGTTTTCAGCTGTTACGTTGTCGAATAGGTCTCCCTTAACGTTTTGACTAATTTTTATTGACCTACCCTGAAATTAATTTTCAGTCCTAGTACTTAGGCAATTTTTGTGAAAATTTTAATACTTACCAACCTTTATCTAGTATACCCCTTAAGTAATTTCTGTTCTATTTGCGGAATCGAGTTTCCACCTGTCTAACCTCGGTTTTCGGGCGCTTTGCGCGAACTGAAAATCCGATCGGTCGCTGAAAACTCGATTTTTTCCTGAAAAAAGTGGTTTTTTGACCACCGTGCACATTTTTGCTCTTTTCAAAATTCTGAAAACGGTCTAGCTAGCTCGCCCGCGCCGAGACGCGTCTTCCGACACCTCAAACGTGCGGCTGGCTCGCATAGAACCGCGAAAAATTTAAAACATTCCTTTTTAGCATTTCACCAAAATCCACCTAAGGAAGCCCCGTTCAGACAAAAATTGCAATATCTTTATAACTAGGATAGATATTTTGACACAGTTTTCAGCTGTTACGTTGTCGAATAGGTCTCCCTTAACGTTTTGACTAATTTTTATTGACCTACCCTGAAATTAATTTTCAGTCCTAGTACTTAGGCAATTTTTGTGAAAATTTTAATACTTACCAACCTTTATCTAGTATACCCCTTAAGTAATTTCTGTTCTATTTGCGGAATCGAGTTTCCACCTGTCTAACCTCGGTTTTCGGGCGCTTTGCGCGAACTGAAAATCCGATCGGTCGCTGAAAACTCGATTTTTTCCTGAAAAAAGTGGTTTTTTGACCACCGTGCACATTTTTGCTCTTTTCAAAATTCTGAAAACGGTCTAGCTAGCTCGCCCGCGCCGAGACGCGTCTTCCGACACCTCAAACGTGCGGCTGGCTCGCATAGAACCGCGAAAAATTTAAAACATTCCTTTTTAGCATTTCACCAAAATCCACCTAAGGAAGCCCCGTTCAGACAAAAATTGCAATATCTTTATAACTAGGATAGATATTTTGACACAGTTTTCAGCTGTTACGTTGTCGAATAGGTCTCCCTTAACGTTTTGACTAATTTTTATTGACCTACCCTGAAATTAATTTTCAGTCCTAGTACTTAGGCAATTTTTGTGAAAATTTTAATACTTACCAACCTTTATCTAGTATACCCCTTAAGTAATTTCTGTTCTATTTGCGGAATCGAGTTTCCACCTGTCTAACCTCGGTTTTCGGGCGCTTTGCGCGAACTGAAAATCCGATCGGTCGCTGAAAACTCGATTTTTTCCTGAAAAAAGTGGTTTTTTGACCACCGTGCACATTTTTGCTCTTTTCAAAATTCTGAAAACGGTCTAGCTAGCTCGCCCGCGCCGAGACGCGTCTTCCGACACCTCAAACGTGCGGCTGGCTCGCACAGAACCGCGAAAAATTGACCCACCCACCCTCCCTTTAATCAGTGATTAGTATATAGGGAAAACCTACTGACATCTGTGAAAAAATTTTTTTTGTTACGTTTTTTTTTTTTTTTTTCTTTTTGTATTTTCATGGTTTCTGTCAAATAGTACAGTACAAAGGACGCCACAAATTACGACAGAACTTATTTTAGAGTTTTATACACCTGACTCGACTAATTTTTAGTCTTTTACTGTGACTTAAATCAAATATTTTTTGTGATTTTAACTGATCCCCCCTTTACAGGGATTTAGTATTTAGTGTTCCCCGACAAACATTTAAAGACTTTCCCCTTCTTACGCCAAAAATGTTTGGGATAAGGACGCCGGTCAACAAAAATACCAAGGCTGAGGAGGAGAGTTTGGTTGCGACAAGGTCTCACGTGGAACAGGCGGGTCCTTCGGTGAGGCGTAGTATTGGAGAATGGGAGGCTGACAAGTTCAGGACAGCACAGCAGCCCCTAAAGACGCCAACACCTCCAAAAAAGGCCACAGTGAAAACTCCCCCCAAACTTAAATCTAAGACGGTGCTTTTTCAAGAGGCAAAGATAAATGAGCAGCGACAGACCGCAGATAGCTCGCCACCTAACTCACAACCGACTCGGTACCTTAACAGAACCTCAGAGGCAAAAGCCTGCCTCTCCAAGGCAAAAATCCAGCTGGTGAGCTCTCGAAACCTCAAAAAAGAGATCAAAGACGAGATCACCAAAGCGGTGGAGAGGCTCTACCAGTTGGTGAAGGAAGCAGAGGCTGAAAAATCAACCGTTACCGAGTCGGAAGTTAGGGAAGACCGTCTAGAAGATCCAACGCCGAGCCCTGACGCTCCGACAGAGCTCATGAAGCAGCTCATGGAGAATCTCCAGCAGCATAATAAAGCGCTGGAGGAATGCCAGCAGCACACGCGGGCTCTGTCGGAGCAGCTAAAATCTCCTTCGTACATCCCAGGCCAAAGCCCGACCTTCGCAGAGATTGCTAGCTCGAAGCAGCATACTCAGGGGCCTCTTCACTCGGTGGTTGTTTCATCAACCAATGAGCAGGACACCGGCGAAGAGGTCGTTGAGAAGCTGAGAGCGGCAGTCGATGCTAGGAACGAGGGCACGCAGGTCGAAAGGCTGCGAAGGGCCAGGGACCGGAAGGTGGTAATAGGCTTTAAGACCCGGGAGGAGATGACGAGAGTGACGGACAGAGTGAAGAGGGCAGGGAATCTTGTGGTGGAGGAAGTCAAAAACAAAGACCCTCTCGTTATAATCAGGGACGTACTCTCCTGCCACTCGGATGAGGAGATCATCGCAGCGGTGAAACGCCAGAACCACCACCTGGTTGGGGACATACCTGTGGAGGATGTGAGGATCTCTGCTAAATACCGTCGCAGGGCGAGGAACACGCACATGTGCCACATCATTCTGCAGGTGTCCCCAACTTTATGGCAGAGGCTGACGGCGGCAGGTCGTGTGCACATTGACCTGCAGAGGGTGCGAGTGCTGGACCAGTCACCGCTGGTGCAGTGCACGCGCTGTCTGCGTTACGGTCACAGCCGCAAGCTGTGCACAGAACCTGCCGACCTATGCACTCACTGCGGAGACCCCCACCTGCGCGTGGACTGCCCCTCGCGGCTTACTGCAGAGACGCCTAAGTGCCGAAACTGTACGCTGGCGAAGATGGCCAGAACGGACCACAATGCGTTCGACGGCGAGTGCCCGATCCGTGTCAAGTGGGACGCATTGGCGCGCCTGTCGGTAGCATATTGCTAAGGTGGTCCCGACGGCATCTAGCAATAACCCCAGCGTCAGCCCTAACTACCTGGTGATCCAAGCGAATCTGCAGAGGAAGCAACTTGCAACCCAAGAGCTCCTTATAGCAGCCAGAGAGCGCAAAGTTGCATTTGCACTGCTCCAGGAGCCATATGTGGGCGGGATCAAGAGGATGCGAGACTACCATGGAGCGAGAGTATACCAGTGCGCGGAACAAGGAGGTGGAACTGTGAAGGCGGCTATCGTCGTCTTTGACAATGACTTGGACGTAACGCAGTGTCCGAAACTCACCACCAACAACATCGTGGTGGTGAGGATCCGAACCCGCGCCTGGGAAATCGCAGTAGTCTCCTTCTACTTTGAACCCGACCAACCCATAGAGCCATACCTGGAGCACCTCATGCGGATTCGCGAGGAAACTAACCAGTGTAAACTGGTAGTAGGTGGCGATGCAAACGCCAAGAGTACCTGGTGGGGTAGTCCCGTAATAGACAGCAGGGGCGACGAGGTCTCTGGAATGCTGGAGGAGATGGGCTTGCAGGTGCTCAACGTCGGCAGCACTCCGACGTTTGACACCATCAGAGGCGGCAAATCCTTCACCAGTTTCGTTGACATAACAGCCTGCTCAACCGAAATGTTGGGACTGGTGGAGGACTGGAAAGTTGAGGAGGGCATCACGAGCTCGGACCACAATGGTATTATCTTCAAAATTAATCTTCTAAAGTCAAAAGGCACGAACATTAGTAGAAGCACTAGGACATTCAACACACGCAAAGCAAATTGGAGCCAATTTCGTGGGAAATTGGCCCAATTACAAGCAGTCAGTAAATTGAATGTCCTAGAAATAGAAAAAATTAATAATAAAACAGAACTAGAAAACACAATAAACAAATACATAGATACAATAGTTAAAACGTGCAAAGAGACAATACCAAAAATAAATAGTAACAAAACAAATGCCATACCATGGTGGTCTACCGAGCTCGCCCAGATGAAGTCCGAAGTCAACACCAGAAGACGCCGCATACGATGTGCTGCACCGGTTCGGAGGCAGAAAGTCGTCGATGAGTACCTGCAAGCAAAGGAGAGGTACGAGTCCTGCGCCAAAAAAGCGCAGACGGAAAGCTGGAAGGCCTTCTGCGAGAAACAAGACAGGGAAGGAGTCTGGGAGGGGATTTATAGGATCATTGGACGGACCTCCAAAAGGCATGAAGATCTGCCGCTGGTGAAAGATGGAGTGTCACTCAGCCCGCAGGACTCGGCTCAGCTGCTTGCTGAGACCTTTTATCCCGAAGACCTGGAAGACGGAGATGATGACGACCACCGACGGATGCGAGAAGCGGCCAGTCGTGTAAACGAGTGGTCGCATGATGAACACCATGACCCGCCGTTTACACATCTGGAGCTGAGATCCGCGGTGGAAGACTTCAACCCGAAGAAGGCACCCGGGGCGGATGGTCTCACAGCCGACATCTGTGCGCAGGCTATTTTCCAGGATCCAGGGGTGTTTCTTGCGCTGGCAAACAAGTGCCTTGAGCATGGTCACTTCCCTGGGGCCTGGAAAGTGGCCACCGTGGTGATACTCCGGAAACCCGGCAAAGACACTTACACAACCCCGAAGTCGTACAGGCCCATTGGCCTTCTACCTGTCCTGGGCAAAATCCTGGAAAAAATGACGGTAGCTCGTCTGAAATGGCATCTGATCCCGCGGTTGAGTACTCGCCAGTTTGGATTCATGCCCCAGAAAAGCACCGAGGACTCCCTCTACACCCTGATGCAGCATATTAACGAGAAGCTGGATCAAAAGAAGCTAATCACTGTTGTTTCATTGGATATAGAGGGAGCCTTCGATAGCGCATGGTGGCCGGCCATCAGAACCAGACTGGCTGAGGAAAAGTGCCCGGTGAACATCAGGCGGATGCTAGACAGCTACCTGAATGAGAGAAGCGTCCGGGTCAGGTACGCTGGAGCGGAGTGCCAGAGGAGTACGACCAAGGGGTGTGTACAGGGGTCGATCGGGGGTCCGATCCTGTGGAATCTGGTGCTGGATCCCCTGTTAAAGGGGCTCGAAGAACGTGGCGACTACTGCCAGGCTTTTGCCGACGACGTAGTGCTCATCTTTGACGGGGATACAGCACTGGAGGTCCAAAGACAGGCCAATGCCGCCCTCGAGTATGTTCGGAGGTGGGGCATCAAGAACAAGCTGAAGTTTGCGCCGCACAAGACCTGTGCCATGCTTGTGACAAGGAAGCTGAAGCACGATGTCCCACTTCTGAGCATGGGCGGGGTCGACATTGGCATGTCTAAAGAAATCAAAATTCTGGGGCTTACTGTAGACCACAAGCTCACATTTAACACCCACGCTGCAAACGTTTGTAAGAAGGCCATCAACTTCTACAAACAGTTGTCCAGAGCAGCCAAAGTGAGCTGGGGTCTACACCCAGAGGTTGTGCGCAGCATCTATACTGCGGCGGTCGAGCCGGTAATAATGTATGCAGCCAGCGCCTGGGCGCCTGCAACAAAAAAGGTCGGAGTCCAAAAACTCCTTAACTCAGTCCAGCGGGGGTTCGCTCAAAAGCTCTGCAGATCCTATCGCACCGTTTCGCTTAACTCCGCGCTCGTGCTGGCTGGGATACTCCCACTAGACCTCCGAATACAGGAAGCAGCCGCACTGTACGAGGCAAAGAAGGGGGTGCCCCAGCCAGCGCTTGCTGGCCGGGAGGTGGAGCGGGTGGTAGCATTTGCAGAGACTCCACATCCGGCGAAACATACGGCCATGGGGTTCGTGAGCCTGGTAGACCAGTCACATGTGGAGACCCACAACAGCCAGGAAATAAGGTTCTTCACCGACGGCAGCAAGATTGGCGGCAAGGTCGGAGCAGCACTGTCCCTGTGGGACAGGGAAGCTGAGATCAAGTCCGTCAAGCTTAGCTTGCCTACGTGCTGTACGGTCTACCAAGCAGAACTCCTGGCCATATGCGTAGCCACACGCCAAATACTGCGGCGCAAAGAGGGAACCTTCGGTATCTTTAGTGACTCTAGGGCCGCTCTGCAGACAGTCACGAACCAGGGTTCCCTCCACGCTCTGGCAGTGGAGGCAAGAGCGAACCTTAATGTGGCTTTATCACAGAGCAAAGATGTCTCTTTGTTCTGGATAAAGGCACACGCTGGACTGGCAGGGAATGAGCGCGCGGACCATCTTGCGAAAGAAGCTGCACTACATTGCAAGAAAAGGCCAGACTACGACCACTGTCCGGTTTCATTCGTCAAGCGGCAGATCCGTATGAGGTCGCTTGACGAGTGGAACCGGAGGTATAAGGAGGGCACAACCGCCTCAGTTACCAGGATCTTCCTCCCAGACGCGATTGATGCCTTCAAAATTGTAAGGCAGGTGAAGCCAACCGGCATAGTCACACAAATTATGACGGGGCACGGTGGGTTCTCCGAATACTTGCACCGCTTCAAGTGTAAGGAGAACCCATCGTGCATTTGTGAACCGGGAGTGCCCGAGACAGTTCCGCACATTATATTCCAGTGTCCTGCGTTTGGAAGGGAGAGACGCGAATTTGAACAGGAGCTGGAGATAGAATTAGACAGAAATAATTTTAGTGACTTATTTAAACAAAATAGATATAGAAATAGATTATTAGATTTCTGCATCAAACTTTCAAATAGGGTAATTAAAAGAAATAAAGCTATATAAACTGTGCTTTCCTTATATAGTAATATATCACGCGTAAAGCATAGTGAATAACGGCCAAATTAGTTTTTTAAAATAGATTTCAAATACAATAGTTTTCCATACACTTTAGCTCATTCTTAGTAATTTTTCAAAATAGACAACACATTAAAATTTTAAAAACTGCAAAAAAGCGCCCTGTCTACGTCAGGGGAACACACAGAAGGCAGGAGGTGGTTTTAGCCGGTAAGAGTCCGGCACTGCCCCAACCGTGTCATCCGTGAGGCGGTTGGGGCGTCCATGAGGATTTCCCCTCCTGCCATACCAAAAAAAAAAAAAAAAAAAAAACCTAACCTAACCTAACCTAACCTAACCTTTTTTTTTTTTTTTTTTTTTTTTTTAAACTGGGAAAAAATGCATTACGCATACCCTCCCGTCGGGGGAACGGGAGGGGTATGTGGGACTCCCCGGGCTGACCCGGTATACCCACTAAAACGACCCAGTGTTATTCCCGCGTCGTCCGAGTGGAAGAGGACTGGGAGATCGGCGCAGCCTTAGCGTCCAGTCCTCCTCCGACGACAACCCGCCTAAAGCGGCGGGCCCCTCAAGTCCTCCCCGTTCAGGGGGAGGGCTGGGAATTACCGGCGGAGGTGGTGTGGAGTGCAATGCGGGCGGAGGCGCCCCCGCGCCTATCGCCCGCCCATCACCACCATGAGGAGGGAGAAGACGGCGTCTTCTCCGACCTCTTCTGCGCCTGCGGAGCGGCGCAGCGAGAGGGTCGTCCTCCCGCGCACGCTCCGCCGCCTCCTTTTGCGAGATGACATCCTCGCAAAAAGAGGCGACAGCTGCCCAGGACCCCTCACTCTCCAGCATGGCATTCACCACGCCGGGAAGTGAGAGGTCCTGTCCGATCTCCGCTGTTAGACTGCGGCGCGGCTCAGACCAAGCCGGGCACACCTCGAGGGTGTGCTGAGCCGTGTCCTCCACCGCGCCGCAGTCGTGACACGCCGGGGTTTCCTCCCTCCCGATCCGGTGCAGGTGCTTGCCGAAACAGCCGTGGCCTGACAACACCTGCACCAGACGGAATGAGAGGAACCCGTGGGAGCGCTCGAGCCAGTCTCGCAGGACCGGACCGAGCGCGTCCAGGGTTCGGCGGCCAAAGGTGGCGGAGGCGAGGTCGTCCGTCCAATGGACGATGATGGCGTCCCTCGCCTCCCGCCGCACGGCCTCCCGCTCCTCCGCGACGGGGCGCTCCCCGAGGGCCTTTCGCCGCGCCGTCCACTCGTACACTCTGGCGAGCACCCACGCCTCCAACTCCCAAGGAGGGGTGCCCGCCAGAGCGCACGCCGCCGAAAAGCCCACCGAGCGGTATGCCCTCGCCACCCGCAGTGCAATGGCCCTTTGGGGCCTGCGCATGGCAGTTGCGTTCTCCCTCCTGTGGAGGGAGTCCGCCCAGATGGGGGCCCCGTACAGGGCCATGCTCCGCAGGATGCCGGCATATAAACGCCGGCATCGTGCGTTCGGCCCCCCCAAGTTCGGGAGGAGCCAGGAGAGGGCGTCCGCAGCCCTCAGCAGGCGCGTCGACAGCCCGCTAAAGTGCGGGCCGAAGCGCCACCTGCTGTCCAACACCAGGCCCAGATACTTCATCTGGGCCTGGACGCCCACCCTGACGCCCAACCTAACCTTTTTTTTTTTTTTTTTTTTTTTTTTTTTTTTTTTTTTTTTTTTTTTTTTTTTTTTTTTTTTTTAAACTGGGAAAAAATGCATTACGCATACCCTCCCGTCGGGGGAACGGGAGGGGTATGTGGGACTCCCCGGGCTGACCCGGTATACCCACTAAAACGACCCAGTGTTATTCCCGCGTCGTCCGAGTGGAAGAGGACTGGGAGATCGGCGCAGCCTTAGCGTCCAGTCCTCCTCCGACGACAACCCGCCTAAAGCGGCGGGCCCCTCAAGTCCTCCCCGTTCAGGGGGAGGGCTGGGAATGACCGGCGGAGGTGGTGTGGAGTGCAATGCGGGCGGAGGCGCCCCCGCGCCTATCGCCCGCCCATCACCACCATGAGGAGGGAGAAGACGGCGTCTTCTCCGACCTCTTCTGCGCCTGCGGAGCGGCGCAGCGAGAGGGTCGTCCTCCCGCGCGCGCTCCGCCGCCTCCTTTTGCGAGATGACATCCTCGCAAAAGGAGGAGACAGCTGCCCAGGACCCCTCACTCTCCAGCATGGCGTTGACCACGCCGGGAAGCGAGAGGTCCTGTCCGATCTCCGCTGTTAGACTGCGGCGCGGCTCAGACCAAGCCGGGCACACCTCGAGGGTGTGCTGAGCCGTGTCCTCCGCCGCGCCGCAGTCGTGGCACGCCGGGGTCTCCTCCCTCCCGATCCGGTGCAGGCGCTTGCCGAAACAGCCGTGGCCTGACAATACCTGCACCAGACGGAATGAGAGGAAACCGTGGGAGCGCTCGAGCCAGTCTCGTAGGACCGGACCGAGCGCGTCCAAGGTTCGGCGGCCAAAGGTGGCGGAGGCGAGGTCGTCCGTCCAATGGACGATGATGGCGTCCCTCGCCTCCCGCCGCACGGCCTCCCGCTCCTCCGCGACGGGGCGCTCGCCCAGGGCCTTTCGCCGCGCCGTCCACTCGTACACTCTGGCGAGCACCCACGCCTCCAGCTCCCAAGGAGGGGTGCCCGCCAGAGCGCACGCCGCCGAAAAGCCCACCGAGCGGTAGGCCCTCGCCACCCGCAGTGCAATGGCCCTTTGAGGCCTGCGCATAACGGTCGCATTCTCCCTCCTTTGGAGGGAGTCCGCCCAGATGGGGGCCCCGTACAGGGCCATGCTCCGCAGGATGCCGGCGTATAAACGCCGGCATCGTGCGTTCGGCCCCCCCAGGTTCGGGAGGAGCCAGGAGAGGGCGTCCGCAGCCCTCAGCAGGCGCGTCGACAGCCCGCTAAAGTGCGGGCCGAAGCGCCACCTGCTGTCCAGCACCAGGCCCAGATACTTCATCTGGGCCTGGGCGTCCACCCTGACGCCCTCCACCACAATGTGGGCGTCGGGAGGGCAGCGCTGCCGAGGCCCGTGAAAGAACACGGCCTCGGTCTTGTTCAGCGCCACCCTCAATCCCAGGCGGCGGATCCTCCCTGCCACCAAGGACCCGCCAGCCGAGGCCAGACAGGCCGCCTCCCCGAAGCTCTTCCCCCGGGCAGTGAGGAGAGTGTCATCCGCGTAGCAGATGACACTCGTGCCCTGGAGAAGAGCTACGCCCAACCTAACCTAACCTTTTTTTTTTTTTTTTTTTAAGCTGGGAAAAAATGCATTACGCATACCCTCCCGTCGGGGGAACGGGAGGGGTATGTGGGACTCCCCGGGCTGACCCGGTATACCCACTA
Organism: Lacanobia oleracea; assembly: GCA_950371165.1. Classification (NCBI taxonomy): domain Eukaryota; kingdom Metazoa; phylum Arthropoda; class Insecta; order Lepidoptera; family Noctuidae; genus Lacanobia; species Lacanobia oleracea. The sequence goes on along the minus strand of OX493388.1, from coordinate 30,072,219 downwards.
AAATAACCCAGCGGCATTCCCGCCTCGTCCGAGTGGAAGAGGACTGGGAGATCGGCGCAGCCTTAGCGTCCAGTCCTCCTCCGACGATAACCCGCCTAAAGCGGCGGGCCCCTCAAGTCCTCCCCGTTCAGGGGGAGGGCTGGGAATGACCAGCGGAGGTGGTGTGGTGTGCAATGCGGGCGGAGGCGCCCCCGCGCCTATCGCCCGCCCATCACCACCATGAGGAGGGAGAAAACGGCGTCTTCTCCGACCTCTTCTCCGCCTACGGAGCGGCGCAGCGAGAGGGTCGTCCTCCCGCGCGCGCTCCGCCGCCTCCTTTTGCGAGATGACATCCTCGCAAAAAGAGGCGACAGCTGCCCAGGACCTCTCACTCTCCAGCATGGCGTTGACCACGCCGGGAAGCGAGAGGTCCTGTCCTATCTCCGCTGTTAGACTGCGGCGCGGCTCAAACCAAGCCGGGCACACCTCGAGGGTGTGCTGAGCCGTGTCCTCCGCCGCGCCGCAGTCGTGGCACGCCGGGGTCTCCTCCCTCCCGATCCGGTGCAGGTGCTTGCCGAAACAGCCGTGGCCTGACAACACCTGCACCAGACGGAATGAGAGGAACCCGTGGGAGCGCTCGAGCCAGTCTCGTAGGACCGGACCGAGCGCGTCCAAGGTTCGGCGGCCAAAGGTGGCGGAGGCGAGGTCATCCGTCCAATGGACGATGATGGCGTCCCTCGCCTCCCGCCGCACGGCCTCCCGCTCCTCCGCGACGGGGCGCTCCCCGAGGGCCTTTCGTCGCGCCGTCCACTCGTACACTCTGGCGAGCACCCACGCCCCCAACTCCCAAGGAGGGGTGCCCGCCAGAGCGCACGCCGCCGAAAAGCCCACCGAGCGGTAGGCCCTCGCCACCCGCAGTGCAATGGCCCTTTGGGGCCTCCGCATCAAAGTAGCGTTCTCCCTCCTGTGGAGGGAGTCCGCCCAGATGGGGGCCCCGTACAGGGCCATGCTCCGCAATATGCCGGCATACAAACGCCGGCATCGTGCGTTAGGCCCCCCCAGGTTCGGGAGGAGCCAGGAGAGGGCGTCCGCAGCCCTCAGCAGGCGCGTCGACAGCCCGCTAAAGTGCGGGCCGAAGCGCCACCTGCTGTCCAACACCAGGCCCAGATACTTCATCTGGGCCTGGACGCCCACCCTGACGCCCTCCACCATAATGTGGGCGTCTGGAGGGCAGCGCTGCCGAGGCCCGTGAAAGAACACGGCCTCGGTCTTGTTCAGCGCCACCCTCAATCCCAGGCGGCGGATCCTCCCTGCCACCAAGGACCCGCCAGCCGAGGCCAGACAGGCCGCCTCCCCGAAGCTCTTCCCCCGGGCAGTGAGGAGAGTGTCATCCGCGTAGCAGATGACACTCGTGCCCTGGAGAAGAGCTCCCCGCAACAGCCAGTCAAAGCCGATGTTCCACAGGGGGGGTCCTAAGACTGACCCCTGCGGAACACCGGACTCCGCGCTGTACCTCCGCATCCTGGCCAGTTTGTCCACAAGGAGGACCTCTCGATCCTCCAAGTAGCTGGCCAGGAGGCTCCTCAAATATTGGGGCACTCCGTGGTACCGGAGTGCCTCCAATATGGTGGAGTGGGGAACGGAGTTGAAGGCGTTGGCGATGTCAAACGACACCGCCAACACTCCGTCCCCCGCCTCGACCGCCTCTTTCACCTGGCCCTTAAGAAGGGCCAGCGCGTCGATGGTGGACCGGCCCTGTCGGAAACCGAACTGGGCGTCCGACAGGTCCGGCCCTACACCCTGCAAATGGCTCCTGAGCCGGCCGGCGATGATCCCCTCGAACAATTTACCGACCTCATCGAGCAGAACGATGGGCCGGTATGCCGAGGGGGAATCCGCCGGGCGTCCCTCCTTTCGGAGGAGGCATAGCTGCCCCTCCTTCCACAGTTTCGGGAACCTTCCAGCCGCAAAGCACGCGCTGAAGAGTTCCCGAAACCTGTCCTCCATTTGAGCGGCAGCTATGGCCACCACCCGTGCGGGGACGCCGTCCGGCCCAGGAGCCGTCTTCTTCGCGCGGAGGCTAAGCACCCCCGCGCGAAACTCCTCCTCCGTCACCGGAGGTGCCTCCTCTTCCTCCTGCGGAGCCGCCGACTGCGGAGGGTCCATCGCTGGAGGGGTGAAGTCGGTCCTGCGCGGAAACAGAGACCGGACCACCCCATCCAGCAACGCCGGCTCGAGGGTCTCCGTAAGTGGGGGACCATGGGGCCGCAGTTGGTTCCGCGCCGCCCTGTATGGTCTCCCATACGGATCCCTGTCGAGACCCTCCAGCATCTCGGCCCTCGCCGAGTCCTTGGCAGCGCCCATAGCCGACTTGAGGACCGCCTTTGCCTCTCGGTAAGAGGCGTAGAGGCGGTCCTCCTCTGCCTGATTACGGGCGCTGCGCCGGCGGCTCCGCGTGTAGGCCCTTCTGGCCGCCACGCAGGTGGCTCGTAGGCCCGCCAGCTCCTCTGACCACCAATAAACGGCCCGGCGGGGAGGCGGACGCCGAGACCGAGGCATGCTGGAGTTGCACACCTCGGTCAAGGATTCCCTCAGCCGGACCGCTGCGGCGTCAACGTCCGGGGCCCCAACAGGGGGCGACAGCCAGTCTTGGAGGAAGGCCGCCTCCTTGGCTGCCTCCCGGTCCAGGCGAGTGAGAGCCCACCGTGGGAAGGGAGACCTGCCAGAGCGGGCCATCTCCCCACGGGGGCTCTGGGTGGAGATGTCGAACCGCACATAACGGTGGTCCGACAAGGTCTCCACCAACTCCACCCGCCAGTTCACAATGCGTGCGGCCAGCACGGGGGTGGCGAACGAAACGTCCACCACCGACCCTCCCCGTTGCCGCACACACGTGTGGACCGCTCCCCTGTTGAGGAGGGACACACCGCATGACGCCGCCCAAAACTCGACGGCGCGTCCCCGGACGTTGCAAGAGGCAGCTGGATTGCCCCAGGCCACCGACTTGGCGTTCAGGTCGCCCAACACCACGACCTGGCGTGGCGCCGCCCTCCCTACGGCTGCAGTGAGGATCTCCAAGAAATCCTCAAAGTCCGAGAGAGGGCGGTTTGGGGAGAAATAGACCCCAACCAGGGCCAAATCTCCCCACGCGGCGGCCACGTATCCCGGTCCCCTCTCTAAAAGCGAGAGGGGAGGGGAGTCTGTGGAAGACCGCGACACCATTGCCACCAGGCCGTCTCGGTCGCCCAGCCAATGGCCAGGGACCGAGTAAGGCTCGGCGACCACCGCCAAGTCCACCAACCACTCAGCCATGGTCTGCATCAGGAGATCCTGTGCAGCCCGGCAGTGGTTGGTGTTCGCCTGGAGGATGCGATGTTCGATTGTATCCATCAATCGGACATCGCACCCCCCTCCTCCGCAGCCACCGCCGTTCCCGCCTCAGGAACGGCGATGCTAACAGCAAGCCCGACCGGCACCTGCGCTTTACCCCTCTGAGGGGGAGGATTGCACAACCTCCCCCTCATCACATGGCCTGCCGGGCGTCCCCTTGCGGCACAGACGGCGCAGTGCAGCTTGGCGACCGCGCAGGAGGCGGCTTTGTGGCCCTCCGTGCCGCAGCGGTAGCAGGTCTCCGACCTGTCCACCGCTGACGGGCACAGGGCCCGGGTGTGCCCGATGCCACAGCACCTGAAGCAGCGCAGAGGCTGTTCTCCAAGTGCTCGGACTGCACCCGAGCTGAAGCCGACGGCAAGCCGTCCTTTTGCAAGGACGGCTTTGGCAGCGGCGACAGGGCACTCGAGCCGAATAGTGCCCATGCCGCCGCGGCCGGGCCTGATGTCCCGGCCTTGCACCGCTGCGACGCCGCAGCCCCCAATGGCTGCGACCGCCGCCACCACCTCCTCCTTGGTGACCGAGTCGTCAAGACCGGTCACCTCGATGGTCGCCGACTTCACCGGTCGGGCCACCTTGGCAGCGTCCGCGATGACCTCTTGCAGCTTGGCTGCAAAGAGGTCAGCGTTGGCGCTGCCCTCCGCCCCCGGGAACTCGAATATTCGAGCCCCGGTTTCGGTCCGCCGGCAAGAAACCTTGCTGATGCCCAATTGGGTGGGATCAGCATTGGCTCGCGCCCGCACCAAAATGGAAGCGTAGGTTTCCCCACGTTCCGCAGCCTCCGCAGTGAGTGTCACAACGACGGCTGCGGACTTTGGGGGAACGAGTTTCCCCTTCCTCTTCTTGGTCGCCTGCGACTGGCCGGGAGGCATGGTGGCTGGGACGGCAGGTCCGGGCGTTGCCGGCCTTTTGCCTTTCCCCTTCCGCTTTCCCTTCTCAGTCGCCTGCGACCGGCTGGGAGTCGTGGTGGCAGGGACGGCAGGGACGGCAGGGACGGCTGTCACCGTCTTCTTACCTCGGCCCTTCCCCTTCCGGACCACTTCAGTCCAACTCGGCTGGTTGGACGGAGTAGTGGAAGGGAGAAGGGCGTCCTCCCCTTGCGAGGACGGCCCCGGCTCGGCTCGCCTCTTGTCCGCCGCGAGCGGTGGTCGGAGGCGCTTCTCCGGCAGGAGCCGGTCCTCGATCCCTGCTAAGCAGGCTCTGGTGAAGGCCCTCTCCTCCATGACAACCTTGCGGATAACATCCTCAAGGTCGGTGGGGGTGGGGGCCTCCGCCGCAGGTCTCGGTTCGGCCTGACTCGGCCGAGCCGTGACATCAGCCAGCTTCTGATGAAGCTGGCTGACCTCCACCTTCAGGCGATCCACTACCGCCTGCAACTGGCGAGTCTCGTCGGTCGCCTTTCTCTTTACGAGCTCCGCAATGATGCCGCGCATGCTCGCACCTCGGCACTTAAGGGCCTTCTGGAAGGTACCCTTAAGGTTCGAGGATTTAGAGGCGACCTCCGCGATCTCCTCCTCGTCCTCCTCTGCCATCCGCTCCAGCTCGGCCAGAGAATAGTCCGCGTACAGAACGCGGGACGCGCCGTAACCGGACCTGGCCCGAGCAGCACGCGCCCGCTGCTCCTTAGCAGCGACCCTCTCCTCCAGGTCCTGCTGCTGCTGCGTCCGCCGAGCCAGGTCCAGCTGCCGCTGGGCGTCCGCGAGACCCACCACGTGGGTGTCCGCGGCTGTCGTCGGCCTCTTGGCCTTCGACCTCCTGGCTGAGCCCGAGGAGCCCTCGGACCCCTCCTTGAGGAAGGCCCGCTTCCGCGACCGACAGTCGCCCGCGTCCGAGACGCTTAAGAGGGACTCGTCGTCGGAATCCGACAAGTCCACCCTTCCAACGAAGCTAGCCGCAGACGGCGCGCGACTAGCTTCCGACGCTGAAGCGTCGGAGTGGCCCTGAGAAGGGCCTTTTGGTTGGCCCTGAGAAGGGCCTTTGGGTTGGCCCTGAGAAGGGCCTTTGGGTTGGCCCTGAGAAGGGCCTTTTAAAAACCGCCCGTAGGCGTCCCGCGAGGGCATAGGCATGACGCCTTCGGCAAATACGCAGTCAACAAGGCACGATAAAACAAAATAGTAACTGCGAGATCACAGAGCTCTTTGGCCGTACCCAGTCTGCCACTCCGTTACGGTGACAAACTGGGCCGTTTCCAGGGGACGCGACGTGGACGCAAGCTCTGTGGGGGGTCCCCCAACCTAACCTTTTTTTTTTTTTTTTTTTTTTTTTAAGCTGGGAAAAAATGCATTACGCATACCCTCCCGTCGGGGGAACGGGAGGGGTATGTGGGACTCCCCGGGCTGACCCGGTATACCCACTAAAATAACCCAGCGGCATTCCCGCATCGTCCGAGTGGAAGAGGACTGGGAGATCGGCGCAGCCTTAGCGTCCAGTCCTCCTCCGACGACAACCCGCCTAAAGCGGCGGGCCCCTCAAGTCCTCCCCGTTCAGGGGGAGGGCTGGGAATGACCGGCGAGGGTGGTGTGGAGTGCAATGCGGGCGGAGGCGCCCCCGCGCCTATCGCCCGCCCATCACCACCGTGAGGAGGGAGAAGACGGCGTCTTCTCCGACCTCTTCTTCGCCTGCGGAGCGGCGCAGCGAGAGGGTCGTCCTCCCGCGCGCGCTCCGCCGCCTCCTTTTGCGAGATGACATCCTCGCAAAAAGAGGCTACAGCTGCCCAGGACCCCTCACTCTCCAACATGGCGTTGACCACGCTGGGAAGCGAGAGGTCCTGTCCGATCTCCGCTGTAAGACTGCGGCGCGGCTCAGACCAAGCCGGGCACACCTCGAGGGTGTGCTGAGCCGTGTCCTCCGCCGCGCCGCAGTCGTGGCACGCCGGGGTCTCCTCCCTCCCGATCCGGTGCAGGTGCTTGCCGAAACAGCCGTGGCCTGACAACACCTGCACCAGACGGAATGAGAGGAAACCGTGGGAGCGCTCGAGCCAGTCTCGTAGGACCGGACCGAGCGCGTCCAAGGTTCGGCGGCCAAAGGTGGCGGAGGCGAGGTCGTCCGTCCAATGGACGATGATGGCGTCCCTCGCCTCTCGCCGCACGGCCTCCCGCTCCTCCGCGACGGGGCGCTCCCCGAGGGCCTTTCGCCGCGCCGTCCACTCGTACACTCTGGCGAGCACCCACGCCTCCAGCTCCCAAGGAGGGGTGCCCGCCAGAGCGCACGCCGCCGAAAAGCCCACCGAGCGGTAGGCCCTCGCCACCCGCAGTGCAATGGCCCTTTGTGGCCTGCGCATGGCGGTTGCGTTCTCCCTCCTGTGGAGGGAGTCCGCCCAGATGGGGGCCCCGTACAGGGCCATGCTTCGCAGGATGCCGGCATATAGGCGCCGGCATCGTGCGTTGGGCCCTCCCAGGTTGGGGAGGAGCCAGGAGAGGGCGTCCGCAGCCCTCAGCAGGCGCGTCGACAGCCCGCTAAAGTGCGGGCCGAAGCGCCACCTGCTGTCCAGCACCAGGCCCAGATACTTCATCTGGGCCTGGACGCCCACCCTGACGCCCTCCACCACAATGTGGGCGTCGGGAGGGCAGCGCTGCCGAGGCCCGTGAAAGAACACGGCCTCGGTCTTGTTCAGCGCCACCCTCAATCCCAGGCGGCGGATCCTCCCTGCCACCAAGGACCCGCCAGCCGAGGCCAGACAGGCCGCCTCCCCGAAGCTCTTCCCCCGGGCAGTAAGGAGAGTGTCATCCGCGTAGCAGATGACACTCGTGCCCTGGAGAAGAGCTCCCCGCAACAGCCAGTCAAAGCCGATGTTCCACAGGGGGGGTCCTAAGACTGACCCCTGCGGAACACCGGACTCCGCGCTGTATCTCCGCATCCTGGCCAGTTTGTCCACAAGGAGGACCTCTCGATCCTCCAAGTAGCTGGCCAGGAGGCTCCTCAAATATTGGGGCACTCCGTGGTACCGGAGTGCCTCCAATATGGTGGAGTGGGGAACGGAGTTGAAGGCGTTGGCGATGTCGAACGACACTGCCAACACTCCGTCCCCCACCTCGACCGCCTCTTTCACCTGGCCCTTAAGAAGGGCCAGCGCGTCGATGGTGGACCGGCCCTGTCGGAAACCGAACTGGGCGTCCGACAGGTCCGGCCCTACACCCTGCAGATGGCTCCTGAGCCGGCCGGCGATGATCCCCTCGAACAATTTACCGACCTCATCGAGCAGAACGATGGGCCGGTATGCCGAGGGGGAATCCACCGGGCGTCCCTCCTTTCGGAGGAGGCATAGCTGCCCCTCCTTCCACAGTTTCGGGAACCTTCCAGCCGTAAAGCACGCGCTGAAGAGTTCCCGAAACCTGTCCTCCATTTGAGAGGCAGCTATGGCCACCACCCGTGCGGGGACGCCGTCCGGCCCAGGAGCCGTCTTCTTCGCGCGGAGGTTAAGCACCCCCGCGCGAAACTCCTCCTCCGTCACTGGAGGTGCCTCCTCCTCCTCCTGCGGAGCCGCCGACTGCGGAGGGTCCATCGCTGGAGGGGTGAAGTCGGTCCTGCGCGGAAACAGAGACCGGACCACCCCATCCAGCAACGCCGGCTCGAGGGTCTCCGTAAGTGGGGGACCATGGGGCCGCAGTTGGTTCCGCGCCGCCCTGTATGGTCTCCCATACGGATCCCTGTCGAGACCCTCCAGCATCTCGGCCCTCGCCGAGTCCTTGGCAGCGCCCATAGCCGACTTGAGGACCGCCTTCGCCTCTCGGTAAGAGGCGTAGAGGCGATCCTCCTCTGCCTGATTACGGGCGCTGCGCCGGCGGCTCCGCGTGTAGGCCCTTCTGGCCGCCACGCAAGTGGCCCGGAGGCCTGCCAGCTCCTCCGACCACCAATATACGGCCCGGCGGGGAGGCGGACGCCGAGACCGAGGCATGCTGGAGTTGCACACCTCGGTCAAGGATTCCCTCAGCCGGACCGCTGCGGCGTCAACGTCCGGGGCCCCAACAGGGGGCGACAGCCAGTCTTGGAGGAAGGCCGCCTCCTTGGCTGCCTCCCGGTCCAAGCGAGTGAGAGCCCACCGTGGGAAGGGAGACCAGCCAGAGCGGGCCATCTCCCCACGGGGGCTCTGGGTGGAGATGTCGAACCGCACATAACGGTGGTCCGACAAGGTCTCCACCAACTCCACCCGCCAGTTCACAATGCGTGCGGCTAGCACGGGGGTGGCGAACGAAACGTCCACCACCGACCCTCCCCGTTGCCGCACACACGTGTGGACCGCCCCCCTGTTGAGGAGGGACACGCCGCATGACGCCGCCCAAAACTCGACGGCGCGACCCCGGACGTTGCAGGAGGCGGCTGGGTTGCCCCAGGCCACCGACTTGGCGTTCAGGTCGCCTAACACCACGACCTGGCGTGGCGCCGCCCTCCCTACGGCTGCAGTGAGAATCTCCAGGAAATCCTCAAAGTCCGAGAGAGGGCGGTTAGGGGAGAAATAGACCCCAACCAGGGCCAAATCTCCCCACGCGGCGGCCACGTATCCCGGTCCCCTCTCTAAAAGCGAGAGGGGAGGGGAGTCTGTGGAAGACCGCGACACCAACGCCACCAGGCCGTCTCGGTCGCCCAGCCAATGGCCAGGGACCGAGTAAGGCTCGGCGACCACCGCCAAGTCCACCAACCACTCAGCCATGGTCTGCATCAGGAGATCCTGTGCAGCCCGGCAGTGGTTGGTGTTCGCCTGGAGGATGCGATGTTCGATTGTATCCATCAATCGGACATCGCACCCCCCTCCTCCGCAGCCACCGCCGTTCCTACCTCGGGAACGGCAGTGCTAGCAACAGGCCCGACTGGCACCTGCGCTTTACCCCTCTGAGGGGGAGGATTGCATAACCTCCCCCTCATCACATGGCCTGCCGGGCGTCCCCTCGCGGCACAGACGGCGCAGTGCGGCTTGGCGACCGCGCAGGAGGCGGCTTTGTGGCCCTCTGTGCCGCAGCGGTAGCAGGTCTCCGACCTGTCCACCGCCGACGGGCACAGGGCTCGGGTGTGGCCGATGCCGCAGCACCTGAAGCAGCGCAGAGGCTGCTCCTCAAGGGCCCGGACTGCACCCGAGCTGAAGCCGACGCAGAGCCGACCCCTGCTAACGACCGCTTTTGCAACGGCGACTGGGCACTCGAGCCGAATAGTGCCCATGCCGCCGCGGCCGGGCCTGATGTCCCGGCCTTGCACCGCTGCAACGCCGCAGCCCCCAATGGCTGCGACCGCCGCCACCACCTCCTCCTTGGTGACCGAGTCATCAAGACCGGTCACTTCGATGGTCGCCGACTTCACCGGTCGGGCCACCTTGGCAGCGTCTGCGATGACCTCCTGCAGCTTGGCTGCAAAGAGGTCAGCGTTGGCGCTGCCCTCCGCCCCCGGGAACTCGAATATTCGAGCCCCGGTTTCGGTCCGCCTGCAAGAAAGCTTGCCGATCCCCAGTTGGGCGGGATCGGCATTGGCACGCGCTCGCACCAAAATGGAAGCGTAGGTTTCCCCGCGTTCCGCAGCCTCCGCGGTGAGCGTCACCACGACGGCTGCGGACCTCGGGGGAACCAATTTCCCCTTCCTCTTCTTCTTGCTCCCGCCAGCCGCCCGCGACTGACCGGGAGGCGTGGTGACGGGGACGGCAGGTCCGGGCGTTGCCGGCCTTTTGCCCTTCCCCTTCCCCTTTCCCTTCTCAGTCGCCCGCGACCGGCTGGGAGTCGTGGTGGCAGGGACGGCAGGGACGGCTGTTGCCGTCTTTTTCCCCCTGCCCTTCCCCTTCCGGGCCACTTCGGTCCAACCCTGCTGGTTGGACGGAGTGGTGGAAGGGAGAAGGGCGTCTTCCCCTTGCGAGGACGGCCCCGGCTCGGCTCGCCTCTTGTCAGCCGCGAGCGGCGGTCGGAGGCGCTTCTCCGGCAGGAGCCGGTCCTCTATTCCTGCTAGGCAGGCTCTGGTGAAGGCCCTCTCCTCCATAACCACCTTGCGGATGACATCCTCAAGGTTGGTAGAGGAGGGGGCCTCCGCCGCAGGTCTTTCTTCAGCCTGGTATGGCCGAGCCGTGACATCAGCCAGCTTCTGGTGAAGCTGGCTGACCTCCAGCCTGAGGCGATCGACGGTCGCCTGCAATTTGCGCGATTCGTCGGTCGCCTCACGCTGGACCAACTCCTCTATGATGGCGCGCATGCTTGCGGCACGGCACTTAAGGGCCTTCTGAAAAGTGCCCTTAAGATTAGAAGACTTGGAGGCGACCTCCGCGATCTCCTCCTCGTCCTCTTCCGCCATGCGCGCCAGTTCGGCCAATGACTGGTCCGCGTATAGAACGCGGGACGCGCCGTAACCGGACTTGGCCCGAGCAGCACGCGCCCGCTTCTCCTTAGCAGCGACCCGCTCTTCTAGGTCCTGCTGCTGCTGCGTCCGCCGAGCCAAGTCCAGCTGCCGCTGGGCGTCCGCGAGACCCACTACGTGGGTGTCCGCGGCTGTTGTTAGCCTCTTGGCCTTTGACCTCCTGGCTGAGCCCGAGGAGCCCTCGGACCCCTCTTTGAGGAAGGCCCGCTTCCGCGACTGGGAGTCGCCCGCGTCCGAGACGCTGATGACAGACTCGTCGTCGGAATCTGTCATGTCCCTTCCGAAGAAGCTAGCCGCAGACGGCGCGCGGCTAGCTTCGGACGCTGACGCGTCGGAGTGGCCCTGAGAAGGGCCTTTTGGTTGGCCCTGAGAAGGGCCTTTTGGTTGGCCCTGAGAAGGGCCTTTGGGTTGGCCCTGAGAAGGGCCTTTTAAGAACCGCCCGGAGGCGTCCCGCGGGGGTTTTGGCATAGCCACAGCAGGTTCGTAGACGCAACGCAAGTTAAAATAATATTTCTACGAAAGCACAGAGCACTTTAGCCGTACCCAGTTTGCCACTCCGTTACGGTGACAAACTGGGCCGTTTCCAGGGGACGCGACGAGGACGCAAGCTCTGTGGGGGGTCCCCCAACCTAACCTTTTTTTTTTTTTTTTTTCTTTTTTTTTTTTTTTTTTTTTAAACTGGGAAAAAATGCATTACGCATACCCTCCCGTCGGGGGAACGGGAGGGGTATGTGGGACTCCCCGGGCTGACCCGGTATACCCACTAAAACGACCCAGTGTTATTCCCGCGTCGTCCGAGTGGAAGAGGACTGGGAGATCGGCGCAGCCTTAGCGTCCAGTCCTCCTCCGACGACAACCCGCCTAAAGCGGCGGGCCCCTCAAGTCCTCCCCGTTCAGGGGGAGGGCTGGGAATGACCGGCGAGGGTGGTGTGGAGTGCAATGCGGGCGGAGGCGCCCCCGCGCCTATCGCCCGCCCATCACCACCATGAGGAGGGAGAAGACGGCGTCTTCTCCGACCTCTTCTGCGCCTGCGGAGCGGCGCAGCGAGAGGGTCGTCCTCCCGCGCGCGCTCCGCCGCCTCCTTTTGCGAGATGACATCCTCGCAAAAAGAGGCGACAGCTGCCCAGGACCCCTCACTCTCCAGCATGGCGTTGACCACGCCGGGAAGTGAGAGGTCCTGTCCGATCTCCGCTGTTAGACTGCGGCGCGGCTCAGACCAAGCCGGGCACACCTCGAGGGTGTGCTGAGCCGTGTCCTCTGCCGCGCCGCAGTCGTGGCACGCCGGGGTCTCCTCCCTCCCGATCCGGTGCAGGTGCTTGCCGAAACAGCCGTGGCCTGACAACACCTGCACCAGACGGAATGAGAGGAACCCGTGGGAGCGCTCGAGCCAGTCTCGCAGGACCGGCCCGAGCGCGTCCAGGGTTCGGCGGCCAAAGGTGGCGGAGGCGAGGTCGTCCGTCCAATGGACGATGATGGCGTCCCTCGCCTCCCGCCGCACGGCCTCCCGCACCTCCGCGACGGGGCGCTCCCCGAGGGCCTTTCGTCGCGCCGTCCACTCGTACACTCTGGCGAGCACCCACGCCTCCAACTCCCAAGGTGGGGTGCCCGCCAGAGCGCACGCCGCCGAAAAGCCCACTGAGCGGTAGGCCCTCGCCACCCGCAGTGCAATGGCCCTTTGGGGCCTGCGCATGGCAGTTGCGTTCTCCCTCCTGTTGAGGGAGTCCGCCCAGATGGGGGCCCCGTACAGGGCCATGCTCCGCAGGATGCCGGCATATAAACGCCGGCATCGTGCGTTCGGCCCCCCCAAGTTCGGGAGGAGCCAGGAGAGGGCGTCCGCAGCCCTCAGCAGGCGCGTCGACAGCCCGCTAAAGTGCGGGCCGAAGCGCCACCTGCTGTCCAACACCAGGCCCAGATACTTCATCTGGGCCTGGACGCCCACCCTGACGCCCTCCACCATAATGTGGGCGTCTGGAGGGCAGCGCTGCCGAGGCCCGTGAAAGAACACGGCCTCGGTCTTGTTCAGCGCCACCCTCAATCCCAGGCGGCGGATCCTCCCTGCCACCAAGGACCCGCCAGCTGAGGCCAGACAGGCCGCCTCCCCGAAGCTCTTCCCCCGGGCAGTAAGGAGAGTGTCATCCGCGTAGCAGATGACACTCGTGCCCTGGAGAAGAGCTCCCCGCAACAGCCAGTCAAAGCCGATGTTCCACAGGGGGGGCCCTAAGACTGACCCCTGCGGAACACCGGACTCCGCGCTGTATCTCCGCATCCTGGCCAGTTTGTCCACAAGGAGGACCTCTCGATCCTCCAAGTAGCTGGCCAGGAGGCTCCTCAAATATTGGGGCACTCCGTGGTACCGGAGTGCCTCCAATATGGTGGAGTGGGGAACGGAGTTGAAGGCGTTGGCGATGTCGAACGACACCGCCAACACTCCGTCCCCCGCCTCGACCGCCTCTTTCACCTGGCCCTTAAGAAGGGCCAGCGCGTCGATGGTGGACCGGCCCTGTCGGAAACCGAACTGGGCGTCCGACAAGTCCGGCCCTACACCCTGCAGATGGCTCCTGAGCCGGCCGGCGATGATCCCCTCGAACAATTTACCGACCTCATCGAGCAGAACGATGGGCCGGTATGCCGAGGGGGAATCCGCCGGGCGTCCCTCCTTTCGGAGGAGGCATAGCTGCCCCTCCTTCCACAGTTTCGGGAACCTTCCAGCCGTAAGGCACGCGCTGAAGAGTTCCCGAAATCTGTCCTCCATTTGAGCGGCAGCTATGGCCACCACCCGTGCGGGGACGCCGTCCGGCCCAGGAGCCGTCTTCTTCGCGCGGAGGCTAAGCACCCCCGCGCGAAACTCCTCCTCCGTCACCGGAGGTGCCTCCTCTTCCTCCTGCGGAGCCGCCGACTGCGGAGGGTCCATCGCTGGAGGGGTGAAGTCGGTCCTGCGCGGAAACAGAGACCGGACCACCCCATCCAGCAACGCCGGCTCGAGGGTCTCCGTAAGTGGGGGACCATGGGGCCGCAGTTGGTTCCGCGCCGCCCTGTATGGTCTCCCATACGGATCCCTGTCGAGACCCTCCAGCATCTCGGCCCTTGCCGAGTCCTTGGCAGCGCCCATAGCCGACTTGAGGACCGCCTTTGCCTCTCGGTAAGAGGCGTAGAGGCGGTCCTCCTCTGCCTGATTACGGGCGCTGCGCCGGCGGCTCCGCGTGTAGGCCCTTCTGGCCGCCACGCAAGTGGCCCGGAGGCCTGCCAGCTCCTCCGACCACCAATACACGGCCCGGCGGGGAGGCGGACGCCGAGACCGAGGCATGCTGGAGTTGCACACCTCGGTCAAGGATTCCCTCAGCCGGACCGCTGCGGCGTCAACGTCCGGGGCCCCAACAGGGGGCGACAGCCAGTCTTGGAGGAAGGCCGCCTCCTTGGCTGCCTCCCGGTCCAGGCGAGTGAGAGCCCACCGTGGGAAAGGAGACCTGCCAGAGCGGGCCATCTCCCCACGGGGGCTCTGGGTGGAGATGTCGAACCGCACATAACGGTGGTCCGACAAGGTCTCCACCAACTCCACCCGCCAGTTCACAATGCGTGCGGCTAGCACGGGGGTGGCGAACGAAACGTCCACCACCGACCCTCCCCGTTGCCGCACACACGTGTGGACCGCCCCCCTGTTGAGGAGGGACACACCGCATGACGCCGCCCAAAATTCGACGGCGCGTCCCCGGACGTTGCAAGAGGCAGCTGGATTGCCCCAGGCCACCGACTTGGCGTTCAGGTCGCCCAACACCACGACCTGGCGTGGCGCCGCCCTCCCTACGGCTGCAGTGAGGACTTCCAGGAAATCCTCAAAGTCCGAGAGAGGGCGGTTTGGGGAGAAATAGACCCCAACCAGGGCCAAATCTCCCCACGCGGCGGCCACGTATCCCGGTCCCCTCTCTAAAAGCGAGAGGGGAGGGGAGTCCGTGGAAGACCGCGACACCAACGCCACCAGGCCGTCTCGGTCGCCCAGCCAATGGCCAGGGACCGAGTAGGGCTCGGCGACCACCGCCAAGTCCACCAACCACTCAGCCATGGTCTGCATCAGGAGATCCTGTGCAGCCCGGCAGTGGTTGGTGTTCGCCTGGAGGATGCGATGTTCGATTGTATCCATCAATCGGACATCGCACCCCCCTCCTCCGCAGCCACCGCCGTTCCAGCCTCGGGAACGGCGATGCTAGCAGCAGGCCCGACCGGCACCTGCGCTTTGCCCTTCTTAAGGGGGGGGTTGCATAACCTCCCCCTCATTACGTGGCCTGCTGGGCGACCACTGGCAGCACACACTACACAGTGCGGCTTGGCGACCGTGCAGGAGGCGGCTTTGTGGCCCTCCTTGCCGCAGCGGTAGCAGGTCTCTGACCTGTCCACCGCTGACGGGCACAGGGCTCGGGTGTGCCCGATGCCGCAGCACCGGAAGCAGCGCAGAGGCTGCTCCTCTAGGGCCCGGACTGCACCCGAGCTAAAGCCGACAAGGAGGCGTCCTTTTGAAAGGACGGCTTTGGCAGCGGCGACAGGGCACTCGAGCCGAATAGTGCCCATGCCGCCGCGGCCGGGCCTGATGTCCCGGCCTTGCACCGCTGCGACGCCGCAGCCCCCAATGGCTGCGACCGCCGCCACCACCTCCTCCTTGGTGACCGAGTCGTCAAGACCGGTCACCTCTATGGTTGCCGACTTCACCGGTCGGGCCACCTTGGCAGCGTCCGCGATGACCTCTTGCAGCTTGGCTGCAAAGAGGTCAGCGTTGGCGCTGCCCTCCGCCCCCGGGAACTCGAATATTCGAGCCCCGGTTTCGGTCCGCCTGCAAGAAAGCTTGCCGATCCCCAGTTGGGCGGGATCGGCATTGGCACGCGCCCGCACCAAAATGGAGGCGTAGGTTTCCCCGCGTTCCGCAGCCTCCGCGGTGAGCGTCACCACGACGGCTGCGGACCTCGGGGGAACCAATTTCCTCTTTCCCTTCTTCTTGCTCCCGCCAGCCGCCCGCGACTGACTGGGAGGCGTGGTGACGGGGACGGCAGGTCCGGGCGTTGCCGGCCTTTTGCCCTTCCCCTTCCCCTTTCCCTTCTCAGTCGCCCGCGACCGGCTGGGAGTCGTGGTGGCAGGGACGGCAGGGACGGCTGTTGCCGTCTTTTTCCCCCTGCCCTTCCCCTTCCGGGCCACTTCGGTCCAACCCTGCTGGTTGGACGGAGTGGTGGAAGGGAGAAGGGCGTCATCCTCTTGCGAGGACGGCCCCGGCTCGGCCCGCCTCTTGTCCGCCGCAAGCGGTGGTCGGAGGCGCTTCTCCGGCAAGAGCCGGTCCTCAATGCCTGCCAAGCAGGCTCTAGTGAAGGCCCTCTCCTCCATTACCACCTTGCGGATGATATCCTCAAGGTTGGTGGGGGTAGGGGCCTCCGCCGCAGGTCTTGGTTCGGCCTGACTTGGCCGAGCCATGACATCAGCCAGCTTCTGATGAAGCTGGCTGACCTCAAGCTTGAGGCGATCGACGGTCGCCTGCAATTTGCGCGATTCGTCGGTCGCCTCACGCTGGACCAACTCCTCGATAATGGCGCGCATGCTTGCGGCACGGCACTTAAGGGCCTTTTGAAAAGTGCCCTTAAGATTGGAGGACTTGGAGGCGACCTCCGCGATCTCCTCCTCGTCCTCTTCCGCCATGAACCTAACCTAACCTTTTTTTTTTTTTTTTTTTTTTTTTTTTTTTTTTTTAAACTGGGAAAAAATGCATTACGCATACCCTCCCGTCGGGGGAACGGGAGGGGTATGTGGGACTCCCCGGGCTGACCCGGTATACCCACTAAAACGACCCAGTGTTATTCCCGCGTCGTCCGAGTGGAAGAGGACTGGGAGATCGGCGCAGCCTTAGCGTCCAGTCCTCCTCCGACGACAACCCGCCTACAGCGGCGGGCCCCTCAAGTCCTCCCCGTTCAGGGGGAGGGCTGGGAATTACCGGCGGAGGTGGTGTGGAGTGCAATGCGGGCGGAGGCGCCCCCGCGCCTATCGCCCGCCCATCACCACCATGAGGAGGGAGAAGACGGCGTCTTCTCCGACCTCTTCTGCGCCTGCGGAGCGGCGCAGCGAGAGGGTCGTCCTCCCGCGCACGCTCCGCCGCCTCCTTTTGCGAGATGACATCCTCGCAAAAAGAGGCGACTGCTGCCCAGGACCCCTCACTCTCCAGCATGGCATTCACCACGCCGGGAAGCGAGAGGTCCTGTCCGATCTCCGCTGTTAGACTGCGACGCGGCTCAGACCAAGCCGGGCACACCTCGAGGGTGTGCTGAGCCGTGTCCTCCGCCGCGCCGCAGTCGTGACACGCCGGGGTTTCCTCCCTCCCGATCCGGTGCAGGTGCTTGCCGAAACAGCCGTGGCCTGACAACACCTGCACCAGACGGAATGAGAGGAACCCGTGGGAGCGCTCGAGCCAGTCTCGCAGGACCGGACCGAGCGCGTCCAACGTTCGGCGGCCAAAGGTGGCGGAGGCGAGGTCGTCCGTCCAATGGACGATGATGGCGTCCCTCGCCTCCCGCCGCACGGCCTCCCGCTCCTCCGCGACGGGGCGCTCCGCGAGGGCCTTTCGTCGCGCCGTCCACTCGTACACTCTGGCGAGCACCCACGCCTCCAACTCCCAAGGAGGGGTGCCCGCCAGAGCGCACGCCGCCGAAAAGCCCACCGAGCGGTAGGCCCTCGCCACCCGCAGTGCAATGGCCCTTTGGGGCCTGCGCATTACTGTCGCATTCTCCCTCCTCTGCAGGGAGTCTGCCCAAATGGGGGCCCCGTACAGGGCCATGCTCCGCAGGATGCCGGCATATAGGCGCCGGCATCGTGCGTTGGGCCCTCCCAGGTTCGGGAGGAGCCAGGAGAGGGCATCCGCAGCCCTCAGCAGGCGCGTCGACAGCCCGCTAAAGTGCGGGCCGAAGCGCCACCTGCTGTCCAACACCAGGCCCAGATACTTCATCTGGGCCTGGACGCCCACCCTGACGCCCTCCACCACAATGTGGGCGTCTGGAGGGCAGCGCTGCCGAGGCCCGTGAAAGAACACGGCCTCGGTCTTGTTCAGCGCCACCCTCAATCCCAGGCGGCGGATCCTCCCTGCCACCAAGGACCCGCCAGCCGAGGCCAGACAGGCCGCCTCCCCGAAGCTCTTCCCCCGGGCAGTGAGGAGAGTGTCATCCGCGTAGCAGATGACACTCGTGCCCTGGAGAAGAGCTCCCCGCAACAGCCAGTCGAATCCGATGTTCCACAGGGGAGGCCCTAAGACTGACCCCTGCGGAACACCGGACTCGGCGCTGTATCTCCGCATCCTGGCCAGTTTGTCCACAAGGAGGACCTCTCGATCCTCCAAGTAGCTGGCCAGGAGGCTCCTCAAGTATTGGGGCACTCCGTGATACCGGAGTGCCTCCAATATGGTAGAGTGGGGAACGGAGTTGAAGGCGTTGGCTATGTCGAACGACACTGCCAACACTCCGTCCCCCGCCTCGACCGCCTCTTTCACCTGGCCCTTAAGAAGGGCCAGCGCGTCGATGGTGGACCGGCCCCGTCGGAAACCGAACTGGGCGTCCGACAGGTCCGGCCCTACACCCTGCAGATGGCTCCTGAGCCGGCCGGCGATGATCCCCTCGAACAATTTACCGACCTCATCGAGCAGAACGATGGGCCGGTATGCCGAGGGGGAATCCGCCGGGCGTCCCTCCTTTCGGAGGAGGCACAGCTGCCCCTCCTTCCACAGTTTCGGGAACCTTCCAGCCGTAAAGCACGCGCTGAAGAGTTCCCGAAACCTGTCCTCCATTTGAGCGGCAGCTATGGCCACCACCCGTGCGGGGACGCCGTCCGGCCCAGGAGCCGTCTTCTTCGCGCGGAGGCTAAGCACCCCCGCGCGAAACTCCTCCTCCGTCACCGGAGGTGCCTCCTCTTCCTCCTGCGGAGCCGCCGACTGCGGAGGGTCCATCGCTGGAGGGGTGAAGTCGGTCCTGCGCGGAAACAGAGACCGGACCACCCCATCCAGCAACGCCGGCTCGAGGGTCTCCGTAAGTGGGGGACCATGGGGCCGCAGTTGGTTCCGCGCCGCCCTGTATGGTCTCCCATACGGATCCCTGTCGAGACCCTCCAGCATCTCGGCCCTCGCCGAGTCCTTGGCAGCGCCCATAGCCGACTTGAGGACCGCCTTTGCCTCTCGGTAAGAGGCGTAGAGGCGGTCCTCCTCTGCCTGATTACGGGCGCTGCGCCGGCGGCTCCGCGTGTAGGCCCTTCTGGCCGCCACGCAAGTGGCCCGGAGGCCTGCCAGCTCCTCCGACCACCAATAGACGGCCCGGCGGGGAGGCGGACGCCGAGACCGAGGCATGCTGGAGTTGCACACCTCGGTCAAGGACTCCCTCAGCCGGACCGCTGCTGCGTCAACGTCCGGGGCCTCAACAGGGGGCGACAGCCAATCTTGGAGGAAGGCCGCCTCCTTGGCTGCCTCCCGGTCCAGGCGAGTGAGAGCCCACCGTGGGAAGGGAGACCTGCCAGAGCGGGCCATCTCCCCACGGGGGCTCTGGGTGGAGATGTCGAACCGCACATAACGGTGGTCCGACAAGGTCTCCACCAACTCCACCCGCCAGTTCACAATGCGTGCGGCTAGCACGGGGGTGGCGAACGAAACGTCCACCACCGACCCTCCCCGTTGCCGCACACACGTGTGGACCGCCCCCCTATTGAGGAGGGACACGCCGCATGACGCCGCCCAAAACTCGACGGCGCGTCCCCGGACGTTGCAGGAGGCGGCTGGGTTGCCCCAGGCCACCGACTTGGCGTTCAGGTCGCCCAACACCACGACCTGGCGTGGCGCCGCCCTCCCTACGGCTGCAGTGAGGATCTCCAGGAAATCCTCAAAGTCCGAGAGAGGGCGGTTTGGGGAGAAATAGACCCCAACCAGGGCCAAATCCCCCCACGCGGCGGCCACGTATCCCGGTCCCCTCTCTAAAAGCGAGAGGGGAGGGGAGTCTGTGGAAGACCGCGACACCAACGCCACCAAGCCGTCTCGGTCGCCCAGCCAATTGCCAGGGACCGAGTAGGGCTCGGCGACCACCGCCAAGTCCACCAACCACTCAGCCATGGTCTGCATCAGGAGATCCTGTGCAGCCCGGCAGTGGTTGGTGTTCGCCTGGAGGATGCGATGTTCGATTGTATCCATCAATCGGACATCGCACCCCCCTCCTCCGCAGCCACCGCCGTTCCAGCCTCGGGAACGGCGATGCTAGCAGCAGGCCCGACCGGCACCTGCGCTTTGCCCTTCTTAAGGGGGGGGTTGCATAACCTCCCCCTCATTACGTGGCCTGCTGGGCGACCACTGGCAGCACACACTACACAGTGCGGCTTGGCGACCGTGCAGGAGGCGGCTTTGTGGCCCTCCTTGCCGCAGCGGTAGCAGGTCTCTGACCTGTCCACCGCTGACGGGCACAGGGCTCGGGTGTGCCCGATGCCGCAGCACCGGAAGCAGCGCAGAGGCTGCTCCTCTAGGGCCCGGACTGCACCCGAGCTAAAGCCGACAAGGAGGCGTCCTTTTGAAAGGACGGCTTTGGCAGCGGCGACAGGGCACTCGAGCCGAATAGTGCCCATGCCGCCGCGGCCGGGCCTGATGTCCCGGCCTTGCACCGCTGCGACGCCGCAGCCCCCAATGGCTGCGACCGCCGCCACCACCTCCTCCTTGGTGACCGAGTCGTCAAGACCGGTCACCTCTATGGTTGCCGACTTCACCGGTCGGGCCACCTTGGCAGCGTCCGCGATGACCTCTTGCAGCTTGGCTGCAAAGAGGTCAGCGTTGGCGCTGCCCTCCGCCCCCGGGAACTCGAATATTCGAGCCCCGGTTTCGGTCCGCCTGCAAGAAAGCTTGCCGATCCCCAGTTGGGCGGGATCGGCATTGGCACGCGCCCGCACCAAAATGGAGGCGTAGGTTTCCCCGCGTTCCGCAGCCTCCGCGGTGAGCGTCACCACGACGGCCGCGGACCTCGGGGGAACCAATTTCCTCTTCCCCTTCTTCTTGCTCCCGCCAGCCGCCCGCGACTGACCGGGAGGCGTGGTGACGGGGACGGCAGGTCCGGGCGTTGCCGGCCTTTTGCCCTTCCCCTTCCCCTTTCCCTTCTCAGTCGCCCGCGACCGGCTGGGAGTCGTGGTGGCAGGGACGGCAGGGACGGCTGTTGCCGTCTTTTTCCCCCTGCCCTTCCCCTTCCGGGCCACTTCGGTCCAACCCTGCTGGTTGGACGGAGTGGTGGAAGGGAGAAGGGCGTCATCCTCTTGCGAGGACGGCCCCGGCTCGGCCCGCCTCTTGTCCGCCGCAAGCGGTGGTCGGAGGCGCTTCTCCGGCAAGAGCCGGTCCTCAATGCCTGCCAAGCAGGCTCTAGTGAAGGCCCTCTCCTCCATTACCACCTTGCGGATGATATCCTCAAGGTTGGTGGGGGTGGGGGCCTCCGCCGCAGGTCTTGGTTCGGCCTGAACGGGCCGAGCCATGACATCAGCCAGCTTCTGATGAAGCTGGCTGACCTCCAGCTTGAGGCGATCGACGGTCGCCTGCAATTTGCGCGATTCGTCGGTCGCCTCACGCTGGACCAACTCCTCGATAATGGCGCGCATGCTTGCGGCACGGCACTTAAGGGCCTTCTGAAAAGTGCCCTTAAGATTGGAGGACTTGGAGGCGACCTCCACGATCTCCTCCTCATCCTCTTCCGCCATGCGCGCCAGCTCGGCCAAGGATTGGTCCCCGTATCTTACGCGGGACGCACCGTACCCTGACCTGGCCCGAGCAGCACGCGCACGCTGCTCCTTTGCAGCAACGCGCTCTTCGAGCTCTTGCTGGTGCTGCGCCCGCCGAGCCAGGTCCAACTGCCGCTGGGCATCTGCGAGACCCACGACGTGGGTGTCCGCAGATGTCGTCGGCTTCTTCGCGGCCGTGGACTTCCTCGTCGAACTTGAGGAGCCCTCGGACCCTTCCTTACGGAAGGCCCGCTTTCGCGACCTGGTGTCGCCTGCGTCCGAGACGCTTATGACGGACTCGTCCGAATCGGACAGGTCCGCCCTTCCAAAGAAGCTAGCCGCAGACGGCGCGCGGCTAGCTTCAGACGCTGAAGCGTCGGATTGGCCCTGAGAAGGGCCTTTTGGTTGGCCCTGAGAAGGGCCTTTTGGTTGGCCCTGAGAAGGGCCTTTTGGTTGGCCCTGAGAAGGGCCTTTTTTAAAACGCCCGCAGGCGTCCCGCGGGGGCGTAGGCATAGCCTTCCGCAAGCTCGTAGTTAAAACCGCAAGAATATAAAATGTAGCTACGAGAGCACAGAGTTCTTTAGCCGTACCCAATCTGCCACTCCGTTACGGTGACAGATTGGGCCGTTTCCAGGGGACGCGACGAGGACGCAAACTCTGTGGGGGGTCCCCCGAACCTAACCTAACCTAACCTAACCTAACCTAACCTTTTTTTTTTTTTTTTTTTTTTTTTTTTTTTTTTTTTTTTAAGCTGGGAAAAAATGCATTACGCATACCCTCCCGTCGGGGGAACGGGAGGGGTATGTGGGACTCCCCGGGCTGACCCGGTATACCCACTAAAATAACCCAGCGGCATTCCCGCCTCGTCCGAGTGGAAGAGGACTGGGAGATCGGCGCAGCCTTAGCGTCCAGTCCTCCTCCGACGATAACCCGCCTAAAGCGGCGGGCCCCTCAAGTCCTCCCCGTTCAGGGGGAGGGCTGGGAATGACCAGCGGAGGTGGTGTGGTGTGCAATGCGGGCGGAGGCGCCCCCGCGCCTATCGCCCGCCCATCACCACCATGAGGAGGGAGAAAACGGCGTCTTCTCCGACCTCTTCTCCGCCTACGGAGCGGCGCAGCGAGAGGGTCGTCCTCCCGCGCGCGCTCCGCCGCCTCCTTTTGCGAGATGACATCCTCGCAAAAAGAGGCGACAGCTGCCCAGGACCTCTCACTCTCCAGCATGGCGTTGACCACGCCGGGAAGCGAGAGGTCCTGTCCTATCTCCGCTGTTAGACTGCGGCGCGGCTCAAACCAAGCCGGGCACACCTCGAGGGTGTGCTGAGCCGTGTCCTCCGCCGCGCCGCAGTCGTGGCACGTCGGGGTCTCCTCCCTCCCGATCCGGTGCAGGTGCTTGCCGAAACAGCCGTGGCCTGACAACACCTGCACCAGACGGAATGAGAGGAACCCGTGGGAGCGCTCGAGCCAGTCTCGTAGGACCGGACCGAGCGCGTCCAAGGTTCGGCGGCCAAAGGTGGCGGAGGCGAGGTCATCCGTCCAATGGACGATGATGGCGTCCCTCGCCTCCCGCCGCACGGCCTCCCGCTCCTCCGCGACGGGGCGCTCCCCGAGGGCCTTTCGTCGCGCCGTCCACTCGTACACTCTGGCGAGCACCCACGCCTCCAACTCCCAAGGAGGGGTGCCCGCCAGAGCGCACGCCGCCGAAAAGCCCACCGAGCGGTAGGCCCTCGCCACCCGCAGTGCAATGGCCCTTTGGGGCCTCCGCATCAAAGTAGCGTTCTCCCTCCTGTGGAGGGAGTCCGCCCAGATGGGGGCCCCGTACAGGGCCATGCTCCGCAATATGCCGGCATACAAACGCCGGCATCGTGCGTTAGGCCCCCCCAGGTTCGGGAGGAGCCAGGAGAGGGCGTCCGCAGCCCTCAGCAGGCGCGTCGACAGCCCGCTAAAGTGCGGGCCGAAGCGCCACCTGCTGTCCAACACCAGGCCCAGATACTTCATCTGGGCCTGGACGCCCACCCTGACGCCCTCCACCATAATGTGGGCGTCTGGAGGGCAGCGCTGCCGAGGCCCGTGAAAGAACACGGCCTCGGTCTTGTTCAGCGCCACCCTCAATCCCAGGCGGCGGATCCTCCCTGCCACCAAGGACCCGCCAGCCGAGGCCAAACAGGCCGCCTCCCCGAAGCTCTTCCCCCGGGCAGTGAGGAGAGTGTCATCCGCGTAGCAGATGATACTCGTGCCCGGAAGAAGAGCCCAACCTAACCTTTTTTTTTTTTTTTTTTATACTGGGAAAAAATGCATTACGCATACCCTCCCGTCGGGGGAACGGGAGGGGTATGTGGGACTCCCCGGGCTGACCCGGTATACCCACTAAAACGACCCAGCGTTATTCCCGCGTCGTCCGAGTGGAAGAGGACTGGGAGATCGGCGCAGCCTTAGCGTCCAGTCCTCCTCCGACGACAACCCGCCTAAAGCGGCGGGCCCCTCAAGTCCTCCCCGTTCAGGGGGAGGGCTGGGAATGACCGGCGGAGGTGGTGTGGAGTGCAATGCGGGCGGAGGCGCCCCCGCGCCTATCGCCCGCCCATCACCACCATGAGGAGGGAGAAGACGGCGTCTTCTCCGACCTCTTCTGCGCCTGCGGAGCGGCGCAGCGAGAGGGTCGTCCTCCCGCGCGCGCTCCGCCGCCTCCTTTTGCGAGATGACATCCTCGCAAAAGAGGCGACAGCTGCCCAGGACCCCTCACTCTCCAGCATGGCGTTGACCACGCCGGGAAGTGAGAGGTCCTGTCCGATCTCCGCTGTTAGACTGCGGCGCGGCTCAGACCAAGCCGGGCACACCTCGAGGGTGTGCTGAGCCGTGTCCTCCGCCGCGCCGCAGTCGTGGCACGCCGGGGTTTCCTCCCTCCCGATCCGGTGCAGGTGCTTGCCGAAACAGCCGTGGCCTGACAACACCTGCACCAGACGGAATGAGAGGAACCCGTGGGAGCGCTCGAGCCAGTCTCGCAGGACCGGCCCGAGCGCGTCCAGGGTTCGGCGGCCAAAGGTGGCGGAGGCGAGGTCGTCCGTCCAATGGACGATGATGGCGTCCCTCGCCTCCCGCCGCACGGCCTCCCGCTCCTCCGCGACGGGGCGCTCGCCCAGGGCCTTTCGCCGCGCCGTCCACTCGTACACTCTGGCGAGCACCCACGCCTCCAACTCCCAAGGAGGGGTGCCCGCCAGAGCGCACGCCGCCGAAAAGCCCACCGAGCGGTAGGCCCTCGCCACCCGCAGTGCAATGGCCCTTTGGGGCCTCCGCATCAAAGTAGCGTTCTCCCTCCTGTGGAGGGAGTCCGCCCAGATGGGGGCCCCGTACAGGGCCATGCTTCGCAGGATGCCGGCATACAAACGCCGGCATCGTGCGTTAGGCCCCCCCAAATTCGGGAGGAGCCACGACAGGGCGTCCGCGGCCTTCAGCAGGCGCGTCGACAGCCCGCTAAAGTGCGGGCCGAAGCGCCACCTGCTGTCCAGCACCAGGCCCAGATACTTCATCTGGGCCTGGACGTCCACCCTGACGCCCTCCACCACAATGTGGGCGTCGGGAGGGCAGCGCTGCCGAGGCCCGTGAAAGAACACGAACCTAACCTAACCTTTTTTTTTTTTTTTTTTTTTTTTTTTTTTTTTTTTTTTTTTTTTTAAACTGGGAAAAAATGCATTACGCATACCCTCCCGTCGGGGGAACGGGAGGGGTATGTGGGACTCCCCGGGCTGACCCGGTATACCCACTAAAACGACCCAGTGTTATTCCCGCGTCGTCCGAGTGGAAGAGGACTGGGAGATCGGCGCAGCCTTAGCGTCCAGTCCTCCTCCGACGACAACCCGCCTAAAGCGGCGGGCCCCTCAAGTCCTCCCCGTTCAGGGGGAGGGCTGGGAATTACCGGCGGAGGTGGTGTGGAGTGCAATGCGGGCGGAGGCGCCCCCGCGCCTATCGCCCGCCCATCACCACCATGAGGAGGGAGAAGACGGCGTCTTCTCCGACCTCTTCTGCGCCTGCGGAGCGGCGCAGCGAGAGGGTCGTCCTCCCGCGCACGCTCCGCCGCCTCCTTTTGCGAGATGACATCCTCGCAAAAAGAGGCGACAGCTGCCCAGGACCCCTCACTCTCCAGCATGGCATTCACCACGCCGGGAAGTGAGAGGTCCTGTCCGATCTCCGCTGTTAGACTGCGGCGCGGCTCAGACCAAGCCGGGCACACCTCGAGGGTGTGCTGAGCCGTGTCCTCCGCCGCGCCGCAGTCGTGGCACGCCGGGGTCTCCTCCCTCCCGATCCGGTGCAGGTGCTTGCCGAAACAGCCGTGGCCTGACAACACCTGCACCAGACGGAATGAGAGGAAACCATGGGAGCGCTCGAGCCAGTCTCGCAGGACCGGACCGAGCGCGTCCAGGGTTCGGCGGCCAAAGGTGGCGGAGGCGAGGTCCTCCGTCCAATGGACGATGATGGCGTCCCTCGCCTCCCGCCGCACGGCCTCCCGCTCTCCCGCGCCGGGGCGCTCCCCGAGGGCCTTTCGTCGCGCCGTCCACTCGTACACTCTGGCGAGCACCCACGCCTCCAACTCCCAAGGTGGGGTGCCCGCCAGAGCGCACGCCGCCGAAAAGCCCACTGAGCGGTAGGCCCTCGCCACCCGCAGTGCAATGGCCCTTTGGGGCCTGCGCATGGCAGTTGCGTTCTCCCTCCTGTTGAGGGAGTCCGCCCAGATGGGGGCCCCGTACAGGGCCATGCTCCGCAGGATGCCGGCATATAAACGCCGGCATCGTGCGTTCGGCCCCCCCAGATTCGGGAGGAGCCAGGAGAGGGCGTCCGCAGCCCTCAGCAGGCGCGTCGACAGCCCGCTAAAGTGCGGGCCGAAGCGCCACCTGCTGTCCAACACCAGGCCCAGATACTTCATCTGGGCCTGGACGCCCACCCTGACGCCCTCCACCACAATGTGGGCGTCTGGAGGGCAGCGCTGCCGAGGCCCGTGAAAGAACACGGCCTCGGTCTTGTTCAGCGCCACCCTCAATCCCAGGCGGCGGATCCTCCCTGCCACCAAGGACCCGCCAGCCGAGGCCAGACAGGCCGCCTCCCCGAAGCTCTTCCCCCGGGCAGTAAGGAGAGTGTCATCCGCGTAGCAGATGACACTCGTGCCCCGGAGAAGAGCTCCCCGCAACAGCCAGTCAAAGCCGATGTTCCACAGGGGGGGCCCTAAGACTGACCCCTGCGGAACACCGGACTCCGCGCTGTATCGCCGCATCCTGGCCAGTTTGTCCACAAGGAGGACCTCTCGATCCTCCAAGTAGCTGGCCAGGAGGCTCCTCAAATATTGGGGCACTCCGTGGTACCGGAGTGCCTCCAATATGGTGGAGTGGGGAACGGAGTTGAAGGCGTTGGCGATGTCAAACGACACCGCCAACACTCCGTCCCCCGCCTCGACCGCCTCTTTCACCTGGCCCTTAAGAAGGGCCAGCGCGTCGATGGTGGACCGGCCCCGTCGGAAACCGAACTGGGCGTCCGACAGGTTCGGCCCTACACCCTGCAGATGGCTCCTGAGCCGGCCGGCGATGATCCCCTCGAACAATTTACCGACCTCATCGAGCAGAACGATGGGCCGGTATGCCGAGGGGGAATCCGCCGGGCGTCCCTCCTTTCGGAGGAGGCACAGCTGCCCCTCCTTCCACAGTTTCGGGAACCTTCCAGCCGTAAAGCACGCGCTGAAGAGTTCCCGAAACCTGTCCTCCATTTGAGCGGCAGCTATGGCCACCACCCGTGCGGGGACGCCGTCCGGCCCAGGAGCCGTCTTCTTCGCGCGGAGGCTAAGCACCCCCGCGCGAAACTCCTCCTCCGTCACCGGAGGTGCCTCCTCTTCCTCCTGCGGAGCCGCCGACTGCGGAGGGTCCATCGCTGGAGGGGTGAAGTCGGTCCTGCGCGGAAACAGAGACCGGACCACCCCATCCAGCAACGCCGGCTCGAGGGTCTCCGTAAGTGGGGGACCATGGGGCCGCAGTTGGTTCCGCGCCGCCCTGTATGGTCTCCCATACGGATCCCTGTCGAGACCCTCCAGCATCTCGGCCCTCGCCGAGTCCTTGGCAGCGCCCATAGCCGACTTGAGGACCGCCTTCGCCTCTCGGTAAGAGGCGTAGAGGCGATCCTCCTCTGCCTGATTACGGGCGCTGCGCCGGCGGCTCCGCGTGTAGGCCCTTCTGGCCGCCACGCAAGTGGCCCGGAGGCCTGCCAGCTCCTCCGACCACCAATAAACGGCCCGGCGGGGAGGCGGACGCCGAGACCGAGGCATGCTGGAGTTGCACACCTCGGTCAAGGATTCCCTCAGCCGGACCGCTGCGGCGTCAACGTCCGGGGCCCCAACAGGGGGCGACAGCCAGTCTTGGAGGAAGGCCGCCTCCTTGGCTGCCTCCCGGTCCAAGCGAGTGAGAGCCCACCGTGGGAAGGGAGACCAGCCAGAGCGGGCCATCTCCCCACGGGGGCTCTGGGTGGAGATGTCGAACCGCACATAACGGTGGTCCGACAAGGTCTCCACCAACTCCACCCGCCAGTTCACAATGCGTGCGGCTAGCACGGGGGTGGCGAACGAAACGTCCACCACCGACCCTCCCCGTTGCCGCACACACGTGTGGACCGCCCCCCTGTTGAGGAGGGACACGCCGCATGACGCCGCCCAAAACTCGACGGCGCGACCCCGGACGTTGCAGGAGGCGGCTGGGTTGCCCCAGGCCACCGACTTGGCGTTCAGGTCGCCTAACACCACGACCTGGCGTGGCGCCGCCCTCCCTACGGCTGCAGTGAGAATCTCCAGGAAATCCTCAAAGTCCGAGAGAGGGCGGTTAGGGGAGAAATAGACCCCAACCAGGGCCAAATCTCCCCACGCGGCGGCCACGTATCCCGGTCCCCTCTCTAAAAGCGAGAGGGGAGGGGAGTCTGTGGAAGACCGCGACACCAATGCCACCAGGCCGTCTCGGTCGCCCAGCCAATGGCCAGGGACCGAGTAAGGCTCGGCGACCACCGCCAAGTCCACCAACCACTCAGCCATGGTCTGCATCAGGAGATCCTGTGCAGCCCGGCAGTGGTTGGTGTTCGCCTGGAGGATGCGATGTTCGATTGTATCCATCAATCGGACATCGCACCCCCCTCCTCCGCAGCCACCGCCGTTCCTACCTCGGGAACGGCAGTGCTAGCAACAGGCCCGACTGGCACCTGCGCTTTACCCCTCTGAGGGGGAGGATTGCACAACCTCCCCCTCATCACATGGCCTGCCGGGCGTCCCCTCGCGGCACAGACGGCGCAGTGCGGCTTGGCGACCGCGCAGGAGGCGGCTTTGTGGCCCTCTGTGCCGCAGCGGTAGCAGGTCTCCGACCTGTCCACCGCCGACGGGCACAGGGCTCGGGTGTGGCCGATGCCGCAGCACCTGAAGCAGCGCAGAGGCTGCTCCTCAAGGGCCCGGACTGCACCCGAGCTGAAGCCGACGCAGAGCCGACCCCTGCTAACGACCGCTTTTGCAACGGCGACTGGGCACTCGAGCCGAATAGTGCCCATGCCGCCGCGGCCGGGCCTGATGTCCCGGCCTTGCACCGCTGCGACGCCGCAGCCCCCAATGGCTGCGACCGCCGCCACCACCTCCTCCTTGGTGACCGAGTCATCAAGACCGGTCACTTCGATGGTCGCCGACTTCACCGGTCGGGCCACCTTGGCAGCGTCTGCGATGACCTCCTGCAGCTTGGCTGCAAAGAGGTCAGCGTGGGCGCTGCCCTCCGCCCCCGGGAACTCGAATATTCGAGCCCCGGTTTCGGTCCGCCTGCAAGAAAGCTTGCCGATCCCCAGTTGGGCGGGATCGGCATTGGCACGCGCTCGCACCAAAATGGAGGCGTAGGTTTCCCCGCGTTCCGCAGCCTCCGCGGTGAGCGTCACCACGACGGCTGCGGACCTCGGGGGAACCAATTTCCCCTTCCTCTTCTTCTTGCTCCCGCCAGAACCTAACCTAACCTAACCTTTTTTTTTTTTTTTTTTTTTTTTTTAAACTGGGAAAAAATGCATTACGCATACCCTCCCGTCGGGGGAACGGGAGGGGTATGTGGGACTCCCCGGGCTGACCCGGTATACCCACTAAAATAACCCAGCGGCATTCCCGCATCGTCCGAGTGGAAGAGGACTGGGAGATCGGCGCAGCCTTAGCGTCCAGTCCTCCTCCGACGACAACCCGCCTAAAGCGGCGGGCCCCTCAAGTCCTCCCCGTTCAGGGGGAGGGCTGGGAATGACCGGCGAGGGTGGTGTGGAGTGCAATGCGGGCGGAGGCGCCCCCGCGCCTATCGCCCGCCCATCACCACCGTGAGGAGGGAGAAGACGGCGTCTTCTCCGACCTCTTCTTCGCCTGCGGAGCGGCGCAGCGAGAGGGTCGTCCTCCCGCGCGCGCTCCGCCGCCTCCTTTTGCGAGATGACATCCTCGCAAAAAGAGGCTACAGCTGCCCAGGACCCCTCACTCTCTAGCATGGTGTTGACCACGCCGGGAAGTGAGAGGTCCTGTCCGATCTCCGCTGTTAGACTGCGGCGCGGCTCAGACCAAGCCGGGCACACCTCGAGGGTGTGCTGAGCCGTGTCCTCCGCCGCGCCGCAGTCGTGGCACACCGGGGTCTCCTCCCTCCCGATCCGGTGCAGGTGCTTGCCGAAACAGCCGTGGCCTGACAACACCTGCACCAGACGGAATGAGAGGAAACCATGGGAGCGCTCGAGCCAGTCTCGCAGGACCGGACCGAGCGCGTCCAGGGTTCGGCGGCCAAAGGTGGCGGAGGCGAGGTCCTCCGTCCAATGGACGATGATGGCGTCCCTCGCCTCTCGCCGCACGGCCTCCCGCTCCTCCGCGACGGGGCGCTCCCCGAGGGCCTTTCGCCGCGCCGTCCACTCGTACACTCTGGCGAGCACCCACGCCTCCAGCTCCCAAGGAGGGGTGCCCGCCAGAGCGCACGCCGCCGAAAAGCCCACCGAGCGGTAGGCCCTCGCCACCCGCAGTGCAATGGCCCTTTGGGGCCTCCGCATCAAAGTAGCATTCTCCCTCCTGTTGAGGGAGTCCGACCAGATGGGGGCCCCGTACAGGGCCATGCTCCGCAGGATGCCGGCATATAAACGCCGGCATCGTGCGTTCGGCCCCCCCAGGTTTGGGAGGAGCCAGGAGAGGGCGTCCGCAGCCCTCAGCAGGCGCGTCGACAGCCCGCTAAAGTGCGGGCCGAAGCGCCACCTGCTGTCCAACACCAGGCCCAGATACTTCATCTGGGCCTGGACGCCCACCCTGACGCCCTCCACCACAATGTGGGCGTCGAGAGGGCAGCGCTGCCGAGGCCCGTGAAAGAACACGGCCTCGGTCTTGTTCAGCGCCACCCTCAATCCCAGGCGGCGGATCCTCCCTGCCACCAAGGACCCGCCAGCCGAGGCCAGACAGGCCGCCTCCCCGAAGCTCTTCCCCCGGGCAGTGAGGAGAGTGTCATCTGCGTAGCAGATGACACTCGTGCCCTGGAGAAGAGCTCCCCGCAACAGCCAGTCGAAGCCGATGTTCCACAGGGGGGGCCCTAAGACTGACCCCTGCGGAACACCGGACTCGGCGCTGTATCTCCGCATCCTGGCCAGTTTGTCCACAAGGAGGACCTCTCGATCCTCCAAGTAGCTGGCCAGGAGGCTCCTCAAGTATTGGGGCACTCCGTGGTACCGGAGTGCCTCCAATATGGTGGAGTGGGGAACGGAGTTGAAGGCGTTGGCTATGTCAAACGACACCGCCAACACTCCGTCCCCCGCCTCGACCGCCTCTTTCACCTGGCCCTTGAGAAGGGCCAGCGCGTCGATGGTGGACCGGCCCTGTCGGAAACCAAACTGGGCGTCCGACAGGTTCGGCCCTACACCCTGCAAATGGCTCCTGAGCCGGCCGGCGATGATCCCCTCGAACAATTTACCGACCTCATCGAGCAGAACGATGGGCCGGTATGCCGAGGGGGAATCCGCCGGGCGTCCCTCCTTTCGGAGGAGGCATAGCTGCCCCTCCTTCCACAGTTTCGGGAACCTTCCAGCCGTAAAGCACGCGCTGAAGAGTTCCCGAAACCTGTCCTCCATTTGAGAGGCAGCTATGGCCACCACCCGTGCGGGGACGCCGTCCGGCCCAGGAGCCGTCTTCTTCGCGCGGAGGCTAAGCACCCCCGCGCGAAACTCCTCCTCCGTCACTGGAGGTGCCTCCTCCTCCTCCTGCGGAGCCGCCGACTGCGGAGGGTCCATCGCTGGAGGGGTGAAGTCGGTCCTGCGCGGAAACAGAGACCGGACCACCCCATCCAGCAACGCCGGCTCGAGGGTCTCCGTAAGTGGGGGACCATGGGGCCGCAGTTGGTTCCGCGCCGCCCTGTATGGTCTCCCATACGGATCCCTGTCGAGACCCTCCAGCATCTCGGCCCTCGCCGAGTCCTTGGCAGCGCCCATAGCCGACTTGAGGACCGCCTTTGCCTCTCGGTAAGAGGCGTAGAGGCGGTCCTCCTCTGCCTGATTACGGGCGCTGCGCCGGCGGCTCCGCGTGTAGGCCCTTCTGGCCGCCACGCAAGTGGCCCGGAGGCCTGCCAGCTCCTCCGACCACCAATAGACGGCCCGGCGGGGAGGCGGACGCCGAGACCGAGGCATGCTGGAGTTGCACACCTCGGTCAGGGATTCCCTCAGCCGGACCGCTGCGGCGTCAACGTCCGGGGCCCCAACAGGGGGCGACAGCCAGTCTTGGAGGAAGGCCGCCTCCTTGGCTGCCTCCCGGTCCAGGCGAGTGAGAGCCCACCGTGGGAAGGGAGACCTGCCAGAGCGGGCCATCTCCCCACGGGGGCTCTGGGTGGAGATGTCGAACCGCACATAACGGTGGTCCGACAAGGTCTCCACCAACTCCACCCGCCAGTTCACAATGCGTGCGGCTAGCACGGGGGTGGCGAACGAAAGGTCCACCACTGACCCTCCCCGTTGCCGCACACACGTGTGGACCGCCCCCCTGTTGAGGAGGGACACGCCGCATGACGCCGCCCAAAACTCGACGGCGCGACCCCGGACGTTGCAGGAGGCGGCTGGGTTGCCCCAGGCCACCGACTTGGCGTTCAGGTCGCCCAACACCACGACCTGGCGTGGCGCCGCCCTCCCTACGGCTGCAGTGAGGATCTCCAGGAAATCCTCAAAGTCCGAGAGAGGGCGGTTTGGGGAGAAATAGACCCCAACCAGGGCCAAATCTCCCCACGCGGCGGCCACGTATCCCGGTCCCCTCTCTAAAAGCGAGAGGGGAGGGGAGTCTGTGGAAGACCGCGACACCATTGCCACCAGGCCGTCTCGGTCGCCCAGCCAATGGCCAGGGACCGAGTAGGGTTCGGCGACCACCGCCAAGTCCACCAACCACTCAGCCATGGTCTGCATCAGGAGATCCTGTGCAGCCCGGCAGTGGTTGGTGTTCGCCTGGAGGATGCGATGTTCGATTGAATCCATCAATCGGACATCGCACCCCCCTCCTCCGCAGCCACCGCCGTTCCTGCCTCAGGAACGGCGATGCTAGCAGCAGGCCTGACCGGCACCTGCGCTTTACCCCTCTGAGGGGGAGGATTGCACAACCTCCCCCTCATCACATGGCCTGCTGGGCGTCCTCTCGCGGCACAGACGGCGCAGTGCGGCTTGGCGACCGTGCAGGAGGCAGCTTTGTGGCCCTCCTTGCCACAGCGGTAGCAGCTCTCCGACCTGTCTACCGCTGACGGGCACAAAGCTCGGGTGTGCCCGATGCCGCAGCACCGGAAGCAGCGCAGAGGCTGCTCCTCAAGAGCCCGGACTGCACCCGAGCTGAAGCCGACAAGGAGGCGTCCTTTTGCAAGGACGGCTTTGGCAGCGGCGACAGGACACTCGAGCCGGATAGTGCCCATGCCGCCGCGGCCGGGCCTGATGTCCCGGCCTTGCACCGCTGCGACGCCGCAGCCCCCAATGGCTGCGATCGCCGCCACCACCTCCTCCTTGGTGACCGAATCGTCCAAATCGGTCACCTCGATGGTCGCCGACTTCACCGGTCGGGCCACCTTGGCAGCGTCCGCGATGACCTCTTGCAGCTTGGCTGCAAAGAGGTCAGCGTTGGCGCTGCCCTCCGCCCCCGGGAACTCGAAAATTCGAGCCCCGGTTTCGGTCCGCCGGCAAGAAACCTTGCTGATCCCCAATTGGGTGGGATCGGCATTGGCTCGCGCCCGCACCAAAATGGAAGCGTAGGTTTCCCCGCGTTCCGCAGCCTCCGCGGTGAGCGTCACCACGACGGCTGCGGACTTCGGGGGAACCAATTTCCCCTTCCCCTTCTTCTTGTTGCCCCCGCCAGCCGCCCGCGACTGACTGGGAGGCGTGGTGACGGGGACGGCAGGTCCGGGCGTTGCCGGCCTTTTGCCCTTCCCCTTCCCCTTTCCCTTCTCAGTCGCCCGCGACCGGCTGGGAGTCGTGGTGGCAGGGACGGCAGGGACGGCTGTTGCCGTCTTTTTCCCCCTGCCCTTCCCCTTCCGGGCCACTTCGGTCCAACCCTGCTGGTTGGACGGAGTGGTGGAAGGGAGAAGGGCGTCATCCTCTTGCGAGGACGGCCCCGGCTCGGCCCGCCTCTTGTCCGCCGCAAGCGGTGGTCGGAGGCGCTTCTCCGGCAAGAGCCGGTCCTCAATGCCTGCCAAGCAGGCTCTGGTGAAGGCCCTCTCCTCCATGACAACCTTGCGGATAACATCCTCAAGGTTGGTGGGGTTGGGGGCCTCCGCCGCAGGTCTCGGTTCGGCCTGACTCGGCCGAGCCGTGACATCAGCCAGCTTCTGGTGAAGCTGGCTGACCTCCACCTTCAGGCGATCAACTACTGCCTGCAACTGGCGAGTCTCGTCGGTCGCCTTTCTCTTAACGAGCTCCGCAATGATGCCGCGCATGCTCGCACCTCGACACTTAAGGGCCTTCTGGAAGGTACCCTTAAGGTTCGAGGATTTAGAGGCGACCTCCGCGATCTCCTCTTCGTCCTCCTCTGCCATCCGCTCCAGCTCGGCCAGAGAGTAGTCCGCGTACAGAACGCGGGACGCGCCGTAACCGGACCTGGCCCGAGCAGCACGCGCCCGCTGCTCTTTATCAGCGACCCTCTCCTCCAGGTCCTGCTGCTGCTGCGTCCGCCGAGCCAGGTCCAGCTGCCGCTGGGCGTCCGCGAGACCCACCACGTTAGTGTCCGCGGCTGTCGTCGGCCTCTTGGCCTTCAACCTCCTGGCTGAGCCCGAGGAGCCCTCGGACCCCTCCTTGAGGAAGGCCCGCTTCCGCGACCGACAGTCGCCCGCGTCCGAGACGCTTAAGAGGGACTCGTCGTCGGAATCCGACAAGTCCACCCTTCCAACGAAGCTAGCCGCAGACGGCGCGCGACTAGCTTCCGACGCTGAAGCGTCGGAGTGGCCCTGAGAAGGGCCTTTTGGTTGGCCCTGAGAAGGGCCTTTGGGTTGGCCCTGAGAAGGGCCTTTAGGTTGGCCCTGAGAAGGGCCTTTTAAAAACCGCCCGTAGGCGTCCCGCGAGGGCATAGGCATGACACCTTCGGCAAATTCGCAGTCAGCAAGGCAGGATAAAATGATAACTACGAGAGCACAGAGTACTTTGGCCGTACCCAATCTGCCACTCCGTTACGGTGACAAATTGGGCCGTTTCCAGGGGACGCGACGTGGACGCAAACTCTGTGGGGGGTCCCCCAACCTAACCTAACCTTTTTTTTTTTTTTTTTTTTTTAAACTGGGAAAAAATGCATTACGCATACCCTCCCGTCGGGGGAACGGGAGGGGTATGTGGGACTCCCCGGGCTGACCCGGTATACCCACTAAAACGACTCAGTGTTATTCCCGCGTCGTCCGAGTGGAAGAGGACTGGGAGATCGGCGCAGCCTTAGCGTCCAGTCCTCCTCCGACGACAACCCGCCTAAAGCGGCGGGCCCCTCAAGTCCTCCCCGTTCAGGGGGAGGGCTGGGAATGACCGGCGGAGGTGGTGTGGAGTGCAATGCGGGCGGAGGCGCCCCCGCGCCTATCGCCCGCCCATCACCACCATGAGGAGGGAGAAGACGGCGTCTTCTCCGACCTCTTCTGCGCCTGCGGAGCGGCGCAGCGAGAGGGTCGTCCTCCCGCGCGCGCTCCGCCGCCTCCTTTTGCGAGATGACATCCTCGCAAAAAGAGGCGACAGCTGCCCAGGACCCCTCACTCTCCAGCATGGCGTTGACCACGCCGGGAAGCGAGAGGTCCTGTCCGATCTCCGCTGTTAGACTGCGGCGCGGCTCAGACCAAGCCGGGCACACCTCGAGGGTGTGCTGAGCCGTGTCCTCCGCCGCGCCGCAGTCGTGGCACGCCGGGGTCTCCTCCCTCCCGATCCGGTGCAGGTGCTTGCCGAAACAGCCGTGGCCTGACAACACCTGCACCAGACGGAATGAGAGGAAGCCATGGGAGCGCTCGAGCCAGTCTCGCAGGACCGGACCGAGCGCGTCCAGGGTTCGGCGGCCAAAGGTGGCGGAGGCGAGGTCGTCCGTCCAATGGACGATGATGGCGTCCCTCGCCTCCCGCCGCACGGCCTCCCGCTCCTCCGCGACGGGGCGCTCCCCGAGGGCCTTTCGCCGCGCCGTCCACTCGTACACTCTGGCGAGCACCCACGCCTCCAGCTCCCAAGGAGGGGTGCCCGCCAGAGCGCACGCCGCCGAAAAGCCCACCGAGCGGTAGGCCCTCGCCACCCGCAGTGCAATGGCCCTTTGGGGCCTCCGCATCAAAGTAGCGTTCTCCCTCCTGTTGAGGGAGTCCGACCAGATGGGGGCCCCGTACAGGGCCATGCTCCGCAGGATGCCGGCATATAAACGCCGGCATCGTGCGTTCGGCCCCCCCAGGTTCGGGAGGAGCCAGGAGAGGGCGTCCGCAGCCCTCAGCAGGCGCGTCGACAGCCCGCTAAAGTGCGGGCCGAAGCGCCACCTGCTGTCCAACACCAGGCCCAGATACTTTATCTGGGCCTGGACGCCCACCCTGACGCCCTCCACCACAATGTGGGCGTCTGGAGGGCAGCGCTGCCGAGGCCCGTGAAAGAACACGGCCTCGGTCTTGTTCAGCGCCACCCTCAATCCCAGGCGGCGGATCCTCCCTGCCACCAAGGACCCGCCAGCCGAGGCCAGACAGGCCGCCTCCCCGAAGCTCTTCCCCCGGGCAGTGAGGAGAGTGTCATCTGCGTAGCAGATGACACTCGTGCCCTGGAGAAGAGCTCCCCGCAACAGCCAGTCGAAGCCGATGTTCCACAGGGGGGGCCCTAAGACTGACCCCTGCGGAACACCGGACTCCGCGCTGTATCTCCGCATCCTGGCCAGTTTGTCCACAAGGAGGACCTCTCGATCCTCCAAGTAGCTGGCCAGGAGGCTCCTCAAGTATTGGGGCACTCCGTGATACCGGAGTGCCTCCAATATGGTAGAGTGGGGAACGGAGTTGAAGGCGTTGGCTATGTCGAACGACACTGCCAACACTCCGTCCCCCGCCTCGACCGCCTCTTTCACCTGGCCCTTAAGAAGGGCCAGCGCGTCGATGGTGGACCGGCCCTGTCGGAAACCGAACTGGGCGTCCGACAGGTCCGGCCCTACACCCTGCAGATGGCTCCTGAGCCGGCCGGCGATGATCCCCTCGAACAATTTACCGACCTCATCGAGCAGAACGATGGGCCGGTATGCCGAGGGGGAATCCGCCGGGCGTCCCTCCTTTCGGAGGAGGCATAGCTGCCCCTCCTTCCACAGTTTCGGGAACCTTCCAGCCGTAAAGCACGCGCTGAAGAGTTCCCGAAACCTGTCCTCCATTTGAGCGGCAGCTATGGCCACCACCCGTGCGGGGACGCCGTCCGGCCCAGGAGCCGTCTTCTTCGCGCGGAGGCTAAGCACCCCCGCGCGAAATTCCTCCTCCGTCACCGGAGGTGCCTCCTCTTCCTCCTGCGGAGCCGCCGACTGCGGAGGGTCCATCGCTGGAGGGGTGAAGTCGGTCCTGCGCGGAAACAGAGACCGGACCACCCCATCCAGCAACGCCGGCTCGAGGGTCTCCGTAAGTGGGGGACCATGGGGCCGCAGTTGGTTCCGCGCCGCCCTATATGGTCTCCCATACGGATCCCTGTCGAGACCCTCCAGCATCTCGGCCCTCGCCGAGTCCTTGGCAGCGCCCATAGCCGACTTGAGGACCGCCTTTGCCTCTCGGTAAGAGGCGTAGAGGCGGTCCTCCTCTGCCTGATTACGGGCGCCGCGCCGGCGGCTCCGCGTGTAGGCCCTTCTGGCCGCCACGCAAGTGGCCCGGAGGCCCGCCAGCTCCTCTGACCACCAATAAACGGCCCGGCGGGGAGGCGGACGCCTAGACCGAGGCATGCTGGAGTTGCACACCTCGGTCAGGGATTCCCTCAGCCGGACCGCTGCGGCGTCAACGTCCGGGGCCCCAACAGGGGGCGACAGCCAGTCCTGGAGGAAGGCCGCCTCCTTGGCTGCCTCCCGGTCCAGGCGAGTGAGAGCCCACCGTGGGAAGGGAGACCTGCCAGAGCGGGCCATCTCCCCACGGGGGCTCTGGGTGGAGATGTCGAACCGCACATAACGGTGGTCCGACAAGGTCTCCACCAACTCCACCCGCCAGTTCACAATGCGTGCGGCTAGCACGGGGGTGGCGAACGAAACGTCCACCACCGACCCTCCCCGTTGCCGCACGCACGTGTGGACCGCCCCCCTGTTGAGGAGGGACACACCGCATGACGCCGCCCAAAATTCGACGGCGCGTCCCCGGACGTTGCAAGAGGAGGCTGGGTTGCCCCAGGCCACCGACTTGGCGTTCAGGTCGCCCAACACCACGACCTGGCGTGGCGCCGCCCTCCCTACGGCTGCAGTGAGGATCTCCAAGAAATCCTCAAAGTCCGAGAGAGGGCGGTTTGGGGAGAAATAGACCCCAACCAGGGCCAAATCTCCCCACGCGGCGGCCACGTATCCCGGTCCCCTCTCTAAAAGCGAGAGGGGAGGGGAGTCTGTGGAAGACCGCGACACCAACGCCACCAGGCCGTCTCGGTCGCCCAGCCAATGGCCAGGGACCGAGTAGGGCTCGGCGACCACCGCCAAGTCCACCAACCACTCAGCCATGGTCTGCATCAGGAGATCCTGTGCAGCCCGGCAGTGGTTGGTGTTCGCCTGGAGGATGCGATGTTCGATTGTATCCATCAATCGGACATCGCACCCCCCTCCTCCGCAGCCACCGCCGTTCCTGCCTCAGGAACGGCGATGCTAGCAACAGGCCCGACCGGCACCTGCGCTTTGCCCCTCTGAGGGGGAGGATTGCACAACCTCCCCCTCATCACATGGCCTGCCGGGCGTCCCCTCGCGGCACAGACGGCGCAGTGCGGCTTGGCGACCGCGCAGGAGGCGGCTCTGTGGCCCTCTGTGCCGCAGCGGTAGCAGGTCTCCGACCTGTCCACCGCCGACGGGCACAGGGCTCGGGTGTGGCCGATGCCGCAGCACCTGAAGCAGCGCAGAGGCTGCTCCTCAAGGGCCCGGACTGCACCCGAGCTGAAGCCGACGCAGAGCCGACCCCTGCTAACGACCGCTTTTGCAACGGCGACTGGGCACTCGAGCCGAATAGTGCCCATGCCGCCGCGGCCGGGCCTGATGTCCCGGCCTTGCACCGCTGCGACGCCGCAGCCCCCAATGGCTGCGACCGCCGCCACCACCTCCTCCTTGGTGACCGAGTCGTCAAGACCGGTCACCTCTATGGTTGCCGACTTCACCGGTCGGGCCACCTTGGCAGCGTCCGCGATGACCTCTTGCAGCTTGGCTGCAAAGAGGTCAGCGTTGGCGCTGCCCTCCGCCCCCGGGAACTCGAATATTCGAGCCCCGGTTTCGGTCCGCCTGCAAGAAAGCTTGCCGATCCCCAGTTGGGCGGGATCGGCATTGGCACGCGCCCGCACCAAAATGGAGGCGTAGGTTTCCCCGCGTTCCGCAGCCTCCGCGGTGAGCGTCACCACGACGGCTGCGGACCCCGGGGGAACCAATTTCCTCTTCCCCTTCTTCTTGCTCCCGCCAGCCGCCCGCGACTGACCGGGAGGCGTGGTGACGGGGACGGCAGGTCCGGGCGTTGCCGGCCTTTTGCCCTTCCCCTTCCCCTTTCCCTTCTCAGTCGTCCGCGACCGGCTGGGAGTCGTGGTGGCAGGGACGGCAGGGACGGCTGTTGCCGTCTTTTTCCCCCTGCCCTTCCCCTTCCGGACCACTTCAGTCCAACCCGGCTGGTTGGACGGAGTAGTCGAAGGGAGAAGGGCGTCTTCCCCTTGCGAGGACGGCCCCGGCTCGCCACGCCTCTTGTCAGCCGCAAGCGGCGGTCGGAGGCGCTTCTCCGGCAGGAGCCGGTCCTCTATGCCTGCTAGGCAGGCTCTGGTGAAGGCCCTCTCCTCCATAACCACCTTGCGGATGACATCCTCAAGGTTGGTGGAGGTGGGGGCCTCCGCCGCAGGTCTTGGATCAGCCTGACTTGGCCGAGCCATGACATCAGCCAGCTTCTGATGAAGCTGGCTGACTTCCAGCTTGAGGCGATCGACGGTCGCCTGCAATTTGCGCGATTCGTCGGTCGCCTCACGCTGGACCAACTCCTCTATGATGGCGCGCATGCTTGCGGCACGGCACTTAAGGGCCTTTTGAAAAGTGCCCTTAAGATTAGAGGACTTGGAGGCGACCTCCGCGATCTCCTCCTCGTCCTCTTCCGCCATGCGCGCCAGTTCGGCCAAGGACTGGTCCGCGTATAGCACGCGGGACGCGCCGTAACCGGACTTGGCCCGAGCAGCACGCGCCCGCTGCTCCTTAGCAGCGACCCGCTCCTCTAGGTCCTGCTGCTGCTGCGTCCGCCGAGCCAAGTCCAGCTGCCGCTGGGCGTCCGCGAGACCCACCACGTGGGTGTCCGCGGCTGTCGACGGCCTCTTGGCCTTCGACCTCCTGGCTGAGCCCGAGGAGCCCTCGGACCCCTCCTTGAGGAAGGCCCGCTTCCGCGACCGGGAGTCGCCCGCGTCCGATACGCTGATGACGGACTCGTCGTCGGAATCCGTCATGTCCCTTCCGAAGAAGCTAGCCGCAGACGGCGCGCGGCTAGCTTCAGACGCTGACGCGTCGGAGTGGCCCTGAGAAGGGCCTTTTGGTTGGCCCTGAGAAGGGCCTTTTGGTTGGCCCTGAGAAGGGCCTTTTGGTTGGCCCTGAGAAGGGCCTTTGGGTTGGCCCTCAGAAGGGCCTTTTAAAAACCGCCCGGAGGCGTCCCGCGGGGGTTTCGGCATAGCCACAGCAGGATCGTAGTAACACGCAAGATAAAATTCTACGAAAGCACAGAGCTCTTTGGCCGTACCCAGTCTGCCACTCCGTTACGGTGACAAACTGGGCCGTTTCCAGGGGACGCGACGAGGACGCAAGCTCTGTGGGGGGTCCCCCAACCTAACCTTTTTTTTTTTTTTTTTTTTTTTTTTTTAAACTGGGAAAAAATGCATTACGCATACCCTCCCGTCGGGGGAACGGGAGGGGTATGTGGGACTCCCCGGGCTGACCCGGTATACCCACTAAAACGACCCAGTGTTATTCCCGCGTCGTCCGAGTGGAAGAGGACTGGGAGATCGGCGCAGCCTTAGCGTCCAGTCCTCCTCCGACGACAACCCGCCTAAAGCGGCGGGCCCCTCAAGTCCTCCCCGTTCAGGGGGAGGGCTGGGAATGACCGGCGGAGGTGGTGTGGAGTGCAATGCGGGCGGAGGCGCCCCCGCGCCTATCGCCCGCCCATCACTACCATGAGGAGGGAGAAGACGGCGTCTTCTCCGACCTCTTCTGCGCCTGCGGAGCGGCGCAGCGAGAGGGTCGTCCTCCCGCGCGCGCTCCGCCGCCTCCTTTTGCGAGATGACATCCTCGCAAAAAGAGGCGACAGCTGCCCAGGACCCCTCACTCTCTGGCATGGCGTTGACCACGCCGGGAAGTGAGAGGTCCTGTCCGATCTCCGCTGTTAGACTGCGACGCGGCTCAGACCAAGCCGGGCACACCTCGAGGGTGTGCTGAGCCGTGTCCTCTGCCGCGCCGCAGTCGTGGCACGCCGGGGTCTCCTCCCTCCCGATCCGGTGCAGGTGCTTGCCGAAACAGCCGTGGCCTGACAACACCTGCACCAGACGGAATGAAAGGAAACCATGGGAGCGCTCGAGCCAGTCTCGCAGGACCGGACCGAGCGCGTCCAGGGTTCGGCGGCCAAAGGTGGCGGAGGCGAGGTTGTCCGTCCAATGGACGATGATGGCGTCCCTCGCCTCCCGCCGCACGGCCTCCCGCTCCTCCGCGACGGGGCGCTCCCCGAGGGCCTTTCGCCGCGCCGTCCACTCATACACTCTGGCGAGCACCCACGCCTCCAACTCCCAAGGAGGGGTGCCCGCCAGAGCGCACGCCGCCGAAAAGCCCACGGAGCGGTAGGCCCTCGCCACCCGCAGTGCAATGGCCCTTTGGGGCCTCCGCATCATAGTAGCGTTCTCCCTCCTGTTGAGGGAGTCCGACCAGATGGGGGCCCCGTACAGGGCCATGCTCCGCAGGATGCCGGCATATAAACGCCGGCATCGTGCGTTCGGCCCCCCCAGGTTCGGGAGGAGCCAGGAGAGGGCGTCCGCAGCCCTCAGCAGGCGCGTCGACAGCCCGCTAAAGTGCGGGCCGAAGCGCCACCTGCTGTCCAACACCAGGCCCAGATACTTCATCTGGGCCTGGACGCCCACCCTGACGCCCTCCACAACAATGTGGGCGTCGGGAGGGCAGCGCTGCCGAGGCCCGTGAAAGAACACGGCCTCGGTC
Organism: Lacanobia oleracea; assembly: GCA_950371165.1. NCBI lineage: Eukaryota > Metazoa > Arthropoda > Insecta > Lepidoptera > Noctuidae > Lacanobia > Lacanobia oleracea. The sequence continues at coordinate 30,029,955 of OX493388.1, read as the reverse complement.
TTGTTCAGCGCCACCCTCAATCCCAGGCGGCGGATCCTCCCTGCCACCAAGGACCCGCCAGCCGAGGCCAGACAGGCCGCCTCCCCGAAGCTCTTCCCCCGGGCAGTGAGGAGAGTGTCATCCGCGTAGCAGATGACACTCGTGCCCTGGAGAAGAGCTCCCCGCAACAGCCAGTCAAAGCCGATGTTCCACAGGGGGGGTCCTAAGACTGACCCCTGCGGAACACCGGACTCCGCGCTGTACCTCCGCATCCTGGCCAGTTTGTCCACAAGGAGGACCTCTCGATCCTCCAAGTAGCTGGCCAGGAGGCTCCTCAAATATTGGGGCACTCCGTGGTACCGGAGTGCCTCCAATATGGTGGAGTGGGGAACGGAGTTGAAGGCGTTGGCGATGTCAAACGACACCGCCAACACTCCGTCCCCCGCCTCGACCGCCTCTTTCACCTGGCCCTTAAGAAGGGCCAGCGCGTCGATGGTGGACCGGCCCTGTCGGAAACCGAACTGGGCGTCCGACAGGTCCGGCCCTACACCCTGCAAATGGCTCCTGAGCCGGCCGGCGATGATCCCCTCGAACAATTTACCGACCTCATCGAGCAGAACGATGGGCCGGTATGCCGAGGGGGAATCCGCCGGGCGTCCCTCCTTTCGGAGGAGGCATAGCTGCCCCTCCTTCCACAGTTTCGGGAACCTTCCAGCCGCAAAGCACGCGCTGAAGAGTTCCCGAAACCTGTCCTCCATTTGAGCGGCAGCTATGGCCACCACCCGTGCGGGGACGCCGTCCGGCCCAGGAGCCGTCTTCTTCGCGCGGAGGCTAAGCACCCCCGCGCGAAACTCCTCCTCCGTCACTGGAGGTACCTCCTCCTCTGGCGGAGCCGCCGCCTGCGGAGGGTCCATTGCTGGTGGGGTGAAGTCGGTCCTGCGCGGAAACAGAGACCGGACCACCCCATCCAGCAACGCCGGCTCGAGGGTCTCCGTAAGTGGGGGACCATGGGGCCGCAGTTGGTTCCGCGCCGCCCTGTATGGTCTCCCATACGGATCCCTGTCGAGACCCTCCAGCATCTCGGCCCTCGCCGAGTCCTTGGCAGCGCCCATAGCCGACTTGAGGACCGCCTTTGCCTCTCGGTAAGAGGCGTAGAGGCGGTCCTCCTCTGCCTGATTACGGGCGCTGCGCCGGCGGCTCCGCGTGTAGGCCCTTCTGGCCGCCACGCAAGTGGCCCGGAGGCCTGCCAGCTCCTCCGACCACCAATAAACGGCCCGGCGGGGAGGCGGACGCCGAGACCGAGGCATGCTGGAGTTGCACACCTCGGTCAGGGATTCCCTCAGCCGGACCGCTGCGGCGTCAACGTCCGGGGCCCCAACAGGGGGCGACAGCCAGTCCTGGAGGAAGGCCGCCTCCTTGGCTGCCTCCCGGTCCAGGCGAGTGAGAGCCCACCGTGGGAAGGGAGACCTGCCAGAGCGGGCCATCTCCCCACGGGGGCTCTGGGTGGAGATGTCGAACCGCACATAACGGTGGTCCGACAAGGTCTCCACCAACTCCACCCGCCAGTTCACGATGCGTGCGGCTAGCACGGGGGTGGCGAACGAAACGTCCACCACCGACCCTCCCCGTTGCCGCACACACGTGTGGACCGCCCCCCTGTTGAGCAGGGACACGCCGCATGACGCCGCCCAAAACTCGACGGCGCGACCCCGGACGTTGCAGGAGGCGGCTGGGTTGCCCCAGGCCACCGACTTGGCGTTCAGGTCGCCTAACACCACGACCTGGCGTGGCGCCGCCCTCCCTACGGCTGCAGTGAGAATCTCCAGGAAATCCTCAAAGTCCGAGAGAGGGCGGTTAGGGGAGAAATAGACCCCAACCAGGGCCAAATCTCCCCACGCGGCGGCCACGTATCCCGGTCCCCTCTCTAAAAGCGAGAGGGGAGGGGAGTCTGTGGAAGACCGCGACACCAACGCCACCAGGCCGTCTCGGTCGCCCAGCCAATGGCCAGGGACCGAGTAGGGCTCGGCGACCACCGCCAAGTCCACCAACCACTCAGCCATGGTCTGCATCAGGAGATCCTGTGCAGCCCGGCAGTGGTTGGTGTTCGCCTGGAGGATGCGATGTTCGATTGTATCCATCAATCGGACATCGCACCCCCCTCCTCCGCAGCCACCGCCGTTCCTACCTCGGGAACGGCAGTGCTAGCAACAGGCCCGACCGGCACCTGCGCTTTACCCCTCTGAGGGGGAGGATTGCACAACCTCCCTCTCATCACATGGCCTGCCGGGCGTCCCCTCGCGGCACAGACGGCGCAGTGCGGCTTGGCGACCGCGCAGGAGGCGGCTTTGTGGCCCTCTGTGCCGCAGCGGTAGCAGGTCTCCGACCTGTCCACCGCCGACGGGCACAGGGCTCGGGTGTGCCCGATGCCGCAGCACCGGAAGCAGCGCAGAGGCTGCTCCTCTAGGGCCCGGACTGCACCCGAGCTAAAGCCGACGGCGAGCCGTCCTTTTGCAAGGACGGCTTTGGCAACGGCGACTGGGCACTCGAGCCGAATAGTGCCCATGCCGCCGCGGCCGGGCCTGATGTCCCGGCCTTGCACCGTTGCGACGCCGCAGCCCCCAATGGCTGCGACCGCCGCCACCACCTCCTCCTTGGTGACCGAGTCGTCAAGACCGGTCACCTCGATGGTCGCCGACTTCACCGGTCGGGCCACCTTGGCAGCGTCCGCGATGACCTCCTGCAGCTTGGCTGCAAAGAGGTCAGCGTTGGCGCTGCCCTCCGCTCCCGGGAACTCGAAAATACGAGCCCCGGTTTCGGTACGCCGGCAAGATAATTTGCCGATCCCCAGTTGGGCGGGAACGGCATTGGCACGCGCCCGCACCAAAATGGAAGCGTAGGTTTCCCCGCGTTCCGCAGCCTCCGCGGTGAGCGTCACCACGACGGCTGCGGACTTCGGGGGAACCAATTTCCCCTTCCCCTTCTTCTTGTTGCCCCCGCCAGCCGCCCGCGACTGACTGGGAGGCGTGGTGACGGGGACGGCAGGTCCGGGCGTTGCCGGCCTTTTGCCCTTCCCCTTCCCCTTTCCCTTCTCAGTCGCCCGCGACCGGCTGGGAGTCGTGGTGGCAGGGACGGCAGGGACGGCTGTTGCCGTCTTTTTCCCCCTGCCCTTCCCCTTCCGGGCCACTTCGGTCCAACCCTGCTGGTTGGACGGAGTGGTGGAAGGGAGAAGGGCGTCATCCTCTTGCGAGGACGGCCCCGGCTCGGCCCGCCTCTTGTCCGCCGCAAGCGGTGGTCGGAGGCGCTTCTCCGGCAAGAGCCGGTCCTCAATGCCTGCCAAGCAGGCTCTAGTGAAGGCCCTCTCCTCCATTACCACCTTGCGGATAATGTCCTCAAGGTTGGTGGGGGTGGGGGCCTCCGCCGCAGGGCTCGGGTCGGCCTGCTGTGGCCGGGCCGTGGCTTCAGCTAGCTTCTTGTGAAGCTGGCTGACCTCCGCCTGCAAGCGATTGACTGTCGCCTGCAGTTGCCGCGTTTCGTCGGTGGTCTTGCGTTGGGCCAGCTCCAACACTATTCCGCGCATGCTCGCGGCCCGACACTTAAGGGCCTTCTGGAAGGTCCCTTTAAGGTTGGAGGACTTAGAGGCGACCTCCGCGATCTCCTCCTCGTCCTCCTCCGCCATCCGTTCCAGGTCGTCCAGTGAATAGTCGGCGTACAAAACGCGGGACGCGCCGTATCCTGACTTGGCCCGAGCAGTACGCGCTCGCTGCTCCTTCGCAGCAACACGCTCTTCCAGCTCTTGCTGGTGCTGCGTCCGCCGAGCCAGGTCCAACTGCCGCTGGGCATCTGCGAGACCCACGACGTGGGTGTCCGCAGATGTCGTCGGCTTCTTGGCTTTGGGCTTCCTCGCTGAGCTCGAGGAGCCCTCAGACCCTTCCTTACGGAAGGCCCGCTTTCGCGACCTAGGGTCGCCTGCGTCCGAGACGCTTATGTTTGACTCGTCCGAATCGGACAGGTCCGCTCTTCCATAGAAGCTAGCCGCAGACGGCGCGCGACTAGCTTCTGACGCAGAAGCGTCAGAGTGGCCCTGAGAAGGGCCTTTTGGTTTGCCCTGAGAAGGGCCTTTGGGTTAGCCCTGAGAAGGGCCTTTTTTAAAACGCCCGCAGGCGTCCCGCGGGGGCGTAGGCATAGCCTTCCGCATATTCGCAGTAACAACGCAAGATTAAAAGGAGCTACGAAAGCACAGAGCACTTTAGCCGTACCCAGTTTGCCACTCCGTTACGGTGACAAACTGGGCCGTTTCCAGGGGACGCGACGAGGACGCAAGCTCTGTGGGGGGTCCCCCCCCCCAACCTAACCTAACCTAACCTTTTTTTTTTTTTTTTTTAAAACTGGGAAAAAATGCATTACGCATACCCTCCCGTCGGGGGAACGGGAGGGGTATGTGGGACTCCCCGGGCTGACCCGGTATACCCACTAAAACGACCCAGCGTTATTCCCGCGTCGTCCGAGTGGAAGAGGACTGGGAGATCGGCGCAGCCTTAGCGTCCAGTCCTCCTCCGACGACAACCCGCCTAAAGCGGCGGGCCCCTCAAGTCCTCCCCGTCCAGGGGGAGGGCTGGGAATAAACGGCGAGGGTGGTGTGGAGTGCAATGCGGGCGGAGGCGCCCCCGCGCCTATCGCCCGCCCATCACCACCATGAGGAGGGAGAAGACGGCGTCTTCTCCGACCTCTTCTCCGCCTACGGAGCGGCGCAGCGAGAGGGTCGTCCTCCCGCGCGCGCTCCGCCGCCTCCTTTTGCGAGATGACATCCTCGCAAAAAGAGGCGACTGCTGCCCAGGACCCCTCACTCTCCAGCATGGCGTTGACCACGCCGGGAAGCGAGAGGTCCTGTCCGATCTCCGCTGTTAGACTGCGGCGCGGCTCAGACCAAGCCGGGCACACCTCGAGGGTGTGCTGAGCCGTGTCCTCCGCCGCGCCGCAGTCGTGGCACGCCGGGGTCTCCTCCCTCCCGATCCGGTGCAGGTGCTTGCCGAAACAGCCGTGGCCTGACAACACCTGCACCAGACGGAATGAGAGGAACCCGTGGGAGCGCTCGAGCCAGTCTCGCAGGACCGGACCGAGCGCGTCCAGGGTTCGGCGGCCAAAGGTGGCGGAGGCGAGGTCGTCCGTCCAATGGACGATGATGGCGTCCCTCGCCTCCCGCCGCACGGCCTCCCGCTCCTCCGCGACGGGGCGCTCCCCGAGGGCCTTTCGCCGCGCCGTCCACTCGTACACTCTGGCGAGCACCCACGCCTCCAGCTCCCAAGGAGGGGTGCCCGCCAGAGCGCACGCCGCCGAAAAGCCCACCGAGCGGTAGGCCCTCGCCACCCGCAGTGCAATGGCCCTTTGAGGCCTGCGCATGGCAGTTGCGTTCTCCCTCCTGTGGAGGGAGTCCGCCCAGATGGGGGCCCCGTATAGGGCCATGCTCCGCAGGATGCCGGCATATAGGCGCCGGCATCGTGCGTTGGGCCCTCCCAGGTTGGGGAGGAGCCAGGAGAGGGCGTCCGCAGCCCTCAGCAGGCGCGTCGACAGCCCGCTAAAGTGCGGGCCGAAGCGCCACCTGCTGTCCAACACCAGGCCCAGATACTTCATCTGGGCCTGGACGCCCACCCTGACGCCCTCCACCACAATGTGGGCGTCTTGAGGGCAGCGCTGCCGAGGCCCGTGAAAGAACACGGCCTCGGTCTTGTTCAGCGCCACCCTCAATCCCAGGCGGCGGATCCTCCCTGCCACCAAGGACCCGCCAGCCGAGGCCAGACAGGCCGCCTCCCCGAAGCTCTTCCCCCGGGCAGTAAGGAGAGTGTCATCCGCGTAGCAGATGACACTCGTGCCCCGGAGAAGAGCTCCCCGCAACAGCCAGTCAAAGCCGATGTTCCACAGGGGGGGTCCTAAGACTGACCCCTGCGGAACACCGGACTCCGCGCTGTACCTCCGCATCCTGGCCAGTTTGTCCACAAGGAGGACCTCTCGATCCTCCAAGTAGCTGGCCAGGAGGCTCCTCAAGTATTGGGGCACTCCGTGATACCGGAGTGCCTCCAATATGGTGGAGTGGGGAACGGAGTTGAAGGCGTTGGCTATGTCGAATGACACCGCCAACACTCCGTCCCCCGCCTCGACCGCCTCTTTCACCTGGCCCTTAAGAAGGGCCAGCGCGTCGATGGTGGACCGGCCCTGTCGGAAACCGAACTGGGCGTCCGACAGGTCCGGCCCTACACCCTGCAAATGGCTCCTGAGCCGGCCGGCGATGATCCCCTCGAACAATTTACCGACCTCATCGAGCAGAACGATGGGCCGGTATGCCGAGGGGGAATCCGCCGGGCGTCCCTCCTTTCGGAGGAGGCATAGCTGCCCCTCCTTCCACAGTTTCGGGAACCTTCCAGCCGTAAAGCACGCGCTGAAGAGTTCCCGAAACCTGTCCTCCATTTGAGCGGCAGCTATGGCCACCACCCGTGCGGGGACGCCGTCCGGCCCAGGAGCCGTCTTCTTCGCGCGGAGGCTAAGAACCCCCGCGCGAAACTCCTCCTCCGTCACTGGAGGTGCCTCCTCCTCCTCTTGCGGAGCCGCCGACTGCGGAGGGTCCATCGCTGGAGGGGTGAAGTCGGTCCTGCGCGGAAACAGAGACCGGACCACCCCATCCAGCAACGCCGGCTCGAGGGTCTCCGTCAATGGGGGACCATGGGGCCGCAGTTGGTTGCGCGCCGCCCTGTATGGTCTCCCATACGGATCCCTGTCGAGACCCTCCAGCATCTCGGCCCTCGCCGAGTCCTTGGCAGCGCCCATAGCCGACTTGAGGACCGCCTTTGCCTCTCGGTAAGAGGCGTAGAGGCGGTCCTCCTCTGCCTGATTACGGGCGCTGCGCCGGCGGCTCCGCGTGTAGGCCCTTCTGGCCGCCACGCAGGTGGCTCGTAGGCCCGCCAGCTCCTCTGACCACCAATAAACGGCCCGGCGGGGAGGCGGACGCCGAGACCGAGGCATGCTGGAGTTGCACACCTCGGTCAAGGATTCCCTCAGCCGGACCGCTGCGGCGTCAACGTCCGGGGCCCCAACAGGGGGCGACAGCCAGTCTTGGAGGAAGGCCGCCTCCTTGGCTGCCTCCCGGTCCAGGCGAGTGAGAGCCCACCGTGGGAAAGGAGACCTGCCAGAGCGGGCCATCTCCCCACGGGGGCTCTGGGTGGAGATGTCGAACCGCACATAACGGTGGTCCGACAAGGTCTCCACCAACTCCACCCGCCAGTTCACAATGCGTGCGGCTAGCACGGGGGTGGCGAACGAAACGTCCACCACCGACCCTCCCCGTTGCCGCACACACGTGTGGACCGCCCCCCTGTTGAGGAGGGACACACCGCATGACGCCGCCCAAAATTCGACGGCGCGTCCCCGGACGTTGCAAGAGGCAGCTGGATTGCCCCAGGCCACCGACTTGGCGTTCAGGTCGCCCAACACCACGACCTGGCGTGGCGCCGCCCTCCCTACGGCTGCAGTGAGGACCTCCAGGAAATCCTCAAAGTCCGAGAGAGGGCGGTTTGGGGAGAAATAGACCCCAACCAGGGCCAAATCTCCCCACGCGGCGGCCACGTATCCCGGTCCCCTCTCTAAAAGCGAGAGGGGAGGGGAGTCTGTGGAAGACCGCGACACCATTGCCACCAGGCCGTTTCGGTCGCCCAGCCAATGGCCAGGGACCGAGTAAGGCTCGGCGACCACCGCCAAGTCCACCAACCACTCAGCCATGGTCTGCATCAGGAGATCCTGTGCAGCCCGGCAGTGGTTGGTGTTCGCCTGGAGGATGCGATGTTCGATCGACATCAATCGGACATCGCACCCCCCTCCTCCGCAGCCACCGCCGTTCCTGCCTCGGGAACGGCGTTGCCAGCAGCAGGCCCGACTGGCACCTGCGCTTTGCCCCTCTTAGGGGGGGGGTTGCACAACCTCCCCCGCATGATGTGACCTGCTGGGCGGCCACTGGCAGCACACACCACGCAGTGTGGCGTGGCGACCGTGCAGGCGGCGGCTTTGTGGCCCTCCTTGCCGCAGCGGTAGCAGGCATCGGACCTGTCGACGGTGGACGGACAGAGGGCTCGGGTGTGTCCGATGCCGCAACACCTGAAGCAGCGCAAAGGCTGCTCCCCAAGTGCTCGGACCACACCCGAACTAAAGCCAACGGCGAGCCGTCCTTTGTCAAGGACGGCTTTGGCAGCGGCGACCGGGCACTCGAGCCGGATAGTGCCCATGCCGCCGCGGCCAGGCCTGATGTCCCGACCCCGCACCGCCGCGACGCCGCAGCCACCAATCGCTGCGACCGCCGCCACCACCTCCTCCTTGGTGACCGAATCGTCAAGATCGGTCACCTCGATGGCCGCCAACTTGACTGGTCGGGCCACCTTGGCAGCGTCCGCGATGACCTCCTGCAGCTTGGCTGCAAAGAGGTCAGCGTTGGCGCTGCCCTCCGCCCCCGGGAACTCGAAAATACGAGCCCCGGTTTCGGTACGCCGGCAAGATAATTTGCCGATCCCCAGTTGGGCGGGATCGGCATTGGCACGCGCCCGCACCAAAATGGAAGCGTAGGTTTCCCCGCGTTCCGCAGCCTCCGCGGTGAGCGTCACCACGACGGCTGCGGACTTCGGGGGAACCAATTTCCCCTTCCCCTTCTTCTTGCCCCCGCCAGCCGCCCGCGACTGACTGGGAGGCGTGGTGACGGGGACGGCAGGTCCGGGCGTTACCGGCCTTTTGCCCTTCCGCTTTCCCTTTCTCCCACCAGTCGCCTGCGACTGGCCTGTATGTGTGGTGGCGGGGACGGCAGGGACGGCCGTCGCCGTCTTTTTACCTCGGCTCTTCCCCTTCCGGACCACCTCAGTCCAACCCGGCTGGTTGGACGGAGTAGTGGAAGGGAGAAGGGCGTCCTCCCCTTGCGAGGACGGCCCCGGCTCAGCTCGCCTCTTGTCCGCCGCGAGCGGCGGTCGAAGGCGCTTCTCTGGCAGGAGCCGGTCCTCTATGCCTGCTAGGCAGGCTCTGGTGAAGGCCCTCTCCTCCATGACAACCTTGCGGATGACATCCTCAAGGTTGGTGGGGGTGGGGGCCTCCGCCGCAGGTCTCGGTTCGGTCTGCTGGGGCCGGGCCGTGGCTTCAGCTAGCTTTGTGTGGAGCTGGCTGACCTCCGCCTGCAAGCGATCGACGGTCGCCTGCAGTTGCCGCGTTTCGTCGGTGGTCTTGCGTTGGACTAGCTCCAACACAATGCCACGCATGCTCGCGGCCCGGCTCTTAAGGGCCTTCTGGAAGGTCCCTTTTAGATTGGAGGACTTGGAGGCGACCTCCGCGATCTCCTCCTCGTCCTCCTCCGCCAACCGTTCCAGGTCGGCTACAGAGTAGTCCGCGTACAGGACGCGGGACGCGCCGTAACCGGACTTTGCTCGGGTGGCGCGCGCCCGCTGCTCCTTGGCAGCAACCTGCTCTTCTAGGTCCTGCTGTTTCTGTGCCCGCCGAGCCAGGTCCAACTGGCGTTGGGCGGTCGCGAGACCCACATCATGTGTGTCTGCGGCTGTCGTCGGCTTTTTGGCCTTCGACTTCCTCACCGAACCCGAGCCCGAGGAGCCTTCTGACCCTCCCTTCCGATACGCACGCTTACGCGACCGTGAATCGCCCGCATCTGAGACGCTTATAATGGACTCATTTTCGGAGTCCGAAACGTCGTCCGCTCTTCCAAAGAAGCTAGCCGCAGACGGCGCGCGGCTAGCCTCTGACGCCGAAGCGTCGGAGTGGCCCTGAGAAGGGCCTTTTGGTTGGCCCTGAGAAGGGCCTTTGGGTTGGCCCTGAGAAGGGCCTTTTTGAAAACGCCCGCAGGCGTCCCGCGGGGGCATAGGCATAGCCTTCCGCATGTTCGCAATTAAAAAGGCAAGATAAAAACAGTAATTACGAGATCACAGAGAACTTTGGCCGTACCCAGTATGCCACTCCGTTACGGTGACAAACTGGGCCGTTTCCAGGGGACGCGACGTGGACGCAAACTCTGTGGGGGGTCCCCCAACCTAACCTTTTTTTTTTTTTTTTTTTTTTATGCTGGGAAAAAATGCATTACGCATACCCTCCCGTCGGGGGAACGGGAGGGGTATGTGGGACTCCCCGGGCTGACCCGGTATACCCACTAAAACGACCCAGTGTTATTCCCGCGTCGTCCGAGTGGAAGAGGACTGGGAGATCGGCGCAGCCTTAGCGTCCAGTCCTCCTCCGACGACAACCCGCCTAAAGCGGCGGGCCCCTCAAGTCCTCCCCGTTCACGGGGAGGGCTGGGAATGACCGGCGAGGGTGGTGTGGAGTGCAATGCGGGCGGAGGCGCCCCCGCGCCTATCGCCCGCCCATCACCACCATGAGGAGGGAGAAGACGACGTCTTCTCCGACCTCTTCTGCGCCTGCGGAGCGGCGCAGCGAGAGGGTCGTCCTCCCGCGCGCGCTCCGCCGCCTCCTTTTGCGAGATGACATCCTCGCAAAAAGAGGCGACAGCTGCCCAGGACCCCTCACTCTCCAGCATGGCGTTGACCACGCCGGGAAGTGAGAGGTCCTGTCCGATCTCCGCTGTTAGACTGCGACGCGGCTCAGACCAAGCCGGGCACACCTCGAGGGTGTGCTGAGCCGTATCCTCCGCCGCGCCGCAGTCGTGGCACGCCGGGGTCTCCTCCCTCCCGATCCGGTGCAGGTGCTTGCCGAAACAGCCGTGGCCTGACAACACCTGCACCAGACGGAATGAGAGGAACCCGTGGGAGCGCTCGAGCCAGTCTCGCAGGACCGGACCGAGCGCGTCCAACGTTCGGCGGCCAAAGGTGGCGGAGGCGAGGTCGTCCGTCCAATGGACGATGATGGCGTCCTTCGCCTCCCGCCGCACGGCCTCCCGCTCCTCCGCGACGGGGCGCTCCCCGAGGGCCTTTCGCCGCGCCGTCCACTCGTACACTCTGGCGAGCACCCACGCCTCCAACTCCCAAGGAGGGGTGCCCGCCAGAGCGCACGCCGCCGAAAAGCCCACCGAGCGGTAGGCCCTCGCCACCCGCAGTGCAATGGCCCTTTGGGGCCTGCGCATGGCAGTTGCGTTCTCCCTCCTGTTGAGGGAGTCCGCCCAGATGGGGGCCCCGTACAGGGCCATGCTCCGCAGGATGCCGGCATATAAACGCCGGCATCGTGCGTTCGGCCCCCCCAGGTTCGGGAGGAGCCAGGAGAGGGCGTCCGCAGCCCTCAGCAGGCGCGTCGACAGCCCGCTAAAGTGCGGGCCGAAGCGCCACCTGCTGTCCAACACCAGGCCCAGATACTTCATCTGGGCCTGGACGCCCACCCTGACGCCCTCCACCACAATGTGGGCGTCGGGAGGGCAGCGCTGCCGAGGCCCGTGAAAGAACACGGCCTCGGTCTTGTTCAGCGCCACCCTCAATCCCAGGCGGCGGATCCTCCCTGCCACCAAGGACCCGCCAGCCGAGGCCAGACAGGCCGCCTCCCCGAAGCTCTTCCCCCGGGCAGTGAGGAGAGTGTCATCCGCGTAGCAGATGACACTCGTGCCCTGGAGAAGAGCTCCCCGCAACAGCCAGTCAAAGCCGATGTTCCACAGGGGGGGTCCTAAGACTGACCCCTGCGGAACACCGGACTCCGCGCTGTATCTCCGCATCCTGGCCAGTTTGTCCACAAGGAGGACCTCTCGATCCTCCAAGTAGCTGGCCAGGAGGCTCCTCAAATATTGGGGCACTCCGTGGTACCGGAGTGCCTCCAATATGGTGGAGTGGGGAACGGAGTTGAAGGCGTTGGCGATGTCAAACGACACCGCCAACACTCCGTCCCCCGCCTCGACCGCCTCTTTCACCTGGCCCTTCAAAAGGGCCAGCGCGTCGACGGTGGACCGGCCCTGTCGGAAACCGAACTGGGCGTCCGACAGGTCCGGCCCTACACCCTGCAAATGGCTCCTGAGCCGGCCGGCGATGATCCCCTCGAACAATTTACCGACCTCATCGAGCAGAACGATGGGCCGGTATGCCGAGGGGGAATCCGCCGGGCGTCCCTCCTTTCGGAGGAGGCATAGCTGCCCCTCCTTCCACAGTTTCGGGAACCTTCCAGCCGTAAAGCACGCGCTGAAGAGTTCCCGAAACCTGTCCTCCATTTGAGAGGCAGCTATTGCCACCACCCGTGCGGGGACGCCGTCCGGCCCAGGAGCCGTCTTCTTCGCGCGGAGGCTAAGCACCCCCGCGCGAAACTCCTCCTCCGTCACTGGAGGTGCCTCCTCCTCCTCCTGCGGAGCCGCCGACTGCGGAGGGTCCATCGCTGGAGGGGTGAAGTCGGTCCTGCGCGGAAACAGAGACCGGACCACCCCATCCAGCAACGCCGGCTCGAGGGTCTCCGTAAGTGGGGGACCATGGGGCCGCAGTTGGTTCCGCGCCGCCCTGTATGGTCTCCCATACGGATCCCTGTCGAGACCCTCCAGCATCTCGGCCCTCGCCGAGTCCTTGGCAGCGCCCATAGCCGACTTGAGGACCGCCTTTGCCTCTCGGTAAGAGGCGTAGAGGCGGTCCTCCTCTGCCTGATTACGGGCGCTACGCCGGCGGCTCCGCGTGTAGGCCCTTCTGGCCGCCACGCAGGTGGCTCGTAGGCCCGCCAGCTCCTCTGACCACCAATAAACGGCCCGGCGGGGAGGCGGACGCCGAGACCGAGGCATGCTGGAGTTGCACACCTCGGTCAAGGATTCCCTCAGCCGGACCGCTGCGGCGTCAACGTCCGGGGCCCCAACAGGGGGCGACAGCCAGTCCTGGAGGAAGGCCGCCTCCTTGGCTGCCTCCCGGTCCAGGCGAGTGAGAGCCCACCGTGGGAAGGGAGACCTGCCAGAGCGGGCCATCTCCCCACGGGGGCTCTGGGTGGAGATGTCGAACCGCACATAACGGTGGTCCGACAAGGTCTCCACCAACTCCACCCGCCAGTTCACGATGCGTGCGGCTAGCACGGGGGTGGCGAACGAAACGTCCACCACCGACCCTCCCCGTTGCCGCACACACGTGTGGACCGCCCCCCTGTTGAGGAGGGACACGCCGCATGACGCCGCCCAAAACTCGACGGCGCGACCCCGGACGTTGCAGGAGGCGGCTGGGTTGCCCCAGGCCACCGACTTGGCGTTCAGGTCGCCCAACACCACGACCTGGCGTGGCGCCGCCCTCCCTACGGCTGCAGTGAGGATCTCCAAGAAATCCTCAAAGTCCGAGAGAGGGCGGTTTGGGGAGAAATAGACCCCAACCAGGGCCAAATCTCCCCACGCGGCGGCCACGTATCCCGGTCCCCTCTCTAAAAGCGAGAGGGGAGGGGAGTCTGTGGAAGACCGCGACACCAACGCCACCAGGCCGTCTCGGTCGCCCAGCCAATGGCCAGGGACCGAGTAAGGCTCGGCGACCACCGCCAAGTCCACCAACCACTCAGCCATGGTCTGCATCAGGAGATCCTGTGCAGCCCGGCAGTGGTTGGTGTTCGCCTGGAGGATGCGATGTTCGATTGTATCCATCAATCGGACATCGCACCCCCCTCCTTCGCAGCCACCGCCGTTCCTACCTCGGGAACGGCAGTGCTAGCAACAGGCCCGACTGGCACCTGCGCTTTACCCCTCTGAGGGGGAGGATTGCACAACCTCCCCCTCATCACATGGCCTGCCGGGCGTCCCCTCGCGGCACAGACGGCGCAGTGCGGCTTGGCGACCGCGCAGGAGGCGGCTTTGTGGCCCTCTGTGCCGCAGCGGTAGCAGGTCTCCGACCTGTCCACCGCCGACGGGCACAGGGCTCGGGTGTGGCCGATGCCGCAGCACCTGAAGCAGCGCAGAGGCTGCTCCTCAAGGGCCCGGACTGCACCCGAGCTGAAGCCGACGCAGAGCCGACCCCTGCTAACGACCGCTTTTGCAACGGCGACTGGGCACTCGAGCCGAATAGTGCCCATGCCGCCGCGGCCGGGCCTGATGTCCCGGCCTTGCACCGCTGCGACGCCGCAGCCCCCAATGGCTGCGACCGCCGCCACCACCTCCTCCTTGGTGACCGAGTCATCAAGACCGGTCACTTCGATGGTCGCCGACTTCACCGGTCGGGCCACCTTGGCAGCGTCTGCGATGACCTCCTGCAGCTTGGCTGCAAAGAGGTCAGCGTTGGCGCTGCCCTCCGCCCCCGGGAACTCGAATATTCGAGCCCCGGTTTCGGTCCGCCTGCAAGAAAGCTTGCCGATCCCCAGTTGGGCGGGATCGGCATTGGCACGCGCTCGCACCAAAATGGAGGCGTAGGTTTCCCCGCGTTCCGCAGCCTCCGCGGTGAGCGTCACCACGACGGCTGCGGACCTCGGGGGAACCAATTTCCCCTTCCGCTTCTTCTTGCTCCCGCCAGCCGCCCGCGACTGACTGGGAGGCGTGGTGACGGGGACGGCAGGTCCGGGCGTTGCCGGCCTTTTGCCCTTCCCCTTCCCCTTTCCCTTCTCAGTCGCCCGCGACCGGCTGGGAGTCGTGGTGGCAGGGACGGCAGGGACGGCTGTTGCCGTCTTTTTCCCCCTGCCCTTCCCCTTCCGGGCCACTTCGGTCCAACCCTGCTGGTTGGACGGAGTGGTGGAAGGGAGAAGGGCGTCTTCCCCTTGCGAGGACGGCCCCGGCTCGCCACGCCTCTTGTCAGCCGCGAGCGGCGGTCGGAGGCGCTTCTCCGGCAGGAGCCGGTCCTCTATTCCTGCTAGGCAGGCTCTGGTGAAGGCCCTCTCCTCCATAACCACCCTGCGGATGACATCCTCAAGGTTGGTAGAGGAGGGGGCCTCCGCCGCAGGTCTTTCTTCAGCCTGGTATGGCCGAGCCGTGACATCAGCCAGCTTCTGGTGAAGCTGGCTGACCTCCAGCCTGAGGCGATCGACGGTCGCCTGCAATTTGCGCGATTCGTCGGTCGCCTCACGCTGGACCAACTCCTCTATGATGGCGCGCATGCTTGCGGCACGGCACTTAAGGGCCTTTTGAAAAGTGCCCTTAAGATTAGAGGACTTGGAAGCGACCTCCGCGATCTCCTCCTCGTCCTCTTCCGCCATGCGCGCCAGTTCGGCCAAGGACTGGTCCGCGTATAGCACGCGGGACGCGCCGTAACCGGACTTGGCCCGAGCAGCACGCGCCCGCTGCTCCTTTGCAGCGACCCTCTCCTCCAAGTCCTGCTGCTGCTGCGTCCGCCGAGCCAAGTCCAGCTGCCGCTGGGCGTCCGCGAGACCCACCACGTGGGTGTCCGCGGCTGTCGTCGGCCTCTTGGCCTTTGACCTCCTGGCTGAGCCCGAGGAGCCCTCGGACCCCTCCTTGAGGAAGGCCCGCTTCCGCGACCGGGAGTCGCCCGCGTCCGAGACGCTGATGACAGACTCGTCGTCGGAATCTGTCATGTCCCTTCCGAAGAAGCTAGCCGCAGACGGCGCGCGGCTAGCTTCGGACGCTGACGCGTCGGAGTGGCCCTGAGAAGGGCCTTTTGGTTGGCCCTGAGAAGGGCCCTTTGGTTGGCCCTGAGAAGGGCCTTTGGGTTGGCCCTGAGAAGGGCCTTTTAGAAACCGCCCGGAGGCGTCCCGCGGGGGTTTTGGCATAGCCACAGCAGGATCGTAGACGTACACAGGCAATAAAATAAGTAGCTACGAAGGTACAGAGCTCTTTGGCCGTACCCAGTCTGCCACTCCGTTACGGTGACAAACTGGGCCGTTTCCAGGGGACGCGACGTGGACGCAAGCTCTGTGGGGGGTCCCCCAACCTAACCTAACCTAACCTTTTTTTTTTTTTTTTTAAACTGGGAAAAAATGCATTACGCATACCCTCCCGTCGGGGGAACGGGAGGGGTATGTGGGACTCCCCGGGCTGACCCGGTATACCCACTAAAACGACCCAGTGTTATTCCCGCGTCGTCCGAGTGGAAGAGGACTGGGAGATCGGCGCAGCCTTAGCGTCCAGTCCTCCTCCGACGACAACCCGCCTAAAGCGGCGGGCCCCTCAAGTCCTCCCCGTTCAGGGGGAGGGCTGGGAATGACCGGCGAGGGTGGTGTGGAGTGCAATGCGGGCGCAGGCGCCCCCGCGCCTATCGCCCGCCCATCACCACCATGAGGAGGGAGAAGACGGCGTCTTCTCCGACCTCTTCTGCGCCTGCGGAGCGGCGCAGCGAGAGGGTCGTCCTCCCGCGCGCGCTCCGCCGCCTCCTTTTGCGAGATGACATCCTCGCAAAAAGAGGCGACAGCTGCCCAGGACCCCTCACTCTCCAGCATGGCATTCACCACGCCGGGAAGCGAGAGGTCCTGTCCGATCTCCGCTGTTAGACTGCGACGCGGCTCAGACCAAGCCGGGCACACCTCGAGGGTGTGCTGAGCCGTGTCCTCCGCCGCGCCGCAGTCGTGGCACGCCGGGGTCTCCTCCCTCCCGATCCGGTGCAGGTGCTTGCCGAAACAGCCGTGGCCTGACAACACCTGCACCAGACGGAATGAGAGGAACCCGTGGGAGCGCTCGAGCCAGTCTCGCAGGACCGGACCGAGCGCGTCCAGGGTTCGGCGGCCAAAGGTGGCGGAGGCGAGGTCGTCCGTCCAATGGACGATGATGGCGTCCCTCGCCTCCCGCCGCACGGCCTCCCGCTCCTCCGCGACGGGGCGCTCCCCGAGGGCCTTTCGCCGCGCCGTCCACTCGTACACTCTGGCGAGCACCCACGCCTCCAGCTCCCAAGGAGGGGTGCCCGCCAGAGCGCACGCCGCCGAAAAGCCCACCGAGCGGTAGGCCCTCGCCACCCGCAGTGCAATGGCCCTTTGTGGCCTGCGCATGGCGGTTGCGTTCTCCCTCCTGTGTAGGGAGTCCGCCCAGATGGGGGCCCCGTACAGGGCCATGCTTCGCAGGATGCCGGCATATAGGCGCCGGCATCGTGCGTTGGGCCCTCCCAGGTTGGGGAGGAGCCAGGAGAGGGCGTCCGCAGCCCTCAGCAGGCGCGTCGACAGCCCGCTAAAGTGCGGGCCGAAGCGCCACCTGCTGTCCAACACCAGGCCCAGATACTTCATCTGGGCCTGGACGCCCACCCTGACGCCCTCCACCATAATGTGGGCGTCTGGAGGGCAGCGCTGCCGAGGCCCGTGAAAGAACACGGCCTCGGTCTTGTTCAGCGCCACCCTCAATCCCAGGCGGCGGATCCTCCCTGCCACCAAGGACCCGCCAGCCGAGGCCAGACAGGCCGCCTCCCCGAAGCTCTTCCCCCGGGCAGTAAGGAGAGTGTCATCCGCGTAGCAGATGACACTCGTGCCCCGGAGAAGAGCTCCCCGCAACAGCCAGTCAAAGCCGATGTTCCACAGGGGGGGTCCTAAGACTGACCCCTGCGGAACACCAGACTCCGCGCTGTATCTCCGCATCCTGGCCAGTTTGTCCACAAGGAGGACCTCTCGATCCTCCAAGTAGCTGGCCAGGAGGCTCCTCAAATATTGGGGCACTCCGTGGTACCGGAGTGCCTCCAATATGGTGGAGTGGGGAACGGAGTTGAAGGCGTTGGCGATGTCAAACGACACCGCCAACACTCCGTCCCCCGCCTCGACCGCCTCTTTCACCTGGCCCTTCAAAAGGGCCAGCGCGTCGATTGTGGACCGACCCTGTCGGAAACCGAACTGGGCGTCCGACAGGTCCGGCCCTACACCCCGCAAATGGCTCCTGAGCCGGCCGGCGATGATCCCCTCGAACAATTTACCGACCTCATCGAGCAGAACGATGGGCCGGTATGCCGAGGGGGAATCCGCCGGGCGTCCCTCCTTTCGGAGGAGACATAGCTGCCCCTCCTTCCACAGTTTCGGGAACCTTCCAGCCGTAAAGCACGCGCTGAAGAGTTCCCGAAACCTGTCCTCCATTTGAGAGGCAGCTATGGCCACCACCCGTGCGGGGACGCCGTCCGGCCCAGGAGCCGTCTTCTTCGCGCGGAGGCTAAGCACCCCCGCGCGAAACTCCTCCTCCGTCACTGGAGGTGCCTCCTCCTCCTCCTGCGGAGCCGCCGACTGCGGAGGGTCCATCGCTGGAGGGGTGAAGTCGGTCCTGCGCGGAAAAACCTAACCTAACCTAACCTAACCTTTTTTTTTTTTTTTTTTTTTTTTTTTTTTTTTTTTAAGCTGGGAAAAAATGCATTACGCATACCCTCCCGTCGGGGGAACGGGAGGGGTATGTGGGACTCCCCGGGCTGACCCGGTATACCCACTAAAATAACCCAGCGGCATTCCCGCCTCGTCCGAGTGGAAGAGGACTGGGAGATCGGCGCAGCCTTAGCGTCCAGTCCTCCTCCGACGACAACCCGCCTAAAGCGGCGGGCCCCTCAAGTCCTCCCCGTTCAGGGGGAGGGCTGGGAATGACCGGCGGAGGTGGTGTGGAGTGCAATGCGGGCGGAGGCGCCCCCGCGCCTATCGCCCGCCCATCACCACCATGAGGAGGGAGAAGACGGCGTCTTCTCCGACCTCTTCTGCGCCTGCGGAGCGGCGCAGCGAGAGGGTCGTCCTCCCGCGCACGCTCCGCCGCCTCCTTTTGCGAGATGACATCCTCGCAAAAAGAGGCGACAGCTGCCCAGGACCCCTCACTCTCCAGCATGGCATTCACCACGCCGGGAAGCGAGAGGTCCTGTCCGATCTCCGCTGTTAGACTGCGGCGCGGCTCAGACCAAGCCGGGCACACCTCGAGGGTGTGCTGAGCCGTGTCCTCCGCCGCGCCGCAGTCGTGACACGCCGGGGTTTCCTCCCTCCCGATCCGGTGCAGGTGCTTGCCGAAACAGCCGTGGCCTGACAACACCTGCACCAGACGGAATGAGAGGAACCCGTGGGAGCGCTCGAGCCAGTCTCGCAGGACCGGACCGAGCGCGTCCAACGTTCGGCGGCCAAAGGTGGCGGAGGCGAGGTCGTCCGTCCAATGGACGATGATGGCGTCCCTCGCCTCCCGCCGCACGGCCTCCCGCTCCTCCGCGACGGGGCGCTCCCCGAGGGCCTTTCGTCGCGCCGTCCACTCGTACACTCTGGCGAGCACCCACGCCTCCAGCTCCCAAGGAGGGGTGCCCGCCAGAGCGCACGCCGCCGAAAAGCCCACCGAGCGGTAGGCCCTCGCCACCCGCAGTGCAATGGCCCTTTGTGGCCTGCGCATGGCGGTTGCGTTCTCCCTCCTGTGGAGGGAGTCCGCCCAGATGGGGGCCCCGTACAGGGCCATGCTTCGCAGGATGCCGGCATATAGGCGCCGGCATCGTGCGTTGGGCCCTCCCAGGTTGGGGAGGAGCCAGGAGAGGGCGTCCGCAGCCCTCAGCAGGCGCGTCGACAGCCCGCTAAAGTGCGGGCCGAAGCGCCACCTGCTGTCCAACACCAGGCCCAGATACTTCATCTGGGCCTGGACGCCCACCCTGACGCCCTCCACCATAATGTGGGCGTCTGGAGGGCAGCGCTGCCGAGGCCCGTGAAAGAACACGGCCTCGGTCTTGTTCAGCGCCACCCTCAATCCCAGGCGGCGGATCCTCCCTGCCACCAAGGACCCGCCAGCCGAGGCCAGACAGGCCGCCTCCCCGAAGCTCTTCCCCCGGGCAGTAAGGAGAGTGTCATCCGCGTAGCAGATGACACTCGTGCCCTGGAGAAGAGCTCCCCGCAACAGCCAATCGAATCCGATGTTCCACAGGGGGGGCCCTAAGACAGACCCCTGCGGAACACCGGACTCCGCGCCGTATCTCCGCAACCTGGCCAGTTTGTCCACAAGGAGGACCTCTCGATCCTCCAAGTAGCTGGCCAGGAGCCTCCTCAAGTATTGGGGCACTCCGTGATACCGGAGCGCCTCCAATATTGTAGAGTGGGGAACGGAGTTGAAGGCGTTGGCTATGTCAAACGACACCGCCAACACTCCGTCCCCCGCCTCGACCGCCTCTTTCACCTGGCCCTTCAAAAGGGCCAGCGCGTCGATTGTGGACCGACCCTGTCGGAAACCGAACTGGGCGTCCGACAGGTCCGGCCCTACACCCCGCAAATGGCTCCTGAGCCGGCCGGCGATGATCCCCTCGAACAATTTACCGACCTCATCGAGCAGAACGATGGGCCGGTATGCCGAGGGGGAATCCGCCGGGCGTCCCTCCTTTCGGAGGAGGCATAGCTGCCCCTCCTTCCACAGTTTCGGGAACCTTCCAGCCGTAAAGCACGCGCTGAAGAGTTCCCGAAACCTGTCCTCCATTTGAGCGGCAGCTATGGCCACCACCCGTGCGGGGACGCCGTCCGGCCCAGGAGCCGTCTTCTTCGCGCGGAGGCTAAGAACCCCCGCGCGAAACTCCTCCTCCGTCACTGGAGGTGCTTCCTCCTCCTCCTGCGGAGCCGCCGACTGTGGAGGGTCCATCGCTGGTGGGGCGAAGTCGGTCCTGCGCGGAAACAGAGACCGGACCACCCCATCCAGCAACGCCGGCTCGAGGGTTTCCGTCAATGGGGGACCACGGGGCCGCAGTTGGTTCCGCGCCGCCCTATATGGTCTCCCATACGGATCCCTGTCGAGACCCTCCAGCATCTCGGCCCTCGCCGAGTCCTTGGCAGCGCCCATAGCCGACTTGAGGACCGCCTTTGCCTCTCGGTAAGAGGCGTAGAGGCGGTCCTCCTCTGCCTGACTACGAGCGCTGCGCCGGCGGCTCCGCGTGTAGGCCCTTCTGGCCGCCACGCAAGTGGCCCGGAGGCCCGCCAGCTCCTCTGACCACCAATAAACGGCCCGGCGGGGAGGCGGACGCCGAGACCGAGGCATGCTGGAGTTGCACACCTCGGTCAGGGATTCCCTCAGCCGGACCGCTGCGGCGTCAACGTCCGGGGCCCCAACAGGGGGCGACAGCCAGTCCTGGAGGAAGGCCGCCTCCTTGGCTGCCTCCCGGTCCAGGCGAGTGAGAGCCCACCGTGGGAAGGGAGACCTGCCAGAGCGGGCCATCTCCCCACGGGGGCTCTGGGTGGAGATGTCGAACCGCACATAACGGTGGTCCGACAAGGTCTCCACCAACTCCACCCGCCAGTTCACGATGCGTGCGGCTAGCACGGGGGTGGCGAACGAAACGTCCACCACCGACCCTCCCCGTTGCCGCACACACGTGTGGACCGCCCCCCTGTTGAGGAGGGACACGCCGCATGACGCCGCCCAAAACTCGACGGCGCGACCCCGGACGTTGCAGGAGGCGGCTGGGTTGCCCCAGGCCACCGACTTGGCGTTCAGGTCGCCCAACACCACGACCTGGCGTGGCGCCGCCCTCCCTACGGCTGCAGTGAGGATCTCCAAGAAATCCTCAAAGTCCGAGAGAGGGCGGTTTGGGGAGAAATAGACCCCAACCAGGGCCAAATCTCCCCACGCGGCGGCCACGTATCCCGGTCCCCTCTCTAAAAGCGAGAGGGGAGGGGAGTCTGTGGAAGACCGCGACACCAACGCCACCAGGCCGTCTCGGTCGCCCAGCCAATGGCCAGGGACCGAGTAAGGCTCGGCGACCACCGCCAAGTCCACCAACCACTCAGCCATGGTCTGCATCAGGAGATCCTGTGCAGCCCGGCAGTGGTTGGTGTTCGCCTGGAGGATGCGATGTTCGATTGTATCCATCAATCGGACATCGCACCCCCCTCCTCCGCAGCCACCGCCGTTCCTACCTCGGGAACGGCAGTGCTAGCAACAGGCCCGACTGGCACCTGCGCTTTACCCCTCTGAGGGGGAGGATTGCACAACCTCCCCCTCATCACATGGCCTGCCGGGCGTCCCCTCGCGGCACAGACGGCGCAGTGCGGCTTGGCGACCGCGCAGGAGGCGGCTTTGTGGCCCTCTGTGCCGCAGCGGTAGCAGGTCTCCGACCTGTCCACCGCCGACGGGCACAGGGCTCGGGTGTGGCCGATGCCGCAGCACCTGAAGCAGCGCAGAGGCTGCTCCTCAAGGGCCCGGACTGCACCCGAGCTGAAGCCGACGCAGAGCCGACCC
This sequence comes from Lacanobia oleracea, assembly GCA_950371165.1. Taxonomy (NCBI): domain Eukaryota; kingdom Metazoa; phylum Arthropoda; class Insecta; order Lepidoptera; family Noctuidae; genus Lacanobia; species Lacanobia oleracea. The sequence continues at coordinate 30,008,015 of OX493388.1, read as the reverse complement.
CTGCTAACGACCGCTTTTGCAACGGCGACTGGGCACTCGAGCCGAATAGTGCCCATGCCGCCGCGGCCGGGCCTGATGTCCCGGCCTTGCACCGCTGCGACGCCGCAGCCCCCAATGGCTGCGACCGCCGCCACCACCTCCTCCTTGGTGACCGAGTCATCAAGACCGGTCACTTCGATGGTCGCCGACTTCACCGGTCGGGCCACCTTGGCAGCGTCTGCGATGACCTCCTGCAGCTTGGCTGCAAAGAGGTCAGCGTTGGCGCTGCCCTCCGCCCCCGGGAACTCGAATATTCGAGCCCCGGTTTCGGTCCGCCTGCAAGAAAGCTTGCCGATCCCCAGTTGGGCGGGATCGGCATTGGCACGCGCTCGCACCAAAATGGAGGCATAGGTTTCCCCGCGTTCCGCAGCCTCCGCGGTGAGCGTCACCACGACGGCTGCGGACCTCGGGGGAACCAATTTCCCCTTCCTCTTCTTCTTGCTCCCGCCAGCCGCCCGCGACTGACTGGGAGGCGTGGTGACGGGGACGGCAGGTCCGGGCGTTGCCGGCCTTTTGCCCTTCCCCTTCCCCTTTCCCTTCTCAGTCGCCCGCGACCGGCTGGGAGTCGTGGTGGCAGGGACGGCAGGGACGGCTGTTGCCGTCTTTTTCCCCCTGCCCTTCCCCTTCCGGGCCACTTCGGTCCAACCCTGCTGGTTGGACGGAGTGGTGGAAGGGAGAAGGGCGTCTTCCCCTTGCGAGGACGGCCCCGGCTCGCCACGCCTCCCGTCAGCCGCGAGCGGCGGTCGGAGGCGCTTCTCCGGCAGGAGCCGGTCCTCTATTCCTGCTAGGCAGGCTCTGGTGAAGGCCCTCTCCTCCATAACCACCTTGCGGATGACATCCTCAAGGTTGGTAGAGGAGGGGGCCTCCGCCGCAGGTCTTTCTTCAGCCTGGTATGGCCGAGCCGTGACATCAGCCAGCTTCTGGTGAAGCTGGCTGACCTCCAGCCTGAGGCGATCGACGGTCGCCTGCAATTTGCGCGATTCGTCGGTCGCCTCACGCTGGACCAACTCCTCTATGATGGCGCGCATGCTTGCGGCACGGCACTTAAGGGCCTTCTGAAAAGTGCCCTTAAGATTAGAGGACTTGGAGGCGACCTCCGCGATCTCCTCCTCGTCCTCTTCCGCCATGCGCGCCAGTTCGGCCAATGACTGGTCCGCGTATAAAACGCGGGACGCGCCGTAACCGGACTTGGCCCGAGCAGCACGCGCCCGCTTCTCCTTAGCAGCGACCCGCTCTTCTAGGTCCTGCTGCTGCTGCGTCCGCCGAGCCAAGTCCAGCTGCCGCTGGGCGTCCGCGAGACCCACTACGTGGGTGTCCGCGGCTGTCGTTAGCCTCTTGGCCTTCGACCTCCTGGCTGAGCCCGAGGAGCCCTCGGACCCCTCTTTGAGGAAGGCCCGCTTCCGCGACTGGGAGTCGCCCGCGTCCGAGACGCTGATGACAGACTCGTCGTCGGAATCTGTCATGTCCCTTCCGAAGAAGCTAGCCGCAGACGGCGCGCGGCTAGCTTCGGACGCTGACGCGTCGGAGTGGCCCTGAGAAGGGCCTTTTGGTTGGCCCTGAGAAGGGCCTTTTGGTTGGCCCTGAGAAGGGCCTTTTGGTTGGCCCTGAGAAGGGCCTTTGGGTTGGCCCTGAGAAGGGCCTTTTAAGAACCGCCCGGAGGCGTCCCGCGGGGGTTTTGGCATAGCCACAGCAGGTTCGTAGACGCAACGCAAGTTAAAAATAATATTTCTACGAAAGCACAGAGCACTTTAGCCGTACCCAGTTTGCCACTCCGTTACGGTGACAAACTGGGCCGTTTCCAGGGGACGCGACGAGGACGCAAGCTCTGTGGGGGGTCCCCCAACCTAACCTTTTTTTTTTTTTTTTTTTTTTTTTTAAACTGGGAAAAAATGCATTACGCATACCCTCCCGTCGGGGGAACGGGAGGGGTATGTGGGACTCCCCGGGCTGACCCGGTATACCCACTAAAACGACCCAGTGTTATTCCCGCGTCGTCCGAGTGGAAGAGGACTGGGAGATCGGCGCAGCCTTAGCGTCCAGTCCTCCTCCGACGACAACCCGCCTAAAGCGGCGGGCCCCTCAAGTCCTCCCCGTTCAGGGGGAGGGCTGGGAATGACCGGCGAGGGTGGTGTGGAGTGCAATGCGGGCGGAGGCGCCCCCGCGCCTATCGCCCGCCCATCACCACCATGAGGAGGGAGAAGACGGCGTCTTCTCCGACCTCTTCTGCGCCTGCGGAGCGGCGCAGCGAGAGGGTCGTCCTCCCGCGCGCGCTCCGCCGCCTCCTTTTGCGAGATGACATCCTCGCAAAAAGAGGCGACAGCTGCCCAGGACCCCTCACTCTCCAGCATGGCGTTGACCACGCCGGGAAGCGAGAGGTCCTGTCCGATCTCCGCTGTTAGACTGCGGCGCGGCTCAGACCAAGCCGGGCACACCTCGAGGGTGTGCTGAGCCGTGTCCTCCGCCGCGCCGCAGTCGTGGCACGCCGGGGTCTCCTCCCTCCCGATCCGGTGCAGGTGCTTGCCGAAACAGCCGTGGCCTGACAACACCTGCACCAGACGGAATGAGAGGAAACCGTGGGAGCGCTCGAGCCAGTCTCGCAGGACCGGACCGAGCGCGTCCAGGGTTCGGCGGCCAAAGGTGGCGGAGGCGAGGTCATCCGTCCAATGGACGATGATGGCGTCCCTCGCCTCCCGCCGCACGGCCTCCCGCTCCTCCGCGACGGGGCGCTCGCCCAGGGCCTTTCGCCGCGCCGTCCACTCGTACACTCTGGCGAGCACCCACGCCTCCAACTCCCAAGGAGGGGTGCCCGCCAGAGCGCACGCCGCCGAAAAGCCCACCGAGCGGTAGGCCCTCGCCACCCGCAGTGCAATGGCCCTTTGGGGCCTCCGCATCAAAGTAGCGTTCTCCCTCCTGTGGAGGGAGTCCGCCCAGATGGGGGCCCCGTACAGGGCCATACTCCGCAAGATGCCGGCATATAAACGCCGGCATCGTGCGTTCGGCCCCCCCAAATTCGGGAGGAGCCACGACAGGGCGTCCGCGGCCTTCAGCAGGCGCGTCGACAGCCCGCTGAAGTGCGGGCCGAAGCGCCACCTGCTGTCCAGCACCAGGCCCAGATACTTCATCTGGGCCTGGACGTCCACCCTGACGCTCTCCACCACAATGTGTGCGTCGGGAGGGCAGCGCTGCCGAGGCCCGTGAAAGAACACGGCCTCGGTCTTGTTCAGCGCCACCCTCAATCCCAGGCGGCGGATCCTCCCTGCCACTAAGGACCCGCCAGCCGAGGCCAGACAGGCCGCCTCCCCGAAGCTCTTCCCCCGGGCAGTAAGGAGAGTGTCATCCGCGTAGCAGATGACACTCGTGCCCTGGAGAAGAGCTCCCCGCAACAGCCAGTCAAAGCCGATGTTCCACAGGGGGGGCCCTAAGACTGACCCCTGCGGAACACCGGACTCCGCGCTGTATCGCCGCATCCTGGCCAGTTTGTCCACAAGGAGGACCTCTCGATCCTCCAAGTAGCTGGCCAGGAGGCTCCTCAAATATTGGGGCACTCCGTTGTACCGGAGTGCCTCCAATATGGTGGAGTGGGGAACGGAGTTGAAGGCGTTGGCGATGTCAAATGACACCGCCAACACTCCGTCCCCCGCCTCGACCGCCTCTTTCACCTGGCCCTTGAGAAGGGCCAGTGCGTCGATGGTGGACCGGCCCTGTCGGAAACCGAACTGGGCGTCCGACAGGTTCGGCCCTACACCCTGCAAATGGCTCCTGAGCCGGCCGGCGATGATCCCCTCGAACAATTTACCGACCTCATCGAGCAGAACGATGGGCCGGTATGCCGAGGGGGAATCCGCCGGGCGTCCCTCCTTTCGGAGGAGGCATAGCTGCCCCTCCTTCCACAGTTTCGGGAACCTTCCAGCCGTAAAGCACGCGCTGAAGAGTTCCCGAAACCTGTCCTCCATTTGAGTGGCAGCTATGGCCACCACCCGTGCGGGGACGCCGTCCGGCCCAGGAGCCGTCTTCTTCGCGCGGAGACTAAGCACCCCCGCGCGAAACTCCTCCTCCGTCACTGGAGGTACCTCCTCCTCCTGCGGAGCCGCCGACTGTGGAGGGTCCATCGCTGGAGGGGTGAAGTCGGTCCTGCGCGGAAACAGAGACCGGACCACCCCATCCAGCAACGCCGGCTCGAGGGTCTCCGTAAGTGGGGGACCATGGGGCCGCAGTTGGTTCCGCGCCGCCCTGTATGGTCTCCCATACGGATCCCTGTCGAGACCCTCCAGCATCTCGGCCCTCGCCGAGTCCTTGGCAGCGCCCATAGCCGACTTGAGGACCGCCTTTGCCTCTCGGTAAGAGGCGTAGAGGCGGTCCTCCTCTGCCTGATTACGGGCGCTGCGCCGGCGGCTCCGCGTGTAGGCCCTTCTGGCCGCCACGCAGGTGGCCCGTAGGCCCGCCAGCTCCTCTGACCACCAATAAACGGCCCGCCGGGGAGGCGGACGCCGAGACCGAGGCATGCTGGAGTTGCACACCTCGGTCAAGGATTCCCTCAGCCGGACCGCTGCGGCGTCAACGTCCGGGGCCCCAACAGGGGGCGACAGCCAGTCTTGGAGGAAGGCCGCCTCCTTGGCTGCCTCCCGGTCCAGGCGAGTGAGAGCCCACCGTGGGAAAGGAGACCTGCCAGAGCGGGCCATCTCCCCACGGGGGCTCTGGGTGGAGATGTCGAACCGCACATAACGGTGGTCCGACAAGGTCTCCACCAACTCCACCCGCCAGTTCACAATGCGTGCGGCCAGCACGGGGGTGGCGAACGAAACGTCCACCACCGACCCTCCTCGTTGCCGCACACACGTGTGGACCGCCCCCCTGTTGAGGAGGGACACACCGCATGACGCCGCCCAAAATTCGACGGCGCGTCCCCGGACGTTGCAAGAGGCAGCTGGATTGCCCCAGGCCACCGACTTGGCGTTCAGGTCGCCCAACACCACGACCTGGCGTGGCGCCGCCCTCCCTACGGCTGCAGTGAGGATCCCCAGGAAATCCTCAAAGTCCGAGAGAGGGCGGTTTGGGGAGAAATAGACCCCAACCAGGGCCAAATCCCCCCACGCGGCGGCCACGTATCCCGGTCCCCTCTCTAAAAGCGAGAGGGGAGGGGAGTCTGTGGAAGACCGCGACACCAACGCCACCAGGCCGTCTCGGTCGCCCAGCCAATTGCCAGGGACCGAGTAGGGCTCGGCGACCACCGCCAAGTCCACCAACCACTCAGCCATGGTCTGCATCAGGAGATCCTGTGCAGCCCGGCAGTGGTTGGTGTTCGCCTGGAGGATGCGATGTTCGATTGTATCCATCAATCGGACATCGCACCCCCCTCCTCCGCAGCCACCGCCGTTCCAGCCTCGGGAACGGCGATGCTAGCAGCAGGCCCGACCGGCACCTGCGCTTTGCCCTTCTTAAGGGGGGGGTTGCATAACCTCCCCCTCATTACGTGGCCTGCTGGGCGACCACTGGCAGCACACACTACACAGTGCGGCTTGGCGACCGTGCAGGAGGCGGCTTTGTGGCCCTCCTTGCCGCAGCGGTAGCAGGTCTCTGACCTGTCCACCGCTGACGGGCACAGGGCTCGGGTGTGCCCGATGCCGCAGCACCGGAAGCAGCGCAGAGGCTGCTCCTCTAGGGCCCGGACTGCACCCGAGCTAAAGCCGACAAGGAGGCGTCCTTTTGCAAGGACGGCTTTGGCAGCGGCGACAGGGCACTCGAGCCGAATAGTGCCCATGCCGCCGCGGCCGGGCCTGATGTCCCGGCCTTGCACCGCTGCGACGCCGCAGCCCCCAATGGCTGCGACCGCCGCCACCACCTCCTCCTTGGTGACCGAGTCGTCAAGACCGGTCACCTCTATGGTTGCCGACTTCACCGGTCGGGCCACCTTGGCAGCGTCCGCGATGACCTCTTGCAGCTTGGCTGCAAAGAGGTCAGCGTTGGCGCTGCCCTCCGCCCCCGGGAACTCGAATATTCGAGCCCCGGTTTCGGTCCGCCTGCAAGAAAGCTTGCCGATCCCCAGTTGGGCGGGATCGGCATTGGCACGCGCCCGCACCAAAATGGAGGCGTAGGTTTCCCCGCGTTCCGCAGCCTCCGCGGTGAGCGTCACCACGACGGCTGCGGACCTCGGGGGAACCAATTTCCTCTTTCCCTTCTTCTTGCTCCCGCCAGCCGCCCGCGACTGACTGGGAGGCGTGGTGACGGGGACGGCAGGTCCGGGCGTTGCCGGCCTTTTGCCCTTCCCCTTCCCCTTTCCCTTCTCAGTCGCCCGCGACCGGCTGGGAGTCGTGGTGGCAGGAACGGCAGGGACGGCTGTTGCCGTCTTTTTCCCCCTGCCCTTCCCCTTCCGGGCCACTTCGGTCCAACCCTGCTGGTTGGACGGAGTGGTGGAAGGGAGAAGGGCGTCATCCTCTTGCGAGGACGGCCCCGGCTCGGCCCGCCTCTTGTCCGCCGCAAGCGGTGGTCGGAGGCGCTTCTCCGGCAAGAGCCGGTCCTCAATGCCTGCCAAGCAGGCTCTAGTGAAGGCCCTCTCCCCCATTACCACCTTGCGGATGATATCCTCAAGGTTGGTGGGGGTGGGGGCCTCCGCCGCAGGTCTTGGTTCGGCCTGAATGGGCTGAGCCATGACATCAGCCAGCTTCTGATGAAGCTGGCTGACCTCCAGCTTGAGGCGATCGACGGTCGCCTGCAATTTGCGCGATTCGTCGGTCGCCTCACGCTGGACCAACTCCTCGATAATGGCGCGCATGCTTGCGGCACGGCACTTAAGGGCCTTTTGAAAAGTGCCCTTAAGATTAGAGGACTTGGAGGCGACCTCCGCGATCTCCTCCTCGTCCTCTTCCGCCATGCGCGCCAGTTCGGCCAATGACTGGTCCGCGTATAGCACGCGGGACGCGCCGTAACCGGACTTGGCCCGAGCAGCACGCGCCCGCTGCTCCTTCGCAGCAACACGCTCTTCCAGCTCCTGCTGGTGCTGCGTCCGCCGAGCCAGGTCCAACTGCCGCTGGGCATCTGCGAGACCCACTACGTGGGTGTCCGCAGATGTCGTCGGCCTCTTGGCCTTCGACCTCCTGGCTGAGCCCGAGGAGCCCTCGGACCCCTCCTTGAGGAAGGCCCGCTTTCGCGACCGACAGTCGCCCGCGTCCGAGACGCTTAAGAGGGACTCGTCGTCGGAATCCGACAAATCCACCCTTCCAACGAAGCTAGCCGCAGACGGCGCGCGGCTAGCTTCCGACGCTGAAGCGTCGGAGTGGCCCTGAGAAGGGCCTTTGGGTTGGCCCTGAGAAGGGCCTTTGGGTTGGCCCTGAGAAGGGCCTTTGGTTTGGCCCTGAGAAGGGCCTTTTAAGAAACGCCCGCAGGCGTCCCGCGGGGGCATAGGCATAGCCTTCCGCATGATCGTAGACAATACCGCAAGATAAAAACAAGTGTAGCTACGAAGGTACAGAGCTCTTTGGCCGTACCCAGTCTGCCACTCCGTTACGGTGACAAACTGGGCCGTTTCCAGGGGACGCGACGTGGACGCAAGCTCTGTGGGGGGTCCCCCAACCTAACCTAACCTTTTTTTTTTTTTTTTTTAAACTGGGAAAAAATGCATTACGCATACCCTCCCGTCGGGGGAACGGGAGGGGTATGTGGGACTCCCCGGGCTGACCCGGTATACCCACTAAAACGACCCAGTGTTATTCCCGCGTCGTCCGAGTGGAAGAGGACTGGGAGATCGGCGCAGCCTTAGCGTCCAGTCCTCCTCCGACGACAACCCGCCTAAAGCGGCGGGCCCCTCAAGTCCTCCCCGTTCAGGGGGAGGGCTGGGAATGACCGGCGAGGGTGGTGTGGAGTGCAATGCGAGCGGAGGCGCCCCCGCGCCTATCGCCCGCCCATCACCACCATGAGGAGGGAGAAGACGGCGTCTTCTCCGACCTCTTCTGCGCCTGCGGAGCGGCGCAGCGAGAGGGTCGTCCTCCCGCGCACGCTCCGCCGCCTCCTTTTGCGAGATGACATCCTCGCAAAAAGAGGCGACTGCTGCCCAGGATCCCTCACTCTCCAGCATGGCGTTGACCACGCCGGGAAGCGAGAGGTCCTGTCCGATCTCCGCTGTTAGACTGCGGCGCGGCTCAGACCAAGCCGGGCACACCTCGAGGGTGTGCTGAGCCGTGTCCTCCGCCGCGCCGCAGTCGTGGCACGCCGGGGTTTCCTCCCTCCCGATCCGGTGCAGGTGCTTGCCGAAACAGCCGTGGCCTGACAACACCTGCACCAGACGGAATGAGAGGAACCCGTGGGAGCGCTCGAGCCAGTCTCGCAGGAAACCTAACCTAACCTAACCTAACCTAACCTAACCAGTACCCCCCCAGCTCTCGTGGCGGTCGGATCATTTTTAACCAAGCTCCCCGTTTAAAAATTCCAAAAAGTGGTAAAAAGTCATCCAATTCGCACAAGTGTGGTGTCTATGTGTAGGGCTAAGTGCACCCTATACGGCCCTGTGATAGTTACATCCCGGATTGCAGTGTACATGTGACAAAACCTGAAAAACCTCCTTCTTTGGAGGTTAAGTACGGAGAAAAAAAACTTTATCTGCTTACGCTGCTCAAACAAGATCGACGACCCCCCCTTTTTGTTGAAGGAAAGGGTGGGGTTTGACACCGCACGTCTTCAGGACTTTTCTGAAGCCTGAAAACCCAGTGCTTCAGGAGAAACTGGGGAAAAACCAAAAACCACGTGCTGCTGAAAACGACGAAACGAAGAGCTGGACTCCTGAAACTTTGCAGCCATCAACTCCAAGCCAAACACATTCGGTAACTGCAAAAATTTCAACTCTATCTTCTCTACCCGAATTTTAAGAAGAGTTAGAAGTCTTCAACTTTGCTCTTTTATATCTCTGGACCTGCTTAAGATTTTCAAGATCTGCAACTGCTGTCCTTGGCGCGCTTCTTGGAAGAACTTAGATTTTAAATATTAGATTTTTATTTTTATTAAATTTTAAGTTATAGACATTTTCGTCAAAAAACAACATTTTTCATAAATTTTCAGTTTAGTTTCAGTTTTTCAAAATTTTAAATATTGTATTGTGTAGCGCTTTGTCTCTTGTATTTTTTGACATTTTTTACAGAATTTTTTGATAAGTGGATCCCAGGTTATCGAATTTTAAGTGTTTTTTGGTCTTTATTCAAAATTAAATAGTTTTAACCTGTTTTTGACACTGGGACTGGGTCCAATAGACATATTGCGACTCATATAAGCCCAAAGTCGGACTGTATAACCCGTAAATTGGCAGATTTGGCAAAATCACCAATTTACGGTTTTTATTTTAGAAAATTTAATCGACGATATCTTGGGAGCCGCTGGTCCGACGAATCTCGGATTTTCAGTGTTGCCTGGAGTATATTGTAAATTTTGGGATAAACAGGTTTTCAGGAGTTTTCAGGCTTCCAAAAATTTTGTCGCTGAAACCATTTTCAGGAGACACCTGTAGTGACGCCGAGCTTAGCACCCAAAACCCCGACTTTCTCAGACAAGGGGTTCCCGAGTTACGGGCTTTTTAAACTTAAGTTTGACAGTTCGGCGGCCATCTTGGACAACTTCAAACTGCCATAACTTCCGAGCCAGTGGCCGTGGGAAGTTGCGGTTTTGAGCGTAGTACTTAGGGACTTATTGCCCGGCCTACCTCAAGTTTTCAGGCGGTTTGGAGCCAAAAATTTTCGGGGTCCTGAAAAGGGTTTCAGGAGACAGCTGAGCTCGGGCCAAGGACAGTGAGCCCAAACTCGGGGGGTAAGCGACTTTCCAGAAGGAAGTTATACGTTGTCAAAGATCGACTTTGACAGTTGTTCGGCCATCTTGGGCAAATTATAAACTGAGATAGCTCCTGAACGGAAAGTCGCAGAAGCTTGGGACTTTCGCTGGGCACACCAGCTGACCATCAGCTTTAAGCTGATTTACTTTTCAGGCGTTTTCAGGGCGTCAAAAATTTTCAGCCTGAAAGCCGTCTCAGTGGGTGGGTCTTGCCGAGCCGAGTACGAAAAGCCCAAACACAAGGTTTTTTGAGCCAGTGGTTACGGAGATATCACAAAAAACCGCTTTTTCGGACGCCATATTGGGAAAAAACCGAGTTTTTCAAATCGGGATATCTCCGGAACCCCTTGGTGTAACCACACCGTGTTTGGTATCGTCGGAAAGGTTTCGGGGAGAGCTATCCGCTGGTGGCGGTTTGAAGACTCTACATAGAGCCAAACTGGTTTTGGCTCTACACCGACAGTTTTGACCCCTGAAACAATTTTTTTTCTGCATTTTGAGGCTTGACCCGTTCTTTTGAACGCGAAGGCTGACCGCACCAGATTTTTACGATCTGGGTGCACACCTGACGTAATATTTTATTATACACTTTTATTTTGACTTCATTTTTACATCTTTTTATTTTTATTTTCTATTTTTCTTTGACTTTTTACATTTCTGACGCCTACCATGATCGGAATTCGGACCCCTATTAAAAGGGCGGGTGATGGGGAGAAATCGCCATCGAAATCGACGACGTCGCCGCCAAACGTTAGACGCAGTGTTGGAGAGTGGGAAGCCGCCAAGCCCGCCAGCACAACTCCCCCCGTAGGAGCCAAGACGGTGACGGCTGGCCCTTCGAGGGAAGTGCAGAAACCTGCACAAGTGCAGGAGAGTAAAACCCTCCAGACGCGCTCCAAATTAGTGGAGGTTAACTCGCCGCCGAAAGCCCAGTATGCGGACCGGACGACGGAGGCAAGGGCCTGTCTAAACAAGGCGAAGCTGCTTCTTAGCTCGTCAAGGAACACCAAGACAGAAATAAAAAATGGCATAACTGAGGCGCTTGACCGGCTGTTTCAGCTGGTCAAGGAGGCGGAAAGGCTTAGTAAGGCGGGGGTTTCGGGAGTGAAGAAGACGAGTTTGCAACCCGAGGTTCCAGCGACTGACGTCACCTTCCTGTGCCCATCCGACCAAAGCCTGGCAGCTCAAATCCGCATCCACTCCGAACTGCTAGAAAATAATAGCAGAAAGATGGAGGAACTTAAAATAGCTATGGAACAGCACAAGGAGAAGTTGGACAATGCCAACGCCAATGCCGCAACGTACGCGAGTGTGACGGCGACATACAGCGCAAAAACCAACCCAGTGCGGAGCACGCTGCACTCTATCGTCGTCACCTCAAAGGACGATGCGGACTCAGGAGACGTGGTGCTTGGCAAAATCAGAGAAGCTGTTGATGCTAAAGAGGGCTGGGTTAAGGTGGAAAGGGTGAGGAAGGCAAAGGACAAGAAGGTAATAATGGGCTTCCAGACGACCGAAGAAAGGGACAAGGTCAGAAGCAAATTGGCAAAAGATAGGCAGGACCTCAGTGTCGAGGAGGTGAAAAACAAGGATCCCTTACTGATCCTCAGGAGCGTCCTCTCGGTTAACTCTGACGAGGACATCCTTAAGGCTTTGAGGAATCAGAACAAGGATGTTTTTCGCAACCTCGACAAAGAGGAGGACAGAGCGGTGGTAAAGTTCCGAAGACGAACAAGGAACGCGCACACAAACCACGTTGTGATCAGCGTCTCACCCACAATCTGGAGAAGGGCGACGGAGGTTGGATACGTGCACGTGGACCTTCAGCGCGTAAGAGTTGAAGACCAAACTCCCTTGGTACAGTGTACGCGCTGTCTGGGCTACGGGCACGGCAAACGCTTCTGTCAGGAGCCGGCAGACCTGTGCAGTCATTGTGGCGGCCCACACTTGAGGTCCGAATGTGCCGATGCTCTGACGGGCGAACCGCCTAAATGCCGGAACTGCACTAGAGCTGGGCTTGGGGACGCTGGCCACAACGCCTTTAGCTCAGAATGTCCGACACGCCGCAAGTGGGATGACATAGCCAGGGCTACTGTGGCGTACTGCTAAGGGCACCCAAGCCAACCCAAAGCCCTACATACTGGTACAGGCTAACCTCCAGCGGAAAAAACTGGCGACGAACGAGCTTCTTATTGAAGCAGACAAGCGCGGGGTTGCCGTTGCTCTCCTTCAGGAGCCATATGTGGGGGGTGCTAAAGTGATGAGGAGCCATAAGGGTGTGCGGATCTTCCAGAGCACTGATATAGGAGACGGGACGGTTAAGGCCGCAATAGCGGTCTTTGATCAAGACCTTATAGTCGACCAGTACCCTAAACTCACCACGAACAACATCACCGTGGTGGGGATCCGAACCAGTGCCTGGAGGATCACGCTGGTTTCATTTTATTTTGAGCCGGACCAGCCCATCGGACCGTACTTAGAGCACCTCAAACACATAAAGGAAGCAGTTGGCTCCAGGATGTTGGTTCTTGGAGGAGACGCAAACGCAAAAAGTACCTGGTGGGGAAGCTTGGCCATCGACCGCAGAGGTGAGGAAGTTTCCGGAGCTCTGGATGAGCTGGACCTGAACATACTCAACAGAGGGGAAATTCCGACCTTCGACACGATCAGAGGGGGGATCCGCTACTGCAGCCATGTGGATGTAACGGCATGCTCCACAGATATGTTGGACCTGGTGGATGACTGGAGAGTTGACGAAGGCCTGACGAGCTCGGATCACAACGGCATTGTTTTTAATATAAACCTTAAAAGGTCCAAAGGCATCCGAATCCACAGAACTACCAGAGTGTATAATACCAAAAAAGCAAATTGGCCCGAGTTTCGTGAGAAACTCGGCCAATTAATGCAAAATAACCAAATTTCTAAAATAAATATAGATAACTCGAAAACAGCTGAGCAAATCAACGAAATAACAAACAAATACACTCTGGTGGTAAAGGACGCCTGCGCCTCATCGATGCCTTTAAAGCAAACCAACGAGGTGTTAACTTTGCCGTGGTGGTCCGAGAAACTCGAGAAGATGAAGAAGGGAGTCGCCACTAGGAAACGAAGAATCAGGAATGCCTGCCCATCCCGAAGGTCGAAGGTCGTTGATGAGTACCTGAAACATAAAGCTGAGTATGAGACGGAAGCAGCCAGAGATCAGATCGAGAGTTGGAAGAACTTCTGCACAAGGCAGGACAAAGAAGGGCTTTGGGAAGGCATATACCGGGTTATAGGAAGGACTAAGGGAAGAGGTGAGGATCAGCCGCTGACGAGAGACGGGGAGGTACTGGACGCGAAGGGTTCAGTTGAACTGCTGGCAAAAACTTTCTACCCGGAAGACCATTTAAGCGCTGACAGCACCTGCCATCGCCTTGTTAGAGAAAAGGCCGACGTTGTGAATGCTGGAGAGCATGATGAGTCATGCGATCCACCATTCACGATGGCCGAGTTGATGGCAGCATGTGAGTCCTTCAGCGCCAAAAAAGCGCCAGGAGTAGACGGTCTCACCGCCGACATTTGTCGCCAGGCTATCGGAAGTGCCCCTGAAGTGGCCTTGGCTCTTCTAAACGGCTGCCTGAGAACACACCTCTTCCCTGAAATCTGGAAAGAAGCCACGGTAATCATTCTAAAGAAGCCCGGGAAAACCAACTACGACTCCCCAAAAGCGTACAGACCAATTGGCCTTTTACCCATTCTCGGTAAAATATACGAGAAGATGTTGGTGGCCCGCCTCAAGTTCCATTTAATCCCAAGGATGAGTACTCGCCAGTATGGCTTCATGCCCCAGAGGAGCACCGAGGACTCCCTCTATGCCCTAATGCAACATATTCGTAGTAAGCTAGAACTAAAGAAAATAGTAGTCTTGATATCATTGGACATAGAGGGAGCCTTCGACAGCGCCTGGTGGCCAGCTATAAGGGTCCGTCTGGCTGAGGAAAAGTGTCCGATCGGCTTGAGGAGGGTCATCGACAGCTATCTCGGAAACCGCAGGGTCAGGGTCAGGTACGCTGGCGAGGAGTATTGTAGAGCCACCAGCAAGGGATGCGTCCAAGGTTCCATTGGGGGACCAATCTTATGGAATTTATTGCTGGACCCGCTCTTAAAGAGCCTGGAAGCTAGGGAGGACTATTGCCAGGCATTCGCAGACGACGTTGTGTTGGTTTTCGATGGTGACACAGCGCTGGAGATCGAAGGGCGTGCCAATGCCGCTCTCGGACATGTCCAGGCGTGGGGGGTAAAAAACAAACTAAAATTTGCTCCACAGAAAACCAATGCGATGGTTATTACTAGGAAGCTGAAATATGACACCCCGCGCCTGAGCATGGGTGGGATCGGCATCGCCATGTCCAACGAGATTAAACTCCTGGGGGTCATCATCGACAATCAACTTACGTTCAACGCACACGTCGCTAACGTCTGTAGAAGGGCAATAGAAATCCATAAACAGCTGACTAGGGCTGCAAAGACCAGTTGGGGTCTTCACCCTGAAGTCATTCGAACAATATATGTGGCCACCGTGGAACCGGTTGTCCTGTACGCCGCCAGCGTGTGGGCCCCGGCCGTCGGGAAACTGGGAGTGATGAAGCAGTTGGGAGCTGTTCAGCGCGGTATTGCGCAGAAACTGTGCAAGGCATACAGGACGGTCTCCCTAAACGCCGCGTTAGTGCTGGCTGGGATACTACCTCTCGACCTTCGCGTTCGCGAAGCGGCATCGTTATACGAGGCAAGGAGGGGTGTGCCCCAGGCAGCACTCTGTGGTAGGACGGTCGAGCAACCTGCCTCGGCGATGGAGGCCCCACACCCTGCGGAGCGCGCTGAGCTGAAGGTCATAAACCTGGTAAACCAAGAGCAACTTGATGCTCGGAACGAGCTCGAAGTTCGCGTGTTCACGGATGGGAGCAAGATTGGGGGCAGGGTCGGGGCGGCACTGTCCATGTGGAGCGGCGACGCCGAAACCAAAGCCCTCAAACTTGCTCTACCGGATTACGCCACGGTTTACCAGGCTGAGCTTCTAGCGATATGCGTCGCTACCAGGGAAATGCTGAGGCACAGAGCGCAATCGTTTGGAATTTTCAGCGACTCCATGGCGGCTCTCCAAGCCATCCAAAACCACAGCAGATACCATCCTCTGGCAGTCGAGACTAGGTCAAACCTTAGGTCCCTGACTGTCCAAGGCAAGGCTGTCACCTTGTTTTGGATCAAGGCGCATGTGGGGTTGGCTGGTAATGAGAGGGCCGACGAGTTAGCCAAAAGTGCCGCTGAAGGTTCCAAGCGCAAGCCTGACTATGATCTGTGTCCGGTCTCGCACGTCAAGCGATGCATTCGTATGGCAACGCTTGACGTGTGGAACCACAGATACAGATCTGGAGACACTGCTTCAGGAACGAAGTTGTTCTTCCCGGACGCGGTGGCGGCCTACAGAACAATCAGGAAATGCAAATTAAACAGCACGATAACGCAGATCATGACGGGTCACGGTGGGTTCTCAGAGTACTTAAACCGCTTTAAGTGCAAGGAGAATCCATCGTGCATCTGCGATGCTGAAACTGCAGAAACGGTGCCACATATATTGTTTGAATGTCCAGTTTTTGACGGACAAAGACTTGAGACCGAGCTTGCACTGGACATAAAACTAAACACCGAAAATACATGGAAACTAATGGCCGATAAAAAGAGAGACTTGTTCCTTGAATATTGCGTCAAGATATGTGAAAAGGTCATAGGAAGAAATAAAAGTGTATAATGATGCTTACATACTATTGTACATAATAATAATGCTAAGCATCAAAATTATAGGTAAATAAAATCGTTAAGAAATAGGCGCATATTTAAGTATTAGAAATTAAGTTACTAGGAATAAGAATTAAGTTTAAGAAGCCTGTGTCAATGTAGTAATAAGGATTGTAATAGAAGTTAGTTAATGTATAAACTATAAATTAGTATAAGAGCCACTGTTTTTTCTTAGAAAGTAAGTTATCATTGTTGGATTGTTTATGTGTCAAGTGTTAGCCAGTAAGATTGCCCATGTTAATTATAAGACTAGGTTAAGATTGCTGTTTAGATGTAAGAAAGTATTTTTAAGGAAAATTATAAATCAGGCTAAGAAGTACTGTCCAAAAATTAAAAGAAACTGGCGTTTGTGTGTCATTACCCCAAATAAAAGTAAAATAAAAAGGAACCATAAATAGAAGGTAGAATATGTAACTAGAATAAGGGCGTCCTACCCTTAAGGATGAGAGATGATTGAATGCAAGAAAGATACAGTATGCTGAATGAAAGTGCGAGAGGAATAAAAGCGAGAACTGGTATGAATGAACTAGATAAGAATAGGCTCCGATTCCGTTGGAGGTAGCAGTTTAACCTTTTTTTTTTTTTTTTTTTTTTTTAAACTGGGAAAAAATGCATTACGCATACCCTCCCGTCGGGGGAACGGGAGGGGTATGTGGGACTCCCCGGGCTGACCCGGTATACCCACTAAAACAACCCAGCGTTATTCCCGCGTCGTCCGAGTGGAAGAGGACTGGGAGATCGGCGCAGCCTTAGCGTCCAGTCCTCCTCCGACGACAACCCGCCTAAAGCGGCGGGCCCCTCAAGTCCTCCCCGTTCAGGGGGAGGGCTGGGAATGACCGGCGGAGGTGGTGTGGAGTGCAATGCGGGCGGAGGCGCCCCCGCGCCTATCGCCCGCCCATCACCACCATGAGGAGGGAGAAGACGGCGTCTTCTCCGACCTCTTCTCCGCCTACGGAGCGGCGCAGCGAGAGGGTCGTCCTCCCGCGCGCGCTCCGCCGCCTCCTTTTGCGAGATGACATCCTCGCAAAAAGAGGCGACAGCTGCCCAGGACCCCTCACTCTCCAGCATGGCGTTGACCACGCCGGGAAGCGAGAGGTCCTGTCCTATCTCCGCTGTAAGACTGCGGCGCGGCTCAGACCAAGCCGGGCACACCTCGAGGGTGTGCTGAGCCGTGTCCTCCGCCGCGCCGCAGTCGTGGCACGCCGGGGTTTCCTCCCTCCCGATCCGGTGCAGGTGCTTGCCGAAACAGCCGTGGCCTGACAACACCTGCACCAGACGGAATGAGAGGAACCCGTGGGAGCGCTCGAGCCAGTCTCGCAGGACCGGCCCGAGCGCGTCCAGGGTTCGGTGGCCAAAGGTGGCGGAGGCGAGGTCCTCCGTCCAATGGACGATGATGGCGTCCCTCGCCTCTCGCCGAACGGCCTCCCGCTCCTCCGCGACGGGGCGCTCCCCGAGGGCCTTTCGCCGCGCCGTCCACTCGTACACTCTGGCGAGCACCCACGCCTCCAGCTCCCAAGGAGGGGTGCCCGCCAGAGCGCACGCCGCCGAAAAGCCCACCGAGCGGTAGGCCCTCGCCACCCGCAGTGCAATGGCCCTTTGGGGCCTGCGCATGGCAGTTGCGTTCTCCCTCCTGTTGAGGGAGTCCGCCCAGATGGGGGCCCCGTACAGGGCCATGCTCCGCAGGATGCCGGCATATAAACGCCGGCATCGTGCGTTCGGCCCCCCCAAGTTCGGGAGGAGCCAGGAGAGGGCGTCCGCAGCCCTCAGCAGGCGCGTGGACAGCCCGCTAAAGTGCGGGCCGAAGCGCCACCTGCTGTCCAACACCAGGCCCAGATACTTCATCTGGGCCTGGACGCCCACCCTGACGCCTTCGACCACAATGTGGGCGTCGGGAGGGCAGCGCTGCCGAGGCCCGTGAAAGAACACGGCCTCGGTCTTGTTCAGCGCCACCCTCAATCCCAGGCGGCGGATCCTCCCTGCCACCAAGGACCCGCCAGCCGAGGCCAGACAGGCCGCCTCCCCGAAGCTCTTCCCCCGGGCAGTGAGGAGAGTGTCATCCGCGTAGCAGATGACACTCGTGCCCCGGAGAAGAGCTCCCCGCAACAGCCAGTCAAAGCCGATGTTCCACAGGGGGGGTCCTAAGACTGACCCCTGCGGGACACCGGACTCCGCGCTGTACCTCCGCATCCTGGCCAGTTTGTCCACAAGGAGGACCTCTCGATCCTCCAAGTAGCTGGCCAGGAGGCTCCTCAAATATTGGGGCACTCCGTGGTACCGGAGTGCCTCCAATATGGTGGAGTGGGGAACGGAGTTGAAGGCGTTGGCTATGTCGAACGACACTGCCAACACTCCGTCCCCCGCCTCGACCGCCTCTTTCACCTGGCCCTTAAGAAGGGCCAGCGCGTCGATGGTGGACCGGCCCTGTCGGAAACCGAACTGGGCGTCCGACAGGTCCGGCCCTACACCCTGCAAATGGCTCCTGAGCCGGCCGGCGATGATCCCCTCGAACAATTTACCGACCTCATCGAGCAGAACGATGGGCCGGTATGCCGAGGGGGAATCCGCCGGGCGTCCCTCCTTTCGGAGGAGGCATAGCTGCCCCTCCTTCCACAGTTTCGGGAACCTTCCAGCCGTAAAGCACGCGCTGAAGAGTTCCCGAAACCTGTCCTCCATTTGAGTGGCAGCTATGGCCACCACCCGTGCGGGGACGCCGTCCGGCCCAGGAGCCGTCTTCTTCGCGCGGAGGCTAAGAACCCCCACGCGAAACTCCTCCTCCGACACCGGAGGTGCTTCCTCCTCCTCCTCCTGCGGAGCCGCCGACTGTGGAGGGTCCATCGCTAGAGGGGTGAAGTCGGTCCTGCGCGGAAACAGAGACCGGACCACCCCATCCAGCAACGCCGGCTCGAGGGTTTCCGTCAATGGGGGACCATGGGGCCGCAGTTGGTTCCGCGCCGCCCTATATGGTCTCCCATACGGATCCCTGTCGAGACCCTCCAGCATCTCGGCCCTCGCCGAGTCCTTGGCAGCGCCCATAGCCGACTTGAGGAGCGCCTTTGCCTCTCGGTAAGAGGCGTAGAGGCGGTCCTCCTCTGCCTGATTACGGGCGCTGCGCCGGCGGCTCCGCGTGTAGGCCCTTCTGGCCGCCACGCAAGTGGCCCGGAGGCCTGCCAGCTCCTCCGACCACCAATAAACGGCCCGGCGGGGAGGCGGACGCCGAGACCGAGGCATGCTGGAGTTGCACACCTCGGTCAGGGATTCCCTCAGCCGGACCGCTGCGGCGTCAACGTCCGGGGCCCCAACAGGGGGCGACAGCCAGTCCTGGAGGAAGGCCGCCTCCTTGGCTGCCTCCCGGTCCAGGCGAGTGAGAGCCCACCGTGGGAAGGGAGACCTGCCAGAGCGGGCCATCTCCCCACGGGGGCTCTGGGTGGAGATGTCGAACCGCACATAACGGTGGTCCGACAAGGTCTCCACCAACTCCACCCGCCAGTTCACGATGCGTGCGGCTAGCACGGGGGTGGCGAACGAAACGTCCACCACCGACCCTCCCCGTTGCCGCACACACGTGTGGACCGCCCCCCTGTTGAGGAGGGACACACCGCATGACGCCGCCCAAAATTCGACGGCGCGTCCCCGGACGTTGCAAGAGGCAGCTGGGTTGCCCCAGGCCACCGACTTGGCGTTCAGGTCGCCCAGCACCACGACCTGGCGTGGCGCCGCCCTCCCTACGGCTGCAGTGAGAATCTCCAGGAAATCCTCAAAGTCCGAGAGAGGGCGGTTAGGGGAGAAATAGACCCCAACCAGGGCCAAATCTCCCCACGCGGCGGCCACGTATCCCGGTCCCCTCTCTAAAAGCGAGAGGGGAGGGGAGTCCGTGGAAGACCGCGACACCAACGCCACCAGGCCGTCTCGGTCGCCCAGCCAATGGCCAGGGACCGAGTAGGGCTCGGCAACCACCGCCAAGTCCACCAACCTCTCAGCCATGGTCTGCATCAGGAGATCCTGTGCAGCCCGGCAGTGGTTGGTGTTCGCCTGGAGGATGCGATGTTCGATTGTATCCATCAATCGGACATCGCACCCCCCTCCTCCGCAGCCATCGCCGTTCCAGCCTCGGGAACGGCGATGCTAGCAGCAGGCCCTAATGGCACCTGCGCTTTGCCCTTCTTAAGGGGGGGGTTGCACAACCTCCCCCTCATTACGTGGCCTGCTGGGCGGCCACTGGCAGCACACACCACGCAGTGTGGCTTGGCGACCGTGCAGGAGGCGGCTTTATGGCCCTCCTTGCCGCAGCGGTAGCAGGTCTCCGACCTGTCCACCGCCGACGGGCACAGGGCTCGGGTGTGCCCGATGCCGCAGCACCGGAAGCAGCGCAGAGGCTGCTCCTCTAGGGCCCGGACTGCACCCGAGCTAAAGCCGACAAGGAGGCGTCCTTTTGCAAGGACGGCTTTGGCAGCGGCGACTGGGCACTCGAGCCGGATAGTGCCCATGCCGCCGCGGCCAGGCCTGATGTCCCGGCCTTGCACCGCTGCGACGCCGCAGCCCCCAATGGCTGCGACCGCCGCCACCACCTCCTCCTTGGTGACCGAGTCGTCAAGACCGGTCACCTCGATGGTCGCCGACTTCACCGGTCGGGCCACCTTGGCAGCGTCCGCGATGACCTCTTGCAGCTTAGCTGCAAAGAGGTCAGCGTTGGCGCTGCTCTCCGCCCCCGGGAACTCGAATATTCGAGCCCCGGTTTCGGTCCGCCGGCAAGAAACCTTGTCGATCCCCAATTGGGTGGGATCGGCATTTGCACGCGCCCGCACCAAAATTGACGCGTACGTCTCGCCTCGCTCCGCGGCCTCCGCGGTGAGTGTCACCACGACGGCCGCGGACTTTGGGGGAACAAGTTTCCCCTTTCCCTTCTTGCCCCTGCCAGCCGCCCGCGACTGACTGGGAGGCGTGGTGACGGGGACGGCAGGTCCGGGCGTTGCCGGCCTTTTGCCCTTCCCCTTCCCCTTTCCCTTCTCAGTCGCCTGCGACCGGCTGGGAGTCGTGGTGGCAGGGACGGCAGGGACGGCTGTTGCCGTCTTTTTCCCCTTGCCCTTCCCCTTCCGGGCCACTTCGGTCCAACCCTGCTGGTTGGACGGAGTGGTGGAAGGGAGAAGGGCGTCATCCTCTTGCGAGGACGGCCCCGGCTTGGCCCGCCTCTTGTCCGCCGCAAGCGGTGGTCGGAGGCGCTTCTCCGGCAAGAGCCGGTCCTCAATGCCTGCCAAGCAGGCTCTAGTGAAGGCCCTCTCCTCCATAACCACCTTGCGGATGATATCCTCAAGGTTGGTGGGGGTGGGGGCCTCCGCCGCAGGTCTTGGTTCGGCCTGAATGGGACGAGCCGTGACATCAGCCAGCTTCTGATGAAGCTGGCTGACCTCTGATTGCAGGCGATCTACTTTCGCCTGCAATTGGCGAGTCTCGTCGCTCGCCTTGCGCTCCACGAGCTCCGCAACGATGCCGCGCATGCTCGCAGCACGGACCTTAAGGGCCTTCTGAAACGTGCCCTTAAGGTTTGAGGACTTGGAGGCGACCTCCGCGATCTCCTCCTCGTCCTCTTCCGCCATGCGCGCCAGCTCGGCCAACGAGTAGTCCGAGTAATGCACGCGGGACGCACCGTACCCGGACTTGGCCCGAGCAGCACGCGCCCGCTGCTCCTTTGCAGCAACCTGCTCCTCCAGGTCCTGCTGCTGCTGCGCCCGCCGAGCCAAGTCCAGATGCCGCTGAGCGTCCGCGAGACCCACTACGTGTGTGTCTGCGGCTTTCGTCGGCCTTTTGGCTTTCGTCCTCCTTGCTGAGCTCGAGGAGCCCTCGGACCCTTCCTTAAGGAAGGCCCGCTTTCGCGACCTTGAGTCGCCTGCGTCCGAGACGCTGATTAGGGACTCGTCGTCGGAATCTGACGGATCCACCCTTCCAACGAAGCTAGCCGCAGACGGCGCGCGGCTAGCTTCAGACGCTGAAGCGTCAGAGTGGCCCTGAAAAGGGCCTTTTGGTTGGCCCTGAGAAGGGCCTTTGGGTTGGCCCTGAGAAGGGCCTTTGGGTTGGCCCTGAGAAGGGCCTTTTAAAAACCGCCCGTAGGCGTCCCGCGAGGGCATAGGCATGACGCCTTCGGCAAATTCGCAGTATACAAGGCACGATAAAATAAAACAGTAACTGCGAGATCACAGAGAACTTTGGCCGTACCCAGTATGCCACTCCGTTACGGTGACAAACTGGGCCGTTTCCAGGGGACGCGACGTGGACGCAAACTCTGTGGGGGGTCCCCCAACCTAACCTTTTTTTTTTTTTTTTTTTTTTTTTTTTAAACTGGGAAAAAATGCATTACGCATACCCACCCTCCCGTCGGGGGAACGGGAGGGGTATGTGGGACTCCCCGGGCTGACCCGGTATACCCACTAAAACGACCCAGTGTTATTCCCGCGTCGTCCGAGTGGAAGAGGACTGGGAGATCGGCGCAGCCTTAGCGTCCAGTCCTCCTCCGACGACAACCCGCCTAAAGCGGCGGGCCCCTCAAGTCCTCCCCGTTCAGGGGGAGGGCTGGGAATGACCGGCGAGGGTGGTGTGGAGTGCAATGCGGGCGGAGGCGCCCCCGCGCCTATCGCCCGCCCATCACCACCATGAGGAGGGAGAAGACGGCGTCTTCTCCGACCTCTTCTGCGCCTGCGGAGCGGCGCAGCGAGAGGGTCGTCCTCCCGCGCGCGCTCCGCCGCCTCCTTTTGCGAGATGACATCCTCGCAAAAAGAGGCGACTGCTGCCCAGGACCCCTCACTCCCCAGCATGGCGTTGACCACGCCGGGAAGCGAGAGGTCCTGTCCGATCTCCGCTGTTAGACTGCGACGCGGCTCAGACCAAGCCGGGCACACCTCGAGGGTGTGCTGAGCCGTGTCCTCTGCCGCGCCGCAGTCGTGGCACGCCGGGGTCTCCTCCCTCCCGATCCGGTGCAGGTGCTTGCCGAAACAGCCGTGGCCTGACAACACCTGCACCAGACGGAATGAGAGGAACCCGTGGGAGCGCTCGAGCCAGTCTCGCAGGACCGGACCGAGCGCGTCCAACGTTCGGCGGCCAAAGGTGGCGGAGGCGAGGTCGTCCGTCCAATGGACGATGATGGCGTCCCTCGCCTCCCGCCGCACGGCCTCCCGCTCCTCCGCGACGGGGCGCTCCCCGAGGGCCTTTCGCCGCGCCGTCCACTCGTACACTCTAGCGAGCACCCACGCCTCCAGCTCCCAAGGAGGGGTGCCCGCCAGAGCGCACGCCGCCGAAAAGCCCACCGAGCGGTAGGCCCTCGCCACCCGCAGTGCAATGGCCCTTTGGGGCCTCCGCATGGCAGTTGCGTTCTCCCTCCTGTGGAGGGAGTCCGCCCAGATGGGGGCCCCGTACAGGGCCATACTTCGCAAGATGCCGGCATATAAACGCCGGCATCGTGCGTTCGGCCCCCCCAAATTCGGGAGGAGCCACGACAGGGCGTCCGCGGCCTTCAGCAGGCGCGTCGACAGCCCGCTGAAGTGCGGGCCGAAGCGCCACCTGCTGTCCAACACCAGGCCCAGATACTTCATCTGGGCCTGGACCTCCACCCTGACGCCCTCCACCACAATGTGGGCGTCGGGAGGGCAGCGCTGCCGAGGCCCGTGAAAGAACACGGCCTCGGTCTTGTTCAGCGCCACCCTCAATCCCAGGCGGCGGATCCTCCCTGCCACCAAGGACCCGCCAGCCGAGGCCAAACAGGCCGCCTCCCCGAAGCTCTTCCCCCGGGCAGTGAGGAGAGTGTCATCCGCGTAGCAGATGACACTCGTGCCCGGGAGAAGAGCCCCCCGCAACAGCCAGTCGAATCCGATGTTCCACAGGGGGGGCCCTAAGACAGACCCCTGCGGAACACCGGACTCCGCGCCGTATCTCCGCATCCTGGCCAGCTTGTCCACAAGGAGGACCTCTCGATCCTCCAAGTAACTGGCCAGGAGGCTCCTCAAGTATTGGGGCACTCCGTGATACCGGAGTGCCTCCAATATGGTGGAGTGGGGAACGGAGTTGAAGGCGTTGGCTATGTCAAACGACACCGCCAACACTCCGTCCCCCGCCTCCACCGCCCCTTTCACCTGGCCCTTCAAAAGGGCCAGCGCGTCGATTGTGGACCGACCCTGTCGGAACCCGAACTGGGCGTCCGACAGGTCCGGCCCTACACCCTGCAAATGGCTCCTGAGCCGGCCGGCGATGATCCCCTCGAACAATTTACCGACCTCATCGAGCAGAACGATGGGCCGGTATGCCGAGGGGGAATCCGCCGGGCGTCCCTCCTTTCGGAGGAGGCATAGCTGCCCCTCCTTCCACAGTTTCGGGAACCTTCCAGCCGTAAAGCACGCGCTGAAGAGTTCCCGAAACCTGTCCTCCATTTGAGCGGCAGCTATGGCCACCACCCGTGCGGGGACGCCGTCCGGCCCAGGAGCCGTCTTCTTCGCGCGGAGGCTAAGAACCCCCGCGCGAAACTCCTCCTCCGTCACTGGAGGTGCTTCCTCCTCCTCCTGCGGAGCCGCCGACTGTGGAGGGTCCATCGCTGGTGGGGCGAAGTCGGTCCTGCGCGGAAACAGAGACCGGACCACCCCATCCAGCAACGCCGGCTCGAGGGTTTCCGTCAATGGGGGACCATGGGGCCGCAGTTGGTTCCGCGCCGCCCTATATGGTCTCCCATACGGATCCCTGTCGAGACCCTCCAGCATCTCGGCCCTCGCCGAGTCCTTGGCAGCGCCCATAGCCGACTTGAGGACCGCCTTTGCCTCTCGGTAAGAGGCGTAGAGGCGGTCCTCCTCTGCCTGACTACGAGCGCTGCGCCGGCGGCTCCGCGTGTAGGCCCTTCTGGCCGCCACGCAAGTGGCCCGGAGGCCCGCCAGCTCCTCTGACCACCAATAAACGGCCCGGCGGGGAGGCGGACGCCGAGACCGAGGCATGCTGGAGTTGCACACCTCGGTCAGGGATTTCCTCAGCCGGACCGCTGCGGCGTCAACGTCCGGGGCCCCAACAGGGGGCGACAGCCAGTCCTGGAAGAAGGCCGCCTCCTTGGCTGCCTCCCGGTCCAGGCGAGTGAGAGCCCACCGTGGGAAGGGAGACCTGCCAGAGCGGGCCATCTCCCCACGGGGGCTCTGGGTGGAGATGTCGAACCGCACATAACGGTGGTCCGACAAGGTCTCCACCAACTCCACCCGCCAGTTCACGATGCGTGCAGCTAGCACGGGGGTGGCGAACGAAACGTCCACCACCGACCCTCCCCGTTGCCGCACACACGTGTGTACCGCCCCCCTGTTGAGGAGGGACACACCGCATGACGCCGCCCAAAATTCGACGGCGCGTCCCCGGACGTTGCAAGAGGAGGCTGGGTTGCCCCAGGCCACCGACTTGGCGTTCAGGTCGCCCAACACCACGACCTGGCGTGGCGCCGCCCTCCCTACGGCTGCAGTGAGAATCTCCAGGAAATCCTCAAAGTCCGAGAGAGGGCGGTTAGGGGAGAAATAGACCCCAACCAGGGCCAAATCTCCCCACGCGGCGGCCACGTATCCCGGTCCCCTCTCTAAAAGCGAGAGGGGAGGGGAGTCCGTGGAAGACCGCGACACCAACGCTACCAGGCCGTCTCGGTCGCCCAGCCAATGGCCAGGGACCGAGTAAGGCTCGGCGACCACCGCCAAGTCCACCAACCACTCAGCCATGGTCTGCATCAGGAGATCCTGTGCAGCCCGGCAGTGGTTGGTGTTCGCCTGGAGGATGCGATGTTCGATTGTATCCATCAATCGGACATCGCACCCCCCTCCTCCGCAGCAACCGCCGTTCCGGCCTCGGGAACGGCGTTGCCAGCAGCAGGCCTGACTGCCACCTGCGCTTTGCCCCTCTTAGATGGGGGGTTGCATAACCTCCCCCGCATGATGTGACCTGCTGGGCGGCCACTGGTAGCACACACTATGCAATGTGGCGTGGCGACCATGCAGGCGGCGGCTTTGTGGCCCTCCTTGCTGCAGCGGTAGCAGGCGTTGGACCTGTCCACCGCCGACGGGCACAGGGCTCGGGTGTGCCCGATGCCGCAGCACCGGAAGCAGCGCAGAGGCTGCTCCTCTAGGGCCCGGACTGCACCCGAGCTAAAGCCGACAAGGAGGCGTCCTTTTGCAAGGACGGCTTTGGCAGCGGCGACTGGGCACTCGAGCCGGATAGTGCCCATGCCGCCGCGGCCAGGCCTGATGTCCCGGCCTTGCACCGCTGCGACGCCGCAGCCCCCAATGGCTGCGACCGCCGCCACCACCTCCTCCTTGGTGACCGAGTCGTCAAGACCGGTCACCTCGATGGTCGCCGACTTCACCGGTCGGGCCACCTTGGCAGCGTCCGCGATGACCTCTTGCAGCTTAGCTGCAAAGAGGTCAGCGTTGGCGCTGCCCTCCGCCCCCGGGAACTCGAATATTCGAGCCCCGGTTTCGGTCCGCCGGCAAGAAACCTTGTCGATCCCCAATTGGGTGGGATCGGCATTTGCACGCGCCCGCACCAAAATTGACGCGTACGTCTCGCCTCGCTCCGCGGCCTCCGCGGTGAGTGTCACCACGACGGCCGCGGACTTTGGGGGAACAAGTTTCCCCTTTCCCTTCTTGCCCCTGCCAGCCGCCCGCGACTGACTGGGAGGCGTGGTGACGGGGACGGCAGGTCCGGGCGTTGCCGGCCTTTTGCCCTTCCCCTTCCCCTTTCCCTTCTCAGTCGCCTGCGACCGGCTGGGAGTCGTGGTGGCAGGGACGGCAGGGACGGCTGTTGCCGTCTTTTTCCCCTTGCCCTTCCCCTTCCGGGCCACTTCGGTCCAACCCTGCTGGTTGGACGGAGTGGTGGAAGGGAGAAGGGCGTCATCCTCTTGCGAGGACGGCCCCGGCTTGGCCCGCCTCTTGTCCGCCGCAAGCGGTGGTCGGAGGCGCTTCTCCGGCAAGAGCCGGTCCTCAATGCCTGCCAAGCAGGCTCTAGTGAAGGCCCTCTCCTCCATAACCACCTTGCGGATGATATCCTCAAGGTTGGTGGGGGTGGGGGCCTCCGCCGCAGGTCTTGGTTCGGCCTGAATGGGACGAGCCGTGACATCAGCCAGCTTCTGATGAAGCTGGCTGACCTCTGATTGCAGGCGATCTACTTTCGCCTGCAATTGGCGAGTCTCGTCGCTCGCCTTGCGCTCCACGAGCTCCGCAACGATGCCGCGCATGCTCGCAGCACGGACCTTAAGGGCCTTCTGAAACGTGCCCTTAAGGTTTGAGGACTTGGAGGCGACCTCCGCGATCTCCTCCTCGTCCTCTTCCGCCATGCGCGCCAGCTCGGCCAACGAGTAGTCCGAGTAATGCACGCGGGACGCACCGTACCCGGACTTGGCCCGAGCAGCACGCGCCCGCTGCTCCTTTGCAGCAACCTGCTCCTCCAGGTCCTGCTGCTGCTGCGCCCGCCGAGCCAAGTCCAGATGCCGCTGAGCGTCCGCGAGACCCACTACGTGTGTGTCTGCGGCTTTCGTCGGCCTTTTGGCTTTCGTCCTCCTTGCTGAGCTCGAGGAGCCCTCGGACCCTTCCTTAAGGAAGGCCCGCTTTCGCGACCTTGAGTCGCCTGCGTCCGAGACGCTGATTAGGGACTCGTCGTCGGAATCTGACGGATCCACCCTTCCAACGAAGCTAGCCGCAGACGGCGCGCGGCTAGCTTCAGACGCTGAAGCGTCAGAGTGGCCCTGAAAAGGGCCTTTTGGTTGGCCCTGAGAAGGGCCTTTGGGTTGGCCCTGAGAAGGGCCTTTGGGTTGGCCCTGAGAAGGGCCTTTTAAAAACCGCCCGTAGGCGTCCCGCGAGGGCATAGGCATGACGCCTTCGGCAAATTCGCAGTATACAAGGCACGATAAAATAAAACAGTAACTGCGAGATCACAGAGAACTTTGGCCGTACCCAGTATGCCACTCCGTTACGGTGACAAACTGGGCCGTTTCCAGGGGACGCGACGTGGACGCAAACTCTGTGGGGGGTCCCCCAACCTAACCTTTTTTTTTTTTTTTTTTTTTTTTTTTTTAAACTGGGAAAAAATGCATTACGCATACCCACCCTCCCGTCGGGGGAACGGGAGGGGTATGTGGGACTCCCCGGGCTGACCCGGTATACCCACTAAAACGACCCAGTGTTATTCCCGCGTCGTCCGAGTGGAAGAGGACTGGGAGATCGGCGCAGCCTTAGCGTCCAGTCCTCCTCCGACGACAACCCGCCTAAAGCGGCGGGCCCCTCAAGTCCTCCCCGTTCAGGGGGAGGGCTGGGAATGACCGGCGAGGGTGGTGTGGAGTGCAATGCGGGCGGAGGCGCCCCCGCGCCTATCGCCCGCCCATCACCACCATGAGGAGGGAGAAGACGGCGTCTTCTCCGACCTCTTCTGCGCCTGCGGAGCGGCGCAGCGAGAGGGTCGTCCTCCAGCGCGCGCTCCGCCGCCTCCTTTTGCGAGATGACATCCTCGCAAAAAGAGGCGACTGCTGCCCAGGACCCCTCACTCCCCAGCATGGCGTTGACCACGCCGGGAAGCGAGAGGTCCTGTCCGATCTCCGCTGTTAGACTGCGGCGCGGCTCAGACCAAGCCGGGCACACCTCGAGGGTGTGCTGAGCCGTGTCCTCCGCCGCGCCGCAGTCGTGACACGCCGGGGTCTCCTCCCTCCCGATCCGGTGCAGGTGCTTGCCGAAACAGCCGTGGCCTGACAACACCTGCACCAGACGGAATGAGAGGAACCCGTGGGAGCGCTCGAGCCAGTCTCGCAGGACCGGACCGAGCGCGTCCAACGTTCGGCGGCCAAAGGTGGCGGAGGCGAGGTCCTCCGTCCAATGGACGATGATGGCGTCCCTCGCCTCCCGCCGCACGGCCTCCCGCTCCTCCGCGACGGGGCGCTCGCCCAGGGCCTTTCGCCGCGCCGTCCATTCGTACACTCTGGCGAGCACCCACGCCTCCAACTCCCAAGGAGGGGTGCCCGCCAGAGCGCACGCCGCCGAAAAGCCCACGGAGCGGTAGGCCCTCGCCACCCGCAGTGCAATGGCCCTTTGGGGCCTCCGCATCATAGTAGCGTTCTCCCTCCTGTTGAGGGAGTCCGACCAGATGGGGGCCCCGTACAGGGCCATGCTCCGCAGGATGCCGGCATATAACCGCCGGCATCGTGCGTTCGGCCCCCCCAAATTCGGGAGGAGCCACGACAGGGCGTCCGCGGCCTTCAGCAGGCGCGTTGACAGCCCGCTGAAGTGCGGGCCGAAGCGCCACCTGCTGTCCAGCACCAGGCCCAAATATTTCATCTGGGCCTGGACGTCCACCCTGACGCCCTCCACCACAATGTGGGCGTCGGGAGGGCAGCGCTGCCGAAGCCCGTGAAAGAACACGGCCTCGGTCTTGTTCAGCGCCACCCTCAATCCCAGGCGGCGGATCCTCCCTGCCACCAAGGACCCGCCAGCCGAGGCCAGACAGGCCGCCTCCCCGAAGCTCTTCCCCCGGGCAGTGAGGAGAGTGTCATCCGCGTAGCAGATGACACTCGTGCCCTGGAGAAGAGCTCCCCGCAACAGCCAGTCGAATCCGATGTTCCACAGGGGGGGCCCTAAGACTGACCCCTGCGGAACACCGGACTCGGCGCTGTATCTCCGCATCCTGGCCAGTTTGTCCACAAGGAGGACCTCTCGGTCCTCCAAGTAGCTGGCCAGGAGTCTCCTCAAATATTGGGGCACTCCGTGATACCGGAGTGCCTCCAATATTGTAGAGTGGGGAACGGAGTTGAAGGCGTTGGCGATGTCGAACGACACCGCCAACACTCCGTCCCCCGCCTCGACCGCCTCTTTCACCTGGCCCTTCAAAAGGGCCAGCGCGTCGATTGTGGACCGACCCTGTCGGAACCCGAACTGGGCGTCCGACAGGTCCGGCCCCACACCCCGCAAATGGCTCCTGAGCCGGCCGGCGATGATCCCCTCGAACAATTTACCGACCTCATCGAGCAGAACGATGGGCCGGTATGCCGAGGGGGAATCCGCCGGGCGTCCCTCCTTTCGGAGGAGGCATAGCTGCCCCTCCTTCCACAGTTTCGGGAACCTTCCAGCCGTAAAGCACGCGCTGAAGAGTTCCCGAAACCTGTCCTCCATTTGAGCGGCAGCTATGGCCACCACCCGTGCGGGGACGCCGTCCGGCCCAGGAGCCGTCTTCTTCGCGCGGAGGCTAAGAACCCCCGCGCGAAACTCCTCCTCCGTCACTGGAGGTGCCTCCTCCTCCTCCTGCGGAGCCGCCGACTGCGGTGGGTCCATCGCTGGAGGGGTGAAGTCGGTCCTGCGCGGAAACAGAGACCGGACCACCCCATCCAGCAACGCCGGCTCGAGGGTCTCCGTAAGTGGGGGACCATGGGGCCGCAGTTGGTTCCGCGCCGCCCTGTATGGTCTCCCATACGGATCCCTGTCGAGACCCTCCAGCATCTCGGCCCTCGCCGAGTCCTTGGCAGCGCCCATAGCCGACTTGAGGACCGCCTTTGCCTCTCGGTAAGAGGCGTAGAGGCGGTCCTCCTCTGCCTGATTACGGGCGCTGCGCCGGCGGCTCCGCGTGTAGGCCCTTCTGGCCGCCACGCAGGCGGCTCGTAGGCCCGCCAGCTCCTCTGACCACCAATAAACGGCCCGGCGGGGAGGCGGACGCCGAGACCGAGGCATGCTGGAGTTGCACACCTCGGTCAAGGATTCCCTCAGCCGGACCGCTGCGGCGTCAACGTCCGGGGCCCCAACAGGGGGCGACAGCCAGTCTTGGAGGAAGGCCGCCTCCTTGGCTGCCTCCCGGTCCAGGCGAGTGAGAGCCCACCGTGGGAAGGGAGACCTGCCTGAGCGGGCCATCTCCCCACGGGGGCTCTGGGTGGAGATGTCGAACCGCACATAACGGTGGTCCGACAAGGTCTCCACCAACTCCACCCGCCAGTTCACAATGCGTGCGGCCAGCACGGGGGTGGCGAACGAAACGTCCACCACCGACCCTCCCCGTTGCCGCACACACGTGTGGACCGCCCCCCTGTTGAGGAGGGACACACCGCATGACGCCGCCCAAAATTCGACGGCGCGTCCCCGGACGTTGCAAGAGGAGGCTGGGTTGCCCCAGGCCACCGACTTGGCGTTCAGGTCGCCCAACACCACGACCTGGCGTGGCGCCGCCCTCCCTACGGCTGCAGTGAGGATCTCCAAGAAATCCTCAAAGTCCGAGAGAGGGCGGTTTGGAGACAAATAGACCCCAACCAGGGCTAAATCTCCCCACGCGGCGGCCACGTATCCCGGTCCCCTCTCTAAAAGCGAGAGGGGAGGGGAGTCTGTGGAAGACCGCGACACCAACGCCACCAGGCCGTCTCGGTCGCCCAGCCAATGGCCAGGGACCGAGTAAGGCTCGGCGACCACCGCCAAGTCCACCAACCACTCAGCCATGGTCTGCATCAGGAGATCCTGTGCAGCCCGGCAGTGGTTGGTGTTCGCCTGGAGGATGCGATGTTCGATTGAATCCATCAATCGGACATCGCACCCCCCTCCTCCGCAGCCACCGCCGTTCCAACCTCGGGAACGGCAGTGCTAGCAACAGGCCCGACCGGCACCTGCGCTTTGCCTTTCTTAAGGGGCGGGTTGCACAACCTCCCCCTCATTACGTGGCCTGCTGGGCGACCGCTCGCGGCACAGACGGCGCATTGCGGCTTGGCGACCGTGCAGGAGGCGGCTTTGTGGCCCTCCTTGCCGCAGCGGTAGCAGGCGTCGGACCTGTCGACGGTGGACGGACAGAGGGCTCGGGTGTGTCCGATGCCGCAACACCTGAAGCAGCGCAAAGGCTGCTCCCCAAGTGCTCGGACCACACCCGAACTGAAGCCAACGGCGAGCCGTCCTTTGTCAAGGACGGCTTTGGCAGCGGCGACCGGGCACCCGAGCCGGATAGTGCCCATGCCGCCGCGGCCAGGCCTGATGTCCCGACCCCGCACCGCCGCGACTCCGCAGCCACCAATCGCTGCGACCGCCGCCACCACCTCCTCCTTGGTGACCGAATCGTCAAGATCGGTCACCTCGATGGCCGCCAACTTGACTGGTCGGGCCACCTTGGCAGCGTCCGCGATGACCTCCTGCAGCTTGGCTGCAAAGAGGTCAGCGTTGGCGCTGCCCTCCGCCCCCGGGAACTCGAAAATACGAGCCCCGGTTTCGGTACGCCGGCAAGATAGTTTGCCGATCCCCAGTTGGGCGGGATCGGCATTGGCACGCGCCCGCACCAAAATGGAAGCGTAGGTTTCCCCGCGTTCCGCAGCCTCCGCGGTGAGCGTCACCACGACGGCTGCGGACTTCGGGGGAACCAATTTCCCCTTCCCCTTCTTCTTGCCCCCGCCAGCCGCCCGCGACTGACTGGGAGGCGTGGTGACGGGGACGGCAGGTCCGGGCGTTGCCGACCTTTTGCCCTTCCGCTTTCCCTTTTTCCCACCAGTCGCCTGCGACTGGCCTGTATGTGTGGTGGCGGGGACGGCAGGGACGGCCGTCGCCGTCTTTTTACCTCGGCCCTTCCCCTTCCGGACCACTTCAGTCCAACCCGGCTGGTTGGACGGAGTAGTGGAAGGGAGAAGGGCGTCCTCCCCTTGCGAGGACGGCACCGGCTCGGCCCGCCTCTTGTCCGCCGCAAGCGGTGGTCGGAGGCGCTTCTCCGGCAGGAGCCGGTCCTCTATACCTGCAAGGCAGGCTCTTGTGAAGGCCCGCTCCTCCATGACAACCCTGCGGATGACATCCTCAAGGTTGGTGGAGGAGGGGGCCTCCGCCGCAGGTCTCGGTTCGGCCTGAATCGGCCGAGCCATGACATCAGCCAGCTTCTGATGAAGCTGGCTGACCTCCAGCTTGAGGCGATCGACGGTCGCCTGCAACTTGCGCGATTCTTCGGTCGCCTTGCGCTTCACGAGCTCCGCAATGACGCCGCGCATGCTCGCAGCTCGGCACTTAAGGGCCTTTTGAAAGGTACCCTTCAGATTGGAGGACTTGGAGGCGACCTCCACGATCTCCTCCTCGTCCTCCTCCGCCATCCGTTCTAGGTCGGCCAGAGAATAGTCGGCGTACAGCACGCGAGACGCACCGTACCCCGACTTGGCCCGAGCAGCACTTGCCCGCTGCTCCTTCGCAGCAACCCGCTCTTCCAGCTCTCGCTGGTGCTGCGCACGCTGAGCAAGGTCCAGCTGCCGCTGGGCGTCTGCAAGACCCACCACGTGGGTGTCCGCGGCTGTCGTCGGCCTCTTGGCCTTCGACCTCCTGGCTGAGCCCGAGGAGCCCTCGGACCCCTCCTTGAGGAAGGCCCGCTTCCGCGACCGACAGTCGCCCGCGTCCGAGACGCTTAAGAGGGACTCGTCGTCGGAATCCGACAAATCCACCCTTCCAACGAAGCTAGCCGCAGACGGCGCGCGACTAGCTTCCGACGCTGAAGCGTCAGATTGGCCCTGAGAAGGGCCTTTTGGTTGGCCCTGAGAAGGGCCTTTGGGTTGGCCCTGAGAAGGGCCTTTTTTAAAACGCCCGCAGGCGTCCCGCGGGGGCGTAGGCATAGCCTTCCGCTTGATCGCAGTCTACAACGCAAGTTAAAATGATGATAGCTACGAGTACACAGAGAACTTTGGCCGTACCCAGTATGCCACTCCGTTACGGTGACAAACTGGGCCGTTTCCAGGGGACGCGACGTGGACGCAAACTCTGTGGGGGGTCCCCCGGGGGGTCCCCCAACCTAACATTTTTTTTTTTTTTTTTTTTTTTTTTTTTTATGCTGGGAAAAAATGCATTACGCATACCCTCCCGTCGGGGGAACGGGAGGGGTATGTGGGACTCCCCGGGCTGACCCGGTATACCCACTAAAACGACCCAGCGTTATTCCCGCGTCGTCCGAGTGGAAGAGGACTGGGAGATCGGCGCAGCCTTAGCGTCCAGTCCTCCTCCGACGACAACCCGCCTAAAGCGGCGGGCCCCTCAAGTCCTCCCCGTTCAGGGGGAGGGCTGGGAATGACCGGCGGAGGTGGTGTGGAGTGCAATGCGGGCGGAGGCGCCCCCGCGCCTATCGCCCGCCCATCACCACCATGAGGAGGGAGAAGACGGCGTCTTCTCCGACCTCTTCTGCGCCTGCGGAGCGGCGCAGCGAGAGGGTCGTCCTCCCGCGCACGCTCCGCCGCCTCCTTTTGCGAGATGACATTCTCGCAAAAAGAGGCGACAGCTGCCCAGGACCCCTCACTCTCCAGCATGGCATTCACCACGCCGGGAAGCGAGAGGTCCTGTCCGATCTCCGCTGTTAGACTGCGGCGCGGCTCAGACCAAGTCGGGCACACCTCGAGGGTGTGCTGAGCCGTGTCCTCCGCCGCGCCGCAGTCGTGACACGCCGGGGTTTCCTCCCTCCCGATCCGGTGCAGGTGCTTGCCGAAACAGCCGTGGCCTGACAACACCTGCACCAGACGGAATGAGAGGAACCCGTGGGAGCGCTCGAGCCAGTCTCGCAGGACCGGACCGAGCGCGTCCAGGGTTCGGCGGCCAAAGGTGGCGGAGGCGAGGTCGTCCGTCCAATGGACGATGATGGCGTCCCTCGCCTCCCGCCGCACGGCCTCCCGCTCCTCCGCGACGGGGCGCTCCCCGAGGGCCTTTCGCCGCGCCGTCCACTCGTACACTCTGGCGAGCACCCACGCCTCCAACTCCCAAGGAGGGGTGCCCGCCAGAGCGCACGCCGCCGAAAAGCCCACCGAGCGGTAGGCCCTCGCCACCCGCAGTGCAATGGCCCTTTGGGGCCTCCGCATCAAAGTAGCGTTCTCCCTCCTGTGGAGGGAGTCCGCCCAGATGGGGGCCCCGTACAGGGCCATGCTCCGCAATATGCCGGCATATAAACGCCGGCATCGTGCGTTCGGCCCCCCCAAGTTCGGGAGGAGCCAGGAGAGGGCGTCCGCAGCCCTCAGCAGGCGCGTCGACAGCCCGCTAAAGTGCGGGCCGAAGCGCCACCTGCTGTCCAGCACCAGGCCCAGATACTTCATCTGGGCCTGGACGTCCACCCTGACGCCCTCCACCACAATGTGGGCGTCGGGAGGGCAGCGCTGCCGAGGCCCGTGAAAGAACACGGCCTCGGTCTTGTTCAGCGCCACCCTCAATCCCAGGCGGCGGATCCTCCCTGCCACCAAGGACCCGCCAGCCGAGGCCAGACAGGCCGCCTCCCCGAAGCTCTTCCCCCGGGCAGTGAGGAGAGTGTCATCCGCGTAGCAGATGACACTCGTGCCCTGGAGAAGAGCTCCCCGCAACAGCCAGTCGAAGCCGATGTTCCACAGGGGGGGCCCTAAGACTGACCCCTGCGGAACACCGGACTCGGCGCTGTATCTCCGCATCCTGGCCAGTTTGTCCACAAGGAGGACCTCTCGATCCTCCAAGTAGCTGGCCAGGAGGCTCCTCAAATATTGGGGCACTCCGTGGTACCGGAGTGCCTCCAATATGGTGGAGTGGGGAACAGAGTTGAAGGCGTTGGCGATGTCAAACGACACCGCCAACACTCCGTCCCCCGCCTCGACCGCCTCTTTCACCTGGCCCTTAAGAAGGGCCAGCGCGTCGATGGTGGACCGGCCCTGTCGGAATCCAAACTGGGCGTCCGACAGGTCCGGCCCTACACCCTGCAAATGGCTCCTGAGCCGGCCGGCGATGATCCCCTCGAACAATTTACCGACCTCATCGAGCAGAACGATGGGCCGGTATGCCGAGGGGGAATCCGCCGGGCGTCCCTCCTTTCGGAGGAGGCATAGCTGCCCCTCCTTCCACAGTTTCGGGAACCTTCCAGCCGCAAAGCACGCGCTGAAGAGTTCCCGAAACCTGTCCTCCATTTGAGCGGCAGCTATGGCCACCACCCGTGCGGGGACGCCGTCCGGACCAGGAGCCGTCTTCTTCGCGCGGAGGCAAAGCACCCCCGCGCGAAACTCCTCCTCCGTCACTGGAGGTGCCTCCTCCTCCTCCTGCGGAGCCGCCGACTGCGGAGGGTCCATCGCTGGAGGGGTGAAGTCGGTCCTGCGCGGAAACAGAGACCGGACCACCCCATCCAGCAACGCCGGCTCGAGGGTCTCCGTCAATGGGGGACCATGGGGCCGCAGCTGGTTGCGCGCCGCCTTGTATGGTCTCCCATACGGATCCCTGTCGAGACCCTCCAGCATCTCGGCCCTCGCCGAGTCCTTGGCAGCGCCCATAGCTGACTTGAGGACCGCCTTTGCCTCTCGGTAAGAGGCGTAGAGGCGGTCCTCCTCTGCCTGATTACGGGCGCTGCGCCGGCGGCTCCGCGTGTAGGCCCTTCTGGCCGCCACGCAAGTGGCCCGGAGGCCTGCCAGCTCCTCCGACCACCAATAGACGGCCCGGCGGGGAGGCGGACGGCGAGACCGAGGCATGCTGGAGTTGCACACCTCGGTCAGGGACTCCCTCAGCCGGACCGCTGCGGCGTCAACGTCCGGGGCCCCAACAGGGGGGGACAGCCAATCTTGGAGGAAGGCCGCCTCCTTGGCTGCCTCCCGGTCCAGGCGAGTGAGAGCCCACCGTGGGAAGGGAGACCTGCCAGAGCGGGCCATCTCCCCACGGGGGCTCTGGGTGGAGATGTCGAACCGCACATAACGGTGGTCCGACAAGGTCTCCACCAACTCCACCCGCCAGTTCACAATGCGTGCGGCTAGCACGGGGGTGGCGAACGAAACGTCCACCACCGACCCTCCCCGTTGCCGCACACACGTGTGGACCGCCCCCCTGTTGAGGAGGGACACGCCGCATGACGCCGCCCAAAACTCGACGGCGCGACCCCGGACGTTGCAGGAGGCGGCTGGGTTGCCCCAGGCCACCGACTTGGCGTTCAGGTCGCCTAACACCACGACCTGGCGTGGCGCCGCCCTCCCTACGGCTGCAGTGAGAATCTCCAGGAAATCCTCAAAGTCCGAGAGAGGGCGGTTAGGGGAGAAATAGACCCCAACCAGGGCCAAATCTCCCCACGCGGCGGCCACGTATCCCGGTCCCCTCTCTAAAAGCGAGAGGGGAGGGGAGTCCGTGGAAGACCGCGACACCAACGCCACCAGGCCATCTCGGTCGCCCAGCCAATGGCCAGGGACCGAGTAGGGCTCGGCGACCACCGCCAAGTCCACCAACCACTCAGCCATGGTCTGCATCAGGAGATCCTGTGCAGCCCGGCAGTGGTTGGTGTTCGCCTGGAGGATGCGATGTTCGATTGTATCCATCAATCGGACATCGCACCCCCCTCCTCCGCAGCCACCGCCGTTCCTACCTCGGGAACGGCAGTGCTAGCAACAGGCCCGACCGGCACCTGCGCTTTACCCCTCTGAGGGGGAGGATTGCACAACCTCCCCCTCATCACATGGCCTGCCGGGCGTCCCCTCGCGGCACAAACGGCGCAGTGCGGCTTGGCGACCGCGCAGGAGGCGGCTTTGTGGCCCTCTGTGCCGCAGCGGTAGCAGGTCTCCGACCTGTCCACCGCTGACGGGCACAGGGCTCGGGTGTGCCCGATGCCGCAGCACCGGAAGCAGCGCAGAGGCTGCTCCTCTAGGGCCCGGACTGCACCCGAGCTAAAGCCGACGGCGAGCCGTCCTTTTGCAAGGACGGCTTTGGCAACGGCGACTGGGCACTCGAGCCGGATAGTGCCCATGCCGCCGCGGCCAGGCCTGATGTCCCGGCCTTGCACCGCTGCGACGCCGCAGCCCCCAATGGCTGCGACCGCCGCCACCACCTCCTCCTTGGTGACCGAGTCATCAAGATCGGTCACCTGGATGGTCGCCGACTTTATCGGTCGGGCCACCTTGGCAGAGTCCGCGATGACCTCCTGCAGCTTGGCTGCAAAGAGGTCAGCGCTGGCGCTGCCCTCCGCCCCCGGGAACTCGAATATTCGAGCCCCGGTTTCGGTCTGCCTGCAAGAAACCTTGCCGATCCCCAGTTGGGCGGGATCGGCATTGGCACGCGCCCGCACCAAAATGGAAGCGTAGGTTTCCCCGCGTTCCGCAGCCTCCGCGGTGAGCGTCACCACGACGGCTGCGGACTTCGGGGGAACCAATTTCCCCTTCCCCTTCTTCTTGTTGCCCCCGCCAGCCGCCCGCGACTGACTGGGAGGCGTGGTGACGGGGACGGCAGGTCCGGGCGTTGCCGGCCTTTTGCCCTTCCCCTTCCCCTTTCCCTTCCCAGTCGCCTGCGACCGGCTGGGAGTCGTGGTGGCAGGGACGGCAGGGACGGCTGTTGCCGTCTTTTTCCCCCTGCCCTTCCCCTTCCGGACCACTTCAGTCCAACCCGGCTGGTTGGACGGAGTAGTGGAAGGGAGAAGGGCGTCCTCCCCTTGCGAGGACGGCCCCGGCTCGGCTCGCCTCTTGTCCGCCGCGAGCGGCGGTCGGAGGCGCTTCTCCGGCAGGAGCCGGTCCTCTATACCTGCTAAGCAGGCTCTGGTGAAGGCCCTCTCCTCCATGACAACCTTGCGGATAACATCCTCAAGGTTGGAGGGGTTGGGGGCCTCCGCCGCAGGACTCGGTTCGGCCTGACTCGGCCGAGCCGTGACATCAGCCAGCTTCTGATGAAGCTGGCTGACCTCCACCTTCAGGCGATCCACTACCGCCTGCAGCTGGCGAGTCTCGTCGGTCGCCTTTCGTTTTACGAGCTCCGCAATGATGCCGCGCATGCTCGCACCTCGGCACTTAAGGGCCTTCTGGAAGGTACCCTTAAGGTTCGAGGATTTAGAGGCGACCTCCGCGATCTCCTCCTCGTCCTCTTCTGCCATCCGCTCCAGCTCGGCCAGAGAATAGTCCGCGTACAGAACGCGGGACGCGCCGTAACCGGACCTGGCCCGAGCAGCACGCGCCCGCTGCTCTTTAGCAGCGACCCTCTCCTCCAGGTCCTGCTGCTGCTGCGTCCGCCGAGCCAGGTCCAGCTGCCGCTGGGCATCCGCGAGACCCACCACGTGGGTGTCCGCGGCTGTAGTCGGCCTCTTGGCCTTCGACCTCCTGGCTGAGCCCGAGGAGCCCTCGGACCCCTCCTTGAGGAAGGCCCGCTTCCTCGACCGACAGTCGCCCGCGTCCGAGACGCTTAAGAGGGACTCGTCGTCGGAATCCGACAAGTCCACCCTTCCAACGAAGCTAGCCGCAGACGGCGCGCGACTAGCTTCCGACGCTGAAGCGTCGGAGTGGCCCTGAGAAGGGCCTTTTGGTTGGCCCTGAGAAGGGCCTTTGGGTTGGCCCTGAGAAGGGCCTTTGGGTTGGCCCTGAGAAGGGCCTTTTAAAAACCGCCCGTAGGCGTCCCGCGAGGGCATAGGCATGACACCTTCGGCAAATTCGCAGTCAGCAAGGCAGGATAAAATGATAACTACGAGAGCACAGAGTTCTTTGGCCGTACCCAATCTGCCACTCCGTTACGGTGACAAATTGGGCCGTTTCCAGGGGACGCGACGTGGACGCAAACTCTGTGGGGGGTCCCCCAACCTAACCTTTTTTTTTTTTTTTTTTTTTTTTTTAAACTGGGAAAAAATGCATTACGCATACCCTCCCGTCGGGGGAACGGGAGGGGTATGTGGGACTCCCCGGGCTGACCCGGTATACCCACTAAAACGACCCAGTGTTATTCCCGCGTCGTCCGAGTGGAAGAGGACTGGGAGATCGGCGCAGCCTTAGCGTCCAGTCCTCCTCCGACGACAACCCGCCTAAAGCGGCGGGCCCCTCAAGTCCTCCCCGTTCAGGGGGAGGGCTGGGAATGACCGGCGAGGGTGGTGTGGAGTGCAATGCGGGCGGAGGCGCCCCCGCGCCTATCGCCCGCCCATCACCACCATGAGGAGGGAGAAGACGGCGTCTTCTCCGACCTCTTCTGCGCCTGCGGAGCGGCGCAGCGAGAGGGTCGTCCTCCCGCGCGCGCTCCGCCGCCTCCTTTTGCGAGATGACATCCTCGCAAAAAGAGGCGACTGCTGCCCAGGACCCCTCACTCTCCAGCATGGCGTTGACCACGCCGGGAAGCGAGAGGTCCTGTCCGATCTCCGCTGTTAGACTGCGGCGCGGCTCAGACCAAGCCGGGCACACCTCGAGGGTGTGCTGAGCCGTGTCCTCCGCCGCGCCGCAGTCGTGGCACGCCGGGGTTTCCTCCCTCCCGATCCGGTGCAGGCGTTTGCCGAAACAGCCGTGGCCTGACAACACCTGCACCAGACGGAATGAGAGGAACCCGTGGGAGCGCTCGAGCCAGTCTCGCAGGACCGGCCCGAGCGCGTCCAGGGTTCGGCGGCCAAAGGTGGCGGAGGCGAGGTCGTCCGTCCAATGGACGATGATGGCGTCCCTCGCCTCCCGCCGCACGGCCTCCCGCTCCTCCGCGACGGGGCGCTCGCCCAGGGCCTTTCGCCGCGCCGTCCACTCGTACACTCTGGCGAGCACCCACGCCTCCAACTCCCAAGGAGGGGTGCCCGCCAGAGCGCACGCCGCCGAAAAGCCCACTGAGCGGTAGGCCCTCGCCACCCGCAGTGCAATGGCCCTTTGGGGCCTGCGCATGGCAGTTGCGTTCTCCCTCCTGTTGAGGGAGTCCGCCCAGATGGGGGCCCCGTACAGGGCCATGCTCCGCAGGATGCCGGCATATAAACGCCGGCATCGTGCGTTCGGCCCCCCCAAGTTCGGGAGGAGCCAGGAGAGGGCGTCCGCAGCCCTCAGCAGGCGCGTCGACAGCCCGCTAAAGTGCGGGCCGAAGCGCCACCTGCTGTCCAACACCAGGCCCAGATACTTCATCTGGGCCTGGACGCCCACCCTGACGCCCTCCACCATAATGTGGGCGTCTGGAGGACAGCGCTGCCGAGGCCCGTGAAAGAACACTGCCTCGGTATTGTTCAGCGCCACCCTCAATCCCAGGCGGCGGATCCTCCCTGCCACCAAGGACCCGCCAGCCGAGGCCAGACAGGCCGCCTCCCCGAAGCTCTTCCCCCGGGCAGTAAGGAGAGTGTCATCCGCGTAACAGATGACACTCGTGCCCTGGAGAAGAGCTCCCCGCAACAGCCAGTCAAAGCCGATGTTCCACAGGGGGGGTCCTAAGACTGACCCCTGCGGAACACCGGACTCCGCGCTGTATCGCCGCATCCTGGCCAGTTTGTCCACAAGGAGGACCTCTCGATCCTCCAAGTAGCTGGCCAGGAGGCTCCTCAAATATTGGGGCACTCCGTGGTACCGGAGTGCCTCCAATATGGTGGAGTGGGGAACGGAGTTGAAGGCGTTGGCGATGTCAAACGACACCGCCAGCACTCCGTCCCCCACCTCGACCGCCTCTTTCACCTGGCCCTTAAGAAGGGCCAGCGCGTCGATGGTGGACCGGCCCTGTCGGAAACCGAACTGGGCGTCCGACAGGTTCGGCCCTACACCCTGCAGATGGCTCCTGAGCCGGCCGGCGATGATCCCCTCGAACAATTTACCGACCTCATCGAGCAGAACGATGGGCCGGTATGCCGAGGGGGAATCCGCCGGGCGTCCCTCCTTTCGGAGGAGGCATAGCTGCCCCTCCTTCCACAGTTTCGGGAACCTTCCAGCCGCAAAGCACGCGCTGAAGAGTTCCCGAAACCTGTCCTGCATTTGAGCGGCAGCTATGGCCACCACCCGTGCGGGGACGCCGTTCGGCCCAGGAGCCGTCTTCTTCGCGCGGAGGCTAAGCACCCCCGCGCGAAACTACTCCTCCGTAACGGGAGGCACCTCCTCCTGCGCCTGCGGAGCCGCCGACTGCGGAGGGTCCATTGCTGGTGGGGTGAAGTCGGTCCTGCGCGGAAACAGAGACCGGACCACCCCATCCAGCAACGCCGGCTCGAGGGTCTCCGTAAGTGGGGGACCATGGGGCCGCAGTTGGTTCCGCGCCGCCCTGTATGGTCTCCCATACGGATCCCTGTCGAGACCCTCCAGCATCTCGGCCCTCGCCGAGTCCTTGGCAGCGCCCATAGCCGACTTGAGGACCGCCTTTGCCTCTCGGTAAGAGGCGTAGAGGCGGTCCCCCTCTGCCTGATTACGGGCGCTGCGCCGGCGGCTCCGCGTGTAGGCCCTTCTGGCCGCCACGCAAGTGGCCCGGAGGCCCGCCAGCTCCTCTGACCACCAATAAACGGCCCGGCGGGGAGGCGGACGCCGAGACCGAGGCATGCTGGAGTTGCACACCTCGGTCAGGGATTCCCTCAGCCGGACCGCTGCGGCGTCAACGTCCGGGGCCCCAACAGGGGGCGACAGCCAGTCCTGGAGGAAGGCCGCCTCCTTGGCTGCCTCCCGGTCCAGGCGAGTGAGAGCCCACCGTGGGAAGGGAGACCTGCCAGTGCGGGCCATCTCCCCACGGGGGCTCTGGGTGGAGATGTCGAACCGCACATAACGGTGGTCCGACAAGGTCTCCACCAACTCCACCCGCCAGTTCACAATGCGTGCGGCTAGCACGGGGGTGGCGAACGAAACGTCCACCACCGACCCTCCCCGTTGTCGCACACACGTGTGGACCGCCCCCCTGTTGAGGAGGGACACACCGCATGACGCCGCCCAAAATTCGACGGCGCGTCCCCGGACGTTGCAAGAGGCAGCTGGATTGCCCCAGGCCACCGACTTGGCGTTCAGGTCGCCCAACACCACGACCTGGCGTGGCGCCGCCCTCCCTACGGCTGCAGTGAGGATCTCCAAGAAATCCTCAAAGTCCGAGAGAGGGCGGTTTGGGGAGAAATAGACCCCAACCAGGGCCAAATCTCCCCACGCGGCGGCCACGTATCCCGGTCCCCTCTCTAAAAGCGAGAGGGGAGGGGAGTCTGTGGAAGACCGCGACACCAACGCCACCAGGCCGTCTCGGTCGCCCAGCCAATGGCCAGGGACCGAGTAGGGCTCGGCGACCACCGCCAAGTCCACCAACCACTCAGCCATGGTCTGCATCAGGAGATCCTGTGCAGCCCGGCAGTGGTTGGTGTTCGCCTGGAGGATGCGATGTTCGATTGTATCCATCAATCGGACATCGCACCCCCCTCCTCCGCAGCCACCGCCGTTCCTGACTCAGGAACGGCGATGCTAGCAACAGGCCCGACCGGCACCTGCGCTTTGCCCCTCTGAGGGGGAGGATTGCACAACCTCCCCCTCATCACATGGCCTGCCGGGCGTCCCCTCGCGGCACAGACGGCGCAGTGCGGCTTGGCGACCGCGCAGGAGGCGGCTCTGTGGCCCTCTGTGCCGCAGCGGTAGCAGGTCTCCGACCTGTCCACCGCCGACGGGCACAGGGCTCGGGTGTGGCCGATGCCGCAGCACCTGAAGCAGCGCAGAGGCTGCTCCTCAAGGGCCCGGACTGCACCCGAGCTGAAGCCAACGCAGAGCCGACCCCCGCTAACGACCGCTTTTGCAACGGCGACTGGG
Source organism: Lacanobia oleracea (assembly GCA_950371165.1). Taxonomy (NCBI): domain Eukaryota; kingdom Metazoa; phylum Arthropoda; class Insecta; order Lepidoptera; family Noctuidae; genus Lacanobia; species Lacanobia oleracea. Next base: position 29,964,967 of record OX493388.1, on the reverse strand, counting down.
CACCCGAGCCGAATAGTGCCCATGCCGCCGCGGCCGGGCCTGATGTCCCGGCCTTGCACCGCTGTGACGCCACAGCCCCCAATGGCTGCGACCGCCGCCACCACCTCCTCCTTGGTGACCGAGTCGTCAAGACCGGTCACCTCTATGGTTGCCGATTTTACCGGTCGGGCCACCTTGGCAGCGTCCGCGATGACCTCTTGCAGCTTGGCTGCAAAGAGGTCAGCGTTGGCGCTGCCCTCCGCCCCCGGGAACTCGAATATTCGAGCCCCGGTTTCGGTCCGCCTGCAAGAAAGCTTGCCGATCCCCAGTTGGGCGGGATCGGCATTGGCACGCGCCCGCACCAAAATGGAGGCGTAGGTTTCCCCGCGTTCCGCAGCCTCCGCGGTGAGCGTCACCACGACGGCTGCGGACCTCGGGGGAACCAATTTCCTCTTCCCCTTCTTCTTGCTCCCGCCAGCCGCCCGCGACTGACCGGGAGGCGTGGTGACGGGGACGGCAGGTCCGGGCGTTGCCGGCCTTTTGCCCTTCCCCTTCCCCTTTCCCTTCTCAGTCGCCCGCGACCGGCTGGGAGTCGTGGTGGCAGGGACGGCAGGGACGGCTGTTGCCGTCTTTTTCCCCCTGCCCTTCCCCTTCCGGACCACTTCAGTCCAACCCGGCTGGTTGGACGGAGTAGTCGAAGGGAGAAGGGCGTCTTCCCCTTGCGAGGACGGCCCCGGCTCGCCACGCCTCCTGTCAGCCGCAAGCGGCGGTCGGAGGCGCTTCTCCGGCAGGAGCCGGTCCTCTATGCCTGCTAGGCAGGCTCTGGTGAAGGCCCTCTCCTCCATAACCACCTTGCGGATGACATCCTCAAGGTTGGTGGAGGTGGGGGCCTCCGCCGCAGGTCTTGGATCAGCCTGACTTGGCCGAGCCATGACATCAGCCAGCTTCTGATGAAGCTGGCTGACTTCCAGCTTGAGGCGATCGACGGTCGCCTGCAATTTGCGCGATTCGTCGGTCGCCTCACGCTGGACCAACTCCTCTATGATGGCGCGCATGCTTGCGGCACGGCACTTAAGGGCCTTTTGAAAAGTGCCCTTAAGATTAGAGGACTTGGAGGCGACCTCCGCGATCTCCTCCTCGTCCTCTTCCGCCATGCGCGCCAGTTCGGCCAAGGACTGGTCCGCGTATAGCACGCGGGACGCGCCGTAACCGGACTTGGCCCGAGCAGTACGCGCCCGCTGCTCCTTTGCAGCGACCCTCTCCTCCAGGTCCTGCTGCTGCTGCGTCCGCCGAGCCAAGTCCAGCTGCCGCTGGGCGTCCGCGAGACCCACCACGTGGGTGTCCGCAGCTGTCGTCGGCTTCTTGGCCCTGGGCTTCCTCGCCGAACTCGAGGAGCCCTCGGACCCTTCCTTGCGGAAGGCCCGCTTTCGCGACCTGAGGTCGCCTGCGTCCGAGACGCTTATGACGGACTCGTCCGAATCGGACAGGTCCGCCCTTCCGAAGAAGCTAGCCGCAGACGGCGCGCGGCTAGCTTCAGACGCTGAAGCGTCGGATTGGCCCTGAGAAGGGCCTTTTGGTTGGCCCTGAGAAGGGCCTTTGGGTTGGCCCTGAGAAGGGCCTTTTAAAAACCGCCCGGAGGCGTCCCGCGGGGGTATGCACAGAGCACTTTAGCCGTACCCAGTTTGCCACTCCGTTACGGTGACAAACTGGGCCGTTTCCAGGGGACGCGACGAGGACGCAAGCTCTGTGGGGGGTCCCCCCCCCCCAACCTAACCTAACCTTTTTTTTTTTTTTTTTTTTTTTTAAACTGGGAAAAAATGCATTACGCATACCCTCCCGTCGGGGGAACGGGAGGGGTATGTGGGACTCCCCGGGCTGACCCGGTATACCCACTAAAACGACCCAGCGTTATTCCCGCGTCGTCCGAGTGGAAGAGGACTGGGAGATCGGCGCAGCCTTAGCGTCCAGTCCTCCTCCGACGACAACCCGCCTAAAGCGGCGGGCCCCTCAAGTCCTCCCCGTTCAGGGGGAGGGCTGGGAATTACCGGCGGAGGTGGTGTGGAGTGCAATGCGGGCGGAGGCGCCCCCGCGCCTATCGCCCGCCCATCACCACCATGAGGAGGGAGAAGACGGCGTCTTCTCCGACCTCTTCTGCGCCTGCGGAGCGGCGCAGCGAGGGGGTCGTCCTCCCGCGCACGCTCCGCCGCCTCCTTTTGCGAGATGACATGCTCGCAAAAAGAGGCGACAGCTGCCCAGGACCCCTCACTCTCCAGCATGGCATTCACCACGCCGGGAAGTGAGAGGTCCCGTCCGATCTCCGCTGTTAGACTGCGGCGCGGCTCAGACCAAGCCGGGCACACCTCGAGGGTGTGCTGAGCCGTGTCCTCCGCCGCGCCGCAGTCGTGGCACGCCGGGGTTTCCTCCCTCCCGATCCGGTGCAGGTGCTTGCCGAAACAGCCGTGGCCTGACAACACCTGCACCAGACGGAATGAGAGGAACCCGTGGGAGCGCTCGAGCCAGTCTCGCAGGACCGGACCGAGCGCGTCCAGGGTTCGGCGGCCAAAGGTGGCGGAGGCGAGGTCCTCCGTCCAATGGACGATGATGGCGTCCCTCGCCTCTCGCCGCACGGCCTCCCGCTCCTCCGCGACGGGGCGCTCCCCGAGGGCCTTTCGCCGCGCCGTCCACTCGTACACTCTGGCGAGCACCCACGCCTCCAGCTCCCAAGGAGGGGTGCCCGCCAGAGCGCACGCCGCCGAAAAGCCCACCGAGCGGTAGGCCCTCGCCACCCGCAGTGCAATGGCCCTTTGTGGCCTGCGCATGGCGGTTGCGTTCTCCCTCCTGTGGAGGGAGTCCGCCCAGATGGGGGCCCCGTACAGGGCCATGCTTCGCAGGATGCCGGCATATAGGCGCCGGCATCGTGCGTTGGGCCCTCCCAGGTTGGGGAGGAGCCAGGAGAGGGCGTCCGCAGCCCTCAGCAGGCGCGTCGACAGCCCGCTAAAGTGCGGGCCGAAGCGCCACCTGCTGTCCAACACCAGGCCCGGATACTTCATCTGGGCCTGGACGCCCACCCTGACGCCCTCCACCATAATGTGGGCGTCTGGAGGGCAGCGCTGCCGAGGCCCGTGAAAGAACACGGCCTCGGTCTTGTTCAGCGCCACCCTCAATCCCAGGCGGCGGATCCTCCCTGCCACCAAGGACCCGCCAGCCGAGGCCAGACAGGCCGCCTCCCCGAAGCTCTTCCCCCGGGCAGTAAGGAGAGTGTCATCCGCGTAGCAGATGACACTCGTGCCCCGGAGAAGAGCTCCCCGCAACAGCCAGTCAAAGCCGATGTTCCACAGGGGGGGTCCTAAGACTGACCCCTGCGGAACACCGGACTCCGCGCTGTACCTCCGCATCCTGGCCAGTTTGTCCACAAGGAGGACCTCTCGATCCTCCAAGTAGCTGGCCAGGAGGCTCCTCAAGTATTGGGGCACTCCGTGATACCGGAGTGCCTCCAATATTGTAGAGTGGGGAACGGAGTTGAAGGCGTTGGCTATGTCGAACGACACCGCCAACACTCCGTCCCCCGCCTCCACCGCCCCTTTCACCTGGCCCTTAAGAAGGGCCAGCGCGTCGATGGTAGACCGACCCTGTCGGAAACCGAACTGGGCGTCCGACAGGTTCGGCCCTACACCCCGCAAATGGCTACTGAGCCGGCCGGCGATGATCCCCTCGAACAATTTACCGACCTCATCGAGCAGAACGATGGGCCGGTATGCCGAGGGGGAATCCGCCGGGCGTCCCTCCTTTCGGAGGAGGCATAGCTGCCCCTCCTTCCACAGTTTCGGGAACCTTCCAGCCGTAAGGCACGCGCTGAAGAGTTCCCGAAATCTGTCCTCCATTTGAGCGGCAGCTATGGCCACCACCCGTGCGGGGACGCCGTCCGGCCCAGGAGCCGTCTTCTTCGCGCGGAGGCTAAGCACCCCCGCGCGAAACTCCTCCTCCGTAACGGGAGGCACCTCCTCCTGCGCCTGCGGAGCCGCCAACTGTGGAGGGTCCATTGCTGGTGGGGTGAAGTCGGTCCTGCGCGGAAACAGAGACCGGACCACCCCATCCAGCAACGCCGGCTCGAGGGTCTCCGTAAGTGGGGGACCATGGGGCCGCAGTTGGTTCCGCGCCGCCCTGTATGGTCTCCCATACGGATCCCTGTCGAGACCCTCCAGCATCTCGGCCCTCGCCGCGTCCTTGGCAGCGCCCATAGCCGACTTGAGGACCGCCTTCGCCTCTCGGTAAGAGGCGTAGAGGCGGTCCTCTTCTGCCTGATTACGGGCGCTGCGCCGGCGGCTCCGCGTGTAGGCCCTTCTGGCCGCCACGCAAGTGGCCCGGAGGCCTACCAGCTCCTCTGACCACCAATAAACGGCCCGGCGGGGAGGCGGACGCCGAGACCGAGGCATGCTGGAGTTGCACACCTCGGTCAAGGATTCCCTCAGCCGGACCGCTGCGGCGTCAACGTCCGGGGCCCCAACAGGGGGCGACAGCCAGTCTTGGAGGAAGGCCGCCTCCTTGGCTGCCTCCCGGTCCAAGCGAGTGAGAGCCCACCGTGGGAAGGGAGACCTGCCAGAGCGGGCCATCTCCCCACGGGGGCTCTGGGTGGAGATGTCGAACCGCAACCTAACCTTTTTTTTTTTTTTTTTTTTTTTTTAAACTGGGAAAAAATGCATTACGCATACCCTCCCGTCGGGGGAACGGGAGGGGTATGTGGGACTCCCCGGGCTGACCCGGTATACCCACTAAAACGACCCAGCGTTATTCCCGCGTCGTCCGAGTGGAAGAGGACTGGGAGATCGGCGCAGCCTTAGCGTCCAGTCCTCCTCCGACGACAACCCGCCTAAAGCGGCGGGCCCCTCAAGTCCTCCCCGTTCAGGGGGAGGGCTGGGAATGACCGGCGGAGGTGGTGTGGAGTGCAATGCGGGCGGAGGCGCCCCCGCGCCTATCGCCCGCCCATCACCACCATGAGGAGGGAGAAGACGGCGTCTTCTCCGACCTCTTCTGCGCCTGCGGAGCGGCGCAGCGAGAGGGTCGTCCTCCCGCGCGCGCTCCGCCGCCTCCTTTTGCGAGATGACATCCTCGCAAAAAGAGGCGACAGCTGCCCAGGACCCCTCACTCTCAAGCATGGCGTTGACCACGCCGGGAAGTGAGAGGTCCTGTCCGATCTCCGCTGTTAGACTGCGGCGCGGCTCAGACCAAGCCGGGCACACCTCGAGGGTGTGCTGAGCCGTGTCCTCCGCCGCGCCGCAGTCGTGGCACGCCGGGGTCTCCTCCCTCCCGATCCGGTGCAGGTGCTTGCCGAAACAGCCGTGGCCTGACAACACCTGCACCAGACGGAATGAGAGGAACCCGTGGGAGCGCTCGAGCCAGTCTCGCAGGACCGGACCGAGCGCGTCCAGGGTTCGGCGGCCAAAGGTGGCGGAGGCGAGGTCGTCCGTCCAATGGACGATGATGGCGTCCCTCGCCTCCCGCCGCACGGCCTCCCGCTCCTCCGCGACGGGGCGCTCCCCGAGGGCCTTTCGCCGCGCCGTCCACTCGTACACTCTGGCGAGCACCCACGCCTCCAACTCCCAAGGAGGGGTGCCCGCCAGAGCGCACGCCGCCGAAAAGCCCACCGAGCGGTAGGCCCTCGCCACCCGCAGTGCAATGGCCCTTTGGGGCCTGCGCATGGCAGTTGCGTTCTCCCTCCTGTTGAGGGAGTCCGCCCAGATGGGGGCCCCGTACAGGGCCATGCTCCGCAGGATGCCGGCATATAAACGCCGGCATCGTGCGTTCGGCCCCCCCAGGTTCGGGAGGAGCCAGGAGAGGGCGTCCGCAGCCCTCAGCAGGCGCGTCGACAGCCCGCTAAAGTGCGGGCCGAAGCGCCACCTGCTGTCCAACACCAGGCCCAGATACTTCATCTGGACCTGGACGCCCACCCTGACGCCCTCCACCACAATGTGGGCGTCGGGAGGGCAGCGCTGCCGAGGCCCGTGAAAGAACACGGCCTCGGTCTTGTTCAGCGCCACCCTCAATCCCAGGCGGCGGATCCTCCCTGCCACCAAGGACCCGCCAGTCGAGGCCAGACAGGCCGCCTCCCCGAAGCTCTTCCCTCGGGCAGTAAGGAGAGTGTCATCCGCGTAGCAGATGACACTCGTGCCCTGGAGAAGAGCTCCCCGCAACAGCCAGTCAAAGCCGATGTTCCACAGGGGGGGTCCTAAGACTGACCCCTGCGGAACACCGGACTCCGCGCTGTACCTCCGCATCCTGGCCAGTTTGTCCACAAGGAGGACCTCTCGATCCTCCAAGTAGCTGGCCAGGAGGCTCCTCAAGTATTGGGGCACTCCGTGATACCGGAGTGCCTCCAATATGGTGGAGTGGGGAACGGAGTTGAAGGCGTTGGCGATGTCAAACGACACCGCCAACACTCCGTCCCCCGCCTCGACCGCCTCTTTCACCTGGCCCTTAAGAAGGGCCAGCGCGTCGATGGTGGACCGGCCCTGTCGGAAACCGAACTGGGCGTCCGACAAGTCCGGCCCTACACCCTGCAGATGGCTCCTGAGCCGGCCGGCGATGATCCCCTCGAACAATTTACCGACCTCATCGAGCAGAACGATGGGCCGGTATGCCGAGGGGGAATCCGCCGGGCGTCCCTCCTTTCGGAGGAGGCATAGCTGCCTCTCCTTCCACAATTTCGGGAACCTTCCAGCCGTAAAGCACGCGCTGAAGAGTTCCCGAAACCTGTCCTCCATTTGAGCGGCAGCTATTGCCACCACCCGTGCAGGGACACCATCCGGCCCAGGAGCCGTCTTCTTCGCGCGGAGGCTAAGAACCCCCGCGCGAAACTCCTCCTCCGTCACTGGAGGTGCCTCCTCCTCCTCTTGCTCTTGCGGAGCCGCCGACTGTGGAGGGTCCATCGCTGGAGGGGCGAAGTCGGTCCTGCGCGGAAACAGAGACCGGACCACCCCATCCAGCAACGCCGGCTCGAGGGTTTCCGTCAATGGGGGACCATGGGGCCGCAGTTGGTTCCGCGCCGCCCTATATGGTCTCCCATACGGATCCCTGTCGAGACCCTCCAGTATCTCGGCCCTCGCCGAGTCCTTGGCAGCGCCCATAGCCGACTTGAGGACCGCCTTTGCCTCTCGGTAAGAGGCGTAGAGGCGGTCCTCCTCTGCCTGATTACGGGCGCTGCGCCGGCGGCTCCGCGTGTAGGCCCTTCTGGCCGCCACGCAAGTGGCCCGGAGGCCCGCCAGCTCCTCCGACCACCAATAAACGGCCCGGCGGGGAGGCGGACGCCGAGACCGAGGCATGCTGGAGTTGCACACCTCGGTCAGGGATTCCCTCAGCCGGACCGCTGCGGCGTCAACGTCCGGGGCCCCAACAGGGGGCGACAGCCAGTCCTGGAGGAAGGCCGCCTCCTTGGCTGCCTCCCGGTCCAGGCGAGTGAGAGCCCACCGTGGGAAGGGAGACCTGCCAGAGCGGGCCATCTCCCCACGGGGGCTCTGGGTGGAGATGTCGAACCGCACATAACGGTGGTCCGACAAGGTCTCCACCAACTCCACCCGCCAGTTCACAATGCGTGCGGCTAGCACGGGGGTGGCGAACGAAACGTCCACCACCGACCCTCCCCGTTGCCGCACACAAGTGTGGACCGCCCCCCTGTTGAGGAGGGACACGCCGCATGACGCCGCCCAAAACTCGACGGCGCGACCCCGGACGTTGCAGGAGGCGGCTGGGTTGCCCCAGGCCACCGACTTGGCGTTCAGGTCGCCCAACACCACGACCTGGCGTGGCGCCGCCCTCCCTACGGCTGCAGTGAGAATCTCTAGAAAATCCTCAAAGTCCGAAAGAGGGCGGTTTGGGGAGAAATAGACCCCAACCAGGGCCAAATCTCCCCACGCGGCGGCCACGTATCCCGGTCCCCTCTCTAAAAGCGAGAGGGGAGGGGAGTCTGTGGAAGACCGCGACACCATTGCCACCAGGCCGTCTCGGTCGCCCAGCCAATGGCCAGGGACCGAGTAAGGCTCGGCGACCACCGCCAAGTCCACCAACCACTCAGCCATGGTCTGCATCAGGAGATCCTGTGCAGCCCGGCAGTGGTTGGTGTTCGCCTGGAGGATGCGATGTTCGATCGACATCAATCGGACATCGCACCCCCCTCCTCCGCAGCCACCGCCGTTCCTGCCTCGGGAACGGCGTTGCCAGCAGCAGGCCCGACTGGCACCTGCGCTTTACCCCTCTGAGGGGGAGGATTGCACAACCTCCCCCTCATCACATGGCCTGCCGGGCGTCCCCTCGCGGCACAGACGGCGCAGTGCGGCTTGGCGACCGCGCAGGAGGCGGCTCTGTGGCCCTCTGTGCCGCAGCGGTAGCAGGTCTCCGACCTGTCCACCGCCGACGGGCACAGGGCTCGGGTGTGGCCGATGCCGCAGCACCTGAAGCAGCGCAGAGGCTGCTCCTCAAGGGCCCGGACTGCACCCGAGCTGAAGCCGACGCAGAGCCGACCCCTGCTAACGACCGCTTTTGCAACGGCGACTGGGCACTCGAGCCGAATAGTGCCCATGCCGCCGCGGCCGGGCCTGATGTCCCGGCCTTGCACCGCTGCGACGCCGCAGCCCCCAATGGCTGCGACTGCCGCCACTACCTCCTCCTTGGTGACCGAGTCATCAAGACCGGTCACTTCGATGGTCGCCGACTTCACCGGTCGGGCCACCTTGGCAGCGTCCGCGATGACCTCCTGCAGCTTGGCTGCAAAGAGGTCAGCGCTGGCGCTGCCCTCCGCCCCCGGGAACTCGAATATTCGAGCCCCGGTTTCGGTCCGCCTGCAAGAAAGCTTGCCGATCCCCAGTTGGGCGGGATCGGCATTGGCACGCGCTCGCACCAAAATGGAGGCGTAGGTTTCCCCGCGTTCCGCAGCCTCCGCGGTGAGCGTCACCACGACGGCTGCGGACCTCGGGGGAACCAATTTCCCCTTCCTCTTCTTCTTGCTCCCGCCAGCCGCCCGCGACTGACTGGGAGGCGTGGTGACGGGGACGGCAGGTCCGGGCGTTGCCGGCCTTTTGCCCTTCCCCTTCCCCTTTCCCTTCTCAGTCGCCCGCGACCGGCTGGGAGTCGTGGTGGCAGGGACGGCAGGGACGGCTGTTGCCGTCTTTTTCCCCCTGCCCTTCCCCTTCCGGGCCACTTCAGTCCAACCCTGCTGGTTGGACGGAGTGGTGGAAGGGAGAAGGGCGTCTTCCCCTTGCGAGGACGGCCCCGGCTCGCCACGCCTCTTGTCAGCCGCGAGCGGCGGTCGGAGGCGCTTCTCCGGCAGGAGCCGGTCCTCTATTCCTGCTAGGCAGGCTCTGGTGAAGGCCCTCTCCTCCATAACCACCTTGCGGATGACATCCTCAAGGTTGGTAGAGGAGGGGACCTCCGCCGCAGGTCTTTCTTCAGCCTGGTATGGCCGAGCCGTGACATCAGCCAGCTTCTGGTGAAGCTGGCTGACCTCCAGCCTGAGGCGATCGACAGTCGCCTGCAATTTGCGCGATTCGTCGGTCGCCTCACGCTGGACCAACTCCTCTATGATGGCGCGCATGCTTGCGGCACGGCACTTAAGGGCTTTCTGAAAAGTGCCCTTAAGATTAGAGGACTTGGAGGCGACCTCCGCGATCTCCTCCTCGTCCTCTTCCGCCATGCGCGCCAGTTCGGCCAATGACTGGTCCGCGTATAGAACGCGGGACGCGCCGTAACCGGACTTGGCCCGAGCAGCACGCGCCCGCTTCTCCTTAGCAGCGACCCGCTCTTCTAGGTCCTGCTGCTGCTGCGTCCGCCGAGCCAAGTCCAGCTGCCGCTGGGCGTCCGCGAGACCCACTACGTGGGTGTCCGCGGCTGTCGTTAGCCTCTTGGCCTTCGACCTCCAACCGCAACCTAACCTAACCTTTTTTTTTTTTTTTTTTTTTTTTTTTTTTTTTTTTTTTTTTTAAGCTGGGAAAAAATGCATTACGCATACCCTCCCGTCGGGGGAACGGGAGGGGTATGTGGGACTCCCCGGGCTGACCCGGTATACCCACTAAAATAACCCAGCGGCATTCCCGCTTCGTCCGAGTGGAAGAGGACTGGGAGATCGGCGCAGCCTTAGCGTCCAGTCCTCCTCCGACGACAACCCGCCTAAAGCGGCGGGCCCCTCAAGTCCTCCCCGTTCAGGGGGAGGGCTGGGAATTAACGGCGAGGGTGGTGTGGAGTGCAATGCGGGCGGAGGCGCCCCCGCGCCTATCGCCCGCCCATCACCACCATGAGGAGGGAGAAGACGGCGTCTTCTCCGACCTCTTCTGCGCCTGCGGAGCGGCGCAGCGAGAGGGTCGTCCTCCCGCGCACGCTCCGCTGCCTCCTTTTGCGAGATGACATCCTCGCAAAAAGAGGCGACTGCTGCCCAGGACCCCTCACTCTCCAGCATGGCGTTGACCACGCCGGGAAGTGAGAGGTCCTGTCCGATCTCCGCTGTTAGACTGCGGCGCGGCTCAGACCAAGCCGGGCACACCTCGAGGGTGTGCTGAGCCGTGTCCTCCGCCGCGCCGCAGTCGTGGCACGCCGGGGTCTCCTCCCTCCCGATCCGGTGCAGGTGCTTGCCGAAACAGCCGTGGCCTGACAACACCTGCACCAGACGGAATGAGAGGAAACCGTGGGAGCGCTCGAGCCAGTCTCGTAGGACCGGACCGAGCGCGTCCAAGGTACGGCGGCCAAAGGTGGCGGAGGCGAGGTCCTCCGTCCAATGGACGATGATGGCGTCCCTCGCCTCCCGCCGCACGGCCTCCCGCTCCTCCGCGACGGGGCGCTCCCCGAGGGCCTTTCGCCGCGCCGTCCACTCGTACACTCTGGCGAGCACCCACGCCTCCAACTCCCAAGGAGGGGTGCCCGCCAGAGCGCACGTCGCCGAAAAGCCCACGGAGCGGTAGGCCCTCGCCACCCGCAGTGCAATGGCCCTTTGGGGCCTCCGCATCATAGTAGCGTTCTCCCTCCTGTTGAGGGAGTCCGACCAGATGGGGGCCCCGTACAGGGCCATGCTCCGCAGGATGCCGGCATATAAACGCCGGCATCGTGCGTTCGGCCCCCCCAGATTCGGGAGGAGCCAGGAGAGGGCGTCCGCAGCCCTCAGCAGGCGCGTCGACAGCCCGCTAAAGTGCGGGCCGAAGCGCCACCTGCTGTCCAACACCAGGCCCAGATACTTCATCTGGGCCTGGACGCCCACCCTGACGCCTTCGACCACAATGTGGGCGTCGGGAGGGCAGCGCTGCCGAGGCCCGTGAAAGAACACGGCCTCGGTCTTGTTCAGCGCCACCCTCAATCCCAGGCGGCGGATCCTCCCTGCCACCAAGGACCCGCCAGCCGAGGCCAGACAGGCCGCCTCCCCGAAGCTCTTCCCCCGGGCAGTGAGGAGAGTGTCATCCGCGTAGCAAATGACACTCGTGCCCTGGAGAAGAGCTCCCCGCAAAAGCCAGTCGAAGCCGATGTTCCACAGGGGGGGCCCTAAGACAGACCCCTGCGGAACACCGGACTCCGCGCTGTACCTCCGCAACCTGGCCAGCTTGTCCACAAGGAGGACCTCTCGATCCTCCAAGTAGCTGGCCAGGAGACTCCTCAAGTATTGGGGCACTCCGTGATACCGGAGTGCCTCCAATATGGTGGAGTGGGGAACGGAGTTGAAGGCGTTGGCAATGTCGAAGGACACCGCCAACACTCCGTCCCCCGCCTCGACCGCCCCTTTCACCTGGCCCTTAAGAAGGGCCAGCGCGTCGATGGTGGACCGGCCCTGTCGGAAACCGAACTGGGCGTCCGACAGGTTCGGCCCTACACCCTGCAAATGGCTCCTGAGCCGGCCGGCGATGATCCCCTCGAACAATTTACCGACCTCATCGAGCAGAACGATGGGCCGGTATGCCGAGGGGGAATCCGCCGGGAACCTAACCTAACCTTTTTTTTTTTTTTTTTTTTTTTAAACTGGGAAAAAATGCATTACGCATACCCTCCCGTCGGGGGAACGGGTGGGGTATGTGGGACTCCCCGGGCTGACCCGGTATACCCACTAAAACGACCCAGTGTTATTCCCGCGTCGTCCGAGTGGAAGAGGACTGGGAGATCGGCGCAGCCTTAGCGTCCAGTCCTCCTCCGACGACAACCCGCCTAAAGCGGCGGGCCCCTCAAGTCCTCCCCGTTCAGGGGGAGGGCTGGGAATGACCGGCGAGGGTGGTGTGGAGTGCAATGCGGGCGGAGGCGCCCCCGCGCCTATCGCCCGCCCATCACCACCATGAGGAGGGAGAAGACGACGTCTTCTCCGACCTCTTCTGCGCCTGCGGAGCGGCGCAGCGAGAGGGTCGTCCTCCCGCGCGCGCTCCGCCGCCTCCTTTTGCGAGATGACATCCTCGCAAAAAGAGGCGACAGCTGCCCAGGACCCCTCACTCTCCAGCATGGCGTTGACCACGCCGGGAAGTGAGAGGTCCTGTCCGATCTCCGCTGTTAGACTGCGACGCGGCTCAGACCAAGCCGGGCACACCTCGAGGGTGTGCTGAGCCGTGTCCTCCGCCGCGCCGCAGTCGTGGCACGCCGGGGTCTCCTCCCTCCCGATCCGGTGCAGGTGCTTGCCGAAACAGCCGTGGCCTGACAACACCTGCACCAGACGGAATGAGAGGAACCCGTGGGAGCGCTCGAGCCAGTCTCGCAGGACCGGACCGAGCGCGTCCAACGTTCGGCGGCCAAAGGTGGCGGAGGCGAGGTCGTCCGTCCAATGGACGATGATGGCGTTCCTCGCCTCCCGCCGCACGGCCTCCCGCTCCTCCGCGACGGGGCGCTCCCCGAGGGCCTTTCGTCGCGCCGTCCACTCGTACACTCTGGCGAGCACCCACGCCTCCAGCTCCCAAGGAGGGGTGCCCGCCAGAGCGCACGCCGCCGAAAAGCCCACCGAGCGGTAGGCCCTCGCCACCCGCAGTGCAATGGCCCTTTGTGGCCTGCGCATGGCGGTTGCGTTCTCCCTCCTGTGGAGGGAGTCCGCCCAGATGGGGGCCCCATACAGGGCCATGCTTCGCAGGATGCCGGCATATAGGCGCCGGCATCGTGCGTTGGGCCCTCCCAGGTTGGGGAGGAGCCAGGAGAGGGCGTCCGCAGCCCTCAGCAGGCGCGTCGACAGCCCGCTAAAGTGCGGGCCGAAGCGCAACCTAACCTTTTTTTTTTTTTTTTTTTTTTTTAAACTGGGAAAAAATGCATTACGCATACCCTCCCGTCGGGGGAACGGGAGGGGTATGTGGGACTCCCCGGGCTGACCCGGTATACCCACTAAAACGACCCAGTGTTATTCCCGCGTCGTCCGAGTGGAAGAGGACTGGGAGATCGGCGCAGCCTTAGCGTCCAGTCCTCCTCCGACGACAACCCGCCTAAAGCGGCGGGCCCCTCAAGTCCTCCCCGTTCAGGGGGAGGGCTGGGAATGACCGGCGAGGGTGGTGTGGGGTGCAATGCGGGCGGAGGCGCCCCCGCGCCTATCGCCCGCCCATCACCACCATGAGGAGGGAGAAGACGACGTCTTCTCCGACCTCTTCTGCGCCTGCGGAGCGGCGCAGCGAGAGGGTCGTCCTCCCGCGCGCGCTCCGCCGCCTCCTTTTGCGAGATGACATCCTCGCAAAAAGAGGCGACAGCTGCCCAGGACCCCTCACTCTCCAGCATGGCGTTGACCACGCCGGGAAGTGAGAGGTCCTGTCCGATCTCCGCTGTTAGACTGCGACGCGGCTCAGACCAAGCCGGGCACACCTCGAGGGTGTGCTGAGCCGTGTCCTCCGCCGCGCCGCAGTCGTGGCACGCCGGGGTCTCCTCCCTCCCGATCCGGTGCAGGTGCTTGCCGAAACAGCCGTGGCCTGACAACACCTGCACCAGACGGAATGAGAGGAAACCATGGGAGCGCTCGAGCCAGTCTCGCAGGACCGGACCGAGCGCGTCCAGGGTTCGGCGGCCAAAGGTGGCGGAGGCGAGGTCCTCCGTCCAATGGACAATGATGGCGTCCCTCGCCTCTCGCCGCACGGCCTCCCGCTCCTCCGCGACGGGGCGCTCCCCGAGGGCCTTTCGCCGCGCCGTCCACTCGTACACTCTGGCGAGCACCCACGCCTCCAGCTCCCAAGGAGGGGTGCCCGCCAGAGCGCACGCCGCCGAAAAGCCCACCGAGCGGTAGGCCCTCGCCACCCGCAGTGCAATGGCCCTTTGTGGCCTGCGCATGGCGGTTGCGTTCTCCCTCCTGCGGAGGGAGTCCGCCCAGATGGGGGCCCCGTACAGGGCCATGCTTCGCAGGATGCCGGCATATAGGCGCCGGCATCGTGCGTTGGGCCCTCCCAGGTTGGGGAGGAGCCAGGAGAGGGCGTCCGCAGCCCTCAGCAGGCGCGTCGACAGCCCGCTAAAGTGCGGGCCGAAGCGCCACCTGCTGTCCAACACCAGGCCCAGATACTTCATCTGGGCCTGGACGCACACCCTGACGCCCTCCACCAGAATGTGGGCGTCTGGAGGGCAGCGCTGCCGAGGCCCGTGAAAGAACACGGCCTCGGTCTTGTTCAGCGCCACCCTCAATCCCAGGCGGCGGATCCTCCCTGCCACCAAGGACCCGCCAGCCGAGGCCAGACAGGCCGCCTCCCCGAAGCTCTTCCCCCGGGCAGTGAGGAGAGTGTCATCCGCGTAGCAGATGACACTCGTGCCCTGGAGAAGAGCTCCCCGCAACAGCCAATCGAATCCGATGTTCCACAGGGGGGGCCCTAAGACAGACCCCTGCGGAACACCGGACTCCGCGCCGTATCTCCGCAACCTGGCCAGTTTGTCCACAAGGAGGACCTCTCGATCCTCCAAGTAGCTGGCCAGGAGCCTCCTCAAGTATTGGGGCACTCCGTGATACCGGAGCGCCTCCAATATTGTAGAGTGGGGAACGGAGTTGAAGGCGTTGGCTATGTCGAAGGACACCGCCAACACTCCGTCCCCCGCCTCCACCGCCCCTTTCACCTGACCCTTCAAAAGGGCCAGCGCGTCGATGGTGGACCGGCCCTGTCGGAAACCAAACTGGGCGTCCGACAGGTCCGGCCCTACACCCTGCAAATGGCTCCTGAGCCGGCCGGCGATGATGCCCTCGAACAATTTACCGACCTCATCGAGCAGAACGATGGGCCGGTATGCCGAGGGGGAATCCGCCGGGCGTCCCTCCTTTCGGAGGAGGCATAGCTGCCCCTCCTTCCACAGTTTCGGGAACCTTCCAGCCGTAAGGCACGCGCTGAAGAGCTCCCGAAATCTGTCCTCCATTTGAGCGGCAGCTATGGCCACCACCCGTGCGGGGACGCCGTCCGGCCCAGGAGCCGTCTTCTTCGCGCGGAGGCTAAGCACCCCCGCGCGAAACTCCTCCTCCGACACCGGAGGTGCCTCCTCTTCCTCCTGCGGAGCCGCCGACTGCGGAGGGTCCATCGCTGGAGGGGTGAAGTCGGTCCTGCGCGGAAACAGAGACCGGACCACCCCATCCAGCAACGCCGGCTCGAGGGTCTCCGTAAGTGGGGGACCATGGGGCCGCAGTTGGTTCCGCGCCGCCCTGTATGGTCTCCCATACGGATCCCTGTCGAGACCCTCCAGCATCTCGGCCCTCGCCGAGTCCTTGGCAGCGCCCATAGCCGACTTGAGGACCGCCTTTGCCTCTCGGTAAGAGGCGTAGAGGCGGTCCTCCTCTGCCTGATTACGGGCGCTGCGCCGGCGGCTCCGCGTGTAGGCCCTTCTGGCCGCCACGCAGGTGGCTCGTAGGCCCGCCAGCTCCTCTGACCACCAATAAACGGCCCGGCGGGGAGGCGGACGCCGAGACCGAGGCATGCTGGAGTTGCACACCTCGGTCAAGGATTCCCTCAGCCGGACCGCTGCGGCGTCAACGTCCGGGGCCCCAACAGGGGGCGACAGCCAGTCTTGGAGGAAGGCCGCCTCCTTGGCTGCCTCCCGGTCCAGGCGAGTGAGAGCCCACCGTGGGAAGGGAGACCTGCCAGAGCGGGCCATCTCCCCACGGGGGCTCTGGGTGGAGATGTCGAACCGCACATAACGGTGGTCCGACAAGGTCTCCACCAACTCCACCCGCCAGTTCACAATGCGTGCGGCCAGCACGGGGGTGGCGAACGAAACGTCCACCACCGACCCTCCCCGTTGCCGCACACACGTGTGGACCGCCCCCCTGTTGAGGAGGGACACACCGCATGACGCCGCCCAAAACTCGACGGCGCGTCCCCGGACGTTGCAAGAGGCAGCTGGATTGCCCCAGGCCACCGACTTGGCGTTCAGGTCGCCCAACACCACGACCTGGCGTGGCGCCGCCCTCCCTACGGCTGCAGTGAGGATCTCCAAGAAATCCTCAAAGTCCGAGAGAGGGCGGTTTGGGGAGAAATAGACCCCAACCAGGGCCAAATCTCCCCACGCGGCGGCCACGTATCCCGGTCCCCTCTCTAAAAGCGAGAGGGGAGGGGAGTCTGTGGAAGACCGCGACACCATTGCCACCAGGCCGTCTCGGTCGCCCAGCCAATGGCCAGGGACCGAGTAAGGCTCGGCGACCACCGCCAAGTCCACCAACCACTCAGCCATGGTCTGCATCAGGAGATCCTGTGCAGCCCGGCAGTGGTTGGTGTTCGCCTGGAGGATGCGATGTTCGATTGTATCCATCAATCGGACATCGCACCCCCCTCCTCCGCAGCCACCGCCGTTCCCGCCTCAGGAACGGCGATGCTAACAGCAGGCCCGACCGGCACCTGCGCTTTACCCCTCTGAGGGGGAGGATTGCACAACCTCCTCCTCATCACATGGCCTGCCGGGCGTCCCCTTGCGGCACAGACGGCGCAGTGCAGCTTGGCGACCGCGCAGGAGGCGGCTTTGTGGCCCTCCGTGCCGCAGCGGTAGCAGGTCTCCGACCTGTCCACCGCTGACGGGCACAGGGCCCGGGTGTGCCCGATGCCACAGCACCTGAAGCAGCGCAGAGGCTGTTCTCCAAGTGCTCGGACTGCACCCGAGCTGAAGCCGACGGCAAGCCGTCCTTTTTCAAGGACGGCTTTGGCAGCGGCGACAGGGCACTCGAGCCGAATAGTGCCCATGCCGCCGCGGCCGGGCCTGATGTCCCGGCCTTGCACCGCTGCGACGCCGCAGCCCCCAATGGCTGCGACCGCCGCCACCACCTCCTCCTTGGTGACCGAGTCGTCAAGACCGGTCACCTCGATGGTCGCCGACTTCACCGGTCGGGCCACCTTGGCAGCGTCCGCGATGACCTCTTGCAGCTTGGCTGCAAAGAGGTCAGCGTTGGCGCTGCCCTCCGCCCCCGGGAACTCGAATATTCGAGCCCCGGTTTCGGTCCGCCGGCAAGAAACCTTGCCGATGCCCAATTGGGTGGGATCGGCATTGGCTCGCGCCCGCACCAAAATGGAAGCGTAGGTTTCCCCACGTTCCGCAGCCTCCGCAGTGAGTGTCACAACGACGGCTGCGGACTTTGGGGGAACGAGTTTCCCCTTCCTCTTCTTGGTCGCCTGCGACTGGCTGGGAGGCATGGTGGCTGGGACGGCAGGTCCGGGCGTTGCCGGCCTTTTGCCCTTCCCCTTCCGCTTTCCCTTCTCAGTCGCCTGCGACCGGCTGGGAGTCGTGGTGGCAGGGACGGCAGGGACGGCAGGGACGGCTGTCACCGTCTTCTTACCTCGGCCCTTCCCCTTCCGGACCACTTCAGTCCAACCCGGCTGGTTGGACGGAGTAGTGGAAGGGAGAAGGGCGTCCTCCCCTTGCGAGGACGGCCCCGGCTCGGCTCGCCTCTTGTCCGCCGCGAGCGGTGGTCGGAGGCGCTTCTCCGGCAGGAGCCGGTCCTCGATCCCTGCTAAGCAGGCTCTGGTGAAGGCCCTCTCCCCCATGACAACCCTGCGGATAACATCCTCAAGGTCGGTGGGGGTAGGGGCCTCCGCCGCAGGTCTCGGTTCGGCCTGACTCGGCCGAGCCGTGACATCAGCCAGCTTCTGATGAAGCTGGCTGACCTCCACCTTCAGGCGATCCACTACCGCCTGCAACTGGCGAGTCTCGTCGGTCGCCTTTCTCTTTACGAGCTCCGCAATGATGCCGCGCATGCTCGCACCTCGGCACTTAAGGGCCTTCTGGAAGGTACCCTTAAGGTTCGAGGATTTAGAGGCGACCTCCGCGATCTCCTCCTCGTCCTCCTCTGCCATCCGCTCCAGCTCGGCCAGAGAATAGTCCGCGTACAGAACGCGGGACGCGCCGTAACCGGACCTGGCCCGAGCAGCACGCGCCCGCTGCTCCTTAGCAGCGACCCTCTCCTCCAGGTAAGCGCAACCTAACCTAACCTTTTTTTTTTTTTTTTTTTTTTTTTTTTTTAACCCTTAAATGCATCTGGTTGCCAAAAATCTACGTACCGATTTTTTCGCGATTATCTGTGGACTGATGAACAAGTATCGGATTTTTTTTTCTTTTTGGACGAAAAAATATATTGTCATGTCTGGTAATGACAGTGACAGCGATTATTGCGCTTTTTTTAAAAAAAGTTTCCGTTTGAATGTTAGTAGGCGAACAACTTGGTGTTTTCGATTTTTGTGCAGTTTCTTTTTGTTGTTTTGGAGAAATAAGTCGTAATTTTTGGAAACAAAAATTGAATGTCGATAATTATAAAGGTAAGTTTTGAATATAATTTATAATTTTCAATCAATTTTGGTTATATTTTGATTTTTTACGGAAAAACTGTATGTTGCCGTTTGGCAACGGCATGCGTTTGAGTATTGTCCGGGAATGGTTATTAGCATGTTCGGTTATGGTGTTTTGTTTAATTTTTTCAGCATGAATCGAAGAAGATTGAGTGATAGATGTATAGAAGACTATCTGGCGGCCTTAGAAAATGGATATATATCGGAAGATGACGAAGATATAGGTGATGAAGACGATATTGCGTACTATCCTGATCTTGCTGATTTGTAGCGGGATTTGGAGGACGGGGAAGACGACGCAACTGCTGGAGTTGGCCCGTCTGAAGACGAGGTGAGTGCTGGAGCTGGCCCATCTGAGCTTGAGGATCCTCCGTTGATAGAAAATGAAGGTAATCTCAACAGCAACACCGTGTCACCTCATCGGAGCAGTGTTCCTATTGGGAGGGAAGTTTGGCGAAACCAAAGCAGAGACCTAATCTGGAAGAAGAAGAATTTAGACGTAAATGAAGATCATGTCCGATTCTTAGGGAATGAAGAACTGAGTGCAGAGGTAGCCGAAAAAGAAAGCCAAAGATCAATTCATGGGTGCTCTATAAGAAGGCCAACAAGAACAGATCACACAAACTCATGTCTCTGGCAGATTTCAGGTCCGAGTTGGCAAATACCTTATGTCTCTACAAGAGTTCGGAGATCGTGAGAAGAGGCAGGCCTTCCACCCAGAGCATTGACAGAGAGATAGAGGCAAAAAAACGCAGGGGACCTATGAAGCCAGTCCCAAGTAAGGACGTAAGGACAGATGGTGTTGGCCATCATGAAAGGCGATGTGATAGGAAGAACCGCTGCAAACTTCCAGGATGCAAAGGGTTTACCAGAATAGAATGCACGAAGTGCAAAGTGGCTTTATGCCATACAAAAGACAGAAACTGTTTTGCAATGTTCCACTGCCTTCCCCAATAGTTACACGCATGATGTTGCCAATTGTCCACATACCTATTTTTATGTAATAAATTCATAATTATATACAAAGTTTTTTTTTAAATATTTTTTCCTGTATCATTACTGTGTAAAAAGATGAAAAAAAATACAAAAGTTGAAATTTAAAAAATCATGCATTTAAGGGTTAAACTGGGAAAAAATGCATTACGCATACCCTCCCGTCGGGGGAACGGGAGGGGTATGTGGGACTCCCCGGGCTGACCCGGTATACCCACTAAAACGACCCAGTGTTATTCCCGCGTCGTCCGAGTGGAAGAGGACTGGGAGATCGGCGCAGCCTTAGCGTCCAGTCCTCCTCCGACGACAACCCGCCTAAAGCGGCGGGCCCCTCAAGTCCTCCCCGTTCAGGGGGAGGGCTGGGAATGACCGGCGGAGGTGGTGTGGAGTGCAATGCGGGCGGAGGCGCCCCCGCGCCTATCGCCCGCCCATCACCACCATGAGGAGGGAGAAGACGGCGTCTTCTCCGACCTCTTCTACGCCTACGGAGCGGCGCAGCGAGAGGGTCGTCCTCCCGCGCGCGCTCCGCCGCCTCCTTTTGCGAGATGACATCCTCGCAAAAAGAGGCGACAGCTGCCCAGGACCCCTCACTCTCCAGCATGGCATTCACCACGCCGGGAAGTGAGAGGTCCTGTCCGATCTCCGCTGTTAGACTGCGGCGCGGCTCAGACCAAGCCGGGCACACCTCGAGGGTGTGCTGTGCCGTATCCTCCGCCGCGCCGCAGTCGTGACACGCCGGGGTTTCCTCCCTCCCGATCCGGTGCAGGTGCTTGCCGAAACAGCCGTGGCCTGACAACACCTGCACCAGACGGAATGAGAGGAACCCGTGGGAGCGCTCGAGCCAGTCTCGCAGGACCGGACCGAGCGCGTCCAGGGCTCGGCGGCCAAAGGTGGCGGAGGCGAGGTCGTCCGTCCAATGGACGATGATGGCGTCACTCGCCTCCCGCCGCACGGCCTCCCGCTCCTCCGCGACGGGGCGCTCCCCGAGGGCTTTTCGCCGCGCCGTCCACTCGTACACTCTGGCGAGCACCCACGCCTCCAACTCCCAAGGGGGGGTGCCCGCCAGAGCGCACGCCGCCGAAAAGCCCACCGAGCGGTAGGCCCTCGCCACCCGCAGTGCAATGGCCCTTTGAGGCCTGCGCATAACGGTCGCATTCTCCCTCCTTTGGAGGGATTCCGCCCAGATGGGGGCCCCGTACAGGGCCATGCTCCGCAGGATGCCGGCGTATAAACGCCGGCATCGTGCGTTCGGCCCCCCCAGGTTCGGGAGGAGCCAGGAGAGGGCGTCCGCAGCCCTCAGCAGGCGCGTCGACAGCCCGCTAAAGTGCGGGCCGAAGCGCCACCTGCTGTCCAGCACCAGGCCCAGATACTTCATCTGGGCCTGGACGTCCACCCTGACGCCCTCCACCACAATGTGGGCGTCGGGAGGGCAGCGCTGCCGAGGCCCGTGAAAGAACACGGCCTCGGTCTTGTTCAGCGCCACCCTCAATCCCAGGCGGCGGATCCTCCCTGCCACCAAGGACCCGCCAGCCGAGGCCAGACAGGCCGCCTCCCCGAAACCTAACCTAACCTTTTTTTTTTTTTTTTTTTTTTTTTTTTTTTTTTTTTTTTTTTTTTTTTTTTTTTTTTTTTTTTTTTTTAAACTGGGAAAAAATGCATTACGCATACCCTCCCGTCGGGGGAACGGGAGGGGTATGTGGGACTCCCCGGGCTGACCCGGTATACCCACTAAAACGACCCAGTGTTATTCCCGCGTCGTCCGAGTGGAAGAGGACTGGGAGATCGGCGCAGCCTTAGCGTCCAGTCCTCCTCCGACGACAACCCGCCTAAAGCGGCGGGCCCCTCAAGTCCTCCCCGTTCAGGGGGAGGGCTGGGAATGACCGGCGAGGGTGGTGTGGAGTGCAATGCGGGCGGAGGCGCCCCCGCGCCTATCGCCCGCCCATCACCACCATGAGGAGGGAGAAGACGGCGTCTTCTCCGACCTCTTCTACGCCTGCGGAGCGGCGCAGCGAGAGGGTCGTCCTCCCGCGCGCGCTCCGCCGCCTCCTTTTGCGAGATGACATCCTCGCAAAAAGAGGCGACAGCTGCCCAGGACCCCTCACTCTCCAGCATGGCGTTGACCACGCCGGGAAGTGAGAGGTCCTGCCCGATCTCCGCTGTTAGACTGCGGCGCGGCTCAGACCAAGCCGGGCACACCTCGAGGGTGTGCTGAGCCGTGTCCTCCGCCGCGCCGCAGTCGTGGCACGCCGGGGTCTCCTCCCTCCCTATCCGGTGCAGGTGCTTGCCGAAACAGCCGTGGCCTGACAACACCTGCACCAGACGGAATGAGAGGAACCCGTGGGAGCGCTCGAGCCAGTCTCGCAGGACCGGCCCGAGCGCGTCCAGGGTTCGGCGGCCAAAGGTGGCGGAGGCGAGGTCGTCCGTCCAATGGACGATGATGGCGTCCCTCGCCTCCCGCCGCACGGCCTCCCGCTCCTCCGCGACGGGGCGCTCGCCCAGGGCCTTTCGCCGCGCCGTCCACTCGTACACTCTAGCGAGCACCCACGCCTCCAGCTCCCAAGGAGGGGTGCCCGCCAGAGCGCACGCCGCCGAAAAGCCCACCGAGCGGTAGGCCCTCGCCACCCGCAGTGCAATGGCCCTTTGGGGCCTGCGCATTACTGTCGCATTCTCCCTCCTCTGCAGGGAGTCTGCCCAAATGGGGGCCCCGTACAGGGCCATGCTCCGCAGGATGCCGGCATATAAACGCCGGCATCGTGCGTTCGGCCCCCCCAGGTTCGGGAGGAGCCAGGAGAGGGCGTCCGCAGCCCTCAGCAGGCGCGTCGACAGCCCGCTAAAGTGCGGGCCGAAGCGCCACCTGCTGTCCAGCACCAGGCCCAGATACTTCATCTGGGCCTGGACGTCCACCCTGACGCCCTCCACCACAATGTGGGCGTCGGGAGGGCAGCGCTGCCGAGGCCCGTGAAAGAACACGGCCTCGGTCTTGTTCAGCGCCACCCTCAATCCCAGGCGGCGGATCCTCCCTGCCACCAAGGACCCGCCAGCCGAGGCCAGACAGGCCGCCTCCCCGAAGCTCTTCCCCCGGGCAGTGAGGAGAGTGTCATCCGCGTAGCAGATGACACTCGTGCCCTGGAGAAGAGCTCCCCGCAACAGCCAGTCGAATCCGATGTTCCACAGGGGGGGCCCTAAGACTGACCCCTGCGGAACACCGGACTCGGCGCTGTATCTCCGCATCCTGGCCAGTTTGTCCACAAGGAGGACCTCTCGATCCTTCAAGTAGCTGGCCAGGAGGCTCCTCAAATATTGGGGCACTCCGTGATACCGGAGTGCCTCCAATATGGTGGAGTGGGGAACGGAGTTGAAGGCGTTGGCGATGTCGAACGACACCGCCAACACTCCGTCCCCCGCCTCGACCGCCTCTTTCACCTGGCCCTTCAAAAGGGCCAGCGCGTCGATTGTGGACCGACCCTGTCGGAACCCGAACTGGGCGTCCGACAGGTCCGGCCCCACACCCCGCAAATGGCTCCTGAGCCGGCCGGCGATGATCCCCTCGAACAATTTACCGACCTCATCGAGCAGAACGATGGGCCGGTATGCCGAGGGGGAATCCGCCGGGCGTCCCTCCTTTCGGAGGAGGCATAGCTGCCCCTCCTTCCACAGTTTCGGGAACCTTCCAGCCGTAAAGCACGCGCTGAAGAGTTCCCGAAACCTGTCCTCCATTTGAGCGGCAGCTATGGCCACCACCCGTGCGGGGACGCCGTCCGGCCCAGGAGCCGTCTTCTTCGCGCGGAGGCTAAGCACCCCCGCGCGAAACTCCTCCTCCGTCACCGGAGGTGCCTCCTTTTCCTCCTGCGGAGCCGCCGACTGCGGAGGGTCCATCGCTGGAGGGGTGAAGTCGGTCCTGCGCGGAAACAGAGACCGGACCACCCCATCCAGCAACGCCGGCTCGAGGGTCTCCGTAAGTGGGGGACCATGGGGCCGCAGTTGGTTCCGCGCCGCCCTGTATGGTCTCCCATACGGATCCCTGTCGAGACCCTCCAGCATCTCGGCCCTCGCCGAGTCCTTGGCAGCGCCCATAGCCGACTTGAGGACCGCCTTCGCCTCTCGGTAAGAGGCGTAGAGGCGGTCCTCCTCTGCCTGATTACGGGCGCTGCGCCGGCGGCTCCGCGTGTAGGCCCTTCTGGCCGCCACGCAAGTGGCCCGGAGGCCTGCCAGCTCCTCCGACCACCAATAAACGGCCCGGCGGGGAGGCGGACGCCGAGACCGAGGCATGCTGGAGTTGCACACCTCGGTCAAGGATTCCCTCAGCCGGACCGCTGCGGCGTCAACGTCCGGGGCCCCAACAGGGGGCGACAGCCAGTCCTGGAGGAAGGCCGCCTCCTTGGCTGCCTCCCGGTCCAGGCGAGTGAGAGCCCACCGTGGGAAGGGAGACCTGCCAGAGCGGGCCATCTCCCCACGGGGGCTCTGGGTGGAGATGTCGAACCGCACATAACGGTGGTCCGACAAGGTCTCCACCAACTCCACCCGCCAGTTCACGATGCGTGCGGCTAGCACGGGGGTGGCGAACGAAACGTCCACCACCGACCCTCCCCGTTGCCGCACACACGTGTGGACCGCCCCCCTGTTGAGGAGGGACACACCGCATGACGCCGCCCAAAATTCGACGGCGCGTCCCCGGACGTTGCAAGAGGCAGCTGGATTGCCCCAGGCCACCGACTTGGCGTTCAGGTCGCCCAACACCACGACCTGGCGTGGCGCCGCCCTCCCTACGGCTGCAGTGAGGATCTCCAGGAAATCCTCAAAGTCCGAGAGAGGGCGGTTTGGGGAGAAATAGACCCCAACCAGGGCCAAATCTCCCCACGCGGCGGCCACGTATCCCGGTCCCCTCTCTAAAAGCGAGAGGGGAGGGGAGTCTGTGGAAGACCGCGACACCATTGCCACCAGGCCGTCTCGGTCGCTCAGCCAATGGCCAGGGACCGAGTAAGGCTCGGCGACCACCGCCAAGTCCACCAACCACTCAGCCATGGTCTGCATCAGGAGATCCTGTGCAGCCCGGCAGTGGTTGGTGTTCGCCTGGAGGATGCGATGTTCGATCGACATCAATCGGACATCGCACCCCCCTCCTCCGCAGCCACCGCCGTTCCTGCCTCGGGAACGGCGTTGCCAGCAGCAGGCCCGACTGGCACCTGCGCTTTTCCCCTCTTAAGGGGGGGGTTGCACAACCTCCCCCGCATGATGTGACCTGCTGGGCGGCCACTGGCAGCACACACTACGCAGTGTGGCGTGGCGACCATGCAGGCGGCGGCTTTGTGGCCCTCCTTGCCGCAGCGGTAGCAGGCGTCGGACCTGTCGACGGTGGACGGACAGAGGGCTCGGGTGTGTCCGATGCCGCAGCACTTGAAGCAGCGCAAAGGCTGCTCCCCAAGTGCTCGGACTGCACCCGAGCTGAATCCGACGGCGAGCCGACCTTTCTCAAGGACGGCTTTGGCAGCGACGACCGGGCACTCGAGCCGGATAGTGCCCATGCCGCCGCGGCCAGGCCTGATGTCCCGACCCCGTACCTCCGCGACGCTGCAACCCCCGATCGCTGCGACCGCCGCCACCACCTCCTCCTTGGTGACCGAGTCGTCAAGATCGGTCACCTCGAAGGCAGCCGACTTGACTGGTCGGGCCACCTTGGCAGCGTCCGCGATGACCTCCTGCAGCTTGGCTGCAAAGAGGTCAGCGCTGGCGCTGCCCTCCGCCCCCGGGAACTCGAAAATTCGAGCCCCGGTTTCCGTCCGCCGGCAAGAAACTTTGCCGATCCCCAATTGGGTAGGATCGGCATTTGCACGCGCCCGCAACAGGATCGACGCGTAAGTTTCCCCGCGTTCCGCAGCCTCCGCGGTGAGTGTCACCACGACGGCTGCGGACTTTGGGGGAACGAGTTTCCCCTTCCTCTTCTTCTTGCCCCTGCCAGCCGCCTGCGACTGACTTGGAGGCGTGGTGGCGGGGACGGCAGGGGCGGCCGCTGCCGCCTTTCTGCCCTTCCCCTTCCTCCCCCTCCCCCCAGTCGCCTGCGACTGGCCGGGATGCGTAGAGGCGGGGACGGCAGAGACGGCCGTCGCCGTCTTTTTCCCCTTACCCTTCCCCTTCCCCTTCCGGACCACTTCAGTCCAACCCGGCTGGTTGGACGGAGTGGTGGAAGGGAGAAGGGCATCCTCCACTTGCGAGGACGGCCCCGGCTCGGCTCGCCTCTTGTCCGCCGCGAGCGGCGGTCGGAGGCGCTTCTCCGGCAGGAGCCGGTCCTCTATGCCTGCTAGGCAGGCTCTGGTGAAGGCCCGCTCCTCCATAACCACCTTGCGGATGACATCCTCAAGGTTGGTGGAGGAGGGGGCCTCCGCCGCAGGTCTTGGTTCGGCCTGACTCGGCCGGGCCATGACATCAGCCAGCTTCTGATGAAGCTGGCTGACCTCCAGCTTAAGGCGATCGACGGTCGCCTGCAATTGGCGAGTCTCGTCGCTCGCCTTGCGCCCCACGAGCTCCGCAACGATGCCGCGCATGCTCGCAGCACGGCACTTAAGGGCCTTTTGAAACGTGCCCTTAAGGTTTGAGGACTTGGAGGCGACCTCCGCGATCTCCTCCTCGTCCTCCTCCGCCATGCGCGCCAGCTCGGCCAAGGAGTAGTCCGAGTAAAGCACGCGGGACGCACCGTACCCAGACTTGGCCCGAGCAGCACGCACCCGCTGCTCCTTAGCAGCAACCTGCTCCTCCAGGTCCTGCTGCTGCTGCGCCCGCCGAGCCAAGTCCAGATGCCGCTGAGCGTCCGCGAGACCCACTACGTGGGTGTCTGCGGCTTTCGTCGGCCTCTTGGCCTTGGACCTCCTTGCTGAGCTCGAGGAGCCCTCGGACCCTTCCTTAAGGAAGGCCCGCTTACGCGACCTTGAGTCGCCTGCGTCCGAGACGCTAAGTAGGGACTCGTCGTCGGAATCTGACGGGTCCACCCTTCCGAAGAAGCTAGCCGCAGACGGCGCGCGGCTAGCTTCAGACGCTGAAGCGTCAGATTGGCCCTGAGAAGGGCCTTTTGGTTGGCCCTGAGAAGGGCCTTTGGGTTGGCCCTGAGAAGGGCCTTTTTTAAAACGCCCGCAGGCGTCCCGCGGGGGCGTAGGCATAGCCTTCCGCATGTTCGCAGTCAACAACGCAATTAAAATGAAGCTACGAGATCACAGAGCACTTTAGCCGTACCCAGTCTGCCACTCCGTTACGGTGACAAACTGGGCCGTTTCCAGGGGACGCGACGTGGACGCAAGCTCTGTGGGGGGTCCCCCAACCTAACCTTTTTTTTTTTTTTTTTTTTTTTTTTTTTTTTTAAACTGGGAAAAAATGCATTACGCATACCCTCCCGTCGGGGGAACGGGAGGGGTATGTGGGACTCCCCGGGCTGACCCGGTATACCCACTAAAACGACCCAGTATTATTCCCGCGTCGTCCGAGTGGAAGAGGACTGGGAGATCGGCGCAGCCTTAGCGTCCAGTCCTCCTCCGACGACAACCCGCCTAAAGCGGCGGGCCCCTCAAGTCCTCCCCGTTCAGGGGGAGGGCTGGGAATGACCGGCGAGGGTGGTGTGGAGTGCAATGCGGGCGGAGGCGCCCCCGCGCCTATCGCCCGCCCATCACCACCATGAGGAGGGAGAAGACGACGTCTTCTCCGACCTCTTCTGCGCCTGCGGAGCGGCGCAGCGAGAGGGTCGTCCTCCCGCGCGCGCTCCGCCGCCTCCTTTTGCGAGATGACATCCTCGCAAAAAGAGGCGACAGCTGCCCAGGACCCCTCACTCTCCAGCATGGCGTTGACCACGCCGGGAAGTGAGAGGTCCTGTCCGATCTCCGCTGTTAGACTGCGACGCGGCTCAGACCAAGCCGGGCACACCTCGAGGGTGTGCTGAGCCGTGTCCTCCGCCGCGCCGCAGTCGTGGCACGCCGGGGTCTCCTCCCTCCCGATCCGGTGCAGGTGCTTGCCGAAACAGCCGTGGCCTGACAACACCTGCACCAGACGGAATGAGAGGAACCCGTGGGAGCGCTCGAGCCAGTCTCGCAGGACCGGACCGAGCGCGTCCAACGTTCGGCGGCCAAAGGTGGCGGAGGCGAGGTCGTCCGTCCAATGGACGATGATGGCGTCCCTCGCCTCCCGCCGCACGGCCTCCCGCTCCTCCGCGACGGGGCGCTCCCCGAGGGCCTTTCGTCGCGCCGTCCACTCGTACACTCTGGCGAGCACCCACGCCTCCAGCTCCCAAGGAGGGGTGCCCGCCAGAGCGCATGCCGCCGAAAAGCCCACGGAGCGGTAGGCCCTCGCCACCCGCAGTGCAATGGCCCTTTGTGGCCTGCGCATGGCGGTTGCGTTCTCCCTCCTGTGGAGGGAGTCCGCCCAGATGGGGGCCCCGTACAGGGCCATGCTTCGCAGGATGCCGGCATATAGGCGCCGGCATCGTGCGTTGGGCCCTCCCAGGTTGGGGAGGAGCCAGGAGAGGGCGTCCGCAGCCCTCAGCAGGCGCGTCGACAGCCCGCTAAAGTGCGGGCCGAAGCGCCACCTGCTGTCCAACACCAGGCCCAGATACTTCATCTGGGCCTGGACGCCCACCCTGACGCCCTCCACCATAATGTGGGCGTCTGGAGGGCAGCGCTGCCGAGGCCCGTGAAAGAACACGGCCTCGGTCTTGTTCAGCGCCACCCTCAATCCCAGGCGGCGGATCCTCCCTGCCACCAAGGACCCGCCAGCCGAGGCCAGACAGGCCGCCTCCCCGAAGCTCTTCCCCCGGGCAGTGAGGAGAGTGTCATCCGCGTAGCAGATGACACTCGTGCCCCGGAGAAGAGCTCCCCGCAACAGCCAGTCAAAGCCGATGTTCCACAGGGGGGGTCCTAAGACTGACCCCTGCGGAACACCGGACTCCGCGCTGTACCTCCGCATCCTGGCCAGTTTGTCCACAAGGAGGACCTCTCGATCCTCCAAGTAGCTGGCCAGGAGGCTCCTCAAGTATTGGGGCACTCCGTGATACCGGAGTGCCTCCAATATGGTGGAGTGGGGAACGGAGTTGAAGGCGTTGGCTATGTCGAATGACACCGCCAACACTCCGTCCCCCGCCTCGACCGCCTCTTTCACCTGGCCCTTAAGAAGGGCCAGCGCGTCGATGGTGGACCGGCCCTGTCGGAAACCGAACTGGGCGTCCGACAGGTCCGGCCCTACACCCTGCAAATGGCTCCTGAGCCGGCTGGCGATGATCCCCTCGAACAATTTACCGACCTCATCGAGCAGAACGATGGGCCGGTATGCCGAGGGGGAATCCGCCGGGCGTCCCTCCTTTCGGAGGAGGCATAGCTGCCCCTCCTTCCACAGTTTCGGGAACCTTCCAGCCGCAAAGCACGCGCTGAAGAGTTCCCGAAACCTGTCCTGCATTTGAGCGGCAGCTATGGCCACCACCCGTGCGGGGACGCCGTCCGGCCCAGGAGCCGTCTTCTTCTCGCGGAGGCTAAGCACCCCCGCGCGAAACTCCTCCTCCGTAACGGGAGGCACCTCCTCCTGCGCCTGCGGAGCCGCCGACTGCGGAGGGTCCATTGCTGGTGGGGTGAAGTCGGTCCTGCGCGGAAACAGAGACCGGACCACCCCATCCAGCAACGCCGGCTCGAGGGTCTCCGTAAGTGGGGGACCATGGGGCCGCAGTTGGTTCCGCGCCGCCCTGTATGGTCTCCCATACGGATCCCTGTCGAGACCCTCCAGCATCTCGGCCCTCGCCGAGTCCTTGGCAGCGCCCATAGCCGACTTGAGGACCGCCTCTGCCTCTCGGTAAGAGGCGTAGAGGCGGTCCTCCTCTGCCTGATTACGGGCGCTGCGCCGGCGGCTCCGCGTGTAGGCCCTTCTGGCCGCCACGCAAGTGGCCCGGAGGCCCGCCAGCTCCTCTGACCACCAATAAACGGCCCGGCGGGGAGGCGGACGCCGAGACCGAGGCATGCTGGAGTTGCACACCTCGGTCAGGGATTCCCTCAGCCGGACCGCTGCGGCGTCAACGTCCGGGGCCCCAACAGGGGGCGACAGCCAGTCTTGGAGGAAGGCCGCCTCCTTGGCTGCCTCCCGGTCCAAGCGAGTGAGAGCCCACCGTGGGAAGGGAGACCTGCCAGAGCGGGCCATCTCCCCACGGGGGCTCTGGGTGGAGATGTCGAACCGTACATAACGGTGGTCCGACAAGGTCTCCACCAACTCCACCCGCCAGTTCACAATGCGTGCGGCTAGCACGGGGGTGGCGAACGAAACGTCCACCACCGACCCTCCCCGTTGCCGCACACACGTGTGGACCGCCCCCCTGTTGAGGAGGGACACGCCGCATGACGCCGCCCAAAACTCGACGGCGCGACCCCGGACGTTGCAGGAGGCGGCTGGGTTGCCCCAGGCTACCGACTTGGCGTTCAGGTCGCCTAACACCACGACCTGGCGTGGCGCCGCCCTCCCTACGGCTGCAGTGAGAATCTCCAGGAAATCCTCAAAGTCCGAGAGAGGGCGGTTAGGGGAGAAATAGACCCCAACCAGGGCCAAATCTCCCCACGCGGCGGCCACGTATCCCGGTCCCCTCTCTAAAAGCGAGAGGGGAGGGGAGTCTGTGGAAGACCGCGACACCAACGCCACCAGGCCGTCTCGGTCGCCCAGCCAATGGCCGGGGACCGAGTAAGGCTCGGCGACCACCGCCAAGTCCACCAACCACTCAGCCATGGTCTGCATCAGGAGGTCCTGTGCAGCCCGGCAGTGGTTGGTGTTCGCCTGGAGGATGCGATGTTCGATTGTATCCATCAATCGGACATCGCACCCCCCTCCTCCGCAGCCACCGCCGTTCCTACCTCGGGAACGGCAGTGTCAGCAACAGGCCCGACTGGCACCTGCGCTTTACCCCTCTGAGGGGGAGGATTGCACAACCTCCCCCTCATCACATGGCCTGCCGGGCGTCCCCTCGCAGCACAGACGGCGCAGTGCGGCTTGGCGACCGCGCAGGAGGCGGCTTTGTGGCCCTCTGTGCCGCAGCGGTAGCAGGTCTCCGACCTGTCCACCGCCGACGGGCACAGGGCTCGGGTGTGGCCGATGCCGCAGCACCTGAAGCAGCGCAGAGGCTGCTCCTCAAGGGCCCGGACTGCACCCGAGCTGAAGCCGACGCAGAGCCGACCCCTGCTAACGACCGCTTTTGCAACGGCGACTGGGCACTCGAGCCGAATAGTGCCCATGCCGCCGCGGCCGGGCCTGATGTCCCGGCCTTGCACCGCTGCGACACCGCAGCCCCCAATGGCTGCGACCGCCGCCACCACCTCCTCCTTGGTGACCGAGTCATCAAGACCGGTCACTTCGATGGTCGCCGACTTCACCGGTCGGGCCACCTTGGCAGCGTCTGCGATGACCTCCTGCAGCTTGGCTGCAAAGAGGTCAGCGCTGGCGCTGCCCTCCGCCCCCGGGAACTCGAATATTCGAGCCCCGGTTTCGGTCCGCCTGCAAGAAAGCTTGCCGATCCCCAGTTGGGCGGGATCGGCATTGGCACGCGCCCGCACCAAAATGGAGGCGTAGGTTTCCCCGCGCTCCGCAGCCTCCGCGGTGAGCGTCACCACGACGGCTGCGGACCTCGGGGGAACCAATTTCCCCTTCCTCTTCTTCTTGCTCCCGCCAGCCGCCCGCGACTGACTGGGAGGCGTGGTGACGGGGACGGCAGGTCCGGGCGTTGCCGGCCTTTTGCCCTTCCCCTTCCCCTTTCCCTTCTCAGTCGCCCGCGACCGGCTGGGAGTCGTGGTGGCAGGGACGGCAGGGACGGCTGTTGCCGTCTTTTTCCCCCTGCCCTTCCCCTTCCGGACCACTTCAGTCCAACCCGGCTGGTTGGACGGAGTAGTGGAAGGGAGAAGGGCGTCCTCCCCTTGCGAGGACGGCCCCGGCTCAGCTCGCCTCTTGTCCGCCGCGAGCGGCGGTCGAAGGCGCTTCTCCGGCAGGAGCCGGTCCTCTATGCCTGCTAGGCAGGCTCTGGTGAAGGCCCTCTCCTCCATGACAACCTTGCGGATGACATCCTCAAGGTTGGTGGGGGTGGGGGCCTCCGCCGCAGGTCTCGGTTCGGTCTGCTGTGGCCGGGCCGTGGCTTCAGCTAGTTTTGTGTGGAGCTGGCTGACCTCCGCCTGCAAGCGATCGACGGTCGCCTGCAGTTGCCGCGTTTCGTCGGTGGTCTTGCGTTGGACTAGCTCCAACACAATGCCACGCATGCTCGCGGCCCGGCTCTTAAGGGCCTTCTGGAAGGTCCCTTTTAGATTGGAGGACTTGGAGGCGACCTCCGCGATCTCCTCCTCGTCCTCCTCCGCCAACCGTTCCAGGTCGGCTACAGAGTAGTCCGCGTACAGGACGCGGGACGCGCCGTAACCGGACTTTGCTCGGGCGGCACGCGCCCGCTGCTCCTTGGCAGCAACCTGCTCTTCTAGGTCCTGCTGTTTCTGTGCCCGCCGAGCCAGGTCCAACTGGCGTTGGGCGGTCGCGAGACCCACATCATGTGTGTCTGCGGCTGTCGTCGGCTTTTTGGCCTTCGACTTCCTCACCGAACCCGAGCCCGAGGAGCCTTCTGACCCTCCCTTCCGATACGCACGCTTACGCGAACGTGAGTCGCCCGCATCTGAGACGCTTATAATGGACTCATTTTCGGAGTCCGAAACGTCGTCCGCTCTTCCAAAGAAGCTAGCCGCAGACGGCGCGCGGCTAGCCTCTGACGCCGAAGCGTCGGAGAGGCCCTGAGAAGGGCCTTTTGGTTGGCCCTGAGAAGGGCCTTTGGGTTGGCCCTGAGAAGGGCCTTTTTGAAAACGCCCGCAGGCGTCCCGCGGGGGCATAGGCATAGCCTTCCGCATGTTCGCAATTAAAAAGGCAAGATAAAAACAGTAATTACGAGATCACAGAGAACTTTGGCCGTACCCAGTATGCCACTCCGTTACGGTGACAAACTGGGCCGTTTCCAGGGGACGCGACGTGGACGCAAACTCTGTGGGGGGTCCCCCCCCCCAACCTAACCTAACCTTTTTTTTTTTTTTTTTTTTTTTTTTTTTTTTAAACTGGGAAAAAATGCATTACGCATACCCTCCCGTCGGGGGAACGGGAGGGGTATGTGGGACTCCCCGGGCTGACCCGGTATACCCACTAAAACGACCCAGTGTTATTCCCGCGTCGTCCGAGTGGAAGAGGACTGGGAGATCGGCGCAGCCTTAGCGTCCAGTCCTCCTCCGACGACAACCCGCCTAAAGCGGCGGGCCCCTCAAGTCCTCCCCGTTCAGGGGGAGGGCTGGGAATGACCGGCGGAGGTGGTGTGGAGTGCAATGCGGGCGGAGGCGCCCCCGCGCCTATCGCCCGCCCATCACCACCATGAGGAGGGAGAAGACGGCGTCTTCTCCGACCTCTTCTGCGCCTGCGGAGCGGCGCAGCGAGAGGGTCGTCCTCCCGCGCGCGCTCCGCCGCCTCCTTTTGCGAGATGACATCCTCGCAAAAAGAGGCGACAGCTGCCCAGGACCCCTCACTCTCCAGCATGGCGTTGACCACGCCGGGAAGTGAGAGGTCCTGTCCGATCTCCGCTGTTAGACTGCGGCGCGGCTCAGACCAAGCCGGGCACACCTCGAGGGTGTGCTGAGCCGTGTCCTCCGCCGCGCCGCAGTCGTGGCACGCCGGGGTCTCCTCCCTCCCGATCCGGTGCAGGTGCTTGCCGAAACAGCCGTGGCCTGACAACACCTGCACCAGACGGAATGAGAGGAACCCGTGGGAGCGCTCGAGCCAGTCTCGTAGGACCGGACCGAGCGCGTCCAATGTACGGCGGCCAAAGGTGGCGGAGGCGAGGTCCTCTGTCCAATGGACGATGATGGCGTCCCTCGCCTCCCGCCGCACGGCCTCCCGCTCCTCCGCGACGGGGCGCTCGCCGAGGGCCCTTCGCCGCGCCGTCCACTCGTACACTCTGGCGAGCACCCACGCCTCCAACTCCCAAGGAGGGGTGCCCGCCAGAGCGCACGCCGCCGAAAAGCCCACCGAGCGGTAGGCCCTCGCCACCCGCAGTGCAATGGCCCTTTGAGGCCTGCGCATCACGGTCGCATTCTCCCTCCTTTGGAGGGAGTCCGCCCAGATGGGGGCCCCGTACAGGGCCATGCTCCGCAGGATGCCGGCGTATAAACGCCGGCATCGTGCGTTGGGCCCTCCCAGGTTCGGGAGGAGCCAGGAGAGGGCGTCCGCAGCCCTCAGCAGGCGCGTCGACAGCCCGCTAAAGTGCGGGCCGAAGCGCCACCTGCTGTCCAACACCAGGCCCAGATACTTCATCTGGGCCTGGACGCCCACCCTGACGCCCTCCACCACAATGTGGGCGTCGGGAGGGCAGCGCTGCCGAGGCCCGTGAAAGAACACGGCCTCGGTCTTGTTCAGCGCCACCCTCAATCCCAGGCGGCGGATCCTCCCTGCCACCAAGGACCCGCCAGCCGAGGCCAGACAGGCCGCCTCCCCGAAGCTCTTCCCCCGGGCAGTGAGGAGAGTGTCATCCGCGTAGCAGATGACACTCGTGCCCTGGAGAAGAGCCCCCCGTAACAGCCAGTCGAAGCCGATGTTCCACAGGGGGGGCCCTAAGACAGACCCCTGCGGAACACCGGACTCCGCGCCGTACCTCCGCAACCTGGCCAGTTTGTCCACAAGGAGGACCTCTCGATCCTCCAAGTAGCTGGCCAGGAGGCTCCTCAAATATTGGGGCACTCCGTGGTACCGGAGTGCCTCCAATATGGTGGAGTGGGGAACGGAGTTGAAGGCGTTGGCTATGTCGAACGACACTGCCAACACTCCGTCCCCCGCCTCCACCGCCCCTTTCACCTGGCCCTTAAGAAGGGCCAGCGCGTCGATGGTGGACCGGCCCTGTCGGAAACCGAACTGGGCGTCTGACAGGTCCGGCCCTACACCCTGCAGATGGCTCCTGAGCCGGCTGGCGATGATCCCCTCGAACAATTTACCGACCTCATCGAGCAGAACGATGGGCCGGTATGCCGAGGGGGAATCCGCCGGGCGTCCCTCCTTTCGGAGGAGGCACAGCTGCCCCTCCTTCCACAGTTTCGGGAACCTTCCAGCCGTAAAGCACGCGCTGAAGAGTTCCCGAAACCTGTCCTCCATTTGAGTGGCAGCTATGGCCACCACCCGTGCGGGGACGCCGTCCGGCCCAGGAGCCGTCTTCTTCGCGCGGAGGCTAAGCACCCCCGCGCGAAACTCCTCCTCCGTCACTGGAGGTACCTCCTCCTCTGGCGGAGCCGCCGCCTGCGGAGGGTCCATCGTTGGTGGGGTGAAGTCGGTCCTGCGCGGAAACAGAGACCGGACCACCCCATCCAGCAACGCCGGCTCGAGGGTCTCCGTAAGTGGGGGACCATGGGGCCGCAGTTGGTTCCGCGCCGCCCTGTATGGTCTCCCATACGGATCCCTGTCGAGACCCTCCAGCATCTCGGCCCTCGCCGAGTCCTTGGCAGCGCCCATAGCCGACTTGAGGACCGCCTTTGCCTCTCGGTAAGAGGCGTAGAGGCGGTCCTCCTCTGCCTGATTACGGGCGCTGCGCCGGCGGCTCCGCGTGTAGGCCCTTCTGGCCGCCACGCAGGTGGCTCGTAGGCCCGCCAGCTCCTCTGACCACCAATAAACGGCCCGGCGGGGAGGCGGACGCCGAGACCGAGGCATGCTGGAGTTGCAAACCTCGGTCAAGGATTCCCTCAGCCGGACCGCTGCGGCGTCAACGTCCGGGGCCCCAACAGGGGGCGACAGCCAGTCTTGGAGGAAGGCCGCCTCCTTGGCTGCCTCCCGGTCCAGGCGAGTGAGAGCCCACCGTGGGAAAGGAGACCTGCCAGAGCGGGCCATCTCCCCACGGGGGCTCTGGGTGGAGATGTCGAACCGCACATAACGGTGGTCCGACAAGGTCTCCACCAACTCCACCCGCCAGTTCACAATGCGTGCGGCCAGCACGGGGGTGGCGAACGAAACGTCCACCACCGACCCTCCCCGCTGCCGCACACACGTGTGGACCGCCCCCCTGTTGAGGAGGGACACACCGCATGACGCCGCCCAAAATTCGACGGCGCGTCCCCGGACGTTGCATGAGGCAGCTGGATTGCCCCAGGCCACCGACTTGGCGTTCAGGTCGCCCAACACCACGACCTGGCGTGGCGCCGCCCTCCCTACGGCTGCAGTGAGGATCTCCAGGAAATCCTCAAAGTCCGAGAGAGGGCGGTTTGGGGAGAAATAGACCCCAACCAGGGCCAAATCCCCCCACGCGGCGGCCACGTATCCCGGTCCCCTCTCTAAAAGCGAGAGGGGAGGGGAGTCTGTGGAAGACCGCGACACCAACGCCACCAGGCCGTCTCGGTCGCCCAGCCAATTGCCAGGGACCGAGTAGGGCTCGGCGACCACCGCCAAGTCCACCAACCACTCAGCCATGGTCTGCATCAGGAGATCCTGTGCAGCCCGGCAGTGGTTGGTGTTCGCCTGGAGGATGCGATGTTCGATTGTATCCATCAATCGGACATCGCACCCCCCTCCTCCGCAGCCACCGCCGTTCCAGCCTCGGGAACGGCGATGCTAGCAGCAGGCCCGACCGGCACCTGCGCTTTGCCCTTCTTAAGGGGGGGGTTGCATAACCTCCCCCTCATTACGTGGCCTGCTGGGCGACCACTGGCAGCACACACTACACAGTGCGGCTTGGCGACCGTGCAGGAGGCGGCTTTGTGGCCCTCCTTTCCGCAGCGGTAGCAGGTCTCTGACCTGTCCACCGCTGACGGGCACAGGGCTCGGGTGTGCCCGATGCCGCAGCACCGGAAGCAGCGCAGAGGCTGCTCCTCTAGGGCCCGGACTGCACCCGAGCTAAAGCCGACAAGGAGGCGTCCTTTTGAAAGGACGGCTTTGGCAGCGGCGACAGGGCACTCGAGCCGAATAGTGCCCATGCCGCCGCGGCCGGGCCTAATGTCCCGGCCTTGCACCGCTGCGACGCCGCAGCCCCCAATGGCTGCGACCGCCGCCACCACCTCCTCCTTGGTGACCGAGTCGTCAAGACCGGTCACCTCTATGGTTGCCGACTTCACCGGTCGGGCCACCTTGGCAGCGTCCGCGATGACCTCTTGCAGCTTGGCTGCAAAGAGGTCAGCGTTGGCGCTGCCCTCCGCCCCCGGGAACTCGAATATTCGAGCCCCGGTTTCGGTCCGCCTGCAAGAAAGCTTGCCGATCCCCAGTTGGGCGGGATCGGCATTGGCACGCGCCCGCACCAAAATGGAGGCGTAGGTTTCCCCGCGTTCCGCAGCCTCCGCGGTGAGCGTCACCACGACGGCTGCGGACCTCGGGGGAACCAATTTCCTCTTTCCCTTCTTCTTGCTCCCGCCAGCCGCCCGCGACTGACTGGGAGGCGTGGTGACGGGGACGGCAGGTCCGGGCGTTGCCGGCCTTTTGCCCTTCCCCTTCCCCTTTCCCTTCTCAGTCGCCCGCGACCGGCTGGGAGTCGTGGTGGCAGGGACGGCAGGGACGGCTGTTGCCGTCTTTTTCCCCCTGCCCTTCCCCTTCCGGGCCACTTCGGTCCAACCCTGCTGGTTGGACGGAGTGGTGGAAGGGAGAAGGGCGTCATCCTCTTGCGAGGACGGCCCCGGCTCGGCCCGCCTCTTGTCCGCCGCAAGCGGTGGTCGGAGGCGCTTCTCCGGCAAGAGCCGGTCCTCAATGCCTGCCAAGCAGGCTCTAGTGAAGGCCCTCTCCTCCATTACCACCTTGCGGATGATATCCTCAAGGTTGGTGGGGGTAGGGGCCTCCGCCGCAGGTCTTGGTTCGGCCTGACTTGGCCGAGCCATGACATCAGCCAGCTTCTGATGAAGCTGGCTGACCTCAAGCTTGAGGCGATCGACGGTCGCCTGCAATTTGCGCGATTCGTCGGTCGCCTCACGCTGGACCAACTCCTCGATAATGGCGCGCATGCTTGCGGCACGGCACTTAAGGGCCTTTTGAAAAGTGCCCTTAAGATTAGAGGACTTGGAGGCGACCTCCGCGATCTCCTCCTCGTCCTCTTCCGCCATGCGCGCCAGTTCGGCCAAGGACTGGTCCGCGTATAGCACGCGGGACGCGCCGTAACCGGACTTGGCCCGAGCAGCACGCGCCCGCTGCTCCTTTGCAGCGACCCTCTCCTCCAGGTCCTGCTGCTGCTGCGTCCGCCGAGCCAAGTCCAGCTGCCGCTGGGCGTCCGCGAGACCGACCAGGTGGGTGTCCGCGGCTGTCGTCGGCCTCTTGGCCTTCGACCTCCTGGCTGAGCCCGAGGAGCCCTCGGACCCCTCCTTGAGGAAGGCCCGCTTCCGCGACCGGGAGTCGCCCGCGTCCGAGACGCTGATGACAGACTCGTCGTCGGAATCTGTCATGTCCCTTCCGAAGAAGCTAGCCGCAGACGGCGCGCGGCTAGCTTCGGACGCTGACGCGTCGGAGTGGCCCTGAGAAGGGCCTTTTGGTTGGCCCTGAGAAGGGCCTTTTGGTTGGCCCTGAGAAGGGCCTTTGGGTTGGCCCTGAGAAGGGCCTTTTAAAAACCGCCCGGAGGCGTCCCGCGGGGGTTTTGGCATAGCCACAGCAGGTTCGTAGAAAGCAGGCAACAATAAAATACGTAGCTACGAAGGTACAGAGCTCTTTGGCCGTACCCAGTCTGCCACTCCGTTACGGTGACAAACTGGGCCGTTTCCAGGGGACGCGACGTGGACGCAAGCTCTGTGGGGGGTCCCCCAACCTAACCTAACCTTTTTTTTTTTTTTTTTTTTTTTTTTTTTTTTTTTTTTTAAACTGGGAAAAAATGCATTACGCATACCCTCCCGTCGGGGGAACGGGAGGGGTATGTGGGACTCCCCGGGCTGACCCGGTATACCCACTAAAACGACCCAGTGTTATTCCCGCGTCGTCCGAGTGGAAGAGGACTGGGAGATCGGCGCAGCCTTAGCGTCCAGTCCTCCTCCGACGACAACCCGCCTAAAGCGGCGGGCCCCTCAAGTCCTCCCCGTTCAGGGGGAGGGCTGGGAATGACCGGCGAGGGTGGTGTGGAGTGCAATGCGGGCGGAGGCGCCCCCGCGCCTATCGCCCGCCCATCACCACCATGAGGAGGGAGAAGACGGCGTCTTCTCCGACCTCTTCTGCGCCTGCGGAGCGGCGCAGCGAGAGGGTCGTCCTCCCGCGCACGCTCCGCCGCCTCCTTTTGCGAGATGACATCCTCGCAAAAAGAGGCGACAGCTGCCCAGGACCCCTCACTCTCCAGCATGGCATTCACCACGCCGGGAAGTGAGAGGTCCTGTCCGATCTCCGCTGTTAGACTGCGGCGCGGCTCAGACCAAGCCGGGCACACCTCGAGGGTGTGCTGAGCCGTGTCCTCCGCCGCGCCGCAGTCGTGACACGCCGGGGTTTCCTCCCTCCCGATCCGGTGCAGGTGCTTGCCGAAACAGCCGTGGCCTGACAACACCTGCACCAGACGGAATGAGAGGAACCCGTGGGAGCGCTCGAGCCAGTCTCGCAGGACCGGACCGAGCGCGTCCAGGGTTCGGCGGCCAAAGGTGGCGGAGGCGAGGTCGTCCGTCCAATGGACGAT
This sequence comes from Lacanobia oleracea, assembly GCA_950371165.1. Classification (NCBI taxonomy): domain Eukaryota; kingdom Metazoa; phylum Arthropoda; class Insecta; order Lepidoptera; family Noctuidae; genus Lacanobia; species Lacanobia oleracea. The sequence continues at coordinate 29,925,694 of OX493388.1, read as the reverse complement.
GATGGCGTCCCTCGCCTCCCGCCGCACGGCCTCCCGCTCCTCCGCGACGGGGCGCTCCCCGAGGGCCTTTCGCCGCGCCGTCCACTCGTACACTCTGGCGAGCACCCATGCCTCCAACTCCCAAGGAGGGGTGCCCGCCAGAGCGCACGCCGCCGAAAAGCCCACCGAGCGATAGGCCCTCGCCACCCGCAGTGCAATGGCCCTTTGGGGCCTGCGCATGGCAGTTGCGTTCTCCCTCCTGTTGAGGGAGTCCGCCCAGATGGGGGCCCCGTACAGGGCCATGCTCCGCAGGATGCCGGCATATAAACGCCGGCATCGTGCGTTCGGCCCCCCCAGATTCGGGAGGAGCCAGGAGAGGGCGTCCGCAGCCCTCAGCAGGCGCGTCGACAGCCCGCTAAAGTGCGGGCCGAAGCGCCACCTGCTGTCCAACACCAGGCCCAGATACTTCATCTGGGCCTGGACGCCAACCCTGACGCCTTCGACCACAATGTGGGCGTCTGGAGGGCAGCGCTGCCGAGGCCCGTGAAAGAACACGGCCTCGGTCTTGTTCAGCGCCACCCTCAATCCCAGGCGGCGGATCCTCCCTGCCACCAAGGACCCGCCAGCCGAGGCCAGACAGGCCGCCTCCCCGAAGCTCTTCCCCCGGGCAGTAAGGAGAGTGTCATCCGCGTAGCAGATGACACTCGTGCCCTGGAGAAGAGCTCCCCGCAACAGCCAGTCGAATCCGATGTTCCACAGGGGGGGCCCTAAGACTGACCCCTGCGGAACACCGGACTCGGCGCTGTATCTCCGCATCCTGGCCAGTTTGTCCACAAGGAGGACCTCTCGATCCTCCAAGTAGCTGGCCAGGAGTCTCCTCAAATATTGGGGCACTCCGTGATACCGGAGTGCCTCCAATATGGTGGAGTGGGGAACGGAATTGAAGGCGTTGGCGATGTCGAACGACACCGCCAACACTCCGTCCCCCGCCTCGATCGCCTCTTTCACCTGGCCCTTCAAAAGGGCCAGCGCGTCGATTGTGGACCGACCCTGTCGGAACCCGAACTGGGCGTCCGACAGGTCCGGCCCCACGCCCCGCAAATGGCTCCTGAGCCGGCCGGCGATGATCCCCTCGAACAATTTACCGACCTCATCGAGCAGAACGATGGGCCGGTATGCCGAGGGGGAATCCGCCGGGCGTCCCTCCTTTCGGAGGAGGCATAGCTGCCCCTCCTTCCACAGTTTCGGGAACCTTCCAGCCGTAAAGCACGCGCTGAAGAGTTCCCGAAACCTGTCCTCCATTTGAGCGGCAGCTATGGCCACCACCCGTGCGGGGACGCCGTCCGGCCCAGGAGCCGTCTTCTTCGCGCGGAGGTTAAGAACCCCCGCGCGAAACTCCTCCTCCGTCACTGGAGGTGCTTCCTCCTCCTCCTGCGGAGCCGCCGACTGTGGAGGGTCCATCGCTGGAGGGGTGAAGTCGGTCCTGCGCGGAAACAGAGACCGGACCACCCCATCCAGCAACGCCGGCTCGAGGGTTTCCGTCAATGGGGGACCATGGGGCCGCAGTTGGTTCCGCGCCGCCCTATATGGTCTCCCATACGGATCCCTGTCGAGACCCTCCAGCATCTCGGCCCTCGCCGAGTCCTTGGCAGCGCCCATAGCCGACTTGAGGACCGCCTTTGCCTCTCGGTAAGAGGCGTAGAGGCGGTCCTCCTCTGCCTGACTACGAGCGCTGCGCCGGCGGCTCCGCGTGTAGGCCCTTCTGGCCGCCACGCAAGTGGCCCGGAGGCCCGCCAGCTCCTCTAACCTTTTTTTTTTTTTTTTTTTTTTTTTTAAACTGGGAAAAAATGCATTACGCATACCCTCCCGTCGGGGGAACGGGAGGGGTATGTGGGACTCCCCGGGCTGACCCGGTATACCCACTAAAACGACCCAGTGTTATTCCCGCGTCGTCCGAGTGGAAGAGGACTGGGAGATCGGCGCAGCCTTAGCGTCCAGTCCTCCTCCGACGACAACCCGCCTAAAGCGGCGGGCCCCTCAAGTCCTCCCCGTTCAGGGGGAGGGCTGGGAATTACCGGCGGAGGTGGTGTGGAGTGCAATGCGGGCGGAGGCGCCCCCGCGCCTATCGCCCGCCCATCACCACCATGAGGAGGGAGAAGACGGCGTCTTCTCCGACCTCTTCTGCGCCTGCGGAGCGGCGCAGCGAGAGGGTCGTCCTCCCGCGCACGCTCCGCCGCCTCCTTTTGCGAGATGACATCCTCGCAAAAAGAGGCGACAGCTGCCCAGGACCCCTCACTCTCCAGCATGGCATTCACCACGCCGGGAAGTGAGAGGTCCTGTCCGATCTCCGCTGTTAGACTGCGGCGCGGCTCAGACCAAGCCTGGCACACCTCGAGGGTGTGCTGAGCCGTGTCCTCCGCCGCGCCGCAGTCGTGGCACGCCGGGGTTTCCTCCCTCCCGATCCGGTGCAGGTGCTTGCCGAAACAGCCGTGGCCTGACAACACCTGCACCAGACGGAATGAGAGGAACCCGTGGGAGCGCTCGAGCCAGTCTCGCAGGACCGGACCGAGCGCGTCCAGGGTTCGGCGGCCAAAGGTGGCGGAGGCGAGGTCGTCCGTCCAATGGACGATGATGGCGTCCCTCGCCTCCCGCCGCACGGCCTCCCGCTCCTCCGCGACGGGGCGCTCCCCGAGGGCCTTTCGCCGCGCCGTCCACTCGTACACTCTGGCGAGCACCCACGCCTCCAACTCCCAAGGAGGGGTGCCCGCCAGAGCGCACGCCGCCGAAAAGCCCACCGAGCGGTAGGCCCTCGCCACCCGCAGTGCAATGGCCCTTTGGGGCCTCCGCATCAAAGTAGCGTTCTCCCTCCTGTGGAGGGAGTCCGCCCAGATGGGGGCCCCGTACAGGGCCATGCTCCGCAATATGCCGGCATACAAACGCCGGCATCGTGCGTTAGGCCCCCCCAAATTCGGGAGGAGCCACGAAAGGGCGTCCGCGGCCTTCAGCAGGCGCGTCGACAGCCCGCTAAAGTGCGGGCCGAAGCGCCACCTGCTGTCCAGCACCAGGCCCAGATACTTCATCTGGGCCTGGACGTCCACCCTGACGCCCTCCACCACAATATGGGCGCCTGGAGGGCAGCGCTGCCGAGGCCCGTGAAAGAACACGGCCTCGGTCTTGTTCAGCGCCACCCTCAATCCCAGGCGGCGGATCCTCCCTGCCACCAAGGACCCGCCAGCCGAGGCCAGACAGGCCGCCTCCCCGAAGCTCTTCCCCCGGGCAGTGAGGAGAGTGTCATCCGCGTAGCAGATGACACTCGTGCCCTGGAGAAGAGCTCCCCGCAACAGCCAGTCGAATCCGATGTTCCACAGGGGGGGCCCTAAGACAGACCCCTGCGGAACACCGGACTCGGCGCTGTATCTCCGCATCCTGGCCAGTTTGTCCACAAGGAGGACCTCTCGATCCTCCAGGTAGCTGGCCAGGAGTCTCCTCAAATATTGGGGCACTCCGTGATACCGGAGTGCCTCCAATATGGTGGAGTGGGGAACGGAGTTGAAGGCGTTGGCGATGTCGAACGACACCGCCAACACTCCGTCCCCCGCCTCGACCGCCTCTTTCACCTGGCCCTTCAAAAGGGCCAGCGCGTCGATTGTGGACCGACCCTGTCGGAACCCGAACTGGGCGTCCGACAGGTCCGGCCCCACACCCCGCAAATGGCTCCTGAGCCGGCCGGCGATGATCCCCTCGAACAATTTACCGACCTCATCGAGCAGAACGATGGGCCGGTATGCCGAGCGGGAATCCGCCGGGCGTCCCTCCTTTCGGAGGAGGCATAGCTGCCCCTCCTTCCACAGTTTCGGGAACCTTCCAGCCGTAAAGCACGCGCTGAAGAGTTCCCGAAACCTGTCCTCCATTTGAGCGGCAGCTATGGCCACCACCCTTGCGGGGACGCCGTCCGGCCCAGGAGCCGTCTTCTTCGCGCGGAGGCTAAGCACCCCCGCGCGAAACTCCTCCTCCGTCACCGGAGGTGCCTCCTCTTCCTCCTGCGGAGCCGCCGCCTGCGGAGGGTCCATCGCTGGAGGGGTGAAGTCGGTCCTGCGCGGAAACAGAGACCGGACCACCCCATCCAGCAACGCCGGCTCGAGGGTCTCCGTAAGTGGGGGACCATGGGGCCGCAGCTGATTGCGCGCCGCCTTGTATGGTCTCCCATACGGATCCCTGTCGAGACCCTCCAGCATCTCGGCCCTCGCCGAGTCCTTGGCAGCGCCCATAGCCGACTTGAGGACCGCCTTTGCCTCTCGGTAAGAGGCGTAGAGGCGGTCCTCCTCTGCCTGACTACGAGCGCTGCGCCGGCGGCTCCGCGTGTAGGCCCTTCTGGCCGCCACGCAAGTGGCCCGGAGGCCCGCCAGCTCCTCTGACCACCAATAAACGGCCCGGCGGGGAGGCGGACGCCTAGACCGAGGCATGCTGGAGTTGCACACCTCGGTCAGGGATTCCCTCAGCCGGACCGCTGCGGCGTCAACGTCCGGGGCCCCAACAGGGGGCGACAGCCAGTCCTGGAGGAAGGCCGCCTCCTTGGCTGCCTCCCGGTCCAGGCGAAGCTCCTCTAACCTAACCTAACCTAACCTAACCTAACCTAACCCCGAATACCCATATCACCTGGCCTTGCCGCCCTGATCAACGGAAGCACCGCCAAGACGACCATCAAAGGCAGCAAATATGCAGCGCTGCCACAAATGGAAATAGCCACTCACCGATGCCGTCTAATGCGAACCAAAGGGAAGACGATCGCATTATTCGAGTGGGGAGAGGACACTCCATTTGCCCAGGCAAGCGCACTGCTTCAAGAGATTAGGAAAGCAGGAGAACTCAGGGCAGTCACAGCTCGCACTATCAGTGTTGACGCGATGACGGTTGGAGGGGAAAGAGGAGCCATCGCAGACCGCATCGGCTGTTTAAAAGCCTCAGAACAACATGAGGTAGTCGTCTATGAAGACAGAGGGGAATCATTAAGCCACCTCAGAGCCCCCACAGACGCAACAGCCAGCTCGATGAGCCCCACAACAAGCTCGACCACTCAAAGCGGACCTGAGAGGACCCAGCAGAAGGCAGCCGCCGGAAAAACAGCAAAGGCGCCGAGCAATACCACCAGCTCAGAGGAACAGGCTCAAACCAAGAGCCGCCTGAAAGCATTCGGCACTTTCTTCGGCTCCCTACTTACAAGACACACCAACCAACAGCCAGCACCAGCGGCAGCAGCAGCAAGTGCAGAAGCCAGCTCACAACCGGCCCCTAGCACCATGCCCATTACACAATTCTTGGCATGCGGAGGAGACGGAGTCCCAGGCGTCAAACTGCGAGGCGTCGCTCTGTTCATGAACAGGGAAGGGGAAAAGCTGGGCATAAGCTTCTGCATAGGCTCAAGCCGAGCTAAGGCCCGAATACCGATATCACCTGGCCTTGCCGCCCTGATCAACGGAAGCACCACTAAAACCACCATGAAGGGCAGCAAGTATGCTGCGCTGCCCCAAATGGAAGTAGCCACTCACCGATGCCGTCTAATGCGAACCAACGGGAAGACGATCGCATTATTCGAGTGGGGAGAGGACACTCCATTTGCCCAGGCAAGCGCACTGCTTCAGGAGATCAGGAAGGCAGGAGAACACCTGGCGGTCACAGCCCGTACGATAAGTGTTGACGCGATGATGGTCGGAGGCGAAAGAGGGGACGTCGCAGATCGCTTTGGCTGTCTAAGAGCCTCAGAACAGCATGAGGTAGTTGTCTACGAGGACAGAGGGGAAACATTAAATTTCCTCAGAGCTCCCAGAGACGCAACAGCTAGCGCGACGAGCCCCACAACAAGCCTGACCTCTCAAAGCGGATCAGAAAGGGCCCAGCAAAAGGCAGCCGCCGAAAAAGCTGCAAAGGAGCAGGGCAAAATCACCAGCCCGGAGGACCAAGCTCGATCGAGGAGTCGCCTGAAGGCTTTCGGCACTGTCCTCGGCTCTCTGCTCCCTGGGACCAGCAGCACATCACCAGCGGAGAAACAGGAGGCAGCAGTGGAGAGGTTCTTCAGAGAAGCACCCAGAGAACCAACCCAGCAAAAGCCCACACCAACAAGAGCCGAGAAAGGGCAAGTCAGCCCGCCCACCCTCGCAATGAAGTCGGGTATTACAGACCAAGTAAAGAGCGCTTTCCTCGAGTACGTAGCAATCGTGAGAGCGACCAGAGAGGTCAATCTCATGACATGCAGAAAGATCCTGCTGACCTTCCAGAGAAACACTGAAGGTCTGCTAAGGGTACTGCTCGAGGAAGCCGAGGCGGCCGTGTACGACAACGTCAAATCTCAAGTCATCATAGGAGAAATGAGGGGGTCGTATATGGCTGCTTTCAGCGCGGAAAGTGGTTTCGTGGCCCTGGACGAAGAGGAAACGGAGCGCTCAGGTAAAGTAAAGTTCAGAGCACCGAGCACCGACCCGATACTGGTTACCGCCAAATGTACCAAAATCATGCTGGACGATAAGATCCTCGAAATGGCTAAGTCCATCTTGGGGGCTCCAGATATGCAGGAAAATTGGGCGGTGCCCAGTATCAGGTGGGTGAACGGCGTCCCCGGTTGCGGCAAGACAACCTGGGTGGTGAACCACTTCGATGAGGAAAGGGACGTCGTAGCCACCACGACAACTGAAGCGGCTAAAGATCTCAGAGAGAAGCTAGCGCACCGCTTGGGAGATCGAGTGAAGACAAAGGTGCGCACTATGGCCTCAATCTTAGTCAACGGGTTCAGGAAGCAAGAGAAAGTTTACCGCCTCACGGTAGACGAGGCTTTAATGAACCATTTTGGGGCCATAGTCATGGCAGTGAAGTTGTCGGGAGCAAGCGAGGTTGTCCTTATCGGAGACATAAACCAGTTGCCATTCTTGGACAGAGAGAACCTATTTGAGTTAAGGTATACCCGTCCAACTCTGGTGGCTGGCATCACTCAGGAGCTCCTTTGCACGCATCGAAATCCGATGGATGTCGCGTTTGCACTGAGCGAGATATACTCCGGTATCTACTCCTCCAAGTCGTCGCTGTCGCGGGTCCACTCCCTGAAAGTGGAAGGTTACACTGGTGCGCAAATACCAAGAACTGCCCAAAACACCCTATTCCTGGTCCACACACAAGAAGAGAAAGCTTCTATTATAAGCCAGGGATACGGATCCGGTGAAGGCTCGCGCACGTTAACCATCCACGAGGCTCAGGGGTTGACCTACGACAGCGTCATTATCATCAACACCAAGTCCAAGAGGCTCCAGGTTCATGACAGCATCTCCCACGCGGTAGTGGCGGTGTCGAGACACACGGTCAGTTGCGTCTACTATTCCGACGACGCCGACGACGCCACGGGTCGCTTTGCAAAGAGGGCGATGGATGCGCCGACTAAAAAGGTCGTCGACTACAACCTGCAGACGGCTATGCAGCATCGAGACACAGCGGTCATCGAACCTTTGATCAGACTGGCGAAGTCCCTGGTCATTAGACCCCAATAAAAAAAAAAAAAAAAAAAAAAAAAAAAAAAATATCCACAAGTAAATCCCAACCCCATCTCAAATCCTCCTAATCTGCCCCTTATGGTTGTAAAACTAATTAATTATAAATAATAAAATATTAATAAGTTATAAAAATTGTTCCGTGTGCAACTACCGTTGAGTGAGTTAATGTGAAATGCGAGACTAAGCAGACGTGTCGTTTAAAATCGGATAATATGAAATATCATTAAATAATTATTGTGACTAATGTTTTGATACCTAGTTATCTGCGGCGTCAGTTATTTAAGTAAAGTGTGTCGCGTGTGATTAGTAGGTAACTACCATCTGAGTCATTGTGAAAGATGAACTAAATTTATAGACAAATAGTGTTTGTGTTAGTTATGTCTAACCCAGGATCTAGCCCTTTTGGTCGGAGCCAATTAATACGGCGAAGTCCTCCACCGACGCCAATCGAAGACTTCCATCATAGAGAGCCAAGTCCACCAGCATCCTCGGAGAAGAATGAATTGCCGAGTGAAGTTATTTCTACGCCAGAGATCCAGAAATGGATGGTATCTATAGATACCATTCTGAACGAAGTATGCACTATTGTCGCGGAAGGAAAAATGAACTCGGATCAGAAGCTCCGTGTCAATACTCTTTGCCGGAAGGTCTTAAATGGGACATCTCAAATGGCAATCTTGTACCAAGCCTTAAAGCAGAAAACCATCCAGGCGCACAGCACCATCCAGCACTTACAGGTACACCAGAACGTTTCGAACTCACTTCAACAGTTCAAAGAGGTTGTCGAAACTAAACTCAAACCTGAAAATGGCTCATATGCCAATATGGTAAAAAAAGGTTCCGACAGCTTTATTCGCCCTGCAAACCTGAGTACTGTTGCAATTTATCCCTCTGATAAGACGAAGACCAGTGACGAAACGAAGTCCCTAGTACAGAAAATCATCTCGCCAGAAGAACTAAAACTACATGTCCGTGGCCTGAGAAAAGTCAGAAACGGCGGTGTCATCATTTGCACCGATAGCAAAGGCGACATCGATAAACTGAAAAAATCTGAAAAACTAGTTTCATCGGGCCTCAAAGTAGAAGAACCATCAAAACGCCGCCCTAGGATCGCTGTCATTGGTGTCCCCATAGCCCTCACTGAGAAAGAAGTTTTTGATTGCATTTACGAGCAAAACATTTCTGATAAGCTGCCGAATACTACTCGTGAGTCCTTTCAAGAAACCATCAAATTGAGCCATAAATCGGGTAAGAAAAACCTTCCTACCTGTAACTATATATTGGAAGTGCCCGCTAGTACCAGGAAAATTTTAATAAACCAAGGCCGAATTTTCATAAACTGGACATCTTGCCCCGTGAAAGATTTCACGATTGTCACCAGATGCTTCAATTGCCAGCAGTTTGGACACGCAGCCAAGTTTTGCCGAGAATCTAGTCCGACATGCAACCACTGCGGAGTAACTGGTCATTCCTTCAAGGAGTGTAACAATAAAGCTGCTCCCTCCCAATGCGCGACTTGTAAACGCTTCAAAAGAAAATGTGACCATCCAACTGGTGATGTAAATTGCCCGGCACGCAAATTTGCAGAAGACAACTACATCAATTCAATCGATTATGAAGGCGCCTAAGAGCGCCGTCGATCAAATTACTAAGTAAGCACTTAGTCAGTAGTTTACCTCATATTTTATTTGTTAGTTTATAATTAGAATGACAGATCATCTAATTTGTGATCTGGATAGTTTTTCTGTGTCTGAAGCTAAAATCTGTAATGTTGAGGACTGTAGAAATCTGATACCTGTTGGAGGTAAAACGTTAACCCTACTAACACAAAATATCCGCAGTCTAAACCGGAACATCAACGGTTTTGAAGTGTTGCTACAGAACCTTGAGGTTAGCTGTGATATTATCGTCCTAACAGAATGTTGGCTGTCGAAACAAACAGTTTTACCATCTCTTGACGGATATTACTCACAAAGAACTGATAGAACCATCAACCAAAATGATGGTTTGGTAGTATATGTAAAAAATAATTTAAAAACAGAGGTAGAAGAACCGTTACTCCAGGACAGTAATTGCTTATTAATTAAAATTTTTCCTGATACAGTAGTAATGGCCATCTACAGGCCTCCTTCTCAAAACATTGACTGTTTTTTGGACTCACTCAACATGAATTTAACAAAAGTATCATCTTTTCAAAATATAATTCTTGTAGGTGACATAAACATTAACATTGCTTCCGGGAAAACCAATGGCCATGCTAACAACTACCTGAATATTTGCGCGTTTCATGGACTATTACCCACTCATTACCATCCCACGCACCAGTCCGGCTCATGTTTAGATCATTTCTTTATAAAATCAAAGAAACCAACCCAAACATTTGTAACTAACTCATCGCTTACCGATCATCAAGCTGTTTTACTAACATTGCAAATTTCTTTACCTAGAAAAAACTGCTTGCGTAGCAATACTAAAGTAAATATGAAAAACCTTGAAAATGACATAAGCGCTATTAATTTTGACCCAGTTTTTAATTCAAACGATGCAAATATTTCTTTAGAGTATTTCATACATTCGCTACAATATGCAATTAAGAAAAACTCATTTGTTAAAATAATGCCTAGGAAATATTATAACATTAAACCGTGGATCACACCCGGTCTCGTTCGATGTATGAGACATAGGGACAAACTTCACCTGAAATCGAAACTGGCACCTGGTGATGAATCACTTTCCGTCACATACAAGAGGTATAGAAATTTCTGTAACAATCTTTTGAAAAAAATAAAAAATCAGTATGATAAAAATGAACTACAAAAGGCAGGAAAAAACAGCAAGCTTGTTTGGAAATTTATAAAAAATAATACTTTTAGATCTAAAAATTCCGAACCTCCCCTTGATTTATTATCAACAGAAATAAATCCGTCCGAAGCAACGAATAAAGTCAATAATTTTTTTGCTAACGTTGGTAAAAACTTGGCAGAAAAAACCTTAAATTCTAGATCGTTGCCTCCTCAAAGTTCACCTGTAACAACTTCTACACTACATTCTTTTGTTTTATTTGAGACCGACGCAAATGAGGTATTAAGAATCATAACCGAGCTTAAGGATGTTTGTGCTATTGGCTGCGATAACATACCGAATCATATACTTAAAAGATTTAAATATCTAATTGCACCTCCGTTAACTCACATTTTTCAGTTATGTTTATCACAAGGAGTTTTCCCCCAATTACTTAAAAAAGCTGTAGTCACCCCTGTTTTTAAATCTGGAGACAAGAACTGTGTTAATAATTATAGACCTATTTCAGTCTTAACGGGCCTCTCCAAAATTTTAGAAAAAATCATAAACACTCGTTTAATAAAATACCTAGAAGACAACAAATTACTTTCAGACAGTCAATTTGGTTTTAGGCCCAAAAGATCGACAAGCCAAGCAGTCCACCGATTGACAAATTATATAAGTACAAGTATGGACAATGGCATGCACACCATTGGTATCTTTTTGGACCTTGCCAAGGCGTTCGATACTATTTCTTGTTCTATATTATTACATAAGCTTGAAACGATTGGGATAAGAGGAACACAACTTCAACTTTTTTCTGATTATCTTAGTGATCGTTATCAATGTGTGAAAATTGGTCAATTTATAAGTTCTGAGCTTAAAAATAGCTGTTACGGATTTCCACAAGGTAGCATTTTGGGTCCTACGTTGTTTCTAATATATATAAATGATCTGTGCAGCTTGCCACTCAAAAATGGTATCATACTGTCATACGCTGATGACACAGCTCTAGTGTTCTCAGCTAAATCAAGAATCGAGGTTTATGAACACGCGCAGAATGGTTTCAATACTGTATCTAATTGGCTTCTTAACAGTCTCTTAACATTAAATTTAGATAAAACAAAATACATTTTATTTACGATTAGGAAAAATAACATTCCGCTTACTAACTTAAACATTTTTGCACATAATTGTAGAACTAACGCTGACAACGCATGCACTTGTTCCACCTTAGCTAAAGCTGACTATGTGAAATATCTAGGTGTAACGATTGACACAAATCTAAATTTTCGTAAACATATTGATGTACTATGCAGCAGAGTGCGGAAATTAATATACATTTTTAAATACTTACGTAACGTAGCCGACTATGATTTAATTAAACAAGTTTATTTGGCTTTGTGTCAGTCCATACTAACGTATTGCATAACTTCCTGGGGTGGTGTCGCAAAGTCCATTTTACTTCCTCTAGAACGTGCTCAAAGAGCAATTCTAAAGGTTGCAACCTTTCGCCCTTTTAAATTTCCCACGCACCAGCTTTTCATGGCATGTAAGGTACTAACAGTGCGTCAACTAGCTATTCTAAACATCGTACTGCATCAGCACACTGAACTTCCTTATGACCGAGTACCTTCAGGCAAGAGAAGAAAAGATTTGGTTTGTATTAAACCTCAAACCAAACATGCTTTCGCAAATAGATTCTTTGTGTTTTTGGGACCTTATCTATATAACAAGCTCAACAAGCCACTTGGCATATATAGTTTAAATTATAAGAAATGCAGTACAACGCTTGCGGAATATTTAGCAAAACTCAATTACGTTGACACAGAAAAACTGCTAGAAATTTTAGTATGATGTTTATTGTTTCATATTTCTTTGTATTATTTATTTTTGTTCATTGTTTAGAATAGTATTTATTAATAATTGTAAAGTTTGCTTATTTTTAATAGTCGATTAAGATTTTTTATTGTATTGATCTAGTTTACATATATAACTGACCAATTTAAATTGCGATGAAGTGAGGGCCTGAAACACAGGTTTAAATAAACCTAGATCGGGCAGGTCGCTATATACATTATAAGTTCCAAGTTAAATATCTTATACGTCAAATTATTGTTAGCCATACACTAGTTTTAAGTTAGGCACTAATTTACCTTTATATAAGATTTTTACTTTATTATCTTTTTGTGGCTATTTATACACATTTTATTGTAAAAGTTTTTATGAATAAATTGAATTTGAATTGAATTTGAATTTGAACTGGTTGCAATACTTATACAATTATAGGATTGTGAGTATTGCAACTACATACAGTAAATATATTTTTAGTATTAAAATTTATCTTTAAAAAATGTGTAGTTTAAGTACTAATAAAACTTTAAATGCCTGTAAATTATAAATACTATAAAAATATATATTTAAAAAAAAAAAGGAAAAAAAAGAAAAAAAAAAAAAAAAAAAATTAAATGCATGTGCATGGTTAAAAAAAAAAAAAAAAAAAAAAAAATCGTATGTAGATGGACTCACGTAGTTTTTAAGTGCATAACTATAAGCTACGTTGTAGAAATATAAGCGTAGTTTTAAGGAACGTGCCCGATGCAGGAGCACATACTGTAACTAACAAGAAATCAAAAAGTTGTAAACAATTGTAAGACAGTAGGTACTCAAAGGCGCGGGCCTCCAGGTCTGCGGTAATTGATTGAATTAAAAAAAAAAAAAAAAAAACCTAACCTAACCTAACCTAACCTTTTTTTTTTTTTTTTTTTTTTTTTTTTTTTTTTTTTTTTTATGCTGGGAAAAAATGCATTACGCATACCCTCCCGTCGGGGGAACGGGAGGGGTATGTGGGACTCCCCGGGCTGACCCGGTATACCCACTAAAACGACCCAGCGATATTCCCGCGTCGTCCGACTGGAAGAGGACTGGGAGATCGGCGCAGCCTTAGCGTCCAGTCCTCCTCCGACGACAACCCGCCTAAAGCGGCGGGCCCCTCAAGTCCTCCCCGTTCAGGGGGAGGGCTGGGAATAAACGGCGAGGGTGGTGTGGAGTGCAATGCGGGCGGAGGCGCCCCCGCGCCTATCGCCCGCCCATCACCACCATGAGGAGGGAGAAGACGGCGTCTTCTCCGACCTCTTCTGCGCCTGCGGAGCGGCGCAGCGAGAGGGTCGTCCTCCCGCGCGCGCTCCGCCGCCTCCTTTTGCGAGATGACATCCTCGCAAAAAGAGGCGACAGCTGCCCAGGACCCCTCACTCTCCAGCATGGCGTTGACCACGCCGGGAAGCGAGAGGTCCTGTCCTATCTCCGCTGTTAGACTGCGGCGCGGCTCAGACCAAGCCGGGCACACCTCGAGGGTGTGCTGAGCCGTGTCCTCCGCCGCGCCGCAGTCGTGGCACGCCGGGGTCTCCTCCCTCCCGATCCGGTGCAGGTGCTTGCCGAAACAGCCGTGGCCTGACAACACCTGCACCAGACGGAATGAGAGGAACCCGTGGGAGCGCTCGAGCCAGTCTCGCAGGACCGGACCGAGCGCGTCCAACGTTCGGCGGCCAAAGGTGGCGGAGGCGAGGTCGTCCGTCCAATGGACGATGATGGCGTCCCTCGCCTCCCACCGCACGGCCTCCCGCTCCTCCGCGACGGGGCGCTCCCCGAGGGCCTTTCGTCGCGCCGTCCACTCGTACACTCTGGCGAGCACCCACGCCTCCAGCTCCCAAGGAGGGGTGCCCGCCAGAGCGCACGCCGCCGAAAAGCCCACCGAGCGGTAGGCCCTCGCCACCCGCAGTGCAATGGCCCTTTGTGGCCTGCGCATGGCGGTTGCGTTCTCCCTCCTGTGGAGGGAGTCCGCCCAGATGGGGGCCCCATACAGGGCCATGCTTCGCAGGATGCCGGCATATAGGCGCCGGCATCGTGCGTTGGGCCCTCCCAGGTTGGGGAGGAGCCAGGAGAGGGCGTCCGCAGCCCTCAGCAGGCGCGTCGACAGCCCGCTAAAGTGCGGGCCGAAGCGCCACCTGCTGTCCAACACCAGGCCCAGATACTTCATCTGGGCCTGGACGCCCACCCTGACGCCCTCCACCATAATGTGGGCGTCTGGAGGGCAGCGCTGCCGAGGCCCGTGAAAGAACACGGCCTCGGTCTTGTTCAGCGCCACCCTCAATCCCAGGCGGCGGATCCTCCCTGCCACCAAGGACCCGCCAGCCGAGGCCAGACAGGCCGCCTCCCCGAAGCTCTTCCCCCGGGCAGTGAGGAGAGTGTCATCCGCGTAGCAGATGACACTCGTGCCCTGGAGAAGAGCTCCCCGCAACAGCCAGTCGAAGCCGATGTTCCACAGGGGGGGCCCTAAGACAGACCCCTGTGGAACACCGGACTCCGCGCCGTACCTCCGCAACCTGGCCAGTTTGTCCACAAGGAGGACCTCTCGATCCTCCAAGTAGCTGGCCAGGAGCCTCCTCAAGTATTGGGGCACTCCGTGATACCGGAGTGCCTCCAATATGGTGATATGAGACGATATGGTGGTACCAAGAACTGCCCAAAACACCCTATTCCTGGTCCACACACAAGAAGAGAAAGCTTCTATTATAAGCCAGGGATACGGATCCGGTGAAGGCTCGCGCACGTTAACCATCCACGAGGCTCAGGGGTTGACCTACGACAGCGTCATTATCATCAACACCAAGTCCAAGAGGCTCCAGGTTCATGACAGCATCTCCCACGCGGTAGTGGCGGTGTCGAGACACACGGTCAGTTGCGTCTACTATTCCGACGACGCCGACGACGCCACGGGTCGCTTTGCAAAGAGGGCGATGGATGCGCCGACTAAAAAGGTCGTCGACTACAACCTGCAGACGGCTATGCAGCATCGAGACACAGCGGTCATCGAACCTTTGATCAGACTGGCGAAGTCCCTGGTCATTAGACCCCAATAAAAAAAAAAAAAAAAAAAAAAAAAAAAAAAATATCCACAAGTAAATCCCAACCCCATCTCAAATCCTCCTAATCTGCCCCTTATGGTTGTAAAACTAATTAATTATAAATAATAAAATATTAATAAGTTATAAAAATTGTTCCGTGTGCAACTACCGTTGAGTGAGTTAATGTGAAATGCGAGACTAAGCAGACGTGTCGTTTAAAATCGGATAATATGAAATATCATTAAATAATTATTGTGACTAATGTTTTGATACCTAGTTATCTGCGGCGTCAGTTATTTAAGTAAAGTGTGTCGCGTGTGATTAGTAGGTAACTACCATCTGAGTCATTGTGAAAGATGAACTAAATTTATAGACAAATAGTGTTTGTGTTAGTTATGTCTAACCCAGGATCTAGCCCTTTTGGTCGGAGCCAATTAATACGGCGAAGTCCTCCACCGACGCCAATCGAAGACTTCCATCATAGAGAGCCAAGTCCACCAGCATCCTCGGAGAAGAATGAATTGCCGAGTGAAGTTATTTCTACGCCAGAGATCCAGAAATGGATGGTATCTATAGATACCATTCTGAACGAAGTATGCACTATTGTCGCGGAAGGAAAAATGAACTCGGATCAGAAGCTCCGTGTCAATACTCTTTGCCGGAAGGTCTTAAATGGGACATCTCAAATGGCAATCTTGTACCAAGCCTTAAAGCAGAAAACCATCCAGGCGCACAGCACCATCCAGCACTTACAGGTACACCAGAACGTTTCGAACTCACTTCAACAGTTCAAAGAGGTTGTCGAAACTAAACTCAAACCTGAAAATGGCTCATATGCCAATATGGTAAAAAAAGGTTCCGACAGCTTTATTCGCCCTGCAAACCTGAGTACTGTTGCAATTTATCCCTCTGATAAGACGAAGACCAGTGACGAAACGAAGTCCCTAGTACAGAAAATCATCTCGCCAGAAGAACTAAAACTACATGTCCGTGGCCTGAGAAAAGTCAGAAACGGCGGTGTCATCATTTGCACCGATAGCAAAGGCGACATCGATAAACTGAAAAAATCTGAAAAACTAGTTTCATCGGGCCTCAAAGTAGAAGAACCATCAAAACGCCGCCCTAGGATCGCTGTCATTGGTGTCCCCATAGCCCTCACTGAGAAAGAAGTTTTTGATTGCATTTACGAGCAAAACATTTCTGATAAGCTGCCGAATACTACTCGTGAGTCCTTTCAAGAAACCATCAAATTGAGCCATAAATCGGGTAAGAAAAACCTTCCTACCTGTAACTATATATTGGAAGTGCCCGCTAGTACCAGGAAAATTTTAATAAACCAAGGCCGAATTTTCATAAACTGGACATCTTGCCCCGTGAAAGATTTCACGATTGTCACCAGATGCTTCAATTGCCAGCAGTTTGGACACGCAGCCAAGTTTTGCCGAGAATCTAGTCCGACATGCAACCACTGCGGAGTAACTGGTCATTCCTTCAAGGAGTGTAACAATAAAGCTGCTCCCTCCCAATGCGCGACTTGTAAACGCTTCAAAAGAAAATGTGACCATCCAACTGGTGATGTAAATTGCCCGGCACGCAAATTTGCAGAAGACAACTACATCAATTCAATCGATTATGAAGGCGCCTAAGAGCGCCGTCGATCAAATTACTAAGTAAGCACTTAGTCAGTAGTTTACCTCATATTTTATTTGTTAGTTTATAATTAGAATGACAGATCATCTAATTTGTGATCTGGATAGTTTTTCTGTGTCTGAAGCTAAAATCTGTAATGTTGAGGACTGTAGAAATCTGATACCTGTTGGAGGTAAAACGTTAACCCTACTAACACAAAATATCCGCAGTCTAAACCGGAACATCAACGGTTTTGAAGTGTTGCTACAGAACCTTGAGGTTAGCTGTGATATTATCGTCCTAACAGAATGTTGGCTGTCGAAACAAACAGTTTTACCATCTCTTGACGGATATTACTCACAAAGAACTGATAGAACCATCAACCAAAATGATGGTTTGGTAGTATATGTAAAAAATAATTTAAAAACAGAGGTAGAAGAACCGTTACTCCAGGACAGTAATTGCTTATTAATTAAAATTTTTCCTGATACAGTAGTAATGGCCATCTACAGGCCTCCTTCTCAAAACATTGACTGTTTTTTGGACTCACTCAACATGAATTTAACAAAAGTATCATCTTTTCAAAATATAATTCTTGTAGGTGACATAAACATTAACATTGCTTCCGGGAAAACCAATGGCCATGCTAACAACTACCTGAATATTTGCGCGTTTCATGGACTATTACCCACTCATTACCATCCCACGCACCAGTCCGGCTCATGTTTAGATCATTTCTTTATAAAATCAAAGAAACCAACCCAAACATTTGTAACTAACTCATCGCTTACCGATCATCAAGCTGTTTTACTAACATTGCAAATTTCTTTACCTAGAAAAAACTGCTTGCGTAGCAATACTAAAGTAAATATGAAAAACCTTGAAAATGACATAAGCGCTATTAATTTTGACCCAGTTTTTAATTCAAACGATGCAAATATTTCTTTAGAGTATTTCATACATTCGCTACAATATGCAATTAAGAAAAACTCATTTGTTAAAATAATGCCTAGGAAATATTATAACATTAAACCGTGGATCACACCCGGTCTCGTTCGATGTATGAGACATAGGGACAAACTTCACCTGAAATCGAAACTGGCACCTGGTGATGAATCACTTTCCGTCACATACAAGAGGTATAGAAATTTCTGTAACAATCTTTTGAAAAAAATAAAAAATCAGTATGATAAAAATGAACTACAAAAGGCAGGAAAAAACAGCAAGCTTGTTTGGAAATTTATAAAAAATAATACTTTTAGATCTAAAAATTCCGAACCTCCCCTTGATTTATTATCAACAGAAATAAATCCGTCCGAAGCAACGAATAAAGTCAATAATTTTTTTGCTAACGTTGGTAAAAACTTGGCAGAAAAAACCTTAAATTCTAGATCGTTGCCTCCTCAAAGTTCACCTGTAACAACTTCTACACTACATTCTTTTGTTTTATTTGAGACCGACGCAAATGAGGTATTAAGAATCATAACCGAGCTTAAGGATGTTTGTGCTATTGGCTGCGATAACATACCGAATCATATACTTAAAAGATTTAAATATCTAATTGCACCTCCGTTAACTCACATTTTTCAGTTATGTTTATCACAAGGAGTTTTCCCCCAATTACTTAAAAAAGCTGTAGTCACCCCTGTTTTTAAATCTGGAGACAAGAACTGTGTTAATAATTATAGACCTATTTCAGTCTTAACGGGCCTCTCCAAAATTTTAGAAAAAATCATAAACACTCGTTTAATAAAATACCTAGAAGACAACAAATTACTTTCAGACAGTCAATTTGGTTTTAGGCCCAAAAGATCGACAAGCCAAGCAGTCCACCGATTGACAAATTATATAAGTACAAGTATGGACAATGGCATGCACACCATTGGTATCTTTTTGGACCTTGCCAAGGCGTTCGATACTATTTCTTGTTCTATATTATTACATAAGCTTGAAACGATTGGGATAAGAGGAACACAACTTCAACTTTTTTCTGATTATCTTAGTGATCGTTATCAATGTGTGAAAATTGGTCAATTTATAAGTTCTGAGCTTAAAAATAGCTGTTACGGATTTCCACAAGGTAGCATTTTGGGTCCTACGTTGTTTCTAATATATATAAATGATCTGTGCAGCTTGCCACTCAAAAATGGTATCATACTGTCATACGCTGATGACACAGCTCTAGTGTTCTCAGCTAAATCAAGAATCGAGGTTTATGAACACGCGCAGAATGGTTTCAATACTGTATCTAATTGGCTTCTTAACAGTCTCTTAACATTAAATTTAGATAAAACAAAATACATTTTATTTACGATTAGGAAAAATAACATTCCGCTTACTAACTTAAACATTTTTGCACATAATTGTAGAACTAACGCTGACAACGCATGCACTTGTTCCACCTTAGCTAAAGCTGACTATGTGAAATATCTAGGTGTAACGATTGACACAAATCTAAATTTTCGTAAACATATTGATGTACTATGCAGCAGAGTGCGGAAATTAATATACATTTTTAAATACTTACGTAACGTAGCCGACTATGATTTAATTAAACAAGTTTATTTGGCTTTGTGTCAGTCCATACTAACGTATTGCATAACTTCCTGGGGTGGTGTCGCAAAGTCCATTTTACTTCCTCTAGAACGTGCTCAAAGAGCAATTCTAAAGGTTGCAACCTTTCGCCCTTTTAAATTTCCCACGCACCAGCTTTTCATGGCATGTAAGGTACTAACAGTGCGTCAACTAGCTATTCTAAACATCGTACTGCATCAGCACACTGAACTTCCTTATGACCGAGTACCTTCAGGCAAGAGAAGAAAAGATTTGGTTTGTATTAAACCTCAAACCAAACATGCTTTCGCAAATAGATTCTTTGTGTTTTTGGGACCTTATCTATATAACAAGCTCAACAAGCCACTTGGCATATATAGTTTAAATTATAAGAAATGCAGTACAACGCTTGCGGAATATTTAGCAAAACTCAATTACGTTGACACAGAAAAACTGCTAGAAATTTTAGTATGATGTTTATTGTTTCATATTTCTTTGTATTATTTATTTTTGTTCATTGTTTAGAATAGTATTTATTAATAATTGTAAAGTTTGCTTATTTTTAATAGTCGATTAAGATTTTTTATTGTATTGATCTAGTTTACATATATAACTGACCAATTTAAATTGCGATGAAGTGAGGGCCTGAAACACAGGTTTAAATAAACCTAGATCGGGCAGGTCGCTATATACATTATAAGTTCCAAGTTAAATATCTTATACGTCAAATTATTGTTAGCCATACACTAGTTTTAAGTTAGGCACTAATTTACCTTTATATAAGATTTTTACTTTATTATCTTTTTGTGGCTATTTATACACATTTTATTGTAAAAGTTTTTATGAATAAATTGAATTTGAATTGAATTTGAATTTGAACTGGTTGCAATACTTATACAATTATAGGATTGTGAGTATTGCAACTACATACAGTAAATATATTTTTAGTATTAAAATTTATCTTTAAAAAATGTGTAGTTTAAGTACTAATAAAACTTTAAATGCCTGTAAATTATAAATACTATAAAAATATATATTTAAAAAAAAAAAGGAAAAAAAAGAAAAAAAAAAAAAAAAAAATTAAATGCATGTGCATGGTTAAAAAAAAAAAAAAAAAAAAAAAAAATCGTATGTAGATGGACTCACGTAGTTTTTAAGTGCATAACTATAAGCTACGTTGTAGAAATATAAGCGTAGTTTTAAGGAACGTGCCCGATGCAGGAGCACATACTGTAACTAACAAGAAATCAAAAAGTTGTAAACAATTGTAAGACAGTAGGTACTCAAAGGCGCGGGCCTCCAGGTCTGCGGTAATTGATTGAATTAAAAAAAAAAAAAAAAAAACCTAACCTAACCTAACCTAACCTTTTTTTTTTTTTTTTTTTTTTTTTTTTTTTTTTTTTTTTTATGCTGGGAAAAAATGCATTACGCATACCCTCCCGTCGGGGGAACGGGAGGGGTATGTGGGACTCCCCGGGCTGACCCGGTATACCCACTAAAACGACCCAGCGATATTCCCGCGTCGTCCGACTGGAAGAGGACTGGGAGATCGGCGCAGCCTTAGCGTCCAGTCCTCCTCCGACGACAACCCGCCTAAAGCGGCGGGCCCCTCAAGTCCTCCCCGTTCAGGGGGAGGGCTGGGAATAAACGGCGAGGGTGGTGTGGAGTGCAATGCGGGCGGAGGCGCCCCCGCGCCTATCGCCCGCCCATCACCACCATGAGGAGGGAGAAGACGGCGTCTTCTCCGACCTCTTCTGCGCCTGCGGAGCGGCGCAGCGAGAGGGTCGTCCTCCCGCGCGCGCTCCGCCGCCTCCTTTTGCGAGATGACATCCTCGCAAAAAGAGGCGACAGCTGCCCAGGACCCCTCACTCTCCAGCATGGCGTTGACCACGCCGGGAAGCGAGAGGTCCTGTCCTATCTCCGCTGTTAGACTGCGGCGCGGCTCAGACCAAGCCGGGCACACCTCGAGGGTGTGCTGAGCCGTGTCCTCCGCCGCGCCGCAGTCGTGGCACGCCGGGGTCTCCTCCCTCCCGATCCGGTGCAGGTGCTTGCCGAAACAGCCGTGGCCTGACAACACCTGCACCAGACGGAATGAGAGGAACCCGTGGGAGCGCTCGAGCCAGTCTCGCAGGACCGGACCGAGCGCGTCCAACGTTCGGCGGCCAAAGGTGGCGGAGGCGAGGTCGTCCGTCCAATGGACGATGATGGCGTCCCTCGCCTCCCGCCGCACGGCCTCCCGCTCCTCCGCGACGGGGCGCTCCCCGAGGGCCTTTCGTCGCGCCGTCCACTCGTACACTCTGGCGAGCACCCACGCCTCCAGCTCCCAAGGAGGGGTGCCCGCCAGAGCGCACGCCGCCGAAAAGCCCACCGAGCGGTAGGCCCTCGCCACCCGCAGTGCAATGGCCCTTTGTGGCCTGCGCATGGCGGTTGCGTTCTCCCTCCTGTGGAGGGAGTCCGCCCAGATGGGGGCCCCATACAGGGCCATGCTTCGCAGGATGCCGGCATATAGGCGCCGGCATCGTGCGTTGGGCCCTCCCAGGTTGGGGAGGAGCCAGGAGAGGGCGTCCGCAGCCCTCAGCAGGCGCGTCGACAGCCCGCTAAAGTGCGGGCCGAAGCGCCACCTGCTGTCCAACACCAGGCCCAGATACTTCATCTGGGCCTGGACGCCCACCCTGACGCCCTCCACCATAATGTGGGCGTCTGGAGGGCAGCGCTGCCGAGGCCCGTGAAAGAACACGGCCTCGGTCTTGTTCAGCGCCACCCTCAATCCCAGGCGGCGGATCCTCCCTGCCACCAAGGACCCGCCAGCCGAGGCCAGACAGGCCGCCTCCCCGAAGCTCTTCCCCCGGGCAGTGAGGAGAGTGTCATCCGCGTAGCAGATGACACTCGTGCCCTGGAGAAGAGCTCCCCGCAACAGCCAGTCGAAGCCGATGTTCCACAGGGGGGGCCCTAAGACAGACCCCTGTGGAACACCGGACTCCGCGCCGTACCTCCGCAACCTGGCCAGTTTGTCCACAAGGAGGACCTCTCGATCCTCCAAGTAGCTGGCCAGGAGCCTCCTCAAGTATTGGGGCACTCCGTGATACCGGAGTGCCTCCAATATGGTGGAGTGGGGAACGGAGTTGAAGGCGTTGGCGATGTCAAACGACACCGCCAACACTCCGTCCCCCGCCTCGACCGCCTCTTTCACCTGGCCCTTAAGAAGGGCCAGCGCGTCGATGGTGGACCGGCCCTGTCGGAAACCGAACTGGGCGTCCGACAAGTCCGGCCCTACACCCTGCAGATGGCTCCTGAGCCGGCCGGCGATGATCCCCTCGAACAATTTACCGACCTCATCGAGCAGAACGATGGGCCGGTATGCCGAGGGGGAATCCGCCGGGCGTCCCTCCTTTCGGAGGAGGCATAGCTGCCCCTCCTTCCACAGTTTCGGGAACCTTCCAGCCGCAAAGCACGCGCTGAAGAGTTCCCGAAACCTGTCCTGCATTTGAGCGGCAGCTATGGCCACCACCCGTGCGGGGACGCCGTCCGGCCCAGGAGCCGTCTTCTTCGCGCGGAGGCTAAGCACCCCCGCGCGAAACTCCTCCTCCGTAACGGGAGGCACCTCCTCCTGCGCCTGCGGAGCCGCCGACTGCGGAGGGTCCATTGCTGGTGGGGTGAAGTCGGTCCTGCGCGGAAACAGAGACCGGACCACCCCATCCAGCAACGCCGGCTCGAGGGTCTCCGTAAGTGGGGGACCATGGGGCCGCAGTTGGTTCCGCGCCGCCCTGTATGGTCTCCCATACGGATCCCTGTCGAGACCCTCCAGCATCTCGGCCCTCGCCGAGTCCTTGGCAGCGCCCATAGCCGACTTGAGGACCGCCTTTGCCTCTCGGTAAGAGGCGTAGAGGCGGTCCTCCTCTGCCTGATTACGGGCGCTGCGCCGGCGGCTCCGCGTGTAGGCCCTTCTGGCCGCCACGCAAGTGGCCCGGAGGCCCGCCAGCTCCTCTGACCACCAATAAACGGCCCGGCGGGGAGGCGGACGCCGAGACCGAGGCATGCTGGAGTTGCACACCTCGGTCAGGGATTCCCTCAGCCGGACCGCTGCGGCGTCAACGTCCGGGGCCCCAACAGGGGGCGACAGCCAGTCCTGGAGGAAGGCCGCCTCCTTGGCTGCCTCCCGGTCCAGGCGAGTGAGAGCCCACCGTGGGAAGGGAGACCTGCCAGAGCGGGCCATCTCCCCACGGGGGCTCTGGGTGGAGATGTCGAACCGCACATAACGGTGGTCCAACAAGGTCTCCACCAACTCCACCCGCCAGTTCACAATGCGTGCGGCTAGCACGGGGGTGGCGAACGAAACGTCCACCACCGACCCTCCCCGTTGTCGCACACACGTGTGGACCGCCCCCCTGTTGAGGAGGGACACACCGCATGACGCCGCCCAAAATTCGACGGCGCGTCCCCGGACGTTGCAAGAGGCAGCTGGATTGCCCCAGGCCACCGACTTGGCGTTCAGGTCGCCCAACACCACGACCTGGCGTGGCGCCGCCCTCCCTACGGCTGCAGTGAGGATCTCCAAGAAATCCTCAAAGTCCGAGAGAGGGCGGTTTGGGGAGAAATAGACCCCAACCAGGGCCAAATCTCCCCACGCGGCGGCCACGTATCCCGGTCCCCTCTCTAAAAGCGAGAGGGGAGGGGAGTCTGTGGAAGACCGCGACACCAACGCCACCAGGCCGTCTCGGTCGCCCAGCCAATGGCCAGGGACCGAGTAGGGCTCGGCGACCACCGCCAAGTCCACCAACCACTCAGCCATGGTCTGCATCAGGAGATCCTGTGCAGCCCGGCAGTGGTTGGTGTTCGCCTGGAGGATGCGATGTTCGATTGTATCCATCAATCGGACATCGCACCCCCCTCCTCCGCAGCCACCGCCGTTCCTGACTCAGGAACGGCGATGCTAGCAACAGGCCCGACCGGCACCTGCGCTTTGCCCCTCTGAGGGGGAGGATTGCACAACCTCCCCCTCATCACATGGCCTGCCGGGCGTCCCCTCGCGGCACAGACGGCGCAGTGCGGCTTGGCGACCGCGCAGGAGGCGGCTCTGTGGCCCTCTGTGCCGCAGCGGTAGCAGGTCTCCGACCTGTCCACCGCCGACGGGCACAGGGCTCGGGTGTGGCCGATGCCGCAGCACCTGAAGCAGCGCAGAGGCTGCTCCTCAAGGGCCCGGACTGCACCCGAGCTGAAGCCAACGCAGAGCCGACCCCCGCTAACGACCGCTTTTGCAACGGCGACTGGGCACCCGAGCCGAATAGTGCCCATGCCGCCGCGGCCGGGCCTGATGTCCCGGCCTTGCACCGCTGTGACGCCACAGCCCCCAATGGCTGCGACCGCCGCCACCACCTCCTCCTTGGTGACCGAGTCGTCAAGACCGGTCACCTCTATGGTTGCCGATTTTACCGGTCGGGCCACCTTGGCAGCGTCCGCGATGACCTCTTGCAGCTTGGCTGCAAAGAGGTCAGCGTTGGCGCTGCCCTCCGCCCCCGGGAACTCGAATATTCGAGCCCCGGTTTCGGTCCGCCTGCAAGAAAGCTTGCCGATCCCCAGTTGGGCGGGATCGGCATTGGCACGCGCCCGCACCAAAATGGAGGCGTAGGTTTCCCCGCGTTCCGCAGCCTCCGCGGTGAGCGTCACCACGACGGCTGCGGACCTCGGGGGAACCAATTTCCTCTTCCCCTTCTTCTTGCTCCCGCCAGCCGCCCGCGACTGACCGGGAGGCGTGGTGACGGGGACGGCAGGTCCGGGCGTTGCCGGCCTTTTGCCCTTCCCCTTCCCCTTTCCCTTCTCAGTCGCCCGCGACCGGCTGGGAGTCGTGGTGGCAGGGACGGCAGGGACGGCTGTTGCCGTCTTTTTCCCCCTGCCCTTCCCCTTCCGGACCACTTCAGTCCAACCCGGCTGGTTGGACGGAGTAGTCGAAGGGAGAAGGGCGTCTTCCCCTTGCGAGGACGGCCCCGGCTCGCCACGCCTCCTGTCAGCCGCAAGCGGCGGTCGGAGGCGCTTCTCCGGCAGGAGCCGGTCCTCTATGCCTGCTAGGCAGGCTCTGGTGAAGGCCCTCTCCTCCATAACCACCTTGCGGATGACATCCTCAAGGTTGGTGGAGGTGGGGGCCTCCGCCGCAGGTCTTGGATCAGCCTGACTTGGCCGAGCCATGACATCAGCCAGCTTCTGATGAAGCTGGCTGACTTCCAGCTTGAGGCGATCGACGGTCGCCTGCAATTTGCGCGATTCGTCGGTCGCCTCACGCTGGACCAACTCCTCTATGATGGCGCGCATGCTTGCGGCACGGCACTTAAGGGCCTTTTGAAAAGTGCCCTTAAGATTAGAGGACTTGGAGGCGACCTCCGCGATCTCCTCCTCGTCCTCTTCCGCCATGCGCGCCAGTTCGGCCAAGGACTGGTCCGCGTATAGCACGCGGGACGCGCCGTAACCGGACTTGGCCCGAGCAGCACGCGCCCGCTGCTCCTTTGCAGCGACCCTCTCCTCCAGGTCCTGCTGCTGCTGCGTCCGCCGAGCCAAGTCCAGCTGCCGCTGGGCGTCCGCGAGACCCACCACGTGGGTGTCCGCGGCTGTCGTCGGCTTCTTGGCCCTGGGCTTCCTCGCCGAACTCGAGGAGCCCTCGGACCCTTCCTTGCGGAAGGCCCGCTTTCGCGACCTGAGGTCGCCTGCGTCCGAGACGCTTATGACGGACTCGTCCGAATCGGACAGGTCCGCCCTTCCGAAGAAGCTAGCCGCAGACGGCGCGCGGCTAGCTTCAGACGCTGACGCGTCGGAGTGGCCCTGAGAAGGGCCTTTTGGTTGGCCCTGAGAAGGGCCTTTTGGTTGGCCCTGAGAAGGGCCTTTGGGTTGGCCCTGAGAAGGGCCTTTTAAAAACCGCCCGGAGGCGTCCCGCGGGGGTTTCGGCATAGCCACAGCAGGATCGTAGCAACACGCAAGATAAAATTCTACGAAAACACAGAGCTCTTTGGCCGTACCCAGTCTGCCACTCCGTTACGGTGACAAACTGGGCCGTTTCCAGGGGACGCGACCAGGACGCAAGCTCTGTGGGGGGTCCCCCAACCTTTTTTTTTTTTTTTTTTTTTTTTTTTTTTTTTTTAAACTGGGAAAAAATGCATTACGCATACCCTCCCGTCGGGGGAACGGGAGGGGTATGTGGGACTCCCCGGGCTGACCCGGTATACCCACTAAAACGACCCAGTGTTATTCCCGCGTCGTCCGAGTGGAAGAGGACTGGGAGATCGGCGCAGCCTTAGCGTCCAGTCCTCCTCCGACGACAACCCGCCTACAGTGGCGGGCCCCTCAAGTCCTCCCCGTTCAGGGGGAGGGCTGGGAATGACCGGCGGAGGTGGTGTGGAGTGCAATGCGGGCGGAGGCGCCCCCGCGCCTATCGCCCGCCCATCACCACCATGAGGAGGGAGAAGACGGCGTCTTCTCCGACCTCTTCTGCGCCTGCGGAGCGGCGCAGCGAGAGGGTCGTCCTCCCGCGCGCGCTCCGCCGCCTCCTTTTGCGAGATGACATCCTCGCAAAAAGAGGCGACAGCTGCCCAGGACCCCTCACTCTCTAGCATGGCGTTGACCACGCCGGGAAGTGAGAGGTCCTGTCCGATCTCCGCTGTTAGACTGCGACGCGGCTCAGACCAAGCCGGGCACACCTCGAGGGTGTGCTGAGCCGTGTCCTCTGCCGCGCCGCAGTCGTGGCACGCCGGGGTCTCCTCCCTCCCGATCCGGTGCAGGTGCTTGCCGAAACAGCCGTGGCCTGACAACACCTGCACCAGACGGAATGAAAGGAAACCATGGGAGCGCTCGAGCCAGTCTCGCAGGACCGGACCGAGCGCGTCCAGGGTTCGGCGGCCAAAGGTGGCGGAGGCGAGGTCGTCCGTCCAATGGACGATGATGGCGTCCCTCGCCTCCCGCCGCACGGCCTCCCGCTCCTCCGCGACGGGGCGCTCCCCGAGGGCCTTTCGCCGCGCCGTCCACTCATACACTCTGGCGAGCACCCACGCCTCCAACTCCCAAGGAGGGGTGCCCGCCAGAGCGCACGCCGCCGAAAAGCCCACGGAGCGGTAGGCCCTCGCCACCCGCAGTGCAATGGCCCTTTGTGGCCTGCGCATGGCGGTTGCGTTCTCCCTCCTGTTGAGGGAGTCCGACCAGATGGGGGCCCCGTACAGGGCCATGCTCCGCAGGATGCCGGCATATAAACGCCGGCATCGTGCGTTCGGCCCCCCCAGGTTCGGGAGGAGCCAGGAGAGGGCGTCCGCAGCCCTCAGCAGGCGCGTCGACAGCCCGCTAAAGTGCGGGCCGAAGCGCCACCTGCTGTCCAACACCAGGCCCAGATACTTCATCTGGGCCTGGACGCCCACCCTGACGCCCTCCACAACAATGTGGGCGTCGGGAGGGCAGCGCTGCCGAGGCCCGTGAAAGAACACGGCCTCGGTCTTGTTCAGCGCCACCCTCAATCCAACCTAACCTTTTTTTTTTTTTTTTTTTTTTTTTTAAACTGGGAAAAAATGCATTACGCATACCCTCCCGTCGGGGGAACGGGAGGGGTATGTGGGACTCCCCGGGCTGACCCGGTATACCCACTAAAACGACCCAGCGTTATTCCCGCGTCGTCCGAGTGGAAGAGGACTGGGAGATCGGCGCAGCCTTAGCGTCCAGTCCTCCTCCGACGACAACCCGCCTAAAGCGGCGGGCCCCTCAAGTCCTCCCCGTTCAGGGGGAGGGCTGGGAATGACCGGCGAGGGTGGTGTGGAGTGCAATGCGGGCGGAGGCGCCCCCGCGCCTATCGCCCGCCCATCACCACCATGAGGAGGGAGAAGACGGCGTCTTCTCCGACCTCTTCTGCGCCTGCGGAGCGGCGCAGCGAGAGGGTCGTCCTCCCGCGCGCGCTCCGCCGCCTCCTTTTGCGAGATGACATCCTCGCAAAAAGAGGCGACAGCTGCCCAGGACCCCTCACTCTCCAGCATGGCGTTGACCACGCCGGGAAGTGAGAGGTCCTGTCCGATCTCCGCTGTTAGACTGCGGCGCGGCTCAGACCAAGCCGGGCACACCTCGAGGGTGTGCTGAGCCGTGTCCTCCGCCGCGCCGCAGTCGTGGCACGCCGGGGTTTCCTCCCTCCCGATCCGGTGCAGGTGCTTGCCGAAACAGCCGTGGCCTGACAACACCTGCACCAGACGGAATGAGAGGAACCCGTGGGAGCGCTCGAGCCAGTCTCGCAGGACCGGCCCGAGCGCGTCCAGGGTTCGGCGGCCAAAGGTGGCGGAGGCGAGGTCCTCCGTCCAATGGACGATGATGGCGTCCCTCGCCTCCCGCCGCACGGCCTCCCGCTCGTCCGCGACGGGGCGCTCGCCCAGGGCCTTTCGCCGCGCCGTCCACTCATACACTCTGGCGAGCACCCACGCCTCCAACTCCCAAGGAGGGGTGCCCGCCAGAGCGCACGCCGCCGAAAAGCCCACCGAGCGGTAGGCCCTCGCCACCCGCAGTGCAATGGCCCTTTGAGGCCTGCGCATCACGGTCGCATTCTCCCTCCTTTGGAGGGAGTCCGCCCAGATGGGGGCCCCGTACAGGGCCATGCTCCGCAGGATGCCGGCGTATAAACGCCGGCATCGTGCGTTCGGCCCTCCCAGGTTCGGGAGGAGCCAGGAGAGGGCGTCCGCAGCCCTCAGCAGGCGCGTCGACAGCCCGCTAAAGTGCGGGCCGAAGCGCCACCTGCTGTCCAACACCAGGCCCAGATACTTCATCTGGGCCTGGACGCTCACCCTGACGCCCTCCACCACAATGTGGGCGTCTGGAGGGCAGCGCTGCCGAGGCCCGTGGAAGAACACGGCCTCGGTCTTGTTCAGCGCCACCCTCAATCCCAGGCGGCGGATCCTCCCTGCCACCAAGGACCCGCCAGCCGAGGCCAGACAGGCCGCCTCCCCGAAGCTCTTCCCCCGGGCAGTGAGGAGAGTGTCATCCGCATAGCAGATGACACTCGTGCCCGGGAGAAGAGCTCCCCGCAACAGCCAGTCGAAGCCGATGTTCCACAGGGGGGGTCCTAAGACTGACCCCTGCGGAACACCGGACTCCGCGCTGTACCTCCGCAACCTGGCCAGTTTGTCCACAAGGAGGACCTCTCGATCCTCCAAGTAACTGGCCAGGAGGCTCCTCAAGTATTGGGGCACTCCGTGATACCGGAGTGCCTCCAATATGGTGGAGTGGGGAACGGAGTTGAAGGCGTTGGCTATGTCGAATGACACCGCCAACACTCCGTCCCCCGCCTCGACCGCCTCTTTCACCTGGCCCTTAAGAAGGGCCAGCGCGTCGATGGTGGACCGGCCCTGTCGGAAACCAAACTGGGCGTCCGACAGGTCCGGCCCTACACCCTGCAAATGGCTCCTGAGCCGGCCGGCGATGATCCCCTCAAACAATTTACCGACCTCATCGAGCAGAACGATGGGCCGGTATGCCGAGGGGGAATCCGCCGGGCGTCCCTCCTTTCGGAGGAGGCACAGCTGCCCCTCCTTCCACAGTTTCGGGAACCTTCCAGCCGTAAAGCACGCGCTGAAGAGTTCCCGAAACCTGTCCTCCATTTGAGCGGCAGCTATGGCCACCACCCGTGCGGGGACGCCGTCCGGCCCAGGAGCCGTCTTCTTCGCGCGGAGGCTAAGCACCCCAGCGCGAAACTCCTCCTCCGTCACCGGAGGTGCCTCCTCTTCCTCCTGCGGAGCCGCCGACTGCGGAGGGTCCATCGCTGGAGGGGCGAAGTCGGTCCTGCGCGGAAACAGAGACCGGACCACCCCATCCAGCAACGCCGGCTCGAGGGTCTCCGTCAATGGGGGACCATGGGGCCGCAGCTGGTTGCGCGCCGCCTTGTATGGTCTCCCATACGGATCCCTGTCGAGACCCTCCAGCATCTCGGCCCTCGCCGAGTCCTTGGCAGCGCCCATAGCCGACTTGAGGACCGCCTTTGCCTCTCGGTAAGAGGCGTAGAGGCGGTCCTCCTCTGCCTGATTACGAGCGCTGCGCCGGCGGCTCCGCGTGTAGGCCCTTCTGGCCGCCACGCAAGTGGCCCGGAGGCCCGCCAGCTCCTCTGACCACCAATAAACGGCCCGGCGGGGAGGCGGACGCCGAGACCGAGGCATGCTGGAGTTGCACACCTCGGTCAAGGATTCCCTCAGCCGGACCGCTGCGGCGTCAACGTCCGGGGCCCCAACAGGGGGCGACAGCCAGTCCTGGAGGAAGGCCGCCTCCTTGGCTGCCTCCCGGTCCAGGCGAGTGAGAGCCCACCGTGGGAAGGGAGACCTGCCAGAGCGGGCCATCTCCCCACTGGGGCTCTGGGTGGAGATGTCGAACCGCACATAACGGTGGTCCGACAAGGTCTCCACCAACTCCACCCGCCAGTTCACGATGCGTGCGGCTAGCACGGGGGTGGCGAACGAAACGTCCACCACCGACCCTCCCCGTTGCCGCACACACGTGTGGACCGCCCCCCTGTTGAGGAGGGACACGCCGCATGACGCCGCCCAAAACTCGACGGCGCGACCCCGGACGTTGCAGGAGGCGGCTGGGTTGCCCCAGGCCACCGACTTGGCGTTCAGGTCGCCCAACACCACGACCTGGCGTGGCGCCGCCCTCCCTACGGCTGCAGTGAGAATCTCCAGGAAATCCTCAAAGTCCGAGAGAGGGCGGTTAGGGGAGAAATAGACCCCAACCAGGGCCAAATCTCCCCACGCGGCGGCCACGTATCCCGGTCCCCTCTCTAAGAGCGAGAGGGGAGGGGAGTCTGTGGAAGACCGCGACACCAACGCCACCAGGCCGTCTCGGTCGCCCAGCCAATGGCCAGGGACCGAGTAAGGCTCGGCGACCACCGCCAAGTCCACCAACCACTCAGCCATGGTCTGCATCAGGAGATCCTGTGCAGCCCGGCAGTGGTTGGTGTTCGCCTGGAGGATGCGATGTTCGATTGTATCCATCAATCGGACATCGCACCCCCCTCCTCCGCAGCCACCGCCGTTCCTGCCTCAGGAACGGCGATGCTAACAGCAGGCCCGACCGGCACCTGCGCTTTACCCCTCTGTGGGGGAGGATTGCACAACCTCCCCCTCATCACATGGCCTGCCGGGCGTCCCCTTGCGGCACAGACGGCGCAGTGCAGCTTGGCGACCGCGCAGGAGGCGGCTTTGTGGCCCTCCGTGCCGCAGCGGTAGCAGGTCTCCGACCTGTCCACCGCTGACGGGCACAGGGCCCGGGTGTGCCCGATGCCACAGCACCTGAAGCAGCGCAGAGGCTGTTCTCCAAGTGCTCGGACTGCACCCGAGCTGAAGCCGACAAGGAGACGTCCTTTTGCAAGGACAGCTTTGGCAGCGGCGACAGGGCACCCGAGCCGGATAGTGCCCATGCCGCCGCGGCCGGGCCTGATGTCCCGGCCTTGCACCGCTGCGACGCCGCAGCCCCCAATGGCTGCGACCGCCGCCACCACCTCCTCCTTGGTGACCGAGTCGTCAAGACCGGTCACCTCGATGGCCGCCGACTTGACGGGTCGGGCCACCTTGGCAGCGTCTGCGATGACCTCTTGCAGCTTGGCTGCAAAGAGGTCAGCGTTGGCGCTGCCCTCCGCCCCCGGGAACTCGAATATTCGAGCCCCGGTTTCGGTCCGCCGGCAAGAAACCTTGCTGATCCCCAATTGGGTGGGATCGGCATTGGCTCGCGCCCGCACCAAAATGGAAGCGTAGGTTTCCCCACGTTCCGCAGCCTCCGCGGTGAGTGTCACAACGACGGCTGCGGACTTTGGGGGAACGAGTTTCCCCTTCCTCTTCTTGGTCGCCTGCGACTGACTTGGAGGCGTGGTGGCGGGGACGGCAGGGGCGGCTGCTGCCGCCTTTCTGCCTTTCCCCTTCCTCCCCCTCCCCCCAGTCGCCTGCGACTGGCCGGGATGCGTAGAGGCGGGGACGGCAGAGACGGCCGTCGCCGTCTTTTTCCCCTTACCCTTCCCCTTCCCCTTCCGGACCACTTCAGTCCAACCCGGCTGGTTGGACGGAGTGGTGGAAGGGAGAAGGGCATCTTCCACTTGCGAGGACGGCCCCGGCTCGGCTCGCCTCTTGTCCGCCGCGAGCGGCGGTCGGAGGCGCTTCTCCGGCAGGAGCCGGTCCTCTATGCCTGCTAGGCAGGCTCTGGTGAAGGCCCGCTCCTCCATAACCACCTTGCGGATGACATCCTCAAGGTTGGTGGAGGAGGGGGCCTCCGCCGCAGGTCTCGGTTCGGCCTGACTCGGCCGGGCCATGACATCAGCCAGCTTCTGATGAAGCTGGCTGACCTCCAGCTTGAGGCGATTGACGGTCGCCTGCAATTGGCGAGTCTCGTCGCTCGCCTTGCGTGTGCTGAGCCGTGTCCTCCGCCGCGCCGCAGTCGTGGCACGCCGGGGTCTCCTCCCTCCCGATCCGGTGCAGGCGCTTGCCGAAACAGCCGTGGCCTGACAACACCTGCACCAGACGGAATGAGAGGAACCCGTGGGAGCGCTCGAGCCAGTCTCGCAGGACCGGACCGAGCGCGTCCAACGTTCGGCGGCCAAAGGTGGCGGAGGCGAGGTCGTCCGTCCAATGGACGATGATGGCGTCCCTCGCCTCCCGCCGCACGGCCTCCCGCTCCTCCGCGACGGGGCGCTCCCCGAGGGCTTTTCGCCGCGCCGTCCACTCGTACACTCTGGCGAGCACCCACGCCTCCAACTCCCAAGGGGGGGTGCCCGCCAGAGCGCACGCCGCCGAAAAGCCCACCGAGCGGTAGGCCCTCGCCACCCGCAGTGCAATGGCCCTTTGGGGCCTCCGCATCAAAGTAGCGTTCTCCCTCCTGTGGAGGGAGTCCGCCCAGATGGGGGCCCCGTACAGGGCCATGCTCCGCAATATGCCGGCATACAAACGCCGGCATCGTGCGTTAGGCCCCCCCAAATTCGGGAGGAGCCACGACAGGGCGTCCGCGGCCTTCAGCAGGCGCGTCGACAGCCCGCTAAAGTGCGGGCCGAAGCGCCACCTGCTGTCTAGCACCAGGCCCAGATACTTCATCTGGGCCTGGACGTCCACCCTGATGCCCTCCACCACAATGTGGGCGTCGGGAGGGCAGCGCTGCCGAGGCCCGTGAAAGAACACGGCCTCGGTCTTGTTCAGCGCCACCCTCAATCCTGTCGGAAACCGAACTGGGCGTCCGACAGGTCCGGCCCTACCCCCTGCAAATGGCTCCTGAGCCGGCCGGCGATGATCCCCTCGAACAATTTACCGACCTCATCGAGCAGAACGATGGGCCGGTATGCCGAGGGGGAATCCGCCGGGCGTCCCTCCTTTCGGAGGAGGCATAGCTGCCCCTCCTTCCACAGTTTCGGGAACCTTCCAGCCGTAAAGCACGCGCTGAAGAGTTCCCGAAACCTGTCCTCCATTTGAGCGGCAGCTATGGCCACCACCCGTGCGGGGACGCCGTCCGGCCCAGGAGCCGTCTTCTTCGCGCGGAGGCTAAGAACCCCCGCGCGAAACTCCTCCTCCGTCACCGGAGGTGCCTCCTCCTCCACCTCCGGAGCCGCCGACTGCGGAGGGTCCATTGCTGGTGGGGCGAAGTCGGTCCTGCGCGGAAACAGAGACCGGACCACCCCATCCAGCAACGCCGGCTCGAGGGTCTCCGTAAGTGGGGGACCATGGGGCCGCAGTTGGTTCCGCGCCGCCCTGTATGGTCTCCCATACGGATCCCTGTCGAGACCCTCCAGCATCTCGGCCCTCGCCGAGTCCTTGGCAGCGCCCATAGCCGACTTGAGGACCGCCTTTGCCTCTCGGTAAGAGGCGTAGAGGCGGTCCTCCTCTGCCTGATTACGGGCGCTGCGCCGGCGGCTCCGCGTGTAGGCCCTTCTGGCCGCCACGCAGGTGGCTCGTAGGCCCGCCAGCTCCTCTGACCACCAATAAACGGCCCGGCGGGGAGGCGGACGCCGAGACCGAGGCATGCTGGAGTTGCACACCTCGGTCAAGGATTCCCTCAGCCGGACCGCTGCGGCGTCAACGTCCGGGGCCCCAACAGGGGGCGACAGCCAGTCTTGGAGGAAGGCCGCCTCCTTGGCTGCCTCCCGGTCCAGGCGAGTGAGAGCCCACCGTGGGAAGGGAGACCTGCCAGAGCGGGCCATCTCCCCACGGGGGCTCTGGGTGGAGATGTCGAACCGCACATAACGGTGGTCCGACAAGGTCTCCACCAACTCCACCCGCCAGTTCACGATGCGTGCGGCTAGCACGGGGGTGGCGAACGAAACGTCCACCACCGACCCTCCCCGTTGCCGCACACACGTGTGGACCGCCCCCCTGTTGAGGAGGGACACACCGCATGACGCCGCCCAAAATTCGACGGCGCGTCCCCGGACGTTGCAAGAGGCAGCTGGATTGCCCCAGGCCACCGACTTGGCGTTCAGGTCGCCCAACACCACGACCTGGCGTGGCGCCGCCCTCCCTACGGCTGCGGTGAGGATCTCCAAGAAATCCTCAAAGTCCGAGAGAGGGCGGTTTGGGGAGAAATAGACCCCAACCAGGGCCAAATCTCCCCACGCGGCGGCCACGTATCCCGGTCCCCTCTCTAAAAGCGAGAGGGGAGGGGAGTCTGTGGAAGACTGCGACACCATTGCCACCAGGCCGTCTCGGTCGCCCAGCCAATGGCCAGGGACCGAGTAGGGCTCGGCGACCACCGCCAAGTCCACCAACCACTCAGCCATGGTCTGCATCAGGAGATCCTGTGCAGCCCGGCAGTGGTTGGTGTTCGCCTGGAGGATGCGATGTTCGATTGTATCCATCAATCGGACATCGCACCCCCCTCCTCCGCAGCAACCGCCGTTCCGGCCTCGGGAACGGCGTTGCCAGCAGCAGGCCCGACTGCCACCTGCGCTTTGCCCCTCTTAGATGGGGGGTTGCATAACCTCCCCCGCATGATGTGACCTGCTGGGCGGCCACTGGTAGCACACACTATGCAATGTGGCGTGGCGACCATGCAGGCGGCGGCTTTGTGGCCCTCCTTGCTGCAGCGGTAGCAGGCGTTGGACCTGTCGACGGTGGACGGACAGAGGGCTCGGGTGTGTCCGATGCCGCAGCACTTGAAGCAGCGTAAAGGCTGCTCCCCAAGTGCTCGGACTGCACCCGAGCTGAAACCGACGGCGAGCCGTCCTTTCTCAAGGACGGCTTTGGCAGCGGCGACCGGGCACTCGAGCCGGATAGTGCCCATGCCGCCGCGGCCAGGCCTGATGTCCCGACCCCGCACCGCCGCGACGCCGCAGCCACCAATCGCTGCGATTGCCGCCACCACCTCCTCCTTGGTGACCGAATCGTCAAGATCGGTCACCTCGATGGCCACCAACTTGACTGGTCGGGCCACCTTGGCAGCGTCCGCGATGACCTCCTGCAGCTTGGCTGCAAAGAGGTCAGCGTTGGCGCTGCCCTCCGCCCCCGGGAACTCGAAAATACGAGCCCCGGTTTCGGTACGCCGGCAAGATAATTTGCCGATCCCCAGTTGGGCGGGATCGGCATTGGCACGCGCCCGCACCAAAATGGAAGCGTAGGTTTCCCCGCGTTCCGCAGCCTCCGCGGTGAGCGTCACCACGACGGCCGCGGACTTCGGAGGAACCAATTTCCCCTTCCCCTTCTTCTTGTTGCCCCCGCCAGCCGCCCGCGACTGACTGGGAGGCGTGGTGACGGGGACGGCAGGTCCGGGCGTTGCCGGCCTTTCGCCCTTCCGCTTTCCCTTTCTCCCACCATTCGCCTGCGACTGGCCTGTATGTGTGGTGGCGGGGACGGCAGGGACGGCCGTCGCCGTCTTTTTACCTCGGCCCTTCCCCTTCCGGACCACCTCAGTCCAACCCGGCTGGTTGGACGGAGTAGTCGAAGGGAGAAGGGCGTCCTCCCCTTGCGAGGATGGCCCTGGCTCGGCTCGCCTCTTGTCCGCCGCGAGCGGCGGTCGAAGGCGCTTCTCCGGCAGGAGCCGGTCCTCTATGCCTGCTAAGCAGGCTCTGGTGAAGGCCCTCTCCTCCATAACCACCTTGCGGATGACATCCTCAAGGTTGGTGGAGGAGGGGGCCTCCGCCGCAGGTCTCGGTTCGGCCTGAATCGGCCGAGCCATGACATCAGCCAGCTTCTGATGAAGCTGGCTGACCTCCAGCTTGAGGCGATCGACGGTCGCCTGCAATTTGCGCGATTCGTCGGTCGCCTCACGCTGGACCAACTCCTCTATAATGGCGCGCATGCTTGCGGCACGGCACTTAAGGGCCTTTTGAAAAGTGCCCTTAAGATTGGAGGACTTGGAGGCGACCTCCACGATCTCCTCCTCGTCCTCTTCCGCCATGCGCGCCAGCTCGGCCAAGGATTGGTCCCCGTATAGCACGCGGGACGCACCATACCCTGACCTGGCCCGAGCAGCACGCGCACGCTGCTCCTTCGCAGCAACGCGCTCTTCGAGCTCTTGCTGGTGCTGCGCCCGCCGAGCCAGGTCCAACTGCCGCTGGGCATCTGCGAGACCCACGACGTGGGTGTCCGCAGATGTCGTCGGCTTCTTCGCGGCCGTGGACTTCCTCGTCGAACTTGAGGAGCCCTCGGACCCTTCCTTACGGAAGGCCCGCTTTCGCGACCTGGTGTCGCCTGCGTCCGAGACGCTTATGACGGACTCGTCCGAATCGGACAGGTCCGCCCTTCCAAAGAAGCTAGCCGCAGACGGCGCGCGGCTAGCTTCAGACGCTGAAGCGTCGGATTGGCCCTGAGAAGGGCCTTTTGGTTGGCCCTGAGAAGGGCCTTTTGGTTGGCCCTGAGAAGGGCCTTTTGGTTGGCCCTGAGAAGGGCCTTTTTTAAAACGCCCGCAGGCGTCCCGCGGGGGCGTAGGCATAGCCTTCCGCAAGCTCGTAGTTAAAACCGCAAGAATATAAAATGTAGCTACGAGAGCACAGAGTTCTTTAGCCGTACCCAATCTGCCACTCCGTTACGGTGACAGATTGGGCCGTTTCCAGGGGACGCGACGAGGACGCAAACTCTGTGGGGGGTCCCCCAACCTAACCTAACCTTTTTTTTTTTTTTTTTTTTTTTAAACTGGGAAAAAATGCATTACGCATACCCTCCCGTCGGGGGAACGGGAGGGGTATGTGGGACTCCCCGGGCTGACCCGGTATACCCACTAAAACGACCCAGCGTTATTCCCGCGTCGTCCGAGTGGAAGAGGACTGGGAGATCGGCGCAGCCTTAGCGTCCAGTCCTCCTCCGACGACAACCCGCCTAAAGCGGCGGGCCCCTCAAGTCCTCCCCGTTCAGGGGGAGGGCTGGGAATGACCGGCGGAGGTGGTGTGGAGTGCAATGCGGGCGGAGGCGCCCCCGCGCCTATCGCCCGCCCATCACCACCATGAGGAGGGAGAAGACGGCGTCTTCTCCGACCTCTTCTGCGCCTGCGGAGCGGCGCAGCGAGAGGGTCGTCCTCCCGCGCGCGCTCCGCCGCCTCCTTTTGCGAGATGACATCCTCGCAAAAAGAGGCGACAGCTGCCCAGGACCCCTCACTCTCCAGCATGGCGTTGACCACGCCGGGAAGCGAGAGGTCCTGTCCGATCTCCGCTGTTAGACTGCGACGCGGCTCAGACCAAGCCGGGCACACCTCGAGGGTGTGCTGAGCCGTGTCCTCCGCCGCGCCGCAGTCGTGACACGCCGGGGTTTCCTCCCTCCCGATCCGGTGCAGGTGCTTGCCGAAACAGCCGTGGCCTGACAACACCTGCACCAGACGGAATGAGAGGAACCCGTGGGAGCGCTCGAGCCAGTCTCGCAGGACCGGACCGAGCGCGTCCAGGGTTCGGCGGCCAAAGGTGGCGGAGGCGAGGTCGTCCGTCCAATGGACGATGATGGCGTCCCTCGCCTCCCGCCGCACGGCCTCCCGCTCCTCCGCGACGGGGCGCTCCCCGAGGGCCTTTCGCCGCGCCGTCCACTCGTACACTCTGGCGAGCACCCACGCCTCCAACTCCCAAGGAGGGGTGCCCGCCAGAGCGCACGCCGCCGAAAAGCCCACCGAGCGGTAGGCCCTCGCCACCCGCAGTGCAATGGCCCTTTGGGGCCTCCGCATCAAAGTAGCGTTCTCCCTCCTGTGGAGGGAGTCCGCCCAGATGGGGGCCCCGTACAGGGCCATGCTCCGCAATATGCCGGCATACAAACGCCGGCATCGTGCGTTGGGCCCTCCCAGGTTGGGGAGGAGCCAGGAGAGGGCGTCCGCAGCCCTCAGCAGGCGCGTCGACAGCCCGCTAAAGTGCGGGCCGAAGCGCCACCTGCTGTCCAACACCAGGCCCAGATACTTCATCTGGGCCTGGACGCCCACCCTGACGCCCTCCACCATAATGTGGGCGTCTGGAGGGCAGCGCTGCCGAGGCCCGTGAAAGAACACGGCCTCGGTCTTGTTCAGCGCCACCCTCAATCCCAGGCGGCGGATCCTCCCTGCCACCAAGGACCCGCCAGCCGAGGCCAGATAGGCCGCCTCCCCGAAGCTCTTCCCCCGGGCAGTGAGGAGAGTGTCATCCGCATAGCAGATGACACTCGTGCCCTGGAGAAGAGCTCCCCGCAACAGCCAATCGAATCCGATGTTCCACAGGGGGGGCCCTAAGACAGACCCCTGCGGAACACCGGACTCCGCGCCGTATCTCCGCAACCTGGCCAGTTTGTCCACAAGGAGGACCTCTCGATCCTCCAAGTAGCTGGCCAGGAGCCTCCTCAAGTATTGGGGCACTCCGTGATACCGGAGCGCCTCCAATATTGTAGAGTGGGGAACGGAGTTGAAGGCGTTGGCTATGTCGAAGGACACCGCCAACACCCCGTCCCCCGCCTCCACCGCCCCTTTCACCTGGCCCTTCAACAGGGCCAGCGTGTCGATGGTGGACCGGCCCTGTCGGAAACCGAACTGGGCGTCCGACAAGTCCGGCCCTACACCCCGCAGATGGCTCCTGAGCCGGCCGGCGATGATCCCCTCGAACAATTTACCGACCTCATCGAGCAGAACGATGGGCCGGTATGCCGAGGGGGAATCCGCCGGGCGTCCCTCCTTTCGGAGGAGGCATAGCTGCCCCTCCTTCCACAGTTTCGGGAACCTTCCAGCCGTAAGGCACGCGCTGAAGAGTTCCCGAAATCTGTCCTCCATTTGAGCGGCAGCTATGGCCACCACCCGTGCTGGGACGCCGTCCGGCCCAGGAGCCGTCTTCTTCACGCGGAGGCTAAGAACCCCCGCGCGAAACTCCTCCTCCGTCACCGGAGGTGCCTCCTCTTCCTCCTGCGGAGCCGCCGACTGCGGAGGGTCCATCGCTGGAGGGGTGAAGTCGGCCCTGCGCGGAAACAGAGACCGGACCACCCCATCCAGCAACGCCGGCTCGAGGGTCTCCGTAAGTGGGGGACCATGGGGCCGCAGTTGGTTCCGCGCCGCCCTGTATGGTCTCCCATACGGATCCCTGTCGAGACCCTCCAGCATCTCGGCCCTCGCCGAGTCCTTGGCAGCGCCCATTGCCGAATTGAGGACCGCCTTCGCCTCTCGGTAAGAGGCGTAGAGGCGATCCTCCTCTGCCTGATTACGGGCGCTGCGCCGGCGGCTCCGCGTGTAGGCCCTTCTGGCCGCCACGCAAGTGGCCCGGAGGCCTGCCAGCTCCTCCGACCACCAATAAACGGCCCGGCGGGGAGGCGGACGCCGAGACCGAGGCATGCTGGAGTTGCACACCTCGGTCAAGGATTCCCTCAGCCGGACCGCTGCGGCGTCAACGTCCGGGGCCCCAACAGGGGGCGACAGCCAGTCTTGGAGGAAGGCCGCCTCCTTGGCTGCCTCCCGGTCCAAGCGAGTGAGAGCCCACCGTGGGAAGGGAGACCAGCCAGAGCGGGCCATCTCCCCACGGGGGCTCTGGGTGGAGATGTCGAACCGCACATAACGGTGGTCCGACAAGGTCTCCACCAACTCCACCCGCCAGTTCACAATGCGTGCGGCTAGCACGGGGGTGGCGAACGAAACGTCCACCACCGACCCTCCCCGTTGCCGCACACACGTGTGGACCGCCCCCCTGTTGAGGAGGGACACGCCGCATGACGCCGCCCAAAACTCGACGGCGCGACCCCGGACGTTGCAGGAGGCGGCTGGGTTGCCCCAGGCCACCGACTTGGCGTTCAGGTCGCCTAACACCACGACCTGGC
This sequence comes from Lacanobia oleracea, assembly GCA_950371165.1. Classification (NCBI taxonomy): domain Eukaryota; kingdom Metazoa; phylum Arthropoda; class Insecta; order Lepidoptera; family Noctuidae; genus Lacanobia; species Lacanobia oleracea. The sequence continues at coordinate 29,885,125 of OX493388.1, read as the reverse complement.
GTGGCGCCGCCCTCCCTACGGCTGCAGTGAGAATCTCCAGGAAATCCTCAAAGTCCGAGAGAGGGCGGTTAGGGGAGAAATAGACCCCAACCAGGGCCAAATCTCCCCACGCGGCGGCCACGTATCCCGGTCCCCTCTCTAAAAGCGAGAGGGGAGGGGAGTCTGTGGAAGACCGCGACACCAACGCCACCAGGCCGTCTCGGTCGCCCAGCCAATGGCCAGGGACCGAGTAAGGCTCGGCGACCACCGCCAAGTCCACCAACCACTCAGCCATGGTCTGCATCAGGAGATCCTGTGCAGCCCGGCAGTGGTTGGTGTTCGCCTGGAGGATGCGATGTTCGATTGTATCCATCAATCGGACATCGCACCCCCCTCCTCCGCAGCCACCGCCGTTCCTACCTCGGGAACGGCAGTGCTAGCAACAGGCCCGACTGGCACCTGCGCTTTACCCCTCTGAGGGGGAGGATTGCACAACCTCCCCCTCATCACATGGCCTGCCGGGCGTCCCCTCGCGGCACAGACGGCGCAGTGCGGCTTGGCGACCGCGCAGGAGGCGGCTTTGTGGCCCTCTGTGCCGCAGCGGTAGCAGGTCTCCGACCTGTCCACCGCCGACGGGCACAGGGCTCGGGTGTGGCCGATGCCGCAGCACCTGAAGCAGCGCAGAGGCTGCTCCTCAAGGGCCCGGACTGCACCCGAGCTGAAGCCGACGCAGAGCCGACCCCTGCTAACGACCGCTTTTGCAACGGCGACTGGGCACTCGAGCCGAATAGTGCCCATGCCGCCGCGGCCGGGCCTGATGTCCCGGCCTTGCACCGCTGCGACGCCGCAGCCCCCAATGGCTGCGACCGCCGCCACCACCTCCTCCTTGGTGACCGAGTCGTCAAGACCGGTCACCTCGATGGTCGCCGACTTCACCGGTCGGGCCACCTTGGCAGCGTCCGCGATGACCTCTTGCAGCTTGGCTGCAAAGAGGTCAGCGTTGGCGCTGCCCTCCGCCCCCGGGAACTCGAATATTCGAGCCCCGGTTTCGGTCCGCCTGCAAGAAAGCTTGCCGATCCCCAGTTGGGCGGGATCGGCATTGGCACGCGCTCGCACCAAAATGGAGGCGTAGGTTTCCCCGCGTTCCGCAGCCTCCGCGGTGAGCGTCACCACGACGGCTGCGGACCTCGGGGGAACCAATTTCCCCTTCCTCTTCTTCTTGCTCCCGCCAGCCGCCCGCGACTGACTGGGAGGCGTGGTGACGGGGACGGCAGGTCCGGGCGTTGCCGGCCTTTTGCCCTTCCCCTTCCCCTTTCCCTTCTCAGTCGCCCGCGACCGGCTGGGAGTCGTGGTGGCAGGGACGGCAGGGACGGCTGTTGCCGTCTTTTTCCCCCTGCCCTTCCCCTTCCGGGCCACTTCGGTCCAACCCTGCTGGTTGGACGGAGTGGTGGAAGGGAGAAGGGCGTCTTCCCCTTGCGAGGACGGCCCCGGCTCGCCACGCCTTTTGTCAGCCGCGAGCGGCGGTCGGAGGCGCTTCTCCGGCAGGAGCCGGTCCTCTATTCCTGCTAGGCAGGCTCTGGTGAAGGCCCTCTCCTCCATAACCACCTTGCGGATGACATCCTCAAGGTTGGTAGAGGAGGGGGCCTCCGCCGCAGGTCTTTCTTCAGCCTGGTATGGCCGAGCCGTGACATCAGCCAGCTTCTGGTGAAGCTGGCTGACCTCCAGCCTCAGGCGATCGACGGTCGCCTGCAATTTGCGCGATTCGTCGGTCGCCTCACGCTGGACCAACTCCTCTATGATGGCGCGCATGCTTGCGGCACGGCACTTAAGGGCCTTCTGAAAAGTGCCCTTAAGATTAGAGGACTTGGAGGCGACCTCCGCGATCTCCTCCTCGTCCTCTTCCGCCATGCGCGCCAGTTCGGCCAATGACTGGTCCGCGTATAGAACGCGGGACGCGCCGTAACCGGACTTGGCCCGAGCAGCACGCGCCCGCTTCTCCTTAGCAGCGACCCGCTCTTCTAGGTCCTGCTGCTGCTGCGTCCGCCGAGCCAAGTCCAGCTGCCGCTGGGCGTCCGCGAGACCCACTACGTGGGTGTCCGCGGCTGTCGTTAGCCTCTTGGCCTTCGACCTCCTGGCTGAGCCCGAGGAGCCCTCGGACCCCTCTTTGAGGAAGGCCCGCTTCCGCGACTGGGAGTCGCCCGCGTCCGAGACGCTGATGACAGACTCGTCGTCGGAATCTGTCATGTCCCTTCCGAAGAAGCTAGCCGCAGACGGCGCGCGGCTAGCTTCGGACGCTGATGCGTCGGAGTGGCCCTGAGAAGGGCCTTTTGGTTGGCCCTGAGAAGGGCCTTTTGGTTGGCCCTGAGAAGGGCCTTTGGGTTGGCCCTGAGAAGGGCCTTTTAAGAACCGCCCGGAGGCGTCCCGCGGGGGTTTTGGCATAGCCACAGCAGGTTCGTAGACGCAACGCAAGTTAAAAATAATATTTCTACGAAAGCACAGAGCACTTTAGCCGTACCCAGTTTGCCACTCCGTTACGGTGACAAACTGGGCCGTTTCCAGGGGACGCGACGAGGACGCAAGCTCTGTGGGGGGTCCCCCAACCTAACCTTTTTTTTTTTTTTTTTTTTTTAAACTGGGAAAAAATGCATTACGCATACCCTCCCGTCGGGGGAACGGGAGGGGTATGTGGGACTCCCCGGGCTGACCCGGTATACCCACTAAAACGACCCAGTGTTATTCCCGCGTCGTCCGAGTGGAAGAGGACTGGGAGATCGGCGCAGCCTTAGCGTCCAGTCCTCCTCCGACGACAACCCGCCTAAAGCGGCGGGCCCCTCAAGTCCTCCCCGTTCAGGGGGAGGGCTGGGAATGACCGGCGAGGGTGGTGTGGAGTGCAATGCGGGCGGAGGCGCCCACGCGCCTATCGCCCGCCCATCACCACCATGAGGAGGGAGAAGACGGCGTCTTCTCCGACCTCTTCTGCGCCTGCGGAGCGGCGCAGCGAGAGGGTCGTCCTCCCGCGCGCGCTCCGCCGCCTCCTTTTGCGAGATGACATCCTCGCAAAAAGAGGCGACAGCTGCCCAGGACCCCTCACTCTCCAGCATGGCGTTGACCACGCCGGGAAGTGAGAGGTCCCGTCCGATCTCCGCTGTTAGACTGCGGCGCGGTTCAGACCAAGCCGGGCACACCTCGAGGGTGTGCTGAGCCGTGTCCTCCGCCGCACCGCAGTCGTGGCACGCCGGGGTTTCCTCCCTCCCGATCCGGTGCAGGTGCTTGCCGAAACAGCCGTGGCCTGACAACACCTGCACCAGACGGAATGAGAGGAACCCGTGGGAGCGCTCGAGCCAGTCTCGCAGGACCGGCCCGAGCGCGTCCAGGGTTCGGCGGCCAAAGGTGGCGGAGGCGAGGTCCTCCGTCCAATGGACGATGATGGCGTCCCTCGCCTCCCGCCGCACGGCCTCCCGCTCCTCCGCGACGGGGCGCTCGCCCAGGGCCTTTCGCCGCGCCGTCCACTCGTACACTCTGGCGAGCACCCACGCCTCCAACTCCCAAGGAGGGGTGCCCGCCAGAGCGCACGCCGCCGAAAAGCCCACCGAGCGGTAGGCCCTCGCCACCCGCAGTGCAATGGCCCTTTGGGGCCTCCGCATCAAAGTAGCGTTCTCCCTCCTGTGGAGGGAGTCCGCCCAGATGGGGGCCCCGTACAGGGCCATGCTTCGCAGGATGCCGGCATATAGGCGCCGGCATCGTGCGTTGGGCCCTCCCAGGTTGGGGAGGAGCCAGGAGAGGGCGTCCGCAGCCCTCAGCAGGCGCGTCGACAGCCCGCTAAAGTGCGGGCCGAAGCGCCACCTGCTGTCCAACACCAGGCCCAGATACTTCATCTGGGCCTGGACGCCCACCCTGACGCCCTCCACCATAATGTGGGCGTCTGGAGGGCAGCGCTGCCGAGGCCCGTGAAAGAACACGGCCTCGGTCTTGTTCAGCGCCACCCTCAATCCCAGGCGGCGGATCCTCCCTGCCACCAAGGACCCGCCAGCCGAGGCCAGACAGGCCGCCTCCCCGAAGCTCTTCCCTCGGGCAGTAAGGAGAGTGTCATCCGCGTAGCAGATGACACTCGTGCCCTGGAGAAGAGCTCCCCGCAACAGCCAGTCAAAGCCGATGTTCCACAGGGGGGGTCCTAAGACTGACCCCTGCGGAACACCGGACTCCGCGCTGTACCTCCGCATCCTGGCCAGTTTGTCCACAAGGAGGACCTCTCGATCCTCCAAGTAGCTGGCCAGGAGGCTCCTCAAGTATTGGGGCACTCCGTGATACCGGAGTGCCTCCAATATGGTGGAGTGGGGAACGGAGTTGAAGGCGTTGGCGATGTCAAACGACACCGCCAACACTCCGTCCCTCGCCTCGACCGCCTCTTTCACCTGGCCCTTAAGAAGGGCCAGCGCGTCGATGGTGGACCGGCCCTGTCGGAAACCGAACTGGGCGTCCGACAAGTCCGGCCCTACACCCTGCAGATGGCTCCTGAGCCGGCCGGCGATGATCCCCTCGAACAATTTACCGACCTCATCGAGCAGAACGATGGGCCGGTATGCCGAGGGGGAATCCGCCGGGCGTCCCTCCTTTCGGAGGAGGCATAGCTGCCCCTCCTTCCACAGTTTCGGGAACCTTCCAGCCGTAAAGCACGCGCTGAAGAGTTCCCGAAACCTGTCCTCCATTTGAGCGGCAGCTATTGCCACCACCCGTGCAGGGACACCATCCGGCCCAGGAGCCGTCTTCTTCGCGCGGAGGCTAAGAACCCCCGCGCGAAACTCCTCCTCCGTCACTGGAGGTGCCTCCTCCTCCTCTTGCTCTTGCGGAGCCGCCGACTGTGGAGGGTCCATCGCTGGAGGGGCGAAGTCGGTCCTGCGCGGAAACAGAGACCGGACCACCCCATCCAGCAACGCCGGCTCGAGGGTCTCCGTCAATGGGGGACCATGGGGCCGCAGTTGGTTCCGCGCCGCCCTATATGGTCTCCCATACGGATCCCTGTCGAGACCCTCCAGCATCTCGGCCCTCGCCGAGTCCTTGGCAGCGCCCATAGCCGACTTGAGGACCGCCTTTGCCTCTCGGTAAGAGGCGTAGAGGCGGTCCTCCTCTGCCTGATTACGGGCGCTGCGCCGGCGGCTCCGCGTGTAGGCCCTTCTGGCCGCCACGCAAGTGGCCCGGAGGCCCGCCAGCTCCTCCGACCACCAATAAACGGCCCGGCGGGGAGGCGGACGCCGAGACCGAGGCATGCTGGAGTTGCACACCTCGGTCAGGGATTCCCTCAGCCGGACCGCTGCGGCGTCAACGTCCGGGGCCCCAACAGGGGGCGACAGCCAGTCCTGGAGGAAGGCCGCCTCCTTGGCTGCCTCCCGGTCCAGGCGAGTGAGAGCCCACCGTGGGAAGGGAGACCTGCCAGAGCGGGCGATCTCCCCACGGGGGCTCTGGGTGGAGATGTCGAACCGCACATAACGGTGGTCCGACAAGGTCTCCACCAACTCCACCCGCCAGTTCACAATGCGTGCGGCTAGCACGGGGGTGGCGAACGAAACGTCCACCACCGACCCTCCCCGTTGCCGCACACAAGTGTGGACCGCCCCCCTGTTGAGGAGGGACACGCCGCATGACGCCGCCCAAAACTCGACGGCGCGACCCCGGACGTTGCAGGAGGCGGCTGGGTTGCCCCAGGCCACCGACTTGGCGTTCAGGTCGCCCAACACCACGACCTGGCGTGGCGCCGCCCTTCCTACGGCTGCAGTGAGAATCTCTAGAAAATCCTCAAAGTCCGAAAGAGGGCGGTTTGGGGAGAAATAGACCCCAACAAGGGCCAAATCTCCCCACGCGGCGGCCACGTATCCCGGTCCCCTCTCTAAAAGCGAGAGGGGAGGGGAGTCTGTGGAAGACCGCGACACCATTGCCACCAGGCCGTCTCGGTCGCCCAGCCAATGGCCAGGGACCGAGTAAGGCTCGGCGACCACCGCCAAGTCCACCAACCACTCAGCTATGGTCTGCATCAGGAGATCCTGTGCAGTCCGGCAGTGGTTGGTGTTCGCCTGGAGGATGCGATGTTCGATCGACATCAATCGGACATCGCACCCCCCTCCTCCGCAGCCACCGCCGTTCCTGCCTCGGGAACGGCGTTGCCAGCAGCAGGCCCGACTGGCACCTGCGCTTTTCCTCTCTTAAGGGGGGGGTTGCACAACCTCCCCCGCATGATGTGACCTGCTGGGCGGCCACTGGCAGCACACAATACGCAGTGTGGCGTGGCGACCATGCAGGCGGCGGCTTTGTGGCCCTCCTTGCCGCAGCGGTAGCAGGCGTCGGACCTGTCGACGGTGGACGGACAGAGGGCTCGGGTGTGTCCGATGCCGCAGCACTTGAAGCAGCGCAAAGGCTGCTCCCCAAGTGCTCGGACTGCACCCGAGCTGAAGCCGACGGCGAGCCGTCCTTTCTCAAGGACGGCTTTGGCAGCGACGACCGGGCACTCGAGCCGGATAGTGCCCATGCCGCCGCGGCCAGGCCTGATGTCCCGACCCCGTACCTCCGCGACGCTGCAACCCCCGATCGCTGCGACCGCCGCCACCACCTCCTCCTTGGTGACCGAGTCGTCAAGGTCGGCTACCTCGATGGCAGCCGATTTGACTGGTCGGGCCACCTTGGCAGCGTCCGCGATGACCTCCTGCAGCTTGGCTGCAAAGAGGTCAGCGCTGGCGCTGCCCTCCGCCCCCGGGAACTCGAATATTCGAGCCCCGGTTTCCGTCCGCCGGCAAGAAACTTTGCCGATCCCCAACTGGGTAGGATCGGCATTTGCACGCGCCCGCAACAATATCGACGCGTAAGTTTCCCCGCGTTCCGCAGCCTCCGCGGTGAGTGTCACCACGACGGCTGCGGACTTTGGGGGAACGAGTTTCCCCTTCCTCTTCTTCTTGTTGCCCCTGCCAGCCGCCTGCGACTGACTTGGAGGCGTGGTGGCGGGGACGGCAGGGGCGGCCGCTGCCACCTTTCCGCCCTTCCCCTTCCTCCCCCTCCCCGCAGTCGTCTGCGACTGGCCGGGATGTGTAGAGGCGGGGACGGCAGAGACGGCCGTCGCCGTCTTTTTCCCCTTACCCTTCCCCTTCCCCTTCCGGACCACTTCAGTCCAACCCGGCTGGTTGGACGGAGTGGTGGAAGGGAGAAGGGCATCCTCCATTTGCGAGGACGGCCCCGGCTCGGCTCGCCTCTTGTCCGCCGCGAGCGACGGTCGGAGGCGCTTCTCCGGCAGGAGCCGGTCCTCTATGCCTGCTAGGCAGGCTCTGGTGAAGGCCCGCTCCTCCATAACCACCTTGCGGATGACATCCTCAAGGTTGGTGGAGGAGGGGGCCTCCGCCGCAGGTCTCGGTTCGGCCTGAATCGGCCGAGCCATGACATCAGCCAGCTTCTGATGAAGCTGGCTGACCTCCAGCTTGAGGCGATCGACGGTCGCCTGCAATTGCCGCGTTTCTTCGGTGGTATTGCGCTGGACCAACTCCAACACAATACCACGAAGGCTCGCAGCCCGGCACTTAAGGGCCTTTTGGAAAGTGCCCTTAAGATTTGAGGACTTAGAGGCGACCTCCACGATCTCCTCCTCGTCCTCCTCCGCCATTCGCTCCAGCTCCGCCACGGATTGGTCCGCGTATAGTACGCGGGACGCTCCGTACCCGGACTTGGCCCGAGCGGCACGCACCCGCTGCTCCTTTGCAGCGACCCGCTCCTCCAGGTCCTGCTGGTGCTGCGCCCGCCGAGCCAGGTCTAACTGGCGTTGTGCATCCTCGAGACCCACTACGTGGGTATCTGCGGCTGTCGTCGGCTTTTTGGCCTTTGACCTCCTGGCTGAGCCCGAGGAGCCCTCGGACCCCTCCTTGAGGAAGGCCCGCTTCCGCGACCGGGAGTCGCCCGCGTCCGAAACGCTGATGAGGGACTCATCCGAATCGGACAGGTCCGCCCTTCCAAAGAAGCTAGCCGCAGACGGCGCGCGGCTAGCTTCAGACGCTGAAGCGTCAGAGTGGCCCTGAGAAGGGCCTTTTGGTTGGCCCTGAGAAGGGCCTTTGGGTTGGCCCTGAAAAGGGCCTTTTTTAAAACGCCCGCAGGCGTCCCGCGGGGGCATAGGCATAGCCTTCCGCATGTTCGCAGTTAAAACGCAAGATAAAAACAGCAACTACGAGATCACAGAGCACTTTAGCCGTACCCAGTCTGCCACTCCGTTACGGTGACAAACTGGGCCGTTTCCAGGGGTCGCGACGTGGACGCAAGCTCTGTGGGGGGTCCCCCAACCTAACCTTTTTTTTTTTTTTTTTTTTTTATTTTTTTTTTTTTAAACTGGGAAAAAATGCATTACGCATACCCTCCCGTCGGGGGAACGGGAGGGGTATGTGGGACTCCCCGGGCTGACCCGGTATACCCACTAAAACGACCCAGTGTTATTCCCGCGTCGTCCGAGTGGAAGAGGACTGGGAGATCGGCGCAGCCTTAGCGTCCAGTCCTCCTCCGACGACAACCCGCCTAAAGCGGCGGGCCCCTCAAGTCCTCCCCGTTCAGGGGGAGGGCTGGGAATGACCGGCGGAGGTGGTGTGGAGTGCAATGCGGGCGGAGGCGCCCCCGCGCCTATCGCCCGCCCATCACCACCATGAGGAGGGAGAAGACGGCGTCTTCTCCGACCTCTTCTGCGCCTGCGGAGCGGCGCAGCGAGAGGGTCGTCCTCCCGCGCGCGCTCCGCCGCCTCCTTTTGCGAGATGACATCCTCGCAAAAAGAGGCGACAGCTGCCCAGGACCCCTCACTCTCCAGCATGGCGTTGACCACGCCGGGAAGTGAGAGGTCCTGTCCGATCTCCGCTGTTAGACTGCGACGCGGCTCAGACCAAGCCGGGCACACCTCGAGGGTGTGCTGAGCCGTATCCTCCGCCGCGCCGCAGTCGTGGCACGCCGGGGTCTCCTCCCTCCCGATCCGGTGCAGGTGCTTGCCGAAACAGCCGTGGCCTGACAACACCTGCACCAGACGGAATGAGAGGAACCCGTGGGAGCGCTCGAGCCAGTCTCGCAGGACCGGACCGAGCGCGTCCAACGTTCGGCGGCCAAAGGTGGCGGAGGCGAGGTCGTCCGTCCAATGGACGATGATGGCGTCCCTCGCCTCCCGCCGCACGGCCTCCCGCTCCTCCGCGACGGGGCGCTCCCCGAGGGCCTTTCGCCGCGCCGTCCACTCGTACACTCTGGCGAGCACCCACGCCTCCAACTCCCAAGGAGGGGTGCCCGCCAGAGCGCACGCCGCCGAAAAGCCCACCGAGCGGTAGGCCCTCGCCACCCGCAGTGCAATGGCCCTTTGGGGCCTCCGCATCAAAGTAGCGTTCTCCCTCCTGTGGAGGGAGTCCGCCCAGATGGGGGCCCCGTACAGGGCCATGCTCCGCAATATGCCGGCATACAAACGCCGGCATCGTGCGTTAGGCCCCCCCAAATTCGGGAGGAGCCACGACAGGGCATCCGCGGCCTTCAGCAGGCGCGTCGACAGCCCGCTAAAGTGCGGGCCGAAGCGCCACCTGCTGTCCAACACCAGGCCCAGATACTTCATCTGGGCCTGGACGTCCACCCTGACGCCCTCCACCACAATGTGGGCGTCGGGAGGGCAGCGCTGCCGAGGCCCGTGAAAGAACACGGCCTCGGTCTTGTTCAGCGCCACCCTCAATCCCAGGCGGCGGATCCTCCCTGCCACCAAGGACCCGCCAGCCGAGGCCAGACAGGCCGCCTCCCCGAAGCTCTTCCCCCGGGCAGTGAGGAGAGTGTCATCCGCGTAGCAGATGACACTCGTGCCCTGGAAAAGAGCTCCCCGCAAAAGCCAGTCGAAGCCGATGTTCCACAGGGGGGGCCCTAAGACAGACCCCTGCGGAACACCGGACTCCGCGCTGTACCTCCGCAACCTGGCCAGCTTGTCCACAAGGAGGACCTCTCGATCCTCCAAGTAGCTGGCCAGGAGACTCCTCAAGTATTGGGGCACTCCGTGATACCGGAGTGCCTCCAATATGGTGGAGTGGGGAACGGAGTTGAAGGCGTTGGCGATGTCAAACGACACCGCCAACACTCCGTCCCCCGCCTCGACCGCCACTTTCACCTGGCCCTTAAGAAGGGCCAGCGCGTCGATGGTGGACCGGCCCTGTCGGAAACCGAACTGGGCGTCCGACAGGTCCGGCCCTACACCCTGCAAATGGCTCCTGAGCCGGCCGGCGATGATCCCCTCGAACAATTTACCGACCTCATCGAGCAGAACGATGGGCCGGTATGCCGAGGGGGAATCCGCCGGGCGTCCCTCCTTTCGGAGGAGGCATAGCTGCCCCTCCTTCCACAGTTTCGGGAACCTTCCAGCCGCAAAGCACGCGCTGAAGAGTTCCCGAAACCTGTCCTGCATTTGAGCGGCAGCTATGGCCACCACCCGTGCGGGGACGCCGTCCGGCCCAGGAGCCGTCTTCTTCGCGCGGAGGCTAAGCACCCCCGCGCGAAACTCCTCCTCCGTCACCGGAGGTGCCTCCTCTTCCTCCTGCGGAGCCGCCGACTGCGGAGGGTCCATCGCTGGAGGGGCGAAGCCGGTCCTGCGCGGAAACAGAGACCGGACTACCCCATCCAGCAACGCCGGCTCGAGGGTCTCCGTAAGTGGGGGACCATGGGGCCGCAGTTGGTTCCGCGCTGCCCTGTATGGTCTCCCATACGGATCCCTGTCGAGACCCTCCAGCATCTCGGCCCTCGCCGAGTCCTTGGCAGCGCCCATAGCCGACTTGAGGACCGCCTTTGCCTCTCGGTAAGAGGCGTAGAGGCGGTCCTCCTCTGCCTGATTACGGGCGCTGCGCCGGCGGCTCCGCGTGTAGGCCCTTCTGGCCGCCACGCAGGTGGCTCGGAGGCCCGCCAGCTCCTCTGACCACCAATAAACGGCCCGGCGGGGAGGCGGACGCCGAGACCGAGGCATGCTGGAGTTGCACACCTCGGTCAAGGATTCCCTCAGCCGGACCGCTGCGGCGTCAACGTCCGGGGCCCCAACAGGGGGCGACAGCCAGTCTTGGAGGAAGGCCGCCTCCTTGGCTGCCTCCCGGTCCAGGCGAGTGAGAGCCCACCGTGGGAAGGGAGACCTGCCAGAGCGGGCCATCTCCCCACGGGGGCCCTGGGTGGAGATGTCGAACCGCACATAACGGTGGTCCGACAAGGTCTCCACCACCTCCACCCGCCAGTTCACAATGCGTGCGGCTAGCACGGGGGTGGCGAACGAAACGTCCACCACCGACCCTCCCCGTTGCCGCACACACGTGTGGACCGCTCCCCTGTTGAGGAGGGACACACCGCATGACGCCGCCCAAAATTCGACGGCGCGTCCCCGGACGTTGCAAGAGGCAGCTGGATTGCCCCAGGCCACCGACTTGGCGTTCAGGTCGCCTAACACCACGACCTGACGTGGCGCCGCCCTCCCTACGGCTGCAGTGAGGATCTCCAAGAAATCCTCAAAGTCCGAGAGAGGGTGGTTTGGGGAGAAATAGACCCCAACCAGGGCCAAATCCCCCCACGCGGCGGCCACGTATCCCGGTCCCCTCTCTAAAAGCGAGAGGGGAGGGGAGTCCGTGGAAGACCGCGACACCAACGCCACCAGGCCGTCTCGGTCGCCCAGCCAATGGCCAGGGACCGAGTAGGGCTCGGCGACCACCGCCAAGTCCACCAACCACTCAGCCATGGTCTGCATCAGGAGATCCTGTGCAGCCCGGCAGTGGTTGGTGTTCGCCTGGAGGATGCGATGTTCGATTGAATCCATCAATCGGACATCGCACCCCCCTCCTCCGCAGCCACCGCCGTTCCAACCTCGGGAACGGCAGTGCTAGCAACAGGCCCGACCGGCACCTGCGCTTTGCCTTTCTTAAGGGGGGGGTTGCACAACCTCCCCCTCATTACGTGGCCTGCTGGGCGACCGCTCGCGGCACAAACGGCGCATTGCGGCTTGGCGACCGTGCAGGAGGCGGCTTTGTGGCCCTCCTTGCCGCAGCGGTAGCAGGTCTCCGACCTGTCCACCGCTGACGGGCACAGGGCTCGGGTGTGCCCGATGCCGCAGCACCGGAAGCAGCGCAGAGGCTGCTCCTCTAGGGCCCGGACTGCACCCGAGCTAAAGCCGACGGCGAGCCGTCCTTTTGCAAGGACGGCTTTGGCAACGGCGACTGGGCACTCGAGCCGGATAGTGCCCATGCCGCCGCGGCCAGGCCTGATGTCCCGGCCTTGCACCGCTGCGACGCCGCAGGCCCCAATGGCTGCGACCGCCGCCACCACCTCCTCCTTGGTGACCGAGTCATCAAGATCGGTCACCTGGATGGTCGCCGACTTTATCGGTCGGGCCACCTTGGCAGAGTCCGCGATGACCTCCTGCAGCTTGGCTGCAAAGAGGTCAGCGCTGGCGCTGCCCTCCGCCCCCGGGAACTCGAATATTCGAGCCCCGGTTTCGGTCTGCCTGCAAGAAACCTTGCCGATCCCCAGTTGGGCGGGATCGGCATTGGCACGCGCCCGCACCAAAATGGAAGCGTAGGTTTCCCCGCGTTCCGCAGCCTCCGCGGTGAGCGTCACCACGACGGCTGCGGACTTCGGGGGAACCAATTTCCCCTTCCCCTTCTTCTTGTTGCCCCCGCCAGCCGCCCGCGACTGACTGAGAGGCGTGGTGACGGGGACGGCAGGTCCGGGCGTTGCCGGCCTTTTGCCCTTCCCCTTCCCCTTTCCCTTCCCAGTCGCCTGCGACCGGCTGGGAGTCGTGGTGGCAGGGACGGCAGGGACGGCTGTTGCCGTCTTTTTCCCCCTGCCCTTCCCCTTCCGGACCACTTCAGTCCAACCCGGCTGGTTGGACGGAGTAGTGGAAGGGAGAAGGGCGTCCTCCCCTTGCGAGGACGGCCCCGGCTCGGCTCGCCTCTTGTCCGCCGCGAGCGGCGGTCGGAGGCGCTTCTCCGGCAGGAGCCGGTCCTCTATACCTGCTAAGCAGGCTCTGGTGAAGGCCCTCTCCTCCATGACAACCTTGCGGATAACATCTTCAAGGTTGGTGGGGTTGGGGGCCTCCGCCGCAGGTCTCGGTTCGGCCTGACTCGGCCGAGCCGTGACATCAGCCAGCATCTGATGAAGCTGGCTGACCTCCACCTTCAGGCGATCCACTACCGCCTGCAGCTGGCGAGTCTCGTCGGTCGCCTTTCTTTTTACGAGCTCCGCAATGATGCCGCGCATGCTCGCACCTCGGCACTTAAGGGCCTTCTGGAAGGTACCCTTAAGGTTCGAGGATTTAGAGGCGACCTCCGCGATCTCCTCCTCGTCCTCTTCTGCCATCCGCTCCAGCTCGGCCAGAGAATAGTCCGCGTACAGAACGCGGGACGCGCCGTAACCGGACCTGGCCCGAGCAGCACGCGCCCGCTGCTCTTTAGCAGCGACCCTCTCCTCCAGGTCCTGCTGCTGCTGCGTCCGCCGAGCCAGGTCCAGCTGCCGCTGGGCGTCCGCGAGACCCACCACGTGGGTGTCCGCGGCTGTCGTCGGCCTCTTGGCCTTCGACCTCCTGGCTGAGCCCGAGGAGCCCTCGGACCCCTCCTTGAGGAAGGCCCGCTTCCGCGACCGACAGTCGCCCGCGTCCGAGACGCTTAAGAGGGACTCGTCGTCGGAATCCGACAAGTCCACCCTTCCAACGAAGCTAGCCGCAGACGGCGCGCGACTAGCTTCCGACGCTGAAGCGTCGGAGTGGCCCTGAGAAGGGCCTTTTGGTTGGCCCTGAGAAGGGCCTTTGGGTTGGCCCTGAGAAGGGCCTTTTAAAAACCGCCCGTAGGCGTCCCGCGAGGGCATAGGCATGACACCTTCGGCAAATTCGCAGTCAGCAAGGCAGGATAAAATGATAACTACGAGAGCACAGAGTTCTTTGGCCGTACCCAATCTGCCACTCCGTTACGGTGACAAATTGGGCCGTTTCCAGGGGACGCGACGTGGACGCAAACTCTGTGGGGGGTCCCCCAACCTAACCTAACCTAACCTTTTTTTTTTTTTTTTTTTTAAACTGGGAAAAAATGCATTACGCATACCCTCCCGTCGGGGGGGAACGGGAGGGGTATGTGGGACTCCCCGGGCTGACCCGGTATACCCACTAAAACGACCCAGTGTTATTCCCGCGTCGTCCGAGTGGAAGAGGACTGGGAGATCGGCGCAGCCTTAGCGTCCAGTCCTCCTCCGACTAGACGCCCGCATAAAGCGGCGGGCCCCTCAAGTCCTCCCCGTTCAGGGGGAGGGCTGGGAATTAACGGCGAGGGTGGTGTGGAGTGCAATGCGGGCGGAGGCGCCCCCGCGCCTATCGCCCGCCCATCACCACCATGAGGAGCGCAGCGCGAGGGTCGTCCTCCCGCGCCCGCTCCGCCGCCTCCTTTTGCGAGATGACATCCTCGCAAAAAGAGGCGACAGCTGCCCAGGACCCCTCACTCTCCAGCATGGCGTTGACCACGCCGGGAAGTGAGAGGTCCTGTCCGATCTCCGCTGTTAGACTGCGGCGCGGCTCAGACCAAGCCGGGCACACCTCGAGGGTGTGCTGAGCCGTGTCCTCCGCCGCGCCGCAGTCGTGGCACGCCGGGGTCTCCTCCCTCCCGATCCGGTGCAGGTGCTTGCCGAAACAGCCGTGGCCTGACAACACCTGCACCAGACGGAATGAGAGGAACCCGTGGGAGCGCTCGAGCCAGTCTCGCAGGACCGGACCGAGCGCGTCCAGGGTTCGGCGGCCAAAGGTGGCGGAGGCGAGGTCGTCCGTCCAATGGACGATGATGGCGTCCCTCGCCTCCCGCCGCACGGCCTCCCGCTCCTCCGCGACGGGGCGCTCGCCGAGGGCCCTTCGCCGCGCCGTCCACTCGTACACTCTGGCGAGCACCCACGCCTCCAGCTCCCAAGGAGGGGTGCCCGCCAGAGCGCACGCCGCCGAAAAGCCCACCGAGCGGTAGGCCCTCGCCACCCGCAGTGCAATGGCCCTTTGGGGCCTGCGCATGGCAGTTGCGTTCTCCCTCCTGTTGAGGGAGTCCGCCCAGATGGGGGCCCCGTACAGGGCCATGCTCCGCAGGATGCCAGCATATAAACGCCGGCATCGTGCGTTCGGCCCCCCCAGGTTCGGGAGGAGCCAGGAGAGGGCGTCCGCAGCCCTCAGCAGGCGCGTCGACAGCCCGCTAAAGTGCGGGCCGAAGCGCCACCTGTTGTCCAACACCAGGCCCAGATACTTCATCTGGGCCTGGACGCCCACCCTGACGCCCTCCACCACAATGTGGGCGTCGGGAGGGCAGCGCTGCCGAGGCCCGTGAAAGAACACGGCCTCGGTCTTGTTCAGCGCCACCCTCAATCCCAGGCGGCGGATCCTCCCTGCCACCAAGGACCCGCCAGCCGAGGCCAGACAGGCCGCCTCCCCGAAGCTCTTCCCCCGGGCAGTGAGGAGAGTGTCATCCGCGTAGCAGATGACACTCGTGCCCTGGAGAAGAGCTCCCCGCAACAGCCAGTCAAAGCCGATGTTCCACAGGGGGGGTCCTAAAACTGACCCCTGCGGAACACCGGACTCCGCGCTGTATCTCCGCATCCTGGCCAGTTTGTCCACAAGGAGGACCTTTCGATCCTCCAAGTAGCTGGCCAGGAGGCTCCTCAAATATTGGGGCACTCCGTGGTACCGGAGTGCCTCCAATATGGTGGAGTGGGGAACGGAGTTGAAGGCGTTGGCGATGTCAAACGACACCGCCAACACTCCGTCCCCCGCCTCGACCGCCTCTTTCACCTGGCCCTTCAAAAGGGCCAGCGCGTCGATGGTGGACCGGCCCTGTCGGAAACCGAACTGGGCGTCCGATAGGTCCGGCCCTACACCCCGCAAATGGCTCCTGAGCCGGCCGGCGATGATCCCCTCGAACAATTTACCGACCTCATTGATCAGAACGATGGGCCGGTATGCCGAGGGGGAATCCGCCGGGCGTCCCTCCTTTCGGAGGAGGCATAGCTGCCCCTCCTTCCACAGTTTCGGGAACCTTCCAGCCGTAAAGCACGCGCTGAAGAGTTCCCGAAACCTGTCCTCCATTTGAGAGGCAGCTATAGCCACCACCCGTGCGGGGACGCCGTCCGGCCCAGGAGCCGTCTTCTTCGCGCGGAGGCTAAGCACCCCCGCGCGAAACTCCTCCTCCGTAACGGGAGGCACCTCCTCCTGCGCCTGCGGAGCCGCCGACTGCGGAGGGTCCATCGCTGGAGGGGTGAAGTCGGTCCTGCGCGGAAACAGAGACCGGACCACCCCATCCAGCAACGCCGGCTCGAGGGTCTCCGTAAGTGGGGGACCATGGGGCCGCAGTTGGTTCCGCGCCGCCCTGTATGGTCTCCCATACGGATCCCTGTCGAGACCCTCCAGCATCTCGGCCCTCGCCGAGTCCTTGGCAGCGCCCATAGCCGACTTGAGGACCGCCTTTGCCTCTCGGTAAGAGGCGTAGAGGCGGTCCTCCTCTGCCTGATTACGGGCGCTGCGCCGGCGGCTCCGCGTGTAGGCCCTTCTGGCCGCCACGCAAGTGGCCCGGAGGCCCGCCAGCTCCTCTGACCACCAATAAACGGCCCGGCGGGGAGGCGGACGCCGAGACCGAGGCATGCTGGAGTTGCACACCTCGGTCAGGGATTCCCTCAGCCGGACCGCTGCGGCGTCAACGTCCGGGGCCCCAACAGGGGGCGACAGCCAGTCCTGGAGGAAGGCCGCCTCCTTGGCTGCCTCCCGGTCCAGGCGAGTGAGAGCCCACCGTGGGAAGGGAGACCTGCCAGTGCGGGCCATCTCCCCACGGGGGCTCTGGGTGGAGATGTCGAACCGCACATAACGGTGGTCCGACAAGGTCTCCACCAACTCCACCCGCCAGTTCACAATGCGTGCGGCTAGCACGGGGGTGGCGAACGAAACGTCCACCACCGACCCTCCCCGTTGTCGCACACACGTGTGGACCGCCCCCCTGTTGAGGAGGGACACACCGCATGACGCCGCCCAAAATTCGACGGCGCGTCCCCGGACGTTGCAAGAGGCAGCTGGATTGCCCCAGGCCACCGACTTGGCGTTCAGGTCGCCCAACACCACGACCTGGCGTGGCGCCGCCCTCCCTACGGCTGCAGTGAGGATCTCCAAGAAATCCTCAAAGTCCGAGAGAGGGCGGTTTGGGGAGAAATAGACCCCAACCAGGGCCAAATCTCCCCACGCGGCGGCCACGTATCCCGGTCCCCTCTCTAAAAGCGAGAGGGGAGAGGAGTCTGTGGAAGACCGCGACACCAACGCCACCAGGCCGTCTCGGTCGCCCAGCCAATGGCCAGGGACCGAGTAGGGCTCGGCGACCACCGCCAAGTCCACCAACCACTCAGCCATGGTCTGCATCAGGAGATCCTGTGCAGCCCGGCAGTGGTTGGTGTTCGCCTGGAGGATGCGATGTTCGATTGTATCCATCAATCGGACATCG
Organism: Lacanobia oleracea; assembly: GCA_950371165.1. Taxonomy (NCBI): domain Eukaryota; kingdom Metazoa; phylum Arthropoda; class Insecta; order Lepidoptera; family Noctuidae; genus Lacanobia; species Lacanobia oleracea. Next base: position 29,867,663 of record OX493388.1, on the reverse strand, counting down.
CACCCCCCTCCTCCGCAGCCACCGCCGATCCTGCCTCAGGAACGGCGATGCTAGCAACAGGCCCGACCGGCACCTGCGCTTTGCCCCTCTGAGGGGGAGGATTGCACAACCTCCCCCTCATCACATGGCCTGCCGGGCGTCCCCTCGCGGCACAGACGGCGCAGTGCGGCTTGGCGACCGCGCAGGAGGCGGCTCTGTGGCCCTCTGTGCCACAGCGGTAGCAGGTCTCCGACCTGTCCACCGCTGACGGGCACAGGGCTCGGGTGTGGCCGATGCCGCAGCACCTGAAGCAGCGCAGAGGCTGCTCCTCAAGGGCCCGGACTGCACCCGAGCTGAAGCCGACGCAGAGCCGACCCCTGCAAACGACCGCTTTTGCAACGGCGACTGGGCACTCGAGCCGAATAGTGCCCATGCCGCCGCGGCCGGGCCTGATGTCCCGGCCTTGCACCGCTGTGACGCCACAGCCCCCAATGGCTGCGACCGCCGCCACCACCTCCTCCTTGGTGACCGAGTCGTCAAGACCGGTCACCTCTATGGTTGCCGACTTTACCGGTCGGGCCACCTTGGCAGCGTCCGCGATGACCTCTTGCAGCTTGGCTGCAAAGAGGTCAGCGTTGGCGCTGCCCTCCGCCCCCGGGAACTCGAATATTCGAGCCCCGGTTTCGGTCCGCCTGCAAGATAGCTTGCCGATCCCCAGTTGGGCGGGATCGGCATTGGCACGCGCCCGCACCAAAATGGAGGCGTAGGTTTCCCCGCGTTCCGCAGCCTCCGCGGTGAGCGTCACCACGACGGCTGCGGACCTCGGGGGAACCAATTTCCCCTTCCTCTTCTTCTTGCTCCCGCCAGCCGCCCGCGACTGACCGGGAGGCGTGGTGACGGGGACGGCAGGTCCGGGCGTTGCCGGCCTTTTGCCCTTCCCCTTCCCCTTTCCCTTCTCAGTCGCCCGCGACCGGCTGGGAGTCGTGGTGGCAGGGACGGCAGGGACGGCTGTTGCCGTCTTTTTCCCCCTGCCCTTCCCCTTCCGGACCACTTCAGTCCAACCCGGCTGGTTGGACGGAGTAGTCGAAGGGAGAAGGGCGTCTTCCCCTTGCGAGGACGGCCCCGGCTCGCCACGCCTCTTGTCAGCCGCAAGCGGCGGTCGGAGGCGCTTCTCCGGCAGGAGCCGGTCCTCTATGCCTGCTAGGCAGGCTCTGGTGAAGGCCCTCTCCTCCATAACCACCTTGCGGATGACATCCTCAAGGTTGGTGGAGGTGGGGGCCTCCGCCGCAGGTCTTGGATCAGCCTGACTTGGCTGAGCCATGACATCAGCCAGCTTCTGATGAAGCTGGCTGACTTCCAGCTTGAGGCGATCGACGGTCGCCTGCAATTTGCGCGATTCGTCGGTCGCCTCACGCTGGACCAACTCCTCTATGATGGCGCGCATGCTTGCGGCACGGCACTTAAGGGCCTTTTGAAAAGTGCCCTTAAGATTAGAGGACTTGGAGGCGACCTCCGCGATCTCCTCCTCGTCCTCTTCCGCCATGCGCGCTAGTTCGGCCAAGGACTGGTCCGCGTATAGCACGCGGGACGCGCCGTAACCGGACTTGGCCCGAGCAGCACGCGCCCGCTGCTCCTTTGCAGCGACCCTCTCCTCCAGGTCCTGCTGCTGCTGCGTCCGCCGAGCCAAGTCCAGCTGCCGCTGGGCGTCCGCGAGACCCACCACGTGGGTGTCCGCGGCTGTCGTCGGCTTCTTGGCCCTGGGCTTCCTCGCCGAACTCGAGGAGCCCTCGGACCCTTCCTTGCGGAAGGCCCGCTTTCGCGACCTGAGGTCGCCTGCGTCCGAGACGCTTAAGACGGACTCGTCCGAATCGGACAGGTCCGCCCTTCCGAAGAAGCTAGCCGCAGACGGCGCGCGGCTAGCTTCAGACGCTGACGCGTCGGAGTGGCCCTGAGAAGGGCCTTTTGGTTGGCCCTGAGAAGGGCCTTTTGGTTGGCCCTGAGAAGGGCCTTTGGGTTGGCCCTGAGAAGGGCCTTTTAAAAACCGCCCGGAGGCGTCCCGCGGGGGTTTCGGCATAGCCACAGCAGGATCGTAGCAACACGCAAGATAAAATTCTACGAAAGCACAGAGCTCTTTGGCCGTACCCAGTCTGCCACTCCGTTACGGTGACAAACTGGGCCGTTTCCAGGGGACGCGACGAGGACGCAAGCTCTGTGGGGGGTCCCCCAACCTTTTTTTTTTTTTTTTTTTTTTTTTTTTTTTTTTTAAACTGGGAAAAAATGCATTACGCATACCCTCCCGTCGGGGGAACGGGAGGGGTATGTGGGACTCCCCGGGCTGACCCGGTATACCCACTAAAACGACCCAGTGTTATTCCCGCGTCGTCCGAGTGGAAGAGGACTGGGAGATCGGCGCAGCCTTAGCGTCCAGTCCTCCTCCGACGACAACCCGCCTAAAGCGGCGGGCCCCTCAAGTCCTCCCCGTTCAGGGGGAGGGCTGGGAATGACCGGCGAGGGTGGTGTGGAGTGCAATGCGGGCGGAGGCGCCCCCGCGCCTATCGCCCGCCCATCACCACCATGAGGAGGGAGAAGACGACGTCTTCTCCGACCTCTTCTGCGCCTGCGGAGCGGCGCAGCGAGAGGGTCGTCCTCCCGCGCGCGCTCCGCCGCCTCCTTTAGCGAGATGACATCCTCGCAAAAAGAGGCGACAGCTGCCCAGGTCCCCTCACTCTCCAGCATGGCGTTGACCACGCCGGGAAGTGAGAGGTCCTGTCCGATCTCCGCTGTTAGACTGCGACGCGGCTCAGACCAAGCCGGGCACACCTCGAGGGTGTGCTGAGCCGTGTCCTCCGCCGCGCCGCAGTCGTGGCACGCCGGGGTCTCCTCCCTCCCGATCCGGTGCAGGTGCTTGCCGAAACAGCCGTGGCCTGACAACACCTGCACCAGACGGAATGAGAGGAACCCGTGGGAGCGCTCGAGCCAGTCTCGCAGGACCGGACCGAGCGCGTCCAACGTTCGGCGGCCAAAGGTGGCGGAGGCGAGGTCGTCCGTCCAATGGACGATGATGGCGTCCCTCGCCTCCCGCCGCACGGCCTCCCGCTCCTCCGCGACGGGGCGCTCCCCGAGGGCCTTTCGTCGCGCCGTCCACTCGTACACTCTGGCGAGCACCCACGCCTCCAGCTCCCAAGGAGGGGTGCCCGCCAGAGCGCACGCCGCCGAAAAGCCCACCGAGCGGTAGGCCCTCGCCACCCGCAGTGCAATGGCCCTTTGTGGCCTGCGCATGGCGGTTGCGTTCTCCCTCCTGTGGAGGGAGTCCGCCCAGATGGGGGCCCCATACAGGGCCATGCTTCGCAGGATGCCGGCATATAGGCGCCGGCATCGTGCGTTGGGCCCTCCCAGGTTGGGGAGGAGCCAGGAGAGGGCGTCCGCAGCCCTCAGCAGGCGCGTCGACAGCCCGCTAAAGTGCGGGCCGAAGCGCCACCTGCTGTCCAACACCAGGCCCAGATACTTCATCTGGGCCTGGACGCCCACCCTGACGCCCTCCACCATAATGTGGGCGTCTGGAGGGCAGCGCTGCCGAGGCCCGTGAAAGAACACGGCCTCGGTCTTGTTCAGCGCCACCCTCAATCCCAGGCGGCGGATCCTCCCTGCCACCAAGGACCCGCCAGCCGAGGCCAGACAGGCCGCCTCCCCGAAGCTCTTCCCCCGGGCAGTAAGGAGAGTGTCATCCGCGTAGCAGATGACACTCGTGCCCCGGAGAAGAGCTCCCCGCAACAGCCAGTCAAAGCCGATGTTCCACAGGGGGGGTCCTAAGACTGACCCCTGCGGAACACCGGACTCCGCGCTGTACCTCCGCATCCTGGCCAGTTTGTCCACAAGGAGGACCTCTCGATCCTCCAAGTAGCTGGCCAGGAGGCTCCTCAAGTATTGGGGCACTCCGTGATACCGGAGTGCCTCCAATATGGTGGAGTGGGGAACGGAGTTGAAGGCGTTGGCTATGTCGAATGACACCGCCAACACTCCGTCCCCCGCCTCGACCGCCTCTTTCACCTGGCCCTTAAGAAGGGCTAGCGCGTCGATGGTGGACCGGCCCGGTCGGAAACCGAACTGGGCGTCCGACAGGTTCGGCCCTACAGCCTGCAAATGGCTCCTGAGCCGGCCGGCGATGATCCCCTCGAACAATTTACCGACCTCATCGAGCAGAACGATGGGCCGGTATGCCGAGGGGGAATCCGCCGGGAACCTAACCTTTTTTTTTTTTTTTTTTTTTTAAACTGGGAAAAAATGCATTACGCATACCCTCCCGTCGGGGGAACGGGAGGGGTATGTGGGACTCCCCGGGCTGACCCGGTATACCCACTAAAACGACCCAGCGTTATTCCCGCGTCGTCCGAGTGGAAGAGGACTGGGAGATCGGCGCAGCCTTAGCGTCCAGTCCTCCTCCGACGACAACCCGCCTAAAGCGGCGGGCCCCTCAAGTCCTCCCCGTTCAGGGGGAGGGCTGGGAATTAACGGCGAGGGTGGTGTGGAGTGCAATGCGGGCGGAGGCGCCCCCGCGCCTATCGCCCGCCCATCACCACCATGAGGAGGGAGAAGACGGCGTCTTCTCCGACCTCTTCTGCGCCTGCGGAGCGGCGCAGCGAGAGGGTCGTCCTCCCGCGCACGCTCCGCCGCCTCCTTTTGCGAGATGACATCCTCGCAAAAAGAGGCGACTGCTGCCCAGGACCCCTCACTCTCCAGCATGGCGTTGACCACGCCGGGAAGTGAGAGGTCCTGTCCGATCTCCGCTGTTAGACTGCGGCGCGGCTCAGACCAAGCCGGGCACACCTCGAGGGTGTGCTGAGCCGTGTCCTCCGCCGCGCCGCAGTCGTGGCACGCCGGGGTCTCCTCCCTGCCGATCCGGTGCAGGTGCTTGCCGAAACAGCCGTGGCCTGACAACACCTGCACCAGACGGAATGAGAGGAAACCGTGGGAGCGCTCGAGCCAGTCTCGTAGGACCGGACCGAGCGCGTCCAAGGTACGGCGGCCAAAGGTGGCGGAGGCGAGGTCCTCCGTCCAATGGACGATGATGGCGTCCCTCGCCTCCCGCCGCACGGCCTCCCGCTCCTCCGCGACGGGGCGCTCCCCGAGGGCCTTTCGCCGCGCCGTCCACTCGTACACTCTGGCGAGCACCCACGCCTCCAGCTCCCAAGGAGGGGTGCCCGCCAGAGCGCACGCCGCCGAAAAGCCCACCGAGCGGTAGGCCCTCGCCACCCGCAGTGCAATGGCCCTTTGAGGCCTGCGCATGGCAGTTGCGTTCTCCCTCCTGTGGAGGGAGTCCGCCCAGATGGGGGCCCCGTATAGGGCCATGCTCCGCAGGATGCCGGCATATAGGCGCCGGCATCGTGCGTTGGGCCCTCCCAGGTTGGGGAGGAGCCAGGAGAGGGCGTCCGCAGCCCTCAGCAGGCGCGTCGACAGCCCGCTAAAGTGCGGGCCGAAGCGCCACCTGCTGTCCAGCACCAGGCCCAGATACTTCATCTGGGCCTGGACGTCCACCCTGACGCCCTCCACCACAATGTGGGCGTCGGGAGGGCAGCGCTGCCGAGGCCCGTGAAAGAACACGGCCTCGGTCTTGTTCAGCGCCACCCTCAATCCCAGGCGGCGGATCCTCCCTGCCACCAAGGACCCGCCAGCCGAGGCCAGACAGGCCGCCTCCCCGAAGCTCTTCCCCCGGGCAGTGAGGAGAGTGTCATCCGCGTAGCAGATGACACTCGTGCCCTGGAGAAGAGCTCCCCGCAACAGCCAGTCAAAGCCGATGTTCCACAGGGGGGGCCCTAAGACTGACCCCTGCGGAACACCGGACTCCGCGCTGTATCTCCGCATCCTGGCCAGTTTGTCTACAAGGAGGACCTCTCGATCCTCCAAGTAGCTGGCCAGGAGGCTCCTCAAATATTGGGGCACTCCGTGGTACCGGAGTGCCTCCAATATGGTGAAGTGGGGAACGGAGTTGAAGGCGTTGGCGATGTCAAACGACACCGCCAACACTCCGTCCCCCGCCTCGACCGCCTCTTTCACCTGGCCCTTAAGAAGGGCCAGCGCGTCGATGGTGGACCGGCCCTGTCGGAAACCGAACTGGGCGTCCGACAGGTCCGGCCCTACACCCTGCAAATGGCTCCTGAGCCGGCCGGCGATGATCCCCTCGAACAATTTACCGACCTCATCGAGCAGAACGATGGGCCGGCATGCCGAGGGGGAATCCGCCGGGCGTCCCTCCTTTCGGAGGAGGCACAGCTGCCCCTCCTTCCACAGTTTCGGGAACCTTCCAGCCGTAAAGCACGCGCTGAAGAGTTCCCGAAACCTGTCCTCCATTTGAGCGGCAGCTATAGCCACCACCCGTGCGGGGACGCCGTCCGGCCCAGGAGCCGTCTTCTTCGCGCGGAGGCTAAGAACCCCCGCGCGAAACTCCTCCTCCGTCACCGGAGGTGCCTCCTCCTCCTCCTGCGGAGCCGCCGACTGTGGAGGGTCCATCGCTGGAGGGGTGAAGTCAGTCCTGCGCGGAAACAGAGACCGGACCACCCCATCCAGCAACGCCGGCTCGAGGGTCTCCGTAAGTGGGGGACCATGGGGCCGCAGTTGGTTCCGCGCCGCCCTGTATGGTCTCCCATACGGATCCCTGTCGAGACCCTCCAGCATCTCGGCCCTCGCCGAGTCCTTGGCAGCGCCCATAGCCGACTTGAGGACCGCCTTCGCCTCTCGGTAAGAGGCGTAGAGGCGATCCTCCTCTGCCTGATTACGGGCGCTGCGCCGGCGGCTCCGCGTGTAGGCCCTTCTGGCCGCCACGCAAGTGGCCCGGAGGCCTGCCAGCTCCTCCGACCACCAATAAACGGCCCGGCGGGGAGGCGGACGCCGAGACCGAGGCATGCTGGAGTTGCACACCTCGGTCAAGGATTCCCTCAGCCGGACCGCTGCGGCGTCAACGTCCGGGGCCCCAACAGGGGGCGACAGCCAGTCTTGGAGGAAGGCCGCCTCCTTGGCTGCCTCCCGGTCCAAGCGAGTGAGAGTCCACCGTGGGAAGGGAGACCAGCCAGAGCGGGCCATCTCCCCACGGGGGCTCTGGGTGGAGATGTCGAACCGCACATAACGGTGGTCCGACAAGGTCTCCACCAACTCCACCCGCCAGTTCACAATGCGTGCGGCTAGCACGGGGGTGGCGAACGAAACGTCCACCACCGACCCTCCCCGTTGCCGCACACACGTGTGGACCGCCCCCCTGTTGAGGAGGGACACGCCGCATGACGCCGCCCAAAACTCGACGGCGCGACCCCGGACGTTGCAGGAGGCGGCTGGGTTGCCCCAGGCCACCGACTTGGCGTTCAGGTCGCCTAACACCACGACCTGGCGTGGCGCCGCCCTCCCTACGGCTGCAGTGAGAATCTCCAGGAAATCCTCAAAGTCCGAGAGAGGGCGGTTAGGGGAGAAATAGACCCCAACCAGGGCCAAATCTCCCCACGCGGCGGCCACGTATCCCGGTCCCCTCTCTAAAAGCGAGAGGGGAGGGGAGTCTGTGGAAGACCGCGACACCAATGCCACCAGGCCGTCTCGGTCGCCCAGCCAATGGCCAGGGACCGAGTAAGGCTCGGCGACCACCGCCAAGTCCACCAACCACTCAGCCATGGTCTGCATCAGGAGATCCTGTGCAGCCCGGCAGTGGTTGGTGTTCGCCTGGAGGATGCGATGTTCGATTGTATCCATCAATCGGACATCGCACCCCCCTCCTCCGCAGCCACCGCCGTTCCTACCTCGGGAACGGCAGTGCTAGCAACAGGCCCGACTGGCACCTGCGCTTTACCCCTCTGAGGGGGAGGATTGCACAACCTCCCCCTCATCACATGGCCTGCCGGGCGTCCCCTCGCGGCACAGACGGCGCAGTGCGGCTTGGCGACCGCGCAGGAGGCGGCTTTGTGGCCCTCTGTGCCGCAGCGGTAGCAGGTCTCCGACCTGTCCACCGCCGACGGGCACAGGGCTCGGGTGTGGCCGATGCCGCAGCACCTGAAGCAGCGCAGAGGCTGCTCCTCAAGGGCCCGGACTGCACCCGAGCTGAAGCCGACGCAGAGCCGACCCCTGCTAACGACCGCTTTTGCAACGGCGACTGGGCACTCGAGCCGAATAGTGCCCATGCCGCCGCGGCCGGGCCTGATGTCCCGGCCTTGCACCGCTGCGACGCCGCAGCCCCCAATGGCTGCGACCGCCGCCACCACCTCCTCCTTGGTGACCGAGTCATCAAGACCGGTCACTTCGATGGTCGCCGACTTCACCGGTCGGGCCACCTTGGCAGCGTCTGCGATGACCTCCTGCAGCTTGGCTGCAAAGAGGTCAGCGTGGGCGCTGCCCTCCGCCCCCGGGAACTCGAATATTCGAGCCCCGGTTTCGGTCCGCCTGCAAGAAAGCTTGCCGATCCCCAGTTGGGCGGGATCGGCATTGGCACGCGCTCGCACCAAAATGGAGGCGTAGGTTTCCCCGCGTTCCGCAGCCTCCGCGGTGAGCGTCACCACGACGGCTGCGGACCTCGGGGGAACCAATTTCCCCTTCCTCTTCTTCTTGCTCCCGCCAGCCGCCCGCGACTGACCGGGAGGCGTGGTGACGGGGACGGCAGGTCCGGGCGTTGCCGGCCTTTTGCCCTTCCCCTTCCCCTTTCCCTTCTCAGTCGCCCGCGACCGGCTGGGAGTCGTGGTGGCAGGGACGGCAGGGACGGCTGTTGCCGTCTTTTTCCCCCTGCCCTTCCCCTTCCGGGCCACTTCGGTCCAACCCTGCTGGTTGGACGGAGTGGTGGAAGGGAGAAGGGCGTCTTCCCCTTGCGAGGACGGCCCCGGCTCGGCTCGCCTCTTGTCAGCCGCGAGCGGCGGTCGGAGGCGCTTCTCCGGCAGGAGCCGGTCCTCTATTCCTGCTAGGCAGGCTCTGGTGAAGGCCCTCTCCTCCATAACCACCTTGCGGATGACATCCTCAAGGTTGGTAGAGGAGGGGGCCTCCGCCGCAGGTCTTTCTTCAGCCTGGTATGGCCGAGCCGTGACATCAGCCAGCTTCTGGTGAAGCTGGCTGACCTCCAGCCTGAGGCGATCGACGGTCGCCTGCAATTTGCGCGATTCGTCGGTCGCCTCACGCTGGACCAACTCCTCTATGATGGCGCGCATGCTTGCGGCACGGCACTTAAGGGCCTTCTGAAAAGTGCCCTTAAGATTAGAGGACTTGGAGGCGACCTCCGCGATCTCCTCCTCGTCCTCTTCCGCCATGCGCGCCAGTTCGGCCAATGACTGGTCCGCGTATAGTACGCGGGACGCGCCGTAACCGGACTTGGCCCGAGCAGCACGCGCCCGCTTCTCCTTAGCAGCGACCCGCTCTTCTAGGTCCTGCTGCTGCTGCGTCCGCCGAGCCAAGTCCAGCTGCCGCTGGGCGTCCGCGAGACCCACTACGTGGGTGTCCGCGGCTGTCGTTAGCCTCTTGGCCTTCGACCTCCTGGCTGAGCCCGAGGAGCCCTCGGACCCCTCTTTGAGGAAGGCCCGCTTCCGCGACTGGGAGTCGCCCGCGTCCGAGACGCTGATGACAGACTCGTCGTCGGAATCTGTCATGTCCCTTCCGAAGAAGCTAGCCGCAGACGGCGCGCGGCTAGCTTCGGACGCTGACGCGTCGGAGTGGCCCTGAGAAGGGCCTTTTGTTTGGCCCTGAGAAGGGCCTTTTGGTTGGCCCTGAGAAGGGCCTTTGGGTTGGCCCTGAGAAGGGCCTTTTAAGAACCGCCCGGAGGCGTCCCGCGGGGGTTTTGGCATAGCCACAGCAGGTTCGTAGACGCAACGCAAGTTAAAATAATATTTCTACGAAAGCACAGAGCACTTTAGCCGTACCCAGTTTGCCACTCCGTTACGGTGACAAACTGGGCCGTTTCCAGGGGACGCGACGAGGACGCAAGCTCTGTGGGGGGTCCCCCGCCGGGAACCTAACCTAACCTAACCTTTTTTTTTTTTTTTTTTTTTTTTATAAACTGGGAAAAAATGCATTACGCATACCCTCCCGTCGGGGGAACGGGAGGGGTATGTGGGACTCCCCGGGCTGACCCGGTATACCCACTAAAACGACCCAGCGTTATTCCCGCGTCGTCCGAGTGGAAGAGGACTGGGAGATCGGCGCAGCCTTAGCGTCCAGTCCTCCTCCGACGACAACCCGCCTAAAGCGGCGGGCCCCTCAAGTCCTCCCCGTTCAGGGGGAGGGCTGGGAATGACCGGCGAGGGTGGTGTGGTGTGCAATGCGGGCGGAGGCGCCCCCGCGCCTATCGCCCGCCCATCACCACCATGAGGAGGGAGAAGACGGCGTCTTCTCCGACCTCTTCTGCGCCTGCGGAGCGGCGCAGCGAGAGGGTCGTCCTCCCGCGCGCGCTCCGCCGCCTCCTTTTGCGAGATGACATCCTCGCAAAAAGAGGCGACAGCTGCCCAGGACCCCTCACTCTCCAGCATGGCATTCACCACGCCGGGAAGCGAGAGGTCCTGTCCGATCTCCGCTGTTAGACTGCGACGCGGCTCAGACCAAGCCGGGCACACCTCGAGGGTGTGCTGAGCCGTGTCCTCCGCCGCGCCGCAGTCGTGGCACGCCGGGGTCTCCTCCCTCCCGATCCGGTGCAGGTGCTTGCCGAAACAGCCGTGGCCTGACAACACCTGCACCAGACGGAATGAGAGGAACCCGTGGGAGCGCTCGAGCCAGTCTCGCAGGACCGGACCGAGCGCGTCCAACGTTCGGCGGCCAAAGGTGGCGGAGGCGAGGTCCTCCGTCCAGTGGACGACGATAGCGTCCCTCGCCTCCCGCCGCACGGCCTCCCGCTCCTCCGCGACGGGGCGCTCGCCCAGGGCCTTTCGCCGCGCCGTCCACTCGTACACTCTGGCGAGCACCCACGCCTCCAGCTCCCAAGGAGGGGTGCCCGCCAGAGCGCACGCCGCCGAAAAGCCCACCGAGCGGTAGGCCCTCGCCACCCGCAGTGCAATGGCCCTTTGTGGCCTGCGCATGGCGGTTGCGTTCTCCCTCCTGTGGAGGGAGTCCGCCCAGATGGGGGCTCCATACAGGGCCATGCTTCGCAGGATGCCGGCATATAGGCGCCGGCATCGTGCGTTGGGCCCTCCCAGGTTGGGGAGGAGCCAGGAGAGGGCGTCCGCAGCCCTCAGCAGGCGCGTCGACAGCCCGCTAAAGTGCGGGCCGAAGCGCCACCTGCTGTCCAGCACCAGGCCCAGATACTTCATCTGGGCCTGGACGCCCACCCTGACGCCCTCCACCATAATGTGGGCGTCTGGAGGGCAGCGCTGCCGAGGCCCGTGAAAGAACACGGCCTCGGTCTTGTTCAGCGCCACCCTCAATCCCAGGCGGCGGATCCTCCCTGCCACCAAGGACCCGCCAGCCGAGGCCAGACAGGCCGCCTCCCCGAAGCTCTTCCCCCGGGCAGTGAGGAGAGTGTCATCCGCGTAGCAGATGACACTCGTGCCCTGGAGAAGAGCTCCCCGCAACAGCCAGTCAAAGCCGATGTTCCACAGGGGGGGTCCTAAGACAGACCCCTGCGGTACACCGGACTCCGCGCTGTATCTCCGCATCCTGGCCAGTTTGTCCACAAGGAGGACCTCTCGATCCTCCAAGTAGCTGGCCAGGAGGCTCCTCAAATATTGGGGCACTCCGTGGTACCGGAGTGCCTCCAATATGGTGGAGTGGGGAACGGAGTTGAAGGCGTTGGCGATGTCAAACGACACTGCCAACACTCCGTCCCCCGCCTCGACCGCCTCTTTCACCTGGCCCTTCAAAAGGGCCAGCGCGTCGATGGTGGACCGGCCCTGTCGGAAACCGAACTGGGCGTCCGACAGGTCCGGCCCTACACCCTGCAAATGGCTCCTGAGCCGGCCGGCGATGATCCCCTCGAACAATTTACCGACCTCATCGAGCAGAACGATGGGCCGGTATGCCGAGGGGGAATCCGCCGGGCGTCCCTCCTTTCGGAGGAGGCATAGCTGCCCCTCCTTCCACAGTTTCGGGAACCTTCCAGCCGTAAAGCACGCGCTGAAGAGTTCCCGAAACCTGTCCTCCATTTGAGAGGCAGCTATGGCCACCACCCGTGCGGGGACGCCGTCCGGCCCAGGAGCCGTCTTCTTCGCGCGGAGGCTAAGCACCCCCGCGCGAAACTCCTCCTCCGTCACTGGAGGTGCCTCCTCCTCCTCCTGCGGAGCCGCCGACTGCGGAGGGTCCATCGCTGGAGGGGTGAAGTCGGTCCTGCGCGGAAACAGAGACCGGACCACCCCATCCAGCAACGCCGGCTCGAGGGTCTCCGTAAGTGGGGGACCATGGGGCCGCAGTTGGTTCCGCGCCGCCCTGTATGGTCTCCCATACGGATCCCTGTCGAGACCCTCCAGCATCTCGGCCCTCGCCGAGTCCTTGGCAGCGCCCATAGCCGACTTGAGGACCGCCTTTGCCTCTCGGTAAGAGGCGTAGAGGCGGTCCTCCTCTGCCTGACTACGAGCGCTGCGCCGGCGGCTCCGCGTGTAGGCCCTTCTGGCCGCCACGCAAGTGGCCCGGAGGCCTGCCAGCTCCTCCGACCACCAATAAACGGCCCGGCGGGGAGGCGGACGCCGAGACCGAGGCATGCTGGAGTTGCACACCTCGGTCAGGGATTCCCTCAGCCGGACCGCTGCGGCGTCAACGTCCGGGGCCCCAACAGGGGGCGACAGCCAGTCCTGGAGGAAGGCCGCCTCCTTGGCTGCCTCCCGGTCCAGGCGAGTGAGAGCCCACCGTGGGAAGGGAGACCTGCCAGAGCGGGCCATCTCCCCACGGGGGCTCTGGGTGGAGATGTCGAACCGCACATAACGGTGGTCCGACAAGGTCTCCACCAACTCCACCCGCCAGTTCACAATGCGTGCGGCTAGCACGGGGGTGGCGAACGAAACGTCCACCACCGACCCTCCCCGTTGCCGCACACACGTGTGGACCGCCCCCCTGTTGAGGAGGGACACACCGCATGACGCCGCCCAAAATTCGACGGCGCGTCCCCGGACGTTGCAAGAGGCAGCTGGATTGCCCCAGGCCACCGACTTGGCGTTCAGGTCGCCCAACACCACGACCTGGCGTGGCGCCGCCCTCCCTACGGCTGCGGTGAGGATCTCCAAGAAATCCTCAAAGTCCGAGAGAGGGCGGTTTGGGGAGAAATAGACCCCAACCAGGGCCAAATCCCCCCACGCGGCGGCCACGTATCCCGGTCCCCTCTCTAAAAGCGAGAGGGGAGGGGAGTCTGTGGAAGACCGCGACACCAACGCCACCAGGCCGTCTCGGTCGCCCAGCCAATGGCCAGGGACCGAGTAGGGCTCGGCGACCACCGCCAAGTCTACCAACCACTCAGCCATGGTCTGCATCAGGAGATCCTGTGCAGCCCGGCAGTGGTTGGTGTTCGTCTGGAGGATGCGATGTTCGATTGTATCCATCAATCGGACATCGCACCCCCCTCCTCCGCAGCAACCGCCGTTCCGGCCTCGGGAACGGCGTTGCCAGCAGCAGGCCCGACTGCCACCTGCGCTTTGCCCCTCTTAGATGGGGGGTTGCATAACCTCCCCCGCATGATGTGACCTGCTGGGCGGCCACTGGTAGCACACACTATGCAATGTGGCGTGGCGACTATGCAGGCGGCGGCTTTGTGGCCCTCCTTGCTGCAGCGGTAGCAGGCGTTGGACCTGTCGACGGTGGACGGACAGAGGGCTCGGGTGTGTCCGATGAAGCAGCACTTGAAGCAGCGTAAAGGCTGCTCCCCAAGTGCTCGGACTGCACCCGAGCTGAAACCGACGGCGAGCCGTCCTTTCTCAAGGACGGCTTTGGCAGCGGCGACCGGGCACTCGAGCCGGATAGTGCCCATGCCGCCGCGCCCAGGCCTGATGTCCCGACCCCGCACCGCCGCGACGCCGCAGCCACCAATCGCTGCGACCGCCGCCACCACCTCCTCCTTGGTGACCGAATCGTCAAGATCGGTCACCTCGATGGCCACCAACTTGACTGGTCGGGCCACCTTGGCAGCGTCCGCGATGACCTCCTGCAGCTTGGCTGCAAAGAGGTCAGCGTTGGCGCTGCCCTCCGCCCCCGGGAACTCGAAAATACGAGCCCCGGTTTCGGTACGCCGGCAAGATAATTTGCCGATCCCCAGCTGGGCGGGATCGGCATTGGCACGCGCCCGCACCAAAATGGAAGCGTAGGTTTCCCCGCGTTCCGCAGCCTCCGCGGTAAGCGTCACCACGACGGCTGCGGACTTCGGGGGAACCAATTTCCCCTTCCCCTTCTTCTTGTTGCCCCCGCCAGCCGCACGCGACTGACTGGGAGGCGTGGTGACGGGGACGGCAGGTCCGGGCGTTGCCGGCCTTTTGCCCTTCCGCTTTCCCTTTCTCCCACCAGTCGCCTGCGACTGGCCTGTATGTGTGGTGGCGGGGACGGCAGGGACGGCCGTCGCCGTCTTTTTACCTCGGCCCTTCCCCTTCCGGACCACCTCAGTCCAACCCGGCTGGTTGGACGGAGTAGTCGAAGGGAGAAGGGCGTCCTCCCCTTGCGAGGATGGCCCCGGCTCGGCTCGCCTCTTGTCCGCCGCGAGCGGCGGTCGAAGGCGCTTCTCCAGCAGGAGCCGGTCCTCTATGCCTGCTAGGCAGGCTCTGGTGAAGGCCCTCTCCTCCATAACCACCTTGCGGATGACATCCTCAAGGTTGGTGGAGGAGGGGGCCTCCGCCGCAGGTCTCGGTTCGGCCTGAATCGGCCGAGCCATGACATCAGCCAGCTTCTGATGAAGCTGGCTGACCTCCAGCTTGAGGCGATCGACGGTCGCCTGCAATTTGCGCGATTCGTCGGTCGCCTCACGCTGGACCAACTCCTCTATAATGGCGCGCATGCTTGCGGCACGGCACTTAAGGGCCTTTTGAAAAGTGCCCTTAAGATTGGAGGACTTGGAGGCGACCTCCACGATCTCCTCCTCGTCCTCTTCCGCCATGCGCGCCAGCTCGGCCAAGGATTGGTCCCCGTATAGCACGCGGGACGCACCATACCCTGACCTGGCCCGAGCAGCACGCGCACGCTGCTCCTTCGCAGCAACGCGCTCTTCGAGCTCTTGCTGGTGCTGCGCCCGCCGAGCCAGGTCCAACTGCCGCTGGGCATCTGCGAGACCCACGACGTGGGTGTCCGCATATGTCGTCGGCTTCTTCGCGGCCGTGGACTTCCTCGTCGAACTTGAGGAGCCCTCGGACCCTTCCTTACGGAAGGCCCGCTTTCGCGACCTGGTGTCGCCTGCGTCCGAGACGCTTATGACGGACTCGTCCGAATCGGACAGGTCCGCCCTTCCAAAGAAGCTAGCCGCAGACGGCGCGCGGCTAGCTTCCGACGCTGAAGCGTCAGATTGGCCCTGAGAAGGGCCTTTTGGTTGGCCCTGAGAAGGGCCTTTTGGTTGGCCCTGAGAAGGGCCTTTTGGTTGGCCCTGAGAAGGGCCTTTTTTAAAACGCCCGCAGGCGTCCCGCGGGGGCGTAGGCATAGCCTTCCGCAAGCTCGTAGTTAAAACCGCAAGAATATAAAATGTAGCTACGAGAGCACAGAGTTCTTTAGCCGTACCCAATCTGCCACTCCGTTACGGTGACAGATTGGGCCGTTTCCAGGGGACGCGACGAGGACGCAAACTCTGTGGGGGGTCCCCCAACCTAACCTAACCTTTTTTTTTTTTTTTTTTTTAAACTGGGAAAAAATGCATTACGCATACCCTCCCGTCGGGGGAACGGGAGGGGTATGTGGGACTCCCCGGGCTGACCCGGTATACCCACTAAAACGACCCAGTGTTATTCCCGCGTCGTCCGAGTGGAAGAGGACTGGGAGATCGGCGCAGCCTTAGCGTCCAGTCCTCCTCCGACGACAACCCGCCTAAAGCGGCGGGCCCCTCAAGTCCTCCCCGTTCAGGGGGAGGGCTGGGAATGACCGGCGAGGGTGGTGTGGAGTGCAATGCGGGCGGAGGCGCCCCCGCGCCTATCGCCCGCCCATCACCACCATGAGGAGGGAGAAGACGACGTCTTCTCCGACCTCTTCTGCGCCTGCGGAGCGGCGCAGCGAGAGGGTCGTCCTCCCGCGCGCGCTCCGCCGCCTCCTTTTGCGAGATGACATCCTCGCAAAAAGAGGCGACAGCTGCCCAGGACCCCTCACTCTCCAGCATGGCGTTGACCACGCCGGGAAGCGAGAGGTCCTGTCCGATCTCCGCTGTTAGACTGCGACGCGGCTCAGACCAAGCCGGGCACACCTCGAGGGTGTGCTGAGCCGTGTCCTCCGCCGCGCCGCAGTCGTGGCACGCCGGGGTCTCCTCCCTCCCGATCCGGTGCAGGTGCTTGCCGAAACAGCCGTGGCCTGACAACACCTGCACCAGACGGAATGAGAGGAACCCGTGGGAGCGCTCGAGCCAGTCTCGCAGGACCGGACCGAGCGCGTCCAACGTTCGGCGGCCAAAGGTGGCGGAGGCGAGGTCGTCCGTCCAATGGACGATGATGGCGTCCCTCGCCTCCCGCCGCACGGCCTCCCGCTCCTCCGCGACGGGGCGCTCCCCGAGGGAACCTTTTTTTTTTTTTTTTTTTTTTTTTAAACTGGGAAAAAATGCATTACGCATACCCTCCCGTCGGGGGAACGGGAGGGGTATGTGGGACTCCCCGGGCTGACCCGGTATACCCACTAAAACGACCCCGTGTTATTCCCGCGTCGTCCGAGTGGAAGAGGACTGGGAGATCGGCGCAGCCTTAGCGTCCAGTCCTCCTCCGACGACAACCCGCCTAAAGCGGCGGGCCCCTCAAGTCCTCCCCGTTCAGGGGGAGGGCTGGGAATGACCGGCGGAGGTGGTGTGGAGTGCAATGCGGGCGGAGGCGCCCCCGCGCCTATCGCCCGCCCATCACCACCATGAGGAGGGAGAAGACGGCGTCTTCTCCGACCTCTTCTACGCCTGCGGAGCGGCGCAGCGAGAGGGTCGTCCTCCCGCGCTCGCTCCGCCGCCTCCTTTTGCGAGATGACATCCTCGCAAAAAGAGGCGACAGCTGCCCAGGACCCCTCACTCTCCAGCATGGCATTCACCACGCCGGGAAGTGAGAGGTCCTGTCCGATCTCCGCTGTTAGACTGCGGCGCGGCTCAGACCAAGCCGGGCACACCTCGAGGGTGTGCTGAGCCGTGTCCTCCGCCGCGCCGCAGTCGTGGCACGCCGGGGTCTCCTCCCTCCCGATCCGGTGCAGGTGCTTGCCGAAACAGCCGTGGCCTGACAACACCTGCACCAGACGGAATGAAAGGAAACCGTGGGAGCGCTCGAGCCAGTCTCGCAGGACCGGACCGAGCGCGTCCAACGTTCGGCGGCCAAAGGTGGCGGAGGCGAGGTCGTCCGTCCAATGGACGATGATGGCGTCCCTCGCCTCCCGCCGCACGGCCTCCCGCTCCTCCGCGACGGGGCGCTCTCCTAGGGCCTTTCGACGCGCCGTCCACTCGTACACTCTGGCGAGCACCCACGCCTCCAACTCCCAAGGAGGGGTGCCCGCCAGAGCGCACGCCGCCGAAAAGCCCACCGAGCGGTAGGCCCTCGCCACCCGCAGTGCAATGGCCCTTTGAGGCCTGCGCATCACGGTCGCATTCTCCCTCCTTTGGAGGGAGTCCGCCCAGATGGGGGCCCCGTACAGGGCCATGCTTCGCAGGATGCCGGCATATAGGCGCCGGCATCGTGCGTTGGGCCCTCCCAGGTTGGGGAGGAGCCAGGAGAGGGCGTCCGCAGCCCTCAGCAGGCGCGTCGACAGCCCGCTAAAGTGCGGGCCGAAGCGCCACCTGCTGTCCAACACCAGGCCCAGATACTTCATCTGGGCCTGGACGCCCACCCTGACGCCCTCCACCATAATGTGGGCGTCTGGAGGGCAGCGCTGCCGAGGCCCGTGAAAGAACACGGCCTCGGTCTTGTTCAGCGCCACCCTCAATCCCAGGCGGCGGATCCTCCCTGCCACCAAGGACCCGCCAGCCGAGGCCAGACAGGCCGCCTCCCCGAAGCTCTTCCCCCGGGCAGTAAGGAGAGTGTCATCCGCGTAGCAGATGACACTCGTGCCCCGGAGAAGAGCTCCCCGCAACAGCCAGTCAAAGCCGATGTTCCACAGGGGGGGTCCTAAGACTGACCCCTGCGGAACACCAGACTCCGCGCAGTATCTCCGCATCCTGGCCAGTTTGTCCACAAGGAGGACCTCTCGATCCTCCAAGTAGCTGGCCAGGAGGCTCCTCAAATATTGGGGCACTCCGTGGTACCGGAGTGCCTCCAATATGGTGGAGTGGGGAACGGAGTTGAAGGCGTTGGCGATGTCAAACGACACCGCCAGCACTCCGTCCCCCGCCTCGACCGCCTCTTTCACCTGGCCCTTGAGAAGGGCCAGCGCGTCGATGGTGGACCGGCCCTGTCGGAAACCGAACTGGGCGTCCGACAGGTTCGGCCCTACACCCTGCAGATGGCTCCTGAGCCGGCCGGCGATGATCCCCTCGAACAATTTACCGACCTCATCGAGCAGAACGATGGGCCGGTATGCCGAGGGGGAATCCGCCGGGCGTCCCTCCTTTCGGAGGAGGCACAGCTGCCCCTCCTTCCACAGTTTCGGGAACCTTCCAGCCGTAAAGCACGCGCTGAAGAGCTCCCGAAATCTGTCCTCCATTTGAGCGGCAGCTATAGCCACCACCCGTGCGGGGACGCCGTCCGGCCCAGGAGCCGTCTTCTTCGCGCGGAGGCTAAGAACCCCCGCGCGAAACTCCTCCTCCGTCACCGGAGGTGCCTCCTCTTCCTCCTCCTGCGGAGCCGCCGACTGCGGAGGGTCCATCGCTGGAGGGGTGAAGTCGGTCCTGCGCGGAAACAGAGACCGGACCACCCCATCCAGCAACGCCGGCTCGAGGGTCTCCGTAAGTGGGGGACCATGGGGCCGCAGTTGGTTCCGCGCTGCCCTGTATGGTCTCCCATACGGATCCCTGTCGAGACCCTCCAGCATCTCGGCCCTCGCCGAGTCCTTGGCAGCGCCCATAGCCGACTTGAGGACCGCCTTCGCCTCTCGGTAAGAGGCGTAGAGGCGATCCTCCTCTGCCTGATTACGGGCGCTGCGCCGGCGGCTCCGCGTGTAGGCCCTTCTGGCCGCCACGCAAGTGGCCCGGAGGCCTGCCAGCTCCTCCGACCACCAATAAACGGCCCGGCGGGGAGGCGGACGCCGAGACCGAGGCATGCTGGAGTTGCACACCTCGGTCAAGGATTCCCTCAGCCGGACCGCTGCGGCGTCAACGTCCGGGGCCCCAACAGGGGGCGACAGCCAGTCTTGGAGGAAGGCCGCCTCCTTGGCTGCCTCCCGGTCCAGGCGAGTGAGAGCCCACCGTGGGAAGGGAGACCTGCCAGAGCGGGCCATCTCCCCACGGGGGCTCTGGGTGGAGATGTCGAACCGCACATAACGGTGGTCCGACAAGGTCTCCACCAACTCCACCCGCCAGTTCACAATGCGTGCGGCTAGCACGGGGGTGGCGAACGAAACGTCCACCACCGACCCTCCCCGTTGCCGCACACAAGTGTGGACCGCCCCCCTGTTGAGGAGGGACACGCCGCATGACGCCGCCCAAAACTCGACGGCGCGACCCCGGACGTTGCAGGAGGCGGCTGGGTTGCCCCAGGCCACCGACTTGGCGTTCAGGTCGCCCAACACCACGACCTGGCGTGGCGCCGCCCTCCCTACGGCTGCAGTGAGAATCTCTAGGAAATCCTCAAAGTCCGAGAGAGGGCGGTTAGGGGAGAAATAGACCCCAACCAGGGCCAAATCTCCCCACGCGGCGGCCACGTATCCCGGTCCCCTCTCTAAAAGCGAGAGGGGAGGGGAGTCTGTGGAAGACCGCGACACCATTGCCACCAGGCCGTCTCGGTCGCCCAGCCAATGGCCAGGGACCGAGTAAGGCTCGGCGACCACCGCCAAGTCCACCAACCACTCAGCCATGGTCTGCATCAGGAGATCCTGTGCAGCCCGGCAGTGGTTGGTGTTCGCCTGGAGGATGCGATGTTCGATCGACATCAATCGGACATCGCACCCCCCTCCTCCGCAGCCACCGCCGTTCCTGCCTCGGGAACGGCGTTGCCAGCAGCAGGCCCGACTGGCACCTGCGCTTTTCCCCTCTTAAGGGGGGGGTTACACAACCTCCCCCGCATGATGTGACCTGCTGGGCGGCCACTGGCAGCACACACTACGCAGTGTGGCGTGGCGACCATGCAGGCGGCGGCTTTGTGGCCCTCCTTGCCGCAGCGGTAGCAGGCGTCGGACCTGTCGACGGTGGACGGACAGAGGGCTCGGGTGTGTCCGATGCCGCAGCACTTGAAGCAGCGCAAAGGCTGCTCCCCAAGTGCCCGGACTGCACCCGAGCTGAATCCGACGGCGAGCCGACCTTTCTCAAGGACGGCTTTGGCAGCGACGACCGGGCACTCGAGCCGGATAGTGCCCATGCCGCCGCGGCCAGGCCTGATGTCCCGACCCCGTACCTCCGCGACGCTGCAACCCCCGATCGCTGCGACCGCCGCCACCACCTCCTCCTTGGTGACCGAGTCGTCAAGGTCGGCTACCTCGATGGCAGCCGACTTGACTGGTCGGGCCACCTTGGCAGCGTCCGCGATGACCTCCTGCAGCTTGGCTGCAAAGAGGTTAGCGCTGGCGCTGCCCTCCGCCCCCGGGAACTCGAAAATTCGAGCCCCGGTTTCCGTCCGCCGGCAAGAAACTTTGCCGATCCCCAATTGGGTAGGATCGGCATTTGCCCGCGCCCGCAACAGGATCGACGCGTAAGTTTCCCCGCGTTCCGCAGCCTCCGCGGTGAGTGTCACCACGACGGCTGCGGACTTTGGGGGAACGAGTTTCCCCTTCCTCTTCTTCTTGCCCCTGCCAGCCGCCTGCGACTGACTTGGAGGCGTGGTGGCGGGGACGGCAGGGGCGGCCGCTGCCGCCTTTCTGCCTTTCCTCTTCCTCCCCCTCCCCCCAGTCGCCTGCGACTGGCCGGGATGCGTAGAGGCGGGGACGGCAGAGACGGCCGACGCCGTCTTTTTCCCCTTACCCTTCCCCTTCCCCTTCCGGACCACTTCAGTCCAACCCGGCTGGTTGGACGGAGTGGTGGAAGGGAGAAGGGCATCCTCCACTTGCGAGGACGGCCCCGGCTCGGCTCGCCTCTTGTCCGCCGCGAGCGGCGGTCGGAGGCGCTTCTCCGGCAGGAGCCGGTCCTCTATGCCTGCTAGGCAGGCTCTGGTGAAGGCCCGCTCCTCCATAACCACCTTGCGGATGACATCCTCAAGGTTGGTGGAGGAGGGGGCCTCCGCCGCAGGTCTCGGTTCGGCCTGACTCGGCCGGGCCATGACATCAGCCAGCTTCTGATGAAGCTGGCTGACCTCCAGCTTGAGGCGATCGACGGTCGCCTGCAATTGGCGAGTCTCGTCGCTCGCCTTGCGCTCCACGAGCTCCGCAACGATGCCGCGCATGCTCGCAGCACGGCACTTAAGGGCCTTTTGAAAGGTGCCCTTAAGGTTTGAGGACTTGGAGGCGACCTCCGCGATCTCCTCCTCGTCCTCCTCCGCCATGCGCGCCAGCTCGGCCAAGGAGTAGTCCGAGTAAAGCACGCGGGACGCACCGTACCCGGACTTGGCCCGAGCAGCACGCACCCGCTGCTCCTTAGCAGCAACCTGCTCCTCCAGGTCCTGCTGCTGCTGCGCCCGCCGAGCCAAGTCCAGATGCCGCTGAGCGTCCGCGAGACCCACTACGTGGGTGTCTGCGGCTTTCGTCGGCCTCTTGGCCTTGGACCTCCTTGCTGAGCTCGAGGAGCCCTCGGACCCTTCCTTAAGGAAGGCCCGCTTACGCGACCTTGAGTCGCCTGCGTCCGAGACGCTAAGTAGGGACTCGTCGTCGGAATCTGACGGGTCCACCCTTCCGAAGAAGCTAGCCGCAGACGGCGCGCGGCTAGCTTCAGACGCTGAAGCGTCAGATTGGCCCTGAGAAGGGCCTTTTGGTTGGCCCTGAGAAGGGCCTTTGGGTTGGCCCTGAGAAGGGCCTTTTTTAAAACGCCCGCAGGCGTCCCGCGGGGGCGTAGGCATAGCCTTCCGCATGTTCGCAGTCAACAACGCAATTAAAATGAAGCTACGAGATCACAGAGCACTTTAGCCGTACCCAGTCTGCCACTCCGTTACGGTGACAAACTGGGCCGTTTCCAGGGGACGCGACGTGGACGCAAGCTCTGTGGGGGGTCCCCCGAACCTAACCTAACCTAACCTTTTTTTTTTTTTTTTTTTTTTTAAACTGGGAAAAAATGCATTACGCATACCCTCCCGTCGGGGGAACGGGAGGGGTATGTGGGACTCCCCGGGCTGACCCGGTATACCCACTAAAACGACCCAGCGTTATTCCCGCGTCGTCCGAGTGGAAGAGGACTGGGAGATCGGCGCAGCCTTAGCGTCCAGTCCTCCTCCGACGACAACCCGCCTAAAGCGGCGGGCCCCTCAAGTCCTCCCCGTTCAGGGGGAGGGCTGGGAATTACCGGCGGAGGTGGTGTGGAGTGCAATGCGGGCGGAGGCGCCCCCGCGCCTATCGCCCGCCCATCACCACCGTGAGGAGGGAGAAGACGGCGTCTTCTCCGACCTCTTCTGCGCCTGCGGAGCGGCGCAGCGAGAGGGTCGTCCTCCCGCGCACGCTCCGCCGCCTCCTTTTGCGAGATGACATCCTCGCAAAAAGAGGCGACAGCTGCCCAGGACCCCTCACTCTCCAGCATGGCATTCACCACGCCGGGAAGTGAGAGGTCCTGTCCGATCTCCGCTGTTAGACTGCGGCGCGGCTCAGACCAAGCCGGGCACACCTCGAGGGTGTGCTGAGCCGTGTCCTCCGTCGCGCCGCAGTCGTGACACGCCGAGGTTTCCTCCCTCCCGATCCGGTGCAGGTGCTTGCCGAAACAGCCGTGGCCTGACAACACCTGCACCAGACGGAATGAGAGGAACCCGTGGGAGCGCTCGAGCCAGTCTCGCAGGACCGGACCGAGCGCGTCCAGGGTTCGGCGGCCAAAGGTGGCGGAGGCGAGGTCGTCCGTCCAATGGACGATGATGGCGTCCCTCGCCTCCCGCCGCACGGCCTCCCGCTCCTCCGCGACGGGGCGCTCCCCGAGGGCCTTTCGCCGCGCCGTCCACTCGTACACTCTGGCGAGCACCCACGCCTCCAACTCCCAAGGAGGGGTGCCCGCCAGAGCGCACGCCGCCGAAAAGCCCACGGAGCGGTAGGCCCTCGCCACCCGCAGTGCAATGGCCCTTTGGGGCCTCCGCATCATAGTAGCGTTCTCCCTCCTGTTGAGGGAGTCCGACCAGATGGGGGCCCCGTACAGGGCCATGCTCCGCAGGATGCCGGCATATAAACGCCGGCATCGTGCGTTCGGCCCCCCCAGATTCGGGAGGAGCCAGGAGAGGGCGTCCGCAGCCCTCAGCAGGCGCGTCGACAGCCCGCTAAAGTGCGGGCCGAAGCGCCACCTGCTGTCCAACACCAGGCCCAGATACTTCATCTGGGCCTGGACGCCCACCCTGACGCCTTCGACCACAATGTGGGCGTCGGGAGGGCAGCGCTGCCGAGGCCCGTGAAAGAACACGGCCTCGGTCTTGTTCAGCGCCACCCTCAATCCCAGGCGGCGGATCCTCCCTGCCACCAAGGACCCGCCAGCCGAGGCCAGACAGGCCGCCTCCCCGAAGCTCCTCCCCCGGGCAGTAAGGAGAGTGTCATCCGCGTAGCAGATGACACTCGTGCCCTGGAGAAGAGCTCCCCGCAACAGCCAGTCAAAGCCGATGTTCCACAGGGGGGGCCCTAAGACTGACCCCTGCGGAACACCGGACTCCGCGCTGTATTTCCGCAACCTGGCCAGTTTGTCCACAAGGAGGACCTCTCGATCCTCCAAGTAACTGGCCAGGAGGCTCCTCAAGTATTGGGGCACTCCGTGATACCGGAGTGCCTCCAATATGGTGGAGTGGGGAACGGAGTTGAAGGCGTTGGCTATGTCGAACGACACTGCCAACACTCCGTCCCCCGCCTCCACCGCCCCTTTCACCTGGCCCTTAAGAAGGGCCAGCGCGTCGATGGTGGACCGGCCCTGTCGGAAACCGAACTGGGCGTCTGACAGGTCCGGCCCTACACCCTGCAGATGGCTCCTGAGCCGGCTGGCGATGATCCCCTCGAACAATTTACCGACCTCATCGAGCAGAACGATGGGCCGGTATGCCGAGGGGGAATCCGCCGGGCGTCCCTCCTTTCGGAGGAGGCACAGCTGCCCCTCCTTCCACAGTTTCGGGAACCTTCCAGCCGTAAAGCACGCGCTGAAGAGTTCCCGAAACCTGTCCTCCATTTGAGTGGCAGCTATGGCCACCACCCGTGCGGGGACGCCGTCCGGCCCAGGAGCCGTCTTCTTCGCGCGGAGGCTAAGAACCCCCGCGCGAAACTCCTCCTCCGTCACCGGAGGTGCTTCCTCCTCCTCCTCCTGCGGAGCCGCCGACTGCGGAGGGTCCATCGCTGGAGGGGTGAAGTCGGTCCTGCGCGGAAACAGAGACCGGACCACCCCATCCAGCAACGCCGGCTCGAGGGTTTCCGTCAATGGGGGACCATGGGGCCGCAGTTGGTTCCGCGCCGCCCTATATGGTCTCCCATACGGATCCCTGTCGAGACCCTCCAGCATCTCGGCCCTCGCCGAGTCCTTGGCAGCGCCCATAGCCGACTTGAGGACCGCCTTTGCCTCTCGGTAAGAGGCGTAGAGGCGGTCCTCCTCTGCCTGACTACGAGCGCTGCGCCGGCGGCTCCGCGTGTAGGCCCTTCAACCTAACCTTTTTTTTTTTTTTTTTTTTTTTTTTTTTTTTTTTTTTTTTTTTTTTTTTAAACTGGGAAAAAATGCATTACGCATACCCTCCCGTCGGGGGAACGGGAGGGGTATGTGGGACTCCCCGGGCTGACCCGGTATACCCACTAAAACGACCCAGTGTTATTCCCGCGTCGTCCGAGTGGAAGAGGACTGGGAGATCGGCGCAGCCTTAGCGTCCAGTCCTCCTCCGACGACAACCCGCCTAGAGCGGCGGGCCCCTCAAGTCCTCCCCGTTCAGGGGGAGGGCTGGGAATGACCGGCGAGGGTGGTGTGGAGTGCAATGCGGGCGGAGGCGCCCCCGCGCCTATCGCCCGCCCATCACCACCATGAGGAGGGAGAAGACGGCGTCTTCTCCGACCTCTTCTGCGCCTGCGGAGCGGCGCAGCGAGAGGGTCGTCCTCCCGCGCACGCTCCGCCGCCTCCTTTTGCGAGATGACATCCTCGCAAAAAGAGGCGACTGCTGCCCAGGACCCCTCACTCCCTAGCATGGCGTTGACCACGCCGGGAAGTGAGAGGTCCTGTCCGATCTCCGCTGTTAGACTGCGACGCGGCTCAGACCAAGCCGGACACACCTCGAGGGTGTGCTGAGCCGTGTCCTCTGCCGCGCCGCAGTCGTGGCACGCCGGGGTCTCCTCCCTCCCGATCCGGTGCAGGTGCTTGCCGAAACAGCCGTGGCCTGACAACACCTGCACCAGACGGAATGAGAGGAAACCATGGGAGCGCTCGAGCCAGTCTCGCAGGACCGGACCGAGCGCGTCCAGGGTTCGGCGGCCAAAGGTGGCGGAGGCGAGGTCGTCCGTCCAATGGACGATGATGGCGTCCCTCGCCTCCCGCCGCACGGCCTCCCGCTCTTCCGCGACGGGGCGCTCCCCGAGGGCCTCTCGCCGCGCCGTCCACTCGTACACTCTGGCGAGCACCCACGCCTCCAACTCCCAAGGAGGGGTGCCCGCCAGAGCGCACGCCGCCGAAAAGCCCACCGAGCGGTAGGCCCTCGCCACCCGCAGTGCAATGGCCCTTTGGGGCCTCCGCATCAAAGTAGCGTTCTCCCTCCTGTGGAGGGAGTCCGCCCAGATGGGGGCCCCGTACAGGGCCATGCTCCGCAATATGCCGGCATACAAACGCCGGCATCGTGCGTTAGGCCCCCCCAAATTCGGGAGGAGCCACGACAGGGCGTCCGCGGCCTTCAGCAGGCGCGTCGACAGCCCGCTAAAGTGCGGGCCGAAGCGCCACCTGCTGTCCAGCACCAGGCCCAGATACTTCATCTTGGCCTGGACGTCCACCCTGACGCCCTCCACCACAATGTGGGCGTCGGGAGGGCAGCGCTGCCGAGGCCCGTGAAAGAACACGGCCTCGGTCTTGTTCAGCGCCACCCTCAATCCCAGGCGGCGGATCCTCCCTGCCACCAAGGACCCGCCAGCCGAGGCCAGACAGGCCGCCTCCCCGAAGCTCTTCCCCCGGGCAGTGAGGAGAGTGTCATCCGCGTAGCAGATGACACTCGTGCCCTGGAGAAGAGCTCCCCGCAACAGCCAGTCGAATCCGATGTTCCACAGGGGGGGCCCTAAGACTGACCCCTGCGGAACACCGGACTCGGCGCTGTATCTCCGCATCCTGGCCAGTTTGTCCACAAGGAGGACCTCTCGATCCTCCAAGTAGCTGGCCAGGAGTCTCCTCAAATATTGGGGCACTCCGTGATACCGGAGTGCCTCCAATATGGTGGAGTGGGGAACAGAGTTGAAGGCGTTGGCGATGTCGAACGACACCGCCAACACTCCGTCCCCCGCCTCGACCGCCTCTTTCACCTGGCCCTTCAAAAGGGCCAGCGCGTCGATTGTGGACCGACCCTGTCGGAACCCGAACTGGGCGTCCGACAGGTCCGGCCCCACACCCCGCAAATGGCTCCTGAGCCGGCCGGCGATGATCCCCTCGAACAATTTACCGACCTCATCGAGCAGAACGATGGGCCGGTATGCCGAGGGGGAATCCGCCGGGCGTCCCTCCTTTCGGAGGAGGCACAGCTGCCCCTCCTTCCACAGTTTCGGGAACCTTCCAGCCGTAAAGCACGCGCTGAAGAGTTCCCGAAACCTGTCCTCCATTTGAGTGGCAGCTATGGCCACCACCCGTGCGGGGACGCCGTCCGGCCCAGGAGCCGTCTTCTTCGCGCGGAGGCTAAGAACCCCCGCGCGAAATTCCTCCTCCGTTACTGGAGGCACCTCTTCCTCCTCCTGCGGAGCCGCCGCCTGCGGAGGGTCCATCGCTGGAGGGGTGAAGTCGGTCCTGCGCGGAAACAGAGACCGGACCACCCCATCCAGCAACGCCGGCTCGAGGGTCTCCGTAAGTGGGGGACCATGGGGCCGCAGCTGATTGCGCGCCGCCTTGTATGGTCTCCCATACGGATCCCTGTCGAGACCCTCCAGCATCTCGGCCCTCGCCGAGTCCTTGGCAGCGCCCATATCCGACTTGAGGACCGCCTTTGCCTCTCGGTAAGAGGCGTAGAGGCGGTCCTCCTCTGCCTGACTACGAGCGCTGCGCCGGCGGCTCCGCGTGTAGGCCCTTCTGGCCGCCACGCAAGTGGCCCGGAGGCCCGCCAGCTCCTCTGACCACCAATAAACGGCCCGGCGGGGAGGCGGACGCCGAGACCGAGGCATGCTGGAGTTGCACACCTCGGTCAGGGATTCCCTCAGCCGGACCGCTGCGGCGTCAACGTCCGGGGCCCCAACAGGGGGCGACAGCCAGTCTTGGAGGAAGGCCGCCTCCTTGGCTGCCTCCCGGTCCAGGCGAGTGAGAGCCCACCGTGGGAAGGGAGACCTGCCAGAGCGGGCCATCTCCCCACGGGGGCTCTGGGTGGAGATGTCGAACCGCACATAACGGTGGTCCGACAAGGTCTCCACCAACTCCACCCGCCAGTTCACAATGCGTGCGGCTAGCACGGGGGTGGCGAACGAAACGTCCACCACCGACCCTCCCCGTTGCCGCACGCACGTGTGGACCGCCCCCCTGTTGAGTAGGGACACACCGCATGACGCCGCCCAAAATTCGACGGCGCGTCCCCGGACGTTGCAAGAGGCAGCTGGATTGCCCCAGGCCACCGACTTGGCGTTCAGGTCGCCCAACACCACGACCTGGCGTGGCGCCGCCCTCCCCACGGCTGCGGTGAGGATCTCCAAGAAATCCTCAAAGTCCGAGAGAGGGCGGTTTGGGGAGAAATAGACCCCAACCAGGGCCAAATCCCCCCACGCGGCGGCCACGTATCCCGGTCCCCTCTCTAAAAGCGAGAGGGGAGGGGAGTCTGTGGAAGACCGCGACACCAACGCCACCAGGCCGTCTCGGTCGCCCAGCCAATGGCCAGGGACCGAGTAGGGCTCGGCGACCACCGCCAAGTCCACCAACCACTCAGCCATGGTCTGCATCAGGAGATCCTGTGCAGCCCGGCAGTGGTTGGTGTTCGCCTGGAGGATGCGATGTTCGATTGTATCCATCAATCGGACATCGCACCCCCCTCCTCCGCAGCAACCGCCGTTCCGGCCTCGGGAACGGCGTTGCCAGCAGCAGGCCCGACTGCCACCTGCGCTTTTCCCCTCTTAAGGGGGGGGTTGCACAACCTCCCCCGCATGATGTGACCTGCTGGGCGGCCACTGGCAGCACACACTACGCAGTGTGGCGTGGCGACGATGCAGGCGGCGGCTTTGTGGCCCTCCTTGCCGCAGCGGTAGCAGGCGTCGGACCTGTCGACGGTGGACGGACAGAGGGCTCGGGTGTGTCCGATGCCGCAGCACTTGAAGCAGCGCAAAGGCTGCTCCCCAAGTGCTCGGACTGCACCCGAGCTGAATCCGACGGCGAGCCGACCTTGCTCAAGGACGGCTTTGGCAGCGACGACCGGGCACTCGAGCCGGATAGTGCCCATGCCGCCGCGGCCAGGCCTGATGTCCCGACCCCGTACCTCCGCGACGCTGCAACCCCCGATCGCTGCGACCGCCGCCACCACCTCCTCCTTGGTGACCGAGTCGTCAAGATCGGTCACCTCGAAGGCAGCCGACTTGACTGGTCGGGCCACCTTGGCAGCGTCCGCGATGACCTCCTGCAGCTTGGCTGCAAAGAGGTCAGCGCTGGCGCTGCCCTCCGCCCCCGGGAACTCGAAAATTCGAGCCCCGGTTTCCGTCCGCCGGCAAGAAACTTTGCCGATCCCCAATTGGGTAGGATCGGCATTTGCACGCGCCCGCAACAGGATCGACGCGTAAGTTTCCCCGCGTTCCGCAGCCTCCGCGGTGAGTGTCACCACGACGGCTGCGGACTTCGGGGGAACCAATTTCCCCTTCCCCTTCTTCTTGTTGCCCCCGCCAGCCGCCCGCGACTGACTGGGAGGCGTGGTGACGGGGACGGCAGGTCCGGGCGTTGCCGGCCTTTTGCCCTTCCGCTTACCCTTTCCCTTCTCAGTCACCCGCGACCGGCTGGGAGTCGTGGTGGCAGGGACGGCAGGGACGGCTGTTGCCGTCTTTTTCCCCCTGCCCTTCCCCTTCCGGGCCACTTCGGTCCAACCCTGCTGGTTGGACGGAGTGGTGGAAGGGAGAAGGGCGTCATCCTCTTGCGAGGACGGCCCCGGCTCGGCCCGCCTCTTGTCCGCCTTAAGCGGTGGTCGGAGGCGCTTCTCCGGCAAGAGCCGGTCCTCAATGCCTGCCAAGCAGGCTCTAGTGAAGGCCCTCTCCTCCATTACCACCTTGCGGATAATGTCCTCAAGGTTGGTGGGGGTGGGGGCCTCCGCCGCAGGGCTCGGGTCGGCCTGCTGTGGCCGGGCCGTGGCTTCAGCTAGCTTCTTGTGAAGCTGGCTGACCTCCGCCTGCAAGCGATTGACTGTCGCCTGCAGTTGCCGCGTTTCGTCGGTGGTCTTGCGTTGGGCCAGCTCCAACACTATTCCGCGCATGCTCGCGGCCCGACACTTAAGGGCCTTCTGGAAAGTCCCTTTAAGGTTGGAGGACTTAGAGGCGACCTCCGCGATCTCCTCCTCGTCCTCCTCCGCCATCCGTTCCAGGTCGTCCAGTGAATAGTCGGCGTACAAAACGCGGGACGCGCCGTATCCTGACTTGGCCCGAGCAGTACGCGCTCGCTGCTCCTTCGCAGCAACACGCTCTTCCAGCTCTTGCTGGTGCTGCGTCCGCCGAGCCAGGTCCAACTGCCGCTGGGCATCTGCGAGACCCACGACGTGGGTGTCCGCAGATGTCGTCGGCTTTTTGGCTTTGGGCTTCCTCGCTGAGCTCGAGGAGCCCTCAGACCCTTCCTTACGGAAGGCCCGCTTTCGCGACCTAGGGTCGCCTGCGTCCGAGACGCTTATGTCGGACTCGTCCGAATCGGACAGGTCCGCTCTTCCATAGAAGCTAGCCGCAGACGGCGCGCGACTAGCTTCTGACGCAGAAGCGTCAGAGTGGCCCTGAGAAGGGCCTTTTGGTTGGCCCTGAGAAGGGCCTTTGGGTTGGCCCTGAGAAGGGCCTTTTTTAAAACGCCCGCAGGCGTCCCGCGGGGGCGTAGGCATAGCCTTCCGCATGTTCGCAGTAACAACGCAAGATTAAAAGAAGCTACGAAAGCACAGAGCACTTTAGCCGTACCCAGTTTGCCACTCCGTTACGGTGACAAACTGGGCCGTTTCCAGGGGACGCGACGAGGACGCAAGCTCTGTGGGGGGTCCCCCAACCTAACCTTTTTTTTTTTTTTTTTTTTTTTTTTTTTTTTTTTTTTTTAAACTGGGAAAAAATGCATTACGCATACCCTCCCGTCGGGGTAACGGGAGGGGTATGTGGGACTCCCCGGGCTGACCCGGTATACCCACTAAAACGACCCAGTGTTATTCCCGCGTCGTCCGAGTGGAAGAGGACTGGGAGATCGGCGCAGCCTTAGCGTCCAGTCCTCCTCCGACGACAACCCGCCTAAAGCGGCGAGCCCCTCAAGTCCTCCCCGTTCAGGGGGAGGGCTGGGAATGACCGGCGGAGGTGGTGTGGAGTGCAATGCGGGCGGAGGCGCCCCCGCGCCTATCGCCCGCCCATCACCACCATGAGGAGGGAGAAGACGGCGTCTTCTCCGACCTCTTCTGCGCCTGCGGAGCGGCGCAGCGAGAGGGTCGTCCTCCCGCGCGCGCTCCGCCGCCTCCTTTTGCGAGATGACATCCTCGCAAAAAGAGGCGACTGCTGCCCAGGACCCCTCACTCTCCAGCATGGCGTTGACCACGCCGGGAAGCGAGAGGTCCTGTCCGATCTCCGCTGTTAGACTGCGGCGCGGCTCAGACCAAGCCGGGCACACCTCGAGGGTGTGCTGAGCCGTGTCCTCCGCCGCGCCGCAGTCGTGACACGCCGGGGTTTCCTCCCTCCCGATCCGGTGCAGGTGCTTGCCGAAACAGCCGTGGCCTGACAACACCTGCACCAGACGGAATGAGAGGAACCCGTGGGAGCGCTCGAGCCAGTCTCGCAGGACCGGACCGAGCGCGTCCAGGGTTCGGCGGCCAAAGGTGGCGGAGGCGAGGTCGTCCGTCCAATGGACGATGATGGCGTCCCTCGCCTCCCGCCGCACGGCCTCCCGCTCCTCCGCGACGGGGCGCTCCCCGAGGGCCTTTCGTCGCGCCGTCCACTCGTACACTCTGGCGAGCACCCACGCCTCCAGCTCCCAAGGAGGGGTGCCCGCCAGAGCGCACGCCGCCGAAAAGCCCACCGAGCGGTAGGCCCTCGCCACCCGCAGTGCAATGGCCCTTTGTGGCCTGCGCATGGCGGTTGCGTTCTCCCTCCTGTGGAGGGAGTCCGCCCAGATGGGGGCCCCATACAGGGCCATGCTTCGCAGGATGCCGGCATATAGGCGCCGGCATCGTGCGTTCGGCCCTCCCAGGTTGGGGAGGAGCCAGGAGAGGGCGTCCGCAGCCCTCAGCAGGCGCGTCGACAGCCCGCTAAAGTGCGGGCCGAAGCGCCACCTGCTGTCCAACACCAGGCCCAGATACTTCATCTGGGCCTGGACGCCCACCCTGACGCCCTCCACCATAATGTGGGCGTCTTGAGGGCAGCGCTGCCGAGGCCCGTGAAAGAACACGGCCTCGGTCTTGTTCAGCGCCACCCTCAATCCCAGGCGGCGGATCCTCCCTGCCACCAAGGACCCGCCAGCCGAGGCCAGACAGGCCGCCTCCCCGAAGCTCTTCCCCCGGGCAGTAAGGAGAGTGTCATCCGCGTAGCAGATGACACTCGTGCCCCGGAGAAGAGCTCCCCGCAACAGCCAGTCAAAGCCGATGTTCCACAGGGGGGATCCTAAGACTGACCCCTGCGGAACACCGGACTCCGCGCTGTACCTCCGCATCCTGGCCAGTTTGTCCACAAGGAGGACCTCTCGATCCTCCAAGTAGCTGGCCAGGAGCCTCCTCAAGTATTGGGGCACTCCGTGATACCGGAGTGACTCCAATATGGTGGAGTGGGGAACGGAGTTGAAGGCGTTGGCTATGTCGAATGACACCGCCAACACTCCGTCCCCCGCCTCGACCGCCTCTTTCACCTGGCCCTTAAGAAGGGCCAGCGCGTCGATGGTGGACCGGCCCTGTCGGAAACCGAACTGGGCGTCCGACAGGTCCGGCCCTACACCCCGCAAATGGCTCCTGAGCCGGCCGGCGATGATCCCCTCGAACAATTTACCGACCTCATCGAGCAGAACGATGGGCCGGTATGCCGAGGGGGAATCCGCCGGGCGTCCCTCCTTTCGGAGGAGGCATAGCTGCCCCTCCTTCCACAGTTTCGGGAACCTTCCAGCCGTAAGGCATGCGCTGAAGAGTTCCCGAAACCTGTCCTCCATCTGAGCGGCAGCTATGGCCACCACCCGTGCGGGGACGCCGTCCGGCCCAGGAGCCGTTTTCTTCGCGCGGAGGCTAAGCACCCCCGCGCGAAACTCCTCCTCCGTCACCGGAGGTGCCTCCTCCTCCACCTCCGGAGCCGCCGACTGTGGAGGGTCCATCGCTGGAGGGGCGAAGTCGGTCCTGCGCGGAAACAGAGACCGGACCACCCCATCCAGCAACGCCGGCTCGAGGGTTTCCGTCAATGGGGGACCATGGGGCCGCAGTTGGTTCCGCGCCGCCCTATATGGTCTCCCATACGGATCCCTGTCGAGACCCTCCAGCATCTCGGCCCTCGCCGAGTCCTTGGCAGCGCCCATAGCCGACTTGAGGACCGCCTTTGCCTCTCGGTAAGAGGCGTAGAGGCGGTCCTCCTCTGCCTGATTACGGGCGCTGCGCCGGCGGCTCCGCGTGTAGGCCCTTCTGGCCGCCACGCAAGTGGCCCGGAGGCCCGCCAGCTCCTCCGACCACCAATAAACGGCCCGGCGGGGAGGCGGACGCTGAGACCGAGGCATGCTGGAGTTGCACACCTCGGTCAGGGATTCCCTCAGCCGGACCGCTGCGGCGTCAACGTCCGGGGCCCCAACAGGGGGCGACAGCCAGTCCTGGAGGAAGGCCGCCTCCTTGGCTGCCTCCCGGTCCAGGCGAGTGAGAGCCCACCGTGGGAAGGGAGACCTGCCAGAGCGGGCGATCTCCCCACGGGGGCTCTGGGTGGAGATGTCGAACCGCACATAACGGTGGTCCGACAAGGTCTCCACCAACTCCACCCGCCAGTTCACAATGCGTGCGGCTAGCACGGGGGTGGCGAACGAAACGTCCACCACCGACCCTCCCCGTTGCCGCACACAAGTGTGGACCGCCCCCCTGTTGAGGAGGGACACGCCGCATGACGCCGCCCAAAACTCGACGGCGCGACCCCGGACGTTGCAGGAGGCGGCTGGGTTGCCCCAGGCCACCGACTTGGCGTTCAGGTCGCCCAACAGCACGACCTGGCGTGGCGCCGCCCTCCCTACGGCTGCAGTGAGAATCTCTAGAAAATCCTCAAAGTCCGAAAGAGGGCGGTTTGGGGAGAAATAGACCCCAACCAGGGCCAAATCTCCCCACGCGGCGGCCACGTATCCCGGTCCCCTCTCTAAAAGCGAGAGGGGAGGGGAGTCTGTGGAAGACCGCGACACCATTGCCACCAGGCCGTCTCGGTCGCCCAGCCAATGGCCAGGGACCGAGTAAGGCTCGGCGACCACCGCCAAGTCCACCAACCACTCAGCCATGGTCTGCATCAGGAGATCCTGTGCAGTCCGGCAGTGGTTGGTGTTCGCCTGGAGGATGCGATGTTCGATCGACATCAATCGGACATCGCACCCCCCTCCTCCGCAGCCACCGCCGTTCCTGCCTCGGGAACGGCGTTGCCAGCAGCAGGCCCGACTGGCACCTGCGCTTTTCCTCTCTTAAGGGGGGGGTTGCACAACCTCCCCCGCATGATGTGACCTGCTGGGCGGCCACTGGCAGCACACACTACGCAGTGTGGCGTGGCGACCATGCAGGCGGCGGCTTTGTGGCCCTCCTTGCCGCAGCGGTAGCAGGCGTCGGACCTGTCGACGGTGGACGGACAGAGGGCTCGGGTGTGTCCGATGCCGCAGCACTTGAAGCAGCGCAAAGGCTGCTCCCCAAGTGCTCGGACTGCACCCGAGCTGAAGCCGACGGCGAGCCGTCCTTTCTCAAGGACGGCTTTGGCAGCGACGACCGGGCACTCAAGCCGGATAGTGCCCATGCCGCCGCGGCCAGGCCTGATGTCCCGACCCCGTACCTCCGCGACGCTGCAACCCCCGATCGCTGCGACCGCCGCCACCACCTCCTCCTTGGAGACCGAGTCGTCAAGGTCGGCTACCTCGATGGCAGCCGATTTGACTGGTCGGGCCACCTTGGCAGCGTCCGCGATGACCTCCTGCAGCTTGGCTGCAAAGAGGTCAGCGCTGGCGCTGCCCTCCGCCCCCGGGAACTCGAATATTCGAGCCCCGGTTTCCGTCCGCCGGCAAGAAACTTTGCCGATCCCCAACTGGGTAGGATCGGCATTTGCACGCGCCCGCAACAATATCGACGCGTAAGTTTCCCCGCGTTCCGCAGCCTCCGCGGTGAGTGTCACCACGACGGCTGCGGACTTTGGGGGAACGAGTTTCCCCTTCCTCTTCTTCTTGTTGCCCCTGCCAGCCGCCTGCGACTGACTTGGAGGCGTGGTGGCGGGGACGGCAGGGGCAGCCGCTGCCACCTTTCCGCCCTTCCCCTTCCTCCCCCTCCCCGCAGTCGTCTGCGACTGGCCGGGATGTGTAGAGGCGGGGACGGCAGAGACGGCCGTCGCCGTCTTTTTCCCCTTACCCTTCCCCTTCCCCTTCCGGACCACTTCAGTCCAACCCGGCTGGTTGGACGGAGTGGTGGAAGGGAGAAGGGCATCCTCCATTTGCGAGGACGGCCCCGGCTCGGCTCGCCTCTTGTCCGCCGCGAGCGACGGTCGGAGGCGCTTCTCCGGCAGGAGCCGGTCCTCTATGCCTGCTAGGCAGGCTCTGGTGAAGGCCCGCTCCTCCATAACCACCTTGCGGACGACATCCTCAAGGTTGGTGGAGGAGGGGGCCTCCGCTGCAGGTCTCGGTTCGGCCTGAATCGGCCGAGCCATGACATCAGCCAGCTTCTGATGAAGCTGGCTGACCTCCAGCTTGAGGCGATCGACGGTCGCCTGCAATTGCCGCGTTTCTTCGGTGGTATTGCGCTGGACCAACTCCAACACAATACCACGAAGGCTCGCAGCCCGGCACTTAAGGGCCTTTTGGAAAGTGCCCTTAAGATTTGAGGACTTAGAGGCGACCTCCACGATCTCCTCCTCGTCCTCCTCCGCCATTCGCTCCAGCTCCGCCACGGATTGGTCTGCGTATAGTACGCGGGACGCTCCGTACCCGGACTTGGCCCGAGCGGCACGCACCCGCTGCTCCTTTGCAGCGACCCGCTCCTCCAGGTCCTGCTGGTGCTGCGCCCGCCGAGCCAGGTCTAACTGGCGTTGTGCATCCTCGAGACCCACTACGTGGGTATCTGCGGCTGTCGTCGGCTTTTTGGCCTTTGACCTCCTGGCTGAGCCCGAGGAGCCCTCGGACCCCTCCTTGAGGAAGGCCCGCTTCCGCGACCGGGAGTCGCCCGCGTCCGAAACGCTGATGAGGGACTCATCCGAATCGGACAGGTCCGCCCTTCCAAAGAAGCTAGCCGCAGACGGCGCGCGGCTAGCTTCAGACGCTGAAGCGTCAGAGTGGCCCTGAGAAGGGCCTTTTGGTTGGCCCTGAGAAGGGCCTTTGGGTTGGCCCTGAAAAGGGCCTTTTTTAAAACGCCCGCAGGCGTCCCGCGGGGGCATAGGCATAGCCTTCCGCATGTTCGCAGTTAAAACGCAAGATAAAAACAGCAACTACGAGATCACAGAGCACTTTAGCCGTACCCAGTCTGCCACTCCGTTACGGTGACAAACTGGGCCGTTTCCAGGGGACGCGACGTGGACGCAAGCTCTGTGGGGGGTCCCCCAACCTAACCTTTTTTTTTTTTTTTTTTAAACTGGGAAAAAATGCATTACGCATACCCTCCCGTCGGGGGAACGGGAGGGGTATGTGGGACTCCCCGGGCTGACCCGGTATACCCACTAAAACGACCCAGTGTTATTCCCGCGTCGTCCGAGTGGAAGAGGACTGGGAGATCGGCGCAGCCTTAGCGTCCAGTCCTCCTCCGACGACAACCCGCCTAAAGCGGCGGGCCCCTCAAGTCCTCCCCGTTCAGGGGGAGGGCTGGGAATGACCGGCGGAGGTGGTGTGGAGTGCAATGCGGGCGGAGGCGCCCCCGCGCCTATCGCCCGCCCACCACCACCATGAGGAGGGAGAAGACGGCGTCTTCTCCGACCTCTTCTGCGCCTGCGGAGCGGCGCAGCGAGAGGGTCGTCCTCCCGCGCGCGCTCCGCCGCCTCCTTTTGCGAGATGACATCCTCGCAAAAAGAGGCGACAGCTGCCCAGGACCCCTCACTCTCCAGCATAGCGTTGACCACGCCGGGAAGTGAGAGGTCCTGTCCGATCTCCGCTGTAAGAATGCGGCGCGGCTCAGACCAAGCCGGGCACACCTCGAGGGTGTGCTGAGCCGTGTCCTCCGCCGCGCCGCAGTCGTGGCACGCCGGGGTTTCCTCCCTCCCGATCCGGTGCAGGTGCTTGCCGAAACAGCCGTGGCCTGACAACACCTGCACCAGACGGAATGAGAGGAACCCGTGGGAGCGCCCGAGCCAGTCTCGCAGGACCGGACCGAGCGCGTCCAGGGTTCGGCGGCCAAAGGTGGCGGAGGCGAGGTCGTCCGTCCAATGGACGATGATGGCGTCCCTCGCCTCCCGCCGCACGGCCTCCCGCTCCTCCGCGACGGGGCGCTCCCCGAGGGCCTTTCGCCGCGCCGTCCACTCGTACACTCTGGCGAGCACCCACGCCTCCAGCTCCCAAGGAGGGGTGCCCGCCAGAGCGCACGCCGCCGAAAAGCCCACGGAGCGGTAGGCCCTCGCCACCCGCAGTGCAATGGCCCTTTGGGGCCTCCGCATCATAGTAGCGTTCTCCCTCCTGTTGAGGGAGTCCGACCAGATGGGGGCCCCGTACAGGGCCATGCTCCGCAGGATGCCGGCATATAAACGCCGGCATCGTGCGTTCGGCCCCCCCAAATTCGGGAGGAGCCACGACAGGGCGTCCGCGGCCTTCAGCAGGCGCGTTGACAGCCCGCTGAAGTGCGGGCCGAAGCGCCACCTGCTGTCCAGCACCAGGCCCAGATACTTCATCTGGGCCTGTCCCCCAACCTAACCTTTTTTTTTTTTTTTTTTTTAAGCTGGGAAAAAATGCATTACGCATACCCTCCCGTCGGGGGAACGGGAGGGGTATGTGGGACTCCCCGGGCTGACCCGGTATACCCACTAAAATAACCCAGCGGCATTCCCGCTTCGTCCGAGTGGAAGAGGACTGGGAGATCGGCGCAGCCTTAGCGTCCAGTCCTCCTCCGACGACAACCCGCCTAAAGCGGCGGGCCCCTCAAGTCCTCCCCGTTCAGGGGGAGGGCTGGGAATGACCAGCGGAGGTGGTGTGGAGTGCAATGCGGGCGGAGGCGCCCCCGCGCCTATCGCCCGCCCATCACCACCATGAGGAGGGAGAAGACGGCGTCTTCTCCGACCTCTTCTCCGCCTACGGAGCGGCGCAGCGAGAGGGTCGTCCTCCCGCGCGCGCTCCGCCGCCTCCTTTTGCGAGATGACATCCTCGCAAAAAGAGGCGACAGCTGCCCAGGACCCCTCACTCTCCAGCATGGCGTTGACCACGCCGGGAAGCGAGAGGTCCTGTCCTATTTCCGCTGTTAGACTGCGGCGCGGCTCAGACCAAGCCGGGCACACCTCGAGGGTGTGCTGAGCCGTATCCTCCGCCGCGCCGCAGTCGTGGCACGCCGGGGTCTCCTCCCTCCCGATCCGGTGCAGGTGCTTGCCGAAACAGCCGTGGCCTGACAACACCTGCACCAGACGGAATGAGAGGAACCCGTGGGAGCGCTCGAGCCAGTCTCGTAGGACCGGACCGAGCGCGTCCAATGTACGGCGGCCAAAGGTGGCGGAGGCGAGGTCCTCTGTCCAATGGACGATGATGGCGTCCCTCGCCTCCCGCCGCACGGCCTCCCGCTCCTCCGCGACGGGGCGCTCGCCGAGGGCCCTTCGCCGCGCCGTCCACTCGTACACTCTGGCGAGCACCCACGCCTCCAACTCCCAAGGAGGGGTGCCCGCCAGAGCGCACGCCGCCGAGAAGCCCACCGAGCGGTAGGCCCTCGCCACCCGCAGTGCAATGGCCCTTTGGGGCCTGCGCATGGCAGTTGCGTTCTCCCTCCTGTTGAGGGAGTCCGCCCAGATGGGGGCCCCGTACAGGGCCATGCTCCGCAGGATGCCGGCATATAAACGCCGGCATCGTGCGTTCGGCCCCCCCAAGTTCGGGAGGAGCCAGGAGAGGGCGTCCGCAGCCCTCAGCAGGCGCGTCGACAGCCCGCTAAAGTGCGGGCCGAAGCGCCACCTGCTGTCCAACACCAGGCCCAGATACTTCATCTGGGCCTGGACGCCCACCCTGACGCCCTCCACCACAATGTGGACGTCTGGAGGGCAGCGCTGCCGAGGCCCGTGAAAGAACACGGCCTCGGTCTTGTTCAGCGCCACCCTCAATCCCAGGCGGCGGATCCTCCCTGCCACCAAGGACCCGCCAGCCGAGGCCAGACAGGCCGCCTCCCCGAAGCTCTTCCCCCGGGCAGTGAGGAGAGTGTCATCCGCGTAGCAGATGACACTCGTGCCCTGGAGAAGAGCTCCCCGCAACAGCCAGTCGAAGCCGATGTTCCACAGGGGGGGCCCTAAGACTGACCCCTGCGGAACACCGGACTCCGCGCTGTATCGCCGCATCCTGGCCAGTTTGTCCACAAGGAGGACCTCTCGATCCTCCAAGTAGCTGGCCAGGAGGCTCCTCAAATATTGGGGCACTCCGTGGTACCGGAGTGCCTCCAATATGGTGGAGTGGGGAACGGAGTTGAAGGCGTTGGCGATGTCAAACGACACCGCCAACACTCCGTCCC
Organism: Lacanobia oleracea; assembly: GCA_950371165.1. Taxonomy (NCBI): domain Eukaryota; kingdom Metazoa; phylum Arthropoda; class Insecta; order Lepidoptera; family Noctuidae; genus Lacanobia; species Lacanobia oleracea. The sequence goes on along the minus strand of OX493388.1, from coordinate 29,828,301 downwards.
CCGCCTCGACCGCCTCTTTCACCTGGCCCTTCAAAAGGGCCAGCGCGTCGATGGTGGACCGGCCCTGTCGGAAACCGAACTGGGCGTCCGACAGGTCCGGCCCTACACCCTGCAAATGGCTCCTGAGCCGGCCGGCGATGATCCCCTCGAACAATTTACCGACCTCATCGAGCAGAACGATGGGCCGGTATGCCGAGGGGGAATCCGCCGGGCGTCCCTCCTTTCGGAGGAGGCATAGCTGCCCCTCCTTCCACAGTTTCGGGAACCTTCCAGCCGTAAAGCACGCGCTGAAGAGTTCCCGAAACCTGTCCTCCATTTGAGAGGCAGCTATGGCCACCACCCGTGCGGGGACGCCGTCCGGCCCAGGAGCCGTCTTCTTCGCGCGGAGGCTAAGCACCCCCGCGCGAAACTCCTCCTCCGTCACTGGAGGTGCCTCCTCCTCCTCCTGCGGAGCCGCCGACTGCGGAGGGTCCATCGCTGGAGGGGTGAAGTCGGTCCTGCGCGGAAACAGAGACCGGACCACCCCATCCAGCAACGCCGGCTCGAGGGTCTCCGTAAGTGGGGGACCACGGGGCCGCAGTTGGTTCCGCGCCGCCCTGTATGGTCTCCCATACGGATCCCTGTCGAGACCCTCCAGCATCTCGGCCCTCGCCGAGTCCTTGGCAGCGCCCATAGCCGACTTGAGGACCGCCTTTGCCTCTCGGTAAGAGGCGTAGAGGCGGTCCTCCTCTGCCTGATTACGGGCGCTACGCCGGCGGCTCCGCGTGTAGGCCCTTCTGGCCGCCACGCAGGTGGCTCGTAGGCCCGCCAGCTCCTCTGACCACCAATAAACGGCCCGGCGGGGAGGCGGACGCCGAGACCGAGGCATGCTGGAGTTGCACACCTCGGTCAAGGATTCCCTCAGCCGGACCGCTGCGGCGTCAACGTCCGGGGCCCCAACAGGGGGCGACAGCCAGTCTTGGAGGAAGGCCGCCTCCTTGGCTGCCTCCCGGTCCAGGCGAGTGAGAGCCCACCGTGGGAAAGGAGACCTGCCAGAGCGGGCCATCTCCCCACGGGGGCTCTGGGTGGAGATGTCGAACCGCACATAACGGTGGTCCGACAAGGTCTCCACCAACTCCACCCGCCAGTTCACAATGCGTGCGGCCAGCACGGGGGTGGCGAACGAAACGTCCACCACCGACCCTCCCCGTTGCCGCACACACGTGTGGACCGCCCCCCTGTTGAGGAGGGACACACCGCATGACGCCGCCCAAAATTCGACGGCGCGTCCCCGGACGTTGCAAGAGGCAGCTGGATTGCCCCAGGCCACCGACTTGGCGTTCAGGTCGCCCAACACCACGACCTGGCGTGGCGCCGCCCTCCCTACGGCTGCAGTGAGGATCTCCAGGAAATCCTCAAAGTCCGAGAGAGGGCGGTTAGGGGAGAAATAGACCCCAACCAGGGCCAAATCTCCCCACGCGGCGGCCACGTATCCCGGTCCCCTCTCTAAAAGAGGGATGAGGGATTCTAAATTAGATGCGAGACTAAGCAGACGTGTCGTTTAAAATCGGATAATATGAAATATCATTAAATAATTATTGTGACTAATGTTTTGATACCTAGTTATCTGCGGCGTCAGTTATTTAAGTAAAGTGTGTCGCGTGTGATTAGTAGGTAACTACCATCTGAGTCATTGTGAAAGATGAACTAAATTTATAGACAAATAGTGTTTGTGTTAGTAATGTCTAACCCAGGATCTAGCCCTTTTGGTCGGAGCCAATTAATACGGCGAAGTCCTCCACCGACGCCAATCGAAGACTTCCATCATAGAGAGCCAAGTCCACCAGCATCCACGGAGAAGAATGAATTGCCGAGTGAAGTTATTTCTACGCCAGAGATCCAGAAATGGATGGTATCTATAGATACCATTCTGAACGAAGTATGCACTATTGTCGCGGAAGGAAAAATGAACTCGGATCAGAAGCTCCGTGTCAATACTCTTTGCCGGAAGGTCTTAAATGGGACATCTCAAATGGCAATCTTGTACCAAGCCTTAAAGCAAAAAACCATCCAGGCGCACAGCACCATCCAGCACTTACAGGTACACCAGAACGTTTCGAACTCACTTCAACAGTTCAAAGAGGTTGTCGAAACTAAACTCAAACCTGAAAATGGCTCATATGCCAATATGGTAAAAAAAGGTTCCGACAGCTTTATTCGCCCTGCAAACCTGAGTACTGTTGCAATTTATCCCTCTGATAAGACGAAGACCAGTGACGACACGAAGTCCCTAGTACAGAAAATCATCTCGCCAGAAGAACTAAAACTACATGTCCGTGGCCTGAGAAAAGTCAGAAACGGCGGTGTCATCATTTGCACCGATAGCAAAGGCGACATCGATAAACTGAAAAAATCTGAAAAACTAGTTTCATCGGGCCTCAAAGTAGAAGAACCATCAAAACGCCGCCCTAGGATTGCTGTCATTGGTGTCCCTATAGCCCTCACTGAGAAAGAAGTTTTTGATTGCATTTACGAGCAAAACATTTCTGATAAGCTGCCGAATACTACTCGTGAGTCCTTTCAAGAAACCATCAAATTGAGCCATAAATCGGGTAAGAAAAACCTTCCTACCTGTAACTATATATTGGAAGTGCCCGCTAGTACCAGGAAAATTTTAATAAACCAAGGCCGAATTTTCATAAACTGGACATCTTGCCCCGTGAAAGATTTCACGATTGTCACCAGATGCTTCAATTGCCAGCAGTTTGGACACGCAGCCAAGTTTTGCCGAGAATCTAGTCCGACATGCAACCACTGCGGAGTAACTGGTCATTCCTTCAAGGAGTGTAACAATAAAGCTGCTCCCTCCCAATGCGCGACTTGTAAACGCTTCAAAAGAAAATGTGACCATCCAACTGGTGATGTAAATTGCCCGGCACGCAAATTTGCAGAAGACAACTACATCAATTCAATCGATTATGAAGGCGCCTAAGAGCGCCGCCGATCAAATTACTAAGTAAGCACTTAGTCAGTAGTTTACCTCATATTTTATTTGTTAGTTTATTATTAGAATGACAGATCATCTAATTTGTGATCTGGATAGTTTTTCTGTGTCTGAAGCTAAAATCTGTAATGTTGAGGACTGTAGGAATCTGATACCTGTTGGAGGTAAAACGTTAACCCTACTAACACAAAATATCCGCAGTCTAAACCGGAACATAAACGGTTTTGAAGTGTTGCTACAGAACCTTGAGGTTAGCTGTGATATTATCGTCCTAACAGAATGTTGGCTGTCGAAACAAACAGTTTTACCATCTCTTGACGGATATTACTCACAAAGAACTGATAGAACCATCAACCAAAATGATGGTTTGGTAGTATATGTAAAAAATAATTTAAAAACAGAGGTAGAAGAACCGTTATTCCAGGACAGTAATTGCTTATTAATTAAAATTTTTCCTGATACAGTAGTAATGGCCATCTACAGGCCTCCTTCTCAAAACATTGACTGTTTTTTGGACTCACTCAACATGAATTTAACAAAAGTATCATCTTTTCAAAATATAATTCTTGTAGGTGACATAAACATTAACATTGCTTCCGGGAAAACCAATGGCCATGCTAACAACTACCTGAATATTTGCGCGTTTCATGGACTATTACCCACTCATTACCATCCCACGCACCAGTCCGGCTCATGTTTAGATCATTTCTTTATAAAATCAAAGAAACCAACCCAAACATTTGTAACTAACTCATCGCTTACCGATCATCAAGCTGTTTTACTAACATTGCAAATTTCTTTACCTAGAAAAAACTGCTTGCGTAGCGATACTAAAGTAAATATGAAAAACCTTGAAAATGACATAAGCGCTATTAATTTTGACCCAGTTTTTAATTCAAACGATGCAAATATTTCTTTAGAGTATTTCATACATTCGCTACAATATGCAATTAAGAAAAACTCATTTGTTAAAATAATGCCTAGGAAATATTATAACATTAAACCGTGGATCACACCCGGTCTCGTTCGATGTATGAGGCATAGGGACAAACTTCACCTGAAATCGAAACTGGCACCTGGTGATGAATCACTTTCCGTCACATACAAGAGGTATAGAAATTTCTGTAACAATCTTTTGAAAAAAATAAAAAATCAGTATGATAAAAATGAACTACAAAAGGCAGGAAAAAACAGCAAGCTTGTTTGGAAATTTATAAAAAATAATACTTTTAGATCTAAAAATTCCGAACCTCCCCTTGATTTATTATCAACAGAAATAAATCCGTCCGAAGCAACGAATAAAGTCAATAATTTTTTTGCTAACGTTGGTAAAAACTTGGCAGAAAAAACATTAAATTCTAGATCGTTGCCTCCTCAAAGTTCACCTGTAACAACTTCTACACTACATTCTTTTGTTTTATTTGAGACCGACGCAAATGAGGTATTAAGAATCATAACCGAGCTTAAGGATGTTTGTGCTATTGGCTGCGATAACATACCGAATCATATACTTAAAAGATTTAAATATCTAATTGCACCTCCGTTAACTCACATTTTTCAGTTATGTTTATCACAAGGAGTTTTCCCCCAATTACTTAAAAAAGCTGTAGTCACCCCTGTTTTTAAATCTGGAGACAAGAACTGTGTTAATAATTATAGACCTATTTCAGTCTTAACGGGCCTCTCCAAAATTTTAGAAAAAATCATAAACACTCGTTTAATAAAATATCTAGAAGACAACAAATTGCTTTCAGACAGTCAATTTGGTTTTAGGCCCAAAAGATCAACAAGCCAAGCAGTCCACCGATTGACAAATTATATAAGTACAAGTATGGACAATGGCATGCACACCATTGGTATCTTTTTGGACCTTGCCAAGGCGTTCGATACTATTTCTTGTTCTATATTATTACATAAGCTTGAAACGATTGGGATAAGAGGAACACAACTTCAACTTTTTTCTGATTATCTTAGTGATCGTTATCAATGTGTGAAAATTGGTCAATTTATAAGTTCTGAGCTTAAAAATAGCTGTTACGGATTTCCACAAGGTAGCATTTTGGGTCCTACGTTGTTTCTAATATATATAAATGATCTGTGCAGCTTGCCACTCAAAAATGGTATCATACTGTCATACGCTGATGACACGGCTCTAGTGTTCTCAGCTAAATCAAGAATCGAGGTTTATGAACACGCGCAGAATGGTTTCAATACTGTATCTAATTGGCTTCTTAACAGTCTCTTAACATTACATTTAGATAAAACAAAATACATTTTATTTACGATTAGGAAAAATAACATTCCGCTTACTAACTTAAACATTTTTGCACATAATTGTAGAACTAACGCTGACAACGCATGCACTTGTTCCACCTTAGCTAAAGCTGACTATGTGAAATATCTAGGTGTAACGATTGACACAAATCTAAATTTTCGTAAACATATTGATGTACTATGCAGCAGAGTGCGGAAATTAATATACATTTTTAAATACTTACGTAACGTAGCCGACTATGATTTAATTAAACAAGTTTATTTGGCTTTGTGTCAGTCCATACTAACGTATTGCATAACTTCCTGGGGTGGTGTCGCAAAGTCCATTTTACTTCCTCTAGAACGTGCTCAAAGAGCAATTCTAAAGGTTGCAACCTTTCGCCCTTTTAAATTTCCCACGCACCAGCTTTTCATGGCATGTAAGGTACTAACAGTGCGTCAACTAGCTATTCTAAACATCGTACTGCATCAGCACACTGAACTTCCTTATGACGGAGTACCTTCAGGCAAGAGAAGGAAAGATTTGGTTTGTATTAAACCTCAAACCAAACATGCTTTCGCAAATAGATTTTTTGTGTTTTTGGGACCTTATCTATATAACAAGCTCAACAAGCCACTTGACATATATAGTTTAAATTATAAGAAATGCAGTACAACGCTTGCGGAATATTTAGCAAAACTCAATTACGTTGACACAGAAAAACTGCTAGAAATTTTAGTATGATGTTTATTGTTTCATATTTCTTTGTATTATTTATTTTTGTTCATTGTTTAGAATAGTATTTATTAATAATTGTAAAGTTTGCTTATTTTTAATAGTCGATTAAGATTTTTTATTGTATTGATCTAGTTTACATATATAACTGACCAATTTAAATTGCGATGAAGTGAGGGCCTGAAACACAGGTTTAAATAAACCTAGATCGGGCAGGTCGCTATATACATTATAAGTTCCAAGTTAAATATCTTATACGTCAAATTATTGTTAGCCATACACTAGTTTTAAGTTAGGCACTAATTTACCTTTATATAAGATTTTTACTTTATTATCTTTTTGTGGCTATTTATACACATTTTATTGTAAAAGTTTTTATGAATAAATTGAATTTGAAATTGAATTTGAAATTGAATTTGAAAAGCGAGAGGGGAGGGGAGTCTGTGGAAGACCGCGACACCATTGCCACCAGGCCGTCTCGGTCGCCCAGCCAATGGCCAGGGACCGAGTAAGGCTCGGCGACCACCGCCAAGTCCACCAACCACTCAGCCATGGTCTGCATCAGGAGGTCCTGTGCAGCCCGGCAGTGGTTGGTGTTCGCCTGGAGGATGCGATGTTCGATTGTATCCATCAATCGGACATCGCACCCCCCTCCTCCGCAGCCACCGCCGTTCCAGCCTCGGGAACGGCGATTCTAGCAGCAGGCCCTACTGGCACCTGCGCTTTGCCCCTCTTAGGGGGGGGGTTGCACAACCTCCCCCGCATGATGTGACCTGCTGGGCGGCCACTGGCAGCACACACCACGCAGTGTGGCGTGGCGACCGTGCAGGCGGCGGCTTTGTGGCCCTCCTTGCCGCAGCGGTAGCAGGCGTCGGACCTGTCGACGGTGGACGGACAGAGGGCTCGGGTGTGTCCGATGCCGCAACACCTGAAGCAGCGCAAAGGCTGCTCCCCAAGTGCTCGTACCACACCCGAACTGAAGCCAACGGCGAGCCGTCCTTTGTCAAGGACGGCTTTGGCAGCGGCGACCGGGCACTCGAGCCGGATAGTGCCCATGCCGCCGCGGCCAGGCCTGATGTCCCGACCCCGCACCGCCGCGACGCCGCAGCCACCAATCGCTGCGACCGCCGCCACCACCTCCTCCTTGGTGACCGAATCGTCAAGATCGGTCACCTCGATGGCCGCCAACTTGACTGGTCGGGCCACCTTGGCAGCGTCCGCGATGACCTCCTGCAGCTTGGCTGCAAAGAGGTCAGCGTTGGCGCTGCCCTCCGCCCCCGGGAACTCGAAAATACGAGCCCCGGTTTCGGTACGCCGGCAAGATAATTTGCCGATCCCCAGTTGGGCGGGATCGGCATTGGCACGCGCCCGCACCAAAATGGAAGCGTAGGTTTCCCCGCGTTCCGCAGCCTCCGCGGTGAGCGTCACCACGACGGCTGCGGACTTCGGGGGAACCAATTTCCTCTTGCCCTTCTTCTTGTTGCCCCCGCCAGCAACCCGCGACTGACTGGGAGGCGTGGTGACGGGGACGGCAGGTCCGGGCGTTGCCGACCTTTTGCCCTTCCGCTTTCCCTTTCTCCCACCAGTCGCCAGCGACTGGCCTGTATGTGTGGTGGCGGGGACGGCAGGGACGGCCGTCGCCGTCTTCTTACCTCGGCCCTTCCCCTTCCGGACCACTTCAGTCCAACCCGGCTGGTTGGACGGAGTAGTCGAAGGGAGAAGGGCGTCCTCCCCTTGCGAGGACGGCCCCGGCTCGGCTCGCCTCTTGTCCGCCGCGAGCGGCGGTCGAAGGCGCTTCTCCGGCAGGAGCCGGTCCTCTATGCCTGCTAGGCAGGCTCTGGTGAAGGCCCTCTCCTCCATAACCACCTTGCGGATGACATCCTCAAGGTTGGTGGAGGAGGGGGCCTCCGCCGCAGGTCTCGGTTCGGCCTGAATCGGCCGGGCCATGACATCAGCCAGCTTCTGATGAAGCTGGCTGACCTCCAGCTTGAGGCGATCGACGGTCGCCTGCAATTTGCGCGATTCGTCGGTCGCCTCACGCTGGACCAACTCCTCTATAATGGCGCGCATGCTTGCGGCACGGCACTTAAGGGCCTTTTGAAAAGTGCCCTTAAGATTAGAGGACTTGGAGGCGACCTCCGCGATCTCCTCCTCGTCCTCTTCCGCCATGCGCGCCAGTTCCGCCAATGACTGGTCCGCGTATAGCACGCGGGACGCGCCGTAACCGGACTTGGCCCGAGCAGCACGCGCCCGCTGCTCCTTCGCAGCAACACGCTCTTCCAGCTCCTGCTGGTGCTGCGTCCGCCGAGCCAGGTCCAACTGCCGCTGGGCATCTGCGAGACCCACGACGTGGGTGTCCGCAGATGTCGTCGGCCTCTTGGCCTTCGACCTCCTGGCTGAGCCCGAGGAGCCCTCGGACCCCTCCTTGAGGAAGGCCCGCTTTCGCGACCGACAGTCGCCCGCGTCCGAGACGCTTAAGAGGGACTCGTCGTCGGAATCCGACAAATCCACCCTTCCAACGAAGCTAGCCGCAGACGGCGCGCGACTAGCTTCCGACGCTGAAGCGTCGGAGTGGCCCTGAGAAGGGCCTTTTGGTTGGCCCTGAGAAGGGCCTTTGGGTTGGCCCTGAGAAGGGCCTTTGGGTTGGCCCTGAGAAGGGCCTTTGGGTTGGCCCTGAGAAGGGCCTTTTAAGAAACGCCCGCAGGCGTCCCGCGGGGGCATAGGCATAGCCTTCCGCATGATCGTAGACAATACCGCAAGATAAAAACAAGTGTAGCTACGAAGGTACAGAGCTCTTTGGCCGTACCCAGTCTGCCACTCCGTTACGGTGACAAACTGGGCCGTTTCCAGGGGACGCGACGTGGACGCAAGCTCTGTGGGGGGTCCCCCAACCTAACCTAACCTTTTTTTTTTTTTTTTTTTTTTTAAACTGGGAAAAAATGCATTACGCATACCCTCCCGTCGGGGGAACGGGAGGGGTATGTGGGACTCCCCGGGCTGACCCGGTATACCCACTAAAACGACCCAGCGTTATTCCCGCGTCGTCCGAGTGGAAGAGGACTGGGAGATCGGCGCAGCCTTAGCGTCCAGTCCTCCTCCGACGACAACCCGCCTAAAGCGGCGGGCCCCTCAAGTCCTCCCCAATCAGGGGGAGGGCTGGGAATTACCGGCGGAGGTGGTGTGGAGTGCAATGCGGGCGGAGGCGCCCCCGCGCCTATCGCCCGCCCATCACCACCATGAGGAGGGAGAAGACGGCGTCTTCTCCGACCTCTTCTGCGCCTGCGGAGCGGCGCAGCGAGAGGGTCGTCCTCCCGCGCACGCTCCGCCGCCTCCTTTTGCGAGATGACATCCTCGCAAAAAGAGGCGACAGCTGCCCAGGATCCCTCACTCTCCAGCATGGCATTCACCACGCCGGGAATTGAGAGGTCCTGTCCGATCTCCGCTGTTAGACTGCGGCGCGGCTCAGACCAAGCCGGGCACACCTCGAGGGTGTGCTGAGCCGTGTCCTCCGCCGCGCCGCAGTCGTGGCACGCCGGGGTCTCCTCCCTCCCGATCCGGTGCAGGTGCTTGCCGAAACAGCCGTGGCCTGACAACACCTGCACCAGACGGAATGAGAGGAACCCGTGGGAGCGCTCGAGCCAGTCTCGCAGGACCGGACCGAGCGCGTCCAACGTTCGGCGGCCAAAGGTGGCGGAGGCGAGGTCCTCCGTCCAATGGACGATGATGGCGTCCCTCGCCTCCCGCCGCACGGCCTCCCGCTCCTCCGCGACGGGGCGCTCGCCCAGGGCCTTTCGCCGCGCCGTCCACTCGTACACTCTGGCGAGCACCCACGCCTCCAACTCCCAAGGAGGGGTGCCCGCCAGAGCGCACGCCGCCGAAAAGCCCACCGAGCGGTAGGCCCTCGCCACCCGCAGTGAACCTAACCTAACCTTTTTTTTTTTTTTTTTTGTATGCTGGGAAAAAATGCATTACGCATACCCTCCCGTCGGGGGAACGGGAGGGGTATGTGGGACTCCCCGGGCAGACCCGGTATACCCACTAAAACGACCCAGCGTTATTCCCGCGTCGTCCGAATGGAAGAGGACTGGGAGATCGGCGCAGCCTTAGCGTCCAGTCCTCCTCCGACGACAACCCGCCTAAAGCGGCGGGCCCCTCAAGTCCTCCCCGTTCAGGGGGAGGGCTGGGAATTACCGGCGGAGGTGGTGTGGAGTGCAATGCGGGTGGAGGCGCCCCCGCGCCTATCGTCCGCCCATCACCACCATGAGGAGGGAGAAGACGGCGTCTTCTCCGACCTCTTCTGCGCCTGCGGAGCGGCGCAGCGAGAGGGTCGTCCTCCCGCGCACGCTCCGCCGCCTCCTTTTGCGAGATGACATCCTCGCAAAAAGAGGCGACAGCTGCCCAGGACCCCTCACTCTCCAGCATGGCATTCACCACGCCGGGAAGTGAGAGGTCCTGTCCGATCTCCGCTGTTAGACTGCGGCGCGGCTCAGACCAAGCCGGGCACACCTCGAGGGTGTGCTGAGCCGTGTCCTCCGCCACGCCGCAGTCGTGACACGCCGGGGTTTCCTCCCTCCCGATCCGGTGCAGGTGCTTGCCGAAACAGCCGTGGCCTGACAACACCTGCACCAGACGGAATGAGAGGAACCCGTGGGAGCGCTCGAGCCAGTCTCGCAGGACCGGACCGAGCGCGTCCAGGGTTCGGCGGCCAAAGGTGGCGGAGGCGAGGTCGTCCGTCCAATGGACGATGATGGCGTCCCTCGCCTCCCGCCGCACGGCCTCCCGCTCCTCCGCGACGGGGCGCTCCCCGAGGGCCTTTCGCCGCGCCGTCCACTCGTACACTCTGGCGAGCACCCACGCCTCCAACTCCCAAGGAGGGGTGCCCGCCAGAGCGCACGCCGCCGAAAAGCCCACCGAGCGGTAGGCCCTCGCCACCCGCAGTGCAATGGCCCTTTGGGGCCTCCGCATCAAAGTAGCGTTCTCCCTCCTGTGGAGGGAGTCCGCCCAGATGGGGGCCCCGTACAGGGCCATGCTCCGCAATATGCCGGCATACAAACGCCGGCATCGTGCGTTAGGCCCCCCAAAATTCGGTAGGAGCCACGACAGGGCGTCCGCGGCCTTCAGCAGGCGCGTCGACAGCCCGCTAAAGTGCGGGCCGAAGCGCCACCTGCTGTCCAGCACCAGGCCCAGATACTTCATCTGGGCCTGGACGTCCACCCTGACGCCCTCCACCACAATGTGGGCGTCTGGAGGGCAGCGCTGCCGAGGCCCGTGAAAGAACACGGCCTCGGTCTTGTTCAGCGCCACCCTCAATCCCAGGCGGCGGATCCTCCCTGCCACCAAGGACCCGCCAGCCGAGGCCAGACAGGCCGCCTCCCCGAAGCTCTTCCCCCGGGCAGTGAGGAGAGTGTCATCCGCGTAGCAGATGACACTCGTGCCCTGGAGAAGAGCTCCCCGCAACAGCCAGTCGAATCCGATGTTCCACAGGGGGGGCCCTAAGACTGACCCCTGCGGAACACCGGACTCGGCGCTGTATCTCCGCATCCTGGCCAGTTTGTCCACAAGGAGGACCTCTCGATCCTCCAAGTAGCTGGCCAGGAGTCTCCTCAAATATTGGGGCACTCCGTGATACCGGAGTGCCTCCAATATGGTGGAGTGGGGAACGGAGTTGAAGGCGTTGGCGATGTCGAACGACACCGCCAACACTCCGTCCCCCGCCTCGACCGCCTCTTTCACCTGGCCCTTCAAAAGGGCCAGCGCGTCGATTGTGGACCGACCCTGTCGGAACCCGAACTGGGCGTCCGACAGGTCCGGCCCCACACCCCGCAAATGGCTCCTGAGCCGGCCGGCGATGATCCCCTCGAACAATTTACCGACCTCATCGAGCAGAACGATGGGCCGGTATGCCGAAGGGGAATCCGCCGGGCGTCCCTCCTTTCGGAGGAGGCACAGCTGCCCCTCCTTCCACAGTTTCGGGAACCTTCCAGCCGTAAAGCACGCGCTGAAGAGTTCCCGAAACCTGTCCTCCATTTGAGTGGCAGCTATGGCCACCACCCGTGCGGGGACGCCGTCCGGCCCAGGAGCCGTCTTCTTCGCGCGGAGGCTAAGAACCCCCGCGCGAAATTCCTCCTCCGTTACTGGAGGCACCTCTTCCTCCTCCTGCGGAGCCGCCGCCTGCGGAGGGTCCATCGCTGGAGGGGTGAAGTCGGTCCTGCGCGGAAACAGAGACCGGACCACCCCATCCAGCAACGCCGGCTCGAGGGTCTCCGTAAGTGGGGGACCATGGGGCCGCAGTTGGTTCCGCGCCGCCCTGTATGGTCTCCCATACGGATCCCTGTCGAGACCCTCCAGCATCTCGGCCCTCGCCGAGTCCTTGGCAGCGCCCATAGCCGACTTGAGGACCGCCTTTGCCTCTCGGTAAGAGGCGTAGAGGCGGTCCTCCTCTGCCTGATTACGGGCGCTGCGCCGGCGGCTCCGCGTGTAGGCCCTTCTGGCCGCCACGCAGGTGGCTCGTAGGCCCGCCAGCTCCTCTGACCACCAATAAACGGCCCGGCGGGGAGGCGGACGCCGAGACCGAGGCATGCTGGAGTTGCACACCTCGGTCAAGGATTCCCTCAGCCGGACCGCTGCGGCGTCAACGTCCGGGGCCCCAACAGGGGGCGACAGCCAGTCTTGGAGGAAGGCCGCCTCCTTGGCTGCCTCCCGGTCCAGGCGAGTGAGAGCCCACCGTGGGAAAGGAGACCTGCCAGAGCGGGCCATCTCCCCACGGGGGCTCTGAGTGGAGATGTCGAACCGCACATAACGGTGGTCCGACAAGGTCTCCACCAACTCCACCCGCCAGTTCACAATGCGTGCGGCCAGCACGGGGGTGGCGAACGAAACGTCCACCACCGACCCTCCCCGTTGCCGCACACACGTGTGGACCGCGCCCCTGTTGAGGAGGGACACACCGCATGACGCCGCCCAAAATTCGACGGCGCGTCCCCGGACGTTGCAAGAGGCAGCTGGATTGCCCCAGGCCACCGACTTGGCGTTCAGGTCGCCCAACACCACGACCTGGCGTGGCGCCGCCCTCCCTACGGCTGCAGTGAGAATCTCTAGGAAATCCTCAAAGTCCGAGAGAGGGCGGTTTGGGGAGAAATAGACCCCAACCAGGGCCAAATCTCCCCACGCGGCGGCCACGTATCCCGGTCCCCTCTCTAAAAGCGAGAGGGGAGGGGAGTCTGTGGAAGACCGCGACACCATTGCCACCAGGCCGTCTCGGTCGCCCAGCCAATGGCCAGGGACCGAGTAGGGCTCGGCGACCACCGCCAAGTCCACCAACCACTCAGCCATGGTCTGCATCAGGAGATCCTGTGCAGCCCGGCAGTGATTGGTGTTCGCCTGGAGGATGCGATGTTCGATCGACATCAATCGGACATCGCACCCCCCTCCTCCGCAGCCACCGCCGTTCCTGCCTCGGGAACGGCGTTGCCAGCAGCAGGCCCGACTGGCACCTGCGCTTTTCCCCTCTTAAGGGGGGGGTTGCACAACCTCCCCCGCATGATGTGACCTGCTGGGCGGCCGCTGGCAGCACACACTACGCAGTGCGGCTTGGCGACCGTGCAGGAGGCGGCTTTGTGGCCCTCCTTGCCGCAGCGGTAGCAGCTCTCCGACCTGTCTACCGCCGACGGGCACAAAGCTCGGGTGTGCCCGATGCCGCAGCACCGGAAGCAGCGCAGAGGCTGCTCCTCAAGGGCTCGGACTGCACCCGAGCTGAAGCCGACAAGGAGGCGTCCTTTTGCAAGGACGGCTTTGGCAGCGGCGACAGGGCACTCGAGCCGAATAGTGCCCATGCCGCCGCGGCCGGGCCTGATGTCCCGGCCTTGCACCGCTGCGACGCCGCAGCCCCCAATGGCTGCGACCGCCGCCACCACCTCCTCCTTGGTGACCGAGTCGTCAAGACCGGTCACCTCGATGGTCGCCAACTTCACCGGTCGGGCCACCTTGGCAGCGTCCGCGATGACCTCCTGCAGCTTGGCTGCAAAGAGGTCAGCGTTGGCGCTGCCCTCCGCCCCCGGGAACTCGAATATTCGAGCCCCGGTTTCGGTCCGCCGGCAAGAAACCTTGTCGATCCCTAATTGGGTGGGATCGGCATTTGCACGCGCCCGCACCAAAATGGAAGCGTAGGTTTCCCCGCGCTCCGCAGCCTCCGCGGTAAGCGTCACCACGACGGCCGCGGACCTCGGGGGAACCAATTTCCCCTTCCCCTTCTTCTTGCCCCCGCCAGCCGCCCGCGACTGACTGGGAGGCGTGGTGACGGGGACGGCAGGTCCGGGCGTTGCCGGCCTTTTGCCCTTCCGCTTTCCATTTCTCCCACCAGTCGCCTGCGACTGGCTGGGAGTCGTGGTGGCAGGGACGGCAGGGACGGCTGTCACCGTCTTCTTACCTCGGCCCTTCCCCTTCCGGACCACTTCAGTCCAACCCGGCTGGTTGGACGGAGTAGTCGAAGGGAGAAGGGCGTCTTCCCCTTGCGAGGACGGCCCCGGCTCGGCTCGCCTCTTGTCCGCCGCGAGCGGCGGTCGGAGGCGCTTCTCCGGCAGGAGCCGGTCCTCTATACCCGCAAGGCAGGCTCTGGTGAAGGTCCTCTCCTCCAAAACCACCTTGCGGATAATGTCCTCAAGGTCGGTGGGGGTGGGGGCCTCCGCCACAGGTCTCGGTTCGGCCTGACTCGGCCGAGCCGTGACATCAGCCAGCTTCTGATGAAGCTGGCTGACCTCCACCTTCAGGCGATCCACTACCGCCTGCAACTGGCGAGTCTCGTCGGTCGCCTTTCTTTTAACGAGCTCCGCAATGATGCCGCGCATGCTCGCACCTCGGCACTTAAGGGCCTTCTGGAAGGTACCCTTAAGGTTTGAGGATTTAGAGGCGACCTCCGCGATCTCCTCCTCGTCCTCTTCTGCCATCCGCTCCAGCTCGGCCAGAGAATAGTCCGCGTACAGCACGCGAGACGCACCGTACCCGGACTTGGCCCGAGCAGCACGCGCCCGCTGCTCCTTCGCAGCAACCCGCTCCTCGAGTTCCTGCTGGTGCTGCGCCCGCCGAGCCAGGTCCAGCTGGCGTTGGGCGTCCGCGAGACCCACATCGTGGGTGTCCGCAGCCGTCGTCAGCCGTTTCGCCTTGGACTTCCTCGCCGAACTCGAGGAGCCCTCGGACCCTTCCTTGCGGAAGGCCCGCTTTCGAACCTAACCTAACCTAACCTAACCTTTTTTTTTTTTTTTTTTTTTTTTTTTTAAACTGGGAAAAAATGCATTACGCATACCCTCCCGTCGGGGGAACGGGAGGGGTATGTGGGACTCCCCGGGCTGACCCGGTATACCCACTAAAACGACCCAGTGTTATTCCCGCGTCGTCCGAGTGGAAGAGGACTGGGAGATCGGCGCAGCCTTAGCGTCCAGTCCTCCTCCGACGACAACCCGCCTAAAGCGGCGGGCCCCTCAAGTCCTCCCCGTTCAGGGGGAGGGCTGGGAATGACCGGCGAGGGTGGTGTGGAGTGCAATGCGGGCGGAGGCGCCCCCGCGCCTATCGCCCGCCCATCACCACCATGAGGAGGGAGAAGACGGCGTCTTCTCCGACCTCTTCTGCGCCTGCGGAGCGGCGCAGCGAGAGGGTCGTCCTCCCGCGCACGCTCCGCCGCCTCCTTTTGCGAGATGACATCCTCGCAAAAAGAGGCGACTGCTGCCCAGGACCCCTCACTCTCCAGCATGGCGTTGACCACGCCGGGAAGCGAGAGGTCCTGTCCGATCTCCGCTGTTAGACTGCGGCGCGGCTCAGACCAAGCCGGGCACACCTCGAGGGTGTGCTGAGCCGTGTCCTCCGCCGCGCCGCAGTCGTGGCACGCCGGGGTCTCCTCCCTCCCGATCCGGTGCAGGTGCTTGCCGAAACAGCCGTGGCCTGACAACACCTGCACCAGACGGAATGAGAGGAACCCGTGGGAGCGCTCGAGCCAGTCTCGCAGGACCGGACCGAGCGCGTCCAAGGTTCGGCGGCCAAAGGTGGCGGAGGCGAGGTCGTCCGTCCAATGGACGATGATGGCATCCCTCGCCTCCCGCCGCACGGCCTCCCGCTCCTCCGCGACGGGGCGCTCGCCGAGGGCCCTTCGCCGCGCCGTCCACTCGTACACTCTGGCGAGCACCCACGCCTCCAGCTCCCAAGGAGGGGTGCCCGCCAGAGCGCACGCCGCCGAAAAGCCCACCGAGCGGTAGGCCCTCGCCACCCGCAGTGCAATGGCCCTTTGAGGCCTGCGCATAACGGTCGCATTCTCCCTCCTTTGGAGGGAGTCCGCCCAGATGGGGGCCCCGTACAGGGCCATGCTCCGCAGGATGCCGGCGTATAAACGCCGGCATCGTGCGTTGGGCCCTCCCAGGTTCGGGAGGAGCCAGGAGAGGGCGTCCGCAGCCCTCAGCAGGCGCGTCGACAGCCCGCTAAAGTGCGGGCCGAAACCTAACCTAACCTAACCTAACCTTCATGAGGTAAATGTAAAAGACGTTGAAGATATCATTTTAAGCCTAAGATCTGATTGTGCTACTGGTTGGGATGGTATCCCGGCTCTGATATTAAAGGAAGCAAGACATGTTTTGGCTCCAGTAATAACACATATTTGTAATGCTTCTATTTCATCAGGCACCTTCCCAGAGGCATTTAAAAAAGCTGTTGTCCATCCGGTTCACAAGGCTGGGCGCAGAGACGAAGTCAATAACTATAGGCCGATCTCGATACTTACTGCCCTATCGAAGATACTGGAACGCATTCTTAATAAAAACCTTGTCGGCTTCTTGGAAGCTAACAAAGTCTTGTCCGATAACCAATTTGGGTTTAGAACGGGCTTGAGCATTGAAGATGCGGTGATGGCACTTTCTGAATATGTAGCCAGAAGTCTTGATAAGAAGTTGAAATGCGTGGGTATCTTCCTAGATCTGTCTAAGGCCTTCGACACCGTTTCTGTCCCATCTTTACTTAAAAAGATGGAGCGTATCGGAATTCGTGGTACCGTACTGAATATTTTCTCCAACTACCTTAGGGGTCGGACACAATACGTCAAAATCGGTCAAAATGAGAGTGAAACATTACCTATTGCATATGGCGTGCCGCAAGGCAGCATATTGGGGCCCACGTTATTCCTCATCTATATAAATGAGCTGTGTAATATACCTTTACAACATTGCAAAATATTTACCTATGCTGATGACACAGCTAATCGATGGAGTAGATTGGGCCCAATGCTTTCGTAATGCCGAAAATGCACTGAAACATGTCATGAGCTGGTTAACAAACAATTTGCTTACCCTGAACGTGCAGAAAACGGTTTATGTTCCTTTTGCAATTAGGTCTAATCATGCCCCGCCACTATCTTATCTCCTCAGGGCCCACACGTGTACTACTGTCTCCCCTCCTATATGTGACTGCCTCAGCATATCTAGGACTACTAGTGTGAAATATCTGGGCACTCATATTGATCAAAACCTGAACTGGCATAAGCATATAGATGTTTTTACAAGCAGAATCCGTAAACTTATCTTTGTTTTTAAAAAACTACGCAGGTCTGCGGATAGTAATATACTGAATATGGTATATTCTGCACTATGTCAGTCAGTTCTTTCATACTGTATTCCGGTTTGGGGGGGTGCAACCTTAAACGAATTTATTAGGCTTGAGCGTGCACAACGGGCGGTCTTAAAAATTATGCTGTCACGGCCTCAAAGATACTCCACAACACAATATATGATGAATGTAAAGTGTTAACCGTCAGGCAGCTCTATGTTCTCCATACAGTAATTCGTAAACACTCTAGCCGTCCCCACAAGAACCAACAGGCAGAAGTACTCGTAAGCACAACATCTTTCCACAAGAACATCACAGAACAACGTTTGCCAGGCGCCAGTATTACATCACCAGCACAAAACTATATAACACTAATTTAAACAAGGTATTAAAATTATCCACAAAATCAAAATATCAAAGCAAACACACGTTACATAATTACCTTTTAACATTGACTCATCAACACACCGAGGATCTTCTTTTAGGCAACCTTCAAAGTCAAATATAAAAAAAACAAATAATCCTTTTCCACACACAACACACACTCACATTCATACATAAACACTAACATACAACACACCTCAAAAACACACTAACGGCACACTTTCATTTCTTTTGTTTTGTAAAAGTAAATAATTTTTTAAGTATTTTGTTTATTTTTAAATTCCATTTTTAATTTTTGCGATGTTTAGTAGTTGTCGAGTTGTAAAAAAAACAAAAAATTTTGGCTTGTAACATTGTCGCAGGTGACACTGATCTTCTAAGATACAGGTACTCGTATTAACCTAGTTTAGAGGTCAGGGTTACTTTGTATAACTACCTAGTGTAAGCCTATCAATGTATGTTGCTTCTACCTACTATATCATTGTAATAGTTATTTAGGCTTTAGTTCAATAAAGATTTATTATTATTATTTTGGTTTTTTAATTTAATTTCTCAGGTTAGTACCTGGTATTTGCTAGAATCTCACGGGTGTGAAGCAAGGTGAGATCCTAGTTATTACTTTGAGATGGTAAATTACTTTGTACTGCACTAAAATTGTTATCCAAACCAAGTTGTAAAAATTTTCTAACTATTCGGCAAGTATTTAAAATGGCGGCTTTTTGTAGTGTTAAGTATGTGTATTTTGATAGATTGAGAACATTAAAACTATTGAATATTTGTTTTGGGATAACACCTGTTGTTGAAATTACGATTGGGACAATTGTGACTCTATTCATTTTCCAAACTCTGGTGATTTCCTCTTGTAGTTCTGTGTACTTCCTGATTTTTTCAGTGATAGTTTTTTGTATGTTGTTAGTGTTTGGTACGGCTATATCTATTATGTACGTATGTTTGTTTTCTTTATCAACAAGTGTTATATCGGGTCTGTTATTGTATATCGTGTGATCTGTAATTATGGTGCGGTCATAATATATTTTGTATAAATTATTTTCCAAAACAGCTTTTGGTGTGTAATAAGGTGTGTATGGATGCTGCATTAGTTTAAGATTAATGGCGAGTTTTTAGTGAATAATGTTAACGAGTTGATTATGTCGATGAGTGTAGTCGTTCTGGGTCAATGTCATGCAAGCTCCTGTAATGTGCTGTATTGTTTCAGGTTTGCTATGGCATTTTCTGCATACATCATTCCTTACTGTCCTATCTTTTATTATGTATTTACTATAATTCTTGGTGTTAATTACTTGATCTTGGATGGCCAGCATAAACCCTTCTGTTTCAGGAAACAACCCACTTAACTCCAACCACTTGTTAGAAGCTTCTTTGTCGATGTATGTTTGGTGTAAGTCATTGGGATGTCTACCATGCAGTTCTTTTTGTCTCCATTTTCTATTTATCTCTGATATATGTCCCATTTGATCTATTGTTTCAACATTACTATCATTACTAAGGTTTAGAGGTGTGTATTGTAGATCGATCTCCGTAATTGTTTTGTGTAATTTACTCGTACTTTTTTTTTCGCCTGAAAAATTGTTTTAGATTTATGACTTGTCTTTTGTGCAGATGTGATATTTCGATTAATCCTCTACCTCCTTCTTTTCTCGGCATTATCACTCTTTCTATTGCCGATTTGGGGTGGTGATATCTGTGTTGTGTTAATAAACTTAACTTCGAGGCCATGTAATTCCGTTTTCGACCATTTTATTACACCGAAAGAGTAAGTAAGTATTGGTACCGCGTATGTATTTATGGATTTGATTATTTTGCGTATGTATCTTGTAATTATTATTATTATAAAGGTGTATCAAAGGCATACGAAAATTATTAAAGAAAGAAGATGGCAAGTGCGACAGCCTTACCGAGTATCAAACTGGAAACTATACAACCACCGCAAATATCACCCAATACCAAAGTCATATACTAATGTCATAGATAAAAATAACTAATGTTAACCCGCTCAGAAACTATCGTCCAGCGTACATTCAAATCAAGTTATGTGTAATAGTGTAAGTGATGCAGAAATGTAATGTGTGCATGTATTTTCATCGGCGTCACCATGACGAATACTGCAGACTCCAAGGAGTGCAAATTTATTTTAATGGCAGAGTATGTCGTCATGGTGACTACCCTTATTTTTTTGTTGTTAATGTTTTAAGCTTTAGATAGGATTAAATTTCAAGACGGACCCTGAAATATGGGGAACCGCACTATCATATAAGAAAACAAAAAAAAACAATTGTTTCATATGTCAAAGCACTGCTTGTACCACTTTGTAGAAACTGCGTGACAATATAACTAAAAACTTTTAGAATTATAGCATTGTTTAAAGCAAACATAACAAGGGCGCAATCGCGCATACCTACTATAAGAAAACAAAAAAAACAATTGTTTCATATGTCAAAGCACTGCTTGTACCACTTTGTAGAAACTGCGTGACAATATAACTTAAAACTTATAGAATTATAGCATTGTTTAAAGCAAACATAACAAGGGCGCAATCGCGCATACCTACACAAGGCATCAGGTGACGACATGTTATTGTAACTAAATTATGTATAAGCAAATTCATTGTAACTCGTAGTACCTAATTATAATATGTATTTGGTCTTGTAATTATTAGATTATGAAAACTTGAGAGGTGTCAAGGGACACCCGGATGGAACGAAGTTCCTACGCCGCATGGCTTACAACTATAGCAAAAAGTGTCGTTACAACTTTTGGTCTTAATGTGTCGTTACAACTTTTGGTCTTGGTCTTTTGGTCTTTTCTCTTTTTGTTCCTTTCTCAACGCGGGAATTGTAATAAAACTAGAAACATAACTGTGTTTTACGACTTTATCTTCCCTAAGATGGTATCGTATCGTTGGCAACTAATGACCCACTGTTTCTCATCTCAATCAGTCCCTATTGAGATGAGAAATTCCATTCCATTCCATTCCATTCCATTCCATTCCATTCCATTCCATTCCATTCCATTCCATTCCATTCCATTCCATTCCATTCCATTCCATTCCATTCCATTCCATTCCATTCCATTCCATTCCATTCCATTCCATTCCATTCCATTCCATTCCATTCCATTCCATTCCATTCCATTCCATTCCATTCCATTCCATTCCATTCCATTCCATTCCATTCCATTCCATTCCATTCCATTCCATTCCATTCCATTCCATTCCATTCCATTCCATTCCATTCCATTCCATTCCATTCCATTCCATTCCATTCCATTCCATT
Source organism: Lacanobia oleracea (assembly GCA_950371165.1). Lineage (NCBI taxonomy): Eukaryota > Metazoa > Arthropoda > Insecta > Lepidoptera > Noctuidae > Lacanobia > Lacanobia oleracea. The sequence continues at coordinate 29,807,075 of OX493388.1, read as the reverse complement.
CCATTCCATTCCATTCCATTCCATTCCATTCCATTCCATTCCATTCCATTCCATTCCATTCCATTCCATTCCATTCCATTCCATTCCATTCCATTCCATTCCATTCCATTCCATTCCATTCCATTCCACTCCATTCCACTCCATTCCACTCCATTCCACTCCATTCCACTCCATTCCACTCCATTCCATTCCATTCCATTCCATTCCACTCCACTCCACTCCACTCCACTCCACTCCACTCCACTCCACTCCACTCCACTCCACTCCACTCCACTCCACTCCACTCCACTCCACTCCACTCCACTCCACTCCACTCCACTCCACTCCACTCCACTCCACTCCACTCCACTCCACTCCACTCCACTCCACTCCACTCCACTCCACTCCACTCCACTCCACTCCACTCCACTCCACTCCACTCCACTCCACTCCACTCCACTCCACTCCACTCCACTCCACTCCACTCCACTCCACTCCACTCCACTCCACTCCACTCCACTCCACTCCACTCCACTCCACTCCACTCCACTCCACTCCACTCCACTCCACTCCACTCCACTCCACTCCACTCCACTCCACTCCACTCCACTCCACTCCACTCCACTCCACTCCACTCCACTCCACTCCACTCCACTCCACTCCACTCCACTCCACTCCACTCCACTCCACTCCACTCCACTCCACTCCACTCCACTCCACTCCACTCCACTCCACTCCACTCCACTCCACTCCACTCCACTCCACTCCACTCCACTCCACTCCACTCCACTCCACTCCACTCCACTCCACTCCACTCCACTCCACTACACTCCACTCCACTCCACTCCACTCCACTCCACTCCACTCCACTCCACTCCTTCTGGACTTTGAACTTCGTTCCAAAATAATGAAATTGTGTCGTAAAAAATAAAAACGGGGAGGAATAGTGTAGGAACGCTGACACAGTGATTCTGTATTCGCAATCACGTGCGGTGCCCCGCGAACCCTCAGTTTGCCCAGTACCATCGCGACCTATAGACGCGCATATTAATACCAACTAAGTACTTCCACGAAATATGTTATGAGTGAATAAACATCAATTAAATAAATCTTCCGCATTTGATTTCTCTCCGTATACACACCTCAACAAATACACGCATCATACAAAAAGCCGGTAAGAGTCCGGCACTGCCCCAACCGTCTCAGGTTTTGTGAGGCGGTTGGGGTGTCCATGAGGATTTTCCCTTCTACCAAAAAAAAAAAAAAAACCTAACGCTCGGTGGGCTTTTCGGCGGCGTGCGCTCTGGCCGGCACCCCTCCTTGGGAGTTGGAGGCGTGGGTGCTCGCCAGAGTGAACGAGTGGACGGCTCGCAACTGCACCGGATCGGGAGGGAGGAGACTCCGGAGTGCCATGACTGCGGTGAGGACACGGCTTAGCACACCCTAGAGGTGTGCCCGCCTTGGTCTGAGCCGCGGCGTAGTCTGACTGCGGAGATCGGACAGGACCACTCACACTTCCCAGCGTGGTCTCAGGCTAGATTCTTATGGAGAAGAACGGACAAGAAACTCCATAGTTACTCTTTTCAAATCAATGTTTTACATGTGCTGTGGTATACAAAACTTCTGTTAATATATGTGAGGACCATGAACCTAGAGTATGCAGAGGTACCTAGACTTATTATATTTTTAAATAAGTACATGGTACTCACATTTCTACATAAGTACATGGTACTCACATATTTACAAATATTGAGTGAGTGAACAGAAAAATAAAAACCCAAAAATGAAAAAGTAGGTACAAAAGTAAATACATAAACCAACCAGTTTGATCTTGTCTCCACTATTGATTGTCCTATGGAGCAGGACCAGCATGTTTCCAGGCATTCTTATCCTGAATGTAATCTTCTAATTTGTAATATACTTGTTTACAAAGTGTGCTTTTAATGTAGGTTTTAAATTTTCTTTCAGTTAGTTCTAATATGTCACAAAGTATTTTATTGTAACATTTAACACAGTACCCCATGAAAGATGTGTGTACTTTAGATAAAGCTTATAGAGCTTTATCTATGCCAAATTTCATTAAGATCTGTTGAGCCGTTCTGACGTGATTGAGTGACAAACATCCCAAAATCCAAACTTTCGGATTTATTATTTCTATTATAGATAGTTTTGAACGTACACCGTCAAAAAATGGAGTAGGTAATCGCCATACTACGTTTGTATGGAAGAATGATTGGCTAGGGCCTTCTTACATACTTATTTAAACTTACGGGTCAAATCGATAACCTCATTTTCTTTGAAGTCGGTTAAAAATGAATTAAACAACAAGATGACCGAGTAACTAAACGTTTAGGTACGTTACGTTAGAATAATTTAGGATACGTAGAATAATAATCCTGATTTCCTTGAAAACATGTGTTGAACGATATCCATGGTTGTGGGTGTTTAAGCGCAATTCTTATAACGAAGGGTATGACTTATTCATGTTCTGGAAAGTAGACGTAATAAGTTCGAAGACTTCAGATAGCGAGCTGTATAATAAACGAGACAATAACGAACGCAGAGTCCTCCTGACGACAGCGACGCCACTCACCCCGGACGACCCGGATCACAGGGCCTGTTACTCAATAGTCACGGGCCTGTGATACGTGCTAGGCTCAAGTCACAGCGAGATGGCAGCGAAGCGGCGAGCAGTTTCAGTGTCATATAATTTTAAACATTATCTTCATTACTATAAAACATATAATCGCGGGAGTCATCGGGGTGCTAGCGGCGCCGCGGGCGGCCGCGCGCCCTTTTCAAATTTCTCAAGCGATCTAGCGATACTATGTGTTATATTAATGAAGATAAAGTTTAAAATTATATGACACGGAAACTGCTCGCCGCTTCGCTGCCATCTCGGTGTGACTTGAGCCCTAGGGTAGAAATATAGCAAGCAATGTAGGAAACATTTACACACCACGATACTGATAAAAATTAAGACATTTATTTCCAAAAATAAATTAATAATAATTATTTGATAATAGTTGACCCGCGCAACTTCGTCTGCGCCATATGTTTATCAATGCTCCGCCCCTATTGCTCGTAGCGTGATGTTATACAACGTGTAAAAGAACTAACGCAATACCCCTTAAGGGGTCATTGTGCTCATCATTATGAACTACTTTTCCCTGAAATCGCGAAAGCAAAATCAGCTGTTCAGTGCACTTAGTGGAGTTACGCGCAGTCGAGTTATGGGGCAGTCGGTTTTTTTCGCGATTTCAGTGTTGGTAAAAAATTCAATTCAATGGTGGTGTAAAAATAGTTCATAATAATGAGTACGAAGATCCCTTACGAGGTAGGTATAGCGTTTATTCTGTTACGAGTTGTATTAGTCTTCCTTGATTCGACTATCCAACACTAAATATTTTTTCAATTCGAACCAGTCGTTCCTGAGATTAGCGCGTTCAACAAACCAACAAATAAACTCTTAAAAACATTGGTAGAGATCAGTTCTGAGAGTTCACCTTATTCAGTTTTGATTGGGAATCGGTGTGTGGATCTGCCAAATATTATTAGGTAACTCCCGTCCGTATACATCGAGGCATGTCTTCAGTAAAGGGGCGCAAACCTGTAATTAAAATCACAAAATTAGGTTTTGACAAATCTTTTCATGTCAAACAGATACTATTTTAACATCTGTACTAACTTTTCCATAATAACCCATGGCCCAATGACCCAAATTAATGCCTAAATTGAGATTTGTAGCACAGTGATTTATAATAACATCTTGGTTGACCTGTAAGTAAATACGCTGCGTTAATAGAATTTTGACTCCCGAGGATATAATATCAAAGGAAATTTATAAAACATTACTCTGCAAAAGTTTATAACTACCTATTAGTTTTATTAGCTGGCCACTTACAGTAATGAAGGTCCCTTCCTGTTCGAAGCGCGTGATCGTGGGACTCTGCAGGGGCAGCACCCTCCAGCGGGTGTTGGACACGAAGTGCTTGCTCAGGTACAGCGAGAATGCGCCGCACAGCCCCGGGACGGGGTCCGGATCATATCTTATGTATAAGGGCTGAAACGCAACGCACCCTTCACAAAAACCTGCTTATCAAGTACATAAGAAGGGACAGAGCGTATTGACATGAATGGAATTTTGTGAGCCAAAAAAATGAAATGGTTCTCTTTTTAAGATTAAAGAAGAATGGTCACGGCCCATACAAAATTACCCATCTCCGACAGAAATCAAACATATCCTAGTTGGTTTGTCGTCTGAAATATGAGAGAGATAGGTTTTTTTTTAGAATTCGTTGGCTAACACATACAATTATTCGTTCAAACGAAGTATAGAAAAGCTGTTTTTCATACACTCTCGCTAGCATAACCATCGTGTTCGATTATTGGAGGGTCTGTTGATGGGGAGCAGAAAGATGGATAGTGGATATCTTAATTGGCTACTAGTTTAGCCATCGTGTTTGAGCTCGTCTAAATCCTTCTGAAGAGCACTATTCATTGCTGTTTGTAATTAAGATCTGATGATGGAGAGCAGAAAGGTAATAGTGAATCTCTTAGTTGATACTAGTAGAACTATTGTGTCTGGGCTCATTTGAATCCGTCTGATGCACAGAACAGAAAAAAACAGTAGAAGTACAAAGTAGACGTGCCACGAGTGCCGGTATCACGCGTAGTTACGTGTACCTCAAGCCAGTCGTGTACTAACATCACGACGTCCGATCGTCTCGCTCACTCTCGATATAAATTTAAAATTTCTGAACCATGCCGTGTTGTTCCATTTTGGAATGTAAAAATGATAGTAGGACAATAAATCTTAAAAATGGATGTGGTGATGAAATCGACACCGAATAGCGGTCTGGATCTGTTGTCAGCAGAAGGTCCAAGCAATTGGCAGTGTGCGAATCAACATCCGGCACTCTCGTTGCCCCCTGGACCAGCTGGGTAAGATTTAACGCAAGCGCTAGCTTTCGCGTCTCTCGTCCAGCATGGTCTGTGCACTGGTATGGGAAGAGCCACTCCTGATGGTGGGCATTGAAGTCCCCCAGTAACACCAATTGGGCAGAAGGGTACCGCTGCTGAGCCGCATCCGCCGCCTCACTCAGGTGCTGTGTAAGCCCAGTTGTCTCCAAATCACCGCTGTGCGAACGGTAGACGCATGCGTAGACAATTTTGTCTAGACCTGTGTCCACCATAGCCCACAGCGTTGAGAACCTGGTGTCTTCAAGGTAGCGGAGACGCCGATAGCAGATGTCGTCCCGGGCGTACATGCATACGCCCGCGCGGGGTCTAAAGTGGTGCTCCAGGGTAAACCCAGGGTAAGACAGGTATGACACGTCCGACGGACATCCGATCTGCGTCTCCGACAGGAACAAGAGCGCTGGTTTCTCGGTCTCAAGATGGTGATGGACTGCGGCGAGATTTGAGTGCAGACCTCGTATATTAGAGAGGTGCACTTTATGCGAAAGGACGTGCTGCCGCTGTACAGCTTTTCTCTTTTTATTCCTGTTCATTAAAGTGATGGAGGTTGAGGAGAAGGAAGTGAAATGAGGTTCCAAGCTGCTAACCTTCAGGCACGCCCTGACAGGACGACATCTTTGGGGGACTAGTCTGGAAACTGCGGGGACGCCCGAGCCCCCCCGGGAATGTCCATCGGGCCCTTTCATCTGGTCGCCAACCAGCACGATGGTGCATTCCAGGATTTTTCATCAGATGGCGGGGCAGCCTTTCATGTGTGGCTAGCACACTACTTGGGCCCCCAACTATCTGCGGTCGGCCAGCGGCGCACCGTGCCTCGGATCCCGCTACCCTCCAAGACTAGTCTCCCGATACGCCCATGCCAGGGCTAGTCTGGCTGGTCTGCCTGCATTGGAACAACTATTTCAACCCAACTCCTCTGAATTGGCTACACTGAGCATCGTACCGGAACACAGCTAAGCCGCTTGGCGGTACGTCTTTGCCCAGTGGGTGGTCACAAGCCATCGGCCGAAGCCTACCACCAGTTAGTGTCACCTGATTAGCACCACCCGGGGACCACGTGTAGGGTCTTACATTGGGTATTCTCCTACGGACGCGGGTGACTCGGCCCCCAAAACTGATTGGATGCCAAGCAAAACAAGCATGATATGCTCCAAGCATTTTTTAGAAAGCGATTTTTTATTAAAAAAAGGATATAGATACACGAAAACTTTGACTGCGTTATGATTCTGTACCAAACTATGTAATAAGGTACTATCGTAAGCCACTTGGCATAAAGAGTTGACGGAACTGAAGTGTAAACATTACCCCTTTTTTTGTCGGCAGTCGAGTAAGATACCCGAGGCATGATTTTGTAAGGCTTGTGGTATGAAAAAAGTCTGGCCAAGTGCGAGTCGGACTGGGTTCTGAACCAATTTAATTATTGTAAGAGTTCCATTTCTTACGGATATTCGGAGCACTAAAAAATTAATGATTTGTATTATTTTTATTTTTGAATGTGTATTAAGATATATTTACATAAACAAAATATAAACCTTTGAAACAATGTTTTTTTCTTTTGTTTCTATCTTTTTTATACAATAAACTGGGAATACTCCGCTTACGCTATTTTAAAAGTAGAACTTTATTAACAATGTATTACAAAACAAACCCGAACAAATCCATTTTAAATGTGATAGCTTATTTCATAACGATTCCAACAACAAGTTTCATGTATGGCTCTCATACAAAACTCCAACACCAAGCGAGTGAATTTTTTTGGAATTAATATCGAACAAAGTTATCTTATTTATCGATATCGACAATGTAAGTCAAAGTTCATGTGTCACAGCCGTAATCGAGTGGCAACTGTTACTATCCCAACATAGAGTCATGAACCTTATTGCTAAGTAGTTTAAGTTTATAATTGCAACCATTGAAAATACCGCCATCTATGGTCGAATAGCGGAATTTACTCGTAAATTTAACCTAAACGCCGAGAGTACTTTTTGACTTAAATAAAAAAAAATAAAAATATAAAAAAGCCTTTTATTTCTTGTTTTACAGTAAAGATTGATAATTTAAAACAGTGTAGGTACATGCAAAATCAATGATACAAATCCTAGTAATTTTGGTAGGTATTATAGTTAGATATTTGTTGTTGATAATGTTTTGTTTTTTAAAAAATAAATTTTCTTGAAATTTAGCGAGTACCTATTTAGTGAGTTAATTAGTTAGTAGTTGACTGTTGACAGATTTTTTGGGTGCAAATGTCCAATCACAAGAACCCCTCTCATTGAAGGGTAAAGGCCTCCTCCAGTGATGACCAATGTTTTCTATCCTCTGCTACTCGCGTGCAGTGGTTACCTGCTATTTTTATTACGTCGTCTGCCCAGCGCGCAATTGGTCTACCCCTATTTCTTTTACCCGATGGTCCTGGCCATGATGTCGTCTGTTTGGTCCAGCGATTGTCAGTAAGTCTGGCCACATGTCCAGCCCATCGCCATTTTAGCTTCTGTGAGTAACTGAGAGCGTCGATGGCTTGAGTTTTCTGTCTTATGGCAGTATGACGTATTTTTTGGATTTTCCTAATCTTCAGAATGCTTCTTTCCATACATATTTGACTTGTTATGATCTTTTTTCTTATTTTCTTAGTAAATTTCCAGGTTTGACAGGCGTATGTTAGTAAGGGGAGTAGGCAGTTGTTCATGACTCCGCTTTTCAACCTTATATACTTTTTGCCTTAAAGCAAAATAAATGCTACGTGTAAGGCCGAAGGTATATTTTAAAATGTAGGTTCTGGTGCGGCGGTAGCGGCATCAAGACCGCCACAAGAAAAACCTACGGAGCAAATCCACATCGCAACAAAAAAAAAGAACCGCGACGCCATCTATCCGACTAGCAGCGAACTACAACGTTGAAATCCTGCATCGCGCAAGCAGAGTTTACCGTGCGATTTGAACATATACATCAGCCCGAATATCAACTATCGGGCAGTAGCCCGCCAGGCACAACAGCCGCCTGGTCGAAGGATCCTCCTTTTCAATTGAGGTGTGTGGGACTTTACTCTCTTTACCGCTACCTCCCCAAACTGGTGACCCTCGACATTGAACGTCAGCGCAGCCTTCGTGCAACTACTTCAGCGTGACGTCATCATCACTTCTCCTCATCGTGACCTCAAGCTCTCGAGCAGCGAGTCATACAGCCAGCCAGTACCCACGGCTTCTACGGATATCCTGACCACCAGCAAGCAGCAGCCGCGCATTCCTGTTCAGCATCCTCAGCCTCAATCATCACCCCGACTCACTGAAGCATCGCATACAGTTCCGACTCACTGTGAACTCTGCGACTACCGGTTCCGACTCACTGGAGCCAGCAACAGCACCATTCCGACTCACTGGAGCCTGCAGCATCATCCCGACTCACTGGGATCCCATCACCCCGACTCACTGGGGCATCGCATATAGTTCCGACTCACCGTGAACTCTGCGACATCCGGTTCCGACTCACTGGAGCCTGCAGCATCATCCCGACTCACTGGGATATCTCACCACCCCGACTCACTGGGGCACCGCATATAGTTCCGACTCACCGTGAACTCTGCGACTACCGGTTCCGACTCACTGGAGCCTGCAGCATCATCCCGACTCACTGGGATCTCATCACCCCGACTCACTGGGGCACCCCGCATATAGTTCCGACTCACCGAGAACTCTGCGACTTCCGATTCCGACTCACTGGAATCAACCTTCAACTGGCTTGGCAAGCATCTCAAGATGCATGGACGACTCATCCACTATCGACCTCCGGTCTCCGGAGGGGAGTGATGTAGCGGCATCAAGACCGCCACAAGAAAAACCTACGGAGCAAATCCACATCGCAACAAAAAAAAAAGAACCGCGACGCCATCTATCCGACTAGCAGCGAACTACAACGTTGAAATCCTGCATCGCGCAAGCAGAGTTTACCGTGCGATTTGAACATATACATCAGCCCGAATATCAACTATCGGGCAGTAGCCCGCCAGGCACAACAGCCGCCTGGTCGGAGGATCCTCCTTTTCAATGGGGGTATGCGGGACTTTACTCTCTGTACCGCTACCTCCCCAAAGACTTATTCTTGATTTGACCAAAATTGAAACGACCAATCAATCGTAACCTTGATTTGTGGTGAATTATATGTTTATCGGTATAGTTGTGTAAGTGTGGCGACACAGGTTTCGATACAAATTTCGTCGCATAACATTTCCACCTGTTTTTTCTGTTCCGTGGTCTGATGAGTACTATTAACCGATGTTGAAAACAAGGATCTGATGATGGAGACCAGAAAGATGCATAGTAGATCTCTTATTTGGCTACAAGTATAGCCATCGTATTTGAACTCGTCTAAATCCTTCTGATGAGCACTATTCATTGCTGTTGGTAATAAAGATCTGATGATGGTAAGCAGAAAGGTAGACAGTAGATCTCCTAGTTAATACTAGTAGACTACATCGTGTTTGGACTCATTTCAATCCATCCGATGAGCTCTATTAACTGTGTTGGAAACAAGGATCTGAAGATGGAATTTAAAAATGCATTTAAAAGTATAATAAATAGTAGCCCAAGGGTCCAAGCTACCGGCGGTCAGGGCTCCCGACAGAGGAACCTCCTCACTATACGCGCCGTGTCCAGGAGAACTGCTTTCTGGATCAAACCCTTGATCCAGCTGCCCAACGAGAGCCTCTTGAGATGTTGGTCGAGGCTCTTGGCAACTATGCCATTGGCCGTCACGACTATCGGTACAATGACTGCTGTGTTCACATCCCACATGTCGACAACTTCGCGAGCCAAGTCAAGATACTTCGTTCTTTTATCTTTCTCTGACTTCACGAGGTTCTCTCTTGAGGAACTGCTATATCAACAACCATTGCGCGACGGTCTAGTCGGTCTATCACCACTATATCAGGCTTAATGGCAACAATAGTCCTGTCAGTGATGATAGACCGATCCCAATATAATGTGTAATTGCCACTTTCGAGAACTGGGTCGGGCACATACTTATAGTACGGTACTTCCGATTCCACAAAATTGTATTTAAGAGCAGCAGCATAACAATCAAACACACATCACAAACGAGCACTCACACAAACACACTCATTCATTAATAAATTGTACCAACTTACTCGCCGCGGGAGGAAGACCTGGAGTCCAAAAATACAGGGCTGCCCTAGTTTAGGCTCCAGTCCACTCCATTTATTTTAATGTCTGTACTGTGTTTTTCATTATTGTGGAAAACAAATGAATTTTTACTTTACTTTTACTAAGTTGCTAGTGGATAATCTTGGCTACAAGGTTGTGCCTGTGCAAATAGTCTCCGTTAGCCAGACTAGAACAACCGGAAATAATATGGCGGATGGATTCCCCGGGCCGGTGACATGCCCGACATATGTCAACCGTACCGTCCTTCACAATGCATTTCCGGTAGTTGTTCGTCATCATAACTTCGTCCATAATTGCACAGACAAAACCTTCGGTTTCCCCGAAGAGGTCACCAAAACGCAGCCAGGCAATTCTTATCTCCTTTATTCAGTTATCAGTATTCACCGATATCGGGAACAGGTTCCAAGCTACCGGTGGTCAGGGCTCCAGAGAAAGGAACCTCCTGACAATGCGAGCCGTGTCCAGAAGTACCGCTTTCTGAATCAAGCCCTTGATCCAGCTGCCCAACGAGAGCCTCCTAAGGTGTTGGTCGAGGCTCGTGGCTATTAAGCCATTGGCCGATACGACTATCGGTACAATGATTGCGGGGTCCACTTCCCACATGTCGACAACCTCGCGAGCCAAGTCAATATACTTGATTTGTTTGTCTTCCTCGGCTTTCACGAGGTTCTCGTCATGCGGGACGGTTATGTCTACAATCATTGCACGCCTCACAATTCGGTCCACCACCACTATGTCAGGCTTATTGGCAGCAATAGTCCTGTCAGTGAAAATGGACCGATCCCAGTACAATGTGTTTTAGACACACAATAGCAAGGCTATTAGCTTATTTTATTAACTCAGACATAAGTAGTATGTCGCAGTCTTGTATAATTAAATCCACAATGTTTAGTAATTTTACTAAGAATCAGGTGGAGAGCCTTAGTAACGGTAGCTCTAGTGCTACATATACTTATAAAAATTGTACGGAGTTTCCATGTATCTCTATGGATACTCATTTAAACTAGTTCATAAGACAACAGAGGATACCAGCGACAGAATAGTTATGCCTACCATTAACAAGGTATCTTCTTGCTCTTTAGTAAATAGTTGTCAAAAAGGGAGTCAGCAGCATGCCTTGAAATTATTTCATCAAAATATTCAAGGTGTCTCTTCCAAATTATTAGAAATTGAAATGTTTTTAGAAAAAACAATATTTGACATTGTATGTTTTAGTGAGCACTGGTTGAAGGATTACCAGATGCTAATTAGTTATGAAAATTATAATGTGGGCAGTTGTTTTAACCGCAAATCTATGTTACGTGGTGGTTCCCTCATCTTATTAAAAAAAAACTTAAAATTTAAGCAACGTAATGACATCGTTAACTTATCAGTGGAACATTGCATCGAACTGTCCTGTGTTGAGCTAGATAAGCATATCATAGTGTGCGTGTACAGACCCCCAAACCCTCAAAACTTTACTTTATTTGAGTCAACAATGGAAGATATCCTTGCGAAACTTGCAGCAGGTAACAAGCCCGCGATTATTTGTGGGGATTTTAATATTAATATTTTAGAAATTAATTCAAATAGCAGCAGATTTATAAGCCTTTTTAAATCGTTTAATTTGTCTAATGTGTTTACAGAACCGACTAGGGTAACACCAACTTCTTCAACCTGTATCGATAATGTATTCTGCGATTGTGAATATTTAGATAAAGCCATAGTTAATTACCTTCCCTCTGATCATAGTGGTCAATTGGTAACATTTCAGTTTAAAGCAGCCTTGGAAAAAATTCATATACAATATAGGCCAATTACAACTGGCAAACTAGCTAAATTCAATGGTACCTTACAAAATAAGTTAAATTTTCTAGGCCATAACATTGAAGATGCTAATAAATTTTATGATAATTTCTTTTCAGTGGTTCTAAAGGAATTCAATGCAACTTTTGAAAAGAAGTCTAAGGATACATTCCCTAAGTATGTATTTAGTGACTGGGCGACTAAAGGCATTAGGATAAGTAGGGAAAGACTATATGAGCTATATGGCCTTAAGCCTGTCATAAACACTGATTCTTTTAATAAGTTTGTAAACAAATATTCTAAAGTGTTCAGAAATACTTGCAAGGTAGCTAAAGCCCTATAAATTAGCAACAAGATCAAATCGTCAGAAAAAAAAATAAAGACAGTTTGGAAAGTTATTATTAATGAAACTAATAGAAATAAAGAACGAAACACTGATTATTTACTGGAGACTACATCATCATCATCTGCCTAGCCTTTTCCCAACTATATTGGGGTCGGCTTCCAGTCAAACCGGATTCAGCTGAATACCAGTGTTTTACGTGGAGCGGCTGCCTACCAGACCTCCACAACCCATTAACTGGGTAACAAGGTACTTCTTGGCAAGACTGGAGTCAGATTTACTGGCTTCTGACAATCCGTAACGACTGCCAAAGATCTACAAATGACAGCCGGGACCAAAAACTTAACGTGCTTTCCGAGGCACGGAGGAAATTCGGCATGTTAAGATGGTCACCCATCCACAGACCAACCTTGGCAAGCGTTGCTTAACCTTAAAGATCGACCCGTGCGGCTGTTTTTATTTAGCCACGAGCTCCTTACTGGAGACTACACATGGTGCCAAAAGCTCTAATTTAGAAGTAGCTCAAGAATTTGTAAATTTTTTCACCAATATACCAACTAAAACTACGGAATATTTAAATTCTTCACCTGAGGTCTCATATAATTTATTAAAAGCTAACGTTCCAGGTTGTACGGTTGAATTCCAGTTCAAACATATCAACCCTGTGACAGTCACAAAAGCTTTCCGGCAAATCAAAATCAAATTGACCGAAGACATATGGGGAATGTCTATTAAAGTGTGCACGTCCATAATTGAAACTATAGCACCATACTTGGCTTTAATATTTAATTTATGTGTGGACCAAGGAGTCTTTCCGGATATAATGAAATATAGTAAGGTTATACCACTATTTAAATCGGGCGACAGCAAAGACACCAATAATTATAGACCTGTATCTGTTTTGCCGGTTTTTAGCAAAGTGTTTGAAAAAGTAATGCTCAATCAGATGCTCAATAATTTTAACATCAATAAAATTTTACACGATCAACAGTATGGTTTTACCAGGGGTCGTTGTACGACTGACGCTGGTGCCACGTTGTTAAAACACATATACTCAGCGTGGAGAGGAGAGGTCACAAAAGATTCCTATGGCATCTTGTACCTCTTACAAGATGCCATAGGAATCTTTTGTGACCTCTCCAAGGCATTTGATTGTGTAAATCACGAAACCTTGCTCCTAAAGCTAGGACATTACGGACTAGGTAAACTTGCACTCAGTCTAATAAAATCTTACTTAAATGATAGACAGCAGCAAGTTCAAATAAATGGTGTCAATTCACGGGGTTTAAAAGTCAAAATGGGGGTACCACAAGGCTCTATTTTGGGTCCTTTCCTCTTTCTAGTATATATTAATGATCTACCCCATCTTTTAAAAAATCAACTTCATATGGTATTATTTGCTGACGTTACGACCTTAATTTTTAAGATAGATAGACGTTCCATAAATCTTGACGACGTAAATAACGCCCTACAGCAGGTCCAAAATTGGTTTACTGCTAATAATTTAGTATTAAATGGGAAAAAAACTAAATGAATCAGATTTGCCTTACCGAACGTTAAAAGAAATGATTGCGACATAGTATTGAACAAGGAGAAACTTGAATTCGTCGAAAACACGGTTTTCCTGGGGATTACGCTTGACTCAAGGCTACAATGGGGTCCTCATTTAACATCTCTTGCGGGACGGCTAAGTTCAGCAGCATACGCTGTCAGAAAAATCCGTCAATTAACCGATATAGATACCGCGAGGCTGGTCTATTTTAGTTAATAATATAATATAATATTCCACACAACTAACACACAACGCCATCTAGTCCCAAGCTAAGCAGAGCTTGTGTTATGGGTACTAGACAACTGATAAACATACTTATATATTTCTAAATACATACATATTATAGATAAACTACACCCAGACACAGAACAAATGATCATGCTCATCACACAAACATTTGTCCTGGGTGGGAATCGAACCCACAACCTCTGGCATAGCAGTCAGGGTCACTAACCACTAGACCAACAGGCCAGTCATTTACTTTCATAGTATCATGTCTTACGGTATCTTATTATGGGGACGTGCTGCAGACATCGAGTCTATATTTATCCTGCAGAAAAGAGCCATCAGAGCCATTTACAATCTCCGTCGGCGTGATTCCTTAAGAGAACTGTTTAAGGATATCAACATCATAACGGTACCTTGTCAATACATTTACGAAAATATTATGTATGTTCGGAAAAATCTTCATCTCTTTAGCAAGATTAGTGACAGGCATAATTTTAATACTAGAAATAGGAACAAATTAGATCAACCCCGATTCAGATTGGCCAAAGTACACACTTCTTTTATGGGGTACTGTATTAAATTTTATAATAAAATACCAGTTGATATTCTCGAACTGAATGAGAGAAAATTTAAAGCATGCATAAAACGCACGCTATGTAGGCAAGCGTATTATAAACTGGAAGATTATATCCTCGATAAAAACGCTTGGCTAAATGCTGGTCCTGCTCCACAGTCACAGCTGCTTAGGTCCACTTTTTAGGTTTTTATGTTTTCATATTTGGAAGAGATGCTCGCTCCTTTTAGAGGTTCTTACATTATTTCGTTTATTTATTCTTATATACATACAAATTATATTATTATATTAATTACTTATTTATTCTTTTTGATGTAAGAACTTAATCGTTCTCTTTATTAATTTATTTTTCATTATTTGGTCATTGACAACCATAGTTTTGTGTAAAGTAGAAGCATATTTTTCAAATTTTGTAAATGTGAGTACCATGAAACCATTTACATTTTATGTGAGTAGTTATAGTTTTACTTGTTGGACATGAACGAGCATGGTGGTTGAGAGCATGTCATGCTCACTCAAATGTCTCGCTGATGGCGGCGCGTGGGTTTGATCATTCGGTTCCCTTCGAAATGGTTGAGCTGAAGGGTGCCGATACACGCGTCATGTTCGTGAACAGGCGCCGTCGGTTGAGACTGGTCATCTCTTAACTGCCATTGGCTTATTTTAATCTTTATATTTAAAATTCTTATAATAAGCCCTATTTTTTTTTTCCTTTGCATTGTCCTCACATGCAGAAGCAACAAGTATATGTAACTTGGAATTTTGTAAAACAGAACATGATTTAAAAGAGTGTCCGTGGAGTTTCTTGCACGTTCTTCTCCATAGAGATCTACGCTTTGGAACGTGCAAATAGCTTCCATGTTTTTGACTGACCGACCTTGACGTTTCAAAAGTGCCTGTGAATAGTTTATTTGAAATAAAATGCTTTGAATTTGAATTTGCTTTGAATGTGATATTGTCATTATCGAGAACTGGGTCGGGCGCATTACTATAGTATGGCAGTAGTAAGAGAGCAGTGGCAAGAGAGTATTTCAGAGCAAGTTGCTGATGGATAATCGTGACTACAAGGTTGTGCCTATGCAAGTATTCCCCGTTAGCTAGACGAGAACAACCAAAGACAATGTGGCGAATTGATTCTCCCGGACGGTGATATTCCCGACATATGTCGACCGTGCCGTCTTTCACAATAAATCTCCGGTAGTTATTCATTATGATAACTTCGTCCATAATTTGCACAAACAAAACCTTCTGTTTCTCCAAAAAGATCACCGAAACGCAGCCAGGCAACGGACGCTAGTTGGTCTACGTACGAAAAAGCGTCAAGAAGCTCCTTACTCTGCCATACCGCCCTGCGATCGTTAGTGTCAAGCACCGCAGGTTTGCGCCAGTTCTCATTTGCCAAGGAGAGCGGTGTGACTGTGTGAGTCCCTTGTCCACCGCCACTACATCTCAATGCATACCCACGTCGACAGCTAGGAAATATTCCCTAAGTATCCGAATATCTCGCGATTGTCGAGAGTCTTAGCATTTAAAAAGCCTCGACCTCCACACTTTCGCGGGATTACCAACATCTCAAGAGGCTCTCGTTGGGCAGCTGGATCAAGGGCTTGATCCAGAAAGCAGTTCTCCTGGACACGGCGCGTATAGTGAGGAGGTTCCTCTCTCGGGAGCCCTGACCACCGGTAGCTTGGACCCTTGGGCTACTATTTTTTATATTTTTAAATGTTTATTTTTTATTTTTTATAGAAATATTTAAAAATATAAATTATAAGTATTTATGAATATGGAATGGAATGGAATGGAATGGAATGGAATGGAATGGAATGGAATGGAATGGAATGGAATGGAATGGAATGGAATGGAATGGAATGGAATGGAATGGAATGGAATGGAATGGAATGGAATGGAATGGAATGGAATGGAATGGAATGGAATGGAATGGATGTCTACCATGCAGTTCTTTTTGTCTCCATTTTCTATTTATCTCTGCTATATGTCCCATTTCATCTATTGTTTCAACATTACTATCATTGCTAAGGTTTAGAGGTGTGTATTGTAGATCGATCTCTGTAATTGTTTTGTGTAATTTACTCGTACTTTTTTTTTCGCCTGAAAAATTGTTTTAGATTTATGACTTGTCTTTTGTGCAGATGTGATATTTCGATTAATCCTCTACCTCCTTCATTTCTCGGCATTATCACTCTTTCTATTGCCGATTTGGGGTGGTGATATCTGTGTTGTGTTAATAAACTTAACTTCGAGGCCATGTAATTCCGTGTTCGACCATTTTATTACACCGAAAGAGTAAGTAAGTATTGGTACCGCGTATGTATTTATGGATTTGATTATTTTGCGTATGTATCTTGTAATTATTATTATTATAAAGGTGTATCAAAGGCATACGAAAATGATTAAAGAAAGAAGATGGCAAGTGCGACAGCCTTACCGAGTATCAAAGTGGAAACTATACAACCACCGCAAATATCACCCAATACCAAAGTCATATACTAATGTCATAGATAAAAATAACTAATGTTAACCCGCTCAGAAACTATCGTCCAGCGTACATTCAAATCAAGTTATGTGTAATAGTGTAAGTGATGCAGAAATGTAATGTGTGCATGTATTTTCATCGGCGTCACCATGACGAATACTGCAGACTCCAAGGAGTGCAAATTTATTTTTATGGCAGAGTATGTCGTCATGGTGACTACCCTTATTTTTTTGTTGTTAATGTTTTAAGCTTTAGATAGGATTAAATTTCAAGACGGACCCTGAAATATGGGGAACCGCACTATCATATAAGAAAACAAAAAAAAAACAATTGTTTCATATGTCAAAGCACTGCTTGTACCACTTTGTAGAAACTGCGTGACAATATAACTTAAAACTTTTAGAATTATAGCATTGTTTAAAGCAAACATAACAAGGGCGCAATCGCGCATACCTACTATAAGAAAACAAAAAAAACAATTGTTTCATATGTCAAAGCACTGCTTGTACCACTTTGTAGAAACTGCGTGACAATATAACTTAAAACTTATAGAATTATAGCATTGTTTAAAGCAAACATAACAAGGGCGCAATCGCGCATACCTACACAAGGCATCAGGTGACGACATGTTATTGTAACTAAATTATGTATAAGCAAATTATAAATGGAATAATAATACTCGTAATAATAACATTTAATTCAGACTAGGTCCATATTTTGTTAGTAACAATATACTTAAGAGCTAATGTTAGTATTGACAACACTAAACTATTAAACTGCGACATGAAGCCGCACCCACCTTTGCAGCATGGGGGACTCCCATCTATCTGCAAAAACAATCAGTATAGTGTTGGTGCTGCCACGAACGCGAGTGAGTAGGGAGGCGCATCTTTTCCTAATTATGGCGGCAAAGCCATCAACCCGCGCCTCAGCAAACATCCCTGACGCACTGCACCGCCACGGCAGCCCTAACAGTACCCTGAATGCATTATCATATTGGACACGCAGGTCGCTGTATGCCCGCTGCGAATAACTGACCCAAAGGCTGCAGGTGTAGAAAGATTGACAAAATGCTTTAAAAAGTGTAATCTTTACTGCATGGGCCAGCATGTTACAACGGACAGCCAGCAACCTGCGTTCCCTTTCAATATTAAATCATCGGTACCCAAATATTTAAATTAAGAGACCCGACGCAGTGGAGTGCCACAAAGTGACACACTCGGAAATGCTGGGTAAGAAAAACCACTTTCTTTAAAGAGCATTAGTTAACTCTTTTAAACATTATATTTGAGCCCGTGGGCCACCGCATATGACTCACAGACTGACACTAGTCTCCTCATGGCACTGATTGATGGACTCAGCAACACCATATCGTCTGCGTAACTAAGTTTATTGGTACACACTCCGTCAATATAACACCCGACCTTGGTGCTGCTGAGCTCAGCAATCAGCTGGTTCATGTAGGTACAGGTTGAACAGGCGAGGCGAGCTTAACTCCCCCTGCCTCACTCCGCATTCCAACCTGTACACTCTCGTCAAGGAACCGTTCTACCTTACACAATTGCGCTGATTGCTATACATCATCATCTTCCTGCCCTTATCCCATGTTACTTGGGGTCGGCGCAACACGTTTTATTCTTCCATTCTGTTCTATCAGTCGTCACTCTATCACTAACTCCCTTTTCTTTCATATCGCTCCTTACACAATCAATCCATCTTTTCTTACTACTTCTGCCTTCCTCTCCCTGTCCATCCATCCACATTTATGTTCATAACTCTTCTAGTTATATGCGTTTCATCCCTCCTCTTTACATGAACATACCAAGACAAGCGATTCCCTTTCAACTTTTCCGTCACTGGCGCCACTTTTAAAGTGCCTCTAATGTACTCATTTCTCACTTTATCCACTCTCGTTACTCCACACATCCATCTCAACATTCTCATCTCCGCTACATGCAATCTATTTTCATCCGTCTTTTTCGCAGCCCAACATTCTGATCCATACATTACGACAGGTCTTATCACGGACTTATATATTTTTCCTTTTAATTTGAGGGGCATCCGAGGGTCACAAGTTGTTCCAGTGACCTGTCGCCATTTCATCCATCCTGAGTTGATCCGGTGCGTTACGTCTCGGTCTATATCGCCATCTCCATGGACAAGCGACCCGAGATACCGAAAGTCCGAGCAAATCGGTATAGGCGTTCCGGTGAGAGCTATAGGTATCGGACTGGAGAGACCGCCGAAATCGCAGAACAGGTACTCTGTTTTGGTTCTGTTCAATTTCAGGCCAACACTCTCCAGTATTTGCCACCACGTCTCCAATTTGCTCTGGACCTCTAGGCCGCTTTCTGCAACCAGCACAATGTCATCAGCAAACAGCATGCACCAGGGAGCCTCTTCCTGGATGTCCGACGTCAGAGCGTCCATTATCATCAGGAAGAGATAAGGGCTGAGGGCCGAGCCCTGGTGTAAACCGACTGCTACACTGAAGCTGTCAGTGGTGCCCACTGTAGACCGGACTTGAGTACTGCTTCGAGTGTACATCGCTCGGATCAACTGCACATACTTCCCAGGCACACCTTTCTCCTTAAGGGCCCACCACAAAAAAAAAAAAAAAAAATGGCATCCGTTGTACCCCGACCAGGCATAAAACCGAACTGGTTCTGTGAGATTTCACTCTCTTCTCTCAACCGCCTTTCAATAACTTTTTCCCAGGCTTTCATACTATGTGAGATAAGCTTTATTCCTCTATAGTATTAGTATTCGCTGATTGCTATACCAATACCTAAATATTGATATAACTTAAACCGGTAAAGAAGTTTCAGATAGCAACTTATTCCACAGCACATCATAATTGACAAGATCGAATGCCTTCGATAGGTCTAAAAAACAGGCAAATACAGGCGTTCTTCTTTCCTTGTAGTACTGCACCGCCTGTTTTAGACACAATATAGCGCTTTCAGTGGACAGCCCCGGCCTAAAGACAAACTGAGCGTCATGCAGCACGAGATGCTTAGCTAATTGTGTGTCAACAAACAGTCCAGCACCTTGGCTGAAACATTAGCCAAGGAAGCCTGTAATTGGAGACATCAGGGGCATCCCCAGTTTTATTTTTAATAATAGGCACCACAACAGTAAACGTGAGGCTATTTGGTAAATAACAGTGACTGACACACAAATTAAACAGCATGGCAAGTACGCGTGGCAAGTGCACCCCGGTATTTCAGATGTTCGATGCTGAGCCCATCGTGGTCTGGTGACTTCCTGCTTTTCATTATTTTACCAACGACGCAACTTCCTTTGGGGTAAACTGAACGCTAATGTCCCCAGAGATGGCCTCAGCATCGACAACCCGAGCCGTGCTTGTAAGTGGCGACTCCACCTTGAAGTGCTGCTTAAATATGTTTATTATCCCTGTATGCACTGAGAAAGCATACCCAAGGACAATCCCCGGTTGGAGTAGGACTATTGCAGAATATGGAAACAAAAGATGAAACGCTATGGGATTGGCTGGTTTAGTGGATTGATAATCGTTTACTATGGAAGAACTATTGGCCCCTGCCTGACCTTCTTCTTCTTCTACCTGGCGTTAATCCCGGCTATTGCCAGGGTCCGCCTTCCTACTTAGCTTCCTCCACTTTGCCCGATCTTGAACATCCTTCTCAGTTAGGCCATTGGCTCTCATGTCGGACTTAACGACGTCCAACCAGCGCTTGCGAGGGCGACCACGGGACCTAGCCCCAAGAACAGCCATATTCATGCATACCCAACCAACGTACTCCATAGGGCGGCGCATGATGTGGCCATACCATCGCAGACGACACTCTTGCAGTTTTTCCCCCACGTCACGGACACCAAGACAACCTCTGATGAAAGAGTTGCGTATGCGATCGGATCGCGTTACGCCACTCATCCACCTCAGCATCTTCATCTCCGTGACGCGAAGCTCCTGGGTGCGTCTGCTTAGTGCTGGCCAACATTCACCGCCGTACAGTAGGACAGGCCGTATGATGCATTTATATATCTGCCCCTTGAGCTTCGGAGACATTTTGCGGTCGCATACAACGCCCGTTACCTCGCGCCACTTCGCCCAAGCCGCGCCTATACGTGCTTGGACATCGTCGTCCACGTTGCCAGACTCGTGCAGCACGGATCCAAGGTAACTGAACGTATCGGACTTTCTGATCAGGTCCGAACCTATTCGGATGAACCTATTTGAATCCGTGCCGCCACAGGACATGTACTCAGTCTTCGCTACATTTAGTCTCAGACCACCGTTTTCAAGCGTGTCCTTCCAAATGTTGACTTTGCGCTCAAGATGGGCTTTGTTCTGATTAACGAGGGCGATGTCATCGGCATACATCATTAGCCATGGGGGCTTATCTTGGATGTTTGCCGTAACTACATCGAGCACTACGTTAAACAAGAACGGGCTAAGAGCCGAGCCTTGGTGAACGCCAACAGATATTGGGAAGCCATTCGATTCGCCAACAGCGGTCTGGACAGAGGACACGGAATCGCGGTACATGTCTCTGATAATGTCAATATAGGCCTCGGGAACGCCCTTGAAGCGCAGATGGACTGCCGAGGTATACAGTCGAAGGCCTTCTGCAGGTCTAAAAAGGCCATATGCAAAGCTCTCCTTCTCTCTCTGTAAGCCTCAGCCAGATTCCGTAAGGCGAACACTGCGTCCATGGTGCTGTTACCCGCCCGGAAGCCATATTGACACTCAGAGACAGTACACTCGCTACGGAGCCGTGTGTCAATGATGCGCTCGAAGAGCTTCATGGCGTGGCACATGATCTTGATACCGCGGTAGCTACTACAATCCTGTACGCTACCTTTGCCTTTGTATACAGGGATAATCAGGCTAAATCGCCACAGGTTCGGCATTTCCTTGGTGAACAGGATGCGGTTAAAAAGATCCGTCAGAAGGTCCACGCCATGTGGGCCCATCGCCTTCCACACTTCAATTGGCACATTGTCAGGCCCGACCGCTTTCCGGTTCTTCATGTGGCGAAGAGCAATGCGGGTTTCGTCGGGGGAAATAGGGGAAATAAGTCCAAGGTTAGGAGGCGGTTCGGGAGGCAGGTTATGGGGATGCTGTTTATTAGACAGCTCCGCGAAGTATGTACACCATCTCTCCTTAACAGAGGGGGCATCGTAGAGCAGCTTACCCTGGGCGTCCCTTACACAGAGACATTTGCTAATGTCCCGTGTAGCTTTCTCCCGGGCACGCGCCAGCTTAAAAATAAGCTTTTGCCCCTCCACAGTTTCCAGCTTGTCGTACAAGGGCGCCAGACTTTTGCTGCGGGCTCTGGCTACAGCTTTTTTGCAAGCGCGCTTAGCCGCTCCATATGCCTCTCTGTCATCCGGAGAGTTGGACCCTTGCCACTGTTTAAATAAAACCTTCTTCTTCCGAGTCACCTCCTGCACCCCGTCATCCCACCACCACGTCTCCTTTTCTATGGTGCGGCCACCACGAGAAGTGCCAAGGACGCGCTTACCCGCATCGGTGATTGCTGAATGGATCCTACTCCAGATCTCTTGAGCGGACTCATGCGGAGCACTGATCTCGAGATGCTCGACCTCCGCGATGAAGTCCGACTGCCTAGGACCATCAAGCAACCACCACTTTGTGCGGGGTTTGCGTTTTTCGGTCACTTTCTTTTTCGGTACAACCGCAAAGTCCAGGACAAGGAGGCGGTGTTGAGCCGTTAGGCTTTCACCTGGGATGACTTTTCAGTTGGTAACCTTGCCAATGTGGCACCGTCGCACCAGCAGGTAATCTATTTGGGTTGAGTAGGCACCACTACGGTACGTAATAAGATGCTGGGGCTTCTTCTGAAAGAACGTGTTCGCGATGGCTAGGTCAGACAAAGCGCAGGTGCTGAGTATACTGACTCCCTCTGCATTTAGCTGGCCATATCCAAAACCACCGTGAACACGTCCGTACTCTCCAGCAAACTGACCTACGTGACCGTTGAGATCCCCCCCAACCAAAACACCTTCGGAATTCGGAATAGCGCGTAGTACGTCCTCGAACTCATCCCAGAAGGCCTCCTTTTCAGACTCACAGCAACCAGTTTGAGGAGCATAGGCGCTGATTAGGTTCGTTACCGACCCTTCGATCAGCACCCTAACTCGCATCAACCGGTCGCTGCATCGGTCTACTTCAAGGAGTCCATCCTGAAGGTCCTTAGACAGCACCACGGCCACTCCGCCCCTGCCCGTTGGTGATCCGGTGTACACTAGCCGGTACCCCTGCCCGATGTCACGTGACTTATTTCCCTTCCAGCGCGTCTCCTGAAGGAAGGCGCACTGGACCCGACGCTTCGCAAGTACGTCCGCGAGTTCTCGGCAACGTCCGGTTAGGGAGCCAATGTTCCAGGTGGCAAAGCGGAACTTCTTCTTGGGTACTATCCTCTTTAGCCGTGCCCGTACTCGACACGGTAGCCCTAGCCCACTTATCGCAGGTTTAGGGCGATGTGCCTGCGCGTCGTTATGCGGCGACGCCCTAGCCCGAGTACCCGTTTTCAACTTCTTGTCCATTTTAATATTTGGCTGAAGTTGGTTTTACGTGGGGCGACCAGCCGTCTGACCCCCACAACCCTACGAGAGGGAAACCAGGTTCGCCAGAGCCTCGTCCGTTGGACAGCAGGGTGCACCGCTAGCAGGTGAGGTTGGCTTGGGTCTTAAGATGGTAACAGACCCCATGCACCCCCTGACCATTGACAATTAAAACGGCTTTAATATGGCTGGGGGTGACTTGCACACTCAATAAATGGGCCCCCCGAAAGGGTCGCTAGCACACAGTGACGTAGCGCCAAGGGGGTATATACATATCATCTATACAGTCCTGATACATATCCTGAGGTGCTAGAGTAGTGGAGAGGTATACCACGGCTATCAGGACAATCCCGGAAGTACGGTCAAGATCCCTACCAGCATCTTACTGGATTATACATCCTTCTCCCGAGCACATTTGCTCTTGCGAATCTCCACTCAGACCGCCCGATTAAGGCAAGAAAGAGGTGGGAGCTCTGTTCCTCGTCAGTGTTCACTCCGGCCAGCCAATAAAGGCAAGGGTCCGTGGGGTCGCTAGTGCCTAACAGCCTTGTGGATTTATTATTCTTATTTTATCATTTTAAATTTTTTACTCTTATCAATTACATTTTTAAATATATCTTAAACAAATATATTAAAAAATACATTTAAAAATGTAAAAATAGTAGTCAATCGGTGTCGGGAGCAGGGTCCAAGCTACCGGTGGTTAGGGCTCCAGAGAAAGGAACCTCCTTACGATACGAGACGTATCGGGGAGACTGCCTTCTGTATCAGGCCCTTTATCCGACCGCGTAACGCCAGCTTCGACAGATGGTCGTCGAATCTTTTGGCCATCATGCCATTGGCCGTAACGACTATCGGCACAATGACAGCTAAGTCCACATTTCACATGTCGACAACCTCGTGTGCTAAGTCGAGATACTTGATTTACTTCTCTTTCTCAGCCTTCACGAGGTTCTCGTCATGTGGGATGGTAACATCAATTATTTTCATTGTGCGGCGCGCTAATCGGTCTATCACCACTATATCAGGCTTGCTTCGCTCCTTTCGCTCATTCATAGTGGAAGCACTTCTATGATGATTGTCGTTTGTTAGTGTTCCTTCACTACATATTGTAAACGATAAACATGTAAACTCAACTTGTTACAACTACCGACTAAGTATAAGTTTTAATAAGAATTTTCTGTAACAATGGCTCAATAAATATTATTATTATCTCCTTTATTTAGTTCACTATACATATATATTATATTTTTAAATATTTGAATAAAATAAATAAAAAAACATTTAAAATATAAAAATAGTAGCCCACCGATAATGGGAACAGGGTCCAAGCTACCGGTGGTCAGGGCTCCAGAGAAAGGAACCTCTTGACAATGCGAGCCGTGTCCAGAAGTAACGCTTATTTTTATTACTATTACTATATATATTATAAAACAAAGTCCTCCGCCGCTTCTGTCTGTCTGTTCGCGATAAACTAAAAAACCACTGCACCGATTTTCTTGCTAGCTAATGGATAGAGTGGTTCTTGAGGAAGGTTTTAGTATATAATTTGTCAAGAAAAAAGTTAAGAGATCCCTAAGAAAATTGCAGCGCAGACGAAGTCGCAGGCGAAGTGTTAGTTAGAAATAAAACTAGTAAATGAAGATCCATAAGAATCCAATTAGAGGGGAGAAAAAAGAATGTGCGTGTGGATTGAGTGATCTTTTTAACCACTTCAAAAAAAGGAGGAGGTTCTCAATTCGGATGTATTTTTCTTTATTTATTTTTTATGTTTGTTACCTCTAACTCCGACATTTATGAACCGATTTGAAAAACTTTTGTTTCATCTGAAAGGGTATACAATTATACATCTCGATTGGTCCCATTGTTACCATATCAGAATCTGATGATGGGATCCCACGAAAATCGAGGGCAACCCTCAAATTTTATAGTCCAAATCAAACAAATCAAATCAAATTCAAAGTAAAATTTTTTAATTCCGAACTTTTATTTCGGAAGTCGGTGTCAAAAAACGAAAAAATAACCAAAAACACAGACTTCAGAAATTAAAGTTCTTCGTAAAAGTCCGAAGTTATTTTGTACCTTGTAGTGTTTTGTTTTTGGAAGTCGGTTGAATTTTTTGTAAAAAAGTTTCTTTTTTAAGTTCGCTTAATCTCTACAAAAAACTGAAGGGTTTTAAAATCGTAAATAATTGTAAAAAGTTGATGGTGAAGTAAAAAATTTGTAAAACTTCAGGTTAAAAAGTTATGGGCAAATGACTAGATCACTCAATCCACACGCCTCACGAAAATGCCATGACACATATTTCAAAATTCTCAGTCTTCCCGGTCTTCATTTTAATTTCAAATTTTAGTAAAGAATTTGTAAAAGCTTTTAACAAATTGTCAATTAATTTGAAAGCCATTTCAGAAAGTTGTAACAATTTATTAAGATCACTCAATCCACACATGATTCAGACGAAATAAATGAATAGTATTTAGAGGGATGCGGAACAGAGAGTAAAGTCCCACACATCTCAATTGAGGAGCTCGTGGCTAAATAATAACAGCCGCACGGGTCGATCTTTAAGGTTAAGCAACGCTTGCCAAGGTTGGTCTGTGGATGGGTGACCATCTTAACATAACGAGTTTCCTCCGTGCCTTGGAAAGCACGTTAAGCCGTTGGTTCCGGCTGTCATTTGTAGATCTTTGGCAGTTGTTACGGGTTGTCAGAAGCCAGTAAATCTGACTCCAGTCTTGCCAAGAAGTACCGTGTTACCTGGGTTGTGGAGGTCTGGTAGGCAGCCACTCCACGTAAACACTGGTATTCAGCTGAATCTGGCTTGAATGGAAGCCGACCACAATATAGTTGGGAAAAGGCTAGGCCGATGATGATGATTTAGAGGGATGCGGAACAGTGAGTAAAGTCCCGCACATCTCAACTGAAAAGGAGGAGGATCCTCCTGGTTGGAGGAGGATCCACCTGGTTGGAGGAGGATCCTCCAACCAGGCGGCTGTTGTGCCTGGCGGGCTACTGCCCGATAGTTGATATTCGGGCTGATGTATATGTTCAAATCGCACGGTAAACTCTGCATTCGCAAATGCAGGATTTCGACGAAGTAGTAGCTGCTTAGTTGGATAGATGGCGTCACGGTTGTTTTTGTTGCGACGTTGTTTTTTCCTGTGGCGGCATTGATGCCGCTACAGTATTTCTTCCAGATATTATATTTAATGCTAAGAATGAATTTGTAAACGAAAAATTGCGACGGTAAACGTACTGGTTAAAGAGCAAACGAGAGATGAAAATTTGTAGAAATGACAGTCTGAGTGATCCATATTTTTAACCGACTTCTTCAAAAAGTTCTATGTTCGGCTGTATGTATCTTTTTTTTTTGTTTTTTTGTTGTTGTGTATAGAATTGGCGTTTTCTCCGCCAATTCTGGACCGATTTAAAAAAAATATATATAAGTATTCAAAAATACCTACTCCTGAGATGGGATCCCATGAAAATAGAGAGAATCCCTCAAATTTTAAACACATACACTGTTTTTCATAAACTTTCTAACGCAATTCAGATATTTGTGCCTGGTAATCATCATTTCATGCTGCTGAGCTGATGATGGAAGGTATAAGTCAGGATCTGATGATGTGACCCCATCAAAAATGTTTGTTCATTTTCACCAATTGTTAACCGATTTGGATGATTCTTTTTTTGTTTGGAAGAGTATTTTCTCGGACTGATCCCATTAAAATTTGGTGAAGATCTGATGAAGAACTTCGGCGGTAGGCAACGAAACTCTTCAATAAATTATAGCAAATGGATCAGGATTTCTGTAATCGCATGTCCTTTGATTGTTTACAGCAGTTCATAACATAATATCAAGCCAGCATGCTGTGCTTGTGAAAATTAAAAAACTTTTTAACAAAGTCGATGTTCAAATACGAAATAACCAAAAACACCGACTTCCAAAATTAAAGTTATTTTTTACTTTGTAGTGTTTTGTTTTTGGAAGACGGTTTTATTCTTTTGTTAAATAGTTTTTTTATGGTCTGTATTTTCTAAATGCAACATCGCAGATAATTGGGACTTGCACTAGAAATTGGTATTTTTTTACTAAAATTTAACATTTCACTTGATTTTGTATGTGCTTGATATTTATACTTTAAGAGATAATCAAGATTTTATAATTATTTCTATAGGAAAAATTGTGTCCTACCACACAACTTCTTCTTTAAATGCACTTCTTCATTCTAAGAACGTTACGCTCAGTTCATCGTTTGGATTGAGTATTATTATTATTCAATTTATTTAATCTGCATGAATACATAAAAATAATTTACTTTAATATTAGCTTTTGTCCGCGACTTCGTATACGAGCATTTACCGTTTTTTCCCGTTCCTGTAGGAATTTCGGGAAATTCTCTCTCAGTGCTCGCCTTTACTTCCTAAGGAACCTACATGCCAAAGTTTAGCTTTCTACAACCAGTAGTTTCGGCGGTGCGTTCTCTGGCAATCACTCAGTAACGGAGAAATCCTCTCTTAATGCTACAATTTTTAAAAATAACTGAAACAATTCCATTTTTAACCTTGAATTAAAATTAAAGTATGTCTTCAAAATTCAATACGTTGTGCTATTAGTTAGTGACAGAAACGAATCGCTGCAAAACCGACTCCACGTAGAGTTGTCTGCCCTAGAATGTAATCTAAGCCCGCATAGGCACGGAGGGTTGAGGCGGCCCGCACACATCTGCGACGATAAGCTCGTGTGGGACTGCCGGAGCCCCGCAGTGCCGGAGCCCCGCAGCGCCGGAGCCCCGCAGCGCCCGAGCCGTGACAGAAACCATGCCTGCTGCATTTTGCAGGCTGCATGCTTGCTTGCAAAACGCATGCTTGCTGCATGCTTGTTTGCATGCTGCATGCTGCATGCTTGCTTGCATGCCACATGTGTGGTGCTTGCATGCTTCATGCTCGCTGCATGTTTGCTGCTTAATTGCTTGCATGCCGCATGCTTGCTGCATGCTTGCTTGCATGCTGCATGCTTGCTGCATGCATGGTGTATGCTTGTTTTTTGAGTGACAGAAACTATGCCTGCTGCATGTTACATGCTTGCTGCATACTTGCTTGCTTGCATGTTGCATGCGTACTGCATGCACGGTTTATGCTTGTTTACATGCATGGTTGATGCATGCATGTTATATGTTTGTTGAAAAATAAGAATAAAATAATTTATTCTACCTACAATGTAAAGTACCTACAATATTGTACAAACTGTATATTACTGTCTAACATTTTAGGAGTTAATTAATTATGCTTATTTGTTATGCCTATAAAAAATATGTTCTAATATCATTATGCGTTAATACATTTATGCTTTAGAATGTTATGCTTAATCATTATAATGATAAGAGAAATTATGATTAAAAAAATATGCGTAAATGCGCTATGCGAAAATATCATTAGGAGAAACAAAAATAGGCCAAGTTATATTAGGTCTTAAAATTGTATCCAAATAGATAGGGAACCTTCTATTATCAGGTATGGCATCATTGTTTGGGGAAATTCTTTCGAAGTCTCAAGAATACTGATAGCTAAAAAAAAAATGCATTCGCACTATCTTCAACATGGACTGTACTGAATCATGTAGACCAGTCTTTAGATCACACAAGCTTCTTACCGTTCCTTGCATTTATACTTATTTACGAAATCGCAGAATTTGTTAAAGCTAATTGTTCACTTTTTGAAGCTAAAAACCATTTTTAAGAAACGGAAACTTACTCAACATTTATTAAAGATCCCTTTACCCAGGATAAACAAAGGATAAATACAAGTATTATTTTTGTTTGTGATGGGTTTACTCTTGACTCTTTTCTAGGTCAGAGATGATAGAGACAAAGTCTACAATGGAGCGAGCTTACTCTGAAGGAGCCTGCTCACTCTGACTTTAAAGAGATGAGGATTGTAAGCACCAAAACTTGGTGGCAGAATTATAAACTCTTTTTTTGACGCGAACCCTGCGTGGTCTAACCTTTCGATCGCGGGCCTTGATCAGAGCTTGGTAGGCATGGGCGCATTGTGCATTAAGTATACTAAGGCCGAGATTTGTGACCGGCCGAGATTTGTGACCGAGCGGGATGTCCGATAATGGAATCCCCTGCCGAATCACGTCCGCAAACACGTCAGCACAGCAAGAGAGTTCACCCGAGGAGAAGCACACTTGCCGCCATGGATAAGACGCAAAAAAGTGCCGCATCTCATCCCAATCTGCTGGCTCGTATCGCCATACACGTCTTGAGCTTCTGGAGCTCCCATAGGAGGAGAGCAGGTCGATACGCTCTTCACCAGGCAGTGGTCAGACGTTCCCAGCGGGGCTGAGACCGACAGTGAATGACCAAGTCCAAGTAATTGGGTGTATGGGGCATGGGCGTCAACATCCGGTACCCGCGTTGCCACATTCAGCAGCTGGGTTAGATCTAGCGTTAATGCAAACTTGCGCGCTTCTAACCCGGCATGGCCAGTTTTCTGGTACGGGAACAACCACTCTTTATGAGCGTTAAGTCCCGCAAAAAAATAAGCTTTGTTGTAGGGTAGGTACCGTTGCTGGGCTACGTCAGTAGACTCCGCGAGGAAATTAAATAGCGCTGTTGTCTCTTAGTCACCGTTGTGCGATCGGTAGATGCACGATGTTAAGAGATTTCTCCACGCCAGTGTCCACAAGTAGCCATAAATAAAATAAAGTGTAATAAAGTCGGACGATCTAAGGTGGCCCTTAGATCTTCCGACTTTATTACAGTCCGACTGGCGGAGCGACGTCTGCAGCCCAACCATAACACCGGCTGGGAAAAAAAAAAAATGCTGGCTTCCCAGCATTTTACTTACTCTTTGGCTGTTCTGCATGCGCGCAGCGCCCCAGGCTCCGAGGGCGACAGCGCCAAAGCCGTCAATTATTGGCAGTGTCGTCTTATATTTTTTTGTGAAAAAGTGCTATTTGTAATAATTATAAGTGTAGTTTTAGTTATTTCTTATGTTGTGTTGTTTTTGTAATACTTCATTTCATGATGTCTTTGTTTATTTGGTAAGTTTAATCAAATTTTTATGTTTAATGCCGGCTGTAGCAATGACGGAACCTGTACCAGTCAACCTGCTACATCCCTCGAAACTCAGCTGGTGACATGCCCCCATTGCTCCCAGGCACGTTTTTTTAAAGGCGAACGGGGTTTAAGGATCCACTATGGCAAAGTTCACAAGCCACGTAGTGTACCTTTGTGCCCCCAAAGCCCAGCCAATTCCCAAATAACTACAGATTTAGAACCACTTTGGATAATTCTATCAAAATTTAAAAATTCAACACCTTTGCTGAAGAGAGTTCCTCGGGGTGCAAGACGGTCTGTTGCACTGAGTTTAGCGCGATGCGTACGTCTTGCGACCCAGGAAAACACACTAAGTGCCTGGGAGGTATTACTCACCTTCCCTTATAGGATTCTGCATGTCCAAAAAAATTTGGCCTGAAAAAAAACATTAACGTCCCAAATTAAAGACAATTGTAACAGTTCGGCCTTCGTTTTAGATTCAAAATTACCAGCTTTCAACATTGTTCCCCAGAAAGACGTGTGTTCACTTGTGGAATCAAAATTAAGTGAAGGTGACATTAGGGGAGCGGCCAGGCTGTTTTTATTTAGTAGTGATGTGGTGGCGCCTTACTCTCCAGATACTATTTCAGCTTTGGAGAGTAAACACCCAGAGCCTGCGGATGACCTCACCATCCCTGATCCGCCCGATACCCCCAATCCGGATTGATCTTTTTTCCAAATTTCAGCTCCCCAATTGATGGCAGCCGTGAGCTCCTTCAGAAGTGGTTCCGCCTGCGGCCTCGACGGCCTGACTCCTCAGCATTAAAAGGACCTCTTAAGTCCAGGCGCCGGGGAAGCTGGTGAGTCGCTTTTGATGGAGCTGTCGGCTCTAGTCACTTTAATGCTGTCCGGCGGTGTGAACGTTGCTGTCGTCAATAACTTGTACGGGGGCTAACTTATGTGCCCTGCGCAAGAAGGCGGCATTCGTCCCATTGCCGTCGGATGCACCTACAGGCGTATGGCAGCCAAAATTTGCTGTAAATTATATAGTGAATCACTAATACAGAAATTTCAGCCCCTACAGCTTGGCTTTGGATCCAGAGGGGGCTGCGAGGCTGTCGTACATGCCTTTTCAACGTTTTTAAATTCAGATAAGAGTGAGGTCATCCTCAAGGTTGAAGTTAAAAACGCCTTTAATTTCATTAACAGGGACACTTTGTTGGCGGAAGCTAAAAAATAATTACCGGAAATTTACGGCTTTTTGTGGCAATGCTACAGGTACCCTTCAAAATTATTATACAGGGACAACGTTTTGGAATCTGCAGTTGGCTGCCAACAAGGTGACCCTCTCGGGCCAGTCATTTTCAGCTTGGCTATTTATCCCATCATCCAAAAACTAAATTTAAAATTTAACGCCTGGTATTTAGATGATGGAACTTTAGGGGGTGACGTAGACACAGTTTTGAAAGATTTCGAATTCCTGAAGAAACAGTTCCAATCCATCGGCCTTGGCCTCAAACACTCCAAATGTGAAATTTTCCTTAATGACAATACCGACAGACAAATGACTCTACAGAAATTCAACTCAATAGCCCCAGATATCAAAATTTTAGACAAGAGTTCACTTCACCTCCTAGGTTCACCTATATTGGAAGACAGTTTTTCTTCATTCATTGACGACAAAATTAATCTTTTTAACTATATTTCGGAAAGACTTAGCAAAATTAATTTACATTCGGCTTTCACCCTCATTAGATATTGTTGTTTTGGGCCAAATTTTATGTATTTTCTCCGGTCTTCACCTTTATGGAAGCAGTCACATCTTTTGGACAAAATCGATCAAATCATTCAAGACACACTGACATCTATCTTAAATGTGGCTCTAGATGACCGAGTGTGGCTGCAAGCCACACTACCCATTCGCTTTGGTGGGCTCGGCATCCGCAAAATTTCTAGTGTAAGCCTACCGGCGTTCCTGTCATCGGTCAACAGCACTGAAAAGTTAACCAAAAGGATATTAAATCCATCATTGGTTAACTTAACTGTGAAGTGCCTTGTTTGACCGATGCAGTGAACGCCTAGAAAGTGGCTTGCCCGTATACGGCGTTGCCCGATTACCCGTTCTCCCTAAGACAATGGGACGAGCCGCTCTGCAGATTGGTACGGAATAACCTCATAAATACGATTACCAATACTGTGGAGTGTGCCCGCCTGCGGGCTGTGGGTGAATGGGAGTCGGGTCTTTGGCTACAGGCACTACCGTCACCCAACATAGGTACTTTGCTGAGTGACAGTACTTTCCGGATCGCTACGTGTCTGCGTCTGGGTGCTCCTAGCGGAGCTCCACATCGGTGTCAATGCGGTGAAGCAGTCGACCGCTTCGGACACCATGGCCTGTCCTGCAGTAGGAGCGCTGGTCGGTTAGCACGGCACGCCAGCATTTATGACATTATCCGTCGGGGTGCCAGCTGTTTTAGAACCCAACGGCTTGGCACGCGACGATGGGAAAAAGCCAGATGGAATGACCATAATGCCTTGGAAGGTGGGTAGGCCTTTGGTGTGGGATGCAACATGTGTCGACATCTTTGCGCCATCCCATCTTCTTAGCACGGCGGGCTGTGCTGGGGCGGCTGCTGCAGGTGCAGAAAACCTCAAACGGCGAAAATACACTGGTCAGCAAATAAACCGAGCCACCCGCTACCTAGGAACTCTGATTCGATTTTCTCAAAAAGTATAAAACTTACAACTATCAAAGTTATACCTACAAAAAGTGCGTTTCATGGTGATTAAAATGACTACAAATTAATTCGAAAGTACCGTCAACTCACATTGTAATCAAGCAACAAACACAATGCTAACGATTTGCTCTGTTTTCACCAGAGTTTGAAATCAGCGTTCTTTTTCTCTACAATGAGGGAAGTCGGATATTTCTTATCAATTCTTTAGTTTTTGTCCATCGTTTGCTCAGACGCTGTGTTTTTGCTACTTTTTCGATTAATAATGGATACAACACCTCAGGAAGCAGCTCAAGCTGTAGCATTACTTCAAGCAGGCATTGCGCAACGTGAAGTCGCTCAGCAGATGATCGTTATATCCACCTTACTGTTCTGCGAAATCGCCACCTCAACGCAGTTCAAGTCCAACAAAGTCTGCGTGACGAACGCCAAGTGGTCATAAGTTCAGATACCGTCAGAAGGAGACTTGCTGAACGGAACCTGACCCCTAAAGAGCTGCAACAGGCCCAGCATTAACGGTAGCACACCGTCGAGCACGACTTGAATTTGCTCGAGAGCATAGGGATTGGACATTAGAGCAGTGGAGTAATGTACTCTTCACTGATGAGACCAGGGTGAGTCTACATGGAAGTGATCGACGTCAGAGAGTATATCGTGGCCCTGGAGAACGTTATTCTCAGTGTTGCATCGAGGAAACTGATGCTTATAGAGTTGTTTGTTTGTTTGCTTGAACGCGCTAATCTCAGGAACTACTGGACCGATTTGAAAAATTATTTCAGTGTTAGATAGCACATTTATCGAGGAAGGCTATAGGCTACATATTGTTACGCGCCAGAATTAAAGCTAGGTACATAACGACATTTACGTACATGTACCGCCATCTAGTATCGAATAGCGGAATTACTGAGGTCAAGATGTTTCTAGAATTTTCTATGCTAGAACATTCTCGATGTTTCGACACCAGGTCAATCGGGACCGGTATGTACCCGAACTTTCCAGAAGTTTCTATACTAGAAGGTTCTAGAAATAACTGTCGCCGATATATAAAGGGCGGACATCCGGCGACTGAGTCAGTATGGAATTGGCGATACAAGCGATAATTTCGGAAGCGATCTTCAACTGCGAATTAAGTGAAGTGAAGTATTCAGTAGTGCGATTGTGTGTTTTAATTAGTGTGTTTAAAGTTTTAATTACTGTTGTAAATTAAAGTGTTATTTTTGGTGGTTTAATCGGCTGTTTTTATTGTAACGAACCCCAAGCTCGTAACAATTGGTGTCAGAAGAGTGGATTATCATGCCGATTCTGCCAAACGACGACACGGAGGGTATCCGTACCCGTAGTCACCGCCAGCAGGAGACGGACCAGAGGCGTTTTGGTGCAGCAACGTCGCAGACGTCGGACCAGGTACCGACTATAGAGGCCGGCCCGTCCACAGCAGCTCCGGCATCATCAGCACCAGACTTTGCTGCTCTGATGATGATGCTGCAGGAGCAGGCTCGCCGACAGGAGGAGCAAGCCCGACGCTTGGAAGAACAGCTGCAGCGTGACAAGGAGGAGCAGGCCCGCCGACAGGAGGAGCAGGCACGCCGACAGGAGGAGCAGGCCCGCCGACAGGAGGAGCAGGCCCACCGGTTGGAAGAACAGCTGCAGCGCGACAAGGAGGAGCAGGCCCGCCGACAGGAAGAACAGATGATCCTCATGAAGGAACTTCACGCGTCCTTCGGGAAAGACATGAAGGAGGTGAAGGATAAGGTTGCTCAGCATGACAACCGCTTAACAGACGCTGAAACCAGGATCAGCAAGTTTGGTGACGTCATTGCTGATGTGAAGAAGGAGTTGGGCAACCTTAAACTTGGAGATGGGATTGCTACTTCCGCAGCCACTACACCTTCGCTACGTGGGTTCAAAGTGCCGCCGTTCGATGGCACGTCTTCTTGGTCGGCCTACAAGATACAGTTTGAAGCTGTAATGAAGGCGAACGGGTGGAATAAAGACCAGGTCATGACTGCCCTCACCCTAGGCCTGCGTGACCAGGCCTTAACCGTTCTGGAAGCTCTCGGTAAGGAGGTGACTTACGAGCAGCTCCTTGAGGCGTTGGAAGCCAGGTATGGTGACGCTCACCTGGAACACGTTTTTCGTGCGCAGCTAAGGGATCGCGTGCCACGGAGTAGTGAGAACCTGCAGCAGTGGGCCCTTGAAGTAGAGAAGCTGGTACGAAAAGCTTACCAGTCTGTACCTGCGCTAATTGAAGGGAACTTGGTGCAGACATTCATCGACGGCATCCGCGACCTTGAGGTTAGAGCTGCTGTGAGACTCGGGCACCACGAGACGCTTAAGGACGCTTTGGCCCATGCACTAGAGGTGGAAGCTGTGCGGCAGGATCATCGTTCCCACCGCGTTAGGGAGGTTGCAGCTGTTACGGTTCACGACCAGTTTATAGGATATAGCCCAAGGTGCTACAGCTGTGGTGAAAGAGGTCACCTTCGACCTGGTTGCCCTAAGCGAACTACAGAATGGGAAGCTTTGCGGCAGGATTATCGTACTCATCGTGGCAAGGAGGTAGCAACAGCGGCAGTTCGTGACCGTTTGAAAGGGTACAGCCCTAGGTGCTATGGCTGTGGTGAAAGGGGCCACCTTCGATCCAGTTGCCCTAAGCAAACTGCAGGAAGGCAAGATAGCCGATCTCTAGAAGGTAGGACGGCTGACAACAGCGCCCAACGGTTGCAGGAGTACGACTTGGTGGTCGAAAATTGCAGCGGGAGATGTCAAGGCAACGCAGACGTATTGTCAAGCAGAGCTTGCCTTGAGGTCTGCAAGCATTGTACTAGGCAAGAGGGTAAAGAAGTTGTACCTGTGAGGATGATCAAGACAGACCTCAGCAACGAGTGGAAGGAAATCCTACAGCGTGCACAGCAGGAAGATTCGGACATCCAGCCGATTCTGGAATGGATAAAGGCCAGTGCTCCTAAGCCCATGTGGAGCGACGTCTCAGCGATGAGTTCGATCACGAAAAGCTATTGGGCCCAATGGGACAGCTTAGTGATTCAGGATGGAGCCCTGTGCCGTAAATGGGAAAATGCTCGGGGAGACAGCTGTCATTTGCAAATGGTCGTGCCTAGGGCTAAAGTACCGGATGTTCTACAGCTGTACCACAACGGTTGTTCAGGAGGCCATATGGGAGTTAAACGGACTCTACTGAAGATACGGGAACGGTTTTACTGGGTTCATTGTCGTGATGATGTTGAAGACTGGTGTCGCAAATGTACTAGTTGTGCGGCTGTAAAAGGTCCTCAGACTCGTAGCAGAGGTGCATTGAAATTGTACAATGTTGGTGCACCATGGGAAAGGATAGCCCTGGATGTTGCGGGACCGTTTCCGGAAAGTGAAAGTGGCAACAAGTATTTCATGGTTGTAATGGATTACTTCACTAAGTGGCCGGAAGTCTTTGCCATTCCAAATCAAAAAGCTTCAACAGTTGCAGATAAACTGGTTAATGATGTCTTCTGTCGTTTTGGAGTACCCTTGGAGATTCACAGCGATCAAGGAAGGAATTTTGAGTCACACATATTCCAGGAAACTTGCCGAGTTATGGGTACTTATAAAACGAGAACAACTTCTTACCACCCACAATCGGATGGAATGGTGGAACGATTTAACCAGACATTGGAGAGGTACCTGGCAAAAGTTGTGGAAAATCGGCAACGCGATTGGGACAAGCATATACAACCATTTTTGTTCCTCTTCCCTTCCCGCTTGTGCGCTGTGAGGTGTTTATTATATCGCTCCGTTCTGTAAATTCGGAATTTGCATTGTGTGTCTATTCTAAGGCTTGTGAACTGTTCCTAGCTGTGCCATAGTGTATTAAGTGCGTGTTTTGTAAGTTTTTAAAGCTGTCTGTCTATTCTTTTATTGCTAATTAGTCAATTTCTCCAGCCTTCGGTAAGTGCATTTATTTTTTTCTGTGTGTGGGTACCGCGAAATAACTTAATCGATCGATATTTATTTGTTTAATTCTTTAATTTCATTCATTCGCGTTCTAATACGTTTATTTATCGTATTCTCCGTCAATGATGATGTCAACAAATGATGACCCACCAGATCGCGGCGGAGAAATATTTCGTAGAAATACTAAAACCCAAAGGTCGCCCGTGGCGACCTCCGCTAATTCGAAACGTTTATTCAGCGAAATGTCTCCATCATACATTTCGCCCGATGATAGGTCCAAACGGCTTCATCAAACATTCGAAACCGTGGAAAAATCCTCGCCGATTTTAAATATCAGTGATGTGAGCAATACCGACTATTGTGACTTAGTTTCCGAGGCGTCGTCATACCTGTCTAAAATTAACGACCTAGTGAATGATCAGGGCTCTCGAATTAATGTTGCAAATAAATCAGCTATCATGGATATGACACAGCGTGTCACGGCCATTGTTGCTATGCTGGCCATAAAATCATCATGCAACGAGACGAAGTTAGCCAATACGGAACGCGAATTAGATAAAATCAAGTCGAATAACGCTGTCAATCCCGATCCTGTCAATAACAACTGTAAAATTTCATATGCGGACTCGTTGAAACTACGTTTGCCAAAAGTAGCTCCAGCAATTATGCAGTCCCGACCACCGTTACCCTGTGTGGTCGCATACCCTACCGCGGACCGGTCAGCTGACTATAACACTTCGTCCGCGACAAAACAAGCGCTCATGAAGGCAATTAAGCCCAGTGACGACGGTTTTCAAATTGTAGGCGTGAAAAAAACCGCGAAATCTGGAGTCGTACTACGCGTTGCTAATGAAATTCAACTTAGAAAGTTAGAATCTGTGGATGCTATCAAGGCCGCTGGTTTACGACTAGAAAAGCCAAAGGGTGACGCCTTAGAGTGTTAGTGAAGGATGTTCCATCATCAATGGATGATGGCGCTTTTCTAAACGCGCTTTACCGCCAAAATATTAAGGATGAGATGCAAATTAAAGAGGATGACTTTATAAAGTCTACCAAAATTATTCGTAGGCGCTCCTTAGATAACGGTCGGAAATGGATTGGCATTGAAATAGAACCCGCGGTACGTAAACACTTAGTGACTACCAAGGATAAGTTATTTATTGATTGGGCTACCTGCCGTTTTATTGATGATGCACAGTAGTTCGGTGCACAGGGTGGTTCAGCTGGACTGCAGGGCGCGGGCCGGAATTTATGTAGCGCGTTCTTCGGGCTTTACTGTAACATCTATAAGTAATCTCATGACGCCTCATTGCGCCGTGGCGGAAGTATCATCGCCTACCTTTAAGGTTTACGTTGTGAGCTGCTACTTTCAATACTCAGACCCAGTTACTCCACATATACATAATCTCCGTCACGTCTTGCGGTCGCTCGCGGGCTGCAAAGTTATAGTAGGTGCTGATGTAAATGCATCTTCTTCCCTGTGGTATGGCAAAGTTCGATCCACTGATTCCGAACGACGTTGTGCGGTTGAAGATTTTATTGCTGAGATGAATTTATCAATTCATAACACCCCAGACGCACCACCTACTTTTTGTAGCCAAATGGGCGAATCTTGTATTGACGTCACACTTTCTAGTGCAGACGTACGCTTGGATAGGTGGCGTGTCCTTCCTGACGCGTCTTGTAGTGATCATCGCCTGATCGTGTACGAGTTTGTTCCTATGTTTACTCAAGGTTCGTCACACTTAATTGGAAATTTTAGATATAAAAGTAAGGGCGCGAATTGGGAATTCTTCGGCTCACTTTTTTCTGGTCATGTCAAAGACTTCGCTCGCGACGGACTGTCAGCTGAGGAAAGTGCTGAGATAATGTCGGACGCCTTCACTTACTGTGCTGACATTGCTATTGGTCGCGCATCCATGACCAATATTCGTAGATGTGATTGGTGGAGTGACTACCTTGTTGAACAACGTAGAAGCTTTCGTAGAGCTCGTAGACAGCTTAACAAGCTAAAAAAACTTAAGGTTACCGGGGACCTCCTTAATCTTGCTTTAAGTACTTTTAGAGTTGCCAAGTCACGCTACAGAGCATCTGTTGAAAAATCTAAGGGTAATTTATTGCGGAAAATTGTTGATAAACTTGATAAGGAGGGTCCGTGGTCTCCTTTGTACCACGAGTTCAAAGCTAATAGATCTGTCGACCTTGCGTACGTTCAAAACATTAAAGTAAACAATAAACATACAACCGGCATTGAAGAAACAACTGATGCTCTGCTTGATTCCCTTATACCAGACGATTCATCAGTAAATGATAATGAATACCACCAACAGATCAGAGCGTGGGCCACGGTGCCACCTGAATCATCGGAGTCAGATCTTCCATCCACTGACGAATTCATAAACGTTGTCAAGAAACTACCTCTCAACAAATCATCCGGTGAAGATAAAATATCTAATAGAATGATTATAGAAGCGTGTAAGACAGCCGGAGACGCGATCTTATCAGTATATAACCGATGCATTGCGGAAGGTATTTTTCCTCGAATATGGCGACAGGGCTTTATACGCATTATTCCGAAGAGTGGCGATAAGCCCCCGGATGACCCTAAGTCCTATCGGCCCATAACCCTACTTCCATCTTTGGGAAAACTCTTAGAGCGACTAATCGTTCCGCGCTTACTACCGAATGGACCTGAATTTCATAATAATCAATTTGGTTTCACTATTGGTAAATCCACCGTCGACGCGGTGCTCTCTGTTCGTAAAATTATTAACTTATCGGAACATAAATATCTTTCTCGACATTTCTGGCGCTTTTGATAACGCATGGTGGCCGATGCTACTACTTAAAATGAAAAACCGTGGTTGTTACAAAAACATCTATAATCTGATTCTTTCTTACTTTCAAAACGGTTCCGTGAAACTCAAACTAGGACATCATTCCATTACTAAGTCTCTAACCATGGGATGTCCTCAGGGCTCAGTTATCGGTCCATATGTTTGGAATATTGGCTACGATGATTTCCTCGCGCTTCCGCTCCCATGCGGCTGCTCATTAACCGGTTACGCGGACGATGGCTTGCTTCTCATTCAGGCAAGTACTCGTGCTGGCCTTGAGAATTTGGCTGACACATGCCTACGATTAATATCTCAGTGGGGCGATCGAAACCGTCTGACCTTTGCACCGCATAAAACCTATCAACTTATTTTAAAAGGAAACCTTAAATCCTGGCCTAGTATTAAATTCAATAACGTACCCGTTAAAAGAAAAGAATCCGTGTGCTATCTCGGTATGCTATTAGAAAATAACTTTTCATTTATTGATCATATAAAAACAGTAGGTGAGAAAGCAAAAAAGAACTTCTACGCCTTGACGAGAATATTCAAAGCTACTTGGGGTCTATCTTTTCAAACCTTAAAAACTATTTATGGGGCTACCTACTTGGGTTGTATGTGCTACGGGGCACCTGTCTGGGCCGATAGGGC
Source organism: Lacanobia oleracea (assembly GCA_950371165.1). Classification (NCBI taxonomy): domain Eukaryota; kingdom Metazoa; phylum Arthropoda; class Insecta; order Lepidoptera; family Noctuidae; genus Lacanobia; species Lacanobia oleracea. The sequence goes on along the minus strand of OX493388.1, from coordinate 29,766,179 downwards.
CACCATAGGTGCGGTACGACGTAAATTGCTTCAAAGCCAGCGTTTGGCTTTGATATTCTTATGCAAGGCGTATAGGACGGTTAGTACTGAAGCCTTACCAGTGCTGGCGGGTGTTCTCCCAGTCGATCTAGAAGTGCAGCGGCGTGCTGCAATGTACTACTACGCTAGAAAGATTACGGTCCCAGAGTTCTTACCGCAACGCGGCCGTGCTAAGATCTCTAGATTACTAAAACCCCAGACTGATGTCTGGGAGGAACTTTTATCCGAGTGGCAATGTAGGTGGGAAAATTCCATCAAAGGCCGTCACCTCCACCAGTTTTTTCCATCTGTTCGTGAGCGGCTGGACAGGACATGGCTGGAGGTGGATCACTGTGTTGCCCAATTTCTCACAGGTCATGGCAATTTTAAGAGTAAATTATTTTCCTTTAAGCTTGTGGCCTCGCCTTTATGTCAATGTTCTACAGCTGACCATGAATACGAACAATCCGCACATCACATCTTATGGGAGTGTAGTCTTTGGCAAACTGAACGCAATATTATGTTAGATAGTATTAAGGTTACATCTGGGGTAGTTTACTATACGGACCTTGTTGAAACCAGAACAAATTTCCGTGCGTTCAAGCGATTTTGCCATACCTATTACTGGAATCAAAAGTAGCTCACAATTTAGGACCCATTAGTTTAAGTGGTAAGATATAATCCGTGGTGCTTGGCAACTGGGCTTAACCCAGTTGTATTTGTCCCTTGGTGCCTATTGGCCTAGTTCTATTCTGTCTCCTGCTTGATACGGAGGGAAGTGGAAATTATATATATATTTTTTTCCTACTCCTCCGCTGTACTTTTCTGATTAATTTCGTTGCAGGATCCAAGACAGTTGAATCGCTTCTCCGGGACTCGTCGGGTTTCATTGGCTCGGCGTTTTTCTGGTGGTCGCCACTGTTGATTCTGGCTTTCAGGAGTTGCAGTGGTTGGGAATGTGTGGCGGGCTTGTCCCAAAAAAAACCATTTTTGTTGTCATACCGAAAAGCTGTTCACGAAAGCACATCAGTGACACCAGCTTTCGCAAACTTTGGTAGAGAATTACGGCTGCCTGCAGACTTGATCACCGGAATACCACCTGACGCCCCACGCAGTATCACTGATTATGCGAACGACTTGCGGAACAAAATGAATGACATTTATGAGCATGTCAGAGAATCGGGCCAGAAAATGTCTGAAAAGATGAAAACCCGTTATGACCGCAAAATGAACAATAAAGGTTTCGACGAAGGTTCACTAGTGTGGTTGCACAATTCAGTTCGCAGTAAAGGGAAGTCTCCTAAGCTTCAGGCTAAATGGGACGGGCCGTATCGGATTGTGACAAAAATCAATGACGTGACCTACCGTATACAAAAAGGGACAAGAAGCGCTCCTAAGATCGTCCACGTGGATCGACTGGCGCGTTATTATGGGGCTGATAATGCTCGGGACGAGCATGTCTTAGGAGGGGGCAGTGTTACGCGCCAGAATTAAAGCTAGGTACATAACGACATTTACGTACATGTACCGCCATCTAGTATCGAATAGCGGAATTACTGAGGTCAAGATGTTTCTAGAATTTTCTATGCTAGAACATTCTCGATGTTTCGACACCAGGTCAATCGGGACCGGTATGTACCCGAACTTTCCAGAAGTTTCTATACTAGAAGGTTCTAGAAATAACTGTCGCCGATATATAAAGGGCGGACATCCGGCGACTGAGTCAGTATGGAATTGGCGATACAAGCGATAACTTCGGAAGCGATCTTCAACTGCGAATTAAGTGAAGTGAAGTATTCAGTAGTGCGATTGTGTGTTTTAATTAGTGTGTTTAAAGTTTTAATTACTGTTGTAAATTAAAGTGTTATTTTTGGTGGTTTAATCGGCTGTTTTTATTGTAACGAACACCAAGCTCGTAACAATATCATCACGCTAAGACCGACGAAGTTCCGCGGGTCAACTAGTAGATTAATATTTGTATGCCAATAAATGGCGGAATGTGTCTTTGCACTAAATATATTATTGTAACATCTATTTCTACAACATTTTATACAACTATATGGAATTGTTATTTGTTACAGTTTGCAATGTGGAGTGGCTGAAACATTTTTCAGTTACCATAAGCAGTTGTGGCTAAGATTTCTAAATTCACAATAGTAAAATACTGTCCGCCTGTTCATCTATGTGAACGTAAAGCACGTAAAATATCCAAAATCTTATACTAATATATAAAGCTGAAGAGTTTGTTTGTTTGTTTACTTGAACGCGCTAATCTCCCGAAATGCTGGTCCGATTTGAAAAATGCTTTCAGTTTTAAATAGGCCATTTATCGAGGATGGCTATAAGCTATACAAAGTTGATACGACAGAGGGACTTTCCTTTAAACTGCCTATACATTTTCAAGCTCTGTTCCAAAAATCAATTAAATAGGAGCAGTAGTTTAGTCGCAAATGATTTTAAAAGTTTTTGCACCGTTTCAATACGATGTATCTTTTCTAACAGCTGATTATGTCTAAGCATAGGTCATGCACCTTACAACGATAAATCTACGATGCGTTGTTGCCGCTCCTACGCATGTCGCAAGTACATTCACTAAAAATTGGCAATGCATACAAGGAAGCAATAAATACACACACTTGCACTTTCACTACGAGAGCGACAAACAGCGCGAGTGAAAGAAACAGAAATAGGTCAGTTTGTTGCGATCGGTAAGTGGGGCCTCTAAAAACTTGTTTTTTCAGGGGGCCGACGCTGGCTTTTCGGAACGTACGATTTGTCAAATTCGCGCGCTAATAATAATTGTGATTTTGTTTTGTTATTGTGATAGGACACTAAATAAGGTTAAGACAATATTTCTTATTTTTATTGTGACAAGACACGTAACTTGGGATTATTATTATTTAGTTCCTATTAGTGTTTTTTTTTGAGATTGACTGTTTTTTATGGTGGTAGGACACGTAATTAAACTTTGGTTGTGTGTGTGTGCATGTGTAATTAAAGAGTTAAACAATGCCTCGTGTAACTTACACGGCGTCAGAATGCCGTGGAAACGCAGCTTTAGCTCTGCGAACGTGCGGAGAAAGGCATGGTGACAGCCGCAATTGCCCAGTGCTTGGCGACGGACAGTGATTTAATTAGAAAAAAAAACTTGAGAGGTGTCAAGGGACATCCGGATGGAACGAAGTTCCTACGCCGCATGGCTTACAACTATAGCAAAAAGTGTCGTTACAAGTTTTGGTCTTAATGTGTCGTTACAACTTTTGGTCTTGGTCTTTTGGTCTTTTGGTCTTTTCCCTTTCTCAACGCGCGAATTGTAATAAAACTAGAAACATAACTGTGTTTTACGACTTTATCCTTTTCCCTAAGATGGTATCGTATCGTTGGCAACTAATGACCCACTGTTTCTCATCTCAATCAGTCCCTATTGAGATGAGAAATTCTATTCCATTCCACTCCACTCCACTCCACTCCACTCCACTCCACTCCACTCCACTCCACTCCACTCCACTCCACTCCACTCCACTCCACTCCACTCCACTCCACTCCACTCCACTCCACTCCACTCCACTCCACTCCACTCCACTCCACTCCACTCCACTCCACTCCACTCCACTCCACTCCACTCCACTCCACACTCCACTCCACTCCACTCCACTCCACTCCACACTCCACTCCACTCCACTCCACTCCACTCCACTCCACTCCACTCCATGCCATTCCACTCCATTCCATTCCATTCGCACAGCTTACAATAGCTTACTATAGCAAAAAGTGTCGTGACAACTTTTCGTAAGAATTTTTTCCGTCTAGCCCCCTTTCACAACGCGCGATAAGGAACTTCGTTCCAGTAAATAATAATATTCTCCGTCAGTATAATTTGTGCATTAATGTGAATGGAATACACATCGAGAATTTAAAAGGTAAGGTTTTGAAGTACGCGCACAAAAACAAACACTAAATGTAAAAGCCAGCGCGAGCGGAAGCCTAAGTTGCCGGCCGCCACACCGCCCCGGCCCCCGCCTAGACACGAGATACTGCACACCGCACTCCGGCGCGCGCGCGACGTTGCCACTGTACGGTCAGTCTAATTTATTTACACAGGGTGGTTGCGTTTTATTCTGATTTGTAAGCTATTTAGTTTGTTTGAAAAAAAATATTTTCTCATTTTTGGCTCTTTTTATTTTTGTACCGTATCGAATTAATACTAAACACGTACAGTATACGTAGTGTAATTTTATGCCCCTCTGTCGTATCAACTCTGTTATATCATCACGCTAAGACCAATAGGGGCGGAGCAGAAGCAGACGAAGTTGCGCGGGTCAATTAGTATTTATATATTATGATGGTACGGAACCCTCGGTGCGCGAGTCCGACTCGCTCTTGACCAGTTTTTCATGTATGTGGGTTTAATAGGTTTCGAGTTGTGAAGGGGTCAAAAGTTCAAAAACCACGGCTGCTGCGTCGCCAGTTCCGTTTTCTTTGAACTTTGGGCTGGACACGCTGCCGCGTGTCTAGATACACGGCTGCCGAGTCGCCAGTTCCTTTTTCTTTGAACTATTGGCTGGTCACGCTGCCGCGTGTCTAGATACACGGCTGCCGAGTCACCAGTTCTATTTTCTTTGAACTTTTGGCTGGACACGCCGGAGCGTGTCTAGATACACGGCTGCCGAGTCGCCAGTTCCATTTTCTTTGAACTTTTGGCTGGACACGCCGGAGCGTGTCTAGATACACGGCTGTCGAGTCGCCAGTTCCTTTTTCTTTGAACTATTGGCTGGTCACGCTGCCGCGTGTCTAGATACACGCTGCCGAGTCGCCAGTTCCATTTTCTTTGAACTTTTGGCTGGACACGCCGGAGCGTGTCTAGATACACGGCTGCTGAGTCGCCAGTTCCATTTTCTTTGATCTTGTGGCTGGACACGCCGGAGCGTGTCTAGATACACGGCTGCCGAGTCGCCAGTTCCATTTTCTTTGAGCTTTTGGCTGGACACGCCGGAGCGTGTCTAGATACACGGCTGCCGAGTCGCCAGTTCCATTTTCTTTGAACTTTTGTCTGGACACGCCGGAGCGTGTCTAGATACACGGCTGCCGAGTCGCCAGTTCCATTTTATGGCCTATTAAGAGAAAATTTTTAAATGGACATAAAACTCAACCTGTTTGTTAACAGACGATGCAAGCTTGAGAAGAAATTCTTGGTTGTATTTTAATAGTTCGCCAGTGCGATCGCAGTAGTCAGCGCTGGTGATTATAAATGCATTTCTATGAGCCGGTTCCGAGTAGGGCAGTCCCACGACAGAACTGCCATCTTCTAGTTCTTGGGAATACGGGATGTCGTCTGACGAGATCCGGCCGCCCAAGAGGAGACCCGTCTTGCCTTGTACGGGTGGATCAGTGGCTATAATGGAAAAAAATAGGAAAGGATTAGAGAATTTCATAACAAATATTGACGCACAATATTAAAATTAAAAATACTGCTTACATGGTACATGTGGTGAATACAGCGATATTTTGGCTCCAAAAGCGATGGTACCTGTTGACGGGGTGAGTATCGTCGGCGTGTTTAGATTCTCGGTCATTTTGCGGAATCGCGCCAGCATCAAATCACCTTTTTTCATTTGCTCGAGGAATATGTTGAGCTTATACTGAATTTTAATAAAAATAGGCACAAAGTTAGTGTGGCGAAAACATAGTACCTACCTACTAAAGGCAGACATGTTACTTTATTTGACTCCAAACTCACCTCTTCCAATGTAGCAGCTTCATACCAGTTCCCGAGACGAACTCTGTTGCAGTAAACAATACCTTTCTCATCTTCTGCTTTGTTTGCTTGCATGTTTAGGAAATAATTAGTAATTAATTCAAAACATGAGTAAAACAACAAAATCAACAAAACGCCAACAGTCAAATTAGAAATTCACATGACGCAAATAGGCAAATTAGTAATAAGGTTGGCAAATAATAAGATGGCACCTATTATACATAATAAGGTTTCATCAGCATTATTCTATAAACGACTTGTAGCAATAATGTGTATTGAATTGTATTGGCTGTTCGATTATTAAATTATTTAATTTAAATTATAACGTTATACATATAGTAACTTAAATGTGACCAATGTATCACTCTAGTTTTTAGGGTTCCGTACTCATCATCTGCCTTGCCTTTTCCCAACTATATTGGGGTCGGCTTCCGTTCAAACCGGATTTAGCTGAATACCAGTGTTTTACGTGGAGCGGCTGCCTACCAGACCTCCACAACCCATACTTCCAACACTGTACTTCTTAGCAAGACTGGAGTTAGATTTACTGACTTCTGACAATCCGTAACGACTGCTAAACATCTTCAATTGACAGCCGGGACCAACGGCTTAACGTGCTTTCCGAGGCACAGATGAAACTCGGTATGTTAAGATGGTCACCCATCCACGGACCAACCTTGGCAAGCGTTGCTTAACCTTGAAGATCGACCTGTGCGGCTGTTATTATTTAGCCACAAGCTCCTCAGGGCCCGTGAGGGTTCCGTGCTAAGATAGTAAAAAGGAACCTTTGTGGTGTGACTAAATGTATCCGTCTGTCACAGCTTGATACAACTTTAAGGCGCTCCCTGCCGAAGGTGCTTGTACCCCTGCCCCCGCCTGTCACGCTTCCAGAGCGAGCCGGTCACGGTTCACCTAGTCTATTCTGTAAGTAGGTAACCATTTCGATATCGAGCTTCACCGGAATAACAAACCTCACAAAATGAGCTTTATTGCACACAACATAAAGGTCTTACGTTTGACGCAATTTGATACTCACCTCGGATTCCGCTGTCGAGACACGAAAATGTTGTTACAGAATATCACTACAGGCAACCTTACCTCAAGGCTTGTACCATCATGCGATTCGGAGTTGCTTGCGGACACGGCACAGATCGATGCGCAAGTAACACTACTCACCGAATCGCTGATAAACAGCTACCGAATCGCCTGCCCAGAAACGATTCCGCGCGACACACCGGGTAAACAACCTTGGTGGGGTGCAGACCTGGAGCGCAAACGCGGTAAGGTAAGAAAGGCTCTTAACAGAGCCATGAACACATGTAGTGATGAGGACTGGGACGCTTATTACGCGGCCAAATCGAGCTACAAGAGATGCATCAGATTCAGAAGAACTACAGGGTGGCGTAAATTCTGTGGTAACATTGAATCATGCCAACAAGCAAACAGGGTAAGGAAAATACTGGCGCAACAGAACAAACCTGAGATCGCCACACTCCGGAAACCCGATAACACGTTGACCACGACACCTGAAGAAGCGCAACGTCTCCTAGTAGAAACTCACTTCCCAGGCAGCGTATTCGCGCAGGTAAATGAATGGCTTGACGTTATCCAAACACCATCAGATGATGACTGGCTTTATGCAGAAAAGATGATTACGCTGGAAAAACTTCAGTGGGCCATCAAAAGCTTCCAACCTTTCAAGGCACCAGGTCCCGACGGCGTGTTTCCTGCCTTACTACAGTGGGGAGGTACCGCTGTTGCAACAAAACTGGTGCTCTTAATGCGAGCGTGCCTGGCCTTTAGATACGTTCCTAAAGGATGGAGGGAAGTGAAAGTCATATTCATTCCGAAGCCAGGTAAAAGTGACTACACAAACGCTAAATCCTATCGACCTATTAGTCTGACCTCGTTTTTACTAAAGACAATGGAAAGACTGTGTGAAAGGGAACTACGTGATGGCGTTTTAAAAACAATACCACTGCATGGTAACCAACACGCATACAGCTCGGGTAAGTCGACAGAGTCCGCTCTTCATCTGGTGGTGAACCAGATTGAGGAAGCGATTCACCAGAAAGGGTCCTGCCTGGGCACATTCATAGACATCGAAGGAGCCTTCGACAAGACAAACTTTTCCAGCATTAGTGCCGCTCTCTCCAAACACGGCGTGGAACAGGTACTAAATGACTGGATAACTAATATGTTAAGCAAACGAGTGGTTCGCCTTGAGGAAGAGCAGCAGTTGGCTCTGATAGCCAGAGGCTGCCCGCAGGGGGGTGTACTCTCCCCTCTTCTGTGGAATCTGGTAATTGATGACCTGATCACCAAACTCAACGCACATCGTTACTACACGATAGGTTATGCTGACGACCTCGCAATCCTAGTGTCAGGGAAAGTGACTGGAACGATCTGCAACCTTACTCAACAAGCACTACGCATCGTGGAAAGATGGTGCGACGAATATGATCTGTCGGTAAACCCCACGAAAACTGAATTAGTCATGTTCACTCAAAAGCGAGCACTAGGCCACTACCGGCTACCTATGCTCTTCAATACAGAGCTCCAGCTGTCTAACGAGGTAAAGTATCTAGGCGTCATCCTAGACAGTAAGTTAAGCTGGAGTAATCACCTAGACTACAAACTAAACAGGGCCTGCATTACCTTCTGGCAATGCAGGAAAATGATAGGGAAGAAGTGGGGCCTATCTCCCAAAATAATACTATGGCTGTACAGCGCAGTAATTCGGCCCATGGTAACCTACGGGGCCGTGGTGTGGTGGCCACGCTCAAAGCTAGCTACAGCCGTAAACAAGTTACAACACATGCAAAGGCTGGCCTGCATGGCAACGACGGGCTGCATGAGGACTACTCCAACTGCGGCGCTGGAAGCCATGCTGGGGCTCCCTCCGCTACACTTGTTTATACAACAGGAAGCGACGATGGCAGCAGTACGCCTTAAAACATTAGGTCTCTGGAGTAAGAGAGACACACGACACACCGCTCTGCTCGAGGAGCTCAACAATGAACTCCCCATAACAAAGGCAATCAATGACCGGGTGCCCAAGCAATTTATCTTCGATAAAAAATACAAAATCCAATTGCATGAGGATCATCGGTGCGAGGGGCTCTGCCCCGCCGAGCTGCGGATCTTCACAGATGGATCAAAAACAGGTACAGGTACTGGTGCGGGAATCTTCTCAGAGGATCTCAATATCCACATAGCCACACCATTGGGGGTCCACAACACAGTGTTCCAGGCTGAATGCATGGGCATTTCTCTGGCGGCATCAGCCATCCTAACCAGGGAAGTTAAGGACCACTCAATACGCATACTCTCGGACAGCATGGCTGTCCTGCAAGCTCTGAACAGCCACACAGTGAGCTCTGGGTTGATTCTCGAGTGTCACCAACGTCTAAACCAGGTTGGTAGACACAACAAAGTAACCATTCAATGGATCAAGGGACACAGTGAATCTCGAGGCAACGACGCTGCGGATGAACTCGCCCGAAGGGGGTCTAGTTTGTCAGCAATGGGACCTGAGCCCATCGTGCCGCTGCCTTTCGGGTACTTACGCAATCTGGTAAGGAAACGCACCGGAGATAAACATCACAAGCTATGGGCTGACCATAGTGAGTGTAGGCAGGCCAAGGAGGCACTTCCCTCTATAAATGGCCGTTTCACAAAACAAGCCCTAAGACTGACTAAACAACAGTTGCGTTCAGTCACAGCCGTAACAACTGGCCATGGGTCTTTTAATAAACACCTCTATGCTATAGGAGTCACTGACAGCCCGCTATGCAGAGCCTGCATGGAGGAGAATGAGACAGCAGCACACCTGCTTCTAAGCTGCCCGGTGGTTGCGGATTACAGGGCAAAGTACTTCGGAAACCCAGGTACCCTCTGCGAGATAGTTAGTAACACCAAGGCGTTGCTGGCCTTCCTTGGGGAGCTGGGGTGGATCGAATGACGCATTTGTCCCACCTACACGCAAAATACGCGCTTAGTCGTGGAGTTGCGGAAACCAGCCCGATTTACATACATACATACATACATACATCACTACAGGCTAAGGGACCGCTGTGTGAGTATGAGCGGCAATGAATTGTGAGACACCGTATCATGTAGCGAGTGAAACGTACGTCCGCGCGTGTGTTTGGGTGCATGTGAGTCGTGCATGTCCCTATGAGGCTCGACAAGGGTTCGACGCGCAACTATGCCTATTCTTAGATACTCCTTCTTCCATCCTCCCCGGACCGAGTAGAAGTAGATAAAACAGCGCGCTGTCAACGGGCGTGCTTGGTCTGCTTAGCTTTTGAATGCAACCTTTGCAACGGACATATTTTAGGGACGTTATAGTGTTGATTAGAGTCGTATTATATACTTACTAGCTTCTGCCAGCGGGTTCGCTCGCGTGATCCTTAGGGAACATACTCCCGGGATAAAAAGTAAAAGCCTATGTCCTTTCTCAGGCTCTAGACTATCTCTGTACCTACCAAATTTCATTTAAATCGGTTCAGTAGTTTTGGCGTGAAAGCGCGATAGACAGAGTTACTTTAACAAGCACAGGTAAAACGCTTATAAAAACTAGTGTACAATAGGCGGTCTTATCGCACAGGGCAATCTCTTACAGACAACCTTTGGATGGACTGAAATAAAGAAGTTAGATTTAGGGCGTTCAGTGTACAAACATCATAAATAATAATAATAGAGAGACATACACAATAATTTAAAACAAATACATACAATACTATATAGTATACTAACATATATAATAGGGAAAGGAGACAAAAAGTTACAGTGAGAGGTAATTTTCCTTCACCAATTTTTTAAACGTTGGTAGCGTTTGAGCGCGCCTCACTTCAATGGGTAATGCATTCCACAAACGAGCTGCTTGATTAGTAAAAGATTTGTCAATGAAGGATGTGGAAGGCATACAAATACTTAACTGTTTCATAATATTAAGTAAGGATAGTAAGGATTATTTACCAATGTGATTGACGCCAGGCCAACTAAAGACAATTTGTAAGAAATAAAAATTTATAGGTTATTTAGTGATTTGTTTTTTAAATACATTCTGCTAGAGGTCTCTAAGACTTGCTAAGTTATTTGACATTGTAGAGTCATTCTGAGGGATAGAGTCGCGTGTCGGTGTCTGCGACTCACTCGGCGTCAAGTCCGGTGGGTTAGGTGAGGTCGTCAGCGTCCTGCACAAGGTCACGCGGCAGGCGTCTCGCGTCAGGTGGCCGCGCGTGCCAGGGCACTATGTGCTTATGCGGCCAAGCGGAAGCGTCGGCACGCGCATACTCATAGTAGACGCGAGGCGGGCGCAATAGTCATCCAGGCTCTCCGTATGTAGGCCCCACATGATGACGCTGTTCCTTACGAAGCGAGGGGCAGCGACGGTTTTACGTAGCGCCAGGTTCTGCTGCGCGCGGAGGAGTTTCCTATTGGACTCGCTCGTTCGGGCGAGCCAAGCTGGGGCATATGGGCATATGTGAGCAGCGGGCGGATACATTTTTTACACGAACTTGAGTCGCAGCGGGAGGCAGGATGAGAGCACTGGGTGGAGCAGAGCGCGGGTCGCTCTACCTTTCGCGACGACATGGCGGACGTGAATACCCAATCGATGTCGACCCCTTGCAGTACCCAAACTGTTTCGGTCGAGGCGTCAAGTGTGGTGCATAGTGGGCAGTAGCGTGATGGGCCGATAGCTCTCCGGCTTCAGCACATTCTTGTTCGCCTTAGGCAGCATAATGACGTACCCTTCCTTCCAGCACCTCGGGAAGTCCCCTGTGCGCAGTATCACCGTGAACAGGCGAGCCAACGCCGCTACCATACGGAACGGCAGGTGGTGTAGCACTTTGTTGGTGATACCGTCCGCCCCAGGGGCCATTTTAGGCTTGGTCCTCAGGATGGTGTGACTCACTGCGTTAGGCGAAAAGAAGATGGGTGCTTCATCGGTCGCTATCGGCGACGCAAAGTACCCCTCCAGGTGCCTCTCGACTGCTGCAACGTGGTCGAGTTCGTCAGTCGCGATCGGCTGGAATTGACGCTCCAGGTGCTCGGCAAAGATCTCCGCACGGTATGATGCGGCGTATCTGGGCGCCCCGTCGCTACGTAGGAGCGGGCGAACCGGAGCTGGGGTAGTCGTGACTGTTAAAACCTTTTTAGTCTAATATACACACCCTGGCCAGTGAGAAGCGCGCAAGCAGCACACACTCGCTCTGTCAGTGTTCAGTCGCCTCGACAGAAGCTGAACATATGGCTCTCGGGGAAGTTTGCAAGGAGGCAATATACCTAAAATCACTCATTTCAGAAATATTCGCTATCATTCACTCAGACAATCGAAGCTCAATTAAACTGGCTCAAAACAACACTTATCAAGCACGCACTAAACACATCGACATCAAACACCATTTCATTCGAGACTCACACGCACACACAACTGAACCCTGAAACATGTACCAAGTAATGATAACATTGCCGATATTCTCACAAAACTATTACCAAGGATTAAGCATGCCAAATATGCAAATCTCATAGGTTTAGTTTAGTGTAGGTCTGATCTTTTTTTAATTTTAAGTATGTAGGTACGTGTACATATACATAGATGTAATAGGTACATATAATAATATAGTGAGTGATAGGTACACACATCACAAAAAGTTTGCGATCACTAGCTGTTAGGCTGTACTCTTTGCTGTTAGGTACGCGGGTCGCGCGGGGAGGGGTAGCACAAGTGAAACGCCTGCTAGCTATCAACGCACTGGTGTATTTTCGATTAGGACACGAAGATGCAACAAATGGCGCGGGGGGAAGCGCGCCTTGCATATTTCGTCCCTCTAATCAAAACACACCGAATACTAATCTAGATAAATATAAATTTCTTATATTTATGTATTATACTATATCATTTTGTAATACATCTAGAAGTACTTTTTGAAACAAATAACAGGGCGGTTACGCAACGATCTTTTTGTACCAATATTTGACTCATCGTGCTGTGTGATCTGGGCATTGAGTTTAGTCCCCGCTTTATCTCCTACGTCGTTGGGATTCGAAGGTCTTCCAGCTCCTCTATCATCCACGTCGTTCGCACCAGCCTGCTGAACATCATCACGGGTCTGTTGCGGGTCCTCAGAGCCATCCTCCTCTGACGAGGAAACACTTTACGCCCGCACAACTCCACTTCCCTCCCTCCGGCCGAGCCGCCCGGCAAAGGATCCGGTGAGCCAAGCTCCGGCTGGGGTTTGTGCGATTCAGGAGCAGCTGGTGACGGGGAAGGTGATGGTGATGACGGAGGCGACGACGACGGCGAGTGTGGCCGTGACAGTTGCGGTGCAGGAGCAGATGGACAAGATTGTTCCTTTATACAGCATCAGCTGATTTATGAGCCTTTTGTACTCGTAATTTTCTAAACTATGAATGTCTTTTACTAAATACATTACTTTTCCTATTCTTTTAAGTATGACGCCCTTACGCCATGTATAACTTGCTCTGTTAACAAACTTTTTGTATAATACAACATCGTTTTGTTCTAAATATTTTGTTTTACTTTTTCCTCGTTGCTTATTTTGCATACACTGTTTATTTTGTACAACGTTAGATACAGCCGGTGACAAGGGTGCCGATGTCTTTGGATCCATCAGATCTAACCGCGACCTTAACTTGCGCCCAGACACCAATTGCGCAGGGGACAACCCAGTAGCCGAATGAACTGAATTACAATAATCCATAAGATACCTATTTTAGTAATTTCAAAGATGCTTCTTTCGCGCTATGAGTCGAAATAATACTAGACTTTATTCCCTTTTTAATTACCTAAACAAAACTTTCTGCCTGTCCGTTACTGGGAGGGTGACGTCATATGCGAGATCCCGTTTGCCGCGCAAAATAGTTCGAATTCACGCGAGTAGAAAGCTGTGCCATTATCACTTACTAACGTTTTCGGAATCCCAAACCTTGACATTAAATCACATTTTTTTTCTATTACCGCGGTGAAAGAAGTAGCCTTGTTCATGTTGCAAACTTAAGCTCCTGGCGTACCTGGAAGCGAATGATATTCTTAGTGATCGTCAATACGGGTTCCACCGAAATCGGTCAACTGGAGATCTTCTAGCGTATGCCATTCACATCTGGAGTGAGGCCATAGAGAAGCACGGGGAGGCACTAGCGTTCTCCCTTGACATCTCGAAGGCCTTCAACAGGGTCTGGCACGATAGCCTTATTGGTAAGCTTCCTTCCTTCGGTCTGCCCGCCGGTTTGTGTGATTGGATCGCAGATTTCCTGAGGGATCGGTCTATCCGAGTGGTCATAGATGGCTGCTCGTCTGGACTGCTGGATATTAATGCCAGGGTTCCTCAGGGGTCGGTGCTTTCGGCAACAATATTCTTGCTGCATATTAATGATCTGCTTAAACCCGGTACCTTTGGGTATGCAGATGACAGCACTGTTGCTGAGAGATACGTGTCCGACGCACGAGCTGGTGGGTCGCAGATCCGGTCTCTCCGGGAGGCATTGGTTGAGCGCTTGAACGTGTCCTTACAGGCTGTCTCTGAATGGGGCGATGCCAATCTGGTCAAGTTCAATGCTGCTAAGACCCAAGCGTATCTAATTTCCGCCAAAAGGAGCCAATTCCACCCAGCTCCATCTTTCCGAGGTGCAACCGTGCCGATAACCGACCAACTTGAGCTTCTTGGGGTTACATTAACATCTACTCTTAATTTTGGCCCTTACATAGAGGCAAAAGCTCAAGTAGCTGCAAAGAAGTTGGGGATTCTAGCAAAGGTGAGACGATACTTCACTCCGGAACAGCTGCTTAAACTCTATCAATCGCAAGTTCAATCATGTATGGAATACTGCTCTCATCTTTGGGATGGATCTGCCAGATACCAACTTGATGCCCTTGAGTCAATTGATTGAGAAACGAGCCAAGAGGATCATCGGCAATGAGAAGCTCGTCGCGACGAAGCTCCAAAGTCTTGAACATCGACGACGAGTTGCTAGGGTTTTTTTACCGGTTGCATTTTGGGGAATGTGCGACGGAATTGCATAATTTAATTCCGCCAAGCCCGTTCCATCATCGGACCACAAGACGAACGGCGAAGCGCCACCGGTACACGGTGGATATCCCACCCATACGCACAAAACGTTTTGGTAACACATTCATAATGCGTACAGCTAAGGAGTGGAATTCCCTGCCAGAGTCTGTGTTTCCTGATAGCTACAACCTGGGAGTCTTTAAGTCAAGAGTGAATAGGTTATTTCTATGCAAGCGTGCTCCATCTTCGACCACATCATCGCTTACCATCAGGTGAGATAGTGGTCAAACGCGTGCCTATCTTTAGTTAAAAAAAAAAAAAAAACTTCTACCCATTTGCTATGTGCATCTACCGCTACCAAATACATACAACCTTTAATTGGACCGAGGAAATCTATGTGTATTCTGTGGAAGGGACAAGGTGGAAACTCCTAGCGGCGCGCGTGGCGGTGAGCGGCGCAAATGAATACACACAACGCATGAACCTATTGTTGCTTCTATAGCTTGGTCAATTCCTGGGAACCAAAATCTCGATCGCGCTTCGGCCTTTGTTTTTACTACGCTCAAATGGGAAGAATGTAATTCTTTAAGTACTAATATTGTATAAGTTCGAAGGAATAACCACTTTATGGCCTCTCATAATACAGAAAGAAAGAAAACTAATTTATTTGGCACACACGGAATCACACAATGTTTGTAACAACAAAAGGAAATGCAAAATTTATTATAAAAACAAAAACATCGTGTGCCCCGCGGCTGCGCCAAATAGGTCCAGTTCAGCAAAATGCCAGACAACTAGGCGCTGCCTGACGCTGGTTTTCAACTGCACCTTATGTTGAAGTGTACGGATGTAAACCAGTTTTGTAGGGTATTAAATAGAGTACAGATTAATATAGATATAATATGCTAAAGTGTAGTTAACGGGTAAATTATATTTATGTATAATATAATTTAGCGTTCAGTGATAAATAATACACAAAAAAAAAACAAAGGATAGAAAACAATTAAAACAAGAAGCAAATAATTCTGGAAATTAACAGAAAGAAAGAAAGAAGGTGGGCGTCACTTTTCAATTATAATAATTATCCAATAAAGACACAAACCGAATCCTTTCAGCTGAGAATTGGCCTGACATCATATTAATGACAGGTTCAAGTGTATTATGTCTCGTTTCCGTTGCGCGTCTATTAAATACTGCCGTAAGCGTCTTCTAAAGGCACCGATTGTGTTTAGTGCTCTAATAGGCGGCGGTAAATTATTCCATATTTTGGATGCTGCGTAACGGAAACTGCCCCTGAATGCTGCTGTACTGTGGGGATGCGATGAAAGTTGCTGCGAACATTGCCTTCTCTCACATTCTCGTCTGCTTGCTATCCAGCTCAGCTTGCTGTAGAGGTAGTCTGGCTTTTGAAATTTTACGACACCGAACAACAGACAGGCCAAGTGTAGTTTACGTCTCGATTTCATTTTAAGAGAGAAGTGTTTGTTCAGGAAAGGCGTTACGTGGCTTCTGGGAGGAATCTTGTAGCAAAACCGAGCACAGGCGTTTTAACCCTCTGAATGAGCTGGTCTGTACGAGCCAGTAGGCGCGGGCCGTACAACGTGTCTGCATAGTTTAGCCTGGACAAAACCAGACTTTCTACAAGCTGTTCCCGAAGGGATTCAGATAGATACGGCCTCATTTTATACAGAACTTTTAGGCGATAGAAGCAGTTTCGCACTGAGTCTGCGATATGTTTTTCGAAGCGAAGGTCCTTGTCCATAATAAGGCCAAGGTTTCGCGCTTCATACACTCGGTCAATTGGTTTGCCCATGAGTTCGACCACGAAATTTGCGGGTACTTTAGCTAACTGCTGTCTTGTGCCAAGAACCATGAATTTGGTTTTGTTAGGGTTCAGTGACAGACAATTATCTTCGGACCAGGCGGCGATTCTGCAAAGGTCCTCATTGAGGTCTTTTATAGCACTATCGTACTCTTCTGGATAAAAAGATATATAAAGTTGAACGTCATCGGCGTATATGTGGTACCTGCATTTCTGAAGGCATTTTATAATATCGGCGCAGTACAATATAAAAAGAATCGATCGCCTTGCGGGACTCCTCTCTCTATACAACTGAGTGCTGATCTAAGTGTGGTGCCATCCCCCAAACGTAAATCTACAAGTTGCTTCCTATCACTTAGGTAGCTCTGGAACCATCGAGCAGCGTCAGGGTCGAAACCGTAATAAGTTAACTTGGATAGTAGTAATGGTATATTTATTGCGTCAAATGCCCGGGAAAAAACGAGTAAAACCAGCAATGTACACATCCCCTTATCCTGGGCCGATAGCACATTATCAGTTACATCCATTAAAGCAGTAGAGGTACATCGTTGCTTTCTGAAACCTGATTGTAAGTCTGGTAATATACTATTTTGTTCCAAGAAAAGTGTCAACTGGTGGCCAGTGCCATGTTTTGCGAAGGTACTGGCTTTGACTTTAACGACCTTTTCCAGTACCTTCGCAAAACATGGCAAGATGCTAATGGGCCGCAGGTCTTTCGAACTAGTCGGATTAGAATTTTTTGGTAAAGGTCTAACGGAAGCAATCTTCCATTGCTCGGGGAATGTAGACGTTAATATGGAGCGGTTTATAATTTCTGTAATAACATGTAGCGTGTGCGGCAGAATCATAGCAATCATGTCCAGGGTAATGTTGTCGTAGCCTTCAGCATTACTTTTAAGGTTGTTGAGAATGCGCGAGATGTCAGCCTGTTCCACTGGAACGATAGTAAAAGTGGCATCACCATGCCTTGATTGTTGTAGTAATTAATAAGTTCCAAGCTTGCCACGGCGTTACCAGGGACAGTCAAAAAGCTGTTATTAATTAAGTCAGGATCTGCAAAATGCGACGGAAGGTCTTGTCTTGACTTAGTGGCCATCAAAGTGGATTTAAGGTTTTTCCATAATAGTTTTGGGTTTTTAATATTATTATTTATATTATGTTTATAGTACGCCATTTTTTCGTTATACAAAGAACTCACTACTTGGGCTACTAGGGCTTTTAATTGTTTGTAGTATTCACCTTTTGATTTAGACTTTATTTTTCGGTAACTAGTCAGTGCATCATCCCGTAATCGCATCATTAATTTAATCGTATCAGTTATCCACGGATACGACTTTTCTTTATAGTGCATGTCTTAACCGGTGCGTGAAAATCGAACAGGAAGATTATTTGTTGGTTAACAAAATGCACCATATCGTTCACATGTTCAAATGTTGCAATGTTTTCAAGACATAGACTCAGCAAATCCATGCCAAAGTTGTCGACGCAAATGCTTTCGTCAGCCATTCTCGTAGGTTAATGGAGATCTACATAAGTAGTACGGTTTTATCCTTAAATCATTTATTTTCGGTGGCCAACCCTTTAAAGCTTTAAGCCACGAAATACGAAACTAAAAGACATAGGTGTAACTGGTAAAGCATATGAGATTTTCAAATCATACCTTACAGACAGATCTCAAGTTGTCAAAATTAATAACCATCAAAGTGGCCCTCAATCGATTACTTATGGCATTCCCCAAGGTCCAATTTTAGGACCCCTGTTATTTCTTATTTATGTAAATAACATATATGAGATTGGGCTAAAGGGAGACTTTACTTTATATGCCGACGATACTAGCCTGTTTTATTCTGGTCACTCAGTAGAAACAGTGGTGAACCAAGCTCAGCATGATCTGCATCTGTTACACATCTGGTTACAGTCAAATTTACTTACTATTAATGCGTCGAAAACGAAATGTATTATTTTCTCTGCTAAAAGTAAAAAAATTGAAAATCATAGTCCTCTTACTATTAACGGAGAAAAAATTACTAAAGTTAACAATGAAAAATATTTAGGCCTTATTATTGACAGTCAGCTTAATACCTGGAAACCGCAAATCGAAAAAATTCGCAATAAAATAAATTCACTAAAAGGCGCGCTAAAAGGTATAGTGAGATGTCTCCCAAGAAATGTTCGATACACGATATTATAACTCCCTGGTCAAGTCTCGTATAGATTATTTAGTGGAGGTATGGGGTTCAGCAACTAAATCAAACTTGCAAAAACTGCAAGTTGCACAAAATAGAATTATTAAAACATTATTTCAATGTGATCATCAAAATTTATAAAGAAACAAAATTATTCAATCTGGCCCAAACACATAAATATAATACATGCATTTTTATTAGAAAAATACTTACTAAAGATATCCACTCACAAATTTCATTCAAAAAAAAGATAAATTACCATATACGAATGACAAGGCAAGCCAATAATTTGTGTCTCAGAAGACATAGAACGAACTATGGAAAAAAGAGTATTCTATTTGATGGGGCAAAACATTATAATGACTTACCTAAAAATATAAAAGAAGCTAAATCTCTGTTGACTTTTAAAAGATTACTAGAGCCATGTTTTAAAGGATTTTTCATTAATAACAGCTTAATATTAATTTAAGTAGTAGCAATTACTAATTTACATTGTAATACAAATGCGTACAACACACATACAGTTTAAAATATAACAATAACAAACAAAACAATTAGACAACAACAAACAATGTTACTAAACAATTAGTCATTTTTGAATATAATACACATAAATTACATAACATATACACTATCTAACGCGCTTACATACATCTTAACAATATTAAATATATACGAGTTAAATATTTACGTTTTCATTATATTTGTTATATAAAAATTGGTCATATTTAAATATAACACATAAAGCATAACAAACACACTACCTGACACGCTAAACATTTAAACAATAAATAATATACAGGTACATAGGTACCTACACTATATTTCAACATACCTACATAAAAGTATGCATAAATAAATATACTTACAAACAATAGGTAATAATTTAAAAATACGTATTAGACACTACCACACCAACAACTATATTTCATAAATTTACAAGGTTAATGCATTCATAAAAACTCAAGTAATCATAATAAATATTTTTTTGGGTAGTTGGGTATATATTATAATAGGGTTCATAACAAAACAAAAATAAGTAAACACAAATATATTTAAGCGACTGTTTCACTAACAATCACTGTGTCATGGGCCTTAATAAACATCTTTTGTATCCCACATCTCATGCGCACCTACCCGCAGTGTCGATGCGCATATAATACATGTACTATATGACGGAGAAAGAGTCTCCATAGTGTTTTTTAAAAAGCGTGACGTCAGCATTGCTGACGTCACAATTGTTGTTTTCATGATGATCACTCATTTTCGGTCTCTCAAGGAAAACTTCAGTTACACTTTATAAATCCGTCAGTCCGTGAGTCACGGACTGACTGAGCGCGCTCTGTGCGGCCGTATTTATAGTGTGGCGTGTTCATAATTTCTAGGTTAAGTATTGAAATTACAATGTTGACATTAATTTTACATGGTAATAAACTCAAAGTAATCAACTGATGATTTCTAAACTAATTTTAGGACAATAAAATGATTAAACTTGGTGTGGTTGCGCCGATATATATAATACATGTATATGACGTCGACTACCAACTTGGTTTTGAGTGAACATTGCTTTTTTTTTTCTACGGCTACCCCTTTGTTATTGAATGCTAATGTTATTTGTCATAGTAACTAACTCGCTACGCTAATCGGCTTCATGTAATTTTAAGTTAAATTATTGTATTTTTAACCGACTTCAAAAAAAGGAGGAGGTTCTCAATTCAGTTGTTTTTTTTATGTTTGTTACCTACTCATAACTCCGTCATTTATGAACCGATTTAAAAAATGTTTGTTTCATCTGAAAGTGTATACTTCTCGATTGATCCCATTGACACCATGTCAGAATCTGATGATGGGATCCCACGAAAATCGAGGGCAACCCTTAAATTTTATAGGCATATACAATGTTTTTCATGAATTTTCTAATGCAATTCAGATATTTGTGACTGGTAATTATGTTATGAACTGGTGTAAACAATCAACAGACATGCGATTACAGAAATCCCGATCCATTTGCTGTCATTTACTGAAGAGTTCCGTTGCCTACCTCCGAAGTTCTTCATCAGATCTTCACCAAATTTAAATAGGACCAATCCGAGAAAATACATTTCCAAATTAAAAAGAATCATCCAAATCGGTTAACAATTGGCGAAAATATCGCTGAACAAACATTTTTCATGGGATCCCATCATCAGATCCTGACTTGGTGACAATGGAACCACCTCAGGAGTATAGGCTTTAGATTAAAAAAAGAATTTTTTAAGCCGGAGAGCCAGAATTGGCGGAGAAATCGGTGAACATACACAAAAAAAAAATAAAAGATTCATACAACCGAACATAGAACCTCCTCTTTTTTGAAGAAGTCGGTTAAAATTGTAAACAACAGGCTACTGAACTATTTAGAAAAAAAAAAAATTATAATCATCTGCACAATTTGGTTTTAGAGCCAAACTATCCACAGCCGATGCGGTGCACCACGTGACCGACGTCGACCGACTAAGATCCAGAGGAACTTGGTAAAGGAAACCAGACCCTGGGAATCTTCCTTGATACAGAGAAGGCTTTTGACACAGTTTCTACTCGTATTTCTATGCTCCTTACTAAATTAGAGACCATGGGAATAAGGGGAACGCCGCTGAAACTTTTTGTTGACTACCTAGACGACAGATATCAGTGTGTTGGAATAGATAATATTACAAGTGATGAGCATTTTGGGCCCAACCCTATTTGTGCAATTTAAACATTAAAAAAGGCAAAATTGTTTCAAACGCTGACGATACGGCCTTAGTTTATACCGCTAAAACCAGTAGAGAATTGTACGAATACGCTCAAATAGGTTTCAATACTGTGAATTATTGGCTTCAAAGCAATTTAACATACTAACCCTCATCTGTTTGCACACAAATATGGTTTTCACTCAATCAGTTTATGCGATTGTCCATTTATCCTCGAAACATGCAATATCAAATATCTTGGAGTTATTGTAGACGAAACACTCTCTTTTAGACCACATGTAGAAAGTCTGTTAAAATAGTACGTAAATTAATAAAAAAAAAATTAAACTACGGACGATTGCGGATTCAAAATTAATCACATAAGTCCATTTGGCCCTAGGTCAATCTGTAATCCAGTATTGCATCACTTCATGGGGTGGAGCAGCCAAAACTCATTTACTCCTTCTTGAAAGAGCTCATAGAGCCATTTTAAAAGTTGCCAATTTCCATCCCTTTGTCTATCCCATAGATCTCCTATACAAATCCTGCAACGTACTAACTGTTCGCCAGCTTTTCATTATGCACTTGGTGTTAAAACAGCACACCATGCTTTCTTACAGCACCGTAAAAACTAATAAGAGATAGAATGATATTGTATGTGACTCTAATGCATCTTCAAAATATGTGTTTGTAAAAAGATTTTTTACTTTTTAGGTCCATTTTTGTATAATTACCGGTATATTCTAAGATATTTTTATAACTAAATACACTAAAAACTTACTAATTAACAAGAAATTATGTACAAACGCGTATAAAAAAAAATAAAATTAATCATTGGGCATCAAAAAAATAATCCACATCGCTGTCAATGGCAAGACGAGAACAACCAGAGATAATGTGGCGAATTGATTCTCCCGGACACACCCGGCACGGTTGACATGCCCGACATGTCAACCGTGCCGTCCTTCACAATAAATTTCCGGTAGTTCCTTGTCATGATAACTTCGTCCATTATTGCACAGACAAAACCTTCGGTTTCTCCAAAAAGATCACCGAAACGCAGCCAGGCTACGGACGCTAGTTGATCAACGTCAGGCCCATGTAGGGCCCGGAAAAAGCGTCCGTGAAGCTCCTTGCTCTGCCATACCGCCCTGCGATCGTTGGTGTCAAGTACTGCAGGTTTGCGCCAGTTCTCATTTGCCAAGGAGAGCGGGGTGAGTCCCTTGTCCACCGCCACTACATCTCGATGCATACCCACGTCGACAGCTAGGAAGTATTCCCTGAGACTGCATATCTCGCGATTGTGGAGTCTTAGCATTTAAAAAGCCTCGACCACTTTCGCGGGATATACAGTCTCATTACCGATGACCGTGGGTGATGCATTCGATACGCAGTAAGCAGTGTACGGACCCGTCTATCCAAGGCGTCATGTTCCGTTTGAGTCCATTTGAGTACGCCGAAAGAGTACATCAATACCGGCATGACCCAACCGTTGAAGGCGCGCACCTTGTTCCCGCCCGATAGAAAGCTATTGAATACCTTCTTCAGGCGGCCAAAGAAGCGCTCTTTCAACGATTGTTTCATGTCAGTAATATTGATACCTAACGCTTCCGACATACCCAAATACTTGTAAGTTTCAGTTGGAGAGAGGGATCTCAGGTTTATAGAATCCGAGAGTTGAGTTCCCACGGATTCCATAATCTCTCCACGTTTTACATGCATGACTGCACATTTTTCCACACCAAACTCCATCCTGATGGCACTACTGAAAGTTTCAGTTACCTTCAGTAGCTCCATCAGTTGCAGATTAGTGGGGGCAAAGAGTTTCAGATCATCCATGTAAAAGAGGTGAGATATAACCTGACCACCTCTTTTCAACCGATATCCTAGCCCTGAATTCTCCAGCAGTGTGCTTAGAGGATTCAAGGCTAGACAAAACCAAAGCGGACTCAAACTATCGCCCTGAAATATTCCCCGCTCAATCCTTATCGGTTCGCTAGTTCTCTGGATATTTCGACATCCTGGATAGCGAAGGACTGTTCTCCATTGCCTCATACACGACATCAGGAAGGTGCGTAGCGTTGTATCAATTTTATACAATTCTAGCACCCTCATGAGCCATGTATGAGGCACCGAGTCATAGGCCTTCTTATAGTCTATCCAGCATGTCGACAGATCCTTTCGGGAACGCCGAACCTGTTGGCTAATGGCCATATCTATGAGGAGCAGCTCCTTAGTACCGCGGGACCCATTCCTACATCCATTCTGAGAGGCAGACATAATCGAGTTGCTGTCTATATGAGTGTTAATTTTAGCTCTTAAAATGGATGTAAGAACCTTATAGACCGTCGGTAGGCACGTGATCGGTCTATAATTTTTGGGTACGGTGCTACCAGATTTGTGAAGCAGGTGGGTAACTCCTGTTGTAAGAAACTCGGGTAATGAGCCGGTATCCAAGGCAGTCTGGTACTGAAATGCCAACCGAACGTGCGACTTTTGTAGCCACTTAATCCAAAAATTGTGCAGTCCGTCTGGTCCTGGAGATTTCCAATTAGGCAACGGACGGACTGCACGAGCTACATCTTGGGGGCTGATTGTGATTGCCCCCATTTCTGGTATTGAATCGCACGCTCGTTCGACCTCTCTAGTCCAACCACCTTCGGTGTGACTGACAGGCACCGACCAGATGCTGCGCCAGAACGAACACATGGCATCATCATCCGGCAAGCGCGTGTCAGTCACACCTTGGTCCGGTCGCTCCCAAGCTCTGTATACCCACCTTTCATTACTCTGGAATGTGCGATTCTGGGTGTATCGCTCCACGCGCCGCTTATACCTCCGAATACGGTTTGCCCATGCATACACCTTCTGCTTCAGGAAGTCGATGCGCTCTGTGACCCGGGACAAATACTCTCGGGGACTAATATCAGTCCCCGAAAACGCCCGTCTCACAATGCGCATCACTCTTGGGCAAGTGTTGCCCTCCCTGAACCACGCAACTCATACAAAAAAAAAAAAAGGATCGAGCGTCGTATTGGTGGGGCCAGAGCACTCATCGGCAAACTAGTTTTTTTAAGGATGGGAAATCATCAAATGACTCCTCCTGCTTTGGGTGAAGCAAGAGGGAGTGTCAGACTCTTACTGACTAAAACCCATCCGTGTTCCTCCTTGCGTTCGTTCCAGGGTACGGTGCCTCTTTCGAACGAAGTCCGAAACACGACGCTCGATCCTGCACTGCCAAGCCGGCACGGCTTTTTTTGGTCGTGTAGCTCTGTGATCAGCAAATTTGACGTGACCTACACGACAAGCCGCCACAGCCGCGCAGTACATGAGCGAATGTGTATCGGTGAGGCTATCACAGTTATCAAAATAGCTTGACAACTGCGAATCCAGAGCAGCCACCAGCACCCTATTCTTGTTATGCATGGGCAAACGAGGTAAGCGTGGCCTAAGTTCAGGCAGCATGTAACGATACTCCCGAATAGTACACTCCAAAGCACTCCTCAATTCGTCACTGCACTGGGTACTTACATTTGTAACCCTGTCACTACTCTCCTCGTCAACATAGCTGGGAATTTGGTGAGTCGACGAGGGGGCAATGGCACGGCTACTCAGTTCAGCTCGGAGGCGATCAAGTGCAGCATCATCCAACATATGGTTCCGCAGGATGACCCGCACCTGATCCGATAGACGCTGGGCCGAGACGTTGACTGTTGGCTCAAGCATCTGAAACAAAGAGAGCATCCGAACACGGTACGCGGTCAGGTTGTTTCCTCCCTCTGTAGCCCCAAAGTATGCGCGTATCACATTTTCATTTATGGAACGTGTCCATCGCATACGCTGCACACTTCCGCCGGGAGCTGGGACCCTGTCAG
Source organism: Lacanobia oleracea (assembly GCA_950371165.1). Classification (NCBI taxonomy): domain Eukaryota; kingdom Metazoa; phylum Arthropoda; class Insecta; order Lepidoptera; family Noctuidae; genus Lacanobia; species Lacanobia oleracea. Next base: position 29,740,777 of record OX493388.1, on the reverse strand, counting down.
AGGCCGGTGGGCCTCGAGGTCCTAAGCCGTCCGGCGGCCGGCGTCCTCTTCGCCGACGAGCAGGTGGTGGCGTCGTGGGCGGCGAGAAGTACTCGTCGCTGGAGCTCGACGCGACTGCCACGGCCGGTGTCACAGCACTCACGGTGGGGCTGGTTTCCGGCGGCGGCGAGGCGGAGCTAAGCGACGAGGCCGGAGATGGTGGGCGTGCTCGACGAGCTGCGGCTCTTGTCAACATATTTCTTTTCGACTTATTGTGGTGGAGGTGGTCATAATTTTATTGCATATTTTTGTATTTTGATATCTTTACTATTTAAATTTGTTTGTCGCTATTGAATTTGTCTTGTTTTCGTTTCATTTTGTTTTATTTCTATAAATTTTTCGTAAAATATTCGTAGATTTTTTTTAAATATTATTATTATTATTATAAAAACTGGCCATGTTGCGACTATTACACTTGAAGATCGTAGAACGGTTAACGCAGAGTGGTATACCACAGTTTGTTTACCACAAGTCATCGCCGAACTTCGAAAATCTAACTTAAAGTGACGCATCATCCTGCACCACGACAATGCAAGCTCACACAGCGCTCATCAAAAGATTAAGTATTTGAAGCAGGAAAAAGTAGAAATTCTTGACCATCCTCCATACAGTCCTGACCTAAGCCCTAACGATTTCTTTACATTTCCTAAAATTAAGAAAAGTCTTCGTGGTCAAAGGTTCCAGTCCGGTGACGAAGCAGTCGACGCTTTCAAGTCAGCCATTTTGAACACCCCCACTTTAGAGTGGAATAAAATGTTTTAATAACTGGTTTGAGCGAATGGAAAAGTGTGTAGCGCTGAGGTGGCGTGTGGAAATAATACTCCAGATAGTAACGATGTGGTATATTGAACGGTTGCGAATGGAATGCCCCTTTACAAAATGGTACGTGTCTTAAATCTAAACTTGAGCTACAAGAGGGGGTCTGTTTGCAAAGCCAAACAACCAATAGGAATCTAATCGGTATTATAGTGTAGTTCCCAGAAATGCGTGCGGGGGCGCGCAGCTCGCCGTCCTCTGGTTGGCCGGTCGCTGACTCAGCGCGGGCTCAGCGGCGAATGTACGAGTATGTGTCTTGATGTATTGCAGCTACAGTGCTCCTCCTTTAGCGAAGCGTACAGGTGTCTTGACGATCCTGCCTGATCTTGTGTGGTGTTCCTTCGTGTTCGAGGCTGGAAGTAGGCTGGATTGTCCTTTCGTGGTAGCTGCAGATGGTTGGCGCGTCTCACTACTCGTGAGTTCGTGATAATGATGGTGTTCTTCGGTGTTGATGATGTACGCCGGTTTAAGACGGTCGATGGAAATGTTGCTAGATCTTTCTGGTAGTTCGACTATGAAGAATTTCTCGTGACGTTCGATGACTTTGAATGGACCTTTGTATGGATGCTGCAGCGGTTTGCGGACTGTGTCATCGCGCACAAACACGTGGCTGCATGTTTGTAGGTCGTTGTGCACGAACATACAACGCTTGTTTGAATGCGGATTGTATGTAGGTGTGAGCTTCGTGATAACGTCGTGCAGGTGATCGACGTAGTCGTGATCCATCTTCGTTACGGCTGGTGATGGTGATATAAAATCGCCGGGCAGACGTATCGCTTGGCCGTAGGTAAGCTGCGCGGCACTTGTGTTGGTGTCGGTGCGCGTGGCGGCTCGTAGACCCATTAGAACAGTAGGTAATTCGGAGATCCATTTGTTGCTGTTTTCTAGTCGAGCCATGAGTGCGGCTTTCAGAGTTCGGTGCCAGCGTTCGACGATGCCGTTACTCTGCGGGTGGTAGGCAGTAGTACGGGTTCTTTCTACTCCAAGTAGTTGTGCGAGGTTTTGGAATAGATGACTTTCGAACTGTCGTCCTTGGTCAGTTGTAATTCTCGTAGGACAACCGAATTGAGATATCCAGTTTTCGTACAGTTTTCTTGCGACGATTTCGGCGGTTATCTCTTGCAAAGGTACCTACTGCTTCGGGCCATCGGGTACTGCGGTCAATCATCGTGAGTAGGTATCGATGTCCGCACGAAGATGTAGGCAATGGCCCAACGATATCGGCGTGAATATGATGAAATCGTTCGCTCGGTGGGAATGATGTGACGTCACTGTTGTTGTGTCGTGTAACTTTGGATAGTTGACACTTGACACGGATTACAAGTTTTCGTCCATTCGCCAATGTCGGTGTTCATTGCTGGCCAAAAGTATCGATCTTGCATAAGTTTTCGGGTAGTTCGTATTCCAGGGTGACTTGGGTTGTGCACGGCGTTGAATGCGATGCGACGGAAGTCAGCTGGTAGGTATGGACGAACATGTGACGTGGACGTTTCGCAGAATATTGGCTTGTTGGTACCGGGTATGGCGATTTTCTTGAGTTGAATATTTGTTTGTTATAAATAGGCGGTAAGAAGTGTTTGCGCTGGTTCCCGCCTCATCCAACGCAGGCGTTAGTTTCCCGAGGGAGCGCTGCCATCTTCGAAATTACACGGGCGTGTACATTTTCGCGCCTCTTGGCCGAACTTGCGATGGTAAAAGCAGATAGCTGATTGCTCTCTTCGCGAGCGGCTGTGGTTAGTTTTGCTCGATGAACGCGATCTTGAACGCCGTCTGTCGAATGGTCTGCGTGGATGATGATGCGATTGATGTGCTTTCAGTTCCACGATTTCTCTCGTGAGCGCGTCAATCTTTTCCTCAATTGACGTAGACGCACGTGGGGTGGCGGGGACGGATGCAACTGCAGCGACTGCGCCGAGTGGTTGTGTCTGCTCTAGGATCTTGTCTGCCATCACTGCCAGCTCGTGGATATCGGAGTGTTTTACGAAGTTTTCACTGACGGCGAGGACTGCTCGAACAGATTGTGGAAGATGGTTTGTCCACATAATCCGTAGCGCTGAGTCGGAGATATTATCGGCGGCGAGGTTTTTCATGCGACGTAGCAGCTGTGAAGGCTTCATGTCACCGAGTTCCATTTCCGATAGCAACCTTTGTACTTGCCGTTGCCCGGATTCCTCGTACACTTGCAGCAATCGATTCTTCAACGCTTCATACCGGTGGTTTTCAGGTGGATTGAGAATTATGTCGAAGATTTCGTCGAGATCTTGCCGTTCAAGTTGTCCGATGACGAGCTCGAACATAACTTGATCGCCTTTCTTCTGTACGGACACTATTGCTTCGAATAGCCTAAACCAAAGACGAATCCTGTCGCGCCAAAAGGGTGGGATGCGATGTGACGTCGACACACCGGAGAGTTCTTGTTCACCGTTGTTGGCCATGATGAAAACTTGAGTCTGGAGGTATCTTCTTTAAAAATATATCACGTCGGGGTCACCACTGTAGCGCTGAGGTGGCGTGTGGAAATAATACTCCAGATAGTAACGATGTGGTATATTGAACGGTTGCGAATGGAATGCCCCTTTACAAAATGGTACGTGTCTTAAATCTAAACTTGAGCTACAAGAGGGGTCTGTTTGCAAAGCCAAACAACCAATAGGAATCTAATCGGTATTATAGTGTAGTTCCCAGAATGCGTGCGGGGGCGCGCAGCTCGCCGTCCTCTGGTTGGCCGGTCGGTGACTCAGCGCGGGCTCAGCGGCGAATGTATGTGTCTTGATGTATTGCAGCTACAAGTGTATTAAACTACGTGGTGAATACTTTGAAAAACAATAAAAAGTACTATAAGGTTCTAGTTGTGTTTTTTCTTTAAACAAAAAAACTTAAAAGGCATACCTCGTATTGCCTTCCTTGATAAATGGGCTAACACTGAAATAATTTTTCAAATCGGACCAGTACTTCCTAAGATTAGCGCGTTTAAGCAAACAAACAAAAATAGAACGATGTCTCTAAATAGCACATTTTTTAGAGATCAGCAACAAAAATTACGTTAGTTCCAATAACGATCAAGAGATGTCGCTGATCTAAAACGTCAATATACACATACCTATTAAGAATTGTCTGACGAACAAAGACATCGCCGAGTCGTTTTTATAAATAATAGTTAGGTACCAGCTTGATTTAATAATTTAATGGAAGAAAGCAAAATAAGAATTCGTGAAAACCACTTTACAAAGAACTTAGCAAAATAATAATTATCCTTACTAAAATTATAAATGCGAAAGTAACTCGTCTGTTTCGCGCTTTCGCGCCAAAACTACTGAACCGATTTAAATGAAATTTGGTACACAGATAGTCTAGAGCCTGAGAAAGGACATAGGCTACTTTTTATAACAATAATAATAATAAATGTCGGAAGCGTTGGGTATTAATGTTGCTTACATGAAGCAATCGTTGAAGGAGCGCTTCTTTGGCCGCCTGAAAAAGGTTTTGAATAGTCTTGTCGGGCGGAAATAATGCGCGCGCCTTCATAGGTTGGGTCATGCCGGTATTAATGTAGTCTTTCGGCAACTCAAATGGACTCAAACCGAACTCGACGCCCTGGATAGGATGGTCCGTACACTGCTGACCGTAAATCGGATGACACGATCGTCATTGATGAGACTGTACATCCCGCGGAAGTGTGGAGGTCGAGGCTTTTTAAACGCCAAGCGAGATGTGAATAGAGAGTATATTTTTCTTAGAGAATATTTTCTCAAAGCTGATGTGGGTATGCACCGAGATGTGATCGTAGTGGACAAGGGACTCACCCCGTTGTCCATGACTAAAGAGAACTGGCGCAAACCTGTGATACTTACCACAGATGACGCAGGGAGGTATGGAAAGGCAAGGAGCTTCACGGACGCTTCATGGTTCCGATGTAAATTTTTCAGCGTCTGTGGCCTGGCTACGTTTCAGTGATCTCTTCGGGGAAACTGAAGGTTTTGTCTGTGCAATTATGGACGAAGTTATCCTGACGAATAACTACCGGAGGCATATTATGAAGGACGGGACAGTGGACGTGTTTCGGGCATGCCACCGTCCGGGTAAGTCCATCAGAAATATTGTCTCTGGTTGTTCTCGTCTGGCTAACGGCGAGTACTTGCACAGGCACAACCAAGTGGCCAGGATTATCCACAAGCAACTTGCTTCGAAATACAAACTAGTGGATTCTGAGGTACCGTATAACAAGTATTTGCCCGACCCAGTTCTCGAAAACCCATGTCACGTTGTACTGGGATCGGTCTATCATCACTGATAGGACTATTGTTGCCAATAAGCCTGATATAGTGGTGATAAGATAAGACCGATTAGCGCGCCGCGCAATGATAATTGATGTTACCATTCCGCATAACGAGAACCTCGTGAAGGCTGAGAAAAAGAAACAAATCAAGTATCTCGACATAGCACATGATGTTATCGACTTATGGAATGTGGACTCAGCTGTCATTGTGCCGATAGTCGTTACGGCTAATGACCTGATAGCTAAAAGATTCGACGACCATCTGTCGAAGCTGGCGTTACGCGGTTAAATAAAGTGCCTGATACAGAAGGCAATACTCCTCGACACAGCTCGTATTTGAGGAGGTTCCTTTCTCTGGAGTCCTAACCACCGGCTTGGACTCTGCTCCCGAGACCGACGGACTACTATTACTAATGTATTTTTAATGTTTTGTTTAAGATATATTTAAAAATATAAATTAGTATGTAAGAGAAACAAATAAAGAAATAATAATAAAACTTTATTTCAGACCATGTCCATAAATAAACCGAGATGAAAAAATTTGAGCAAGAATAAAAGTCCCCGGAACCGGGAGTATAGTATATGTATAGTATAGCAGGAGGAAGTCAAGCAGAGAACTACTTTTAGAATACAATCTACTGCATTTAACTCGGAATAAGTTCATTTTTAATGATTTTCATTGTTCTCACATAGCAACCTTTAAATATATCGGCACCGTGACACTTTAGGGCACCATGTTCCTAACATTTTTGTTTGTTGAAGTGTCTTCTGCCCATATATGCATGTTAAATCCTGTGGTGCAACTTTGAAAAAACCGGCCAAGTGCGAGTCGAACTCGCACACGAAGGGTTCCGTACCACAAACCTTAATTTTTATTATTTACTGTAATAGCGGCAATAGAAATGCACAATCTGTGAAAAAAACCAACTGTTTACCTATTACGGTTCTTGAGATACAGCCCTCTGACAGACTGACGGACAGACGCACGGACGGACGGACGGACGGACGGACAGCGGAGGCTTAGTAATAGGGTTCCGTTGGTTCCCTTTGGGTACGAAACCCTAAAAAGAATCAAAATGGCGGTGGGAGGGCTATGTCACAATAGTTCTATGCCCTTTCAACTCAATCAGTCCAATAAATTCGAAGAAAATCGGCTGTGATAGACGGACAGTCGAGTGATCCGATCCTGCAAGGGTTCTTTTCCGTTTAAGAGGTCCGGAACCCAAAAAACGCTATTTTTAGGGTTCCATAACAAAATAGTAAAAATTAACCCTTATGGTGTGACTAAGTCTGTCTGTCAGTCACACCTGGATTTCTCAAGAACTACTAATGCTATCAACTTCTATGTGATAGAAGTTTATGTAAATATTACAGGAAAAATAAAACGATCTCTAAATAGGACTTTTACAGAAATCATCAACAAAAATGACATTTTGATTCAAAGCATTTTTTATTTCAAATAAACCATTTAGAGGCACTTTTGAAACCTCAAGGTCGGTCAATCAAAAACATGGAAGCTATTTGCACGTTCCAAAGCGTAGTTCTCTATGGAGAAGAACGTGCAAGAAACTCCACGGACACTCTTTTAAATCATGTTCTGTTTTACAAAATTCTAAGTCACATAATTATACTTGTTACTTCTGCATTTGAGGACAATGCAAATGAAAAAAAAGCTTATTATAAGAATTTAAAATATAATGATTAAAATAAGTTCTAGTATTAGTTCCACTAGCGTTCAAGAGATAGCGCCGATGCTAAAACTGCAATTTACCCCGCAGTGTTAAAATTCTCAGACGAATATAGGCAGCGCCAATGAAAATTTAAAAACATTTCACGTTTTATATGACGGTACGGAACCGTCGGTGGTTGGTGGTTTTTTTTTAGACCACATTGTTTTAGATTTTTAACATCTCCTTGGCTATGTCTCTGAATAGCACACTTTCAAAAATCATCAACAAAAATTACAGTTCCACTATCGGTCAAGAGATGGCTCTAAAACTGTATTATACACCACAGTGTTAAAATTCTCCGACGAATAAAGGCCTCGCCTCATAAAAAAATTAAAACATGCCAAGCACGGAACCCTCGGTGCTCGAGTGAGACTCGCTCTTGACCGGTTTTTGTAGAGCTCAATGTAATGCACGCACTGCATGTGCCTCAGTCGACTGACTGTGACCAGCTGAAGTCATTTCTCAGGTTTTAACCAGTCGCGGGGTAAACAAAAGGTCAGTCAATGTACAAAGTCGTTTCCTAACGACCCTTTACTCTTATTTACTCAATCTTATTCGAGTTATTTTTCATTAAGAACGCCATACCATGAACTCTGAAATGTTTCGCCAAATCTTCTGGATTTTCGAAATTTTCCCGACATATTTTGCACTGATTTTCACGAAGGGGTTCATAAGAAATAATATCGTTACTTTGGTATTTAATAAGAGCATTTGCATTGTAACATTGCTTTTCTTTGATATATCCTTCAATATTGGAAACATTATGTTCCAATAACAAATGTTTTGAAAATGAGGGCTTGACAACAAAACTCTGTCCACACTCCAGACATTGATATGCCATGCAGGGATCCCTGTGCGACGACATATGCTTTTCTAATAATGTTTTTAGTTCATAGTTATTACCGCACAAGTTGCAAACATATAAACTGTCGCCATCTTTCGATTTACTCGCAGGTGTAGAAAGCGGATCATGATCAACATAAACAGAGACTGTCGATGGTTTATTTTGGTGCCTCCTGCTTCTTCTTTTCTTATTAATAGTTGTTTTGATGCTCGAAGCCTTGCATTCAGGTAGGTATTTTTTTATATCAATTCTAGTAAGGACTATTTTAGCATCCACACACTTAAATGTTTTGTGCAGTGCAGCATAATGTTTTTTTATTTCATTCCAGTCTTGTGATATGTTTGTTTTACAAATGTGACATGTAATATGGGTATTACATTGCTTCTTATCAGGCATAACATCCAATTCCGAAGAACACCCAAAAGTGGAAGTACATTTATACGGACATTCGTTAGGCAGATTATGTATGTCGGTGTATTGACACCTATATATAAAACTTCTCCGACATTGGTCACATCTTTTCACTACGCGATATACTCGTTTTGGCTTGCTTGAATCTTTTGGATAAGCCCCATTTTCTGACATAATCTTCAAAAATGCACTTTCTATTGAGTTACTTGTATTGTGTTTTGCTAAGAAATGGCCAAGTAAAACAGACACATCCTTGAAAATCGAACCACAAGGCCAACATGGAAAAACAGAAGTGATCTTGTGACTTTTTAAGTGCCACTCCATGCGACTTTGCAAGACAAATTTCCCTGGACACATTTCACATTTATAGAAAACGAGAGGTTTAGTTTCTGATTTATGACTTTTCAAATGGTCTTGCATACTTACAGCGTTGAAACAAGCAACGACGCAGTATGGACATTTATAAACTTTCTTCATATGCAACCGTTTCATGTGCTCTTTATAATCAGTAGGATGGAAAGGTCGACAATCAGGTGCAGCACATTTTAATCTGGCTGTTGCTCTCATCATCTTAAATCCTTCACAATCGTGATTGTATGGATAATGCACATTTTTGTTGGCAAGGTGAACGCCACATTCTGGGCAAAAATAAGGTGGGCATTTTAAATGTAATCGCAAATGTGATTTGAATGCACATATACTCGGCAGCGCAAATAAACATATAGGACACGAATATATAATTTCGTTTGAAAACAGCATGTAGTGAGAAGCTCTATCTTTAGAAGGGGCCCCTGAGCTAGTTAAATTTTCTTTACATTCCAAACAACTTACTAAAGTATGAGTTATGTATTGTTCTACAGTTGTTTTACTTGCTGTTGGAATATCACATGCTGTCGCTACGGAAGATGTAAAATCGTTGCTGGGTGGGCTTAACGGCTTAATTTTGTAGTTATTTAATGGTAGTGGTTCTATTATTAAGTCTGCGGTATTGATAGTAGCTGTTTTGAAACCATGAGATCTTATATGAACGAGTAAATTACATCTGTTGAAGAAAGTTCTCGATTGATTACAATTCCGGCACATGTAGGTTATGCTTAGAGACTTGCGATTGATGTGATCCTTTAAACTGGATTCAAAGATGAACCTGTAATTAAAGAAAAAAATCTATTAATTTGATGGTATAATAAAACCACGAGCGGTGCGGCCTTACAACTCCATGAAGCCAAATCAAACGTGTTAGGATTGCATACGTGCATTGACTAAAAAGTTCCACCCATTGATTGAAAATCAGCCTGAACATGGAGAGTATCGAGAGAGTATATTATAGTGTTCCAGCTCAATTTCTGGATAACATATTTTTGGAGGAATTAAATGATGATTTAAAGAATAATCATTAAGTATTTCATTTATTGTACCTACCCAGTGCAACTGTTTTCCATCCCTTCCTTCTTACATAGATTGTGTTAGGTACCTTTTTTTTTATTTTTTTTTTTAAGGATGGGAAATCATCAAATGACTCCTTCCGCTCTGGGCGAGGCGGAAGGGAGTGTCAGACTCTTACTGACTAAAACCCATCCGTGCTCCTCCTAATACCCTTTGCGTTCCAGGGCTGCGGCGTCTCTTTCGAACGGATTCCGCACCCCGGCAGGCACTGGCCCTAGCGGGCCCCGCCTCCCATAAATGAGCCACTCGTAAATGAGCGCGAGGGCTCTCGCCTCCAGATCCCATGGCGGCAGTCCAGCAAGGAGTTTCGCCGCCTCGCCAGAGACCGTACGGTTTCCACGGGCCAGCCGGATGGCCATAACCCTCTGGGACGCATTGAGGTAACGGGCAGGTCGCTTCCTCAAAGTAGGCGCCCAAATAGGCGTCCCATAAAGGGCCATGGACCGCACAACCCCCGCGTAATGCCTCCGGCAGGAGGCGTTTGCCCCCCTAGATTGGGCAGAAGCCGCTTGAAGGCAGCCCCGGCCCGCCCCAATCTGGGAGCCAAACATCGGAAATGCTCGACGAAGTTCCACCGGCTATCGAGGACGAGACCCAGTTATGTCATCGTCGACCCGACCTCGATGTGAACTCCTCCTACCGTTATTTGGGATCCCGATGGTGGCCTGTTCCGAGAACCATGGAAGCACATGGCTTCGGACTTGTGTAGGGCCACTTCGAGACCCAACTGCTGGATTCTCTCAATTATTGTCGCAACCCCGCGTGTCATAGCGTCGGCCGCCGCCTGGTGCGATCTACCGTGCGCCAGGACCAGCGTGTCGTCAGCGTAACAAACCACAGTGACTCCACTAGGGAGGACGGCGCGCAGCACTCAGTCGTAGCCGATGTCCCACAGGAGCGGCCCCAGAACCGAACCCTGTGGAACACCGCACGACATCTCGCGCCCCGGTTCCACTCTCTCAGGTGACCGGGGAGATTGTGTTACCTAGTACCTACTATACAATATATGACTTAGATACGATCTAGATATTACACTGAGTGATTATCAAGTAATGATTGCTTCCATTCTTAACATTTTAATGAAACGCAGGAATAAGATTTAAGCACAAACACACTCAAAATCTAAATCAACTAGACTTGGTGAGATGATTGCCTGCAGTAACTGGCCACCTGACATAGCTAAAATGTTACAGATTTTACACAAATGTACTTCAAGGGCAAAATCTCACTCTTTCCGAATGGCTTTTAAATCAAAATAGCTGGAATTTGTCCATGTGACACGAATTTTATAACAATATCTTCATAAACAAAAAAGAGAGAGTTCGTGGCAGATAATAACAGCCGCACGGGCCGATCTTCAAGGTAAAGCAAAGCTTGCCAAGGTTGGTCTGTGGATGGGTGACCATCTTAACATAGCGAATTTCCTCCGTGCCTCGGAAAGCACGTTAAGCCGTTGGTCCTGGCTGTCATTTGTACATTTTTGGCAGTCGTTACGAATAGTCAGAAGCCAGTTAATCAGACTCCAGTCTTGTGTCAGTTAATCAGTTAGTCAGTTAATGGGTTGTGGAGGTCTGGTAGGCAGCCGCTCTTCGTAAAACGCTGGTATTCAGCTAAATCCGGTTTGACTGGAAGCCCACCCCAATATAGTTGGGAAAAGGCTAGGCAGATGATGATGATCTTCATAAACAAAAAATCACATTTTCAATTTACCTACGTAATTTTTACACCACAAAATTTTACTCGAAAATTCTCTTATAATAATAATAATAATTAGATACTAATGTCCGCAGGGAGGTATGGCAGAGCAAGGAGCTTCACGGACGCTTTTATCGGGTCCTACATAGGCCCGATGTAGACTTCTTAGCGTCCGTAGCCTGGCTGCGTTTTGGTAACCTCTTTGGGGAAACCGAAGGTTTTGTCTGTGCAATTATGGACGAAGTTATGATGACTAATGACTACCGGAAATACATTGTGAAGGACGGTACGGCTGACATATGTCGGGCATGTCACCGGCCCGGGGAATCCATCCGCCACATTATTTCCCGTTGTTCTAGTCTGGCTAACGGAGACTATTTACACAAGCACAACCTTGTAGCCAGGATTATCCACCAGCAACTTGCTCTTAAATACAATCTTGTGGAATCGGAAGTACCGTACTATAGGTATGTGCCCGACCCAGTTCTCGAAAGTGGTAGTTGCACATTGTATTGGGATCGGTCTATCATCACTTCATCACTGACAGGACTATTGTTGCCAATAAGCCTGATATAGTGGTGATAGACCGACTAGAGCGTCGCGCAATGATTGTTGATATAGCAGTCCCTCATGACGAGAACCTCTTCTGAGTCTGAGAAAGAGAAACAAACGAAGTATCTTGACTGGGCTCGCGAGGTTGTCGACATGTGGGATGTGAACACAGCAGTCATTGTGCCGATAGTCGTGACGGCCAATGGCATAATTGCCAAGAGCCTCGACCAACATCTCAAGAGGCTCTCGTTGGGCAGCTGGATCAAGGGATTGATCCAGAAAGCTGTACTCCTGGACACGGCGCGTATAGTGAGGAGGTTCCTCTCTCAGGAGCCCTGACCACCGGTAGCTTGGACCCTGTTCCCGATAACGGTGGGCTCACAGAACAGAAAAAACAGTAGAAGTGCTAAGTAGGCGTGGCACGCGTGCCGATATTAAGCGGGGTTACGGGTACCTTAACCCAGTCGTGCACTAACATCACGACGAACCGATCGTCTCGCTCACTCTCGATATAAATTTATATTTTCTGAACCATGCCGTATTGTTCCATTTTGGAGTGCAAAAATGATAGTAGGAGAATAAATCTTAAAAATGGAGGTGCTTCATACCATCGCTAAGTACGATTTTATTTGTTTTCTAATAAAATCTTACCAAATTTGATTTTGCCAAAAACTTAAGTTCAAGTCTAGTTAAAATCCACCTTATCCCATTAGCATAGAGTTTATTTTACGTCGATTCAGTTACTGTTTCGATCTCGAAAGTTCTTCGCTATTCAAATAGTGATGTAGTCGGGTCGGATACTGGATGGATTGATATCGATAAAACATTTGTTTGTAGTTCGTCTAGTAATTTTATTTAAATCACTAAACATAACTTTAAAAATATTTTTAGGTTTCCCAAAGACGCTAAAGAAAAATGGATAGATGCACGATATTATGCTCCGAGCATTTTTTATAAAGCAAATTTTGATTTCAAATCAAAACCGTTCAAGTGCGAGTCGGACTCGCACACGAAGGGTTCCGTACCATGAACCTTAATATTTATTATTTGTTGTTATAGCGGCAATAGAAATACACTATCTGTGAAAATTTCAACTCTATCTATTATGGTTCTTGAGATACAACCCGCTGACAGACATACGGACGGATGCACGTACAGCGGAGGCTTAGTAATAGGGTTCCGTTGGTTACCCTTCGGGTACGGAACCCTAAAAAAGGCTATAGATACGCGAAAACTTTGTCTGCGTTAAGATTCTTTACACAATCTATGTAATAAAGAGTTCACGGAACTGAAGTGTAAACAACACCCATTTTTTTGTCGGCAGTCGAATAAGATAGGCATGATTTTTTAAGGCTTATGGTATGAAAAAAAATCTGGCCAAGTGCGAGTCGGACTCGCGTTCAAAGGGTTCCGAACCAATTTAATTTTAACAAAATAAAAAATGTATGATGTGTGTTATTTTTATTGATTAATGTGTAATAAGGTATATTTACGTACATAAAATAAAAACCTTTGAAATCATGTTTTTTTTTGTTTGTATCTACTTTTATACAATAAACTTGGAATATTTCGCATACGCTATTTTGAAAGTAGGACTTTATTAACAATGTATTACAAAGGAAACCCGAACTTATCCATTTTAAATGGGTAGCTTATTTCATAACGATTCCAACAACAAGTTACATGTATGGCTCCCATACAAAACTCCAACACCAAGCGAGTCACATTTGGAATTAATTTCGAAAAAAGTTATCTTATTTATCGATATCGACAATGTAAGTCCAAGTTCAACCGTGATCGAGTGGCAACTGTTACTACCCAAACATAGAATAATGAACCTTATTGTTATGTCATTTAAGTTTATAATTGCAACCATTGAAAATACCGCCATCTATGGTCGAATAGCGGAATTTACTCGTAAATTCAACCTAGAATGAATTCAGAAAACGATACGCCGTGAGTACTTTTCGCCTTAAAGCAAAATAAATCCTACGTGTAAGGCCGAAGGTATATTTTCAAATGTAGGTTCATTGACTTATTCTTGTTTTGACCAAAATTGAAACGACCAATCAATCGTATCCTTGATTTGTGGTGAATTATATGTTTATCGGTATAGTTGTGTGAGTGTGGCGACACAGGTTCTGATACAAATTTCGTCGCATAGCATTTCCACCTGTTTTTTCTGTTCCGTGGGTGGGCTACTATTTTTTTATATTTTTAAATGTTTTTTTAATATATTTTTTTAATAAAATATTTAAAAATGTGTTGTGTATAAAATGAATAAATGAAATAATAATAATATCTTTAATTCGGACCAAAAATCCATATTGTGTTAGTAAAACATACAAAAATAACTTATTGTCTAGTGTTAGTAAAAAATAACCTCCGCACAAGCTGCTGTACAATTGAAGAGCCGATGCTCTCGGCTACAGTTTTCAGGATGCTGTTCCGACTATCTCTCACTCTCCTCAGTAGCGACGCAGATTTTTTGCGTATAATTGCAAAGAACCCGTCGGTACGGGCTTGCGCAAACATTTCCGACGCGCTACAGTAACGAGGTAGCCTCAACAACATCCTGAAAGCATTGTTATATTGGACGCGCAGGACATCCAGCGATCTCTTAGCACAATTGACCCATAGACTGCCCGTGTACAAACTGGCAATAAGCCTTGAAAAGGGTTACTTTTACTTGGTCTGTACACCGTGCAAATCTACGGGACAACATATTGCTACGGACCGCTAGAGCCCTGCGCTCCCTCTCAATGTCCACATCGTCCCTGAGGTCAGCGGCAAGACAGTGTCCTAGGTACTTAAAAGTTGTCACCCTATTAATTGGTGACCCGTTCACCAGCAACTCAGGTCCTTCTCTACGGCGTTTGCCGCTGACCTCAAAGACCATGTATTCACATTTCTTAACATTATATTTTAATCCATGTGCGGCAGCGTAGGCCTCACACGTCTTAAGCATTTCTCTTATACAGGGCATCCCACGGCTATGCCACATGGAGGGAAAGTACGTTGAATATTGAACATGGAACATTTTACTGAAAGAAGACATTATTTTAATTTAAAAAACAATTTAAACTGCATTCATAGATTTTTAAATAATTACATGGTTGAACCGGGAATCGAACCCACTACACGAGAAAAAAATTACCCTGTTGCTTTATCATACCGATCGGAAGGTTTCATCATAAGGATTATTTTTGCTAAATAACATAGCGTCAGAAATAAAAAGAAGACCATGAATTTTATTTTCGTTCCCGAGATAAACATTGTTGACAGACAGACAACAAAGTGATCGTATAAGGATTCCGTTTTTTTCCTTTTGAGGCACGGTACCCTAAAAAACACATAATATATACATGGTTATTTGTAAAACACCAGCAACCTCTTAGGCGGTGAAAGTACACATGATTACAACTTTTACTTTGAGAAAACCCCGAAAATTCGAAAAAAATATCAGCTGTTTCACACAAAATACATTATTTTGCCAATGAAAATGTCTATATAAACGCGTATAGCCCTGTGTATATACGCGTATTTGGGGTGTATGGGGTCCGTTGCCATCTTAAAGACCCAAGCCAACCTCACCTGCTAGCGGTGCACCCTGCTGTCCAACGGACGAGGCTCTGGCGAACCTGGTTTCCCTCTTGCAGGGTTGTGGGGGTCAGACGGCTGGTCGCCCCACGTAAAACCAACTTCAGTCATATATGTATGGAGAGAAACAAGTTAGGTAAGGGTACTCGGTCTAGGGCGTCGCCGCATAACGACGCGCAGGCACATCGCCCTAAACCTGCGATAAGTGGGCTAGGGCTACCGTGTCAAGTACGGGCACGGCTAAAGAAGATAGTACCCAAGAAGAAGTTCCGCTTTGCCACCTGGAACATTGGCTCCCTAACCGGACGTTGCCAAGAACTCGCAGACGTCCTTGCGAAGCGTCGGGTCCAGTGCGCCTTCCTTCAGGAGACGCGCTGGAAGGGAAATAAGTCACGTGACATCGGGCAGGGGTACCGGCTAGTGTACACCGGATCACCAACGGGTAGGAACGGAGTGGCCGTGGTGCTGTCTAAGGACCTTCAGGATGGACTCCTTGAAGTAGACCGATGCAGCGACCGGTTGATGCGAGTTAGGGTGCTGTTCGAAGGGTCGGTAACGAACCTAATCAGCGCCTATGCTCCTCAGACTGGTTGCTGTGAGTCTGAAAAGGAGGCCTTCTGGGATGAGTTCGAGGACGTATTACGCGCTATCCCGAATTCCGAAGGTGTTTTGGTTGGGGGGGATCTCAACGGTCACGTAGGTCAGTTTGCTGGAGAGTATGGACGTGTTCACGGTGATTTTGGTTATGGCCAGCTAAACGCAGAGGGAGTCAATATACTTAGCACCTGCGCTGTGTCTGACCTAGCCATCGCGAACACATTCTTTCAGAAGAAGCCCCAGCATCTTATTACGTACCGTGGTGGTGCCTACTCAACCCAAATAGATTACCTGCTGGTGCGACGGTGCCACATTGGCAAGGTTACCAACTGCAAAGTCATCCCAGGCGAAAGCCTAACGGCTCAACACCGCCTCCTTGTCCTGGACTTTGCGGTTGTACCGAAGAAGAGTGTGACCGAGAAACGCAAACCCCGCACTAAGTGGTGGTTGCTTGATGGTCCTAGGCAGTCGGACTTCATCGCGGAGGTCGAGCATCTCAAGATCAGTGCTCCGCATGAGTCCGCTCAAGAGATCTGGAGTAGGATCCATTCAGCAATCACCGATGCGGGTAAGCGCTTCCTTGGCACTTCTCGTGGTGGCCGCACCATAGGAAAGGAGACGTGGTGGTGGGATGACGGGGTACAGGAGGCGACTCGGAAGAAGGTTTTATTTAAACAGTGGCAAGG
This sequence comes from Lacanobia oleracea, assembly GCA_950371165.1. Lineage (NCBI taxonomy): Eukaryota > Metazoa > Arthropoda > Insecta > Lepidoptera > Noctuidae > Lacanobia > Lacanobia oleracea. Next base: position 29,724,088 of record OX493388.1, on the reverse strand, counting down.
GTCCAACTCTCCGGATGACAGGGAGGCATATGGAGCGGCTAAGCGCGCTTGCAAAAAAGCTGTAGCCAGAGCCCGCAGCAAAAGTCTGGCGCCCTTATACGACAAGCTGGAAGCTGCGGAGGGGCAAAAGCTTATTTTTAAGCTGGCGCGTGGCCGGGAGAAAGCTACACGGGACATTAGCAAATGTCTTTGTGTAAGGGACGCCCAGGGTAAGCTGCTCTACGATGCCCCCTCTGTTAAGGAGAGATGGTGTACATACTTCGCGGAGCTGTCTAACAAACAGCAGCCCCATAACCTTCCTCCGGAACCGCCTCCAAACCTTGGGCTTATTTCCCCTATTTCCCCCGACGAAACCCGCATTGCTCTTCGCCACATGAAGAACCGGAAAGCGGTCGGGCCTGACAATGTGCCAATTGAAGTGTGGAAGGCGATGGGCCCACATGGTGTGGACCTTCTGACGGATCTTTTTAACCGCATCCTGATCACCAAGGAAATGCCGAACCAGTGGCGATTTAGCCTGATTATCCCTGTTTACAAAGGCAAAGGTAGCGTACAGGATTGTGGTAGCTACCGCGGTATCAAGATCATGTGCCACACCATGAAGCTCTTCGAGCGCATCATTGACACACGGCTCCGTAGCGAGTGTACTGTCTCTGAGTGTCAATATGGCTTCCGGGCGGGTAACAGCACCATGGACGCAGTGTTCGCCTTACGGAATCTGGCTGAGGCTTACAGAGAGAGAAGGAGAGCTTTGCATATGGCCTTTTTAGACCTGCAGAAGGCCTTCGACTGCATACCTCGGCAGTCCATCTGGTGGGCACTGCGCTTCAAGGGCGTTCCCGAGGCCTATATTGACATTATCAGAGACATGTACCGCGATTCCGTGTCCTCTGTCCAGACCGCTGTTGGCGAATCGAATGGCTTCCCAATATCTGTTGGCGTTCACCAAGGCTCGGCTCTTAGCCCGTTCTTGTTTAACGTAGTGCTCGATGTAGTTACGGAAAACATCCAAGATCAGCCTCCATGGCTAATGATGTATGCCGATGACATCGCCCTCGTTAATCAGAACAAAGACCATCTTGAGCGCAAAGTCAATATTTGGAAGGACACGCTTGAAAACGGTGGTCTGAGACTAAATGTGGCGAAGACTGAGTACATGTCCTGTGGCAGCACGGATACAAACACCATCCGAATAGGTTCGGACCTAATCAGAAAGTCCGATACGTTCAGGTACCTTGGATCCGTGCTGCACGAGTCTGGCATCGTGGACGACGATGTCCAAGCACGTATTGGCGCGGCTTGGGCGAAGTGGCGCGAGGTAACGGGCGTTGTATGCGACCGCAAAATGCCTCCGAAGCTCAAGGGGCAGATATATAAATGCATCATTCGGCCTGTCCTACTGTACGGGGGCGAGTGTTGGCCAGCACTAAGCAGACACACCCAGGAGCTTCGCGTCACGGAGATGAAGATGCTGAGGTGGATGAGTGGCGTAACGCGATCCGATCGCATACGCAACTCTTACATCCGAGGTAGTCTTGGTGTCCGTGACGTGGGGGAAAAACTGCAAGAGTGTCGTCTGCGATGGTATGGCCACATCATGCGCCGCCCTATGGAGTACGTTGGTCGGAGATGCATGAATATGGCTGTTCTTGGGGCTAGGCCCCGTGGTCGCCCTCGCAAGCGCTGGCTGGACGTCGTCAAGTCCGACATGAGAGCCAATGGCCTGACTGAGAAGGATGTTCAAGATCGGGCAAAGTGGAGGAAGCTAAGTAGGAAGGCGGACCCTGGCAATAGCCGGGATTAACGCCAGGTGGAAGAAGAAGAAGCCCTGTGTATATACGCGTCGACTTGAGAACCTCCTTCGTTTTTTCGTCGGTTAAAAAGCCTTTGACCATCCCGACCCTTTTACTCAAGTTAGAACGTATAGGGGCCAGCCATTTTTTTAAGCTCCCATACAACGTGGCAATGCCGCCAGTCTTGGGGTCACTTCCAGTCGACAGTAAGGCCTCGTTTACGGAGACGCGTGGCTTCGCGCGTCGCGTGCAGTGTGGCGTCTAGCGTTGCGTTGGACGTTTTTTGCGTTCACAAAGAGACGGCGCGTGCAGCGGTCCGCGTCTTCACACGCACAAAAACAAACATATGATTAAGTACGAATTCGTTCATGGAGCCGAGGGTCATGGCGCGTCGCGTGAAGTGTAGCTGCGGACGCGGCGGTGGACGCGGCGGTGGACGCGGCATTTACACACACATTTACACGTTTACACGTATTTACACGTTTGTTCGTTGTTACTATTCGAACAAGACTGCCCAGGACTCAAGAAAACTGGCGCTGCGCACGACGCTGCGACCGACGCCGCGCAAATAATGCTACATTTCAAACAAACGCGTGTAAAAACGCCTCTCCGTAAACGCTCTCATACAACGCCGTAAGTTTGAATTTAGTGCGGGTCGCGCCTCCGCACGCGACGCTCGAAGCCACGCGTCTCCAGAAACGAGGCCTTAGGAGTTTTATTATCTATTTAAAGTGAAGGTATATGGTGTGCGGGGATTAAGGTGGTTTCCGAATGAATTACTACAGGAATACTCAGTGCAAAAAAGAATTACTGTATTTGGTGTTGACAGCACGGTCTAAAATTAGCAAGTGACATTTTAACAGAAGACAATAACATAGCTCATTAAGCAAGTTGCTGCTGTGTGGCGATCAGGTGCTCCAACATGGCCCCGAGCGTTGAAACCAATGGTTTCAACCAGATTCTGAAGACAGGGGCAATGGGCAGATTCTGTTGAACGTCCGCCGAACGACTCCAGTTGACGTCTGAATGTCTGCGACACGAGCGGTGCCATCTGTTCCCGGGTGAACAGCCATAATCCGTCCAAATTTCCACTTCAGAGGAGGAAGATTATCTTCTTTAATCACGGCCAGGGAGTTTAGTCTTAGACCATCCTTGCAGGAACGCCATTTGGACCGCACTTGTAATTCTGCAACATACTCCGTGCTCCATCTGCTCCAGAAGTGTTGACGGAGTTGTTCAATCCTTTGGAAGCGAAAGAGATGGTTGGCAGAGTAATCCTGGTAGTCAGGTTGCGGCAAGGAAGTTAAAGGCCGCCCAACAAGATAATGTCCTGGTGTAAGCGATGTATAATCTGCAGGATCTGAAGACAACGGCGAAAGTGGACGAGAGTTCAAGACGGCTTCAATCTTTATTAGTGCGGTGTAAAGATCCTCGAAAGTCAAATTACAATTTCCAAACACTCTTTGAAGATGGTATTTTGTTAACTTGACAACCGCCTCCCAGAGTCCGCCGAAATGCGGGGTATATGCGGGGATAAAATGAAACCTTATCGTTCTCTGCATTTTCACCCAAGGACGGACTATTTATTTTTTTAAATTTAGAAAGGTCGTTGTACGCACCGAAAAATGAGGTACTATTATCCGAAAAAATATCAACAGGTTTACAAGCTAGTAAGTAATTATTGCTAGTTAAATCGCCAACAAGCTCCAAATGGATGGCCTTGGTTTTAAAACAAATAAAAATTGCGACATACACCTTTACTAGTCTACTAGTCTACATCCACGACCTTGACGGCTGGCACACAATCTACGCTCGTGCTCTCAAAGGGATAACCTGGACGAAGGCGTTTCTGTTGTAAGTTACCCATTAACGGAGGTTTTTTATTACCTTACCCTTCATACGATGACACAACACACTTATGATAACAGACCTTCGCCAAGTTGTGGCCTCCTATTGGCCAGTAAGATTCCCTAATGGAAGCTAGCAGTAGTTGTGTGCCAGCGTGCATCAGCCTGCGATGCTCGAAATGAAATAATAATTTTGTAAAATCATGAGTGGACTGTAATAAAAATAATCTTCCAAACAAAAAAAGAATCATCCAAATCGGCTGACAATTAGCGAAAATATCGCTGAACAAACATTTTTCATGGGATCTCATCATCAGATCTTAATTTATTCCTTCCATCATCAGCTCAGCAACATGAGATGATGATTACCAGGCACAAATATCTGAATTGCATTTGAAAGTTAATTAAACACATGAGATCCCATCCTCAGATTGTAAATTGGTGACAATTGGACCAATTGGGATTTCTTTTCAGATGAAACAAGAATTTTTCAAATCGGTTCATAAATGACGGAGTTATGAGGTAACAAACAAAAAAAAAATACAACCAAATTGAGAACCTCCTCCTTTTTTTGAAGACGGTTAAAATAGGGTTCTTTTATTGTGAGCAAAATTAGAATTATCGAGACGTCCTCCTACTCGCATTATACTGTTGTCGTCCAAAAAAACATTGAACTTTAGAAGGGCGCTCCCTTTAGGTAAGCTTTTATTTGTAATTCGTAATCGGGAAATGATTGAGACTGACTTTGAATAGTGACAACATTTAGTGCATCTTGTAAATCATCACGTGACAAATGATTGGTCTTTGGAGAAAGTTTTCTACATGACGTAATAAATCGCAATAAGTAAGCAACAGAACGTATAAGTCGTGAGCAGTGCCGTAAATAGGGCAACCGGTGCCCAGGCACAGGGCGTCCCTGGCGGCGTCAACGTTGTCTGCTATGCTGACGATACGCTGGTCCTGGCGCAGGGGAGGTCGCACCAGGCGGCGACCGACGCTATGACACGCGGGGTTGCGATAGTCGTTGAGAGGATCCGGCAGTTGGGTCTCGAGGTGGCCTTGCACAAGTCCGAAGCCATGTGCTTCCATGGTTCTCGGAACAGGCCACCATCGGGATCTCAAATAACGGTGGAAGGGGTTCACATCGGCGTCGGGTCGACGATGACGTATCTAGGTCTCGTCCTTGACAGCCGATGGAACTTCGTCGAACACTTCCGACGTTTGGCTCCCAGACTGGGACGAGCCGGGGCTGCCTTCAAGCGGCTTCTGCCCAATCTAGGGGGTCCAAATGCCTCCCGCCGGAAGCTTTACGCGGGGGTCGTGCCGTCCATGGCCCTTTATGGGGTGCCGGTATGGGCGCCTACTTTGAGGAAGCGACCTGCCCGTTACCTCAACGCGTCTCAGAGGGTCATGGCCATCCGGCTGGCCCGGGGATACCGCACGGTCACTGGCGAGGCGGCGAGCCTCCTTGCCGGACTGCCGCCATGAGATCTGGAGGCGAGAGCCCTCGCGCACATTTACGAGTGGCGCGTGGAGGCGCAACGCCGGAGCGAGACACCTCTGCCGCGGCAAATCGCAGCAAGGCGGATCCAGGCGATAAGTCCCCTCTTTGAGGAGTGGCTGGAGCGGCGCCACGGCGTCCTCACTTTCCGCCTGACACAGGTACTCACCGGACACGGTTGTTTCGGGAGATACCTGTTTCGGATTCGGCGGGAGGACGCGCCCGGGTGTCATCACTGCGAGGATCGCCCGGAGGACACGGTGGAGCATACGGTGGAGGTCTGCCCTGCTTGGGCGGAGCACCGCCGGGTCCTCGTCGAGGCGATCGGCGGTGGCGACCTCTCGCGACCGGCCTAGGTTCAATCTTTGGTCCGGAGCGAGGAGGCATGGGAAGCGATCACCTCCTTCTGCGAAGCAGTAATGCTAGCAAAGGAGGAGGCCGAACGTGTGAGAGAGAGGGAAACCGCCGCAACAGAAGAAGACGCCCCAGGCGTCGGGAGTCGCAGGACGATTCCCGGCCGCCGTAGGCGCGGGCCTGCGGACGGCGAGCAGTGGGTGGCTCGCCGTCTGATCAGAACTAGGCCCGGGTCGGCGGCGCGCTGCGATCCCAGCGCGCCTCAAAGAGATGTCAGCGTGGAAGACGGGGCCCGTTAGGGCAGGTGCCTGCTGGAGCTGCGGAATCTGTTCGAAAGAGGTGCCGTAGCCTTGGAACGCAAAGGGCACCAGGAGGAACACGGATGGGTTTTAGTCAGTAAGAGTCTGACACTCCCTCTTGCTTCACCCAGAGCGGGAGAAGTCATTTGATGATTTCCCATCTTTAAAAAAAAAAAAAAAGGCACAGGGCGTAGACTCTGGGGGCGCAAGAATGGCAAAAAAAAAGTCTGTGATTTTGACAAAACAAAACGCTCATTTGGCAAAAAAAAAGTCTGTGATTTTGACAAAACATCACGCTCATTTTTATTTGGCAGCTCACGAGTGTATTTGTGTTTATCGGAGTCAAGCGGCCGTCCCCGTAGGACGGAGACTACTAGATATTTCTTCCAAAATATTAGATTTTTATCATCCTGAATCCGCTACGCTCGCTCATCTGTTTTGCCCTCTTTCAGTGAATGAGCTTTCTTGCATCACTCCATATAGTTACTTCTATTTAAGTATAATGTTCAGAAGAAAATAAAACCTATCCGAGGTGGGATGCTAAATTTTTAACAATAATTACAAATTTAAGATAACGTGAAACGGAACGTGTTTTAATGCACCAATCAGCGTCTGGTGACGTCACTCGTGTTAGTTTATAGTCTAAGATCCCAGGGCTCCTAGATCTCGCAATATCAAAATATTTGAATAGAGTAGTGCCAGTGTAATTCGCGGTATAAGAACCAGGGCCCCTAGTCTGCTAATTTTTATAAATTCGTCATTCCAACACGATGCCATTGTCATTTTACTAAAAGTTCGTAATCTGCTAAATTCATAATGGTCCTTCACTGATCGGTCAGTGACATGTCAGTGGTCCTGGGCGCAGTGACTGGAAAAGCAATGACTACACAATTACGTTCTAATGGTAGGTCACTGATCGATGCAACTGTCAAAATTTTAGCAGATTACCGCATACGTCTGTCAGTCATTTGTCATTATGTACGAGATTACCATTTTATGCCATTTCGTTCAGTGGAGTGTCAGTGATTGATCATTGGAAAGCCATAATGACACTATTATGTTAGTAGATTACCAAACTTGTCAAAATCAACAATTATGAGATCAGTGATCGACCATTCTGACACTATTGTAATAGCAGACTTGGGGCCCTGATGAACGTACATTCAGTCAAAAAAGTATCGGGAATGGATGATTTGTTTATGGTTCCAAATTCAAATTTTTGTTTTTTTGTAGTTGTTAGATTGGCACAACTGTTTTCCATTTTGGCGCGGAGTTTGAGTTGCATCTGTTATTTACATTAAATACAGTGCTGGTTTTAGTAATATCATATATAGTGTGTATTGCGAATTTCATAATGGACAAAAATATCGAACAAAGAGTTTGTCTTATATTTTGCATCGCCAATGGAATTTCGTGTTCGGAGTCACTGAAAATGTTACAGAAGGCTTACGGTGAATCGACTTTATCAAAAACTCGTGCTTATGAGTGATTCAAAGCGTTCAAAAGCGGTCGAGATGTGATGGAAGATTTGCCTCGCTCTGGTAGGCCGTCAACGTCTGCAACTGAAGTTAACATCGCAAAAGTGAAGGAAATAGTGACTGAAAATCCCCATTCAACTCTGAGAGAGATAGCCGCCGAACTTTCTGTATCTCACGAGTCGATCCGTACCATTTTAACTAATCATTTGGGTATGAAACATGTTGCTGCTCGGCTAGTCCCAAAAGATCTGAATTTTCTCCAAAAACTCAATCGCATGAAAGTCGCTGAGGACATGCTAGAACGAGTCAGTTCGGACCCAACATTCATGAAACGCATTGTTACTGGTGACGAGACGTGGGTTTACGAGTTTGACATGCAAACTAGTCAACAAGCTTCGGAGTGGCGCCTTCCAACTGAACCGAAACCGAAAAAACCACGCCAAAGTCGATCAAAAGTCAAAGTCATGTTGACTGTTTTCTTTGACTATCGCGGTGTTGTGCACTCTGAATTCTTACCGGAAGGTCTAACGGTAAATAAAGAATATTATTTGAGCGTTATGCGGCGTTTAAGAGAGCAAATTCGACGAAAAAGGCCAGATTTGTGGAAAGAAAATTCTTGGATTTTGCACCACGACAATGCGCCTTCGCACAAGGCTATCATTGTGAACGAATTTTTAACCAAACACTCAACAAATACCATCCAGCAACCACCATATTCACCAGATATGGCTCCTGCTGACTTTTTTCTTTTTCCTAAACTCAAATTACCACTTCGTGGCACCCGTTTTCAATCGATAGAAGACATAAAGGAGAATTCGCGGCGAGAACTGAACTCAATTCCGGAAGCAGCGTTTAAAAAATGTTTTGATGAATGGATTATTCGTTGGCGCCAGTGTATCGTTTCTAAAGGAGCATACTTTGAAGGTGATAAAATAAATTTGGATGAATAACAGACATTTTGTGTATTATTGATCTTTTTCCGGTACTTTCTTGACAGAGTAGTAGGTATCTACAAAAAAATCAAAAAAAGTTTTTTTTCATAAAACGGTTCACAATATAGTCCTTTATGAATTGCCAAAACGACGTAACGGTAAAGTCAGTATTTATCAAATTCCAAAAAAACTAAATGCTTAAGAATCATTTTCAATGGAACCAGAAAAACGTATTCTGAATACCGTTTAAATAGTTCTAATTATCTTCCTACCTCTTTAGAGCTATAGGAACGTATTTCTAAAAACATTATTTTTATTCTTAGAATATAGTTTGTTTGGCAATATTATACAAACCATAAGAACGTAAAAGCTTATACGTTGTTTTGGTCGTTACAAAATTTTGTTTTGATGCTTAGTTTAAAGAGCCAGTGTAACGTTTGTGTATTTACGTTTTATTGGCACAAACATTTTTGTTACGAGTATAATACAAGTCAATGGCCAAAACGATGTATTACGATTTACGTTTTTGGTGGCAGTACTATTTTGTTTGATTAGTATTATAGTCCATTGACAAAATATAAAATTACGTTAGTTTGGCATCTAAAAGTTGATGTAAGGTCTCAACGAGTTGAAACACGCAGTGCGGGGAGCCCCCTGATTTGAAGTTAGGAGAATACTATTTTTTTGTTTTTACTTCGTAATCGTGATTTTAAGTGACAATAATACAGTGATTCAATAAAATGAAGAAAACAATAGAAATTGGAAGATTTTGGAATTTAAACGTGCTGTTCAGGGTTCGATTCCCAGGTAAGGTTAAGTGTAACAGAGTTTGAGCTCGGATAATACTAATAGTAATAATGTGTTATTTGTATTATAAAATGTGTAATTTACGATTTAAATTTGCTAATGTTATAAAACCAAACCCTTTTTACTCATTAGGGTCAATATTAAGTACCTATACTTACAGCAATGATATTATTTACTTTACAGTTAAATAATTTTGTTTTGTTTTGTCTCAGGAACCAACTCATTTAATCGAGACCATCTGCAATGCTGCTGTTGATGAAATCAACAATTGCTTAAGCCCTTGTCCTCAACTATTCTTTAGTAAATTAACGACAACTTTAGAAAATGAATTTCTCTCTGTTTTTGGTGAACCTGGACCGTCACCCTCAAAATTATTGACAATTATTGAAAATGTGTCACTTATTGATTTAAATGACGATTTGTTTTTATCACATTCGAGCAATGATGGCGAGCACCAGATGAATGTATCTTGTCATCAAGTGATTTTTTAATTTCGGAAACAAGAAATAATGTTCAAATAAATGATGTTATGGCCCAAAACATTCCTCATTCTAGTAATACTCTAAATACAAACATAGCTGGGGTTGAGTCTGTCATACCTGGTCTTCAAAATCGGAAACGCAAGCGCAGAGGTCAAGCGGAGCCCAAGGAATGGAAGAAGAATTTGAGAAAAAACAGAAGACAAAAAGGTGAACCTTACCTCTCCAGTCATCATCATCTGCCTAGCCTTTTCCCAACTATATTGGGGTCGGCTTCCAGTCAAACCGGATTCAGCTGAATACCAGTATTTTACGTGAAGCGGCTGCCTACCAGACCTCCACAACCCATTAAACGGGTAACACGGTATTTCTTGGCAAGACTGGAGTCAGATTTACTGGCTTCTGACAATCCGTAACGACTGCCAAAGATTTATAAATGACAGCCGGGACCAACGGCTTAACGTGCTTTCCGAGGCACGGAGGAAACTCGGTATGTTAAGATGGTCACCCATCCACAGACCTTACCTCTCCAGTAAAGGTGTTTTAAAACCAGGAATGCTGGATTTTGAGACAGAAAAGCGTAACGTTTTCTGTTATTGCTGGCACGAAGGTATTGGATAAAAAGGGGCTATGGAAATCTGGGTTTGTTGAAATATCTGAAAACCAACGCTGATGGTAGACATTTATGTCAGATACTTGTGCGAGCCAATGTCGTAATGTATATATATCAGCTCTACTACTGTACTGCATTGAAGCTTTCAATATACCAGAGATTAACAAAAAGTATTTTGAACCTGGGCACAGTCGAATGGAAGCAGATAACATCCACGCAACTATTGAACTGGCTAAGAAGAATATACCTTTATTTCATCCATCTGGATTCTATACAATTATAAGAAAAGCTTCCCGAAAAAAACCATATGACGTCCATGAAATGGGAGCAGAAGACTTATTAGATATTAAATACCTAAAAACTATATTAGTTAAGAATGCTAAGGTGGTGTAACAAATTGTGTTGAAAAATGCATAAGACAAACCCTTACCCATTTCTAGTGAGAAGTATGACGATTTACTCGTACAAGACTTATGCAGACAAGGCATCATAACAACGCAATACCATGATTTTTATAAAGGGCTTTCAGTTGGAACTCCAACAACAGGTGACGAAGATAATTAATATTTTTCTAAACGCTGATATGCTGATTACAGGTTTTATTATTTAAATGTACTATTTCAGGAGTAAATAAAGATTATTGATTTATTACCTATTTTATTACTCATTTTATCACTACATAGACATAATAAAACTTAACTTCACAAATGACGTATCTAAAGACTAGTTAGTCATTGTAATAGTGTAAGATCTGATCGCTATCTCCACTGAGAATTGAGATCCTATTCACAAGAATCTTTTGGACGTAGTTTATTTACTAAGTATAAAAAGAAAACTGCAAAATGACCTCCTATAGAATTTTGAAATATGTCATACCTACAAACATCACTAAAAAAAATTGCCCATTGGATGGAGCTAGCAGATACTTATTATGCGTAGGTACTTTGAAATTCGCGGTGTAAGAGTCAGATAAACGTATCTATATTTTCTCAATTTTACAGGAAAGCAAAAATACTGTGAAAATTCGGCTCTTTAAACTTTACCTAGCTTTTTAATACAGATAAAATAATAGTATGGAAAAAAAACATGCTATGTATTGCCATACTCTTAGAGCTTTGAAAAAAATAGAAATTATTTATTTATACAGAGTTGATACGACAGAGGGGCATTCAATTAAACTACGTATACTACGTGTAATTGTATTTACCTATGAGGCATACACTTCACCCTTAATGTACCCCCACAAAAAGAAATCCATGGGAGTGAGGTCCGGAGATACTAATACTAAATAATAATAATCCCAAGTTACGTGTCCTCTCACAATAAAAGAAAGAAATACTGTCTTAAACTTATTTAGTGTCCTATCACAATAACAAAATAAAATCACAATTGTTTGCGCGCGAATTCCACAAACCGTACGTTCCGAAAAGACAGCGTCGGCGCACTGAAAAAACAAGGAGGCCCCACTTACCGATCGCAAAAAACAAGGATGCAACAAACTGACCTATCTGTGTTTCTTTCGCTCTCTCTATGTTAGTGTGATGTAGTAGATAAGTATATTATATTCTACCTGTGTGAGTACTCTATAAAACATATTGACACACCAAATATAATCAGTATTTACTCGGCATCTGAGATGTTTCATTCTCCTTAGTCCCGTCCTTATATGGCGACCCTGCCACTTGAGCGAACATTTGTCAATCATGTGCGCATTTAATCATAATCGTTCTCTGAGCGAGTGTCATCGAGTTGGAAACCCATTGAGTCATCATGTGACAGTCGAAAGTGCAGAATGAAGAAGTTTTTGTTAACCAGAACAGTGCCTTTGGGAGCCACAACTCAGCCACCATAGAGGAGCTCAAGTTCCATTTATCCACAATAAGCGTTGTGGTTATGATCATATGTACGCTGTTACTACTAGGAGTTGCCTATATGTTATATAGACTGTACAAAAAGTGCCATCAGTCTTGGATGAGGGAGCAGTTAACGAGACATATTTTACGGCGAATCGGCGATCAACTAATCGGACCAGGTATTAGCGAGATCCAAAAGTTGCATGTGAGGGGTGCAGCTATCGGTCTGGCGACATCAGCAAGGACATTCCGGATCAATAGAAAGTGCGGGAAATCTACGATTTACACATAAGTTTCAGTGCGTATAGTGTCTATCAATGATAATTGTAATAATCCTATTAATGACTGTAATTAATAGTAATGTATGAACATTTATCCCATTTAAATAGTGAGCTAAATAAGATAAGAACATATTTAGTGAAAATCGGCCCAGGTAGACGACAGGGTGAAGTAATATTGAGAAAAATTAAAGAAGCTGATAATATAGTAAGTCTCTTTAACACTGATTTGGACAAAATACACTGGTCAGCAAATAAACCGAGCCACCCGCTCATCCACCTAGGAACTCTGATTCGATTTTCTCAAAAAGTTTAAAACTTACAACTATCAAACTACAAAAAGTGCGTTTCATGGTAATTAAAATGACTACAAATTAATTTGAAAGTACCGTCAACTCACATTGTAATCAAGCAACAAACACAATGCTAACGATTTGCTCTGTTTTCACCAGAGTTTGAAATTAGCGTTCTTTTTCTCTACAATGAGGGTTAGTCGGATATTTCTTATCATTTCTTTAGTTTTTGTCCATCGTTTGCTCAGATGCGTGTGTTTTGCTACTTTTTTCGATTAATAATGGATACAACACCTCAGGAAGCAGCTCAAGCTGTAGTATTACTTCAAGCAGGCATTGCGCAACGTGAAGTCGCTCGAAGGCTTCGAATCAGCAGATCTTCGGTGCAACGAGTTTCCAAACGATACCTAGAGACTGGAGCATTCGATCGCCGTCCAGGTACGGGCAGACCTAGGGCTACATCAGCAGCAGATGATCGTTATATCCACCTTACTGTTCTGCGAAATCGCCACCTCAACGCAGTTCAAGTCCAACAAAGTCTGCGTGACGAACGCCAAGTGGTCATAAGTTCAGATACCGTCAGAAGGAGACTTGCTGAACGGAATCTGACCCCAAAAAGAGCTGCAACAGGCCCAGCATTAACGGTAGCACACCGTCGAGCACGACTTGAATTTGGTCGAGAGCATAGGGATTGAAAATTAGAGCAGTGGAGTAATGTACTCTTCACTGATGAGACCAGGGTGAGTCTACATGGAAGTGATCGACGTCAGAGTATATCGTCGCCCTGGAGAACGTTATTCTCAGTGTTGCATCGAGGAAACTGTTGCTTATGGAGGAGGATCTGTAATGGTCTGGGGCGGCATCTCGTTAACAGCACATACAGCGTTAGTTTTCATCGAACCGACGGGCCGTACACGTGGACTGACTTCTCATCGCTACATTACTAAAATCCTCGCAGACCATGTGGTACCTTACGCAGGATATATCGGACAGGATATGCAATTGATGCATGATAATGCACGGCCTCATGTTGCTCATGTGGTGCCCCAGTATCTACGCGACGTCAGCATTCGTACGATGGACTGGCCAGCTCGAAGCCCGGACTTGAATCCGATAGAACACTTATGGGATGAGCTGAAACGTCGGGTTCGAGCCCGGGTACCTGCTCCAACAAGGCTTCCAGAGCTGCGAATCGCAATTGAAGAGGAGTGGAATACAATTCCTCAAGATTTTATCGTCAGGCTCGTAAGGTCGATGAATACAAGGATGCTGGCAGTTATCCGAGCAAGGGGAGGGAATACGGAATATTGATCAAAAACTTTTTTTTGATTTTATCTTTGTTTTTGGCTTGTAATTTTTTTTTTTCACTTTATCATTACTAACGATTGTCACGACTGGAAAACGACTCTTCTTTGTAAAATCTTTAATAAACACTGAAATATTGATTAAACCCAATGAGTTTCCTTTCATTTTAATCACCATGAAACGCACTTTCTGTAGGTACAACTTTGATAATTGTAGGTTTTTTAGTTTTTGAGAAAATCGAATTAGAGTGCCTAGGTAGCGGGTGGCTCGGTTTATTTGCTGTCCAGTGTAGAACAATTAAGATCTAGTTTAAAAGAAGACGAATGTATAAAAATTGAAAAATTTCAAAACATCTTTCTTTAGTTTAGCGAGGAGAGTCCTAATAAGATAGAAATCATGGCTAAGTTTGAGTTAAAAATCGCGTTGAGCTTATTACCGATGACGAGACAAGTGTGAAACAACTTATTGACGGAATAGAATATTATCAATCAGAGCTCGATCAAGAAGGTCAGACTAAATTAATCAAGTTTGTTTTAAAAAGTCGACTTTCACAGGCGGCCAAGTTGAAGCTAAATAATACATATGATAGTGTGGATAGTCTGATTAAGGCAATTAAATCGCAATTGCTGCCTAAAAAGTCAGCAACGGCTTTACAGCATAAATTACTTAACTTTAGACAAAATGGTCTTTCAGTAAACGAGTTCGGAAAGCAAATTACCGATTTGTTTGTAAACCTGACGATTACTCAATCCGAAGGGAATGAGGCCAGTTATAATGTGCTAAGACCTATAAACGAAAAACAAGCCATAAAAAGCTTTGCAGATGGGTTGAGGAGTCGTCGGTTGAGTACCATAATATCGGCAAGAAATTTCACAAGTTTGAGTGATGCTGTTCAGGCAGCAATAGACGAGGAGGTTTCATACCCGTCCACGTCAGCTGATATCTTGACTATGCGCCGTAATAACTTCTATCAATACAGGAATTACAGAGGTTAGTACAGGAATTTCAGAGGTGAATCATCAGGACGAGGACCAGCGCGAGCGCAGTCCCGGGATGACCTACAACGCCATGACAGCAGCTCGGGAGGTGATCAAGGCAGAGGCCGTGATCGTGCGGTCCGATCGTCTCGAGGAACCAGAGGTAGGACATTTTATAATCATACAAAAAACTCACAAGTGCAGCAGCAGCAAATGCATATTTTGGCAGAATCAGATTCGCACGAAAATCAGACACAGTCTGAAGAACCCGAAATACCTGACAAGTTTTTTCGTGAATAACAATCTAATTATGTCATGTAATAGCATATGTCATATAAAATAAACTTAAGAAGAATGTTTATGGACACTCGTGCCTAATTGACACCGGTGCATCAATTTCAGCCATCAAAAAGGAACATGTACTCAAACTAAATATTCCTCGACTATTTGTCATATATACATATACATTTTCTACACATCCGCAGATAAGACATACTTGTGGAATCTAAAACGAAGAAGTATAGATAACAGATCGTCCTATACAGTGCGCCCGACCATCTGTAGGTCATTCAAGGACACTCCCGTCATACTCGTAATAGGACAAATTGCGTTAGACAACACGAAGTTTGGTCGTGCTACTCGACTCACGTAATATTCCGTGATGCGGAATTAGGGCACAAATGATTTATTAATTTTTGTCCTATGACCGAGTGACTCGTATTCTATCAAAAAGTCATGATATATTTTATTAAAGTCTGGCCTAACCTTTAATCTACGCTCCAAAGACAGTAAACAACGAACAAAGCTGTTTTAAAAGAATTACCTAGAACTGAAGGAACTTTCTTAAGGTGTATGCGAACACAAAAACGACCATCAACAATCGCGTCATAGCTATTTTTTTAACAAAATTAAAGTAAGAATTAGAAGATCGCATTCACCTCCTCTAATTGCCACAACTTTGACAATTCTGTTCTAAGCAATTTTAAGTCACTGTCGCCATCGGAATTAATTTTAGAAAAATTACACTTTACGCCATTAGATAGCAGTGACGTACAATTTAGAATAATAGGGCCGGAAACTATCCATCCTAAACGAGTTTTACGTAATACTGGTTTCCGGTAGGTACCTAACTTTATACTTTGTGATCCTAACAACTCCCAAAAGAGGTCAGCACCGATTAATAAATCAATATTAGCGGGATTATAAAAAGTGGGATCAGCTAAAATAATATTCGACAGAAATCATAAATGTTTATTTTACGGCACGGTATGTTACTTGTAATATGTAATATATGGCAGAACAAAACAATGAAGTTCGAACGTAAAACTATCGTCTAACGACGTGTTTTGCCTAGTGCCTACGTGCGAAGTGGTTCATGCCAACAATAGATTTATTTGGGTGCGTCTCATATCACATGTATAAAGTTATCTGCACTAATATTATAAAGAGGAAAGATTTATTTGTTTGTATGTTTGTTTGTTTGAATTGAATAGGCTCCGAAACTACTGAACCGATTTGCAAAATTCTTTCACCATTAGAATCGTAAATTCTCCCAGATGAACATTGGCTATAGAAAATTTTCAATAAAGTTAGGGATCCGTATGAAAACTTCGATAATGTAACCCAAGGTGTGAAAAAAAATACCAAAAAAGTTTCTTATATCGCGTACGCTGCGGAAACTATTGACAATAGAGCAAAGTGATGTACTACAGTTTTGTAGAAGACATCAATATCTACAAAAAAGACCGCGAGGGTATATGTCTAACTATTATGGTTAAGTCACAATGACTGCTTTTTGTTCAAATTATTCAATCAAAACCCGGGTGAAATGGAATAGTGGTGATTTTAGTATCATGATGTTAAACCTTATCTATTTAAATTGTTTAATAATTAAGCCTATTATGTACAAGTAAATTATTCAAATCGGACCTTTCGTTCAAAAGTTATGATCGGTATTAAAATACGTATGAAAAATGTTGCAGTTTGAACTGCCGTCGCGCGTCGTCGGCGTCGTTTAGTCTATTAATAAGTAATTTACACGGGGAGATGAAGTTCGTGGAATAATAACCAAACCCGCGCGAACGAAGTCGCGGCCGAAGTGCTAGTTTGGTATATTTTCATACTTATAAGATATAATAAACGTGATATTCTATATAATTTCTTTACACTTAACATTTATATCTCACTAATCTAATCTAACTATGTATAATTATATTATAAACTAGTTGACCTGCGCAACTTCGTGTGCGTCACAAATTTCATTACTGCTCCGCTCCTCTTGGTCTTAGCGTGGTGATATATAGCCTGCATGTAGTCTTCCTCGATAAATCGGCTATCTAATACTGAAAGATTTTTTTAAATCGGACCAGTAGTTCCTGAGATTAGCGCGTTCAAGTAAACAAACAAACTCTTCAGCTTGATATATTAGTATAAGATGCGAATGATTGGATGGATGTTTGTTACTCAATCACGCCAAAACGGCTAAACGGATCTGGATGAAATTTGGAACAGAGATAGATTAGTCTGGAATAGCAAATACTTAGGCTACTTTTCTTCCCGGGAGTATGTTCTCTAGGGATCACGCGGTCACGCTGGCAGAAGCTAGTATACCTACTCTAAAACCTACTTTGTATAATGTTATTGGATTTAATATTTATGTAATCGAAAATCATTTGGTCTATCGTTTTTAAAATAAATATTGTCTTAAAAATTCAATATGTTGTGCTACAAAAGTAAGTGCTGCAAAACCGACTCCTACGTGGAGTCTTCTCTGCCCTAACCCTTGAGTCTTATTTAAGCCCGCGTAGGCGCGGAGGGGCGAGACGGCCCCCGTACTGAGAAGCAGGTGGTTTTAACCGGCTTTGGTGGTTTGGCCGCGGCTGAGGCTGGCTGGCAAAGGTCAGCAAGCCGACGCTGCGGTGGTGAGCGATGAGACCATCTGCGACGATAAGCTCGCGTGAGGCTGCCGGAGCCCCGCAGCGCCGGAGCCGTGACAGAAACCATGCATGCTGCATGTTGCATGCTACATGCATGATTTGCAGGTGATAATCAGTTATTAGGTAGGTACATCTACTCTTGCAACTAATAATGATATTAATTTGTTAAGCTAACTACAGGCTTCGACTTATTAATATTTATAAAGACCATATTAAATAATTGACTTTGTTTCCGTCATCGCTGACATAGACTAGAGTAAAATTATCATATTAGACTAAATAGGTTCTATCAATAATAATAAATAAATAAATGACATTCTATTCAATTAATAATAATATATAAATGACATCCTATCCTATTGGTAATAAATGAATAAAATACTATCCGATTAATAATAATAAATAAATAAATAAATAAACAATCTATTAATAATAAAAATAAATAAATCACATCCTATTCAAATAATGTACTTAATTGCATACAAGTTGGACAGGAAATAATAAACTTTTATAAATTATTTAAAGCGCTCTTCCTCTCTCCTAATTATTCAAAGTTTTGCTGTGCCCGACAGGGTCCATAATTGCTTCTATGTATTTATTTTTACCACCTGTATTTTAACATTATGGATTGCAATAAACGATTTGAGATTTGAGGTTTTATGTTTTTTAGTGGTATGTCTAACGATTTTATATTCAATGAATGTTATGCTTATAAAAATTAGTTATTTTAAAATCACATCAATCGTTGATTATATTAGCTGATTATTATACCAAACAAAAATATAGATTCAGTTGTTATATCTTGTAAATATTAGAGATTTTGTAATTATTTATCATATATTACTTACTTACCCGATTTATTTATTTCTATTGTTTTTTAACTGAGTTGTTTACATAACCTGATCGTAATAAATGAAGAGGTACTGCCGCTATCTAAAATCGCGCGAGCGACGTGCGACCGCGACCCACTGCTTTGTATGAATTACTATAAAACATTTACGAGTGCACGCGACTGAGTCGCGCGACTAATGGGTGTGGCCTGCGAGCGACTGCACGACCGCGACGCTGTCGCGCCGGAAGCAGTGTGGTCGCGCGACATAGCCGAAAAGCATGTGTGATGGAAGACTCAAATCAAATAAATTAAACATCATGAGATAATATTTGGAAATCATCATCTGCCTAGCCTTTTCCCAACTTTATTGGGGTCAGCTTCCAGTCAAACCGGATTTAGCTGAATACCAGCATTTTACGAGGAGCGGCTGCCTACCAGACCTCCACAACCCATTAACTGGGTAACACGGTACTTCATGGCAAGATTGGAGTCAGATTAACAGGCTTCTGACTATGCGTAACGACTGCCAAAGATCTACAAATGACAGCCGGGACCAACGGCTTAACGTGCTTTCCGAGGCACGGAGAAAACTCGGTATGTTAAGATGGTCACCCATCCACAGACCAACCTTGGCATGCGTTGCTTAAGGTGAATGCTCCAGGGTAGCCCGCGAAATTCAAATATTTTTATGTTTTTTGCAAGTAGTTCATGTAGTTCGAAAGAACAAATATTTCAGAAATAATCATTCTTTCGAACTACATGAACTTAGAGGGCTATATTGATGATTAAAATAGTTATAATTCATTAGATAAATACGCGTTACGGTCGCGGATCGCATTTGGTCCACATACAGCTTCACACTGACCGGCAAATTGCAAAAAACATAAAAATATTTGAATTTCGCGGGCTACCCTGGAGCATTCACCTTAACCTTAAAGATCGACCCGTGCGGCCGTTATTATCTAGACACGAGCTCCTCCATAATATATTTGGAACTAAAATCTAAAATTTCATATGAAATGGTTTCATAATAATGTCAATGCTCAAGGGCCAACGCTTTACCGACTTTAAAGCTAGTAACATCTAGCTACGCAAGTGCACCAGTCCAGTGCAGTGCCTGAACAGTGTTCAGGTTCCGGCTCACCAGTCCAGTGCAGTGCCTGAACAGTGTTCAGGTTCCGGCTCACCAGTCCAGTGCAGTGCCTGAACAGTGTTCAGGTTCCGGCTCACCAGTCCAGTGCAGTGCCTGAACAGTGTTCAGGTTCCGGCTCACCAGTCCAGTGCAGTGCCTGAACAGTGTTCAGGTTCCGGCTCACCAGTCCAGTGCAGTGCCTGAACAGTGTTCAGGTTCCGGCTCACCAGTCCAGTGCAGTGCCTGAACAGTGTTCAGGTTCCGGCTCACCAGTCCAGTCCAGTGCAGTGCCTGAACAGTGTTCAGGTTCCGGCTCGCTGAGCGCCGGCTCGTCTGGTCGCGGTCGCCATGATCGGAACTGTACCTTTACATTTAGGGCATATCTTAGGAGCTAATTCAGAGCTACAATTATTAGGGGATTATGTGGACACCATAGACTTAACCTTTGGGCTTGATTTAGCTGGCGTTTGGCAATGATTATTGCGACTTAGTTCAAAGTTCTTGATCGTGCTGTCTTTGTCCATCCTACCTTTAAACTCCACCCACTCACGATAATTCCTGTGATCAATCTTGCGAGTACAATATGAATCAAAGTGTGTTTCAATGTTGAACAGGTTCACCTAACGACTCTAATGTTCGCAAATTTTATTTAAGTTATCGATTAAACTCCTTATTGCAACGGAAGATTCCTTTGATATAGACTCGACAATAAACAATGCGGATACATGATTTTGCACCAATAATACTTTGTTGTCAAATCGATCACATATCAGCTTCCACGGCACAAGTGATTGCTCAAAGAAAACTCAATCGATTTGATTACTACTGCAGCAGTTCCCTCAAGAGATGCTCTCAAGTTATGGAACTTATTGATTTCGTCAATGTCATCATTACAATTAATTAGGCTAATTTAGGTGTCTCGAAATTCTAGCCAATTAGAATATAATCCGCTAAACTTTGGCAACCGAATTGTTGGCAACTTAACTGGCTTGTGCATACACATACTAGCATGTGTACATTTACAGTTTCCATCGATTCTCTATCCTTATTAAATCCACTAAGAATATTTTGAGCTCTAGACAAGGATTTATAATAAATAGACTCGAATTCAGAACGCTCAGAACATTGTCATTTGAGATCATCTACGTTGCATTCCAGACTTAACTGTACCTCATCATACTGCTCGTACGACTCGATCTTGCCCATCCGCAACAAAATTCAGATTCAATTCAGAAACATCACAGTTTGGCGTATTCTTTGTCCTTGAGTGAGTGCAGAAAATTGATGAACGCAGTCAAACGACACTTGAAGCTGCCTCGCTTTTTAATTAAATCCCTTTCCTCGGACATGCTGGGAGATCAGTGTCGTCAACCTGAAATTGGTACAGGATTACAATTATAAAGACGAACAATATGACTATACACGCCTACAGCTGTTTTTATACCTGAGTGCTATTGCAGAACAACATAAACCTAATTATGTAACTAACTACCTTCCAAGTGTACGGTACAATCCAGATCCAATCTTACTGTGTGTAAAACTGTTTCGCTAACCCAGTAATAAAATTGTACACAACTAAACACTAATCACTGTTGAATACATACTCGTAAAAGGATAACTTTACTTTTAACTTAACTATGGCTTGCATTAATACCAAACACTCTCAACTATAGTTTGTATTAGGTCAAGATACCTGCTACTAATGAACAACTACTGCTAAGAAGTTACGTTCATTAGTTACAGCTTTACAACTTAAGTTTAATTGTTGTAGCAAACAAGCTAACTATATGTAATAGTTACTTAACTTTGCTGATTAATAAATACTAATTACAATGCAACAAGTACCTAATGATTATCATCTAACACAATACAGTCGGTAATACAATGAAATAACACTTACCTTTTTATGGTGGAGGTACGAGTAGTATAAGTGAAAGTAAATATTCACTTATACTACCTGAGTGTCGGGTGACGATATTAGACTTAGATTATTAACTGTAAGGCCGTACACCGCTAATAGCTTGCTCGAGATCACTCCAATTCACCGCCGATTGACCTCCACGGCACGTGGATAATTTATTCCTTAATTCCTTGACTCCGACCGCTGCTCTTCTTCAAAATATACTTTATCCAGCTTGTTATGGATCATATCCGGCTCCGAAGAACCATGGTTTCCGAATGAATTACTACAGGAATACTCAGTGCAAAAAATAATTACTGTATTTGGTGTTAACAGCACAGTCTAAAATTAGCAAGTGACATTTAAAAAAAAGACAATAACAAATTGCTCAATAAGCGAGTTGCTGCTAAGTGGCGATCAGGCGCTCCAACATATGATTTGTTATTTAAATACTACTACCTAACAAACCGTTCACATTTTGTGACTATGGACAATTATAATAGCTAAACAGTTACTATCGAATACAGCGTGCCGCAAGGAAGTATTTTACGGCCCCTTCCTCGTATTCATCAAAGAGCTCTGCAACCTAGATATGCCAAATGCCCAAATAGTCTTAAGCTACTGCAATAACTTTACAGCTAACTCAAGGTTGGAACTACAGTCAATTGCTCAAAAAGGATTTAACTCCACACTAGGATGGCTTTACACACATTTCTTGACCCTAAATACCACTAAAACTTTTTTTTTACCTTCTCAATAAACAAAATCTCGCAACCAAATCCCTGTATTTCCCAAAAAGCTCACTCGTGTTGTTTAATGTCGCAGCAGGCCTGCTAGTGCTCATCACTCACTCCAGTAGATCAAATAAAATATCTTGGCATTATCATTGACCAACACTTAAGGACATTGACCGGTTCTGGGCTATATGCTGCCCAGACATGGGAGTACTTCCAAATGGTTACTTGCATTAATTTATATCTAAAAAAAAATCGGCACGACGGTTATTAAGGGTGCCGAACATCCGTAAAAACGGAACCCGTACAGGATCACTCGGGTGTCTGTCTGTCTGTCTGTCCGTCTATCACAGCCAGTTTTCTCTCTCTAATCTACTGGACCGATTCTGTTGGAATTTGATATATTTTATTTTAATTTTTTGATGGGTTTGTTCTTGACTCTAGTCTAGGTCAGAGATGACAGACACAAAGTCTACGGTGTAGCGAGCTTACCCAGGAGGAGCCCGTTCACTCTAACTTTGAAGATATTAGGGTTGTAAGCGTTTGGAAACGCAGACGCAGACAGCGAGCTCCACTCCTTTGCTTGCACTATAAAAGACGTTTGGAAACGCTTAGTGCGAATTGGTGTAATAGCAACAAGGTAGGGATGGTAAGATGCAGTGCGTCTGGATGTCCGATGGTAGAAGGGGGCAGGTGGGATGAGGTCGTGGAGTTCTTGGGCACACTCACCGAAGTATGTTTCCAAAAGCTTACAACCCTAATCTCTTCAAAGTTAGAGTGAACAGGCTCCTTCTGAGTAGGCTCGCTCCATGCTAGACTTTGTCTCTGTCATCTCTGACATAGAACAGAGTCAAGAGCAAACCGATTACAAATAAAAAAAAAAACAATCTGTAGATACCGACAAGCAGGCAACCTTACGGCGATGAGCCAAGCTATGTAGCTTGGCATCCACCAGTTTTACGTCGCCGATGAGCCTCATAGCTCTGCGTTCCACCAAGTCAGGCGCGACAAGCAGATACTTAGCTGAGCCATCCCAAAGGTGGCTAAAATCCTCCATGCTGGATCGGACTTGTGCTTTGTATAGGGTTAAAAGCTGTCCAGGCCTGAAGTATCGCTTCACCCTATTTAGGATGCCCAGCTTTTTCGCCGCAGTTTGGGCTTTGTACTCGATGGTGGCGCCGAAGTTGAGATTGGATGACAACTCCATGCCTAGGAGCTCGAGCCTATCAGTCACAGGAACAGTTGCACCCCGAAAAGAAAGAGTTTGATCAAAACGACTTATTTTTGCGGTAAAAAGACACGCTTCGGTAGCGTTGACCAGATTGTCATCACCCCACTGGGAGACAAGGCTTAAGGTCAAATTTGTCCGCTCTACCACGGCTTCTCTCAAGGAGCGAACTTCATCCCCGCTGGTTGTTGCGCTGGACAAGTATCTCTCTGAAACCGTACTGTCATCTGCGTACCCAACAAGACCAGGCTGAAGTAGGTAATTGATGTGCAGCAGGAAAAGAGTGGCAGAGAGAACAGACCCCTGAGGAACTCCGGCATCGATAGCCATGAGGTCTGAGTTGCTGCTATCAATACATTTTTAGAGTCCAAATATATATTTTTAGTATGGGAGTCATTTAGGGAGGTGAAACTAGAAAATTAAAAAGAAAAGTTTTTCAAACTGTATCGTGTGACACATCAAATGAAAGGGCTTAACGTAAGGGTTTTACACTCCTACCAACTTATCTGTGAAATAACGAAAATTGGAACTACGGCCGTCATGTTGAAATGTCATTCGATTGTCAGTGTCTACTACATTCGGGTTCTCTGGTTGTTTTGTCGTGATATTGCTGAATTTATAAAGTTAAATATGTCGAATGCTATTAAAAGTGATGCTCGGAAATTATTCTAAAGGTTAAACCTTTTTTGAAGAAGAAGCTCGGGCGGGGTCTCCCATTATTCCATTTAATCAAATATACAAACGAATTTCGGCAGCGACAGGTTAGTGTTGTCAACTTTCTTGTTATAAATTACCCGATACTTAACTAATTATTTAAGTACAAATATTCGTTTCTATTCTTGCTGCAGGTTAGCGTAAGGGTAACGTATATCTATTAGGTAACCTGTTAAGTGAGTGAGCCAACTAACCTGCCAGATTTCAAATTTCGACTAACATTTATTTTAGTAGGTATCTTATATTTCAGGTGTGAGTCAAGGACTAATTTCAAAAATAGTTTAGGAAGGGCACGCAGCATAAGAAACTGGAACAAAAATTCGGACACCAGGCAAGGACAGAAAAAGTAAAAGTGGATTTGGACATGGGAGTTATACGGAGGAAAGTACATGAATTTTATTCTGCTAAAAATGAGGTGTCTACTGTTAAAAAGCATCTAGAGGTGTTAAAGACAGAAATACATTACACAGGACAGCGAGAGTCTGCGAAAGCTGCTTCACAAGGCCGGATTTCGTTTAGAAAAATCTCAAATCAATCGGAAGGTTCTTATGGAGCGTAATGAAATATCAGCTTGGAGAGCTAAGTACTTGCATGCAGTGGATAAAAATAATAAATCTCCCAAGCCCCGGCCCATAATTTATTTAGATGAGACCTATACTCACTCTTCCCATACATCGGGTAAATGTTGGCAAGGAGAGGGTGAAGGCGGAGTATTGGATCCTGTATCGAAAGGGCAAAGATATATTATTGTACATGCGGGAGGAGATTCTGGATTTGTTACAAATGCACTACTTGTGTTTAAATCAAACACAAAAAGTGGTAATTATCATGACGAGATGAATAACTTTAAAAAGGTATTAAAAAACTTGTGCCTAATTTACGAGAGCCATCCATAATAGTGAAGGATAATACTCCTTATCATCGTATTTGTGTGTATAAAGTCCCAAATACGAATTCCTTAAAAAAAGATATGCAATTATGTCTGACCAAAAATAAGGAGAGGATTTGACTAAATTTTAGAAATAATAGACACAAATGCTTATAGTATTTACCACCTTATCACTGTGATCTCAATCTCATTGGACTCTTATGGAGCTCCATGAAAAGAAAAGCTGCCGATGTAAATACTGAGCACAAAAATGCTGAAATGCCCCGCCTAGTTAGAGAAGCTTTTGACGCTATTACAGTTCATGAGTGCACAGCATTATAAACACGTTCGCAGGTTAGAAGGAGAATACTTAAAACATGACTTGTATTTAGATAAACCTTTTATTACAGGTATGTGATGCTGAAACCGAAAGCGATAGTGATGATGATAGTGGTACGGAAATAAGCGGAGTATGGCCTCACAACCAGGATGAAGTTGTGTATGCAGGTTCATCTAAAGATCACAATTACTGTAAACCTGGTTATCAATTAATTATTGTAAAGCATTTTTTTATTTTTTTTTACACTTGACTACCACTAGGTACCACTGCTAATTATAATTAGTCAATATGGTCTTAGGGGTTAGGTACGGTCATAACTAAATGCTAGACATCCAGGTTCCTCTTGCAGGGTACGTATCTACTTAACTTCGCATTAAATGATAGTTGTATCCCCCGTGGAACATTTTATCTGCTGAATTTCCACTTCATTGGATTACTTTTTAGATAAAGCCATTGTTTATTCCTGAGAGACTCTGTTAGCGTACCTACGTTTTTTTTTTTTTTTTTACTATATATAGGCACGCGTTTGACCACTATCTCACCTGATGGTAAGTGATGATGTGGTCGAAGATGGAGCACGCTTGCCTAGAAATAACCTATTCACTCTTGACTTAAAGACTCCCAGGTTGTAGCTATCGGGAAACACAGACTCCGGCAGGGAATTCCACTCCTTAGCTGTACGCATTATGAATGTGTTACCAAAACGTTTTGTGCGTATGGGTGGGATATCCACCGTGTACCGGTGGCGCATCGCCGTTCGTCTTGTGGTCCGATGATGGAACGGGCTTGGCGGAATTAAATTATGCAATTCCGTCGCACATTCCCCAAAATGCAACCGGTAAAAAACCGACAGGCTAGCAACTCGTCGTCGATGTTCAAGACTTTGAAGCTTCGTCGCGACAAGCCTCTCATTGCCGATGATCCTCTTGGCTCGTTTCTCAATTGTCTCTAGGGCATCAAGTTGGTATCTGGCAGATCCATCCCAAAGATGAGAGCAGTACTCCATACACGATCGAACTTGCGCTTGATAGAGTTTGAGCAGCTGTTCCGGCGTGAAGTATCGTCTCACCTTTGCCAGAATCCCCAACTTCTTTGCAGCCACTTGAGCCTTAGCCTCTATGTAAGGGCCAAAATTGAGAGTAGATGTTAATGTAACCCCAAGAAGCTCAAGTTGGTCGGTTATCGGCACGGTTACACCTCGGAAAGATGGAGCTGGGTGGAATTGGCTCCTTTTGGCGGAAAATAGACACGCCTGGGTCTTAGCAGCATTGAACTTGACCAGACTGGCATCGCCCCATTCAGAGACTGCCTGTAAGGACACGTTCAAGCGCTCAACCATTGCCTCCCGGAGAGACCGGATCTGCGACCCACCAGCTCGTGCGCCGGATACGTATCTCTCAGCAACAGTGCTGTCGTCTGCATACCCAAAGGTACCGGGTTTAAGCAGATCATTAATATGCAGCAAGAACAGTGTTGCCGAAAGCACCGAACCCTGAGGAACCCCGGCATTAATATCCAGCAGTCCAGACGAGCAGCCATCTATGACCACTCGGATAGACCGATCCCTCAGGAAGTCTGCGATCCAATCACACAAACCGGCGGGCAGACCGAAGGAAGGAAGCTTACTAATAAGGCTATCGTGCCAGACCCTGTCGAAGGCCTTCGAGATGTCAAGGGAGACCGCTAGTGCCTCCCCGTGCTTCTCTATGGCTTCACTCCAGATGTGAATGGCATACGCTAGAAGATCCCCAGTTGACCGATTTCGGCGGAACCCATATTGACAGTCACTAAGAATATCATTCGCTTCTAGGTACGCCAGGAGCTTATGATTCATCACGCGTTCCATAGTCTTACAAAGTATGGACGTTACCGAGATGGGTCTGTAATTCGACGGGTCAGCTCGACTACCCTTCTTGGGCACGGGCTGCACGTTAGCTTGCTTCCAAGCCTTCGGCACTTTTCCAGTCTCAAACGAAAGGCGAAATAGGCGTGTCAAGATCGGAGACAACTCAGGCGCACAAGTCTTCAGAACAATTGCCGGTATCCCGTCGGGACCACTAGCCTTGTTCACATCTAGGTTACGCAGTACCCTACGGACGTCCTTCTGATGAATGCGAATGCTAGACATACTCGACTCGCATCCACCAGGAGAAGCAGGGGGTGTCGCGCCACCAGGATCCAGACGTGAAGATTCCGCAAACAAAGAAGCAAACAAGTTCGCTTTCTCCTCAGCGGAGTGGGCCAGCGTCCCGTCGGGTCTCAGCAGTGGTGGTAGTGAGGGGCGGCAGAAGTTCGATTCGACCGACTTAGCCTGGGACCAAAAAGCCTTACTACCTGCTGGGTATGAAGCAAGTTTGTTCCCTATTCGGCTAATGTGGTCAAACCGAGCCCTCCGCAACACTTTCTTGCAGGACTTGGCAGCCCTGTTGAAGGCTCTCTTCATCCGACCCACGTCATTCGCTTTGCGCTTACGAGCGTCGACCCATGCCAGGTACGCCGCGTGCTTAAGCGCATCAGCGCGATTGCACTCGGCACCAAACCAAGGCCGAGCTTCGCCAGATTTCGCTATGTCAGAGAACGGAATGTAGTACTCCATTCCCCTCCGCAACACATCCGACACGGCGTCCGCGCACGACGAAGCATCAGTGGAAGAAAAGCAAGTAGGCTGCCAAGGGTAACATGCGAAAAAAGATCGCATGCCATCCCAATCTGCTGACCTGTATCGCCATACCCGCCGGGTGCCTCTTGGGCTAGGATCGGGCGGGGAGTAGACGGATACAGACTTCACCAGACAGTGGTCGGAACTACCCAGTGGTGAAGAAATTGACACCGAATAGCGGTCTGGATCTGTTGTCAGCAAAAGGTCCAAGCAATTGGCAGTGTGCGAATCAACATCGGGCACCCTCGTTGCTCCCTGGACCAGCTGGGTAAGATTTAACGCAAGCGCTAGCTTTTGCGTCTCTCGTCCAGCATGGTCAGTGCACTGGTATGGGAAGAGCCACTCCTCATGGTGGGCATTGAAGTCCCCCAGTAACACCAATTGGGCAGAAGGGTACCGCTGCTGAGCAGCATCCGCCGCCTCACTCAGGTGCTGTGTAAGCCCAGTTGTCTCCAAATCACCGCTGTGCGAACGGTAGACGCAGGCGTAGACAATTTTGTCTAAGCCTGTGTCCACTATAGCCCACAGCGTCGAGAACCTGGAGTCTTCAAGGTAACGGAGACGCCGATAGCAGATGTCGTCCCGGGCGTACATGCATACGCCCGCGCGTGGTCTGAAGTGGTGCTCCAGGGTAAACCCTGGGTAAGACAGGTATGACACGTCCGACGGACATCTGATCTGCGTCTCCGACAGGAACAAGAGCGCTGGTTTCTCGGTCTCAAGGTGGTGATGGACTGCAGCGAGATTTGAGTGCAGACCTCGTATGTTAGAGAGGTGCACTTTATGCGAAAGGGCGTGCTGCCGCTGTACAGCTTTTCTCTTTTTTCCCTTGTTCATTGTAAAAGTGAGTGAGGTTGAGGAGAAGGAAGTGAAATGAGGTTCCATGCTGCTAACCCTCAGGCACGCCCTGACAGGACGACATCTTTGGGGGACTAGTCTGGAGACTGCGGGGACGCCCGAGCCCCCCCGGGAATGACCATCGGGCCCTTTCATCTGGTCGCCAACCAGCACGATGATGCATTCCGGGATTTTTCGCCAGTTGGCGGGGCAGCCTTTCATGTGTGGCTAGCACACTACTTGGGCCCCCAACTACCTGGCGGTCGGCCAGCGGCGCACCGTGCCTCGGATCCCGCTACCCTCCGCGACTAGTCTCCCGATACGCCCACGCCAGGGCAAGCCTGGTTGGTCTGCCTGCACTGGAACAACTATTTCGACCCAACTCCTCTGAATTGGCTACACTGAGCATCGTACCGGAACGCAGCTAAGCCGCTTGGCGGTACGTCTTTGCCCAGTGGGTGGTCACAAGCCATCGGCCGAAGCCTACCACCAGTTAGTGTCACCTGATTAGCACCACCCGGGGACCACGTGTAGGGTCTAAAATTTGGGTATTCTCCTACGGACGCGGGTGACTCGACCCCCAAAACCGTACCCGTAACTGTTAATTATCAAATTCTTTATTTTTATTTTATTTTTTATATAGGTATCATTGTTTCTAATTTGTAAAAACTGTAATTCTTATCAAACGATTATGTATAATGTGAACCTTCTTGAAAACTTACTCAATTTTGGGCTCCTTATATTAATTAGCAACACTGAATCGATGGTGCCGTCCTCTTTCAGTTTACAGCTAAGTTGGTAGGACAGTAAATATATTTTTTTCATAATTTTAAAATAGTTTTGAAGTTATTCCAGAAATAAGACCAAAAATGACCATTCCATTTTCCCTTTCCCTTTAATTTTTCATTCCTTATGTCCGAAACTACAGAGCCCAAAATTTTGAAAAAAATGCAGGAAATCGTTCTATGTATACCTAATGATTACAGGAAAACCTGGTTTTGATCAGACGTCGAGCCCCCCAATGCCCACCGTCCGCAGGCCCGCGCCTACGGTTGCCGGGAATCGCCCTGAGATTCCCGACGCCCGGGGCGTCTTCTTCTGTTGCGGCGGCTGGAGTGTGAGGTTTCCCTCTCTCTCACGCGTTCGGCCTCCTCCTTCGTTAGTGTTACTGCTTCGCAAAAAGCGGTGACCATTTTCCATGCCCCCTCGCTCCGGACCATGCCACCACACAGGAACAAGGGCCGGACGCGAGAGGTCGCCGCCGCCGTTCGCTACGACGAGGACACGACGGTGCTCTGCCCAAGCAGGGCAGTCCTCCACCGTATGCTACACCGTATTCTCCGGGCGATCCTTGCAGTGTTGAAATCCGGGTGTATCCTCCCGCCGAATTCGAAACAGGCATCTCTCGAACCAACCGTGTCCGGTGAGTACCAGCGTCAAGAGAGGGGATTTATCGCCTGGATTGAGGCGAGCCCAGCGGTAGGTTGCAAAAGTCGCTGCCTCCATACCGCCATGAGATCCTGCCGTAGCTTCATCCACCGTGCTGCGATTAGCCGCGGCAGAGAAGTCTCACCTTGGGCTTATTTTTTGTAAAAAAGTTTTTTATTAATAAGTGGTACCTACGTACCACTAAAAAGTGAAACCACAAACACACCGACCGCCGTGATGTTATGTTATAAACTGGTGTAAACAATCAACAGACATGCGATTTCAGAAATCCCGATCCATTTGCTATCATTGATTGAAGAGTTCCGTTGCCTACCTCCAAAGTTCTTCATCAGATCTTCACCAAATTAAAATGGGACCACAGGAAAATACTCTTCCCAACAAAAAATAATCATCCAAATCGTTTAACAATAGGCGAAAATATCGCTGAACAAGCATTTTTCATCAGATCTGTAATGGATGATGGAAGGTATAAGTATGCCTTCCATCATCAGCAACATGAGATGATGATTACCAGGCACAAATATCTGAATTGCGTTAGAGAGTTTAAGAAAAACATTGAGTGTGCTTATAAAATTTGTGGGTTTCCCTCGATTTTCATGGGATCCTATCATCAGATTCTGACTTGGTGACAATGGGACCACCTCAGGAGTATAGGCTTTCGAATAAAAAAAATATTTTTAAAATCGGTCTAGATGTGGCGGAGAAATCGGTGAACATACATAAAAAAAAGATACATACAGCCGAACATAGAACCTCCTCCTTTTTGAAGAAGTCGGTTAAAAAGGAGGATCCTCCAACTAGGCGGCTGTTGTGCCTGGCGGGCTACTGCCCGATAGTTGATATTCGGGCTGATGTTTTATGTTCAAATCGCACGGTAAACTCTGCTTGTGCGATGCAGGATTTCAACGTTGTAGTTCGCTGCTAGTTGGATAGATGGCGTAGCCGTTCTTTTTGTTGCGATGTAGATTTGTTCCGTTGGTTTTTCTTGTGGCGTACTCCCCTCCGGAGACCGGAGGTCGATAGTGGATGAGTCGTCCATATATCTTGAGATGCTTGCCAGGCCAGTGGTAGGTTGGTTCCAGAAAGTCGGAACCGGAAGACGCAGAGTTCGCGGTGAGTCGGAACTGTCTGCGGTGCCCCAGTGAGTCGGGGTGATGAGATCCCATTGAGTCGGGATGATGCTGCAGGCTCCAGTGAGTCGGAGCGGTGCGACGTAGTGACGTGACTGCTGGCGTCGACCAGGAGAGGCTCTTCGTGAGACTGGCCGAAAGTGCAGTGTGCTTGCCAAGGTCGCTGAAGAGGTTGAGAGTAGAGGCTGAGGATGCTGACCAGGAATGCGCGGCTACCCTCAAATTTTATAAGCACACTCAATGTTTTTCTTAAACTTTCTAACACAATTCAGATATTTGTGCCTGGTAATCATCATCTTATGTTGCTGAGCTGATGATGGAAGGTATACTTAAGTCAGGATCTGATGAAAAATGTTTGTTCAGCGATATTTTCGCCAATAGTTAAACGAATTGGATGATTCTTTTTTTTTTGGTAGAGTATTTTCTCGGACTAGTCCCATTTAAATTTGGTGAAGATCTGATGAAGAACTTCGGAGGTAAGCAACGGAACTCTTCAATAAATTAAAGCAAATGGATCGGGGTTTTTGAAATCGCATGTCTGTTGATTGTTTACACCAGTTCATAACATAAAATCACGCTGTGTTTGCGGTACTTTTTAGTGGTACGCAGGTACCAATAAAAAGTGAAAAGTAAAAAACTTTTTTACAAAAAAAAAACTTTTTATTTTGTAGTAATTGTTTTTGGAAGTCGGTTTTATTTTCGATTAAGGTGTGCGGGACTTTACTCTCTGTACCGCTACCTTCAAAGTATAATGAAATTACATTGAACTGTAAACACTATCGGATATCATCAGCGGACGCAACCTTGGGCTGTCCTTGAGCGGTCAGCCGTCCGATGGAAATCTGGCTCGCTGGACGTCCGCCAACTGTACACATAGTGTGTACAGTCAGTCGCATCCATAAGCCGTGGCTAATGGACGCGTCCGATAACATGATTCCACCTTTATAAGCCGTTGTTTCGGCTTTAGTTACGGACGTTTTCTACTCCGTGTCACTTCCGTCTCTATCGTATCGGGACTAATCGTAGGATAGGACACCGTTTTTTAACCAAATTAAAAAAAAAACTGTTTTTGCAATCTAAGTCAAGGGGTTGGCAGTGTCAGAGCGCTTTCCTGCAAGAAAACCGAATTGAATTTAGGCCTTTTTTTCAGAAAAGCAAAACTGAATGCCCTGTGAACAGAGCATTCGGTTCTGTTGTATAAGTACGGTAAAAATCAGTGACGACAAATCCGGTCTCTGTGTGAACATGTCTATCGTAGCCATATCGTAGAATTAGCAATTTCATTAAATGTCAATCTCAAACCTAAGCTCGACATGTGCTACCCAAAAAGTATGAAATAAATAAACAAAAAAAAAAACAAAATTAAAACAAAAATGATAACTTACTTTAAAATCTTTTTTTTTTTAATGGGAACCGCCTTCAAAAAACCAACTCACTGAAAAGCATAAAATAATTTAAATATACCCCACCCCTATCCTTATCCAGTCCCTATTCCGTCTCTATTCCTACCCCGTAAAGCAAACTGCCAAAAAGCAATTAATACCTAATAATAAGAAAAATTCATAATTATTTGGGTATTTACTTAGGTTTTGAAGTCGTTAGCACGTTAAGCCGTTGGTCCCGGCTGTCATTTGTAGATCTTTGGCAGTCGTTACGGGTTGTCAGAAGCCAGTAAATCTGACTCCAGTCTTGCCTAGATGTACCATGTTACCCAGTTCAAGGGTTGTGGAGGTCTGGTAGGCAGCCGCTCTACGTAAAACCCTGGTATTCAGCTGAATCTGGTTTGACTGGAAGCCGACCCCAATATAGTTAGGAAAGGGCTAGGCAGATGATGATGAGTCCAGACGAGCAGCCATCTATGACCACTCGGATAGACCGATCCCTCAGGAAATCTGCGATCCAATCACACAAACCGGCGGGCAGACCGAAGGAAGGAAGCTTACCAATAAGGCTATCGTGCCAGACCCTGTTGAAGGCCTTCGAGATGTCAAGGGAGAACGCTAGTGCCTCCCCGTGCTTCTCTATGGCCTCACTCCAGATGTGAATGGCATACGCTAGAAGATCCCCAGTTGACCGATTTCGGCGGAACCCGTATTGACGGTCACTAGGGATATCATTCGCTTCTAGGTACAACAGGAGCTTATGATTCAGCACGCGTTCCATAGTCTTACAAAGTATGGACGTTACCGAGATGGGTCTATAATTCGAGGGGTCAGCTCCACTACCCTTCTTAGGCACGGGCTGCACGTTAGCTTGCTTCCAAGCCTTCAGCACTTTTCCAGCCTCAAACGAAAGGCGAAATAGGCGTGTCAAGATCGGAGACAACTCAGGCGCACAAGTCTTCAGAACAATTGCCGGTATCCCATCGGGACCATTAGCCTTGTTCACGTCTAGGTTACGCAGTACCCTACGGACGTCCTTCTGATAAATGCGAATGTTCGACATACTCGACTAGCATCCACCAGGAGAAACAGGGGGCGTCGCGCCACCAGGATCCAGACGTGAAGATTCCGCAAACAATGAAGCAAACAAGTTCGCTTTCTCCTCAGCGGAGTGGGCCAGTGTCTCGTCGGGTCTCAGCAGTGGTGGAAGTGAGATATTTATCGGTGTTACCTATTCAAAATATTTGATGCCGTATTTTTTAATGTAATCTATCTATTTTATAAAGCGAAGATTTGTATTTTTGTATGAAACAAATAAACTTAAAAACTAAAACAACCAAACAACTGGACCAATTTGAAAAAATTCTTTCAGCAATTTTACAAATCAGTCCAAAATTTTTCAATTCGTAGATAAAATATAAATACATTATCAGCTAGTAATATAGGCTATAATTTCTCCCCATACTCCCACGGGAACAGGAACTACGCAGGTGAAACCACGTCCGCTAGTTTGTTATTATTTATTTGTAACTTCACAGAAATATTTTATTTCATATATAAGTGATGTTGATATTTGAGGATAAACGCTTTAAACTAAACACATAGCAGACAGTTCTAAAACAATTTACATTCTCTGGCTTATGTGGTAACATTAGCCACTTAGCAAGGATGCCTCTATTTCTCAATATACTTAGAAAGAAAGAAAAATGTTTATTTGGGACTTGCACAAGACACAAAATAAAGTAAAACAAACCATCATAAAAATATGTTTACACAAATTAATATGTGCAAGGCCAAATGGTCCCTGTCTCAGCATAAATGCTGCGATATTTAAAAAATAAATATCACAGCGCTGGTTATATGACAGGGCCTGATGTGATGCCACAGATACACATAGAAACACACCAGTAACATAAAATACAAGTAAAATAATGAGTATGAAACTTTGCATAAAAATAAAATAAAATGTGTAATACACACAATAAATATGTTAAAAATTAACCAAACCCCAATGGCCCAGTGCTCAGTATAATTTTTCAGTCTAATGTACTTAATAATAAACAGCCAAAAGAATCTTGCCAAATAAAAATTGTAATGTTTCGAAAATGATATTAAACTTACTTGTCCCCGCAATCTGTACATGCATAAAGTTTGTGACCGTTCACTGGTACGGGCACCACATAGTTAGGCAACACCTTACTGAACAGGATACTTTTAACTCCAAGTTTGTCATTTAAATTCTCCATGACACTGAAACAACAGTAAAATTATTATTTAACATCAGATGCTGATGCTGATTTCTGACAAATCAGATTATTTAGAAGAATCAATCATGATAAGGCTGCCCGCTTTAATGCACACATACTACAAAAAAAAGCTGCATCTCATCATTTGCCTAGACTTTTACCAACTATATTGGGGTCGGCTTCCAGTCAAACCGGATTTAGCTGAATACCAGTATTTTACGAGGAGCGGCTGCCTACCAGACCTCCACAACCCATTAACTGGGTAACACGGTACTTCATGACAAAACTGGAGTCAGATTTACTGGCTTCTGACTATCTGTGTAGACTACCAAAGATACATAAATGACAACCGGGACCAACAGCTTAACTTGCTTTCCAAGGCACGGAGGAAACTCGGTACCTATGTTAAGATGGTCACCCATCCATAGACCAACCTTGGCAAGCGTTGCTTAACCTTGAAGGTCTACCAGTGCGGCTGTTATTATCTAGCCACGAGCTCCTCCTTAAGGAGTACTTACTACGAGTGTAAAATTATAAGAATGGTATACCTTTGAGGCTGAGAAATACTTAACTATCGACTGTATAACTGTGACATTACAAAATGATAGCGTCTGTCGGGCATACCAAAACCTGCGCACAACATGGCAATACTCTTGAGTGTTGGTATAAGATTGATTATTTTTATGTATTATGCGGATCCTGAAATATGTAGTGAAGCCCAGTTTACACAGAACATTAAAATGATAAGGGATCACTTCATGTAACTCAAAACTTACCATTATTCATCTACTCTTGCCACATTAATACGAAAGACATCTTCAGATCCTAC
This sequence comes from Lacanobia oleracea, assembly GCA_950371165.1. Classification (NCBI taxonomy): domain Eukaryota; kingdom Metazoa; phylum Arthropoda; class Insecta; order Lepidoptera; family Noctuidae; genus Lacanobia; species Lacanobia oleracea. The sequence goes on along the minus strand of OX493388.1, from coordinate 29,688,063 downwards.
TATAATAACTTGACAGAAGAAAGACTTGGAAAATACATGAACGAAACGCCCTCTGCCGAGCGGACACCAGAGGAGAAAGTATCGCCAGTACTAAAAAACTACTTGAGTTGCCAGTGCGATGAAAATATCGCAAACTTCATGTATTGAATAAATGGTTTGATTTACATCAGATGTGGCATTCATTAATAAATGTTCTCTTCAACAAGTAGTTACGCCTGACCATCGCCTGACACTGTGGTCCTAACACAAGCAGCGTGTGGACGTATCCATTGGTTGTGAGTGAACTTACTGAGTATTTGGTTGTTTAAACTTATTATAAACCAAAACCTTAATGTTATTCTAGTGAACACAATATTGGATTCATTATGTTGCGGAGAGCTCGGGACCACATTATTTAGACGAATAGAGAAGAAACTTACCTACAAAAAAAACGTGCATACCTACACTTTACCGAGAGCTTATAATGGCGGCCAATAGCGATATTTCTCTACAATAACATCGATAAAAGATTGTGAGATTTTTTTCATATTGTCACGGTACAATATTAACGGCTGTTTTTAACACAGTTTTCTTAGCTTCACTTTGATTAACAAAATAACTATGTAAACAAATCTTAAAGTGAGTGACAGACGTGCGAGAACATACGCGTAGGTTCTTGTGTTGTGGCTGGACGAGCTTTTTCGCCCGTGTGTCACCGTAAGCACACGTACATAAAAACCGCCGAGTAAGTTTGTTTTCGATCAAACCGATTTGAAATTTTGCTCGTAGCTTGCCTCCACTCGCATGCCTGTCAGCGCCACGAGCCGCAAGCCGCGAGCCATTACTTTGTTTTGTGACACGTCGAGTGTTGCAAAAATTACTGATATTGGAAGCTATTCACACTAATAATTAATTGAGTTATTTTCGAGAGTGATGAGTAAGCTTTCACGTGTCACCGACGTCGAGCCGGGTAAGCTCGCGTATAAGTTCGTACGTCTCACCCACTTTTTTGACCCACACTTCTCGGTTTTTGATAAAGCTATCTTTTACTAAAAAGTAGTGCGAGAAAAGTACAGCTATAGCTATGAACTAAGCTAAAGATATCTAACTAGTTTATGCCTTGCGCTTCACCTTGTTATTAGTCGACATGTTTTTACGTGTACTAGCCTTAATTAGTTTGTATGGAAATATTTTTTCAATTATATTTGACAGACCTAAATTATGTCAGTCTCTTTCTCGTTTTATTAAAGAGAAAAAGGTAGCAAAAGCCTAAATTTTGTTTGTGCACAACAGAATCGACACCAATGCATGGTGAGGCAACTGACGTCCTTCTAAGGCCGTGGACACGAACCCAAATTCATAGATTTATATGGAACTGTTCACGAACGCAGCGTTGCGGGAGTGGCGCGGCGGCGGCGTTATACGAGCGGCAAAGTGTTATTCTAAAGCCTTGCGTTAGGTAGACGTTCGAGACGGAGCGTAGGAAACAAATTCTAAGAAAACAAATTTTGCTGCATCCGCAACAAGCTCCAGTAAGGACTGCCTTTTAATACTTTTATTTCTTACCACCACCAATATAAATATACCCACTTATGGTAATCGTAACATCCTTCTTCCTAAACAACGAAATATATACACCATTGCATGAGAACCTAATTTGAAAAACCCTACCTACCCTACCTACCCTACGGGATAAACAGTATCCTATGTCCGTCTCCTGGCTCTAAGCTACCTACCCACCAATTTTCAGCCATATCGGTACAGCCGTGCTTGTGTTATAAATAGTGTAACTAACACGACTTTCTTTTATAGGTATATATCGTCGGCTTATTGCAAGAAGTCATTATGTGACATATTCACTATTCTGAGATAAACGGTATTTTATTTCGATTTAGTTAGTGGTTATGTTGATTTGCCCATATCATCCTAAATATAATTACGGTGACGAAAAATTTAATGTTTCCGATTAGCCTAATATGTATTTTAATAAAAACAAGTGAGGGTCGCTAACCCTACAAAGTTATTTATTTTTTTTAAACACAAAATAAAAGTTAATGACTTCTGGCTACTGTAGGTCTGTTCGGTATGTGAATTAATTATTTCTTAAATTGTAATAAAACAACGAAAATATAATCAAATGTTTATTTTATAAAAGGGGTTACCAGTATTATATTAAACAAAACAATGCTAGCCATATGAAAAACAAATAAAATTCTTCCAAAAAAACAAAATAATATTTTTTTATCACAAAAAACTTCCCATGTAAGTCAGTCTTTGAATAAACAGGTAATTAACGAAGCTAATTCAAATGAATAAGCAATTGGAAATTTAATAATCAAAACGAAATAAATTGTGAAAAATAAACAAAAACAATTCTCTCTTAAAAGTTGTCATAAGCAATTACTCATTCAATAGCAAATATAAATATTGTAAATACTAGCGAAAACTTACACAGTCTCAAAAGTTATATAAAATAATACTCGTAGGTAATAAAATTAAAATATTTTTCTTCTCTGTATTGCTATCAGTCATCTTATTTTTTAATAAAAACTAGGAACTGGGGTAAAAACCGTACAAAAACATAAAAACGTTAGATACCTTTAGACTAAACATCATTTTCTGTATCAGAGAATTCTTCTTCAGGAATATAATCTGGACCTTCTTTGTCAGGTAAATTATTATACCAATGGTGTAGTTCTGCAGGTATAATTCTTTCGTTGCACATTTTTATTAAATCTTTTTTCTTTGATTTTGTAATTGGAAGTTTCCTGGTATATGCTTTTGTAAGGGAATAGCTATCGTAGTCAAAAACACTTTCAGCATCGTTGTGCTTGCGCTTTCGCAGGTTTTTAGTATTAGACACAATAGATGTTTCCTTTTTCGATATGTCCATTTCTTTATAATCGGAAAGGTAATCATACCTATATTGGACAATGATAGGCCGCATTTTTTCAAACTTGAAGCATTTAACCTTCAGCCACTGTACCTTTTGTCCTTCAGAGTCAATTGACCTATTGACCATTAAGTTGTTTCTTAGCTCTTTTAGGTCCAAGATATCAGAGTTGCTCATTACAATAGGTTCATAGGGCTTCTTTGCTATTTTTTCTTGCTTAGTTTTCTGTTCGATCTAGCTAATCTTATAACATTACAGAGGTCTATCATAGAAAAAATTGGCATAAGACGCATCTGATTTTCGATAGCGCTATGCATACTATCGACCTCCATATGCGTGTGACCCGATTCTAAATACTTATGTTCAATCACCTCGAGATTGGTAACTTGAACTATGTATAACATTAAGCATAACAGAAACTGGTTTCGATTTTGACCTCCGCAAGTATCAGAAAATATAGATATTATATTTCGGTAACTGTTGGAGGTAGACGTTGGATCCAAAGATAAAGTGCGGTTCCGACTTCATTACTTCCTTTTTTTCCATCTACTTCAGACCATAAGTAACAAAAAACCTTCTTTTGGAGAACGGGCTTCATAAATGGTAGCACTGTAAACGTTTAATTTACGCAGGTAGTAAAGTAGAGAAACGTTACTAGTCGGCAAGTGCAAAACTTTTTGTAAGTCGATCGTAATAGAGTTAAAACTGTTATATTCATTTGCCCGAAGTTTATCCAACTCTTTAGCTTCTCCACTTTGCTCTTTTAAAGACATGTGCTCATCATACTTTTGCTGCAAAACAGCAAGGTCAGGTTCAGCTTTGGCTCGGACATATTTATGGCACATTAAACATTGGTCCTTCTTGGGTCTATGAAAATCTAAATTGTACTGAGTACAAAAAATGTTGCGATACACATTGATGGAAACAGGCGTTCTAGATGCATTTTTACATTTTTCTTGGTATAGTTCTTGGTGGAGATGGAAAGATTGCTATCTAAATACATTTTAGATGTTTTCCTGCAATAATGCGACTCCATCTTAGGGAAAGCCTCGATGTGTTCTTTGACGAATCCTACATCTATTTCTTTTGTTTTATTGACTGGTTCATGCTTGCCACGTCTGTCCTGACCTATAAAAGAGCCTGATGTTCCTACTTCTGAAAATGCCTTATTAAAATCTAAGTAATAAGTCGAAGTACTGGAAAACCAACATGCATGTAGATAAGCAGATAGAAATCATTGCTAAATAAGGAGCTGAACAAGCGTGAAGGTAAGTTAAATAGTAGGCCTCAAGAAAATAAGTCCTAGCTATATAGTGGTTAATTATTATCTACCTACCTGCCATTTTTACTTTCAATCAGTTCGGTAAAACGAGAATCTCGTAAAATGTAGGTAGGTACATAGGTAAATTCAAAGTAAGTGGAAAGATAAGATGGTACTTACATTTTCTGTAGAAACTTCCTCTACAAAAATATTAATATTCTCCTTATTATGGTTCAATTGCTCCAACATCTTGCTTCCTCGTCCTGGTTTAAACCATTTATTTCGCTCCATTTTGTCAAAAATCATTAACTTCTTATAACACGCATGGTAGTCAACGTATCTCGCCTCGAACTGAGCGAGCGAGCCAGTCAGCCGCGCTCACGCAAAGTTCTCTTTCGCCCCGCGCAAACCCACCCTCACCCGCGTTCGTCCTTTTTCCCGCGTTCCTTAGACAAGCTGTTTTGCCGTATTTTACCTAACCATGAATAACTCACCAAACTACAATCGAGGATCGACGTAGCTTGCAAGAAGTTACTATATTCTATTAACCGATGTTAATTTAATTAAATTATGGGTTCAAAAAAATAAAGAAGTAACCAAAAACCATAAATGATTTTAGGGAAATCTTAAATATCATGATTTATATAACATTCATTTCGATAAAATTCATTAAGATTACTTATTGTGCACTTGTGATCAATTATTCACAACAGAAAGTAATTAAATGCAAATAATGAACTTTATCAAACCTATTTCTAAGCTATTTATGCTACACTTATTTCGATAAAGTTAATTACATGGTAAAAATGAGTTTTGTATAATGTGTATGTTAATATTTTAATAATTATCTATATTTAATAAAAATAACTTTTGCAGCTTAGTGATTTTTTGAAAATGGCTGATTTCCAAAGTTACAGTTATGGATTTAATGGCAAGGCCGTAAAGCCTAAAATTGACTAGATAGAAATTAGTGAGTTTTTGCCTTTTGTAGAACGTGTCAAAAGAAGTCCACTATAGATAAAAACGTATTTAGTGATATTTTGCAGTTAATGAGTTCTTGCAATAAGCCGACGATATAGATTCATGTTTCTAGCCAAATTTTATTTTTTCCATTATTAGCAGGCAGCATTGAAAAAAAAAAACAAAAAACCAATAAAGAACCATAATATAGCATTATCGATAAATGTAAAAATGCCATGCATGCACTACCTACTCTATCCCTACAATAACAAAAGAAAATGTTTTGAAGTACAATTATTACTGTTGATAATAAAGGCAAAAGGGAAATTATGAATACTTTACTGTTGAAACTTTTCAACGAATGCAGAATCATTTGTTTATTTTCTAAATCTAATGATAATTCAGCTGAAATTAAGTAAGTACGTACTGACTGGTGCCAAGTTATGTTCGGGTGATTTCCGCTTCTTTTAATGCCACATTGCACATTGGGCATCTTGCAATTGACAATTTCCACTATAAAACCGATTTCAAACGCAATACACAGCAAAATTATTTTTGTTCAAACTTTTACTGTAGGTACCATCTTTGTGTAACTATTTGTTTTCCCGAAATAAATAAAATGACTCCAAAATTCACAAATTATATCCACAGCCCAAGAGCACTTGACGATAAGTTCGCGAGGGATCGCCGGAGCCCCGCAGCGCTGGAGCCGTGACAGAAACCATGCCTGCAGTATGCTTGCTTGCATTTTGCATGCCGCATGCTTGCTGCATGCTTGCTGTATGCTTGCTACATGCTTGCTGCATTCATGTTGCATGGTCACCTGCATAATGCATGCTTGCTTGAATTCTGCATATTGCATGCTCTGCATGTTGCATGCTTGCTTCCATTCTGCATGCTCGTTTACGTGCTGCATGTTTGCTTGCTTGCATGCTGCATGTTGAATGCCGCATGATTGCTGTATGCTTGTATGCTTGCTGGATGCTTGCTGTATGCTTGCTGCATACTTGCTGTATGCGTGCTGCATGCTTACTGTATGCTTACTGCATACTTGCTGTATGCGTGCTGCATGCTTACTGTATGCTTGCTGCAGTCATGGTATATGCTTGTTTGCATATTTTGGTCTTTTATTCCCATCGCCATCTGCCACCATTGCCGCTTCGTGGGGTTCCGTCGACCGGGTCCGAATGAAAAGTTTTGCTTGACTATAATTTACCCGCATTGTTTGTGAACGCGATATTGTAATTTTATAGGCATGTATTTTGTCAAAAGTTTAAAACATTCACTCTTCTTGGTAACAAGTTTTATGTTAACAACTCAATATGAGGATTACGAATATTTGATTTGATATTCTATGATAATTGATGAATATCGAAACAAAGTTTATTTGTAACAAAAATCTATGTTTTAAATTTATTCATAGTAAGTATTCTGCGTATTGATTATTCTATGAAATGTTAAATCGAGAAAAATTTTACGTGAAACGAAATTTTGTGAAAACTGTCTTCTATAAAACAACGTAATACCATACGTCAGTGCTTCATACCCAGCAGGTAGAATGTTTTTTGGTCCTTGGCTAAGTCGATCGAATCGAACATCGAACACTACAGTGGTAGTGGTAGTGGTAGTGTAGTGGTTGTGACTGCTGAGACCCGATGGGTCACTGGCGTACTCCGCTGAGGAAAAAGCAAACTTCTATGTATGCGGAATCGTCACAACTAGAACCTGGTGGCTGCTTCTTCTGTTAGATGCGAGTCGAGTATTTATTTATAATTAAATACTTTGTTCTACACCAAAAAATAATTACAAAAAGGAAATTTAAAACTAAAACACAACAATGGGCGGCATTATCGCATTCCACGATCTCTTCCAGGCAACCAGGGATGGACAATATTTGTCTTTTTTTACGTATTATTTTTCACTGGACACTAAATTATATTTATGTATCGTTAACTACACTTTAGCATAATATATCTATATTTATCTGTATACTATTTAATACCCTACAAAACTGGTTTACATCTGTACACTTCAACATAAGGTGCAGTTGAAAACTAGCGTCAGGCAGCGCCTAGTTGTCTGGCATTTTGCTGAACTGGACCTATTTGGCGCAGCCGCGGGGCACACGATGTTATTGTTTTTATAATTAATTTATATTTCCTTTATTCATTTACTAAATAAATATATTATATTTTTAAATATTTGAATAAAATAAATAAAAAAACATTTAAAAATATAAAAATAGTAGCCCACCGATAATGGGAACAGGGTCCAAGCTACCGGTGGTCAGGGCTCCAGAGAAAGGAACCTCCTGACAATGCGAGCCGTGTCCAGAAGTACCGCTTTCTGAATCAAGCCCTTGATCCAGCTGCCCAACGAGAGCCTCATAAGGTGTTGGTCGAAGCTCGTGGCTATTAAGCCATTGGCCGACACGACTATCGGTACAATGATTGCGGAGTCCACTTCCCACATGTCAACAACCTCGCGAGCCAAGTCAATATACTTGATTTGTTTGTCTTTCTCGGCTTTCACGAGGTTCTCGTAATGTGGGACGATTATGTCTACAATCATTGCACGCCTCACAATTCGGTCCACCACCACCATATCAGGTTTATTGGCAACAATAGTCCTGTCAGTGATGATGGACCGATCCCAGTACAATGTGATATTGCCACTATCGAGAACTGGGTCGGGCGTATGCCTATAGTATGGCACCTCCGACTCCACAAGGGAGTATTTCAGAGCAAGTTGCTGATGGATAATCCTGGCTACAAGGTTGCGCCTATGCAAGTATTCTCCGTTCTCATTTTCTTTTATTGTTACAAACATTGTGTGATTCCGTGTGTGCCAAATAAATTAGTTTTCTTTCTTTCTTTCTAGACATGAAACTGGGACTGTCGTTGGTGTGACAAAAAAAAAGAAGTAATTATAATATAACATAATAGATACACAGAAACATACATAATACGCTATATGTATAATCGATACACAAATACTAAATATACAGGCAGTAAAAATAAATGACGGATATGGACATAAAATTACAGTGACAGGTAATGATCTTTGACAAGGTTTTTAAAAGTATGTAACAACTGAGCGCGTCTTACTGGAACTGGCAATGCATTCCACAGACGGGCAGCCTGTAAAGTTAATGATTTATCCAAGAAAGTTGTGGAATGCATTGGCATTTTCAGTCGTAAGTTATCTCATGACCTCAAGACTTCTAGCGTGGGAATCGCCGAGAAACTGAAAACGTTTCTTAAGGTAAAGATGGGTGACAGAAGAAAAAGAGAAAGTAAATATGAGTATTTGGCAACCACTTGAGCTTCACACGAAATTCGGAAACATGGTCATATTTGCGTAAACCGAATATGAACCTGATACAGAAATTTTGAAGCCGCTCAAGTTTATCTAGTTGTTCTTGAGTTAGCTCAAGATAACTGGCATCAGCTTAATCAAGGATGGGAAGAAGCAGTGATTGTGCAAGCGCAATCTTGGTGGCAATCGGAAGTAAATTTCGCAGTCTTCTCAATGACGCAGCAGATGCAAATAGCTTCCGGCTAACTTCCTGCAGTTGGGCAGTCCAAAAAAAGTTTTTGTCAATGAATATCCCCAAGTTTTTTACTTTTTCTGAGAAGGGAATAACTGAGTTATCGAAGAAAACTATAGGAAGAGATGTCCAGTCGATCCTTGAAACCATCCTGGAACTGCCTACGACGATTATCTGCGTCTTTGCGGGGTTGACCATGAGTCCATACCGCTTGCTCCATTAGCATTTGCGAGCCAGATCACGGTTGATGGTGATAATGGCCCCATGTATGTTCCCAAGAAGAGCACACGAGTAAATTTATAGATCGTCTGCATAAAGATGGTAGTAAGGAAGTTCATAAGAAATTGAGTTAAGTAATAAAATAACGAAAAGTAGAGGAGATAAAACGCCACCCTGTGGAACCCCGGCAGAAGTACGACACCAGGAGGACAAGGTCTCTCCAAAGCATATATAGTACATTCAGTCAAAAAAGTATCGGGAATGGCTGATTTGTTTATGGTTCCAAATTCAAATTTTTGTTTTTTTGTAGTTGTTAGATTGGCACAACTGTTTTCCATTTTGGCGCGGAGTTTGAGTTGCATCTGTTATTTATATTAAATACAGTGCTGGTTTTAGTAATATCATATATATAGTGTGTATTGCGGATTTCATAATGGACAAAAATATCGAACAAAGAGTTTGTCTTAAATTTTGCATCGCCAATGGAATTTCGTGTTCGGAGTCACTGAAAGTGTTACAGAAGGCTTACGGGGAATCGACTTTATCAAAAACTCGTGCTTATGAGTGGTTCAAAGCGTTCAAAAGCGGTCGAGATGTGATGGAAGATTTGCCTCGCTCTGGTAGGCCGTCAACGTCTGCAACTGAAGTTAACATCGCAAAAGTGAAGGAAATAGTGACTGAAAATCCCCATTCAACTCTGAGAGAGATAGCCGCTGAACTTTCTGTATCTCACGAGTCGATCCGTACCATTTTAACTAATCATTTGGGTATGAAACATGTTGCTGCTCGGCTAGTCCCAAAAGATCTGAATTTTCTCCAAAAACTCAATCGCATGAAAGTCGCTGAGGACATGCTAGAACAAGTCAGTTCGGACCCAACATTCATGAAACGCATTGTTACTGGTGACGAGACGTGGGTTTACGAGTTTGACATGCAAACTGGTCAACAAGCTTCGGAGTGGCGCCTTCCAACTGAACCGAATCCGAACAAACCACGCCAAAGTCGATCAAAAGTCAAAGTCATGTTGTTGACTGTTTTCTTTGACTATCGCGGTGTTGTGCACTCTGAATTCTTACCGGAAGGTCTAACGGTAAATAAAGAATATTATTTGAGCGTTATGCGGCGTTTAAGAGAGCAAATTCGACGAAAAAGGCCAGATTTGTGGAAAGAAAATTCTTGGATTTTGCACCACGACAATGCGCCTTCGCACAAGGCTATCATTGTGAACGAATTTTTAACCAAACACTCAACAAATACCATCCAGCAACCACCATATTCACCAGATATGGCTCCTGCTGACTTTTTTCTTTTTCCTAAACTCAAATTACCACTTCGTGGCACCCGTTTTCAATCGATAGAAGACATAAAGGAGAATTCGCGGCGAGAACTGAACTCAATTCCGGAAGCAGCGTTTAAAAAATGTTTTGATGAATGGATTATTCGTTGGCGCAAGTGTATCGTTTCTAAAGGAGCATACTTTCAAGGTGATAAAATAAATTTGGATGAATAACAGACATTTTGTGTATTATTGATCTTTACCGGTACTTTCTTGACAGAGTAGTACGTTGTCGGCGGCCGAACAGGCAACCTCAAAACCAGTCAACCATCGATGGAGATATTTTAAGAGAGCGTAGAATGCCAAGCAAAACATCGAAATCAACAGTATTAAATGCTTTACTGAAATCGAGCAATGCCGAGACCATTAAATTACTGCTTACCATGGCAGTCCTAACATCTTCAGTAATGTTCAGAAGCGCTGTAGTAGTGCTATGACCAGGACGGAAGCCGGACTGGAAGGGGTTGAGGAGATTATTTTTGGATAGGAAAGTACTTAATTAGCTGTGGATTAACCGTTCTTGGACTTAGGACAAGAATGGTAAGACGATATATTGGACGAAATTCAGAAAAGAATCAATCATCAGAAAGAATTTCTTAGAGTACTGCGTACCAGGGTTGCGGAACTTGTTCGGAAGAGTCACCGGGGCCCTGGAACGCAAAGGGCATTAGGAGGATTTGATGTTTTCACATCCTTAAAAAAAGGGTACTGCGTAACCTAGACGTTAACAAGGCTAGGATTCGCCAAGCTCGTTCCATCATGGGAACACAAGACGTACGGCGATGCGCCTCCGGTACATGGAGGACATCCCACCCACACGCACAAAACGTTTTGGGCTTGGGAACACAATGATAGTCCGTACAGCTAAGGAATGGAATTCCCTGCCAGAGTCGTATGTTTCCTGATAGCTACAACCTGGGAGTCTATGATGTTGGCAAACCGAAACTTGCGAGCACGTTCCGTCTCCTTACTAAAAAAGCAAAGAGTCATCTGCTTCAAAGAGAGAGGTAATAGCATAGATATAGAATTCCTAGATAGATCATATGAAGTTGAATATAGTAGCCTATCTTGTACTCAACACTTTTAATGGAAACATTTCATGTGACAAAAAGAGATAGCAATAGCATTCCCGACCGTCTTGAAATGCCGCGCGCCACCAGCCGAGAATCGCCATTTTGTTTGTTAACCAGCTGGTTAACACATTAGTCTACCAATTTTATCAACAATACTTTCAAATTGTGAAAAATATTGTGGTTTGAGTGCGGTTTTCGTTTTGCCATGAACAATGGCGTGTACTGTGCCCGGTTGTTCGAATAGAAATGGTGTTTTGAAAGAAAATATTGCAAAAGTATCGTTTCACCTGTAAGTAAATCTAATCATAACTTATTGTTCAAAGTAAAACACATTATGAGCAGAAAAACAAAAATCTAAATCAGATCTCCATTATATGAACATAAAAACACAACTGCTTCTACATTATTGTGTTTCCAATTTAGAAATCAAAATAAAAACAAAAAAATATTGAACCGTTTTGACATATCATGTACTTCGTAAGGATGTGCCTTCTTAGATGTTTTATCGATAGAGTACCTAAAAGTATAATCACGTACATATTCTAGTTTGTTTATAATACGTATAATGAAATAAAAACAATGTAAGTGGTCAGATTTGGAAATTCAATCTGAATTTTTCGTAGGTACTGATTGCGCTATGCTGAACCTAGTAATTGGACACAGCTTTGGTTTCAGTGATAACAAATTACAGAATATTATAGCATGCCAAAAGAAGGAAATAACGAAAATTTCTACTTTTCCCAAATCAATATTGCATTATATTTGTCAATAACCTTTTAAATAAGTACCTTGTACCGGGTGGTACACTGCTGGGATTGGTGGAGAAGGTGTACTTAAAGACTGCAACCTTTATTAGATATTTATTGTGCTGCGACTGTACCGATCTGATTCTATAATACCACCGTACTGTGCTATATGTACAATTAGAAAGCGTATATAAACAAACGTAGTGATCGCTATGATGTCTCCGAACGAACTGTACCAGCCTACTGTATGGTGTCTCCAAACGAACTGCGCTGCTCGAGAATAAATACGCCCCTTTATACACGACAAACCAAACAAAAACATTCTCGAACGGTTAAGTCAAAACGTGCTTCTAAAGTTATACAAAAAAAGATAATAAAACATTTTAACAATAGGCGGTAAGTCTTTACAATGTTCGCCTTTCGGCTTCGTCAAAGGTACCGCCTAGCGATCAAATATACAGTAGTGCCGTCAAAGAAAACGATAACAAAAGATTCGAACAATAGGCGGTAAGTTCATACGACTCTCGGCATTCGGTTTTTTTTGTCAAATGCGCTCTACGGCGTGTCGGCAAATTACAAACGATCAATCGGCGAGGCGGCCAGATAAAGACTCTTTCATGTGGCGGCAAACAAAGAATCAAGCCACGTGCGGTCAAGTCAAAGGCGCCCGCTTGCAAGTATAAACTTGTTTACTTGCGGCGCATCGAGAGCTTTCTGTAATGTTGCGTCGTAAGTACAAATAGGTACCTACTTACAAATAGGAACTGTCTCGAATATTTGCCTATTATTACGCACTTGTTCGCGACGAAGCATTTAGCATTGTATAACTCGCATAGATAACGCCCATGTACCTATAGTTATAAGCTTATGTACTTAATACTTAGGAGCTTATGTACTTTCATAGTTATAGTTTAGACGCTATGTAATTTATTAAAAGCAAATATTTTGTCGTTTTTTCCCCGGACACATAAAAGATGTTCTGGGGAAACTTATTTTCATTAAACTAAATAGATAGGTAGGGCTACACATTTCCCCTACACATTCCCGGTAACCCCCAAAGGGTATGGTTTTGATGGTTGATAAAAATCAACGGTAACGAAGGTACACAGGTAATGAACATTTCACACATACCTACACAGGACAGTTACTCAAAAGGTAATGGGGTGGATAGCAAAAACCACCATTTTACAGACACCTTCAGTTACTAAACATACAGAAAATCTAGGTATATAGGCTTTAAATAATAGGCACTGGAAACCAGGCATTGAGCCCTATCCAGATATGTACACATCTTTATGGTCAGGCAAGGCATAAAGGCGTAAATTAGGAAAATGTAAAATCACAGATTTTTTTCCCGTTCCGGGTTCCTGACCTATAGTACCTCCACCCGTAGAGGGGTGGCCTCAAAAGTTGTGTATCTGGATAGAGGGATGATGCACCTACCCTAATACAGATAGTTTGGTAGCCCATGGGGCACAGTTTTTCGGGAAATCAACCCTTAATAGTAGGCAAGTTCACACTTGTAAACAGTTTCGACAGTTAAATGCAACAAGCCCACTAGTGAGCAGGGTTGAAGGGTTGGTTTTCACCCCGTTCGACGGGGAATTTCGGGGGATTTACAGAGAGGTGCATCAACCCCTATCCAAACCTAGAATAGACCTAGATATAGCCAGGAATGTAATAGAACCGTAGTTAAAATTAACAGTTAAAATAAACTAAACAGTTAGTGGTTTTTGGGCCTCGTTACAGTAAAGTAAGCTCGTACCTTAGTAAATAGACGAAAAATAGCAATTCGTAGTCACCGGCAGAAGAAATATAGAATTTGTAACTAGAATCAAAGTACTCGCGAACTTTCCCTTAAACCATTAGCTGCAGTGTTGTCAAATTCCTGCATATTATTTAACCCTGGTAAGCATACATCCCTCACCCCAATCTACCCCGAAGACAGCAAGTAAATGGCAAGATAGAAGAACGTTGTACGTGTGGTACGGGGAACCTCAGATACAGGACGTCAGCGCGGCTGGACGCAGTCGGGTGGTCACAGTTCACATCGGAGGAGGAGAAGAAGGATAGACCTACCCCATCACACCCCCGTTCCAGTCGATCACGCCCGTCCGGTATAGCACTATTAAATTCTTAACTATAAATATTTGTTTACAGATATTTTAACACTTAATCACTCTTATAAATCGCTGTACACTGTTGCTGTCCCGCACAGTACTACTATTATTATTTATTACTACTAAATTATTATAATCATGTTTTCTTTGTTATTTTACAGGTTTCTTGCAGATAATAAGTTTAAAAGTAAATGGATAAAAAATTGAGAAAAGACGATAATTGGAGGCCTACACAGTTAACAAGGATATGTTCTGAACACTTTGAAGAATCTTGTTTTCGTGAACGAAGAGTGCCAATAATATTTCCAAAACACCCAGCATTTTGCCAACCAGTAAGTATATTGACCCAAAAGCATCAATCAATCAGTTTTTTTTTTTTTAATTTTTCGATTAAGATGTTTTATAAATAGTAGTGATAAAGGATACTTTTTATGTTAAGGAAATGCTAAAATTGTATCGGATCTTCATAAACCAACCTGACATCAATTTTGCTTTATTTCAGAAGTTACCGTTAAAGAGGGGGGAGCTTATAAATGGAGAAAAGCAGTTTCGCAGATCATTGGCGAAGAGTTTGATCGAAACCTACGAAAGAGCGATAAGAAAGGGCCCTGTCCCACACCTAGGTCTCATCGAGAATCAACTCGATATGATGAGGTTGACCTTTTGGTTCAATATAGTGCGGTGTTTGCAAAGTGAAAAAAACTGCCAATTGCTTGGACTTTTTGATGACAACAGATCCAGACCGCTATTCGGTGTCGATTTCTTCTCCACTGGGTAGTTCCGACCACTATCTGGTGAAGTCTGTGTCCGTTTACTCCCCGCCCGATCCTAGCCAAAGAGGCACCCGGCGGGTATGGCTTCGTCTTGCGCGGACGCCGTGACGGATATGTTGCGGAGGGGAATGGAGTACTACATACCGGTCTCTGAAATAACAATGTCTGGCGAAGCTCGTCGATGGTTTGGTGCCGAGTCCAATCGCGCTGATGCGCTTAAGCACGCGGCGTACCTAGAATGGGTCGACGCTCGTACGCACAAAGCAAATGATGTGAGTCAGAAGAAGAGAGCCTTCAACAGGGCTGCCAAGTCCTGCAAGAAGGTGTTGTGGAGGGCACGGTTTGACCACATCAGCCGAATAGGGAACAAACTTGCTTCATACCCAGCAGGTAGTAAGGCTTTTTGGTCCCTGGCTAAGTCGGTCGAATCTAACTTCTGCCGCCCCTCACTACCACCACTACTGAGTCCCGACGGGACGCTGGCCCACTCCGCTGAGGAGAAAGTGAACTTGTTTGAAGACTTGTGGGCTTGAGTTGTCTCCAATCTTGACACGCCTATTTCGCATTTCGTTTGAGACTGGAAAGGTCCCGAAGGCTTGGAAGCAAGCTAACGTGCAGCCCGTGCCCACCCTTCTTGGGCACGGGCCTGTCGTGCTGACCGGTCGAATTATAGACCCATCTTTTATTTATTTATTTATTTAAACACTTTCAGCACAAAAATGTACAAAGGCGGACTTAATGCCATAGGCATTCTCTACCAGTCAACCTTTGGGTAATGCAGGGAATAGTCGTAGATGCAATAAAGAAAATTTAAAGCGATTCAAATACAATAATGAACAATATACAAATATAAACCATACATACAATATAAATATATAATAAATATACAAATCAACAAGATAAATATACAAACGAAATACTAAAACAATTAAGGCGAATAAGTTAGCGGGAAACTTTAGCGCTGTGATGATACAACTGCCAACCTCTTACGAATGTGTTCACGAACCTTAACTTTGAAGGATAATCGGTTGGTGGCCATCCTGATCTCTTGGGGGAGCGGATTTAAAGAGAAATAGACTGAACGAAGAAAGAAGAGTGAATAAAGTCAGTACGGTGAGAGGGACATTGAAGGAGACGGTTGTTTGATGAGCGTAGATTTAGATTGGTCCATCTCGGTAACGTCCATACTCTGTAAGACTGGAACGCGTGCTGAATCATAAGCTCCTGGCGTACCTGGAAGCGATGATATCCTTAGTGATACGGGTTCCGTCGAAATCGGTCAACTGGGGATCTTCTAGCGTATGCCATTCATATCTGGAGTGAGGCCATAGAGAAGCATGGGGAGGCTCTACCGGTCTCCATTGACATCTCAAAGGCCTTCGACAGGGTCCTTCGGTCTGCCCGCTGGTTTGTGTGATGGATCGCAGATTTCCTGAGGGATCGGTCTATCCGAGTGGTCATAGATGGCTGCTCGTCTGGACTGCTGGACATTAATGCCGGGGTTCCTCAGGGGTCGGTGCTTTCGGCAACACTGTTCTTGCTGCATATTAATGACCTGCTTAAACCCGGTATCTTTGGGTATGCAGACGATAGCACTGTTGCTGAGAGATACGTGTCCGACGCACGAGCTGGTGGGTCGCAGATCCGGTCTCTCCAGGAGGCCGTTGAACACCTGAATGTGTCCTTACAGGCTGTCTCTGGATGGGGCGATGCCAATCTGGTCAAGTTCAATGCTGCTAAGACCCAAGCGTGTCTTTTTCCAAAATGAGCCAATTCCACCCAGCTTCATCTTTCTGAGGTGCTAACGTGCCGATAACCGACCAACTTGAGCTTCTTAGGGTTACATTAACATCTACTCTCAATTTTGGCCCTTTCATAGAGGCAAAATCTCAAGTAGTAGAAGTTGGGCGTCCTAGCAAAGGTGAGTCAGTACTTCACGCCAGAACAGCTGCTCAAACTCTATCAAGCGCAAGTTCGATCGTGTATGGAATACTGCTCTAGTCTTTGGGACGGATCTACCAGTTACCAGTTTGATGCCCGGCAATGAGAAGCTCGTCGCGACGAAGCTCCAAAGTCTTGAGCATCGACGACGAGTTTCTAGCCTGTCGGTTTTCTACCGGATGCATTTTGGGGAATGTGCGACGGAATTGCATAATTTAATTCCGCCAAGCCCGTTCCATCATCGGACCACAAGACAAACGGCGATGCACCACCGGTACATGGTGGAAATCCCACCCATACGCACAAAACGTTTTGGGAACACATTCATAATGCGTACAGCTAAGGAGTGGAATACCCTGCCGGAGTCTGTGTTTCCTGATAGCTACAAACTGGGAGTATTTAAGTCAAGAGTGAATAGGTTACTTCTAGGCAAGCGTGCTCCATCTTCGACCACATCATCGCCTACCATCAGGTGAGATAGTGGTCAAACGCGTGCCTATCATTAGTAAAAAAAAGGGATATTTTTAAATGCACATCTGTATATTTTTTCAGCACACTAGGTAACTCCACTAATTAACTGAATGCATACCAGAAAAATGAATGCTGTGCAAAAAAACCAATTGATTAACTAAACAAGTACTGCAAAAAAATCTAAAAAATAACACAAAACTAGATGACCTTTTTTATCGAATTCACACCAAAAATGTGGTTCGTACATCGGATATAATTATATGATTTATAAAACAAAAATACGAATTGCTTATCAAAAATACTAATTTGCACTCTAAATTGTACTTTCTTACTACGGAATTTCTAAAACTGATATTTAAAGGTGCACCACATTAAAGTAAGTTTCCATTATCAAAAAAGCTCTACAAATCGACTAGTCGTGCAACTAAAATACATTATACCTAACTTTATTTGCTTTTTGTTTCTCTGTTTTACTGAAAAACATGTTGGCGCCTGCACATCTAGCGCCGCGCTCGCTCCTTCGCGCTCGCTCTTTAGCATCTAACGCGAGTGCGAGGGAGACCGAGCGATGCGAAGTAAGCAGACGGTGCGGTGGCGGGTGGGGGCCGGCGGCAGCGCATGCATTTGTTATTGTTTATCTATGACGTCGGATGCGCTCGGAGTGATCTCGCTCGTGTTTAATTGCAAATTAGGTAATTTAATTAGTGAAACTTGAACTTTTACTAGTGGCTGTTTCTACGGTCAATTAATATGGAATTAAACCAAATACTATTAGAAGACATCAGCAGTAGTGGTGTGCAAAACCAGGAAAATGTTCCTATTTATTGTTCAGACGAATCTGAAGTGGAAGAGGAGCCTTCTGCCAAAAAGAAAAGGTCAAGAGGCAGAGAATATGTATTCGTGAAGAAATTTGCAAATGTTAACGAAGCCGAGACTTTTCTGCAAGCTGAAAATACGTGGTCGGTCAAAGTTTCGCATAACACGGAAGATGGTATGAAAACGTTTTATCGTTGCAATCAAGTCAGATTTCGAGGACCGCAGTGTGCAGCAAGTATTTATTTGCTTTTTGAATGCGACTCTAATGAAGTTTTACTTTACCGGACAGAAGCCGACCACGACCATCAATGTATTGGTTCGAAATTTAATTACGGTATAAGTCAAGAAACAAAAGAAGAGATAAATAAACTTTTTGCATTACGTTTGAAACCTAAGGCTTATACTCAACAGTTTACGTAATATACAAGGTATCACAGTTCCCTCAAAGAAGCAACTGAACAATTATTTGTCAGACCATCGTCGAGCTGTTTACGAATCACCCACAATCAGCCTCGGAGAGCTTCAGGCATGGTTAATTGAACACTCGAAGGTACCTGATGATGAGCACGAACCCTATGTTATTTGTTACTATGTCTACGAAAACGACACACCGAGTTTTCGATTTGCTATCTCCACAAAGTCTCTGCTAAAGTTAACTACATTAGCCACTAATATTCACGCAGATGCTACATACAAACTTATTTGGCAGGGGTTCCCTGTACTGGTAGTCGGGACTACTGATAAAACTAAGAGATTTCATCCTCTTTCTCTGGCTGTGTCTACTTCTGAACAAAAAGAAGATTTTCGTATGGTGTTCGAAGGTGTTCAAAACTGCGCCTTTTCCCTTTACGGGCACTCTTTACACCCAAAAGCATTGATATGCGACGCGGCTAAAAGCATCCAAAACGCATTTACAGACGTGTTTGGTACTGAAACTACTGTGGTAATGTGCTGGGCTCATGCAAAGAAAAATATTAAAACTCATGTGGAAAGACTTGTTAACAAAAAAAAACAGAAAACTTTACTACAGGATATTGATATGTTACACTCTGCCACATCTCCAGATATGTTCAACTCTGCATTAGAAGCATTTCTGATAAAATACTCCGAGCAAAGAGAATTCATAAATTACTTTAAAAAAGAATGGATATGTAAAAACTCGAACTGGTACCTTGGGTCTTCACAAGGATCTCCTGTTACGAATAATGCGCTTGAAGCTTTTAACAAAACCATCAAGGATAGCCACACATTGCGAGACCGTTTTCCGTTATCCAGATTTCTGGTAATCGTCTCAGATATGGTGAAAGAATGGTCAGAGACCCATCAGTTGGAATCATTTTCAAACACTCCTTCAATCGAGCTCAAAGATTGGACTCAAGGTTACCAGTGGGCGAAGTCTGACCGAAAAGTGGTGATATTGAGAACGGATTCCTCAAAAAAAACCTACTTGGTTTCTAGTTCTAGGGCCGGAACCATTCAATTTGGACAAGAGTGGAGTTCTTTTGAAGAATACAAACAAGTTGCTTTTGCATTTTGGCAGGTTGTATTGCCCATAAATGAAGATGATTGGGAAAATGGAGAGTGCACCTGCCCGTGGTTTTTCAAGCACTATATTTGCAAGCATATAGTCGGACTTGCAATCAGGTTAAAATATGCCACACCGCCTGTAGAGGCTAAAAACATTCCTATCGGCATCAAGCGTAAACGCGGCCGTCCTGGTAAAGCAAGACCAGCCCTAATAATTGAATAAAAATTATTACTACCTCAGTATTGTTTCTAAAGTGTTTTTTTCTAAACTGAGTTACCACTCAGTGTGCCAATGTTTGGTGCATGTTAAGTGAGCACTTGATTATTTTTTTGTGTACCTAATTATATAAAGATGACTGATTAAATTGGGTTTTATTTAGAATAAACGATGTTCCTAAAAGTAAAATAGGTGATGGTTTTCCTTAAAAAAGGTTTATTATGTTTGTTGAATTATAGAATTGTTAGATATACTATTTTGATAATAGTTATTCGTTCAGTAAAACAGTTCTGCAAATACCATTAAACAGTATATCGAATTTGATTTATTTAGTGTGCATAATTTGAGTGCAAGTCAGTATTTTTGGTTTAACATTGAAATATTTTGATCGAAAAAAGGGAATATACAGATATCGATTTAAATACATGCCAAAAAAAAACAGCTTAAGCAGCTGAACTTAGCCGCCCCGCTAGAGATGTAATATGAGGTCCCCTTTGCAACTTCTCGTCCACGGTGATTCCCAAGAAAACTGTCTGATCAATAAACTCGAGTTTATCTCTATTCAATATGATGTTACATTCGCTACTTTTAACATTTGGCAAAGTAAATCTAATACATTTTTTTTTCATTTAATACCAAGTTGTTTGACGTAAACCAATTTTGAACTTGAAGAATAAAGACGACGACGTCAAGATTTCGTGACCGTCGCTCTATTTTAAATATCAATGATGTGTCATCCGCAAATAACACCATCTTTCGCTGTTTTTGATGTAATTGTGCCAAATCATTTATATAAACTAGAAAGAGGATTTTTTTTTTAATGTGTTATGGGTTTGCTCTTGACTTTAGTTTAGGTCAGAGATGACAGAGACAAAGTCTACGATGGAGCGAGCTTACCCAGAAGGAGCCTGTTCACTCTAACTTTGAAGAGATTAGGGTTGTAAGCGTTTTGAATGGAATAATATTGAGCCTTGAGGAACTCCCATTGTCATTTCAGACCCTAGTGAGTTTACACCGTTTACCTGAACTTTTACCTGCCTGTCCATCAAGTTCGACCTAAGCAACTCAAGGGCTGTATTTCCGATCCCATAGTGCTCAAGTTTCAACAAAAGTGTCTCATGAATGAATAATCAAACGCCTTCGAGAAGCCACAGAACATTCCAATGGCGTCTTGCGACTCTTCCCAGGCGTTAAAGATGTTCCTTACGAGGGTGACACCGGCGTCAGTTGTACAACGCCCTTTGGTGAAACCGTACTGCTGTTCTTGAAAGATGGAATTTTTATTAAAGTGAATTTTTATTAGGTTATTTCTAGGCAAGCGTGCTCCATCTTCGACCACATCCTCGCTTACCATCAGGTGGGATAGTGGTCAAACGCGTGCCTATCAATAGTAAAAAAAAAAAAAAAAAGTAATATCTGATTAAGCATTAACTTTTCAAACATCTTACTGAGGACTGGCAGAATTGAGCCAGGTCTATAATTATTGGGTTCCTGATTATCACCCACCCGATTGGAACAAAGGAACTACTTTACTGTGTTAATGTGATTCATAAGATCGGGAAATACTCCTTGGTCTATACTACGTAGTATTAAATTTGACAGTTACAAGAACATACCACTGCGCTGACCTACTTCCCCTGAATTTGTTGTTGTGATACTGAACTAGCCCAGTGCAAAAATAAAATACTTAGATAAATATAAGTTACGTTGAATAAATCTGCAACATTCACTTTAACCCAGTGAAAATTTCTGCTGACACTAAAAATTCACCTTGTGACCGAGCAAATGATTAAGTGTTACAAAGAATTTAACGCAAGCTAAACTAGTTAGGAATCATGAAATAATAATTACTATCATAAAACGTATGATTAGTAAATCAAATAAGTCTATAAACTCAGTCATCATATATACCTATTAAGTAAATATTCTTTGTATCTTGTTTGAGCCCTTGCCGCCTATGATATAGGACTCTCCTAGTACAGGCATCTAACATTGTTCTCATCATCATCATCATCATCTGCCTAGCCTTTTCCCAACTACATTGGGGTCGGCTTCCAGTCAAACCAGATTCAGCTGAATTCCTGTGTTTTACGTGGAGCGGCTGCCTACCAGACCTCCACAATCCATTAATTGGGTAACACGGTACTTTATGGCAAGACTGGAGTCAGATTTACTGGCTTCTGACTATCCGTAACGACTGCCAAAGATCTACAAATGACAGCCGGGACCAACGGCTTAACGTGCTTTCCGAGGCACGGAGGAAACTCGGTATGTTAAGATGGTCACCCATCCACAGACCAACCTTGGCAAGCGTTACTTAACCTTGAAGATCGACCCATGCGGCTGTTATTATCTAGCCACGAGCTCCTCACATTGTTCTACCAGTATTATTATTTTAGATTTAAAATTCTATTGTATCTACCAATTGGAATTTTGAATAAAGATTTATTATTATTTCCTTTATTTATTTTCTTCACTTATTTATATATTTTTATTTATTTATTTATTTATTACTGTACGTCGCGCAATACCTACGCGCGCCACGCCGCCGCGCGCCTTTTTAGTCCGCCACGCGCGCGCCCTCCGTGTGCACGCGCGTCACCTCGCTACCGCTCAGCCCGCCAAGACCAGTTGCTCTCATATAATAATATGTTCTGCGTATATATTAGACCATTTAACTTTAAGGGTTTAGAACTCACTCAGTACCTGTGTTGTGTCTAAGGATTGTTTTCTGTTCACAATTAACTGTTATCGTGATTAAGTGTCAGTGTTTAAATCCTCCAGACCCTCTCTCTCTCATAATATATATATAAAAAAAAAACATTTAAAAAAATAAAAATAGTAGCCCTCCGATATCGGTATAGGGTCCTAGCTACCGGTGGTCAGGGCTCCAGAGAATGGAACCTCCTGACAATGCGAGTCGTGTCCAGAAGTACCGCTTTCTGAATCAAGCCCTTGATCCAGCTGCCCAACGAGAGCCTCCTAAGGTGTTGATCGAGGCTCGTGGCTATTAAGCCATTGGCCGACATGAATATCGGTACATGATTGTGGAGTCCACTTCCCACATATCGACAACCTCGCGAGCTAAGTCAATTACTTGATTTGTTTGTCTTTCTCGGCTTTCACGAGGATCTCGTCATGCGGGACAGTTTTGTCTACAATCATTTCACGCCTCACAATTCGGTCCACCACCACTATATCAGGGTTATTGGCAACAATAGTCCTGTCAGTGATGATGGACCGATCCCAGTACAATGTGATATTGCCATTATCGATAACTGGGTCGGGCGCATACCTATAGTATACCGAATCCACAAGAGAGTATTTCAGAGCAAGTTGCTGATGGATAATCCTGGCTTCAAGGTTGTGCTTATGCAAGTATTCTCCGTTCGTAAGACGAAAACAACCAGAGATAATGTGGCGAATTGATTCTCCCGGACGGTGACATGCCCGACATATGCCTGTGCCGTCTTTCACAATAAATCTCCAGTAGTTATTCATCATAATATCTTCGTCCAAAATTGCACAAACAAAACCCTCGGTTCTCCAAAAAGATCACCGAAACGCAGCCAGGCTACGGACGCTAGTTGGTCTACGTCGGGCCCATGCAGGGCCCGGAAAAAGCGTCAAGAAGCTCCTTACTCTGCCATACCGCCCTGCGATCGTTAGTGTCAAGCAACGCAGGTTTGCGCCAGTTCTCATTTGCCAAGGAGAGCGGGGTGAGTCCCTTGTCCAGCGCCACTACATCTCGATGTATACCCACGTCAACAGTGACTAAGACAGCGACCTCCACACTTTCGCGGGATATACAGTCTCATTACCGACGATCGTGGGTGATGCATTCGATATGCAGTAAGCAGTGTGCGGACCCGCCTATCCAGGGCGTCAAGTTCCGTTTGAGTCCATTTGAGTACGCCGAAAGAGTACATCAATACCGGCATGACCCAACCGTTGAAGGCGCGCACCTTGTTTCCGCCTGATAGAAGGCTATTAAATACCTTCTTCAGGCGGCCAAAGAAGCGCTCCTTCAACGATTGCTTCATGTCAGTAACATTGATACCTAACACTCCCGACAGCGACATATCCAAATACTTCTAAGTTTCAATTGGAGAGAGGGATCTTTAGTTTATGGAATCTGAGAGTTGAGTTCCCACGGATTCCATACTCTCTCCACGCTTTACATGCATGCGTTTTACATATTGCGTTGTTGAATGTTTCAGTTACCTTCAGTAGCACCATCAGTTGCAAATTAGTGGGGGCAAAGAGTTTTAGATCATCCATGTACAGAAGGTGAGATTTTTGTCAAGTAATACCGCACCTCCTCTACGTGGATGACTTGAAACTCTTTGCTCCTAACAACTTGCAACTGATGGTGCTACTGAAGGTAACTGAAACATTCAGCAACGCAATCAGGATAGAGTTTGGTGTGGACAAATGTGCGGTCATGCATGTAAAGCGAGGGGAGATTATGGAATCCGTGGAAACCCAACTCTCAGATTCCACACACCTTAGGTCCCTCTCCTCAACCGAAACTTACAAGTATTTGGGTATGTCGGAAGCGTTAGGCATCAGTGCTGCTGACATGAAACAATCGTTGAAGGAGCGCTTCTTTGGTCGCCTGAACAAAGTACTTAACAGTCTTTTATCAGGCGGAAACAAGGTGCGCGCCTTTAACGGTTGGGTCAGCCTAGCCCTGAATTCTCCAGCAGTGTGCTAAGAGGATTCAAGGCTAGACAAAACCAAAGTGGACTCAAACTATCGCCCTGAAATATACCCCGCTCGATCCTTACCAGTTCGCTATTCCTCTGGATATTTCGACATCCTGGATAGCGAAGGACTGTCCCCCATTGCCCCATGCAAGACATCAGGAAGGTGCGTGTGCATCAACTTTATACAATTCTAGCACCCTCATGAGCCATGTATGAGGCACCGAGTTGTAGCAGTTGGGTTATTCTTGTAGTTAAGAACTTGGGTAGCGACCCAGATTCTAAAGCAGACTGGAATTGAGACGCCAAGCAAGCGTGCGATCTCGTGAACCATTTAATCCATAAATTGTGCAGCCCGTCCGGCCCTCTGTCATTGGTTATTTTGACATGAGCTATACGACATGCCGCTACAGCCGCGCAGTACATGATCGAATGTATATCGGTGAGGTTATCACAGTTATCAAAATAGCTTGACAACTGTGAATCCAGAGCAGCCACCAGGGCCCTGTTCTTGTTATGCATGGGCAAACGAGGTAAGCGTGGTCTCAGTTCAGGCGGCATGTAGCGGTATTCCCGAATAGCACACTCCAAAGCACTCCACAATTCGTCATTGCACTGGGTACTTACGTCTCCTCGTCAGCGTGGCTGGGTAATTGGGTTGACTGTGGTGGTGCCAGTCTGTGACGGAGGAGCAATGACATAGCTACATATTTCAGTGCGGAGGCGATCATGCACATTATCATCCAACATACAGTTCCGCTGGTTCAAGTACCTGAAACAGAGAGAGCATCCGATCACGGCACGCAGTCAGGTTAGTTCCCCCTCTGTAGCCCCAAAGTATGAGCGTATGACATTCTCATTAATGGCTTGAGTCCATTTCATACGCTGCACACTTCCACCGATAGCGGGGACCCTGTCAGAGACCGGTGGACCTCGAGGTCCCAAGCTGGCCGGTGGTCAGCCTCGTCCGCGCCGACGCGCAGGTGGTGGTGTGGTCGGCGGCGAGAAGTATTAGTACTATTATTTTTTTTTTTTCATGTTTTTCACTTTCTCGGGTCCCTAGAGACCCGGTCCTTTGGTAGGCGTACGAGGGGCCGAAGCCAACTCGCAGAGGCCAGACGGAGGCCTTTAGATATTTCAAATGGAATGGGACACCAACCAACGATTATCTCTGTATGCACTGTGAAAGTATACCCAAGGACAATCCCCGGTTGGAGCAGGACTATTGCAGAATATGGAAACAAAAGATGAAACGCTATGGGTTTGGCTGGTTTAGTGGACTGATAATCGTTTACTATGGAAGAACTATTGGCCCCTGCCTGACCATTGACAATTAAAACGGCTTTAAAATGGCTGGGGGTGACTCTCACACTCAATAAATGGGCCCCCCGAAAAGGGTCGCTAGCACAAAGTGACGTAGCGCCAAGGGGGCAACAAATCCTGAGATGCTGGAGGAGTGGAGATGTATACCACGGCTATCAGGAAAATCCCGGAAGCACTGTCAAGATCCCTACCAGCATCTTACTGGATTATACATCCTTCTCCCGAGCACGTTTGCTCTTGCGTATCTCCATTCAGACCGGCCGATTAAGGCAAGAAAGAGGTGGGAGCTCTGTTCCTCGTCAGTGTTCACTCCGGCCAGCCAATAATGGCAAGCCGGAAATGAGGAACAAGACTTCTCCCTAGAGATCAGGTCCGTGGGGTCGCTAGTGCCCAACAGTTCGCCACAAAACTACCTTGCGGTTTAATATTTAATGTTATGATCTTATCCTTAATTTTAATCTAATTTTGTGAAAATTTTATTTTTGTTTTGTTATGTGAGCCTAGTTATAAGTGCATGCTGTGGTCTCCTGTAACTGAAGGAGCACACTTAAAGGAACCATTGTAGAA
The DNA here is from genome assembly GCA_950371165.1 of Lacanobia oleracea. Classification (NCBI taxonomy): domain Eukaryota; kingdom Metazoa; phylum Arthropoda; class Insecta; order Lepidoptera; family Noctuidae; genus Lacanobia; species Lacanobia oleracea. Next base: position 29,661,585 of record OX493388.1, on the reverse strand, counting down.
CTAACGCTGACAACGCATGCACTTGTTCCACCTTAGCTAAAGCTGACTATGTGAAATATCTAGGTGTAACGATTGACACAAATCTAAATTTTCGTAAACATATTGATGTACTATGCAGCAGAGTGCGGAAATTAATATACATTTTTAAATACTTACGTAACGTAGCCGACTATGATTTAATTAAACAAGTTTATTTGGCTTTGTGTCAATCCATACTAACGTATTGCATAACTTCCTGGGGTGGTGTCGCAAAGTCCATTTTACTTCCTCTAGAACGTGCTCAAAGAGCAATTCTAAAGGTTGCAACCTTTCGCCCTTTTAAATTTCCCACGCACCAGCTTTTCATGGCATGTAAGGTACTAACAGTGCGTCAACTAGCTATTCTAAACATCGTACTGCATCAGCACACTGAACTTCCTTATGACCGAGTACCTTCAGGCAAGAGAAGGAAAGATTTGGTTTGTATTAAACCTCAAACCAAACATGCTTTCGCAAATAGATTTTTTGTGTTTTTGGGACCTTATCTATATAACAAGCTCAACAAGCCACTTGACATATATAGTTTAAATTATAAGAAATGCAGTACAACGCTTGCGGAATATTTAGCAAAACTCAATTACGTTGACACAGAAAAACTGCTAGAAATTTTAGTATGATGTTTATCGTTTCATATTTCTTTGTATTATTTATTTTTGTTCATTGTTTAGAATAGTATTTATTAATAATTGTAAAGTTTGCTTATTTTTAATAGTCGATTAAGATTTTTTTTTTATTGTATTGATCTAGTTTACATATATAACTGACCAATTTAAATTGCGATGAAGTGAGGGCCTGAAACACAGGTTTAAATAAACCTAGATCGGGCAGGTCGCTATATACATTATAAGTTCCAAGTTAAATATCTTATACGTCAAATTATTGTTAGCCATACACTAGTTTTAAGTTAGGCACTAATTTACCTTTATATAAGATTTTTACTTTATTATCTTTTTGTGGCTATTTATACACATTTTATTGTAAAAGTTTTTATGAATAAAAATTGAAATTGAAAATTGAAAATTGAATTGTATCACTGTCTTATGTTATATCTGTGTATCTTTTGTTGGAGATCCAAATAAATAAATAAATAAATATTATTATTATTATTAGTTTAGTTTAAATTTAAATTTACACTAGTATCCGGAGTGACTTCCGGAGCTACAGTTGAGGAGTCTAAACTGCCTGTATGGGTTCTATCAGGAAGAGAATACTCTACCTGACTGTTGGTGGCCTCCAAGAATGTTGAAATTAAAGGTGGGGTCCTCCTTCGTACAACATAAAGAATCACAATAATTAGTCAAGTCTGTAAGCCGTCTGACCCGAGTAGGAGTGGGCGAAACAAATCTTTTGATTGAATACCTATGTATCGGCACAATATCCAATGTCTTATTGCTCAAACCCCAAAGCTACCTTAGAGTTTTGAGAACATGGACTTTCATCTATCTAGCTTTTTCCCAACTATATTGGGGTCGGCTTCCAGTCAAGCCGAATTTAGCTGAATACCAGTATTTTTGAGAACATGGCCTTTGGGGTTAAATAAAAAACCATATCCAGTACCTATATATTTGATCGCACTGAATCTAAGTATCCGTGTAACTAATACGTTAATGTTGGTATGAGTCTCAGAACTACACGCAAAACCGTATCGCGCTATGACATTTGGTTCAAACCGAGTCAGGTACTTGAAATACTGTGCTTCCGTGTGCGATTGCGATACGCGCAGGACTTCGTCGAGTATACGGTTAAAATAAAATTCAATGATGTATGTAAATCGATAAAAACCAAAACCTAATAATCATAGTACCTTACCTATTACTTCCGAGTTCCTTATAGATTTAGAAATTAAAATATATAAATGCAATGTCCGATATTCTAAACCGCTATATTTATAAGTTTAGCTAATCCCTAGATAGACTGTTTTAAACCGAAACTTGCGAGCACGTTGCTTCTCCTTTTCTCAAAAGCAAAGTGTCATGTGCCTGAAAGAGAAAAGTAAGAATTTTAGGAAAAGTGTCCATAGTGCGTCGAAAACTATAGAATGTCGCCACTTCGACTATACAATTCTACTTATTGATATATCAATGCATTGATGTGTATTTTCTGTCGACTATCGAAAATATGCCAGTCGCCACATTAAACCGAAAAATGGTATTTCATTTTGGAATAATAATGATTGGTAATATCAAAATTTATTGAAAGATATTATTTGTCTTCATTTGTTTTTACCGTCTTTATATCTTTGATTGCTTGTAAAATCTCTTGTGTTTGTGTTTTGAAATAATGGTACGAAACGGAGAGTAAAGTTCCGCACACGGTTAATTCACCTGTTGTGCCTGGCGGGCTACCTGCCCGATAATTGATATTCGGGCTGATGTATATGTTCAAATCGCACGGTAAACTCTGCTTGCGCGATGAAGGATTTCAACGTTGTAGTTCGCTGCTAGTCGGATAGATGGCGGTCGCTGCATGCTGATGGTCAAGATACCCGTAGAAGCCGTGAGTACTGGCTGGCTGTATTGTGTGACCACCTTGAGACCGAGAAACCAGCGCTCTTGTTCCTGTCGGAGACGCAGATCGGATGTCCGTCGGACGTGTCATACCTGTCTTACCCTGGAGCACCGCTTCAGTCCCCGCGCGGGCGTATGCATGTACGCCCGGGACGACATCTGCTATCGGCGTCTCCGCTACCTTGAAGACTCTAGGTTCTCAACGCTGTGGGCTATAGTGGACACAGGTCTAGACAAAATTGTCTACGCATGCGTCTACCGTTCGCACAGCGGTGATTTGGAGGCAACTGGGCTTACACAGCACCTGAGTGAGGCGGCGGATGCGGCTCAGCAGCCGTACCCTTCTGCCCAATTGGTGTTACTGGGGGACTTCAATGCCCACCATCAGGAGTGGCTCTTCCCATACCAGTGCACAGACCATGCTGGACGAGAGACGCGAAAGCTAGCGCTTGCGTTAAATCTTACCCAGCTGGTCCAGGGGGCAACGAGGGTGCCCGATGTTGATTCGCACACTGCCAATTGCTTGGACCTTTTGCTGACAACAGATCCAGACCGCTATTCGGTGTCGATTTCATCACCACTGGGTAGTTCCGACCACTAGCTGTCTGGTGAAGTCTGTGTCTGTCTACTCTCCGCCCGATCCTAGCCCAAGAGGCACCCGGCGGGTATGGCGATACAAGTCAGCAGATTGGGATGGCATGCGATCTTTCTTCGCATGTTACCCTTGGCAGCCTACTTGCTTTTCTTCCACTGATGCTACGTCGTGCGCGGACGCCGTGACGGATGTGTTGTGGAGGGGAATGGAGTACTTCATTCCGTTCTCTAACATAGCAATATCTGGCGAAGCTCGTCCTTGGTTTGGTGCCGAGTGCAATCGCGCTGATGCGCTTAAGCACGCGGCGTACCTAGCATGGGTCGACCCTCGTACGCGCAAAGCAAATGACGTGAGTCAGAAGAAGAGAGCCTTCAACAGGACTGCTAAGTCCTGCAAGAAGGTGTTGCGGAGGGCTCGGTTTGACCACATTAGCCGAATAGGGAACAAACTTGCTTCACACCCAGCAGGTAGTAAGGTTTTTGGTCCCTGGCTAAGTCGGTCGAATCGAACTTCTGCCGCCCCTCACTACCACCACTGCTGAGACCCGACGGGACGCTGGCCCACTCCGCTGAGGAGAAAGCGAACTTGTTTGCTTCTTTGTTTGCGGAATCTTCACGTCTGGATCCTGGTGGCGCGACGCCCTTCGCCTCTCCTGGTGAATGCGAGTCGAGTATGTCGAACATTCGCATTCATCAGAAGGACGTCCGTAGGGTTCTGCGTAACCTAGACGTGAACAAGGCTAGTGGTCCCGACGGGATACCGGCAATTGTTCTGAAGACGTGTGCGCCTGAGCTGTCTCCGATCTTGACACGCCTATTTCGCCTTTCGTTCGAGACTGGAAAAGTGCCGAAGGCTTGGAAGCAAGCTAACGTGCAGCCCGTGCCCAAGAAGGGTAGTCGAGCTGACCCGTCGAATTATAGACCCATCTCGGTAACGTCCATACTCTGTAAGACTATGGAACGCGTACTGAATCATAAGCTTCTGGCGTACCTAAAAGCGAATGATATTCTTAGTGACCGGCAATACGGGTTTCGCCGAAATCGGTCAACTGGGGATCTTCTAGCGTAAGCCATTCACATCTGGAGTGAGGCCATAGAGAAGCACGGGGAGGCACTGACGGTCTCCCTTGACATCTCGAAGGCCTTCGACAGGGTCTGGCACGATAGCCTTATTAGTAAGCTTCCTTCGTTCGGTCTGCCCGCCGGTTTGTGTGATTGGATCGCAGATTTCCTGAGGGATCGGTCTATCCGAGTGGTCATAGATGGCTGCTCGTCTGGACTGCTGGATATTAATGCCGGGGTTCCTCAGGGGTCGGTGCTTTCGGCAACACTATTCTTGCTGCATATTAATGATCTGCTTAAACTCGGTACCTTTGTGTATGCAGACGACGCCACTGTTGCTGAGAGATACGTGTCCGACGCACGAGCTGGTGGGTCGCAGATCCGGTCTCTCCGGGAGGCAATGGTTGAGCGCTTGAACGTGTCCTTACAGGCTGTCTCTGAATGGGGCGATGCCAATCTGGTCAAGTTCAATGCTGCTAAGACCCAAGCGTGTCTTTTTTCCGCCAAAAGGAGCCAATTCTGCCCAGCTCCATCTTTCCGCGGTGAAACCGTGCCGATAACCGACCATCTTGAGCTTCTTGGGGTTACATTAACATCTACTCTCAATTTTGGCCCTTACATAGAGGCAAAAGCTCAAGTGGCTGCAAAGAAGTTGGGGATTCTGGCTAAGGTGAGACGGTACTTCACGCCGGAACAGCTGCTCAAACTCTATCAAGCGCAAGTTCGATCGTGTATGGAATACTGCTCTCATCTTTGGGACGGATCTGCCAGATACCAGCTTGATGCCCTTGAGTCAATTGAGAAACGAGCCAAGAGGATCATCGGCAATGAGAGGCTCGTCGCGTCGAAGCTCCAAAGTCTTGAACATCGACGACGAGTTGCTAGCCTGTCGGTTTTTTACCGGTTGCATTTTGGGGAATGTGCGACGAAATTGCATAATTTAATTCCGCCAAGCCCGTTCCATCATCGGACCACAAGACGAACGGCGATGCGCCACCGGTTTTGGGAACACATTCATAGTGCGTACAGCTAAGGAGTGGAATTCCCTGCCGTCAGGGAATTCCACTCCTTCCTCCGCGGGCTACCCTGGCGCTTCCACCTTAAGGTGAATGCTCCAGGGTAGCCCGCGAAATTCAAATATTTTTATGTTTTTTGCAATTTGCCGGTCAGTGTGAAGCTGTATGTGGACCAAATGCGATCCGCGACCGTAACGCGTATTTATCTAAAGAATTATAACCATTTTAATCATCAATATAGCCCTCTAAGTTCATGTAGTTCGAAAGAATGATTATTTCTGAAATATTCATTCTACCCTGGAGCATCCACCTTAAAGCATTCCTCTCTCTGGAGCCCTGACCGCTTAACGTAGCTTTTGACCCTGTTCCCGATACCGGTGGGCTACTATTTTTACATTTTTATATATTTTTTTATATTTAAAAATGGGCAGCTTCTTTACTTTAGCAGGTATGCTAATAAGTAAAGAAAATGAATAAACGAAACAAAATCACTTCCAATATTATAAAGAGGTAATATTTGTGAGGTTATAGGGGGTAATCTCTGGAGGAGCTCGTAGCTAGATAATAACAGCCGCACGGTTCGATCTTCAAGGTTAAGCAACGCTTGCCAAGGTTGGTCTGTGGATGGGTGACCATCTTAACATAGCGAGTTTCCTCCGTGCCTCGGAAAGCACGTTAAGCCGTTGGTCCCGGCTGTCAATAGTAGATCTCTGGCAGTCGTTACGGATTTTCAGAAGTCAGTCTTGCCATGAAGTACCGTGTTACCCAGTTAATGGGTTGTGGAGGTCTAGTAGGCAGCCGCTCCGCTTAAAATACTGATATTCAGTTATTCAGCTTCGGTTTGACTGGAAGCCGACCCCAATATAGTTGGGAAAAGGCTAGGCAGATGATAGGGGGTAATCTCTGGATCTACTGAACCGATTTTGATTTTTTTTTTACCAATAGAAAGCCACGATATTTGTGAGTCATTCTACGAGTAATATATAAAATTCAACCGTTAGTGAGTGACTGACAGACAGCGCACTCTTGAAACCACTGGCCGTAGAAAGCTAAAATTTTGCCTATAGGTTCCTTGGGGAATGCAGAGGAGCACTAAGGCAGGATTTCCTAAAATTCTTACGGGAATCTAGCCCTTATCCTTAGTTTTTAACCGACTTCAAAAAAAGGAAAGGGTTCTCAATTCGGTTGTATTTTTTTTTATGTTTGTTACCTCATAACTCCGTCATTTATGAACCGATTTGAAAAATTTTTGTTTCATCTGATAGGGTATACTTCTCGATTGGTCCCATTGTCACCATGTCAGAGTCTGATGATGGGATCCCATGAAAATCGAGGGCAACCCTCAAATTTTATTGGAATTTTATAGAAACTTTAATTTCGGAAGTCAGTATCAAAAACGAAAAAATAACTAAAAACACCGACTTCAGAGATTAAAGTTTCTTTCTTTCTTCCGAAGTTATTTTGTACCTTGTAGTGTTTTGTTTTGGAAGTCGGTTGTTAACTAATATTTAAAATGCGAAAGTAACTGTCTGTCTGTCACTCTGTCATCTGTCTCTTTCACGCCGAAGCTACCGAACCGATTTAAATGAAATTTGGTAAGTACACAGATTGATAGGTAGCACGAGAAAATACATAGGCTCCTTTTTATCCCAGGAGTATGCTCTCTAGGAACCACGCGGTAGGGACTACCAAGGCAGCTAGTTTCTAATAAACAGTTGGCAACTCGTAAGTTTTACAGAATCTGACATTGTTTAGTGTTTAAACTATTTTTTTTTAAAGAATCTTTGTTGCGTAAGTGAATTCAGCAAGGCAGTATGAACAATCGACCGATATCGTGCGAGATGAAAGACGCGATTTGGATTTCCGAATATGTGTTTGTTCAATTGTTCATACTTTGCATTTTACCTTGCCGAATCCACCTGTGGTGACCTTTTAAAAGTCCGGCCTTTTTTACGAACGGTCGTAATGTGGGGCTCGTATACATGTATGTTTTTACATGTATACACACGATTACATTAGTCGTAGAATATTAAACAATACAAACACATACACATACGCTCGTTATTGATTTTGACTATGATTTGCCATAAAACAGTCCTTAGGGTGTAAATGAATTTTACTTTTGACAAATAAAAAAGTTTTTCACTTTGCAAACAGCGCACTATATTGAACCAAGAGGTCAACCTCATCATATTAGGTCTTTACCTATGAAATTGCCGTTCTGCAGTACTGGCCATTTCAAATCAAAATAATTTTTGTTTGGCTAAGAATTCTAATTTCAAATTAATTTTATTTTAAAAACATGGTTTTTTTATCCAAATTTAGTCATTTGTTTATTGATTAGTGTTACATTTTCATCGCATTTCAATCTTTTTCGTCATCATGGATACGTTAAAAATTCGAGTACTTATGGAATATGAATACCGTCGTGGCAGCAACGCGGCACAAGCGGCACGCAACATCAACGACGTTTACGGAGCTAACACTACAAACCTACGCACCACCTGTTATTGGTTTGCTCGCTTCCGTTCTGGAAATTTCGACCTGAAAAATGAACCTCGCGGTCGTCCGAAGACTTTGGTCGACAATGACGAATTAAAGGCGATTGTGGAAGCTGATGATACACAATCTACGGCTGAATTAGCAGCAGCTTTCGACGTTAGCGTCAAAACAATATTGGTCCATTTGCGTCAAATTGGCAAGGTAAAAAAGCTTGACAAATGGGTGCCCCACGAACTCAATGATCGCCAGCGCGAAGTACGCGTCGAGACGTGCCTTGCACTGCTCAACAGACACACAAATGAAGGAATTTTGAACCGCATTGTTACCTGCGATGAAAAATGGATTCTGTTTGATAACCGTAAGCGCTCAGCAAGTTGGTTGGACCCTGGTTCAGCACCTAAACAATGCCCTAAACGAAAACTTACCCCTAGAAAAGTGATGGTCACTGTTTGGTGGTCTAGCGCCGGTGTGATTCATCACAGCTTCTTACCAAACGGGGTGAGCATTACTGCAGATGTGTACTGTGAAGAACTGAACACAATGATGGAGAAGCTGGCACATCTCCAACCAGCATTGGTCAATCGCTCGTCTCCGCTGCTCCTGCACGACAACGCGCGACCTCATACTGCACAGCAGACGGTCTCCAAGTTGCAAGAACTGGGGTTGGAAGCTCTCCGTCATCCGCCCTACTCACCAGACCTTGCGCCTACAGACTACTACTTTTTCCAGAATTTGGATAACTTCTTGGCGGGAAAAAAATTCAATACCCGAGAGGCAGTACAAAATGCCTTTGAAGAATTTGTTGCCTCCCGTCCAGCTGATTTCTTTAAGAAGGGCATCAATAAACTGCCACTGCGTTGGCAAAGATGCATTGATTGCATGGGTGATTACTTCGATTAATAAAATAAAAAATACATGAAAAAAATTCGTTTAAATTTTTTCATACATAACGGCAATTTCATAGGTAAAGACCTATATCAAGATTATTTTCGATGAGACCTAGGTATGGGACAGGGTCCTCTCTTATCGCTCTTTTTGTAGGTTTCGAGCAAACTATTCGCCAATGACTGCGAAACTGCTTTTCTCCATTTATAAGCTTCCTCATTAACGGTAATTTCTGAAACAAATCAAAATGGATGTCAGGTTGGTTTTTTTTTTACTATTGATAGGCACGCGTTTGACCAATGTCTCACCTGATGGTAAGCGATTATGTGGTCGCAGATGGAGCACGCTTGCCTTGAAATAACCTATTCACTCTTGATTTAAAGACTCCCAGGCGCTTGTAGCTGGTTGGTTTATGAAGATCCTATACAACTTCAGCATTTCCTTAACATAAAAAGATAAAAAGGATCTTTTACCACTACCATTATTTTATAAAACATCTTAAACGAAAAAAAATTTTGATTGATTGATAATTTTGGGTTAATATACTTACTGGTTGGCAAGATGCTGGCTGTTTTGGAAATATTATTGGCACTGCGTGCGAATGTTATACTCGACATTCATATTCTTCACGAAAGCAAGATTCTTCAAAGTGTTCAGAACATAAATTTATCCTTGTTTACTGTGTAGGCCTTCACAGGCTCGCGTTGATATGGGCGTATCGGGAGACTAGTCGCGGAGGGTAGCGGGATCCGAGGCACGGTGCGCCGCTGGCCGACCGCGGGTAGTTGGGGGAAGTAGTGTGCTAGCCACACATGAAAGGCTGCCCCGCCAACTGTCGAAAACTCCCGGGGTGCGCCATCGTGCTGGCTGGTGACCAGACGAGGGAGGACCCGATGGACATTCCCGGTGGGGGCTCGGGCGTCCCCGCAATTTCCAGACTAGTCCCCCAATGATGTCGTCCTGTCAGAGCTTGCCTCAGGGTCGCAGCATGGAACCTCATTTCACTTCCTTCTCCTCTCCTTCCTTCACTCAAACTTATGGCCAAAAGGAACAAAAGAAGAAAAGCTGTACAGCGGCAGCACATCCTCCCCCACAAAGTGCACCTCAGCAATATTCGAGGTCTGCTCTCAAATCTCGCCGCAGTCCATCACCACCTGGAGACTGAGAAACCAGCACTCTTGTTCCTTTCCGAGACACAGATCAGATGTCCGTCAGACGTGTCTTACCTTTCGTACCCAGGGATTACCCTGGAGCACCATTGCAAACCACGTGCGGGCGTATGTATGTACGCCCGTGACGACATCTGTTATCGGCGTCTCCGTAATCTTGAGGACTCCAGGTTCTCAACGCTGTGGGTTTTAGTGGACACAGGCCTGGATAAAATTGTCTACGCGTGTGTCTACCGTTCGCACAGCGGTGATTTGGAGACAACTGAGCTCACACAGCACCTGAGTGAAGCGGTGGATGCAGCTCAGCAACGGTATCCTTCTGCCCAATTGGTGTTACTGGGGGACTTCAACGCCCACCATCAGGATTGGCTCTTCCCATACCAGTCCACAGACCATGCTGGACGAGAAACGAGAAAGCTAGCCCTAGCGCTGAATCTTACCCAGCTGGTCCAGGGGGCAATGAGGGTGCCGGATCTTGATTCGCACACTCCCAATTGCTTGGACCTTTTGCTGACAACAGATCCAGACCGCTATTCGGTCTCAATTTCTTCACCACTGGGTAGTTCCGACCACTGTCTGGTGAAGTCTGTATCCGTTTACTCCCCGCCCGATCCTAGCCCAAGAGGCACACGGCGGGTATGGCGGTACAGGTCAGCAGATTGGGATGGCATGCGATCTTTCTTCGCATGTTATCCTTGGCAGCCCACTTGCTTTTCTTCGACTGATGCTTCGTCGTGCGTGGACGCCGTGACGTGTTGCGGAGGGGAATGGAGTACTACATTCCGTTCTCTGACATAACTGTGTCTGGCGAAGCTCGTCCATGGTTTGGTGCCGAGTGCAATCGCGCTGATGCGCATCAGATCGGATTTAGCTGAATACCAGTGTTTTACGTGAAGCGACTGCCTACTAGACCTCCACAACCCATTAACTGGGTAACACGGTACTTCATGGCAAGACTGGATTCAGATTTACTATTCGTAACGACTGCCAAAGATCTACAAATGACAGCCGGGACCAACGGCTTAATGTGCTTTCCGAGGCACGGAGGAAACTCAGTATGTTAAGATGGTCACCCATCCACAGACCAACCTTGGCAAGCGTTGCTTAACCTTGAAGATCGACCCATGTGGCTGTTATTATCTAGCCACGAGATTAGACTACAACGCGTAGGCTTCACTGAAAATACTCCATTACTTCGATTGGAGCCCATGCCAGGTAAGCCGCGTGCTTAAGCGCTTAAGCACGCGGCTTACCTGGCATGGGTCGACGCTCGCACGCGCAAAGCAAATGACGTGACTCGGAAGAAGAGAGCCTTCAACAGGGCTGCCAAGTCCTGCAAGGTGTTGCGGAGGGCACGGTTTGACCACATCAGCCGAATAGGGAACAAACTTGCTTCATACCCAGCAGGTAGTAAGGCTTTTTGGTCCCTGGCGAAGTCGGTCGAATCGAACTTCTGCCGCCCCTCACTACCACTACTGCTGAGACCCGACGGGACGCTTGCCCACTCCGCAAGTTAACAAGTTCGCTTTCTCTGAGGAGAAAGCGAATTTGTTTGCTTTCTTGTTTGCGGAATCTTCGCGTTTGGATCCTGGTGGCGCGAGGCCTGTTGCTTCTCCTGGTGGATGCGAGTCTGGCATGTCGAACATTCGCATTCATCAGAAGGACGTCCGTAGGGTACTGCGTAACCTAGACGTGAACAAAGCTAGTGGCCCCGACGGGATACCGGCAATTGTTCTGAAAACTTGTGCGCCTGAGTTGTCTCCGATCTTGACACGCCTATTTCGCCTTTCGTTTGAGACTGGAAAAGTGCCGAAGGCTTGGAAGCAAGCTAACGTGCAACCCGTGCCCAAGAAGGGTAGTAGTGCTGACCCGTCGAATTATAGACCCATCCCGGTAACGTGCTTAGTCTCTAAGACTATGGAACGCGTGCTAAGCTCCTGGCGTACCTAGAAGCGAATGATATCCTTATCAATCAATCAATCAATCAAATCAAAATATTAATTTGCTAGAATATGGTATATAAGGTGTTACAGTACATTTGTATCAGCATATCCTGCCATAACATGGCGTGCAAATGTGGCCAAAATGTTTATTAATTTAGGGGAGAAGTGGGAGAGAAGGGTATGAAAGTTGGTTGGGAGAGGGATACTAAATTCGGTTTTTTTTTTGGTACAGGTCAAAGGATTTATTTTTTAGGGAGCAGGAAAAGAAAATATGATCTAAAGTACCCTCCGTAAGACCACACTCGCACAGGGAGCTATCCCGGACATGGATCTTTTTCAGGAACACTGGGATACAACAATGTCCGAGTCTTAGCCTACACAGGGACGAAACAGTTCTCTTCGTCAATTTAGGGTATTTAAAAAACCAAGGCCTACGCTGGATTTCAGGCTGTATAGCAGCATAGTAAAGGTTTTAGAAGTCGTTTTCCATGTTTCAGTCCACGAGTTAAATAACTTTGGTTTGGCACCATTCCGCATATCGTAGTTATGAGATCAACCGGATTCGATGTGGCATACTTTGCTAACGAATCAGCGCACTCATTGCCAACAATACCCGTGTGACCGGGGATCCAGGTTATCTTGATGTATAAGCCGTTTTGGGAACAATCAAGTAACAAGTTCTTTATGTCCATAATGATTTGACTATTAATTTTACTGTGAAGTTGATTTTGTTTAAGGGCCTGAATACTGTGCTACGAGAATCTGAAAAAAATACTGACCTTGTTATTTGATGGGATTTAATATAGTGTATGGCTTCTAAAATACCAATTCACTCTCCTGTAAAGACTGATGCTTCTGGTGGACATTGAAAAAGTAAAGCTATTTTTGAATTTTGAAAATAAACTGCCACACCATTACATTCAGTTTCAGAAAATTTTGAGGCGTCTGTAAAGAAAAAGTTCCATCCAGAGATGACTTTGAGTCAGCTTTCAAGCGTTATTGGGAAATAACGCTTGAAAGCTGACTCAAAGTCATCTCTAGCGTCTTGAGAATTCCTTGATTTCCCTAGGCCCAAAACGACTTTTGGTTCGAAATTAATCGCCTCGTATGCGGCGGAGAAGACCGGAAGAGAAGGATATTAACAAATAGGTGAGGAGAGTTGTTTAAGCTCTCTGTACCTCGTTATCAATAGGGGAGCAACTTTATGGTTCCAATAGGAAGAATTATTAAAGGAGAGGTCAATTTGGTCTAAAATTGGGAGCAGGGGATGGGATGAGAGGGAAAAAACTTTAGTAAGGAAGCGATCTGCCAAATACTGTCTCCTAAGGTGTAGAGGAGGGTCTGCACATTCTACTTGAAGCGCGTTTATAGGAGAGGATTTCATGGCCCCAATGACAATTCTTAGGCATTTGGACTGGATGCTGTCTAATTTCTTAAGCGCTTCTTTGTTGCAGCGCTCAATAAGATAGCTGCAGTAGTCTATAGCACTTCTGGTCAACGCATTATAGACCAGCTTAAGGGTGTAGGGGTGAGCTCCCCACCATACCCCAGCCAAAGCTTTAAGGACCGACACAGAAAGTTCACACTTTTTGACCGTGTTGTTGATGTGATCGACCCCAGACAATCTTGAGTCCAAAGTTACTCCCAGAAACCTAGCCTTATCTTCAACTGGAATGCTTTGTCCATTAATGTTTACATCAATTGGAGGTACCGAGCGCTTGCGTGTAAAGATGACAGCTTTACTCTTTGGTGCACTTAAAGACAAACCATTGTCAAGTAGCCATTGGTTTAATGAAGCCAGAGAGACATTCATCGAAAGAGCGGCATCCTGAATGGAACTGCCACACACCATTAATGCAATATCGTCAGCATACTGAAGGATTTTACAGTCGAAATTAAGGGAAGAGGGCAGGTTAGCAGTATAGATGTTATACAATGGACTAAGAACTGATCCTTGTGGTAATCCTCTCCAAACCGATCTTTCTTCAGAATCAGCCCCAAGTATTCTCAATTGAATGGTGCGATTGGTAAAAATGCTATCAATGATGCGACAAATCCTAGCCGGGACTCTCAGCTCGTGCAGCTTTTGCCTGAGATTAGGGAAGAGAACTGAATCATAAGCAGCAGATATATCCAGAAAAACAGCAACCACAGACTCATTCCTGCTGAGGGCCAGCCGGACCTCTGACGTGAGGATACCTACACTATCAGCTGTGCCCAGACCTTTCCTAAAGCCGAATTGAGTCGTTGGGAGCATTTTCCTGTTTTCCACCAACCACACTAACCGGTTTTTGACTAAGTGTTCCAAAAGTTTGATGAGTATGGACGATAGAGCAATAGGTCTGTATGAGCAATGATCATTAGGATCTTTGCCTGGTTTTAAAATCGGAATGACAACTTGAACCTTCCACTCTGTTGGAATATAGCCAGAAGTAAAGCAGAAATTAGCCAAGTCCAGGTAGTACTTATTTGTGTTTTTGGACCCGCTTTAGAAATAAAGGAGTACGGGAATCCATCCACTCCCGGCGCGGAATCCTTAACGTGGGATAGCACAGTTTTTAGTTCCTCCAAGCTAAATGCCATGTTCATTGGGTCGTCAGTATTGTCTGCATCATGGATGTCAACACTGGTTTCCTCAGCACTCGGAACATAGGTTGGAGCAATTTTTGAGAAAAACTGATATCCCAGCTCTTCCGTGAGGTTATTAGAGGAGGCAGGTGCTAAACTACTCCTAAAACGTTTCACCTTCCGCCAAACCACCGAAACTGGGGTGGACGGACTCAGCGAACTACAATATTTTGACCAACCTTTGCGTTTTTTTAGGAATTTCCTGGTCTTGGCTAGTATCTGCTTGAAGGCAATCAGATTATCCAGGTTCATATTGCCGTTGACTGTCTTTTCAGCCTCATTCCTGGCTCTGACCATGTTAGTGCATTCCCTATCCCACCATGGTGGAGAAGGAAGTTTACCGGAATGGGGTTTTTTGGACGGGAAACAATCATCAGCTGTAGAGGCAATGGTGGAGGAGAAGGACAAAAAACAATCCTGGGCATTATCCCTGTTTACTTCTGGAAGGGAAGATATTCTTAGGTCCAGAATTTTTGAATATAAATCCCAGTCTGCTAAATTTAATTGGTGTTTTAAAAGAGGGGGGGAAACCTTAGAAGGAATATTTTTGGAAGGAAATTCAATTATGATGGGGTATGATCACTTTCATAGGTCTATCCAAGCAACGCCAAATGAGGAGACTAGATATATTGGATGAGCAGAATGTTAAATCAACACAACTATTATTCTGACCAGGAGCAGATCTGCGCGTAGCACTGCCATCATTGATGAGGCAAAGGTTGAGATCATCCAATATATCAAGCAAGCCAATGCCAAAGTTATCACAAGTATCCGACCCCCAACGATAATGATGACAATTAAAATCACCCATGACAAGTATTGAACTGCTAACACTGGACAATAAATTTCTTACTATCGGAAGATATTCGAGCTGTGGGTGCGCAATATAAAAAGAAAAAATATTTATACCCTCAGCCTTCACAGCAACAACATTTATGTCATCACCAACAAAGGTTAGAGGAATCTGGGTGAATGATACCTTGCTATTGATGAGCAAGGCACATCCTCCGTATCCATCAGATCTATCATTCATTACGCACATTGCCAAAACATGGCAACCTGAAATTGCTTCCAGGCAAGAGCCATGTCTCAGCAATGCCGCAGATTGATGGTTTGAACTTATTAATAAAAAAAGAAAGATCAGGCTTTCTGGGAGTAATACTCCTCACGTTCCACTGAAGAAATGTCAGGGGATGGAACATGGTGGATGTAGATTAATATTGAGGTCAATTTTGATGCAACGTGGTCAGGTACAGATTGAGTTGGGTTTGCAAGGACAGACATTAACATATCAGTAATTAAATTTAAAATATTTGAGGAGTTATCCTCCCGTCTGTAGAGTATTGGGTTTGCCGCTTCCGTTGGAAGAGCACAGCTGTTTCTAGATAGGGAAAAGGAGTAATTTTGAGTGAGATTCAAGTGGGCTTGTCTATCGTAGCCAGGTGAAAGGGGGATATGGAGTTTGGGTTTCATAAATACCATTTTACGGTATGATTTTTGCGTTACTGGAATGGGACTTGAGGACTGGGATTTATATGCAGAAACCTTATTGCGTGGGGAAGATTTGGAAACTTCGGCATATGATTTGGAAACAGGTGGGAAAACCCGATTTGCCTCCCGCATACGAAATCGATTTCTCTGCCATCAGAGCTTTGATGCTCTTCTGACGACCTAACTCAGGACAAGCACTGTCGTTTGCAAAATGGTTGCCAGTACACGAAACACAGCAACTCGATTCAGGGGTGACTTCACATCCATCACCTGGATGATCTGCACCACACTTAAAACACCTAGGTTTCGATCTGCAAAGTGTGCGGGTATGGCCAAAGCGACAACAATGGTAACATTGAACTGTTGGGTAAGTGTATCGCTCAACTGGGAGAGCCGAGTAGAATCTGTACACACGTTTAGGTAGGAGTTATCCATCAAAAGTTAATACAACAGTATGTGTGGGGGGCCTCCACTCAGTCACACCAGAAGAGGACACCTTACGGTTCATCCTTCTGGCTTTGATGACAGAGCCACATCCCTCTGGAACCTGAATGTTTTTAATTATTTCATCTTCTGACAACTCAAATGGTACATCCCTTACAATACCCATTCTTGTGATGTTGAATTGTGGAATGGCAGCCATGTATTTGTGTTGGGATAGAATTTTTTTGGTCAGAAAACTGTTTACGTCCTGGTGCGACTTGATCCCATCGAGACGTATGTTGTTCACGTTATTCATCGTCAAAAACATACCAATCTTAAAAGGTTGTAGCACAGTGCCGGAAGTTTGTTCGTCTTTAAGTGATACATTAACTATGTATGGTGGATTATCTCTAGCTGTGTATAAGAGTCTGCCGATAACATTTTTCGCAATCTTAGGCTTTATATTGGAAGATGCAGGGGGCGAACCAGCGACCCGCTCGCGACTAGGGGTGTACTTATCCATAATAGGGCCCTGTGGGGGTATTTCGGTGTCATTGGGAAGGGTGATTGTTAGTCCAGGGGAGAGATCAAATAGTTCATCCGGGGGGTCAGGATCGGGGGGGTTTTTGAGTTCATATTTGCTAAATTAAAATTAAAAAAAGGACAGTTATCACGAAAAATAAACCTTAAACCTAGAACACAAACACAAGGAACACTTTCGATCGAGTTTCACACTAGAAAAGTTCACCAAAATCGAAAATATTCGTAGCACTGACAAAAGCACGTGTTTAGCCTTCACCACTACCAACGAAAGTCATCCATATCTATACTTCTATACTAATATATAAAGCTGAAGAGTTTGTTTGTTTGCTTGAACGCACTAATCTCAGGAATTACTGGTCTGATTTGAAAAATTCTTTTAGTGTTAGATAGCTCATTTATCGAGGAAGGCTATAGGATATATATAATCACGCTAATACCAATAGGAGCGGAGCAGTAAAGAAAATTGTGACGCAGACGAAGTTGCGCGGGTCCACTAGTGATTTATAAGTCAGTAAGGCGATTATCACACGGCACGGATTTCGTAGCGGTGCCCCGCGCGGAAGGCGGTTTACGTGTATTAGGCATCAACGAATTTATTCGAGGCCAATGCGACATGAGATCCGCTTCACCGCCTATCGCGGCGGTTTGCGGTGCCGTGTGTAAATCGCCTAAGTCTTGCTGACTGAGAATGTCACTGTCATTGTCAAATTCGTAGGGTTGCCAACCCTCAAATATATGAATTGTTCGTATTTAGTGATGCATGCATTTTAATTTTCAATACTTAAAAAATGGGAGGCTGTAAAAATAAATTAAATGCGCCAAAACTTTAAAATAATTACACTCTTTCAGCAAACGTAGCTTTTTATTTTAGTGCCATGCTTCATACACTTATTGAAAATCTCTTTGTATTTTCATTTACATTTTTATCGCTAACGCATTACGTTCAAGGTTGATGTGCTTTCTGATTCTGCTAGTGAACTTTTTAAACCTGCCATGCATAGGGATTCCATATCTATGCCGCCATGCGACTCATATTTGGATACACCACTGACTTATAAATGGGTATAATTTAGACGGTCATCAAAAATGGATCAATGGTCACCAAATGGTTGATGGATCAATGGTCACCAAATTCTATCCAACTCAACTGTGATTGCCATAAAATGTAGGCTTGGGGTTACAAACATGATAAAATAGGTTAGGTTAGGTTAGAATTGTGACCAACAGCGCGCGAGCCGAGCGAGCGCAGCGAGCGGTGCCGCGGTAGCGGCCGGCGAGCGCTACTTCTCGAATATTATTTGGTGACCATTTATCCGTTTTGGTAACCGTTTAGAACTTTTTTGGTAGTAAAATAGGTACTTTTTTGGGCGGTGTTTAAACACAAGCCCTTATAAATCATATGGACTTGGCATACCTACAAAAAAAAAAAACGTGCATACCTACACTTTACCGAGAGCAGCTTGTAATAGCGGCCAATACGGCAGCCCTTAGCGATATTTCTCTCGATATTTCATCGATAAAAGATTGTAAGAATGTTTTTATATTATCACGGTACAATATCAACGGCTGTTTTTAACACACTCAAAGTTAAAGTCAAAACGTTTATTGCGAACTAAGTGTACAATGGTGTTATAGTTTGTTAGTAGATACTTATGACTTAGTAGCCTTTTACAAGCATTGCAATATTGTCGATATTATTGTTATTGTTTTCTTTTCTTAGATTCACTTTTATATAACTAAAAAAATAACTATGTAAACAAATCTTAAAGTGAGTGACAGCGTAGGTACCTACTTGTGTAATGGCTGGACGAGCTTTTTCGCCCGTGTTGTGTGTCACCGTAAGCACGCGTAGGTACATACAAACCACCGAGTAAGTTTGTTTTCGATCAGACAGGTTTGAAAGAACAATGGGTAATTTTGTATGGAACCCGTACCCACTTTGTAGCATTTTAGACTAGGTGTAATTTAGAAGAGGCCTAATTGAGTAACTCGAAAATAAGTGAACGAATGAATGAATGAATGAAAGACCGAAGTTATGATAACTTCTTTGTAACATTTTTAATTGCCAATAATCGCACTTTTTCTGCTTTTTGGACTAAATAAATAGGTAACCAGTCGTTTTTTCTGTCTTTAGAGAGCGATATAGCTTCCTATCATTGGTTTTTGGTACAGAAAAAATATTAAATAAGAACTATCAATCTTAAATAGCACAGTTTTATTAAATTGTATTGTTACTTTCAATGATTATATCATCCCAGACACTTGCCGGACCTACGAAGTTATCTAGGTGCCTGCCAACACCTAAGTACCATATTATGCTAATAGTATGGGCACAAGCACCTAGAGTTCTCATACCCGTCATGCAGGAGCAATAATACGCTTCGATGGCTTCTCTGCCCTGGACATTAACCTTAATTAAAATATATGTATAATATATTTTATTCGACACGTGCCTCGATAATATGCGGCCTCTAATTAACGAGCAGTTTTCGGTTACTAGCCCATGCTGCGACATACTAGGGCTACGGCAAATGCTCGGCAACATATTATGATCTAGCGAGCTTTAAATGGTATGTGCCCAAACTGAGTAGAATGACGTCTTCTTCTGTCAATTGTGGAAATGGTATTGACGTAGCCGTCATTGTTGTGAACACCGCCCGCTGTCTGTTCATATGTTCTGCGACTACATAATTGCCCAGTCTGTTGGGTTCACTTCTTCTTTGCGCTATTATATTGATAAAAGCGTGGGCATGCTCATTATCTGTCAGACGCTGCCTAAATGCATTTATAAGGGCTCCCGCAATACGTGTCTTCAAATAAGTGAGGGAGTGTTTTATTGATAACTGTATGCCTAAATATTTTGTAGTCCCTTTTGAACCATCCGTTTATTACTTCAATGACCCAACGCACTATGGTGATTTCTCGAGATTTATTGGCTTGAATATCTGTAAGCTGTGTGGCATGCCTATCTTTACTTGGTGGCATATGGGCAACATAGCCAGCACTATCTATATCTGGTATAGAGTCTCTAAAACCTCGATCTAATATAAAAACGTCATCTGTTTGTAACGTTATATGCACTGGGGACGTTTGATCATTCATAATCTCAGACATGATTTGGGCATCAGTCTTTGTTGCAGCGTATGGTCCACATATATCTATAATATAGCCATCTGGGCAAGTAATCACAAAGGGTTTTAACAAGTTTTTATACTTGTGTAAGCTGTAAGACTTTTTTTTAAATAAGAAGTTTTTACTTTTCTGTACGTATATATACGAACCATCACAAATACCTAGCTATAGCCACTGGGTTTATAGGGTTGGAATATATTGATGATGGTACTGCAAGGCTGTGAGCTATAATTTCATCCCGACATATGATTGAAACCCAAATGGCGAACAACAAAGTCTTGGGTCAAGCAGTTTCTAGCAGTTTTAAGCAAAATACCGATCGTTTTACGAGATACACCTATTTGGGAGGCTATACGTGTATTTGGTTCACCAGACCGTTGTTTTAATAAATATATTCCTAGTGCAGTTTTTGATCTTCTACATTGATTTAAAAGAGACGGTGTTTCATTCAAAAGGATTTCGAATTGTTGGTGTGTTAAGCCAGTTAGGTAATATAGATCCTCTGGTAAAATGTTGTTTACATTGTCAAAATCTATATTAGTCTTATGTTTATATGCATCTCGTAACGTATCAATCATATCTTTGAGATGGTCTGGTGTGAATATTGTCTCTCCATTATCATACAGGGAGCTCCAATCTTCTGTGTTGATGTGATGTGTACAAACGCGTGCATGTTCAGGAACGTACACGCTATGATTAACCAACAAGAATACTTTTATAAACCTGGACACTCTGTGAAGTTCTTGATTGATGCAACCATGAAATTAACAGTGACGCGCCGTATTTGCAACCCTTCTATAAGTTGGAACCGACGTTGGGTGCTCTGGATTTGCAAGTTCCTGGTTTTGTTCTTGTTCGAACCTAGCTTGCTGTCGTCTTCCAGCTACCCAACAACGATGACACATAGCCTGAAGTTGATTCAGGGCCATCTAAAAGAAAAACCAAATCCTCAAGTAACTAAAACAATAAATAACTTAATAAAGAGTGAACAAAAAGACACCGTGTACTCGATGATCAAAAGCTATTGTTATACTAACCTCATTTATGTTAATCCGTGCCATCACATACTCTGTGAAGCCTGGATTGTCTTCCAAATAGGTTCGCGTCAGTATATGCCGGTTTCGGTCACGAATTACTGATCTTGTACATGTAACACACTGTATACGGCGTCCACCTTCCATTTTTTTGAAGCAGATGAGTAATAATAATAATCCAATCGTTAAGTAATACACTGAAGTCCGTTGTGAAAGCCGAGGTTGTAAATAAAAATAAGAATAAAATAAACTAAGATATGCGCGCGCGCTCAAAATCAGTTCCTAACAGGTAGTAACTACTGACGACACACCGACGCTAGCACAAAATAGTTCGAACTACCCACCTAATGGATAAAATAAAAAAAAATTGAACGTGCGTGGGTCGATTTTACTAAGGATTTTCGGTATTTTCAACATCGAATATCTTTTTTCCTACATAAGTTACAAAGTTGCTCCCATACAAAAAATATCTACGTTTTCAAAGACCTTTCGAATGGTACCAATTTCAACTTGCTACAAACTGGGTACGTTCAGACCCATGTTCTTTTGCTCGTAACTTGCCTCAGCTCACACGTCTGTCAGCGCCGCGAGCCATTACTTTTTTTTGTGACACATTGAGTGCAAACTTTTCTGATATTCGAAGCTATTCACTCTAATAACTAAAATAAATATTTTCTTTGCTTCATAAAAATGATACTGTCTAGATGTATTAAAATATTATTCCTGAATAAGAAAAAGTTTCCTCCATTGATGACATCGCGGTCCGCCCGGTACCAGAGTGATGAATAAGCTTTCACGTGTCACCGACAGTTCGTACGTCGGCGCAACACGTTTTATTCTTCCATTCTGTTCTATCAGTCGTCACTCTATCACTAATTCCCTTTTCTTTCATATCGCTCCTCACACAATTGTACGGCTTTTGTTTATTTTCAAAATCTAAACATACTTCAGCTAAAACTAAGTACGTACTGGTGCCAAGTTATGTTCGGGTGATTTTTCCGCTTCTGTTAATCCCACATCCGATTATATTGCACATTAAGCATCTTGCAATTGACGATTTCCAATATAAAACCGATTTCAAACGCAATAACACAGCAAAATGACTCCAAAATTCACAAAATATATCCACAGCTCAAGAGCATTTTTTTGACAGTTGTAGTACCCCAATTTGTACCAAACAGCGGGATCTTCTAATGTCGAACCGGCGGCGGCCGCAAATAGGTATTTCAAAGACGCTAGAAATGAAGGGTTGCCATGACAGTAACTGTCAAAAACACTGTCATCCTTTTTCACGTATGCAAAATTATGTAAGTTAAAAAGGGATGACAGTATTTTTATGATTTTAGGGTCGATTTGCCACATATTTGTATAACTATTTTTTCTATAGTCAAACGTTTCAAGTCCATATGATTTATACGTCAGTGGAATACACCATGGATACACCACTATATCTGTCATTTTATTATTCATAAACATTAAACAATCAAACTTCAAACTTGTCGGCACATGTCAGTGACAGTGGGTAGGCTTGTATGGATTTGCGTCTCCTCTAAAAAGATCGGAATCGGCTCCGAAAATCGAAATAACGTTTCAAGTAAAAATAATGTAGTTCTTAACCATACATTTTATAGGCAAGCTTAAAGGATCCGAAATGAAAAGGTGAACGTTGGTGCATGAGAACAGTTTACAGTACAAAGTGTTTTATGGTGGAGAAGTAACTTAGCGCTAACATTAAACTTTCAACTTTGTGCTCAGATAATTTAATCATTGTGTTGTGCATAGGATTCTAAAGGTGCCTTCTTTAGATAATAATATTCTAAGAACATTTCTATATATGGTAAATTATTTTTTTGCTGAACAACTGGTGAAGCTATCGGTTTGAATCAGAAACCAAACAACAGACCAAAGATGATTATTTATTAACACTTGTTGCTGGAATGTTATTTTAACTTTGAAAATGCAAATATGTTCATACAACAATATTGATCTAAATTTTATTAATGTGTTTGTTGGGGTTGCCTATGTGCTATTGTCTATATGGATGACTACTAAAACGCGTTTCACTGGTTTAAAACAGTTTGTCAAGTATAGAAAAGCTGCACTAAAATGATAGTCTGGCAAATGCATGCAGTTTGCTGTGCGACAAAACAAATATACTAAATCAAGTTTTCTGTGATTAGGTTTCGGATAAGATGTTGGAATCCATATTTTTTGTTGTACAGAGTCTGGTATATCAACAGGTAAAATGAAACCCTATATACTGACCAGCATTACTGAGTACTTGTCCTCATGCAGAGCCCATGTGACTGCCAGAATTTACAGCCAGTACTTACAGCCAACACTTTGCTCCAGATGAATCCGGACAAGTGCAATACCCTAACTGTTGCCATGTTAGAGAAGTCCCTTGTCTGTCTCGAATAAATCAAAATTTTCTAAACGCCCTTTTATAGATCCATCTAATATGATCGTGGAATGACAGTTCAGGAGTGACAGCAACCCCATAATCCTGTACCACAGTGACTCGTAGCATAGGCGTGGTGTCATGACTGATTCTGTGGAACGAGTGGTTTTAGACTCGCATCATTCTCCACCTCCAGTTTATTATTTATTGTTTAAATTCAATTCACAGTGTGTGTGACTATTTAATAATAATTTTAATTGAATGAATTTTTACTTATATTTTGTATGCCACAAATGCCGAACATGAATGATCTTTTTGATCAATGATATATTTTATAAACATGCTTGATCAGAGGACAATTACTGACCCAGGTTTTTTTTTTAACTATTAAGGACCAAAAAACGGTGGCGTCAGTCGAGATGAATGACGAGCCTCACTTAGTGCCGGAGGCAGCGGACGACACAGCGCAGTCTCTGTCGGCCGCCCAGCGCGCGCGCATCGAGAGGAACCGGCTGCAGGCGCGACAGCGCAGGGACGCGCGCCTCGTGCAGCGCCGCACTATGACGTGAGCATCCGCCCCCGCACCGCCCCCTGCCGCCCGCCGCTCGCCGCCCGCTCGCTCACCGCCTGATTGTGCGTAGGGATGCGCGCGCCGTCGCCGCGCCGACCGACAGCGGGGGCGGCTTCCTACTGGATGACGACGAGCCCGCGCCGCCGCCCCGCGCCCACGCGCCGCCCGCCCCCATCTTGGACCCGGCGGAGCGGCCCTGCTGCCTGGACTGCGAGCGGCGCTTCCCGCAGTCCTACCTCTTCGACACGTTCGGGCACAACGTGTGCGACGAGTGCAGGTCGGTAGAGCGGCCCGCGCGGCCGCCGGCGCCCCGCTCGGCGCGCGGCGGCCGCTGACGATACGTTCCCCGCAGGGACGACGACGGCGCGCATGCGCTCATCACGCGCACCGAGGCGAAGAGTGAGTTCCTGCTGAAGGACTGCGACCTGGACCTGCGGCCGCCGCCGCTGCGCTGCGTGCGGCGCCGCAACCCGCACGGCTCGCGCCTGGGCGACATGCGCCTGTACCTGCGCGCGCAGGTGGAGGCCCGCGCCCTGGAGGCGTGGGGCTCGCAGGCCGAGCTGGCGGCGGAGCGCGCGCGGCGCGGGCAGGCGCGCGCGCGCAGCAAGCAGTCGGCGGCGGCGCGGCGGCTGCGCGCGCTGCGCATGGACGTGCGCTCCAGCCTGTTCGCCCGCTCGCGCGCGGCGCACGCGCACGAGTTCGGCGCCGAGCAGTACGACGCCGACAGCGAGCAGTACTCGCGCGCCTGCGCGTGCGGACACGTGGAGACCTACGAGAAGATGTGATGGGCCATTCCATTCGAATAAAATTAATAGAATCTGCCTTTGATTGAAGCCATCTTAAAGTGATCCGTGGTAAACCTACTCATATTTATAAACCTCTTGCTTTTGGTGGTCAAACTAGAAAATTTAAATAAAAAGTTTTTCAAACTATCGTGTGACATCAAATAAAAGGGGTAAGCCCTGTGTGTGAGGGAATTAATTATATTTTTAAAATAAATAGTTTTGAAGCTATTCAAGAATTTAGACTAGAATGACCATTCCCTCCCCCTTATCCCCGAAACTAACGAGCCTAAAAACTTGAAAAAAATTCAGAACAGTTTTTACCTACAGATTACAGGAAAAGGTTTAGGTGCTGAACCAGGATCCAACCAACTTGCTGAGCGCTTGCGGTTATCAAACAGAATCCATTTTTCATCGCAGGTAACAATGCGGTTCAAAGTCTCGACGCGTACTTCGCGCTGGCGATCATTGAGTTCGTGGGGCACCCATTTGTCAAGCTTTTTACCTTGCCAATTTGACGCAAATGGACCAATATTGTTTTGACGCTAACGTCGAAAGCTGCTGCTAATTCAGCCGTAGATTGTGTATCATCAGCTTCCACAATCGCCTTTAATTCGTCATTGTCGACCAAAGTCTTCGGACGACCGCGAGGTTCATTTTTCAGGTCGAAATTTCCAGAACGGAAGCGAGCAAACCAATAACAGGTGGTGCGTTGGTTTGTAGTGTTAGCTCCGTAAACGTCGTTGATGTTGCGTGCCGCTTGTGCCGCGTTGCTGCCACGACGGTATTCATATTCCATAATTACTCGAATTTTTAACGTATCCATGATTGAAATGCGATGAAAATGTAACATTAATCAATAAACAAATGACTACTTTTGGAAAAAAAAAACATGTTTTTAAAATAAAATTAATTTGAAATTAGAATTCTTAGCCAAACAAAAATTATTTTGATTTGAAATGGCCAGTACTGCAGAACGGCAATTTCAAAGGTAAAGACCTAATATCTTGATGAATCACATTTCACCATGTTCATCTGATACTGCTCCAAGGTTAGGTGGGAAGAAATCTAAGTAAGAGTCCAAAAATGAAAGCTGAGCGTACTGAGCGCCACGAAGTCACAGCGATAACTGCGCAAGCGCATACATGTATTCGTATCAAAATGACTCAGTCGGTATCGTTATCTATCAGTACGAGTCATAACCACTAACACAACTAAATGCAGTTTCGCTAACGCATGAACAACAGTAAAAAATATAGAATTTTATGCTATTCAAAAAAAAAATTTAAAGGAATATATACGTGATAGCAAAAAAAATTAAAGCAGATATAGATTCAGATATTCTGCACGCAAAATACGCGCTTAGTCGTGGAGTTGCGGAAACCAGCCCGATTTACATACATTACAAGATACATTACAAGATTCAGATATTCATTCATATTGAAAACTTTATACTTATCATATTTTTGTTTAAAGGAGTTTTTCGTTGCAGACCAGTGTTTTTAGAAACTAGATGCCCCGGTAGTGCCTACCGCGTGGTGCCTAGAGAGCATACTCCTGGGATAAAAAGGAGCCTATGTCCTTTCTCATGCTACCTGTCAGACTACTCGTATCTGTGTACCAAATTTCATTTAAATCGGTTCAGTAGCTTCGGCGTGAAAGAGACAGATGACAGAGTTTATAATATTAGTAAGAAAGTAAGGATCAGGACTAGCTTTTAGCCGCGACTTCGTAAGTGCGTATCCCGTTTTTTACCATTCCTGTCGGAATTTTAGGAAATCCTGCCTTAGTGCTCCTCTGCATTCCCCAAGGAACCTATATGCCAAATTTTAGCTTTCTACGACCAGTGGTTTCGGGTGTGCGTGTCAGTCACTCAGTAATGGATGAATTTTATACATTAGAATGACGATAATGAAATATCGTGGCTTCCTCCTATTGGTAAAATAATTTTCATAATCGGTTCAGTAGATCCAGAGATTACCACTATAACCTCACAAACATTACCTCTTTATAATATTGGTTTAGGATATTGTTTCGTTTATTCATTTTCTTTACTTATTAGTAGGTACCTACATTCTTAAATATTTCAAAAAAATAAAAACATTAAAAAATATAAAATAGTAGCCTACCTACCGGTATCGGGAACAGGGTCCAAGCTACGCCAGGCGGTCAGGGCTCTAGAGAGAGGAACGCTTTTATAAAGAAATAAATAACCATCTGCCTACCTACAATCTAATGTTTTTAGTTTATAACACAAACAAGAGATTTAACAAGCAAACAAAGATAATAGGTATAGAATGAAAAAGGACGTGCAAGAAACTCCACGGCCAGTCTTTTTTATCATGTTATTTACTTACCTATTACAAAAATACTGGTAACGTTGTCCTTGTTGCTTCCATATGTGAAAACAATTTAAAGAAAAAAAGAACCACGTAAAACAATTAAAATACCCACAGAACAGAAAAAACAGTAGAAGTGCAAAGTAGGCGTGGCACGCGTGCCGATATTACGCGGTATTACGCGTACCTCAACCCAGTCGTGTTTTAACATCACGACGAACCGATCGTCTCGCTCACTCTCGATATAAATTTATATTTGTGAACCATGCCGTATTGGTCCATTTTGGAGTGCAAAAATTAAAGTAGGAGAATAAATCTTAAAAATGGAGGTGTTTCATACCATCGGTAACTACGATTTTATTTGTTTTCTAATAAAATCTTAGGAAATTTCATTTTGCAAAAACCTTAAGTTCAAGTCTAGTTAAAATCCACCTTATCCCATTAGCTTAGAGTTTATTTTACATCGATTCAGTTACTGTTTCGTTCTCGAAAGTTCTAAGCTATTCAAATAGTGATGTAGTCGGGTTGAATACTGGTTGGATAGATATCGATAAAAACACTTTTTTGTAGTTCGTCTAGAAATTTTATTCAAATCACTAAACATAACTTTAAAAATATTTTTAGGTTTCCCAAAGACGCTATCGTCAAAGAAAAATGGATAGATGCACGGGTAGAGCTGATGGGATGCCAAACAAGACAAGCACGATATGCTCCGTACATTTTTTAGAAAGCGACTTTTTTATTTCAAAAAAAGGATATCGATACATGAATACTTATTCTGTACCAAACTATTTAATAAGATACTATTGTAAGCCACTTGGCATAAAGAGTTCACGGAACTGAAGTGTAAACAACGCCCCATTTTTGTCGGCAGTCGAGTAAGATACCTGAGGCATAATTTTGTAAGGCTTGTGGTATGAAAAAAAATCTGGCCAAGTGCGAGTTGACTCGCGTTCGAAGGGTTCCGAACCAATTACATTTTTGTAAGGGTTCCGTTTCTTATGGATGTTCGGAACACAAAAAATGTATGAGGTGTGTTATTTTTATTGATTAATGTGTAATAAGGTATATTTACAAAAATAAAATAAAAACCTTTGAAATAATCTATTTTTTTTTGTTTCTATCTACTTTTATACAATAAACCGGGAATATTTTGCTTACGCTATTTTGAAAGTAGAACTTTATTAATATTAACAATGTATTACAAAGCACACCCGAACTTATCAATTTTAAATGTGATAGCTAATTTCATAACGATTCCAACATCAAGTTTCATGTATGGCTCCCATACAAAACTTCAACACCAAGCGAGTCACATTTTTTGGAATTAATTTCGAAAACAGTTATCTTATTTATCGATATCGACAATGTAAGTCAAATTTCATGTGCCACAGCCGTGATCGAGTGGCAACTGTTACTATCCAAACATAGAATAATGAACCTTATTACTAAGTCGTTTAAGTTTATAATTGCAACCATTGATAATACCGCCATCTATGGTCGAATAGCGGAATTTACTCGTAAATTCAACTTAGAATGATTTCAGAAAACGAAACGTCGTGAGTACTTTTTGCCTTAAAGCAAAATAAATCCTACGTGTAAGGCCGAAAGTATATTTTCAAATATAGGTTCTTTGACTTATTCTTGTTTTAACCAAAATTTAAACGACCAATCAATCGTATCCTTGATTTGTGTTGAATTATATGATTATCGGTATAGTTGTGTGAGTCAGGCGACACAGGTTGCGATACAAATTTCGTCGCATAGCATTTCCACCTGTTTTTTCTGTTCCGTGAAAATACCTATAAAGATAAGCCTGACAATTTTTGAAACGTGGGCGAAGCCGCTTGCTGGTAAAACATAATGAAACAATTCACATTAATGATTCTCTGTAAACTATATTTGAAGTTAGATTTCCAGTTCCAGAAGTTGTATTTGTATTGTATTTAATGTATACAAATTCATTATGTGAATTGTTAATGCTGGAAAATTCGGTTCGCATTCTTCCTCAGTTTCCAAAGATCGAGAAGCCGCTGTTCGAGATCTTTGAGAGCTCAAGCGAGCGTCTCGGTCTGTGAGTCTCCGACTCTCGCGACAATGTATGGCCCATTCTATCTACCGACAAACGCTCTGTGCGTTCCTGGCTACTCTCGAAAGATCGAGAAATTGCCATGCGAGAACGTTGTTTACTTAGCCGAGCCTCGCGCTGAGTACAATTATATAATGTGCGAGTTCTGGCCTACCCTTCTCTAGCTGCCTACTTTGTCTCATATATTTAGACTTTTTGCTATATTGTGAAAGATTCGACATTTTTCTAGAAGGCATTTTTAAATTAGCGAAACAGGAATAAAACGTATATACTGAAGGAAGACGGACAGCGGAGGCTTATTAATTAACGGGGTTCCGTTAGCTACATCTGTACGGAACCCTTAAAGTCAAATCAAGTTCGCTCGCACGAATCAAAATCGTAGGCGAAGGCTTAGTAATAGGGTCCCGTTAGCACTTTTAAATACGGAACCCTGTAATTCGCCTTGTACCTCAAAACGAACCGTCTGATACTTCCCACCGACTAAATCTAAACACCCAACGAACCCGCCGACTAAGTTTGAAAATCGTGTGAGGGGTCACTATCCAGACCATTCAGAAAAACGCGTCATCAGTGCAACGCCATCTATCGACCAACTAAGTAAATTGAGGTGATTGTTACTTCAAATTATACTTTCAATCATGTCTATGTGTGTGTAAACGGTACTATAAGCGAGTTAGATATTATTTTCGTGAAGTATGGCGAATCAGAAGGGTTTTTATGCCGTATTTTGACTAATTTCGATAAAGTGGAATATCCGATTGTCGCACCATTATGTCTGCGACTTAATATTGTTCCAATTACACTCGAAACAAAATAAAACTGAAAATATTGACTTCAGCGCCATCTCGCGGGAAAATGGCAATGAGCAACCCGTAACATTCACCTAAGCCCGTATGACAACATTAAGGTATTAAAATGTTCATTTTTATTTTGCTACGTATAAAAGTTTCACAAACAACTCAACAATGTGTTTTGGGGTAATATTCACGCTTTCATGCATTTTAGTTTCCTCAATAAATAGCGCTTTGCCTAATCACAATACATTAGGAAGTTTCCTTCTAAATTTAAAAATTCAATATATTTTGTATTGTGGAGCGGTTATGATAAATACCGATAAGGTATAAATTTTTCAATTTTATTTTGCCACGTATTAAAAGTTTCACACATAACTCAACAATTTGTTTTAGTGTGCATTTCATCTTATTCAATAGATGGCGCTTTAATCAGAATACATGAGGAACAGAATACATTATGAAGTTTATTACTAAACTTAAAATTCAATATCTTTTGATTTTGTGGGTCGATTTTGATGAAATAAATGCGAAATGTTACACGGGTTATCACTTAATATTTTTAAGTACCTAGATTTGGAACCCAATCTGTGGTTTGTGCGTGATGCTCCCTCAAACGCACATACAAACAGATAAACAAACAGACAAAAATTTCAAAAATAGCATTTTTGTGTTTTGTATCTTTTTCCTATGTAATTTTTATGCAAAAATATTCAATGTACAGACACGGTTAGTCTACGATTTGATTATATGTATAGATCGATACTTTTATAAACAACCTTTTTAAAGATAATAAAGTTTATTGGCTTCTGATTGCCAAAGATCTACAAATGACAGCTGGGACCAACCGCTTAACGTGCTTTCCGGGGTATGGAGGAAACTCGGTGTGTTAAGATGGTCACCCAACCACAGAATAACCTTGGCAAGCGTTGCTTTATCTTGAAGATCGACCCGTGCGGCTGTTATTCTTTAGCCAAGAGCTCCTGCATCAAAGATTGCAGTTCAAAGGCCGCCATTTTGTTTTCGGGAGTTTTCAAGAAATTGATCATTGCATTAACTTCAATCGAAAATTCTAATACAATTGAAGAACATTCAAATTTTATTCATCGCTGATGGTATGTAATAATGTAAGAGCCTATGGACACGGCGTATTTTTACCGCGCCGACGACGCACGTTTTGCGAACGCGGACTCACGGCGTTATAGATGAAAGGACCAAAAAGCAGATTGTCGCAGTTGTATCGATTCAAACGCGCGTACAACGCCATAAAAACCAGACAAAAATTTCATGCGGTCAAGAGATTTTGCCATACCCTATTACTGGAATCAAAAGTAGCTGACAATGAAAGCTATCGCGTTTGGATTCGCCGCTAGAGACACTAGTGTAGCGTGAGGTCTTCGAAATGTCCAATTTCACTGTTGGTCGGCTTTTGACTAAATTTATTCACTTATTTGTTACGATACGGAGGGAAGTGGATTTATATTTTTTTTTCCTACTTCTCCGCTGTACTTTTCTGATTAATTTCGTTGCAGGATCAGAGACAGTAGAATCGTTTCTCCGGGACTCGTCGGGTTTGATTGGCTCAGGGTGCGAATTATTGTAAATCCCTATGGTCGGTCCTATGGTCTAATTTGACCGGACTAATATCTATTGATTGGTTTTTAAAATTAATATTTTAATTCTGTACGCAGCAACATTTTACATCAATTAATATAGGTACATCTAATGATCTAAATAAAGGCGTCAATATCTGAATCACGAATAAGTATGTTTGGGGCTAGAATTATGAGCAAGAAACTACAAGGAGGTCAAAATCATTTCGCGACTGACAACTATTCATTTACTCTTCATTTCTTTTTAAGTAGGTGTTGAGGCCTCTGACCTCATTTCCCTCTTTATGATTATGGGTTATACATTTTTTAATTATTCTCATTTCTCTCTTGACCTAGTTCTGAAATTCACGCAGATGAAGTCGCGAGAAGAAGCCGAAGAAGATTTTTTTTTCGTAAGCTGGCAAGTTTAATTATTAGACATATTGATGTTTGACGTACATCAAAGCATGAAATAAATAAATTTAAATTAGCCTGTTTTTTTAGATAAACTATGAGATAAAAGCTATAAAAAACAGACATACCAGTCTAAAAAAAATGCTATTGCTATATTACTTTCCACACGGTGGAAATAATTTTATATCACTAATTTTCACAAATAACAACTTTAAGCTGCTGACCTATGTCAGAAAATGTTAAAAAGGACTAATTACAAAAATCCGACAGCTCTGATCTGCAAAAAAGTGACATAGGTATTACCTTGACAAGTCCCACGGACCATCTGAATTTATCTGAATAGACAGTGATACAAATACTTTTAAAGGGAAAAAAGAGATGGCGATAGAATGAGGGCGGCTCGGAATAAAAAACATTAGTGCCAAAAGTAAATTTCGGATTTTATAACATAAAAGTATCATGAATTCAAAACCTGTTGTGAATTTAGCTAGATAAGGTTATTTTATATGTTTAGAAGCAGTTTTCATAACATCAATCTAATGCATTACATCATAAAAATGAAAATGCAAAAAAAGACAAATCGAATTTTTTTGCCTATCGAGGAAATTTCATCGCATCGTGTATTCCTTCAGAATTTAGGTAGATCATAATGGTTAAAAAACATAAACCAAAATATCAAATTCTTATTACGGGTACTTTACGAGAAAAAACAATTCTCAAAACGGCCTTATTATTCGCTTATCCCAAGCAACGCTTGCCGAGGTCGGTCTCTGGATGGATGACCATCCCGGCTGTCTGAATTGTAGATCTTTGGCAGTCATTATGGCCAGGTTTGCGAAACCTGGCCTCTGCGAGTGTGGAAGGGATAAGTGATAAGAGGGGAATTGCGAATGTGTTTATGGACCATTTTAAAGTTGAGTCCACTCTCAGTCCCTCAACCATGGTGAATGATGGTGAGCCCATCCGTCCTGGCGCAACTACTCTGATACGTTTCTCAGCCAAGCAAGTACGTGAAATCATTAACACCATGAAACGAGGCTAATCTCCGGGACATGATGGGCTCAGCATTAAGCACCTAAAGCACGCAGGTGTCCATCTGCCGCGAGTCTTGTCTATGTTTTTCACAATGTGTATTAGTCACGCGTACCTACCTGCTAATCCAATGAAGACCATCGTAGTTCCCATTGTGAAGAACAGGACAGGTAACATCTTGGACAGAGGTAACTATCGTCCCATTTCTCTTGCGACTATAATAACCAAGGTTTTGGACGGTATGCTTGATTCTTGGTTAAGTAAGTTCATATATCTCCATAATGCACAGTTCGGGTTTCGACCCGGACTATCAACTGAAAGTGCTATTTTAAGTCTCAAGCATACCGTTCAATATTATAAAGATCGCGGGACGCCGGTGTACGCCTGTTTCCTTGATCTCTCCAAGGCATTCGATCTTGTCTCATTCGATGTGCTCTGGAGAAAGATGGGAGACAGAGGTATACCCGCGGAAATATGAGGGCTAGTTCAGTTTTGGTATGGTAACCAAGTCAATCAAGTGAAATGGGATGATACAGGTTCTGAGCCGTATAGGTTGGAGTGCGGGGTGAGACAGGGTGGTCTGACATCTCCCAGGCTCTTTAACCTGTACGTGGATGACCTGATAGTCGCACTCAGCAGCATGCGTGTCGGATGCAGTGTTGATGGGGTTAGAATTAACAACATCAGCTATGCTGATGACATGGTGCTGCTGGGTCCGTCGGCGAGAGCAATCAGAGAGATGCTTATGACGTGTGAGGCCTACGCTGCTGCACATGGATTAAAATATAATGTTAAGAAATGTGAATACATGGTCTTTGAGGTCAGCGGCAAACGCCGTGGAGAAGCACCTGAGTTGCTGGTGAACGGGTCACCAATTAATAGGGTGACAACTTATAAGTACCTAGGGCACTGTCTTGCCGCTGACCTCAGGGACAATGTGGACATTGAGAGGGAGCGCAGGGCTCTAGCGGTCCGTAGCAATATGTTGTCCCGTAGATTTGCACGGTGAACAGACCAAGTAAAAGTAACACTTTTCAAGGCTTATTGCCAAAGTTTGTACACGGGCAGACTATGGGTCAATTGTGCTAAGAGATCGCTGGATGTCCTGCGCGTCCAATATAACAATGCTTTCAGGATGTTGTTGGGCTACCTCGTTACTGTAGCGCGTCGGAAATGTTTGCGCAAGCCCGTACCGGCTTCGGCTTCGTTGCAATTATACGCAAAAAAATCTGCGACGCTACTGAGGAGAGTGAGAGATAACAAAACAACATCCTGAAAACTGTAGCCGAGAGCTTCGGCTGTTCAATTGTACAGCAGTTTGTGCGGAGGTTAATTTTTACAAATACTAGACAATAAGTTATTTTTGTTGTTTTACTAACACAATATGGATTTTGGTCCGAAATAAAGATATTATTATATCCTTTATTTATCTTTTTCACTTATTTATGTATTTTTAAATATATTTACACAATATATGTTTATATAAAAAAACATAAAAAAATAGTAGCCCACCGATATCGGGAACAGGGTCCAAGCTACCGGTGGTCAGGGCTCCAGAGAAAGGAACCTCCTGACAATGCGAGCCGTGTCCAGAAGTACCGCTTTCTGAATCAAGCCCTTGATCCAGCTGCCCAACGAGAGCCTCTTAAGGTGTTGGTCGAGGCTCGTGGCTATTAAGGTGGATGCTCCAGGGTAGCCCGCGAAATTCAAATATTTTTATGTTTTTTGCAATTTGCCGGTCAGTGTGAAGCTGTATGTGGACCAAATGCGATCCGCGACCGTAACGCGTATTTATCTAAATAATTATAACCATTTTAATCATCAATATAGCCCTCTAAGTTCATGTAGTTCGAAAGAATGAATATTTCAGAAATAATCATTCTTTCGAACTACATGAACTTAACGGTTGTCTTTCTCGGCTTTCACGAGGATATCTACAATCATTGCACGCCTCGCAATTCGGTCCTCCACCACTATATCTGGCTTATTGCCAAGTAACATCCTGTCAGTGATGATGGACTGATCCCAGTACAATGTGATATTGCCATTATCGAGAACTGGGTCGGGCGCATACCTATAGTATGGCACCTCCGACTCCACAAGAGAGTATTTCAGAGCAAGTTGCTGATGGATAAACCAGGCTACAAGGTTGTGCCTATGCAAGTATTCTTCGTTAGCTAGACGAGAACAACCAAAGATAGCGAATTGATTCTCCCGGACGGTGACATGCCCGACATATGTCGACCGTGCCGTCTTTCACAATAAATCTCTTGTAGTTATTCGTCATGATAACTTCGTCCATAATTGCACAAACAAAACCTTCGGTTTATCCAAAAAGATCACCGAAACGCAGCCAGGCTACGGACGCTAGTTGGTCTACGTAGGGCCCATGTAGGGCCCGCAAAAAGCGTCCGTGAAGCTCCTTACTCTGCCATACCGCCCTGCGATCATTAGTGTCAAGCACCGCAAGTTTGCGCCAGTTCTTATTTGCCAAAGAGAGCGGTGTGAGTCCCTTGTCCACCGCCACTACATCTCGATACATACCCACGTCGACAGCTAGGAAATATTCCCTAAGACTGCATATATCGCGATTATGGAATCTTAGCATTTAAAAAGCCTCGACCTCCATATATTCGCGGGATATACAGTCTCATTACCAACGATTGTGGGTGATGCATTCGATATGCAGTAAGCAGTGTGTGGACCCGCCTACCCAGGGCGTCAATTTCCGTTTGAGTCCATTTGAGTACGCCGAAAGAGTACATCAATACCGGCATGACCCAACCGTTGAAGGCGCGCACCTTGTTTCCGCCTGATAGAAGGCTATTAAATACCTTCTTCAAGCGGCCAAAGAAGCGCTCCTTCAACGATTGCTTCATGTCAGTAACATTGATACCTAAGGCTTCCGACATACCCAAATACTTGTAAGTTTCAGTAGGAGAGAGGGATCTCAGGTTTATGGAATTCGAGAGTTGAGTTCCCACGGATTCCATAATCTCTCCACGCTTTACATGCATGACCGCACATTTGTCCACACCAAACTCCATCCTGATGGCGTTACTGAATGTTTCAGTTACCTTCAGTAGCGCCATCAGTTGCAGATTAGTGGGGGCAAAGAGTCACAGATCATCCATCTAAAGGAGGTGAGATATAATCCTACCACTTCT
This sequence comes from Lacanobia oleracea, assembly GCA_950371165.1. Classification (NCBI taxonomy): domain Eukaryota; kingdom Metazoa; phylum Arthropoda; class Insecta; order Lepidoptera; family Noctuidae; genus Lacanobia; species Lacanobia oleracea. The sequence goes on along the minus strand of OX493388.1, from coordinate 29,625,439 downwards.
CTTCAACCGATAGCCTAGCCCTGAATTCTCCAGCAGTGTGCTAAGAGGATTCAAGGCTAGACAAAACCAAAGTAGACTCAAACTATCGCCCTGAAATATACCCCGCTCAATCCTTACCGGTTCGCTATTCCTCTGGATATTTCGACATCCTGGATAGCGAAGGACTGTCCTCCATTGCCCCATACACGACATCAGGAAGGTGCGTAGCGTTGCATCAACTTTATACAATTCTAGCACCGTCATGAGCCATGTATGAGGCACCGAGTCATAGGCCTTCTTATAGTCTATCCAGCATGTTGACAGATCCTTTCGGGAAAACCGAAACTCTTGGCTAATGCCCATGTCAATAAGGAGTAGCTCCTTAGTACTGCGGGACCCATTCCGACATCCATTTTGATAGGCAGACATAATGTTGTTGTTAATACGACTATTAATCTTTGCCCTCAAAATGGATGTAAGAACTTTATAGACCGTCGGTAATCACGTGATCGGTCTATAATTTTTAGGTTCCGCACTACTACCTGATTTTGGAGCAGGTCGGTTATTCCTGTAGTTAAGAACTGGGGTTGCGACCCAGATTCTAAGGCAGACTGGAATTGAGACGCCAAGCAAGCGTGCGATCTCGTAAACCATTTAATCCAGAAATTGTGCAGCCCGTCCGGCCCTGGAGATTTCCAGTTAGGCAACGGACGGACTGCACAAGCTACATCTTGGGGGCTGATGGAAATTGCCCCATTGCTGGTATCGGATCGCACACACGCTCGACCTCCCGAGTCCAGTCACCCTTAGTATGACTGACAAGAACCGACCAGATGCTGCGCCAGAATGAACACATAGCATCATCATCCGGCAAGCGCGTGTCAGTCTCACCTTGGTCCCGTCGCTCTCAATCCTTATATACCCACCTTTCATTACGTCGGAATGTGCGATTCTGGGTGTATCGCTCCGCTCGCCGCCTGTACCTGCGAATACGGCTTGCCCATTCATAAACCTTCTGCTTCAGGAAGTCGATGCGCTCTGTGACACGAGATATATAATCTCGGGGATTGATATCAGTCCCCGAAAACGCCCGTCTCACAAAGCGCATCACTCTAGGACTCCTCCCGCTCTGGGTGAAGCAAGAGCCCCGGCGTTGCGCCTCCACGCGCCACTCGTAAATGTGCGTGAGGGCTCTCGCCTCCAGATCCCATGGCGGCAGTCCGGCAAGGAGGCTCGCCGCCTCGCCAGAGACCGTGCGGTATCCCAGGGCCAGCCGGATGGCTATGATCCTCTGAGACGCGTTGAGGTAACAGGCATGTCGTTTCCTCAAAGTAGGCGCCCATACCGGCGCCCCATAAAGGACCATGGACTGCACAACCCCCGCGTAAAGCCTCCGGCAGGAGGCGTTTGGTCCCCCTAGATTGGGCAGAAGCCGCTTGAAGGCAGCCCCGGCTCGTCCCAGTCTGGGAGCCAAACGTCGGAAGTGTTCGACGAAGTTCCACCGGCTGTCAAGGACGAGACCCAGATACGTCATCGTCGACCCGACGCCGATGTGAACCCCTCCCACCGTTATTTGAGATCCCGATGGTGGCCTGTTCTGAGAACCATGGAAGCACATGGCTTCGGACTTGTGTAAGGCCACTTCGAGACCCAACTGCCGGATCCTCTCAACGACTATCGCAACCCCGCGTGTCATAGCGTCGGCCGCCGCCTGGTGCGACCTCCCCTGCGCCAGGATCAGCGTATCATCAGCATAGCAGACAACGTTGACGCCGCCAGGGAGGTCGGCGCGCAGCACCCAATCGTAGCCGATGTCCCACAGAAGCGGCCCCAGAACGGAACCCTGTGGAACACCGCACGACATCTCTCGCCGGTTCCACTCTCCCAGGTGACCGGGGTAGATGACGGCTCTGTGCGCCAAGTAAGCCTCGACTACGCGACGGAGGAAGTTCGGCACCCGGTGATACCGAAGTGCCTCCCTGATGCAACTCCAAGGCAGGGTGTTAAAGGCATTGGCGATGTCTAGAGACACAGCCAAGACGACCTTCAAATCCTAAAAAAACCGACCGTGCGACTACTAGAGGGCGCCAGGGTATTGATTGCACACCGGTGCTTAATAGGCTAGAGCCGACTCTGTCTCGAAAACTATGAAAAGTCGTGGAACATACATGGGGGTGATTCGGATACCCCAGGATATGAGGGACTTAAATATTATTTTTGGACGTCAATGTATGCGCGCCGGTACCTATAAACTACTTTTAAGGTTGTGAACAGACGGGGACGAATTTGCGGGGGCAACTGCTAGTACTAAAATATTAGGTCTTTACCTATGAAATTGCCGTTCTGCAGTACTGGCCATTTCAAATCAAAATAATTTTTGTTTGGCTAAGAATTCTAATTTCAAATTAATTTTATTTTAAAAACATGTTTTTTTTCCAAATTTAGTCATTTGTTTATTGATTAGTGTTACATTTTCATCGCATTTCAATCTTTTTCGTCATCATGGATACGTTAAAAATTCGAGTACTTATGGAATATGAATACCGTCGTGGCAGCAACGCGGCACAAGCGGCACGCAACATCAACGACGTTTACGGAGCTAACACTACAAACCCACGCACCACATGTTATTGGTTTGCTCGCTTCCGTTCTGGAAATTTCGACCTGAAAAATGAACCTCGCGGTGGTCCGAAGACTTTGGTCGACAATGACGAATTAAAGGCGATTGTGGAAGCTGATGATACACAATCTACGGCTGAATTAGCAGCAGCTTTCGACGTTAGCGTCAAAACAATATTGGTCCATTTGCGTCAAATTGGCAAGGTAAAAAAGCTTGACAAATGGGTGCCCCACGAACTCAATGAGCCTTGCACTGCTCAACAGACACACAAATGAAGGAATTTTGAACCGCATTGTTACCTGCGATGAAAAATGGATTCTGTTTGATAACCGCAAGCGCTCAGCAAGTTGGTTGGATCCTGGTTCAGCACCTAAACAATGCCCTAAACGAAAACTTACCCCTAGAAAAGTGATGGTCACTGTTTGGTGGTCTAGCGCCGGTGTGATCCATCACAGCTTCTTACCAAACGGGGTGAGCATTACTGCAGATGTGTACTGTGAAGAACTGAACACAATGATGGAGAAGCTGGCACATCTCCAACCAGCATTGGTCAATCGCTCGTCTCCGCTGCTCTTGCACGACAACGCGCGACCTCATACTGCACAGCAGACGGTCTCCAAGTTGCAAAAACTGGGGTTGGAAGCTCTCCGTCATCCGCCCTACTCACCAGACCTTGCGCCTACAGACTACTACTTTTTCCAGAATTTGAATAACTTCTTGGCGGGAAAAAAATTCAATACCCGAGAGGCAGTACAAAATGCCTTTGAATAATTTGTTGCCTCCCGTCCATCTGATTTCTTTAAGAAGTGCATCAATAAACTGCCACTGCGTTGGCAAAGATGCATTGATTGCATGGGTGATTACTTCGATTAATACAAATAAAAAATACATGAAAAAAATTAGTTTAAATTTTTTCATACTAAACGGCAATTTCATAGGTAAAGACCTATTAATAGTAGATAGGAACTAATGTTCGTCATTTGGCTACCTCTAGAAAAGAAAAATTGTCATTGATAAATCTTGTTTATTTTCTTCGCTTATTTTATTCAGAAACTTATACTTCCTAAATCTATGGCTATTTTACACAAAAATTCGGAATCAGCCGCACTTCTATACAACGTAAGACGTTCTATACGTCGACTTGAAGCGAGGAGTCCCAAGCGCGCGCGTTCACCTGTCGCAGCGTGGAGCGCAGCGCCGCGCCCGGGCCCAGCGCCAGCGTCAGCGGGAACGAGGCGCCGCGCGGCCGCGCGTACAGCGCGTGCAGCGTCTGCTCCCAGCGCACCGGCCGCGCCACGTGCCGCGCCAGCTGCCGCCGCACGCTGCCCGCGTCGCCGTACGCCGCGCCGTCCACGCACGAGTGCACGGCCAGGCGCGGCGCGCGCAGCTCCACCGCCCGCAGCGCCTCGCGCAGCGCCGCCTCCGCGCGCGCCATCAGCGGCGTGTGGAAGGCGCCCTCCACGCGCACGCGCGCCGCGCGCCGCAGCCCGTACTCGGCGCCGTGCCGCTCCAGGTACCGCAGCGCCTGCGGACGGAACCTCGTAAGCACGTGTCGCCGCCTGAGCCCGCGGCCTCCGCGCTGCGCACTGACCTCTTCGTCCCCGGCGACCACCTTGCAGGCCGGGTACAGGTAGTTGGCGACCTGGCATACGGGCGCGAGCACGCCGCGCACGGCCGCATGCTCGCGCGCGCGCAGCAGGGCGAAGGGCAGGCGCGCGTCCGGCGCCAGCCACACCGTCAGCATGCCGCCGGGCCGCGCGGCCGCTGCGGCGCGCATGGCGGCTGCACGCAGCTCCACCAGGCGCAGCGCGCGCTCCAGCGACAGCGCGTCGGCGAACACGAGCGCGGCGATCTCCCCAAGCGAGAAGCCTGCGGCCGCGCGCACGCGCTCGAGCGCGCCGGGCCGCTCGTCGCGCACGCGCTCCAGCGCCGCCAGTGACGTCACCAGCACGGCGGTCTGGCAGCGCCGCGCCAGCTCGTCTTCGGGCCCGGAGAGGCACACGCGCGCCACGTCCCACCTGCACCGATTCCTACCTGTGTCGTAACTCATAATTCGACAAGTGGTGATCTCCTTTACGAAACGTTGGACTGGCTGGCGTTTCTCAATAATTCTAAAGGTGATCGGACTTTTAATACGGGAAATGAAGTGTTCACATTTAGAATATATTTTATCTTATTCAATAAGAAAAAAATTCAGAGTAGTATTTAACTGTAGATCAAAAATCTTCCTTTTTTAGGGTCTGTACCCAAAGGCAGAGGCGGCGCAAGGCGTGGGCGACGTGGGCTTCCGCCTGCAGCCTCGCGGTCCAAAGGGCTTCGCAGCTTTGACTTTTTTTCAACTCGGAAAAATCGTAGCTAAGACAACTTATCCGTACCTATTTTCAAAAATGTTTGAGCTCGCTTTGCTTGCTCTTGCTAGCAAAGAATTCTTTTTATTGTTAATCTCTTCAAAGTTAGAGTGAACAGGCTCCTTCTGGGTAGACTCGCTCCATCGTAGACTTTGTCTCTGTCATCTCTGACATAGACTAGAGTCAAGAGCAAACCCATTACAAATAAAACATATTAGCTGCGGCAGGATAGGCACTATGACTTACTGGTACAAGCTCACTACGCTCGCTCTTACATCATAGCTTCTTTTAGTTTGTTCTTTTTTGAGTTTTTCCACATTCGCCCAATATTTACTATTTTTGCACAAAAAATCAAAAGAAAATCGATACTACTCATGCCAGTGTATATTGAGTTCGCCTCATCTCACCCTCAATCATAGAATCCAACCTCTGAAAATCTAAAAAAATCACCCTATTCTTAGGTAGGACCTACAGGGCAAATTGCCATCTTGCCAGTACCGGATTAACCCATAAGCAAACTAAGCAATTGCTTAGGGCATCACGTCTGGGGGGCTCCATAAACAGAAACTACAGGAATTAGACAAATTCCCTAGAAATAGACGTGATGATAGTAAACTATGTGGACATACATCGAAAACTGCACTTATGCGCAAGAGTGTTTTTTGCATGGCACCAATTATCTACAACAAATTGCCCAAAAGTTGGAGAGAACTTAAACAAACAATGAAATCTTTTTTGGCACAAAAAGCATATTATAGTATTGCAGAATTTTTAAACGACTCATTGTGATAAAAATATATAACTTAAATATGCCATAATAAATGATATTTAATTGAATTCCTATTGTAAATCTTCATAATATAATTTTATTATATTTTATGTAATTTGTATTATTGGACTAGTCAAATATAAAATGAATAATTGGATAATGTAAATGATTGAATATATTTGTTTAACTGACATTAATTAATGTATAATTGTAATATTTTAAAATCAATGTATTAATACTATTTTTATTTTATTTTTTCCAAGATATTTGCACGCCATGAGAAATGGTAAACATGTCGTAAGCTAATCTTATTTACGACCTTGCATGCATCTATTATTTTAATTTTGTATGTGTACACATGTTTGCGCAAATAAATTTTCTTATTCTTATTCTTATTCTTATAGAGGTACTTAGTTATTTTGGTCAAGTGACACGAAATTTCGCAAACTTTCCGAAAAGGTGTTACAAGGCAAGGCAGAGTGCTAAAATGTTCGAGCTTACTTTGCTTGCTCTTGCAGCGTGTGCTTATCATTTCCTACCTTTTCTGTAATGAATAAATCGGCCAAGTAAGTCTAAAGCCGGATTTACATTACGAAACAAGTGTCATGCATAATAAAACTAGTTTCGTGAAACTAATTTTAGTACATGTGAAACTTCTTTCGTTTAAATTATAGTGTCGTGAAATTATCAGTATCGCGGAGATAATGGCCCTGTCAAAATCAAAGCTGTATTTTATGATGCGAAACGTCGTTGTAGAAATCATAAAATATAAAATAAAAAAGGTTATCTCGGAAGAAAAGACGTTGGTGGATTCGAGGATGGGTTGAAAAAAAGCATCTGGGTGCAACACAGTTAATCTCTGAATTGGCAGATGAAGATCCTATGCTATGCAAACTACTTTCGAATTTGTTTTCTGCAATCCAACAAAAAACCACACGTCCACTCTGCGCAGGTGCTGTCGCGACACTAGTTTCGCGTCGCATTTACATGATGAAATTAGATGCATGACATTAGTTTTACAAAAAATATGCGCATAGCACGAAACTACTCCAGTGTCGCAAAAGTAATGCATGCATCGTAAAACTGAACGTTTACACGTGAAATTAGTAGTCAAATTAGTGTTATAAAACTAATTTCAAGCCACTAATTTCGTAATGTAAATCCGGCTTTATTTCTGAATCAATTTGTAGATGGGGTGCTAAAATTTACGATACGTCAGCGCCGTTTATTGTTAATAAGTCAATTATTTTTAATAAATAAAAAAATATGTTTTAGTAGTTTAGTTTTTTAGGGTTCCGTACCCAAAGGGTAACCAACGGTACCTTATTACTAAGCCGCCGCTGTCCGTCCGTCCGTCTGTCTTCAGTGGGCTATATCTCAAGAACCGTAATAGGTCATCATCATCATCATCTGCCTAGCCTTTTCTCAACTACATTGGGGTCGGCTTCCAGTCAAACCGGATTCAGCTGAATACTAGTGTTTTACGTGGAGCGGCTGCCTACCAGACCTCCACAACCCATTAACTGGGTAACACGGTACTTCTTGGCAAGACTGGAGTCAGATTTACTGGCTTCTGACAATCCGTAACGACTGCCAAAGATCTACAAATGACAGCCGGGACCAACGGCTTAACGTGCTTTCCGAGGCACGGAGGAAACTCGGTATGTCAAGATGGTCACCCATCCACAGACCAACCTTGGCAAGCGTTGCTTAACCTTTAAGATCGACCCGTGCGGCTGTTATTATTTAGCCACGAGCTCCTCCTGGGATCTTGCTCTATGACTTTGAATTATGACAGTTCTTGATCAGTGACAGACATGAGTGACGTCATCGTCCGTTTTGGCGCGAAAATTTAAACTGCCTGTTTATAAACGCAATTTTAGCAATAAATTAAAGCGTTTTCATTTTTTATTTTTGTGGCGATCTATTCTAGACGGAGTTCTTTAAAATGAAGGCAAAAATAATGCTTGTTCCCTATTATTTTCACGTCCTCCGTGTTCGTGTAGTACCGTAATAGGTAGACCGTTGAAATTTTCACAGATTGTGTCTATCTATTGCCACTATAACAAAAAATAAGATTTATGATACGGAACCTTTCGTGTGCGAGTCGACTCGCACTTGGCCGGTTTTTATTTTAAAGATCGGTACTAGTTGACTACCGGATAGGGGCACCACGGGCGCGGAGTGCTTAGGGCATCAAGAAGTCTTAATCCGGCACTGCATCTTGCCCACATCAAATTTTAGTCTTGCGCCGCCACTGCCCAAAGGGTTAACGATGGCACACTTCCAAACTCCATCGTTACAGACTAACATAAAAAAAATGCTAAGATAATTTGTTCAGGGGCAGTCGGTAATATCTACAATGAACAACTACAATAGGTACTACGAGTACATTATTATTATTTGAGAAATACTTGGTTATCTTGTCTTGACTTCAATTATTGTGTTCCATCATCAAACAACACTAAGAGTTTAGAGGTCGCGGTCGTCCAAGCGTTTTTAGCAGTTTTATGGATTTGAATGGGATTTTTTTACTACAGATATTCCATTTTTATTTCAAACTTTAGTTGACCCGCGCCACTTCGTCTACGCCGCTCCTATTGGTCTAACCGTGATGATATATACAAACAAAATCTTCAGCTTTATACAGGGTTTCTTGTAATTCGACGTATATCCGTCAGGTGCTGATAGGGGCGCCAAAATGCAACAAATTGAACCCCCATATGTATGGCCGAAATTCAATCGTTCTCGAGATATTTCTATTTTAAGTAGTCCGTTCAAAATAGTCATTCACCCTTGCATAAATTCCCAACAAGTGAAAATTTACATGAACGTTAAGGATGCCATTACAATGAAATTCTGATAGTTCCCCATCGATCCTACGAGTGGCAAAAAAAATTCAAGGTAAAAATGGGTGTTTTGTTTTTTTTTGCGAAATGGGTAGTTTTATATGTCGTGGATAACGATATTGTTTTAATAAAAGTTGCTCAATTGATAAATGTAGTAGTGGGGCAAACGCCGTGACGTTATTTAGTAATGGCGGCACGTGTACAGAGTCGTTTTGAAAAGTGGTGATTGTCGAACGGGCACTTCGCATCGGGACGCGGACCAAGTCACTTCTCCAAAACGAAACTGTCGGTTTGCCTAGTTAGATTGATTTGTGTGTATTTAGTTTATTCGACTTTTAAAATAAAAGTGTAGTTACATTTACACTTCGTGTTATTCAACGCCACCTACGAAATGGACCCTTTACCACCGAACCAAGATGGTGACGACCCTATCGCTCTACCGTCGCTGACCTCGACATATATTAAATTACTTTGATAAAAATGTAGATCATGCAATTATGTACAAAAATTGCCTAACACTTTTTTCCCTAAGATTCATTATTTCGGAGAAAAAGCGATTCTAAGTTGCCAAGTTACGGCCTAACGCACGCAGTGTGTATATTTACACTAAACATTTCCAGTTGTTTTACCCCCCCTATGGAAGATAATGAAATGCAAGAATTGAAAAAAATAATACAAGAAAGGATGGCCCATACATAAAAGTAAAATTAGCAATGTACTAAAACCTTATTGGGATAGCAGGGATGAGTTAACAGTAAACCATGGACTAATATGGAAAGGCAATAGAATCATCATACCAAACCGAATGCGTAAAACAATGTTACAGAAAATACAAATAGGGCACTTAGGTATAGAAAAATGTAAGCTAAGGGCTAGAGAAATCATGTATTGGCCTAATAAGAATTCACAATTACAGGACTACTTATCACACTGTCAGGCCTGTTTAACATATAGAAAAGACAGCACAAAAGAACCGTTAATTCCGCATGACATACCCGACAGAGCTTGGTACAAGATAGGCACGGATATTTTCCACTTCGGCACTAAATCATATTTAATAGTAGTAGATTACTATAGTAAGTTCATAGAAGTTGTCGATTTGTGTACAACGACATCGTCAGAGGTGATCAAGCAACTAAAAATGTATTCAGACGTCACGGAATACCACAAATAGTTATGTAAGATAATGGCCCGGAATTTTCTTCTAATTTGTTTATAGAGTTTACGTTTAACTGGAGTTCTCAACATATAACGTCTTCACCTAGGTACCCTCAATCAAATGGATAGGTTGAGAGAGCCGTCCAGACAATTAAAAATATGATGAAAAAAACCACCTATCAAAATACCGACTTCAATTTAGGATTGTTAGAATATTTGAATGCGCCAATAAGTAATGAGTTGAGCTCCCCTGCAGAGTTGTTATACAACAGAAAATTACATTGTTTTTGTGCATATAATAAACAACTTACATCATTTCTATTTTCAGAATCTTTGACAATAAAGAAAGAAAATAAACTACATGCTTGTTTTTTACTTACTTCATACAACAACTCTCACCTGTATATTATAATATAATAGAATAGCAACGATTAATCATGATTTACTTTAATTATTTAACAGTATAATAATTTAATTGAATAATATAATAATTTAACAGTCCCTACATGCCATGCCACGGATCGCATATTTTTAAATTAACTTTTATAATTTTACGTCGAATTACAAGTAACCCTGCATATTAGTATACATTTTCCACTATGAACTAACTTGTGAAACCACTTATCTGCCTAGCCTTTTCCCAACTATATTGGGGTTAGCTTCCAGTCAAACCGGATTCAGCTGAATACCAGTGTTTTATGTGGAGCGGCTGCCTACCAGACCTCCACAACCCATTAACTGGATAACACGGTACATCTTGGCAAGACTGGAGTCAGATTTACTGGCTTCTGACAATCTGTAATGACTGCCAAAGATGTAAATGTACATGTGATGAAATGACAGCCGGGACCCTTGGCTTAACATGCTTTCCGAGGCACGGAGGAAACTCATTCTGTTAAGATGGACACCCATCCACAGACCAACTTTGGCAAGCATTGCTTAACCTTCAAGATCGATCCGTGAGGCTTTTGTTATTTAGCCACGAGCTCCTCAACTAACTAAGCCACTATTTAAGGCATATAACGATATTATTTTTTCAGTCCATTTGGTTAGTACAGTAGTTAAATACACAAGCTCGAAAAAGTGCTGTAATGCATTTTATGAGAAACTTACTTTGAAATTATGCTTCTTACAAATAGATAAAAGAAAAATGAAAAAAGTGAGGCCGCTAAAAACTAGACTAATAACTATTCTCAACTACCACCAAAGTTGTTTAGATACTTCAGTTACGAATAGAAAAGCCAAAGTTTGCCATTTAACCCAATAAACACAGTCAAATTGTAATAGGCAATGCCTATTCTATTCTTTCGAGTTAAGTTCATTTAAAGTGACATAAAGCACATTGCAATAAATCAACAGTGCTATGTTCTGATATAATGAATAAAGTTCTCACCCAACTATGCTAGAGGCAAGCTCATACAGCTGCTTGGCGGCGGGGAAGCGCTGCAGCGCGCGGCCCATGCCTACGTGCTGCGCGCCCTGCCCCGGAAACAGCAGCACAGTGGTGTCGCGCGGCTCCACGCGCTCGCTGCCACGCTCGGCCGGCGCAGGCGCGCGCGCCGCGTACGGTTGCGTCGCCCAGCGCAGCTCCGGCTCCGCAGCCTCCCCCGATGCTTCGCCGAACGAGCTAGCATCGTCTAATAAGCGGCGGAGCGGAGTCTTTTCCTTTTCGCCGTTTGCTTGTGACCCCTTCGAACGTGTCCTCGCTAAGGCCCGCGGCAAGCAGGTGTCACAGAAAACCCGAGTGATACGCTGCATTGATCTAAATTACCTATATGATTTCGTCGACAGTAATATAAATCGTATTTTTTAGTCTTATTCAGTGCATGTGCAGAACATTGTTTATTTTTATCAATGCGGCAAAGTGCAAACCCACAATTTATTCATGGATGAATAACAACGATGTTCATATTAATGCAACAGACAAAATAACCCGTTTTCATCTGATAAGTTATAATACTTACTCAAAATGTTACACGTTACGCAAAATATGCCCCTAGAACCTTATGTAAAAATATGTAAGTATAGCTTACAAAAATAAAACCTAACAAATTATTTAGTTTTGAGGTTATTTCAATTGTTTACATAATATTTTTGACAGTGACAGTTTTGTGATTTTGACTTTTGGTGGCAAGGCAGTATTGGGTGTGTTCCGAAATATAGCCTAGTATTTTGGCAAATGCGTTGACGTCATAAATTGAATAGTATTTGTGATCGTTTACAACAATCGTTTTTGCAATTAATACAAAAAGAATCCTCAAAGACTGATGCACACACGCTCGTTTGATATACTACTATATACGTCACACACAGTTACAGTTGTCTGACCATTACAATATGATGGCACACCAGTACAATAATACAGCGCAGGAACACTAAAATTTTATATTTTTATCTATACTTAACTCTGTTCTTAGACTTAAGCAAAGCTTTCGATTTTGTGCACCATTCAGTTCTCATCTATAAATTGAATAAAATCGGTATAAGAGGACCAGCCTTAGAATGGTTTAAATTTTATTTATCGAATAAAAGTGAGATCACAAAAGTAACTAAATTCGATGATAAAATTAACAGTATCATCAATTTTGACTCCCAACCTCGACATAATAAATTTGGTGTACCGCAAGGAAGCATTTTAGGGCCACCATTATTTCTCGTATACGTGAACGATCTCCCCCAAGCAGTCGGAAAAGAGTGTATTCTTTTTGCTGATGACACAACCTTTATCTTAGATTGCAAAAACATTGAAACTTACGAGTCAGACATGAATAACCCCTTCAATAAAATTATCACATGGTTAGAAAGCAATTATTTAAAAATAAATGTAGGAAAAACTAAAATATTAAAATTCAAAACTGGTAGAAAATGCCTAAGGCATTAATTCCGCCTTTGTACAGTATTTTTACTAGTGCATCAAGTTTTAATAAATAAATAAATAAAAGTCTCAAACTTCAAATATCTCAGAAGAATCAATTAGTTGAACAAGTTAACAAAACTAAATTTCTTGGCATAACACTGGATGAACATTTCACATGGAAAGAACACATTGATGAAATATGCATGAAAATTAATAGATTTGTTTTTGCTTTGAAAAAAGTAAAAGATGAGACATCCAAACCTACTGCTATGATGGTGTATCATGCTTATATATATTATGTTTCATTATCAGGTATGGCATCATTGTTTGGGGAAATTCTTCTGAAATTTCAAGAATACTGATAGCTCAAAAAAAATGCATTCGCACTGCTCCAGGGTAGCCCGCGAAATTCAAATATTTTTATGTTTTTTGCAATTTGCCGGTCAGTGTGAAGCTGTATGTGGACCAAATGCGATCCGCGACCGTAACGCGTATTTATTTACGCGTGTTTTTACTCGTAGTTTGATAGGTAGGTTATTGAAGTTTATATTAAAAGCAAATGCGTCAACTGCATTTCGTGTAGTTTACTTTATAATACACTAGTTGACCCGCGCAACTTCGTCTGCGTCACAATTTTCATTACTGCTCAGCTCCTATTGGCCTTAGTGTGATTATATATAGCCTATAGCCTTCCTCGATAAATGGGCTTTCTAACACTGAAATCATTTTTCAAATCGGACCAGTAGTTCCTGAGATTAGCGCGTTCAAGTAAACAAACAAACTCTTCAGCTTTATATATTAATATAGGTAGGTATATTCAACGTGTTTCAGCTAGGGCTATATATTCCCAACGGGGGCGGTAGGTACCTACAGTACGATCGCGTCGTACCTAAGTACGTACCTACCTAATTAGCAATTTAATATAATAAATACCTACTTTGAAAATACATGTGCAATCAAGGGTCAAATCGCAAAGTTTTTCTAGAAGAAGTTAAATTATCTACAACTGGTTTAATATGTTGTATAGAAGTTGATGTAAATATACAGGGTTACATGTAATTTGACGTATATCCATCAGGTGCTGATAGTGGGAACAAAATGCAACAAACTGAACCCCCCATATGTATGGCCGAAATTCAATCGTTCTAGAGATAGGTATTTGAATTTTCAGGTTTTTTCGATATTTACCCAAAATTTTACATTTAACTTCAAATAAAAAGAAAACTGCATATGGAGTGGGTAACATTAGCTACAAACATAATTAAAAGCACTTACCTAATTCAACGAAATTATTAAAATAATGAGTGATTAAGAAAAATATTGTCTCATTCGAAAAATTTACTATGATCCTAATCGTAGATACAAATAACTAAAACAACTTGCCTATTCTGTAAGCTTTCCAAAAAGGTATAAAAGTTGATTTTAAGATCCGCGATTCGTGGTGTTTTTTTTTAGTTAAGGATCCTCACTAAAATATCCGGCGAATTTCTTCGTGATGGGGTGGGGGTTAATTCGTTATCGGTCACTAGATACTTATTATTAATTCTTGTTTCTGTTTATTATCTTTTATTATTTTGCATAAAATCTGAATTTCAAAATATTTAAATGAACAAGCATTAGCAATTTCAGATCTTCCATTTTTAATTAGTTTAATTTAAAGTACTTAAAATGATTAAGCTTTAGTTTTATGTGGTGGTCATTATTAGGGTTCCGTACCCAAGGGGTAACCAAAAGAACCCTACTACTAAGCCTCCGCTGTCCGTCCGTCCGTCTGTCCCTCTATCCATTCAAGAACCGTAATTAGTAGACAGTTGAAATTTTCACAGATTGTGTATTTCTATTGCCGTTATAACAACAAATAATAAATAAGGTTTATGGTACGGAATTCATCATCTACGAGTCCGTCTTGCACTTGGCCGGTTTTTAATCTGTGGCTCTCCCCATCACGAAGAATTTAGTGAGGATTTCTTTGACTGAAAATAGATAATTTTCTCTCCCCGCGCCGATTCAAACGCATGCCATGACACGGATCTTGTATATTTAAATAAACATTTATACCTTTTTCGAAAGCTTACAAAATAGAAAAGTTTTTTTTTTGTTAAGTATTTGTACGATTAAGTTCATAGTACTTTTTGACGAGACAACATTTTTTGAAGATTATAATGAAAATATTGGTCATATCACTCATCATTTTAATAATTTTGTTGAAATAAGTACTTTTAATTATGTTCATAGCTTAATTGAAGTACCAGAGCTACAATTTAATATTCCAATGGTACCCATTCCATAAGTAGTTTTCTTTTTATTTAAAATTAAATGTCGAATTTTGGGAAAAAATCTTTTTACTAACAGTGTAAGGTTATCTTCTCCCTAAAAAAAAATTGCCGCTGCTGTTTTGGTAGAGTGTGACTGCACTTTTGACCCTTAACTGGTCTTATGTTAAATCACACAATATATACTCATATTACTGTCATTTTTTCATCTGGTAGGTACAGTAGGGAGGCATCCCCCACATCTTCATCTTTTTTTTCCGTATAAAAGAATTGCCGCTGCTGTTTTGGTAGAGAGTGACTGCACTTTGACCCTTAACTGTACCTACTAACTTATTTGCATTAAAAAATACATCTCTCTCTAGCCTCACAAAATAAACATTTAAGCATTAAATGAAAAACTAATTGTATTGATTCGATTGAATGTCGTTAACAAATCTACGTATGCAAGTTGGTAAGAAAAGAGGTAGTTTGTGATAGGTAATCGACAGACCTAATGATATAATTAGCTATTATGTGTAGGGGACATTGGTTTTTTTTCTTGTAATGGAGACGGTAGTCTATCATAGGTTGAGAAGCTATGAGCTAGGGTAATGTAATCCGAAAGGGGGTTGTTCTACGTCTAGGTATTTGTGAACAATTTTTGTTCTACAATTTTACTAGCTGAACCACGTTGTAAATATTTGCATAGATTATGAAAGAGATTGGAGTGAGTGATATCGTGACGGCTGATAGGACAGAATGGAAGAAAAAAACGTGTTGCGCCGACCCCAAGTACAGTCTTTTGGCAACATTATCTTACCCACCCTAAAAACAAACGAATTTGGACCCTCTGACAGTAACATTAAGGTTTATTCAATTTATACGAGCTTATCAGACAAGTGCTCGAGGACTTGATGAACAAATACAATAATAATACAGACACGCAAATTTGATCTTTAAAACGTTAGCATTAGGTTTTAAGTTATAACTACTTACTTGTTATAATATAATTAGTGTAATAGCTTGTTTTAATAATTGCGTTCAAGTAATTCTGGTCTCGTGGTCTGTGTATAAGACTGAGAAAAACAAGTTGCGAGATCAAATCCTGCGACGAAGATGTTGTTTTGCTTTCAATTAAGAATTTATTCCAAAACTATTTCTTGTATTATTGTAAAGAACTATAGACGGATAACCTTCAAATATAAACTTTCTAAAATGGTAATATTTTCGCATAACTTGTAATAAGTGGGTAGTTGAAAAATAAATATTTGTATTCATTATAAAACTGGTATTCAAATGCTACTAAGGGTATGCAGTGACTACGCGCAAACATATTTTACCTTGCCTTACTAAATTGAAAAAACAACGTCTCTTTACAATTTTTTATTTTCTATTTTATAGGTTGTTTTTTTATTATGATGTCTCAATGGAGTGATTATTTAAAATACAAAATAATCTATTTGCACGAGGAGAAGGTTGGCTGCTTGTGCTGTGCAAGAATAAAATTTATGAAAGTATACTATATAGTTCAAATTGTTTAGAATATTGCGTCTAGAAATTACAACTAAGATCAAATTTTAATGCGCCTTATAAGAGTTGAGTTGGTTTTGCTAAGGTAGTGCGATGTTCATCGTTATCTACGTTCGAACCAAGTTTAATCTAAATATAGCTTTTTGCTCAACTGTTTTTTTTTTTATTATTTCATAACATTTATTTTACATTTCTTTAATGGACGACGTAGGGTCTTGTCTTTTTAAAAGAGCAGTTTGTATATTAAAATACTTAGTTAAGATAAAGTAAGTAAATGCTCATATATTTCCAAATTAATATACCTACATTTTATATTAGTATGCCGTAATCAAATCTAACCATTTATAAACATTAAAAAAGGTGTGCTTATGCTTAAATGTTTGTTATCGAGAAAATGAATTCTTCTGTGAAATGCTTTACAGATTTATAGCTGCCTATATGTAGTGAATAAACATGTTATTTAAATAGAAAAATATATTTATAACAATAACATCACCACATAATCAGCAACATTTTAATGGTTTACAGTCAATCCATTAAGCATTTACTTACATGGTGTGTTTAAAAATGCCTAGACACTAGATTAATTAGTAGCGGATTGGCGCACCGTCCCCTGCTATAACTTGCTGTAAGCGGCTACGCATACCGCGCACCATATTCCAACACAAATCTTTGCCTCTCATGTGCTCCCAAGTCGATGTCACGATCTTAGCCAAGTTGTGTTTGTTTCGCACTTCCGTTGTGTCCCAATTTAAACCGTCCCCTGCTATTATAACTTGCTGTAAGCGGCTACGCATACCGCGCACCATATTCCAACACAAATCTTTGCCTCTCATGTGCTCCCAAGTCGATGTCACGATCTCAGCCAAGTTGTGTTTGTTTCGCACTTCCGTTGTGTCCCAATTTAAAACCATTTCACCACATAGATTTTCTATAGGGTTCAAATCAGGACTTTTAGATGGCCAATTAATAACTGTCACACCTACTTGAGCAGCTAACCAATCCTGCACAATGCCTGCACGGTGGATGGAGTAGTTATCGTACATGAAATAAATATGTGATGTTGGATAGGCAATTCGCACAGTCGGCAGCATGACGTCACGCAGAATCTCCAAATACAAACTACTATTAAACCTACCACCAACTTCCACCAATTCACCAGGTCCCATAGACGACATCCAGCCCCAGTAGCCCAGGGTTATTCTACCGCTGGTTCTACAAGGTAGCAAGCACTTCTCATTGTAGCGTTCTCCTTTCCTTCGCCATAAGATTTTACGTCCATCTTTGTCCGATTTAAATGATTTTTCATCAGTGAAGATCACAACATTTTCTTCCCAACAACCGTATTTCTCTAAAACAAAAAAAAAACATTTTTGGAACCGTGTATGTAACTTGTAAGGAGTAAACTACGCGTTAATCACAATCAATAAAATAAAATACGTATAAAAAAAAAACACTTACTGCTATATTAAGTCGACGACCAATCTCTCTAATTCCAACATTCTGCTCACGTAAAAATATGATTTTATGTTTGGTATAGTCATCAAGTTGCGACATGATGCTTTTTTACACCAAATTGCTAACGAGTTATGTGGAACGATTTACAAATGTGTGTGCGCAGTCACTGCTATTAATCGTAGTGTAACTTTTGTCACTTATATGTATTTATTATCTACCTCACAAAGCAAATGTATGCTTCGTATCCAACCATTCTTGGTAAATTTAAATTCTCTAAACTTAAAGTTTTTTTAATTTACCCACCTGTTTACAAGATAAGTTATTAGGCGTAAATCATGTTGGTCGTTTTAATAATGCAAGCAATATTGTAGTTCCTTTTTTAATTGATTGTCATTACAACTAATTAAAAAGGGAACTAATACTATGTGGACTGTGTTTTCGAACCCACATGTTGTTCGTCGCCAATCCAGCATCAAACCGCTAAGCCACAAGAACTTGTCGAGAATACGCGAAATTAAAGATTGGGTTGTAATTATATAGAGTTATTTAAAAGCTTTTCAACTTTAAAGTCGACGAGATAATGATTAAAATAGCTTAACAAAATGATACATAATGCCGGTGGCTCCGACAATGTTGGGTGGGTTTACCTTAACGTTACGTGTTAAAGATCAAATTTGCGTGTCTGTATTATTATTGTATTTGTTCATCAAGTCCTCGAGCACTTGTCTGATAAGCTCGTATAAATTGAATAAACCTTAATGTTACTGTCAGAGGGTCCAAATTCGTTTGTTTTTAGGGTGGGTAAGATAATGTTGCCAAAAGACTGTACGTCATGGAATAAGGGCAGGAAGATGATGATGACGGGTCGATTGACCCGTGCGACTGCTACTTAGCTACGAGCTCCTCATTCAATTTAAGTTATACCTAATCTATAAAATTCGTCTTTCAGGGCGAGCACGGAACAAATTTACTCTATCATTTGTCGACCAAACATCCTTCTGAGTATAACATAGTCAACGACCGAAACAAGTTGAACGCAAGCGAAGAACTTTTACAGACAAATGATGAAAATGATCTGAATGTTTCAAATAATAGTGACCGCCCAGACAAAAAAACACAAAAAACTGGTTCTTCAAAATTTACCTATATACAAACGCAGTGTGTTAACTTAGTAACAGTACATGGAAGGCCATTTTTAATGATGGATGATCAGGCATTTAAGAATATTATAGCAATGACATCTATTAACCCGAGGGAAGCTCAATCTCTAAATTCAAACTCAATAAAAAGATTAATAATTGCAGATAAGGCCGAAATTGTGCGAAAAATTATAAGTAATGAGGCAGGCTGGTTTCTTTAAAAATTGACAGTGCCACTTTTTTTGTTTTTTTTTTTCACTGTCGATAGGCACGAGTTTGACCACTATCTCACCTGATGGTAAGCGATGATGTGGTCGAAGATGGAGCACGCTTGCCTAGAAATAACCTATTCACTCTTGTTCAAAGACTCCCAGGTTGTAGCTATCAAGAAACACAGACTCCGGCAGGGAATTCCACTCCTTAGCTGTATGCATTATGAATGTGTTCCCAAAACGTTTTGTGCGTATGGGTGGGATGTCCACCATGTAACGGTGGCGCATCGCCGTTCGTCTTGTAGTCCGATGATGGAACGGGCTTGGCGGAATTAAATTATGCAATTCCGTTGCACATTCCCTAAAATGCAACCAGTAAAAAACCGACAGGCTAGCAACTTCTTTGCAGCCACTTGAGCTTTTGCCTCTATGTAAGGGCCAAAATTGAGAGTAGATGTCAATGTAACCCCAAAAAGCTCAAGATGGTCGGTTATCCGCACGGATTCGCCGCGGAAAGATTGAGCATCAGTGGAAGAAAAGCAAGTAGGCTGCCAAGGGTAACATGCGAAGAAAGATCGCATGCCATCCCAATCTGCTGACTTGTATCGCCATACTCGCCGGATGCCTCTTGGGCTAGGATCGAGCGGAGAGTAGACGGACACAGACTTCACCAGACAGTGGTCGGAACTACCCAGTGGTGATGAAATCGACACCGAATAGCGGTCTGGATCTGTTGTCAGCAAAAGGTCCAAGCAATTGGCAGTGTGCCAATCAACATTGGGCACCCTCGTTGCCCTCTGGACCAGCTGGGTAAGATTTAACGCAAGCGCTAGCTTTCGCGTCTCTCGTCCAGCATGGTCTGTGCACTGGTATGGGAAGAGCCAATCCTGATGGTGAGCATTGAAGTCCCCCAGTAACACCAATTGGGCAGAAGGGTACCGCTGCTGAGCCGCATCCGCCGCCTCACTCAGGTGCTGTGTAAGCCCAGTTGTCTCCAAATCAGCGCTGTGCGAACGATAGACGCATGCGTAGACAATTTTGTCTATACCTGTGTCCACTATAGCCCACAGCGTTGAGAACCTGGAGTCTTCAACGTAGCGGAGACGCCGATAGCAGATGTCGTCCCGGGCGTACATGCATACGCCCGCGCGGGGTCTGAAGTGGTGCTCCAGGGTAAACCCTGGGTAAGACAGGTATGACACGTCCGACGGATATCCGGACTGCGTCTCCGACAGGAACAAGAGCGCTGGTTTCTCGGTCTCAAGGTGGTGATGGACTGCGGCGAGATTTGAGTGCAGACCTCGTATATTAGAGAGCTGCACTTTATGCGAAAGGACGTGCTGCCGCTGTACAGCTTTTCTCTTTTTATTCCTGTTCATAAAAGTGATGGAGGTTGAGGAGAAGGAAGTGAAATGAGGTTCCAAGCTGCTAACCTTCAGGCACGCCCTGACAGGACGACATCTTTGGGGGGCTAGTCTGGAGACTGCGGGGACGCCCGAGCCCCCCGGGAATGTCCATCGGGCCCTTTCTTCTGGTCGCCAACCAGCACGATGGTGCATTCCGGGATTTTTCGTCAGCTAGCGGGGCAGCCTTTCATGTGTGGCTAGCACACTACTTGGGCCCCCAACTACCTGCGGTCGGCCACTCGACTATATCGAACATTTTTTGCCAATGTCAATGTCCAGTACATTGAAAATGCCTCGGTGGTGATTAAAACCTTAGGTATGGCAGAGATGTGGAACAGAAGTACATCAGATTACCTGCGAGAAAAGTTATTATATCTAGGAACTAATTTCCATTGTAAGACAACGTCTATAAAAGGCTGTACGCGCCCGAGAATCGGTCAGCATATATATAAATTTTATAGCCTCGGCTGGGGGCCTTAAATTCTAGAGGCCCACACAGGCAAGTCCGGTTCAGTAGTTGACAACCCTCTAGGGTGGAAACTGCGAGTGGCCATCGACAAAAAAACAGTATGGGTGTGGACAGGATCCTGCTGGATCTTGTCCAGCTACTCATAGAAGGTCATCCCGACAGGGATCTTGTGAAGAGGGTCAGCGACAGGCTGACCGACCTCTCAAAAACCAATTCGGCCCCACAGAGTGGTCTATGCACCCCCCCCCCCCGCAAGACCCTCTCATCAGAAGGATCAGATGACTCCGCCGAGTTTACCCTTGTGGGTAAAGGAAAGGAGGAAAAAGTCCTTCCCCGCTGAATCTGTAGCCAAATCTAGGAAGACAGTAGTCCCGGCTGTCTCCCCCGCCCCCCTCGCTGCCTCAGTCCCCGCAGCCACAGCCCCAGCTGCCATTACCTCCCAGCAGCCATCTCGCCCCCCAAGCCCGATGGTCATAGCCGCTCCGGCTAACACCGTCCCCGCCCCGGGCAAGGCCAAGGTTAAGCCTCCCCCGCCCCTCTTTATCCATGACTCAGAGAAGTGAGATGAAGTGTCCACCGCCTGCAAGGGCGGCGTATAAATTTCACCCATGCTCGCGGTATTAACAGTGGCGTCAAAGTCACTGTCCCCTCCCCGACCGACTACCGGGAGTTACACAAACTCCTGGTAGCACGGAAAGTCCCGTTCCACAGTTTCTCCTTTCAGGAGAAACAGTTAGTGAGAGTTGTCGTGAGGAACGTCCCCCACGGCATCTCAACTCCTTCCACCGGCCAACGGCCGCTGGAGCAGCTGCCCCACGGGCATCTGCCCCTCCCCCCCCACCCCGCCAAAGGTTGCACCCATAGCTGCTCCAGCAGCAGCCAGCGAGGCCGATATGGCCTTTCAAATCAATTTGGCTTTTTACAAAGCCTTTTACTCCCCCAGAGCCCTGGAAATAGCGGCCAGAGCTCTAAAAGCTTCCCACATCACTGAAACCGCGTCTATATATCGCGATTTCAGCGATGTAGTCTCTGATATTGGCCTTTACCACGCCCTCCATGGCTAGGTCAGTTCAAGTATGTAGGCTCAAACCGAAGGCCCTCCGGATAGGGTCCTTCAATGCCAACGGCCTTCCCAACCAACGCGATGAGATCGCCACCTTCCTCCGCGACCATCGCCTAGACATCCTTCTGGTGCAGGAGACCTTCCTGAAGCCCCATCACCGAGACCCTAATATTGCCAACTATCGCATAGTTCGCAACGATAGGACTCGGTGTCACAAGGGAGGTACTCTTATTTATTATAAATCGTCCCTCTATTGCATCCCTATGGATCCACCCACTCTAACCGAGCTTGAGGTCTCTGTCTGTCGGCTGGGCATGACAGGACATCAACCCATAACGGTCATCTCTGCCTACGTCCCTCCCGCCACCTCTAACTCTCCTTCCATAAGAGATGATCTCTCCAAACTTCTTGGTTTGAGCGACTCCGTCCTTCTGGCGGGGGACCTCAACGCCAAACACCCCTCGTGGAATAGTATCACGACTAATCCCAGAGGCAGAGCTCTGTTCGAGCTATGCAGCCCCCTCAATTTTGATGTCATCGCACCGATGCATCCTACCCATTTCCCTTTTAACCCTGACTGCCGACTGGACGTGCTCGACATCGCCCTCCTCAAGAATGTAAACTTACGTTTGCAGGCTGTTGAGACGATTGACGAGCTCGATTCCGATCACCGGCCAGTAGTTCTGGAGCTCATCCCCAGACATGGTCCAATAGAACCCTCTCAACCCCCTCCTTCCCGAGTGATCACTGACTGGCGGAAAGTAAGTGAAAAACTGACCACCATGTCACATCACTTGGACAAGATCCCGGACCACATCGAGTCTGCTGCCGACACGGCGGCCGCGATCGGCTCGCTCACTGACCACGTGCAATCCGTCCTGAACGAATGTTCAAGGGAGGCTCCGGCGACGAACGATCGTCGCTGGAAACTCCCGGACGATATGCGTGAGCTGTTGACCGAGAAGAACGCGGCCGTCCGTGCCTACAGCGCTTTTCCCTGTGCTAGCAACAAAGCTTTTATGCGCTACTTACAGCGTAAAGTAAGCAGACGCATCAAAGAGCTGCGTAGCGAGAATTGGGAACAGATGCTCGGTGAACTCCAGCCCAACCACCTTGCATTCTGGGAACTTCAGAGGAAGTTACGCGTTTCTGAGGTTACTTCAATGCCTCCCCTCACCCGGCCCGACAACTCTCTCGCGTTTGACGACGACGAGAAGGCTGAATGCCTGGCTGACAGCCTAGAGTCCCAGTGTTCCCCAAGCTCGAACCCAGTCGACCCGGCCCACCTCGCTGAGGTTGACGCCGAGGTCGAACGTAGGAACTCCCTCCCACCCGACGAGGACCCCGATGACCCCCCCGTCACTCCGGACGAGGTGGAGGAGATCATCGGAAGACTCAAACTAAGGAAAGCCCCTGGGTTGGACGGAATAACCAACAGGGTGTTCCGCCTATTCCCCAAGACACTCATCGTGTTGATGACCGCCATTTTCAATGGCGCTCTGTCCAACAACATGTTCCCGCAAGAGTGGAAAGAGGCTACCGTGATTGGTATTCCCAAGCCGGGTAAGCCCAAGTTCTCCCCGTCCTCCTATCGCCCCATCAGCTTGCTCAGCGCTCTCGGCAAGATCTATGAGAGGCTTATTTATAAGCGTCTCAGAGATTACGTCGAACGCAAGAGCCTCATCCCTAACGAGCAGTTTGGCTTTAGGGCCGACCACTCGTGTATCCAACAGGTCTACCGCATCGTTGAGCATATCAACGGCCGCTTTCAACGCGGCCAGAATACGGGAGCCCTGTTCTTCGACATTGCGAAAGCTTTCGACAAGGTCTGGCACAACGGCCTTATATACAAGTTGTATCAACTCGGTGTGCCAGATCGTCTCGTGCTCATCTTACGAGACTATCTGTCGAACCGCACCTTTCGGTACCGCATCGAAGGTGCGCTTTCCACCCCCCGACCCATCTGCGCTGGCGTACCGCAAGGCGGTGTGCTCTCGCCACTCATTTTCACGCTGTTCGCTAGCGATATCCCCTCCGACCCCAAGTCGCAGTTAGCGCTTTTTGCCGACGACACGGCCATCTACTACTCTGGCAAGAGTAGCAATGCCATTGCTCAAAACCTCCAAAAGTCCGCCAAACGCCTAGGCGATTGGTTCCGGAAATGGAGGATTGAGGTCAACCCCGAAAAGAGTCACGCAGTTTTGTTCCGCAAACCGCGGTCGAAACCCCCCCCGACTCCAAAACAGATCACCATGTTTGGTAAGCCGATCCCTTGGGAGAAGCAAGCCAAATATCTTGGTGTTATCGACCAATGCCTCACCTTCGGAGAGCACATAAAGGCGGTGCGTTCGCGTGCCGCCTTCGCTCTCAGTAGGCTCCACTCCATGCTGAATGCACGCAGCAACCTCTCCCTAAAATGCAAACTGCGCATTTATACCACGTGCATTCGCCCGATTATGACCTATGCGTGTGCTGCATTCGCCCACACATAGTCATACCGGATCCATAGGATGCAGACCCTCCAGAACCGGTTTCTCCGAAAGGCTACGGGCGCCCCGTGGTTCGTTAGGAATGAGCGACTCCATGTCGACCTCAAAGTCCCTACCATCAAACAATTCATGAAACGCCTTAGAAAGCGTTTCATAGACTCCGCCGAATTGCACCAGAACCCGCTTATCGCTTCGGCTGCCCGATACACTCCCTCTCGGATCAGTAGGATTCGACGTCCCCGTCATACCCTAGTCGAACCCGACGATCCCATTACCCTTGTCCAAGAAAGCTGTAGGGAAACAAGCACTCTTAGGACACAAATACACAGACCGCGACCCGCCGCCTTCCGGCCTCGCCGACGAGGCCCACCGCGACGTCCCAGTAACGTAAATACTCCCCGTCTTTTGCCTAACGGGCCAGCCCGCGTCGCTGAGCCCTTAGCTTTAAACTCCCCAAATAATATAATCATGACCCAGCTTGTCCCTAGCTGTCCCCCCGATAACGACGCTCCTGAGCCGAGGTCCGTACCCCACAGGGGGTGCCCTCAGCGAGCGGAGTTGTAGGTTTAATTTTTGTTGCCTTGGCTGGGGGCCTTAGAATCATTTAAGGCCACCACAGGCTAGCCCGGTTAAGCAGCAGCCACCCTTCTAGAGGTGAACTGCGAGTGGCCCTATCAAAAAAAAAAAAAAAAGAGAATCGGTCATTTGCTTGCTGACTTTCGTATGGAACGGTAGTTGTCGACGCGATTTGTGAGTACTTATAATTATAATTTGTGCTGGTAAATCTGTAAGTACATGATCATTTTGTTTGTACCTATAAGAGATTGGTGTTTTATTTTAGCCTTAAACGAAAACTTAAAAAAAATTAAATGTTTGATTGTTTGATGATTTTGGGTAAATATACTTACTGGTTGGCAAGATGCTGGCTGTTTTGGAAATATTATTGGCACTGCGTGCGAATGTCTACGTTCATATTCTTCACAAAAGCAAGATTCTTAAAAGTGTTCGAACATATCCTTGTTTACTGTGTAGGCCTCCAATTATAGTCTATTTTCAATTTTTTTATCCATTTACTTTAAAAAAACCTGTAAAAATAACAATGAAAACATGATTATTATAATAATTTAGTAGTAATAAATAATAATAGTAGTATTGATTTGGGAAAAGTAGGATTTTTCGTTAATTCCTTCTTTTGGCATGCTATAATATTCTGTAATCTTTCACTGAGACCAAAGCTGATTCCAATTACTAGGTTCAGCATGGCATGAATATGTATGTGATTAATTGATTATACGTTTAATCTATCGATAAAACATCTAAGAAGCCACATCCTTATGAAGTACATGATCTGTCAAAACGGTTCAATATTTTTTTGTTTTACTTTTGTTTCTAAATTGGAAACTAACAATAATGTAGAAGCAGTTGTGTCTTTATGTTCATATAATGGAGATCTGATATTATGACTTTTCTGCTCAAAATGTGTTTTAACAATAAGTTGTGATTAGAAATATTGCAAAAGTATCGACACTAACGATACTGAACCGGTGAATAATTTCTTTCAAAACACCATTTCTATTCGAACAAGCGGGCACAGTACATGCCATTCTTCATAGCAAAACTAAAACCCAAAAGTATAGTAATATAGATGGTATAGAGAACCCTCTCTCGAGAATTTTTGACATCTATATTAGACGGTGTCGCCATCTGGTACTATATCCGCTGAACTAATCTCAAAAACTATAGGTCCGTACGTTCATAGGTATACATTCAGTCAAAAAAGTATCGGGAATGGATGATTTGTTTATGGTTCCAAATTCAAATTTTTGTTTTTTTGTAGTTGTTAGATTGGCACAACTGTTTTCCATTTTGGCGCGGAGTTTGAGTTGCATCTGTTATTTATATTAAATACAGTGCTGGTTTTAGTAATATCATGTATGTATGTAAATCGGGCTGGTTTCCGCAACTCCACGACTAAGCGCGTATTTTGCGTGTAGGTGGGACAAATGCGTCATTCGATCCACCCCAGCTCCCCAAGGAAGGCCAGCAACGCCTTGGTGTTACTAACTATCTCGCAGAGGGTACCTGGGTTTCCGAAGTACTTTGCCCTGTAATCCGCAACCACCGGGCAGCTTAGAAGCAGGTGTGCTAATATCATATATAGTGTGTATTGCGAATTTCATAATGGAAAAAATATCGAACAACGAGTTTGTCTTAAATTTTGCATCGCCAATGGAATTTCGTGTTCGGAGTCACTGAAAATGTTACAGAAGGCTTACGGTGAATCGACTTTATCAAAAACTCGTTATTATGAGTGGTTCAAAGCGTTCAAAAGCGGTCGAGATGTGATGGAAGATTTGCCTCGCTCTGGTAGGCCGTCAACGTCTGCAACTGAAGTTAACATCGCAAAAGTGAAGGAAATAGTGACTGAAAATCCCCATTCAACTCTGAGAGAGATAGCCGCCGAACTTTCTGTATCTCACGAGTCGATCCGTACCATTTTAACTAATCATTTGGGTATGAAACATGTTGCTGCTCGGCTAGTCCCAAAAGATCTGAATTTTCTCCAAAAACTCAATCGCATGAAAGTCGCTAAAGACATGCTAGAACGAGTCAGTTCGGACCCAACATTCATGAAACGCATTGTTACTGGTGACGAGACGTGGGTTTACGAGTTTGA
The DNA here is from genome assembly GCA_950371165.1 of Lacanobia oleracea. Taxonomy (NCBI): domain Eukaryota; kingdom Metazoa; phylum Arthropoda; class Insecta; order Lepidoptera; family Noctuidae; genus Lacanobia; species Lacanobia oleracea. The sequence continues at coordinate 29,598,164 of OX493388.1, read as the reverse complement.
CATGCAAACTAGTCAACAAGCTTCGGAGTGGCGCCTTCCAACTGAACCGAAACCGAAAAAACCACGCCAAAGTCGATCAAAAGTCAAAGTCATGTTGACTGTTTTCTTTGACTATCGCGGTGTTGTGCACTCTGAATTCTTACCGGAAGGTCTAACGGTAAATAAAGAATATTATTTGAGCGTTATGCGGCGTTTAAGAGAGCAAATTCGACGAAAAAGGCCAGATTTGTGGAAAGGATATATAAGATATATTCTAAATCTATGATCTAGGGATTCTATGTCTATGCGTAATACCGCATTTACACATTCGTGCGAGTCGCGAGGCGAATAACGAACACGCATAATTATGTAAACAGTTCGCTCGCTATTCGCCTCGTGATTCGCCTCGCGATTCGCGTGTTCGCGTCGGGAGCGGTTTTTCGGACGCGAATCAGGCTAAGAACTCACGGAGCGATTTTCGCCCGCGTCCGCTGCGGTTGCGGGCCCGCAGCTTCTGTAGAATGCAAATATTTATATAAAAAATTAAAGCACATTTCACGACGCGTTTTACGCCCGCGGTGTACGCGGTTGTATGCGGCTCCCGCTGTACCGGCGGGCAACTAGTAGAATCGCGCGGGCCGCGGTTACCCGCAGCCTCGGCGGGTGGCGCCCGCGCGCTTTGCGATCGGTTGGCGGGCGACCGCGGGGGCCGGCGGGCGGCGCGGCGGGAGGTACAGAGATCCGGCCATTTTGCATCAGTGACTTGTTATTACACGTGGCATCGTGACGTTGTCAACAAACAATAAGTATAATATTCTAATAAAATGGATATTGAAATAGATCTCTTAATTACCTTAGTACAAGAAAGGCCAGTTCTATGGGACAAGAGTTTGGAAGAATACAAATACAAGAGTTTGACGCTCAAAGCATGGGAGGAAGTCTGTACTATTTTAAATAAAGATTTTGAAAATTCGGACGAGAGAAATAAAAACGAACATGGTTAGTATTATACAGGTTTATTTATAAATGTCAGCGCCACCATTCTTTTCTTTATTGACTCGGGTTTCCTATAACTACAATAATTTATTAACTTAAATTTTTGATAATTGCCAACTTAAGGCTCCACTGTCACTCATAAAATATTGTTGAAAAACATCTCTTATATTGTTGGCTTGTCTTCCGCTGCGTACTGATTGAGCTATTTGTATACTCTCAAGATTATGACTAAAATCTTCTTCTCTAATGTGATGGCCGTTTCGTTTTCGTACGAAATTGTGAAGTATGCAACATGCCTTCACAATATCAATTGATAAAGTTATTGATACATCTAAAGCTCGATTTAATATTCGCCATTTGTTTGTTATAATGCCAAATGCACATTCTACGTATCTCCGTGCTCTAGATAGGCGATAATTAAATACCCTTTTTTGAACACTCAAAAACTGACCACCATAAGGTCTCATTATATTTTGATGTAACCCGAACGCCTCATCGGCTACGAATATATATATGGCACAGGTGGTAAAGTAGATCCGGGTAGTATTTTTTCATTGGGTAGTTTGATAGAATCGCAATTAAGCGCATTCCAAAAAGTTGTGTTTTTGAAAATGGTTGAATCAGCATTACTTCCCGGGGCTCCGATGTCTACAAAAACAAAGCAGTAATCCGCATCAACTACAGCCATTAACACAAATGAAAAATAATCCTTATAATTGTAGTAAGTTGAGGCACTGTTATCTGGTTTAATTATTCTTATGTGTTTCCCGTCTATTGCTCCGACGCAGTGAGGAAAGTTTGCGTAATTGTAAAATTTTTGGCTGATTTCTTCTAAAACTTCTGTAGTGATTACCGGAAAACATTCAAGCAATAACACCTCCCATAATTTTTCACATGTTATTCTTATAATTGTCGATATAGTTGTGTGCCCAATTCTGAATGTGTAATGCAAATCTTTCATTGAAGTCCCACTTGCTAGGTATCTGAAATAAATAAATTTACTTAATTATATGCTTTTCAGGAAACATGGTAATTAAAAAATGGAAAAATATTAAAGATTGCTGGATGAAAAACAACAAAAAAGTTGAAACAGAAACAAAATCTGGATCGGGAGCTAAAAAAAACAAAAAGTACATACCTATATAATGATCAGTTACAGTTTTTGAAAAAAAATATGCCTATTGAAAATACCTCCTCAACCTTAACAAACAGTGATACAGCTCAACAAACTACTAATAACTACTACTGTTGCATCAACGTCAGATGCTTTTGCTACACCTACACCAGTCTCTACTCAAACAGCTGCTAAAAAGAAAAAAAGGACGTCCCCGACAAAGCATTAATAGAGTTGTTGTCTCAACGCGAAGATAGACATTTGTCATTTTTTCGTGGAATTTTACCTTCATTGCAAAATTTTTATGAAGCAAAAACAAGAAAATTTCAAATAGCAGTTTTACAAATTATTGATAATCTTGATAATAATCTTCCAGCATTGTCATTTTATCAATATACATCATACAACTACAATCAAGAAAATAACAGTAATAACTATTGCGGCTATCGTACCTCCTCTTCTTACCAGTCTACTCCTGAAAGCAATACCCAAAGTCCTCAAAATCTTCCATCAGTCTCTTCACTAAATACTAATTTGTCCAATTTGTCAGATGATGTGTATTTTGAGTAAAGAAATATAATGATTTCAATATTACCACTAGCTTTATTAAAATAAGCAGACCTACCTTAATGTTACTGCCAACATTTCCTCCGGTGATATAGGATCTCGCATATTAGTATGTTGTTTTTGAAGAGCAGTTTCCATTTTTCTTAAAAGTTCTAAATAACTACGGACATTCGAAAATAATTAAAGAATTTTTCTTCGTCCTTCTTTAATTCACTAACAAGAGTAACAAATAATCCATAACGATCTCTGTCCTTAATCAGTGGATGCACCCAGAACCTTTTGGGCCTTCTTTTTTTAATTCTTCTGTGAAGTAAGTATAACGCAACGGCTCGTTTCTGGTGTGTGTCCATGGCGGTCTGGACCTCAACTGATCGTTAACCGCCCGTCTTGCAATCTTGCGATCATCGCCCGCCACGTTTGCGGGCGATGATCGCAAACGCGGCGGCCGCGTAACCGCGCGAATAACCGGTCTCGTGAGTTTTGAAATAAAACCGCAGATCCTCGACCGCGGCGGTTGCGGGCGAAAATCGCTCCGTGAGTTCTTAGCCTCAAAGGGCGCGAATGGCGAACACGAACTTACTGTTTAGACATTCGTCTGCATTCAGTTGATAGCTGGCGCCCGACCCAACAGGACGTGTAGACAAAATGAAAGGGCTTACTGTGAGGGTTTTAATATTTTTTTTTTTCATAATTTTAAAGTAAATGGTTTTGAGTTATTCAAGAAATTAGACGAAAAGAGACCATTCACCACACATCTCCTAAATTATGAAAAAAATGGAAATAATAGATATTTACTTTTAGATTACGGTTAAAACCTATAAGAAATCTAATAGTGTGTACCATGTTAAAAAAACAATTATTCGTTCGGAACCCTTTACACGAGAGTCCGACTCGCACTTGGCCAGTTTTTTTACTTTTCTATGCAGGATATATAAATAACTAGCTTCTGCCAGCGGCTTCGCCCGCGTGGTGCCTAGGTAGCATACTCCCGGGATAAAAATGCTTATGTCCTTTCTCAGGCTCTAGACTAACTGTGTACCAAATTTTATTTAAATCGGTTCAGTAGCTTTGGCGTGAAAGCGTGACAGACAGACGGACTTACTTTCGCATTTATAATATTAGTAATAAACTTATTCATTCAAGATGTAGCGCGCATGCCGCAGTAGGGAAGATGCAGATTTAATGTTTATCAATATTTTGTGACTAAAATGTAAAAAAAAAGCATAAGAGAAGGGCCAGTGCAAAGTTTTTATTCCAGTTAATATTGATTTTTAACAATAATTACAAATTTAAGGTGAATGCTCCAGGGTAGCCCGCGAAATTCAAATATTTTTATGTTTTTTGCAATTTGCCGGTCAGTGTGAAGCTGACGCATAATAAGTATCTGCTAGCTCCATCCAATGGGCAACTTTTTTTTAGTGATGTATGTAGGTATGACATATTTCATAAGTCTATAGGAAGTAGTTTTGCAGTTTTCTTTTTATACTTAGTAAACAAACTATGTCCAAAAGATACTTGTGAATAGAATCTCAATTCTCAGTGGAGATAGCGCTCAGATCTTACACTATTACAATTACTAATTAGTCTTTAAATTTTTACTAAATTACTAATTATTTAAGAATATGTATGTTATAAAAATCGTGAAAATTATCTAGTCGTTTTATACCTAGCATCTGATGATGATACTTACAAACTGGCGGTCGCGTCAACTCAAACTAGCAGGTAAGCGAATATTCAAAGTAACTATATACTAACGCTATTCTATTCCACACATATTGTTACTGAGAAAATAAGTAAGTTCTGGAAGCACTGGGATCTTGCTCTCATCTGCCTAGCCTTTTCCCAACTACTTTGGGGTCGGCTTCCAGTCAAACCGGATTCAGCTGAATACCAGTGTTTTACGTGGAGCGGCTGCCTACCAGACCTCCACAACCCATTAAATGGGTAACTCGGTACATCATGGCAAGACGAGTCAGATTTACTGGCTTCTGACAATCCGTAACGACTGCCAAAGATCTACAAATGACAGCTGGGACCAACGGCTTAACGTGCTTTCCGAGGCACGGAGGAAACTCGTTATGTTAAGACGGTCACCCATCCACAGACCAACCTTGGCAAGCGTTGCTTAACCTTCAAGATCGACCCGTGCGGCTGTTATTATTTAGCCACGAGCTCCTCCTGGGATCTTGCTCTATGACTTTGAATTATGACAGTTCTTGATCAGTGACAGACATGAGTGACGTCATCGTCCGTTTTGGCGCGAAAATTTAAACTGCCTGTTTATAAACGCAATTTTAGCAATAAATTAAAGCGTTTTCATTTTTTATTTTTGTGGCGATCTATTCTAGACGGAGTTCTTTAAAATGAAGGCAAAAATAATGCATGTTCCCTATTATTTTCACGTCCTCCGTGTTCGTGTGCGAATGTCAAAATGATTCACCCTGCGAATGTGTGAACAGTAGTTCGCCTCGTCATTCTTCGAAACATTCTTATACGAATAAGAATGTTTCGAAGAATGACGAGGCGAATAACGAACACGATTGTGCAAATGCGGTATTACATAGTAACCAAATTACGTAGCCAAATTACTATGTGACGTAATTATTTTGAGAATGTTGCAAACGGACAAAAAAATTAGTTCCGTTTCTAGACTTTTTTGACAAGCTGTAATTATTGCCATATTTCGGTATTGTGGGCGTAGAATAATCAGCCCTTTACGTAGTGTAATAATCGGCACCCTGCAGCAGGGACAGGGTGCCCGAGAAATCGTGTAGAGTAATAAGCCTTTAAAAGCTGCCACTGATGCTTGTTAAGGTGGATGCTCCAGGGTAGCCCGCGAAATTCAAATATTTTTATGTTTTTTGCAATTTGCCGGTCAGTGTGAAGCTGTATGTGGACCAAATGCGTTCCGCGACCGTAACGCGTATTTATCTAAAGAATTATAACCATTTTTATCATCAATATAGCCCTCTAAGTTCATGTAGTTCGAAAGAATGAATATTTCAGAAATAATCATTCTTTCTTGGCTTGCGGCGCTGACAGACGTGTGGGCTACGATCAAAATTTCAAACCTGTTGTATCGCCAACAAAATTACTCGACAGTTTTTGTGTACGCGTGCTTTCGGTGACACACGATTGAAAAAGCTCGTCGAGCCACAAGTACGCGTACGTGCTCGCATATCTGTCATCCACTTTATGTTCATTTTTTTTATTAAATGTGTCTGCATAACACTCCAGCACTATCTTTGTTATATTTAATCGCGCGTTTACGACATTATAAAGATCACACTTCTAACTTTGTTCACGTTCGCGTATTAACATCTTTTAACCTCCTGAGATTCCAATGCCCCACCGTTGTATCGCAAATGGAACCTTTTGGTTCCACCGGCGGACATAGAAGAAATAATTACAGACCTCACTCGCCAGTGGCGTTAACTGGTGAGCAAAGGGTGAGCACGAAAACGGAGCCCTCATTGAAATAGTAATATTTTAATACAATAATCTATTCTATTCTGTATTTTTATATGGCAAGTAAAGCCGATGTCGACTATTCTGCCAATGTCTAAAGTGGATTGAGAAAGCAAGTGTGTTTGGAATAATCACAGACATGAGACATATAAATAGTAGCAGACCAAACATTAATACGTAGGTATATGGTTTATATGGTATGATTCTTTATCCTTTTTTCTCTAAGTGACAAGACATAAGCGTGTCTCGTTCTGTCACGTGTTGTCACACTAACTCATACATAGACAAAATTTGACGCGTAGCTTGTCTAACCCGCGCCGCCATATTTTCGTTAAAATCAAAAAAATATTACTTGTTTGGGACACAATACACACGAGGACAATAAAATAAAATGGTGAAGTGCTGTGCGCATCGCTGTGACAGTGCTAGCTACCACAAAATACCTGGATTGACCTTTCATCGGTAAGTTTTGGGAAATCTAAGTGCTTTCTTTACTGAATTCAAATGTTTCGATACTGTTTATTCGTATTTTACATAGAGTTTTTAACAAAGAAGCGATTTGTCTGTACCGTTAACCTAAAACTAAAGAAATAAACCAATGGATGGACAAAATAGTCAGAAAGTAGCATCAAGTGACAGCTCAAGTACCAGTTCATTAGCCAGGGACGAATAAGGCAACAAAGACGAAATTTTTAGTTATTTGTGTTTGTTGTATGTAAAATATTTATTTCCATTGAATGATCAAATAAAGCCCTGAGGCTTTATTTGATCATTCAATGACCAAAAAATAATTAAAAATCATACATTAAACTGATTTAATGTATGATTTTTAATTATTTTTTGGTGATATAAATCCAAAATACCTGTAGTAGTTTCAGTGTATGTACACATGTCATGCTATTATAAATACTAAATTATAGTATGTTACCCAGTGTCTGTGTTATGGAGAACATAAACACGGGCATATTATTATGTATTAATACAGTGTAGGCTACTCACATAACTATGAATTTTCATTTTTCCAGGTTTCCAAAGGATGACAGTTTACGGATGCATGAATTAAAATCATGAAACTCCAGAATTGGCAACCAAGACCTTCGAGTGTACTTTGTTCAAAGCATTTTGAGAATCACTTGATCGATCCCAGTGCTTTTCGAACAACATTATGTCCCGGAGCAATTCCTACACTGTTTAACGAATTGCCTGTGGCTCCATATGTAAGTATTATAGATATTATAATATATGTTATAACAATCACATCATCATCATCATCTGCCTAGCCTTTTCCCAACTATATTGGGGTCGGCTTCCAGTCAAACCGGATTCAGCTGAATACCAGTGTTTTACGTGGAGCGGCTGCCTACCAGACCTCCACAACCCATTAACTGGGTAACACGGTATTTCTTGGCAAGACTGGAGTCAGATTTACTGGCTTCTGACAATCCGTAACGACTGCCAAATATCTACAAATGATAGCCGGGACCAACGGCTTAACATGCTTTCTGAGGCACGGACGAAACACGGTATATTAAGATGGTCACCCATCCACAGACCAACCTTGGCAAGCGTTGTTGTAACAATCACAACTTATGTTAAATAGTCGTCTACATATTTATTAATTGTTGTTGTTTTATTTGCAGGAAAAGAAAATGTAATTATTCCACCACAAAAAACCTTGCCCAGAAAACGAACTGCAAACATAGCAAATGTTTCTGTACTTACAGAGATGCATAATAAAATAAAGCCAGCTGTTTTACATCCAATATGACTAAGACTGCTTTAATAGTAAGTATTTTAACTACGTAATACATACATATATCATGGAAAGGACAGTAACATTCTGAATCATAATTTAAATGATATTTATTCATGTAGGTATGACTATTAGGCATATATGGAGACTTCTATTTTTTTATTGCTTTGGGCTGGATTTGCAGTGCTCAAAAACTCAAGCTATGATTTAGGTAGTTCAGTAGTAAATTATTGTGTTAAGTGCATGAGCAAGGCAGATTTGCCCATTGAAGTTCAACTCTATAATATATGTTTTTATGTGCCTAAAATTAAAATGTTTTCCCTAATTACTATTATTTATTTATTATTATTATTTTGTTTTACTTATATGGTGTACATAATAATTCTATTCTAATATCGAATATTCAGTGTAGATAAAATTGTATAGTTCAAAAGCTGGAAAGCACAAGCTCAACTTATAATGGTTAATAACTTTTCACTTTACATTTGGAAATCGAACAACAATCAATCTGTACTTAATCGATAAATTCTTTCATTTCTCGCTACCCTAAAAGTTTCTGTTATTAATCATTGCTTTGTATATCTATTCAGGATGAAGAAAATGTACCGGGTCCTTCGAATGACAGTAGTGTTACACCTTCAAAACCTCCAGTTCCGGTTTCAACCAGATGTGAAGAAGTGCAAAGGTTAAAAAGAAAAATGAACTTGAAAAATAAAAAAAAATAAGGCATTACTGCAACAACATAGACGGTTAAGAAAAAAGGTTTCTCAGTTCTCAGAAATAATTACAGAATTAAAAATTAAATTGTGTCAAGATGATATGAGTATTTTAAAATTAACCACTGTAACGAATTTAATAGTTTGATGAAATTTGTCGCTGATTATATCGATTACTCAATTTTTGATTCAAACGTAAAAACGATGCGATAAAAACCATGTTCATCTGTTAATTAAAATTATTGTGAAATTTTACATTGATACGAATGCAAAGAGATAAATTGATCACAAAGAAATCATCTTAAAAAAATTGTCTTGTTCCAAAACAAGTAAACAATCATACAAATTCTTTACTTTTATTTCAAAAATCCTTATTTATTCCTAAACTAGCTTTCAGGCATACCAAACCTTGACTCTCGGTTGACTGCAGTGCCAGTTCTTCAATCTAATACTGATGCCCGTCAATGGTTTGTATACACAAACAAAATGTGTAGAGTGGACTGCTGCTCATCGTCCTCTTAAAGTATTCCCTTAGTCGCCTTTAAAAATAACTACGGGAATAGATGGTGGTTCAATTCAACAATTTATAAGTAATTATATTTCTTGTACCCAGAGAATTTCGATTTTTACGGATTGTTTCATTATCGTTGGATAATACCGGCAACCAGTCCTAATTCGGCCCTGTAATGACAACATGCGTAATGGCTACGCAAATTTTACCGAATGTTTGGTCTGCTACTATTTATATGTCTGTGGGAATAATGAACGGTAGACACAGAAAACAATAATCGATTAAATTATGTTTAAGTGTTTAAAAGATGAAATGTACGGTAGGTATACAAAAATTACAAAACATCAGACGCGCTTGCTTGACACACGTAATTAAAAATCAACTAGCCTAAGTGTGAATCCGGCTTTACTACTCTTGATAGAAGTGTATGGTGTGGTGTGCGTGGTAGATACGTACAAATAGTTATCTGTGTTCAATTTACTTGCTTGATTCATTTTCTCAATATTCTCAGCTCACACTTCATCAACCATTAAAATTTTCAGCCAATCCATATTTCATCCATCCATCCAGTATTTCTGTCGGCATTTTATCTTTTTTTCGGTTATTATTAGTTTGTGGTATTTGTTGACATAGGTGCTAAATAACGAACAATACCGTTTTGGTGAAGACACTGTTAAAATTGTTGGAATCGTTAGAAAGTTAAAGGTAATTTATATAGCTTTCATTATGGTATTTTAAGACTTTGATACTGCTTATGTATTTATTTCAATGTAATTATTTACATATTAAATTGGATTTTGTAGTTTCAATCATCGCCTATCTGCTTCTGTATCTTTTTCCCGAGTTTGAGCTGTTTTCCAGTTACATCTTGCTCAATTCCCTTTCTTTTTACGTGGACGGTGAAAATTGTAACCTCTGTTTCGTCGTGCTGTAATGTTTATCATGTCGACGTAAACATGATTATAATAAACAATATCAAAATCACAAATTCTGTTTGCTATTCAATAGGCTGACAGGTGTATGACCAGCTCAAACATCAAAATGATTAAGAGTATTATTGTAACTTGGTGTTTTTTATTTAGGAATAGCGTTTTGCTCAACTCAACTTTGTCTGCATGGATTTCATACTAACTCTTTATGGATATTCTATCATCAGTAGGTTCCACAGTGTTAGGTAAATAAAATGTATCCTATTTACTGAGTGATAATCAATGGTGATAATATATATATAACGCTATTTGTTCAGTAGTCTTATATTAGTTATTTACATGTTTGTTTAACACTAATCACAATATAACATTAAATTAACTTCAAAACCTTATTTGTAATTGGAGAAACAACATTTTTAATGCTTAAAAGCACATTACAATATCAATTCCTGTTTTCTAACAAACAAGCACTTAGCTTTGATAGTTTTCATGATCTTTCTAAAAAATGACAAATATGTAGTGTTCAATTGTCATTTTTTTTAATTTGGCAAATTGTTTTAGAGTGTGTTAATAACAAACAAAAAAAATATCTTTTCACAATGTAATATTATTTCAGGATTGAAGGATGGCACGCGGGCAGCAGAAACTTCAATCACAGGCAAAAGCTGCAGAGAAACAGTCCAAAATGAAGAAACAGCAAGGCCATAGTGCCAACGACCAGAAGAAAGCTGCGCAGAAAGCCCTCGTCTACGTGTGTGTCGTTTGCAAGGTGACTTATGTGTGAACTCATAATATTTACTCTCTCCATAATATTTTCGTTTTTTTTTTGGTGTTATTGGACAAAAAACCGGCCAAGTGCGAGTCGGACTCGCACACGGAAGGGTTCCGTAACATAAACTGTAAAAAAAGCATAAGAGAAGGGCCAGTGCAACGTTTTTATTCCAGTTAATATTGATTTTTAACAATAATTACAAATTTAAAGTAACGTGAAACGGAACGTGTTTTAATACACCAATCAGCGTTTGGTGACGTCACTCGTGTTAGTTTATAGTCCAAGATCCCAGGGGTCCCAGACGTTACTTATTTCGCAGTATCAAAATATTTGAATAGAGTAGTTTTTTTTAGTGATGTATGTAGGTATGACATATTTCATAAGTCTAAATAAATAAACTATGTCTAAAAGATACTTGTGAATAGGATCTCAATTGTCAGTGAAGATAGCGATCAGATCTCAACCAATAGGTTGAGATCTAAAAAAAAAATATTAAAAGAATAATAAAATGAGTCATTGTAATAACAATGACTCATTTTATTAGTCTTTAAATTTTTACTCAATTACTAATTATTTAAGAATATATATTTTGTAAAAATCGTGAAAATTATCTAGTCGCTATATAGCTAGCATCTGATGATGATACTTACAAACTGGCGGTCTATTCTAGACGGAGTTCTTAAAAATGAAAGCAAAAATAGAAATATCGCATGTTCCCTATTTGATGATAGTTCGTGTTAAATACTTTTAATAAAGCTATGAATAAAATAAAAAACAAATGATTTACATTAAATATCGATTCTGTCATAAATCGATCGATTACGATTATCGTTCGTCCCTATTTTTGACAAGTAACTAATCTATGAAGTAAACAAACAACTTATGACGGCTTCTGCACTGACCGAGCACCGTTGTCGTTTTTGCGAAGACTGTGTTCTGTACGATTTTCTGTTACTTTCTTTGCTTTCTGTTTCTTTCTTTTTTTTTACTAAAACAAAACGTTTTGTGCGTATGGATGGGATATCTAAAGTGTACCAGTGGCGCATCGCCGATCGTCTTGTGGTCCGATGATGGAACGGGCTTGGCGGAATTAAATTATGCAATTCCGATGCACATTCCCCAAAATGCAACCGGTAAAAAACCGACAGGCTAGCAACTCGTCGTCGATGTTCAAGACTTTGGAGCTTACGGACCATAGAGTAGAAAACATAAATGCTACAGATAAATTAAATAAACATAACCTCAAAAACATATTTCACAGATTCTCAAGATTCTCCGGTCTTTTAAAAATATATTGAAGATCGTTCTTAGTTATGTTTATATAGGCGAATGAAACGACATATCGACTGAACTGGCAACCGGTACTATCTCAATTTTGACAACTTTACAGGATGAAGAAAACACTTTCAGCGTCATTTTTTTTCGGTATTTGGTTTATTAAATAAAAATACGTTGTTTTTAAATATTTTTATAGTACATGTTATTTAAAACAAAAGTAGCATTATATGCTTCCTTCTAAAATAAAAACGAGATAGGACAATATCTCGTATTCACTCCGCGTCGAAGTTAGTATATAAGTTGAATGAAGTCGATTCTGGCGCCAAATTGAAACGTATCTGAGATGGGATGTTTTGCAACGCTCCCGAGTATGATATAGTATTAAATGGTGTTAAAAAGTGTAATCATCAGAAAATTGAGATAGGACCGATTGCCAGTTCACAGTCGATATGTTTCAAGTTACTTTTTGTTAGATTTTACTAGTCCAAGCATGTTAGCCGAGTGGCTATTGTTCTTTATTGTTTTGTTTTTCTCTTTTTGTGTGAAAATCTTAATGCGGTTCACAGAATAGGTACATCTACCTACCAATTTTCAACAGTATAGTTCTTATAGTTTCAGAAAAAAGTGGCTGTGACATACGGACAGACAGACATGACGAATTCATAAGGTTTCCGTTTTTTGTCATTTGGCTACGGAACCCTAAAAACACGAAAGATTTATTCTGGCCAATTTTTTTCAAACTTTCGAATATAAAATTGAAAAAAACTACGGAATTGGAAAGAAACGGGAATCCTTCCTGCTTTTTTCAACGCTAATATAATAAAAAACAACACGACACAACATGCTTGCGCAGCGAAGAGGACGCGAGCGCAGGACACCACGCGCCAGGTATTCGCCGCCCCATCATAAGAATTTCGCCATTTAAAGCGGATGTTTTAGCGAGATCCGAAACTAAGAAATTGGTTGTCTGTACAGTCGGTTTACGGACGATAATAATTTCACGTGATAACTTAATAAGAAAACAATTGAATTCTTAACAAACAAGCCGAACGCTTAGACCGATCGAGCCTCTCTATCGCTTGTATCGCGCTCTCGCTTGCGGAACGTGACACTTTTTCGTGCGTGTAGCCGGCGTTCATCGATTTATAAGAAGTTATCACGTCAAAAACGTTTTTCTCCCCACGGCCCACGCAGATTCAAACACATGCCAATAATTGCGTTAGGCCAAACATAAAGAGGGTTATTATATTATATTATATTTGTTGCATTTTGACCCCCTTATTAGCACCTGACGGATATGCGTCAATATACAAGTAACCTTGTATGAAGTTTTACTATACATAATTATAATACTCAAACAGAATATGTAATTTGGTTTCAGGCGCAGATGCCTGACCCTAAGACCTACAAACAACATTTTGAGAACAAGCATCCTAAGAATGACCTACCAGAAGATTTGAAAGCTATCTAACACTTTCAACTTAATGCTGTAGAATTAACGTTAATTTAACTTTTAAGAATTGTAAAATATCTTCGTAATTGAAACTGCATTTGTTTATTTCATTATGTTTGATGCTATGTTTTTTATGAACTAAATGGAATGAGCACTTGAACTAGCATGTTTATTCTGATGTTGTGTCGTACTCTGATGTTCTGAGTTCTTATAACGCTGAAGGAGTGTTGTGTGTGCCAGTCTACTGCGCTTCATGCACTGTGTCGGCAACATGCAAACACAAATGTTTTTTATACAATTTTAAAGTATTTATAAACCTTTGAAAGTGCTGTTGTTGTTGCTGACAATATACAGCATATTGTATTGATAAGTCTTTGTATGATAGCTCTTTAAACTGAAAGGTTTATTTATTGATATTATATTTTATTTTAATCTTGATAAAACAATTACACTATTAAAAAAAGTGAATCTTAACGCTTTTTTTGTAAAATGTGAATATACGATAGGATAACATTACATGCTGGCCGATGACAAGCGCAACTTCGTCTGCGTCGCATGTTTCATTAATGCTCCGCTCCTATTGTTCGAAGCGCGATGTTATAATATTACTATGGGCTATATTATAACATCACTCTTCGACCATTTCTCCAGGATGCTAAGCTATAGGACCTATAGCCTTCCTCAGTGAATGGGCTATCCAACACCAAAAGTATTTTTCGATTTGAACCAGTTCCTGAGATTAGCGCTAACATAGGCGTATATGGGGGGGGGGTTGATTTGTTAGGATGGATGCCAATAGTGTTGTGTGTGGTTGGTCCTCGAAAAACTTCCGGTTTTCGGTTTTAGATTTTGGCTTTTAACTTCTAATCGGTGCATTTTAAGTAAAAAATCAGTCCGCATACTGTAAAAGTAGACAAAATTTGCTTCAGTTAATTTTCAAACTCGCTTCGCTCGCTCTTTAATTTCGCAATCTCTGAGTTCTTAACCTTTCCTGTGTGAGGCTAAAGTTACTTCTATTCTAGTGACAGAAAATCGAACCTATCCGACAAAGGGTCCAAACATAGATATAAGAAACAAGGAGATATTATGCCCGTTGGACGAAAATATATCGGAACCCTGTGTCCCCAGTATATCCCTTCTACACGAAAACTACTACACATGCACTTCTGTAAAAGCAATAGATACGCAGTCGCGCACACACCCGCATTTCTTGAATCAGAGTGTATTACACAATCAATTATAAACCTTATCCCATCAAACACAGCTTGTATTTACCGTTCACCGTACAACTCACGCACACTAAAACAACGGTAGCTATCGTTGTGCTGTGCAAAAGCAATTTATTTCTCATATACGCTAGTGATTGACTAAACCGGAAAGTTATCGAATCTTCAAATTTATTATTGTAGAAAAATTTTTTTGGTGTCACGAAAAAAATAAATAAAAGTATAGTGTGTACAGAAAATAATAGAATAAAAAAGAAATGTAGCTAAAAAAATATCTTCTTTATTATCCATACTAATATACTCGTATAAAGCTAAGACTTTGTTTGATTGAACGCGCTAATCTCAGGAACTACTGGTCCTATTTGAAAAAATCTTTCAGTGTCAGATAGCCTATTTATCGAGAAAGGCTATAGGCTATACAATATCATCACGCTTAGACCAATAGGAGCGAAGCGCAGACGAAGTTGCGCGGGTCAACTAGTAAAACATAAAACAGCGTCGCTTTTTCCGTTTGTAGGCGTATATCTTTTAAACTCAACGGATTTTAATGCGGTTTTCGTAAGTGCACCGAACATACAGTACTACTGTTTGTAGGAAACCAATAAGGTGGCCAGCTTGTGGCATCAATCCATTCCTTTTTAAATTCGCATCTTTAGGGAAGTTGAAAAGGTAAAAACTACTTAATTATCATTTACATCTATCCTAAACTACTTCTAAACCTCACCATGAGGCAGCACCCTAATTGCGTAACACATTTTCAATCTAGATCTGAAGACTTTGAAACATATTGCTTCATGGGTGCGAAAAATTGGTCGGCTCAACAAAGTAAATAACGCAATGAATGTTGTTGAACTGACTTAATAATACTGATTCCTACTGTAAGTTTGTTACGCAATTACCCCGCATGTTTTTGTTATAAAATAAACCCTAGTTACTAAAGAAATGTTTATAATTATATGACGAAAAACACACACCCATGCATAATTAACAAACAAATAACATGCATATGTTAACTTATCAAAAGCAAAAGTTACCATAACGCATTCGAAGATTTAACGGAAGTCAAATACAAAAACCATAAAAAAGTGCGGCACGAGGAAAAGACATAATATACGATACTTCAAAGCCAAAAACACTCCACCGATTATTAACCTAAGATTTTAATTACCTTCTTTACGAAAGTTGGTTACACATTAATTTCTGTACTCCACTGTAAAAAATCTAAATTCGTAAAAAAAATATTTCACATCGATCTTACAACCGGGTTAAAACGATTGATAAATAAACTAGGATAGCAAAATTGCATTCGTCAATCGACATTGTTGTCGATAGCCTACGTTAGTGGATCTGCACACGCACACCACTAACTCATCGCAAGGTGCAGTGGCCGTACTACGCGAATCAACCGCTTAATACAGTATCTTTTTGTGATACATTGCTCGTCCAGTCACTTAGCGAGAAACTTTGGTGGTTAAGGAGCAATGTATTTGTTGTAAAAATAATACAGTCGCTGTGATATTTGAAAACAAACAACATAGTAAGAGCCAGAAATGTTTTACGATTTGTTGATTTTAAAGACAAATATAGTAAAATACTTGTACTTACATATGAAAAGTGATTCCATGACTAACAAAGTTTTGGTTTGTGCTTCGGTTTTTACAAGAAACCACTGAACAACACGGCATTCTTATAAATTTTCACGATCGCGGTCGAAAGCGCACTAGTTCACGGAGACTGCCATTTGCGTATTAAATGATCAACTTCGGCGGACTGCGACGACTGTCGCGCGGACACCGACACGCCTCCTTGCCACTTCTCCTATTTTTTATATTTCTGTGGGTCTAAATGTTTTGGAGCTCGCTTCGCTCGCTCTTGAATTTTGTAATCTCTTAGTTCTTAACCATTTCTGTGTGAGGCAAAAGTTACTTATATTCAGATATTAATGACAGAAAATCGAACCTATCCCATAAAGGGTCCAAAAATTTTCGATTCTGTATTCACTTTCTAAATTCTTAAGTTTTCCTGCATCAGTCAAAAAAGTTACTTATATCGTCCCGGGTACCGGGATTGTGGGGACCTGGGCCTCCTGACTATGATTGTGGGGAGCTACCTGGGCCTCCTGACTATGATTGTGGGGAGCTACCTGGGCCTCCTGACTATGATTGTGGGGAGCTACCTGGGCCTCCTGACTATGATTGTGGGGAGCTACCTGGGCCTCCTGACTATGATTGTGGGGAGCTACCTGGGCCTCCTGACTATGATTGTGGGGAGCTACCTGGGCCTCCTGACTATGATTGTGGGGAGCTACCTGGGCCTCCTGACTATGATTGTGGGGAGCTACCTGGGCCTCCTGACTATGATTGTGGGGAGCTACCTGGGCCTCCTGACTATGATTGTGGGGAGCTACCTGGGCCTCCTGACTATGATTGTGGGGAGCTACCTGGGCCTCCTGACTATGATTGTGGGGAGCTACCTGGGCCTCCTGACTATGATTGTGGGGAGCTACCTGGGCCTCCTGACTATGATTGTGGGGAGCTACCTGGGCCTCCTGACTGTGACAGTCCTATTGTACCTACTTTTGATCGGGCACACCGCAACGATTTTTTTTTGAATGTCGCGTCTCAGGTTGGGGTCCAGGCCCCCCCTGTAAAAAATCCCTAGATACGCCAATGAGCGCGAACAACCAAACAGACCAACAAACTAGCTTGCTTCAGTTTCACCATAAATCATATCTCTGTAGGTTAAAAAGGTGTAAAGATACAGCACTTACAAACATGAAATTAATGAACTTTTGTGCATTTGTCAAAAAAGTTTCTTTCATTATGTTTATCAAATGAAACCTATGAGATAGAGTGTAAAAATATTCGAGCTCGCTTCGTTCTCTTTTGAATTTTGCGATATCTCAGTTCTTAACCGTTCCTGTGTGAGGCAAAAAGTTACTGCTATTCAGATATTAATGACAGAAAATCAAAACTATTCGATATAGGGTACAAACATTTTCAAACTCGCTTCGCTTGCTCTTTAATTTCGCAATCTCAGTTCTTAACCTTTCCTGTGTGAGGCTAAAGTTACTTTTATTCAGATATTTATGACAGAAAACTAAACCTATCCAAGCCATAAGTCAGGTAAGAAAGACGCTGAGAATTGCAACTACGTAATTGAAGTACCTGCAGTCATACGCAAAGCCCTGGGCCCCTAGTCTGCTAATTTTTATAAATTCGTCATTCCAACACGATGCCATTGTCATTTTGCTAAAAGTTCGTAATCTGCTAAATTCATAATGATCCTTCACTGATCGTTCAGTAGCATGTCAGTGGTCTCGTAATGAAATTGTAGTGGAATGACAGTGTCGTATTGCCATTATTATAAAACCCGTTTGGAGAAATAATTTTCGAAAAACTGCTATTAAATTTGAACATTAATTTATGCCAGATTGCTATTGTATATAATTTTACATATTATTTATTAGTGTTCTATGAAATCTGAAGTAGTAACAATGTCGTAAATAGCAAATACGTAATGAAACTCATTTATATTTTATCCGTTTTGCTGTCAAAGTCAAATGTGACATTAGTGACATTAGGTACTGTTTACTTTACTGACGTCGACGACTGTTTTTATTTGTTTTGAAGCGACCGGTGTTTTGCAAAGAGCTAATTGAATTTTAACGTGAGCGTCATTAAAAAATCAAATAATTAATAGATTTGTTTATTGCTCTGTTTTACTTCTCAATAACGACATCATGAGACTGTGCATCAATTGCGGAATAGCAACGGAACGCTGCAATACAATAGGAAGTTGAATATTGGAAATGGATCATTCTTCCTATTGTACAGGAATGGGTGGGTTAGTATCTGATATTTCTATATCGTAAACATTTAACATTTTTGTACGTAATATTTAATGTAAACAAACTAAATGGTGTAATAGGTTCTGTTAAGTTTTCTTTTAATGGTTTTATTTTTAAAAATTAACCAGAATGTGCAACAAATTCAAATTCAAAACATCACCAATCCAGACTAAATCTGTATGGTCAATTACAACCTATTCTCTCTCTCAGAGGGGAGGCCAGCGTCCCTTCAATGGAAATGTAATATGGCCACTTATGTTTACCAAAAATAGCCACTCAGATGTTTATTTCTAAATGCTAGTGCTAGACCTAATAGTCGAATGAAAATTGTTTGTTTCAGATAAATGAAAATGACTTCATCTTCCAAGCTTGCTCTTGATGAAAGTAGACCAGATGGAAATGAACAGACACTAGGACACCGATGAGTGTTATTCAATGTGGATGTTGTCTTCTGAAAAAAGTTTGTCCTCATCAACTTTTACAGTACAGAACTGGTACAGTGCAAGAGTATAATATAATGGATTCTGCCGTGCTTGGTTAGTTTACTAGTTTTATTCACGGGTTATGAAAAACATTATTTAGTTTAGTTTTGTTAACGAGGGCATAGAGAGTGTTATTTTCACTATCTATCTATACTTATATATAAAGCTGAAGAGTTTGTTTGTTTGTTAACTTGAACGAGCTAATCTCAGGAACTACTGGTGTGATTTGAAAAATTTTTTCAGTGTTAGATAGCCCATTTATTGAGGTAGGCTGTAGGCTGTATATCATCACGCTAAGACCAACAAGAGCGGAGCAGTAATGAAAATTGTGACGCAGATGAAGTTGCGGGTCAACTAGTACTAATATTATAAAGCTGAAGAGTTAGTTTGTTTACTTGAACGCGCTAATCTCAGGAACTACTGGTCCGATTTTAAAAATTCTATCAGTGTTAGATAGCCCATTTATCGAGGAAGGCTATTGGCTATATTATCACGCTAAGACCAACAGGAGCGGAGCAGTAACGAAAATTGTGAGGCAAACGAAGTTGCGCAGGTCAATTAGTATTTAATATTAGTCAAGCTCTTAACATCAACATTTCTCATTTGCAGGATTTCATTAATTCAGTCATTTTCAAAATGGGCACACACATACACAATGTCTCTGTGTAATGGCTTCCTGTATTGTGGATAAATTATTTTCAGGTGGGTGCTTCAAGTGTGCTTCTTTTGATGGGTGCGAGCAAATAGAGCATCCCGGTATTTCCATTCAGGCCCCTCACCATCTGGGGCATCTTCATCAGCTGTCAATGAGCGGAACAGTCAAGACATTCCTCATTTAGAAGAACCTACTTACACACATATTATGATAATCCTAATGAAGAAGATGATTAAAACGATTTACTTACTGCTATGTTTTATTTTTATTTTAATATAATACTATTTCTTATTACTGTACCTGATATAAGTTAGCACCCTATTAAATACAATATTAGCAAAAGCAAGCCAGAAGTGATGCACATGGCCCTTGTCTAAAAATATAGTTTTCTGAAAACTTCAGCTTTCTTCAGAAACTGAAAGCCTGAGCACTTTTATAAAAAATCATCATTATAGGATGCAAGCACTGCAGCATAGCTGCAAGTGCATTCTGGAGTATAATATAGTCTTAGATCTCTATAACGACGAATGTTTGATAATATTTAGTGTAGGAAATATAGCCACAAATATGCATTTTTCGTTTGAACGAGCTAATCTCTGGAATCAGTCAGATTTGAAAAAATATTTTTATATTGTTAGGCTATACGGGAACAGAAAAAACGAGATATGCGCGTACAAAGTCGCGAGCTA
The DNA here is from genome assembly GCA_950371165.1 of Lacanobia oleracea. NCBI lineage: Eukaryota > Metazoa > Arthropoda > Insecta > Lepidoptera > Noctuidae > Lacanobia > Lacanobia oleracea. The sequence continues at coordinate 29,577,726 of OX493388.1, read as the reverse complement.
AAGCTAGTAACTACTAACTAGTATTTAAAAATAATAACCTAAAATATGGGCAAATATTATCTGATTTGGTCAGTGGGTCAAAATTGGGCTCGTGAAACCTTCCTAAATGCTCTAATTTATGGCGAAATCCAGCTCTGTAACGCCAGGCCCAAGTTTTTATGGAGTTACGGTTTCTCCTTTCGGCTCTCATTGAGTTTCTCGAAAATCACTGACACCTGGCGCTTGGCTACAGCAGCCGCACCAATGAAGGGCGAAGTTTGTCCAAAAAATATTGGATATAAAACGCCGGTAGAATGGCGCAGTGACTGGAAAAGCAATGACTACACAATTACGTAGGTCACTGATCGATGGAACTGTCAAAATTTTAGCAGATTACCGCATACGACTGTCATTATGTACGAGATTACCATTCTAAGCCATTTCGTTCAGTGGAGTGTCAGTGATTGTTCATTGGAAAGTCATAATGACACTATTATGTTAGTAGATTGCCAAACTTGTCAAAATCAACAATTATGAGATCAGTGATCGACCATTCTGACACTATTGTAATAGCAGACTTGGGGCCCTGATCTAAAGACCCAGTATTTCTTAATCGGTCATCATGCCCTGTGAGAGACTACATTTGTTACACGATGTTATAAGTGCCAGCAGTATGGTCATGCTGCCAAGTTATGCCGGCAGACGTCCTATACCTGCAGTCACTGTGGCAATCAAGGACAATCAAAGAATGTCCAAAAAATGGAGATGAGCCAAAATGCGCTACTTGCTCTCACTATAAAAAGCCAGACAAGCACAACACAGGCGCTGCTGACTGCCCGGCAAGAAGAATGCCGAAAAAGAGTACATAAATTCCATAGATTATGCAGGCACAGCTCCGCCAATAAGTTATTTATTTAGACCACTTAAGATTTTTTGTTTCTGTATCTATATTTGTATTTTAGTTCCACAGTCATGATTAGCAATATAATTATTGAGTTAGATATTTCTCTGAATCTGAGTCAAAAGTCTGTGAAGCTGAAAATTGCAAACAATATCTTTCCGATTACAAAACTCCATTAACTGTAGGTACTAACACAAAATATTAGCACTTTAGTACCGGGCTCAGCACCAGAGGAAGAGCAGATCTGCATGAATTGAACACCATATTGACAACCGTCATTAAAGAGTTGTGTTAAAAAGGATATTACTGTGGGTACAGAGGCGTCATAAACATTTAACGAATTAATTTTACAAAAGTCCCACCATTTCTTCAAGTAAACCTCGTATTGTTTCATAGAATTAGGTGCTAATGATGCAAACATTATATCAAGTGATGATTCTGGTGTTTCTCCTTGAAAATGCGTCCTGGATAATATGCCTGCCACCAGGGTAATCGACTCGTGTATCCGATGGGGCTTGGAATGAGACAGTAAGGCATGACTATTAGGTGGAAATGTGACAGTTTCCGAGATAAGGAGGGATCTTAAAATGGGGTACCAAGGCTGTGATGGCCAAAAAGGTACGACCATGATAACTCCTGCTAACTGCCTTTAGAGTTTTAAGTACCTATGACTGAAAACGGCGGGAATGCATAGAAATCATAATTTGCCCATGAAACCGTAAACGAGTCTATCGCGAATGCGTCTGGGTCTCGGTGCCGAGATATGTATGTTGCATATTTGTTATTTATGAGCAAACGAGTCAATTTTTGGTTGACCGAATGTGCGTGTAAGACTCGTCAAAGGCCCAGTCGGACAGTTCCTATTCTATATCCGGATGAGTTCTTCGTGATTCGTAATCTGCAATAATATTATCACTAGATTTTATGTACGAGACAATGACGAAAAGATTTTAGCTTACGCACCAGTTCCAAATATCACGAGTTGTTTTTGTTAGAGATATTGAATACCCCCCATCTTATTTATATAGGCTACTGCTGTTGAATTGTCAACGCGTATTAATATTTGGCAATTAAAAAGATTTTTAGCAAAATCTTTTATGGCAATAAATTCGCCAAGCAGTTCTAAATAATTTGTGTTGTTCTCGGTCGGTACACGACCACTGCCCGCTCGCAGACCTTCCTTCTCAGGCGGCCCCCCACCCCGTTGCTGAGGCGTGAGAAAAAATCCCAACTTGGTAAACATCAACCTTTATTCGATGGACAGAATGTTCTATTTTATTTAGCCACCAGTCAAATTCGGGTTCTAGTGATTCAGGTAAATTCATAGATTTGTTCATCGCTGGACAAGAAGAAACTAGTAAGCCTAATAACTGGGCAGGGCTTTTGCCCAGTTATTAGGCTTATTAGTTTTACAACGCTTTAATTTTGAAAACATTACAAGTTGTGCTTTTATTCGTAACCTTTTATCCGTTGGTAAACTAATTTGAAAGTCGTGTGAATCTATAATCATAATTAAGAATTTGCATTTGGTCGAAGGAAACAGTGCGTCAGACAGTCTTTATTAATAATGAAACCAAATGAAGTTAATAGTCTTTTAGTTAGATCTATGTTAGTAAGGCATTCCAGACGGGATAATAACCAATCGTCTAAGTACACAGTGGACAGAAGGCTTGCAGAGCGTAATAATTTAGCTAAAGGTTTACATATTTTTGTGAAAACGTATGGTAAAAAATTAAATTTGAATATGAGTTCTCAAAATAGAATCTTAGATATTTTAGAGATTCTACTTATTTTAATTAAGAAATATGCGTCTTTGTGGTCAATTGTCGCTATTTGACAATTATACGTTACCATTTTTAATGCTGTTCTTAAATCCTCTAACTTAAAATGATATGTTTTGACGAATTTGTTAAGATATTTTAAATTTAAAAGTTTGTGTAGGTACCAAGAAAATATTTGAGATAAATTGATTTTCACATAGATAACATTTTGAAATTGCGCCTATTACGAGTAGGTTATTAATCGGTTCTAAATAGTACGGTCTTTCATTAGCTTAGTAAGTTGGCCTAGCAGGGAGTCTATATCGTATAGGTAACGGGTGATGTAAATGGTATTTTATAACCTCTTATCTAAGATAGTATAGTCTGATCGTTCGTAATTGCAGCCCATCGCTGATAGAATTTAGATAAGCGGCCTGCGTACTTAAATGTCTCTAGACGCGACGACGGGGATACGTCGACTGATGGCCCCGCGACGACCTCTTCGATGAGTGCGCGTGCGGTGGCATGAACTGCGTCTGCGGCGGGAGATATTGCGCGCGCGACGTGCAGGCTCGCGGCTCCTCGTCGCCAGCGCCGCCCCCCCCCCTCCGCGGGCGGCCTGCGCGCCTGGGGGGAGCCCTGCGGTTGCTCTCGGTGGTCCTTTGTAATAAGTATTCGCAGTCTTGCTGCTAGATTCGGCTTTCAGTTCGATTCCTGATTTATTTACAGCCTTAGCTGATTTTAATGTCTCTGCTAAATTTTCACCGAACAGATAAGTAAGTACCTATGTGTCTATCTTGGTGTTTTTAAGGTGTTCCTTCATGTCATTTTTGAGGGCAAATAAAATGAAGTTTCTACGTGTGATGAAATCTGCATGTTGTAAACCGCATAAAATTCTGCTTGTATCCATTAATTTTTGCAGCACGTCATTGGTTATTGTTTTGGAATGAAATTGGGAGTTAATGATGTCGGCCAAACAAGCAATTGCACTAGACATTTGTTTCTGTTTATTTTCTATGCCCTTATCTCGTTTAATTGCGGTATCAGCAATTGCCGCTCTAATTTCCAGATTTATTTTTGGGGCATCAAGTTGGGTACAATTTTTAACCGACTTCAAAAAAAGGAGGAGGTTCTCAATTCGACTGTATTTTACCTCATAACTCCATCATTTATGAACCGATTTGATTTTTTTTTTCATCTGAAAGGGCATACTTCTCGATTGGTCCCATTGTCACCATGTCAGAATCTGATGATGGGATCCCACGAAAATCGAGGGCAACCCTCAAATTTTATAGGCACACACAATGTCTTTTCATGAACTTTCTAACGCAATTCAGACATTTGTGCCTGGTAATCATCGTCTCATGTTGCTGAGCTGATGATGGAAGGTATAAGTCAGGATCTGATGATGGGATCCCATGAAAAATGTTTGTTCAGCGATACTTTCGCCAATTGTCAGCCGATTTGGATGATTCTTTTTTTGTTTGAAAGAGTAGTTTTATGGACTGGTCCCGTTTCAATTTGGTGAAGATCAGATCTTCACCAAATTGAAACGGGACCAGTCCATAAAACTACTCTTTTCAGTCCGGAGAACTTCGGAGGTAGGCAACGGAACTCTTCAATAAATGATAGCAAAGGGATCGAGATAGCTGAAATCGCATGTTTTTTTAGTGTTTACACCAGTTCGTAACATAACATTGCGCTGGTACGCTGTTAATGGGTACGCAGGTACCACTAAAAAGTGGAAAATAAAAAACTTTTTTACAAAAAATACAACCGACTTCCAAAAACAAAACACTACAAGGTTCAAAATAACTTCGGAAGAAAGAAAAGAACTTTAATTTCGGAAGTCGGTGTCAACAAACGAAAAAATAACCAAAAACACCGACTTCAGAAATTAAAGTTCTTTTCTTTCTTCCGAAGTTATTTTGTACCTTGTAGTGTTTTGTTTTTGGAAGTCGGTGTATTTTTTGTAAAAAAGTTTTTTTAGGTAGGTAATACATATTTTGATATAATTTTTCTACGATTTTCCTTATCCAGACTGCCTTTCGCTATATTTAATAAACGATTTGCCAATTCGTTACGAATTTCAGGCCAGTATTTTACAGTGTTTGTAGGATCATCGCCTAAAATGTCTAGAATTTCCGTATCCAGCAGGAACGTTAACATCGTAAGCGATAGGCTCTTCGGGGAGTACATCTGTACAAGTACTAGGGCCCGGCTGAGGTTCACAGGCTTTGTTCGAACCTATTTTTTTGTTCGAACATATTTCAGAAATAATCATTCTTTCGAACTACATGAACTTAGAGGGCTATATTGATGATTAAAATGGTTATAATTCTAAAGATAAATACGCGTTACGATCGCGGATCGCTTTTGGTCCACATACAGCTTCACACTGACCGGCAAATTGCAAAAAACATAAAAATATTTGAATTTCGCGGGCTACCCTGGAGCATCCACCTTAAACGAAAAATTAAAAAAAAAAGTTCGATTGATTGATGATTTTGCAAGATGCTGGCTGTTTTGACCTGTAACAATAACAAATAATACATCATTATAATAATTTAATAATAGTAGTACTTAAGTAAAAGGTTATGGACAAATATAATGCAATATTGATATGGAAAAGTAGGATTTTTCGTTAATTCCTTCTTTTGCTATAATATTCTGTAATGTTTTATCACTGAGACCAAAGCTGAGTCCAATTACTAGGTTCAGCATATATAATCAGAACGAAAAATTCAGTTTGAATTTCCAAAATCTGACCACTTACATTGTTTTTATTTCATTGTACGTATTATAAACGAACTAGAATATGTATCTATACTAATATATAAAGCTGAAGAGTTTGTTTGTTTGTTTGTTTACTTGAACGCGCTAATCTCAGGAACTACTGGTCCGATTTGAAAAATTCTTTCAGTGTTAGATAGCCCATTTATCAAGGAAGGCTATATATCATCACGCTAAGACCAATAGGAGCGGAGCAGTAATGAAAATTGTGACGCAAGCGAAGTTGCGCGGGTCAACTAGTGTGATTATACTTTTACTCTATCGATAAAACATCTAAGAAGCCACATCCTTATGAAGTACATGATATGTCAAAACGGTTCAATATTTTTTTGTTTTTATTTTTATTTCTAAATTGGAAACTGACAATAATGTAGAAGCAGTTGTGTCTTTATGTTCATATAATGGAGATCTGATTTTAGTAACTTTTCTGCTCAAAATGTGTTTTATCAATAAGTTATGATTAGATTTACTTACCGGTGTAAACATACTTTTGCAATATTTTCTTTCAAAACACCATTTCTATTCGAACCACCGGGCACAGTACATGTCATTGTTCATGGCAAAACGAAAACCGCACTCGAACCGCAATATTTTTCACAATGGGACAGTATTTTTGATAAAATTGGTAGACTAATGTGTTAACCAGCTGGTTAACAAACAAAATGGCGATTCTCGGCTGGTGGCGCGCGGCATTTGAAGACGGTCGGGAATGCTATTGCTATCTCTTTTTGTCACATGATATGTTGAGTACAAGATAGGCTACTATAGTCTATATTCAAGAAGCTATCTAGGTATTCTAAAACTATGGTACATATTGTTACGCGCCATAATTAAAGCTAGGTACATAACGACCACGGAACAGAAAAAACAGGTGGAAATGCTATGCGACGAAATTTGTATCGGAACCTGTGTTGCCACACACACACAACTATACCGATAATCATATAATTCAACACAAATCAAGGATACGATTGATTGGTCGTTTAAATGTTGGTCAAAACAAGAATAAGTCAAAGAACCTATATTTGAAAATATACTTTCGGCCTTACACGTAGGATTTATTTTGCTTTACGGCAAAAAGTACTCACGGCGTTTCGTTTTCTGAAATCATTCTAAGTTGAATTTACGAGTAAATTCCGCTATTCGACCATAGATGGCGGTATTATCAATGGTTGCAATTATAAACTTAAACGACTTAGTAATAAGGTTCATTATTCTATGTTTGGATAGTAACAGTTGCCACTCGATCACGGCTGTGGCACATGAACTTTGACTTACATTGTCGATATCGATAAATAAGATATTTCGAAATTGATTCCAAAAAATGTGACTCGCTTGGTGTTGGAGTTTTGTATGGGAGCCATACATGAACTGTAATGAAATTAGCTATCACATTTAAAATTGATAAGTTCGGGTTTGCTTCGTAATACATTGTTAATATTAATAAAGTTCTACTTTCAAAATAGCGTAAGCAAAATATTCCCAGTTTATTGTATAAAAGTAGATAGAACCTAATTTTTATTTTATTTATGTAAATATACCTTATTACACATTAATCAATAAAAATAACACACCTCATACATTTTTTGTGTTCCGAACATCCATAAGAAACGGAACTCTACAAAAATGAAATTGGTTCGGAACCCTTTGAACGCGAGTCATACCACTAGCCTTACAAAATCATGCCTCGGATATCTTACTCGACTGTCGACAAAAAAAGGGATGTTGTTTATACTTCAGTTTCGTGAACTCTTTATGCCAAGTGGCTTACAATAGTATCTATTAAATAGTTTGGTACATAATCTTAACGCAGACTAAGTTTTCATGTATCTATATCCTTTTTTTGAAATAAAAAAGTCGCTTTCTAAAAATGTACGGAACATATCGTGCTTGTCTTGCTTGGCATCCAATCAGCTCTACCCGTGCATCTATCCAATTTTCTTTGACGATAGCGTCTTTGAGAAACCTAAAAATATTTTTAAAGGTATGTTTAGTGATTTGAATAAAATTTCTAGACGAACTACAAAAAAGTGTTTTTATCGATATATATCCATCCAGTATCCAACCCGACTACATAACTACTTGAATAGCGAAGAACTTTCGAGAACGAAACAGTAACTGAATCGATGTAAAGTAAACTCTAAGCTAATGGGATAAGGTGGATTTTAACTAGACTTGAACTTAAGGTTTTTGCAAAATGAAATTTCCTAAGATTTTATTAGAAAATAAATAAAATCGTAGTTACCGATGGTACGAAACACCTCCATTTTTAAGATTTATTCTCCTACTATCATTTTTGCTCTCCAAAATGGAACAATACGGCATGGTTCACAAAATATAAATCTATATCGAGAGTGAGCGTGACGATCGGTTTGTCGTGATGTAAGAACACGACTGGGTTGAGGTACGCGTAATACCGGCACGAGTGCCACGCCTACTTTGCACTTCTACTGTTTTTTCTGTTCTGTGATAACGACATTTACGTACATGTACCGCCATCTAGTATCGAATAGCGGAATTACTGAGGTCGAGATGTTTCTAGAATTTTCTATGCTAGAACATTCTCGATGTTTCGACACCAGGTCAATCGGGACCGGTATGTACCCGAACTTTCCAGAAGTTTCTATACTGGAAGGTTCTAGAAATAACTGTCGCCGATATATAAAGGGCAGACATCCGGCGACTGAGTCAGCGAATGACATGACCCAGCCAGTCTCTTGCTGCCCCCCCCTAAACGACGCCGTTGAGCCGAGGTCCGTACCCCACAGGGGGTGCCCTCAGCGAGCGGAGTTTTAATATAATATAAATTTTGTAGCCTTGGCTGGGGGCCTTAAATTCTAGAGGCCCACACAGGCAAGTCCGGTTCAGTAGTTGACAACCCTCCAGGGTTGAAACTGCGAGTGGCCATCGACAAAAAAAAAAAAAAAAAAAAAGACTGAGTCAGTATTGAATTGGCGATACAAGCGATAACTTCGGAAGCGATCTTCAACTGCGAATTAAGTGAAGTATTCAGTAGTGCGATTGTGTTTTAATTACCTAGTGTGTTTGAAGTGTTAATTACTGTTTTAAATTAAAGTGTCATTTTTGGTGGTTTAATCGGCTGTTTTAATTGTAACGAACCCCAAGCTCGTAACAATATTGATTTATAACCATAGAGATAGAAAAAATATGGAGGCGCCGCTATATTCTATACCTACATTTGCTTATACAAATATGGATCAAATACGAAACAGAATGTGAAATATCGTTTTGTTTCATTCTATCTAATGTAGTAATCATATTTGATAAAAGAGACACCAGTATTTCAGTTGTTGCTCAAAATGACAACATTTTGTTGTGACGTAGTGATAGTTGTAGGTAAGTGTCGCGTCCGCCATATTATGCGATGACTTTCGTGGTAGTTCTGCTGTCAAATGAGTGTTTTCTTTAATATTTTTGAGATTTGTGGGAAAATTACGAGGAGTTTATTTTCAAAATTGACGCATGTGTTGGAAAACAGCCATCCTTGATGCCTGTGTGTTGTATTATGAAGTGTGGTGCTAGAAAGAAGGAAAATCAACCTCAATTGTCTTTGCACAGGTTAGGAGCCGGTTTTCATGCAATATTACACATAGTAATATATTGTCGATGAAAAAAATGCTTAACTGTCATGTATTTATGGCTGTAGTGTTCATATTTGTACATATTTACGTCCAACAGCCCTTTATTTAATTTCGTAATTTCATTCATTTGTTTACAATAATATATGTATCATGCATGATGGAATAGTGTAGTACCGATACGGTTATATTTTCCGATACTTGTTCCTTCGCTGCGCTGATGCGATATCGGTATAATACGTGTGCGATTCGAGTGACCTTGCTAGGCCCGGCTCGCGGTTCACAGCACCGAGAGACTGTTCCACAGACTTTTATGATGATTGGTTATACAAGATCCGAAAACAAGACGACATCATTTTGTTATTTGTTTTAATTACATATTTAACAACTCAAACTAAATAATTGATTAATAAAAAATTTTAACTTTTTTATAGGTTTCAAAGTCCTCCGCCACGTCTGTCTGTCTGTTCGCGATACCCTCAAAAACTACTGCACCGATTTTCATGCTCCTCACCGATGGATAGAGTGGTTCTCGAGGAAGATTTTAAAACTTGTCTAGAAAAAAATAGGGATCCTTAAGAAAATTACAGCGCGGACGAAGCGAAAGCGCAAAAGTGATGCAACTGAAAGTGTTTTTAAATTCCGTGCAGAAAAACACTGCATTAATTAGTTATCAGATATCAGAAGGGCATTAATTAAACTTGCTCATTTTTCTGTTTATTTAAGTTATAATTATGATTCAAACGTAAGTGTAGTCTGCCTACCTAGCCTTTTCCCAACTATATTGGGGTCGGCATCCATTCAAACGGGATTCAGCTGAATACCAGTATTTTACGTGAAGCGGCTGCGTAAATGGGTAACACGGTATTTCTTGGCGAGACTGGAGTCAGATTTACTAGCTTCTGACAATCCGTAACGACTGCCAAAGTTCCACAAATACGACAGCCGGGACCAATAGCTTAACGTGCTTTCCGAGGCACGGAGGAAACTCGGTATGTTAAGATGGTCACCCATCCACAGACCAACCTTGGCAAGCGTTGCTTAACCTTGAAGACCAATCTGTGCGGCTGTTATTCCTAGTAAGACTCGTAATACTTTTATGTAGTACTAGTATCGATACTTGTTATAGTAACACTACATTCCCTGATTGACACAACCCTAGCGCTAGCAGCCATTTTATGAGACATTTTGAGTTGTAGGTTTGCACCTTTTTTTGTAGATTTTTCCAGTGTATACTATTTATATGTCTATGTAACTTATAAGTCAGTGGTACATGTTCTGTGGACAGCAAAACTGTGAAACTGGGTTTTATTGGCGGGATTATTGCGAGTGAAGTTCAGTGGCTGTTTTAATTGATTCCTAGTGGATATTGTGAAGTAAAATGAAATGCTGCCAAATACTGCCTAAAAAAATTGAATGTGTTGCATCCGCATGCAATGAAATTAAAAAAAATATAAATTAAAATAAAGACAACTGTGAAACTTAATCTACCTACATTGAGTCACTCAAGAGTCAAGCTCTTGAGTAATAAAATAAAATATTGTTTACAATAATTATTGTGGTTCCGTGTGGTTCATATTTGGGTTAGAAAATATATTAAAAAAAAAAAGAATTTTACGCTTTTGGAAATAAATTTATTACCTACTAGAAAAATGAAAAAATTGTGTGGTTTTATGAAACCACGGTAAAAGTGAAACTTTTTTTCACATTATAGACATTTAACTAAAAATTTTTGGAATAATATTCCATTAAGGGTATAAAAATCGCTTTATCAATCTTAATTTTACACTTGGAAAATTGGATTGATAATGGGAAATGATAAAAGTAGACAATCTCCAACTAATATTTTTATTGAACTCTGTGCCTTAGAGTAGGTACGACATACCTAATACTTAACAATTATTTAGTTTACATACACATATTAAAAAACAAACAAAATAGCGTGGATCACTGGCACAAATGAGTCTATTAAAAATATTGTAAACAAACTATACACAGATCACACAGTGACACCTCAGTTTAGTACGCTCATACAACTTCAACTTAGTAATGGATAATATAAACGAAATTATCAGTAATATTGATCAGCTCTCAGTTTCTACTATACTAAATTGTAACCCGAAGAATGCACCCAGAACATTCGCTCTATTTATGCCAACTTTGACTCTTTTTTAACCCTCCTTTCAAGAATAAACCTTGACTGTGAAATCCTAGTACTGACTGAGTGCTGGCTGAAACGGTATAATGACACAATCCCATCTATCGATAACTATTCCTACTATCAAACAAAAAAAAACCTCAACCAGAACGATGGTGTAGTCCTTTATGTTAAGAATATAGAAAATTACACAGTCGAGGAACCTGGCTTGTCGGACGCCAGTTGTCTAGTGCTGAAAATTGGTACCGATAAGGCAATCATATGCATATACCGATATCCGTCTTTTAGAGACGTAAGTAATTTTCTACAATCTCTGAACTCTCTTTTAACCAGCCTGACATCTTACAAAAACTTAGTCATTGTGGGTGACATTAACTTCCAACCAAACTTCAGACTATCTCGATCTCATAGCTTCCCATGGCCTGTTACCTGCTCACACACTTCCCACGCGAGAGAACGCCTGCCTTGATCACATCATGCTCAAATCTAATCTGTTGGCACTCACCGTAGTAATACACGCCTCTGTCACCGACCATAACCCTGTACAGTAGTACCTAACTGATATGGCTTACCGATGTACCTGCGCAGAAGATGAATTTTCAAAGCGCGGGAAATGCTATTGACCAATCGGCACGTTCCACGCACCGCGCTTATTTTTCTTGAACCGCTATTGGTCGGCAGCCGCCGCCATCTTAGCGATCGCCGCGTGGCAGCAGGCATGTTAGTCAGCCGCCATACTTCTTACTGAGTGCACGCGTAGCAGGCAAAAGTACACTTAGTGGCAAAAAAAACTGATTTCTTTTTATGTTATAAAATGAGTTCTTTAAAAAAAAGGAGGCTACCACTTAAAAGTCAAGCTCGGGAAATAATTTTCAATGTGCACGAGTTAATGAAGAAAGAAGCTCAGGAATCTAAGACCACAACATTTACAAAAGATCGGTTTTTGAAAATTATTGACCGAACGGCCGAAGCTACACAAATTTCAAAACGAACAATAACGAGAATTCTTAAAGAGAAGGATCAACATACGAATGAAAACACTGCGGGGCCATCTTTTAGAACGCCGAAAAAGGGCAAATTGAAAAAAACTTATCGTAAGGAATTGGACGATTTTTCATACCAAGCCATACGCAGGAAAATTTATGACTTTCACCGCGAAGAAAAACAGAAAGTTACAATGAAAGCGCTATTGGAGAAATTAAGAAGAGATATCGACTTCGAAGGGGGCAGAGAAACTCTACGCCGAATCGTAAAAGAGATAGGATTTATGTTTAAGAAAACGCAAACAAACCGTAAGTTGCTGACAGAAAAAGACGAAGTAAGGCTTTTAAGAATACGATTTTTAAGAAATATAAAAAAAGTATCGGCATGAAGGGAGACCTATTGTGTATGGCGACGAGACTTATGTTCATTCGACTCACACCAAGGAACAAGCTTGGTCTGATGGTCAAGGCAAAGGCATAAAAAAACCAATTTCGAAAGGACTGAGGTTGATTACAGTGCATGCTGGTGGTGCTAATGGATTCATACCAAATGCTTTGCTCATGTACAAATCGGCTCAGATTACAGGAGAATATCACAGTGAGATGAACAAAGAAAATTACGAAAAATGGTTGCAAGAGAAGTTAATTTCCAACCTCCAACCGAATTCTGTGTTTGTCATTGACAATGCATCATACCATAACACATTAGAGGACAGGGCAGGGCAGGATTGGTTAAAAGATAAAAACACCTTTTAATATCAACGCGTATAAACCGGAATTGTACGATATAATTAAACGCCATAAGCATCTATATGTAAAGTACTCGCTTGACACCATAATGGAAGCTCATGGCCACACAGTGTTAAGGCTCCCTCCATATCATCCGGAGTTCAATCCGATAGAAAACATTTGGTCACGGGTAAAAGGTCACGTAAAGTTTGTAGTGAGATGAACACTACAAATTTCCGGTCAATTTACCAACTTACCGACGCTAATGAAGCGACAAAAGTCTAGTCACCATTCTCGCTAAACTCATAAATACTCACACTTCCATAATCAAGTTTCCAAATAACAAACGTCTACTGAAACCGTGGATGACCGTTGGTATGCTCCGGTGTATGCGCAATAAAGATGCAATGCATAAAAAACTCAAGCTTTCTCCAAACAATATTATATTGAGTATTATCTACATATAAAAGATACAGAAATTACTGTACAAAAATCTTGAAAAAACTAAAAAGAGACTTTGACAGGAAAGAATTGAGCGAGGCTTCCAAAGACAATAAAAAGATTTGGAAGGTGATAAAGAGAGTAACTAATACCGACAAGCCAAATATACCCAACACTGATTTATTGGCTTCTTCTACTTCACCTCAACTCTCTGTGGACACGGTAAACGAGTTTTTTGCCAATATAGGCAAGAAACTTGCTGATAATATTTCAAGTCAACCTGGGAGTCATAAAATTCCAACAGAAATTACCTCTACATCGTCGACTTTGCAATCATTCGTCATGTTAGACACCGATGAGGCAGAGGTTGAGGAATTAATAATGTCACTCAAAACAGATTCTGCTGTTGGCTGGGACAATATTCCAACAAGATTTCTGAAACGCTACTCGCTGATACTAGTCCCCTTACTCACACATATTTTTAATCTCTGTCTTCATACAGGCACTTTCCCCACGTACTTCAAGAAGGTCATCTTACACCCAATTCACAAAACTGGGAGCAGAAAATGTCTAAATAACTGTCGTCCTATTGCAGTGTTACCTTTCATTTCCAAAATTCTAGAGCGCTTAATTAATAAAAGACTGGTGAATTACCTGGAAGATAAAATTTTTTTTTCTCCCAACCAGTTCGGGTTTAGACGCAATAAATCTACGAGCAGCGCTGTGATTGACCTAATTGACTATGTCACCAAAAACATTGACAAGAAAAAGAAAGTACTGTCAATATTTTTAGACCTAAAAAAGGCGTTCGATACTGTTTCGATTCCTGACTTGATAATAAAGCTAGAAGAGCTCGGGATTCGTGATCAATCACTGAACATCTATAAGGATTACCTTCAAAACCGAACTCAGTCTGTAAAGATACACAATTACGTCAGTAGAGAACTACCAGTGACATTCGGCGTCCCCCAAGGCAGTGTGCTTGGCACAACCTTATTTTTGATTTACGTAAACTAATTCTGCAATCTGAAATTGGAAAATGAAAAAATCATAGCGTTCGCTGACGACACCGTCCTTACATTATCTGGCGACACTTGGAACGATACCTTCGACACAGCTCAAAAAGGACTTAATTGTGTTCTAAAATGGCTCAACACACACGTTCTCACAATCAACACAGATAAAACTAAAATTCTTACGTACAGCTTACGTAACTCTACTCAACCGTCAGATTCGTACGACTTAGTAGCACACTCGTGTTTACTGCCTGGCAAATGGCAATTTGACATGTGCCTGCCCTAAATTAGAACGTTGTCGAACTATTAAATATCTCGGAGTAACTCTTGACGATAGCCTGAACTTTTCAGCACATATAGACTCACTCACAAAAATAATCAGAAAGCTGATTTTTGAATTTAAAACTCTCCGCCACATCGCAGAAGCCCAAATTATTAAGTGTACATATTTTGCTCTTTGTCAGTCTCTTTTAACGTACTGCATTTGCGCATGGGGTGGTGCCCCCAAAACAGTGCTATTAAAGCTAGAACGAGCTCAGAGAGCCGTGCTAAAAGTTAGTACTTTTCGGTCCATCCTTTTCCCAACTGAAGAACTTTATAGGACCTGTGAAGTCCTTACTGTCAGACAATTATTTGTGCTTCACACAGTTCTATATCAGCACCAAAAAACCTCCTATGAAATAATCACTACGAGACGCAAAGACAAGGTATGCCAACACTTCCGTTGCCAATACTCTTTTACAAGAAGATTTCCCTGTTTCCTAGGTCATCATCTCTACAATAAACTCAACAAAAAATTAAACTTCTACTCACTACCTAAATTGTCACTTAAAAAGAAACTGAATAATTGGCTACTAACTCTTAACTACAACAATACAAAACACTTATTGATGATTTAAATAAATCCCGTCGAATACTATCCTAACACAATCGCTCACCACAACCTTTACCCAAAAACATAAAAAGAAAAATATTAGGTACACTTTCTCTCACATACCCACACCACACACATACACTCACACGAACACACACATACACATTGCGCCACTCCACTCATAGGATATCTTTTTTATTATTGTTTCCTTTTCTAAATAAATTATTTGTCTGCCTATCAACTCATAGCCTACAATTAATGTGCCTCTACTTAAGGGACGGGCCCAGCATCTTTAACACAAGTTGTCTTGTCAACTTAGCAAGGGTGCTGGTGTCACCTCACAATTGTATACCTAATTTACCTGGAATTCAATGTACAACCATGTATTTTATGTAAAATGTAAAACTTTAATGCAAATAAATTATTATTCTTATTATTTTTATGTTTTTTACTTTCTCGGGACCCTCGCTTCCTAGAGACCCGGTCCTTTGGTAGGCGTACGAGGGGCCGAAGCCAACTCGCAGAGGCCTCTTTAGACATTTCAAATGGAATGGGACACCAACCGACGATTATCCCTGTATGCACTGTGAAAGTATACCCAAGGACAATCCCCGTTGGAGCAGGACTATTGCAGAATATGGAAACAAAAGATGAAACGCTATGGGTTTGGCTGGTTTAGTGGACTAATAATCGTTTACTATGGAAGAACTATTGGGCCATGCCTGACCATTGACAATTAAAACGGCTTTAAAATGGCAGGGGGTGACTTGCACACTCAATAAATGGGCCCCCCGAAAAGGGTCGCTAGCACAAAGTAACGTAGCGCCAAGGGGGCAACATATCCTGAGGTGCTAGAAGAGTGGAGAGGTATACCACGGCTATCAGGACAATCCCGGAAGTAAGGTCAAGATCCCTTTTTTTTTTTTTTAAGGATGGGAAATCATCAAATGACTCCTCCCGCTCTGGGTGAAGCAAGAGGGAGTGTCAGACTCTTACTGACTAAAACCCATCCGTGTTCCTCCTGGTGCCCTTTGCGTTCCAAGGCTACGGCACCTCTTTCGAACAGATTCCGCAGCCCCAGCAGGCACCCGCCCTAGCGGGCCCCGTCTTCCACGCTGACATCTCTTTGAGGCGCGCTGGGATCGCAGCGCGCCGCCGACCCGGGCCTAGTTCTGATCAGACGGCGAGCCACCCACTGCTCGCCGTCCGCAAGCCCGCACGGTCAAGATCCCTACCAGCACCTTATACATCCTTCTCCCAAACACGTTTACTCTTGCGAAACTCCACTCAGACCGGCCGATTAAGGCAAGAAAGAGGTGGGAGCTCTGTTCCTCGTCAGTTTTCACCCCGGCCAGCCAATAAAGGCAAGCCGGAAATGAGGAACAAAATTCTCCCTAGAGATCAGGACCGTGGGGTCGCCAGTGCCCAACAGTTCGCCACAAAACTGCCTTGCGAATTTATTATTATTATTTCATTTATTCATTTAATTACATATTATTTACATTTTTAAATATTTATAAATAAAATACAATTACATTTAAAAATATAAAAAAAGTAGCCCACGGGTATCGGGAACAGGGTCCAAGCTACCGGTGGTCAGGGCTCCTGAGAGAGGAACCTCCTAACGATGCGCGCCATGTCCAGGAGTACTGCTTTCTGGATCAAGCCCTTGATCCAGCTGCCCAACGAGAGCCTCTTGAGATGTTGGTCGAGGCTCTTGGCAATAATGCCATTGGCCGTCACGACTATCGGCACAATGACTGCTGTGTTCACATCCCACATGTCGACAACCTCGCGAGCCAAGTCAAGATACTTCGTTTGTTTATCTTTCTCTGACTTCACGAGGTTTTCGTCATGAGGGACTGCTATATCAACAATCATTGCGCGACGCTCTAGTCGGTCAACAATAGTCCTGTCAGTGATGATAGACCGATCCCAATACAATGTGCAACTACCACTTTCGAGAACTGGGTCGGGCACATACCTATAGTACGGTACTTCGGAATCCACAAGATTGTATTTAAGAGCAAGTTGCTGGTGGATAATCCTGGCTACAAGGTTGTGCCTGTGCAAATAGTCTCCGTTAGCTAGACTAGAACAACCGGAAATAATGTGGCGGATGGATTCCCCGGGCCGGTGACATGCCCGACATATGTCAACCGTACCGTCCTTCACAACGTATTTCCGGTAGTTATTAGTCATCATAACTTCGTCCATAATTGCACAGACAAACCTTCGGTTTCCCCGAAGAGGTCACCAAAACGAAGCCAGGCTACGGACGCTAAGAAGTCTACATCGGGCCCATGTAAGACCCGATAAAAGCGTCCGTCAGTTCTCGTTAGCCAAGGAGAGCGCGGTAAGGCCTTTGTCCACCGCTACCACATCTCGATGCATACCCACGTCGGCCTCTAGGAAGTATTCCCTAAGGCTGCATACCTTGCGGTTGTGCAGGGTCTTAGCATTTAAGAAGCCACGACCCCCGCACTTCCGCGGGATATACAGCCTCATCACCGATGACCGTGGGTGATGCATCCGATTTGCGGTAAGCAGTGAACGTACCCTCCTATCCAGGACGTCAAGTTCCGTCTGAGTCCATTTGAGTATGCCGAAAGAATTCATCAAAACCGGCATGACCCAACCGTTGAAGGCGCGTACCTTGTTTCCGCCTGACTGTTAAGTACTTTGTTCAGGCGGCCAAAGAAACGCTCCTTCAACGATTGTTTCATGTCAGTACCACTGATGCCTAACGCTTCCGACATACCCAAATACTTGTAAGTTTCGGTTGAGGAGAGGGACCTAAGGTCTATAGAATCCAAGAGTTGTGTTCCCACGGATTCCATAATCTCCCCTCGCTTTACATGCATGACCGCACATTTGTCCAAACCAAATTCCATCCTGATGGCGCCACTGAAGGTTTCTGTTACCTTCAGTAGCTTCATCAGTTGCAAGTTGTTAGGAGCAAAGAGTTTCAAGTCATCCATGTAAAGGAGATGCGATATGACCTGACCACCTCTTCTCAACCGGTAGAATAGAATAGAATAGAATAGAATACTCTTTATTATGTACACCATATAAGTTACAAAAAAGATAGATGACCCGAACCCTCCAACAATGTACTGAGAGGTTTGAGGGCCAGACAAAACCACAGTGGACTCAGACTGTCACCCTGAACCACGCTCGATCCTTTTCGGTTCGCTGTTCGCCTGGGTCTGTCGACACCCTGGATAGTGAAGAACCGTCCTCCACTGCCCCATACACGACATCAGGAAGGTGCGTAAAACTGCATCAACTTTGTACAGCTCCAGCACCCTCATGAGCCATGTATGTGGCACCGAGTCATAGGCCTTCTTATAATCTATCCAGCATGTCGACAGATCTCTTCGGGAACGTCGAACCTGTTGGCTAATGGCTATGTCGATGAGGAGCAGCTCCTTAGTACCGCGGGATCCGTTCCTACATCCATTCTGAGAAGAAGACATTATTGAATTACTACCAATATGATGGTTAATCTTTCCTCTCAAAATGGATGTAAGAACTTTATAGACCGTCGGTAAACACGTGATCGGTCTATAATTTTTAGGCTCCGCGGTACTACCTGATTTATGGAGCAGGTGGGTTAATATTCCTGTAGTTAGGAACTGTGGCAGCGACCCTGACTCTAACGCAGACTGGAATTGAGATACCAAGCGAGCGTGCGATCTTTTGAACCATTTAATCCAAAAGTTGTGCAGCCCGTCCGGTCCCGGAGATTTCTAGTTAGGCAACGGACGGACTGCACGAGCTACGTCTGGGGGGCTGATGTTAATTGCCCCCATTTCTGGTATCGGATCGCACGCGCACTCAACCTCCCGAGTCCAATCGCCCTCGGTATGACTGACAGGCACCGACCAGATGCTGCGCCAGAATGAACACATGGCATCATTATCCGGTAGGCGCGTATCAGTCACACCTTGGTCTGGTCGCTCCCAAGCCCTATAAACCCACCTCTCATTGCTTTGGAATGTGCGATTCTGAGTGTATCGCTCCACTCGCCGCTTGTACCGACGTATACGGTTTGCCCATGCATAGACTTTCTGCTTCAGGAAGTCGATACGCTCTGTGACGCGGGTCAGATAATCTCGAGGACTAATATCAGTCCCCGAGAACGCCCGCCTCACAAAGCGCATCACTCTGCGGCGAGTGTTGCCCTCCCTGAAGCAGATTAGTTTGCCGATGAGTGCTCTAGCCTCACCGATACGACGCTCGATCCTGCACTGCCAAGCTGGTACAGCCGGTCGTGTAACTCTATCACTACTAGGAAATTTGACATGAGCTACACGACATGCCGCTGCAGCCGCACAGTACAAGATCGAGTGGGTATCGACAACGTCTTCGCTGCTATCAAAATAACTTGTTAGCTGCAAATCTAGAGCACACACCAACGCCTATTATATTTTTGTTATGCATGGGCAAACGAGGTAGACGAGGTCTAAGCCCAGGCGGTGTGGAGCGATACTCTCGGAAGGCATCCTCTAAAGCGCTCCTCAATCGCTCATTGCATTGGGTACTCACGGATGTGGCCCCGTCATCATCATCTTCACCGACGTAGTTGGGAAATGAGGTCTCCCTGGAGGTCAGGTCCGTGGGGTCGCCAATGCCCAACAGTTCGCCACAAAACTGCCTTGCAGCGTTATTATTATTATTACTTGCGAAAACAAAGATCAAATCTTACCTCTAGCAGTGATTCTGAGCTAATTGCGATTTTAAAATAGGAACATTGAGTGGAGCTCAGTCAAGACTCAAGCACTGTTCTATAATATGTAAAAAATGACATTTTAAAGTGACATTGCTCAGGTCATTATTGATTGTAGTTTCTCTGCTCAAGTCAAGTTCTAAAATGAAAACTCCAACTGAGACTAGTTTTAAGTAATGCTTGAGTCTTGATTGTAGTTCTGTAATACGGGCCTAAGTGTGATCTCAACCTTACTGTGTCAGTTAAGTTACAAATCTGTCATGCATTCAATTGTCCCAGATTTTATTTGTGAATATTCCTGATTTTTAGGAATTATCGAAAGGTAATGTTCTTTTATAGTATATAATTTGGTTACAAATATTGATTAGGCTTTTTTTAATACATAATTTATATAACTTCAACAAAACGATAAAAGTTACTCGAAAAATTAACAGTCTGATTAGCTCCTCATCATCATATATCTGCCTAGCCTTTTCTCAACTATATTGGGGTCGGCTTCCAGTCAAACCGGATTCAGCTGAATACCAGTAATTTACGTGAAGCGGCTGCCTACCAGACCTCCACAACCCATTAAATGGGTAACACGGTATTGCTTGGCAAGACTGGAGACAGATTTATTGGCTTCTGACTATCCGTAACGACTGCCAAAGATCTACAAAATGACAGCCGGGACCAACAGCTTAACGTGCTTTCCGAGGCACGGAGGAAACTCGGTAGGTATGTTACGATGGTCACCCATCCACAGACCAACCACGAGCTGTCTGATTAGCTCCTAACGTAACAAAATGCGATAAAATACGCACTATTTTGAGTAGTTAGTTTCAAAATGTTATATTTCTTTTGTGTATTTTTTTTATTTAAACAGATTACACTGAATAAATGCGATTTTGGGATATAAGTAGTTTTATTTTCTTTGTAAACTTATTAAAACTCTTTAACATTTTGTGTAATTAATTTAACTGACAAAAAATTGAGTTTCAATTATCACAAAAGTAGATAGAAATACTACTATCTAACTAATCTATTGTTTTGCACGATGGGTCGTTCAAGTTGCTGGATTGGAGGGTCGAAATGCGACAAGACACTGTCACTGTGAAGAAAGTGCTACCACGATGTACTTCAGTGAAAATCCTTTTTCCACTGTAAATTGTAGCGAGTACGTTCCTGCTGTGCCAAGCCCTCTGTCTCGTGGTAGATAGAAAGGACTCTATGAAGTCACTGAAGGCGCTGATGTATGGAGAGGAACTGATTTGTTCACCACGGTAGATGTCGCTGCGCCCCCGCAAGGGGGCGCGGCAGGCGGTATCGGGACGAAGCCCCCCGACCGCAGTGGCCACACCTCGGCCCGTCAATACGGGCCGGTCATCTGGTTGGCAACAAAAGTGCCATAGAAAGTTGGCGTGCGCCTGCCACTATTTTCATAGCAACAGTCGCACGCCTGTGGTTGGGTCGCTGAAGTGTTTTACTACAGGCGCGTCGCGACTGTTTGTCGCTTCTTCACGGCACCTTCGGCGGTCCGTCCCCGCCGAGTGAGACCCCCAGTGACCTGGGGGAGGCCCAGCGAGAACGACCAGCGACGAAGGTGTCGACTTTGGTGACGCACCTGCAGCAAGGAGTGAGTGGCTCTCGTCCGCACCGGTTCTCAGATTTAGCCGATTGCGGCCCGGACTGCAGAGCCGAGTGTGTGTGTGGGCGGCCGTGTGTTGTGAGTACTGCCGCCCAGTGCGTATGCACCGAATAAGCCTATATTAACCTAGGAAACATATTCGGTGCGTAAGTTCTAGCGCTTGTCTAGTGGTGATTGTGTGGATTTCGGAACGCAACCTGCCTATATTAACTTAGCACAGGTCGCGCGCCGGGATGCGAGTTGTGTGTCGAGTGTCACTGTTTGAGTAGGCTGCGTGTAGCGGGAAGCGGCCTACTCGGCGTCAGTCCGGTGAGGTGCGACGGGGCCGTCCACGTCCCCGACCAGGTCGCGGGGGAGGCGCTTCGCGTCAGGCGGGCGCGCGCGCCAGGGCGCAATTTGCTTGACGTGGGGCCAAGCGGATGCGTCGGCGCGCGCGAACATGCCTTTCGCGAGGCGCTGCACAAACTCATCCAGGCCCTCAATCCCGAGGTCCCGCTGGATGACATCATTCCTCACCATGTAAGGGGCATGCACTATGGTCCGCAGCGCAAGGTTTTGTTGCGCGCGGAGCTTCGCGCGATTCCCCTCACATGTGAGGGCGAACCAAGCGGGGGCGGCGTACGTCGGAATCGGGCGTATGTACGTCTTGTACACACCCAACTTGACGCGCGCCGGCAGCTGGGACGAGAGCACCGGACGGAGTTGTGCGCGGGCGACATTCGCGTGGGCGGCGACCCGGCGGACGTGCGGCCCCATCGTGAGCCGGGACGGTGGATGGTCACACCGAGGTACTTCGCCTGGGGGGACCACTCGACGTCGACTCCTTGCAGCTTCAGGGGCGGTGGGAGGCGCGCTGAGCCTGTGGCTACCGCTTGCGTCTTACCCACGTTAACCGACAGTCGCCACTTGGCGAGCCAGGCGGGAAGTTCGTCTAGCGCGCGCTGCATCTTAGACGCCGCGTGGCTAGTGTTAAGTGATGTTGCAATGTACGCGGCGTCGTCAGCAAACAGCGCGAGCGTAACGAGAGAGGAGGCGGGGATGTCGTCGGTGTAACGTGAGTAACACGCCGGCGACGCGCAGCTGCCTTGCGGCACGCCCGCCCGGACGGGGCGGGGGGTGGACAGCGCGTCGTCGACCACCACTCGGAAACTCCTGTCAGAGAGGAAAGATTGGACCACCTTGACAATGCGACGGGGCGCGGGGGAGGTGGCTAGTTTGTAGACTAGCCCCTCATGCCAAACTCGGTCGAAGGCCTTCTCCATGTCGAGGAATACTGCTACCGCGTATTCCTTCTTGTTCATCGTCGACGACAGCAGGTGCAGTACCCTCGACAGTTGGAGCGTCGTGCTGTGGTCTGCCCGAAATCCGAATTGTTCGGGTCGTGGGTTGATGTGTTGCTGGAGATGTCGCAGCAGGAGTGATTCGAACACCTTGGAGATGGTGGGCAGCAGGGTGATGGGCCGATAGCTCGCCGGCTTCAGGATGTTCTTCCCGGTCTTGGGCAGCATGATGATTTGTTTTGGCCCGCGGGCTCCTTTTATAAGGGTCTTTGGCGTCAGTTTCACCCCGGTCGGTGGGGGTAGAACGGTACTCGAGGTGGCTAGTTTGTAGACTAGCCCCTCATGCCAAACTCGGTCGAAGGCCTTCTCCATGTCGAGGAATACTGCTACCGCGTATTCCTTCTTGTTCATCGTCGACGACAGCAGGTGCAGTACCCTCGACAGTTGGAGCGTCGTGCTGTGGTCTGCCCGAAATCCGAATTGTTCGGGTCGTGGGTTGATGTGTTGCTGGAGATGTCGCAGCAGGAGTGATTCGAACACCTTGGAGATGGTGGGCAGCAGGGTGATGGGCCGATAGCTCGCCGGCTTCAGGATGTTCTTCCCGGTCTTGGGCAGCATGATGATTTGTTTTGGCCCGCGGGCTCCTTTTATAAGGGTCTTTGGCGTCAGTTTCACCCCGGTCGGTGGGGGTAGAACGGTACTCGCTACGGTTGTTTATTCATAAAACTACAAACTATTTTTTTCGTGGGTTACAAGGAGACAAATAGGTACGGTTATGAAACTTTTACAAATAATACAAACAAGGGATCTTCAACTAGGTATAGGTAATAACTTAAAAAAACTACAATAAGACCCAAACGTTTTATATAGCGTCGAACTGTCCCTCACATCTGGCTGCTTTCTAAAAATATGTTGCCGACTAACGGTTTTTTAATTACTTAAAAATAACACGTACCTAACTCTTATACCGCATTTAGGTACACATTCGTGCGAATCGCGAGGCGAATGGCGAGACGAATAACGAACACGCATATGTAAACAGTTCGCTCGTTATTCGCCCCGCGATTCGAGTGTTCGCGTTGGGAGCGGTTTTTCCGTTCGGACGCGTATCTTAAAGGGCACGAATGGCGAACATGAACTTACTGTTTACACATTTGCCTGCATTCAGTTGATAGCTAGCGCCCGACCCAACAGGACGTGTAGACAAAATGAAAGGGCTTTCGATGAGGATATAATATTAAAATTAATGGTTTTGAAGTTATTCAAGAAATTAGACGAAAAAAGACCATCCCCCATATCTCTTAAAATTTTGAAAAAAATGGAGATACTTAATATAGATCTTTACTAATAAATTACAGGAAAATCTGTAAGAAATCTATGGTGGTAAAATAACATGTTAAAAAAATTGATTCGTTCGGAACCCTTTGCACGCGAGTCCGACTCGCACTTGGCCAGTTTTTTAACTTTTCTACGCAGGATATACAAATAACTAGCTTCTGCCAGCGGCTTCGCCCGCGTGGTCCCTAGGGAGAATACTCCCGGGATAAAATGCTCCCAATGTCCCTTCTCAGGCTCTAGACTATCTGTGTACAAAATTTCATTTAAATCGGTTTCATTTTAAGCTTTGGCGTGAAAGCGCGACGGAAAGACAGACAGAGTTACTTTCGCATTTATAATATTAGTAAGGATTGTATAAACTCATTAGATGTAGCGCGCATGCTGCAATTGTTATCACGTCCTTCATGTTCGTGTGCGAATGTCAAAATAAATCACCCCGCGAATGTGTGAACAGTAGTTCGCGACGACACTCGTATACGAATGTTTCGTAGAATGCCGAGGCGAATAGCGAACACGATTGTGTAAATGCGGTATAAAGCCTCGGCCAAACCTGCGCGTCAGTAAAGCGGGACGCGGGACGCGATGCGGGAGCGTCTGCAAAGCGAAACTGACGTGCATACCTGCGCGACTGCGGCGCGAATCGCCAACTTCATTAATTGATGAACAATCACTGAAGACGCGCGACTTTATCTGGTGTAACTACTAAATTGTTGTGGTGATGACATCCTGGTACTTAACATCAGAGTCTGACTCTGATGAGGAAGACCTTTTATTGCTTGCTCTTGCGGAACAAACAACACGGTAAGTATTGTATTTAGTGATTGAGTAAGAGCTCACAGACGAGCGACAGTGTGTCGGCGACAGTTCGCGACACTTGTCGGCGACGGTCGCAGACCGTCGACCAGTGTCGCGAACTGTTGCTGACAAACTGTCGCTCGTCTGTAAGAGCCCTAAGCCACAAATTATTGTGTGGCGAAGGCCAGGATCGTCTACGTTACTACTACTACTACTCGTTAAACGTATGGTGTTGTATGCGACCGTTTAAGCCACACGCGACGCGCAACGCCCCACGTGTGCTTATACGAGTTTGCACAAATAACTTAGGGCACTTTCACATATAAGGCGCAGACAGCGGCTTACTATGTGCCATCAGTAAGCGCACAATACTATTTTGATTAGACCTTTCACACCTAGCGCATAATTGGCAGTTACGCTTGATGTGAAAGCTCTATTCAAAAACCGGCCAAGAGCGTGTCGGACACGCACATGAAAGGGTTCCGTGGCCATAAGTAGGTAGTTATTTCCATACATTACCATTTAGTTAGGGCAACTGCACTTCATAAGTTGGTCGAGTTGTATAAAAATAACTATGTATGATACAGAGTCCGCTATAGTTTTAGTTGAAAGTACTTACTTGGAGGTATATAGCACATTTTTTTCAGAATTATTGTAATAGTATTTCAAAAGTTAAGGGGGGGGGGGGGGGGACGCTCTAATTTTAACTTTGTATTAATATATCTCGAGACTGGGGTTTTTGATCTACATGGTTTCAAGGCAACTTTTGTTGTATTTAAAGAGACCTTTTTAACGATACCCCACACGATGGGGTAAGTCGATTTTTTTCTTCGAATTAACTTTTCGCTGTATGGGAGGGGGGGAAAAAATAATTATTTTTCGATAATTTTAAAAACCAATTTTTGGATTATCAATATACATCTCTCCACCAATTTTCGTGGCAATCGGTGCAGAAACGGCGGAGAACGAGCCAGGACGGACGGACAGACGGACAGAAATGACGAAACTATAAGGATTCCTAGTAGACTACGGAACCCTAAAAAGAGCATGGCGCGCTTAATGACGGCTCATAGTGAGCCGCTGACTGTGCCTTATAAGTATTATCACAAAGTATTCTTATATTTTAACTTAATTATTATTACTTACAGGAAAAGGTTATGGGTACACGATATTAACAAGGAAAGAAAAAAATATGGGGAATACCATACCCTAATGAGAGATTTACGAAACAGCCCACAACGGTTTTTTATCTATTTCAGAATGCCAGAAGCATGTTTCGATGAAATTTTAGAACTGATTAAAGAAGACATAACAAAACAAGATACAAAATACCGCGAAGTTATTTCTGCAGAGGAACGGTTAGCAATAACTTTAAGGTTAGTACCTATGTTTTGCATCTGCTCACACCCAATTTTGCAAAATCTCTATAACCAAAATTATTTCTGACATATAAATGACATAGGTTAAAGAAAAAAGACTAAGATTTAATCATTCAGAGGTTTAATCATTTAAAATTATGAAGTCAATATAATATGAAAATCAGATTTGAGCCGAGAATGTTTTGAAATATTTCGCTGCAGTAGAATCACCATCAGCATTTACTGCCTCTTCATTCAAACCGTGCAGTTCATGTTCACGAGTTGTAACCACAGCCTCGGCTGTTGTCTCGTCTGAATTATTATTATGAATAATCGGTTGTAAATTAACTGTTGAACTTGTATTAGGAGTGTTGGAATAATCGGCGTAATTAGAAAAGTTTAAAGTTGCCGTAGCCGCAGATGATGTCATTTCTGTGTTACTGTTATTAATTAAGTCCAAAATATTTGGTGCACTTGTATTGTAAGTATTAGAATAATTGCCATCATCGGAAAAGATTGAAGGAGTCGATGAATTAGTGTAAGGCGAGACACGTGTGCTTTCATCGATCTCTGCTAATTCTTGTTCTGCTATGATTTGAGCTAGTTTCATTTTTATAATAGTCTGTCTACGGAGCGACAATCTCTTAACACTCTTTGCATATCCAATAAATATATGTTCCAAATCGTCCATTTGTGATTGTGATCTCTTTTGCGATTTCCTTTCAAAATATTCTAGCACTTGGTTGACTGGCGTGACTTTATTGTTATTTTTTTGCGTAAGAGTGTTAGATCCAGGCGGAGTATTTGAAATAGGTGCATTTCGTGCAGCAATGATCTCAGCCTGTGATGCAGAAGTTTGTGTTACCGGTTGTGATTCATTATTCTCAACTGCAATTTGGGCATCGTCGGTTTGATCAATGCTTTCGTTTTCAGAGGGATCATTAATATTATCTATCGTTTTAGCAAAAGTTAAATGTGGTTTTAGAAATTTCATTTGTTCGGCCCACTGCCACTGGCCGTAGCTTTTCTTTGCTGCTTGTCCTGTAGTGGTTTTCGTACTTTTAAGATATTTTGCAAATGTATCACGGAGATTTTTCCACTTTTTTTTCGCAGCATCACCTGGAATTTTAATATAATATATTTATATTTAATTATTTTATGGTATTTCTCTCTTGATGTATATATGTGTGTGTGTGTGTGGTGTGTGTGTGTGTGTGTGTGTGTGTGTGTGTGTGTGTGCACGTGTATGGGATGTGTGGAGGAGGTGTTGATGTGAGTGTCTATTATAATAATTTGTTTTATTTTTCAGATTTCTTGCAACCGGCGATAGCTACAAAACCATTTCTCACAGCTACAGGGTTGGATTTTCTACAGTAGCACACATAGTAAAACAAGTATGTTACTATATTTGCTCGAGACTACAATCCACTTACATGCCCGTGCCTACACGACAAATTTGGGAAGCATCGGCTAACATGTTCCACGAACGGTGGCAGTTCCCAAATTGCGTGGGTAGTATTGACGGCAAGCATGTTACCATTAAAAGTCCTCCAAACAGTAGATCTAACTATTTCTGTTATTTGAAGAAGTTTTCCATAGTACTTCTGGCAATAGTTGGACCAGACTATAAGTTCATTGGTGTGGACATTGGAGGATATGGAAAAAATAGTGATGGAGGAATACTTGAAGAATCATCAATGGGACAAAAGTTGTCAAACAATTCGCTAAATATTCCGCCACCTAAACCTCTTCTCGAGCAAAATATACCTACGCCTCATGTTTTAATTGGAGATGAAGCATTTGCCTTGAAAACATATTTGATGAGACCTTTTCCAAGGCGGTCAGCAAGGGAGGACAATAGTAAAGACAATTACAATTATCGACTTTGCAGAGCAAGACGTGTCGTAGAAAACGCTTTTGGTATTCTAGCAAAAAAATGGAGGATATATGATAGACCCTTAGAAATAGATGTTGAAACTTCTAAACTTGTTGTAAAAACAACTTGCATTTTACATAACTACTTGATTTGTAAAAAGGCAGATACTTTTTTGCATTTATTACCATCTCCTACGACTACGGTCTTTGTGAACTTTGATGTCGATGTAAGAAGAGCAGCTAACGTTCCTTTCCAAATACGTGACCGTTTTGTAAACTACTTTAATAATAATAATATGAATAATAATGCTGTGTAAAAAAAATATAAGACGTGGATTATTGCGATTTCCTAAACATTTTCGTAGCCGTTTGCAAACGGGCTATTCATACCTACAATATGCCTCTGCGACATGTATACCCAGTTCAAGTACTTGCGAACGTGAGCGACGTTGCCATTTTGTGCAGCGTACAGTTCGAACCAAACTTAATGGCGGCTCGGAAGTTAGCCGCGAGTGCAATTTCGCGCAGGTAACGTCAAGTTGACAACAGACAGCACTGAAAGCACGACGAGTCGTGCGAGTGCGAGTGAGACAGAGGGTGCGCGGGGTGTCCCCCGCCCGTCTTCACCTTCAAAATTGCGTTTTGCGCAGCGAAACGCACGATGTTCCGAGCCGCCATTAAGTTCGGTTCGAACTGTACCTACGCAGAGACTTTGGTTGGTTGTTTATCAATGAATTTAGAAAGAGTTGTGCTTCCTTGTTTCAACCTCCCCCCTCCTCATATAATTATAATCGGATATTATATACATATTATAGAGAATATACTACAAAATTAGTAGTGAAATGTGTTTTATTTACTTACCATCCATTTTAAACACCGGACCGATCAAATCCCATATTTTATCCTTTTTTCGTAAATTCTTATAGTGTGGATTTTTCAAATCATATAAAATAGGATATTCTCTTACTTTTTCTATAAACAACTCTGTAGTATCTCCTGTTGTAGTCATTGTGGAATTAAATAACAAACAAACTCGCTCACAACACACGTCTGACCACTGAACGCGTGCGTCCCGCTCTGCCGACGCGGCCGTCCCGCGATGCGGTCGCGTAGGTATGCAAAGCGCCATTAGATGTTATGGGTAGCGTCCGTCGCGCGGTAGACGCTCCCGCTTCGCAGTCGCTTTGGTCGCGCAGGTTTGGCCTCAGCTTAAGACTAAAATGCGGCTGTCCTGCACAATAGGGAACATGCAATATTTTTATTTTTGCTTTAATTTTAAAGAACTCCGTCTAGAATAGAGCACCACAAAAATAAAAAATGAAAACGCTTTAATTTATTGCTAAAATTGCGTTTTTAAACAGGCAGTTTAAATTTTCGCGCCAAAACGGACGATGACGTCACTCATGTCTGTCACTGATCAAGAACTGTCATAATTCAAAGTCATAGAGCAAGATCCCAGGAGGAGCTCGTGGCTAAATAATAACAGCCGCACGGGTCGATCTTGAAGGTTAAGCAACGCTTGCCAAGGTTGGTCTGTGGATGGGTGACCGTCTTAACATAACGAGTTTCCTCCGTGCCTCGGAAAGCACGTTAATCCGTTGGTCCCGGCTGTCATTTGTAGATCTGTGGCAGTCGTTACGGATTGTCAGAAGCCAGTAAATCTGATTCCAGTCTTGCCATGATGTACCGTGTTAACCAGTTAATGGGTTGTGGAGGTCTGATAGGCAGCCGCTTCACGTAAAACACTGGTATTCAGCTGAATCCGGTTTGATTGGAAACCGACCCCAATGTAGTTGGGAAAAGGCTAGGCAGATGAGAGCAAGATCCCAGTGCTTCCAGAACTTACTTATTTTCTCAGTAACAAAATGTGTGTGTGAGTAAATCATATTTGGAGGAGCTAAAAATAATAGATGTACATAGGGACAAAGATTTTATTTATTAAAAATAATATAGATTGGAATTAGTAATTTAACAGATATTTAATCTTAAATAAAATAGATAAATTTTAGTAAGCAGTTAAGTTTTAATAATTTATTTTATAGTCATAGAAATCTTATGTACTTGCAATAATTATCAAAAATGTAAGTATACACATAAATCATACATCAAAAGTATATTAACAAATTAGAGGGTACTTACTAAAAATACACATTAAAGTTTTTACAACAAAATAAGGTTACTTAACTTAGGTCCGTTCGGTGTGACTGCTCCGGAGCAAATGGGCCGAGTACGGCGGAGCGGTGGCTTATATAGCCAGTGGTAAACAAGTGACGTCACATCGTACGATGCCATTGCATTATTTGTTAATATTTGTATTTTATCATAGAACTATGATTAAATTATACAAAAATACAGTAAATATGTTGAAATTAATTAGTTCAATTACATATTGGGCCTTACAATGGCACAATTAGTAAACAAGTCACGTTATTTTGTAAATAACAGTTAAATATGACAGTATTTATTTATTTGGAAAATAGTGATAATAGATAGAAAACAGTATTGAAAAATCTGTTGAATGTTGTGTATTACATGTAAGCAAGGTTATAATTATTTAAGAGATGTTTTTATATGTGCCCAATTAAGGAAACAGACATGTGTTAGAGTAATAAACTATTGAAATAAACTGAAATTATTGAAATAATCTATCACGGCCAGACTGACCTGTACTTCGTTCTCGAAGTACCCAACTAATTATATTTCATTAAGTCTCTGGCCTTGGCATATTAGTTCTATCATTTGCTGCACATGAATTTCAAACTAATATCAGGGCAGTGACCAAACAGCAATTCATAAAATAGCCTCTGGCCTTGACATATCAGTCCTATCACCTGCTGCGAATGAATTTCAGACTGATATCAGGGCAGTGACCGACCAGCAGTAATATAAAAAATATAAAAAGTGTTTTGTTTTTAGCTTATATCATTTAATAATTTCAAACATACAATGTTAATTGAACACAAATTGTAGACAATCACTACTTGTGCAGATGATTAATTTACAAATACATATTGCTAAGTATATAACATTACTTACTTCTTTTTCACAAAGAGACAACAATCAAAACAATCATAATTAAATAATCGTATTAAATTTAATCTAACAACATAAACAATAACATAATGATGAAATAATAATCTATTATGGCCAATGATGCTGGAGCTATGGGGACTCCTAAAAAGAAGAATTTTGTTCAACCCATTCCCCCGGCCAAAGTCTTAATTTTTCTTTTGCCACAGTAAGATTCCTTAATGTGTTAAGCCCCTTCAAAGAAATTCTATCATGCTCCAAAATACTAATTATTTCATAAGGGCCTTTGAATTTAGGACTTAGTTTGTCATGCCTTCTGTGGTCTTGATTTACATAGACTGTATCACCTATATTAAAAACCATATTATTTCTACGAGTACTATCAAATCGTTTTTTATACTTTTCTGCAGCCTCTCTAAGACGTTGCCTAGCTAAGTCCCTATCAGCTTCAGCATCAATGTCTCGAACGGAATCATTATCCTGTACTTCGTGTAGGCAAGCCTGTATTGGCGGTATATTTCCGTTGCAACCCATTAATAACCTTGTTGGTGCAAAACCTGTTGATTTTTGTATCGTAGTATTCAAAGACAGTTGTATTTTCCACAAAACGCTTGGCCATTCTGAAGAATCGTTAACAGTAGTGGTTAACATATTAATTATGGTACCCACATACTTTTCAACTTGGCCGTTGCTTCTAGGAGTACCCGTGGCTATCATATGGTGATTTATTTGCATATCTCTGAGTAATGATCGTACATGATAAGAAGTAAAATTTGTGCCTCTGTCAGTTACTACCGTGGTAGGTGTACCGAACAAAGTTAAGTTCTCTCGCAGGATTGAAACTAATTCTTGACCGTTAAGAGTCTTTAGTGGTTTGAGCATAGAGTATTTGGTAAAACCATCTACTATTATTAAAACATGTTTATAACCTTCGGAAGATACACTAAAAGGTCCTGTACAATCTAAATGTAACGTGTGAAATGGTATATTTTTTTCTATAGGGTGAAGGAGGCCTTGTTTTGGCCCTGAGTGACCCTTACCCTCTACACACACTAAGCAATGCCTTATATATTTTTTAGTAAAAGCAGCAAGACTAGGAAACCAAAAGTTTTCGGATATTTTGTTAAGGGTTTTGTAATAGCCAACGTGACAATTTGCGTCATGAAACAACCGCAATAAACTGAGTCGATAACCTTTTGGTATGAAAAATTTAGGTAAATCACCATCCTCATTCTTATAAAGCAACAAGCTATTTCTGATAATATATCGATTTGTATCTATATCACCGGTCCTAACCTTCTCTAAAAGATTTTGTGTCTCAGGGTCGTTATTTTGTGCCGAGTGTAGCCAAGATGGTGGAGAATCTGGTTCATTAATTATATTAATTATCTCTAACGATTCAGTAGGTGTGATTACGGGATTACGACTAAGATAATCAACGTGGGTAACGAATTTACCCTTTTTATATATAATATTGAACGTAAAATCTTGCATATATGTCCACCATCTCGCTACACGAGGAGAAATATCTCTTTTATTCATGGTCGATTTGATGGAATTACAATCCGTAACAATAGTAAAATTTATACCTAGTAAATAAATCCGAAATTTTTTAAGAGCATTAAAAATGGCTAACGTTTCTAATTCGTACGAGGGGTATTTAGATTCCGCTGGAGAAGTACGTTTGCTAAAATATGATACGACACGGCATTGGTTATTCTCTATCTGCAAAAGTATAGCACCGTATCCAATGCTACTAGCATCTGTGTGTAGTTCAGTTCTTAAGTTTGTGTCAAATATATTCAACAGTGGTTTGGAAATTAAATGTTTTATAACGTACTCTCGAGCCGCATCTTGTTCGGGTCCCCATTGCCATTTCTGGTCTTTTTTAGTGAGTTTAGTGATACAAGCCGTACGATATGCAAATTCGGGTATAAATTTTCTGAAATAGCTCGCCAGTCCCATGAATTGACGGACTTCTTTCACTGTACCTGGGACTGGGGAGTTGGTTAAAGCGTTAACTTTATCGTTGCTCGGCCTAACACCGTCACTAGAAATATGTCTACCTAAATAGTCGATTTCTTGAACGAAGAATTTACATTTTTTTAAATTTATGGTAAATCCTGACAAACATAGAGCCTCAATGGTTTTTTCCAGATATTCTAAACCCTGAGCTATTTCTGAAAATGGAATCAGCAAGTCATCGATATACACTAACAAAAATGACAGGTTTTTAACTGCCTTATTAATGGCCCGCTGAAAAACAGAAGGGCCGTTGCAGATACCAAATGGCATTTTAAGAAATTCAAAATGTCCATCAGGGGTGACAAAAGCGGTATATTTAATACATTCCTCTTTTATAGGGATTTGGTGAAAGCCATTTTTCATGTCTATAGAAATGAAATATTTTGCTTTTCCTAGTTTATCAATTTGATCTTCTATTAACGGCAGTGGGTATCTATCTTTTTCAATAATTTTATTAAGAGCCCTATAGTCAATACAAAGGCGATCGCTGCCATCCTTTTTCTTTACTAAAAGGACTGGGCTAGCGAATGAACTCTGACTTTCTCTGATTATTTTTTTTTTAAGTAGATCCGTAATAATATCCTGAACTTTTTCTTTTTCTATAGATGCTAGCCTATATGGTCTATAATAAACAACTTCATCCCTTTTTAGCCTGATGGTCATTTCTCCCGTTTTAACTGTACTGATATAGTTAGAATTTGGCATCACTTTTGGGAATTTATCAAAAATATTTCTTATTTTGTGCTGTAGGCTTAAATCAAGATGACTTGTTAACTCCACTAAATCTTGAATATAATTATCTATAGCGTTAAGAGAACTTATAGTATTAGCCGAGTCTGTATAGTTTACTCGTTCCATTCTACAGCCACTAGAATCTAAAACAATAGCTACGTTCGGATTTTGAACCGCGTTTCTGCCTATCAAACAATCATAATGGCAATCTGAATCGTTGGCTACACAAAATTCGATTTCTAAGTTGTCGTTACTAAATCTGACTGGTAAACTAATCTTTGAGGAGATGCTAATTATTCCATTTCCTATTCCTTTTAATGATGTCGAACAGGGTTCTAAACTACGACCAAAACTATTTGCAATTGATTCTTTCAAAATACTGCAACTAGCACCAGAATCTATTAGGGCTTTAATTGGTCTTTCACAAATTTCTACATCAGTAAGCGATAAGTTACCATTTGTGGAACAATTGACGTTATTATTTTTTGTCGCATCTCTTTTCTTGAAAAAGCAAATTGACTCATCGTGACCAACCTTTTTGCAGTAAGAACATTGAATCTTAGGCGTTTCGGAATTTGAAGTATCTTGATTTTTATTTTTGAAGCACTGAGATCTAACATGACCAGTTTTATTACACAGAAAACAAATAGGTGGCTTTGAAGAGTTTGAAATTTCAGGCTTAAAGCGCTTAGTAGTTGAAGGTACGTAACTCGTTTCGGGTGGGCGTTTTCTGGGGTTTTTACTATAGGTGGTAAAAAGAGAAATAAGTTCCGAAGTACTGTTAACACGACTGTTAAACGATGCCATCCTAATATTAATATCCGATATACCTCCACAAACAAGCTCGACCAGCTGTCCCTCAGAAAATATTACTTTGGTATTACGTAATAACCTTAGCTTTTCCCTAGCATATTCACAATATGTTTCTGCTACATCCGAGGTATAAAGTACGGCTTTTGAAAGTTTTTCTGAAAGATTCTTTTTCTCGGGGTACAAATCCTTAATACACGTCTTCAAGTTTTCCCACGTTCTACCCTCATCTGGATCCCAGGTCTCAAACCATAAAAGAGCAGAGCCCTTAAGGGCTTTACCTGCTTTGCTGACAGTAGTAACGCTGCTCCATCCACGATCCTTGGCTACGGTATCGATGTTGTTGCACCAGCTCTCCGCACCGTTGTCATTCTTTTCCGGATCAAACGGTGGCAACACCACATCATCTTCACTGCGGTTACCAGCTACAGCATCACGGATGGCTTTCAGAAGACTTTCCAACACAGCAGGATCCATCTGAAAAAGTTTTTATCGAAAAATTATATAAAACAGGTTCCGATCCCACTTCTGATGTGAGTAAATCATATTTGGAGGAGCTAAAAATAATAGATGTACATAGGGACAAAGATTTTATTTATTAAAAATAATATAGATTGGAATTAGTAATTTAAGGTGAATGCTCCAGGGTAGCCCGCGAAATTCAAATATTTTTATGTTTTTTGCAATTTGCCCGTCAGTGTGAAGCTGTATGTGGACCAAATGCGATCTGCGACCGTAACGCGTATTTATCTAAAGAATTATAACCATTTTAATCATCAATATAGCCCTCTAAGTTCATGTAGTCCAAAGGAATGATTATTTCTGAAATATTCATTCTTTTGAACTACATGAACTTAGAGGGCTATATTGATGATTAAAATGATTATAATTCTTTAGACAAATACGCGTTACGGTCGCGGATCGCATTTGGTCCACATACAGCTTCACACTGACCGGCAAATTGCAAAAAACATAAAAATATTTGAATTTCGCGGGCTACCCTGGAGCATCCCCCTTAACAGATATTTAATCTTAAATAAAATAGATAAATTTTAGTAAGCAGTTAAGTTTTAATAATTTATTTTATAGTCATAGAAATCTTATGTACTTGCAATAATTATCAAAAATGTAAGTATACACATAAATCATACATCAAAAGTATATTAACAAATTAGAGGGTACTTACTAAAAATACACATTAAAGTTTTTACAACAAAATAAGGTTACTTAACTTAGGTCCGTTCGGTGTGACTGCTCCGGAGCAAATGGGCCGAGTACGGCGGAGCGGTGGCTTATATAGCCAGTGGTAAACAAGTGACGTCACATCGTACGATGCCATTGCATTATTTGTTAATATTTGTATTTTATCATAGAACTATGATTAAATTATACAAAAATACAGTAAATATGTTGAAATTAATTAGTTCAATTACATATTGGGCCTTACAATGGCACAATTAGTAAACAAGTCACGTTATTTTGTAAATAACAGTTAAATATGACAGTATTTATTTATTTGGAAAATAGTGATAATAGATAGAAAACAGTATTGAAAAATCTGTTGAATGTTGTGTATTACATGTAAGCAAGGTTATAATTATTTAAGAGATGTTTTTATATGTGCCCAATTAAGGAAACAGACATGTGTTAGAGTAATAAACTATTGAAATAAACTGAAATTATTGAAATAATCTATCATGTGCAATAGAATAGCGTTAGTATGTAGGTACTTTGAATATTCGCTTACCTGCTAGTTTGAGTTGACGCGACCGCCAGTTTGTAAGTATCATCATCAGATGCTAGGTATTAAACGACTAGATAATTTTCACGATTTTTACAACATACATATTCTTAAATAATTAGTAATTTAGTAAAAATTTTAAGACTAATTAGTAATTGTAATAGTGTAAGATCTGAGCGCTATCTCCACTGAGAATTGAGATTCTATTCACAAGTATCTTTTGGACATAGTTTATTTACTAAGTATAAAAAGAAAACTGCAAAGCTACCTCCTATAGACTTATGACATAGTATAAAGAGAAGGGAAGTAGGTTATCTTCATACAGTGAACCCTTCTCTTTATACTATGCTTATGAAATATGTCATACCTACATACATCACTTAAAAAAAGTTGCCCATTGGATAGAGCTAGCAGATACTTATTATGCGTAGGTATGTTGAAATTACACTCATAGATTATAATTACACTGGCACTACTGTATTTAAATATTAGGTCTTTACCTATAAAATTGCCGTTCTGCAGTACTGGCCATTTCAAATCAAAACAATTTTTGTTTGGCTAAGAATTCTAATTTCAAATTAATTTTATTTTAAAAACATGTTTTTTTTTCCAAAAGTAGTCATTTGTTTGTTTATTGATTAATGTTACATTTTCATCGCATTTCAATCTTTTTCGTCATCTTGGATACGTTAAAAATTCGAGTAATTATGGAATATGAATACCGTCGTGGCAGCAACGCGGCACGCAACATCAACGACGTTTACGGACGCTAACACTACAAACCAACGCACCACCTGTTATTGGTTTGCTCGCTTCCGTTCTGGAAATTTCGACCTGAAAAATGAACCTCGCGGTCGTCCGAAGACTGGTCGACAATGACGAATTAAAGGCGATTGTGGAAGCTGATGATACACAATCTACGGCTGAATTAGCAGCAGCTTTCGACGTTAGCGTCAAAACAATATTGGTCCATTTGCGTCAAATTGGCAAGGTAAAAAAGCTTGACAAATGGGTGCCCCACGAACTCAATGATCGCCAGCGCGAAGTACGCGTCGAGACGTGCCTTGCACTGCTCAACAGACACACAAATGAAGGAATTTTGAACCGCATTGTTACCTGCAATGAAAAATGGATTCTGTTTGATAACCGCAAGCGCTCAGCAAGTTGGTTGGATCCTGGTTCAGCACCTAAACAATGCCCTAAACGAAAACTTACTCCTAGAAAAGTGATGGTCACTGTTTGGTGGTCTAGCGCCGGTGTGATTCATCACAGCTTCTTACCAAACGGGGTGAGCATTACTGCAGATGTGTACTGTGAAGAACTGAACACAATGATGGAGAAGCTGGCACATCTCCAACCAGCATTGGTCAATCGCTTGTCTCCGCTGCTCCTGCACGACAACGCGCGACCTCATACTGCACAGCAGACGGTCTCCAAGTTGCAAGAACTGGGGTTGGAAGCTCTCCGTCATCCGCCCTACTCACCAGACCTTGCGCCTACAGACTACTACTTTTTCCAGAATTTGGATAACAACTTGGCGGGAAAAAAATTCAATATATTCGATGATTTCCGTCATTCACGCATGTCATGCCGCTGGTAGAAGAATAACTCATTCATACGGACCTCTTTACTAAGAATTTGAGGCACAGGCTACTTTTTTCCCGAGAATATGTTCCCTTGGGATGGTTTCCGTCATTCACGCATGTCATGCCGCTGGTAGAAGAATAACTCTGCTGCTGACAGTATTTTACGACTTTTTGCTTTCACACGTCGGGGCCCGTTTAGTCCGGGGGCCCCGTATCATTGATACGGCTGATACGGCGTTAGCTACGCCCCTGCGTTTCACGTTACTTTAAATTTGTAACTATTGTTAAAAATCATTAACTGGAATAAAAACGTTGCACTGGCTGGACCTTCTCTTATGCTTTTTTTTACATTTTAGTCACAAAATATTGATAAATATTAAATCTGCATCTACCCTATTGTATTTTCCTTAAAATTTAACATATTTAGAAGCAAAAACAGCTCAAAACGCCAATAAATTACAGACTTTGAAATTGAAACCTTATTTTAATTAGTGGTACACTTTTTCGCAAAAAACGCCCATAGGGCCCGTGCACGGCATTGACTATGCCATCTAGTGTCGCATATTCGAAGTTTTAAGGGCCAGAATAACTGACATTGACCTGTGGTTCCGGCACGCTCAATTTAGGCGATCGTGCGTGAAGAAGGCTGCCATCTAGCGTAGCTATTTCGAATTTTATACTTGAAACATACTTTAGTGACATTTCTGTACTGCCACCGACAGTTTCAAGTGGCGTATCACAGAAGTAACGTTAGCGTAGGTAAGTGAATTTGAGTACAAAAAAACTGTTTAGTAAAACAATATTGTAGGTTGGTAGAATATATTTATTTATTATTCATCATTATAGAAACTGTACATCATTTTTTCATTCCGTTTGTA
This sequence comes from Lacanobia oleracea, assembly GCA_950371165.1. Lineage (NCBI taxonomy): Eukaryota > Metazoa > Arthropoda > Insecta > Lepidoptera > Noctuidae > Lacanobia > Lacanobia oleracea. The sequence goes on along the minus strand of OX493388.1, from coordinate 29,538,686 downwards.
AAAACTTCGTGAACATTTTGATGAAAATCTTATTCAGATAGGTAAGTAATCGACTATATTTTTTAAGTTGATTTCATTCTGCAACTGTTGGGATAACTTCACTTACGTGTGTGTAGCACAGCAGCCTGTCCACGATTAGGAAATAGACTAAAATGGATTACATCTTTATTGTTGAAATGGTTTCAAATCAATTAATGCTCATTATTTTTATTTATGTGGGGGTCTCTCATAAACAAAATTAATGTAATTGTTTAGTACAAATCCCGTCTTGTTGAGATGCAGTGCATGCACGGTTCAGTTTTGTAACGTTCATATTATATTCGACTCCACCTAAATTATGCTTATGACTATATAAAATAACGACTACTTAGTTGGTTTAACCTAAACATAATAATTATGTACATTTGCATAGATTTGTTTTGTTTTTAAGAGACTTTTATTTAGTTCGTATCGAGACGCTACGGAGACGAAGATATCGTCATGGGAGCAGTCGGTTAGACGCGAGCGTGAATAGAAAAATATCATTTATGATCCGCTAACTTATTATTTACAGGCTTCGAATAATAATTTAAACTAGGAGAGGTCCGCCCGATCAGAGATTGAGCGGGTTGGAAGTGGGCTGTCCGCCCGCCGCCGCCACCGAGCCGCCCAGCTCGGCCAGCCGCGCGAACTGGCGCAGCGAGCGGCTCTCCCGGGTGGCCGCCAGCAGCGTCGGCATGCGAGCCACGCAGTCCTCCGCCCAGGCCTCCGCCAGGCGCAGCTCGTGTGGAGCTGCGGGCAGGCGCAGGCGCGCGGCCCGGCTCGCGCGGGACAGCGCGGCCGCCGCCGAGTACGCGGCGATGGCGGACGACGCCAGGCGGTTCAGCACGAACTGCTCGTCCACGATGCGGCGGCCGTGCTTCACCAGCGCCGCCTCCACGCTGCGCCCGTGCTCCAGCACGCAGCGGCCCAGCTCGGCCGCCAGCGGGCGCAGCGAGGGCTCCACGTGCGGCGCCAGGTCCGGCCCGCGGGCCAGCCCCACGGCGCCGGCGGCGCGCCGCCCGGCCTCGCTGAAGATGAGGCTCAGGTGCGCCGCGGGGTTCTTGAAGGCGCGCTGCAGCTCCTGCAGGTGCGAGCCCGCGAACTGGATGCCCGTGAGGGCCACGAACAGGCGCAGGATGTCGTTGGTGCCCTCGAAGATGCGGAAGATGCGCAGGTCGCGCAGCACGCGCTCCAGCCCGGTGGCCTTCATGAAGCCCATGCCGCCCAGGATCTGGATGGCCTCGTCCACCACGGTCCAGGCGGAGTCGGAGGCGAAGACCTTGGAGATGGCGGCCTCCAGGTGGTAGTCCTGCGCGCCCGAGTCCATGTTGCCGCTCACCATGTAGGCCAGCGACTCGGTGGCGTACTGCAGCATCGCCATGCGCGCCAGCTTCTCCTGCACGGCGCCGAAGTCGGCGAGGCGGCGCCCGAACTGCACGCGCGTGGCGGCGTGCTGCGCGGCCTGCGCCAGCGCGGCGCGCTGCGTGCCCGCGAGCGCCGCCGCCATGCCGAAGCGCCCGTTGTTGAGGATGTTCATGGCCACCTTGAAGCCGTTGCCCACGCCGCCCAGCACGTTGTCCACGGGGATCTTGACGTCCTCGTAGTACACCTCGGTGGTGTTGGAGCACTTGATGCCCATCTTGTTCTCGGGCGGGCCGGACGACACGCCGCCGAACGCGCGCTCCACGATGAACGCCGTCACCTGCGGACAGTCGACCGCACACGAGCTACAGATACACGAGTGTGCGCACGAGGGGATCTGCCGCAGACCGCGACCGCACCTTGTATCCCAATTGACACGGATACAGTCACATTTGGTGTACGTGCCATTGCTTATTATACTGAAGTCATGCAAAATAAATATAAGACGCAATTACCTTTTTTCAAACAAGACTATAGAAATTGAAATGCGTTAATTGTAATGTTACGCGCAGAATTAAAGTGTATTTTTTTGTTATTATGCTTGACCATACCTTTCTCTCTTTTCACCAAGAAAGGCTCGCTTACTGCTATCGAGAACATCGAAAATGGCAAAAGCTACCAAGGTAAGTTTAAAAGAAGTCTAGAGCATATTAGGACTTTGGAATTTTGCCAGCTTCGTAGTCCCGCGAGGGCGCTTGAATTCTCGCAATGCTGACCTTCAGCAATTCTTTATTGCGATCAAATGTGAAAGTTCGAACATAGATGCCCGTCAAGGTAATCCCGAACCTGCAATGGTGGATAGAGAGACGATATGGCTTCTTAACTACACGGTTCACCTCCAACTTATTTCCTTACGACGGACTCGGCCAAGGTAGGTTGGGATGCGCAGCTCAACAACGAGACCCTATGCGGCTGTTGGTCGATACAGGAAAGAGACGCTCACAGAAATTATCTTAGAGATGTTGGCAATTCTGCGAGTCATTCAGGTAAAAGGTCGCCTAATGAGCGATACAAGCTTATTAATTCAGAGCGACAACCAAACTGTAGTTTCTTACCTGCGCAACGAAGGCGGCACACATTCACAGCCCCTTCTAAACCTGACATACGAAGTCTTAAGACGAAATAGATCGTAATCGGATACATTTGTCGATATATCATCTTCCCGGCCGATACAACTACGTAGGAGAGCAGATCGACTTTCTGCCCCGACAGAATCCATCGTTTTAGCTACCCAACAGTAAAAATTGCATGTTCATAACTCAAACATAACATGTTCTATTCAGTGTTAAAACATGGTACTCTGAACGCACAAGAACCAACATACGCGGGTATTGAGTTGAGAGACGATATCCACAAAGGAGAGAAGATACAAGAAACGTGTGTTTTTTTTTTTTCGGTTTGTGCTACGGAACTCTTCGTGTGCGAGTCCGACTCGCACTTGGCCGGGTTTTCTCCATTATCTCTTTTTACTTAGCCATTACTTTTTTACCACAGCGATTCGAGATTTGCCGCCAGAGTAAAAGTTATAGAGAATAAAAAACCTTCCCGTTCCAACGACATATCGCTATTAGAGTGAAATGTCGGTTCTTCTCGTTCTCCTTGATAATATTAGTATGGATATTGTACAAATGTAGTAGCTAGGTTGTTATAATGACACCGCGGCTAGTATATTTAACAATAAAAAGGCATAGCAGTTTACTGCTTTAGTCAAATTCAAAATAATTTCCTGAATAGTTTAATGGTTGCATGTCCACGAGGGTTTTCTGAAATGACGTGCCCCAGGTGGCAGCAGTGAGGCGTCAGCTCCATGCATCTCTCAAACCGCTTATGTTTCCCGGCATTATTTATATTGATATCTACATCATGTTAACGTCATTAGTTGAGTTTTCAAAGTAAAGGACCTTTCGCCTAAGTGGCGCCAACTGGTGGCGTGAATTTCCTCGAAAACCGTCATAAACAATAACAAGAAAGTAAAAGCAATCGAATGGCGACTTCAGAACAGAACGATTGTGGATTAGTATAGCAAGACATGAAGAGCTCGACATTACCTTATCGACAGTCTTGCCGTCCTTCTCGACGGGCGTCTGCGCGAACACGGTCATGATCTCGGCGATGCCACCGTTGCTGATCCAGATCTTGGAGCCGTTGAGCACGAAGTGCTTGCCGTCCGCCGACAGCACCGCGCGCGACCTGCACACAGGACTCAGTCAGAGGCGGGCGGCGGGCGGCGAGCGCGGGCGGCGGCGCAGTACGCACTTGATGGAGCCGGCGTCGGAGCCCGACGAGGGCTCGGTGAGGCAGAAGGCGGCGTACTCCCCGCCCGTGACGCGCGGCAGGTACTTGGCCTTCTGCTCGGGCGTGCCGAACAGCAGGATGCCCTTGAAGCCGATGGACTGGTGCGCGCCCAGCGTGATGCCCACGCCCAGGTCGTGCGCGCCCACCACCTCCACGAGGCGCGCGTACTGCGTGTTGCACAGGCCCAGGCCGCCCAGCTCGCCCGGCACCTGCAGCCCGAAGGCGCCCAGCTCCCACAGCCCCGACAGCGTGTTCGGCTCGATCGCAGAGTCCGCGTCGTTCTTGGCGGGGTCGTTGACCTGCGCCACGAAACCGCCTTAGCTTAACACCGATACTACACAACGAAATAAGAACGAGTCGGACGGCATCGGCAGGTACCTCTCGGAAGAACTTCTCGACGGGCGGCACGAGTTCCTGCAGCGTCTGGCGCTGCTCGTCGCTGAGCGGCTCGGGGTAGGGGAACACCTGCGCCGTCTCCAAGCGGCCGCGGAACAGGTTGAGCGTGAAGGAGTCGCTGTGGCGCGCCGCGCCGCGCTTGTCGGCCGGCGCCTCGCGCGCCTCCGTGGCCAGCCGTCTGCAGCTGCCACAACTACATAATTATGTTAACGTCTCATTGGCACACTGTGCACAGCACTCGCGGCTACTCCGCCGCTCATTTATCCGACAGTACCTAATTTCTCATTTGGAAGTACGGGGCCCTTATGGAATCTTGTTGGATAGTTGAGAATAGTCGGATGGGCTAAATAATCATGGGTGTTTTATTATCCAAAATCAGTTGATTCGATTCTGGCTCTAATTTTTCAATTTTTTTTTTATCTGATACTAGGTTCTGCCAGCGGCTTCGCCCGCGTGGTCCCTAGTGAGCATACTCCCGGAATAAAAAGTAGCCTATGTTCTTTCTCAGGCTCTAGACAATTTGTGTACCAAATTTAATTTAAATTGGTTCAGTAACAGACACGAGTTACTTTCGCATTTATAATTAATAGGATTGATAAAATCAATACCTAATCATGACAATCGGACTACTCTCTTTTATTTTGCTAGTCGTTGAGTCTGTCAATCTTGACAGACTCAACTAACTTCCAGATAAGATAAGATATTGTCAAAAACATGTGTAAGTTAACAATCAGTTGGAATGATTACAAAAAAAAAAAGTTTCAACATGTTTTGCCTAGAAAGGCGTACAAATCATAATAAATTAGAAATACAAAAATCATAATTACTTCAAATCAATAAAAAATTATAGTTATGTCAAATCAATAAAAAAAAAATTAAAAAAAGTCTACAGTAAGTACACCATTTAAATAGTCGTCAACACTATAGTAACACTTATTTATTAAAAGTTTCTTCATGCATTTATTAAAACTATTAATATTTAAATCTTTGTATGCCTTTGGTACCTTATTGTATAAATTTGGGGCCATGCAGAATATACTCTTACGCATGAGAGCCGTTTTGGCACTATGTGAACGAAGTCTCCTATTATCACGTTGACTTCTTTCGGAACCATCTGAAGACCTCGGAAAGAGTTGGGGATTCTTTTTAACAAATAGTACCGCTTCCAATATGTACATGGAAGGAAGTGAGAGAATCTGATGCTTAATAAAATATGGTTTGCAACTGTCTATAATTTTAAAACCTCTCTCTCTCTGCTCTTATGCATCGTTTTTGCATTCTGAATATCACATCTTTATGTGTAGAGTTTCCCCAGAAAATAATGCCGAATCTAGGGATCGATGCAACAAGTCCGTGATAGGCAGTAAGCAATGTATCCGTATTTACGATTGGGGCGAGTTTGTGCAATGCGTAGGAGGAACTACTAACTTTCTTAACAATTTCATTAATGTGTTCTTTCCAATCGTGTTTTTTGTCAGTCCAAGGAATTTGGCACTATCAGCTATGCATATGGTGTGATTTTTATAGCTTAAGTTAAGGTCGTTTCTTACTGGTATTCTTTGACTAAAATGCAAGATTTGTGTTTTATTTAAATTAATTTTTAGATTATTATTGTTTAACCAGTGAATGATAGAGGCTAAAGCATTATTAATTTCAAGATCATAGGTGTCAGTTTTCTTACATGCTATTGTGACTGTGCTATCATCTGCAAAAAGAGTCATTGGATGCTCAATAGATTTCGGAAAGTCATTAACATATATGATAAATAATAAGGGTCCCAGAACGCTTCCCTGGGGTACACCAAATTTCACTATACGTTCTTGAGATAAATACGTAGTCTCTTTTTTGGTACAATCTATTCTTGGGATTGCTGTTATTTGCCTTCTGTTAGACATATAGGATTCAATTAATTTAAGAACATTTCCTTTAATTCCATATGATTCAAGTTTTTTAAGTAAAATAGAGTGGTCAACGTAGTCGAATGCCTGTGTCATATTACACAGCACAGCGCAAATGGGAGTCTTTTCATCCATCCATAACATTACAGTGTGAAGAAAATTATAGACTACATGATTCAGGTGTGTGTATTGCTATTTGCCTGCATCAATATTACAAATCAACATAGAACTGGAAGCATAATTCATTTATTGTGTAATAGCTTGTTTCAGATAATGCACTTTCATTTAATCAATTTTAATGTAAATGCACACAATATTTTTTTAAAATACTTTTTTTAATTTTCTAGTTTGACCCCCAAAAGTGACCCCCATACTAAAAATTTTATAATTTACGTAACACGTCCATGTTTGGGTCACAAAGAACAGATACCTGAAAGATCCTTATAAGGGTTCCGTTTTTGGTTCAGACACCTAAAAACAACTCTAATTTCGTAAACCTATTAAATGTAGTTGCTTTTTTTAGCATTTTGTCATTACCTATTCACCTATGCTTATATTATACAGCTGTAGAGTTTGTTTGGGTGTATGCACTAATCTCAGGAAGTACCCACTGGTTCAAATGGTTAAAAAGTTGGCTTGACCTGATTTAGGCCTTTTATCTAAGTCAGCTAGTAATAGATAATGCCAATATGTTGTGCAGATCTTTTCCAGGAACAGTTCTTCAAACTATCATCAATATTAATATACCTTTCCTCTACTGGATAGGTAAAAGCCCCTTTGGATTTGATGAACATACAACTGTGAAAGTCTTGTTAAAAGTGACTCTCCAATATGTTCATAAGAGAGTAGAAAATTTTAAATTTGTTTATGTAATGTTGTAGTGCAAGAGCTACCAAAGATTAGAGAAACTTGTTTTAAATCCAATTATTTCTACTTGTTAATGTCGACCTGTACACATTTTTTGACCATTCTCTAAGGATAATTATATTTCATAATATATCTATTAAAATTATCCCTATAATTACACTCATGGGTAATTGTTTTTGTAATAGTTCATTTAATTTTGGTAGTGACAGTAATGAATTTGAATGCTTTCATTGTGAAGTCAGAGCAGAGTAAGAAAAATTAATGGTGATATAATATGATGGAAACAAACATGAGATGATCATGTTTGGAATGTATATATCGTAGTTGGATTGTATAAATCGTCATATTACATTACGGCTAGCCGTTTCCAAAAACAGGGCCATTTTGTGTTGCGGCAGGTTAATGGCTGGCTGGATTATCATTGTGAGACATTCTACAATATGGCGGCTCACGTTTAGCCTCATTGTTGAATGAGGTGAGTGTCACGTATGTTGTACATCAGCATGTCACGTATTGTTCAGGGTTAAGTTAAGGTAGATATACTTCGTGTTAGCACGTAGTCACGTACTATCTATGTATATTTAAATCACCTATTAAAGGAGAGAGGACAGTTGAGGACTGTAGCTGAGTATAGTTGAGTCTCTGTTCACAATTGACTCTCAAAGTAATACACGTCATGTTGTTTACTTAACCCCTCCTCATCCCCACATCGCATGGCGACCCTGCCAGTCGGCTGGACGGCGTTATAGCTCTCCGTTCGAGGGATTCGCAGCAGCAAAAGTCGACTAGGCTTCGGTGAGCTTCGCGTCACATCAGGTCACGGGCCATGGGGAGCACAACATCAAAGGAAGAAGTGGTCGTCGCTCAGATGGCGGTGGGTGGTTCGAATACCGCAGCGATTACACAGGAGCAGGTGACGGTTATTTATTGCTGTATGTTTGGCGCTTGCCATCGTTGGTGTGGCGGTCCGGATATACAGAAGGTGTCACCACAGTTGGATCGAGGACCAGCTAAACCAGCGGGAGGTTCACAAGGCTGTGCAGATGGCCTGACCAGATATGGACGAAGAAGACACACAGGAAGTAAGTGATTAAGTGATTCTAAACGTGAGCTTAAGTGTGTGATATGACCGAGCGGTAAATTTAGAGACAATAGTATGCATAAAGTGTATTAAGTTTGTAGATACTATAAAATTTGAAGACATCGGCAAAATCGAGTTAGAGATGGCGGCGGAAAGATTTTCTTTAAAGACGGCGGTTAGCTTGCTACCGAAAATGAATGGCGATGAGCAGGTGACCCAAGATTTGATTGATGCCATAGGTTTATATAGTTCTATGTTGGTGGAGACAGATAATACTCTTTTAGTAAAATTCGTTCTAACCACACGGCTTACTCAGGGGGCTAGGATTCGGTTGTCTTCCAATTACGCAACGGTGGACAGTCTGTTAGCTGACATGAGAAAACATTTAATAACAGTAGAGTCGGACGTGGCTGTGCAAGCCAAACTTGCTCGCGCTAGGCAAAACAATAAATCGGTCGCGGAGTTTGGTGCCGAGATAGAAAAGTTGATGGTCAATTTAACTATTTCTCAAGCCGGGGAAAGTTCGGAAGCTTATAAAATTTTGCAGCCATTGAACGAAAGATATGCGATTAGGAAGTTTGCTGACGGACTTCGTAATCAGCGTCTTACTACGGTTATTGCGGCACGGAATTTAACTTGTTTAAAAGATGCTATTAGGGTAGCGGAAGACGAGGATTGTGCTTCGTCGTCGCAAGTGTTGACGTACCAGCGCTGGCCCGCAAGACGTGGTTTTTCATCGGGCGTAAGAAATTGCGGAAATAACCATAGGCGGCAGATTGTAGAGAGTAGGCACGTGCAGCATGGAACAGCTGTTGAGCGTACGCGCAAAAATGTCAAGGCATGGCATAGCAGTGGAATGCGCGGTCGCAGCGATAATGCTCGTCGTGGACGCCAGACTCAGCAAGGTCGGCGGCGTGTAGCGTGTTTTGAGCACGCGCGGAATGATGCTGACTCAGGCTCAGTGTCAATGTCACGGAGTGGCGAAGGCGGTCAGCTGAGTGAGACTCAGTTTTTTCGTGCATAAGCATATTTTAGCTTGTGATAGCATTAACTGGGTTAATTTGGTAGTGGATAGTGTAGATACGGAATGGTTAGTGGATACGGGTGCGTCCATATCAGCCGTAAAAAACACTTTTTTAACGAATAACGCTTTGTGTTATAAAGTGGTTAAGGAAGAGTTGGTGATCAATGGTGTAGGAGGTAGTTTGCGAGCTATAGGTTATGTATATTTAAATTTGGAGTACGGTCGATGTTCATTCGTGCATAGGTTTTATATATTTGATGAGTTGCCATGTAAGTCGGTAGGCATATTAGGCCAGGATTTTTTGCAGAAATATAGTGGTATTATAGATTTTTCATTGAATAGGTTGTCTCTTAAGGGTAATAAGGGGCAGAAGGTTTCGATGCCGCTCAAGTCGTATGATTACCTGTTGACTATTCCTCCACGTTGTGAAGTAGTTAGGTATTTTCCCGTTAATAGAGCAGAAGATTGTATAGTGGTAAGGAAAGAATTGCGTGAAGGTGTTTTTTTGGCAAGTGTGGTGGCTAGGCCTAGGAATGGGATGATACCCATTAGGATTTTAAACACAAACTCTGAGGAAGTTGTGTGTAGTATGTCCGGTGTAGAAGTTTATCCGTTAAGTGGTTACGTTTGTTGTAGTTTTGCGGAGCCGGAAGGGGGCGTTGAACGTGTTAAGGAAATATTTTCTTTGCTTAAACTTGATTATTTGAATGCCGAGGAACGATTGTCAATTGAGCGAATTTGCGCGAAGTATTCAGATATATTTCATGTTCCGGGAGATAAATTATCAGTCACGAATGTGTATGAGCAGTCAATACGATTGAAAGAGAATGTGACTCCAGTTTATAGGAGGCAATATAGAATACCTTATGTACAGAAGAAGGAAGTTGATAGGCAAGTGCAAGAGATGTTGGATAGTAATATTATTGAGGAGACAGCTAGTGAGTGGTCTAGTCCTGTTTTGGTTGTACCCAAGAAAGCAGATCGTAGTGGGGAGAAGAAATGGCGCGTGGTGATAGATTACAGGCAGTTGAACGAAAGGATACAGGATGATAAATTCCCTTTGCCTAATATAACTGAAATCTTAGATTCAATGTCGGGTGCTGTTTACTTTAGTCACTGTGATTTGTCGCAATCATATTATCAATGTGCTTTAGAAGAAAGTAGTAGGAGATACACTGCTTTTACGACTGATAAGGGGCAGTATCAGATGTGTAGGTTACCAATGGGGTTGAAGATTAGTCCGAGTTCTTTTAGCAGATTGATGACTGTGGCTATGTCTGGATTAAATTATGACAGGTGTCTGGTTTATTTAGATGATCTAATTATTTTTGGACGGAATTTGGATGAGCATAACAGGAATCTTATATCAGTTTTTTCACGCTTGAGGAAAGTGAATCTTAAGCTAAATCCATCCAAATGTGAATTTTTGAAGAAGCAAGTGCTTTATTTAGGACACGTAATTTCGGCGGAAGGTATTTCACCAGATCCAGAGAAGGTAGGAGTCGTGAAAAGTTATCCGCGTCCAACGACGGTTGATGAGGTAAAGAGGTTCGTAGCGTTTGTGAGTTATTATAGGAAGTTCATACCAAATTTTGCTAATATAGTGGTACCAATGAATGGACTGTGTAAAAGAGGTGTCGTGTTTAGTTGGACCGATGAGTGTGAGAGGTCTTTTCTGTTGCTTAAGGAAGCGTTAATGAGTCCAACGGTGTTGGATTATCCAGATTTTTCTGATAACAACACTTTCGTATTGCAAACCGACAGTTCGGGGTACGCTTTAGGGAGTGTGTTGTGTAATGGGAACGGGAAACCCGTTGCATATGCTAGTAGGTCTTTAGGGAAAAGTGAGTTAAATTATCCAATAATAGAGAAGGAGTTACTGGCAATAGTTTGGTCAGTTAAACATTTTAGACCATATTTGTACGGGCGGAGGTTCGTCGTAAAAACGGATCACCGGCCGCTGTTGTATTTGTTTAACATGACAGATCCTTCAAGTAGGTTAACTAAGTTTCGTTTGTGTTTAGAAGAATACGACTTTGAGGTTGAATATATTAAGGGAAAAGAAAATGTGCAAGCAGATGCACTTTCCAGGATAGTGATTACAAGCGAGGATTTGAAAACCATACGCGAAAAGACTATATCCGTGATGACGAGAGCGCAGTACAAACGGTTAAGAGAGCCGAATGTTTGTGATACGGACTCCATGGTATCTGGGACTGATCACCCTAGGATTGTGGAAGTTCTTAAAAAACAAGGAAATGACGTTGAGATATGTTTAAATGAATGGGAAAAAATGTTACGTAACAAAAATTATAAAAAGATATTTTCAAAAGCGCGTAATTTAATGTATGTGCCAGGAAACTCGAGTATTTATGTAAACTATGAATCTTTATCAGCATCATCGCGGGACGAGTTGTTGAAAGACATAGTAGATTTTTGTATTGAGAAAGGCATAAAAGAAGTTATTATTATAAAAAATCGTTATAACGTTGAATTTATTACAAAAATGGCACAATATTTGAAGGGAAATAGTGGTAAATCTCTACATACGAAAGATTTTAAAATGTGTGTGGTGAAGGATTTAAGGAGAGTAGAAGGGGAAGATGAGAAGAGGATTATTTTGAATGATTTCCACATTTTACCCACAAGTGGTCATGCAGGTGTACGCAGAATGGTGAATAATATAAAGAAGTATTATTATTGGTCTTCTATTGAAAAAGATGTAACGGAATACATTAATAAATGTGATAAGTGTAAGAAGCAAAAGTATTCTAGACATACTAAGGAACCAATGACAATTACTACCACTGCATCCACATCGTTTGAGAAAATTTATTTAGATATAGTGGGGCCACTTGATAGGGACGAAAAAGGCAATGTTTATATATTGACACTTCAGTGTGAGCTTACAAAATTTGTAGAGGCGTATCCATTAAAGAATAAATCCGCAAATGAGGTAGCGAAAGCGTTGGCAGAAAATTTTGTTTTGAGATATGGAATACCGCGGACAATTGCTACAGATAGGGGTTCTGAGTTCATTTCAAAAGTAATGGTAGAGCTATGTAACATCTTGTGTATCAATAAAATCTTGTCGACATCATATCATCATGAGAGTATAGGATCTTTGGAAAATGTTCACAAAACTTTAGGCGCGTATTTAAGGATACAGACGGAAAATAATCCATCGTCATGGAGTTCTTGGATTCCATATTGGTGCTTTTCATATAACACTACAGTTAATACTGTGACCAAATATACACCTTATGAATTAGTTTTCGGTAAAATTTGCAGGTTACCAAGTAGTCTTCAAGGTGAAAGTGTTGAACCATTGTACAATTTTGATGATTATCCTTTAGAATTTAAGTTTAGATTGCAGAGGGCTCAAAATGATGCGAAAGGAAATTTGATAGCAAGTAAGTTAGCGAGGAAAAGTTGTTATGATAAGAACCTTAATTCAATAAATTATAAAGAAGGTGACTGGATATTAATAAAAAACGAAACAGGCAATAAACTAGAATGTATTTATAATGGACCATTTGAAGTTATAAAGGACGAGTCACCAAATGTAATTGTAAAAAAGAATGATAATAAGATAGATGTAATTCATAAGAATAGAACAAAATTATATTGTAGGAGTTAGAATGTAAGTTTGAAATGTAAAAAAAAAGGGAAAAAAAAAACCGTAATTTAGTTTTTTTTTTTTTCTATAAGAGGGGTGATGTGGTGAGTGTCACGTATGTTGTACATCAGCATGTCACGTATTGTTCAGGGTTAAGTTAAGGTAGATATACTTCGTGTTAGCACGTAGTCACGTACTATCTATGTATATTTAAATCACCTATTAAAGGAGAGAGGACAGTTGAGGACTGTAGCTGAGTATAGTTGAGTCTCTGTTCACAATTGACTCTCAAAGTAATACACGTCATGTTGTTTACTTAACCCCTCCTCATCCCCACATCGCATATGGTGCCGGAATGTATTCGGCGGTTTTTTATTCAGCCGAATTCAATCCGGCTAATCGTTAAACCGCCGCATTTCAAAACGGCTCAGTTTTTGATAACAGCTAGCCGTAATGCAATACGGCGGATTATACAATCCGACTGCGACATTTACATAGGAATTTGAAATCACTAAATTATTCCACATCATCATCTGCCTAGCCTTTTCCCAATTATATTGGGGTCGGCTTCCAGTCAAACCGAAATTATTAAATTATTCCACATATTCTCATGTATATAATTGCAATTTTGGCCATATTCCGAGATATTATTTTGACACAGGGCAATGTCATTTGCCTATTAATAATAAGGTTGAGGTACAAAGTCCAAGGCGAGTGTGGACTATGGAACAACAAGGCCACGGCAATGAGTGTAATGGCTTGACCAAGAGTTTTGTCTATTTGCTGATTCATATAGTTACCTGTGCAATGGCAGCGGTAGCTGAGTTGATTTCCCCGCTATGCAACGATTAGCACACGTTAACAACTTAGCACCCTTCATTTTTAGTTTTATATTAGCTATAAATGTATTAATACAACTTCAAAAGTACAATTTCTAATGACTAAAAGGTCATTATCGGAAACCCAAATTATAGAAATTATAAAATAAATCAGAAAAATAAAACGGACAACACGAGGACAACGAAAGAAAAAATATAAAAAACTTATTAGTCAACTTGGGTCAACTCAACAGATGAGTGACTGAATATCAGTCATTTTTACAATACAATACAAGTACAACACTACAGAGAACACAAAGCTACCACAGACTCGCAAAGACAAACTAAAACCTCTTCTACACGGATGTAATCTAGCGTTCCTTCCAATCCTGTCCAAGGTGACCATGCTAGATTACATCAGAGTAGACGGCGGATGTATTCCAAATTTCAGATTGTCGTTTACGCTCGCGTAGAGATAAGTCGTAGAAATGGCTCTTAATTTATCGATACCGGTCAAGAGCGAGTTAGACTCGCGAACCGAGGGTTCCGTACCATCATTTAAAACAAGAATGACGGTTGGACGGACGGACAGCAGTCTTAGTTATAGGGTTCCGTTAGTTACCCTTTAGGTACGGATCCCTAAAAAGGAAAAATGTTAGATAATGTGCAAATAACGCTCTTTCATATGATACGGTGATACCCCACATGCCCTAGTAGCCCCACTTCGAATTCTTAGAACCCTCTCAGTCACTTTTGCACGAAAAAATATACATTTTTAATTCTTTCCTATTTGCACAAAGGTAATCTAAAACTATTTCAAGTTGAAAGTATTATACACACCATAAGAGAACCCTAAACAATAAAGAAAAAAGGGAATGAAGCGCTGGTTAAAGAAACGATTAATTCTCAGTCATTGGAATAATTTATTTATTATATTCAATCGTATAGATTTTGACGTGAATGACACTAAGCACCCGCATACGTGCGCACTTGCTGCCAGCGCCGCCTGCCGTAGCATGACTGTCATGGGTAGAGGTGAAACGTATTTACTGGAATAGATTTTTGGAATAAGTATCTGGCAAGACGCGTAAATTTTTTTTATTAAGATTGCCTCTATTATTCGCGTCCTTATCTATTCCGTGCGCACCACGTAAATGCGTATCGAGTATTTAGGCGTAAGGAGTTTGATACTATACTCGCGGACTTGCGGTGCGGTTCACGTAGACCAGTGTGCGACTTGCGTTGTGACACACAACTCCCACAAGCTCGGTTAGTTTCGGAGATGTTTGGTTCGGGAGTCGAAATTTGAGAGTCGATTTATTTGTTTTGCGAGTCTAAACTGAAGAGTTTGAATACTAAACCTCTAAAAAGGTGAAGCTATGAAACCTCCATGGTTGGAATAGCCACTAACTAAAGAAAAATATATTCTGACACTTAAAATATTGTGTTCCTGTAAGATAGAATTAAAATTTTAATTTGCTTTCATGCCTCTATTTCGTTTACTTTAATAGTAGCTGGGACAAAGATCGAAATAAACAAATTGGATGGACAGAATTGGCAAACATGGAAATTCATGATTACTTAAAAGTTATCCAGGTACGACGGATGTTATAAAGGGTGCAATTAAAATGCCTACTCATCCAGGAGTCAATGCCACACCCGAAATATTGAAAAATTTAAAAAGGACGTTCAGTTAAAGGACGTTCAGCTATAGAACGTTCAGCTAAAGGACGTTCAGCTAAAGGACGTTCAGCTAAAGGACGTTCAGCTAAAGGACGTTCAGCTAAAGGACGTTCAGCTAAAGGACGTTCAGCTAAAGGACGTTCAGCTAAAGGACGTTCAGCTAAAGGACGTTCAGCTAAAGGACGATCAGCTAAAGGACGTTCAGCTAAAGGACGTTCAGCTAAAGACCGTTCAGCTAAAGAACGTTCAGCTAAAGGACGTTCAGCTAAAGGACGTTCAGCTAAAGTACGTTCAGCTAAAGGACCTTCAGCTAAAGGACGTTCAGCTAAAGGACGTTTAGCTAAAGGACGTTCAGCTAAAGGACGTACAGCTAAAGGACGTTCAGCTAAAGGACGTTCAGCTAAAGGACGTACAGTTTATATGGACTTAAACAAGCACCGTTGTGTTGGAACAATTGCATTAAAGGCTTTCTATTAGAAGAAGGATTCAAACCTGGAGAAGATCCTTGTATATTCTCTATGAAAAAGGGAGAAGACAGGCTGCTTTTAGCCCTATATGTTGACTATGGCATCATTGCTGGCACGTCACAGACACTAATCGATGATTTTCTCGAGAATTTAACGAAGCGATTTAAAATAAAGGTCCAAAGCCACAAAGATTCCCATTACTTTCTAGGACTTGAAATAAATAAAGAGGAAGATTGTATCAAAATACATCAAGGTGCCTACACCAAGAAGGTACTTGAAAAATTTTGTATGCAGAATAGTAAAGTAAGGCTGCCGCTACACCAATAGTCAAAGACTCCGAATTGAGAGAAGATGCTGGAGGAGACAATTCATTTCCTTATAGAGAAGCGGTTGGAGCCCTTGCATATCTAATGGTGGGCACAAGGCCCGATATAGCTTACGCTCTTAGTGTTGCATCCAGACACATAGAAGCTCCTACAAAAAGAGATATCACAAAACTAAAAAGAATATTTCGATATTTGAATGGTACTCGAGATTACTGCATTACATATCGAAAAGGTATGCAGAAAGAACTGGTCTGTTACAGCGATGCAGATCATGGTGGTGATCCTGACACTGGAAGGTCAACTTCAGGACTTGTATGTGTTTACGGAGGTCCAATATCATGGAAGAGTAAATTGCAGTTATCGGTCGCAATCGAGCACAGAAGCCGAAATTGTAGCTGCAAGTGAGGCTGCGAGAGAAATAATATGGTTGAAACGACTTGCCCCCTGAATCCCCCTAATGTATGAGTTCCTCAACAGAACTAAGCATATCAAGCTACGACACTTCTTTATACGAGAAGCCATAGCTGATGGGACTATGATGATTGCAAAAATTGGTACAGAAAACCAAGTTGCCGACATGTTTACAAAGGCATTGTATAAACCAAGACTGGTTATGTTTTGTCGTGAGATTGGCCTGCACTTTTAAAGGCTCTGTTGTTCCCTAGCTTCAAGAGAAGATGTTAGAGTTTGAATACGAAACCTCTAAAAAGGTGAAGCTATGAAACCTCCATGGTTGGAATAGCCACTAACTAAAGAAAAATATTTTCTGTCACTTCTTAAAATATTTTGTTCCTGTAAGATAGAATTAAAATTATATTTTGCTTTCATGCCTCTATTTCGTTTACTTTAATATAAACCTTCATCATCTGCCTAGCCTTTTCCCAACTATATTGGGGTCGGCTTCCAGTCAAACCAGATTTAGCTGTCTAAACCTTACTTCCTTATAAATGGAATCATTATTGCGTTGCGATAACTTGATAAGTGCATATCAAAACAAAATTCTGTGAAAATATTTAAGCATTTTTTATTCTATTTTAAATCAGTACGTTACTCAATTACGTTTACGAAAACTATAACACAGCCAGCACCGTTCCTGTGACGTAGGAACGGTTCTGGTTGTAATATTGTTTTCGTAAACGTATGTTAAGGATTTTGGTGAAAAATGACTTTTAGTGTACAAGAACTTTAGTTTTGTTAAAATGTGTTGTGGTGTTTAAGTACCTAATTGTTTATTTATCTAATTCTTAATTTGAATTAACGATGTGATTAGAAAGAGAACAAATAGAGCAGATAGAACCATGACTTCCAGAACCTTTACCATACCAAAAAAAAAATTGTATACGTTTCTATCAATAAAAGCTGACAGTCCTAAGCCTGATAAGTACGAAGGGATGTTTTCAGTGAGATTTAGAGAAGTATCACAAAGTAAGTAAGTAAGTAAGTCATTTATTTTGCAAATATGGGTACAGTACATGGTGATAAAAAGATGAAAGGTAGGTTCAGCCATATTTTACCGTTAGGCATGCAAAAGTTATAATTTGACGCTAAAACAATACATGAATAAACAAAATGAACATTAAATAGTCTTAAATCACCAATTATGTAGATCACTTCAATTCAATTCAATAATTAATAATCAACAATCAGTAATCAAAAATCAATAATCAGAAATCAATAATCAATAATCAAAGATACGAATATCAACGCGTAGTCTAATATAAGTTAATAATCCATTGACCAGAAAACCCTTCATTACTCTGATTACTCGATGTTGAAGTTACGTTACGAAGACTCGCTAGCTACAGAAACGTCAATATGCTCCATACGCCTAAATACTCGTGGACCTAGTATTTGGAATAAGTATTTGGGCGGACGCGTACTTCTAAGACTCAGTACGCATTTTACCTAGTACGTCTCACTTCTAGTCCTTGGTTGGATGAAATCCACCGTCTACACAGATGCAATCTAGCAAGATCACCTTGGATTGGATTGGATTGTACGCAAGATTACATCCGTTTAGAAGGGGTTTTAGATATTAGACATGTGGGTGGAGAATCACTAAACAGTAAACTGGTTACGAGTTACGCCTCATCCCTATTTGACGTTGGAGATGTCATGACCACTGACGTATAACAATTTCATGTCATTTTATTTGACATTAAATAAACTATAAAACATGGTAGACATGGGCGTTTTTGGTTTTGAACGCAAACTGATATTTATCCGATTTCAGATTTCAAAATCGATTTCAAAATCCGTTTTTAGAAATCCGATTTAGCCTATCGATCTAGCCTCGCCAATTCGCTTGCGTACTTAGATTTCGTAGGAATCAGATAGAGATTGTGCATTAGGTATATACTTTCTTCCTAGTTCCAAGAATCAGTGAAGCATAAACCAAAATACATCAACGTATAATCTCGAAAATGTAGTCTTTAAATACTTGGCAGTAAAGATAATATTGATCGCATTGTAATGTTTGTTACGTATCCGAGAACCGAAATCTAAATCATAAAATTCGCGCTATCCTTTTTACTCCGCTATGTTACGCTTAGTTAGAAAGAGAGAAAGCGAATTTCTAACGAAATCCAACCAAACGCAAACTAGCGAGTTTGCGTTTTGATTTCGTTTGGTGATGTGATCCAGTGATTTTATTCGAGTCGATTCGCTTGGTGGTAGATCGTTGGCGTTTGGTTCGGCTAGGTAGATTTTTAAAATCAGATCTTCAAGTTTGCGAAATCGATACGAATCGATTTGTGTTTGAAATCGGATTTTGAATTCGTTTTGATATATCGGACGCATGCCTAAAACATGGTTTTGTACTCCTTTTAGTCTGTGGACCTAACGTACCAAAACAGAGTTATACTTTGATATTCTTTTTTATTGTTTGCTTTAATATTATTTTATTTTATGCGTATTGTCATACACAAATCATGTTAGGTATCTTTATGTACATACTTGAAATCAAAAAGGAGTTGTTAGTTGGTGTTTCTTTATCAATATTGTACATAACCTATTATCTAGTGGAAGTGGTCAAGGTAAAGATCATTAAATTATTATGTCAACCAATCTTAAGAAGTGTCGTGTTATTTGGCGTTGACTTTTTGTGTTTCGCTGTGGCGGCACTACTTCAGTCATAGATGTGCAGTCCAGAGCAGTAGCATACTGAATTATGCGTTTTGTTACAGAAGCCCATACTGATATGCAGTCAAGGTGACTTCCGTCGGTTCTTGGAAGAGAGCGTGCCGCTGCTGAGCGAGCACTACTGGCCGACGCCGTGGTGCGTGGAGTCGCGGCTGCAGACGGTGCTCGGCTCGATATTACGATCACGTCTGTTGCCGCCAGTCAAATATCGCCGGTACAAAGTTCACATAATATTATTAATCATGCTATAATTATACTAAAACACAAGTATCCTTAAGTGATGGGAACAGAGTCCATATTATTTTGAAATGAATGAATTGTAAGAATCAAACCAAAAAACTTCACTTTCAGGTTACACACACATAAACAATCTTCATTTCCCTAACTTGTGTGCTTAATATCAATATCCCATATTCCCACTCTAGTGCTAAGTGGAAAATGATAGAAATAATAATGGCAACATACATTCATAAAGCACAAATGAATGAGGAGATTGATGAAAAAAAAATTAATCATCATCATCTGCCTAGCCTTTTCCTAAAAAGGTTGGCTTCCAGTCAAGCCAGATTTAGCTGAATGAACAAAACATTAATACTAAGCCTAAAATTTTGAGAAAATGTAAAATTTTGAGAAAATGTGGATGTTAGTTCTTTGCCAATAGGTTACAGGAAGACCTATAAGAAGTCCAAGTGTATGGTTGTAAGTCTGTACCCTATGCTTGCACTTGGCTGGTTTTCAGTTTTGTGTGATCAACAAAGAACCTCCTCTTTCTCCTATTTCATAGTTTTTCCTAATCCCTAGGCATTCTTGCACTTATATGGTGATCAGATGCAGTCACTCCCCATATAAGCAACATAGTTTCTGTACAATCATGGTGCTACATTTGTCATTGAAAATGTCAACACCAAACATCTACAAAGGCTCAGTAGAAAAAACTGGCCAAGTGGGGGGAGCTGGACTCACGAAGGGTCCTGAAGGTATCAATTGTTTTCATGGTATTGGTAACCATAATCTGTATAATAGTTTTCCTGTAATCTTTATGTACCATTTTCTGTATTTTTCATCAAATTTGTAAGCTCGGAAGTTTCGAGATAAGAAATGCTTTTCAACACACTTCAAAAAACAAATTTTCATAAACATAATATTTAAAAGCAAATTATTTGTGGCTCACTGTTTTGTATTTCATGGTTTCCCCCTAATCTCTGGATCTACTGAACCGATTTTAAAAAATCTTTTATCGAGTCACTAGTTGTCTATAAGTCTATAACTGCGTCTGCGTCACAATTTTCATTACTGCTCCGCTCCTAATGGTCTTAGCGTGATGATATATAGCCTATAGCCTTCCTCAATAAATGGGCTATATAATTCTGAAAGAATTTTTCAAATTGGACCAGTGGTTCTCGAGATTAGCGCGATCAAGTAAACAAACAAACTCTTCAGCTTTATATATGTATGTATGTATGTAAATCGGGCTGGTTTCCGCAACTCTACGACTAAGCGCGTATTTTGCGTGCAGCGCTTTATATATTAGTATAAGATTTTATTTTTGAGTGCCATAGGCTATATATTAACCTAAAAAATACCACCCAACGATGTGGTACTTATTTTTATATTACTAGCTGACCTGTGCATCAAGCTAGTATGTGATAAAAATAAGTTAGTTCGAAAAAGGTTGTTGCCTTTTTTCATACCATGTGGAACAAGATTATAATCAAGGACCGGTCCGCTTCACAGGCAGGTGTTGCGCCTGTCGGACGGCGGCCAGGTGGCGCTGGACTGGGTGGCGGAGCCCGAGCCGCCCGGGGCGCCCGGGCCGCCCGCGCGGGCCGTGCTGCTGGTGCTGCCCGGGCTCACGGGCTGCGCCGACGCCGACTACGTGCGCTGCCTGGCCGCCGCCGCCAGCACGCTGCGCGCGCGCTGCGTGGTGTTCAACAACCGCGGCCTGGGCGGCCTGCCGCTCACCACGCCGCGCCTGTACTGCGCCGTCAGCCACGCGGACCTGGCCGAGGTCGTGCGCGCCGTGCGGGCCGCCAGCGGCGACGTGCCGCTGCTGGCGGCCGGCGTGTCGCTGGGCGGCCTCATCCTGGGCCACTACCTGGCCGAGCACGGCCCGCGCGCCGCCGTGGCCGCGGCGCTGGTGGTGTCGTCGCCGCTGGACGTGGAGAAGGGCTCCGCGTGCATGGAGAGCGCGCCGCTCAACGCGCTGCTGTCGTACCACATGGCCCGCAACCTGCGCCGCACGCTGCGCGCGCACGCGCCGCTGCGCGAGGGCCCCTGGGACTGGCGCGTGGTGGAGGCGGCGCGCTCGGTGCGCGAGTTCGACGCCGCCTTCACCACCAAGCACTTCGGCTTCGGCTCGGTGGACGCCTACTACCGCGCCGCGTCGCTGCGCGACAAGCTGGGCCGCGTGCGCGTGCCGCTGCTGTGCCTGTGCGCCGCCGACGACCCGTTCCAGCCGCTGGGCGCCATCCCCGTGGGCGAGGCGCGGGCGGCGGGCCGCCTGGGCGCGCGCGTGGCGCTGGCGGTGACGGCCCGGGGCGGCCACATCGGCTTCCTGGAGGGCTGGTGGCCGGCCCGCACAGCGCACGAGCAGTACATCGCGCGGCTGGCGGCGCAGTACTTCGCGGCGCTGCTGGAGCGCCCAGAGCTGCTGCACGAGCCCGAGTGCTGACGGTGACGGCCCGGGCGGCGCATACGGCGCGCGCTTCTACTGCCGATGACGTCACGCGCGGTGCTGCTGCCCATGACGTCACGCGCGGTGCTGCTGCCGATGACGTCACGCGCCGTGCTGCTGCCGATGACGTCACGCGCGGTGCTGCTGCCGATGACGTCACGCGCGGTGCTGCTGCCGATGACGTCACGCGCGGTGCTGCTGCCGATGACGTCACGCATGGGGCTGCTGCTCTCTTCCCAGCGCTGCCGGTGACGTCACGCGAGCTTTGCCTTAATATTTTTAACAAAGACTTACTTTGTTAAGACTCACGCAAGTTTTTGTGTAAAAGCGAAGCTTTTTACACTGACGGCTACATATCGTAAGTTATGTTTAGTACACTGTGATTTAACCATTTAATAGAGGTATTTTTAGTTAATATAGTTAACTATTATATTATTAAGGTTGCATAATATAGTTACTAACAACGAAGCACGCACGAGTTGTAATTTTGTAATGTTATCTAATTTTTACACACGAATTAGGTTAACCCTGTTCGTGCATGTGGGCCTTAATAGTGTTAGTACGTCCGTCACGAGCGTTGCGCACGAGAGATATATTATAGTATTATTATTATACACGTTACATTTGTTGCATTTCAGATAATTTATTATTAAATTATAATTTAAGCATTTCACGTTAATTTTATTAATTTATTAACCTTTTCAGTTTAATCATTGACCTGTGTATAGCCTGAAGCTTCCAACTGCATGTTATGAGAACTGCAGTATGATGTGTATTCCTTAACCTTTTTTTTTTTCAAAAAACTGAATTTGGCATATTTTTAGGGTTCCATAGCCAAATGGCGAAAACAAAACCCCTTTTTGAGTTGAACCCTTTTTGTAGTTGTGAGATCTATTAATAAAAAGCGGTGGCAAATCTCAAATCGCTGTGGAAAAAAAAGTTTTAGCAAGTAGAAATAAACAAATGAATTAAAAAATGAATGATTTTATCATGAACTTTAAGTTAACAGCTAGAAATAATGAACGAAACACTGATTTTGTACTGAAGACTGCATGTGGTACCAAAAGCTCTAATTAGAAGTAGCTCAAGAATTTGTCAATTTTTTCACCAAAATACCAATAAAAACTACGGAATCTTTAAATTCTTCACCAGAGGTCTCATATAATTTATTAAGAGCTAACGTTCCAGGTGGTACGGTTGAATTCCTGAACATACGAGTATCAACCGTATGACTGGGGTTGACAGGTCTTCAAACCGACAAGCCGGACATACCAGCCAGTTTAGCCGGACATTTTTTTTTTGTACTAATTAATGGTAGGCACGCGTTTGACCACTATCTCACCTGATGGTAAGCTATGATGTGGTCGAAGATGGAGCACGCATGCCTAGAAGTAACCTATTCACTCTTGACTTAAAGACTCCCAGGTTGTAGCTATCAGGAATTCCACTCCTTAGCTGTACGCATTATGAATGTGCCGTGCGTGTGTGTGTGTGGGTAAGAAGGCCGGACACTCATTCACTTCAATTTTTAGTTTAAGTATAACTCGATACTTTTTTTAAATGAAGGCTTTTTGTCAATTATCATAAAAATTGTACCTACCTTAAATTCTAAATCTAATGGAACAAAAATAAAATAGAATGAATCAGTCTTCTTATTAATCATTAAATATTCATTACTATATTAATTTCTATAATTGCAATAGTAGGTAAGTAGCTAGCAATACAAGGTGGTGTGAGCAAAACTTATCAAACGTAAAAAAATGCTCAAATTCAAAAAGCCGGACAGGCCAGACACCGTCTAACTTGGCCGGACCCACGTCCAAAAAGCCTGACTGTGTCGGGTTTTATCCGGACGCCTAGCTATGAGAGTCATTAAAGCTTTCCGGCAAATCAAAATCAAATTGACCGAAGACATATGGGGAATGTCTATTAAAGTGTGCACGTCCATAATTGAGGCTCTTGCACCATACACTTGGCTTTAATATTTAATTTATGTGTGGACCAAGAAGTGTTTACCTACCGATATAATGAAATTTAGGTTATCTGGCGAAGCAAAGACACCAATAATTATAGGATTAAGGGTCGTTCGGCCCACTATGGAACTGGGACCGCGGACTAGTTACCCCTTTTAAAAATTGATAATGGTTAACTGGGCCCACGTCGGTTTTGATTTCAATCAAGCGAAGGATGGCTTAAAATGGTTTATATATTATTAAGTATACAATAGATGTTGTACAGGTACAAGCATTTACATATAAATGTTATACATTATTATTTTTATTACCATAATAACATACTTACATTGCAAATTACAAAAATAGTAAATTGTACTTTCGTGGGTTACCCTGGTGCTTTCGCCTTCAGAAAAACAAGTTCTAAATTCTAGTCAAGCATAACTTTTCATTCGGGCACGGTCGACGGAACCCCGCGAAGCGGCAATGGTGGCAAATGGCGATGAAAATAAAGGACAAAACTATGCAAACAAGCATACACCATGAATGCAGCAAGCATACCGCAAGCATGCAGCAAGCATACAGCAAGCACGCAGCAAGCATACAGCAAGCACGCAGCAAGCATACAGCAAGTATGCAGCAAGCATGCGGCATGCAACATGCAGCATGAAGCAAACAAACAAGCAAGCATGCAGCACGTAAACGAGCATGCAAAATGCAACCAAGGATGCAGGCGAGCATGCAACATGCAGTAGGCATGGTTTCTGTTACAATCCGGCGATCCCACGCGAACTTATCGTCGCAGAGGGTTTTGACACCCACCACCGCAGCCTCGGCAACTCCTGCTCCTCAGCCCGTGGGCCGCGTCACCCCTCCGCGCCTACGCGAGCTTAAATTACACTTTAGGGGTAGGGCAGACAAGACTACGTGGGGTCGGTTTTACAGCGATTCGTTCATGTCACTAATTTTTTAGCACACATGTTGATTTTTTAGATCATATTTAAATTTTTATTTAAGGTTAAATGCTATTTCATAGAAATGGCAATATGCGTAGTAACATTTTTCCGAATAAAATTCTACCATCTTAAAAGTATGCCATGGACATAATCATTATAAAACAATAATATTTTAATTATAATTACATTTTCACTAAAATATAAAATACCATGGAAAAATACACCGGGCAAACAATGTTCGTTAAAAAATAATTCTGCTGTTTGATAAGTTTGTTAAATAAAAAGATGTGATCATGAAATTCTTTGAATTGTGTTTCTGTGAAATAGGTTTCATACAAGTAAATAGTGTTTGAAACAATAATATCTGACATAAAATTACAAGATCCAAATATTATATGAAACATTTTCTATGAAACAAAATTAACAATAACAATAACAAATTTCTGTCTGCAAAACAAGGGTACACCACCATGTTATAGTAATAAAAATAATAATGTACAATATTTATAATAATATGTAAGTAAGTGCTTATACCTGTACAACATCTATTTTATACTTAATAATATATAAACCATTTTAAGCCACCCTTCGCTTGAATGAAAGGAAATCAGCCGTTCTATTCACAAGTCGAAGTGAAGGCTTGGGTGAAATGACCACGTAGTGAGCTGTCATTCCACCTCGATTACATGGATTGACAGTTCACTTCGTGATCACTTCACCCAAGCCTTCACTTCGACATGTTTACAGAATCGACCGGCAGATGTGGGCCCAGTTAACCATTATCAATTTTAAGTCTGCGGTCCCAGTTCCATAGTGGGCCGAACGACCCCTAACCCTTCAATTCAATCAAAAACAAACAAATCTTTCCTCTTTATAATATTAGTGTAGAAGAAAGCCAAAATTAACCTTTTTACGCAAAAAAAAAACTCTGTCAAATTTTAATAGGCCACTTAATGTTTTGTTAATAAGATTTATAACGGTTTTATATCTATACTAATATATAAAGCTGAAGAGTTTGATGTTTACTTGAACGCACTAATCTCAGGAACTACTGGTCCGATTTGAAAAATTCTTTCAGTGTTAGATAGCTAAGATTAATAGGAGCGGAGCAGTAATGAAAATTGTGACGCAGACGAAGCTTTTTTTCATATTAAGATAATTTACTAAGGGGCGCAACAATGATGCGTGCCCTAGGCGCAACAATGATGCGTGCCCTAGGCGCCACTTTCTCTAGTTACGCCCCTGCGTGCCAGTGTCTTGGTGCGGTAAAACAACAAATATAGAAATAACAGACAAAAAAAAAATGTTTATTAGAATAGAACCGGTAATGTACATACGTATACAAACTATTTGGTTACTGCGATTTTATTACATAAGTAGGATAAATAATAGACATAAAACAATTTCACTATTTTTTAAATTTATCAATACGTAATTTATTTATAATGTAAGAAAAAATATGTACAGCTGTGCTCGGCCTCCCGCTACGTGCGGGCGTCGCCGCCAGCAGCGACGTCACTGACGTTTGAATCGAATGTTGTGTCTCCAAGAAAGATGCGCAATCTTTTTAAATAACTAGGTAGGTAGGTAGGTAGGTAGGTAGGTGTTATACAAATCGTTTCAATTCAAATATCACTGACGTCAACAACTCGGTAACTCGGTAGCAGTGGTCTCGTGGCAGTCAGCACGACCTCGACGTGCCTCCGCCTGCTCGCACTCTGCGGGCCCCGGGGCGCCCTGGGGGCCAGGGGCCGCGCGGGCCGCCAGCGCGGGGCCCAGCGCGCCCAGTGCTCTCGTGGCAGTCAGCACGTCGATGGGTCCAGGCCCAGCGCGCGGCAGAAGGCAAGCACCAGCGCCTCCGCCTGCTCGCGGTCTGCGGGCCCCGGGGCGCCCTGGGGGCCCGGGGCCGCGCGGGCCGCCAGTGCGGGGCCCAGCGCGCCCAGGGCCGCCGCGAAGGCTTCGGCCTGCTCCACGGCGCGTCGCTCCTCGTCCTCCGCGTCCCCCTCGTCCCCCTCTTCCCCCTCGTCCCCCTCGTCCTCCTCGTCGGACGAGTCGGACGCCGCGCACGAGGCGTCCACCGACGCCTCTGTAACGACACGATACCTGTTATATTATGGGTTTCGCAACAATACCGGTAGTGAAAAGATTGTGATGTTCACATCACAATTTTTGATTAATTTTTCATTAGGTGATTTCATGAGGACGGTTTAGGTATATAGTTAGTTCACTATCACTTCGCCCGCGGCTATCGCGAAAATCGTCGTAACTTTTAAACGAAAGGTCCGATTTGGATAGTTGAAAGTGTGATTTACAGGCACATAACCAAACTTAATTATCAACCAATTTAAATAGATAAGGATTAATATCATGATACTAAAATCACCACTATTCCATTTCACTCGGTATTGATTGAATAATTTGACCAAAAAGCGGCCATTGTGACTTAAGTATAATAGTTAGACATATGTATACCCTCGCGGACTTTTTTTAGATATTGATGTCCTCTATAAAACTGTAATACAACACTTTGCTCTATTGTCAATAGTTTCCGCAGCGTACGCGATATAAGGATCTTTGTAGCACTCACCGGGCGGCGGGGGGCGGTCCGTGCGGCGCAGACCGCGCCACACGTGCGCGTGCAGCGCGGCCCGCGCGCGCGCTATGCCGCACTCCTCCGCGAAGGGCTCGTCGTCCCCCTCCCCGCGCAGGTCGGGCGGCGCCCGCAGCGCCACGGCGTCAGCGCGCTGGGCGGCGGCCCAGGCCTGCAGCGCGGCGCTGTCCCGCGCGGCGTCGGCCAGCAGCAGCCGGACGGCGGCGCGCCGCCACGCCCCGGCGCCGGCGGCCGCGCGCTCCTCCGCCCGCGCCACGCTTAGCGTGCTGTCTGACACCTGGAAATACATTCTCACATATTATTCGTGCCTTTGACTCCTTCGGTGAAATTCTCAGATAAAATTTACAAGTTAAAAAGAAATGTACACGCCGAAGTGCTCCAACTGTTGAAGCTACTGAAAAACTTTTCACAGTATATCATCTCCTTCTACAATATGTTACTAGTCAGCAAATTTTCATGCTGGTGTTCCATGAATGGGGTTAATTGTAGTTTTGCCATGTAATTAGTTAAGTTTCGATTAAACAACACAAAACACTAGCTCTTGAAGAAATTCACCAGTGATAAAACTTACACATAAGATGAGACAGGAGGATGGGGTTGCTCACGTCCGTAAGATGTACCACCTTATCCTAGGCCCACCCTACACGTATCACGTATCACGTATCGAGCAACAACGCCAAGCCATGGGCGGCGGTTAAGTAACCCGTTCATTGGTCTCCACTGGCCAAGAAGAACTAAATATCTTCTAAAAGTGTGGTCATAGTGCCTTGGAAAAGTGCCATGAGACTATTACCCAACCCCCTTTTTTATGAGAATGTTGAATAATGAGAGCGAGTATTTGTCATGCGATCCGGCTAACACCCGGTGCCCTCCGGTATCCGGGCCGGTGGGTGAGAAATTGGTTATCGAAGACTCCATGGAAGTAGGCGACCAGGCTTCTATGGTAGTGAATGTTACTGGCAGCATGAAATACGTTCAGCAAGCTTTCCACCCTAGCTTGTTTTTGTCTCGACCTAGATGCACATCAAGTAAGGCATTGCAAGAGCCAACAAACATTAAATAGCTTGAGGTTAAAAATACAGCTTCGTCACCGAGTGAACAACAAACACAGCCATCAGTTACTGCTTCTAGTACATCTCAACCACCTGAATGTCAAAGAGTTCCTTCTAACAGAAGCAATAAACGCAAGAAACTCACAATCATCAAGACCTCCAATACATTTTTTTTTTTTTTTTTTTTTTTTACTATTGATAGGCACGCGTTTGACCACTATCTCACCTGATGGTAAGCGAGGATGTGGTCGAAGATGGAGCACGCTTGCCTAGAAATAACCTATTCACTCTTGATTTAAAGACTCCCAGGTTGTAGCTATCAGGAAACACAGACTCCGGCAGGGAATTCCACTCCTTAGCTGTACGCACTATGAATGTGTTCCCAAAACGTTTTGTGCGTATGGGTGGGATGTCCACCATGTACCGGTGGCGCATCGCCGTTCGTCTTGTGGTCCGATGATGGAACGGGCTTGGCGGAATTAAATTATGCAATTCCGTCGCACATTCCCCAAAATGCAACCGGTAAAAAACCGACAGACTAGCAACTCGTCGTCGGTGTTCAAGACTTTGGAGCTTCGACGCGACGAGCCTCTCATTGCCGATGATCCTCTTGGCTCGTTTCTCAATTGACTCAAGGGCATCAAGCTGGTACCTGGCAGATCCGTCCCAAAGATGAGAGCAGTATTCCATACACGATCGAACTTGCGCTTGATAGAGTTTGAGCAGCTGTTCCGGCGTGAAGTACCGTCTCACCTTAGCCAGAATCCCCAACTTCTTTGCAGCCACTTGAGCTTTTGCCTCTATGTAAGGGCCAAAATTGAGAGTAGATGTTAATGTAACCCCAAGAAGCTCAAGATGGTCGGTTATCGGCACGGTTTCACCGCGGAAAGATGGAGCTGGGCGGAATTGGCTCCTTTTGGCGGAAAATAGACACGCTTGGGTCTTAGCGGCATTGAACTTGACCAGATTGGCATCGCCCCAATCAGAGACCGCCTGTAGGGACACGTTCAAGCGCTCAACCATTGCCTCCCGGAGAGACCGGATCTGCGACCCACCAGCTCTTGCGTCGGACACGTATCTTCCAGCAACAGTGCTGTCGTCTGCATACCCAAAGGTACCGGGTTTAAGCAGATCATTAATATGCAGCAAGAACAGTGTTGCCGAAAGCACCGACCCCTGAGGAACCCCGGCATTAATATCCAGCAGTCCAGACGAGCAGCCATCTATGACCACTCGGATAGACCGTTCCCTCAGGAAATCTGCGATCCAATCACACAAACCGGCGGGCAGACCGAAGGAAGGAAGCTTACTAATAAGGCCATCGTGCCAGACCCTGTCGAAGGCCTTCGAGATGTCAAGGGAGACCGCCAGTGCCTCCCCGTGCTTCTCTATGGCCTCACTCCAGATGTGAATGGCATACGCTAGAAGATCCCCAGTTGACCAATTTCGGCGAAACCCGTATTGCCGGTCACTAAGGATATCATTCGCTTCTAGGTACGCCAGGAGCTTATGATTCAGCACGCGTTCCATAGTCTTACAGAGTATGGACGTTACCGAGATGGGTCTATAATTCGACGGGTCAGCTCGACTACCCTTCTTGGGCACGGGCTGCACGTTAGCTTGCTTCCAAGCCTTCGGCACTTTTCCAGTCTCAAACGAAAGGCGAAATAGGCGTGTCAAGATCGGAGACAACTCAGGCGCACAAGTCTTCAGAACAATTGCCGGTATCCCGTCGGGACCACTAGCCTTGTTCACGTCTAGGTTACGCAGTACCCTACGGACGTCCTTCTGATGAATGCGAATGTTCGACATACTCGACTCGCATTCACCAGGAGAGGCGGAGGGCGTCGCGCCACCAGGATCCAGACGTGAAGATTCCGCAAACAAAGAAGCAAACAAGTTCGCTTTCTCCTCAGCGGAGTGGGCCAGCGTCCCGTCGGGTCTCAGCAGTGGTGGTAGTGAGGGGCGGCAGAAGTTCGATTCGACCGACTTAGCCAGGGCATATAGCGGCCTACAAATAGATCTCTCTGAAGACGAGTATGGACGTTATCGAAATGGGTCTATAATTCGACGGGTTAGCTCGACTTTCGACCCTTATTGGGCACGGGCTGCACGTTAGCTTGCTTCCAAGCCTTCGGCACTTTTCCAGTCTCAAACGAAAGGCGAAATAGACGTGTCAAGATCGGAGACAACTCAGGCGCACAAGTCTTCAGAACTATTGCCGGTATCCCGTCGGGACCACTAGCCTTGTTCACGTCTAGGTTACGCAGTACCCTACGGACGTCCTTCTGATGAATGCGAATGCTCGACATGCTCGACTCGCATCCACCAGGAGAAGCAGGGGGCGTCGCGCCACCAGGATCCAGACGTGAAGATTCCGCAAACAAAGAAGCAAACAAGTTCG
Source organism: Lacanobia oleracea (assembly GCA_950371165.1). Classification (NCBI taxonomy): domain Eukaryota; kingdom Metazoa; phylum Arthropoda; class Insecta; order Lepidoptera; family Noctuidae; genus Lacanobia; species Lacanobia oleracea. The sequence goes on along the minus strand of OX493388.1, from coordinate 29,507,979 downwards.
CTTCTCCTCAGCGGAGTGGGCCAGCGTCACGTCGGGTCTCAGCAGTGGTGGTAAAGAGGGGCGGCAGAAGTTCGATTCGACTGACTTAGCCAGGGACCATAAAGCCTTACTACCTGCTGGGTATGAAGCAAGTTTGTTCCCTATTCGGCTAATGTGGTCAAACCGAGCGCTCCGCAACACTTTCTTGCAGGACTTGGCAGCCCTGTTGAAGGCTCTCTTCTTCTGACTCACGTCATTTGCTTTGCGCGTACGAGCGTCGACCCATGCCAGGTACGCCGCGCGCTTAAGTGCATCAGCGCGATTGCACTCGGCACCAAACCAAGGACGAGCTTCGACAGATTTCGCTATGTCAGAGCACGGAATGTAGTACTCCATTCCCCTCCGCATACCCGCCTCTTGGGCTAGGATCGGGCGGGGAGTAGAAGGATACAGACTTCACCAGACAGTGGTCGGAACTACCCAGTGGTGAAGAAATCGACACCGAATAGCGGTCTGGATCTGTTGTCAGCAAAAGGTCCAAGCAATTGGCAGTGTGCGAATCAACATCGGGCACCCTCGTTGCCCCCTGGACCAGCTGTGTAAGATTTAACGCAAGCGTTAGCTTTCGCGTCTCTCGTCCAGCATGGTCTGTGCACTGGTATGGGAAGAGCCACTCCTGATGGTGGGCATTGAAGTCCCCCAGTAACACCAATTGAGTAGAAGGGTACCGCTGCTGAGCCGCATCCGCCGCCTCACTCAGGTGCTGTGTAAGCCCAGTTGTCCCCAAATCACCGCTGTGCGAACGGTAGACGCAGGCGTAGACAATTTTGTCTAGGCCTGTGTCCACTATAGCCCACAGCGTCGAGAACCTGAAGTCTTCAAGGTAACGAAGACGCCGATAGCAGATGTCGTCCCGGGCGTACATGCATACGCCCGCGCGTGGTCTGAAGTGGTGCTCCAGGGTAAACCCTGGGTAAGACAGGTATGACACGTCCGACGGACATCCGATCAGCGTCTCCGACAGAAACAAGAGCGCTGGTTTCTCGATCTCAAGGTGGTGATGGACTGCAGCGAGATTTGAGTGCAGACCTCGTATGTTAGAGAGGTGCACTTTATGCGAAAGGGCGTGCTGCCGCTGTACAGCTTTTCTCTTTTTTCCCCTGTTCATAATAAAAGTGATTCAGGTTGAGGAGAAGGAAGTGAAATGAGGTTCCATGCTGCTAACCCTCAGGCATGCCCTGACAGGACAACATCATTGGGGGACTAGTCTGGAGAATGCGGGGACGCCCGAGCCCCCCCGGGAATGACCATCGGGCCCTTTCATCTGGTCGCCAACCAGCACGATGGTGCATTCCGGGATATTTCGTCAGTTGGCGGGGCAGCCTTTCATGTGTGGCAAGCACACTACTTGGGCCCCCAACTACCTGCGGTCGGCCAGCGGCGCACCGTGCCTCGGATCCCGCTACCCTCCGCGACTAGTCTCCCGATACGCCCACGCCAGGGCAAGCCTGGTTGGTCTGCCTGCATTGGAACAACTATTTCGACCCAGCTCCTCTGAATTGACTACACTGAGCATCGTACCGGTACGCAGCTAAGCCGCTTGGCGGTACGTCTTTGCCCAGTGGGTGGTCACAAGCCATCGGCCGAAGCCTACCACCAGTTAGTGTCACCTGATTAGCACCACCCGGGGACACGACGTGTAGGGTCTAAAAATTGGGTATTCTCCTACGGACGCGGGTGACTCGGCCCCCAACTTACTACGTAACTTTGCACAATAGTCTGTCTACCACCGTAGAGGCAAAGCGTGAACTTTATAAAAAGCTTACGTTGCAGTCCTACTTGCGCGGCTTGAAGGAACCGCTAGGTTCGCGTATTCGGTGCATGCGTCCCGTATCTATAGAGAAGGCGTTAGAGCATGTACAGGAAGAAACGAACACTTTATATTTGCAACAGCGAAACAATAATTTCTCAGATAATAAAAAGCAACCAAATTTACCAGCGGGCTCTCAATATAAACCCCCAATTAATCAACCGTTCAATATGACACCAGTTAATTTTAGTATGCCTGGCCCCTCACGCCATCTACCAATGCTGGTTCAACAGTTACGGCGACCTAAAGATAATAATAACCCCAACCTCAACCTAACCGAGGGCCAACACGTACTCAGCAAATATTTAGGGCTTTACCACCAAATTATAATGACCGGAATAATGTATTTAGAGTGATTCCACGTAACGCATCCGGAAATACGCAAAGTGGACCTGGTCCCCAGAGGCCTGCACCTATGAGTGGTGTAAGTCATTTTGTTAGCAAACCCATGCCTGTTAGAGGACACGACTGGACCAAATCAGGTAACCCACCACCAAGCAATTACTTTAAATCTCGCGAATTAAATCTCAACGATTGTCCGTACTATGCATACGGCCCCTACTACGATGGCTCAGAGTACTATTAAATCGAGCCGGAATATAATGATAACCTCGTGTATTTTAATAACGATAATTATAACGAACAATTAATAGTTTCGGAAGTACCAAATGGGACTAATGAACCGTTGATGGAGTCCAAGCCATCGACAAGCAGTGAGGATTTTCGGACGGACTCGAAATCCGACAACAAGATAGAAATTGATATTCAGACACAAAGACAGCTTCCATAGATACAAATTTCAAACCCCCTTTAAAATTGCTTATAGATACAGGTATGAGGATAGGTATGTAAGATCTCAATGTACCACATACTGAGAAATAAATAAATACTTTACTTTACTTTTGCTAACCAATCTATTATTAGCCCTGAAGCTATACAGAAATATTTTCCATTTACACCGCTAAACTATAAACCTTTTGAAGTCGTAAATGTTCACGCGACGAGCAGGAATAACAATTCGAGCATATTACCGTGCTTTCCGGAATTCAATGAGTCTGATAATACAAGATGTTGATTTGCATCCTAGTCAAATTCAAGGACGTAATTATGCTAATGATTCTCGACCCAAATCAACAATAAAATGGGTAGGTATTTTTTATTTTTATTTTCTTATCTACGGAAATCCGTAAGTGTGTAACAGCTGTATTTATACGCGGCCCGTCTGTTACTAGCCCTATAACCGCGCTTTCACACACAAACAAACGCAAACAATACCTACATACACAACGCATACGCAAACGATCATTCAATAAATTCGTAGGTAATCAATTCCACCCCAACCAATCACGGTGCGGGTACTCTCCCGCGCAAGCTCCTAGCCCCCCTCCCCCGCGGCCCCGGAACTAACAGTGTGTTTGATGTCGCCGAAGCGCGCGTGCGCTTTGCGAATTCCGCTCTCGGTACACAGTTGAGACGTAGGTACAAAGTGCAAGATGACGGACAATTATTCAAATGTCGAGTTGGTAGAGATGGTCCGCCTGTATGCCATCAGTGGAGAGAGCCTACGTGGAGCCATCCGGATGTTCACGAAAATGTTTCCCGCTCGGGAACCCCATCACAGAGCGTCATGGTGGCTGCTACGCAGAGACTGCGGGATTATCGGCAGTTTGAGGTACCCCGGCATGCTCAAGCTCGCGGAAGCGTAGGCCTGCCTGTCGCCTTGCAGGAAGACATCCTGGAATACTTCCAACGAGACCCACGGGCAAGCACGCGGGAGGCTGGTCAACATTCTGGGGAGTGCACCACTCCAAAGTGTTTTGCCTACACACGACACTTTAAAAACGAATGTGTTAGTGTTACGTAAGCTAAAGGAAAACCAGCTACGTTGTGCTCGATTGTGCGAAAAGTGTGATGTGATGGTGGCAACTTTGAACAATACCTCCGAGTAACTAAGACCCACTGACCAAGTAGGTAATTTATTTATTTGTACATTTTTTAAATACGTTGTTAGCTTAATCAATTTTATTAGTGTAAATAAGTTAATTTCAAATTTTTAACTACGTCAAAAATACCTAAGAGTCGAGAGTATCACCAGGTCCTTACACTTAACTAACACGTCTTCCCAGTTCCGTCAAACGTAGAAAACATTTTTAGACTTAGTAGATCGGTACAACTAAGGTAGGCATTATTACTCGGTCTGAAGCCCGTTAAGTAAGAAGGAAAATTTCAAATCAACCAATTTAATCCACAAATAAAACAAAATCACTCCGAAAACTTTAGGTTGAAGGATAAAGCAAAACTAACATTTTATTAATCATCCGATAACAGGTCAGTGAACCTTTCTTTAGCGCACTAGTATTACTTACTGTCGTAGGTATGGCTCGGTCGCGCGCGCGCTAGCGTTTCGTAGGTAAGACGTCGACACTCACGCACACAGCTGCATTGTCGCTGTGTGCGTAGTCGGGTGATTTTGTTTTCTTTGTATTGAATTAGGGGCTGAAATACTGTTAAATTTCAACAACAAAAAAAAGCAGCGCTTATTAATCATTGCCCGCTACCGTACTTTCAATTGATTATTTATGTCTTTTATGACAACCTCCTGAAATTTGACGAGGATGAAAAAAAAACACCTTGTATAAAGTTATACGTTTATAAGTTTCATAATTACTTTGACGGGTTGATAGGATCCGATTTACTAAGTAAATGGGAATCGAACATAGATTATAAAAATATGTGTTTAAACACCAGACACGCCACTAATCCGATACAGGTATATGATTCCAGTAACGTTAATCTTTATGAGGATATTATACCCGCTCGTTCTTCTAAATTGATAAAAATTCCAATTAATATTCAAGATGGAAATGCCTATATCCCGGAACAGGTCATTTGTAACTGCACTATAGGTGAATGTATTACGTCAGTTAGCAATAACCGCGGTATTTTAGAAGTTTCAAACCCCACTCATAACGATCTAATATTTTCTGTTGATCGTCAAGTTAGTGCCGAAATATTTAATGTTGAGTGCACGCGTACTAAACAGCTATCGCCACGCGCTCAAGACGTTCTTTCAAAATTACGTACTAGTCATTTAAACCCAGAGGAACGTGCAAATCTCGAATCACTATGTGCACAATATGCAGCGTATTTTATATAGGAGGCGAACCGTTGTCATTTACCAACCAAATTAAACATTCGATAAAAACCACAGACGAAGTACCCGTGTACACAAAAAGCTACCGGTATCCATACGTGCATAGAGAGGAAGTTAGGAACCAAATCGGAAAGATGTTAGACCAAGGTATAATTAGGCCTTCACAATCTGCCTGGAGCTCTCCTATTTGGGTGGTACCTAAAAAGGCAGATGCCTCTGGCAAAACAAAATGGCGAATTGTCGTAGATTTTAGAAATTTAACTTTCTAAAATCTACGACTATTCGCCATTCGCCGAAAAGACTATCGATGATAAATATCCGATACCAAACATCGCAGATATATTAGATAAGCTGGGCAACTGTCAGTATTTCACGACCCTCGATCTCGCAAGTGGTTTTTACCAAGTTGAAATGAATACAGAGGATATACCGAAAACAGCGTTCAATGTTGAGCACGGACACTTTGAATTTTTACGTATGCCTATGGGTCTTAAGAACTCGCAGTCCACGTTTCAAAGAGTCATGGATAACGTGCTCAGAGGTCTACAAAACGTCATTTGTCTAGTATACTTAGACGATTTCGTCGTACATATGAATAACCTCGAAAAAGTCTTCCAAAGACTACGAGAATCAAATTTTAAAATTCAATTAGACAAAAGCGAATTCCTGAAGTTAAAGACAGCTTATTTAGGTCACATTATTGGTAAAGATGGTATTAAGGCCAGGTATTCCCAATTTTCCCAATATTCCATCACTTTGAAACAATAATAAAGAAACAAATAGTGATTGTTTAAAGCCAAAAAAAATACATATTGAAGTTTACTTTATATACTTTGAAAATTTCTGGTTCAAAACATAATGTCGAAAACTTCACTCGATCAAAAAAAAATCGGAAGAGGAGTCTAAATTCAACAAATTTTTAAGATTTTCTTACTTTTCTATAAGCGTATGAAAGTTATACTTCTTAAAACCATACCTAAGAAAGGTTAATAACGGTGTACCCTTGTTTCGCAGACAGAAATTTTATAGAATATCGTTTCGCAGAAAATGTTTCACATAATATTTGGTTGTTGTAATTTTATGTCAAATATTATTATTTCAAAGACTATTTACTTGAATAAAAACCTATTTCACAGAAACTCAATTCAATGAATTTCATGATCACATTTTTTTATTTAACAAACTTATCAAACAGTAGAATTATGTTTTAACAAATATTGTTTGTCCGGTGTTTTTTTCCACAGTATTTTATACTTCGGTGAAATGTAATTATAATTAAATATTATTGTTTTATAATATGTCCATGGCATAATTTTAAGATAGCAGAATTTTATTTGGAATAATTTAACTACATATATTGCCATTTTTATAAAATAGCATTTAACAAAAATAAAATACTATCTTAAAAAATCAACATGTGCTAAAAAATTTTTTGACAGAAATGAATCGCTGTAAAACCGACCCCACGTAGTCTTGTCTGCCCTACCCCTAGAGTGTAATTTAAGCCCGCGTAGGCGAGGAGGGGCGAGGCGGCCCGCGAGCTGAGGAGCAAGTGTGTTGAGCGTTATAACCATCTGCGACGATAAGATCGCGTGGGATCACCGGAGCCGTGACAGAAACCACGCCTGCTGCATGTTGCATGCTTGCCTGCATACTGTGTTGCTTGCTTGCATTCTGCATGTTGCCTACTCGTTTGCGTGCTGCATGTAGCGGCATCAAGGCCGCCACAAGAAAAACCTACGGAGCAAATCTACATTGCAACAAAAAGCACCGCGACGCCATCTATCCGAATAGCAGCGAACTACAACGTTGAAATCCTGCATCGCACAAGCAGAGTTTACCGTGCGATTTGGACATATACATCAGCCCGAATATCAACTATCGGGCAGTAGCCCGCCAGGCACAACAGCCGCCTGGTTGGAGGATCCTCCTTTTCAATTGATGTATGCGGGACTATACTCTCTGTTCCGTATCTCCCTAAACTTGCTTGCTTGCATGCTGCATGTTGCAAGCCGCATGCTTGCTGCATTTTGCATGCCGCATGCTTGTTGCATGCTGCTTGTTGCATGCTGCATGTTGCATGCTTGCCTGCATACTGCATGCTTACTTGCATTCTGCATATTGCATGGTCGCTTGCATACTGCATGCTTGCTTGCATTATGCATGTTGCATGCTCGTTTATGTGCTGTATGTTTGCTTACTTACATGCTGCATGTCGTTTGCTTGCTGCATGCTTCCTGCATGCTAGCTGTATGCTTGCTGCATTAATGGTTATGCTTGATAGTTTTGTCTTTTATTCCTATCGCCATTTGCCACCATTGCCGCTTCGCAGGGCCGAATGAAAAATTTTACTTGAGTAGAATTTACCCGCATTTTTTTTTGTGGCTGCGATATTGTAATTTTATAGTAGGGTATGCATTTTGTCAAACGTTTAGAAACTGTCAGTTGATGAAATGTTTTTCTTGGTAACAAGTTTTATGTTAACTACTCATTATGCGGATAAAGAATATTTGATTTGTAATTCTATGATATCATAAATATCGAAACAAAGTTTATTTGTAACAAAAATCTATGATTTAAATTTATTCAAAGTATTCTGCGTATTGATTATTCTATGAAATTATAATACGCGAAAAATTTTATGTGAAATGAAATTCTATGAAACTATCTTCTATAAAACAACGTGCAACCGTTAATAACATATAGAAGAATAATTTGTTTAATTTTGCATAATAGTTTTATTTTTTTAATAATTAAAGCCGTCGACGTGAGCGCACGGCTCGCTTCGCGTAAAGTATGGAAATGTTAGATACTTACTTCGCTCGGTCTACATGCCCTTAAACCAAACCCAGATAAGATATCAGCCATACAAAACTATCCGTTGCCGAAAACCGCTACCGATATAAAAAGTTTTCTTGGTTTACTTGGGTACTATCGTAAGTTCATTCCTGATTTCGCTCGTTTAGCAAAACCTCTTACTCAGTGTCTTAAAAAGGCTCAAAAATCACTCTCGATACAAATTATGTAAACTGTTTTGAAAAATGTAATGTCTTTTAACTAACGACCCCATACTTCAATAATTATTTTAACAAGGAATTTATTCTGACTACTGATGCATCTAATTTAGCGATTGGTGCTGTACTATCACAAGGTCCGATAGGTCAAGATAAACCTATAGCTTACGCTTCACGAACATTAAATTCCAGCGAGATAAATTACAGTACGATCGAAAAGGAGTTGCTGGCCATTGTATGACCACTAAGTATTTCCGTCCTTATTTATTTGGTCGCAAATTTAAAATTATCACCGACCATAAGCCACTTCAATGGGTGATGAATCTCAAAGAGCCGAATTCTCGATTAACGAGATGGCGACTAAAATTAAGCGAATACAATTTCACAGTAATTTATAAACAGAGCAAATCAAACACTAACGCTGATGCATTATCTAGGATAGAAATATGCAATGAAGAGACAAGTTCCGTAATAGCTAACCCTACAGTAAATCCGCCAACATTAGACGGATCTAGGACACTCACAGCTCACACTGATGCAGAAAAACCTATATTAGACGTACTGATATCAGACGATCCGCTCAATAAATTCAATAGAAAAGTTCATTTTACGGTTGTAGGTGATTTCAAGGGCAGAACAGTCATTACAAAACCATTTGACACCCACACTCGTACGGCTATTCAATTATCTAAATCTAATCTTGAAACAGATGTCGTAAATGCGATCAAAGAATTTGTTAATCCTAAAGTAAAAACAGGTATATTAATTAACCCGCCTCTGGAAATGTGCTCAATTATATCTATTATTCAAAACCATTTTAAGAGTTCCTCCATGAATCTTGTACTAACAAAAACAGAACTAGACAATGTCAAGGAATATCTACGCCAACAAGAAATAATTCGGAAATATCACGAAGGAAAAACCAACCATCGCGGTATAAACGAATGTCACCTAGCATTATCTCGGCGCTACTTTTGGCCTAAGATGAAAGAAAACATCGCGAAATACATCAATGAGTGCACCATTTGTGGTCAGAGTACATACGATCGAAATCCAATAAAGCAACAATTACATATAGTTCTCCCTCCGACAAAACCATTTGAAGTTATCCATCTCGACCTATTCACAGCTGAAACTGAGAAATTCCTCACAATCATCGATTCCTTTTCAAAGTATGCGCAAGCATACCATTTAAGGGACGGAACTGCAATAAGCGTCGTTCAGGCTTTATTAATATTTTGTACTCACCCCGGAGTACCATTAATGTTAGTAACTGACCGTGGCACAGAATTCACTAACCAGTTATTCTCAGAATTCACAAGGGTCCATAAGATAAACCATCATAAAATATTAGCACATACACCCAATGAGAATGGAATGGTCGAGCGTCTCCATTCTACTTTGTTAGAACATTTAAGAATACTAAAACTACAAAATCGTGGTGAATAAGTTATCAATTTAATGCCGTATGCCATATTGGCATATAACACAAGCAGTATTCACAGCTTTACCAAGTGCAGACCTTTAGAACTTATAAACGGATACTTTGACTCCCGTGATCCATTAGACATGGACGCCACAGAGCACTTAATGCAACAGTACATTCAAAACCATAAGATACGAATGAATAAAGTATATGAATTAATAAGCGAAAATTCTTTAAACCGTCGAACTGAAATTATTGATAATTTAAATAAGAGTCGTGAACCTGAAAAAAAAAATTATAATCTCGAGCAGCAGATATTTATAAAGAATCCCATGACTAGTCGTCAGAAATTAGCACCCCGATATACACAAGACATGGTGTTAAAAGCGAGGTCCAATCGCTAAGTCCCGTCTAAAGAGAGTGCCTAATAGTGCACAATTGTTTCAGGATAGTACTGATGTACGAGTACCTACTACAAGCAGTGGCCACTCAAGAGAGAACACTAGAGTCTCGAAGATGGACCAGGACTTCTCCCTTTTAAGCTAGGCTCTGCAAAGATCATAACCCAGCATCATTCATTTTTACAGCTTATTGATTTAGATGACATTAGATCTAAGGTAGCATTAGTTAAAACTCAGATAGATTATATTCAGCCCCAGTTAAATAATAAAACTCGGCTCTTGTATGAACCACATAATGCACATCTTACAACCAAATTAGATAAGATTTCAGATCAACTGTAGACATTTGATTCCCATCGTGTTAAGAGAGGTCTTATAAACGGCCTAGGTTCAGTAATTAAAAGCATTTCAGGTAATTTAGATTATACAGACGTTTTACGATATAATAATGCCATTAAAGTCCTTCAGGATAACGAACAGGAGTTAACCTCGCAATTCAATCAACACATAAGTTTAAGCAAGGACAGGATGTTACAGCATTCAAAAATCAAAAAAAATATTGTTGAAACACAGAAAAATATATCTCAAATAGTTAACATAATGATCAATACCACTGCAATTACTAATATAGACCTTCTAAATTATGCTCATCTTTCACAGTTACTGTTAATCATGGGGGATAATGTCGAAAATTTATCTGAAGAATTAGTCAGGATAGAGAATCTTTTAGTCTTCATACATGCAAAAAGTACGCATCGTTCAATGCTAAGTTTAAATGCGTTAAGAAATGTGATACTCATAGATAGAATACGTAGTTTATATAATAAGGAAGAAATATTAGATATAAGCATAAGGGAATATTTCGATATAGTAAAATTGGGTTCATATTATAGTAGTAATAACTTAGTTATAGTATTCAAAGTACCGATCGCCCTGCGTAGCACCTATGACCTATACAAACTCTCCATAGTTCCTAAAAAAAACATAAAATCTTAATACCATCCTCTCCCTGTATTGCAATACATGAAGACGAATACATGTACATGGAGACAGAATGTCCGAAGGCAAACACTTGGTATCTCTGCGAGATGAAAGCCAGCTTCAATCCTCGGGATCAAGGGGACTGCATTCAACAGCTGATCACAACACAGAAAATCGGCTCTACTTGCAACTTGACCCCTGTTATATTACCAGAGCGGTACTGGAGCAACAAGATGACAAGCACTACACCGTCACGTTTCCGAAAGCCACTAAAGTCCAGACGTCCTGCGGAAGAAATTAATATACTAATCTAAAAGGGAGCTTCTTAGTTATTTTACCTCACAACTGTTTCCTGCGAACTCCTGTGTAGCAGCATCAATACTGCTACAAGAAAAACCAACGGAGCAAATCTACATCGCAACAAAAAGAACCGCGACGCCATCTATCCAACTAGTAGCGAACTACTTCGTCGAAATCCTGCATCGCGCAAGCAAAGTTTACCGTGCAATTTGAACATATACATCAGCCCGAATATCAACTATAGGGCAGTAGCCCGCCAGGCACAACAGCCGCCTGGTTGGAGGATCCCCCTTTTCAATTGAGGTATGTGGGTCTTTACTCTCTGTACCTCTACCACCAAACCTGAATTCACCATCATCAATAATAATGACCATGCAAGAGGACAAGTTATCAAGATAACCGACTTACCTTCACAAGATTCCAATTTGATATCATCATTGCAACCAGTCCTAACTCTAAATTCAATAAATCTGGAGAATCTACATGCAAGCAACGCTAAGATAACGCTACAGCCGCCAATCAATTTAAAGAAGCCTCAAGATACAACCTTATATTATACTACAATACCGTTGTACGCCATCATATTAAGTGCAACTGTAATAAGCTGTCACCTCATCATACGAAGGCTCATAGTAAAACGGCGATCTAAAGAAATATCAGTAACCGAAACGAAGCAAACCTCATGCCAAGATGACAATACTGAAGCTGCAACTCCAAATCACTATTCAACATTATTTTCGAAGAAAGTACTCAAATAATTGCTGAACTACGGCGGGAGGTGTTATACTACGGTACCAGAGGAAGATCGCTGACCATGCGTTTACCCCATTTACACCTAGCAACACATTGCATCAGCCACGGACACGAGGCGGGCCATGAGTTGCTGACTTCGCTCAACCTGACGACCATCCCGCCACCATTTCCCGGGCAGCGGAAACGGCTACTTCGGTTCCAACCTCGAACGTTGTCAGATTCTTAGTTGTAATCTTTTATTGTAATTTTCCATTTTTAATTTTTATTTTGAGTAAATTGTTTTTTTTTTTAATACTCCGCCTGTAGCCTCCGTAATTCCCTAGTAAACCTCCACCAATTATCTTGTATGGCGTTAAAGATGTCAATAAACTTACTGACCTCCTACACACTGTTGCAAATAATGGAGAATTCATCTTCAAAATCGTCAACAGAAATCAGTTAAGAATCAATAGCATAGACATTGAGGCTTAAGAAAATTATGCCCTCATTGGGCACACGTTCAATAGGAAGGATCGACGATGTTACCGCTTCGTAATCAAGAATCTACACCACTCAACCCCACATACTGCCATAATAAACTGAAAACATAGTGTTTGGAGAAATCATAAATGTAATATTTGGCCCTGAAAATAAGCCAACTTCTACATTTTTTGTAAACTTGGTTACTAGCCCAAATAATAGTGCATTTAATACAATAAAATCCATATACCATCAAACGGTTTCCATAGAGGAGCCTAAAAGAAAAACCTCTATTCCCCAGTGCCAATGATATCATCAATACGGACACTCGAAAAACTACTGCATGATGCCTATCGCTTTGTGAAATGCGCACAAGCCCACAAAACATCTGAGTGGCCAATAAAAGATCGGAACACACCAGCAAAGTGCGTTTTATGTGAAGGATCAAATCCTGCAAACTACAAAGGATGCACTGTGTACAGGAAGATTCTAAATAGAAGAATAGGTCATAAACCTACAAGCAAATCTATCTCCCTTGAAGAACCCAAAATTTCACCAGCAGTCAATCAAAATAGACCACAAGTCGAGAATAAAACGACAAAACATCATGTTTATGGCACAAATGGAGTAACGTATGCAGAATCTACTAAAAATGAATGAAAAAAAAAACTAGAAGATGTCGACGATGATGAATTTACTCACAACAATTATTGTCAGTAAACTTGTTCGATAAAATGGCTACGCTCAGAGTTAGGACCTGGAACATAAATGGATTGTTCAAATATAAACAAGACATAGAGATACTTCTTACACTACATGACATTGATGTACTTCTAGTTTCTGAAGCACACTTATCTTCCAATTATTTATGTACCTTCAAAAACAATATTGTGTACTCCATATATCACCCTGATGGAACTGCACATGCAGGAACAGCAGTCATAATAAAAAAGCACATCAAACATGACGTTCTGGAGGAGTACAAAACTGACCAAATACAGGCTACTACGGTAATGGTACAGGATAAGCAGAGTTCACTAACCTTATCCGCTATAAATTGCCCCCCTAAGCACATCCTAAAGGAAGATAGTATTACAGAGTTCTTCAAAACTCTAGGCCAAAGATTTATATGCGGCGGGGACTGGAACGCTAAATAGGTCTTCTGGGGTTCTCGACTGACACAACCTACAAGACAAGACAAGACAAGACATTTATTTGTAGAAACATGAGTATACATAAAAGGAATGCAGGTTGTTCATAAACAAAAAGATCAGTCATGTTCGGCCTTTGTGGCACACAAAATATAGTTAAAAAGCCTACCTAAACCTAGGGGAAGAGAACTTAAAAGAAGTCTTGACGAAAATTAATTACACGTCCTGAGTACGGGCAAACCTTCATACTGGCCAACAGACTCCAATAAACTGCCTGACCTATTGGACTTCTTTGTAATTAAGGGACTTTCTAACATGTACATTAGTGCTGAAAGTTGCCTGGATAGCAGCTCAGATCACACCCCTCTGATAGCCACTATAAGCACAACAATAATAGAAAGACAGGTAAAAGAAAACCTCTACAACAAGAAAACTGATTGGGTTGGATTCAGACAATACATCGAAACAAACGTAAACCTGAAAATAGCATTAAAATCAAACGATGACATTGATGAAGCTGCTAAAAGCATAACAAACATAATTTAGACTGCTGCATGGCAATGCACACCAGCACCTACCAGGCCAGGTCACAAAAATATTTCCAAAGAAATAAGGAGCAAAGTTCTGGAAAAAAGGACGGTCAGGAGAGTTTGGCATACCAGTCGTCTTGCTTCTGACAAACGAGTTCTTAATAGAGCGGCCGCAGATCTGAAACAATATCTGAAAAAAAAAAATAAAAGACGAGACCTTAAAAAACAGACTGGAAAAACTAGATCCTACAGCTAAAAACGAATTCTCGCTGTGGAACACCGTAAAGCATAGCAAAAAAGCGCTACAAACGGGTCAGCGTCCCTTAAAGCTGGGAAATAATACGAGTACATGGGCAAAAAAGGACGAAGAACGTGCTGAGGCCTTTGGAAATTTCTTGGTCGATGTATTCACCCCCAATTCCAGCGACACATCAAGCGATAAGGAGATCCAAAACTATTTGGAGACAGATCTACAACTCAGTTTACCACTGAAGTGCTGCTCACCTCACGAAATCTGGACGATTACAAAAGGTCTAGAACTAAATAAAGCTCCTGGATACTGCCTTATAACTGCTGAAATTTTGCGTCAACTGCCAAGAAAAGACAGTTTTCATAACACAGCTCTTTATTGAAATTTTGAGCCGTTCCGGCTGTGGCGAAAACCACAGCTAAGACCAAAAAGTCCCACTCCAAGCAAAGGAGAACGGCGATGCATGGGGCCAGTACCGATCCTTTACATACAAAGACGAAAACGGAGACGGCTAACACCTCTGCCGGAAGTAGCCTTCCCAAACACCCTCCCACTCCCCCTGTGGCTCCTCAAGCCGTTTCCCAAGTCGCAGCCGCCTCCGGTCACACGGAGGCGGTTGGCAACACCGAGGACGTGTTTGCAAGCGCCTGGCAGGAGCCTACCCGTAAAGGTAAGGGCAAGGGTAAAAAGTCCAATCCACAAGCCCATTGCTCTTGTTCGGACCCCTCAGTTCCAACAGCTCCTACAAGCCAGGGTAAGAGGAGGGAAAGACTGACGCATAAGGAGCGGCGTCACGAACGCAGGCGGGGACGCAAAGACAAAAAGCAAGCAGATTGCTGCCAACAGCTCGATTAAACCGACCAAGTAAGGTAAGCTGAACTTCTCTGAGGGGAAGCGGTCGCAGGCTGAGGCCGGCACTAGCCGACCAACGCCTAGTAAACTGCTATCTAAATCCGCAGGAGGTCCGGCCGAGGTGGCAACCACAACGCAGCGATTCGATGGAAACGATCAGGCTGCGGCCAAGCGAGCTCTCAACGAGACGATTTCGCCCCGTGGAGAGCACAAGCGGCCGCGGCTTGACCAGTCCCAGCGGGTTGCTAACAGAAGCTACGCCCAAGCTGCCAGTGCGTCCCTAAACGTCGCGATAACCTGCGACCGGAGGGGTATCATTAGCCAGGGAGTATCGGACCAGTTCTTGCCTGCTATCCACAAGAATAGAATAGAATAGAATAGAATACTCTTTATTATGTACACCATATAAGTTACAGAAAAGATAGATGAAGAAAACATTACATAGGGTGACACAATGGGCGGCCTTATCGCTAAAAGCGATCTTTTCAAGACATCAGCGAGGCCTGCTCTGCTATGCAGGACACACCGGGGCTGACCTTCAACGCGAAGCCGCTGTTCACCGGTAGAGTCCTCAAGCTGTGGTGCGGTAATGACTACACCTTGGGCTGGCTGAAGAAAACAGTCTCCAGCCTGGCTTCCGACTAGCGAGGTGGCAGCCGGGAACCTCGCTAGTCGTCAAGAGCCAGACAGAGATCCAGAAGCTGGTACGCTGCGGCATCGCCATCCCCGACGACCAGTGAGTCTACGAGGACTCGACTTTTATTAGACGTGCCCTCTGGTACTAGAATCGCTGGATCGACGTAAGGAGGTGTAGTGCTGCACGCCGAGAAACAGAAGGGTTGCTGGTTCGTGGTGCTGGGTATCCCCGAGGACCAAGTTCCGACCCTGATAAGCGCCGAGCACCGATTCTCAATTGGTTTGGGAGCAGTTTATGTAAAGTTCCAGGGTCCGATCGGCAGGTTCGTCGACGTCCCTCGGGGTTGGAATCCTATCACGAAGCAGCCGCTGGAAGGCGCAGGGGACACCAATTCCCCGCCAAACAACCCGGAAGCAACTGCTACTGAACCTGCTGTAGCAGCAGTCACAGCCGCCCCTGCCGCCACTGTGGGTGCCGTCCCTTCATCGGACAGGGAGCCCGACGACGTGATGTTGTCCCCGGCTTCGGACCCGTAAGGCATTAGTTGATTATCTGTTCACAACTAACCTATCCCTACTAAACACAGGTTCGGTACCAACTTTCGTAACCAGACGCAGTCGTACAATCATAGACCTTACTCTGACAACAGAGGCAGCAGCGGAACTAATTACTGGGTGGCAGGTCTCAAATGAGGCTTCCTGCTCAGACCACAGGTGGAATCCGCTTCGACATCCAGGTCTGTATACCACCCAAGCAACCTAGGCGTAATCCTCGCAACACGGATATATCGGTGTACACACGCAAACTTACCTCAAGGCTTGCGCCATCATGCGATTCGGAGTTTCTTGCGGACACGGCACAGATCGATGCGCAAGTATCACTACTCACCGAATCGCTGATAAACAGCAACCGAATCGCCTGCCCGGAAACGATTCTGCGCGTCACACCGGGTAAACAAACGCGGTATGGTAAGAAAGGCTCTTAACAGAGCCATGAACACATGTAGTGATGAGGACTGGGACGCTTATTACGCGGCCAAATCCAAATTACTTACTTACTACAAGAAATGCATCAGATTCAGAAGAACTACAGGGTGGTGTAAATTCTGTGGTAACATTGAATCATGCCAACAAGCAAACAGTGTAAGGAAAATACTGGCGCAACAGGACACACCTGAGATCGCCACGCTCCGGAAACCCGATAACACGCTGACCACGACACTTGAAGAAGCGCAATGCCTCCTAGTAGAAACTCACTTCCTAGGCAGCGTATTCGCGCAGGTAAATGAATGGCTTGACGTTATCCAAACACCATCAGAAGATGACTGGCTTTATGCAGAAAAGAAAAAAAAGCTTCCAACCTTTCAAGGCTCCAGGTCCCGACGGTGTGTTTCCTGCCTTACTACAGTGGGGAGGTACCACTGTTGCAACAAAACAGGTGCTCTTAATGCGAGCGAGCCTGGCCTTTAGATACGTTCCCAAAGGATGGAGGGAAGTGAAAGTCATACTCATTCCGAAGCCAGGTAAAAGTGACTACATAAACGCCAAATCCTATCGACCTATTAGTCTGACCTCGTTTTTACTGAAGACTATGGAAATACTGTGTGAAAGGGAACTACGAGATGGCGTTTTAAAAACAGTACCAAATGGTCAAATTCAAATTTCATTCAAATATGTTCAGCCGTCTAAGCGTGAAAGCGAAACTATACTATACAAGCAAATAATAACTGTACAAGCAAATAAATAGACAGACACACCTTCGTTAGTAGTGCTGGATATGACGTAATTAATTAGGGTATATGAACTAATCATTGCTTATATTTATTATAACTCACGCACCACACAATCATACTCATACTCACTCGTGACACACATCACATTTACACGCACGATCTGGGCCTTTTCTTCAGAGCCGTTTTTATTTTTAAATTACTCTTTATTTTTTAGTCTTATTTATTTATTTATTTTAAGATTTCGGAAAACTTACAGCTAGGCAGACACAATATAAAAGATACTAACATGACGATTTACAAGTTTTCACAGTTAACATATAGATAAATAAAAACTTATGAAACTTGGGTAGTAGACAGCGTTACATTCGCGGTTTTTGCATGATTAGTAATTATTATACAGTGCAAGCATATTATTAAAAAGCCAGTCTATTTTATGCTATCGAAAAAGTGGTTGCAAAGAATCTTCTTTTTATACACACTAGTATTAAAGAGATCTATATCAACTTCCTGGCAGGCTTCGTCATACATACGGCTTGCTCTAATGCAATGCATGGAGCGGCGTCACGAACGCAGGCGGGGACGCAAAGACAAAAAGCAAGCAGATTGCTGCCAACAGCTCGATTAAACCGACCAAGTAAGGTAAGCTGAACTTCTCTGAGGGGAAGCGGTCGCAGGCTGAGGCCGGCACTAGCCGACCAACGCCTAGTAAACTGCTATCTAAATCCGCAGGAGGTCCGGCCGAGGTGGCAACCACAACGCAGCGATTCGATGGAAACGATCAGGCTGCGGCCAAGCGAGCTCTCAACGAGACGATTTCGCCCCGTGGAGAGCACAAGCGGCCGCGGCTTGACCAGTCCCAGCGGGTTGCTAACAGAAGCTACGCCCAAGCTGCCAGTGCGTCCCTAAACGTCGCGATAACCTGCGACCGGAGGGGTATCATTAGCCAGGGAGTATCGGACCAGTTCTTGCCTGCTATCCACAAGAATAGAATAGAATAGAATAGAATACTCTTTATTATGTACACCATATAAGTTACAGAAAAGATAGATGAAGAAAACATTACATAGGGTGACACAATGGGCGGCCTTATCGCTAAAAGCGATCTTTTCAAGACATCAGCGAGGCCTGCTCTGCTATGCAGGACACACCGGGGCTGACCTTCAACGCGAAGCCGCTGTTCACCGGTAGAGTCCTCAAGCTGTGGTGCGGTAATGACTACACCTTGGGCTGGCTGAAGAAAACAGTCTCCAGCCTGGCTTCCGACTAGCGAGGTGGCAGCCGGGAACCTCGCTAGTCGTCAAGAGCCAGACAGAGATCCAGAAGCTGGTACGCTGCGGCATCGCCATCCCCGACGACCAGTGAGTCTACGAGGACTCGACTTTTATTAGACGTGCCCTCTGGTACTAGAATCGCTGGATCGACGTAAGGAGGTGTAGTGCTGCACGCCGAGAAACAGAAGGGTTGCTGGTTCGTGGTGCTGGGTATCCCCGAGGACCAAGTTCCGACCCTGATAAGCGCCGAGCACCGATTCTCAATTGGTTTGGGAGCGGTTTATGTAAAGTTCCAGGGTCCGATCGGCAGGTTCGTCGACGTCCCTCGGGGTTGGAATCCTATCACGAAGCAGCCGCTGGAAGGCGCAGGGGACACCAATTCCCCGCCAAACAACCCGGAAGCAACTGCTACTGAACCCTCTGTAGCAGCAGTCACAGCCGCCCCTGCCGCCACTGTGGGTGCCGTCCCTTCATCGGACAGGGAGCCCGACGACGTGATGTTGTCCCCGGCTTCGGACCCGTAAGGCATTAGTTGATTATCTGTTCACAACTAACCTATCCCTACTAAACACAGGTTCGGTACCAACTTTCGTAACCAGACGCAGTCGTACAATCATAGACCTTACTCTGACAACAGAGGCAGCAGCGGAACTAATTACTGGGTGGCAGGTCTCAAATGAGGCTTCCTGCTCAGACCACAGGTGGAATCCGCTTCGACATCCAGGTCTGTATACCACCCAAGCAACCTAGGCGTAATCCTCGCAACACGGATATATCGGTGTACACACGCAAACTTACCTCAAGGCTTGCGCCATCATGCGATTCGGAGTTTCTTGCGGACACGGCACAGATCGATGCGCAAGTATCACTACTCACCGAATCGCTGATAAACAGCAACCGAATCGCCTGCCCGGAAACGATTCTGCGCGTCACACCGGGTAAACAAACGCGGTATGGTAAGAAAGGCTCTTAACAGAGCCATGAACACATGTAGTGATGAGGACTGGGACGCTTATTACGCGGCCAAATCCAAATTACTTACTTACTACAAGAAATGCATCAGATTCAGAAGAACTACAGGGTGGTGTAAATTCTGTGGTAACATTGAATCATGCCAACAAGCAAACAGTGTAAGGAAAATACTGGCGCAACAGGACACACCTGAGATCGCCACGCTCCGGAAACCCGATAACACGCTGACCACGACACTTGAAGAAGCGCAATGCCTCCTAGTAGAAACTCACTTCCTAGGCAGCGTATTCGCGCAGGTAAATGAATGGCTTGACGTTATCCAAACACCATCAGAAGATGACTGGCTTTATGCAGAAAAGAAAAAAAAGCTTCCAACCTTTCAAGGCTCCAGGTCCCGACGGTGTGTTTCCTGCCTTACTACAGTGGGGAGGTACCACTGTTGCAACAAAACAGGTGCTCTTAATGCGAGCGAGCCTGGCCTTTAGATACGTTCCCAAAGGATGGAGGGAAGTGAAAGTCATACTCATTCCGAAGCCAGGTAAAAGTGACTACATAAACGCCAAATCCTATCGACCTATTAGTCTGACCTCGTTTTTACTGAAGACTATGGAAATACTGTGTGAAAGGGAACTACGAGATGGCGTTTTAAAAACAGTACCAAATGGTCAAATTCAAATTTCATTCAAATATGTTCAGCCGTCTAAGCGTGAAAGCGAAACTATACTATACAAGCAAATAATAACTGTACAAGCAAATAAATAGACAGACACACCTTCGTTAGTAGTGCTGGATATGACGTAATTAATTAGGGTATATGAACTAATCATTGCTTATATTTATTATAACTCACGCACCACACAATCATACTCATACTCACTCGTGACACACATCACATTTACACGCACGATCTGGGCCTTTTCTTCAGAGCCGTTTTTATTTTTAAATTACTCTTTATTTTTTAGTCTTATTTATTTATTTATTTTAAGATTTCGGAAAACTTACAGCTAGGCAGACACAATATAAAAGATACTAACATGACGATTTACAAGTTTTCACAGTTAACATATAGATAAATAAAAACTTATGAAACTTGGGTAGTAGACAGCGTTACATTCGCGGTTTTTGCATGATTAGTAATTATTATACAGTGCAAGCATATTATTAAAAAGCCAGTCTATTTTATGCTATCGAAAAAGTGGTTGCAAAGAATCTTCTTTTTATACACACTAGTATTAAAGAGATCTATATCAACTTCCTGGCAGGCTTCGTCATACATACGGCTTGCTCTAATGCAATGCATGGAGCGGCGTCACGAACGCAGGCGGGGACGCAAAGACAAAAAGCAAGCAGATTGCTGCCAACAGCTCGATTAAACCGACCAAGTAAGGTAAGCTGAACTTCTCTGAGGGGAAGCGGTCGCAGGCTGAGGCCGGCACTAGCCGACCAACGCCTAGTAAACTGCTATCTAAATCCGCAGGAGGTCCGGCCGAGGTGGCAACCACAACGCAGCGATTCGATGGAAACGATCAGGCTGCGGCCAAGCGAGCTCTCAACGAGACGATTTCGCCCCGTGGAGAGCACAAGCGGCCGCGGCTTGACCAGTCCCAGCGGGTTGCTAACAGAAGCTACGCCCAAGCTGCCAGTGCGTCCCTAAACGTCGCGATAACCTGCGACCGGAGGGGTATCATTAGCCAGGGAGTATCGGACCAGTTCTTGCCTGCTATCCACAAGAATAGAATAGAATAGAATAGAATACTCTTTATTATGTACACCATATAAGTTACAGAAAAGATAGATGAAGAAAACATTACATAGGGTGACACAATGGGCGGCCTTATCGCTAAAAGCGATCTTTTCAAGACATCAGCGAGGCCTGCTCTGCTATGCAGGACACACCGGGGCTGACCTTCAACGCGAAGCCGCTGTTCACCGGTAGAGTCCTCAAGCTGTGGTGCGGTAATGACTACACCTTGGGCTGGCTGAAGAAAACAGTCTCCAGCCTGGCTTCCGACTAGCGAGGTGGCAGCCGGGAACCTCGCTAGTCGTCAAGAGCCAGACAGAGATCCAGAAGCTGGTACGCTGCGGCATCGCCATCCCCGACGACCAGTGAGTCTACGAGGACTCGACTTTTATTAGACGTGCCCTCTGGTACTAGAATCGCTGGATCGACGTAAGGAGGTGTAGTGCTGCACGCCGAGAAACAGAAGGGTTGCTGGTTCGTGGTGCTGGGTATCCCCGAGGACCAAGTTCCGACCCTGATAAGCGCCGAGCACCGATTCTCAATTGGTTTGGGAGCGGTTTATGTAAAGTTCCAGGGTCCGATCGGCAGGTTCGTCGACGTCCCTCGGGGTTGGAATCCTATCACGAAGCAGCCGCTGGAAGGCGCAGGGGACACCAATTCCCCGCCAAACAACCCGGAAGCAACTGCTACTGAACCTGCTGTAGCAGCAGTCACAGCCGCCCCTGCCGCCACTGTGGGTGCCGTCCCTTCATCGGACAGGGAGCCCGACGACGTGATGTTGTCCCCGGCTTCGGACCCGTAAGGCATTAGTTGATTATCTGTTCACAACTAACCTATCCCTACTAAACACAGGTTCGGTACCAACTTTCGTAACCAGACGCAGTCGTACAATCATAGACCTTACTCTGACAACAGAGGCAGCAGCGGAACTAATTACTGGGTGGCAGGTCTCAAATGAGGCTTCCTGCTCAGACCACAGGTGGAATCCGCTTCGACATCCAGGTCTGTATACCACCCAAGCAACCTAGGCGTAATCCTCGCAACACGGATATATCGGTGTACACACGCAAACTTACCTCAAGGCTTGCGCCATCATGCGATTCGGAGTTTCTTGCGGACACGGCACAGATCGATGCGCAAGTCTCACTACTCACCGAATCGCTGATAAACAGCAACCGAATCGCCTGCCCGGAAACGATTCTGCGCGTCACACCGGGTAAACAAACGCGGTATGGTAAGAAAGGCTCTTAACAGAGCCATGAACACATGTAGTGATGAGGACTGGGACGCTTATTACGCGGCCAAATCCAAATTACTTACTTACTACAAGAAATGCATCAGATTCAGAAGAACTACAGGGTGGTGTAAATTCTGTGGTAACATTGAATCATGCCAACAAGCAAACAGTGTAAGGAAAATACTGGCGCAACAGGACACACCTGAGATCGCCACGCTCCGGAAACCCGATAACACGCTGACCACGACACTTGAAGAAGCGCAATGCCTCCTAGTAGAAACTCACTTCCTAGGCAGCGTATTCGCGCAGGTAAATGAATGGCTTGACGTTATCCAAACACCATCAGAAGATGACTGGCTTTATGCAGAAAAGAAAAAAAAGCTTCCAACCTTTCAAGGCTCCAGGTCCCGACGGTGTGTTTCCTGCCTTACTACAGTGGGGAGGTACCACTGTTGCAACAAAACAGGTGCTCTTAATGCGAGCGAGCCTGGCCTTTAGATACGTTCCCAAAGGATGGAGGGAAGTGAAAGTCATACTCATTCCGAAGCCAGGTAAAAGTGACTACATAAACGCCAAATCCTATCGACCTATTAGTCTGACCTCGTTTTTACTGAAGACTATGGAAATACTGTGTGAAAGGGAACTACGAGATGGCGTTTTAAAAACAGTACCAAATGGTCAAATTCAAATTTCATTCAAATATGTTCAGCCGTCTAAGCGTGAAAGCGAAACTATACTATACAAGCAAATAATAACTGTACAAGCAAATAAATAGACAGACACACCTTCGTTAGTAGTGCTGGATATGACGTAATTAATTAGGGTATATGAACTAATCATTGCTTATATTTATTATAACTCACGCACCACACAATCATACTCATACTCACTCGTGACACACATCACATTTACACGCACGATCTGGGCCTTTTCTTCAGAGCCGTTTTTATTTTTAAATTACTCTTTATTTTTTAGTCTTATTTATTTATTTATTTTAAGATTTCGGAAAACTTACAGCTAGGCAGACACAATATAAAAGATACTAACATGACGATTTACAAGTTTTCACAGTTAACATATAGATAAATAAAAACTTATGAAACTTGGGTAGTAGACAGCGTTACATTCGCGGTTTTTGCATGATTAGTAATTATTATACAGTGCAAGCATATTATTAAAAAGCCAGTCTATTTTATGCTATCGAAAAAGTGGTTGCAAAGAATCTTCTTTTTATACACACTAGTATTAAAGAGATCTATATCAACTTCCTGGCAGGCTTCGTCATACATACGGCTTGCTCTAATGCAATGCATGTTTACACTGTCTACATTTCAATTGCAATTAAATGTATACATTTCTAATACAAGCAATCCCTTGCTTAAAAGGTGATATAATATGTATCGAAATACCTATTGTAGTTGAAATAAATATTTTATTATTATTATTATATCATTTATTCATTTATATATACATACTAATTACATTTTAAAATATTTCTATAAAAATACAAAAAACATTTAAAAATATAAAAAATAGTAGCCCACCGGTATCGGGAACAGGGTCCAAGCTACCGGTGGTCAGGGCTCCTGAGAGAGGAACCTCCTAAAGATGCGCGCCGTGTCCAGGAGTACTGCTTTCTGGATCAAGCCCTTGATCCAGCTGCCCAACGAGAGCCTCTTAAGATGTTGGTCGAGGCTCTTGGCAATAATGCCATTGGCCGTCACGACTATCGGCACAATGACTGCTGTATTCACATCCCACATGTCGACAACCTCGCGAGCCAAGTCAAGATACTTGTTTATCTTTCTCTGACTTCACGAGGTTCTCGTCATGAGGGACTGCTATATCAACAATCATTGCGCGACGCTCTAGTCGGTCTATCACCACTATATCAGGCTTATTGGCAACAATAGCCCTGTCAGTGATGATAGACCGATCCCAATACAATGTACAACTACCACTTTCGAGAACTGGGTCGGGCACATACCTATAGTACGGTACTTCCGATTCCACAAGATTGTATTTAAGAGCAAGTTGCTGGTGGATAATCCTGGCTACAAGGTTCATCATCATCTGCCTAGCCTTTTCCCAACTATATTGGGGTCGGCTTCCAGTCAAACCGGATTTAGCTGAATACCAGTATTTTACGCGGAGCGGCTGCCTACCAGACCTCCACAACCCAGTAACTGGGTAACACGGTACTTCATGGCAAGACTGGAGTCAGATTTACTGGCTTATGACTATCCGTAACGACTGCCAAAGATCTACAAATGACAGCCGGGACCAACGGCTTAACGTGCTTTCCGAGGCACGGAGGAAACTCGCTATGTTAAGATGGCCCATCCACAGACCAACCTTGGCAAGCGTTGCTTAACCTTGAAGATCGACCCGTGCGGCTGTTATTATTTAGCCACGAGCTCCTCCTGGGATCTTGCTCCATGACTTTGAATTATGATAGTTCTTGATCAGTGACAGACATGAGTGACGTCATCGTCCGTTTTGGCGCGAAAATCCTGGCTACAAGGTTGTGCCTGTGCAAATGTTCTCCGTTAGCCAGACTAGAACAACCGGAAATAATGTGGCGGATAGATTCCCCGGGCCGGTCACATGCCCGACATATGTCAACCGTACCGTCCTTCACAATGTATTTCCGGTAGTTATTAGTCATCAGAACTTGGTCCATAATTGCACAGACAAAACCTTCGGTTTCCCCGAAGAGATCACCAAAACGCGGCCAGGCTACGGACGCTAAGAAGTCTACATCGGGATCATGTAGGACCCGATAAAAGCGTCCGTGAAGCTCCTTGCTCTGCCATACCTCCCCGCGGTCGTTAGTATCTAATACCACAGGTTTGCGCCAGTTCTCGTTAGCCAAGGAGAGCGCGGTAAGGCCTTTGTCCACCGCTACCACATCTCGATGCGTACCCACGTCGGCCTCTAAGAAGTATTCCCTAAGGCTGCATACCTCGCGGTTGTGCAGGGTCTTAGCATTTAAGAAGCCACGACCCCCGCACTTCCGCGGGATATACAGTCTCATCACCGATGATCGTGGGTGCTGCATCCAATTTGCGGTAAGCAGTGAACGTACCCTCCTATCCAGGGCGTCAAGTTCCGTCTGAGTCCATTTGAGTATGCCGAAAGAATACATCAAAACCGGCATGACCCAACCGTTGAAGGCGCGCACCTTGTTTCCGCCTGATAAAAGACTGTTAAGTACTTTGTTCAGGCGGCCAAAGAAGCGCTCCCTCAACGATTGTTTCATATCAACAGCATTGATGCCTAACGCTTCTGACATACCCAAATACTTGTAAGTTTCGGTTGAGGAAAGGGACCTAAGGTCTATGGAATCCGAGAGTTGTGTTCCCATGGATTCCATAATCTCCCCTCGCTTTACATGCATGACCGCACATTTGTCCAAACCAAATTCCATCCTGATGGCGCCACTGAAGGTTTCTGTTACCTTCAGTAGCTTCATCAGTTGCAAGTTGTTAGGAGCAAAGAGTTTCAAGTCATCCATGTAAAGGAGGTGTGATATGACCTGACCACCTCTTCTCAACCGGTAGCCTTGGCCCGAACCCTCCAACAATGTACTGAGAGGGTTGAGGGCCAGACAAAACCACAGTGGACTCAGACTGTCACCCTGAAATATGCCACGCTCGATCCTTATCGGTTCGCTGTTCGCCTGGGTCTGTTGACACCCTGGATAGTGAAGAACCGTCCTCCACTGCCCCATACACGACATCAGGAAGGTGCGTAAAACTGCATCAACTTTGTACAGCTCCAGCACCCTCATGAGCCATGTATGTGGCACCGAGTCATAGGCCTTCTTATAATCTATCCAGCATGTCGACAGATCTCTTCGGGAACGTCGAACCTGTTGGCTAATGGCTATGTCGATGAGGAGCAGCTCCTTAGTACCGCGGGACCCGTTCCTACATCCATTCTGAGAAGCAGACATTATTGAATTACTATCAATATGATGGTTAATCTTTCCTCTCAAAATGAATGTGAGAACTTTATAGACCGTCGGTAAACACGTGATCGGTCTATAATTTTTAGGCTCCGCGGTACTACCTGATTTATGGAGCAGGTGGGTTATTCCTGTAGTTAGGAACTGGGGCAGCGACCCTGACTCTAATGCAGACTGGAATTAGTATTATATATTATTATTATACCACTGCATAGTAACCAACACGCATACAGCTCGGATAAGTCGACAGAGTTTCTCTTCATCAGGTGGTGAGCCAGATTGAGGAAGCGATTCACCAGAAAGGATCCTGCCTGGACACTTTCATAGACATCGAAGGAGCCTTCGACAAGACAATCTTTTCCAGCATTAGTGCCGCTCTCTCCAAACACGGTGTGGAACAGGTACTAACTGACTGGATAACAAATATGTTTAGCAAACGAGTGGTTCGCCTTGAGGAAAAGCAGCAGTTGGCTCTGATAGCCAGAGGCTGCCCGCAGGGAGGTGTGCTCTCCCCACTTCTGTGGACTCTGGTAATTAATGACCTGATCACCAAACTCAACGCACATCGTTACTACACAATAGGTTATGCTGACAACCTCGCAATCCTAGTGCCAGGTAAAGTGGCTGGAACGATCTGCAACCTCACTCAACAAGCACTACGCATCGTGGAAAGATGGTGTCGGTAAACCCCACGAAAACTGAATTAGTCATGTTCACTCAAAAACGAGCACTAGGCCACTACCGACTACCTATGCTCTTCAACACAGAGCTCCAGCTGTCTAATGAGGTAAAGTATCTAGCCGTCATCCTAGACAGTAAGTTAAACTGGAGTAATCACCTAGACTACAAACTAAACAGGGCCTGCATTACCTTCTGGCAATGCAGGAAAATGATAGGGAAGAAGTGGGACCTATCTCCCAAAATAATATTATGGCTGTACAGCGCAGTAATTCGGCCCATGTTAACCTACGGGGCCGTGGTGTGGTGGCCACGCACAAAGCTAGCTACAGCCGTAAACAAGTTACAACACATGCAAAGGCTGGCCTCACATGGCGGTGACGGGCTGCATGAGGCCTACTCCAACTGCGGCGCTGGAAGCCATGCTGGGACTCCCTCCGCTACACTTGTTTATACAACAGGAAGCGAAGATGGCAGCAGTACGCCTTAAAACATTAGACCCCTGGTGTAAGAGAGAAACACAACACACCGCTCTGCTCGAGGAGCTCAACAATGAACTCCTCATATCAAAAGCAATCAATGACCGGGTACCCAAGCAATTTATCTTTGATAAAAAATACAAAATCCAATTGCAATAGGATCATCGTTGCGAGGGGCTCTGCCCTGCTTTGCTGCGGATATTCACCAATGGATCAAAAACAGGTACAGGTACTGGTGCGGGAATCTTCTCAGAGGATCTCAATATCCACATAGCCACACCATTGGGGGTCCACAACAAGGAAACGCACTGGAGATAAACATCACAAGCTATGGTTAGATCCATAGTGAGTGTAGGCAGACCAAAGAGGGACTTCCTTCTATAGATGGCCGATTGACTAAACAACAGTTGCGTACAGTCACAGCCGTAACAACTGGCCACGGGTTTTTTAATAAACACCTCTATGCTATAGGAGTCACTAACAGCCCGCTATGCAGAGCCTGCATGGAGGAGAATGAGACAGCACACCTGCTTCTAAGCTGCCCGGTAGTCGCGGATGACAGGGCAAAGTACTTCGGAAACCCAGGTACCCTCTCTTGAGATAGTTGGTAACACCAAGGCGATGCAGGCCTTCCTTGGGGAGCTGGGGTGGATCTAATGACACATTTGTCCCACCTGCTCACAAAATACGCGCTTAGTCGTGGAGTTGCGGAAACCAGCCCGATTTACATACATAAAAGCCAGGAAAACTACTCAGCCTTGTGTCATCATACAGGCCAATAAGCCTACTGCCTGTTATGTCCAAACTTTTTGAGAAAGTCGCTGCACGTAGGCTTAATGAAATACTCAAAGAAGGCAACATCATCCCACAACATCAGTTCGGATTCAGAAAGGGGCACTCAACCGTGGAGCAGGTGCATAGAGTGGTGAATAAGATACGAGAAGGGCTGAAACAACAAGAGTACTGCTCTGCTGCGTTCCTGGACGCACAGCAGGCGTTCGATAAGGTTTAGACCCAGGGCTTGTAATTTAAGGTAAAGTAACAGCTGCCACATAACCTGTAGTACTATTGAAATCGGACTTAGAAGACAGACTTTTCCAAGTTAAAATAAATGACTCATACTCGAAATTCCACAACATACAGGCGTACCTCAAGGCTCTGTGTTAGGTCCTACACTTTACCTTATATGTATACACAGCGGACTTACCAACGTCAGAAGAAGTTCACTCTGCCACCTTCGCTGATGATACAGCTGCTTTATACTCTAGCAAAAACCCTCACATAGCCTCACTAAAGCTACAAATCACTTCGACAAAGTACATAAGTGGATGAGAGAATGGAAAATAAAAGCTAGCGCCAACAAATCAACGCATGTGACATTTACTCTCAGAAAAGAAGACTGCCCACTGGTTAAACTTGGTGACAACACACTTCCTCACGGGACAACAGCTAAGTGTTTTGGCGTACATCTCAACAGGAAACAGACGTGGAGATGCCACATAGAGAAGAAACGTAACAAGCTTAACATCTTACTCCGAAAACAGAACTGGCTCTTAGGAAGAACATCACACGAATCACTAGAAAACCGACTACTCATCTACAAAGCAGTATTAAAGCCTGTCTGGACGTACATAATCAAGCTGTGGGGCTCTGCGAGTAACTCAAATGTGGAAATTCTCCAGCGAATTTCAAAATTAAGCTTTCAGAATAATATCAAATGCTCAATGGTTTCTGAAGACTTCAGAATTTCATGAGCATCAACACCAACAAATCAACCCAACAACCAACACCAAAAACACCAATCAACACTGTAAAAGAGGAAATAGAACACAGGATTCAGTCATACAAGCAACAAATAAAGTCACATACTCCTTAGCCATATCCCTAAGTGAACCAATAAACATGAAAAGGCTCAAACACCCTACATATGGGACTTTACTGAATTAAGCCCAAACAATTTTGAGAGGCAGATTCTTCAGTGGAAGAATGGACCTCAGCTGTCCATAATTGCACGAATGATCTGCTAAAGGTTTACATCCAATTGCAAGATAAACAAAGACTAAAAAAAAAGGATATATAGGATACACAAGCAAGCTTCAAAATTTTAGCACTCTGCCTAAGAGATGACAGGTTTTCTTGTTGTTACTGCTATTGGATAAGGGCTTTGAGCACTGCTGCAGGTCTAAAAATGCCACTTTAGTAGAATCATATTTAAATTAATTTTCATCTTTATAACTAAAGCTTCAGTTCAAGGTTGATTGGGAAAATTTGTCAGTTTCGGGTAGCTTGATGTGCTGGCGGATTCTACTAAAGTGGCCTTTTTAGACCTGCTGGGTGCAGTTGTCAGAATGATTAAAAGATTGGCAGTCAGAAAGTACACCATGCGGCAAGTGGCGGACCACTTTCCATAAACCAATATAATGCATTACACTTACCTCTTCCGCTGTGATGTGTATGACGTGCGCCTCTATCACGTCAGGGGTCACTTCGAGTCGGCCGTGGTCCGCCAGTGCGTGAACTCTAACGTTCACTGTATAATATTTGTTGACCAGTCTCCAAACACGGTCTAGGCATTGTGTATCTTTCAAAAAATCAGCAGTCACGTCGTTGTCTATTAGTTCTAAAATAAAACGGTGTATTATTTAAACTAAAAAAGAATAATATAATATTCGTATAATAATAACAATTGGAATTACTGAGTATTTACGAACCAGAAATGAGCTCTGTAGCAGCGGTCTCATTAATTGCGCTCACCAAGATGACTGGCAATGTATCAAATGTGGACATTCTTATT
Source organism: Lacanobia oleracea (assembly GCA_950371165.1). Taxonomy (NCBI): domain Eukaryota; kingdom Metazoa; phylum Arthropoda; class Insecta; order Lepidoptera; family Noctuidae; genus Lacanobia; species Lacanobia oleracea. Next base: position 29,477,348 of record OX493388.1, on the reverse strand, counting down.
GATTAGATACAACAGAAATAACAAATTTATTGCGTTAACAATCAACAACAATTTCGACAACAATAAGAGCTCCCTGACAGAATAACACTGACAGTAGTGACAGTGACATTTTTTTTTTTAATTTACCCCAAAGCCCCAAAGGGAAGGCTAGTCTTTGCTAGGGAAGGAATGGATAGTCTTTTGACTATATTGATAACTTACCATGGAGAATAGAGACGAGGAGGACGATCATAAAAGGAAGACCATAGTCATTATGCTACGTTTACACACTTGCAACGGCTTGGCATGTGTCCACAAGCTCTTACAAACGCTTGGTTGCCATTTACACGCTTGCGAGTGCGTCAGTGTGTCCCGGACAGGCAAGCATGACGGACGTTGACGTTAAAGTTGTGAAGTAAAACCAATTACTACTCAGTACCTCGATGAGGTTTTTATTACGACGTTTTCTAAAAACTGGCCAAGTGCGAGTCGGACTCGTCGGTTCCGAATGAATTTATTTTTTTGAACATGTAATTACTATATATACACTATAGATTACAGGTTTTCCTGTAATCCATAGGTAAAGCTCAGTAGTTTCGGAGGTAATTTGGGGGGAATGGTCAATATTCGTATAATTTCTTGAATAACTTCAAAACCTTTTATTTTAAAATTATGAAAAAACCCTCACAGAAAGCCCTTTCATTTCATTTAAAAGTGATGCTCAAAACATTTTTTGAAGAAGAAGCTTGGGCGGGGTCTCCGATTATTCCATTTAAAAACAATGATTCCTATATAAAAATAATAAAATAAATAAAAAGACGTGTGGCACTCGGAGACTGCCGCGGTAAAGCTATAGCATAGCATTTTTTATCAACTTAGGTACGCAATTATAATTATATATTTATTTTATTTATGCAGTATTTTTTTTTCTTTGTTTTTTTTTTCTTTGATATTAATTCAAGTTACACTTTGAGCTAAACAAAAGTAAAAAGTAAAACTAAAAAGTATCACCGCTGTGCCGGTCGGAGTGGGGGGTGTTAGGTTTTTTTCGTAACGGAATTTCTGGATTCGGTCTCCACGCCTCCTCAAAAGAAATTGATAATTTACTGTTACGTAGGTTTACGTCTCTCAGGACTAAACAATGACTGCGCAAGGAGAACCTCATTTTACCAAAAAAAGCGTACCAAATACATAATCTACGTAGATGATATGTTTATAATTTCGAACTCATGTAGCTGCTAATCTGATGGGTCTACCTCTTTGGCGCCATAGTACCAAATGCTTAGGATGATGTTCTGAACGGATTAAAAATATTTTTTACCAGTTCCGAATTTGAACACTTTCGATTTTGGGCCCAATATGAATGGTTTCTTTTGGTACACATATGGACTTCTGTGACCCAAAGACGGACGCGTTACGAAAATTATTAAATTTTTAGTATGGGGGTCACTTTTAGGGTTCAAAATAGTTTTTAAATAATACCGAGTGACATATCAAATGAAAGAGCTTTCTGTGAGGGTTCTAATTTTTTTTTTTCATAATTTTAAAATAAATGGTTTTGAAGTTATTATATATCCTTTATTCATCTTTTTCACATATTTACCTATACATTTTTAATATTTTTATACAATATATATACATCGGCGCAACAACACCAAGTTTAATCATTTTATTGTCCTAAAATTAGTTTATAAATCATCAGTTGATTACTTTGAGTTTATTACGATGTAAAATTAATGCCAACATTGTAATTTCAATAGTTAACCTAGAAATTATGAACACGTGCTCGCCACACTATAAATACGGCCGCACAGAGCGCGCTCAGTCAGGATCGGCTAGTCTTAGCGTGCAGTAGTCCAAGAGTGATCATCGTACTACCCGCACACACCGCACGGACCGCGCTCTTCAACTACCCCCACGACTGTGAGCCCGGACTTTGTTCGTTCGCACAGCCGCGGGGCCGAGCAACTTGATTCCAAGTGAAAAATAACTACCCACACTTTTTGGTCGCGGTCAAGAACTCCTCGTTTTGATGTCGTCAATCGGCGCCCGTGGCCCTCCAGGCCGCGGCAGCGCCCCCGAAGAAGACCCACCGCCTTCGGAGCCCCGTCCGACGCTGGGCCGGGTGGCGTCATTGCCAAATATTGGCGGGGCGCTGACCAGCTCGGCGGCCGCCGGAGCCCATCTACACCCACCGCCAGCTGCAGCGAAGCATCACGTCACCACCGCAGCCTCAGCCGCCTTCAAGCCCGCATCGTCCGCGGGGTCAGCCGCGCCGCCGTCAAAAGCGGCTCGGCCTACCCGCACACCAACCGCGCCCGCCGCGCACCGCGCGCCCGCGACCGATCGCGGCGCAGCGCCCGCGATTCGCGAGTCCGCCGCCGCCGCTCGCTCCGCACCGCAACGTGCCTCCGTTGCGCGCCCCGGGGCGCCGCAGCGCCTACCGCCACCCAACTATCTGCGCCTACCCGCGCAAAAAATAAAAACTCGCCGTCGTGGTCCCCCCGCGGGGCTGCGCCCGCGCAGGTGGGTGCACCCATTGTGCCTACTACGTTCTCTGCATTGTGCACCGCGTCGCCAGCCGCGCCCCGCTTTTTGCCGGCGGGTGCTGCGGCATCGCCCGCGTATATCAATTCGCGCGACTCGCGCCTGCAGAGGGGCGCCGCACTGCCCGCAACCCCCTCTACACCCGCTTCACCCGCGCCGCCGCGCTCGTCCGCTTACGACGCGCCCGCGAGCTTTGCGAGCTTTTCGGCCCACTCATCGCGCGCGGGGTCAAACGCGTTGCTCGCGTCTCTCGACGACGCACCTTCCGCGCCGACGTCTCCCCCACTGGAAGAACAAGGCATGGACCTGGAGTTCCAGGAGGTCAGAGCCCAGCGCCGACGCAGGAGCTCGGACGAAGAGGAGGAGGAAGCCAAGCGGCATCGCTTCGGCTCACCGCACTCGCACGCCAGCGAGCGCCTGTCGCGGGGCCCGAGCAACATGTCGCCGAGCCTCACCTCCCAACAACAAGACGAGGTAAGTCCCAGCAATATTACTTCGTCCCAGGCAGCCCCAGTAGCGGGCACCGCCGCGAACAACGCGGCCACAGGCACCCAAACGGCCAATAAAAAGAGGCCTCGCTACCCTCCGCTGGTAGTCGAGAAACTACCCAACTGGGCGACCCATTTCAGGGCATTAGCCGGCAAACTAGGCCTGCCGCCCAACGCTAGACCCTATGGCTCCGGGGTTCGATTCTCACCGGAGTCCGAGGACGAATACCGGCTGGTCCAGCGTTACCTAACCAATCTTGAGAAGGAAGCCGGCATAAGCTGGTTCGCCTACTCGCTCCTAGCGGAGAAGCTGCTCAAGGTAGCGATCCGCGGGCTGCCTGCGGACACAGATCCCCAGGAGATAGAGGAGGAGCTCCGCACCCTAGGACACGAGCCCGAGTACGTGCGCCACATTAGGGCGCGCCAAGGAAGACCGGGCTGCGTGTTCTTCGCGATGCTGAAGCGGACGCCGGACGTGCGCCGCATCTTCGACACCACCGTACTACTCTTCATGCGGGGTGTTAAGATAGAGGCATGGCGGGGGAAACGTGGGCCCGCCCAGTGTCATCGGTGCCAAAAATTTAGACACTCATCGCACCAGTGCCACCACCCGCTCGCTTGCGTCAGATGCGGCGAGGGGCATGCTGCGCGCGATTGCCTGCGCCCAAGAGAGAAGCCCGCCACCTGCGTCAACTGCGGGGGCGCGCATCCAGCAAGCCACAGCAGCTGCCCCGTCTTCCAAAGGGAGACTAGGAACAAGCGGGCGGGGACTGTCGCCATTACTAGCACAGTACCGCGCCGCCAATCCAGCGCAGACGGGCCTCAAGGAGAGGCACAAGGCGGCGCCTCGTTAATGGCGGCAGCCAATGGGCCCACCAACCGCAACGGAGCCTCCTCTTCAAGGCGGAGGAAGAAGAACAAGAAGAGGGCGGGCAAAGGCAGGAAGCCAAAGCCCCCAGCGACCGAGGTGGAAACCACCACCGCACAGGCCGTCCCTGCCCAGGAAAAGGCGCAGGCTGCAGGCAAGAAAAAGGTCAATTTGGCTAGCGCTGGCAAAACGCAAGCCAAGCGCCTACCAAATAAGAATAGCAACAAGTCGCACGAAGGCAAGAGCGCCAGCAATAATGCCGGCGCTAGCAACCAGAAGGACGTCACGGCCTGCGCCATTAGACTGCTAATGGACCTGCTGAAGGCCATCAGGCAGGGACAAGACGCAGGGCAAGTGATCCTCGACGGCCTGACCGACTTACTACACCTCTACAATGTCTAGTAGGCCGTTGAGGGTCATTCACTGGAATGCCCGTGGCCTCAAGGACAAGGTCGCCCCTCTCCGCCATCTTCTGAGGGATCAAAACGTCGACGTGGCGCTGATAAGCGAGACGCTCCTGAAACCTGAAGACAGGATAAGGTTCCCGGGCTATCTCGCTTACAGGAAAGACGAACGGTCGGCTCAGAACAACGCATACCGAGGTCTGGCAGTACTGGTGAGGCGAAGGATCGTCCACCAGGAACTCCCCCCGCCGTCATTGCAGAGCATATATGCGCTGGGTGTGCAGCTGCACGTAGCCGGCGAGGACCTGAATATATACGCCGGGTATAAGGCACCCAAAACAAAGTTAATTTCGGCTGAGTTGCGGGCGCTTATGTACCAATCGCAGAACGCGATCATCCTCGCCGGTGACTTAAATTGTAAGCACCCAGCGTGGAATGCACAAACCACGAATACCGGGGGGAGACAACTCTTCGCCGAGGCCGAAGCCTTCGGCTTGACGGTGTCCGGCCCTGAAACTCCAACCCACTACCCGGATAATGACCGCGACCATAGTGCATGCCCCTTACATGGTGAGGAATGATGTCATCCAGCGGGACCTCGGGATTGAGGGCCTGGATGAGTTTGTGCAGCGCCTCGCGAAAGGCATGTTCGCGCGCGCCAACGCATCCGCTTGGCCCCACGTCAAGCAAATTGCGCCCTGGCGCGCGCGCCCACCTGACGCGAAGCGCCTCCCCCGCGACCTGGTCGGGGACGTAGACGGCCCCGTCGCACCTCACCGGACTGACGCCGAGTAGGCCGCTTCCCGCTACACGCGGCCTACTCAAACAGTGACACTCGACACACAACTCGCATCCCGGCGCGCGACCTGTGCTAAGTTAATATAGGCAGGTTGCGTTCCGAAATCCACACAATCACCACTAGACAAGCGCTAGAACTCACGCACCGAATATGTTTCCTAGGTTAATATAGGCTTATTCGGTGCATTAGCATTGGGCGGCAGTACTCACAACACACGGCCGCCCACACACACACTCGGCTCTGCAGTCCGGGCCGCAATCGGCTAGATCTGAGAACCGGTGCGGACGAGAGCCACTCACTCCTTGCTGCAGGTACGTCACCAAAGTCGACACCTTCGTCGCTGGTCGTTCTCGCTGGGCCTCCCCCAGGTCACTGGGGGTCTCACTCGGCGGGGACGGACCGCCGAAGGTGCCGTGAAGAAGCGACAAACAGTCGCGACGCGCCTGTAGTAAAACACTTCAGCGACCCAACCATAGGCGTGAGTTAAGGAACCCCAACCTACCAATATTAGCTTTGTCAGCCAATAAGTATTTATTAGACATATTATTTCCAAACATTCCATTGCTTGATCAGCATCCAGAATAATCTAGGACGTGCGTCATATCTGATCACGCCATGCATGTACTACGTTAGCAATAAAGTTAGTATATAAGATCAATATTTTATTAGATGATAAGAACTGTTGTAGCTGTAACTCTGTCGGAATAAAGTTATTTTTTTAAATACTTCCGTTGTCGCTTACTTAATTGGCGCAGCCGGTAGGATCTCTGTAGTCAGTCTGCCGTGTATACAATTCTACGTGGAGCAGCCGACGTCCGTGTCTACGGTTTAGCAGAGATCGCCGAACAAATAAATTCATTAAGAAGCCACTTCGAGTTACGGAAGAGGACCAGCCACAGCAGTAATTCAGGGAGCATGAAGCTAGCTGCGGAATTGTGAGTAAATCTTTTTCACCTTCCTCTCAGCTCTTCCATTGATATCCCAACCTTGTAATAAGTCTATGAGTGTGTATTATTAGGGATTGGACAACGCCGTACTAATATTTGCATAGATTTTATTTGTATTAATATTTTAGAGTAGTGATATTTTAGTAGTACATTAGTGTAATTTTTTTCTTTTCTCTTTTCCTTTGTTACTTTCATAACTTTTTCACAATGGAAAACGTAACCCGTGTCCCACAGTAAAAAAATGTGAATACATATTGTCCACGTTCCAAGGAACCGTAGCCCAAAATAAATATTTATTTCATGTGGTAACAAGTAGGTTATCAGGCGAAGCAGCCAGTTTAGTAGGCGAAAGAGACACTATAGATACGTGGGATGAACTGAAGGAGTTGTTAAACCAACACTTCGGTGATCCGCGCACAGAGGATTGTTTAGCAATGGAGTTAGAATCTTGTAGAATAAATAAGGGCGAAAGTTATTTAGATTTTTGCCATAGAATACAGCGAATGAGAAGTGTTTTATTCGCCAAAATATCAGAAACAATCATTGATGACTCTCTACGTATGGCGAAGCAATTAATTTATAGTAGGTAACAGAGCGATGAATGTTTTCTTGTTTAACTTACCACCATTTCTACGTTAGATTAGTTCGTTTGCGCAACGTTACAACGCTAGAGGATGTGTTAAAAATAGTCTTAGAAGAACAAAACTTCCAGACAGTCTATGATGCTAAAACAAACGACAGGCGTAATTTTAGTAGGACTAACAGACCCTATTTGCCTAATTATCAAAATGCAGCTGAATCTAATAATTAAAAGAATGATTCGCATAGCGTATCAAGTACACATGTACCGAATAATGCAACAAACCGCACATCTACATCGAACAATTCGCATCAGTCCAGGCTTTATAAGCAACATAATAATATTCAAAGAAATCAAGATAGTTTTAATCGTACAATCAATAATAATTCGTCACCGCAGTCAAGTAGGTCATCTTTTCCGGTTGCACAACAGAGCCAACAGTTCGCGGCACATGCACCGGGCACATCGACTTTTGCAGCGCAAGCATCTACGTCGGGTGCGAATACTGACGTCACCATGCGTACTGCAAGTTCGCGACGTGTTAATTACATAAATAATTCTAGTAATAATGAACAGAGTTCAAGTAATTCATACAACGCGGGTCAGGAATTTTCCCATGAAGATCCCGGGGAGGGAAATTTTTGCATAATGGCCTCTACCATAGGGAACGAATAAAAATAAATTGCAATAAACGCTTAAATTTACCACATATAGTTATACCAGAATTAAAAGCGGTTTTCATGATAGATACGGGGAGTGTTAGGTCGTTTATAAGTCCTTATTTAGCGAATAAATATTTTAAAAATTATTTACAGTATGAACCCTTCGAAGTTGTTAGCACTCACGCATCGAGCGTTCATAGTGAAACGGCAGTTATTCCATTACCGGTTACCTTTAGAAGTAAAGAGTTCCATAAGTTTTATGTCTACAGTGTTGACGATAGGTATGACGGATTAATAGGTAGCAATTTGCTGAAGCAATTACAGGCAAAGATTAATATGGAAAGTCAGATTTTACATTTAAAAAATACTGAGATTCCCATCGTATATACACCACCTATGAGAGAGGTATATAATCTACCATCTCGTAGTGAAATTAGAGTAAGACTCCCGGTTAACTTATTGGACGGGGAAGCTGTGCTAGACTTTAAACAGTTTACGGAAGGGATTCGAATGCCCGCCGCATTAGTTACGTGTGTTAAAGGCTATGCAACAGCTGTTATTCAGAATTACAGTCATCAAAATAGGAATTTAGTAGTGACGGGACCTTTTCAAGTAGATCCATACATACAGAGCCCATCTGTTAGTGTTAATTTCATGGATAATAATATAGAAGTGGACAGATTGCTAACAAAAAATTTAGAAAAATTACAGTTAGATCATATGAACGCAGAAGAACGTAGGGTTATTGAGGGACTTTGTAGGGAATACAAAGATATATTTTATTGTGAAAATATTCCATTAAACTTCACAAATCAGGTTAAACATAGAATAAGAACAAAAAATGAAGACCCAATAAACATTAAGGCACATAGGTTACCCCCTATTCAAACAAAAGAAATCAAGAATCAAGTTGAGAAAATGTTAAGGGATAACATTATCCAGGAATCGCATTCTCCCTGGAGTGCTCCCGTACATTTGGTGCCGAAAAAGTTAGACGCATAAGGCCAACAAAAATGGAGGATGGTAGTTGATTATAGACGGCTCAATGAAATTACAATTGATGACAAATATCCCTTGCCCAACATTAACGATTTATTTGAAATGCTAGGTAAAAGTACCTACTTTACAACCCTCGATTTAGCTAGCGGGTATCATCAATTAGAGGTCCAGGAACAGGATAGAGCTAAAACCGCATTTAGCACACCTTCAGGTCATTACGAATTTAACAGAATGCCGTTTGGGTTAAAGACAGCACCTGCAACCTTTCAGCGAGCGATGGATAACGTCCTACGAGGCCTTCAAGGCTTACATTGCCTAGTATACCTCGATGACGTCATCATTTTTTCAAAAAGTTTGCCTGAACATGTAGAAAAACTTAGAGCAGTTTTTGACCGCTTCCGTCAAACAAATTTGAAAGTTCAATTAGATAAGTCACATTTTCTTAGAAAGGAAGTACTTTACTTAGGGCATACTATTACGAGTGAAGGTTTGAAGCCAAATAATGATAAAATAGATGCTGTTCTTAGGTATCCCATACCAGAAACGGTTACACAGATTAAAAGCTTTTTAGGACTTATCAAATTCAAATTCAAAATTCAAATTCAAATTCAAAGCATTTTATTTCAAATAAACCATTCACAGGCACTTTTGAAACGTCAAGGTCGGTCAGTCAAAAACATGGAAGCTATTTGCACGTTCCAAAGCGTAGATCTCTATGGAGAAGAACGTGCAAGAAACTCCACGGACACTCTTTTAAATCATGTTCTGGTTTTACAAAATTTCAAGTTACATATACTTGTTGCTTCTGCATGTGAGGACAATGCAAAGGAAAAAAAAAAGGGCTTATTATAAGAATTTTAAATATAAAGATTAAAATAAGCCAATGGCAGTTAAGAGATGACCAGTCTCAACCGACGGCGCCTGTTCACGAACATGACGCGTGTATCGGCACCCTTCAGCTCAACCATTTCGAAGGGAACCGAATGATCAAACCCACGCGCCGCCATCAGCGAGACATTTGAGTGAGCATGACATGCTCTCAACCACCATGCTCGTTCATGTCCAACAAGTAAAACTATAACTACTCACATAAAATGTAAATGGTTTCATGGTACTCACATTTACAAAATTTGAAAAATATGCTTCTACTTTACACAAAACTATGGTTGTCAATGACCAAATAATAAAAAATAAATTAATAAAGAGAACGATTAAGTTCTTACATCAAAAAGAATAAATAAGTAATTAATATAATAATATAATTTGTATGTATATAAGAATAAATAAACGAAATAATGTAAGAACCTCTAAAAGGAGCGAGCATCTCTTCCAAATATAAAAACATAAAAACCTAAAAAGTGGACCTAAGCAGCTGTGACTGTGGAGCAGGACCAGCATTTAGCCAAGCGTTTTTATCGAGGATATAATCTTCCAGTTTATAATACGCTTGTCTACATAGTGTGCGTTTTATGCATGCTTTAAATTTTCTCTCATTCAGTTCGAGAATATCAACTGGTATTTTATTATAAAATTTAATACAGTACCCCATAAAAGAAGTGTGTACTTTGGCCAATCTGAATCGGGGTTGATCTAATTTGTTCCTATTTCTAGTATTAAAATTATGCCTGTCACTAATCTTGCTAAAGAGATGAAGATTTTTCCGAACATACATAATATTTTCGTAAATGTATTGACAAGGTACCGTCATGATGTTGATATCCTTAAACAGTTCTCTTAGGGAATCACGCCGACGGAGATTGTAAATGGCTCTGATGGCTCTTTTCTGCAGGATAAATATAGACTCGATGTCTGCAGCGCGTCCCCATAATAAGATACCGTAAGACATGATACTATGAAAGTAACTAAAATAGACCAGCCTCGCGGTATCTATATCGGTAAATTGACGGATTTTTCTGACAGCGTATGCTGCTGAACTTAGCCGTCCCGCAAGAGATGTTAAATGAGGACCCCATTGTAGCCTTGAGTCAAGCGTAATCCCCAGGAAAACCGTGTTTTCGACGAATTCAAGTTTCTCCTTGTTCAATACTATGTCGCAATCATTTCTTTTAACGTTCGGTAAGGCAAATCTGATGCATTTAGTTTTTTTTCCATTTAATACTAAATTATTAGCAGTAAACCAATTTTGGACCTGCTGTAGGGCGTTATTTACGTCGTCAAGATTTATGGAACGTCTATCTATCTTAAAAATTAAGGACGTATCGTCAGCAAATAATACCATATGAGGTTGATTTTTTAAAAGATGGGGTAGATCGTTAATATATACTAGAAAGAGGAAAGGACCCAAAATAGAGCCTTGTGGTACCCCCATTTTGACTTTTAAACCCCGTGAATTGACACCATTTATTTGAACTTGCTGCTGTCTATCATTTAAGTAAGATTTTATTAGACTGAGTGCAAGTTTACCTAGTCCGTAATGTCCTAGCTTTAGGAGCAAGGTTTCGTGATTTACACAATCAAATGCCTTGGAGAGGTCACAAAAGATTCCTATGGCATCTTGTGCCTCTTCCCACGCTGAGTATATGTGTTTTAACAACGTGGCACCAGCGTCAGTCGTACAACGACCCCTGGTAAAACCATACTGTTGATCGTGTAAAATTTTATTGATGTTAAAATGATTGAGCATCTGATTGAGCATTACTTTTTCAAACACTTTGCTAAAAACCGGCAAAACAGATACAGGTCTATAATTATTGGTGTCTTTGCTGTCGCCCGATTTAAATAGTGGTATAACCTTACTATATTTCATTATATCCGGAAAGACTCCTTGGTCCACACATAAATTAAATATTAAAGCCAAGTATGGTGCTATAGTTTCAATTATGGACGTGCACACTTTAATAGACATTCCCCATATGTCTTCGGTCAATTTGATTTTGATTTGCCGGAAAGCTTTTATGACTGTCACAGGGTTGATATGTTTGAACTGGAATTCAACCGTACAACCTGGAACGTTAGCTTTTAATAAATTATATGAGACCTCAGGTGAAGAATTTAAATATTCCGTAGTTTTAGTTGGTATATTGGTGAAAAAATTTACAAATTCTTGAGCTACTTCTAAATTAGAGCTTTTGGCACCATGTGTAGTGTCCAGTAAATAATCAGTGTTTCGTTCTTTATTTCTATTAGTTTCATTATTAATAACTTTCCAAACTGTCTTTATTTTATTTTCTGACGATTTGATCTTGTTGCTAATATATAGGGCTTTAGCTACCTTGCAAGTATTTCTGAACACTTTAGAATATTTGTTTACAAACTTATTAAAAGAATCAGTGTTTATGACAGGCTTAAGGCCATATAGCTCATATAGTCTTTCCCTACTTATCCTAATGCCTTTAGTCGCCCAGTCACTAAATACATACTTAGGGAAAGTATCCTTAGACTTCTTTTCAAAAGTTGCATTGAATTCCTTTAGAACCACTGAAAAGAAATTATCATAAAATTTATTAGCATCTTCAATGTTATGGCCTAGAAAATTTAACTTATTTTGTAAGGTACCATTGAATTTAGCTAGTTTGCCAGTTGTAATTGGCCTATATTGTATATGAATTTTTTCCAAGGCTGCTATCGGATACTATAGGAAATTCATCAAAGATTTTGCTAAAATAACTAGACCATTAACAGCTTGTTTAAAGAAAGGTCGCAAAATTATTATTAATGAAGAATATAAAGAATGTTTCGAGACTTGTAAAAAGCTTTTAACAAATGCACCTTTGTTACAGTTTCCTGACTTTTGTAAAACTTTTATCCTAACCACTGATGCATCCAATTTTGCAATCGGGGCTGTATTATCACAAGGAACAATAGGATCAGATAAGCCTGTAGCATATGCTAGTAGAACTTTGAGCGACACTGAAGTAAAATATAGCACTATCGAGAAGGAACTATTAGCCATAATATGGGCAGTTAAGCACTTTCGACCGTATCTGTATGGTAACAAATTTACCATATTTACAGACCATAGACCATTAGCATGGCTGTATTCATTGAAAGAGCCCAATAGTAAACTCACGCGATGGCGGTTAAGGTTAGAAGAGTACGATTTCGAAATAAAATATAAGAAGGGCCCTCAAAACACGAATGCAGATGCTTTATCTAGGATTAAGATTAATGCAATTGACGACGATTTAGATTCAATATTCGTAAACGTAGGGGATAGACAGGAACGGATACAAAAAATAATAGATAACGAATTGCAAGACCTCGAAGCTCCAATAGAAACGATAGAACTTTCGGATTCTGATGATGAGGTCACTGCCAATTCAGTTTCAAATAGAGAACACGAAGGCATTCCTATTTTAAACGAAGCTGTCGATACTAAACCAAAACAGATTTTAGTTCATTCATGGTTTAAAAATAACTTAGCTGTAAAAGATATTTCTAATAAGAAACAAAAAATTCTTGAAGTTCACTTACCGACAAATAACGATAAATTAGTTAAAGACTTTTTAAAAGAGTATATAGATCCAAAACATAGGTACTTTATATACTTTGAACATCCATCTTTTAGAAAAACTTTTTCAAACATGGCAATTAAGTTATTTAAAAAGGATTCTGTTAAGCTAACAGAATGTACAGAAAGAGTTATAAATTTGACAGAATCTGAAGAAGATCAAAAAGAAGTTATTTTTAAATACCACGACGGGAAAACGTGTCATAGAGGTATTAAAGAAACTTTAACTAAACTTAAACGACATTATTGGTGGGCAAACATGAAAGAGACAGTTACGGCAATCATAAACGCTTGCGAAACATGTAAACGCATGAAATACGACAGAAAGCCGATCAAACCTTACATTCAGTTAACACAAACGCAGGATGGCCCTTTTCAGGAAGCTTTTATGGACTTATTATATATCGAAGGGAAATATTATTTAACTATAGTAGACGCATTTAGTAAGATAGCACAAGCTATAGAGTTACCAAATAGGAGTACACCAGAGATAGTTAGGGCATTGATTAAATACTTTAGCATGTATGGTCTGCCTAGGAAAATTAGTTGTGATTCCGGGACAGAATTCAATAATGCTTTAACAAAATTAAGCTTGTACAAAATTGAACTTCATATTGGGACTCCAAACAATCCCAGTTCAATGGCAATAGTAGAAAGATTTCATTCCACCATTATCGAGATTTATCGTATAGCAAAATACGATAAAAGCGATTTAGATGCAGCATCTGTTATGACTTACGCCATCATGGCCTATAACAACACCATTCACTCAGCAACAGACCTTACGCCTTTTGAATTAGTATTTGGTCACACTTATTCAGATAATGTATTTAACGTGGATAGAGAAAAGAATTTAACTCAGAAACTATTGTTAGATCATAGAAAACGCCTTAAAATACTTTATGAATTCATAACAGAAAAATTAGAATCCGACAAAATTAAAGTGATAAATAAAAAATGTGGTGAAACGACACCAGTACTTGAGCCAGACGATACTATTTATATGAAAGATACTAGGATTAGAAAAGCTAAAGAAAAACCGCGATATGAAAAAGCTAAAGTAATAGGTGAAGTCGAAAGAAATGTAGTACCAGTAGAAGTAAAGAAAAGGAAAACTAGAGTAGCGTTAAAAAATGTAAAACGTCCTCCACAGATCGTGCCTGGTACTTCTGGTACTAGTGGTGTCAACATGCACGCTGGACCTTCAAAACCTCGGTCAGAATCCGGGGATAGCAGCGATAAAGCGGGGAGTAGCAGTGAAGAGGAATAGTTATTGGACAATATATAAAACTATAGATTTAGAATCATTAGGCTTACAAATAGATAGTAATATTCGGGATTTTAGTAATTTAAAAATAAAAATTAAGGAAATTAGAGTTAGTAACGAAACGGTAGGAATAGAAAGTCAAATCGAATATCTCATTAATTTAACTAAGAGTAGATTTTTTCAAATATTACCTTTTCATTATAGGAATAAACGAGCCTTATTTAATCCATTAGGCTCACTTGTAAAAGCTATTTCGGGAAATTTAGATGAAGATGATGCAATTAAATATGATAGAGAAATTCAAATGATACAGAACAAAGAGCATGTAGTCGAACGTAAAGTATCATCAATGCAAAAGGCTTTTGATAAATTAGTAAACGACTCTGAAATAATAAATTCAAATATAAAAAACTTGGGTTTACATACCAATGAAATGGAAAAATTAGTTGAACATGAGTTCAGGTTTAACAAACTTTTCCAAATATTGAATACTATGTATCAAATTTTAAATAACTTTCGAACTTGTTACGAAACCATACAAGAGATTGAGACGGCAATAGCCTTTAGCAAATTAAATACATTGCACCAATCCATTATAAATAGTACAGAATTATATTATACATTAGAAGTCATTTCTAAACATGCTAGAACAATATATCCAGTAAGCAAACGTAATTTAATAAAATTAGAACGTAATATTATACTTAAGTCATACATAAATAATAACAAGTTAGTTTTTGTTTTAGAAGTCCCCCTAATAGATAACGAAACATATAATTATTACAAGGTTATACCCATTCCTATATTCCATTCTCCAAATACCTTTACGATTATACCCAAATACCCTTACCTGATGGTGAATAGGTTGAAATACATGCCCGTGGTAAGCCCATGTGCTGAGATTGAAAAGGACAAATTTCTATGCGCTGAAACTAACTTAGCCCAGTATCCAACTGTGACCTGCATTGAACAAATAATGTTGATGAAGAATAACTACAAAAACTGCATACAGAACCATATTGAAATAGAGAAAACTAAGATACAAAAAGTAACCGACAACCAATGGTTGGTTTACTCAGAAGAAAACCTCATCATTACTGAGAATTGCAATACAGAAATTCTGAAATACACCGTTCTTGGGACCTACATCGTGACTCCAGGCCAACAATGCGAGACACAAAAAGGCGAAGTCATCGTTGCCGCTACCCCAAACACTACAGTTTCTAGTCTCCAGCTGCCATTGATCCAAATGCCAGAGCTACAACAGGACATCCAGAGAAGGTCAAAGAAAGTGGATCTAAGAAATGTGGACTTCAGTGATGTGAAAGAAGTTTTACAAAGTGCAAAATTTAGTGAAATAGACGATACGACCCAAACAGTGACAACAGAAATTAGTATATGGACCATCTTCGAGTATGTGATTATTGTAATAGCAGTATTTATCTTTATAATGTATAAATTCCAGTTTATAAATTTTTGTCGAAATTCTCCGAAACTGTCTGCGACACCTTCGGATAATTTCTCTCTTGGGGAGGGAGGAGTTAAGGAACCCCAACCTACCAATATTAGCTTTGTCAGCCAATAAGTATTTATTAGACATATTATTTGCAAACATTCCATTGCTTGATCAGCATCCAGAATAATCTAGGACGTGCGTCATATCTGATCACGCCATGCATGTACTACGTTAGCAATAAAGTTAGTAAATAAGATCAATATTTTATTAGATGAGAAGAACTGTTTAGCTGTAACTCTGTCGGAATAAAGTTATTTTTTTAAATACTTCCGTTGTCGCTTACTTAATTCGTGCGACTGTTGCTATGAGTTGTCGAGACTCGCTAGATGGCGCTGCGTCTAGCCAAACGTTGAAACAATCGCTCTGTTATTAAATATCAGTTAAAAATACTATTTGTGCTTTTATGTGAGTAAAAATAAGTGAACTAATAAAACATCACCTAATACTTAAGTGACAGTGTTATCCATGGATTTCTTACATAAACTGTGAAGTTAATACAAATTATTCTGTGAACAATAAACTGTCCTTTAAAATAACAAATACGACCATAAAATCAACAATACCAATGAAAACAAACTAAAGATTGCAAAATGTATAATATTCTGTGACTTAATTCAATGAAAAAAGTGTGGGGGAAAAAATAACAACAAAGACCAAGTGAAAAAGTGACTCACACAGTGATTTGAATTTAAACTGTCACGCTGACCTGCCTATTCAAAATAAAAAACATCTGCTGCAATAGGTTGACAAATTTGGCAAGCCTTAGTAACGTTCAGTTGGCGTAATAGCTAACATCACTACTTTTGCAGTTAAACTAGCCTCACACGAGTGGCCGCGGGTTCAAACCTCAGTGACTACATCACTTTTCGTAAGTTCCAAAATTCATATTTGGAATTTATAAAGAGACTAGTGCAACAATTATTGCAAGATGGCAGCACTAGTAACATGTTATAAATGCAAAAAATTAGTAAACATAAAAAGCACTGCTTTGTGTTCTGCCTGTGATAACCGGTATGAATTGGATTGCGATGGTTATCCAGAACATACGTATCGCCTCAAAGACGCGGAATCCAGAAAAAAGTGGAGATGTAAGGTATGCATTAGAAGCAAAAAATACGCTAATACCGACTGTACACCCAATATTACCGTGAGGAAAAAAGTAACACCGATGGAAACACCCTCACCAACGGAACAACCACAAAGCACTAAGGATGTAGTACGTGATGATTCGTTTAAACGTCAATCTACGGTTCAAAATACTGCAGATTTACTTGATTCCCACGTATTGACTGAGTGCGAAACATCTACTGAATCGCATAGTACTCCCAACAAATTGTCAATGAGTGTTGACGGTACTGTGTCTGACTTAGTATCAGCCTCAGAAATGAAGGAGATAATTGCACAACTCTCATTAAAACTCGAAATTACCGAAAATGAACTAGGGAATATATTGTTGGAAAACACCGATCTACACAAGCAAATAAACAAGTTAACTTCAGAAAACAAAACATTAAAATCTTTATGCCAGTCGCCCTCCATATTTTCAAGTCCTGGTCCAAACACTAAGAAAAAGAGGCCAGCTCTGTCAACTCCATGCAACATACTTTCTACACCATCCTCTTTACCATCATCATCCAGAAAGTTGAAATCCAAACCCAATGACAATGTCAATGTGTCATCCCTGGAACAAGAAATCGTAACCTTACAGCAGCAATTAAAGGTTGCACAGCAGGAGATTGCAGCTCTCCAAGAACGCATTGCAATCATAATGCAAAGTAGTTGCAATGTCTGTGAACCTGCCGTAAGTCAAGAACAGAAGCAAGAGACTGTGGCCACCGCCAGCGCTCAGACATATGTTGCTATAGACGGGAATAATATCCCAGAAAGGAAGATATTTATCTTCGGTACTCAGCGTTGCGTCGGATTAGCAGCAGCCATCTCACACTCAAGGACTAATACGCAGTATGAAAAATACAGGCTCGTTGCTGAAACAAAGCCAAATGCGCCTAGCAACGAAATTATAGCAAACTGCAGAAATACTAAATTGACCACTGAAGACAAACTTGTAATATGCATAGGTGAAAATGACCATAACCCTAACCTTTTGTTGTCTCAATTGCAAATTGTTTTAAATACATTTATAAATAACACTATTATTGTGTTAAATGTCGTCAATAACATGCACCTCAATGTACGTAAGTTAAACTACTCTATAAAAAATGTTTGTAATAGTTATAAAAATTGTCACTTCGTAAATCAAACATCCACGGATCTATCCAGTATTTGTAAGTCGATAAATTATCTTATAGATTGTTGCGATTATAGTGATAAGTATTTAAATCCGAGCGAAATACGAAAAATAATAGCGAGTAACAAATCAAGTTCCAAAATAAACGTTCCTACTGATAAACCCAAAAAAGGGACAATCCCTTACTACTTTGGTCGTATTGAGTGTACAACGCCGTACGAACATAGTTCCTCTTTGCAACACAACTCAAAAGGTCCAATAGGGACTATACCTTATTACTTTCCTGTGTTAAACAAGCGTGACTCTTTTTTTCGTATCTCAAACTAATAAAACACACCAGTTTAGAATACTCCATCAAAATATAGCGAGTTTATTATCCAAACAAGAACTACTAGAAATTACAATTCAGGAGTTAAAAGAAGCGAATAATGATCCAGATGTTATATGTCTATCGGAAACCTTTGTAAAAAAAGGTTATGAAAATTATGTGAAAATCTGCAACTATCAGTTGGCTACCAACTACTGTAGAGATAAGCAAAGAGGTGGCACATGCATATTAGTGAAAATGGGTTTACTTTATAAAGAGCTGTCATTTGTGAAAAACTATGCAACTCAAAACACCTTTGAAGTTTGTGGCATAGAAATTATAAATAATAAATTAATAGTAATATGTGTTTATAGAACACCACAATCTGATCCTAATCTGTTTTTGACAAAATTACACAATCTTTTGCATGATTTGTCAAATAAATACAAGTCCAAAATAAATATAGTTGTGGCCGGTGATTTCAACATAAATACTCTTAAAAAAGGTAACATCACAAATGGATTGCAAGATTTAGCTAACAATCATAATTTAAAAATCCACATCAATGTACCTACTCGCAAATTGACTTGTATTGACCATATTTTAAGCAACATTGCCAACGCAACTGCCACTGTACTGCCCCTGTATCTGTCTGATCACGACACAGCACAAATGTTAAGCTTTCCAATCAAAAAGAAACCACAGAAATCAACAATATACTATATTTATAAAAGAGACTATAACGTCGACAACATCCGAAAATTTAAAGAATGTCTGGAAAATCTTTCTTGGTCCGATATATATCTCAAAACTGACACTAACTGTGCATTCAATGATTTTCATGAGCTATTGTGTCTGTTGTATGGTCTCTGTTTTCCTAAAGTAAGAGTTAAAATCAATAGTAATAAGGAAAACAAACAAAAGTGGATAAGCAAAGGTTTGAGACAAAGTTGTAAAACTAAACGGATGCTACGGTACGGATATTATAAAAATAAAAATTTAATTAATAAAACTAAATATAAAAACTACTCCAGTCTACTAAATAAATGCATTTATAATTCAAAAAAGAGTGCAAATATAAAATATATTCATAATCATGATAACAAGTGTAAAGCCACATGGAATGTCATTAAAACCGAAATAAACAGTAACACTCACAAAGACAACATAGAAAGTATTAAATTCAATGAAAAAATAACTACAGACCCTGTACAAATGGCTAATATATTTAATAACAATTATGTTAATTTAACGCATGTGCAAGGGGAAAGAAGTACAAATCAAAACCGCTTCAAAAGTACGAGTGTCAACTCTATGTTTCTTAGACCAATGGAAGCTAACGAGGTAAGACAGGAAATAATGTCTCTGTCCAACACTAGGTCGGAGGGCTATGATGAGATCAATACAAAAATCGTCAAAGCCTGTTGCAACGAACTGACTGGTATTCTGACGCATTTAATAAACATGTCATTTTCACAAGGCACCTTTCCTGAAAAATTAAAACTATCTTTAATAAAGCCCTTATTCAAGAAGGGAGATAAATGTGACATCAACAATTACCGACCTATAACTCTTATACCCATATTGTCTAAAATTTTTGAAAAATGTATGCTAAAAAGGTTAACTGACTTTTGCAATAAATTTCATATTATAAGTGACCAGCAGTTTGGATTCCAAAAGAACAAGTCCACATCGTTAGCTATTTTTTCCCTCATGCAAGCTATACTTTCAAATATAAATAATAATTATATAACTACAGGCCTCTTTTTTGATCTATCGAAAGCCTTCGATCTGGTGTCTCATAACATATTGCTACAAAAATTGGAAGCTGTTGGTATTAGAGGACCGGCACTTCAGTGGCTGTCGTCCTATTTAAGCAATAGAAAACAATGTGTTATTATCAATAAAAAAAATGAAAATAATGTAATAATATCCTATTCATCGGAATATAAACATAATAAATATGGCGTTCCACAGGGAAGTGTGCTAGGCCCAATATTATTCCTCATTTATATAAATGACATCATAAAAATAACTAACCATAAATGCGTATTATTTGCTGACGATATTTCTATTATAGTGACATCTAATAAAAAACTAAATACCATTTCAGAACATGAACTTGACATTAATAATACAATTGACAAATTATTGCATTGGCTTGACATTAACCATTTGATGATAAATTTGGATAAATCCGTTTACATCCAATTTAATCGATCAAATAATTCCAAAAATGACATTAAACTCAATATTAATAAAATCAATGAAGTAACCCGTACCAGATTTTTAGGTGTAATAATAGATAAAGACATAAACTGGAAAGAGCACATAGACAATGTTAGCACTAAAATTAATAAATTTGTTTATGCATTAAAAAAAGTAAAAAATATAACTAATATTAAAACTGCTGTAATGTCATACCACGCATACGTCGAATCGTTGTTACGTTATGGACTAATAATGTGGGGTAACAGCACTGACTTCCAAAGAGCATTCATCGCTCAAAAAAAGTGCATGAGAGCAATTTGTGGACTTAAGCCCGACGACTCATGTCGACCAATATTTAAAAAACTTGGTTTGTTACCGTTACCGTCGCTTTACATTTACGAAATATGTGTTTTTGTTATGAAAAATAAGCAACTATTTAAGACTGCAAATGATGTAAATCTTCGGAATCGACGAGATCCATATAAACTAGTGTTAAATGATTTGCCTAGACTGTCTAAATACAATAGTAACTGCTTGGCAATGTGTGTGAGCATTTATAATAAAATACCAAGGCATTTCAAAGCTTTAAACACAAAATTATTTACAATAAAATTTCATAAGTGGTTAATCGAGTGTAGTTTTTATAGTTTAAAAGAATTTATAGATAAAAAATGTTGATGTTTTAAAAAAAAAAACGGTTGTTGTTGCTTAACTTGTTTTTTTAAATTTTGCATGCTATGTTTTATCCTAGCTAAACATGCTTGTGCCTCAATTTGTATATAACACCCTTGTATACCATGTTTTACGCAAATAAATATTCTATTCTATTCTATTCTATTCTATGAAAATAGTGGCAGGCGCACGCCAACTTTCTATGGCACTTTTGTTGTCAACCAGATGACCGGCCCGTATTGACGGGCCGAGGTGTGGCCACTGCGGTCGGGGGGCTTCGTCCCGATACCGCCTGCCGCGACCCCTTGCGGGGGCGCAGCGACATCTACCGGAGTCCGCTCAGTCGGTCGCACTCGGACCGCCGTACAGTACGGACCGCTCTGTGACGTCATTACGCTGCCCGTTGAATAAACGAAGTTTATAAAGACAAGTGTAACTGAAGATTTCCTTGAGAGACCGAAAATGAGTGATCATCATGAAAACAAAAAAAACACTATGGAGATTCTTTCTCCGTCATACTATAATTATATATAAAAAAATTAAAAATATATAAATAGTAGCCCACCGATATCGGGAACAGGGTCCAAGCTACCGGTGGTCAGGGCTCCAGAGAAAGGAACCTCCTGACAATGCGAGCCGTGTCCAGAAGTACCGCTTTCTGAATCAAGCCCTTGATCCAGCTGCCCACCGAGAGCCTCCTAAGTTGTTGGTCGAGGCTCGTGGCAATTAAGCCATT
Organism: Lacanobia oleracea; assembly: GCA_950371165.1. NCBI lineage: Eukaryota > Metazoa > Arthropoda > Insecta > Lepidoptera > Noctuidae > Lacanobia > Lacanobia oleracea. Next base: position 29,455,647 of record OX493388.1, on the reverse strand, counting down.
GGCCGACACGACTATCGGTACAATGATTGCGGAGTCCACTTCCCACATGTCGACAACCTCGCGAGCCAAGTCAATATACTTGATTTGTTAGTCTTTCTCACCTTTACGAGGTTCTCGTCATGCGGGACGGTTATGTCTACAATCATTGCACGCCTCACAATTCGGACCACCACCACTATATCAGGCTTATTGGCAACAATAGTCCTGTCAGTGATGATGGACCGATCCCAGTACAATGTGAAATTGCCATTATCGAGAACTGTGTCGGGCGCTTACCTATAGTATGGCACCTCCGACTCCACAAGAGAGTATTTCAAAGCAAGTTGCTGATGGATAATCCTGGCTACAAGGTTGTGCCTATGCAAGTATTCTCCGTTAGCTAGACGAGAACAACTAGAGATAATGTGGCGAATTGATTCTCCTGGACGGTGACATGCCCGACATATGTCGACCATGCCGTCTTTCACAATAAATCTCCGGTAGTTATTCGTAATGACAACTTCGTCCATAATTGCACAAACACAACCTTCGGTTTCTCCAAAAAGATCACCGAAACGCAGCCAGGCTACGGACGCTAGTTGGTCTACGTCGGGCCCATGTAGGACGGAAAAAGCGTCCGTGAAGCTCCTTACTCTGCCATACCGCCCTGCGATCGTTAGTGTCAAGCACTGCAGGTTTGCGCCAGTTCTCATTTGCCAAGGAGAGCGGGGTGAGTCCTTGTTCTTGTCCTTGTCCACCGCCACTACATCTCGATGCATACCCACGTCGACAGCTAGGAAATATTCCTTAAGACTGCATATTTCGCGATTGTGGAGAGTCTTAGCATTTAAAAAGCCTCGACCTCCACACTTGTGTGGTATCCCACACAAGTGTGGAGGTCGAGGCTTTTTACTAGCTTGACTTTTTGTAGACTGTATATCTACAGTCTCACTACCGACGATCGTGGGTGATGCATTCGATAAGCATTAAGCAGTGTGCGGACCCGCCTATCCAGGGCGTTAAGTTCCGTTTGAGTCCATTTGAGTACGCCGAAAGAACCGGCATGACCCAACCGTTGATGGCGCGCACCTTGTTTCCGCCTGATAGAAGGCTATTAAATACCTTCTTGAGGCGGCCAAAGAAGCGCGCCTTCAACGATAGCTTCATGTCAGTAACATTGATACCTAACGCTTCCGACATACCCAAATACTTGTAAGTTTCAGTTGGAGAGAGGGATCTCAGGTTTATGGAATCCAAGAGTTGAGTTCCCACGGATTCCATAATGTCTCCACGCTTTACATGCATGACCGCACATTTGTCCACACCAAACTCCATCCTGATGGCGTTACTGAATGTTTCAGTTACTTTCAGTAGCTCCATCAGTTGCAGATTAGTGGGGGCAAAGAGTTTCAGATCATCCATGTAAAGGAGGTGAGATATAACCTGACCACCTCTCTTCAACCGATAGCCTAGCCCTGAATTCTCTAGCAGTGTGCTAAGAGGATTCAAGGCTAAACCAAACCAAAGTGGACTCAAACTATCGCTCGATCCTTATCGGTTCGCTTTTCCTCTGGGTATTTCGACATCCTGGATAGCGAAGGACTGTTCTCCATTGCCCCATACACGACATCAGGAAGGTGCGTAGCGTTGCATCAACTTTATACAATTTTTCTAGTTGACGGGCTACAAAAACTAGGATTGCATCTGGATCAACTGATGTGAAAACATTCACGATATCAGCTGGATCCCTTTCGCACCAGTGTTTGTTCGTCGATCACAGATATTTTATTCTGTATATAGGACAACATTTCGTCAATGACGAGGTTACACTCGTTACATTTTAACACGTTCGACATATTTGTCAGAACACAATAATGCAAGCGAATATAAGTTCGCGTTCGCACCTGACGGTTGCGCCCGAGCGACTGAACCGAACAATGGCTTTGTCTAAAAAGTAATCCAATGAAGTGGAAATTCAGCAAATAAAATGTTCCACGTGGGGATTCAACTTTCATTTAATGCGAAGTTAAGAAGGTACCTACCCTGCAAGAGGTACCTGGATGTCTACCATTTAGTTATGACCGTACCTAACCCCTAACACCAGATTTGACTAATTATAATGGTACCTAATGGTAGTGTAGTGTGATAAAAAAAAAATTACAATATTGTTTTGAAAATCAGGTTTACAGTAAATTGTGCCATTTAGATGAACCTGCAAACACAACTTCATCCTAGTAGTGAGGCCATACTCCGCTTATTTTCGTACCACTATCATCATTGTTACTATCGCTTTCGGTTTCAGTGTCACTTACCACTTCTATAATAAAAGGTTTATCTAAATACAAATCATGTTTTAAGTATTCTCCTTCTAACCTGCGAACGTGTTTACAATGCTGTGCCCACTCATGAACTGTAATAGTGTCAAAAGCTTCTCTAACTAGGCGGGGAATTTCAGCATTTTTGTGCTCAATATTTACATCGGCAACTTTTCTTTTCACTGTGCTCCATATGAGTTCAATAGGATTGAGATCACAGTGATTCTTAGTTTGGTCTTCGTCATTATTATTATGAGTTCTCTTTATCAGAAAGATAATTATAAATCATCATATTTATTAGTTTATTATTTTACTAATATATGTGTATTTTACTGGTAATATATATTTCATTAATTCATTTACTTGTATTATATATGTTATTTCTTTGTATATTTATTTTTTCCGAAAAATATTCTATTTTATATTTTATTTATTTGCTGTACACCTACCACAGTGTGTTTCTTTTTAACCCAAAGGTTGGCTGGTAGAGAATGCCTTGTTGCATTAAGTCCGCCTATGTACCACTATTGTACATGTAGTTTAAATAAATAAATAAATAAGGTGGTAAATATAAGCATTTGTGTCTATTGTCTTCTAAAATTTCAATCTCATATACAGGTTAAGGCTTGTTTCGAGAGAGTTGAGTCCTGAACTACTGTGTTCTTAGGCATAACTTGAGATGCTAAGCTTCAGTGGGGACCACATATATTATAGACAAATTATCGAAAAAAAATAGCTCTACTGCATACGCTATCAGAAAAATTAGAAACAGCTCGTTTAGTTTACTTTAGTTATTTCCACAGTGTCATGTCGTATGGTATTCTATTATATTATTTATTTATTCATTATTATTATAACACCCTTACAGACACATCCAAGGCGATGTTATAACATAGGTACACGTAACATAATAATATAAAACAATACATCAAACGTCACAAAAACATTATTATGAGGGAATGCCGCCGATATCCAGACTATTTTCGTTCTGCAGAAAAGAGCTATTCGTTCAATTTATAAATTAAGTCCCAGATACTCCCTCAGAGAAAAAATTAAAGGTCTAAATATAATGACTGTCCCTTGTCAGTTTATTTATGAAAATATTTTGTATGCCCATAAAAATATAAAAATGTTTAAAAAATACAGTGATATACATTATGTTAATAAGTACTAGGAATAAACACAAATTTGTTGTTCCTGTAACCAGGCTTAAAAAAATAGGGGGCTCTTTTAGATGCCAATGTATACGCTTTTATAATAAACTTTCAAGTCACATTCAAGACCTAAGCATCAATAAATTCAAAGCATTTGTAAAGCGTAAACTTTGCAAATAGGTTTATTAAAGTTAGAAGGGTTTATAGGTGGGGTGCGCCTACCCCAGCTTGGTCCATTTGAATCTCAAAAGCTAGGGCACCTAGCGAAGACCTGTTTTCTCTCTCTTTAGTCGCTAATTAGTCGCGAATTTTTGTCAAGTCACAGGTTTATTTTGGTCTTAGTTTAAAATGAGTTCAATTTTTAAGATAGGCATTGTTCAAGAGCTAGACTCTTCGAACAAATTGCCAAGAAAAAATATTTCTATTGATATGTGAATTGTACTTTTAGGAATTGTCAGACAGATACATTCTCAATCCTTCGATCTAGCTCTTGGACTGTATCTGTACTGGGTCGACGCACTGTCGTTTGCATTTTAATTGTTTATGTTTCAATTTATCCATTTCTTCTACAAAAAGCCAATCGATAAAAATATTGCACACAGAAATGTCCATTTTAAGAGCACAGTAGGTAGTACTAAAAGAGTAGGGGAGAAGGGGGAAATTGGAGCCTACGAAGGAAAAAGTTCAATAAAAGTCAAATTTATGGATACTTAAGAACTTTTTATTAAAAAACTAAATCCTTACTCATTTGACTATCATTTAATAATAGCGTTAACGTTACATTATTAGGCGTTTGGCCACAGATAAACTTTAAAGAAAAAAACAGAATCGCTTTCATTACCCGACTTTGCGGGAAATGAGAGCCTATAAATTCCCATATGTGTAATGGGAGCTACTTAATTATTAAATCAGCCTCAAAAATTTCGTTTTCAGACTAAAATCAGACTAGAACATATAAATTATAATATAGGTAAATGTAACCTTATAACAATTATCTTTAAGGATCCAAGCAAAAACTGCAAATATAATCAGAGCCTAATAAGCTCCGATTACCCGACTACCACCATGTTGAAATTAAATAAAACGATATACTGAATCTAACTTGTAACGAAATTATACGCAGAGATACTCAAAATTGATAACATTAGCTATAAAATAAAACAGGTTTGATTATAATAAACGTATAACTTTGTACATACCTGGCCGATGAAATTTCGTATTTCTTATAAGGGCGGACCGAAAAATCAACAAGCGTCCGTCGTCACACAACACATGGCACTGGCGAGTCTAGCGCCGCAGAGAAACACGATCGCAGCGGGCCGAAGGCGTCCGAGTAACAAACGAGTGAATACGAGCTATAGGTTTGTCTCTAGTCACACCGCTCCCATTACCCTCTGGCTCCCATTACCCTCTGTACCCCTAAAGACCATGACTACCTTCAAAGTCGATTTTCTCGAAAACTACGAGGATATCAATTTTTTTGTTACTCGGGTACCTACAGAAAGTACCAATTAGAGTAAAGTAGTGTACCACACATATACAGTACTAATTATTTAACAAATTTGGAAGCGATTGGCGTCGGTGGTCCTGCGGTAGTCACAGACATCTTACCGTCTTCGCCGCGTATTCAGCGCCTTTCATAGAAGCAAAGCTGTATAAGAATAAATGTGAGTAGTCCCTTACTCGAGGCCTCACAACGTCTACGTCCGTCATGCTTGCTTGTCTGGAACACATACACTTGCAAGCGTATAAATGGCATCGAAGCGTTTGTAAACGTACCATTATAAAATTAATTAACGCCATTATGCTGCTATTATCATTATCATTATCATGGGTGCTCCTAGCGGAGCTCCACATCGGTGTCAATGCGGTGAAGCAGTCGACCGCCTCGGACACCATGGCCTGTCCTGCAGTAGGAGCGCTGGTCGGTTAGCACGGCACGCCAGCATTAATGAAATTATCCGTCGGGCCCTTGTCACCGCTGGGGTGCCAGCTGTTTTAGAACCCAACGGCTTGGCACGCGACGATGGGAAAAGGCCAGATGGGATGACCATAATGCCTTGGAAGGTGGGTAGGCCTTTGGTGTGGGATGCAACATGTGTCGACACCCTTGCGCCATCCCATCTTCTTAGCACGGCGGGCTGTGCTGGGGCGGCTGCTGCAGGTGCAGAAAACCTCAAACGGCGCAAATATAACAACTTAATTGGAAGTTACATATTTGAGCCGTTTGGCGTTGAAACACTAGGCCCATTGGGTCCGAGTGCGCATCGAGTCTTTCGGGACATTAACAAACAACTTGTCGACTGTTCACGTGACCAGAGGGCTGGGCTTTTTTTCGGCCAAAGAATCAGCATTGCGATTCAACGCGGCAATGGTGCCAGTGTTCTGGGAACTTTTGCCATTGACAGCGATGTGGATTATTTTTTTGATGCCCAATGATTAATTTTGTTTTTATACGCGTTTGTACATAATTTCGTGTTAATTAGAGTATGATAATTAAGTATTTGTTAATTTATTTAGATTATGTTCCCTTCTAATAAAAAGATTGGATTTCTTCATTGGAGATAAAGTTGAAACGCCATTATTAAATTAATTAATTAATTATTATTTTTTTGGTTTACACGCTTGCCGTGGCTTGGCAAGGTCCACAAATGCAAGCGTGTGCACGAACGGGATGTTTGGCTTGGCTTGCGTGAGCTTGTGTGAGCTTGCCGCCGATCCGGACTAGTGTCGGTTTTTGAACACAAATCTAAGGCAATTTGCGGCAAGCGTGTGGGCACGCATTTACACGTTGGCACGTGTTTAGTTTCGGTCACAAACTCGCACCGAACGGACGTTTTTAGTGTTATCTACGATCATCTAATACCTTTAAACGAGTAATAATTGTATACAGAGTTGATACGACAGAGGGGCATTAAATTAAACTACGTATACTATAAGTGTTCAGTTCATAAATGAGAAAATATTTTTTTCAAACAAACTAAATAGCTTGCAGATCCGAATAAAACGCAACCACCCTTTGTAAAAAAATGACACTGACCTTAGATACCGCTAGGTAACAAAGCGGCAACGTCGCGCGCGCGCCGGAGCGCGGTATGCGGTATCTCGTGTGCTCGGCGGGGGCCGGGCCGGGATGGCCGCCGGCGACTTAGGCCTCCGCTCGCACTGGCTTTTATGTTAGGTAACGTTTCAAAGTACGCGCACAAAAACAAACACACTAAATTTTTAAATTTTCGATGTGTCCTCCATTCACATTGATGTACAAATTATACCGACGGAGAATATTGTTATTTATTTTTCTAATTAGATCACTGTCCGTCGCTAAGCACTTTAATTTGTGAAATGCTAAAATAATCCTATTTTTTAACTCATCAATTGTATTTACCTCTGAGGCATACACTTCACCCTTAATGTAACCCCACAAAAAGAAATCCATGGGAGTGAGGTCCGGAGATACTAATACTAAATAATAATAATCCCAAGTTACGTGTCCTATCACCATAAAAAACAGTCAATCACAAAAAAAAACACTAATACTAAATAATAATAATCCCAAGTTACGTGTCCTCTCACATTAACAAAATAAAATTACAATTGTTTGCGTGCGAATTCCACAAACCGTACGTTCCGAAAAACAAGCGTCGGCGCACTGAGGGACTTACCGATCGCAAAAAACAAGGATGCAACAAACTGACCTATCTCTATTTCTTTCGCTCGCTTTATGTTAGTCGCTTTCGTAGTGAAAGTGCAAGTGTGTGTGTATTGATTGCTTCCTTGTTTGCATTGCCAATTTTTAGTGAATGTCCTTCGACATGCGTCAGAGCGACAACAACGCATCGTAGATTTATCGTTGTAAGGTGCATGACCTGTGCTTAGACGATAATCAGCCGTTAGAAAAGATACATCGTGTTCAAACCGTGCAAAAACTTTAAAAATCATTTGCGACTAAACTACTGCTCCTAATTAATTTATTTTTGGTACAGAGCTTGAAAATGGTACCTAGTATAGGCAGTTTAAAGGAAAGCCCCTCTGTCGTATCAACGTTGTATATGGAATCTCGGAAACGGCTCCATCGATTTTCATGAAATTTAGCATGCAGGGATTTCGGGAGCTATAAATCGATTTAGCTAGCTAGGTTCAATTTTTTGGGTTCCGAGCAAAAAATGGTCTGTCTGTCAGTAAAAAATAGTTTTTTTTTAACAATACTGTGTGACATATCAAATGAAAGGGCTTTCTGTGAGGTTTTAATTATTTTTTTCATAATTTTAAAATAAATGGTTTTGAAATTATTCAAGAAAATAGACGAAAAATGACCATTCTCCCCGAATTGACTGGCCTGTTGGTCTAGTGGTTAGTGACCCTGACTGCTATGCCAGAGGTTGTGGGTTCGATTCCCACCCAGGACAAATGTTTGTGTGATGAGCATGATCATTTGTTCTGTGTCTGGGTGTAGTTTATCTATAATATGTATGTATTTAGAAATATATAAGTATGTTTATCAGTTGTCTAGTACCCATAACACAAGCTCTGCTTAGCTTGGGACTAGATGGCGTTGTGTGATAGTTGTGTGGAATATTATATTATTATTATTATTATTAATTATCTTTGAATCTACTGAGCTTAAAATTTTGAAAAAATTAGAGATAGATCTTTACCTATAGATTACAGGAAAGCCTATAAGAAGTCTATAGTGTTAAAATAATATATTAAGAAAAATGAAATTCATTCGGAACCGGCACACGAGTCCGACTCGCACTTGGTCAGTTTTAGAAAACGTCGTAATGTACTGAGTAGTACTTGATCTTACGACGAGATTATGACCTTACTCGAGGCGTCACACCTTTTACGTCTACGTCTGTCATGCTTGCCTGTCCGGAACACACTGACGCACTCGCAAGCGTGTAAATGGCATTGTAATTGTGGACGCTTGCCAAACCATGGCAAGCGTCAGACCTCCATGTGTCAGACAAAGACGTAATGCCAATGTCAAAATGACGTTAGTTGTCATCATTCCGAGATTCGGAATGTCATTCATTCTTCAGCTGCACTGTATGTTTGTCAGAAAACAATATACTGAAACCGATGGTATCAGGACCTAACAATATTTTTGTTCTAATTTAGAATCGTTTGTTGCTAACATAGAGTATATTCCGTGATTATTCCTGGCAGCCTGTAATGTTTTGCACATACATTACATAAGTTTGTGGCATCATTACTATTATTAGTGATTACAAAATGGATAATATAAGATCATGGACGGCGGAGGACGAAGCAATCATTGCAACAAATACGGACGCTACTGAATGTAAGCGATGCGCTGTCGAGCTCGGCTACTGGAAGGATGACTACATCTCTTACTTTGCAAGACACGCCGACCGCAAGGCGCCCGAGATTAACCGCGGCTACTACGCGCGAGTTAGGGCAATGGAAATATTTATTCATCAGTTCTTAGAGGTTAGCGGCATCATCATAATTCGTACTAGAATTCAAATACGCAGAGCTTTATCATCGATACTATAATGCTACTCACTATTACTTGATTGTTTTCGTATCTATCACTAGTAGTCGAGTCTGTAGTAGTGGAGGATCTGATCTGGGAAAGTGATTGCAATGTACTTAGTTACAAGCATTTCCCTTTAGTGCCATTGCTCAGTAAGCACTTGCCATGAAATGGCTGCTTACCCGTTGCTAGGAAATAACATTAAAAAAATATTGTATTGTACTCCACACCTAAGATGACATGTTGACCACTTTGTGAGTACATTTACTAATGATGTAGGTTTAATAATATCAATTTTTCCCAGCGCTGCGGCACCAAATGCCAGATTATAAACTTGGGCTGTGGTTTCGACACATTGTATTGGCGCCTCAAGGATACCACACAGGCTGTTGGCAACTTTATAGAATTGGATTTCCCAGCAGTCACTTCAAAAAAATGTCACATAATCAAGCGGAATAAACAACTTCTTGAAAAAATATCAAATGAAGGTATGAGGTCTTTATTCTTCTGTGTATATATATTTTTTTTTATCTTGTTTTATGATCCAATCTGTCCATTTATTGACATTCAGCATCTTTTGTGTTAAGTTATTGCTTTAGTCATGCTTGGTATGCGCCCAGCGGTGCATCCACTTTCTGGTCTATCATATGTCAGCTGTCATAGTATCAGGTCTTGTGGGGTTTGTCTTTTAAGCCTCCTGAATGTCTTTGTTTTCATCAAGTTTGATGCCAGTTTATTGGGATGAGCAGTAATCCTATTCTTGTAGGCACTAACTGCTTGTGTAATTTGTTCTTTAACTTTTGGTATTCTTAAGTCCCGATGTTAGTTATCATTGGTCATATACCAAGGTGCATTAGTTATAATCTTTAGCATTTTTGATTGGAACCTTTGTAGTATGTCAATGTTTGAATTGGATGCTGTGCCTCACAGCTGTATTCCATAAATGTCCCGATGGGCATGATGATACACTTATAAATTCTGAGCTTATTTTCCAGGGACATCTTGGATTTTTTTGATAGTAACCAATAGTGTTTTCTGAGTTGTAGGCTTAATGCTTTTCGCTTCGTGAATATATGTTTTCGCCAGGTTAGTCGCCGGTCTAAGTACATTCCAGCTTCTTCCGCTTGGGGAATGACAATGTTTTTTAATTGTACAGGTGGACATGTATCTCTTTTTGTTGTGAACGTCACATGTACAGATTTAGGCCCGTATTACAGAACTACAATCAAGACTCAAGCATTACTTAAAACTAGTCTCAGTTGGAGTTTTAATTTTAGAACTTGACTTGAGCAGAGAAACTAAAATCAATATTCACCTGAGCAATGTCACTTTAAAATTTCATTTTTTTTGCGTATTACAGAACAGTGCTTGAGGCTTGACAGCTCTACTCAATGTGTCCTTATTTTAAAAGCACAATCAGCTCAGAATCACTGCTTGAGGCGAGATTTGATCTTTGTTTTCGCAAGTGTAGTCGAGACCCCGCTTGAGCATAGATTCTCATGAAAATTGTTGTCGATTTGGAGTAAATCGAGTACCTACCTAATCAAAACGGATATATTTGCAGAAATAGATTATTATATTTTTTTAATAGTGAGACAAATCGAACTTAAATGTTCCTCTGAGATATGCAGGACCCTTATAATTGTGAAAACCTTAAGAAGAAGTACAGGTTTTATTAACGTCCGGCAACAGTTAAAATCCCTTGTTTGTATTATTTGTAAAGTTTCATGACCGTACCTATTTTTCTCTTTGTAAACCACGCCGAAAACAGTTTGTAGTTTTATGAATAAACAACCGTAGCGAGTACCGTTCTACCCCCACCGACCGGGGTGAAACTGACGCCAAAAGACCCTTATAAAAGGGGCCCGCGGGCCAAAACAAATCAGTTCAACTCCATACGAGTTCCTCACCATACATCAGCGCCTTCAGTGTCTTCATAGAGTCCTATCTATCCACCACGAGACAGAGAGCTTGGCTCAGCAGGGACCGTACTCGCTACCATTTACAGTGGAAAAGTATTTTCATTTAAGTACATCCCACGTGGTAGCACCTTCTCACAGTGGCAGTGTCTTGTCGCATTTCAACCCTCCAATCCAGCAACTTGTACGACCCATCGTGCAAATTGGTCCTTCGAGCCGGATCTGAGGAGTAGAAGCAAGATGCCGGTCACGCTTTCCACCGGAAGAAGAATACACTTAGCATCGACAACCACAACCAAAATCAATATAGCGACTTACGCTACAGCAGCAGTGACGTCTACTGAAGAAATTGTGACTACATCGGAAGCGCCGACAAGACGTCAACAACAAGATGTCACATTGGCAAATGACCGCCGAAGCAAGCAAGTGTCCAGTACGTCCAGCAAAAGCAAGAAATATCGCCTAGCGAAGCTAAGGGAAGAATTGGCCACCGAACGTCTCGCTCAAATAGAAGCACAATCCAAGGCTAAGGTCGAATTAGCCGCAAGCAAGAAATATCGTCTAGCGAAGCTAAGGGAAGAATTGGCCACCGAACGTCTCGCTCAAATAGAAGCACAATCCAAGGCTAAGGTCGAATTAGCCGCTACTCGTCTCGCTAACCTAAAAGCGGAATTCAGCAATAGAGAGAAACTCGCTTTAGTCATCACTGAAGCTACGAATGAAGATAGAGTACAGAACTGGCTGCAGTCTAGTCAACTGCTCGCCATAGATGATCAGCCACACAAAACGCAAGAGGTCCGACTTGATCCGAAGTCCCGGTGTGAACCTATAGTTCCAATGACCACAGCCGTGTCATGGGAAATCCCGGCGACTACACCGGCGGGAGTAAACTCAGTGCCTCCGCCACCTCCGCGCCTCTTGCCAGCTCGTCACAGCGCCAACATTATGCGACTCATCGCACAGATCGCGATCGCCAGCGCCGCCTGCTAGGAACCTCGTCACAGTGCCAACATTGTGCGACTCATCGCACAGATTGCGATCGCCTGCTCCGAACATAGTGCCTGCGGAGTCTGCACATAACGTCATGCCTGCGCAACCTGCTCCGATCATCGTGCCTGCGCTGCCTGCCTGCTAAGAACGTCGCACCTGCACAGCCTACTCCGATCGTCGCATCAGCGCGGTCTACATCGAACATCGCACCAGCGCAGTCTGCTCCACATAAAGTAGCTGTGCAGCCTGCCATGAACATAGTGTCTGCGCAGCCTGCGCCTAGCGTCGTGCCCACGCAGCTTACTCCAAACATCGTGCCAACGCAGACACCTGAGGACATAGCTCCAAGCGTCATGCCAGTGCAGCTTGCACCTAACGTCGCGCCAGTGCAGTTTGCAACAAACGTCGTGCCAGCGCAGCCTGCTCCTAGCATCGTGCCCACGCAGCCTACTTCCAACGTATCAGCGCAGACACCTGAGGGCATCGCGCTAGCGCAGCCAGCTTCAAACATAATGCCTGCGCAGCCTGCTCCGATTATAAGACCAGCGCAGCCTGCTCCGAGTAAAGTGCCTGCTCAACCAACTGAGAACATTTTGCCTCCGCAGACTGCCACGAACATAGTGCCTGCGCAGCCTGCGCCTAGCGTCGTGCCCACGCAGCTTATTCCGAACATCGTGCCAGCGCAGACACCTGAGGATATCGCGCAACCAACTGAGAACATTGTGCCTGCGAAAGTTGTGCCTGCGCAGCCTGCTCCGAGAATATTGACTACGCAGCCTAGTTAGCTAGCTAACGTTCGGAACGTTGCGCCAGCGCAGCCCGCTCCGAAGATGGTACCTTCGCGGCCCACTACGAACATAGTAGTGCCCGCGCCGCCTACTCCGAACATCGCGCTAGCACAGCCAGCTTCAAACATAGTGCCTGCGCAGCCTGCTCCGATCATAGGACCAGCGCAGCCTGCTCCGATCATAGGACCAGCGCAGCCTGCTCCGAGTAAAGTGCCTGTTCAACCAACTGAGAACATTGTGCCTCTGCAGCCTGCACCGAACATTGTGCCTGCGAAACCTGCCCCAAGTATAGCGCCTGCGCAGCCCGCTCCGAGAATAGTGACCACGCAGCTTAGTCCGAACGTTGCGCCAGTGCAGCCCAGTCCGAACATAGTAGTGCCCGCGCCGCCTACTCCGAACGTCGTGCCCGCGCCGCCTACTCCGAATGTCGTACCCGCGCAGCCTACTCCGAACGTTGTGCCTGCAGAGCCACCTGACGACGTCGTGCCTGCGAAGGCTGCCACAAACATACTGTCTGCGCAGCTTGCTCCTGACGTTGTGCCTGCGCGGCTACATGAGGACGTCGTGCCTGCGCGGCTACCTGAGGACGTCGTGCCTGCGCAGCCACCTGAGGACGTCGTGCCTGCGCAGCCACCTGAGGACGTCGTACCTGCGCAGCCACCTGAGGACGTCGTACCTGTGCCTTACGCTCGTGTCACGGTCGACAGCGACGATCCTGCACCGTTTTTAATAATTGCGCCGCCAGCGTTACTGAGTTGGACGACGCACGGCGGGAGAAATGTGCAGGACAGCCGCATTATAGTCTTAGGTTTCTAGTTAAGAGATAGGTACGTGTTATTTTTTAAGTAATTAGAATACCGTTAGTCGACAACATATTTTTAGAAAGTAGCCAGATGTGAGGGACAGTTCGACGCTTTATAAAACGTTTGGGTCTTATTGTAGTTTTAAGTTATTACCTATAGTTCCCCCTGATCCCTTGTTTTGTGAGTTTTAGGCCTGCCCATTAACAAAATGGTGTATTTGTCTCTAATATTTATTAACGTCCGGCAACAGTTAAAATCCCTCGTTTGTATTATTTTGTTAAAGTTATGTGACCGTACCTATTTTTCTCTTTGTAAACCACGCCGAAAACAGTTTGTAGTTTTAAGAATAAACAACCGTAGCGAGTACCGTACCCCCACCGACCGGGGTGAAACTGACGCCAAAAGACCCTTATAAAAGGGGCCCGCGGGCCAAAACAAATCAGTTCAACTCCATACGAGTTCCTCACCATACATCAGCGCCTTCAGTGTCTTCATAGAGTCCTATCTATCCACCACGAGACAGAAAGCTTGGCTCAGCAGGGACCGTACTCGCTACCATTTACAGTGGAAAAGTATTTTCATTTAAGTACATCCCACGTGGTAGCACCTTCTCACAGTGGCAGTGTCTTGTCGCATTTCAACCCTCCAATCCAGCAACTTGTACGACCCATCGTGCAAAGCTATTATAATTATTTGGGCTACTAACCATTGAGAGGGTATGTAGCCCTTCAAAAGCATTGCATTGTATAAAGCGGTGAGGAAAGTAATGCCTGCTTCAGGAAGTTCCTTCAATATTTTTGCTGTAATTAAATCATATCCGGGTGCCTTGTGTTCATTTAGTTCTTTGATAGCAGTTCTTACTTCATTTTTCGTAACTTTTTCCAGAGGCAAGTCGAGTTGGTTATGTTTGCTGTAAATATGATGTTATTTCACTATGCAATGTTTGTGATCCTTGAGCATCGTTGGGTGTAAATACTTTACCTAGATTTTCGGCAAAGATTTGTGCTTTTTCGAAGTCACTTTTGGCCCATGTGTTATCGCATTTGCGTATCGGTGCTTGGCTTGCTACAGGTCTTTTAAGCTTTTTTGTTGCTCGCTAGAGAGAATAATTCGAACTTGCTGTTGCATCGAGCTTTTTGTTATATTCCTCCATGTCTCGATTTTGATCTTCACTGAGTGCTAATTTAAGACGAGCTGTGACATAGTTAAGATGTTTCTTGTCAGCAGGGTATCTCGTCGTTTGCCAGCGTTTTCTTGCTTTGCGCTTCTCTTCCAGTAAATCTCTGACTGTTTGAGACATAGATATAAGAAACAAGGAGATATGCCCTTTAGACGAAAATATATCGGAACCCTGTGTCCCCAATTAATCCCTTCCACAAGTAAACTACTACACATGTACGTCTGTAAAAGCAATAGATACGCAGTCGCGCACACACCCGCATATCTTAAATCAGAGTGTACTACACAATCAATTATAAACCTTATCCCATCAAACACAGTGTGTATTTACCGTTCACCGTACAACCCACGCACACTAAAACAACGGGCGCTATCGTTGTGCTGTGCAAAAGCAATTTATTTCTCATATACGCTAGTGATTGACTAAACCGGAAAGTTATCGAATCTTCAATTTTATTATTGTAGAAACATTTTTTTGGGGTCACGAAAACAAAATAAAAAAAACAGCATGTACAGAAAATAATAGAATAAAAATAAACAAATGTAGCTAAAAAAATATCTTCTTTATTATCTGTAATTATCTATACTAATACATAAAGCTGAAGAGTTTGTTTGCTTTAACGCGCTAATCTCAGAAACTACTGGTCCGATTTGAAAAAATCTTTCAGTGTCAGATAGGTTATTTATCGAGAAAGGCTATAGGCTATACAATATCATCAGTTCATCACGCTCGGACCAATAGTAGCGGAGCGCAGACAAAGTTGCGCGGGTCAACTAGTAACAAAATAAAACAGCATCGCTTTTTCCGTTTGTAGGCTTATATCTTTTAAACTACTCAACGGATTTACATGCGGTTTTCGTAAGTGAACCGAACATACAGTACTACTTTTGTTGGAAACCAATTAGGTGGCCAGCTTGTGGCATCAATCCATTCCTTTTTTAAATTCGCATCTTTAGGGAAGCTGAAAAGGTAAAAACAACTTATTTATCATTTACATCTATCCTAAACTACTTCTAAACCTCACCATGAGGCAGCACCCTAATTGCGTAACACACTTTCAATCTAGATCTGAATGACTGAAACATATTGCTTCATTTGTGCGAAAAATTGGTCAGCTCAACAAATTAAACAACAATTACCCCTCATGTTTTTGCTATAAAATAAACCCTAGTTAGTAAAGAAACTTTTGTAATTATTTGACAAAAAAACACACACCCATGCATAACAAACAAATAACGTGAATATGTTAATTAACTTATCAAAAGCAAAAGTTGATATTATATTATCTGAAACATGCCGATTACCATAACGCATTCGAAGCTTTAACGGAAGTCAAATACAAAAACCATAAAAAAGTGCGGCACGAGAAATAGACATAATATACGATACTTCAAAGCCAAAAACATTCCACCGATTATTAACCTAAGATTTTAATTGACTTCTTTACGAAAGTTGGTTGCACATTTTTGTACTCCACTGTAAAAAATCAAAATACGTAAAAAACTTATTTCACATCGATCTTACAACCGGGTTAAAAAACTTGATAAATAAACTATAATAGCAAAATTTCATTCGTCAATCGATATTGTTGTCGATAGCCTACGTTAGTGGATCTGCACACGCACACCACTAACTCATCGCAAGGTGCAGCGGCCGCACTACGCGAATCAACCGCTTAATACAGTATCTTTTTGTGATTTTTACATTGCTCGTCCAGTCACTTAGCGAAAAACTTAGGTAGTGGTTAAAGAGCAATGTATTTGTTGCAATACAATACAATACAAATAATTTATTTGCTGAAATATGGGTACATACATGTGATGTTACAAACAACAAAAGTTCTGCCATATTTTACCTCAACAGGTGTGCAAATGTCTAATAAGTTCATGCAATTGTCCATAATTTTTCATATTATTATTCCATTTATTCATTTATATACATATTCAATACATTTTTAAATATTTCTATAAAAATACAAAAAACATTTAAAAATATAAAAAATAGTAGCCCACCGGTATCGGGAACAGGGTCCAAGCTACCGGTGGTCAGGGCTCCTGAGAGAGGAACCTCCTAACAATGCGCGCCGTGTCCAGGAGTACTGCTTTCTGGATCAAGCCCTTGATCCAGCTGCCCAACGAGAGCCTCTTGAGATGTTGGTCGAGGCTCTTGGCAATAATACCATTGGCCGTCACGACTATCGGCACAATGACTGCTGTGTTCACATCCCACATGTCGACAACCTCGCGAGCCAAGTCAAGATACTTCGTTTGTTTATCTTTTTCTGACTTCACGAGGTTCTCGTCATGAGGGACTGCTATATCAACAATCATTGCGCGACGCTCTAGTCGGTCTATCACCACTATATCAGGCTTATTGGCAACAATAGTCCTGTCAGTGATGATAGACCGATCCCAATACAATGTGCAACTACCACTTTCGAGAACTGGGTCGGGCACATACCTATAGTACGGTACTTCCGATTCCACAAGATTGTATTTAAGAGCAAGTTGCTGGTGGATAATCCTGGCTACAAGGTTGTGCCTGTGCAAATAGTCTCCGTTAGCCAGACTAGAACAACCGGAAATAATGTGACGGATAGATTCCCCGGGCCGGTGACATGCCCGACATATGTCAACCGTACCGTCCTTCACAATGTATTTCCGGTAATTATTAGTCATCATAACTTCGTCCATAATTGCACAGACAAAACCTTCGGTTTCCCCGAAGAGGTCACCAAAACGAAGCCAGGCTACGGACGCTATGAAGTCTACATCGGGCCCATGTAGGACCCGATAAAAGCGACCGTGAAGCTCCTTGCTCTGCCATACCTCCCTGCGGTCGTTAGTATCTAATACCACAGGTTTGCGCCAGTTCTCGTTAGCCAAGGAGAGCGCGGTAAGGCCTTTGTCCACCACTACCACATCTCGATGCATACCCACGTCGGCCTCTAGGAAGTATTTCCTAAGGCTGCATACCTCGCGGTTGTGCAGGGTCTTAGCATTTAAGAAGCCACGACCCCCGCACTTCCGCGGGATATACAGCCTCATCACCGATGACCGTGGGTGATGCATCCGATTTGCAGTAAGCAGTGAACGTACCCTCCTATCCAGGGCGTCAAGTTCCGTCTGAGTCCATTTGAGTATGCCGAAAGAATACATCAAAACCGGCATGACCCAACCGTTGAAGGCGCGCACCTTATTTCCGCCTGATAAAAGACTGTTAAGTACTTTGTTCAGGCGGCCAAAGAAGCGCTCGGAAATTGTTGTTGTTCTTGATTTTATTGTTGTGTTCCTGGTTTTTTTTTTGTTGTACTGATTATATTTGCCATTTTAATGGTAATGATTTAATAAATTATATTGAAAATTGCGGATTCAGAAAAAAATTATGACGTTCGAGTTGACAGCCGAGCCACAGATTATATTATTATTATTTCGTTTATTTATTCTTATTTACATACAAAGTATATTTTTAAATATATCTCTAAAAAACCTTAAAAAATACATTTAAAAATATAAAAGTAGTAGTCCGCCGGTGTCGGGAGCAGGGTCCAAGCTACCGGTGGTTAGGGCTCCAGAGAAAGGAACCTCCTCACAATACGAGCCGTATCGAGGAGTACTGCCTTCTGTATCAGGCCCTTTACCCAACCGCGTAACGCCAGCTTCGACAGATGTTCGTCGAAGCTTTTGGCCATCAGGCCATTGGCCGTAATGACTATCGGCACAATGATAGCTGAGTCCACATTCCACATGTCGACAACCTCGTGCGCTAAGTCGAGATACTTGATTTGTTTCTCTTTCTCGGCCTTCACGAGGTTCTCGTCATGCGGGATGGTAACATCAATTATCATTGTGCGGCGCGCTAATCGGTCTATCACCACTATGTCAGGCTTATTGGCAACAATAGTCCTATCAGTGATGATAGACCGATCCCAGTACAACGTGACATGGTCATTTTCGAGAACTGGGTCGGGCACATACTTGTAATACGGTACCTCAGAATCCACAAGTTTATATTTCAAAGCAAGTTGCTGATGGATAATCCTGGCCACTTGATTGTGCCTGTGCAAGTACTCGCCGTTAGCCAGCCGAGAACAACCAGAGATAATATGTCTGATGGACTCACCCGGACGGTGGCATGCCCGACACACGTCCACCGTCCCATCCTTCATAATATGCCTCCGGTAGTTATTCGTCAAGATAACTTCATCCATAATCGCACAGACAAAACCTTCAGTTTCCCCGAAGAGATCACTGAAACGTAGCCAGGCCACGGACGCTGAAAAATCTACATCAGACCCATGAAGAGCCCGATAGAAGCGCCCGTGAAGCTCCTTGCCTTTCCATACCTCCTTGCGGTCATCCGTGGTAAGTATCACAGGTTTGCGCCAGTTCTCCTTAGCCATGGACAACGGGGTGAGACCCTTGTCCACTGCGACCACATTATTATTATTATTATTATTATTATAGATTACAATTTTTAGCAAAATGTCAAGAAAATACAATACACATGTTAATAAATTAAAATACAAATCTCAACAAAAAAAAAACCAGAAAATTAAATTGGAAATGTCAGCAATTTAAATTTAAAAAAAATATATGTCAACAAATTTAAATAGAAATGTGAACAAAATAAATTAAAAATGTCAGATAATTCAATAAGATGTCAACAAAATGAAAGAATTAAAATGTCAATAAATTATATTATCTTAATTTTCAATAAATTACATCACAAAAAAAAAATAAAAACAAAATAAGACTTGCAATAAAAAGTAAAGATATAGATGTGAATAAATCAGCCAAAGTAGCCGCCTACTCGTACACCCCATTACTAGAAAGTATTGTCATTAAGAAAATCTTTAATTGTATAGTAACACTTGTCTAGTAGCCGTTTTGTTAACTGTTTTTTAAAAACTTGTATGGGTAATTCTTTCATATGTATCGGTAGTTTGTTGTATATAAGAGGACCCATGGTTAAAATATTCTTTTTAAGTAAAGACGTTTGATAACCCCCTGTGTAAAGAAGATTTTGATATTGAGATCTTATTGGTCCGGAGCGTTGTCTTTTATCTACTACTGATGTAAACAGGTGCTTGTTCGTCCTAACGAATAGGGCTACTTCAAGAATATACAATGATGGCAACGTAAGTAATCTTAGAGCTTTAAAAACAGGTTGACAGCTTTCTATAGTTTTAAGACCTGTCATTGATCGAAGGCAACGTTTTTGGGCCCTAAATACTCTTTCTCTTTCACTGCAGTTTCCCCAAAAAATGACACCAAATCTTAGCGAGGAAGCAACTAAACCATGATAAGCTGTCACTAATGTAGTTATGTTAACTTTTTTTGAAAGACTATAGAGTACATATGCCGTTTTACTTAATTTATTGCAAACGTTTTCAGCATGATGTTTCCATGTTAGTTTATTGTCGATGTGAACTCCTAAGAATTTTGTTACTATTGTTGTATCTACGTTTTGGTCATTATATTTAATTATAATATTTTCTGGCTCTAGTCGCTGGTAGAAATGCATGACCTGAGTTTTATTTAAATTTATCACTAGATTATTTTTATTAAACCATTCTATCATACTTTTAAGGGTGTTGTTTATATCTTTTTTGTATTCCGTTTTGTCTTTGCATTCAATTATCACTGTGCTATCATCCGCAAATAATGTCATTGGCTTATGAATTTGACGCGGTAGATCGTTAATGTAAAGCAGAAATAATAATGGCCCGAGTACACTACCTTGTGGAACCCCAAACTTAGGTATTCTACTGGACGATAGATATTTAAATTCACGCTTGGTTTTAGTACATACTCTCGATATTTCTGTGTATTGTTTTCGATCAGTGAGGTAAGATTTTATTAGGTTTAGTACGTTGCCTCTTATACCATAGTCTTCAAGCTTATTTAATAGCGTGTCATGTTTTACATAATCGAAAGCTTTTGTCATGTCGGTGAAAATTGCACATACAGGGTTTTTCTTATCAACATTATTCATTATCACTTTTATAAGATCAAATATTGCCATGCTAATATTTTTATTTTTCCTAAAGCCCTTTTGCTCTTCGCATAATATATTATTTTTAATAACAAATGTGTAAACAGATTCATATATAATCTTTTCGAATATCTTAGAAAACACTGAAATCAAAGCTACTGGTCTATAATTTGACATGTCCTCCTTAGTGTTTTTTTTATGTAGCGGTTTTATGACAACAGTTTTCAATTGATCTGGAAATATACCTGAGCTTATAGATGCGTTTATTATGTGGCTCAACGGTTTTGCTATAATTTCTGAAACAAATTTTACTGCCGCGGTAGAAACTTCGTCGTATCCAAAACTTTTTTTATTTTTTAAATGTTTTATTACACTTAGTATATCTTGAGGTACTACCGGAGACATGAATAAAGAATTTCTGATATTTATATTGCCACTTGTCTTGCCCAGATGTTTGTTAGTTACATTCTGTACTTGATCAACGAAGAAATCGTTAAATGTCTCGGCAAGTTCCTTAGGATTTTTTACTAGTTTATTATCTTTATTTATTTGCAAAATAGGTTCTTTCAAGCGATTGTTGTCATTTATTATCTGCCATGATGTCTTTGATTTATTTTGAGAACAATTAATAAGGTAATTATTCTGAGCTTTTTGAGTGAGATTTATAATTTTTTTTAGTCTCCGTGAATAATTTTTAAATTAGTTTTACTTTCACTTGAAAAAAAGCTTTTCTATATTTCCAAAGTAGGTTTCTTTGTTTCCTGCTAGAAATATTTATTCCACGCGAAATCCATTTTACTTTTTTATCAGGTTTTACATTGATTAATTGTTTTGGCAAGCATAGATCATAAAATAAACGAAATAGATCTATAAACTTATCGTATGCCTCATTAGGGTTGTCTGTTTCGAATACTTCTGAAAAAGACAGACATTGAAGGTGTTTTTTGAATAATATTAAATTTTGTTTGGATAAGTTACGTTTATGAGTGTGCCAAGAATTTAGTATGCATGTTTTGTTCACCTGTATTTTTAAAATCTGAGCAGTGTGGTCAGATAACGCAAAATCGATTACTTCACTCACACATTTTTGTCTGGAGTTATGAGCAAAGTTATCTAGACAAGTGCCGCTTTTAAGTTTAGTCGGTTGTTTGAATTCCAATTTAAGATTATAGGAAAGTAATAAATTTTCAAAGTCTAATGTTAAGTTATTCCTTTTTAGTGTATTAATGTTAAAGTCCCCGCACAAAACTATTTTTTTTTTACTGAACTTAGTACACAATTGCTTCAGTAAGATGTTTAAATTATCCATAAACGAATTTATACCCGACATATTCGGAGGTCTATAAATGCATACAACAATTAATCCCTGTTGAGGTAATTCTATTGCACAATATTCAAATAAACCTGTGATAGACGTATTAGGAAGTTCCCTATATTCGTATCTATTTCTGATAAGGATACACGCACCTCCACGCTTCTGACGGGTTCTTGAATACCACGATGCTAGCTTGAAATTAGGTACTTTAATTAATGATTCCTGTCCTGAAGTTACGAAGTGTTCAGTAATGCATAATACATCGATGTCAATGTTTTTTTCAGTGTGCAACTCTTGAATATGTAGTGTCAACATATCAGATTTATTCAGAAGTCCCGCGATGTTTTGGTGCAGAATATTTATATGTTTATAATAGAAAAAACTGATCACTCGTTGTTTTAGTATTCTCTTGTTCATTTAGAATCTCAGTAGTACTAGTTGAGGCAGAGTTGACATGATTCTCGACCCTCGTGGTTGTCAAAACTACGCGACGAAACTAAGCGAGCAGTTTAGGTTGTGAAGTATATTTGCATAGTCACCATTTTGTAGATCTTTTCCTCCAATGAAGATCAGGCAGTAGTCACTCATTGAGAAGTCTTTTAATTTGTACTGAATGGTCCTTAAGAAATCTTTTGAGGTGACGTTTGGTACTACATAATTACAATACTCAAATTGATCAGAGAATACTTCTTCGATTAAGGGCAGAGTCCCCCTTGTGCTATTGCTGCTGATAATAGAAAGTCTATTTTTTTGTTTCACGCCTGCGACATTTTTGCGAGCAAAATTACACGCTTGTGCCGCAGTTTCACAGTTTAGCAGTTCCCCAGTTGCATAGTAACTAATGCGCTCTGTCAGTAACGCGATCTCTTGTTCCGCGATCCGTAATTTCTTTTGGATTTCTAATATTTCCTTCTCCAGGCGAAGTACGTAGTCATTGGTCTCAGCTTTCAATGAGGATGACGTTGGAGAGGACGGTAAAGAACTCAAGTTGTGTTGCTGTAATGTGGCTTGCTTCTTTTTCTTTGTACTTGACGCTTGATTTCGAAAAATGGAAGAAGACTGGCACAGGGATTTTAAAGTGTTGATTTCTGTGGATAATTTGATTATATGTTTATGAAGATCGGTGTTTTCTAATAATACGTTTTCTAATTCATTTTCGTGCTTTCCAGTTTGCGTGTGAGTTGAGCTATTGTCTCTTTCATCTCTGAGTTAGATATTAAATCAGTTACAGTTCTGTCAACACTCCTTGATAATCTATTGGGAGTTATATATGACTCATAAGATGTTTCGCAGTCAGTAAGTATGTGAGAGTCAGATAACATTGTGCTATTAGACTGTATCTTTGGTATTTGTTCCTTAGGTGATGGGGTCTTCAAAACAGTTTGTTTCTTTCGTAAAGTTATGCCGGATGAATAGTCGGTGTTAGGGTATTTTTTGTTTCTGATACATATCTTACATCTCCTCTGTTTTGCTTCTGTGTCCTTGAGCCGATATGTATGCTCTGGGTATCCATCGCAATCAAGTTCATATCTGTTGTCACAGGCAGAGCACAAGGCTGTACATTTAATGTCTACCTTCTTTTTGCATTTATGACATATTACTAGCGGTGTTATTTTACGGCCGCTACTGCTATCGCTTGTTGTACTGATAGGTTGTGACATAAACACTGTTTCTTTTAATAAGTTTGTAAACAAATATTCTAAAGTGTTCAGAAATACTTGCAAGGTAGCTAAAGCCCTATATATTAGCAACAAGATCAAATCGTCAGAAAATAAAATAAAGACAGTTTGGAAAGTTATTAATAATGAAACTAATAGAAATAAAGAACGAAACACTGATTATTTACTGGAGACTACACATGGTGTCAAAAGCTCTAATTTAGAAGTAGCTCAAGAATTTGTAAATTTTTTCACCAATATACCAACTAAAACTACGGAATATTTAAATTCTTCACCTGAGGTCTCATATAATTTATTAAAAGCTAACGTTCCAGGTTGTACGGTTGAATTCCAGTTCAAACATATCAACCCTGTGACAGTCATAAAAGCTTTCCGGCAAATCAAAATCAAATTGACCGAAGGCATATGCGGAATGTCTATTAAAGTGTGCACGTCCATAATTGAAACTATAGCACCATACTTGGCTTTAATATTTAATTTATGTGTGGACCAAGGAGTCTTTCCGGATATAATGAAATATAGTAAGGTTATTCCACTATTTAAATCGGGCGACAGCAAAGACACCAATAATTATAGACCTGTATCTGTTTTGCCGGTTTTTAGCAAAGTGTTTGAAAAAGTAATGCTCAATCAGATGCTCAATCATTTTAACATCAATAAAATTTTACACGATCAACAGTATGGTTTTACCAGGGGTCGTTGTACGACTGACGCTGGTGCCACGTTGTTAAAACACATATACTCGCGTGGGAAGAGGCACAAGATGCCATAGGAATCTTTTGTGACCTCTCCAAGGCATTTGATTGTGTAAATCACGAAACCTTGCTCCTAAAGCTAGGACATTACGGACTAGGTAAACTTGCACTCAGTCTAATAAAATCTTACTTAAATGATAGACAGCAGCAAGTTCAAATAAATGGTGTCAATTCACGGGGTTTAAAAGTCAAAATGGGGGTACCACAAGGCTCTATTTTGGGTCCTTTCCTCTTTCTAGTATATATTAATGATCTACCCCATCTTTTAAAAAATCAACCTCATATGGTATTATTTGCTGACGATACGTCCTTAATTTTTAAGATAGATAGACGTTCCATAAATCTTGACGACGTAAATAACGCCCTACAGCAGGTCCAAAATTGGTTTACTGCTAATAATTTAGTATTAAATGGGATAAAAACTAAATGCATCAGATTTGCCTTACCGAACGTTAAAAGAAATGATTGCGACATAGTATTGAACAAGGAGAAACTTGAATTCGTCGAAAACACGGTTTTCCTGGGGATTACGCTTGACTCAAGGCTACAATGGGGTCCTCATTTAACATCTCTTGCGGGACGGCTAAGTTCAGCAGCATACGCTGTCAGAAAAATCCGTCAATTTACCGATATAGATACCGCGAGGCTGGTCTATTTTAGTTACTTTCATAGTATCATGTCTTACGGTATCTTATTATGGGGACGTGCTGCAGACATCGAGTCTATATTTATCCTGCAGAAAAGAGCCATCAGAGCCATTTACAATCTCCGTCGGCGTGATTCCCTAAGAGAACTGTTTAAGGATATCAACATCATGACGGTACCTTGTCAATACATTTACGAAAATATTATGTATGTTCGGAAAAATCTTCATCTCTTTAGCAAGATTAGTGACAGGCATAATTTTAATACTAGAAATAGGAACAAATTAGATCAACCCCGATTCAGATTGGCCAAAGTACACACTTCTTTTATGGGGTACTGTATTAAATTTTATAATAAAATACCAGTTGATATTCTCGAACTGAATGAGAGAAAATTTAAAGCATGCATAAAACGCACACTATGTAGACAAGCGTATTATAAACTGGAAGATTATATCCTTGATAAAAACGCTTGGCTAATTGCTGGTCCTGCTCCACAGTCACAGCTGCTTAGGTCCACTTTTTAGGTTTTTATGTTTGGAAGAGATGCTCGCTCCTTTTAGAGGTTCTTACATTATTTCGTTTATTTATTCTTATATACCTACAAATTATATTATTATATTCATTACTTATTTATTCTTTTTGATGTAAGAACTTAATCGTTCTCTTTATTAATTTATTTTTCATTATTTGGTCATTGACAACCATAGTTTTGTGTAAAGTAGAAGCATATTTTTCAAATTTTGTAAATGTGAGTACCATGAAACCATTTACATTTTATGTGAGTAGTTATAGTTTTACTTGTTGGACATGAACGAGCATGGTGGTTGAGAGCATGTCATGCTCACTCAAATGTCTCGCTGATGGCGGCGCGTGGGTTTGATCATTCGGTTCCCTTCGAAATGGTTGAGCTGAAGGGTGCCGATACACGCGTCATGTTCGTGAACAGGCGCCGTCGGTTGAGACTGGTCATCTCTTAACTGCCATTGGCTTATTTTAATCTTTATATTTAAAATTCTTATAGTAAGCCCTTTTTTTTTTCCTTTGCATTGTCCTCACATGCAGAAGCAACAAGTATATGTAACTTGGAATTTTGTAAAACAGAACATGATTTAAAAGAGTGTCCGTGGAGTTTCTTGCACGTTCTTCTCCATAGAGATCTACGCTTTGGAACGTGCAAATAGCTTCCATTCTTTTGACTGACCGACCTTGACGTTTCAAAAGTGCCTGTGAATGGTTTATTTGAAATAAAATGCTTTGAATTTGAATTTGAATTGCGTTATGTAGAGGTTTTAGAAAATCACAAATAAATTTTGAAATTTCCGAAAAGTGAATGTTGGCACTGAGGTTTGAACTCGCGCCCACTTGAACGACGCAAGTTAATTTCGCCAAAAGTGGAGCGCCTTCACCACTAGGCCAATCGTGCTTTAACCTTTCTGTCGAATTTTTTGACTAGTTGCGGCCGATTAAATTTCTTTGCCGATGTAAGTTTAAGGTTCAAAATCGCTTCTTTTTTTGCTCAATGTTCCGACGGTTAAAGTTTAGATACAAATGAATCACTTTTTCACTTTGTCTTTGTTGTTATTTTTTTGTTTTGCACTTATTATTATGTTATTTTTTTGGTCACAGAATGTTTTACTGTTTGAAAATTAGTTGTAAATTCCGTTTTTCACTTGTTATTGTTTTTGTTGTGATTGTTTTTGGGGCAGATTATGGTGTATTGTTTTGGACATAACTTCACAGTTTGTGTATAAAAATCGTTGAAATTGCAAAAATAATACAGTCGCTGTGATATTTGGAAACAAACATAACATAGTAAGAGCCAGAAATGTTTTACGATTTGTTGTTTTTGTTGATTTTAAAGACAAATATTGTAAAATACTTGTACTTACATATGATAAGTGATTCCATGACTAACAAAGTTTTGGTTTGTGCTTCGGTTTTTACAAGAAACCACTGAACAACACGGTATTCTTATAAAATTTCACGATCGCGGTCGAAAGCGCACTTATTAAATGATCAACTTCGGCATGTCGCGCGGACACCGACACGCCTCCTTGCCACTTCTCCTGTTTTTAATATTTCTGTGGTTTGAGACCACAATATATCTGAAGGTTTTGATGTTGATGGAGGTGTGGCGCCCCATGCAGAATCGATAACCCAATGTTTTTATGTATTTCAGGTAGTCGTCAGTCTTAATATTGTGTTTGGGTGGGCTATAAACAGCTGATATAACCAGTGGTCCTATCCAGTCTTCAATTGTAACATTAGTGGCCTGTATTTCTTCTGTGCAGTAAGGATTGCTTTCAAAATGCTTGATGTTTGAATTTATTAGAATTGCAGATCCACCATGTGCTTTGCCATCTGGGTGCATTGTGTGATAAAGTGTATACAGTGGTATTGAAAAATGCCTCCTGTCAGTAAAATGTGTTTCTGAGATAAGTAGTATGTCTATCTTGTTAATTTCTAAGAATGGTTGTAGTTCTAGAATGTGTTCTGACAAGCCGTTAGCATTCCATATGACAATGTTTAGTTTATCGAATTTTGAGTAATTTTAGACATGAAGTTAATAAGAAGATTTGTCATTGTTGTCATTTGCTGCATTAGTTGTTTTAGCACGTTGAGCATTACTTCTGTTTCACTTGTAGTTTTGCTGGTTTGAGTTGTTGGGAGTTCCTGTTCCTTCTTATTTATTTGGGCTGCTTGACTGTATGTCATACGGAGGGGGGTATTCCTGGATGGTACATTTCGGTGAGACATAAGCTTGGGCTCTTTGGGATTTGTAGATATTTTTGTTTTCATAGGTGGATATTTGACTTTCTGGAGCTCTTGGTAGACAGCACAACCTTTGTAGTTTGCGGAATGATTTCCATCGCACAGAATACATTTTACATTATCCGATCTTCCCTTTCTTTCGCAGCTGAAAGCGGAATGATCTCCAGCACATTTGATGCATTTGGGCTTCCTATAGCAGTATCTCTTAGTGTGCCCATATTGTTGACAGTTAGCACATTGTGGTATCTCGCGCAGTGGCGTGCACACAGTTTTAAGACAGGGTAGGCAGAAAATTGTAGTCACCAAAAATAATAGGTAATAACCTATGAAATTGCCGTTTAGTATGAAAAAATTTAAACGAATTTTTTTCATGTATTTTTTATTTGTATTAATCGAAGTAATCACCCATGCAATCAATGCATCTTTGCCAACGCAGTGGCAGTTTATTGATGCCCTTGTTAAAGAAATCAGCTGGACGGGAGGCAACAAATTCTTCAAAGGCATTTTGTACAGCCTCTCGGGTATTGAATTTTTTCCCGCCAAGAAGTTATCCAAATTCTGGAAAAAGTAGTAGTCTGTAGGCGCAAGGTCTGGTGAGTAGGGCGGATGACGGAGAGCTTCCAAACCCAGTTCTTGCAACTTGGAGACCGTCTGCTGTACAGTATGAGGTCGCGCGTTGTCGTGCAGGAGCAGCGGTGACGAGCGATTGACCAATGCTGGTTGGAGATGTGCCAGCTTCTCCGTCATTGTGTTCAGTTCTTCACAGTACACATCTGCAATAATGCTCACCCCGTTCGGTAAGAAGCTGTGATGAATCACACCGGCGCTAGACCACCAAACAGTGACAATCACTTTTCTAGGGGTAAGTTTTCGTTTAGAGCATTGTTTAGGTGCTGAACTAGGATCCAACCAACTTGCTGAGCGCTTGCGGCTATCAAACAGAATCCATTTTTCATCGCAGGTAACAATGCGATTCAAAATTCCTTCATTTGTGTGTCTGTTGAGCAGTGCAAGGCACGTCTCGACGCGTACTTCGCGCTGGCGATCATTGAGTTCGTGGGGCACCCATTTGTCAAGCTTTTTTACCTTGCCAATTTGACGCAAATGGACCAATATTGTTTTGGCGCTAACGTCGAAAGCTGCTGCTAATTCAGCCGTAGATTGTGTATCATCAGCTTCCACAATCGCCTTTAATTCGTCATTGTCGACCAAAGTCTTCGGACGACCGCGAGGTTCATTTTTCAGGTCGAAATTTCCAGAACGGAAGCGAGCAAACCAATAACAGGTGGTGCGTTGGTTTGTAGTGTTAGCTCCGTAAACGTCGTTGATGTTGCGTGCCGCGTTGCTGCCACGACGGTATTCATATTCCATAATTACTCGAATTTTGAACGTATCCATGATGACGAAAAAGATTGAAATGCGATGAAAATGTAACACTAATCAATAAACAAATGACTACTTTTGGAAAAAAAACCATGTTTTTAAAATAAAATTAATTTGAAATTAGAATTCTT
Organism: Lacanobia oleracea; assembly: GCA_950371165.1. NCBI lineage: Eukaryota > Metazoa > Arthropoda > Insecta > Lepidoptera > Noctuidae > Lacanobia > Lacanobia oleracea. The sequence goes on along the minus strand of OX493388.1, from coordinate 29,426,340 downwards.
AGCCAAACAAAAATTATTTTGATTTGAAATGGCCAGTACTGCAGAACAGTAATTTCATAGGTAAAGACCTAATACTACACGTTGGTTTTGGTTCGTCGTCTTCTCGATTGATGATGTACGTAATTGCCAAATGCCAACTCAAATATCCATAGATTGACTGATTTTATAGACATATCAATTTACGGATATTCGAAGTGGCCTTTCGGCGCGTTTGTTTGATGTTTTGTAATGTTTGTGTGATTTGCAAAATTTTAATAAAATCATTGAAAAGGTGGTGGTGTGAGTATACTAAGTATATAGGATTGTTTTATTTGTATATTAAATCTACACGCCTATCTTTCTGTAAGAATATCTGCAATATGGAATCGTAAAAGTTGGGAAGGCGTTTTATTTCCGTAAGAAGGTTTTTTTCTATTGAAATCGTGGAAAGATCTGTAAGTCGTTGCTGGCCTTGTGTATTTCTTAAGTAGGTGTGTATACGTTTTAGCGACAAGAATGACCTTTTGGTTAAAGCACTGCTCGCGGGAACTGTAACAATTAATTTTGCCAAACGCAGTACTTCGGGAAAAACTGTATTTATGTTATTTTCGTAAAAATGTTCTATAATTTTGTAAATACTAAGGTTTTTGAATTCGGCAGATTTATAAACACATTTGAGCTCATTGATAAGGCGGTCTAAGTTAAAGTCGTATAATTTATAAACATTTACGAATTGCGATACTAATTCAACCGGAAAATTGTCATTAAGTGTATTTATTGAAATTTTCGCATGAAAGTAGTCCAAAAAATTTTAACTCTTTCAGATTTTTATATCGGTCGCGACATTCGATGGATATATTGTCTATAATTTGAATAAAAATCCGCTTAAAATTGGTTTTCGCGTCCACAACATTACGTTTTTGTTTTGGCGGCCCTGCGATTATTTTTACGCCTTCAAAAATTAATTCAAACCTGGATCTGAATGATTCCAAAAACGATTCAAAGTCCCTAATTTTTTTAATGCAATAAGTCACATCTGATGTCTTTTTTTGCATAATTTCGTAAAGCACATCAGTTTCTGCGAATATTTCGTTAAACACATGAAGTAAAAACTGGAATTGAAAGTCTCTTAAATTGTGTAACAAATACGAAACTTGACTTAATGTCTCACCATCCCAAGAGTCTTCGTTTTCAGCCATATCCTCAAATAAATCAATTAAATGTAAATAAGAATTGAAAATTACATTTACAGTACGCGAATTGTAAGTCCATCGAGTGTCAGCAACGCGAGGCAATTTTTTCATATCACCATTTTATTATAGTGGTTTTGCCTTTTGGTACTATTATTAAAGAAATTGGCTAATGTTTTTATGAGATTGAAAAACTGTTTAGTTTCCGGGATACGTTCGCACGATTTGGCAAGTACCAAATTAAGGACATGGGCGGAACACCAAACGTATTCAGCAAGAGGACATTGCTGGCGAACCAGCGACTGAACGCCGTTCCGTTCAGATGACAGGACAGCTGCACCGTCATATGTCTGAGCTACTAATTTATACAAACAGTTAAATTCTGATAAAGTCTGCAGTATAATGGCACTTAAAGTTTTCGCGGTACGGTTGGAATTTACGTCAATATATTTTATAAATCGATTAAAAACTTCTGACTTATGAAAATATCTTAAAACCAGTACTAGTTGCTCTTTGCCACTTACGTCTGGTGTTTCATCGACCATCACAGCTACAAAATCAGTGGAAGCGATTTGTTGTTTTATTGTTTCGATCATTACAGACGCTACACTAGAGATCAGGTCATTTTGAATACGATTTGATAAACCCGTAAATGAGCTAGTGCAATTTTGTAAATGATTTTCCAACACTCCGTCGTATTTCGCGAGGACGTCGACCATTTCTAAATAATTGCCCTTATTCACTGACGAAGCAGATTCGTCATGTCCACGAAAAGCGAGCTCTTGTTTCCCCAAAAAGCAAACAATGCCAACAAGTCGCTGAAAAATATTTCGGTTCCGATCGACTTTCGCGTTATATCTATCGATGTCGATTTGTATCTGAGAGTTTAAACGCGTCTCTATACGATTTTTTCCAAAGGTGTGATATTTAAGGTGGATGCTCCAGGGTAGCCCGCGAAATTATACAGAATGAATATTTCAGAAATAATCATTCTGTCGAGCTACATGTACTTAGAGGGCTATATTGATGATTAAAATGGTTATAATTCTTTAGATAAATACGCGTTACGGTCGCGGATCGTATTTGGTCCACATAAAGCTTCACGCTGACCGGCAAATTGCAAAAAACATAAAAATATTTGAATTTCGCGGGCTACCCTGGAGCATTCACCTTAAGGGAAGATTCTAAGTGTTTTTAGATTGTTCATGTTTTCTCGCGGTGGTAGGAAAATTATGAATATCAGCGTAACCGATGTCGTTCCAGACGGTTTTATTATTTGAAAATAGTAGACAAACGAAACAAAATAACCGATTACTGTGTATGCAACCTGTCAAGCCAATGATATGAATCATATTGTTTTGTATTGAATTTACGATTGACTTTACCTTTAGTTTGTATTAATTGCAAATCCGGTGTAGGACGACCTATCTCGATAACTTGTTATTTTCACTAAAAGATAGTTTAGACACCATCTGAACAACTTTCACAGACAATATTATCCATTTTTCACTCTAATCACAATGTTAAAATCCTAAATATCTGATAGCGTAAGTCACAAACACAACACACATCAAACCATATGGCTACTATTGACTATTGAAATTACGTAGTAAAAAGGAAAATTAATACGACAAAAAAATGATGGCCATCTAAATATATAAAATTCAATGAAACAATGTTACTTCTTAAAATATTCGCATTGCATAGCAAACTTTCGTCGGAAATGTTCGGCAAGGATCGTAATTTTTCGTGTTAGCTTTAAAGAATAACTAGAACAAGACACTGGCTTTTCATGCAGCTGTGTGCGTGATTTTTGTCATTGTGTGTCAGCAAAGTCCACGTAGCTATAGGAACACACACACATAAAAATACGCATGACCACGAGTTTCCACGGAGCACACATACAAAACATTCAGAGATAAATAGTTTGTGTCTTTGCCGTGGCAAAGGCGAGGTGGCGCTAGTGCAGTAAACTGTATCGATCTTAACACTCGATAGGTGGAGCTGATTTATGATTTAAGATTTTTATGTTGTTTTGTTTATTGATAAAATAATATTAGATCTATTATCAGAACTAGGGTAGGCAGTGTCTTTCTGTCTTTATGAAACGCACGCCACTGCTCGCGTTTTGGCCGCGGTGGTTCGAAGGAACATCGGCAATGCAATAGACTTACAACTTCATATATTGACTTGTTATTGCTTTTTGGCTGTAATTCCACAATAAAAATTGGTAAGGGTTTTTTAGTGATTCTCTGCTTAATATTCCAAATATTTATTACTGTGTGACCTAGACTAAGAACTTGGGTTTGTATGTATAGAACTCTGTCTGTTTGATTTCCAGTTGCTTTACGATTTGTGAGTATGTCTCTGAAGACTGGTTGGATTTTTACCTGTTCATCACGGAGAACTTTAATTTCATAACTACCGTTAGCATGTTCATCAAGCAATTTAATAAGAGGCTGGATATTGCTGACCTTATCAACGTAGATTGGTGGAGGCTTCGTTATTTGGAGTAAGCACATCTTCCTCGAGGTTGGAAAAGCTGTTTGACGTCTCAATTGGTTTGCTTAACCAGTAGTTATTTAGTTTAGTTTGTTTTTCGTTCCTGTGTATTTCTGGACTTTCTCTCTGTCTTTTCTTTGAATAAGAGACTAGAACCATTTTCATTTTCTTCCGGTTTTGAACTGCTTTCATCAGTAAGGTCTATGTTAGCTGTTCTTTGCGGAGTAAGGCTTTGTGATTGTGGCTTGCTGGTGAAAAGAGCTTTGTGGAATACTTGCTTCGTGAAGTGTTTTTTTGGCTGCTATTGATGTGGACCTGGCATCTCCCCAGATTGATCCATTATGGGGGAGATTTTTCACTGTGGCATGGCTACACTAACCCGTGATATACATGACACGGACAGCAGCTGTCATTTGGCAATGACAGCAACATATTTTGAAGTTGACTATTATTAATATAATTGAGGGTAGAAGTTTTTCACAATGATATTGGGAAAGATTTGATTGCAATTTTTAAAAGAATTTTAGCACTAGATAACGATAACACTTTAGCTACACTGCGTACGTTTTGTGTTTTTAGCACTTAATTCACTGTTTTTATAATTATTTTATGGAAAACTTCGAGAGCACGAACTGCTTCTGACAGTAGTTTTGACAGATTTTTCTCTGTATTTAGATCACATTTTATTAAACTACATCAACTATAAATCTACAAAAATAACAATAGTTAGGCAGCTGAATACCAGATGGTATCTTATCGGCACAGGTCGTAATTAGGTACAGTTATTAATGTACTTGCATTTAAATGTTGATATTAATATGGATCTTCCTGAGATTAAGCGAAGAGTGCTCCGCATTTCCGCTATTCTTCTGTTTTCACAGGCTATGTTGTGCGAACTAAAAATGTGGCAACAATGCGCTTGTGGGCATTCGGATTTTGCAACTTTGGACATCGATGTTGTTGATGTAAATTTGGGATTGTCACGCTCTCAGTGGTTTAAATTGAGTACATGGAATTCACATTTTTATTTCATTAATCACAGGATTTTTCTTCCCTTTAAAAATTAATCTTGGGATTTGAGGCATATTCACTTTATCTTTCGCTGTATGAAATAAAAAAAAAAGGAAAAAAAAAAAAAAAAAAATCTAATCAGGCTGAAAATCAGCACTTTTTTAACCTCTCGGCTGGCTTGTGGATCCCCTCGGATCCACTACACAATACCGTCAACAGTCAGGTGGGTCCCTGTGGCTCCACCCGACCTACGGATTTAAAACTAAATTTTAGTAATTTTTACGGTTAATTTTCTTTTCTCAACGATTGAACTCTATGGTATATAATATTTTTCATATGGGAACACTGTCGGAAAAAAAAAATACGCTTGACAAGAATAGAAATGTCACAAAATACATTTGTCAAATCAAACAAACATTCGTTCAACTTGTGCGCGAGAATTTTCGATTTTTACGTGTTTTTCTGTGGAAAGTAAGCCAAGTATTGATAGACATTCATAATTAACTTTATTTTCGTTAAATTTCAACTAATATTCAACGTCAAAAGTGTAAATTATCTGGTGAAAATTACGAAACAAAACTAGTTACCGGATTTCTTCCCCCGTACGGCCGTACGTAAGTAATTTGATATTTCAGAATTATAGTGGCATATTGTAACGATATACAACTAAAAATGAGTTCGTGAATACATGGCTAGTAATCTAGAAACATTTCTTATTGGAATCTTATTGGAATATTCTTGATGTTTGTTTACAAAAATACAAATTACGTAAATCAAAATGTCTGCTCCGCGTACTATGAAGTTTGAGCTTAAATATTGCGGCAGTCGATTTTTATCTCGTAAAATAACATCATCACTAGATTACTTGTCTTTTTATGACCTTAATTCCAAAATTTTGTGTAAATTGATCCAACATTTGTGTCAGAAATCAACATAATAATACAACAAAATAGCTTTCAGCAAGTACTCTCGTATCTATCCAAAATGTTTATAAAGAATATTGTTTACATTCTAATACATAGTGACATAATTAAAGAAACCATAACAGTTTCAAGTGTGTGAATAGCTGCTTTGTGAGCGGAGAGATAAGGTTTTTTGTGCTGCGGGTCATATTACGCTTGCGATAAGCGGGCGCCCGCGATACGCAACGGAGTATGACGAAAACATGACATTTGAAATTTGCCAGCCGTGCCAGCCGAGAGGTTAATGTCAAAATTTACATGAAGACAGTCCCCCAATTCGCCCGGCCATCACCATTTCCTAGTGTTTTAGCTGGGAAGAAGTGGCCAACAAACTCCCCAGCAACACAACTGTCTATTAAGTTTGAAGAATTTGAATTTATATAACAGTATTATTCAACATTTTATGATAGATATCGAACATTAAATTAAATGGCACATGTCAGCTAGCGCACCATATTATCCCAACAACTAAATATGAACAATAAAAACCTAATTATATAGGTAGTTAAATAAGTAAACTCTAGCATACAATACTAATCAAAATGAGCCTCCAGGGATAAATGGCGTGCCCGCACAATGTGTAAGCGGGCACGCAACAATGGAATTTAACCATAAGCTGTGACCCATAGTCACAAGTGATAAACTAGGACCATTGCAGTAAAATTATAACACTTAAAAATATAACAATAATAAATCACGTTCAGCAAGACGACCAGTCACCACAAGCAGCGAGCGAGCGAGCATAACGCAAAGATCAGCCATTACCTCCTTCGCCATATTAGAGGGAAGGAAGTAACCCGATCCCCGACGCTACCGGAAGCAGCGACGTCTAAGGGAGCATGACGAACCTGCTGCCGGTTGCTCAGACAAAATTATTTTTATCAATTTGTCGAGGTCACTAGTTAACCACTTATTGCAATACAACTCATAAAAAAACATGATAACATGAGAAGATTATAAAAAAATAAAAAAAAAATAAAGAAAATAAAAAGAAAAATGACCTATACGGTCAGAATAATAAAAAGAAAGAAAGATAATTTATTTGTCAAATATGCGTTTACGGACATGCAAGACATGCAAGGTATTGTAGACGACTCGCTTGTAGCAATTGCGAGAGGAGTTGTTGAATCAGTTAAAAACAGATTATTTCAGAGAAGAATTATATATTTTACGTGCTTTCAACCTCAGGGCAAACAATCGAATCTCCTATCAAAACCTAACACTTCCATTACGTCATCACATTTAAAATCTAACTTTATTATTCTTAATTCTTTCAAGGCTTATGTCATTGAGGTTGCACCTCCCAAAGAGGATCTCTGCATGAGCTACCCCCCGAAGAATGGAGGATAGTAAGAATGATTTTCTTGCAATCATACATTCCCAGCCTTGGAAGAGTCAAGCACCTACCTACTCCTAACCCGAAGTCCCTGCCTAAGTGCCGACTCTTCGTAGACACTTTGACACCTACTTCAATAGAAGCAGTTTCAGTCATACCCTGCGCTGGGCAATATTCTTAATATTATTATGCGCCATTTGCGCAATAGCTTAAAGCAGTTATGCTGAAACCCTGCTGCAGTAAAACGCCACAAAAACCTGCAACACATTGTCGGACGTAAACAAAATCGATGCGACAATTCTCATCTATCCAGAAGGGATTGAATTGATTAGATTTACCCTAACTAATCTATGTGGTTGCTCGTCGGATGATCCTAATCTGCTAAAGTTTTTAAATTTTAATTTTGAACTTACTCCAGTGATTCTAATACATAAGAATTGTAATCAATTGCCTCCATAATCAGTTTAACCAATGGTGACAACTAGCCACCCTTCGCGAAGGTTATACCTCGTATGCAAAGTTAGTTTAACCGCCCATGGAGTTCTTTACTGGCGTAAAATTAATCGCGAAAACTCTACCTTCAACACCACTGGAATGAGTTCACCCTAGCTAATACTATTTAAACGCGCTCTTCACAAATCTGGGAGCGCCCTCGAAGTCGTCGATCACGTGCACGTCCGTCTTCGAATGTACATGGAACGGAAGACTTCATTCAATATCTTATTCAACTTACCAACGAAAATAATGTTTGTTTACATAACATTATAATTGACATCTATCTGCTTTGACATCCTACTTTTTCTACTACCATAAATATTCTTTATAATAAAATGGTTTCAACCTATTTACATTAACTACAGAACCTTATTCAATTCAACCTTTACAGGTTCTGAAACTATAAACTTTTTGATTAGTTTGACTCAATATGACAAATTGTTTTTTATGTTGTCATGTCATCCTATGACTGAAATAATACAAGTCAATCCTTCGGCTTTCGCTGCCATTAAAGTAAATAAATTATATGTTATGAGATTAGCAGAAAACTTGAAAATAACTAACATTATATAAATCTAGCGAGTATAATAAAGTGGAATTTAGAACAACTATAAAATCTTCAAAATAAAACGTTTCCTGACCTTATAATTGTATATAATAATTTCGTATTTCTTTCTAAAATATCTCCATATGTAAATTAAAGGTTGCTGAACTATCAAACCATTAGTGAAATGTTTTATATGATTTGATGTGTATGATTTATCTTTAGATGTATAAATATATGTGCAATATTTCCTTGATTTTTTCATCATCCTTGTTTTCTTTATTTTATTCAGGGTATGAAGAGGAAACTTACACTCATTTTGAGTAATTAACTCACGCCTATTAAGGAAATTTATGTGTGTGTATGTCTGTGTGTAAAATTCTCCTATCAAACAATAAAACGTCCCTACCACTTTTATTTTCTACGCTACGGTTTGCCTTATTGGCCGAAATAAAATTTAATAATGAACATAAAACAACATTCGTCGACACATCGAGTTGTGTTCCGTATTGAACCATCTCCTTTTGATCGTCTTCCGCCGAGGCAGCTTCCTCAACTTCCAGCGCGGCGTCTGCATACTGGTCACCCTCTCCTGAATCCACTTCGACAGCATCCACATCATGGTTGTCATTGGAACTGCGCTCTGGTTCGGACCTCAGAATCTTGCTTTCTGTAAGGAGTTCAGATGTAAATATTGGAATATATACACCAGCTTGTACACTTTCCTCCGTTCCGTCCAGTTCAGTTTCGTTCTTGACTAGGCTGCTCTCTCCACAGCTCTGCTCGACGTCGTCATCATTGTCATCCTTGTCATCATGGTCATCATTGTCATCATGGTTTTCGATTTGTTGATTTTCAATTTTCGTACTGGAATATAATGGTGTATTATTATCGATATTTCCATATTCCTGCTGTCCGCATTCGTCAGACACTTCAGTGATCGTATTTTCAACATAAACAAAGCACTCCAATGACCGTCGTCGTTTACAGGAAATGCATTTGCACGGAAATTCTTTTCTTATTTTGTCGCATAGCAACGAAAAATCTATACCGTCATGGTATACTGTATTATAAAAATATCTAGCAGCGCTCTGCAGAAATGCGCCCAAAATTAACGAATAATCGGCTTCTCGCCACTCGCTTTCGATAGCGACTCGCCTGAATTCGGCTACGAACTCTTCAAAACATACTCGGTCTATACCGGTATATAACATAGACATCTTTTACACATACAATCTTTCTTTCAAATATAAAAACCACTTAGCTTTTGTTTCCAGGCGTCCATCCATCTAGCGCCTGAAAATCGTTCGCATCTCGTCCCTTTCGAGATGAATCTATAAAATTGGGAGTTTCTTCATGCACTTTTATACTTTACGCAGTGCACACGCGTAAATTACCCGGCGCCTCCACCACTTGTAGACGACTCGCTTGTAGCAATTGCGAGAGGAGTTGTTGAATCAGTTAAAAACAGATTATTTCAGAGAAGAATTATATATTTTACGTGCTTTCAACCTCAGGGCAAACAATCGAATCTCCTATCAAAACCTAACACTTCCATTACGTCATCACAATTAAAATCTAACTTTATTATTCTTAATTCTTTCAAGGCTTATGTCATTGAGGTTGCACCTCCCAAAGAGGATCTCTGCAGTATTAACAGTATATCGTGAGCGTCCATATTTGGCCAATAGTGGCAAACAACACACATCAACAATGTCATCTTAAGCAAGTAGATAGTCATAGTCAAAGTCATTTATTCATAAACAAGTATCTTGTATCTGAATTTACACATAAAATACACGGTTACAAGTATTATGATAAAAACTATAAATTAAAGAAAATAAAAATATTGGTCAACATATTAAAATTTAAACAATAAAATAATGAATTGAAGATAATTTAGTCAAGACTAATAGAATAAATTAAAAATAGCAATATAAAACTATACCAATTCGATCAATATATTACAATAAAATTACAATGCAATAAAATTATAATTCTTCAACAGCATATAGACACTTATTCAATAGGAATTTTTTTAGTTTATTTTGAAAGCGTTACTGTAGACAGCACTTTTTATATCTAAGGCGATTAACACACGGCACCGCAAACCGCCGCGGTAGGCGGTGAAGCGGATCTCATGTCGCATTGGCCTCTAATAAATCCGTTGATGCCTAACACACGTAAACCGCTTTACCGCGCGGGGCACCGCTACGAAATCCGTGCCGTGTGATAATCGCCTAAAGGCAGCCTGATAAATAATTTTACGGACTGATATCGTGGACAGTGTTTAACTATTCTTAGGTTACGATTACTTAAATTATTATTCTTCAAGTCCAGTCTTCGAGTGCCTTCCCTTATCTGCCGTTCTTCTACAGTCTCATATTCATGTATGTTCTTGGCCATATTACTTAAAAGTACCAGTACATAAAGACTTGGTACTGTAAGTAAACCTAAATTGATAAAATATTGACGGCAACTTTCCCTTTGTGAAATACGGACCATGGTACGAATTGCGCGTTTTTGTAGTACAAAAGCTCTTCTGCTATTATGCTCATAACTATGTCCCCAAGAAGTACGCTGTATCTAATTTTTGACTCCACTAGCGCAAAATACACCATTTTTAGCTGTTCTTTGCCGATTTCATTTCTCAGGGCTCTTAAAGCGTAGCATGCAGATGATACCGATGCGTCAATTGCTTTTAACTCTGGTTTCCAGTTTAATAGTTGGTCAATATGTATACCTAAAAATTTTACCTCGGTTACAAGCTCAATTTCGACTTCATTTAAGGCAATATTTAAATTATCTTTGTTACGGGCTGTAGTTCTAAATAACATTATTTGATTTTTTTTACTCATCATCTGCCTAGCCTTTTCCCAAGTATTTTGGGGTCGGCTTCCAGTCAAACCGAATTTAGCTGAATACCAGTATTTTACGCGGAGCGGCTGCCTACCAGACCTCCACAACCCAGTAACTGGGTAACACGGTACTTCATGGCAAGACTGGATTCAGATTAACTGGCTTCTGACAATCCGTAACGACTGCCAAAGATCTACAAATGACAGCCGGGACCAACGGCTTAACGTGCTTTCCGAGGCACGGAGGAAACTCGGTATGTTAAGATGGTCACCCATCCACAGACCAACCTTGGCAAGCGTTGCTTAACCTTGAAGATCGACCAGTGCGGCTGTTATTATCTAGCCACGAGCTCCCCTATTTGATTTTTTTTACTATTAATAATTAATTTATTTGCCGTGAACCACACATGAAATGCTTCTAACGTAGCAATGCACCCTTTTTGTCAACTCTGTCATGTCATTGGCTGCCACTATGGCATTTGTGTCATCCGCGAAAATTATTAATTCAATGTCAGGTAAAATTTTATTTAGATAATTAATCAAGTCATTAATTAATAATAAAAATAAAATTGGTCCTAGGATCCTTGTCGCACATCTGTTGACATCGCACAATTTTGGATTTATACATTTTCTTATAATTATTCTGAGTTTTCTGAATTTCAACGTACATCCGCCTGTTTTTTAAATAGGAAGTGAACAGTCGCAAGGCATTTCCTCTTATTCCATAGTGTTTCATCTTAGTCAGAAGTAATTAATGGTCAATTGTGTCAAATGCAGAGCTTAAATCTATTTTATAACGAGCTCAACGAGCTATTTTAAAGATAGCTTACAAAAAACCCTGGCGATACTCTACTGATAGTCTATACTTAGATTGTAACCTCCTCCGGGTTAGGCAATTGTTTGTTCACGCGACACTCCTGTGATTTCATAGAGATGCTAAAGAACTGGCTCGCCATTCATCGAGAACGTTGAAATGGGATCGACCACGAGTACACTCTGGTTTTGCGCGAAAATCTTTTGCATTTCTTGGGCCCTACCTGTACACAAAATTCAACTCTCAAAATAAAACTATATTGGTGCTTACTTATAGACGTTTTAAGAAGGAAATAGCTCGTTGAGAGCTATTTTAAAGATAGCTTACAAAAAACCCTGGCGATACTCTACTGATAGTCTATTTTGACTGGCCTGTTGGTCTAGTGGTTAGTGACCCTGACTGCTATGCCAGAGGTTGTGGGTTCGATTCCCACCCAGGACAAATGTTTGTGTGATGAGCATGATCATTTGTTCTGTGTCTGGGTGTAGTTTATCTATAATATGTATGTATTTAGAAATATATAAGTATGTTTATCAGTTGTCTTGTACCCATAACACAAGCTCTGCTTAGCTTGGGACTAGATGGCGTTGTGTGATAGTTGTGTGGAATATTATTATATTATTATATTTATTATATATACCTAGATTGTAACCTCCTCCGGGTTAGGCAATTGTTTGTTCACGCGACACTCCTGCGATTTCATAGAGATGCTAAAGAACTGGCTCGCCATTCATCGAGAACGTTGAAATGGGATCGACCACGAGTACACTCTGCTTTTGCGCGAAAATCTTTTGCATTTCTTGGGCCCTACCTGTACACAAAATTCAACTCTCAAAATAAAACTATATTGGTGCTTACTTATAGATGTTTTAAGAAGGCTATATTTAAATGGCTACATCCCAAAAATTATAATTTAACCGAAGATCTTTAGCACATACAGTCTTGAAAGAATTTGCCAAAAATATAATAAATAAAAATGTGAAAAACTAATCACTTACTCTACACACACCCCTACATACTACACACTCTACAAATACACATATTCACACAGAAACACCCCTTTTCGACCACCCATTCTTTTAATTTTAATAAATAATACCTCGGTTAAGTACTACATAGTTAGAACTTTTACTTTCATGTAATTAAGTATTTTATTTGCACTACCCCGTTTTTTTTGTGTTGTTCAATTATTAGTTTCATCAATAAATAACATATTGATGCCTTACTTGGGAAGGGACTGGACTCCACGACACAGGGCATCTTGATTTACTAGTAAGTTAGTTATTTCCTCTGGATCCACTATAACTCGTCCATCAACCTTAAGCCTAAGTTCCTGCTGAATCACTTTCTCTTTATTAGTGCATTTATTTACAACTTTCCAAATTTCCTTACTCATATTTTTTATGTGTTTATTTGTGACATTATAGCAAGCTTTTTAGCTTTAGAAACAATATTTCTGTATAGCCTAACGTACGTGTTTTTATATTTTAAAACACTTGGTTCAAGGTTATTTCCATTGCGTGCACATAAGAAACGTTTCATTTTGCTGGAGGCACGTATCCCTTTTGTGATCCAATAGGTGACGAGCTCGTGGCTAAATAATAACAGCCACGCGGGTCGATCTTCAAGGTTAAGCAACGCTTGCCAAGGTTGGTCTGTGAATGGGTGACCATCTTAACATACCGAGTTTCCTCCGTGAGGTACGGAGGAAAGCACGTTAAGCATTTGGTACCGGCTGTCATTTGTAGATCATTGGCAGTTGTTACGGATAGTCAGAAGTCAGTAAATCTGGCTCCAGTCTTGCCATTAAGTACCGTTGTAATGACCGGGGTTCAAGTAAACTGATTTTATCGAATGTTTTTTAAATAAAAAATGGAAGCTCCGAAATTGTTAATGCTTGATTACTTTCAATAAGTATTTTGAAATTCAGACTTTATCGCAAAATAATAAAAGATAACCAACAGAAACAAGACTTAACAATAGTTACATAACCCCCACTACATCACGAATTCGCCAGTAAAATGGAATGTTTTAGTGAGGATCCTTCACTAAAACAAAGATGATTTTTAATCCCCGCGCCGATTCAAACACATGCCACATGCCAAATCACAAATTTTTAAGTCACGGGGTAGGTACCTGGGCAGACAGCTGTCCAGAAGATCGACGATAGCTTACGGTATGGTTGCAGACGGTGAGGTGATGATCCGCTCGGGCGACCTGCACGCGGACGGCTACCACCTGCTGGGCTGCGACCTGCGCTGCGTGGCCGAGGTGCGGCGCAAGCTGGCGGCCGCGGGCGCGGGCCCGCACGCGCCGGCGCTGCTGCTGGCCGAGTGCGTGCTGGTGTACCTGCGGCCCGACGCCGCCGACGCGCTGCTGCGCCACCTGGCCGACAGCTTCCCGCGCTGCGCGCTGCTGGTGTACGAGCAGTGCAACCTGGGCGACAAGTTCGGCGCGGTGATGGTGCGCAACCTGTCGGCGCGCGGCTGCGTGCTGGACGGCGCGCGGCTGTCGCGCGAGCCGGCGCAGCAGGCGGCGGCGCTGCGCGCGCTGGGCTTCGACGCGGCGCGCGCGTGGGACATGGAGGCCGTGTGGCGCAGCTTCCCGGACGAGGACCGCGCGCGCGTGGACGCGCTGGAGATGCTGGACGAGCGCGAGCTGCTGCTGCAGCTCAACACGCACTACGCGCTGTGCGTGGCCACGCGCGGCGACATCTTCGCCGACATGGACCTCAACGCGTAGGCGGTAGCGCGTGTAACGTGTCAGCGTGCGCTCGTGCGCTGATTGAATAACTGCGTTGTTGTAATTGTAATAAAATCTTGTAGATAAGTATGGACGATATCGAATAGTAGACGAGTCGGCCATGATACCCATTAAATTATAAACTGAGGTCGGAATTACGTAGAGTTATTTATGTACATGCATCGAAATGTTGATATAAATATGTATCTTCCCGGGATCTAGTAGTCATTTCGTTAAGCGGGGAGTGCTCCGCATTTCCGCTATTGTTTTCTTTTGTTCTCACAAGCTATGTTGTGTGAACTACAAATGTCGTAACATCGCGTGTGTGCGCATTGGAATTTTGCAACTTCGGACATCGATTTCGTTGATGTAAATTTGGCAGCGTCGCGCGTGCAGTGCTTTAAATTGTGTAAAAGTAATAACTGTTTTATTTAATAAATCATGGGATTTTTCTGCTCTTTAAAATGAATCTCGAGATTTGAGGTATATTTTCTCTGTATGTATGTAATCAGTGTAACTGCACACATAACTACCTAATTTCGACCTCTGACTATAATAACAAATGAGTTGCTGCAACAAGCACTGCGCTGCAATATGTCACGACGGTAACCGCGCCATGTATCGCATAGAGGTACTTGTGCGCGACAGACGCTGAACATCGAGTGAAGAAAAAGACGGTCAGAAAAGGGAAGCACCTTAAAAATTGTTGATAGAAAAAGATCTATGATTCTTTTCTCATTTCTCGTCATGATGAATTTTATTGTAGGTTTAAAAATAGATAGGCTTATATTCTTTTGCCACCAAATGGAATGTTACAGCTCTGCCCCATTAGTGCGTTGAGTTTTCCATATATTTAAATTTATTTCTAGACAGACGGATGGACAGACTGTCCGACCAAATCGTGTTTGTATCTCGTCGTGGCTCTGCCTGAGGAAGCTCCCAGCGCACGCGGCGACGCAACGCCACGCTCTAATGAGGCAGAGCTCTTATTGATTTTAGAACTGATTGTTTATTGGATGTTTTATTTTTGTGAATTTGGTTGAATCGTTATTGCTTCATATTAATCGTTATTGGTTGAATCGTTATTGCAATATCGATTGGTGGTAAAAAACGTGTATTATTATATTACGTATTTGTATTATTTGATTCAGGAGATGATAAGAATCAATATTTACCAGTTTCACTGAATAGTGGCGCTAGCAGCAGAAACAAAATATATCAAAGTTTTATCATAGCACGGTATATTATTTGGTAGATTTGGTGTTGTGACGCGGCTCCAGCTTCACGACCCTCAAGGTCTAGTTGGTCTTCACCTTCATGTACTCCACGATACACAACGAGTCGGAACACATATAGCAACGTCGTAGGCACCGCTGGTCGTAGCAGCATATTTGGTCCTGTCAGTCCAGTACCGCATTGCTTGCGACAAGTAGGCTTCTTCTTCTTCTTCTTCTGCACTTTGGTGAAGCCATCCTCATTACACTCTGACTTCGCTGGACAGCGCTGAACCGGATTCCCCGAAAGGGTTTCACAGCGACGGTTCTGCTTTCCCCCTTTCTGCTGCGTAGGTTGTGGCGCAGCTGTTTTGTTTGCGGCAGCAATTGCGGCGTAAGCTAGTTTGGGGTCGACGTAGCTACGCGTGTCGTATTCTCTGCCGGTGCAGAGAGCCACGGGGCGACGGGGCATATACCTAAACCTATTTATTAATTTGGAAAAAAAGGTGCGTTTTATAGTCTTGATAATATCTAGACTACTTCTGAACGTTTTTAACACATTTACTGCCGCGTCGGTCACCGGTGACCGACAATCAATACATTTTCTATTGTGTATATTTGTCTGGCAGACAATGCTTTAAATACAAAACAATTTTTTTTAGAAAACTCTAAACCAATAAAAAACAAGTAAAATTTGTTGTTCTCTTTTTGTAAAGCAGTCGTTATAAATGAATGTAAAGAACATTATAATATATAATAGACATGTACATGTATAGAATAGTGTTATTAGATTTCCCTTTATTGGCCATCTTTTCTTCCTGTGTTTTACGTAAATCTAAACTTTACTTTTCTGTGTAAAAAAAGTATGTAAATGTGCAATACTGCAGCATTATGAAGAGATGTGTGTTACTAAGCATTTCCAAACGTCTTTTATATTGAGCACAGCAAGGGAGTGGAACTCTCTGCCTGCGTCTGTGTTTCCGAACATTCTACCCATATCTCTTCAAAGTTAGAGTGAAGTAGCTTCTTCTAGGTAAGCTCACTCCATCGTCGATTTTGTCTTTGTCATAGACTAGAGTCAAAACCAAACCCATCTCAAATAAAAATGAAAAAAAAAGATGTGCAATTTTATTCCAGAACAATAAGTTTGAATGTATTATTTAAATTCGTAATGTTGTAAATAGCGTAAGCAATTAAAATATTAACGGGCAACTTTGCGTTTAATTTAAATTTGTTATAAATCGTTACAATAATTTAAACACCCATGACTCGGATATTTCAAGTTGATAGGAGAAAAACGAATAGGATTGATATCAAAATTTAAATTTGAATGTAATATATGTCGAAAAGTGATTGTAATCGAATCAGAGAAAAGTGACAGTGTAGAAAATGTTAATATAAATGTTGCTGCAACCACTGGCATTGTAGCTGCTGGTATTGGATTTTCACAATTTGAGGAGATACTTTCTGCAATGGATGTGCCAGCATTTTCACAAAAGTATTATAGACGTTTACAAGATTTTGTTTATGAAAATTGGGAGAAAACCGCAGCAGAATGTATGGAAAATGCTGCTAAACGTGAGAGAGAAGCGGCCCTAGCGGAAGGTAGAATGAAAAATGGAATAGCTCTCATAGACGTATATGTTGATGGCTCTTGGGGCTTAAGATCTTATGGAACTAACTATAGATCAATGTCAGGGACAGCAGCAATCATAGGGAAACGATTCGGAGAAGTACTTTATATGGGAGTGAAAAACAAATACTGTCTGGTTTGCGCCAGGGCCCAAAAACAAGGAGTTGCGCCCAAAAATCACGCATGCTATAAAAACTATAACGAATCCTCTAGTGCCATGGAAGCTGATATAATAACAGAAGGTTTTAAAGCATCAATTGACATGTATGGCTTGATATATGCAAGAATGATTGGAGATGGAGACTCGGCTACTTATAACAAAGTATTGGAAGCAAAACCTTATGACCACCTTAACTATACAGTTGAGAAAATTGAATGCAGAAATCATATTCTACGAAACTTTTGCAACAAACTACGTGCTATTGTCAAAGAAACAAAATATCCAGTAAAAGACAGAAAAACGCTTACAAACGAAAAAATAATGAGCATGCGAAAAGCGATAGTTAAATCAATAAAATATCACAAACATGCCGGAAATTCGAAAATCATTGCTATAAATTTACTACATAAAGACATCACCAATGCAGTGGCACATGCTTATGGTGATCATCGACTTTGTTATGATTATAACTGCTCAAAAGATAAAAATCTCCACAACAGCACATTAGGAGAAATTCAAAATTCAACTTTCTTTTTCCGTGTCAACGCCATCATCGCTACTGTAGCCAATAAAGCTCGAAGTCTCATAGAAGACGTGGATACAAACGCAGTCGAGCGGTTCAATAGCGTTATTGCCAAATTTATAGGTGGAAAAAGAATAAACTTTTCCTTACGACGGGGCTATCAAGGACGGTGTTCAGCTGCTGTGGTGTCTTTCAATTCTGAATCTACGGTTTCCTCTGTTCAAAAAACAATTATTGGGAACAGTCCGAGAGGAAAGGTTAAAGAAATCGAAAAGAAGAGGTCACTAAAAAGAAAATATAACAGAGAAAATCCCAAAAAAAATTAAGAAAAATAGAAGGAACTGCTGCACAGCACCACTATGGACCTACTAGTACTGCTCCCGATTTAAGTCCAGAACAATTAGAAAAAGCCAAGGAAGACTTTCTCAATAATTTAAAAGTACTGACTAATGACAGGCACGCTATTGAAAGAAACACTATCTTACAAAGAGATTCCAGTGAATGGATAGAACTAAGAAAACAAATAGTAACGGCATCAAATTTTGGCATAATTTGTAAACGGCAACCATCAAAAAACACTGCACCAACTGTAAAAAATATATTGTACAAAAAAAATATTTCGCACATTTTGTCAGTAGCTCATGGCACGGAAAACGAAAAGCAAGCCCTACAACAATTAGAACGACAGTTAAATATAGTAATCGAGCCTTGTGGGCTTTTTATTGACAAAAAATACCCGTTTATTGGAGCTACACCTGATGGTATAGTGGGGAACGATACCATTATTGAAATTAAATGTCCAATAACAGCATTCAAAAAAGGAATAGATGTCGCAATTACAGAAAATAAAATACAAATATATAAATATGATAAAAAAAAAAATACAAGATCCATAAACAAAAAAAGTAATTGGTATTACCAAGTGCAGGGTCAACTACATGTTACAGAAAGAAGCCACTGCATTTTTGGAATATGGTCTGGTGAAAATCATCCTATAATAGTAGAAAATATTTCTAGAGATGACGAATTTTGGAGTGTGAATATGGAAGAAAAAATTAAAACTTTTTATTTGAACTGTCTATTGCCAGAAATTGTGGATCCACGAAAAATTCGCGGTATGCCCATACGAGACATTATATTGCAAGAAAACAAAGAAAATATTAGTGATAAACGTATGCAGCCAAGTTCAAGCAAATCCACGGATCAAATTTCCAGCCAATCTTCAACCAAATCCAGAGATCAAACACCATGCAAACCGAGACAACTACATTTTAATGAATTTTAGTTACACACAGCATAACACACACACACACACACACAACAACCTCCATACATACAACACCCTCACACACACATTTTATACGATATACCTCATCTATATGCTTACACTACCTCTAATTTGTAATCTTAAAAATACTTATTAGAAAATTAAACAAAATAAACTTATTTTTTCAATTCGAACTGATCTACTGCATTGCACTATTCTGTGACGCGATTACGCGACGCAGTACCTACGCGTATTCGTGAACTCGAATGAACTTTGCGATTGCCGCGCACGCGACGCTCGCGCGCGCATCGTGTCTTTTTACGCAAAGCTACATGAGCAGGGGCTGGGGTAGGCTTTGAATGCCTACCGCGCCAGGGTTCAGCTCGCCTTAACATTTTATTTTAATTTTTTAAGTGTGCCTTCATGGCCAAATCCTAAACTAAGTATGAGGAATATCGAAAACACACTGACAGGAGTTTCAAGCCGGATTTTGAGGAAAAATAACAATGCATCATTGGATTTTTGAAAAATCGTCATCCCTGCTCAGGAATCGAACCGGTTGATTTTGAAAAAAAAAAAAAAACAGCCTGTATTATTACACCATCCGAAAGTGTGGCTAATAAGGATCAAATTCTGGGAAGTAATAACTAATAACACATGAAATAGCTCCTTTTTAACTTTAACTTCTATGCGGGCTCTACACTCGCACGTGAATTGCAGCCGTGATACACGCGTGATCACGACGCGAAAAATATAGTCAATGCGCGAACGTAAATCGTTCGTACATAATATACTGAAATGTACGTGGAAGTAGCTGCTGCTCTGACGCTGCGCTCTAGCGTGTTACAATTATGCGTTTTTTTTTTACTATTGATAGGCACGCGTTTGACCACTATCTCACCTGATGGTAAGCGATGATGTGGTCGAAGATGTGTTATGTGGCGTTTATAAAATCCAAAAAACAAGTAAAGAAATGGAGTCTCGCTGTAAGGTTGGGTATTGGAGAAGAGTAAAACGCTCTGACTGCTCGTTGATAACTGAACTGATTTATTAATAAGGATTGGTATTTAAGTACACGAGTAACTTACATAGATATATGCATACTTAGAACATTGGTTATACACTACACCTTCCCCGGAACGATAAAATAAAATATTACGTTAGATTATTTTATTTTTTAGGTAAACATTTAAGAAACATTTTGGTAATGTATGTTTACATTTTTGTTTATTTTAATAATATTATACAAAAGTTTCTAAGTATCTTGAATTTATACCGGAGTATAAAGTACAAGATTAACATGGATAAAATAACAAGATAATATTACAATGGTATAGTTTTAAGGCTTGTATATTTGCCAATGACCTTGTGCATACAAACGGAGCTAACTACACCTCGGCGCGCCACTCCGATACACGTGTTTTTAATTTTTTATAATAAAACAAATACATATTTTAAAAAAGTAACAAAACCAAGTTATTTTCGTTTGTATTGCACAGCAGTAGATATTATTTTTTTAGTCTTTTGTTAAAAAATGAAGGAGTAAAATGGTTTCATCTCAACGATTTGGAGTTGATTTGGTGTTTTTTTTTCCTGTTATGTGATACCAAAACATAAATTCTGGCTAAACCAAGTTACGTGCAATATCATGTAGATTACTACCTATTTTTTTCAGATGTAATTTCTCAGTAAATGCCGACGAAAAACTGCTTCATCTGCACGCTATTTTTAAACCTTTTCGAGAGAGCACCCTTAACTAATAAAATGTTCTCAATATATCCTTAAATATTCGTACTTACTAAAAACAGACAAAATACATGGGTGTACAAAATAGGAATATTATGAATAATATAACTTAGTCCTATTCTTATGAACTAAATCATTTTTTCCATTATCTTTCAATATTTCAACATTTGGCGAAACATCTTTGATAACTAAATATGGCCCATTATAAATACTTTGGAGTTTATTTCCTGTCTCGTTTTTCACTAGTACCAAGTCATTTTGTTTATACATAATTGGATTGCACTTTATATCATGCCTTCGTTTTCTTAGTGATTTACTTTCCAATAAATTATCATTTGCTTCTTTTTGCGAAGTTTGCAATCTGTATTTCAATTCTAAGGGATAATTATCATGGTTATAAATTGGATCTACTGATTTTTGCCTTAAATTGGATGGTATATTGCATCTTTTTCCGAATACAAGTTCGAAAGGCGTAAATTTGGTAGCGGTGTGAACTGAAGTATTATAGGAAAAGCACCAAAAGGGTAGCCATGTACTCCATGAACTCGGATGGTTGTTAGTTTGAATTCTTAGGTAATTACCCAAACTTTTATGAGTGTTTTCCAGAGAACCTATTGTTTCGTGATGGTATGCAGTAGAATTTAGAGTAGTTATATTGAGAAGTTTACATGTTTCTTTGAAAACAGATGACAAAAATTCAGTTCCTCTATCAGTAGCTACTCTAGCGGGAATACCAAATCTAGGTATAAAATTATTAACAAAATTTTTCGCTATCTCTTCAGAACTTTTAGTTGTCATAGGATAAGCTTCTACATATTTACTTAACTCACATTGGATAGTAAGAATATATAGATTATTATAATCGTCGCGATCTAACGGACCTACTACGTCGAGGAAAACTTTTCCATCGCCGAGTTAGCTGTTGTTGTAACAACCAACGGCTCTCTAACATAATGAGAAGTATGTTTTTGTTTTTGACACTTATCACATTTCCTAAAAATTGTTTTACGTCTCTTTCTAGACCTGGCCAAAAGTAATATTTCTTGATGTTATTATACATTCGTCTTATACCAGCGTGGCCACTTGTTGGTAGAAGATGAAAATCATTCAATATTACTTTTCGGTCGTCGTTATTTTCAATTATTCTTATGTCATTTAGAATACACAATCGCGGACCGGTCCAGTTTGTATACGACTTAATTTCTGTCGATACTTTTTTTATAAATTTATCGTATTTTTGACTTCTTATAAAAATTAATTCGTGCACGTTGATTCTTTCACAAAAATATTTCAGTTCCCTCACAAATGCGACTGGCGTCAATTGTGATTGGGAAACTGGATTTATAAATAACGTCATTCTCGATGTCGAATAACATAACACTTTATTCTCTATTTCTATCTCGTTAGACCTACGTAGGTTATTTAACTCATTATATTCTATAAATTTAAGTTCCACAGACATCCTCGATTTACTATAGATCTCCACGACTCTTGGTTGCGCAGGCCAGTCGTCAGTACAACCCATAGCACTTGGAGAATGTTGCGACTCCAGCACTTTTCTATATTGCGAACGCGTCATAACCGTGATTATGCTTTCATGCATATTTTTTAAGTCCGTTGATGTGATAGGTAGTCGTGACATTGAATCTGCTGGAATATTTGTGGATCCTTTGATATATTCTACGATGAAATCGTACTCTTCTAGTAGAAGTCTGAACTTCATAAGACGACTAGATGGGTCTCGCATGCCAAATAAATAAATTAGTGGTTTATGGTCGGTTTCAATTACAAATGTGCGGCCATACAAATAGGGACGAAAATGTTTCACTGCCCATACTATCGCTAACAGTTCTTTTTCCACATTAGGATAGTTAATTTCGGCCTTATTTAAATTTCTACTCTTATCATCTATTTGTTTTCTAATGCTTGGAAGTAAAACAGAATAACTATTATACTCAATAGTTGCTTCATTCAACTTTTCTTTCAATCGCTCTGGTGTCCTCCTTTCAATACTCAATTTAAATAAATTTTCTTTTATTTTTCTTAACCTTTCATATACATCATTGAGCTCATGAGCCATAATTTGACATTTTTATGGTAAATAGAGTAACTAGCATACTTATTAACTAATAAATGGTTATATAAATCGGGTTACCATAATTCAACGCTTTAACATCGGTTTCCGTTTGTTTTTACGCACAAAACGCACTCTTGACACTTCACTTTCACATTATCCTTACGTTAACACTTATCACACATTTGGTTTAAGCACAAAATCTTCTTTAGGAAGTGAAGGTCTCAACCCTGGACTGTTTGAACACGACGAACACCTGGTATCAAACGCCAAAAATCGCGTCCCACACGACGAACATCTATTTCCTTCTGCAGTTCCTCTGCGACCACGCCGAGAAAACGAATTCCTCAAAGTTTGACGAAGGATTTGGTCATTAATCCACGTATGATGGCAATTCTTATAACATTTGTACAGGAAATAGGCTGCCAATATCATCAACAAACCCAAAATTATCATCATCACAATACTTATTGAAGAAAGATGAAATTGTAGCTGGTCGGTACTAGCCACATTCGAAGCTCCAATGCCATTCTGGTTTATTATCACTTCTTCACGTTTTGAAGTGTTAGAATTGCACATTATAAGGTTTATGAAAGTTCTCGAAAATACGTTCAATAACGCAACGTACACTTAGAACGATTGTCTGTAGGTACCACACGCACCGTGCGCCTGCATTGCGACCCGACACCCCATCACCAACATGGCAGGGTCGCCATGTAAGGTTGGGTATTGGAGAAGAGTAAAACGCTCTGACTGCTCGTTGATAACTGAACTGATTTATTAATAAGGATTGGTATTTAAGTACACGAGTAACTTACATAGATATATGCATACTTAGAACATTGGTTATACACTACATCGCAAACAACTGTAACACCACGAGTTTTGCGTTCACGTTCGCGCTTCCAAACCCTTTGACGCGGACCAAACAATCGCCACCGGATGGTCAACGCTGCGAAGCGCAACCGCGATGCTGCGAAACCATCCACACTCGCGGTTCGCAGGCTTTCGCGGCGGTGTTAAAATAACATGTTACAAAAATTAAATTTTTTCGGAACCCTTTGCATGCGAGTCCGACACGCATTTAGCCAGTTTTTTGGAAATGAAGCTGCATATGGTTCACCCTGCACCAAACCTCAATTCTATCAAAATCATCCTGAATTAGAGTAGTATCGTCATTTGAAGTGATCTATACTAATATATAAAGCTGAAGAGTTTGTTTGTTTGTTTGTTTACTTGAACGCGCTAATCTCAGGAACTGCTGGTCCGATTTGAAAAATTCTTTCAGTGTTAGATAGCCTATTTATCGAGGAAGGCTACAGGATCATCACGCTAAGACAAATAGGAGCGGAGCAGTAACGAAAGTTCTAACGCAGACGAAGTTGCGCGGTTCAACTAGTAGTTATATATTATTTTAAGATCATCGGCAAACATCAAGTACCTATGTACAGTGATGGAATTGATCTGTAATGTCGTAAATAAAGACCCTGAGGAACTCCTGACTCAGCATAGGGTTCCGAACATCCATAAGAAACGGAAGTTTTATTTTATAGGATCACTCGGTTGGACTCGCACACGAAGGGTTCCGTACCATAAACCTTAATTTTTATTATTTGTTGTTATAGCGGCAATAGAAATTCAACTCTCTATCTATAAGGCCTCTGCCTCGGGTTTTGCGGGCAGCGGGGCGGCGGCGGGCAGATCGCGCGGCACTATAGCGGCGTAGTGTTGTGTCCGTGGTTCTGTCGTCGAGATATTTGTTTTTATTCGCGAACGAAATGTCTGAACAACGGCGACAACATTTTTTTGATTCCAATTTAATTTTAACGCTTGATTTATTGTGGGCAAAATAAGAAAATGGATAGCACAACACTGCAATGCAGACGCTCGACCACGTCACCGCTCGACTGCGCAGCAAAACCCGAGGCAGAGGCCTTACGGTTCTTGAGATACAGCCCGCTGACAGACAGACAGACGGACGGACGGTCGGACGTACTGACAGCGGAGACATAGTAATAGGGTTCCGTTGGTTACCCGTTGGGTACGGAACCCTATAAAGTGTTCTAACTGTACCTACCGGTCGACATATCAAATAAAACGTCTTATTGTGAGGGTTTTATATTTTTTTCTTGAAATTATCAGTTTTGAAATTATTCAAGGACGAAAAATTGCCAAACTACTGAGCCTGATGTTCAGTAGTTAGGCAATTTTTGTGTGAAAAAAAATTAATAACTGCAGATACGTAAAGATTACATGAAAACTATAAAAGTGGTGTTGAGGTAAAATGTTACAAAAATGATTCCTTGTAGCGGCATCAATGCCGCCACAAGAAAAACCAACGGAGCAAATCTACGTTGCAACAAAAAGAACCACGACCCCATCTGTCCAACTAGCAGCGAACTACTTCGTCGAAATCCTGCATCGCGCAAGCAGAGTTTACCGTGCGATTTGAACATACTTATACATCAGCCCGAATATCAACTATCGGGCAGTAGCCCGCCAGGCACAACAGCCGCCTGGTCGGAGATTCTTTCCTTTTCAATGGGGGTATGCGGGACTTTATTCTCTATTCCGCATCCCTCTAAAACCTATTCGTTCGGAACCCTTTGCACGCAAGTCTGACTCGCTCCTTTTATGAATAAATTGTTTAGGTAGGTAATGTAGTTATATATATCATCTAGCTTTTTCGGATTTAGTACTTTACAATTGAACATATGCACGTTGTCATCATTGTCTGCTACAATGGTTCTATGCCCTTGACAGAGTTTAAAAAAACTTGAATATTGTCCTTTAAAACATTGTTTATTTTTCCAACTACAGCCTGTAGGTATGAATACATTGTTATATGTTCAATTAGCGTAATGGGAAGAATTCCAATGCAAAGAAACCAATTTATAATCGTTTAAAATGCTTTATTTGAATACCCATGGTCCATTCCCAGTAAAAATTTCAAATTATCATAACGTTTTACTTGCTAAAGCTACATGGTGGATATTGAAAGACGTGAGGATAGCAATCAGGTAGTAATTACTTAGGTAATAATAATAACAGGAATCTGAATAGTTTACACAAACGGATAGATCAGCCATCCTGATATCAGAATGGCTGGTCATTCTGAAATCCCTTTATTCTGTTTCCAAGTGAGGTAGCAATTAATTGACGACAGGTAGCAATATTTGGTCACCAGCTTGACGCGAACCGATTCAGATGACCAGTCATCCTGAAGCTCACCGCAATTCCTTCTCAGGGTAGTTGTGTCTAATCACTACATATTGACACACACCCTCTGCCGTGTCTCCGTACGCAATAATACGGTTTTCACCAGTGGACAGAGTGATACAGAAAGCATTATTAGGTGTATAAATTATGATGCCTAGGTGCTCAGCCTGTACGGGATTAGGATGACTCTGAAGCAGCTGAAAGACGTCTGGTGACGACGGACTTACCTACGGCGAACTCTTGAAGGCGGGAGAAAAACCGGTTCTTAAAGCCCTTATAGTTGTTTGATTCGTATTTTATACTAGCCGACCCGCGCAACTTCGTCAGAGTCACATTTTTCTTTAATGCTCCGCTCCTATTGGTCGTAGCATGGTGTTATATAGCCTTTCTCCTTCTCGATAATTGGGCTATCCAATACTAGTGCAAAACGCAAGAGCGAGCGAAGCGAGCTCAAACAGTTTTGCATCCTACTTCCGATAGGTTTCATTGCGTCTAACTTTGAGGGTTGTCGACCGATAGTGACGTCAACGAGTCGTTGGGTGTCACCCGGTACGAGCCGCCCCTCGCACATCGCCTCGCTACGCTACTGCAACGGAATAAATCTACACCACAACAAAAATAACCGCAATGCCATCTATCCAACACACAGCGAACTACTTCGACTAATCCCTGCATCACGGTATCAGAGTTTACCGTGCGATGTGAACATATACAACAGTCCGAATGTCAACAATCAGGTAATTGCCCGTCAGACCCATCAACCGTCTGGTCGGAGGATTCTCCCACTTCAATGGAGGTTGCAGGATTTTACTCTCTCTCTCTCCCGCACACTAGTAGTTTGCTGCTAGTTGGATATAATTATGGCGTTGCGGTTCTTTTTGCTGAGATGTTGATCTGTTCCGTTGGTTTTACTTGTGGCGGCATTGATGCCGCTTCAGATGCATTTTTGTTATTGGTTCTACGTTAGTAAAACTACTTTGTTTTGCTTGCCAAATTGAAACGCGGGTCAAAAAATAAAAATTAGTAGTTATAATAGATGCTTTAAGTATAATATGAGTAGTAAGTTATAATATAAGAGCACGGCGCAGTCACACGTGCGGCAGGCAGGCGGCGCAGTCACACGTGCGGCAGGCAGGCGGCGCAGTCACACGTGCGGCAGGCAGGCGGCGCAGTCACACGTGCGGCAGGCAGGCGGCGCAGTCACACGTGCGGCAGGCAGGCGGCGCAGTCACACGTGCGGCAGGCAGGCGGCGCAGTCACACGTGCGGCAGGCAGGCGGCGATGGCGCGGCGCAGCGCCTGCCGCACGCCGGCGTCGCCCTCACAGAACACGTGCGTGGCGTGCCGCTCCACGTGCAGCAGCGTGTCGTGCCGCGGCAGGTGCACGATGCAGCCGTCGGCGCCGCGCTCCACGCGCGCCTCCGCCACGCCCTCCCGCGCCAGCGCGCGCACCAGCGCCTCCACGTCCGGCGCCGCCCAGTCCAGGCGCGGCGCCGCGCCCAGGGCCGCGCCCGGCGCGCCCGGCGGCGCCACGTCCAGCGACACGCGCGAGTCGCGCACGCGCAGCGAGGCCGCCAGCGGCGCCGCGCGCAGGCCGGCGCGCACGTCGCGCGGCGCCACGCGGGCCGCCAGCGCGCCGCTGAGCGTGGCGCGCGCGAGGCCGCGCCGCACGCCGCACGTGCGCGCGGCACCGCGCCGCAGCAGCACGGTGGGCACGTCGGCAGCGATGTGCGGGCGCGGCGCGGCGCCGCCGGCGGCCGCGGCGTACTGCTCGGGCAGCGCCAGCTCGCGCGGCCGCAGCTCCCGCACCAGCTTGTTGGCCTGCGAGTAGTTGAGCGACGTGTCGATGGGGCAGTGGAACGCCTTCATGGCGAGCGGCTGGAAGGGCGCCAGTGCGTCCAGGTACGGGAAGTCCGGCTCTGTGGGGGTGACGGCGGTCAGACTCGTGCAGAGTGAACGCAACGCAAGTAACGTCGGGAGAGGCGCCACTCACCCGTGAAGATGACGGCGTGCGCGGGGTTGGAGGCCCACAGCTCCACGAGGTGCACGGCGGCGCCGAAGCGCAGGCTCGGGTGTCCGCAGAACACGACGCAGGGCTGCACACAAGACCGACTGATGACTAACTTGTGTGGGAGTGTGTCGAGGCAGAGTGAGTTTATCGTGTGCGTGTGTCGAGTGCGAAAGAGTGTGTTTTGGAGGGTAAGTGGTGCAGACAGTAAAGTCCTACACATTGATTTATTTATTATATACTTTATTGTACACCGATAATAATATAAAAAGAAAACTATCGGAAACAGCTGTACCGGTTAGTCTTCCTCGGAATCCTGGGCAAACTCATCGTTGCGTACTCGTGGACAGGGTAGACCTTCCATGGTAAGTGGCACGAACATTGATCAGAGCCACCGTCATCTCAGGGGTACGTGAGCTGAACCTTTGTGACAAAGAACAGGTGATAGAAAGCGAACACTGATGGGTACCTGCGAGGAAGTGGATTGGTTGCGTCGATGTCAATATCTATCAACTGGGACCCTCAGCAAGGATGCAAAAACAAGAGTGACCACACTCTTAGGAGACTGTCGCAGCGCCCTGTCTCAAAAAAAGGTCAAGGCGAAGAGGATGTTACTCAAGTACGGCGATGTCTTCTCTTCGAACGATACTGACATCAGTAAGACTGGCTTAGTTCAACGCAAAATAAATATGGGAGAAGAATTGCCTATCCGTCAGCGGCCAAGAAGATTACCGGTAGCACGTGAAAAAGGAAGTGGAAATTATGATTGAGGGAATGGTGAAGCATGGTGTTATAGAACCTTTATCCAGTCCATGGTGTTCACCTGTAGTGCTGGTAAGAAAGAAAGAAAGAAAACAAGTTTATTTGGCACAACCAAACACACAATGTACAAATAAAAAGGACCTTAATTCTAAAACAATTACATTGTGTGCCCCGCGGCTGCGCTAAATAGGTCCATGCAGCATGGCTATTGATGCCGGAGTTCCTCAGGGGTCTGTTCTCTCTGCAACTCTTTTCCTGCTGCACATCAATGACCTACCTCAGCCTGGTTTTGTTGGGTACGCAGATGACAGTACGGTTTCAGAGAGACTTGTCCAGCGCAACAACCGGCGGGGATGAAGTCCGTTCCTTGAGAGAGGCCATGGTAGAGCAGACAAATTTGACCTTAAACGTTGTCTCCCAGTGGGGTGATGACAATCTGGTCACTTTTAACGCCACCAAAACACAGGCGTGTCTTTTTACTGCAAAAAGGAGTCGGGGTACATCTGTCCTTGTGACTGATCGGCTCGAGCTCCTAGGCATAGAGTTGACATCCAGTCTCAACTTCGGCGCCACCATCGAGTACAAAGCCCAAACTGCGGCCAAAAAGCTGGGCATCCTAAATAGGGTTAAGCGATACTACTTCACGCCTGGACAGCACCCTTTACAAAGTACAAGTCCGTTCCGGCATGGAGTATTGTAGCCACCTTTGGGATGGCTCAGCTAAATATCAGCTTGCCGCGCTTGACTCGGTGGAACTCAGAGCTAAGAGGCTCATCGGTGACGTAAAACTGGTGGATGCCAAGCTACTTAGCTTGGCTCATCGCCGTAAGGTTGCCTGCTTGTCGGTCTTCTACAGATTATACTTCGGTGAGTGTGCTCAAGAACTCCAAGACCTCATCCCACCGGCCCCCTTTTACCATCGGACATCCAGACGCACTGCATCTTACCATCCCTACCTTGTTGCTATTCCAAAAATTCGCACTAATCTTTCCAAATGTCTTTTATAATGCGCACAGCAAGGAGTGGAACACTCTGCTTGCGTCTGTGTTTCCAAACGCTTACAACCCTAATCTCTTCAAAGTTAGAGTGAACAGGCTCCTTCTGGGTAAGCTCGCTCCATCGTAGACTTTGTCTCTGTCATCTCTGACATAGACTAGAGTCAAGAGCGAACCCATCACAAAAAAAGTGTGAGCGATGTCAGTCTGATCCACTGGAGTGATTGAAAAGGTAGTTTCGCCATAGCTATGATTATCATAATAAGTCATGAGAGCCACACTAGCCACGGGGTTGCCCGAGACAGTCAAAAAGTGATTATTATACATGTCAGAGCGCACACTCGCCGGCCGCGGTGAGTGACGCAGACGGTAGCCCGGCACCACGGGCGCGCGCCCCTCCTCCCCCGAGCGCACACTCGCCCGCGTGTGACGCAGACGGTAGCCCGGCACCACGGGCGCGCGCCCCTCCTCCCCCGAGCGCACACTCGCCCGCGTGTGACGCAGACGGTAGCCCGGCACCACGGGCGCGCGCCCCTCCTCCCCCGAGCGCACACTCGCCCGCGTGTGACGCAGACGGTAGCCCGGCACCACGGGCGCGCGCCCCTCCTCCCCCGAGCGCACACTCGCCCGCGTGTGACGCAGACGGTAGCCCGGCACCACGGGCGCGCGCCCCTCCTCCCCCGAGCGCACACTCGCCCGCGTGTGACGCAGACGGTAGCCCGGCACCACGGGCGCGCGCCCCTCCTCCCCCGAGCGCACACTCGCCCGCGTGTGACGCAGACGGTAGCCCGGCACCACGGGCGCGCGCCCCTCCTCCCCCGAGCGCACACTCGCCCGCGTGTGACGCAGACGGTAGCCCGGCACCACGGGCGCGCGCCCCTCCTCCCCCGAGCGCACACTCGCCCGCGTGTGACGCAGACGGTAGCCCGGCACCACGGGCGCGCGCCCCTCCTCCCCCGAGCGCACACTCGCCCGCGTGTGACGCAGACGGTAGCCCGGCACCACGGGCGCGCGCCCCTCCTCCCCCGAGCGCACACTCGCCCGCGTGTGACGCAGACGGTAGCCCGGCACCACGGGCGCGCGCCCCTCCTCCCCCGAGCGCACACTCGCCCGCGTGTGACGCAGACGGTAGCCCGGCACCACGGGCGCGCGCCCCTCCTCCCCCGAGCGCACACTCGCCCGCGTGTGACGCAGACGGTAGCCCGGCACCACGGGCGCGCGCCCCTCCTCCCCCGAGCGCACACTCGCCCGCGTGTGACGCAGACGGTAGCCCGGCACCACGGGCGCGCGCCCCTCCTCCCCCGAGCGCACACTCGCCCGCGTGTGACGCAGACGGTAGCCCGGCACCACGGGCGCGCGCCCCTCCTCCCCCGAGCGCACACTCGCCCGCGTGTGACGCAGACGGTAGCCCGGCACCACGGGCGCGCGCCCCTCCTCCCCCGAGCGCACACTCGCCCGCGTGTGACGCAGACGGTAGCCCGGCACCACGGGCGCGCGCCCCTCCTCCCCCGAGCGCACACTCGCCCGCGTGTGACGCAGACGGTAGCCCGGCACCACGGGCGCGCGCCCCTCCTCCCCCGAGCGCACACTCGCCCGCGTGTGACGCAGACGGTAGCCCGGCACCACGGGCGCGCGCCCCTCCTCCCCCGAGCGCACACTCGCCCGCGTGTGACGCAGACGGTAGCCCGGCACCACGGGCGCGCGCCCCTCCTCCCCCGAGCGCACACTCGCCCGCGTGTGACGCAGACGGTAGCCCGGCACCACGGGCGCGCGCCCCTCCTCCCCCGAGCGCACACTCGCCCGCGTGTGACGCAGACGGTAGCCCGGCACCACGGGCGCGCGCCCCTCCTCCCCCGAGCGCACACTCGCCCGCGTGTGACGCAGACGGTAGCCCGGCACCACGGGCGCGCGCCCCTCCTCCCCCGAGCGCACACTCGCCCGCGTGTGACGCAGACGGTAGCCCGGCACCACGGGCGCGCGCCCCTCCTCCCCCGAGCGCACACTCGCCCGCGTGTGACGCAGACGGTAGCCCGGCACCACGGGCGCGCGCCCCTCCTCCCCCGAGCGCACACTCGCCCGCGTGTGACGCAGACGGTAGCCCGGCACCACGGGCGCGCGCCCCTCCTCCCCCGAGCGCACACTCGCCCGCGTGTGACGCAGACGGTAGCCCGGCACCACGGGCGCGCGCCCCTCCTCCCCCGAGCGCACACTCGCCCGCGTGTGACGCAGACGGTAGCCCGGCACCACGGGCGCGCGCCCCTCCTCCCCCGAGCGCACACTCGCCCGCGTGTGACGCAGACGGTAGCCCGGCACCACGGGCGCGCGCCCCTCCTCCCCCGAGCGCACACTCGCCCGCGTGTGACGCAGACGGTAGCCCGGCACCACGGGCGCGCGCCCCTCCTCCCCCGAGCGCACACTCGCCCGCGTGTGACGCAGACGGTAGCCCGGCACCACGGGCGCGCGCCCCTCCTCCCCCGAGCGCACACTCGCCCGCGTGTGACGCAGACGGTAGCCCGGCACCACGGGCGCGCGCCCCTCCTCCCCCGAGCGCACACTCGCCCGCGTGTGACGCAGACGGTAGCCCGGCACCACGGGCGCGCGCCCCTCCTCCCCCGAGCGCACACTCGCCCGCGTGTGACGCAGACGGTAGCCCGGCACCACGGGCGCGCGCCCCTCCTCCCCCGAGCGCACACTCGCCCGCGTGTGACGCAGACGGTAGCCCGGCACCACGGGCGCGCGCCCCTCCTCCCCCGAGCGCACACTCGCCCGCGTGTGACGCAGACGGTAGCCCGGCACCACGGGCGCGCGCCCCTCCTCCCCCGAGCGCACACTCGCCCGCGTGTGACGCAGACGGTAGCCCGGCACCACGGGCGCGCGCCCCTCCTCCCCCGAGCGCACACTCGCCCGCGTGTGACGCAGACGGTAGCCCGGCACCACGGGCGCGCGCCCCTCCTCCCCCGAGCGCACACTCGCCCGCGTGTGACGCAGACGGTAGCCCGGCACCACGGGCGCGCGCCCCTCCTCCCCCGAGCGCACACTCGCCCGCGTGTGACGCAGACGGTAGCCCGGCACCACGGGCGCGCGCCCCTCCTCCCCCGAGCGCACACTCGCCCGCGTGTGACGCAGACGGTAGCCCGGCACCACGGGCGCGCGCCCCTCCTCCCCCGAGCGCACACTCGCCCGCGTGTGACGCAGACGGTAGCCCGGCACCACGGGCGCGCGCCCCTCCTCCCCCGAGCGCACACTCGCCCGCGTGTGACGCAGACGGTAGCCCGGCACCACGGGCGCGCGCCCCTCCTCCCCCGAGCGCACACTCGCCCGCGTGTGACGCAGACGGTAGCCCGGCACCACGGGCGCGCGCCCCTCCTCCCCCGAGCGCACACTCGCCCGCGTGTGACGCAGACGGTAGCCCGGCACCACGGGCGCGCGCCCCTCCTCCCCCGAGCGCACACTCGCCCGCGTGTGACGCAGACGGTAGCCCGGCACCACGGGCGCGCGCCCCTCCTCCCCCGAGCGCACACTCGCCCGCGTGTGACGCAGACGGTAGCCCGGCACCACGGGCGCGCGCCCCTCCTCCCCCGAGCGCACACTCGCCCGCGTGTGACGCAGACGGTAGCCCGGCACCACGGGCGCGCGCCCCTCCTCCCCCGAGCGCACACTCGCCCGCGTGTGACGCAGACGGTAGCCCGGCACCACGGGCGCGCGCCCCTCCTCCCCCGAGCGCACACTCGCCCGCGTGTGACGCAGACGGTAGCCCGGCACCACGGGCGCGCGCCCCTCCTCCCCCGAGCGCACACTCGCCCGCGTGTGACGCAGACGGTAGCCCGGCACCACGGGCGCGCGCCCCTCCTCCCCCGAGCGCACACTCGCCCGCGTGTGACGCAGACGGTAGCCCGGCACCACGGGCGCGCGCCCCTCCTCCCCCGAGCGCACACTCGCCCGCGTGTGACGCAGACGGTAGCCCGGCACCACGGGCGCGCGCCCCTCCTCCCCCGAGCGCACACTCGCCCGCGTGTGACGCAGACGGTAGCCCGGCACCACGGGCGCGCGCCCCTCCTCCCCCGAGCGCACACTCGCCCGCGTGTGACGCAGACGGTAGCCCGGCACCACGGGCGCGCGCCCCTCCTCCCCCGAGCGCACACTCGCCCGCGTGTGACGCAGACGGTAGCCCGGCACCACGGGCGCGCGCCCCTCCTCCCCCGAGCGCACACTCGCCCGCGTGTGACGCAGACGGTAGCCCGGCACCACGGGCGCGCGCCCCTCCTCCCCCGAGCGCACACTCGCCCGCGTGTGACGCAGACGGTAGCCCGGCACCACGGGCGCGCGCCCCTCCTCCCCCGAGCGCACACTCGCCCGCGTGTGACGCAGACGGTAGCCCGGCACCACGGGCGCGCGCCCCTCCTCCCCCGAGCGCACACTCGCCCGCGTGTGACGCAGACGGTAGCCCGGCACCACGGGCGCGCGCCCCTCCTCCCCCGAGCGCACACTCGCCCGCGTGTGACGCAGACGGTAGCCCGGCACCACGGGCGCGCGCCCCTCCTCCCTCAAGAATACCTTCTTGCCGAGTACAATGCTTGCAGAGCAACAACGAGTGGAAGGAAAGCTTACAACGTGCACAGCAGGAAGATACAGACATTAAGCCGATTCTGGAGTGGATGAAGGCCAGTGCTCCTAAGCCCAAGTGGCGCGACGTCTCAGCGATGAGTGGGATCACAAAAAGCTATTGGGCCCAATGGGACAACTTAGTGATTCAGGATGGAGTACTGTACCGTAAATGGGAAAATCGGCTTGGGGAGACAGCTGTCATTTTTGCAAATGGTTGTCCCTAAAGCTAAGGTACCGGATTTTTTACAGCTGTACTATGATGGTTGGTATGCCATGGGATTAACGGACTTTACTGAAGATATGGGAACGGTTTTAGGGGTCCATTGTTGCGACAATGTCGAGAACTGGTGTCGCAAATGTACAAGTTGTGCGGCTGTAAAAGGACCTCAGAGGTCGAGTGAGAGTGCGAGTGTGGGAGTGTGTCGAGAGCGAGAGTGAGAGTGTGTCGAGTGCAAGTGTGTGGATAGGTCGAGTGAGAGTGCGAGTGTGGGAGTGTGTTGAGTACGTGTGTGTCAAGCAAGTATGAGTTTGTCGAGTGCGAGTGTATGAATGTGTCGAGTGCGAGTGTGGGAGTGTGTTGAGTGCGAGTGTGGGAGTGATTCGAGCGCGAGTGTGAGAGTGAGTCGAGAGCGAGTGTGGGAGTGTGTCGAGGGCGAGAGTGGGATTGTGTCGAGCGCGAGTGTGGGAGTGGGTCGAAGGCGAGAGTGTGTCGAGTGCAAGTGTGTGGATAGGTCGAGTGAGAGTGCGAGTGTGGGAGTGTGTTGAGTACGTGTGTGTGAAGCAAGTGGGAGTGTGTCGAGTGAGACAACGAGTGTGTCTAGTGCGAGTGTGGGAGTGTGTCGAGCGCGAGTGTGGGAGTGGGTCGAAGGCGAGAGTGGGAGTGTGTCGAGTGCAAGTGTGTGGATAGGTCGAGTGAGAGTGCGAGTGTGGGAGTGTGTTGAGTACGTGTGTGTGTGAAGCAAGTGTGAGTGTGTCGAGTGAGACAACGAGTGTGTCGAGTGCGAGTGTGTGTGAGTGAGTGTGGGAGTGACCTGGCGGAAGTCGGCGCTGAAGGCGTCGTCGTGCAGCGAGCGCGCGTGCTTGAGGCGGCCCGCGCGCTCCAGCGAGAGTGTGTGTAAGTGAGAGTGTGGGAGTGACCTGGCGGAAGTCGGCGCTGAAGGCGTCGTCGTGCAGCGAGCGCGCGTGCTTGAGGCGGCCCGCGCTTACCAGCGAGAGTGTGTGTAAGTGAGAGTGTGGGAGTGACCTGGCGGAAGTCGGCGCTGAAGGCGTCGTCGTGCAGCGAGCGCGCGTGCTTGAGGCGGCCCGCGCGCTCCAGTGAGAGTGTGTGTAAGTGAGAGTGTGGGAGTGACCTGGCGGAAGTCGGCGCTGAAGGCGTCGTCGTGCAGCGAGCGCGCGTGCTTGAGGCGGCCCGCGCGCTCCAGCGAGAGTGTGTGTAAGTGAGAGTGTGGAGTGACCTGGCGGAAGTCGGCGCTGAAGGCGTCGTCGTGCAGCGAGCGCGCGTGCTTGAGGCGGCCCGCGCGCTCCAGCGAGAGTGTGTGTAAGTGAGAGTGTGGGAGTGACCTGGCGGAAGTCGGCGCTGAAGGCGTCGTCGTGCAGCGAGCGCGCGTGCTTGAGGCGGCCCGCGCGCACCAGCGCCGCGTGCGGGAAGGGCTCCTCCGGCAGGTACACGCGCGCCTGCTTGCCCACCGACACCCACTCTGCCAGGATGTTGCTGTAGGCCAGCGAGGAGTCGGCCACGGGCGACACCACGTACAGCGGCACGGCCGCCAGCCCCGCCGTGTCCAGGTGCGCCGACAGGCACTCCAGCAGGTCGTACAGCACGCCCGACGGGTACACGGGGCACAGCACGGAGCCGCCGCCGCGCAGCGTCACCGTGGCGTGCACGCACAGGTCGCCCAGCATGTGGTCGGGGTTGTGTGCCGGCGTCTGCGTCAGCGCCGCCAGCACCAGCAGGTCGGCGCCGCGCAGCGCCGCCTGGTTGATGGGGCGCGGGTGCGTGGTGAGCGTGGACGAGCCGCTCACGTACGCCACCTTCTCGTGCGCGGAGCGCAGCACCCAGTTGGCGGAGCCGAGGCAGAAGCCGGAGCTGACGGCCGTGGCGTCCAGCGCGCCGTAGATGTCCACGCGCTCGTCGTAGCCCACCACGCGCACGCGCGCCAGCGCCCGCGCGATGCAGGCCGGCGCGAACAGGCGGCGCCAGGCGCGCGGCCGGGCCGCCAGCGCCAGCGGGGCGGGCAGCACGTGCAGCAGCTCCTTCCAGCGCCGCGCCGCGCCCCCCGCGCCGCCCGCGCCCCCCGCGCCGCCCGCGCCCGCGCCCGACACCCACTCGGCCAGCTCCTCGAGGTAGAAGCGTCCGATCTGCAGCGTGGGCTCGGTGGCGTACACCTGTCCCTTGAAGCCCGTGTCCTCGGTGATGAAGGGCAGCGCCATCATGCACGTGTAGTTGGAGATGAGGATCACGTCCAGCTGCGAGAAGTCTACCACCTTGTCCAGAGGTGGACAGAACTCTGGGATGCTGTCTACGAAAACACGCCCACAGCATTCTTTTAGTTCCTGCAAAAAGTAAAAAACAAAACACTAGAGCCAACTTGACACATTGCTGATTTGCAAGTTCTGTTCAGTTTTTCAAATTATGAAAGACAGCTTACTTTTTGCAAACATAAACAAGCAAACTCACATCTTAATGAAATAAAAATTGCTTTAGTAAATTATACAGTGTGAGTCTTTATAATGTGAACATATTTAAATGAGGGAAACTATGCTTAATTTAATCAAAGGTACTAAATAAATGACTTCTTCATAAAATAACCATTCTGTAGGGCTTCATGAACTTAGATGGCTATATTGATGATTAAAATGGTTATAATTCTTTAGATGAATACGCATTACGGCTGCGAATCGTATTTTGTTCAACATACAGCTTCACTCTGACCGGCAAATTGCAAAAAAACTTTAATTTATCATAACTCACAAATTTTTAGCCAATTTGAATCTAAACTAATATTATTTATTTATTTATTTTATTTATAGTTAATTAAAATGGCACAGGTCCAATTACATTAATTAACATAGAATTATAATGTTAAATTAAAATGTTATAGATCACAGTTAATGGGTTGTGGAGGTCTGGTAGGCAGCCGCTCCACGTAAAACACTGGTATTCAGCTGAATCTGGTTTGACTGGAAGCCGACCCCAATATAGTTGGGAAAAGGCTAGGCAGAAGAAGATTCCAAGGGAACATAAACCCCTGGGATGAAATGTATTCTATATTCTATTACGGGATATGGTCTACCCGTGTGCCACGTTCCATTCAAATCCATTTAGCCGTTTAGACGTGAAGAGATAACAAATAAACAGACAGACTTACTTTCTTTTTTGAGGAGCTCGTGACTAGATAATAACAGCCACACGAGTCGATCTTAAAGGTTAAGCAACGCTTGCCAAGGTTGGTCTGTGGATGGGTGACCATCTTAACATACAGAGTTTCCTCCGTGCCTCGGAAAGCACGTTAAGCCGTTGGTCCCGGCTGTCATTTATAAATCTTTGGCAGTCGTTACGGATTGTCAGAAGCCAGTAAATCTGACTCCAGTCTTGCCAAGAAATACCGTGTTACCCGTTTAATGGGTTGTGGAGGTCTGGTAGGCAGCCGCTTCACGTAAAATACTGGTATTCAGCTGAATCCGGTTTGACTGGAAGCCGACCCCAATATGGTTGAGAAAAGGCTAGGCAGATGATATAATGTTAAAATAAAATAAGCATTCAAATAACATACAATACAAAAATTAAATTCAAATTCAAAGATATACAATTCGTGGATAAAATTATTAATAATTATTTGCGTAAATAGTTAAATAAATTAGAAACATCATAAACTAACAGAAACTATGTAACAGTGGACACCCTCGCATATTGTCTCTCACAAAACACCAGACAGGCACGCATTATTTTCTTCCATTCATCAGCAAACACATCACATTCAGGGTCGGCAGTCAGGAGGACGTTAAGCATCCTTAGGGTTCGACATACCGGGGATTCAGCTCTAGCAACCGATCTAGATAGCGGTAGTGCGAACAGGTTATGACGGCGGCTTTGACGGTGCCCAAGGTATTTGTCGGGCACAAATAGGCAGCAGAAAAGTCCGTGGAGCTCAGGGCAATCAATACGACCGCTTAGGGTTTTACAGGCAATCGTGAGCTGATCAAAGCCCCTTCTTACCTCCAACGAATTGAAGCCCAACACCCCTAGAAGATAGTTCGTTGGGTACATGAATGAAAAGTAATGGAATTCCTCATAAAGAGGAAAGATTTGTTTTTTTTTTTGTAGTTTGTATATTCATAAATTACTATAGGGACCGGTTTGTAAAGGAAAGTACTATATCCATGTAGAAGATGCGGCCGGAATGCTAGTAAACAAAAAGAAACACTTACAACCCTAATCTCTTCAAAGTTAGAGTGCACAGGCTCCTTCTGGGTAAGCTCGCTCCATCGCAGACTTTGTCTCTGTCATCTCTGACATAGACTACAGTCAAGAGCAAACCCATCACAAAAAAAAAAAAACAATAAAGCACACACTGTCAGTCAAATGCGGAAAAAGTAGTTACTTACACACTGGTTCTAGGGGTGATTTTATGTTTGAGAACATGGATGGTGCTGCCTGATAATATGTCAGTTGCTATATAAGTACCGGTTAAAAATGCCCTCTCTGATTCAACACTGGTTGGCACCATCCTGAGCAAACAATTACATACAACCTGTGAAAGACTACCCTTTGTTCCTACACACTCAGACTATTTGTGTTAACACAAGCATTGTTATCTTTGTGTAGAGGTTTTAGAGCCCATGCCTATGACTGTGACTTCAAAGCATCTGCATGGAAGTACTCAGAAGTACTTTCAGAGATAACACCTATGACAAGCACATAAACTTTATAATGATGGTAAACAAACCCCCTCAAGTAAAGGATCGTTGAGATGCGGCGGCGTGTAGTTGGGCAGCGAGGCGAGGCGCGTGCTGGGCACGGGCGGCAGCGGCAGGAAGTTGAGCACGGAGTGCGCCGACAGGCCACAGTCCAGCATGATCAGCAGCTCCTTGAACGACAGCACAAAGCACGGCTTGGCCGCGTCACTGCTCAGACAGTACTGGCGGGAAAGAAATGCTTTTAAGATTCCAAAAAGAAATACAAATCTTCAAACTGACTTAGACTGTCTGCTACTACTTACGAGCTTCATCTTGGTCTTCGTTTATACTTGGTATAACCTATATCAAATAAATCTCATTGTGTATGCTGCGCTTGGCTTTAGACAGCAGGAAGCAACACCATATTTTAAGGTTTGGTTGCCATGCCCCTGTATCACATGAAATACAAAGTTATTTTATATATATAAGTACTACAAACTAACACTTCACTGATGTTAGACTTGCATCAACACAACTTTGATTGAACACAACACCGCTCCGCTCAGTGACACTGACACTGTCTTGACAGAGTTGACAGCCGATAAGATAGTGTAGTGACAGACGGACAAATTGTTTGGCTGAAGCTATGCACTATATATAGGGTGAAGATCTGAAGTTCAACAATAATGACATAGATAGGGATAGGCATCCTATATCTATGAATAAAAATCAATTACATCCATGGAGTTTGAAATTACTCATAGTTCAATACAATATAAAAAAAAACAATCAAGAGCGAGTCGGACTCTCGCACCGAGGGTTCCGTACCATATAAAACGTAAAATGTTTTTAAATTCATCGGCGAGCCCTTTATTCGTCAGTGAATTTTAACACTGCTGTGTATTTTAGATTTATTCCAGTTTTAGATCAGCGCAATCTCTTAACCGCTAGTGGAACTAATGTAATTTTTGTTGATGATTTCGAGATACAGTAGTTTTCTAGATTTTCCTCTAGATTCGCGACCAAAGAATTGTCCATAATTTCACAACGGTAAAGTTTACATGAGTAATTTATACATGGTCGTGTAGACATTGATGTGTCAATGCCAATCATATGCCAATCCCGACTTAAAAGTTAAAACTACAATTTAAAACTTTTTGGAAAATGCCCATGAAAAAGGCGGCAAAATTAAAAATCATACAGGTGTTAACCCACATAATAATACAGTACGCCTAAAACTTGTTTGATACTTGAATTATTTTTGTAGATAAAAAAATACTTTGGGATAAATAAAAAAGTGCAATCCAATGTAGGTATTTATTTGTCACAATCAGAACTAAAATCAGAATCTATTATACTTGTCTCTTAGCAGCGATTTTCGTCAGATAGGTACTCTGTTTCAGATTTTAATTATTTTACTGTCTCCTATGGAGTTGTTTAACAAAATTATCAATTGTGCTTTTTATCACTTCATCATTCAAAATGCATTAAAACAGCAAAAAAAGCTAGTAAATTCAGAATCTAATCCAAAATAGTGGTCACATTACAGAAAGATACAGAGCTAAAAGTATCAAAATGTGTAGCCAACCTATCAGATGTTGAAACGAACTTCTGGCAATCCGTTTGACAGATAAAAGTATTGCCATTATAAGAAACCCACTGGTCGTGGACACGACTCGCTTGACAGACTCTATGTTTGAAATGCTGCACCTCAATACAGAGTAACTACCCACTCAAACAAATTATAGTTAAATCCTGGTTGACTTTCTCCGTATAACGCACTGTTTAGAAGAATTAAGCCTAAAATTTACCGAAAATTAAGAAGATTTTTAAGCACCACGCAGTTAGCAGTTTTCGAGGTTGAAAAAAACCGGTTAAGTGCGAGTTGGACTCCCGCACCGAGGGTTCCGTACCATCATATAAAACGTGAAATGTTTTAAATTTTCATCGGCGACGCCTATGTTTATCAGAGAATTTTAACGATGCGGCGGTGTAAATTCCAGTTTTAGATGAGCGCCATCTCTTGACCGCTAGTGAAACTTATGTTATGTTTTTTTTTCCCCTGTGGGTAGTTTGATCATAAGGTGGAAAATAAAATCGCTCCCTTTTTAAATTTTAATTAAAATTAAACAACGACATAATTAACTAAATAAATGTATGCATTTAAATGCTAACATAGAGTACACACCAGTATAGTGTTATCTCTTTAATCTTACATTCCTAAACAAAAAACGACACACAAAGAAACAAACATGGAAGCACTAAAAGTATCATTGTGATATGATGACACTGTTCCAAAGCCGGATGTCCAACTTTGAGTCTGAGCTGAAGAAAAACCCTGCAAGCACATCTAGCGGCACAGATGGATTAGTTGCGGACTACACTGCTTTCAAAAAATTCATTCTGGATGCGTTGGGCTGTCTTCAGCGGTAGTTACTGCCGTGGGTGCAAGGACTGGACAACCTTGAGATGCGGGGTCGGCGAAAAATGGTCCTGTTGCATGGTGTCAAGGAACAGGCCAAAGAAGATACTGCGCAGATAGTAGCTGAAGTTATGCGGTGCCACCTTAAGCTGACAGACTTTACTGTTGCTGATGTCAGGCGTTGCCATCGGATGGGTAGACCAACAGGTGCCAGCAAGCCCAGGCCCATACTATGCAAATTAAGGGACGTCAATGTCAGAGATAGTGTCTGGTTTGCGAAAACAAAGTTGAAGGGCACTGGTATTACACTATCGGAGTTCTTGACGAGATCTCGACATCAGCTCTTCATGTCGGCGAGGGAGAGGGTCGGTGAGACCAATTGTTGGACAAAGCAGGGCCTTATTTATGTTGTTGGTTCGGACGGCACTCGGCATAGAATAAGTTCCATTGATGAATTAAATGGGATCGAGCAAGCCAGGAATAAACCCAATACTCCCGTCGCATCTGCACCATCGGAGTTGTCATCACCCTCAGCGACGCCGGCACCGAAGAAGGCTCGGCGTGCCGCTAAGAAGTAATTTGAGACTTGCTCCAACTTTCATGAAGTGTATCTTAGTCCGGGTAGCGGCTTCATTCCACTTTTGTGAGTACCCCTCTCCAATAATTGTATTCAAACTGTTTCTACCCTATACCTTTTTCTTTTTCTAAAATTTATAATTTCACTTTTTCTTTCAATGTTTTGATTGTTTTCTTTTCCACTGGCAGCTGTCAACTTGACATTTCTCTTTTTTAATTTTTGTGACAAAAATCATTAGTTGCGTTCAGAAACAGGTTGACAGTGCGCCCAGAATACAATATGTATATCTTTTAGCTGTTGTAGTTTGAGTTATTTATTATTTTCTACTCTTTTATTGTTTTGCTTTACTTCTATTGCTTTATAATATATTGCTGTTTACCCGGACGATTAGTTTACTGTGCTTTTCTCTGTCTATTTGTGTTGTTTTAAAGCATGTTTTTGGTTTTTATAATACACACAACTGGCGGGTGGATAATTATTGCCCCATTTTTATTTTTATTAGACTATAATTTTATATTTCGTAGTTTATTTATAAATATTTTTTATGTCATCTAATAATGATAGCAGTGATACCGAAAGCTTTTTACCTGCATGTAGTGATGACAGTTTTGTTAGTATTCCTTCCCTTGCTGACTCGCTTGAATCTCAATTTTCCGATGTTCCGAAGAATTTTAATGTAGTCCATATAAATGCTCAAAGTATTCCGGCACACTATTCTGACATGCTAGCGTCCCTTGACTGTAAGAACATCCATGCTATCCTTGTTTCAGAGTCTTGGCTAAAACCATATCTCCCATCAACATCCTATTCCTTACCAGGTTTTCAGCTAATTAGAAATGACCGTGCGCATGGCGCTGGAGGTGGTGTTGCTATTTACCTTCGCCCGCACATTCCTTTTTCAATCGTTGATATATCGGCGCAGCCTCCCCCGTCAAACGCGGGCGAGCATCTCTTTTTGGAAGTTACCCTGAACCTTACCAAAATCCTTCTAGGTGTTTATTACAGCCCTTCGTCTCGAATTAATTTCTTTTCCTTCTTTGAAAACATCCTAGAAAACCTGTTGCCCTCTTACAGTCATACAATCATTATGGGAGACTTCAATACCTGCTTATTGAAGAACGATTCTCGCTCCTCATTTTTTCAATCAGTACTTCAATCGTTGAATTTGTCCATTCTTCCCTTAAGTGCCACACACCATTTTCCTAATTGTAACCCTTCACTCTTAGACCATATTGTTGTTTCCTCTTCTCAACATGTCGGCAAGCATGGCCAATGCCCAGCTGACATGTTTTCTTATCATGATCTCATTTTCCTCTCATATAAAATACGACCTCCTAAGGCAAAACCTAAAATTCTCCTGCAGCGCAATTTTAGTGGAATGAATGCAGATAATCTCCGAAAGGATGCCAGCAGCAGTGATTGGACACGTCTAGTCAGCGTTGAGTCAATTGATGATAAGGTTAACCTGTTTACAGATAACCTTGTGCAGCTGTATGATGTTTATGCTCCCATACGTGCAATAAAAATAAAACATCTTCCAGCACCGTGGCTAACAGGTGATATTAAAGCCGTTATTCATAAAAAAGGTGCAGCTAAAACAAAATTTAAATGTCATCCCTCGTCGTCGAACTGGGAGAAATTTTTGGATGCTCGAAATCGCTGCAATAAGGTGTGTAGAGACGCCCAACGACGCCATATCCACACCTCAGTTGAAAATGGAGACCCAGCAAAAGTCTGGAAGTTTCTTAAATCATAGCACCGCTACAGCCTTAGTGAACGTTACCGATGACATACGGTTAGGCATGGAACGAGGAAATCTGACGGTTCTCTGCTTACTAGACTTTAGTAATGCATTCAATGCTGTCGATTTTGATATCCTGCTTGGCATGCTTCGCTCGCTTAACATATCTACAACGGCGATTGACTGGTTTCGCAGTTACCTGTATGGCCGCCGGCAACGTATATGCATCGAAGAATCTAAGGCCCGTATTACAGAACTACAATCAAGACTCAAGCATTACTTAAAACTAGTCTCAGTTGGAGTTTTAATTTTAGAACTTGACTTGAGCAGAGAAACTAAAATCAATAATCACCTGAGCAATGTCACTTTAAAATGACATTTTTTGCGTATTAAAGAACAGTGCTTGAGGCTTGACTGAGCTCTACTCAATGTGTC
This sequence comes from Lacanobia oleracea, assembly GCA_950371165.1. Taxonomy (NCBI): domain Eukaryota; kingdom Metazoa; phylum Arthropoda; class Insecta; order Lepidoptera; family Noctuidae; genus Lacanobia; species Lacanobia oleracea. Next base: position 29,381,631 of record OX493388.1, on the reverse strand, counting down.
CTTATTTTAAAAGCACAATCAGCTCAGAATCACTGCTTGAGGCGAGATTTGATCTTTGTTTTCGCAAGTGTAGTCGAGACTCCGCTTGAGCATAGATTCTCATGAAAATTGTTGTCGATTTGGAGTAAATCGAGTACCTACCTAATCAAAACGGATATATTTGCAGAAGTAGATTATTATAATATTTTTTTAATAATGAGACAAATCGAACTTAAATGTAGGTACTTAAATTGTGAAACTTTAAGTAGAAGTACAGGTTTTCACAAGATGTCGTAAAACATTTAATTTTACCTGAGACCTCTTTATTTTAATTTATATCTTTTTTTGAGTTTCATTAGAATGGGGTGCAGCACATTCTAATTTTTGACGTGACAACGTCTTATAAATTGGTTTGCCGGGTGACACTTCAAGAAACTGCGTTACGCTCCGCTCACGTTATGCGCTCACAATGAGAGCGAGTGAGAGGCACGCGTCCCTTCCACTCGGGCATGGTTAGCCCGCCTAAGAGCGAGAGAGACAGACTTCTTCCTACTATACGAATGAATATTCACATTAAAATTATTTTACCACTCAAAGTCGTTGTCACGTAAAACTTTCGCCCGTATACCGACTTTACAGGCAACCAATTTTTTTTTTGCAGTTTTTGGCAGCAAATGTATCGAGTCAGCCTTCTCGCAAACTTTGCTGAGGTAGTTAATACCAACAAAACAAAACCACAAGGAATCAATTTGCGAATAATTAAAACAGCCACTGAACTTCACTCGAAATAATCCCGCCAAAAACACCCCGTTTCACAGTTTTTCTGTCCACAGAACATAATATGTACCTACTCTGAAGGGTTAAGGGTGGCTGTCAGTGTCAGTAACGTCGTGTCGTCCGCCTACTCCGGTTTTGATCGTGCGAAAAAAAAAGAATTGCAATAGAAAACAAACTTTTGTTCAGGGTTACCATAATGATTGCTTACTCACGTAATCAGAGATCAAAATCTCTACTCAAGCGTAGTTTCGTTTGATTTGAGTTTGAGGATAGTTCTAAAATAAACTGAATGCTTGAGGCTAGATTCTTTGCTCAAGCAGTAATCGGTTGAACGCAGTTTAAGTAGTACTTGAGTAACGTTCTGTAATACGGGCCTAAGTCTTCCTGGTGTTATACAACTGCCGGTGTACCTCAGGGTGGCGTTTTATCTCCTTTACTCTTCGCAATATTTATAAACGCTATCTCCAAAAAACTTCTGTCCAAATACCACCTTTATGCAGACGATTTACAAATCTACCAACAAGCTGCCCTTACAGATTTGGCTAATGCAATTATTGCAATAAACAGGGATTTGGCTGCAGTTTGTGAGTGGAGTGAGGCAAATGGGCTTCAGGTTAATCCATCGAAGACCCAGGTCATTGTTGTTGGCAGCTCTAGGATGATTTCAAAAGTAAATTGGTCTCAGCTTCCCCAGGTTCAATTTAACGGAACTACTATTCCAATAAGTGAGAAGGTTAAGAACCTTGGGGTTTGGATCGACAAATATCTATCTTGGGGTCCGCAGCTCCAGGACGTAAGCCGCAAAATTTTTGCATCTGTCAGGTCCCTTAAACGTGTTCGGAACTTTCTTCCCACTGCCACTAAAACTGCGCTTGCACAGTCTCTTCTGTTTCCCATCCTTAACTATGCTGATGTCAGTTATCTCGATCTTACTCAGGCGCAACTAGATAAACTTGAGCGTCTTCAAAACCTTTGCATAAGATTTATATTTGGCCTGCGCAAATATGATCACATTTCTGAATTTCGCACAAAGCTCAAGTGGCTTCCCATACGTCTTCGCCGGGATTCTCATATTTTATTTATGCTCTACAGTATTCTGTTCAATCCTACAACCCCCTCTTATCTTAAAGAACGCTTCAAGTTCCTTCATGACACACATAATAAATGTCTAAGGTCGTCGGAAAACTTGAGATTAGAGATGCCGATGCACTCCACCAGCTTCTACGACAAATCTTTTACGGTTCAAGTGGTGCGGTTATGGAATGCTTTGCCCGTATCAGTAAGACGTGCTCAATCTTTGTCCATTTTCAAAACAATGGTCGAAAATCACTACCTTTCTGTTTGATCGTTATCACTCGATTCCTATGCTTTTTATTTATTTGTAACATAATTATAATAATTGTATATATTTATCTATTATGTATTTATTTATATAATTCGTACACCTAAGACTACCTGCAGTACTGTATTTCCGTTATCGTTAAAATCCATCCAAAGGTTGTCTTGAAAAGATCGCTTTTAGCGATAAGGCCGCCCATTGTTTCACCCTATGTAATGTTTTCTTCATCTATCTTTTCTGTAACTTATATGGTGTACATAATAAAGAGTATTCTATTCTATTCTATTTTATGTTTGTTGACCACCAAACAAACCAGGTCAAATGGCGTGGCGAACTTTCTGACGAGTACAGGTTGGAGTGTGGAGTGAGACAGGGGGGGTTGACATCTCCTTCACTCTTCAACCTGTACGTGAACGGGCTGATTGTTGAGCTGATCGATACCGGAGTAGGATGCTCGATCGATGGTCACTGTATCAACAGTATCAGTTATGCAGATGATATGGTGTTGCTCAGCCCATCAATGGCCGCGCTCAGAAAGCTGATAGGCGTGTGTGAGGAGTATGCGAGGGTACACGGTCTCCTGTACAATGTTCAGAAAAGCGAGCTTTTGGTATTTCAAGCCAGGGGACGTAAACTGGGGGATGTGGCACCTGTGCTGCTTAACGCTGTCGCTCTTCGAAGAGTGAGAGAGTTTAAATACCTCGGCCATGTAGTTACCGAGGATTTAAAAGACGATGGAGACATTAAAAGGGAGAGGAGAGCGTTGGCGGTCCGCTGTAACATGTTGGCACGCAGATTTGCGAGGTGTAGTTTAGAGGTAAAAATTACTCTTTTTAAAGCATTTTGCCAAACTCTCTACACCTGCAATCTGTGGGTCAGCTACACTCAGCGTGCCATCAACGCTCTCCGAATACAATATAATAACGCGTTCAGGGTGCTGGTGGGGCTCCCACGCTATTGTAGTGCGTCTGCGATGTTTGCGCACGCGCACACAGACGGGTTTCACACTGTGCTGCGGCGCCGTATCGCTTCGCTGATGTTCCGCACGCGTGGGAGCGCCAACACAATCCTGAACGTGCTCAGCCACAAGCTGGACAGCCCCCTTCTGGGGCACTGGATTCAAGCACAAGTGCGTGTGCCCGGGGCCCCTGAGGGCGGCAAATACTTAAATTAATTTAGTTTTTTTTAAATGTACCTAACATAGTTTTTAAGTCTTTGTCTACTAACAATATTATGGACCAAGAATGTCTGAAATATTTTTTTTTTTTTTTTTTTGTTATTTAGAGACATCGTTTTATTTTTCGTGTAATCTTTAAAAAAACTGTTATCACATAGAAGTATTTCGGATTTTTGTCTATGCAAACATAAGGGGGAATGGTCAATTTTTTGACATATTTCGTAAAATTTGAAAACCATGCGGTTAAAAAAAAAAGTGCCCAGATGCAAGTCGGACTCGCACACGAAGAGTCCCGCACCATAAACCCTAATTTTGATTATTTTTTTTATAGCGGCAATAGCAATACACAGTCTGTGAAAATTTAAACTGTCTACCTATTACGTTTCTTGAGATACAGGCCGCTGACAGACAGACGGACGGACGGACAACGGAGGCTTAGTACCTAATAGGGTTCCGTTTCCCTTTGGGTACGGAACCCTGAAAAGAAAAAAATGTTTGAGAATGTACAAATAGCCCCACGCACGCTCAAGAAGCCCTAAGTCGAATTTTTAAGATCCTCTTTCAGTCGCCGTTGCAAAAAAATATACACATATTTATTTCTTTCTTATTTGCAAAATAGTTGAGCAAACGTCATTTAAAACTATTCCAGTTAATAGCATTAGTAATTCTTGAGATATCCAGCTGTGACAGACAGACAGACTTAGTCACACCATAAGGGTTCCTTTATACCATTTTGGTACGGAACCCTGAAATTGGGTGGACACTACTAGCGTACAACCATCCAAAAAATCAGGACAGCGCAATTTACTGCTACCTAACGCGTTTAATCTGTCTAGTGATAAATTTGGTGACTGACCTAGGTATGTAGTTGTCGTACTCGTAAGGCTTAAAGTATAGAAAAAACAAAATATCTGCTCGTTTTTACTAACACTAGTCGACATTTAAACGAATGCCTAAACAAAGCGCGCCGTAGGATTTACAACACTCTGTCATTGCAATAGTTATATTGAGAAATGCAAATAACTACGTCGCATTTTGTTGGAAGCTACTATATTGAAATGGCGTGTAGGTAATGATAGGTAGGCGGTGAGCGATGAACAGGTCAGTCCATAGGCCACTTGCGGCGCGGGTCAGCGAGCGTCTGCGCCCCGGCCTCCTGCGTCAGCCGAGTCAGTCGGTTAGTCGCGAGTGAAGGACACCTCCCCGAACCTGCGCTGCCGCACGGCTCCCCGAGCCCGCGAGCCCCAGTGCCCAGTCAGCCGCCGACAGAGCAGCCCGCGCGCAACATGGCCGTCGCTAAGTTCACACGCCAAGAGGTCGAGGCGCGCAACCAGCGCCACAACGCCGCCATCGTCATCGACAACGTGGTGTACGACGTGTCGGAGTTCATGGACGACCACCCGGGCGGCGTGGACGTGCTGCTGAATAACGCCGGCAAGGACGCATCGCAGTGCTTCTTCGACGTGGGCCACAGTGAGATCGCGCTGGACTGGCGCGAGAAGTTCGTGGTGGGCGAGGTGGTGGACGAGGAGCGACGGCCCGTGCTGCAGCGCGAGCCGGGCCCACCGGAGCCGCTGGCCGAGCCGCTGACGCTGGGCGCGCTGCTGAGTGTGTGGGGCCCGCCGCTGGCGCTGGCCGGCTTGGCGGCGCTGCTCTACATGTACTTGTTCCCGTAGCACGCGGCCGTCACAGCGCTGCAGTGTCTACGCGTACCGAGCGGAGCCCTATGAGAGGAGTATGTCACTTGGGGACATTAGCAGTGGAGTCGTGGGCTAAGGTGGGGTTTGTGGGTTAATAAGACAAATGGAAGTCGAGTACGATCACGTCGTGTGGTGGACGTGAGCATGTTGCGGCATAAGACTCGAGCGAGTGCTGTGTGAAGTACCTACCTACCTAGATGTTTAGTTCAAAAAATTAAGTTACGTGCTACGTCTTTGTTTGGGTGTGCATATTATAGACAAAAAGCATTGTACATAACAATAAGTATCTCAATAGTTGTATGGAATAACAGGTTGTGTTTTATAATATTTTTACACTCACGGTGTTATTTTTTTAATGTGTTCCCGTACCAACAAGTATCTACGTAATGTTTATTTATGGTACCTACGTTGAAGTGTCATGCTCATGCGTCAGCACTAATGAATATGCAGTTCGACTTGTTCATTTAATTTATACACGATTTGATTAAACATATTTGATACTAGTTGACCCGCGCAACTTCGTCTGCGTCACAATTTTCATAACTGCTCCGCTCCTATTGGTCTTAGCGTATGTAGCTTATAGCCTTTCTCGATAAATGGGCTATCTAACACTGAACGAATTTTTCAAATCGGACCAGTAGTTCCTGAGATTAGTGCGTTCAAGTAAACAAACAAACAAACAAACAAACAAACAAACTCTTCAGCTTTATATATTAAGTATAGATAGCTCGGGTCGCCACCTTTTTTCGGAGAAATATAGTATTTTTGGTAAATCATTTCAAAGATACAGTAGGTAATTTTGGAAATATCAAGGAAAAAAAGTTGTAGGTTATTTAAATAAAAAAATGTTTAGTGCCTGTTCTCTTTTCTTTGTTTTTTTGGGAGGCATGTAAGAACTATAATCGGCATCAAGTTTCATGTTTTTATTGTGTGTCGCAAAATTAAAACGGACTTCACCTGTTGGGGCATTTGGTTTTGAAGCCTAGCCCAACTGCTTATTCAGAAAAGCTTAATTAAAGAAAAGATTAACTAATGCTAAGCGAGCTCGAATATTCTAAGTGTACTGCTCCACGGATAGGAACATATAATATATTTTTATGTATATTTCTTGAACTTTTATATAGAAATAGGATCAAGTAGTGGACATTTGCCATTGCTGAATGATTTTAGAATGTGGGATGCAGATGCTAGAGCGAGCCCATCGATCGCGGAAATTTTGGTACCTCCAAACAACTATTAACTACATAATGTACCTACTTCCGTCTTCTTAATACCACTCAGTATTTGGGTAAGCGTTAATATACTTATATATTTTTCACGATGTCAGTGTTGGTCCCACAGTGAAAGTTGTTCATAACGATGAGTACAATGACCCCTTAAGAGGTATTGCTTTTTTTGATACTTACAGGTTGTATAGTACAATTGACTATAATATGGCACAATAGAGCAAACGGCAATGTAGTACGGGTGGCAACCCTCATATAGCACAATAGTTTAAATGGTGACGTTACGTTACAAGTTATATGCACACTATGCACAGGACTGCAACAGTCTGTTTCGACGTTCTAGCTGTAGGTAGGTAGAGGCAAGAGTGTGTACCCAAACGACAGGCAGCCATGAGCAGGTGGACGGAGCGTGGCGCGGCGGCGGCGGCGGAGTGCGGCGCGCTCGCACCTCGCGCCGCGGGGCGACGCCGCGCGCCGGCCGCGGCCGCTGCGCTCAAGGTGAGCCGCTCCTCTCTCGTGCGAGTGTGCGACTGCTAACTTAGTAGGTATAACACCACCACTTACCTACACATCAATATTACCTAATTCATTATATTGTAATGTATTCCTACAGTGACGCGTTACGGTATGTCAACACAAAACTATTGTTTTATCGAAATACGACGATGACATTTTTTATGTAGGTAATTAGTTAAACATTTAATAGAGCTTATACGGGGCCGCGGCCTTACCTCGCAAGGCGAAAGCTCGCTAATTAGGGTTCCGTACCAAAATGGTAAAAAAGGTACCCTTTTGGTGTCACTAAGTCTGTCTGTGAAAAATCGCGGGGTGCGCCATCGTGCTGGCTGGCGACCAGACGGGAGGACCCGATGGACAATCCCGGGGGTACTCGGGCGTCCCCGCAGTCTCCAGACTAGTCCCCCAATGATGTCGTCCTGTCAGAGCGTGCCGGAGGGTAGCAGCATGGAACCTCATTTCACTTCACAACCTTCACTCTAACATGACGAAAAGGAACAAAATAAGAAAAGCTGTACAGCGGCAGCACTTACTCCCCCACAAAGTGCACCTCAGCAATATTCGAGGTCTGCTCTCAAATCTCGCCGCAGTCCATCACCACCTGGAGACTGAGAAACCAGAAAGGAACAAGAGTTGTTCCTTTCCGAGACGCAGATCAGATGTCCGTCAGAGTTGTCTTACCTTTCCTACCCAGGGTTTACCCAGGAGCACCATTTCAAACCACGTGCGGGCGTGTGTATGTACGCCCGTGACGACATCTGTTATCGGCGTCTCCCTAATCTTGAGGACTCCGGGTTCTCAACGCTGTGGGTTTTAGTGGACACAGGCCTGGATAAAACTGTCTGCGCTTGTGTCTACCGTTCGCACAGCGGTGATTTGGAGGCGGCGGATGCGGCTCAGCAACGGTACCCTTTTGCCCAATTGGTGTTACTGGGGGACTTCAACGCCCACCATCAGGATTGGCTCTTCCCATACCAGTGCACAGACCATGCTGGACGAGAGACGAGAAAGCTAGCCCTAGCGCTAAATCTTACCCAGCTGGTCCAGGGGGCAACGAAGGTGCCGGATGTTGATTCGCACACTGCCAATTGCTTGGACCTTTTGCTGACAACCGATCCAGACCGCTATTCGGTGTCGATTTCTTCACCACTGGGTAGTTCCGACCACTGTCTGGTGAAATCTGTGTCCCTTTACTCCCCGCCCGATCCTAGCCCAAGAGGTAGGTATGGCGGTACAGGTCAGCAGATTGGGATGGCATGCGATCTTTCTTCGCATGTTATCCTTGGCAGCCTACTTGCTTTTCTTCGACTGATGCTTCGTCGTGCGCGGAAGCCGTGACGGATGAGTTGCGGAGGGGAATGGAGTTCTATATTCCGTTCTCTGACATAACAATGTCTGGCGAAGCTCGTCCATGGTTTGGTGCCGAGTGCAATCGCTCTGATGTGCTTAAGCACGCGGCTTACCTGGCATGGGTCGACTCTCGTACGCGTAAAGCAAATGACGTGACTCGGAAGAAGAGAGCCTTCAACAGGGCTGCCAAGTCCTTCAAGAAGGTTTTGCGGAGGGCACGGTTTGACCACATTAGCCGAATAGGGAACAAACTTGCTTCATACCCAGCAGGTAGTAAGGCTTTTTGGTCCCTGGCTAAGTCGGTCGAATCGAACTTCTGCCGCCCCTCACTACCACCACTGCTGAGACCCGACGGGACGCTGGCCCACTCCGCTGAGGAGAAAGCGAACTGGTTTGCTTCCTTGTTTGCGGAATCTTCTCGCCTTCTCCTGGTGGATGCAAGTCGAGCATGTCGAATATTTGCATTCATCAGAAGGACGTCCGTAGGGTACTGCGTAACCTAGACGTGAAAAAGGTTAGTGGCCCCGACGGGATACTGGTAATTATTCTGAAAACTTGTGCGCCTGAGTTGTCTCCGATCTTGACACGCCGATCTTGAACCCGTATTGTCGGTCACTAAGGATATCATTCGCTTCTAGGTACGCCAGGAGCTTATGATTCAGCACGCGTCCCATAGTCTTACAGAGTATGGACGTTACCGAGATGGGTCTATAATTCGACGGGTCAGCTCGACTACCCTTCTTGGGCACGGGCTGCACGTTAGTTTGCTTCCAAGCCTTCGGCACTTTTCCAGTTTTTGGCTACCTCTGTGCCAAATTTCATGAAGATCCTTTCAGGCGTTCGGAGGCATAGCCAACAATCTGTGCTTTATGCCCCTCTTGGAGTAATTGTCCGGCACAAAGACCAGTCCAGTCAATGTCCAGCCAGGTAGATGATTTTTCATTGTAACTGCCCAACTATACAGCCGACGCAAACTATTCGTTATTTGGGTGCAACTATTGATAAATGATTGTCCTTTGATGAACACATTCAAACTTATACTTATAGTACGGAAACTTACTTATATTTTTAAACAGCTTAGACAGGTAGCAAATGGTAAAACACTCAAAATGGTATAATTTGCCCTTGTTCAATCTATTTTGTCATATTAAAACTAAAATGTTAGAAACAGAGAGAGCCCAAAGGCTAATTCTTAAAGTTGGCCTTTCAAAACCACGACTCTTCCCCACTGCCGAATTGTATCAGGAAGCTGAGGTTTTAACTGTTCGACAAATTTACATCCTTTTTACGATTCTGAGGCAACATTCGGATTCATCGTCTTTCGATCTTTCCAAATTAGCAACGAGGAGGAACAATGCAATTTGTAGCACCTTTAAATCTAAAACAGGATTTGCCCAAAAATTTTATTCATTTCGAGGACCTGTACTCTACAATAAATAAAAAAAGGAATTAGGAATTTTTAATTACAATAAATCTAAATGTAAACTAATATTAACTAATTGGCTACTAAAATTGAATAACGTAAAAACAGAGGAACTGCTACTAGTAAAAACTTAATTAGGTATTAAATTAGGAATTCTACCTATACCATATTTTATCAACAATTTATCTTATTAGACGTAACCCACTCACATGGCTTCTCACCCTCTCGACACTACTTACACGAACACACGCACACATACACACACATCACAGACAAGCACAATTTACATACCCCTCATCCATATCCTACAAGCACCTTACGACACAACCCTTCATACAAATAGATTATATTATGATTCTTTTTTTTTTCTTTTCCATAATTTGTTTTATCACCAGAATTATAAATTGTAAAGCATTGTATGTCTATCTTGCCTGTAGAGGGGAGTCCCTGGTGTCCTGAAATTAGTTACGTAGTTTAGGCATCAGTCTCCCACAAATGAACATTGTTATAGTAATAATTGTAATTTTTTCCTTTAATATTAGTTTTTAAGTGTTATTTGTGTAAGAAAATAAACATTTTATTATTATTTTTAGGGTTCCGTACCAAAAGGGTTACAAAACCTACCCTTATGGTGTGACTAAGTCTGTCCGTCTCACAGCACAAAATCTCGTGATCGGTCGACCGAACGTGAACGAAGATGCGAGATAATAAGAAAAGATAACATTAAAGGTTGATTTTTGCAAAATCCTTTCATAAGGAGAAGGAGGAATTCGTTTGCGAAAAATCTTATTATTATTTAATACAAATACAAATACAAAATAGTTTATTGTGACAAATAGAAATTACGTCACATTTGAACGTGTTCGGAGCCTCCAGTTAAGCAAACAATGCCTGTATTAGAAGGCTCCGCTCTTTCATATCACTTATACTAATACTAACTAGAGTTATAGTGGACTGTGGCTTTAAGGGTAATTATGCAATGTACTCGTAAATACATTTTCATTTATTGAGCTCATATATGTAGGTAACTAACCTTACGGTAACTAATAATTGCACTTTAAATTATTTACAGTAGATATAAAACTTATTCCCAGTAAGTGCGTTTGATGTGTAGGTACCTATAGTGTGGTGTGGTAAGTACTTAGTGAGTGTAGTGCGATGTGATGTGGTGTAATGTGATGTGATGTGATGTGATGTGATGTGATGTGGTGTCATGTGATGTGATGTGATGTGATGTGATGTGGTGTCATGTGATGACTGTGATCTGATGTGATGTGATGTGATGTGATGTGATGTGATGTGATGTGATGTGATGTGATGTGATGTGATGTGATGTGATGTGATGTGATGTGATGTGGTGTGTGTGTTGAGTTGCGTGGTGTGGTGTGGTGTGCGGGTGTGTGGTCTTTTAATTAATAGTATAAATAAACATTAATTTCGGCTATTCAACGTGTTCCAGGAGTGCCTCGGTTTCCTCAGAGGTAAGTGTTTTTATCCAGTCTATAATCCGTTTTTTTACAGTCGTGGTAACTTATATTATATGTATAAACCTGTTTATTAATTTTGTTATAGAGCTGAGCAGGGCGTTTGTTGAATTGTTTGCATGCTAACCTTGTTTTAGTTAGGGGAACTTGAACAACTAAATCTTTTCTCCTTTTAGATTTTTCTTTATCAAATGGTAAGGTTTTATGTTTTTTTAGTATGGTTTGGGTTACATACAGTTTCCTCACAGAGAGTAAATTACTTATTTGGTATAAGCTTGTAGTGGAGAATCTTTTATTTTCAAAATACAAAATCTTTATCAATGCACGCTGCGCCCGTTCTATGCCTATAAATATTGTTTTTGCTGCACCTCCCCAAATTGGGATACAATATAATAGACAGACTAGGCAAGTGCTACATATGGTTCATTTAAGAGATTTCTAGAACGGTTATTACAGCTCTCTATTTTATTTGGAGCAACATGTCTGAAGGTTTTAAAGATCCAGCTGAGTTTCCTTATTCTCCCAGAAATCTGCTCAAGTAGAGGGTACCAGGACAGTGCTTGATCTACTATAACTCCAAGATATTTAGTTTTAGTGACCTTCTCAATGCATGGGCAATTACAGCTTGTAATAGGCATGTCTCCACAAATGTGTACTTTTAAATCTAAGTCTTCTACAGGCTGTGTTCGGTTACTGATACTAAAACATATGTAGTTGGTTTTATTAGTGTTCAGGGTAAGTAAGTTACTTTTTAGCCATTCAGCTACCCGAGCCATTCCAGCCTCTGTACTCAGTTTAACTTCATGCCAAGAGTAACCAGAAAACACAATAGATGTATCATCGGCGTACGAGCATACTTTGGCATTATTTATTTTCATATTACAGAGATCATTAATGTACAGGAGAAAGAGGGTAGGCCCTAAAACACTACCCTGTGGGACGCCGTATGACACATCTACTTCGTCACTGAAGTACTGTCCTATTTTTACTCTTTGTTTCCTGTTGGAAAGGTAGTCTTTGAGTAAACTGAGTGCCGTCCCTCTTAATCCGGCTTTTTCCAGCTTGTTCACAAGGATTGAGACAGAGACGGTGTCGAATGCTTTTTTGAGGTCTAGGAAAACAGACAGGTTTTTTCCTTTGTCAAGCTGCTTAGCAACAAGAGAACTTAATGCAGAGACTGCATCTTCAGTACATACACCCTGCCTAAAGCCAAATTGTGAATTGAATAAAATATTGAATTTTTTGAAATAATTAATTAGTCTGATATTTATTATTTTTTCAAGCACTTTTGAAATTAACGGTAAAACGGATATAGGCCTGTAGTTGCTGGACATCGTCACTGTCCCCTCCCTTGTAAACTGAGATTATAACGGACTGTTTTAGTGGAGCCGGGAATACGCTCTTTCGAAGACAGAGATTAGTAAGATGAGTTATAATGGGGACAGCCTCCTTTCTTATGTATTTTAAAAATTTTGTCGAGACATTATCCCAACCAGGGGCACTGCTAGATTTCAAATTCATCAGAATACCATTTAATAATAATAATAATAATGCCGCCTGAACTTAGACCACGCTTACCTCGTTTGCCCATGCATAACAAGAACAGGGCGCTGGTGGCTGCTCTGGATTCGCAGTTGTCAAGCCATTTTGATAACTGTGATAACCTCACCGATGCACATTCGATCATGTACTGCGCGGCTGTAGCGGCATGTCGTGTAGCTCATGTCAAAATAAAAATAACCAATGACAGAGTTACACGACCAAAACCAGCCGTACCAGCTTGGCAGTGCAGGATCGAGCGTCGTATTGGTGAGGCCAGAGCGCTAATCGGCAAACTGATCTGCTTCAGGGAGGGCAACACACGCCCTAGAGTGATGCGCTTTGTGAGACGGGCATTTTCGGGGACTGATGTCAATCCCCGAGATTATATATCTCGTGTCACAGAGCGCATCGACTTCCTGAAGCAGAAGGTGTATGCATGGGCAAGCCGTATTCGTAGGTACAGGCGGCGAGTGGAGCGATACACCCAGAATCGCACATTCCGAAGTAACGAAAGGTGGGTATATAGGGATTGGGAGCGACCGGACCAAGGTGTGACTGACACGCGCTTGCCGGATGATGATGCTATGTTTTCATTCTGGCGCAGCATCTGGTCGGTTCCTGTCAGTCATACTGAGGGTGACTGGACTCGGGAGGTCGAGCGTGTGTGCGATCCGATACCAGAAATGGGGGCAATTTCCATCAGCCCCCAAGATGTAGCTTGTGCAGTCCGCCCGTTGCCTAACTGGAAATCTCCAGGGCCGGACGGGCTGCACAATTTCTGGATTAAATGGTTTACGAGATCGCACGCTTGCTTGGCGTCTCAATTCCAGTCTGCCTTAGAGTCTGGGTCGCTACCCCAGTTCTTAACTACAGGAATAACCCACCTGCTCCATAAATCAGGTAGTACTGCGGAACCTAAAAATTATAGACCGATCACGTGTTTACCGACGGTCTATAAAGTTCTTACATCCATTTTGAGGGCAAAGATTAATAGTCATATTAACAACAACAACATCCTGTCTGCCTCTCAAAATGGATGTAGGAATGGGTCCCGCGGTACTAAGGAGCTACTCCTTATTGATATGGCCATTAGCCAACAGGTTCGGCGTTCCCGAAAGGATCTGTCAACATGCTGGATAGACTATAAGAAGGCCTATGACTCGGTGCCTCATACATGGCTCATGAGGGTGCTAGAATTGTATAAAGTTGATGCAACGCTACGCACCTTCCTGATGTCGTGTATGGGGCAATGGAGGACAGTCCTTCGCTATTCAGGATGTCGAAATATCCAGAGGAATAGCGAACCGGTAAGGATCGAGCGGGGTATATTTCAGGGCGATAGTTTGAGTCCACTTTGGTTTTGTCTAGCCTTAAATCCTCTTAGCACACTACTGGAGAATTCAGGGCTAGGCTATCGGTTGAAGAGAGGTGGTCAGGTTATATCTCATCTCCTTTACATGGATGATCTGAAACTCTTTGCCCCCACTAATCTGCAACTGATGGAGCTACTGAAGGTAACTGAAACATTCAGTAACGCCATCAGGATGGAGTTTGGTGTGGACAAATGTGCGGTCATGCATGTAAAGCGTGGAGAGATTATGGAATCCGTGGGAACTCAACTCTCGGATTCCATAAACCTGAGATCCCTCTCTCCAACTGAAACTTACAAGTATTTGGGTATGTCGGAAGCGTTAGGTATCAATGTTACTGACATGAAGCAATCGTTGAAGGAGCGCTTCTTTGGCCGCCTGAAGAAGGTATTCAATAGCTTTCTATCGGGCGGAAACAAGGTGCGCGCCTTCAACGGTTGGGTCATGCCAGTATTGATGTACTCTTTCGGCGTACTCAAATGGACTCAAACGGAACTTGACGCCCTGGATAGGCGGGTCCGTACACTGCTTACTGCGTATCGAATGCATCACCCACGGTCGTCGGTAATGAGACTGTATATTCCGCGAAAGTGTGGAGGTCGAGGCTTTTTAAATGCTAAGACTCTCCACAATCGCGAGATATGCAGTCTTAGGGAATATTTCCTAGCTGTCGACGTGGGTATGCATCGAGATGTAGTGGCGGTGGACAAGGGACTCACCCCGCTCTCCTTGGCAAATGAGAACTGGCGCAAACCTGCAGTTCTTGACACTAACGATCGCAGGGCGGTATGGCAGAGTAAGGAGCTTCACGGACGCTTTTTCCGGGCCCTACATGGGCCTGACGTAGACCAACTAGCGTCCGTAGCCTGGCTGCGTTTCGGTGATCTTTTTGGAGAAACCGAAGGTTTTGTTTGTGCAATTATGGACGAAGTTATCATGACGAATAACTACCGGAGATTTATTGTGAAAGACGGCACGGTCGACATATGTCGGGCATGTCACCGTCCGGGAGAATCAATTCGCCACATTGTCTCTGGTTGTTCTCGTCTAGCTAACGGAGAATACTTGCATAGGCACAACCTTGTAGCCAGGATTATCCATCAGCAACTTGCTCTGAAATACTCTCTTGTGGAGTCGGAGGTGCCATACTATAGGTATGCGCCCGACCCAGTTCTCGATAATGGCAATATCACATTGTACTGGGATCGGTCCATCATCACTGACAGGACTATTGTTGCCAATAAGCCTGATATAGTGGTGGTGGACCGAATTGTGAGGCGTGCAATGATTGTAGACATAACCGTCCCGCATGACGAGAACCTCGTGAAAGCCGAGAAAGACAAACAAATCAAGTATATTGACTTGGCTCGCGAGGTTGTCGACATGTGGGAAGTGGACTCCGCAATCATTGTACCGATAGTCGTATCGGCCAATGGCTTAATAGCCACGAGCCTCGACCAACACCTTAGGAGGCTCTCGTTGGGCAGCTGGATCAAGGGCTTGATTCAGAAAGCGGTACTTCTGGACACGGCTCGCATTGTCAGGAGGTTCCTTTCTCTGGAGCCCTGACCACCGGTAGCTTGGACCCTGTTCCCGATATCGGTGGGCTACTATTTTTATATTTTTAAATGTTTTTTTATTTATTTTATTCAAATATTTAAAAATATAATTTATATGTATAGTTAAATGAATAAAGAAGATAATAATAATAATTTTTATTTCCCAAATTACAATTAGTATAGTGATTACTAATTGTAATTTGGGAAATAAAAATTATTTAGTTGTTAACAAAACATAAATTTTATCCAAAATTGTAAATTTACACATTATTATACACCTCAGACACCCAAGCTAAGATTGAACTTGTGGTATGGGTGTCAGGGCTCTCTAGGTTGACAAAAGACAAAAACATGTATATCCGGAGTTTCAGTATACTATACAGAAAACAGACTTTAGGGCAAAAATTTAAATATGTTGATAAAAATAAAAAAAATAATAATTAATTAATCCATGCAAAGTTAACCAACTGTGTAGGTGTTGTGTTTATGTTTTGTGATAAAATATGTGAAGGGTGTGTGGTGTGTATGTGTGTTGAGGGATAAGTGGTACTGGGGATAGTTAAACAGCGGGAGAGGTATGTAGCTACTACGTATTAGCAATGATTCTTTCAACCTCTTCATAACCAAGGGTGATGATCCATTTGCTGACTTTAGCTTTGCAGTCAGATTTGTTCATTTTGTAAATGTTACATTGTTTGTTGACATAGTTGTAAATACGACTACCTAGAATTAAAAAATGGCGTTTTGCAAGTTTACTTCTGTGTCTTTCTATGGGACACACGTTCATGTTCCTACGCTTCGTCAAGAGATCGAGATCAAATTGTAAAAGAGTATGTTTGCGCAACGTACAGTTTAGGACAAAGAGCTGTCGCACTGTCAGGACTTGACATTCATTATACAATTGTGCAGTGCTATAACGAAAATGTTTAAAAGTCATGACCTTGAGAACAGCTCTTTGTGCCCTTTCCAGCTGTATCATACATGTCTTTGGAGCGCCACCCCAGGCTGTTATGCCAAATGTTAATATTGACTGGCAGAGTGAAAAGTAGACCATCCGTAGTGTGTCTATATCAGCACTGTATCTCAGCCCTTTAAACACTGTAATTAGTTTTCTAACTCTGCCAGACAAAACTCTAACCTGGGCATTCCATGAAATGTGATTATCTATTAGTATGCCCAGGTATTTAACATTGTTTGTTCTTGTTAGGGGTAGGCAGGAGCAACGGTTCGAATTATTATTACACGTATGGGCTTTAACTAAAAAAGTGTCAGGTTGCGTAGAAGAATTTAACGAAAACGTCATGAAATTTGTTTTTGCCACATTTAAGGTCAAACTATTCGCTGTAAGCCAAGAGATAACAATGCTAAGAACATATTCCGCTCTGTTACGGGCTTCGTCCCAACTTTCACCATGTACCAGAAGGGCAGTATCATCTGCATATGTGTAAATAGAACAGTTTGGGAGTGCTAAATCACAGAGGCTATTTACGTACACCAAAAAAAGTGTAGGCCCTAAGATGGAACCTTGAGGCACACCATAGGACAATTCACTCTCATCACTGACATATGTATCGATTTTAACACACTGCATGCGTTCAGTAAGATAGCTTGCAAAGATAGCAAGAGCAGGACCTCTAACTCCTATTTGCTCCAACTTTTTTAGAAGGATAGGATAGGCATTTACCTCAGTATCATCCGTATCTAACAGTACGAAGGTATTCAGTTGTGATCTTAATGTATGTGTTTGATTATTATTAGGAATATTATTTAACAGGATTTATTTTTTGAGCAAGTTGTTTTCCAATGTTGGCAATATAATCGAAATAATAATTAACGAAGTTTATTGACTCTACAGGGGTTGCTTTTATGTTTAATAATTCTATGTTTTGACTTTGTAATCTATTTGAGTGTGTGATGATTTTTATATTTTTCCAGAGTAATTTGTTATTAGATACTGATTGTGCTACTCTCATATTTTTTCTTCAATGTTTTTATTAGATTGTTACAGTAGTTCCTGTATCTAGTATAAATTATTTTTAATATTTTGTTATGTCATTGCGACTTTGTTTTTGCAATTTATTTCGGTTTTTGATACAGCGAAGGACGCCCAAGGTAATCCACGGCCTTATGATGCGTTTATTGCTTGGAATATTTTTTATGTTAGTGTTTTCATTTATGACGTTGGTTAGAATATTAATAAAACTGTCTATTAATAAATTTGGATCATTACTAAAAAGTCTGATATATTCCTTTCCTGTAAATCTTTTAAAGCTTGTTCATAATTTAGTATATTGGAGGTTCTATTTATGATTTGAATATTTTTACCTTTGTAATAGAGATAAATGTAGTATAGTGATCAGTCACCGTAGTCTGCAGGATAGCGATTGATGTCGAGAAACTTTTGTGTATTTTAAGCATGAAATGATCAAGGCAGCTTTGTTCCCTAGTGGGCAAAGTGTGTCCAGGAAGTATACCGAAAAAGGATAACATATTTAGGTAGTTACTTACCCTACTTTTGTGCTCTTGGGATGACTCGGTCTCTTTGTGTTTGAGGTTAATATTTATGTCACCAGCTATTATAATATTTTTTTGTAATGTTAATGTGTTTAACTGTGTGCTGAGGGAGTCAACGAAGCTGTCGGTATTTGAGTTAGAGGGCGATCGGTAGATACAGTAAACAATATTACCCAACATGTCTATTCGCAGACAGGATGCTTGAACTAGCTGAATTTCTTCAACTTTAGGGTTTAGAGAGCCCTTAACGTATACAACCACGCCGTCAGTCTGGTTCAACTGGCGAGTAGTCATATACGAGTGATAGTTGTTCATTTGTGGAATCGTTTTATTAGCATGCAATCTGCATTCCGTTAGGATTACAAGGTCTGGTTCAAATTTAAGGGTAGATAAAGTGATCACAAAGTTGTCAAAATTACAGTAAATACTCCGAATGTTTTGAGATATTATGGTGAGGTCGCTTTTATTTACACTGATATGTTTATGGAGCTCTGTAGAGTCGCATTCTACCGTACGGGCAATTTCAATGCTATCTATTTCGGAGACAGTATGTAGTATGTTTGTATTATCCATTTAAACTTGATGTCAATTGAATAACCGTCAAGATTAGGTAAGTGTTTATTTCAATGTACATTCAGTCAAAAAAGTATCGGGAATGGATGATTTGTTTATGGTTCCAAATACAAATTTTTGTTTTTTTCTAGTTGTTAGATTGGCACAACTGTTTTCCATTTTGGCGCGGAGTTTGAGTTGCATCTGTTATTTGTACTAAATACAGTGCTGGTTTTAGTAATATCATATATAATGTGTATTGCGAATTTCATAATGGACAAAAATATCGAACAAAGAGTTTGTCTTAAATTTTGCATCGCCAATGGAATTTCGTGTTCGGAGTCACTGAAAATGTTACAGAAGGCTTACGGTGAATCGACTTTATCAAAAACTCGTGCTTATGAGTGGTTGAAAGCGTTCAAAAGCGGTCGAGATGTGATGGAAGATTTGCCTCGCTCTGGTAGGCCGTCAACGTCTGCAACTGAAGTTAACATCGCAAAAGTGAAGGAAATAGTGACTGAAAATCCCCATTCAACTCTGAGAGAGATAGCCGCCGAACTTTCTGTATCTCACGAGTCGATCCGTACCATTTTAACTAATCATTTGGGTATGAAACATGTTGCTGCTCGGCTAGTCCCAAAAGATCTGAATTTTCTCCAAAAACTCAATCGCATGAAAGTCGCTGAGGACATGCTAGAACGAGTCAGTTCGGACCCAACATTCATGAAACGCATTGTTACTGGTGACGAGACGTGGGTTTACGAGTTTGACATGCAAACTAGTCAACAAGCTTCGGAGTGGCGCCTTCCAACTGAACCGAAACCGAAAAAACCACGCCAAAGTCGATCAAAAGTCAAAGTCATGTTGACTGTTTTCTTTGACTATCGCGGTGTTGTGCACTCTGAATTTTTACCGGAAGGTCTAATGGTAAATAAAGAATATTATTTGAGCGTTATGCGGCGTTTAAGAGAGAAAATTCGACGAAAAAGGCCAGATTTGTGGAAAGAAAATTCTTGGATTTTGCACCACGACAATGCGCCTTCGCACAAGGCTATCATTGTGAACGAATTTTTAACCAAACACTCAACAAATACCATCCAGCAACCACCATATTCACCAGATATGGCTCCTGCTGACTTTTTTCTTTTTCCTAAACTCAAATTACCACTTCGTGGCACCCGTTTTCAATCGATAGAAGACATAAAGGAGAATTCGCGGCGAGAACTGAACTCAATTCCGGAAGCAGCGTTTAAAAAATGTTTTGATGAATGTATTATTCGTTGGCGCAAGTGTATCGTTTCTAAAGGAGCATACTTTGAAGGTGATAAAATAAATTTGGATGAATAACAGACATTTTGTGTATTATTGATCTTTTCCCCGTACTTTCTTGACAGAGTAGTATTTAGACAGTAAGTAGCCATGTACTGAGATTTGAACTTGTGTTTTTTGGGTGGGCTGTATTGTTATTTTATAGAATTGTAAAACGTGTGTATGAGATGAACATAGTGTAGGTAATTCATGTGTAAGTAAGATAGATAAGTGTGTTATGTGAGTATGTATAGTAGAGTTCCGTATTTTATCAAAATAGTTTAGCATAACTGCCGGAAAAACAATATACACAGATGAGTAAATCTTAAACCAAAATTCGCTTGGAAATAATTTCAAATGATACAGTAAAACTACCACTTTCACTGATAAATTGTAGGTAGATAAATCGACCGGCAGATCAGTTACAACACTGAGGGTAAACAGAAATTGAATTGTTAAAATCTAACTTCTAACCAATTTTATAAATGTGAAAGTTTGGATGGATGGATGTTACTCAATTACGTCAGAACGGCTGAACAGATCTTGATGACATTTGGCACAGAGGTAGATTATAGTTTTAAATAACACATAGGATACTTTTATTCCGGCATTAACGCGGGCGAAGCCGCGGGCGGCCACTAGTAACTGAATCTGGCTCCGAAAAAAAATTTGTTCGTTGTTTCGGATTCGCTATATTTTCTTTGTATAATAAATACTTGTTTCTTTGCAAAATATGGATGATGTAACGAGTGAAGTGAGCTCGAAAACTTTAGCATCCCGCCTCGGAATATACTACTCTGTCAAGAAAGTACCGGGAAAAGATCAATAATACACTTGACAAAATGTCTGTTATTCATCCAAATTTATTTTATCACCTTCAAAGTATGCTCCTTTAGAAACGATACACTTGCGCCAACGAATAATCCATTCATCAAAACATTTTTTAAACGCTGCTTCCGGAATTGAGTTCAGTTCTCGCCGCGAATTCTCCTTTATGTATTCTATCGATTGAAAACGGGTGCCACGAAGTGGTAATTTGAGTTTAGGAAAAAGAAAAAAGTCAGCAGGAGCTATATCTGGTGAATATGGTGGTTGCTGGATGGTATTTGTTGAGTGTTTGGTTAAAAATTCGTTCACAATGATAGCCTTGTGCGAAGGCGCATTGTCGTGGTGCAAAATCCAAGAATTTTCTTTCCACAAATCTGGCCTTTTTCGTCGAATTTGCTCTCTTAAACGCCGCATAACGCTCAAATAATATTCTTTATTTACCGTTAGACCTTCCGGTAAGAATTCAGAGTGCACAACACCACGATAGTCAAAGAAAACAGTCAACATGACTTTGACTTTTGATCGACTTTGGCGTGGTTTTTTCGGTTTAGGTTCAGTTGGAAGGCGCCACTCCGAAGCTTGTTGACTAGTTTGCATGTCAAACTCGTAAACCCACGTCTCGTCACCAGTAACAATGCGTTTCATGAATGTTGGGTCCGAACTGACTCGTTCTAGCATGTCCTCAGCGACTTTCATGCGATTGAGTTTTTGGAGAAAATTCAGATCTTTTGGGACTAGCCGAGCAGCAACATGTTTCATGCCCAAATGATTAGTTAAAATAGTACGGATCGACTCGTGAGATACAGAAAGTTCGGCGGCTATCTCTCTCAGAGTTGAATGGGGATTTTCAGTCACTATTTCCTTCACTTTTGCGATGTTAACTTCAGTTGCAGACGTTGACGGCCTACCAGAGCGAGGCAAGTCTTCCATCACATCTCGACCGCTTTTGAACGCTTTCAACCACTCATAAGCACGAGTTTTTGATAAAGTCGATTCACCGTAAGCCTTCTGTAACATTTTCAGTGACTCCGAACACGAAATTCCATTGGCGATGCAAAATTTAAGACAAACTCTTTGTTCGATATTTTTGTCCATTATGAAATTCGCAATACACACTATATATGATATTACTAAAACCAGCACTGTATTTTATAAATAACAGATGCAACTCAAACTCCGCGCCAAAATGGAAAACAGTTGTGCCAATCTAACAACTAGAAAAAAACAAAAATTTGTATTTGGAACCATAAACAAATCATCCATTCCCGATACTTTTTTGACTGAATGTAGGTATAGATGGATAGGTTATATTTTTTATTTACCATTCATACACTCATCGAAGTAACTTACTTGACTTTAATATAAAACTTGCATAATTGAGGATGCAAAAGCGAACTAGAAATGTTCTCAGATAGTTGTACCTACCTCAGTTAGGTACGATCCTCTGTTTACTATCGATACAGACGTAAAAGTAAAGTGTTCGATTTATGTACAACACATCAAGCTATCTGAAACTGTCAAATTTACCCAATCAATCTTGAATGTAATCGTGCAGTAGCGAGCGAATCGAGCTCAGTATTTTCAATACTCAAACGCGGTTAATTGTAGCTTAAATGTGCGTGATTTGCCCATTTTCAGAAAGTTTGTTAATTTGACGAGTACGATTTTCCTCGGACCGGGCCTGCCTACAATCCTGGGGCCCGGGACGATATAAATAGATGATAGCTTGATTAAATGCTTGATCGCACATTATAATTGTGCTGGTCCAGAGTATCAATCCAAGATCCAAGTATCAATACTTGAATCTGTGACTTTTGCAAGTAATTATGTAACTTCTTTCATTAATCACAATATGTTATATTCATTTAATTGATCTCAAAGATTTGATGTCCATTTTTGTTATTGTTATGTTGATTTATGCTTATATTCCATATATGGGTACCTATTCCATATTTGGTTACTCATTTGTAATATTGTTTTTTGTGTTAGATTTTAATTTGATACTTAATATATTTGATTAAAGGCTGTTAATTACAACATATAAATGTATGACTGATTAGTAAAAACATTAAACTGATTTAATTTATATGAAGTTTTTTTTTTATATCCCAAAAACAAAATGGTATTCCATATTTGGTGACTTTCCTCTAACTTTGTTAAATGATGCAGGAAAACTCAAAAATATAGAAATATAGAGAGCGTAGAATGCAAGAGCGAGCGAAGCGAGGTCGAAAATTTTTGTACTCTTTATCGGATAGTTTTGATTTTCTGCCTTAATATCTAAATAGAAGTAACTTTTTGCCTCATATAAGAAAGGTTAAGAACTGAGAGATTCAAGAGAGAGCAAAACGAGCTTGTTTTTTTGCACTCCATCTCATTAGATTTGTTTTTTTATACTTACATAGAAGTTTGAAACTTTTTTGACGAATGCACCTAAGTTCAAGCACTTAAGAGTGTACAATGCAAAACTGAGCGAAGCTAACTCCAAAGTTATTACATTCTGGATAATTTATCAACTTCATATGTAGGTTGTACTTAAGTATACTGTTAGAAGAACAGTATTCAGTAAGACCCGAGCCCTAGGCTGAGTGGGCCCCCTAGCCACCGATGTTTAAAGTGCTGTATCTCGACACCTATTTTACCTACAGAGGTACGATTTATAATCACGGCACCCCCCTCGCCCTTATAAAAGCAAATATCTTCCGAACCGATTGAGCTGAAATACATACATACATGTACACATACATACATGTATACATACATACATACATGTATACATACATGTATACATGTTTAGTTTGGGTGACCATACACGATAAGCTGTGTGACGTTCTTCTAAATCAAATATGGCGGACCATCCAAGATGGCGGAATAGTTATTTTTAATGCATTTCTACAATATGGGTACCAAATGAAAGGACTTGTTGAGAGTAACTCGAAAAATAATGTGTCGTCATTCTAAATCCAATATGACTGAACATCCAAGATGGTGGAATAGTTATTTTTTATGCACTTCTACAATATGGGTAGCAAATGAAAGAGCTTGTTGAACTTGTGAATGACGTCACATTAGTTTTCGAGAGTAACTCGAAAAATAATGTATCGTCATTCTAAATCCAATATGGCGGAACATGGCGGAAAAGTTATTTTTGATGCACTTCTACAATATGGGCATCAAATGAAAGGGCTTGTAGAAACTCAAATTAATTAAAAAGCAAAAAATAAATTAAATGGGAAAAAAACTTAAAAAAAAAGCTTGGCTTAGCTAAAATTTTCCTTGCTTAAAAGCTTGTCGCGTAATAATTAACCAAACCTCGCGACAAGCCTTTTATGATCAATTTTCAAAGAAAATTTTATTTTGTTCTTTTTAGAGCATTTAAATAAAAGCTTTTATTCCATTTATTAAAGGAATGCACGCGAGCACATCAAGGTACCCGAAACTTAGACGATAAAGTTGAAAATCCATCTACAAAAAATTACTGATTGTTGTATCCTGATGTGCTAGCGTCAGTAGTGACTGCCTCCTATACAGCAGGCCACCGCAATTGGAGGCAACTGCTCTCTGGGCTTCATAAAATCGTGAGGTGGTGGATACTTGTCTTCCCACAGTTTGGCTCTCTCTTTAGATGGCCTAAAGAGAGAAGCAAACTGTGTCCTGGATTGGCTCTGTATGTCAAAGAAAGCTTTTGCGACTCTTCAGTCTACCCAAGGTTGACGAGTGGCCGAAAGGAAGAATGTCAAGAATCGGTATCCTGGTAGATTTTTGTTGCGCGAAGAGTTTGTTCAGTGGAGTTAGTTTTAAGCAGCCCGATATGTCGACACTGCGGGCAATGTCTACTTGCGAAGCATGAGCGGATCGGTGCCACACTGTGCAAGCAAATTCGCCAGCAGAAAAACAAAGTGACATGCCAGTTATGCAGAGAACATCAGGTGCTGCTGCCCAGTTGGTGGAAATTGGGCGACGGAGCAATTAAGTCCAACTTTTAGCTTTGTATTGAGGCAGTGTGTCTTATAAGTTAAGGCCCTATCTAATGTCACAGCGAGATATTTAGATATTCAGTGTTCGACCTTAGTTCCACGGCACGTGATAATTAGCGTCCGGTTTGCGTACCTGTTGCGGAGATGGAAGGCGCACGACTGCCTCTTGGACGGGTTCGGTCGAAGAACATTGCGGTCATAATAATCGCCCAGTAAATCGAATGCCGTTGTTAGTTTATGTTCTACTTCTTTGGAATATTGCTGCTTGAGTCGCTAGGGCCAAGTCATCCGCGTGTAGGAACCGCTCCATGTGTTGGGTCGCTACATGTGGCTGGTCGTTTTCGTGATGTAAAAAGCGTTGGCACTTACACGCCGCCTTGAGGAAGACCGTTCTTTTGTCATCTTCATCTACTCTTGGTGGCCTGAAAGCATACCGGAAAGCGGCGGTTGTGCAGGAGTTCACTCGAAATACGCACAAAGCCCTGATCATTTTTATGAGGTGCACTCTGTCAACAAATCTTCTGATGTTTATGGTGTCGTCTAGACACTTTATTAGCCTTGTACCCATCCTCTGTGAACTCCGTTAATCGAAGAACCTGGCTTGTGCAAGATTTGCCTGGCCTAAAACCAGCTTGTTCAGGTATTACATCTGAATCGAATACTGTGAGTCGATTTAGTGGCAATCTTTCAAAAAGTTAGTAGGTGTGGCATTGCAGAGATAAGGGCTGGTAGCTTTTGGAGTCGTCTGAGGGCTTACCTGGTTTTGGCAAAGCAACGATTTTAGTCTTCCTCTATAGCTTTGGGATGTACATTTGTTGAAAAATACTAAGAGCCACGATACAGCCAAAGAACAAAGGTGTTTAAGGTGGATGCTCCAGGGTAGCCCGCGAAATTCAAATATTTTTATGTTTTTTGCAATTTGCCGGTCAGTGTGTAGCTGTATGTGGACCAAATGCGATCCGCGACCGTAACGCGTATTTATCTAAAGAATTATAACCATTTTATCATCAATATAGCCCTCTAAGTTCATGTAGTTCGAAATAATGATTATTTCAGAAATAATCATTCTTTCGAACTACATGAACTGGTCCACATACAGCTTCACACTGACCGGCAAATTGCAAAAAACATAAAAATATTTGAATTTCGCGGGCTACCCTGGAGCATTCACCTTAATCTACTCCACCGTTATGTCATCGACACCAGCCGCCTTTCCGTTTTTTAGTGCCTTGATGCCAGAATGATGTCCATGAGATTGAAGGGCTTGCTTATTTCTATGGAATATGTGGAGGTGTTGACCAGTCTCTAGGCTCTTGTGAGTTTATGTGGGGGCTTTTCGTTGAGTAGTAGTTGATGGGCAATTTGATTGGCTGTAACGTAACCTTGGTTGACAGGGTTCGGGGAGTCTCCAGTAAGTTTATGTATTGTAGACCAGGCTTTCTTACTGTTGTGAGTCATATTGGTGTTTGTAATTGTAGTAATCCAATTTTGTTTCCGGTTTTCGCCAACCGTGGTCACCAGCTCATCCCCAGCAGCAATCGTAGCCTCAGAAAAGGGGTCATTGTCATAGAGGTCTTTGTAGGTCTTTAGAAGTCCTGATGATTCTGAAGTAAGGGTGACATCCTCTAGGTATACTTTGACGCGATACAGTCCAAATAGTAACAACAAACTGTTCATAGTTTTGCATCCATATCGATAGCGTACTTTTCCCAGTTTGCCTTCGATATGAAAGGAACCTGTTGAGCATTTATTGCTGCTCTTACCTCACATGTGATTGGGCTATGTTGTGTATTTGGGATAGGTTGATATATGAGTTTTGAACATTTAAAGTTATTACTACACACACTACTACTCACTACATTTAGAATTGCTACTGAGTAATATTAATTCTAAATGTTCTAATTTTAACCACGTTTCCAACGATGGCTATTGAAGGATGCAGGTAGTTTGGCATCATATATGAGGGATAGTTCAGACGCTTCACCAGGATCTGTTATGACTATTAAAGTTACCAACAACTATTTTTGTTTGTCGACTGTTTGTGACAAAGTAAGGTGTTTTGTGAAATTCAAAAGGTTGGCTTGGGGGCTTCTACATTGAAGAGATTGTGCAGGCACCTAATTCCACGTTAAGGAATTCTATCGAGTTTTCATTGCTCCAGGTTGCGGACGTGACAGTTACACCAGGTTTTTAATGAACATAGCACTGCCGTATTGTGCGTGAGGTATCTCTAGTGTAAGCATCATTCCAGGTATGTGTGGCCTTAGATGTCCGGCGCCACGATGCGTTTTCTGGACACAAAGAATGTCACAGTTTGTATTCTGGAAAAGCTGGGATAGTAATTGGGATATATTATCAGAGAAGCTTCGATATTAATTAAGGTGATAGTAAGGGCGGGTTTGGAGAGTCTCTCGTGACTCTGAGAAGAGCCGTTTTGAAGTACCTACTATCGTGATAGGTACTTTTGCTGAAATTACCTATATTCAAAATTAGCTTTGCCCATTGGATCTGGTTAAAAAAGTAGTTTTGACTAGCTATTTCGTTAAGTTAAGGTGGTTGACATAAATTACAAAGAAACGCTCATAAAAAGTTTTAAAAAACTAAATACCTATAATTAGAGATCGACGGATATTTGAACAGCGCCTTTTAATCAACGGCCTAAGAGACATCTCGGCATTTAATTGAACAACTAGGCATATCAATTAGTTAAATATCCTTTGATGACTTGCCTAGCCAAGTAGCGGAACATAGGGCACATGGAACGTAGGTGCTCAATGCAATTTATATCACGTTCCTTTAAACCAGAAATCTTTAAAACAGACAGATATAGGGCTCCGTTCTCGAGGCCATTCGACGTTTACTTTCTGGTTAAAAGTGATTTTGACTACGAGCGTTAGGCAAAATCACTTTTAACCACATATTGTCGCAGATGCAGCAGATGATATAGGTAGATGAATAGCTTGTGGCTAACTTCGTGTAGCTTGGCTGCAGGCTGCAGCTGCAGGCTGCACCTGAGAGTGCCAAATGTCTGTACACAAACATTGTCTGACGACTAACGAGTACTGAGCGAGGCACTGAAGCAGGACGCTGGCTCTTAGATGTACCTACTTACTAACAAGTATTGATTAATAACACGGTAAAGATAATAATTATCGTATTAATAGAATTGCTATGTCAGCATGAGAGATGATTCCGGTTGTAATGATAGTGGTTATCAGAAGGGAGCGATGTGTGACGCGAGCCAGGGGGGGGGGGGCGGTGCGAGGAGGAGCCGCGCGCGCCGACCGCCGCCACTTCGCAGTGCTCCGCTCCGCTCCGAGCAGACCGCGCGCAGACATGACCGTCAGACAGTTCACTCGGGAGGAAGTCTCCAAGAAGAGCGGCAAGACTGAGGCCGTATTCATCATCGACAATGTAGTGTACGATGTGACCAAGTTCCTGGACGAGCATCCCGGCGGGCACGAGGTGCTGGTGAACGTGGCCGGCAAGGACGCGTCCGAGGACTTCGACGACGTGGGCCACTCGCTGGACGCCAAGGAGCTGATGCAGAAGTACGCGGTGGGTGAGGTGGTGGAGGCGGACCGCGTGGTGGTGCAGAAGCGTAGCGTTGCGTGGGAGGACAGCAAGACGGACAGCGAGCCCGGCTTCACCAGCTCGTGGAAGTTCCCGGTGCTGCTGGGCATCGTGGTCACGCTGCTCTACACCTACCTGTTCGGATAGTGCGAGTGTGTGCGAGTGTGTGCCTCTTACAGACTGCTGCTAGATGTATGTTTCAAGGTTTCGTGTATAATTTATATATTGTGATATTTAATTAAAGTCATTTTATAACGGATGATTGTTTTGTCACTGTTCTGTGCGTAAGAGCGGCCGGCTCCAGCGAACCGGTCGCCTCTGTGGGCCGCGCACGCCCGCCATACGTCGCGAAATATTCATTCACTACGCGCTCGATACTGGCTGCTCACTTTGGCTCCGCGTGTGCCCGAAACACAAATACGAATGGGTTGCTTCATCATTACTGCCACTTACTACATCATAAAATGAACACATCATATTATATAACATTTGTCGCACTGCTCAGTGCTCACTGCTCGCCATTTCATATCTCGCGCGGATGATCATTACGTATCTGTAATAAAAAAATTGTGCGGTCGAGACTCGCGTGTCGTGTGCTGGAGGTCAGCCGCACTGCCGAGTGCCGCACTGCCGAGTGCCGCACACAACAGGAAAACAAAATAATGATGTCATTAGTGGCTCCAAAAGTGGATTTTGATGAATGAGAATATATTATCTTATACGATGTTTGTTTACGAAGTAAACATTTGAAATACACAAACATGGCTATGGGCGCTGAGGGCCCGGTGGCCGGAGGGACAACACTCGTCAGCACCGCCCGGGTGTGAAAACGACGTCTGGGATTCGGGCTTCAAAAATGATCACTATAGAGTTGTAACGTGTCTTTATTGACTTTAAATTAATCACTAGCTGTCTACGTGCAGTACATATTTTTATTATTTACTTATACTTGGTCGTATTTGGAAAAACGTTAGGCAGATGATGACTTATACATATAATATGTCGCCGGAAAATGGCAAACTCCGTAAGGTCATAAAATAATTTAAGAGATTGTAAAATTACGATAGATTGTCAACTGAACATTTGGAATACGTTATACGCATCAAAGTTTGATTGTCTATAATCTCTAGAAGTAATTCCGAGACATTGTGGACTGAAAATAATGGCGACCAATCACAGCACAAGTCTGCTTGTTTATCCGATTTCGTGAGTCAGACCAATGAGAGCTTATTATCTCATTGGTCTGTTCAGATGTGAGCTCACATGTACGCCACAGAGTTATGAATTGAAACAAAAAAGAAACCCATGAAAAATAAAATTGGGATTTTTTCGATCGTCACCAACAAAGACCAACGAGCCAAGTTTTCAATTTAACTATGCCACCAGAACAGAGATAATTGTAGACCACAGTGCTGATTGTTCGTCGGTTTTTGTTTCTCCACAATTTTTCGAAACTGCATGGAGATATTATAGAATACAAGATTTTGATTCGTATAATTGTAGAACAAATATTCATCTTTACATAGTAGTACTTATAAAAAAAAGTTGCTTTTTCCGTTTGCATGCTTATATACTTTAAACTACGCAATGGATTTTAATGCGGTTTTCATCGATAGACAGAGTGATTCAAAAGGAAGGATTAATTTGTATAATTCGTCCTGAAATTACTACGGGAACGGGAATAATAGGATATGCGCGTACGAAGTCGAGCTAGTTTGACAATATGTCGAGAGTTTACAATCTCTCAAAATATTTTTAAATTATACGTAGTTCACAATTTTATCAGCTGCCATTTATGTGTATCTGAAAGTATCCTGTTACCCACAAGTGCACACCTACCATCTAGTGAGCTAGTGTTCATCACAACAGCCCAATCAGAGGCTCGCTGATATTAGAAGGGCAAGGATAAAAAACCTGCCAAGTGCGAGTCGGAGGGTTCCGCACCATAAACCTAATTTTTTATTATTTGTTGTTATAGCGGCAATAGAAATACCTACACAATCTGTGAAAATTTCAACTGTCTACCTATTACGGTTCTTGAGATATAGACCGCTGACAGACAGACGGACGGACGGACAGCGGAGGCTTATTAATAGGGTTCCGTTGGTTACCCTTTGGGTACGGAACCCTAAAAAGCAGGACAAGCGCCGCGACCGCGACACTGCGAATATGTGAGATTCGGGTATCAGTGTGTGTATTACCGTATCAGACAGAACGCGGCGCGGTATACCTATATTTAGCTATGAAACCACAAGTTCACGCGCAATACATATCTGCTTGAATTAAAGAATCGTGGCGAGTGTTAACGATTTGTTTACCAGCGATTGGGCACTGAGTCCACTGATAACTTGATAAGAATGTAATGTAAGAGATAACAAGATGATAGAACTTCGAGGTCACTGCTACACGCCGGGAAGGTTGATAACCAACAGATTTTAGCTCTAATTCATGTTGAGTGGTTGAGTGATTATGACTTACGTACTAGTGATCTATATTTAACAACGACTAACTGATTCTAAGAAAGACTTCAATCCTATTGTAGGCATGGACCAGGCACACCTCCTGCCAGGACCAGGCACACCTCCTGCCAGGACCAGGCACACCACCTGCCAGGACCAGGCACACCTCCTGCCAGGACCAGGTGCTACTCTATCTATGACATGTCAACAACACTAAAATGAACATAAGACACTTGACAGCTTGTTTGAGTTACATAACAAATTGGTTGTTAACCTTTGCCGCGTTACGAACTGCTCACCATTCGTTCATGGCCATAATTACAAAATATGAGCAACTGGAATGAGAAGCTGTCAGGATATCAGAATCTATCAGTGTGACACACGGATGTTGCTGTTGGAGAGTGGTGTGACGTCAGGCGCCTGTAAGCACAGCGCAGGAGGTCGCCAACTCGCCAACTCGCCACTCGCGCTCACCGCTCATAATCTTATATCAATTGAGACAGGCGGCCGGGAGCATTCCCGCGGTCGCCGACTGTCCTTATGTTGTCATTAATTAACAACTGAGACTGTGTGGACACGCTGTTCTCTAGTTTTGTGACAATTAACAATGGGACCAACCTAGCTACTTATATGACTCTGTATCCCCCGTACGTATGCGACTGCAATCGCCACACGGTCGCACCAGCCACTAGTTGGGTAGTTCCTCATCATAATAGTTCTCACTGCAGGCACCTATCTACTTTTTCAGCCGTTGGCCTTCATATGTGTTAGTTGTTCAGTCAATAAACAACATTAAAAGGGGTTTTTACTATTGGTACAGTGTTTATCTCAAAATAATCAGTCTGTGGTACTAATGTGCACACTCAACGTGACGACTACATTTTTAAGAATAAAACACGGAAGTTTGCACGGTACTGGCAGTGATTTCAGAAAGACCTCGCTGTTCCTCAAATGCGAACGATTGAATTAATTGAATGTGTAATAGATTGCTTCATATGTTTAAAAATTCGTCTGATTGACAACGTAAAACACGCAATGGTTAAGGTTGCAATGTCAAAATGATTGGTTCCATTCATTTTGTTTGTTATTCTTATTACGCAGTGAGGCTGCGGGTGACCTGCTGACTAGTGCGGACCTGCCGGCCAAGGTCACTTAACTACATGTTACATAAACAACTTGGTGCCACTGTCACGATACGATACGACTATAAATAAACTACTTTACATAGTTTAAAAAAATATCTAATGATCGGTTCGAGGTTATCGTGGAAAACGACAGTGTAATGAAACCTGTATCGGCAGGTGTGTAGCTACGGTAGACGTCAGATACCCGTGCAATAAAGGTCATTGAATAACATACATTTATTGACTTTCTTAAGATCAAAAACAGAAATAATGACAAAAAGCTCTCCTTAGTCGACTTCTACCTGATCCTTTACGTTCTCTAGTAATGAAAAACGGTTCATAATTTGTTGTTCTATAAGTTAAGTATTTATTGTATCTACGAAGAGATAATAGGGAAAGGCCAATGTACTTTATTGCACGTTTATCTGGCGCCTACCGTAGGTGTTCGAAGATTCATAATAACCGCAAACTCGCAGTTTATCTGTGTGTAGGCAAATATTTAGTTAACTAAACGCTTAGGATTTATTATTTATGACTTACAATCGTCTATTTTTTTCACGTAAATGTAGAAAGCATAATAAAGCTGCGTTGACTTTTGGCTCATTAGTATATTCATATTTTTATTAATTTCCGTTCATTTCTTTTTTTTAAGTATGGGAAATCATCAAATGACTCCTTCCACTCTGGGTGAAGCAGGAGGGAGTGTCAGACTCTTACTGACTAAAACCCATCCGTGTTCCTCCTAGTGCCCTTTGCGTTCCAGGGTACGGTGCCTCTTTCGAACAAAGTCCGCAGCCCCAGTGCGTTCCTTAATGTTAGTACCTGTGATTGACGGGGTGCAATAGTCGTCGCGACGCAACAGCAATTGAATAGTTTTATTGTAAAAGGATCAGGGGCCGCTATGTTTTTTGGTCGATCGGGGGCCACACTGGGGCCACAGGATAATAAACACTGCGTTTAAAAAAAAAAAATATCCGTGTGATTTGGTATGGCATGCGGGGATGTCATTATGCGCCAATTTCAGTTGACGCCCCATGGCACGATCTCGTGCCACAGGTATACCACCTACCTACTACTAATTAAAAGACTGAAACACAAGTCCTAGACCTTGCTTTGACACCGAAGCATAGTACTAATTAATTAAATTTAAACTTTATACATTGAAAATATATATAATTTGAAATATTATTATTACAACATTAAGAATTATGGAGATCTATATTCAGGGCATTAGGTACATTAAATATATGTGGATTTGTGGCTGTCGTCCTATTTAAGCAATAGAAAACAATGTGTTATTATCAATAAAAAAAATGAAAATAATGTAATAATATCCTATTCATCGGAATATAAACATAATAAATATGGCGTTCCACAGGGAAGTGTGCTAGGCCCAATATTATTCCTCATTTATATAAATGACATCATAAAAATAACTAACCATAAATGCGTATTATTTGCTGACGATATTTCTATTATAGTGACATCTAATAAAAAACTAAATACCATTTCAGAACATGAACTTGACATTAATAATACAATTGACAAATTATTGCATTGGCTTGACATTAACCATTTGATGATAAATTTAGATAAATCCGTTTACATCCAATTTAATCGATCAAATAATTCCAAAAATGACATTAAGCTCAATATTAATAAAATCAATGAAGTAACCCGTACCAGATTTTTAGGTGTAATAATAAATAAAGACATAAACTGGAAAGAGCACATAGACAATGTTAGCACTAAAATTAATAAATTTGTTTATGCATTAAAAAAAGTAAAAAATATAACTAATATAAAAACTGCTGTAATGTCATACCACGCATACGTCGAATCGTTGTTACGTTATGGACTAATAATGTGGGGTAGCAGCACTGACTTCCAAAGAGCATTCATCGCTCAAAAAAAGTGCATGAGAGCAATTTGTGGACTTAAGCCCGACGACTCATGTCGACCAATATTTAAAAAACTTGGTTTGTTACCGTTACCGTCGCTTTACATTTACGAAATATGTGTTTTTGTTATGAAAAATAAGCAACTATTTAAGACTGCAAATGATGAAAATCCTCGGAATCGACGAGATCCATATAAACTAGTGTTAAATGATTTGCCTAGACTGTCTAAATACAATAGTAACTGCTTGGCAATGTGTGTGAGCATTTATAATAAAATATCAAGGCATTTCAAAGCTTTAAACACAAAATTATTTACAATAAAATTTCATAAGTGGTTAATCGAGTGTAGTTTTTACAGTTTAAAAGAATTTATAGATAAAAAATGTTGATGTTTTTTAAAAAAAAAAACGGTTGTTGTTGCTTAACTTGTTTTTTTTAATTTTGCATGCTATGTTTTATCCTAGCTAAACATGCTTGTGCCTCAATTTGTATATAACACCCTTGTATACCATGTTTTACGCAAATAAATATTCTATTCTATTCTATTCGATTTGTTTGGCTGCCATTATTTTGAAAGGGCATCCATAAAAAAACCAAAACAAAACAACAGTGAAGCGGTAACCGAGTGTGATCTTAAACCCGCTCACTTCCTAGCTACGAGGCTGTTAATGAATGTATTCTTGTGTTCCGGGCGTCCGGCTGATAGCATTGAGAATTGTCGTCGTTGTATATAGTAGCAGATCATTTGATCAAATCAAATGAAATCTCTAAACCTTTCGGAATAAATTCCCTCGATGATGGTAAAACTGCATCAAACTCCATTACGTAAATCAGAAGAACTAAGCAGACATATGGGCCCTACAAATACAAAAAGCCGGTCAAGAGCGAGTAGGACTCGCGCGCCGAGGGTTCCGTACAAATTTGTAGGTATACGTAATATTAGGTCTTTACCTATGAAATTGCCGTTCTGCAGTAGGTACTGGCCATTTCAAATCAAAATAATTTTTGTTTGGCTAAGAATTCTAATTTCAAATTAATTTTATTTTAAAAACATGTTTTTTTTTCCAAAAGTAGTCATTTGTTTATTGATTAGTGTTACATTTTCATCGCATTTCAATCTTTTTCGTCATCATGGATACGTTCAAAATTCGAGTATTATTATGGAATATGAATACCGTCGTGGCAGCAACGCGGCACAAGCGGCACGCAACATCAACGACGTTTACGGAGCTAACACTACAAACCAACGCACCACCTGTTATTGGTTTGCTCGCTTCCGTTCTGGAAATTTCGACCTGAAAAATGAACCTCGCCGTCGTCCGAAGACTTTGGTCGACAATGACGAATTAAAGGCGATTGTGGAAGCTGATGATACACAATCTACGGCTGAATTAGCAGCAGCTTTCGACGTTAGCGTCAAAACAATATTGGTCCATTTGCGTCAAATTGGCAAGGTAAAAAAGCTTGTCAAATGGGTGCCCCACGAACTCAATGATCGCAAGCGCGAAGTACGCGTCGAGACGTGCCTTGCACTGCTCAACAGACACACAAATGAAGGAATTTTGAACCGCATTGTTACCTGCGATGAAAAATGGATTCTGTTTGATAACCGAAAGCGCTCAGCAAGTTGGTTGGATCCTGGTTCAGCACCTAAACAATGCCCTAAACGAAAACTTACCCCTAGAAAAGTGATGGTCACTGTTTGGTGGTCTAGCGCCGGTGTGATTCATCACAGCTTCTTACCAAACGGGGTGAGCATTACTGCAGATGTGTACTGTGAAGAACTGAACACAATGATGGAGAAGCTGGCACATCTCCAACCAGCATTGGTCAATCGCTCGTCTCCGCTGCTCCTGCACGACAACGCGCGACCTCATACTGCACAGCAGACGGTCTCCAAGTTGCAAGAACTGGGGTTGGAAGCTCTCCGTCATCCGCCCTACTCACCAGACCTTGCGCCTACAGACTACTACTTTTCCAGAATTTGGATAACTTCTTGGCGGGAAAAAAAATCAATACCCGAGAGGCAGTACAAATTGCCTTTGAAGAATTTGTTGCCTCCCGTCCAGTTGATTTCTTTAAGAAGGGCATCAATAAACTGCCACTGCGTTGGCAAAGATGCATTGATTGCATGGGTGATTACTTCGATTAATACAAATAAAAAATACATGAAAATTCGTTTAAATTTTTTCATACAAAACGGCAATTTCATAGGTAAAGACCTATTATAAGTAGTTCAGAAATCAAGTCTCGCAGTTTTTTCCGAGCTAAGAATCTAACGCGGAGGCTTAATATAGTAGGGTCCCATCGGCACCTTTGGTACGGAACCCTACAGGCCTAATCCGCAAGTCCAACCGTCCAGTACTTCGCTAACACCAAATTAGTTCAAGACAGTTTTACACTTTTACGTGCTTAATGCACGATTAACGAATCAGAACAAATAGCAGATACTTTTCAAGACCTTTTA
This sequence comes from Lacanobia oleracea, assembly GCA_950371165.1. Classification (NCBI taxonomy): domain Eukaryota; kingdom Metazoa; phylum Arthropoda; class Insecta; order Lepidoptera; family Noctuidae; genus Lacanobia; species Lacanobia oleracea. The sequence continues at coordinate 29,345,486 of OX493388.1, read as the reverse complement.
GAAAACGTACCTATACCCCTAACGAACTACATTTCTGCGCTGTTTAAAATCATGCGAGGGTCGTTCGCCAAATAAAGAACTTCACTCCACCGCAATTCAGAAAAAACGCGTCGTCAGTGCAACGCCATCTATCGACCATTTCAAGTATTTGGCAGTGGAAGACGTTAAAAGAACGGATGTTACGATTAATAACTATTAATTTGGTACGTATTAACAAATAACTCAACAATTTGTTATGGTATTATTTTCATGCTTTCGTGCATTTCATTTCTTCTCAATAGATGGCGCCCTGACTGATCAGAATACATTAGGAAGTTTGTTCCTAAACTTAAAAATCTTTTGATTTTGTGGGTCGATTTTGATGAAATAAACGCTAAATGTTACTGGGGATAACAATTAATTTTTTTAAGTACCTAAATTTTGAATCCAATCAGTGGTTTATTACGCTCGTTGATTGAGTACGTACTTTAAATAAAAACTGTATTTTCCGGGATTGTCATACTTTAATCAAGATTTGTTGATTTAGTCAAGTATGACTTCTGTGAAGTTTGCTCTCACCGGCTCAGTAATTTCACTTGTTTTATTTATCACTACCACTTCGCCCGCGACTTCGTCCGCGCTGCAATTTTCTTAAGGATCCCTATTTTTTTCTATTAAAAATATAGATTAAGCAACTTAGGGACAATGTAGCTTAATCGTGAAATAATTTTAAAATCGTTCGAGCAGTTTTTGAGCTAAATCGTAAAAAACTTAAAAATCAACTCTTTCCTCTATATCATTTTAGATTAAATGTGAACTGCTGCGTCACGGTCGCGGTGCGACGTCCAAAGTATGGCGTCCGGAGTCCAAGGTCCGAAGTGCGACCAGCAGGCGTGCAGATAAACACGAGTCGACATGTAAGTGGTCTATCTTGCTTGCGTGTTCGGGTACAGATAGACGGACAGTGATACCTACAAGCATTCACGGGGACAAGTGGGAATTTGAACGTCGTTGCTGGAGCACTGGTCGGTACACCGTCATGTATAACAGGGACAGGTGACGTTATCACCTGTCCCTGTTATAGAACTGGGTAGGAATTGAAGCACGTGACCGAGGTGTGACGTTTGTAAAGATTTGTCACATCCAGAGCGGCTCTAGAATATTGAGCACCCATGTGCAATCAATACCATGGCGCCCTCTATTAGGCGCCCTCAAGTAGGCGTGAATATATTATATTTATAATATTATGCAGAATTATTACTAGAAAATGCAAAAAGGACTTATTAGTAAGTAGGTGAGCGCGAGCGGTGTGCGCAGCACTGTGGTTAATGGTGGGTGTCAGCTTAGCGATCCCGTCGCCCCCTGACCCCGCGACCCCAGCACGGCCACCATTACTTATAGAAGACGCGATTACTCTCCTTAATGATGCAGACACGCGCTCACTCATTCGCCACATTCCATGTTGTTCTCGAAGTTTGTGGCACAATGAGAGTTTTTGCCGAATATTGACTCGCGTAGCTAGGTAGGTACTGCGCAGAAGTGTACGATGGCGTCTTAAGTAGGTATCTTTATAATTTCAAATGGCTTCGTTAGTATTCAGAAGGCGTAATGTGTCAGAAGGCCACGAGCGAGCGGAAGTAGCGGCGCAGACACATGCGCTGCGAATACTGCAGCCGCGAGGCTCGACTAGCAGCGCCAGCAGCACCGACCCCGGCGACGAGGTCACACGTGCTGGTGCTGGCAGCATCTCCGTCGCGGCGGACCCTGACCGCTTTCTTTTGTATGTGAAATCATCAAATGGCTCCTACCGCTTTGGGCGGAGCGTAAGAAAGAAAGAAATATATTTTATTTGTCAAATTTGCGTTTACATGAACTGTCGAATCAGACATGCAAGGTATTTACAGTATATTATTGTGAGCGTCCATATTTTGTCAACAGTGGCGTACAAATTTTGTAGGTATAACAATATAGTCATTTTTAATTTACACAAGAAACAAATGTCAGTATATAACCGTCCACACAAAATTATATTATGTCCAGTATATATTCTTTATCATGCAGTTAAATAATATCATTAAGTAAAAATTAAAAAACACAATATAATATCGTTATTTTTAACATATTTAATAGAAGTCGGAATAGAAAAGTCCTTTTCGTTCAAAACATCTAAAACATTATAATACGCTTAATTAACTAAAAAAATTCTCAGCATATTTCTAAAACGTGACAAGGGCAGTTCTCTCCAACTTTTAGCCAGTTTATATATCGTAAGAGCCATACAGAAAACACTTTTACGCATGAGTGATGTTCTCGCAGTATGAGAGCATATCGTACTGTTGTCTCGCCTGTTACGTGGAACAACTTCATCTAGTCGTTAAATCGGTCTGGATTTGTTTTGACAACTGCAGCTACCTCTAAAATGTACAGACATGGCAACGTAAGAATTTTATATTTTTTAAAGTAAGGCACGCAACTATCAGTAGGTTTAATTTTGAATATGGAACGAACGCATCTCTTTTGAGCCTTAAGTAAGGGAGTGTCAGTCAGACTCTTACTGACTAAAACACACCAGTGTTCTTCAAATGCTCGCCGCGTTCCAGGGCCGTCGTAACTTTTTCGAAAAATTCCGCAACCCTGGCAAGCACTGCGGCCCTAGCAGGCTCCTCGTCGACCTGGTCGGACAGCGAGCCCCCCGCCCCCCGCCACCCGCCACCCGCCACCCGCCACCCGCCACCCGCCGTGGGCTCTGACCGCTGCGCTGTAATCGGTTACCTGTAGATAGTTTCGCCATTCTGTTCTCTGTTGCGTCAGCAGCCACGTGTTGCGGTCATGCGGTCTTGATTACGGTTAGTGGTTCACTTGATTACTTTAAGTTATTACCTATTATTTCCATCGTTAGTAATATTTTTGCACTTCACGTAGCCGATAACACTGAAAGTTACTAAATACCTACTTTTAAAAAGTTTCCTTGTTTTTGCTAACCGAAGGTTACCTACCTACCTAAACAGACTAAGGCTTATGAAGTAAACGAGCATAAAATATATAGGAAAGTGAGCAGTTAGGTAGTAATAGTAGTTAAGGCACGTATGTTAGATGTGGTGGGTGGATCTGAACCGCTGTGACGACGGTACTCGAAGCGGGCCATCGATGTATGTAAACACATTGTTCCAGCATGTTTGTACCAGATCTCGTACTCAGATCATTGACTGCGCGTCTCCTTGACCGCTGCGCGCGCGCCGCGCGCCGGCGCTGTTGTGTAACGTAGTCGCAAGTGACCACACATGCTACAGCGCTCCGTAATCCTCCACAGCGATACATCACACATCACTCGATATCTCGCGTCATCGTGCGACTGCTTGAGATAACTTCTATAGAGGAGAGTCATTGAACGGACTCGATCTTACGCACCAGGTAGATAATATCATAATTGCTCCTATTACGTTATGTAGGATAGTGTGCCTCTGAGCTATTGTGCACCGTGAGTGACGCATTGCACTGAACACAGTTTGTGTAGCGCGTTGTTGTTGCGCTTGAATAATTATTAGCAGGTCAATAATTAATTATCATAACACGACTGCCTTACGTAATATTATGCACTCATTCGCATTGGTTATACGATAAAACATTGAAGTGAGAGTTGAGTCTCGCCGGCTCTTCTTCATAGAAATCTACCAATTCCAACCGTCCACTAGCATTTGACGCTTCATAAGTGGTCATGTAGACCTATCTATGTTTACATGTCTGTCTGTTTTTTACGCTTTCACGTCCTAATGGCTGAGCTTATTATTATGAAGCTTAGCACTCAGGTAGACCATGTCCTGGAGTAGGACAGGATACTATTTGTCCCCGTGGTACATATTTACTCTTGTGATAATGTTCGACTTCCACCTGGCGATGCCGCAGTCAGAATCTTGAGTCAAATAAAATATTTTGAGCTAGCTCCTGGCAGCAGCTTGGCCCTACCGACGACTTGTTAAGCTTCACCCAATTGTTCCGGTTGGCCTTGAAGCCGACGGCAACAAGGTTGAGAAAAGGTATGATGATGAAATAGCTTCGATTATTAAGTTGTGCAGAGTCACGTCGGCTTGCTATTTTTGCCGCGTGTTGTTATTGGAGTCTCGGGGACGCGGACATTGCCGACTCAACATGACTTGACTGAACAGCATCAGACCCAACACTACACGGACGCGCACGACTCACACACACACGGGTGTCGTTGTGTAACTACTCCTAGGTACCTATTAAAAATAGTCTTATCTTAACGATTTAAAAACTGCTTAAATGTCGTGATTAGTTAAATATTCAGGTAAGAAGATAAGAGCTTGTTGTGAGCAGAGTGATTAAAACATTATCTAATCAGTGAAACACGCTGCGCAGTTATTTACTTGGTCAGTAATTTCAGTCTCTACGGGTCGGTAGGTACTTATATGTCTAGATATTGTTTTTTAACTTCGAAACTCAAAGATGTCGAGGTATAAATACGTTTATCAGTTAAAACTGTGACATATAAAAGATACACCTAAGTAAAGTAACGCAATGACGGCTTACAGACACATTCAGTCACCAGTTCTTAGCGCCACTCAGCTCTTAGGAAAGGCCTTCGATTGGTACAGTAAAATTACATGTTTTTTATTCACATTCAGCGGGTTCGATTCCCTGTTCAGACAGGCGATTATTTGAAGTCTTTGAATGCAATTAGTATTTTTTTTAAATGAAGTCATTCTGTAATTTTTTCTATCTACTGAATGTAAGGTCTGTCTCCAAAGTCTTGTACATCGACGCCGAGTTGCTCACCTATCGGTTTTCTATCGCTTGCTTTTGGGGAGTGTGCGACGGAGTTACATGATTTAATTCCGCCAAGCCCGTTCCATCATCGGACCTCAAGACGAACAGCGATGTGCCACTGGTACACGGTAGACATCCCACCCATATGCACAAAACGTTTTGGGTACACATTCATATTGCGTACAGCTAAGGAATGGCAGGAGTGACACAGACACTGGCCCTGCCAGTGGTTTCCAGATAGCTACAACCTGGGAGTCTTTAAGACAAGAGTGAATAGGTTACTTCTAGACAAACCACATCATCGCGCACCATTAGGTGAGATAGTGGTCAAACGTATGCATATTAATAGTTGAAAAATAAGGTACTTTCCCTACATACGACAAAGTGTTGGGACACCCTATACGGAACACCTTTTACTGTGGGACCAACGATATTTTGTATGAATCAGTTGATATGTTTTTTTGCGTTTTCAGGTTTGGTCCCATCCCAGTGAACGCTGAGTAAACATTAATCATAAGACGTAGTACTACTATGAATTACGTAGTTACAGCTATGTTGATGAACGCATAATGAAGTTTATAATATGCTTCACTGTCGCCGTAGCTGTGTGTTGTGTCTAAATAGTAGGGTTTTCGTAGTGTGCAGTTGTCTCTTGAAGCACAAACTAGTACCTACCTAATTAGGAAGGTACTTGCTCTGTTATACATTTTCCACATTATTCGGATGATAGCGGTCTGCGGTGGTGGGATGCCGACGTGTCGTTCAAATAATGTGGAAACGTCTGTTCAGTAACATTTTGTCCGCGTAAGCCCTTCGAACGGGGAGAGATATGACGATTCGAATGACGTTATTGCGACGCATGATATTTCGAAAAATAAATAAGAGTGGTACGCCAGTTCGAAAACAACAACACATTAAGTCGAAAACCGCTATATCGAATGACGTTGTCGCGAACACGCAGATTCGAAAAACTGTTTTAATGGTACGCTAGTCTTGGCTTTGAAATCCACTGTTACGAATAGCATATTCCGATCTAAATTTGTCTGGGGATCGCATTAAATTTGCGACCCAGTGATTACCAAGAACTACCTACGCTACGATGATAAAACGGACACTGAGCTAGTGGTCTATACTACTAAGTATAAATGATTAATATTAGTACTTATTATGATTTAGCTATGTATCCCTAGTTTGCTTGCCGTTTTACTACGGCTGTACTACTCCCCCAAGTTCTCTGTCTGTCAGACAGAAAGAAAAAAAGAAGAAAGAAAAAGCGTTTATTTGCGCCAAGCATGACGCATACCAAAAAAATAAAATAGAAATTAAATAAAACTAAATTATAAAAAATTGGGAAGATGTGCGTCATATTCGCGCAAAACGGCCATCGCTCAGCATAATGCTGGGACTCGTGTGCGAGACAGAGCCACAGCGCTGGTTTTCAGCGACAGCCGAGTAACCTATTAGGGTTCCGTTTTTTGTTTGGGACCCTAAAAACTAACAAACTTGGGGGATAGTTCATCTTAAGTATAAAGAGTACTATTACGTATTCTGTGGTACCTACCTATATGACATTAAAAATAAATTAAAGTCATCCTTCATTAATTTGTTTATATTTTTGTGAATGCATTATAATAAATAGTTACTGTGTAGTATTGGTAATGAGTCATTCCAAGTCTAGTCAAGTCTAGTCTAGTCAAGTTTTTCGAATCAGCGAGTTCACGACCACGTCATTCGATGTAGCGGTTTTCGACTTAATGTGTTTTCGAACTGGCGTGCCACTCTTAAAGTTTTTAGAAATAGCGTGCGTAGCAATCGCGTCATTCGAATCTTCATATCACTCCCCTTCGAACGTGTTGGACGAGTTGTGTCATGTTGGACCGTGTGGGTCTAACATGTCACAACTCGTCGTTTCAAATCTGACCATAGTAATAAGAAACAAACAATGATTACACAATATTTGTAGATATATGTAAATATATGTATATCTTTGCTTAAAAACAAGATTCGACGATTATAATCAGCGGTAAATACCATCATCTGCCTAGCCTTTTTCCCAACTATATTGGGGTCGGCTTCCAGTCAAACCGGATTTAGCTGAATACCAATATTTGACGTGGCGTGGAGTGGCTGCCTACCAGACCTCCACAACCCAGTAACTGGGTAACAAGGTAATTCATGGCAAGACTGGAGTCAGATTTACTGGCTTCTGACAATCCATAACGACTGCCAAAGATCTACAAATGACAGCCGGGACCAACGGCTGGATCAGAGGTGGATCACTGAGTGGAAATAAGAAACATAGCTTGGTACAGCCGCGTGCAGCGGGTCCTCTTACTTGAAATAAGAAACATAGCTTGGTACAGCCGCGTGCAGCGGGTCCTCTTACTTGAAATAAGAAACATAGCTTGGTACAGCCGCGTGCAGCGGGTCCTCTTACTTGAAATAAGAAACATAGCTTGGTACAGCCGCGTGCAGCGGGTCCTCTTACTTGAAATAAGAAACATAGCTTGGTACAGCCGCGTGCAGCGGGTCCTCTTAGTTGAAATAAGAAACGTAGCTTGGTACAGCCGCGTGCAGCGGGTCCTCTTACTTGAAATAAGAAACATAGCTTGGTACAGCCGCGTGCAGCGGGTCCTCTTACTTGAAATAAGAAACATAGCTTGGTACAGCCGCGTGCAGCGGGTCCTCTTACTTGAAATAAGAAACATAGCTTGGTACAGCCGCGTGCAGCGGGTCCTCTTACATGAAATAAGAAACATAGCTTGGTACAGCCGCGTGCAGCGGGTCCTCTTACTTGAAATAAGAAACATAGCTTGGTACAGCCGCGTGCAGCGGGTCCTCTTACTTGAAATAAGAAACATAGCTTGGTACAGCCGCGTGCAGCGGGTCCTCTTACTTGAAATAAGAAACATAGCTTGGTACAGCCGCGTGCAGCGGGTCCTCTTACTTGAAATAAGAAACATAGCTTGGTACAGCCGCGTGCAGCGGGTCCTCTTACTTGAAATAAGAAACATAGCTTGGTACAGCCGCGTGCAGTAGGTCCTCTTACTTGAAATAAGAAACATAGCTTGGTACAGCCGCGTGCAGCGGGTCCTCTTACTTGAAATAAGAAACATAGCTTGGTACAGCCGCGTGCAGCGGGTCCTCTTACTTGAAATAAGAAACATAGCTTGGTACAGCCGCGTGCAGCGGGTCCTCTTACTTGAAATAAGAAACATAGCTTGGTACAGCCGCGTGCAGCGGGTCCTCTTACTTGCTGCAAAGTGCTCACGTACATCTTCCTTTACTATCATTTGCCTAGTCTACTCTATTTCGTCAGGGCCATATTCAGTCTAATCCATATAATTGGCTAAAACTCAGTAATAAGCACGAATAACTGTAACAAGTATTGTACGATGACTGTGGTTACTTTGCCACGAGTCACTTAAATAGGTGCGTACCGTATACTTACACTTGTTTAGATATTGTAATGTAACATGACAGCTGTTGTACTTGACCTGCAGACACCGTAGCTTGTCTCGATGTGGGAGACGGTCGGCCTGCGCCTGCGCCTGCGCCTGCGCTCGAGCAACAGTGCGTCACTACACTTGTTGACATCACAGTTCTGCGCAGTTTGATGAGCTCCCGCAAGCTCATCAAGAACAGAGACCTCTCTCCATACTGCGTCGAACACCAGAGCGGGAAGTCTCGACATACCTACCTAAATTCGGTCGCTACGCGATCGCGTAGCGACCGAATTTAGGTAGGTATGAATTCGTTTAATTCACCCGTACACAGTGAATCTCGAACGTATTCCACGCTCAAAATCAATGGTATGATCCGTAGAATCGCGGTCGACGGGCGGCCTTAGAACTTAACGACCAAATTCGTTCGCTACGCGATCATCATCCAGGGGAGGAGGATGATTTACGCTTTTTATAAAAAACCGCTGGCAGAAACGAGAGTAAATATATAAAAACCGGCCAAGTGCGAGTCGGACTCGCACACGAAGAGTTCCGTACCATAAACCTTAGTTTTTATTATTTGTTGTTTTAGCGGCAATAGAAATACACAAGCGGCAAAAGTAATAGGGAACCCTAAAAACTAAAACTTTCACGGTCAAAGTTTATACAATTTTGTAAACTCGATGTGATAACAAATGCTTATTGAATGTCATCATTGTACCGACTTGGAACACACGTAGTGTACCTACTGATGCACTTGCGGTGCCGCCGCTGCTCGTGAGCGCCGCGTGCTCAGCACACGCCTGCTCGTCGCGGTGAGCGCGCAGTAACAGTGCGCCTGCAGGGAGCAGACATGTGCCTGCTAAGACGAAGGATTACGTGATGGAAATTGTGTGTTCTATTCCAGGACCGCAATGTAATTCAATGCAGCAACAAATGCACAATCCGTGTAGCACCGTTTTGTTTTCTACACAATAATACACACGTGAATATATTTGGAAAGAGCTACGGCTCAGGTAGGCCCTACGGCACCCTACGGCTCTACGAAGCTATGTTTTTTTTAATCACTACATAGCATAAAACAAAGTTGCTGTCTGTCTGTCTCTGTGTATGCTTCGATTTTTAAAACTACGCAACGGATTAAATCGGGTTTTTTTAATTGATAGAGTGGTTCTTGAGGAAGGTTTTAGTATATAGTTTGCACGCGTGCGAAGCCGGGGCGGCTCGCTAGTTTATTTATAAATACATGAACTACATTAAAGATAGTGCTATCCAAGGCGTTGTACAGTGCAAATTATAAAAGGCCTTAATAGGAAGTTTTGTTACAAAAAAATGTTTGTAAAATTAGTCAAAACAATATACACACATTTAAATAAAAAGAATATTTTCAAACATTTTTAAAAATTAATATAAGAGAAGAAGATTCATCATCGTCCTATCAGCAACGTAAATACGTCCACTGCTGGACATAGGATAGAATAGAAAAACATTTATTCAGCACAGACACAAACGCACAGCCACAAAGAAAAACAAAAGTAATAGTTAGCAGGTACACAAATCGCGCTGAGCGTGCCCACGCCGAAAGGGTAACCATCTCAGCATTTGCTGGGCGTCAGACACCCAGCGCTGGTTTTCAGTTGGCACCCCGCAGTGACACACGGACGAAGGTAAATACAATAAACATAATACTTAATTAAATAAAAATAAATCGCAATTAAATACAGTAATAAGTTTAAAAACTAATACAGTTAAAAATAATATTTAAATATCTGTGTAGTGTGTATCGAACAAATGTGCCAACATGGCACACCAGTCGACCAATGGCAAGCCACCGGGCTTGTTGATTTTTGACGTATTAAGCAACTATCATTAAAACCAAAAAAGTAAAAGTAAAAATAGCAATGACTGTCGCAGAAAGAAAGGTAAAATGATAGTGAAAAACGTGTGGATCCCGGCGATAGACGCAACTGGCTCATCATATTCAGACTACCGACCACCTCCATGTTACTTAGAGAATTAGGTACATAACTTACTGGTGAGTTACTAAAATTATTAAAACAGGCGATTAAGATTAAATGTCAAAGGAAAAATTAAATTTGTGATTGTATATGATTATTAAATTAAATTTCAAATATATTACTGAATTAAATAAACCATTTATCAACATTGACATTATTAAATTCGATTTGAGAAACCAAAATTAATTTCTTAAGCTTTGCCTTAAATGTATTTACATTTGTCAGGTCCCTAATTGGTGGGGGAATGTTATTCCAACATTTGGAGGCCGCGTAACGAAAGCTTCCTCGGAAGGCTGCAGTGCGGTGATGCAGGGTAGCCAGCTGCTGAGCACAACGCCTGGCTTTGCGTTCACGGTGACTATTTACCCACACAAGCTTCGAGTACAGCAAGTCTATTCTGTAAGTAACCATTTCGATATCGAGCTTCACCTGAGTGAGATAGCTCGCAAAGTGAACTTTATTGCACACAGCATAGAGGTCTTATGTTTATACTCACCTCGGATTCCGCTGTCGAGACACGTAAATGTTGTTACAGAATAGGGGTACAGGTATGAGGGACATTAATTGTACTTAATGACGCCAAAAAGAAGACAGGCTAAGTGTAACTTCCGACGTGCTTTCATCTTTAAAATATTATGCTTGTTTAGAAATGGTGTAATGTGGCTCCTTGGTGGTACGTTGAAGCAAAATCTCGCGCCAGCATTTTGAACCCGTTGGATTAGTCGTACGGTACGCGCTATAAGTCGAGGCCCAACGACGGTGTCGGCATAATTTAACTTAGACTTTCAACTAGAAGTACACGCAGGTCTTCGCTTAAATATGGACGCATCTTATATAAAACTTTTAGATGGTAGAAGCAGTTGCTTACACAATTAGCAATATGGGCCTCAAATCGTAATTTTTGGTCCATGATTAAGCCCAAATTTCTTGTTTCATTAACTCGATCAATACATTGGCCCATTACGCTTACGTTTGCATGATTTGGATTTATTTTACTTAGTTGATTCTTAGATCCAAAAAGTATACATTTGGTTTTGGCCGGGTTGAGTAGTAGGGAGTTTTGTTTCGACCAGTCCACTATCCTGTGTAGGTCTTCATTTAATAATTTCACTGCGGTCTCATAGTCTTCAGGTTTAAAATAAAGATATAATTGAATGTCATCAGCGTAAATATGGAATTTAGTATTTTTGGGGACACTAATAATATCCGCAGTATACTAAATAAATAAAGGGGGACCCAATATAGATCCCTGTGGAACACCTTTTGTTACTGGGGTCATATTTGATAAAATACTGGATCCCTTGGCATCTTGAATTTCAACTAGCTGTTTACGATTGCAAAGATAACTTTGGAACCATGCACCTGTCCGTGCATCAAAACTATAATACGCCATCTTATATAGCAAAAGTGGTAAATTTATAGCATCAAAAGCCCGGGAAAAGCCCAGTAGAACTAACAGGGTACAACATCCTTCATCTTGAGCCGATAATATGTTATCCGTAACATCTAATAGAGCCGTTGCAGTGTTACAGCCCTTCCTAAAACCTGATTGCGCCTCTCGTAGGATGTTATTTTGCTCAAGGTATTTAGATAATTGGGCATTTACTACTTTTTCTAGTACCTTTGATAAGAAGGGTAAAATGCTGATAGGCCGTAAGTCCTTTATAGTGCTTGGGTTCGCGACTTTAGGTATAGGGCGCACCACCGCAATTTTCCACAAGTCAGGAAAGGTTGATGTAGAAATTGAATTGTTAATAATGGAGGTTAGAATATCTAAGGTTTGTGGGAGAGTCATAAAAAACATGTCAAGCGTAATGTGGTCAAAACCCTTTGATATTATTTATTGATAATTTCTGAATTACCCGCACACATCAATGATGCCGATGAGAAAGGTATTTTTTCTATTAATCAAGTAGACCAATACTTGATTAATAGAAAAAATACCTTTATTAAATCTATGCGACTCATAAAACGCCAGACATGATGCTGGTGCCACACTACCACCAGGGACATTCAAGAAATGGGAATTAATCTCATCAACATCATTGATGTGTGCGGGTAATTCAGACACACTTTTAAAGGGTAGTAGGGTTGACTTTAGATTTTTCCATAGGGTTTTGGGATGGTGTATTTTACTATTAATATTGTGTTTGAAATAAGCCACTTTTTCAAAGTATATGGACCTTTTGACTAGACCTTTAAGCTCCATAATATAATATTTTGCTCTCTGACACTGTTTCTACATCTAATGTTTGCCTGATCCCGGAGGCTCATCATAAACATGATGTTATCCGTGATCCATGGATATGACCTTTCCTTAATAATTTTAACCTTACGTGAAGCGTATTTATCAAAAAGCGAGGTGATGTTATAGTTAAGTTGATCTACCATAACATTTCCGTCACTTGTCGCAGCTGTCGCAAGCCAGTCCACTGACACCAGATCCTACTTAAACTTGTCCAGTGGTATGATTTTTAAATTTCTAACAGTTACAGTAATAGGCGGTATTTTCTCCTTTTTAAAACGAAAGACAACTGCAATAAAAGCATGCGCACCAAGCGCACTGATCCAGTCCACCTCAACGTCGCGCGCCCTTACATCCGTACACACGAGGTCTATATAAGTCTCGCTAGTGGAAGTAAAATGAGTAGCAGATTGCACTAGTTGACTTAGTTGGAGACTTTGAAGAAAAATGTTCAATTTGTTCGTTCTCGTGTCTGCTTGATTAAGCCAGATACAAGAAGTAATAGAATTTATTGAGCAAGTAAGCGCGTCTAGAAATAAACCAACATCCATCCATGGGGGTCTATTTGCAGTGCCGATAGCAATCTTGACACCATTTCGTTTATATACAACCGTCTCGCAGGCCCGCGCAAGTCGAGGTCCGCCGTGGTGATGCCGCGGCGCACGCGCGCCGCTCGCAACACTCTGACGCCGCACTCTGGTTAACTGCGCGTGACGCCCCCGCCGCGGCCGCCGCGGCCGCCGCGCTCGCTCACCGGCCACGGCACGTGCCGCAGCCGGTACCCGGGCACGGCGGGCGCGCGCCCCTCCTCGCTCGTTCTAAGCCAAGTCTCATTTATTGCCATTACACTGACATCTTGATGCTCCATAGCAGCGATAAAATCATCATGGTCAGTGCCTAATGAACCAGGGTTAAGAAATCCAATTTTAAAATACTTAGCATTCATTACAATATAACACAATGCCACACAAAAAAATATTTCCTGCAATGAGGTAACTATTGGTTAATGGGTTTTCGTAATAATAACAACAATTTTTATCCGCAAGGCAGTTTTGTGGCGAACTGTTGGGCACTAGCGACCCCACGGACCTGATCTCCGGGGAGAAGTCTTGTTCCTCATTTCCGGCTTGCCTTTATTGGCTGGCCGGATATTAACACTGACGAGGAACAGAGCTCCCACCTCATTCTTGCCTTGATCGGCCGGTCTGAGTGGGGATAAGCAAGAGCAAACGTGCTCAGGAGAAGGACGTATAATCCAGTAAGGTGCTGGTAGGGATCTTGACCGTACTTCCGGGATTATCCTGATAGCCGTGGTATACCTCTCCACTCCTCTAGCACCTCAGGATATGTTGCCCCCTTGGCGCTACGTTACTTTGTGCTAGCGACCCTTTTCGGGGGGCCCATTTATTGAGTGTGCAAGTCACCCCCTGCTATTTTAAAGCTGTTTTAATTGTCAATGGTCAGGCAGGGGTCAATAGTTCTTCCATAGTCAACGATTATTAGTCCACTAAACCAGCCAAACCCATAGCGTTTCATCTTTTGTTTCCATATTCTGCAATAGTCCTGCTCTAACCGGGGATTGTCCTTGGCTATACTTTCACAGTGCATACAGGGATAATCGTCGGTTGGTGTCCCATTCCATTTGAAATATCTAAAGAGGCCTCTGCGAGTTGGCTTCGGCCCCTCGTACGCCTACCAAAGGACCGGGTCTCCAGGGACCCGAGAAAGTCAAAAACATAACAACAATTTAATTTGTGTCAACTTGAAAAGTAACAGGAATATAAAATGTGGAGAAAGGGGTGAATGCTTGTGATAAATAAATAATTTTATATGTGAGAAAATATAATAACAACTTGCAACGATGGAAGATGGGTATCAGCAAACTTGCGCCACTATGGAAAATACCAACGAAAATGATGCACCCTTTAGGCTAGCTGCAGCAAGAAAAATACACAATAAATAACAACAAAAAATACAATAACAGACACAAAAAAGGTAAAAAACAAACATAGTAACGTGTGAAACAACAAATATGTTTAAAAAATATTTTTAAACTAAATAATATGCCTATCAAACTGAACCATTGCCAAAAATTCGGTGCAAATCAAGCTCGGAACGAATACGATGTGGAGCTCCCCCATCCTCTTTCCTTACATATATGCGGCCGTCTTTGGACCACACGTTAAATTTATGCTTCTGCCCAGCCTCACGCGCATTAAAAAACAACCTTCCGTTAATCGGCGTCAGCCGTTCGTTTACATACAACCGTCTTGCAGGCCCGCGCAAGCCGAGGTCCGCCGTGGTGAGGCCGCGGCGGACGCGCGCCGCTCGCAACACTCTGACGCCGCACTCTGGTTAACTGCGCGTGACTGAGTTTTAGGAGAAAGCTGGATTACATTTGACTGGCTGTTTAGTATTGCACCGTCAGATGGGCCTTTGACGGGCGTAGCCGAGTTGTCTTTTCTCGGAATCTTCACCTTACAATCAGGGCACAACCAGTTAAGCGAGACCTTTGTTGATGTAACGCCAATGCAGGCGGGATGATACGACCCCGGACACTTAGTGCAGCGAATACACTCAGCCCTGGCCACAAATTGACCACAGCCACCACACTTCGCCATAATCGTGGATCTTTTTGCAGTTTACGATCGTAATAAGATTCACTATTTAATGTAAACAAAGCAGGTACAGATAAGTACCACCAGCGAGTCACAGATGGCGTAAACAACCAGTATTGTTGTATGGCAAACTGTTAAGTTTTAGGTCCTGTTTCTTTCAGTGAGTTTGTTTATCATCACAACCCAACGTGCACTTTACACTGTTGTACTTTTTTATTTATGTTTTTATTGTTTTTAGCATTAGGTTTATATTTTTATAATGTTTCGGGAGCGGTTAGCACTTTTGGTTTGATTTTCTAGATTTTAGTAGTTTTTAAATTCACTTTCACTCCACTACAATATACTACTCTGTCAAGAAAGTACCGGGAAAAGATCAATAATACACAAAATGTCTGTTATTCATCCAAATTTATTTTATCACCTTCAAAGTATGCTCCTTTAGAAACGATACACTTGCGCCAACGAATAATCCGTTCATCAAAACATTTTTTAAACGCTGCTTCCGGAATTGAGTTCAGTTCTCGCCGCGAATTCTCCTTTATGTCTTCTATCGATTGAAAACGGGTGCCACGAAGTGGTAATTTGAGTTTAGGAAAAAGAAAAAAGTCAGCAGGAGCCATATCTGGTGAATATGGTGGTTGCTGGATGGTATTTGTTGAGTGTTTGGTTAAAAATTCGTTCACAATGATAGCCTTGTGCGAAGGCGCATTGTCGTGGTGCAAAATCCAAGAATTTTCTTTCCACAAATCTGGCCTTTTTCGTCGAATTTGCTCTCTTAAACGCCGCATAACGCTCAAATAATATTCTTTATTTACCGTTAGACCTTCCGGTAAGAATTCAGAGCGCACAACACCGCGATAGTCAAAGAAAACAGTCAACATGACTTTGACTTTTGATCGACTTTGGCGTGGTTTTTTCGGTTTCGGTTCAGTTGGAAGGCGCCACTCCGAAGCTTGTTGACTAGTTTGCATGTCAAACTCGTAAACCCACGTCTCGTCACCAGTAACAATGCGTTTCATGAATGTTGGGTCCGAACTGACTCGTTCTAGCATGTCCTCAGCGACTTTCATGCGATTGAGTTTTTGGAGAAAATTCAGATCTTTTGGGACTAGCCGAGCAGCAACATGTTTCATACCCAAATGATTAGTTAAAATAGTACGGATCGACTCGTGAGATACAGAAAGTTCGGCGGCTATCTCTCTCAGAGTTGAATGGGGATTTTCAGTCCTTATTTCCATCACTTTTGCGATGTTAACTTCAGTTGCAGACGTTGACGGCCTACCAGAGCGAGGCAAATCTTCCATCACATCTCGACCGCTTTTGAACGCTTTGAACCACTCATAAGCACGAGTTTTTGATAAAGTCGATTCACCGTAAGCCTTCTGTAACATTTTCAGTGACTCCGAACACGAAATTCCATTGGCGATGCAAAATTTAAGACAAACTCTTTGTTCGATATTTTTGTCCATTATGAAATTCGCAATGCACACTATATATGATATTACTAAAACCAGCACTGTATTTAATATAAATAACAGATGCAACTCAATATCCGCGCCAAAATGGAAAACAGTTGTGCTAATCTAACAACTACAAAAAAAAACAAAAATTTGAATTTGGAACTATAAACAAATCATCCATTCCCGA
This sequence comes from Lacanobia oleracea, assembly GCA_950371165.1. Lineage (NCBI taxonomy): Eukaryota > Metazoa > Arthropoda > Insecta > Lepidoptera > Noctuidae > Lacanobia > Lacanobia oleracea. The sequence continues at coordinate 29,328,751 of OX493388.1, read as the reverse complement.
TACTTTTTTGACTGAATGTATGTGAACGATAGTGTCTAATTCAATGTTTTTTATCAATAAATATTTTTAAAAGAACGCTGTGTTTATTTTTAAAACTCGAAAGTATAGTAAGCTATTCAGCTGTTACCGACGTCCGTGTCGTCACTCCGACATAGACCTCTCCCAAGCGTCGCCACAACGACCGGTCTTGCGCGTCTCACATCCATCGGCTACACGCGACATAAAGATTCCATCAGAAAAATAACACCTCATCTCTCATCCATCTTCTCACAAAATCTTAAACATGCACTACACACATCTTTCCATTTCCCAGCAAACACACAGGTGTTGGAGCCAGAAGAATATTGAGCAAAAAAGCTATGCCATACTATACGTACGATATTACGACTACTAGGCTACGACATTATGCCCCGCTACGACGCTACGACTTTACAACGCTACCTACGCCGCGCCAGGCCGAGCTACGTATTAATCACATTATTGGAAAACCTGGATGAGGCTGGCACAGGAGCGTGGGGATTGCCACAAGAAAAGAGAGTCCTATGTTCAGCAGTGGGCAAAGTCAGGCTGTGGATGATGATGAGTTCTACAATTATAATTTTACGGCGCCACGAAGTTATGCCATACTACGACGGTACGCCGCACTACATATTAATCACATTATTGTTATTTAATTATTGTCCAGCATTTGTTTCCTGACAGTTTAACTTGGCTCGTCCACAATCGTCCGCAACTCGGCTAATCTTGGCGATGGCGGCGCAACCAGCTGGAACCGCGCTGCAACACTAGTGCTGTAGTCAGCTACTCTACCGACCGACGATAGACTCCAAACATTCATTTTGTTTCAATTGAGCGGGGCCTAAATACTCTCTAAGCACGAATTCCGCAGTTTTCGGCCTTAGTTCCGGGTGTTTTCTACTCCGTATCATTTAACCACTAAAAATGAATGACAACACGATTTGTCAGTTACTTTAAATCGTGTTGTCTTTCATTCTTAATTCGGGTTCAGGATTGAATTGTAGAAAACGCCCGTACTAACATCGGAAAAAGCGATCGATTGTGCTTAGAGAGTAGCCCCCTGGTATACTGTTTTATTTGATGTATAATGGACTCGTTTGAAGAAGAATGTGGTTGTATCATTAAGTAAATTTGCGCTCTTATTGCATGGAAGGCACAAGGCCATTGCTCCTTGAGGCAGCTTTTCTCTCTCCTGTAGAGAAGCTGATGCGACGCTCAACATGTTCACTGGCTCAGAACGCTCCGCTCGCTCCGGCGTGGCGATGGGGCGGCGAAGCGCGGGCCGACTGCGCAAGCGGCCGCCATATTTAGCTTGAACATAAACGAGCTAGTCATATACAAATCTGATGGCTTATCCACATTAGTGACACGAAGCGGACGCAGACGTGCATCGATCTTAACTCGCAGCCATTGTTGAGTGCGGCTGTGCAGTGTTGTGTTGCGAGCCTGTCATGGCTGGTACGAGTGTGCGGCTTAGTTCGCTGAGGCACAGGACGTATGCAGTCGACGGAGGACAGCTGTGCGCGCTTCATACGAGTAACGTGCCGATTACATAAACAAACATTTAAGGGAATTTCATTTTCTAAACCTACGGAACCCTAAATAAATCCCTTTTATTAATAGAACTCCAAATCAAGCAAGCGTGCTCCATCTTCGACCACATCATTGCTTAGCATCAGGTGAGATGGTGGTCAAGCGCGTGCCTATTAATAGTAAAAATAAAAAAAAAACAAATTATTAATTTAAAAAATGTTTGAATATTAACTGTTTGACTGATTTATTACCAACTGACTACATTCTCGTTAACTACGCTACTATTCGTCAGTAATATGTGTTATGTGAATGTGAATGAATTTAACGGCCTAAAATATTAAAGATTAAATGAAAAAGTATTTTTGCGACACCCGGGTAAAGTTTGCACGTCACCCTTGGTTCCGCGGAAACTACTTAAAGGATCGTAGGCTTAGAGCGTTCCGGTGTTCAGGTGAAATGGCGACCCGTGACGTCATACACGGTGTGCACATAATAACGACATATAACAACATTTTATATATTGTTTTGAAAAAACAATAAGCAATTGGTCTAGGTTCAAAACACACTCAGTATTTCTAATTACGAAGTCCAGTAATTTCGATAAAAATATGAATACACATAATACATAAACACTTGTAAATAAAACATTACTAGGTTTTTCCCGCAGCTCCACTCGTGTTAATACAGATTATCGCAAATAAGTAGTCTCTAACTGTCTCCAGGGTCCCATCTACCTCTGTGCCAAAATCCATCAAAATTGGCTAAGTGAAACAAGTGAAAGTATTACAAAGAAACAATCTCACTTCCGCATTTAGAATATGATTTCGTGTCGGTACTTATTACTGTCAAAACAAAGATAAATTAACGGCCAAAGTTTATGTTGAAAAAAAACCAAAAGCTTTTTAATTCCGAAAGACGATTTAAAAGCCTGTGAGAGCCCGGTGCCGCCGTCATAATTTGTAATTAAGAGGTGAGATGTAATCCGACGTCATCTGATGTTCGGATGTAGACGGTGGTACCCACTGGACGCGCCACGCGCGCGTGCCAGATAGAAGTTATACATGTTCGCGTAGCGGTAACTTACAATGAGTCCATAACACAGACAAAACCACAGTAAAATAAATTCGGTGGATATCGGACGGAAATATTTAAGTCTAAGCCCAGTTATGTGAACGGATGTCTTCTTGTGTATGTCACGCACTGCTGGGGCGAAGCCATTGAGAGACACGGCGAAGCACTTGCCGTGTCGCTTGATATCTCGAAGGCTTTTGACAGGGTCTGGCACGCAGGTCTACTCAGCAAGCTTCCTGCTTATGGCATCCCAGCTGGTTTTTGCAGCTGGATATCAGACTTCCTGAGTGAACGGTCGATCCGAGTGGTCATTGACGGCTGCTCCTCTGACCTCATGGCTATTGATGCCGGAGTTCCTCAAGGGTCTGTTCTCTCTGCAACTCTTTTCCTGCTGCACATCAATGACCTACTTCAGCCTGGTCTTGTTGGGTACGCAGATGACAGTACGGTTTCAGAGAGATACTTGTCCAACGCAACAACCAGTGGGGCTGAAGTTTGTTCCTTGAGAGAGGCCATGGTAGAGCGGACAAATTTGACCTTAAGCGTTGTCTCCCAATGGGGTGATGACAATTTGGTCACTTTTAACGCCACCAAAACACAGGCGTGTCTTTTTACCGCAAAAAGGAGTCGTTTTGACCAAGCTCCTACTTTTCGGGGTGCATCTGTTCCTGTGACTGATCGGCTCGAGCTCCTAGGCATGGAGTTGACATCCAGTCTCAACTTCGGCGCCACCATCGAGTACAAAGCCCAAACTGCTGCCAAAAAGCTGGGCATCCTAAATAGGGTGAAGCGATACTTTAGGCCTGGACAGCTTTTAACACTATACAAAGCGCAAGTCCGATCCTGCATGGAGTATTGTAGCCACCTTTGGGATGGCTCAGCTAAGTATCAGCTTGCCGCGCTTGACTCGGTGGAACGCAGAGCTAAGAGGCTCATCGGCGACGTAAAACTGGTGGATGCCAAGCTACATAGCTTGGCTCATCGCCGTAAGGTTGCCTGCTTGTCGGTCTTCTACAGATTGTACTTCGGTGAGTGTGCCCAAGAACTCCACGACCTCATCCCACCGGCCCCCTTCTACCATCGGACATCCAGACGCACTGCATCTTACCATCCCTACCTTGTGGCTATTCCACCAATTCGCACTAAGCGTTTTCAAACGTCTTTTATAATGCGCACAGCAAAGGAGTGGAACTCTCTGCCAGCGTCTGTGTTTCCGAAAGCTTACAACCCTAATCTCTTCAAAGTTAGAGTGAACAGGCTCCTTCTGGGTAGGCTCGCTCCATCGTAGACTTTGTCTCTGTCATTTCTGACATAGACTAGAGTCAAGAGCAAACCCATTACAAATAAAAAAAAAAAAAAAAAAAAAAAAAAACGGTGTGAACTTCAGGTTGTTAGTCTTTTACATTCGTTGTTCTGATGTCCTGTACCTACAAAGTGCTCCCTCTGTGTCCAGCATTCTGCGATGGCGAGTGCTGCTAATTATAATAATGATAAAAGATGGCCGGCCCCGGTCGGGACATTTGTCACGAATCTAATTAGCGATCAGATTAATAACCTTGTCGGGAAGATTTGGCTCACGGGAGCCGTAGGGCGCGGGGGTGCGGGGGCGTGGGGGCGCGGGGTGCGGCAGGTGAACACGTTTATTTCTGAAAACTGAATTATGCGATACATTAATATTAAAAACAATCCCTCGATCTCGTGTCTCATACCATTGTGTAAGCCCAGTTGCTGTCATGGACGTACTCTTGTTCACACTATATCCACGGATAATGTAATTTTAAAAGAAAACAAGCTTTTACGCACGACTTCGTACGCACATATCCCGTTTTTCCCGTTCCCGTAGGAATTTCCGGAAACCCTCTATTATTGCTTTACATATAAAATTTTAGCTTTCCATACGACCAGAAGTTTCGGTTGTGCGTTTTCTGTAAGTCACTCAGTAACGGAAGAATTGTATACAATGGGCATGGTCCCTAAGACGATTGGTTTCGTGATACGAGCACATTGTGGGGGTGTTCCCATAGAGGTATGCGGAACTGGATGTATATGCTCCAACCAGACGGGTGTTGTGTCAGTGTGTGGTAGGCAACTGCCCAATGGTAGATTCTTGGGCTGGTGTGTTCCAATTGCACGCACAACTCTGATACCACGGTGCAGTATTTGTTTGACGTAGTTCGTTGCTGGCGTATAGATGTCGCTGTATTCCAGTCCTAAGAGCCCTAACCGGTAACTTGGGTCTTGCTACCGACGCCGGTGGAAGGAAGGTTAACGCGTACTCAACTAACCTGACTTGTAATAAAAACAGAAATTATACTTAATGTATTTGATGCCTTCGACTGCTGCGACAGTAAACTTTACATGTCAACCATAATCATTCAAAAGAAAAATAAATATTACATACTTACTTCAACTTATTTCTATCTTTTTATTAATTTTCTGTTTATAATTTTTATGCGGTCGGGTTTTACTTCAATAATTGTTTATTTTTGTTAGTTAATTTATTGTTTTCAAGTAATTGTAAAACTGTATGAGTGTAAATTAATAAACGACTCTGACTATAGGTAGTCCAGCTAACTTGATTGTTTAACTGCTTGCATTGCATTGATTATATTGGAGACATTTGTATAAAAGAGGTAATAGATCACCAGTTACTTGCACTTGCGGCACGGGTCTACCTTTTATAGCAGAACTTTTTACGTCATAATATTGTTTTGCATAACAACGGATAGCATAAACTTCATTTCGCAGAAAATCATTTCGCATACACTCAGTTGTCATATATTCAAAACTCATAATTTTTTAGTCAGAATCATCTTTAGGCATAATGTTTATATCCATAATAATTAAAAAGCAGAACCATCATATCGCAGAAAATTCACAGTCAGAATCGTCTTTTTGGCATACATTTTATATCGATAGTCATTAAAAGGCAGAACTGTTTTTTTTCGCCACACACATAACCACCACCTAACCTAAATGCTAATTACAAAAATATTGTCGGCTTGGATGCATGTAGCATGCAAACAGGCATACAACATGCAAGCAGGCATGCAACATGCAGCATGCATGTAGCATGCAAGCAGGCATGCAACATGCAGCATGCATGCAGCATGCAAGCAGGCATGCAACATGCAGCAGGCATGCAGCATGCAAGCAGGCATGCAACATGCAGCAAGCATTGTTTCTGTCACGGCTCCGGCGCTGCGGGGTTTGGGCGGCGCCACGCGAGCTTATCGTCACAGATGGTTTTAACGCTCACCACCGCGGCTGAGGCTGGCCGGCGAAGCCGGCCAGCAAGCCGAAGCTTGCCTTCAAACCACCTGCTCCTCAGCTCGCGGGCCGCCCTACCCCTCCGCGCCTACGCGGGTTTAAATTACACTCTAGGGGTAGGGCAGACAAGACTGCGTAAAGTCGGTTTCGCAGCGATTCGTTTCTGTCACAAAATTTTGCAGCACAACGTATTGACTTTTTATGACACAAATTTAATTTAATATTGAAAATGCTACCAATACATGCTATATTTAGAACATTCTATGTCACTTTTGCAGACCATTCGATTTTAAATACATTGCACGTAGGTTATCTAACCATTCGACAGCATAAATTTACTTTATTTAAATTATCAGTTTTATTCCATATATTATAAGTTTTTGATGTTTTGAACACTAATTTTTACAAGAAGATACATCTATTTTAATTTTTGATGTTCAAATATGCACCCATACCAAATAATCGTATCTCTAAATAAATGTTATGCTAAACAAAATTATGCATAATATTAATTATGGCAAAGGTAATTATGCGAAACAAAATTCTGCCAAGATAAAAGTATGCCATTGTAAATTCGGACACGTAAATATTCTGCCAAACAAAAGTTATGCTAAATAATTTTTATGCCTTAAAAATATTCGATTAAATAAGATTATGCCATGTGAGTTATGCCAAATAAAAATCGGAGTATTAAGATTCTGCCAAATAGAAGGAACCCTTGCGGCACAGACGCGGCGTGACGCTAGCTCACGACTAACCGGACTTGTTACTACTTAACGCAAGCTTTAACTGAAGCCGTCCCTGCTTAACCCGCTTAATTATTAAAACGTTTTTATGTCATCACAAAAGCTTATAAAAGTTACTCTAAAAAGCTTCGCTGACAAGAAAAATGCTTGTTAAGTTGACAAGTTAATAACGGTTCAAAATTCTTAGAAAACTTGATTAAGTATGAGTTAAGGAATTTTTAACTGCAATCAAAATAACTGGACTATCGAATAAGCCGGCTGTACTTACAAGTCGCTTGCACGTATTTTTGAATGTTCTGGACATATTGGACAAGTAAAAATTAAATTATATTACATTACATTACATTATTTACAGGAACCCAAAGTCTTAAGGTTCCCAATATATCATTCCAATACATTGCTCGTCGGGTATTGCAGGTACGGTCACGCGCTGTCAGCGACAGGAACACATGAGCACACACATGAGCCACACTGGCTACGACTGTGGCTGTGCGGCTATGTGTCGCGCATAGACCAGTGGAGCGAGCTGTCGGAGCCACAGTGCTGTCCTCTAAAGGCGGGCGCACACACGCGGCGCGAGGAGCGAGCACAAGGAGATAGTAGTTCAGACTAAGTTTGACAGATGGCAGCCTATGTTCTTTTTGTGAAATCTGTAACTGAAAACTTATAAAGGTTTCCTGCAATAAAAGCACATTAATTTGGTGCAGTATGACTAGTAGAATTATTATTTTCTTTACTTGTCGTTATTCACTGAAATTGCACATATTTTCATGACATATTAGCATTTCATTATTAACGCTACACTTTTTGACATTTATTATCATTATACGTTTATACATGTTTATTTTGGTGAATGTCTTGTAGCATAAGTATGAAATGGCGTACCATGTTTCGGTCGTTTGGACTGCTCGCAGCGCGACACTGGCCCGCACTCGCCCCGGGCGCTCGCCTCGCCCCCCGGGGCGCTCGGCAGGCGCCGTGCTCGGCCTCGCCGGTGTACACGCAGCGCATGTGCTGCACTTAGCAAGTCAGCACCGACTGTACCAGGCAGCGGCCGACCGGCCGTGAATGAGTATATTCCATTATTTCCAATATATAATGTAACATTTACACACTATAGCTTGCACACTGGAAGCAACCTTAAATGAGATTAATTAGGTGCCTCCTGTCAACTTAGACTACAAGCACATATAAGAACTCCAACGCCTGTATACTTAATCTGTTCGAAGGAATTCTACTCGACTCAGTTTATGAATTGCTCAAGATAGCTCGGCGTCAGCAAGTGCCGGGGGGTGTCGCGAGAGCAGCTACACTCGATGCTCCAATGCTGATGTAGATGGCGCCTCTGCTTTCACCCGACCAACCGGTCAATGTCACAGACCTATTGGCTGTTGGAGCCACCACAACATTACAAATGTACGCGTTTCGTAATGTAGTAGCAGTACCAAGTACGGATAGGTTTGACTGTTTGCATAATTCTCTAATATACATATTTTAAACTTCAATAACGGTATCATATGTATCGGGAGTTCAATCTCGTATACTAGCTAGAGTCACCAGTATTTTCAGCAAAATAATTCAATGTTAACATTTTCGTGAGCGAGTCCACCGACTGCACCAGTAGCTCACTGGCAGAACATTCAGTGGACACTGCACCAGAGTTAGTTTATTGGCACCTGTCTGCGAGCCGGTTATTTATTTATTTCATCGTCTACTATTGACAGCCTCAAAAAATGGCTATCGTTATAACATTCACACATATTAAACATGATACATATCCACAATGCCCCGTGTGTGAACAGAGGCGGAACATTTAACAAGTTGCTCTTTCATTTATACTCAATTCAGACGTTGGTATTGACCATGAAAGTCAACTTGTATGGGTTTTACTACAATAATCAAACTGAAAATATAAAACCAGTTGATGATAATATTCATTGTTTAAATATTGGATACGCTTCCTCGATAAAACAACCGAGTTGTTTATCTTAAAAATCCTTCGATGTATATGGAGTTTCGTTTAATTATTGACAAATGGTTTTATACGTACAGTAACTAGTCCACCACATGGTGCCATGCCACTGACGGGGGCTTCTTTGTCGGTAACTCGGCACGCGTCCGCCAAGTACATAGTAGGTACACACGCAGAGTACAACAAGGTTCAGCGGGTCTAAAAAGGCCACTTTAGCATAATAATTTATCGCGACGAAGCGTTTATGGTATTGTATAACTAGCGTACATAAGAGCCCATGTATAGAATAAGCTTATGTATTTGATAGTCTGTTAAGAGCTTTTGTATTTCATAGTTGTAGTTTCATGGCTGTGTAACTAATTAAAAGCATAATTATACATATTTTGTCGTTTCCCCCGGACACATAAGATGTTCTTGGGGAACTTATTTTCTTTAAAATAAATAGATAGGTAGGGCTACACATTTCTCCTACACATTCCTGGTAAACCCCTAAAGGTATGGTTTTGATGGTTAGTAAATGTCAAAGGTAATGGAGGTACACAGGTATTGAACATTTCACACATACCGACACAGGACAGTTACTCAAAGGTAATGGGGTGGATAGCAAACACCACCATTTACATTTACTAGACATACAGAAAATCTAGGTAAATAGGCTTCAAATAATAGGCACTAGAAGCCTGGCACTGAGCCCTATTCAGATATGTACAAATCTTTATGGTCAGACGAGGCATAAAGCCGCAAATTAGGAAAATATAGAAACACAGATTTTTTCCCCTTCCGGGTTCCTGGTGGTTTCCGGGTGGCTTCGAAAGTTGTGTATCTGGATAGAGGGATGATGCACCTACCCTATGACAGATAGTTTGGTAGCCTATGGGGCACAGTTTTTCGGGAAGTCAACCCTTAATAGTAGACAAGTTCACACTTGTGGACAGTTTCGACAGACAAATGCAACAAGCCCACCAGTGGGCAGGGTTGAAGAGTTGATTTTCATTCCGTTCGATGGGGAATTTCGGGGGATTTAAAGACAGGTGCATCAACCCCTATCCAGACTTAGAATAGACCTAGATATAGCCAGGACTGTAATAGAACCATAGTTAAAATGATAGTTGAAAAAAAACTGAAAGTTAGTGGTTTTTGGGCCTCGTTACAGTAAAATAACATAGTACGTTAGTAAACAGACAAAAAATAGCAATTCGTAGTCACCAGCAGAAGAAATATAGAATTTGTAACTAGAATCAAAGTATTCGCGAATTTTCCCTTAAACCACTAGCTGCAGTGTTATCAAATTCCTACATATAATTTAACCCTGGTAAACATACATCCCTCACCCCAATCTACCCCGAAGACAGCAAGTAAATAGCAAGATGGAAGAGCGTTGCACGTGTGGTACGGGGAACCTCAGTACCCCCGGTACAGGACGTCAGCGCGGCTGGACGCAGTCGGGTGGTCACAGTTCACGTCGAAGGATTAGAAGAAGGATAGATCTACCCCATCACACCCCCGTTCCAGTCGATCACGCCCGTCCGGTACAATAATCATATTAGAATCATAATTTATAGTATAATAGGAGCTCGAGGCTAAATAATAACAGCCGCACGGGTCGATCTTTAAGGTTAAGCAACGCTTGCCAAGGTTGGTCTGTGGATGGGTGACCATCTTAATATACCGAGTTTCTTCCATACCTCGGAACGCACGTTAAGCCGTTGGTACCGGCTGTCATTTGTAGATCTTTGGCAGTCGTTACGGATTGTCAGAAGCCAGTAAATCTGACTCCAGTCTTGCCAAGAAGTACCGTGTTACTTAGTTAATGGGTTGTGGAGGTCTGGTAGGCAGCCGCTCCACTTAAACACTGGTATTCAGCTGAATCCGGCTTGACTGGAAGCCGACCCCAATATAGTTGGGAAAAGGCTAGGCGGATGAGATGATATTAGAATCATAATTTTAATCACATTATTATCTGTCAAACTTAATTTTCATCTTTATCGCTCACGCATTAGGTTCAAGGTTGATTGGGAAAACTTGACAGTGACGGGTAGCGTCGTGATGTGCTTTGTGATTCTGCTAAAGTGGTCTTTTAAGACCCGCAGTACAGAACGTGGTGGCACATCTTGCCAATCAGCGGGTAGTTTGTTGAGATAATTCAGCAGAGATAGTTCAAACGTCTGTGTTCAGCGTGATTGTTCTCTGAAATATACTTTACATACATAATTCGCAACACATCGCACTAGATTTGTTACAAGTAGGATCGGTGCACACCGTGCTCATACGTACGTACTAAACTTTAATGCTGAGCACAAGTGAGTCAGCGCTGTTTGTAATCGGCCCTTAACGTCAACAAACAACTGTATTACCAGTCACTGTGACAAGGAGTTTATTATTATTTTATAATAATTCATATCTTGTTGTTGCTAATGCAGTAATTACGAAATAGAGAAATATTTATCTACGAGTATCTTCTATCGAAACGGCACATAATAACATACGAAAGGTAGGTAGGGAAGTACCTGATTCGAATGTTTTGACACCTTCACAAATGGTGGGATCATATACCTATGTGTGTGATCTGAGGTAATTTTAAATCGGGTACGTATCAAAATCCCGAAAGTTTTAAATGTCGATAGTCGTTATATCGAAACACAAAATACCGATGTTCAAATGCCCGAAAGGACGAAATCCCGAATGGACGAAATCCCGAATGAACGAAATACCGATGGATGAAATCCTGAATCAGAGTATCGAATGTCCTAGGTTAGGTTAGGTTAGAACAGTGTAAATAGACGCGCGAAGGCGAGCGAGCGAAGCGAGCGTGCCGCGGCAGCGGCCGCCGAGCGCCACATTCCCTCTATTGTTACAAGTTATTATTGTTATAATACGGTGGCAATTTCGGGATTTTGTACCTCGGGATTTTAAACTTCGGGATTTTAAATTTTCGGGAAAATGAACTTTCGGGATTTTAAACTTTCGACCAAACAACCATTCGGCGTTTCAATTATCGGGATTTCGTCCATCGGTATTTTAAAATTCGGTCTTTTAAAATTCGGTATTTTGATACGTACCCTTTAAATCACTTTCGCATTTGCATTTCAGTCGCATTCAGTCAAATAACCCAATTTGAGCCAAAAGAGCGTCCTCCCCCAAAAATAAAATGGCATATGCTAGAGAAGAATGATTGCGCGAAAGAATTTAGAGAGGGAGTGGTAGACAAAATGATACAAATGGCAGACATGAAAGATCGAAGTGTGAATGAAAGCTGGAATGAGATAGCTGAATATATAAGGCAAGCAGTGAAGGATATTTTGGGAGAGACAAAAGGAAGAGGCACAATAGAGAAGGATACATGGTGGTGGTCGACAGAAATACAGAAAGTGTAGAAAGAAAAAAAGAAGCTATTCAAGGAATGGCAAAATATGGGATTGGAAAGCGTTAGTTTAAAAGCTGAAAAAAAGAGTGAGTATGATGCTTTAAAGAAAAAAGCTAAGAAAACCGTGGGAATAGCAAGAGCAAAAGCTCTGGACCAATTGTACGACACACTGGACAGTCCATCTGGCCAAAAAGACCTATACCGGCTTGCTAGAGCCAGAGAGAGGAAGGCGAAGGATGTTAGTCAGATAAGATGTGTAAGGGATGAAGCTGGAATGCTTCTATCGGAGGATGAAAAGATTAAGGATAGATGGAAGGGCTATTTTGAAAGACTGATGAATGAGGAAAATATCTGGAGTGGTGTTTTAAAGAATAAACAAGTGAATGAGGGGTTAGTGAGAATGATCAGTGTGGATGAAGTGAGAATAGCAGTGAATGAAATGAAGAATGGTAAGGCAATTGGTCCAGACGGAATTCCAATTGAAATGTCGCAGTCATTAAGAGTAGATGGATGGACGTAGTTAGCTTTATTCTTCAATAAGTTGTTGCTGGAAGAAGCCATACCTGATGAATGGTGCAATAGTTCGTTGGTGCCCATCTTCAAGAACAAAGGTGATGTGCTGGAGTGCAACAACTATAGAGGAATAAAGCTTATGTCACATAGTATGAAAGCCTGGGAAAAAGTTATTGAAAGGCGGTTGAGAGAAGAGAGCGAAATCTCACAGAACCAGTTCGGTTTTATGCCTGGTCGGGGTCAACGGATGCCATTTTCGCTACCTGCCAGCTGTGCAAGAAATATAGAGCTGTGCATAAAAACCTGCATATGGTATTTGTTGACCTCGAAAAGGCATATGACCGGGTGCCTCGTGAAGTTTTGTGGTGGCTCCTTAAGGAGAAAGCCTGGGAAGTATGTGCAGTTGATCCGAGCGATGTACAGTCGAAGCAGTACTCAAGTCCGGTCTACAGTGGGCACCACTGACAGCTTCAGTGTAGCAGTCGGTTTACACCAGGGCTCGGCCCTCAGCCCTTATCTCTTCCTGATGATAATGGACGCTCTGACGTCGGACATCCAGAAAGAGGCTCCCTGGTGCATGCTGTTTGCTGATGACATTGTGCTGGTTGCAAAATGCGGCCTAGAGGTCCAGAGCAAATTGGACACGTGGTGGCAAAGACTGGAGAGTGTTGGCCTGAAATTGAGCAGAACCTGTTCTGCGATTTCGGCGGTCTCTCCAGTCCGATACCTATACCTCTCACCGGAACGCCTATACCGATTTACTCCGACTTTCGGTATCTCGGGTCGCTTGTCCAGGGAGATGGCGATATAGACCGAGACGTAACGCACCGGATCAACTCAGGATAGATGAAATGGCGACAGGTCACTGGATCAACTTGTGACCCTCGGATGCCCCTCAAATTAAAAGGGAAAATATATAAGCCCGTGATAAGATCTGTCGTAATGTATGGATCAGAATGTTGGGCTGCGAATCTTTTTCGCAGTTCGGATGAAAATAGGTTGCATGTAGCGGAGATGAGAATGTTGAGATGGATGTGTGGAGTAACGCGAGTGGATAAAGTGAGAAATGAGTACATTAGAGGCACTTTAAAAGTGGCGCCAGTGACAGAAAAGTTAAAAGGGAATCGCTTGTCTTGATATGGTCATGTGAAGAGGAGGGATGAAACGTATATAAGAAGAGTTATGAACATAAATGTGGATGGATGGAGAGGGAGAGGAAGGCCAAAATATGGATGGATTGTGTGAGGAGCGATATGAAAGAAAAGGGAGTTAGTGATAGAGTGACGACTGATAGAACAGAATGGAAGAATAAAACATGTTGCGCCGACCCCAAGTAACATGGGATAAGGGCAGGAAGATGATGATAGTAACTTTAACGTAAGTGAATTTTGAGTATTAAAAAATTGCAACCCCATAGTATTTCGGTTTAATTTAACCGGTTAGTTGTCGATGGCACACGGGTGTACCGTTGGGCGTCAACTGCATCCCACGTGCCATACCAAATCACCCAGTTTAAACTTCTTTTTTTTTAAACGCATTGCTTAGTATCCTTTAGCCTCCGATCGACCAAAAAACATGGCGGCCGCCGATTTTTTTACAATAAAACTATTCAATTGTTGTTGCGTGCGTTGCGTCATGCGCGGGTGACCACCGCTGCACCGGTGCGACATGCGTGGGTGAGCACCGCTGCGCCGGTGCGTCATGCGTGGGTGACCACCGCTGCACCGGTGCGACATGCGTGGGTGACCACCGCTGCACCGGTGCGACATGCGTGGGTGAGCACCGCTGCGCCGGTGCGACATGCGTGGGTGAGCACCGCTGCGCCGGTGCGTCATGCGTGGGTGACCACCGCTGCACCGGTGCGACATGCGTGGGTGACCACCGCTGCACCGGTGCGACATGCGTGGGTGAGCACCGCTGCGCCGGTGCGACATGCGTGGGTGAGCACCGCTGCGCCGGTGCGTCATGCGTGGGTGACCACCGCTGCACCGGTGCGACATGCGTGGGTGACCACCGCTGCACCGGTGCGACATGCGTGGGTGACCACCGCTGCACCGGTGCGACATGCGTGGGTGAGCACCGCTGCGCCGGTGCGTCATGCGTGGGTGACCACCGCTGCACCGGTGCGACATGCGTGGGTGACCACCGCTGCACCGGTGCGACATGCGTGGGTGACCACCGCTGCACCGGTGCGACATGCGTGGGTGAGCACCGCTGCGCCGGTGCGTCATGCGTGGGTGACCACCGCTGCACCGGTGCGACATGCGTGGGTGACCACCGCTGCACCGGTGCGACATGCGTGGGTGAGCACCGCTGCGCCGGTGCGTCATGCGTGGGTGACCACCGCTGCACCGGTGCGACATGCGTGGGTGACCACCGCTGCACCGGTGCGACATGCGTGGGTGAGCACCGCTGCACCGGTGCGTCATGCGTGGGTGACCACCGCTGCACCGGTGCGACATGCGTGGGTGACCACCGCTGCACCGGTGCGACATGCGTGGGTGAGCACCGCTGCACCGGTGCGTCGTGCGTGGGTGACCACCGCTGCACCGGTGCGACATGCGTGGGTGACCACCGCTGCACCGGTGCGACATGCGTGGGTGACCACCGCTGCACCGGTGCGTCATGCGCGGGTGACCACCGCTGCACCGGTGCGACATGCGTGGGTGACCACCGCTGCACCGGTGCGTCATGCGCGGGTGACCACCGCTGCACCGGTGCGTCATGCGTGGGTGACCACCGCTGCACCGGTGCGTCATGCGTGGGTGACCACCGCTGCACCGGTGCGTCATGCGTGGGTGACCACCGCTGCACCGGTGCGACATTAACGATTTGTATCATTCAATGATATGAATATAGTAGCCAATTCAAATAAATATTATATGCGAGAAGAGTATTTTAGTTATTTTATTTTTAAATTTTACGTTACGTTACCAGACGTCAATAATACTCGTGTTAAGCCTTCAGTTCCTGCGTCAGACAGACAGGCACACAGCAATATTTTGGTGTCACTGAAATAACATGAATATGAGTTGATACCTCGTTGTGGCGGTACTCGCACCTGACAAACTTCAACTCTGCTGGCGAGGGCGACTGTCGCAAAATGTTAAATTATAAGAGATTGGTCACATGATATTTCGACAGCGTTTGTCAATTTCCATTCCGTCGACAGCATCCTCTTTTAGAGCTGCGTAAATCAACGGGCGACGTTATTGCCTCTATTATTTAAAACAAACAATCAGGATGTTCAAAAATCAATACAGATAGATACAATATCTATGTTGACCGCCAAAATATTGACGAGCACTTGGTTGTCATTCGTTTCTTGACGAAGAAGCTGCACTGGGCCCATTAGCGCGCCAAGTGAGACGTAAGCAGTCATTAGAGTCGCGTCGCCGTCAGGCCCCCCGCCCGTCCCCTTCCCCTCTGTAATGAGACCAGTTCCGCGGCCGAGGAGGCCTCCGGTACTCGGACGGCTAAGGGGAGCACTTACTGAGGGACCAGCATGTCCAAACATGGAAATGTCCTCGATCGATCTCTTGACAAAACAGTAACGTACATATGAATGGTGTTGTCGAACCAAACGACACAGAATGGTTGCTGCTCGTGACAGTGAAGCCCGCAGCGGTCAATGTAACCAGCTGCAGTCGGTGAGTCCGCAGAATAAAAGGTCACATTACTTAAATATTAAATATTTTATTTGAAAACAAACTTATTCTGTTTATGTATACATATAGTTTTATGTTTCACATACATAATATATAGTCTCCGTATAATACAATCGTAGTGTCCGTCTCTACTTAGATCAATTTTATTGTAAAACTTTGTATCTATGTCATATTTACAATTTATTCTATATAAAAACATTTTATTCTGAATGTTCGTAATTTACAATTGCCTATCAATTATATTAGTAACTTATGACTAAACGTTTTCACAAACTCCAGAACAATATGTTTACATTTACTATTATATATTTATAGTACATACGAGTAGTAGGTCGGCGACGTTCACGCTTGACTGTTCTTTCAATTCATGTATTCAGAATTTCTACATAAAATTGGCTAAGGATTACTTCTTCATAGTATTTCATACGAATTTGCAAGTACTTAATGAGTACTTAATACTTAATGTTTTTGACGTGATAACGCACAAATAGTGTCACGTTCCACCAGAGCCGAGAGTGCAAGCGATAGAGAGGCACGATCAGCCTAAGCGTTCGGCTTGTTTGTTAAGAATTCAATTCGTGAAGTTTTTGTGAAATTTTGAGAACAATTGAATACAATTCATAAAAGTATGCAATTTATCATCAATTTTTTCTTATGACGTTATCACGTAACACGCAACACGACGTAAGTCATAAGTCGTATTAACTGGCAGAGCGTAGGACTATTATCGTCCGTAAACCGACTTTACAGACAACCAATTTATTACTAAAACTTGACTTTACGCAAGATACTTGGTCTCAAAAGTTAGTTGGGAAATTAAAAAAAAATACGGAGACAGTGGTCAATTTAAACATTTTCTGTTGAACGTGAAAGATCATTCGCTCCTTCCCTCTCTGGCTTGTGTGTTCTTTAACTTTGAGACACATTTCACTGCCATGGTAATCGAACTTTACTTACACGTTATTTTGAACAAGTCATTTTACTACAATACAGCTAACGTTTTCTTTTTTTGCTTAATCACACGTCAAAATTTCTAATTGTCCGTGTAAGCTGAAAGAACAATGGCAGCGTCGCCTCCGACCGACTGCTCGTGTCAACAAATACTCTATGTAGAAAGTGTCGGATTATCGCTAGTATGGTACATTAGACACAACACGACGAAAACTCGGGCGAACGTTCGCGCGACACGCGAACGTACAGTGAGCACTCTTTACAAATAAAGTCTAACTTTAAACAAATTGTCTTGAATTAAAATAATTGTGTGTTATTAGTGAAGGCTAGGTTCAGACGGAGACAAATAATTATTGTTTCCTAATGCTCACATGTTAATATTAATTAAGAAAGTTCTTATAGGTTGTAATGTTGCGTGGCTACACGTCTGAGCCTAGGCTTTTGTGATTTTAAAATGCAAAAGTTAATTAGATCAATTTTGACAGTGAAATAAATTGACTTCTTTGTAATGGTACAACTATTAGTAAAAAAAGTAATTACAAAATCATACACATAACTTACAACTATTATATATTCATTTGTCCGACTCGAGTACACTCGACACTCGACACTCGACGCTCGACACTCGCTGCAAACCTTCAACACATTTGATTTACTACGATCACTTACAGCGTACCTACATCAGGTTCCGATGCACGATAACGTGTTTAGATTTTGATTGAAAAATAGTAAGTTCTTAGCTAAATTAGTACTTATACTTATTATGGTGATGAGATGCAGATGTGTGTATGTATGTATGTATAGAGATGTGTCGTTATAGACAGACGAGTGGCGAGACGTACAGATACATTAATATCGTGGTGAAGGTGAGTTGCTTACAACTGCTGACATTAATAGACGTAACTTAGCTTGAGCTTTTAGTCCGTTCAAAATAGACATTCACCCTTGCATACATTCCCAACAAGCTGAAAATTTACATGAATGTTAGGGATACCATTATAATGAAATTATGAAAGTTCCCCATCGATCTAAATTGAATAACACTTTTTCCCTAAGATTCATTATTTTGGAGAAAAAGCGATTCTAAGTTGTATTGTAAGGTACTTGATGCGTTTTTTCAACGTGGTTTCCTCAGTAGGCCTACTTTACGGTCTATCTACCTATCTACCTTACAGGTGGCGAGAAAACGTGCATATTGTGCGAAATACAAATTAGAATCGCCTTTTCTCCGAAATAATGAATCTTAGGTAAAAAGTGTTATTCAATTTTTGTAGATAATTGCATGATCTACATTTTTGTCTAAGCTATTTTTATCATAAAAGTATCCGTTCCACGTAACCATTTTTGCGAACCTTGAACATTTTTTTGCACACATAGGATCGATGGGGAACTTTCACAATTTCATAATAATGGTATCCCTAACATTCATGTAAATTTTCAGCTGGTTGGGAATGTATGCAAGGGTACCCTTATTTTTTGGGCTAATTTGACTGGACTATTTCGGAATTCGCTAAGCAGTATTCCTGTTCCTGTCGTGCAACTTTCATTTTACAAGTGCAGGATAGAGACGGGAGCATATAATGTATTATCGAAGCCAAAGTCCATGCTAAGTAATGTTTATAAACATCTGCTTACAAAACGAAACCATCACCTTTTGTACCATAAGAGATTGATTTCCTAACATTAGGTGACACAGCACCGCACCGGTGTGGATGCTCGCATTGTAAGCGTTATGTATGACGCGTACAAATAGTTGAATGCGAGCTGAACACGCGCGACATGCGTGATGTGCGTGTTCGACGCGCATCCGCAAGTGTGGACACACCCTAATGATTATTTGTACCAAAGAAGAGCAACACCGCACTCAAGGAAATGGAATGAATTACTCTAACGACACGGGATGTCATATAAACTTGATCTCTCTAACGACAATATTATTAAATACATTATCTTCACGTCATTAAAACAATAAATATATTTACAATATTCAGTAGCAACAAACGCTATATTATTTTAAGAGTTCAATTCATTAAAAGGTCTCCCACCGACCGGCGCGGCGGCGCGCGGCGGCGCGCGGCGTGTGGAGTCTCTGTGTGAGCGCAGAGCAATCATAATCTTATTATTCGACGTCGGGCGCGAGAGAGAGTGAACATGAATCACAGTGGTTCGACGCTACGCTTTATCCGCTCCTCATAAAAATCTTATCGGTATTAACTTAATTCATTTTATTTGTTTACTTAGCTAGTCGAAAACTAAGTTTTCGCGTTAAAACGTTGAGTGAAACTTGGTTCGTACGAGTTCTTGTCCCTTGTCACGGCACTACACTGCACTGCGCGCCTATCAGCTGGCGAGCAGCGCGCCGCGCAGCCGCGCGTGCAGCGCCGCCGCCGCGAGCAGCGCCGCGAGCACGCGCGAGCAGTCCGACAGCCCCGCGCTGCCCGTCTGCATGGCCGCCGGCCGCTCGCCTGCAACGCAACGCACAGCGAGTTAACAGAAGCACTCGGACAGTAGCATTTTAACAGAAGAATACAGAACAAGCTAGAAGGCGCCTTCGGTCATCACACACCACACACGCACATGTGGAACTAGTTGCTTCTGGTTAGTTGATTAGTTTGAGGCGGAACAGGCGGCACTTACCGTTGAGCACGTGCACGCGCACGGACGCCACCTCGGCGTTGGAGGGCGAGCAGGAGTAGCGGCCCGAGTCGGCGGGCGCGGCGTCCTGCACCAGCAGGTACGACGTCGTGGCCGCGCCCTTCTCCGTCACCACCGACACGCCGCCGCGCGACGAGTCGTACGATATCACCTGCTTCACATCACAATCACCACCATTGTCATATCTACTCTCAACACACACTACACTTATACTAATCACATTGCTCATGAAAGTGTTACATTTCAAAAGATTAAAACATTAAATTCGCGTTGACGCGGGCGCGTCACAAGATGTCGCTCTGTGAGCTTCCCTTCCGCGTGGACACTACTCGGGCTTGAGCATGGCGCGAGGGCAAATCTAACGATTTCAATCTTTGAGTCTTACACCATCAGTTGCATCAGCTTTCAAGTAACGATATTATGTAATTTGTTTTGTTAATGTTGATGTATTATTATTGTTGTGCAAAGTGTACCTGTTTCCTATAATATCGGTGTCTAGTAGGTAGTGTAATGTGTCTGCATGTGTGTGTCGCGCTGTGCCTCCTAGCTGCGAGCCTCTTTCGTTACAGAGCTCAACTTCCTACTATCTCTCTCTATGCCGCCACACGTAAAAAAATAAAGTGGCTTCTATCGTACGTTTGTATTTATTTTCGTCACTGGAGACCTCATCTTTGGATCAAAATCTCAGCCTATTTAGATATTAGCGAGTTGTCGGGGGAGGGGAGGGGGAGTGAACCGGCAAGCCCCCTGAGAGGTCGCATAGTATACCGGCCTGTAACGAATCAGACGCTCAAATTTTATTTGAAGATCAAAGAATATATTAATATGTAACGTAGGCACTCGGAGCTCAGCGTAAATGTTGATCCAATTTGTAAGGTCAGGGATAGCGAGTCGGCTCGACTATGAGTGGTGAGTGTCGGTGAGCTGCTGGTGTTAATCAGTCTTGAAGTAATAACACCCGCTATTGATAAGCGTGGAGTAGTGCGCGACTCCACGCGGCGCCGCGCGACACTGCAGCACTGTTCAGCGTAAGTGTATTTAGGAACCGGCCCTGTATTTTTATTATTTCTGATGGGTTGGCTCTTGACTCTAGTCTAGGTCAGAGATGAAAGAGATAAAGTCTAATAGAGCGAGCTTACCCAGAAGGAGCATGTTCACTTTAACTTTGAAGATATTAGGGTTGTAAGCGTTTGGAAACACAGACGCAAGCAGAGAGTTCCACTCCTTTGCTGTGCGTATTATAAAAGTCGTTTGGAAACGCTTAGTGCGAATTGGTGAAATAGCAACAATATATTCAAATGTGTGGAGAGGCGCTCGTTCACTCTCTGTATCACATTCACACGCGGCGCGCGGTTGAAGCATACTCTGTTGCGAGTAGATATACGAGTAGGGATCCACATCACATTTGGTAATAGTATCAGTAGTCTTTAATTTTTGGGTTTCATTTGTCGTTGACCTATTAGTTTTTATCTTTAAATTGGTTGCGGAGAGCAACTTTTAGGTTTGTATCAAATATTAATTTATTTTATTATCGTGTTGATGATGCGGTTTGTAGGTAAACTACATTTTGTATGTTGTTTTGATTGGTGTAGGTATTATGTGTGTGTGGGTCAGACTTTCCTTGCCTTTTGAGTCGCCCTGTATACCCGAACAGTGCTGGTATAGTGTGCACCCTGCATGTAAGTGATCGCGCGAGTACGGTTGCACGCTCGCACGTTAGAGCACATCGGCGTATCGGAATTACTTCCCGCCGATAATGCGATTAAATGTGTTTCGTATCATGTTGTGAGCGACGAGTTGATTTGAACGCGAGTGTTAGGGAATGTATCGTACTGCATGTAGCTGTTGATTCACTGGGAACAAGTCCTACGGGGCACCCGGACATCTCACAGGTGAAACATTAATTAGGTAAACAATATCTAAACACAAAACACATTGACGTAAAGGCGGATACAGACATTGCGAAGCATGCGCAGCTCACGGGCGCTCATCGCATACTTCTTAAAGTGTGGACGTTCATATTCGTGGTAAGGCATGGCTAGGCAGGCAAATTTATATCGAAGCGTGTGCGTTGCGAGGCGTGCGCGACGCATGTCTCGCAATTTCTGTATCCGCCTTAAGGAAAATCAAGATTTTATAAAAAATAAAATACTCCAATGTGCTACGTGGCTAAGCGCATACAGCGTAGTAGCGTAGCAGAGCGCTACGAACTGTCGCGCCTTGCAAGGAGGAGGAAAAATCATAGCGTGAGGCTTTTTATTGTATTATTACGACAGTTTCTGTTCTAGGTTGCCTATGTTTTATTTTATCTCCTGCATCTGTACCTACCTCATAAAAAGATTGTTTGAATGAAATTACTAACACGAATATTTACAAGAGGTAGCTGGTGAAGTAAATATTAGCTTCATCCATTAGAAGTAGTATAAGCCTGTATCTCAGGGATCTTGAGTTGTACTTAATGAAATTATAAATAAATACAAAATCGAATTGTATGTAATAATAATAATAATTTTCATTTGTACTCGTAGTTAACTTAACCAGTAGTCAAAATATATGATCAAATTGCGTTTCTAGATGTACGGTATCTTATTAACTAATACTTATTTATTTGCTCATTGGCCAAGCAAACTGTTGATCGCATTTTGAGTTAACTACGGATCAAAGAACTCGCCCTTAGTACTTAGGCGCACTTGTACAAACCAGAGTTATGTAACTTTTAACAACGAGTTTAATTGTTCCCGGGTTAAAATACGTAATAGCCAATATTTTTGTTATTTAACCTCAAGTTAGCAACTAACACTGAGTTAAAAGA
Organism: Lacanobia oleracea; assembly: GCA_950371165.1. Taxonomy (NCBI): domain Eukaryota; kingdom Metazoa; phylum Arthropoda; class Insecta; order Lepidoptera; family Noctuidae; genus Lacanobia; species Lacanobia oleracea. The sequence goes on along the minus strand of OX493388.1, from coordinate 29,306,178 downwards.
TAACTCTGGTTTGCGCAAGTGGTCCTTAGAGTAAGTAGTATAAATGTACTCATTGGACTGGCTCCCCACAAACTATTCTAACATTCATACTTACTACAAAAAATCCAGTGTATAATTACTTTGCGTCCGCTCACCTCGTCCTCGTGGTACCAGAATATGTAGGCGGGCGGCTCCGGGGAGAACTGGATGAGGCACGTCAGGTTGATGGTGGAGCCCATGTCCACGTGCAGGTCCGGCCCGCCCAGGATGCGCGCCGACGGCACTGCAACAAGCGGCCCGAGCGTCAGTGTCAGCACTGTCAGCTGTGTCAGCGGTGCAGTACTATGTGATGGTGACACGTCTTGATAATAAGCAGCAATGAAATCTTTTAGATTTAGCGTAAAGGTTAATTAGGACCATATCTATGGACTGCAAAGTGTTGTACGAGTCATGCTGATTTGCGCTGCAGTTTAATACGAGTACCTCCGTCTGTACATTTTAATAAAATACATTCACGTCTCAGTCGCAACCTGTCAAAAATGTTTGACAAATTAGGTTTTCTCGACAGATTAAGACTGACATGAGAAGCGATTGTCCAAACGACAGAAAAAACATTGCTAATGTTACTGTAACGTCGTAGGGATAGTATTATCGGCACGTGAGTCTGCTCGGAATATCAATCGCTATGTAAATGTCTTTATCTTTATGTAGTGTCTTCGTACCTCACTGTTGCTGTGCCGTGAGTGTACCGTGAGTGTACCGTGTGATTCAAGTAGGTACTGGTGTACTCGAGTACTCGCCACTGTCAGCGGCGGCGCTAAACGTGAACACTCTCCGAGCTCTCTTAACCGATTGGATTAGATATTCGTCTCCAGATAAGAAAGTAATCTCCAAGTTTTTCACAGTCAAAGAGATTTAGGTATATGTCGTTTTAGCAATTCCGCAGCGACGTCAAACATCACGGGTCGCTTCAGCCAAAGATAGTGGCGTACGTAAAATGTAGGGAACGTACTGTCGTACTTCGTACAGGAGGTATGTACCGGCGGAGGGGCTCGCAACCGACGGGGTAGTTCAGGAGAGGTGTACATTATGCAGGCGGGGTGGCGGGGTTAGTGTGACACATTTGCAGTTCGCTGTGCTCATTATGGCCGGCGGAATACACTTAGTTTCAAGAGCACTGTGCGCCGCTGAAACCTGACTAAAAGTGGGCCCATTTAATTACAACGAGCTGCTTCTACTGGCGGCGCTGACTCTCCTCGACGTCTGCGTCACTCGCAGCAGCCGGCGCCTTCGCGCCTTGCTGTACAACACGCGTAGCTGCACAAGTGTACGTACCTGTATGTGTGTACGCAGACATAGTATTACAGCAGCAGCAATTTCAGTGTCTTAGTTCAGAGCTCCGTTCGAATGAGGATGCTCAGTGAGCTCTCTACTGTCAACGCTAGGCTTGAGATCTAGTCGAGACAGTGCCACTGATATACTTCTATGTATTATCTACATGTACAAGTATGTAGCGCTCTCTGCCACACTAAACCGGATGGCTTCACTGAGGACATTTCATTGAGCAGTTAACGAATAAATGAGTGGTTTACGAGCGAGCGTTGTTTGTGCGCCTTCCATCACACTCGCGACGCTCGACGGCGGCCATTCGGGTAAGGGCTCGAGAAGTCGTAAAGCTAAAATTAAATGACGTCACGTGTTTACTCGCAACCTTCAGGAAACCGCAACGAGTCATCAACCCGAACACATTGAGAAGAGTGGCGACGTGTGACGTCACCCAGCTGTAGCCCCGTATGACTTCTGATTCAGTTACACTTAATGACATGAATCTACATTCTACACCACGAAGGGTATGAAAAAAAAACTATACTGCAACGAAAAGAATAGGAAAAGCAACTACATCATTAGCTGATACTGAATAAATTTTTGTGGATCACTCTGGGAAACATCATGAACCTCTGTGAGTGTCACTCAGTATCTGTGTGCTTCCATACCACCGTACCTACATTATGTATGTACGGTGCACCGTACATACATACATTATGTATGTACGGTGCAGAGCCGCGTCCAGCCTCGCGCGACACATTAGAGCGAACAAATTAATGTGCCACTCGCGAACACTGATGCGCATACATTAATATTATGTACAGAATATGAGCTCCATCATGAATATGCACTCATAATGGGCGCGGTAATGTCGCTTCCTAAAATAAAACGTATCGTAATTGAATTGGATCTCGCTACGGTAGCCGGTGGCCAGTAGCCGCTACTGCCGCTACGGGCCATTTCAGTTAATTCCGTATTTTATGACGTCATATTTTGCGGCGGTCTAAGAAAGTCACGGGGTGAGGGGGGGGGGGAGGTTGTGCACTCTCTCGGCAACACAAAGAGTCCAATTTGTGTTAGTGAATTGGTCGAATGAAGCCTCGCCCGTAACGCCCGTGACGCGTGCGTAGGTGTTTCTCGCGATGTCTCGGGTTCCTGAAACGCGGGCTATCCTATGATGTCAGTAGTGGGTTCAGTTGGGTCGAAATATACAAGAGCGTGGCAGATTGAACATGATGTGCTGTGAGTTAGTTCAATCAGTGTGGGTATACCTTGCACATTAACTTATAAAGATGTACGTATTATACTAGTACTAGTATGTTAGGCTCTAATCGGCTCTTCTCACAATGATCCAATATTACATAATGCTTCTTGTTCTTTCTGTAGCAATTAATTAGGAGACCACACCACACTTCAGCACAAGATGCTAGTCACTGCGCCAAGCACGGCGTGCAGTGCTCATGGTCGGCAGTGGCGATTTCGCGCTACCACAGATTGTCCTCCCCCCACCTCGCAACAGAGCACTTTGTTTGGCAGGTTTTGCTCGCTCCACTGCTAATTGATTTAATTGCTCTCTCTTTGTTGCAGTGAGCCGCGCCACGAGAGATATTACTTAGCTAGCCGGGTGCTACGGAAGCTGATCCTGTCAACTGATATAATATCGCGGAAAGTTTATCACAGTGGCTGCTAGGGGCTCGCTCTCAGATTACATTACAACAAACGTACGAGTATTATAAACTTGCTTCTTATACTTTACTTTCCGTAACAAAGTTTGTATAAAATACAAAAATATTTATTTTCATCTCAAGACATAGTGAACTTACATAAATATTGCAAAATTTATTTAAATTGTGTTAGTTCCCGATTGATAATATTTTCTCCAATTTACGCAAAATTATTCAATGTTCATTGAATCATTCGCATGACTGCACAAGTTACCCACCAAATAAAAAATCATAAAGGAATGAGCGAGAGCTAAGTGAACACAAACGCGGAAATGGAGAGATCCGGTGGAGCGGTGCAGAGCGGTACGGCGCCGTGCGGTGCGGAGTGGAGCGGAGCGGAGCCACGGCGTCGGGAGTGCAATCAATAGCCGCGAGAAAGTCGCTGAGGATTGAATTGTGCTGCACCATTACCTGCGGCCGGGGGTTGGCACCTAGCCACCTCGCCGGCACACGCTCGCCACAGCTACGCCACTGCACGGCCACGTGCCGTTACACAGACATGGGAACAACAAGCTCACGCATGGAACACTGATGAAACGTGACAAAGTTTTCACAAAACCACTTCAGGCATAAATCGTAGTGTCGATACCTATATCGCCAAGGGATGGCTGACAGAAATCTCTGTGTTTCTTCATGTTTTCAGTTTGCATTTAATGATTTCCTCATCGTCATTAGTCTGGCGATACCTAAATGGTGACGAGATCCACCACCGCATTGAAGAGGCAGGTAGAGCGGTCGTCGTCATCATTATTATGATGATAGGAATTGAGCTCTAGCCATTTGGTAAGGCGCTGCCACTGCGCGAACAAGTGTAATAACTTCCATGAGTCGCTGCCACCCAAACGAATAACTTAATAAATAAGCGTAAAAAGCTCTACGGTTACCAAATGTGTCCGTGAAGTCGTGTGCGAGCTCGAGATCTGCACCGCGAGGTAGGAAGCCGCCGCCGCCAAATGTGCGCTTTCATAACTGAGCTAATTTTTGACGACCTCCCCCCTTCCCCGAACACATTCCCCGACCGCACCCGCGTGCGTGTCTTATAAACAAGCCAGGTGTCATCGCCCAAGAGTTGTGCGCGTTACATCAACTTTATTCGCACGTCTCGCGCGTTTCACACGCTGACGTTACAAAGTTGCCACCTATTCGCACGATGTTACGTTCCCTGCGCACGGGATATTTGTTTGTTGCAGGACGAAGCTATGAGGAGCTGTCTGTGATGATCCCACAAGACAAACGACGCAGAGCTTACATGGGTAAATAAAAAAATGCAAAAAAACCCTTTATGACGAAAAATTTGAGCCTACATTGAATATACGTCGCACGTTTAGCAATTTCTTGTTTTTTTTTTAAGCGTGGTATGTGGTAAATCAATAGAGAAGCTCAAACCAAAGAGACTATCCTTACAAAACTACAATAGTGTTCCACACGGGACGGTCCCCAAGCGTGCGCTCGTAGCTACCGGCATCATGATATGTCACGAGGTAGGCAGGGAATGCTGCATGAACTCGTACTAAACGTACTGGTCGATGAAAGTTCTGAAACTAACAAAAAACAAAGATGCGCTAAAAGTGCCGATGAATGTTTATTTTCTGGTTGAAGCATGAAGCACCCTGTTCACTAGCTCAGACCCCCCGGCTCTGCGGCTCCACGCACTTTCATAACAACCCGCTATAGAGTGGCGGCGCGCGTAATGGAAACACTTTGTGCGTCGCGACACACTCCACGGCTCCTTACAATACATATCGCCTATTGCACAAACTTGTGCGTCTCCCCGACGCGTGACGATGAGCCGCGCTAATGAGACGCCGTGTTTATGGCGACACTTCCCAACGTGCGGCTAAACGACGAACATGAAGCTTTGGGAAGCAACGTCGATTGAGTGAAATAGATCGAAACACCTTTTAATGAAGAGTGATGAGGAGTGGTGGACACCTGCGCTTGAGGACATCACGACAGACCCTCTTCACTGTCCAAGGAACACCCACTACATAGATTTGACACCTACATTCGTAGGTTTGCTGAGGTAGTAGGCACTGACCGTGTAATGGCAGTAGAAACATAATCCTTACTTCGATCGATCATCGGGATAATATTATCCTGCCAGTTATCATCCTGCCTCCTCCATTCTGTGCAATAACACACGTTAGCGGCTGAGGAGTGAGATCCTCGCGGCGCGCTTCATTATGGCGAGTTCAAAGCAGACAGCCGCGCGGGCCCAATGTGCCGCGCCGCCGCCGCGCGACGCCCCCGGGGCTGCGGGCGCTGCGGCACTGTTTGGGTGCGCTGCAGAAGGTGTGTTACAAACAACAGTAATATTATGCTGAGATGTGGAACATGAAACGTTTCTGCAAATCGTGAGTCAATTGTTCGGGGTTTCTCAATTTTGCTAATACATACTTACTCGTAGGTACGTATTGAATGCAAATGATGTGCGAATCTGTATCGCGCTTGTTAAGAGTACACTTTCTGCACACATGGTGGTCCTAGTGTTTGGAGGAGCGAGAGATTTACCGCGACGTGTTTGCCGACGCCCTCCTAAGGTTCGGATGAGTTACGTCTGCAGAATCATTTCCTAGATGAACAATAAATTGAACAGGTCCCGACAGCCTGTTGAATATTTAATGCGAAATTCCAAAAGTTTGCAGAACTCGGGGCCTTTCGACGGGAAATTAAAAATATTTTTTGTAAAAGTATGAAAGTGCAATCATTTACCGAAGATGAGAGGTACCGATAAACCGTAGCGGATATAATCCGACGCCAATAAATCAGCGGAACAAAACGCTCCCAACATCGATCGCCGAGTTGAAGTTGAACGAGAAAAAACTCGCCAATGTATCATCTATCATATTTTGAAAGTCGCCTGTCGAGTGTCGGGAGGAAGTCGCTCCTCGGCGAGGGAGTTATTGAATTTCCAATTTTTCACGAGGAATTTTATTTTATTTGTGCGGGTAGTGGCGCCGCGCGACCCGCGCTCTCTCGCCCGGCACTCCGGTCAACAAAATGTAAGCTCCAAAACAAAACGGAATCGATCACTGAACAGACAGACAAACTTTCAGTTTAATTGAAACCATTCGTTACGGCAAAAGTTCATGGAAATAATTTCTCTACGGATAGAATACAATTGGAAAGTTTAGTCGAGTGTACCGAGTCCGTAGTGTTGGAACGAAAAATTGGCGCCGATAACAAGTCATAACAAGTCGACCAATTGGTGAAACACTAATTACTTTTCATTTAGTTCACACTGCTCAATAACAATCATGAGTAAAATAAATTAGAATCGAACCTTCATATCGTGTGGCGAGTAAGGTCTAACGACCCACACACCCGGTCTGTGTCAGAGTTTCTAAACCGCCTCAAGATACCATATCTTCAAGATATGGTTTATTTGACGACCGCCATTTGGCGGCCGGGACCACCGGAATCAGGTGAGTCAAGCCTGCAATGTCCTAGCTAAACTGGGAAACACTTTACAAAGTATGCATCCCGTGGGAATCGAACCCACGACCACCGGGTCACAAGGCAGACGCCTGAACCACTCGACCACGGAGGCAGTTAGGATCGAATAATTGACTACTGCCTTGCTTTTCATGACTTACTTGCCCCAAAACAGACGGAATGGAAGGTAGAAGTGGAGGCCCAAGCCGTGGGACTAAACTGGCTAAAACTTAATAACTGTCCCACTGGCCATCAGTGTCACACTGTAGATTATTGTTTCATACCTAATTGTTAGGACGTCACACCTGATCTATTATTAAAATGTAGATTCAAAATTGTAATATTAAATGGCAGGCACAAGTCTAGATTGTTAACTAACTCATAGCAGTCTCCATCTAATATCCCGTGATTGACGCCGCGGTTAGCGACAACGAGCTAAATAATCTTATCAATTAGTCGTGTCGCGAGTCAACTGTGAGCGGCGGCGCAGGCTGGACCAGAGAGCTAGGAGGCTGGACCAGCGACCTAGGAGGCTGGACCAGCGACCTAGGAGGCGGGGCTGTCGGCCACCACTCGTCTTGGTCACCCACTGTTTTAATATTTACATGTTATAATGGAAGCTCGAGATTAGTTTCAAGAATTTATTGAACCTAATCGTGATTCAATGTAAAATATTGTAACACTTCGTAAAGTCTTGTTAATTTTGCATAAATTGAAATTGATCCTGAAACGCCCAATTATTTATTTATTTTGATTATTTATGTACACACAAAAAAAACAGTAGTAATTAACATAATGATGTTAATGAACAAAGGAACAGCTTATTTCGAACGAAATTTCTTCCAGTAGACCTGCCACAGGAGAAATAAAACCAGCCAAGTGCGAGTCGGACTCGCACACGATGGGTTCCGTACCATAAATCTTAATGTTTATTTTTATTTTTAGCGGCAATAGAAATACACAATCTGTGAAAATTTCAGCTCTCTACCTATTACGGTTCTTGAGATACAGCCCGCTGACAGACAGACGGACGGACGGACGGACAACAGAGGCTTAGTAATAAGGTTCCTTTGGTTTGGCTTCGGGTACGGAACCCTAAAAAGAAATGTAGACAATAGTGTTTAAGAACAAAAGAAGAACAGTATGTGAAGCCTTAAAACTAAAGTACAAATAAAATATGCAAATATGTATATATACTGAATACTATAATTATATAAGTAATAAATAAATGTATTAACATGTATGACTATCACAGTATAGAGGAAAGGTAGTGCTCTTTAAGTCGTTTCTTAAAAAGAAAAATAAATTGTAGGTCACGAATGCTAGGCGGAAGTGAGTTCCACAATCTAACTGCATGGACAGAGAAAGAATAGGAATCGTAGCTGGGTTTATGACGATGGGTTTTAAGGAGGGATCTAAGGTGTGATCCGCACTGAGCGTCACTAGGTCGAGCGTAAGAAATGCGCTCACGCAGGTAAGAGGGGTAGGACGGGTTGTGAAGGATGTTGAATAGGAGACATAGAATCCGAGTGTTCCTGCGAAGACGTATAGGGAGCCACTTGAGTTCCTTACGAAGATGAGAAACATGGTCATACTTTCGTAGATCAAATCCACCCGAAAATTACCCAAATGTGCATTCCTATAAAGGAGATGTTTACAAAATATACGACCATTTCACGAGCGCAAAGCCGAGGGGCGAACACTAAAAATATACTAAACCTAAGTTTTAGTTTGTTTGCTCTCGAAAATAACAAAATTAATTTTACGTGTTTGTTTTTACATCACTTTCACATTTGGACTCCAAACCACTGTACGGATTTTGTTGACATCTTCAATAGCTCAGTGAAAATTAACATTCAATTCACAAAGCTGGATGTATTTCTGATTTTTTGGTATGTTGTATGGACCAGCTATAGTGTGAATCCAAGTTTGCAACTTCAAAAAACTTGCTCGCTGCGCATCACTCGATAAACTGCGGAATTTATTAGCCATACAACATACCAAAATTCCGAACTACATCCACCATTGCGAATTTATCTTTTTTAGCGTCGCTTTCTACTGGGCTACAAAGGATATATAATTAAATAAAAGCTAAATAAAAAAATTAAACATTTTACATGCAATCATTTTATTTAGGTACTTCCTTAAACTACAAATTTTAGCTTACGTTTCGTTTTCGCGAAAACCTTGATATTTTCATCGATATCCACATTCACATCTTTGTACCTATATATTTAGGATAGCTAGCCTGGATCATCTTTTTTGTCCCATTGAGGCACGCAACCAAGATTTTACTCTACGAAGAGTGGAAAAGAGAGATCGTTTTTCTCTAGTTATGCAGTAGAGTTGCCAGCATTAGTAATTTATTTTATTTTAGGATAGAAATCTTGATCGCACGCTTCAATGAGATAAGTTATCGATTCTGGTTTTCACATTCGCTTTTCCATTTCCGTCCCATCCAGAGTCGGTATTCAGTTGCAGGTCGTTTATCGTTTGACGTCGCAACTTGCGACTCGCAAGGCAATTAGGGTTGTGGGCATGCCCATCGTGCCCACAACGGTGGGACCGCGCCTGCTGTCACAGCCAGTTTTCTCTGGATCTACTGGACTGATTCTGTTTTGGTACGCATATAGATTTCTGTGACCCAAATACGGGCGCATTACGTAAATAAATAAATTTTGAGTTTGGGGTTCACTTTTGGGGGTCTGTCTATAAACTAAAAAAAAAGTTTTTCAAACTGTAGGTATCGTGTGAGCTCGTGGCTAGATAATAACAGCCTCACGGATCGATCTTCGAGGTTAAACAACGCTTGCCAAGGTTGGTCTGTGGATGGGTGACCATCTTAACATACCGAGTTTCCTCCGTGCCTCGGAAAGCACGCTAAGCCGTTGGTCCCTGCTGTCATTTGTAGATTCTGACTTTGGCAGTCGTTACGGATAGTCAGAAGCCAGTAAATCTGACTCCAGTCTTGCCATGAAGTACCGTGTTACCCAGTTAATGGGTTGTGGAGGTCTGGTTGGCAGCCACTCCTCGTAAAATACTGGTATTCAGCTAAATCCGGCTTGACTGGAAGCCGACCCCAATATAGTTGGGAAAAGGCTAGGCAGATGATGAGGTATCGTGTGACATATCAAATAAAAGTGTTTACTGTGAGAGTTTTAGTTAGATATTTTCATAATTTTAAAATAAACAGTCTTGAAGTTATTCAAGAAATTAGACCAAAATTGACTATTCCCCCATTATCTCCGAAACTACAGATCCTAAAATTTTGAAAAGAAATACAGATTACAGGCAAACCTATAAGAAGTCTATCGTGTTAAAATAACATGATAAAAAATTTGAATTGGTTCGGAACCCTTTGCTCGCGAGTCCGACTTGCACTTGGCCAGTTTTTGCTTATTCCATGACTTGTGTATGAGTACAACATTAAATAAAATCTGTAAAGTTTATTCTTGGAAGTGTTAATATGCGAAGATTGATCAGCTTAACTTTACAAGTTACATGGAAAAGGTGAAGCTTATCAATCTTTCAGAGAGCTTAGTTAGCGAGATGAAGTGAACCTTCCGGGAAATGAAGCTTTTGATTGATTAATTTTTCACGAACTTTCACATATGAAGTTTTAAGTGGGATGTTAATGTATCTGTGTGAGCTGTGTCGACGTGAAGGACGTTTCCTCCGCCAGCTTTTCAATAAGAGTGCGCGGTGAAATATTCAAAGCGCAGTATATTGAGTGGCTGCGAAAGTATGGCGGCGCTGGCCGCGGGACGTCACGTCGTGCAATAAATATGTGCAGCGTCCGGCCAGCCGCGTCCGGCCCCGCGACTCCGTCCGGCCGCCCGGACACGGCACGCATCTGGGTCAATACTTGACTCAAATGCATTCCTTTGGTTCTATAAATATATATGGAATACCTAGGTTAAGTTTAATATATAAATAAACAAAGTACCTGTGCCTAAGGCAGTAGGCTTACCCCGTGCTTTTAAAATATTACTATTTAACTTTGACTGTTGTTTACTCTAAGAACTTAATATTGTAGCTAGTTTATGTTTTTTAGAGTTCTGAACAAAAAACGGAACCCTTTAAGGATCACTCCGGTGTCTGTCAGTCTATCAGAGTCAGTTTTCTCCGAATCCACTGAACCGATTCTGTTGAATTTTGGTACACATATGGACTTTTGTGATCCAAACACGGACGTGTTACGTAAATTATTAAAATTTTAGTATGGGGGTCACTTTTGGGGGTCACACTAGAAAAAAAAAGAAGATTTTTGAACTATATCGAGTGACATATCAAATGAAAGGACTTACTGTGAGGGTTTTAGGTACATATATTTTTTCATAATATTAAAATGAATGGTTTTGAAGCTATTCAAGAAATTAGACGATTAAAATTACCATTCCCCCTCCCCTTATCTTCAAAACTACTGAACCTTAAAAAAAACATGGATATAATACATAGATCCCATATATTGCAGGAAAACCCATAAGAAGTCTATAGTGTTAAAATAACATGTAAAAAAAAAAATCGTTAGGGATTGCTGAAATCGTTAGGATCGCCTTGCTGCGCCTGGCCTGTGTTCGACTCGCACTTCGCCAGTTTTTTTTATCAGTTTGACTTTTCTCGTGCCCGTAGAAATTTCGGCAAATCCTCTCTTAGTGCTCCCCTACGGAGTGCAGGGAAGCTACAAGCCAAATTTCTTTATACGACCAGGAGTTTCGGCTGAGCGTTGTCTGTCAGTCACTCAATCAGTCAGTAACTGAAGAATTTTATATATTGATTAAACAAACATTAGACAAGCGAGTAGTTCGTACTTAGCAGGACTAAGAAGTGTGAAATACCTAATGCTAATGTACTCGTACCTACTACATGCTGAGGTTATGAAATACCTACTTATCCATACCTCGTTCATAACATCCTTTAAACTAAACTCCAGACTTCTTATAGAGAATGGTCTGTTCTGTGATCTTGAGTAGAAAGTAGCCGTTAAGCCGTGACCCGTGTCCTGTCGAATCTAGCTCGTCCTACAGCGCATCTAGTTTTAAATTATAAGCAAAAGAATTTCCCTTTAAATTCTTGGCAATTATAGAGACAGATCTAGCTGAGTAACTCTTAGCCGACGCCAGTTATAGAGACAGATCTAGCTGAGTAACTCTTAGCCGACGCCAGTTATAGAGACAGATCTAGCTGAGTAACTCTTAGCCGACGCCAGTTATAGAGACAGATCTAGCTGAGTAACTCTTAGCCGACGCGACGCCAGCGCCCTCGTGCCACCGTGTGTACATTAACTATTAGCCGACGCCAGCGCCCTCGTGCCACCGTGTGTACATTAACTATTAGCCGACGCCAGCGCCCCCGTGCCACCGTGTGTACATTAACTATTAGCCGACGCCAGCGCCCCCGTGCCACCGTGTGTACATTAACTATTAGCCGACGCCAGCGCCCTCGTGCCACCGTGTGTACATTAACTATTAGCCCACGCCAGCGCCCCCGTGCCACCGTGTGTACATTAACTATTAGCCGACGCCAGCGCCCCCGTGCCACCGTGTGTACATTAACTATTAGCCGACGCCAGCGCCCCCGTGCCACCGTGTGTACATTAACTATTAGCCGACGCCAGCGCCCCCGTGCCACCGTGTGTACATTCTACTTCGCTTTTCGGAATCCTAGGCCACTCATTACTACATACTGAGCTCCTGCGCATTCCACTCTGAGCGTTGCCTCTTTGTGTTAGAGATATAAATAGCTTGGCTCGTGAGCGGGCGACAAACGCGCTCTTTCTGCAAATTCCTCGTTATTAAATCTCGTGACCGTAAAAACAAGGTGAAGTAGGTTTTCTTTACGCCCCCTCCCCTCCCCCAGAGCGTCGCCCGCCCGCACCCCGCGCCCCGCACCCCACGCACGCCCCCCGTCGCAGTTTACACGTCGCCCTCTCTTTGTTCCTGTTTATTTAATCTTTGAAAAACTTTAAGCTCGCCCAGAGCACCGAGGTGAGTTTCGATATGTTTTTAATGGAATAGGACTTTGTGTCAATAGATATTATAAGAGAGATGAACTGGACCAGAGCAACTGCCAGTGTCAGGAACCTATAAAGCAGTATGATCCGATCACAAATTTTTGCCAGTTTACAATCCCGTGAGATTTATCGTAAACTGACGGTGTTTATTGTAGGATGTTATACACATTATGATTCCGAGTTAATGTTCAGATCTTAATATTCCTAGGTGCAAATTAAATGCAACTTTGAAACCAATTGTCCGAATAGTGCCCTTTTCAGATTAAATCGTGGGCTCGTGGTGTTTTCGAACCAAAACTCGTAACGATTAGGTAGGAGTGAGTGTTTTATAATAATATTTGTTATTGAAAGTTATTAATGAAGTGGTCGCAGTATAAGTCGTTATAGCAATGTGAGTCGCAGCAATAGTTGTGATAATACACGAACCAGCGGTCGCTGTCTGTGTATAGTACATCAGTGGCAACACTGGCAACTAGGCGGCTATCAAAACACTATTTGATTCCAGTACATTGCTGACTTTTGTACAAGAAGCAGCAAAGTGTAGAAGGTCCACTGCAATAAACTCACATACCAGGTAATCTCTATGGCTTCAACAGCCAAATAGTGTCAGTGTTTGTCCAACCAAGCTCTATAGAGGTCCAAAATTATGTTTGCCATGCCATGAGAAAGTTGTTCATGTTCACGAGTACTTTCTCCGGTGAAAGACTTCAGCAAGTTTGTTGGTTCAGCAAGTCTGGTATCGAATTCATCGAGTCTACTACTAAAGAAATCACGACTTTTCTTAAGCTCGGTCAACTCATCTTTAATCGATCTTATGTTGCCAACTACGGTTGGTAAGCTCTGCAGCTGTTAATAAACCACGTGTCAATTGTTTCGTTTCTCGATGTCTCATTCGCCTTCTTCGTCCAGTTTGCGATGTCTTCGGTCTGTGGCGTGCGGTCGGCTGCAGCTCCGCATCCCGCATACATTCCTTTGACTCGTCCTTTGTGCCTCTAGAGCTTCATTTTGGCGCAACAGTCGTATCCTGGCGTTAGGAATATACTTCTTTGTGCTTTTCTAGTTTTCATAGGTTCGTCCAGCTTTATTGAAAGGTATTGTGCTTGATTCCTTACGTATCTTCTCATACAAATATGAATTAGCTTTAAATGATACCTACTATACAATGGAACATTGTAGACTAAAGTTGTTTCTAATCATGTCTGAAATTCTGGAAGTTACCAAATTGCTGTGGTTGTGTTCGATACTCTCGGACAAGTTAATATATTCTGTGTTTTAGATCTGTATTGTTATTTCACATCAATCATCAGTGATAAACACAGGTTAGTTTTAGTGTCCGATAAATTACGTTAGATAAATATTAGGTCTTTACCTATGAAATTGCCGTTCTGCAGTACTGGCCATTTCAAATCAAAATAATTTTTGTTTGGCTAAGAATTTTAATTTCAAATTAATTTTATTTTAAAAACATGTTTTTTTTTTCCAAAAGTAGTCATTTGTTTATTGATTAGTGTTACATTTTCATCGCACTTCAATCTTTTTCGTCATCATGGATACGTTAAAAATTCGAGTAATTATGGAATATGAATACCGTCGTGGCAGCAACGCGGCACAAGCGGCACGCAACATCAACGACGTTTACGGAGCTAACACTACAAACCAACGCACCACCTGTTATTGGTTTGCTCGCTTCCGTTCTGGAAATTTCGACCTGAAAAATGAACATCGCGGTCGTCCGAAGATTTTGGTCGACAATGACGAATTAAAGGCGATTGTGGAAGCTGATGATACACAATCTACGGTGAATTAGCAGCAGCTTTCGACGTTAGCGTCAAAACAATATTGGACCATTTGCGTCAAATTGGCAAGGTAAAAAAGGTTGACAAATGGGTGCCCCACGAACTCAATGATCGCCAGCGCGAAGTACGCGTCGAGACGTGCCTTGCACTGCTCAACAGACACACAAATGAAGTAATTTTGAACCGCATTGTTACCTGCGATGAAAAATGGATTCTGTTTGATAACCGCAAGCGCTCAGCAAGTTGGTTGGATCCTGGTTCAGCGCCTAAACAATGCCCTAAACGAAAACTTACCCCTAGAAAAGTGATGGTCACTGTTTGGTGGTCTAGCGCCGGTGTGATTCATCACAGCTTCTTACCAAACGGGGTGAGCATTACTGCAGATGTGTACTGTGAAGAACTGAACACCATGATGGAGAAGTTGGCACATCTCCAACCAGCATTGGTCAATCGCTCGTCTCCGCTGCTCCTGCACGACAACGCGCGACCTCATACTGCACAGCAGACGGTCTCCATGTTGCAAGAACTGGGGTTGGAAGCTCTCCGTCATCCGCCCTACTCACCAGACCTTGCGCCTACAGACTACTACTTTTTCCAGAATTTGGATAACTTCTTAGCGGGAAAAAAATTCAATACCCGAGAGGCAGTACAAATTGCCTTTGAAGAATTTGTTGCCTCCCGTTCAGCTGATTTCTTTAAGAAGGGCATCAATGAACTGCCACTGCGTTGGCAAAGATGCATTGATTGCATGGGTGAGTACTTCGATTAATACAAATAAAAAATACATGAAAAAAATTCGTTTAAATTTTTTCATACAAAACAGCAATTTCATAGGTAAACTATTATAAACTTGGTACATACGTTTTCGTCCGAAAACTGTTACAGCAGCACAATGACGGGTTTACTCAATATTCTCCTAATTAGTATAGCTTAGTAAAGTGCAATCATAATCGAACCTAATCAGCGCCTATGCTGCTCAGACTGGTTGCTGTGAGTCTGAAAAGGAGGCCTTCTGGGATGAGTTCGAGGACGTATTACGCGCTATCCCGAATTCCGAAGGTGTTTTGGTTGGGGGGGATCTCAACGGTCACGTAGGTCAGTTTGCTGGAGAGTATGGACGTGTTCACGGTGGTTTTGGTTATGGCCAGCTAAACGCAGAGGGAGTCAATATACTTAGCACCTGCGCTGTGTCTGACCTAGCCATCGCGAACATATTCTTTCAGAAGAAGCCCCAGCATCTTATTACGTACCGTAGTGGTGCCTACTCAACCCAAATAGATTACCTGCTGGTGCGACGGTGCCACATTGGCAAGGTTACCAACTGCAAAGTCATCCCAGGCGAAAGCCTAACGGCTCAACACCGCCTCCTTGTTCTGGACTTTGCGGTTGTACCGAAGAAGAGAGTGACCGAGAAACGCAAACCCCGCACTAAGTGGTGGTTGCTTGATGGTCCTAGGCAGTCGGACTTCATCGCGGAGGTCGAGCATCTCAATATCAGTGCTCCGCATGAGTCCGCTCAAGAGATCTGGAGTAGGATCCATTCAGCAATCACCGGTGCGGGTAAGCGCGTCCTTGGCACTTCTCGTGGTGGCCGCACCATAGGAAAGGAGACGTGGTGGTGGGATGACGGGGTGCAGGAGGCGACTCGGAAGAAGAAGGTTTCATTTAAACAGTGGCAAGGGTCCAACTCTCCGGATGACAGGGAGGCATATGGAGCGGCTAAGCGCGCTTGCAAAAAAGCTGTAGCTAGAGCCCGCAGCAAAAGTCTGGCGCCCTTATACGACAAGCTGGAAACTGCGGAGGGGCAAAAGCTTATTTTTAAGCTGGCGCGTGGCCGGGTGAAAGCTACACGGGACATTAGCAAATGTCTTTGTGTAAGGGACGCCCAGGGTAAGCTGCTCTACGATGCCCCTTCTGTTAAGGAGAGATGGTGTACATACTTCGCGGAGCTGTCTAACAAACAGCATCCCCATAACCTTCCCCCGGAACCGCCTCCTAACCTTGGGCTTATTTCCCCTATTTCCCCCGACGAAACCCGCATTGCTCTTCGCCACATGAAGAACCGGAAAGCGGTCGGGCTTGACAATGTGCCAATTGAAGTGTGGAAGGCGATGGGCCCACATGGTGTGGACCTTCTGACGGATCTTTTTAACCGCATCCTGATCACCAAGGAAATGCCGAACCAGTGGCGATTTAGCCTGATTATCCCTGTTTACAAAGGCAAAGGTAGCGTACAGGATTGTGGTAGCTACCGCGGTATCAAGATCATGTGCCACACCATGAAGCTCTTCGAGCGCATCTTGACACACGGCTCCGTAGCGAGTGTACTGTCTCTGAGTGTTAATATGGCTTCCGGGCGGGTAACAGCACCATGGACGCAGTGTTCGCCTTACGGAATCTGGCTGAGGCTTACAGAGAGAGAAGGAGAGCTTTGCATATGGCCTTTTTAGACCTGCAGAAGGCCTTCGACTGTATACCTCGGCAGTCCATCTGGTGGGCACTGCGCTTCAAGGGCGTTCCCGAGGCCTATATTGACATTATCAGAGACATGTACCGCGATTCCGTGTCCTCTGTCCAGACCGCTGTAGGCGAATCGAATGGCTTCCCAATATCTGTTGGCGTTCACCAAGGCTCGGCTCTTAGCCCGTTCTTGTTTAACGTAGTGCTCGATGTAGTTACGGCAAACATCCAAGATCAGCCTCCATGGCTAATGATGTATGCCGATGACATCGCCCTCGTTAATCAGAACAAAGCCCATCTTGAGCGCAAAGTCAACATTTGGAAGGACACGCTTGAAAACGGTGGTCTGAGACTAAATGTAGCGAAGACTGAGTACATGTCCTGTGGCAGCACGGATACAAACACCATCCGAATAGGTTCGGACCTGATCAGAAAGTCCGATACGTTCAGGTACCTTGGATCCGTGCTGCACGAGTCTGGCATCGTGGACGACGATGTCCAAGCACGTATTGGCGCGGCTTGGGCGAAGTGGCGCGAGGTGACGGGCGTTGTATGCGACCGCAAAATGCCTCCGAAGCTCAAGGGGCAGATATATAAATGCATCATTCGGCCTGTCCTACTGTACGGGGGCGAGTGTTGGCCAGCACTAAGCAGACACACCCAGGAGCTTCGCGTCACGGAGATGAAGATGCTGAGGTGGATGAGTGGCGTAACGCGATCCGATCGCATACGCAACTCTTACATCCGAGGTAGTCTTGGTGTCCGTGACGTGGGGGAAAAACTGCAAGAGTGTCGTCTGCGTTGGTATGGCCACATCATGCGCCGCCCTATGGAGTACGTTGGTTGGAGATGCATGGATATGGCTGTTCTTGGGGCTAGGCCCCGTGGTCGCCCTCGCAAGCGCTGGCTGGACGTCGTCAAGTCCGACATGAGAGCCAATGGCCTGACTGAGAAGGATGTTGAAGATCGGGCAAAGTGGAGGAAGCTAAGTAGGAAGGCGGACCCTGGCAATAGCCGGGATTAACGCCAGGTGGAAGAAGAAGTAAAGTGCAATCATAACTCGTGTCGCGCGACGTTCAGGGTCCGTCGTACGTTTGTGTCCGTCCGAGTACGTCCGCGTCCGCGCGTGGGCGCTCGTCGCTCGCTCGTCAGCTTAATTACCGCATAAATTAGCAGCGAGTGCGTGCGCCCGCGCGCCCTTGCGCCCGGACAGCGAGGCAGCGAGGCAGCGAGGCAGCGAGGCGACCGATATAAATCGCGCCACTTTACATGTTTGTACCCAGACGAGCAGGACGACGCTTTTCACCGAGTAATGTCGCGGAGCTTACACAAAGCTTAGACAATTATTTGTCGTCGTACCTAATTGGAGAGATTATACGAGAGATTTATCCTGTTTGCTATCTGATTACAGTACAAAATGTGTATAATCAATTCGCACCTTGCAGTGGGGATGGTTGCACCTTGCACCTGACCCAAAAAACAAAGCGCTAAGTTCCAAAACAACAGCACTTATACTAAAATCTGGAGCAGAGCAACGCTATTATCGCGGAAATGTCCGTACGGGAGCGGTCTTGGAGCGGCGGGAGCGAGTGCGAGGAGCGGAGAGCCCCGCGGTGCCGACTGCCGAAATCCAATAAAGCGGCGCGGCACGTGCACTCAACGCGCTCGCTTGTTCGCGCCTTTTACTGCAACTAACACGTTTTCGCGCGCCTCGTAAAATATCTGCATGCGAGCGCTATAGGCGAGGTCGCGGCTGCGAGGCGGCCTTGTGTCTCGTAGCGCCGCCCGACACACGCATCTACGTCACTCTCTCAGGCAATCTAAGAAAGGGTCAAAGGGTGATTTATATCGGGTTGGAGGGATTTCTATTTCGTGTCTCTGTATGTAAACAGCTCGAGTATGATGAATGTTATTTTTATTTTGTTTTTGTCACAAAAATGTACAAGTTTTCTTTCATTTTTAGAAAAACAACTTCTTCAGTCCTCGGATGACTTAATAGAAAAGCCTGCCCAACTATTGTTGAAGTAGGTACATCAACTATGTTTTGAAATTATTAATAGAACAGACTACTACGTAAAATACTTCGTTCGAGTACTAACTTAGGTACCTGCTATCCTTAAAGAATACAGGCACAACTCTTTTACATATTTCAGCATCAATACAATTGTAATATTGGTCATCCATTCCTTCAGGCGACATTATCCTGTCTAATGCACTGACCTATATGTATGCACTGATTGATTGTACTTTAAAACCGCTCAGGGAAGAACTTCCGCCGTGCATTCAGTGTGTATCTACGAGCACACTACGCACGCAAAGGTAATATAGATTTTAAAATTTCAACAAAAACTATTAAGTATGGAATTTCAAATGTTCGATGTGCTGAAAATTGCAGCTAACAGGCAATTAGGCTATTAGTTTCAATTTCAGCGAAATTAAACCACAATGGAACTGAATTTCAATATTTTTGAAATATGTTGGTTTTAGCAATTTGTTCGTCGTACACATTTACCCCTTTGATGGCGTCATGGCGGGCTTCGACATGAGAAAGTATTCCAACTATGTCGGCGCACAGTCGAGCGGGTGAACCAGCGGACACAAGCGCGGCCCACTGTGTGCATGTCACATGCATGGCCCAGTGTCGGTCGCCGTGATTGTCCAGCGCACAATACTTTAGGCGTGTTTAGTTTGTCGTCAGTCTGTTGTGCTGTTCGATGTGCAACTTCTCTGTGATTGCTAACGTGTCAGCAGCGAGTATTGTACGCGGATGGAGCAAAGTTCTCACAGACGCGGTGGTGCCGCCAGTGTAAGTGTAAATAAAGCGCGCGCTGCAGGAGCTTACAATTAAGAAGTAAGTACACGAAAAGCTCATTGCACTGCGCTTTGAAATTACTTTAAACGGTTTCGTGGGTTGTTTCTCAAGTTCCATGGGTATTGAAATCACTGCGTCTAGAATTTTGCTGGGTGGGCAGAAATCAACAACTTAAACATAGATTACTACAATTCAATGTCGGTAAGTTAAAACATCGCCCATACGTGTTGCCTGTGGGTGTAGGTCACGCTCTGGTTCTGTAGCTCGTACCCGGAATTGCGCACCGCACTGACATTTGCACGTTTTTCTGAGCTAAGATTTAATCTCGCGTCAGACATGGCGGCGCGGTTCGAACGTTTTTTGTGCAATAAAACGCGGTTCGCTTTACGGACGGACATGAATGTGGATCTAGCTGCAGCTCGCGGGGTCTACCTACTTACGGCGGAGGATGACGCAGCATCGCGATCCTACGGGAAACTTCCTCCTGATGTTAAGGTTCTTTTTCTTATCAAGTTAGCTTATTTTCTCAGTGAGAAAACTAATTAAGTTTTGTTATAAACAAGAACCACGGGTGGATAATGTACCTACGATACCTGAGTGTGGGGATCGAGCTCGTTATCGTAACCAAATAGGACTTGTTTGTGGTTCAAATGTGATTAACAAATTTCAGGTTTCTTTGACAAATAGCAATAGAGAAAAATGGGAAAATTCCCAGGTTTCTAAAGCAAGTATATTGGAATTGTTCGAAGCCTAAGAAACCTTCTTCTGAACATTAATAAAGCAGTAAGAAAAATCCCTTAGCACCTGCGGGCTGGCGCTAGGCGTAGTACGCGTCGGCTCATAACAACTTGCGCCGAGTCGTGCCGCCCCCCCACCGCCCACCACACATGAATTCATCAAACTGCTTCTCGAACTCCGAAAGTTTCGTAAAACATACTAACTTCTACACTATTTAGTCAAGTTACGTAGAGCTGCCAGGAAATAATATAACATTATCAGTAAACCCATTTCACGACTCGCTTGTCAAAGTGAAACTCAACTCAACTCGCGGCAGTAGCTCGCGCCAGCCACTGGCGCTAGCGCTGCACTCGCACTCATTAATAGACTCAATATAGTATCACGGTTCAGTTGGTTATATTAGATTCATTTCATGCAATGATACAAATTGGGACATGGGTACAGACTCACTTTACAGTTTCGTGTTTGCGCCGGCAGAGGAATTACAAATTAGATTAATATCATGCCCACGTGAGCATTCATTTATTTGATAGCTGTGTGACGTAGCGTGCGAATGCTTTCAATCACTTGCAACTAATTCCCCGTGTTACATGGGTGAACATAATATTCCAACGTTGGTAACAATCGAAGAATTTAAATGTAGTGAAACATGATTAAGAGCTAAATGGAGTACTGTGTTGAATTGCAATCAGTGCAGCAGCAGGTAGCTTGGCTATATATGACTTGTCAGTAGATAGTCGGCTTCGGTTCATTAGACCGTTCGGTAGTTGCACAAACACACTTCGATCGGTAAACGCCGCGTCGAACACCGTCTACTTTCACACATACGAGTATATAATTAACGTTGCTCTTGCATTCGTGCACACACATACATTGTGATTCTATTCGCCTGCGACTGTATGAAGATGCTAATCGGCTCCATCGCTGGTAATATGTGAGCGGAACTGATCTTGTTACTGTAGGATCATTTTCTAAGCTCTAGGTTCACTGTACAGATATTAAATATTGGAAGATCGAAATTGATACCCGGAACTGTATTAATAACTAGGTACAGTTTCTATTTCTAATGTTCTATCAGCATTGACTGAATCCTAATTAAGTTGATCAGTGTTCAATTTAAATCAAGTTACCTTATCTGTACGTACTATGTACAGTAGGCAAACAGACAAGAACTACGATGTTATGTCTGTGTACTTATTCAGCTCTATCATCTCTCTCAGTCGGTGAGCTGAGCACAAAGGAAGGATACTTGATATTTTATATCGATGTTCGTCATTTCTACCGACATATGGGGAAACTTATCGTGTACTCAGCTTGGTTAGTTCAGCCTTTGCCCGGCCTTCAGTCGATGGACTCGGGCAGATAGTAACGTGTGTTGTAACGAGTCACGTCATGTGCTGAGTTAGAATTTGTGTCATCAGAAAGATAATCATTAGTTGTTACACGGTAAAGACGGGTGGGGCAATGGTGCAGTCAGAGGCGGCCTTACCTATAGTGCAGGGTGTGCGGTGCAGCGAGGCGCAGGAGTGTAGCGGGCGCCGAGCACCGAGCACCGAGCGCCGCTCACGACGCGCCGGCTCTCTCAAAAACTTTGCACCCGTGTTTGGTCGGGCGCATATTGTCCGAAATTTTTTATCAGAAATTTCTGACGTCCGCCTCTAACGCACTCGACTCATACATTTTGTTTTAGACCCCGAATACTATCAGACACGTCAGAATTCTCACATATGCGGGTTTTAGAACAAAATGTTCATCAATTTTCATCGGATTTTGAATGGCTAATCGTGCTCCACGACGAAGTGGGCAACCTCTTTGTAAGAGTAATTGCAAACCGCCTCGTCCGGCACCTAGAGAGGTTGGGCCCGGAGCTGGCGGAGCAGCAGTAGGTACGGTTTCCACAAGAGGCTCTCGACGGTGGGCGCCAGCGTAGTCTGCTACGCTAACAAAATTCCTCACGCCCCGGCCGCCGCAATAGAAGAAGGCGCCCTGGGCATCGGGAGTCGCAGGGCGTTTCCCGGCCACCGTAGGCGCGCGCCTGCAGACGGCAATGGGTGGCACGCTGTCCGATCTGAACCAGGCGTGGGTCAGTTGTAGAGAGAGATGTCAGTATAAAACACGTCGAGGGACGCGGCCTTTGAACGCAAACGGGAGTTGGAGGACGGATGGACACACGGATGGAGTTTAGTCAGTAAGAGTTTGACCCTCCTTTTCGCACAGGAGCAAAGGAGCCATATCAAATGGCTTCTTTGCTCCTGTGCGGAAAGGACTTCCAATCCTAAAAAAATATATTCCATTTTGACCGCGCTGATCCTACTAGAGGGCGCCGTGATATTGATTGCACACGGGCGCTCAATAGACTAGAGCCGCCTCTGGGTGCAGTGTTGTCTGTCATTGTTATTAGATCTCATCAATATTGAGAGTATTTGAGTTTTCCGAGAGTGAACTCTGTTCATGTTTGTGATCTTCTTCTCCCTTTTTTCGAAAACCTACGGCCTACCTGCGGCCTACCTGCGGCCTACCTGCGGCCTACCTGCGGCCTACCTGCGGCCTATCTGCGTCCTACCTGCGGCCTACCTTTTTTTTTTTTTAAGGATGGGTAATCATCAAATGACTCCTCCTGCCTTGGGTGAAGCAGAAGGGAGTGTCAGACTCTTACTGACTAAAACCCATCCGTGTTCCTCCTAGTGCCCTTTGTGACCTGGGCCTGGTTCTGATCAGACGGCAAGCCACCCAAAGCTCGCCGTCCGCAGGCCCACGCCTACGGTGGCCGAAAATCGCCCTGCGACTCGCGACGCCCGGGGCGTCTTCTTCTGTTGCGGCGGCTGGGGCGTGAGGTTTCCCTCTCTCTCATACGTTCGGCTTGCTCCTTTGCTAGCATTACTGCTTCGCAGAAGGAAGTGACCGCTTCCCATGTCTCCTCGATCCGGACCATGGCCTGAACCAGGGCCGGACGTGAGAGACACGGCGGTGCTCCGCCCAAGCAACCTGCGGCCTACCTGCGTGCGCAAACGGTTCAAAGATGATGACTTGTTACTTCTTTAAGTGTTCAGGTTGCCTGGAAGAGATCGCGGAATGCGTTTTAGTTTGTAGTTTTCTTTTATGTTAATATCGGTGTACAATAAAGTATATAATAAATAAATAAATAAGTGATCATTATTTAGATTAAACAACGGCGAAACTGTTGTTAAGACTTTATTTAATTTTCAAAGTTGAGTCACGCCTGTTTAGTACTTGAGCTTTGTTTTAAATTGTGCTGTTGTTTGTTTTGACCCCAGGATTGAAAGTCACCTTCACTCCACTTTACAAGTGCGCCAGTTATTCTGAGAGCGTCGAGCGAGTGCGGAGTGCGAGCGTGCGGGTCCAGCGGGGCAACGTGATCCCGGCGACGTAATCCCGGAGTGGAACCAGAAATAAATTCACTCGGAGACTAGTTAATAACTAGTGTAAGGCCGGCAGCGGCCGGATAATGGCCGTTATTAGACTTTTATTCCAGCCACTCGTCGCTCGGAGCGCGCTGCGATACTGCCTCACAGCTGTAAGGGACTCGCATTACGAATTTATCCCCATCCGGAATTCGGGCGACATTCCCCAGCCGTCCCTTTATGGACGGAACGACATTCCGACCGCTCCGAACCTGCGGCGAACTAGCCAAGAGGCTTAGTAAAAATGAATGGGATAAAGTAGACGAATAATTGAAATCGGCCGAGGGGACGCCGCCTACTTGGGAGTGTGCCGGCAGCCGCGGCAGCCGCGCAGCCTCGCGCTGTCTAATAACTTCGGGGACAAAGAAGCCTGAAGGGCACTGATCAACACCTGAGTTGGTTTGATCTTCAAACGTAATATTTCTCGTGACCCCAGTACTATCACCATAAATTCCTGTTTCCACAGATTACTTATCTTCAAAACAGCAACGTCTTTTGCAGTGTTCTACCTTTGTTCCTCGCGAGTTAGTACTCCGTTAAGGTTGATCCAGACACATCAGGGCCGTGTCCGGAACGTGTCCGTCACGACGCGATCTGTAGTCCTGGGCACGGCACACGTGTGTGAACTAGCTCATAATTACAAAATGCACCTACGCACCGTTATTTTTTGAGCTCTGGATGGAGTACGGCTGGGCCACGTCCCGCGCATGGCAAAAATATGTGTGGATCAACCTTCATAAATGCTGAAATGTAACGTGTTTTGTAAGCACATAGGAACAATAGAATGAGTGGTCGCACAAGACGAGGTCTTGTTTTTGGAGCTTGAAGTTTCTCGCGCTATTGTTACAAAAGGTTAGTTTACAGCGCATTCGTGCGGTGGTGACGTGGTCGGTGACCGCAGCTAGACCCGCGAGCCAGCCCCGGCGCCCCGGCGCCCCCGGGTGGCTGCGCCGGGCTCTAGGGGACGCCGAATTCGCGTAATCCCGCCCTCACATTATGTTGAGCATCGCCGCTGATCCCACATTATCCGCGGGATTTGATAACGCTCACCTCACTAGCACGAAAACGTGAATGATTTACATAATATAATAATGTAGGAGAACATTTTAGAATATTGTTTTGATTATTTCCTTGTGTATCTATTTTCATGACGAGTTATAAAGACGTGATAACTTTGAGCGGGTGCATACTGACTGATCGTAATAATATAAATATATATGAATACAGTACAGTTATATAACCTAAAAACATTACTTACTTCCTTTCTCAGGGCTAAAATATGAGTCACCAATAAATAAGACTGGCGGAATACTGTAAACGAATCCTTAGAATATAATATAGTGTGAAGCGCTGTCGCTCCGACAGGTTCGTTCGTTGCACTCCTGCGTCCCCTCCCCCCCTCGCGCAACCTAATTCACTTTTCACCCAGGTAGGACGACCAGCTCGTCGGATGACTGCAGAATCGTTCGGATTCCAATAAACGTCACAGTTCTTTTTCAACTAAAGTTTCACGAGGTTCAAAAGTTGGCATACATATTCTGATTTATTTTAAAAGTGATGTTGCAAGATGTTTTCCCCCTATATCCTGGTAACCCTGCTTCTTGGCGGATATGATACATACTCGTACGTTGCCAGCGCAACATAAATTGGTCGACAATAGCGAATATTGTTTGTTAAATGTCCGGAGCGTCGCGTCGTGCTGCAACACCCCCCCCCCCCCCGAACACCTTGTTGTGAGACTGTTTTTAAGAGATTAGCTGGATTACTTAAAAGATTACGTTCCGATGTTGTCGCTTGTCGCCTGTCGCCTGTCGCCTGGCGGGTCACTTCGCTGAGATTTGCTAAATAAAAAGGATTTTGTGACTTTAACATTGAATTTGTAGCTTATGACATAATCATTTATTGCGTCATTTTTAATCTGCTTTCTCCTTTTTACCAATTGCAGTGATGACTTTGTGCAGTGATAGCCGATAGGTTATGTCAGTGTTATATAGAACAGCGCCTCAGTACCTTTTAGATACCGACACGAGATGGATCCCTCTGTCTGAGTGGGATCAAAGCTAACATCTCACCGGTAGGCACCACTCGCCCGATCGCATCGCTACCCATCTGCCATTGACACGTGTCTGACTGCTACCTCCACCCTCAGGACAAACACTCTCACTCAACAAGCTATTAATAGGAATTAATGCCAAAAGGCTTTGAACAATGATCGACTGTTAATGATCATGTTAGATCTATTCATATTCACTTACAAACAACGCACAGTCCGCTGGGTCTTTAAGAGCCCTAATACAGTTTGACTGTATTTTTTGCGTAAAATGACCAATTTTGGATTTCTTATTCTCAGAAACTGAAATATTTAGACAACTTTGGCTTATTGGGTAGTTGAGAACAGTTATTAATATAGTGCATAATGCATACCTCATTTTTCGCACTTTTTTCTTATCTATTTGTAAAAAGCCAAAATTCCAAAGTTCTCATGAGAAGCGCGACGGTTTGAGTTCGTGAATTGAACTACTGTACTAACCAAATGAAAGTAAAAATATATCATACTATTCCTTATATAATGGTTTCGTGCATAGCAGCCTCAGAAATTTGAAATAAGAATGGAATATTCGTAGAAAATCTCATTAAAATCCATAAAAACTACTAAAAACGCTCAAAATTATCTGTCAATTTCTTCATAATACATTAATATTATTACGTAAAATTTATACCAAAAACAAATGAAAATTTAATAAATATTCATTAAATAAATTAACAATAAACCCAAAAATGAACGTAATTGCAACTGCCTAATTTCTACATATTGCGATGAGTGAGCAGTTTTGTGAGTGAAAACGCAGTTCTGTGACAGGCATTAAGCATAATATTTTGCACAAGAGTTTCTAATAATTCATACCAGTAACGAAAGTTTGTAAGAAAAATAATAACCGTAATTTTTACCAATTGCAAACGGCTAGCAGTGGTCAATAGGCAGTCGCTTCTGGGAAATTACTGGTACTTCGATGCATCCAGGTAGATTGGAAGACGAACTCAATATATGTTGTTTTGAAAATACAAGACCGATTGATTGATATAGGGCTAGTTATGGCAGAGGCCTTTTCAGAATGGGCTTGTAAGTTGAGAGAAGTGTAAAACTGTGTTTTACAAACGTTTAATGCGAAGCAGAATACATGTGAGCTAGAATGTCATGACTAACGAGAGCGCAGATGCTAGGTATGATCAAATGACTGACGTCACAAATCTGCGTCCTGCTGCAGCTCGCTAGTGGCGCCCTCTGCCTGCCGCCGACACTGACTAATGGAGTCTTTAGCGCGAGTTACACTGGCAAGTAAGTTGGGACCTGCGGGTGCATGTTTTTACGAAGAAGAGCGATGACTCACATAAGTGTTCGCATTTGATTTCCAGAAACCCTTTTCAGACGGAAAATTCAGATTTATTTTTATATTATAATTGGAACAAAGGCGTTCCGCTATTCCCATCAACTGCAACTACTGACAGCTAGAATCAACAGTGGCGACCAACAGAAAAGTGTCGAACCTATGAACCTCGACGTGTTCCGGAGAAACGATCAGTTAAGATGTGGGGCTGGTTAAAGAAAGGAGTTGTTGTACAAATTATATGAAATATGACATACTATTTGTACAGTCCGTGTTTCTGTCTGCGTGTCCGGTTGATCTCATGAAGCGTTATAAGAAGAAAGCTGCGTTTTTATAACATCAAACAAGTAATAGAAAAATTGTAATGTAAGAAACCTCATAATGATAGTATTAAACGTTTCGTGTGCGTCGCGTCGTCTCCAGGGGTCTCGCCCGGTTTGTAAATGACTGCAGGTTTTGCTGAATTGAGTTAAGAAATTGAAATCCTACTTTAATGCCTAAGTTTGATAAGTTCATGGGGTTATATGTGTTTGACAAATACTCAACTTTAAATTACTAATTCAGAAAGAGAGGTAAGAGTCGGGAAGTGGAAGAAAACTCGGGAAGTCGGGAAAAGTCGGGAAGTGGAAGAAAAGTCGGGAAGGGGAAGCTTTCAAATCTGTAAAGTAAGAGCGGTAGGAGTGAGATATGCGATTTATAAGTGTAGTTCTGGTCAGTAGCACAGGTCACAGAGTTCAGGACACGTTAAAGAAGACATACGGGAGCACAGCCCGCGCGGCGCCGGCCACTCCTGAGGCTGAGTTATCGCGCCATCCGTCAGGTTGGGGCGTGCCCCGCACCCCGCACCCCGCACCTCACACTTCCGCCAATATTTAAGAGCACAACGTTGAACCACTTATTCTCTGATCGATCATGGATTTGATCCGATAACTTACAAATAGGTAAGTTATACGTTACGCCAACGATTTGCCGGTCTCGCGTACATTTCCAAGTAGGACGACGACGAATACGACGCATGATTTCAATTTATGCACAGAAATGCAAATCCTCTGCATAACATCTAAATGCTAGTTTAGAAGGGAACAAAGTGCCTCTAAAGATTTATCATTGCGAAGTGTCGCTTTCCTACTGTTCCTAGGAACGCACTAGCTCCACAACGTTATTAATGTTGCCAGAATTTCCGTTATAAAAATAACTGGAGACCAGCTTTAATTAAAACTTCGTGCCTCTAGGACTTTATTTAACATTCCATTTTTACTTAATTTCCCAACAGAGAAATAATAGTTAGGGACGATCATTACCAGACGTGAATTTTAATCTGTGGAACATTTTCACATACAATTGGCTACAGTGTGTTTGTGAACCCGGCGGCACTGATAGCTTCACTTTGCTAAGAGGATAATAAAGAAATTGTTAACAGCACAGAATGTACTAATGTTGGGTTTACACAATAACGCACGCAAGATCACTATGGACCTCCCGTGTTTTTCCATGGAGACTCATGTATAACCACATTTCCTGTAACATTAGTTTAGAATGTCATTTACTAACATTTGATCTAACCATCGAATGAAGAGCGAGCGAACGAGTTCGGGAACTAGAAGCATCCCAAGACGGATAGGTTGAGTTCGAAGGAGCTGACGGAAGCTGGACTTAGCAAGTTAAATACTCTTACGAAGCGCCCGTCACACTTCTTGTTGGGTTCCTTTAAATTGTGTAGTAAGAGATGGAAGCTCAATATAGAGGCACACATCAATACCATACATGTGTGTTTAAGTATATCAAACGAAATTTAATCATTATTTCTCATCTTAAAAATTCATTCATCAACGTTTCTGCCGCTTGCACTTTCAGAGAAAATAAGACATAGAGGAGTCAGATAAATTCGTGCGGGCTGCCTGTTCCCCCCGCTACCCCTCCCAGGCCGCCAGGTGTGTGCTACACTTAACATTTTTACTGTACTCATATGTCTTTTGAGGAGTTGAATAATGCCGGCACGCACGGGTGCGCGGTGATGCAGTGAAATAATGATAAGCAGGGGCTGCAGCTCTGCAGCGGCCAGCAAACCTAGTTGCTTGAATAATAAGCTTTAATACTTGATGACTAAGAGTTACTTTACGACCGGAGTGCGGCATTGTCTGAGAACGTTAGTATTTCATTTACGGCACTTATATTCCAGCTCTGGGACCCGAGGATCGCAGTAGTCTATCTATGTTTGTAAGAGTGGAAGGTAAATATGAATGCACTCATACATTATTTAAGGCGCTTAGTCCACTTATTCACCGATCGCACTAAATTTATGTGGACATTCTCTTTCTGACTACCCTCCAGTCTAGAGGATACAAGCCCAATTATATACATCGGAGACGATTAATCTGTCCTGTAAGATAAATGGGCTTCTACTTCTTAAAATAGCGATCCGTTCGCTATTTCTGCTGAGCCTGCCTTACGTCTGAGAAGTAGCGCAGCGTGCAGCGCTACATGCCAAGAGATTTGTATTGGTGCATGTGCCGGTAAATCGCACAGATATACTGCCGCTAGCATCTCGCTACTGATCGCTCAGCTGAAGGTCTGCTGCGCGAGCCACACAAGTAGCTAGAGCTCAGCTTTTTTGGGAGCACACACTGGTACCTGCGTGTTGATGACTGCATCTGTGAAGTATAGTTAACATAGCATGAATCTTGCATGAGCATGTACAGACGACATCGGCGAGGCTGGCAGCAGAGCATGGCTCTCAGCACTAACATGATGTTTTGTGGTCAATTGGTGAGCACGTCACGAGCACGCTCGGCGTGGCTCGGCTGAGCTCCAAGCACTCGGGCGAGTTCGCGAGCACCCACCTTTCATTTATTTGCCCTGAACTTGTTCGGTTACAGCACAAAGCCGCGTAATGTATGTGCACTCCTTTCTCTCCTCCATCTTGTATAATTATGTTTGTTTTGCTCGCTCGCGGGCGTGCATTAGCGTGGCTCCGTGCGGCATTCATCACGCAGACGCGGCCATAGATTAAAGAATTACTCGCCGCCGGCGCCGTTGGCTATGGATCCCACTTTAAGTAGCCACATTAAGTGCAGCTTCCATAACATGTTTTAAGAGCAAAAAACTTGGCATTATGTTTGGTCTTGTTGAATTCTTGCTTAAAATCTTGTGTGGTTATAAACTGTGGCACAAAAATCGTCTCGTTTTACCCAACTGTAGCAGTGTTTATATTTAGGTTTAGATTATAGCTTGGGACGAGGAATGAATATCTTACTTTAACTTTTTATTTATTTAAGAGTACAGTAAAGGTGCATATTACTGCACCTACTCGCCGCGCCGTCGCGTGTTGGCCATTGTTTGTTTGCTTCAATGAGATTTATCGAGTGTTTGCGTTAAACGTTACATTCCTACAAGAAAAAACTAATATTTTTACAGTTACGATGTTTCATGAAGTTCCTTTGCTAAGTTGTTGCATGGCGTATGTGCAACATACCTGTCGTGTGCCGCGGCCGGGCTGGTGCGACCCGAGCGACCCGAGCTCTATTGCGCGTCACCGGTCGGTAGGAGTGACTGCGTGACTTGTGACCTACATTCAGTCGAGGGGAGATCGCCGCAAAAACCGGATAACGACGACATAAGTCATCTAACAGCCACACAAAAAACTTTCCGGCTTATATTGGAGTCGGCTCCACTAGTGAAACTTGTTTTTCCTTGACGCCGCGCGTTCCTGATCATATTTATTACATTCAGCGGCGTGATGAGACGCTCACGCTTTGAGGATATTAAATGTATCTAATGAATACGGAGGCTTTCAATTTTGATTTATGAACAACTTAACGTGTCTGTGAAAGGGCACGGTATGGTGGGTACACTGGTGACGAAATGAGTTTTATGTTTTTTTTTATAAAGTGTAAGGCAGTTGAGCTTTCGTTATTAAAGCCTACCTGTAAGTGGACCGTACGTGTTCCAGTGACTCGTATTACCCAGTGAGGTACTGCACAGCACTTGATAGCAGTGTCATTAGTGCCAGCAAGTGTGGCTGAACACTCGCGTGTCCACAACATTAGGTTCCGCGTCGGTATCAAATGCACCGGAATTAGCTCACGCATTAGCGCGTCGTTTCAACATGAAACGATTTCAACATAATTATGAGTACAACGCGAACATTTGGCATCGTTAATGCGACAATTAGGCGCATGTGTAACCTTGCTTATGATGTGCACGCCAGCCCGCGGGAGCGGAGCGAGCGCTCGGAGCGCACGGAGCACTCGGAGCGAGCTGATGTTTGTGTGCGACGTTTATGCCGCTGGCGGATGAGTTACAATGCGTCAATGACGTTGTGTTATACAGCGTGTTTTATTTAACGTCGTACGTAACGCAGCTCGCGCTAAAAATTGAATGTTATGAGTTTACTGGCTGCTTTATGGACGCCCGGCGGAAACGTGAATAATTGTGTGACGACAAAGCTTTTCTGTGTTTCATTGTGATTTCACGGCGCTAGGTTAATTTTAAGCTTTGAGTGTTGTAAAACAGTTTTACGAGCAAGCATTAGGTTCATCTCGTCAGATTTTAATCGAACAACACCTCGTACGTCACATCATGTCATGCAGGTAGTATTGCGACAGATCTGACGGGGCGGGTAGCTAGTGTCGCAGTAACGTGATTGAGCGCGTCGTATGGTAGCTATGTGGAGCCGGCGCAGGCGTAGGGGGCGCAGGCGTAGGGGGCGCAGACGCGGGCCGTCACGTCGCCAATCAGCCAGATTGCTCAATTATATCATGGAGCGGCTAATTGATATTCCTGCTCAGATTCTAGCACTCAAATTATAATAATGTACCACAGACACACACGCGCGTGTATTACGATAGTGTACAGTTTTACGATGTGTACCCTTCTCTGCGTCTCCGCCCACGTTCTGTACACGATAGCTTTGTTACTTGTGGTTCAAATGCTCACTCCTGCTGGCTTAATGCTTCGCATGAAACTAGCAATTACTAACGCATTTCGTGGAAAAAACGGCGAAGTGAATCGGACTAGTCTATTAATTTATCACTAACTGGTAAAACAAGATACAACACGTACACATAGCCTGTAACAGTAAACCGATCAATCCCAAGTAATGACAAGATTTTTTGACGCGATAACGTCTTATAAATCGGTGAACGCCGGCTGCACGCACGAAAAAGTGTCACGTTCCGCCTGACCGACTACCGAGCGTGTAAGCGAGAGCGCGGAACAAGCGATAGAGAGGCACGATCAGCCTAAGCGTTCGGCTTGTTTGTTAAGAATTCTATTGTTTTCTTATGACGTTATCACATAAAATTATCGTCCGTAAACCTGACAAAATAAACTTATAGAAAACCATTTTTTTTTGTTAAAATCTACTGAAACCTTTTTATTGAACAGTTTTTTTTCAGTAGGACAGTAACAATGCTTGCGGCTATTCATTCATTTCGGTATAGATGGCATACGTACGCATCAAGTGTTAGTGTGGCGTAGTCCGGACTCCGGGGCATGTGAAACGCGGAAGCGATGTCCTCCCAGCACGCCCTTATTGATGTCCACCACTCACAAGTCACGCCTCATGAGCCGCGCCCTGCCAGTCCTCTGACGCAGCACTACTTATTTATAATGATCGATTCTTCATATCAGCTGATATCGTTTTCAGTGACACCCATCCATTACCTACACATTACTGCGAGTTAACATGGATTGCCATCAATCCCACGATTTCTCTGTCAACTAAATGGCGGCGAGGTGCATGTTTGTCGAGTTGTTGAGAGCCAGCGTGCATTTTCTCGCTGAAGTTTACATGCTAATGTGAACTAGTCAACAATGAATACGTTCTAGGTTGCCATTATTTTCGTAAGCTCAGGTCAGTCGCTTGAAACGTAACTAACAGTAAAAGCGAAGATATTTTAAAAAATCGGCTCAGGGTTGACAAACCAGCCGTGCAATAATATTCATCTACTAATTCATTCAGGTGTTTCCCAGTCTTAGCAAAGTTCAAACATGTTCGCATTCATAGCTGTGACGCTATACGAGACTGGCACCCGGCGCCGGTCGGCCTGCGTGATCACGGCCGCAACTTTCCGTCGTACCTACTGTTCTTCGTCAGTTTTGTGTATTATTTAACCTTTATCGTAGTAAGCTATTTGTTATATATTTCATAACAGTTAACAACATTGGTTCGACTAAAGTTAGGTTAACTGAAGTTTAATAACCCACAACTTGCAGACCCTTAAAGCAAAATAGACATACCTAAAGCCCATGAAAAAAATAATAGGAAATATAAATAAACTGACCAATACCAAAATCTCGAATATAAAATACTTGTGTAGTTTTCATAAACTAGAAAAGTAGATGCCTGAGTTGTTCGGCTCATTTCTAAACTATCTATTTCCGGCATTCCAATTCACTCAGTAAACTTTTCCTCACACCCGACTCTATAAACGTTTATCACGTACTTAAATCATTGAATATCACAAACGTGTACGAAATATGAAATAAAAAGCAATAACTTGCGGCGCCTCGTGTCGGGCTCGCGAGTATTCGGCGTCGCTCGCGCCTACTCATTGATATTAAAAGCCAGAATTAAAAGTAAATTGACTAACAGGGCTCGAAGGACTTCAGCTGCCGAGAACGACTTCATTCTGCTCTCAATTTATTCTCATTGCTAAAAATATGTGTTTACGAATGTGTTTCTTTACCTACCAGCTGTACACCTGTTCTTGTCATCAAAGTGGTAAATTAACTAAAAGTTGTATTAGATTCAATGAATCACAGCATTGTTGTCTGTATTTTGCAACTATGCGTACGTGGTTCTAAGCATCGTCCAAATTTAAAAGGAAATATCTAATACAATACTTAAGTCTGAGCAAACAAAGCAAACGGATGCACTTCTCTGTATTGCGGAGCTTCAAGAAGTCTGCATTACGAACTTGCGCCACTATCTGCGTCCCTGGACGCCGGGCACCGACGCCTGCGCTAAACTATAAAGCCAGGAGTAGCTGAGTTGGGTCAGTATACCGAGATGCCACAGTGGGTCTCCCACTGCGCCAGAAATAGTGCATCTGAATCTAAAGAAGTACACTCGTAGCAAGAAGGTATCGTTTTTCTTGTAATGGCCAGACAGAAATCACGGCTTGATATGTCTCTTTAAAGTTGCGGTCTACTGAGGCTTGCGAGGAGTGGTTGTTCTGTTTATCCACTTGTTTGTACGATTACAGCTAGTGTTTCAATATTTGTGGGCGATCGACTTGTCCTGTTTACTTGAGACAGCTCAAGCCAGCCAAGCAGCAAGCAATCAGTGATCACTTACGACTATGATGTTGTTAGCTTACATAGTGCGGCCATAGAGCAATGTAGGTCTCCATGTGTGGGTAATATTGTGTGTAATATCCATGGAGATTATAGCAGAAAGGCGCGTTAAGAATATTGGTAACGTGAGGGTACAAATCTTGCTCATCTAGGCAAGTTCCTGGCGTTCTACTGAAACATAATAAATCTTCGCAAGTTAAGTTTTGTCATCTCATGAAAACATGATTAGATATGATTCTATATTAGGTATTATTACCCCGTGAATGTTTACGCTGTAACATAGCAACACATAAAAAAATATTAGGTCTTTACCTATGAAATTGCCGTTCTGCAGTACTGGCTATTTCAAATCAAAATAATTTTTGTTTGGCTAAGAATTCTAATTTCAAATTAATTTTATTTTAAAAACATGGTTTTTTTTTTTCCAATAGTAGTCATTTGTTTATTGATTAGTGTTACAATGTACATTGTACATTTTCATCGCATTTCAATCTTTTTCGTCATCATGGATACGTTAAAAATTCGAGTAATTATGGAATATGAATACCGTCGTGGCAGCAACGCGGCACAAGCGGCACGCAACATCAACGACGTTTACGGAGCTAACACTACAAACCAACGCACCACCTGTTATTGGTTTGCTCGCTTCCGTTCTGGAAATTTCGACATGAAAAATGAACCTCGCGGTCGTCCGAAGACTTTGGTCGACAATGACGAATTAAAGGCGATTGTGGAAGCTGATGATACTCAATCTTCGGCTGAATTAGCAGCAGCTTTCGACGTTAGCGTCAAAACAATATTGGTCCATTTGCGTCAAATTGGCAAGGTAAAAAAGCTTGACAAATGGGTGCCTCACGAACTCAATGATCGCCAGCGCGAAGTACGCGTCGAGACGTGCCTTGTACTGCTCAACAGACACACAAATGCAGGAATTTTGAACCGCACTGTTACCTGCGATGAAAAATGGATTCTGTTTGATAACCGCAAGCGCTCAGCAAGTTGGTTGGATCCTGGTTCAGCACCTAAACAATGCCCTAAACGAAAACTTACCCCTAGAAAAGTGATGGTCACTGTTTGGTGGTCTAGCGCCGGTGTGATTCATCACAGCTTCTTACCAAACGGGGTGAGCATTACAGCAGATGTGTACTGTGAAGAAATGAACACAATGATGAAGAAGCTGGCACATCTCCAACCAGCATTGGTCAATCGCTCGTCTCCGCTGCTCCTGCACGACAACGCGTGACCTCATACTGCACAGCAGGCGGTCTCCAAGTTGCAGGAACTGGGGCTGGAAGCTCTCCGTCATCCGCCCTACTCACCAGACCTTGCGCCTACAGACTACTACTTCTTCCAGAATTTGGATAACTTCTTGGCGTAAAAAAAATTCAATACCCGAGAGGCAGTACAAAATGCCTTTGAAGAATTTGTTGCCTCCCGTCCAGTTGATTTCTTTAAGAAGGGCATCAATAAACTGCCACTGCGTTGGCAAAGATGCATTGATTGCATGGGTGATTACATCGATTAATACAAATAAAAATACATGAAAAAAATTCGTTTAAATTTTTTCATACAAAACGGCAATTTCATAGGTAAAGACCTATTATCTAAAAATATAATTACGACGCCCAAAATCCTTAAAAAAAACGTCGTGCCTACAAGTAAAATCTCCTCATTATCTCTATTTCCGTCTCGAGATGAGACTGAAGTGAGATCATTACTTTACGTGGGTAAAGTAAATACGTGGGGCTATAGTGACGTGTCAACTGCAGGGTGTGGACAGTGTGTATGTGGAGCCGAGTCACAAACCATGCTCCCTGTGCCCCCAAAACATGCAGCTGAAGTGTTGCCATCAGTGATGCTGTAGAAGTGGCAATGCTTTGGGCCACCCAAAATTAAACAACTACTGTGCCAGCGACACGAAGAAGAAAAAGAATTATTTTATTAAAATTTTGGTAAACTCACTAACATAAATTGGGAGGACAAATAACAAAATAAAATAAACTAATAAATTACTTCCGCAAGACGTTCTAACAACGAGAAGCTGTGAATTCTAAGTTCCACGGAATGCTGCAGTTCTATGGGGCGATGCTCTTGTTGTGACCTTGTTCGCATCTCGCCGCCAAGTCGGTTTACTAGATATTTTTTAAGAATTATGCCAAACAGTAGGTGTCAGATGAAGCTTTCTTCGGACTGACTTTCTCATCAAATTGTCCTTATTTCAAAATTTAGTTATTTGATATCTCAGCTCAGGGTCTAAAAGCAAAGATTAGCCGAAGACCTCTGCGATTGGACATCAATAACTGGATCTCTGATGGTGATGGAGGAAAATGTTAGAAAATAAGTTGTGCTCACGAAAAACCTAATTGAGATTGGAGTAAAATAAAAGTACCGTTCTTAATAAAGAACAAATGTAATGTGCGTACGTAAAATAAATGTTGGTTTATTTTAGTGCCTAATAATGATAATTGAACGAGTAAGTATAACTTTATGTTAGTTAGATCAGCCATAAGACGTCTACTGCTGGACATAGGCCTCCCCCAAGACGGGGGGGTTAGTTGTTATTGTCCAATAATTACGTGAGGGTGCCTACTGTGCTAAAATTAATAATTATTTTAGAACATAGAAGACTTTGCGGGTAATTAAGGCTTATCTCGTTCAAACACTCGAGCACATGATGAGAGAACGCATCACATAATGCGCGCTCACCGCACATCATTATCTCGGGTGTCACTGCGCCTCAGTGCGACTGCGCCTCCAAGAAATTGTTGTATTCATTGTAATCCCCAGTCCGAGTGCGATTGCGAGAAGAGGCGCTACGGGCTCTAATAAGATTAGAGATTTAATGCGGGTCGCAAGGGTCGGCCGAACTGTGACCCGGCGAGCACTCGCGGGGAAAAATGTAGCGGAGGTGCTATTAACATAATTACGCACGTTAAATATTCAGCTCAGGTACTTGAACAATACGGCGCCAGAGATACTCAGAGCTATACAGACTGAACTGCGGCCAATTCTCCATGTGCGGATATTTTGTAAGTACATCTTTGGTTATATTTGAAACGAATCAGTTGTAATGATTGGTGCAACCATTGATTCTCATTGGCACTCTAAAATGGCAACAAAAAATGAAGGCTGTGATCCTATACACCGCGTGCGAACACGTTTAGGTGTCGTGCTACCGATTGGTAGCGATTGTTTCGCTGTTTTAAAGAGCTTTTGATGTTGGTATATGACGCCAGTGGCGAACCGTATGTGCAAGCCAGCATAGACCAGCACAGGTTTTTTTTTTTTTGGTTTTACTATTTATAGGCACGCGCTTGACCACCATCTGACCTGATGGTAAGCGATAATATGGTCGAAGATGGAGCACGCTTGCCTAGAAGTAACCTATTCACTCTTGACTTAAAGAATCCCAGGTTGTAGCTATCGGGAAACACAGAATCCGGCAGGGAATTCCACTCCTTAGCTGTACGCATTATGAATGTGTTCCCAAAACGTTTTGTGCGCGTGGGTGGGATGTCCACCATGTACCGGTGGCGCATCGCCGTTCGTCTTGTGGTCCGATGATGGAACGGGCTTGGCGGAATTAAATTATGCAATTCCGTCGCACATTCCCCAAAATGCAACCGGTAGAAAACCGACAAGCCAGCAACTCGTCGTCGATGCTCAAGACTTTGGAGCTTCGTCGAGACGAGCCTCTCATTGCCAATGATCCTCTTGGCTCTCACCTTTGCTAGGATCCCCAACTTCCTTGCAGCTACTAATGCCCGATTTACATTATTCCAGTCCAGTAAACCAGTAGCGCTGGACTGAAATGGACCGGACTGGCGATATCGTCTACATGATTCAAGTCATTTTAAAAGCTGTCGAACCGTCAAGACTACAGTAACAATGAGTTCGAGAAAGCAGTTGAGATTTTTTTTAAAGAATGATTACTTTGTTATTTTATTCTTCACATCCTCTACTGTGAAACGTTCAATTTGCATTTCCTTAGGTATACATTTTTTCCAAAGCTGATTGGCGTATTGTTTTATTTTTATAATGTTCTGATGATATTCCCATAAACACGAATGTTTTCTGTATTAATTAATAAACTGTAAAGTTTGGTCTTCAATTAAATTTTTCATTGTAAATTCTTTCTTCGCAGTTTAGGTAAAAATCCGCGAAAACAAGCAACACGTGTTTCCTGTACAATTGTTCTGTCAGCACTGGAATAGCACTGGATTGGCCGTCTACATGATTCCAGTTGCACTGGAATAGTCATGCTGGATTCAAAAGTAGGCCGGCAATCCAGTTTCTTCACTGGATTGCTCACTGGATCCACTGCATTCCAATGTGGGTTTACATTTTTCCAGTTGCAATCCAGCGCTGGATTCTATCGCTGGACTGGAATAATGTAAACCGGGCATAAAGCCTCTATGAAAGGGCCAAAATTGAGAGTAGATGTTAATGTAACAAGTTGGTCGGTTATTGGCACGGTTGTACCTCGGAAAGATGGAGCTGGGTGGAATTGGCTCCTTTTGGCGGAAAATAGACACGCTTGGGTCTTAGCAGCATTGAACTTGACCAGATTGGCATCACCCCATTCAGAGACAGCCTGTAAGGACACATTCAAGCGCTCAACCATAGCCTCCCGGAGAGACCGGATCTGCGACCCACCAGCTCGTGCGTCGGACACGTATCTCTCAGCAACAGTGCTGTCGTCTGCACTACCCTTCTTGGGCACGGGTTGCACGTTAGCTTGCTTCTAAGCCTTCGGCACTTTTCCAGTCTCAAACGAAAGGCGAAACAGGCGTGTCAAGATCGGAGACAACTCGGAGGTAATAAGTTGTTAAAAAGAGAACACCATAATATGGCACTGTGTGTAGGGACTAGGGAGTCTTGCTGGCTTACACCTCCGGCACGACACTGCATGACGCGTCTTTATATTCATTGGCTTCATTGGGTGCCACTATGTCAATAAGTTGCAAGTGTGACCACGCGACACAGTTACCGCGCCGGTATTCGGCAAGTATTCGCCGCTTGTTGGAGCGATGTCGCGACATTCCTCGCGGGTGACATATCGCCATCACGCCGCGCGATCCGCTTATCTAGTGCACGAGATATAATGAGTAACCTTACTATCGTCAACACAAACTGACATTAAGCTCGATAACAGTGGTGAGACTTTTCAAATAATATCTATCCGAGAGATAACAAGTGATGAGTTCTATATCG
Source organism: Lacanobia oleracea (assembly GCA_950371165.1). Classification (NCBI taxonomy): domain Eukaryota; kingdom Metazoa; phylum Arthropoda; class Insecta; order Lepidoptera; family Noctuidae; genus Lacanobia; species Lacanobia oleracea. The sequence continues at coordinate 29,266,574 of OX493388.1, read as the reverse complement.
TAACCAAGGATGAGAGATTTTATTTCGAGATGTATAAAAATTCTTTCTCCCCCGAAATCAATGAACGACATAGGTAGATATGTGTTTCTCCTATTTGGTTGGATCTGGAATTGAGCTCTACATTTTTCCAATTTTCACTTCAAAGGCTTAACATTTATACAAGTATGTACTTAAACATAGAACACGTAAGGCAGCTACATACTCGTGCAGTTTCCTCCGAATGGCGCTCGTTACGTCCTGCAAAGTTACGCGAAAAAAGTATAAGTGTGCCTCGCCGCGCCGCCCGACTCCGGCCGCGCGACGCGCCAACCTTTGAAGTTTATTACCATTTTGAATTGATTAATTCCATGGAACTTTTGTATGGGCGAGCCAAGAATAAAGTTGAAGAAAAATATGAATTTCCCCCGCGATTCAGTCACTCAGTAGATTTATGTATTTGTGCGATTGTGAGGGCGCGAGTGAGGGGTGGGGGGGTAGGAAGGGGGTAGGTATTGGTGTTGACTAAACTTGTTACAAGAGAGCTTATCGCGGCGAGACATGAGAGTGGCCGACATCGTGAGCTATGGCCGACATTGCTGGGCTACGAGTTTAGGCAAATGGGTTAAGTTCGATAGAGCTTTGAATATCGTTTACTCTTTAATAGGTTATGTTCGCATCAAATCGCAGAACATTTTCAATTTAATTGATGATCTATAATGAATCGAGAGCACATCTGTAATGACGAGCGGTAAGCGTGTGGCAGGAAATGAGCTGGTGGCTTCACTTCATAAATCATACATCGAGAGTGGAATGCTAAGCGGTGTGATGTGGAGCGTTGATAGCTTCCAGTCTGTCTAGAATGAATGTGGAAATTAAAGGTAATCGTCTCTTAGTAATTATTTAATATTGTTCGATAGCAAAAATGGATCTGTTATTGGCAATAGAAAATAAACAAAATGAAGAGACTTGTCTGACCAGATATCTCTATGTATACAAAATTGTTAATAACATAGATAACTAATGTTCCACACTTGATAACTGAAATAAATTTATCAATTCCGCGCCGTACTCTTTACAGAACTAGTCGACAAGCAGATTTATTCGAATAATCTTCCTCCAGAACAAACCTTGACTCTATGGCACCCATGAAGCGGCTGATGAGAGCTTACAACGAGATCAGTACACGTACCAATAACATCGACATATTCAACAACTCACTGTCACAATTTCGCAGGCATGTACTGGCCTCTAGCAGAATAAAGACTCCTAAAGGCTGGGTTCACATTTTAAATTTTTATTTTAAATTTTTCTCTTTTTTATTAATGTAATTTTTTTCACTTTTGAATGGGACACCAACCGACGATTATCCCTGTATGCACTGTGACACCCAGTATACCCAAGGACAATCCCGGTTGGAGCAGGACTATTGCAGAATATGGAAACAAAAGATGAAACGCTATGGGTTTGGCTGATTTAGTGGACTGTATAGTTTACTACGGAAGAACTATTTTCCCCTGCCGGACCATTGACAGTTAAAACGGCTTTAAAATGCCAGGGGGTGACTTGCACACTCAATAAATGGGCCCCCCGAAAAGGGTCGCTAGCACATAGTGACGTAGTGCCAAGGGGGCAACATATCCTAAGGAGCTAGAGGAGTGGAGAGGAATACCACGGCTATCAAGACAATCCCGGAAGTACGGCCAAGACCTACCAGCATCTTACTGGATTATACATCCTTCTCCTGAACACGTTTGCTCTTGCGAACTCAGACCGCCCGATTAAGGCAAGAAAGAGGTGGGAGCTCTGTTTCTCGTCAGTGTTCACTCCGGTTAGCCAATAAAGGCAAGCCGAAATGAGGAACAAGATTTCTCCCCGGAGATCAGGTCCGTGGGGTCGCTACTGCCAAACAGTTCGCCACAAAACTGCCTAGCGGATTTAATGTAATTATTATTATTTTTTTATTTGTAATTATTATAATTTAATTTTATTTATTTTTTAGTGGGTTTTTGCTGTAGTATGTAAGATTTTATAGAAGAGCTGTGCACTCGTGTAAGTGACAAGTTCACATCTGATCTTTTTCTTATTGTGTAACGTATTGACCGGCGATGCCCTAAAACAATATCTCTATTCTAAATAGAGACATTTTTTTCTTTTATAGTCATTTTTACAATATACCAGGCTATAAAATTGCTTGTCTACAATTTTATAGCCTGGTATATTGTGGTTATTGTAACTTGTTAGCAATGAAACAGCACTACCCAAAACCACACAAATACCGTTAAAGTCAAAGAAACTTATTATAAAAAAAAACTAAATTTTGCTTCAAACGTGTTAGTTCACAGCACACAGCAGTCTGTTAGTATCACGACACACGACACGTGAGTGGGTCGACAACCAGCAACCACGCGCCAACAACCAGGCAATACCACTCATTGAGATCGGGCTACAGATACACCCACTCGCGTGAAGAAGAAGCTATTAATAAAACATTAATATTAGACCCTTTTCACAATCAGAATTAGTTTCCGAAAAACATTTATATTTTAGCGCGCCATTGTAGCAGGTTGTTCAACCTTACACAACGATATTTCTATATAAAATATCGGAGAAGCCAGTCTCGAAGGATTAATGCTGAACTTTACTGAATATTTAGGCGCACGGAGGCACGCTCCAAAATGTTAATTATTTATTTAAGTCAAGCTAATGATGCCCCATTTATAAGATTGCCTAGGAAACTATTATGTTTGTAATTATGACCCACAGCAACAAATTCTTGTCATTTACTATGAAGTACCGCCTGCAGCGGCGGGAATAGACTAGCTGGTAGATGTAGAGCGTCCGCTGATATTCCGGTGCTAGAGAATACAAACAAGAACACATGCGGGTTAGTGCACGCTCCGACACGCGACGCATGCGACACACGCGGCACACGCGCTACACACCTGCGTCCGAGAACATCCGCTGGTAGATCTCGTCGCAATCTGCCGAACAACAACAACAACACCGTACATAAGTGTAACAAAGTAAACACGTGTCGCGCGCTCTCGGTAATGGATTCCCGCTCAGTCAACTTCCAAGCGAATACTTTGCTGATCACTGTTTTCAATCCGTACTTTATATCACATTAATTCATCTTCAGCTATCTATATTGATTTAGGGATCAAAGGAAAGCGTACCTAGCTACCTATGCGTATGATAACTCTGTGCCGCGGCTCTGTTTGTTATCGCGCCGTCAATTATAACGTGTTGTTATTGTACGCTGATTGACTTGGCACAAGTTCTCGATTTCATTAAACATCAAGATTCGGGAGTTTACTTCAAAGTTAAAAGATAAATACTCCTGTTACATTGGAGTGAGCTTTAATTAACGTTTGAGCAATGTTGACGATCCGTTTGAGGAATAAATGACGTAAACAATATCAATGATGGATCAGTTAGGGCGAAATATAGGTATATATGTAGGCACTGGGATGTGGGCAGTACGCCAGTGGAGTTGGCGAGTGTCCAGCGCAAGTGGCTAGCAGAGCGCGCGTGCAGGCCAGTGGCTCGACTCTCGACTGCTGGACCAAGTAACCGAGAGACGCGCTCGTTTGAAATGGATCACACTGTGAACGCATTTTGTTTGTTTGTTTGTTTGAAATGCTTCAGGGGTGGTAGTTGATGAACACATTTATATCTAAAGTCAAAGTATAAATAAATATCTATACTAATTATAAAGCTGCAAAGTTTGTGTGTTTGTTTGATTTGAAATATTTTTTCAGTGTTAGATAGCCTATTTATCGAGGAACGCTATATATAGGCTTTATATCATCACGGTAAGACCAAAAGGAGCGGCGCAGACGAAGTTGCGCGGGTCATCTGGTATTTCATATTTTGCTGGTACTTTGGTTTGATTAATTATGTGTTTTACCTACTCACAAAGTTATGTTTAGATTTGTTTCTTGTTTCAGCTTCACATTAGTACAGAAAGTTTGTTACGAGTTTATTTTCAGGAGCTTTAAAACAAACAACATTACAAGATGATGGTGACAAATTAATTGATCTAGTAATTGACCATTAAAATGTGTTATTAATTCTTTTCATTATATTTGCACCTCATCATGGCCTGTTGGTCTAGTGGTTAGTGACCCTGACTGCTATGCCAGAGGTTGTGGGTTCGATTCCCACCCAGGACAAATGTTTGTGTGATGAGCATGATCATTTGTTCGGTGTCTGGGTGTAGTTTATCTATAATATGTATGTATTTAGAAATATATAAGTATGTTTATCAGTTGTCTAGTACCCATAACATAAGCTCTGCTTAGCTTGTGACTAGATGGCGTTGTGTGATAGTTGTGTGGAATATTATATATTATATATATTATATCAGAATCACCATGGAAAGTAAGAGCCTTACATATATGCGCGCGTCTCACACAAATTACATTGAAAGGTGAGAAAACTGAACGTCGTGTCACTTGTCGTTCAGCGAACGTGAGGCTGACGAGCTGCAGAACTGGTAGTGCGAGATAGACACGGCGCGGAGCGACACGACGACTGAGGGATGCTGTACATATACATACATACATGAAGCGATTCAGTACGGCAAGTGAAAGACAAATATTTGAGGAATTCGAGGAATTCCAAAATTCTTGACGAGTCTGGATGAGTTTCAGGCACACAAAGAGGGAAAATTAAGGAATATTGGTTTTTCCCGCTCTGAATACATTAACGATTGTATTTAGTGAGTAATTAATGTTTGGCTTAGTTTGTAGCGAGTCGCAGACGGGCACGAGCTCGCCCATACAGCATCCCGCTTTTATCTCCGGATTTACAACAAATTGGTGTTTTGGGCGCGCGAGCTACCCGATTAATTCAAAGCACGCCCATTCGCTCCAATAAATATGTTAAAATGTTCCGTGACAATGGCTCGGTGCCGATTTCGCATCGCATTTTCGAGTCGCCGGCGTTTGTTCAAATGGTTCGCCCCCCCCCCCCCCCCTTCCAGCGCCCTGCCTCCTCGCCCCGCACTGAACGCACCGCCAGCAGTGTCCGCGCGACTAATCCGACAGATCCGACGTTACACAAGACGACGATAAAGCATTCCCGACGTAGCCCGAGATGCGCCATGATGCTGCGACCGGCCAGAGGTATCATAATTTTATGTAAATCTCAGATAGTGTGGCGCGCTGCTGAAATGTGGCTGGAATATATTCAGCACTGGGTTGTGTTTAGAGTGTTACCTTTATAATATAGACAACATTAGTGCAGGCGTTTAGCTGAGATGATACCTGAGGAGCAAGCTGGCTACCTCAGGCATCGTCTCGCGGCTGTACAGCTGAGAGAGACTCACCCACGACATGCAGCGTGACGAAGAAGGAGCGCACGGGCTGCGTGGACACTTGGCACTCGTAGACGCCGGCGTCGCGCTGCTGCGCCCACTTGATGTGCAGCGTCCAGTCGTCCGTCTGCGCCGAGTGCGTCGCCTGGAAGCGCTGGTCCGACGTGTACGTGTAGCCGCCCACCGTCAGGATGTGCAGGTCGCGGTGCCGGATCCACGACACCTGCAGCAAACCAGAAGGAGCCCGTTAGACGAGAGCGATAAGGATATTCTTCATGGAAGGCCAAGTTTGAGACATGCACAATCCAGAGTTATCTTTTAACTTCGAATAAGTTGCTAACACAAGGTTTAATAACAAAAGTACGTCATACATCTTGGTATCGGGTGAGCAACTAACTCAGAGTTAAATATATCTCTGGTTTGTGCAAGTGGGCCTAGGGCTTCTGGATGCCTAGGCCAACTGCCTTACAGAATTTATCGCAAAAATCTCAAATAGTACTTTGAAGTCGAAAAAACAGTTGTAGCACTTAAGGTGGATGCTCCAGGGTAGCCCGCGAAATTCAAATATTTTTATGTTTTTTGCAATTTGCCGGTCAGTGTGAAGCTGTATGTGGACCAAATGCGATCTGCGACCGTAACGCGTATTTATCTAAAGAATTATAACCATTTTAATCATCAATATAGCCCTCCAAGTTCATGTAGTTCGAAAGATTGATTATTTCTGAAATATTCATTCTTTCGAACTACATGAACTTAGAGGGCTATATTGATGATTAAAATGGTTATAATTCTTTAGATAAATACGCGTTACGGTCGCGGATCGCATTTGGTCCACATACAGCTTCACACTGACCGGCAATTTGCAAAAAACATAAAAATATTTGAATTTCGCGGGCTACCCTGGAGCATTCACCTTAAAGCAATGAGAATATACCTTCTTTAGTGTTAATATTACAAATAGAAATCATTATTCTACAGAAATACTTCAATAAATAAAAAGCAGTTCAGTGAAAGGAAGAACTTATTGCTCACTTATATCAAAACTTTACGCAATACAGAGCCGGAGATCATTCAAGAAATTCAATTTAAAGTGGCGCCTTGTGATTGTTGCGATTTCGTTCAGAAGTGTCGGCACGTCCGTATAGCTATACGTCTGTACAGCTATACGCTACACTTATATTTTATAAACATTCATCAAAGCTAACAAAAGTCTCTCGGCAATGTGGCGGCATTTATCACGCCAAACGTCGGGAAACCGAGCCCGATCACTCAGCAAAGGCGTTATTGAATGTGAGCTCAAAGGGGCCACGTGGAGCGCAGGGGCCCGGGGGCCCGCCGGGCCAGGGGGCCACGGGGCCCGTTTGAAGTATTTTTTGGCTTTAATATTCGTCGGCGGTTGTTTTAGGCGCGGCGGCCATTGGCATGCAAATCAGCCGTCTCTATGAAATTTGCGAACGGCTCTTTATTACTCATTCCTTTTATTTACTGTTGGCATGAAGAGCTCCCGGTTTCAGCTCTTTAATTATCTCGGGTGCGTTAAAGCTCCACGTTTTTTTACTTAATTTACCCGTTGAAATTCCTAGAACATTGAGAGAGGCCCGTCTGATTATGCGAGCCTTTTTTCTTATTTGCGTGTCTGAGTAACCCGACTTATCTCACGCCGAGGGCTCAGGACTGGCGCGGTGACGTCACGCATGCGGCGCCTGCGAGCTTGTTCAACGAAGGTAACTGGAATAGTCTCGGTGGCAATTAACTCAGTTTCAACTTTAATTTGTAGCCTATCTTATTTTCCCTATCAGAAACAGTTAAAATTGTAGGCGTCCAATTGAAAAAGAAGTGGTTGCTTTATTTATTATAAGTACTTTTACTTTCGTTCTTTAGATACAGGACGAAACTGAAGACATTTAATAAAACAAAAACACAACACGACTACAACAAACCGGATTACATTCCTAAGTTTGAGGCTTGTCCTCGGTAATACGTGTCATACTGGCAAATAAAGTAATCGAGCCGAGTCTATGTTCAGCAAAGTTTATCAAGTAGCAAATGATCTGAATTCCTTCGACTAAAGTTTTTGTTTTCGTGACGTCCTCACAAAGGCGGTGCCAGTCTTTGTACGTTAGTTTATTTTTGAAGTAGCAAGCTGAATAGTGCGGTGTGACGTCATGATTGAGCCACTTTTTGTACGTCTACTGCTAGATTAGAAACTGGCTAGACACATTCATTTTGGTTGATATTACTTAGTTTGATTGTCAACAAGGTAGGCGTAGTTGTACACATACTTGTCATTGCTGAGCGTTGTTAAAGGGTGTAATAATTATAAACAAGAATCATGTTCGTACTTAATTTAAAATATTTTAAATAGAAATCACGATAGGACGAAGGCATATGGTGAGACTCCCCGCGACACGAATTCACAGGGGATGTATGAGGCAAGAGAATATAATTATTTGTCTGTCTATGTACCCCATCCATAGTATAATTATGTCAGTCTGAGTTAAGGTATGAAATAAATATTCTAGATGATGGGTACGTTCTGACAAACGTGAAAATATTCTAATTTTTGGTACCTATGTATGTCGCTCGCGTACGTCGGATGTCGTAGTTGTAAGAGCAAACATCTCTAACGCATTGTTTTCTGTTCAATTTCGTGTAACTAATTATTTGTAAACATTTGTTATTTAAATAACATTTCTTTGTGTTTATTGTGCCGTGATTTATTCTTCAGTGTTTTCTTTAATCAACCTTGTTGATTGTCGTGAGATGTTGCGCCGCGAGACCAGCGGGTTAGCGAGGTAGGTATCCGAAAAGGCAGAACTTTTTGAGTAATTGATTTTGTTTTCTCGAGAAATCCGCTTCATATGTTGTTATGGCTAGAAACACTCCCACTCTGAAACCGATATTGTTACTAGAAATTCAATCTGGTTTGTGTTTGACTAGTGAATACGACTCAAAATCTCTATATGTTGCTACTGAGATAACACATACATGACCCAGCTGGTTATGATGAAGTATTTTTCTCAGTTATCCAACTATTATGTTGTTTTAATAACGCTATAGTGACATGCCGGCGCTGCAATAGCTTCGTCGCCGTTTCTCAGAGGGCGTCGTCTTGAGTCCGTATTGAAGATAAAATTCCGAACATTGTCGCATTCCCGGCGCTTCACAAATACCAACAATTAAGACTCCCCGCTAATCAATTCGTCAGCTTTAATGAATAAACAATACGCCGTCAAACACAACCATCTGCAGATACCATTCATTTTCCAGCATCAGCCGAAAGGGTTGGACAAGTTTATTTAAGAAATTATTAGGCGTGGGCAAACGTGGGCTGTTGTCGAAAACTGTGAGCCTGTGTCTCAAGTGCGGTCTCTTTTACGACTGGCCGTTTTTTAGGGAGCGCAATATAGTTGACTTGAAAGGATGAAACGAGCGGTGACCAAAGGTATACCAAGTGTACTACGACAAGGTGAGACTGAGCCAACGTATAGAGTGGTATCTTGACCTTTTACAAAAGGACTGTGGACTCAAGTGACGTCATGATACAACCCCGTTATAGGGTTGCGTTTGTATTGCGATGCCCCTTTGCAAACAACGCGTCTCTATCTCTACTTGCCATGCTGCAGTGCGACACTACATGTCCAATAAGTGTCAATAGAGATCGTGCTCCCACAGCTTATAATCGCGGAGCTCGAGCTATTCTAGTTCCTCTAGCTAATTCCTCTTTTGTAATGAAGTAATGTTATTGTTTTTCGATGGAGTCACAGATATTCGATATTCAAGTGACCGCGCCGTGGTGCTTGTGGACAAACGGAAAACACTATATATAACTACACTTGGACAAGTATTGCAGCGAGTGCGATGTTCCGGATTCAAGGCACAGCGAGTATTCTAGAATTCCGCGGTATACATAGGTATAACTGCAACTTTTTGTGTGAGCTGAAATTTTGAAATATGCAATGAACGTAGGAGAAATAGAAACTACCTACCCATAGAGTAGTTAAAAGTGCCATGTACAAAAGTAAAATAATACCGATATGTTACGAATGCCTACACAACTTAAAACTGGTTTAATATTGGCACAATAGTGCTTGTGAATATAAAATTACTGTTTGTAAATTCCTTTGAAGGTCGTGTGCAGTGAACACGGTTTGTTTCATGATAGGCTCATGCCGCTCATGCTCGTTTCACTTTCCATGGGTAACATCTAAATTAACGCCGAAGTAAAATCGCACAGTTGGATATTAAAAGATCTGTTGTAAATCCAGCAGTGTAATAATATTAAGGCGTTTGAGTGTTTCGCAGTGAGTGAAAGCTAACATAAGTCACGCCCTGCTGGCGGTAGCTACTGACAAACACAACGCACACGTTTATTTAGAGAACGCTCGGGGCGTGTTATTGGGTTAGTCTGCTCGAAGATACGCAGAACTACGCCGAGATACGCGTACAAGACGCAGGGACTACGTTTATCTCGAGTGCTTTTGCCATGTGTTTAGGGCAATGGACGGTTATTGTATTAAAATGCTTCAGAGAACTTTATAATATTTTGTCATACGCTATAAGATGGAAATAGGTACCTAGAACATTCTTAGCCTAATTAGATAAAATAACTAAGCTATTAGTCAACACAACATATCTCAGAGTACTTATGAAGTAGGTGCAAATAGAACGGGACTGATGTCCCCCCACCAAGAAAGGTTTGGTACTTGAATGTGAAGGGTAAGAAAAGGGTGAGTTGTGTAAGTAACCGTGGCTTGTTCAGGTCCGGCTGCTGTCCGGCGGCGACCGGGCCGGACGGCGCGGGGAGCCGGTCCATGTTGAGACGCAGCGGGTGGCGATTACATAGATTGTGACGGAAACTTTGTATTCCTAATCAGATATGATGGCGCTAAATAGTACAGAAATTGAGACCAAAATATCTACTTAAATTAAAATGCCTAAAAGTACAAGTATATCGATTTTTGTAATATTGTTGCGGCGCAAATAACTAAAGGTTCAATCATGGAAAAACATTGTTGAGTGTGGATGTTCTGCACGGTATTGCTGAGTTCGCATCCAATCGTGGTATCGCCGCGGTCGCACTGGATCGGTGATCGGTTTGGGATCTGCGATCGCATTCTTTAGTTAGCAGTAGCATTTCTGAAGTGTTACGTTTGTCAAGTTTGTTTTATTTTCCTTTACTCCGCTTTTGAAGATTGCAAACTGTTTCTCTTTTCCTTAATAACAAAATTTACAAATATATATTTCTGTGAAACGTGTCCACGAAAAAAAAAAAATATAGAAATATTCTGCTCCAGTTTATACTTTCAGTCTGAAAAATGAAAGATCTCTTCAGCTATGCAGGCAGCGGCAATAAAAGAGGGAGCCAACACTTTACAGCTGGACGTAACACAATAACATGTTCCCTGCTGACTCCCTGCGGCCGCGGCGCGATGCTTGCATGCCGCACGGCACACACGCGCGGGCTGGTCCGTGAATACTAACGCGCTAGATGAGGCACGTCACGTGTGCGCAGCATGTTTGCCCTCCGCACTCGCACTCCGCACTCCGTCCGCTTGTTATTCACGCCGGAGACGACGCTACTTGATAAAGCACTCTGTGTATACTCTTCAACGTTTGCTGCGGGAAGTACATTTGTAACGCTGCTTTCTTTCCGTTGACAACCTTATAAAAGTAAAAGAAAAACTCTGTGTATGGTGATCAGGGCAGGTGAACAATTGCAGCCCGCCTTGAGTATTAATTAAGGAATCATCCTTTTGTGATTGTTTGATGTTACATTTTATAAAAGAAGAAAATATTTGTTTCATAGAGAAAACATGAAATTGGTAATAGTGGAACTGACAGCGAAAAGACTTTTTACTACTAATATTTCGCTTACTAGTATATATCTGCGTATACCTAACCCACAAGCTGCACGAGTAAAACGACTGACAGTAGGCTCTGAAGAGCGTCAGTTTTACCTTGTCAGTGTACCGCGCAAAGCTGCGGGCAAGCATATTGCATCGGGCTGCCAACGCTCTGCGCTCCCTATCTCTGTCTTGGTCATCCGAGAGAGAACCTGTGACCACATGACCGAGGTATTTGAATTGAGTGACGACTTTTAATGGTGTTCCTTTCACCATTCCTTGGGTTTATTTACTTACTTAAAATGTACCTAACAATATTACCAAGGGCCAAGTATGTCTGAAATAGAAAGATTTTGCTTAATTTTGAGAATAAATAGAAACTAAATGTACCTTAAAATCGAATAGTGTAGCGAATCGTAAAAAGAGTGACGTCACATTACCTTTGACAAAAAGCCTTCAAATGTCAAGTTTGACATAACGTTATAAGTGGCATGTATTGATAGGTTATACAGTTTTTCGAATACGTGTGTACCTTGCTACGTGACGTAACGTATCAGAGGGCCCAGCTCTAATGTTTTACCGTGTAGCAACGTTAAAGCATCGTTAACGGGAGTGAATTTTGAAATTAAAAAAAAAGTACGACCCGATAGTATTTTCGTTTGATTTTATACGACATACCTACCTAATTTGTATCATAAAAAGTATGAGTATAGTATCCGATTCAGATAAACTATAGTAAAAATTTACGTTACGTTATTATACATCAGAAACGTTCGTGCTAGGCCCTCAGGGCTCGGAAACGAAACTATGGGAAATAAAACAAAAAAATTAGAAAACCCCCGGCAAAAAAGAATTAAAAATAATTTCTATTGATCCTTTTAGTTTAATATAGGTACGATTATTTGGGCCAAGCGTCTTCCCCTCGGGAGACCGCAAATCTTTTGTACTTATTTACAAGGTATAAGTATTATTAGCAGTCTCCCTACGCGATGACGCTTGTCGTTGCGAGCGTTGTCAAGTAGTCGTATGTACACATGTACTCGTAGGTGGAACCACTAGTCTGCCTAACACCAAATACGAGGAGGTGGTGTGTGAAGAGCTTGATTGTGGCAGTTCGGAGAACCCCTGGGCTTCCCAGAACCTGCTTTGGACCACTTAAATAGCAAGCTGTTTTCTATAAAAGCAACAAGTTACGAATATTGAATTAAAATTCAATGAATTAATATTGTTACCAAACTTAGCTTGAAATAGTAAATACGCATAAATATAGGTTACTACATCATAATGATTACATATAATTAACTAATTGATCCGCGCAACTTCGTCTGGTCCACTCCTATTGGTCTTAGCGTGATGATATGTAGCCTTCCTCGATAAATGGGCTATCCAATACTGAAAGAATTTTTAAAATCGAACCAGTAGTTTCTGAGACTAGCGCGTTCAAGCTAACAAATAAACTCTTCAGCTTTATATATTAGTATAGATATAGATGTGTATATAGGTGTGTTTTGTGCGAGGTACATTTTTGGCAAAGAAATAAACTGGAGCCATTGAACTGAAGCCTAAATGTAAGTATTACGAAGGTACACCTCAGTGTGTCACCTTACACATGAAAGCTAAATAATTTCAAGTTGATGCAGCCACTCGCTACTTTACTGAACGGGACACAGTGTGACTTCAAAATGGATCCAATATCAATATGAACTGATAACGTTATCTCATATTATATAGCACATCAGTCACGTTCGTCCGGAAAACGTAAACCTGTGAGGTTTAGTGGTAACGTTTTACGACGTAACGTAACGTAAACGATAACGTTATGTGGGAACTATGGAATAAATCAGTTTTACAGTGTAGTGCATTGAACGTGATCGGAATGGTTCACCGCGCGAAGTTAGTACATAGTGTGGAGTAGACCACACACACCTACCTACGTACCTATGTGGCGACGTGTTAAGAGCACTCAAATAGATTGATTTTTATTGAAAAAATTCATTTCGATTGGTGGAAGACAGTTTTGAAACACAATAACATTGATTTGAATTCCAAAGAGTAGTACTTCGGAGTTGAAACCATTTTTAGTCCCTTGCTGATACACTTAGTTAATAGGAATAACTTTATTATTTGATAGTATTCAAAACATAGTAAGTACGCGGCTCGTAAACAAGGGAAGTTCTGCAGGCCGCCATATTGTATTACACCCTTGAAACATTAAGATCATCTTAGTAGTTAACCTCTGCGTCTCTCCGCATACTTGTTACTTGGCAAAACGTTGATAGCCTTGTAAATTGAGTGGCACATGACAAACTAAATTACTACCTCCAGAGTGGGGTAGCCAGCCGGCCCTGCCCTCCGCACCCCGCACCGCACCGGACACGGCACCGCTTTCATTTAGTTTACACGCCGGTAATGTCTGGCCTCATAAAGGCTCAACTATTTGACATTCCCGACAGTGATTACGTGCCCCCGGAGAGCTCCACACCATAAAGGTTGACGAAGTTTGCGTGACGTCATTATTGGACGCTAACTGGGTGTTACTGGCTGACTGGTGGTGGAGGACACGTTGCTGATGTGCTGACTGGTGGTGCAGGACACGGTGCTGATGTGCTGACTGGTGGTGGAGGACACGGTGCTGATGTACTGACTGGTGGTGGAGGACACGTTGCTGATGTGCTGACTGGTGGTGGAGAACACGGTGCTGATGTACTGACTGGTGGTGGAGGACACGTTGCTGATGTACTGACTGGTGGTGGAGGACACGGTGCTGATGTGCTGACTGGTAGTGGTGGAGGACACGGTGCTAATGTGCTAACTGGTGGTGGAGGACACGGTGCTGATGTGCTGACTGGTAGTGGTGGAGGACACGGTGCTGATGTGCTGACTGGTGGTGGTGGAGGACACGGTGCTGATGTGCTGACTGGTGGTGGAGGACACGGTGCTGATGTGCTTACTGGTGGTGGTGGAGGACACGGTGCTGATGTGCTGACTAGAGACATCATGACAACGGAACTGTTTGTCTTCCTTAAGATCTTAGTTTTTAACACAATTACAATGCCGATATAAAACTAGTACAGAGTGAAGTCGTCCTAGTTTCAGCGTTCAATAAAAATAATGATTAACTCACCAAATTTAATTTACATTTCGTTGTAAAAAACTACTCTTTAGCGCCAAAAGCTTCTGGTGCGAAGTGAGTGGCTCGCCACACTGCGCATTACAAATTCTATTTTGAATCTCAAGTTAACAAAAGCGCAGATAATCTTCTTCTTCTACCTGGCGTTAATCCCGGCTATTGCCAGGGTCCGCCTTCCTACTTAGCTTCCTCCACTTTGCCCGATCTTGAACATCCTTCTCAGTTAGGCATTGGCTCTCATGTCGGACTTAACGACGTCCAACCAGCGCTTGCGAGGGCGACCACGGGACCTAGCCCCAAGAACAGCCATATTCATGCATCCCCGACCAACGTACTCCATAGGGCGGCGCATGATGTGGCCATACCATCGCAGACGACACTCTTGCAGTTTTTCCCCCACGTCACGGACACCAAGACTACTTCTGATGAAAGAGTTGCATATGCGATCGGATCGCGTTACGCCACTCATCCACCTCAGCATCTTCATCTCCGTGACGCGAAGCTCCTGGGTGTGTCTGCTTAGTGCTGGCCAACATTCACCGCCGTACAGTAGGACAGGCCGTATGATGCATTTATATATCTGCCCCTTGAGCTTAGGAGGCATTTTGCGGTCGCATACAACGCCCGTTACCTCGCGCCACTTCGCCCAAGCCGCGCCTATACGTGCTTGGACATCGTCGTCCACGTTGCCAGACTCGTGCAGCACGGATCCAAGGTACCTGAACGTATCGGACTTTCTGATCAGGTCCGAACCTATTCGGATGAACCTATTTGAATCCGTGCCGCCACAGGACATGTACTCAGTCTTCGCCACATTTAGTCTCAGACCACCGTTTTCAAGCGTGTCCTTCCAAATGTTGACTTTGCGCTCAAGATGGGCTTTGTTCTGATTAACGAGGGCGATGTCATCGGCATACATCATTAGCCATGGGGGCTTATCTTGGATGTTTGCCGTAACTACATCGAGCACTACGTTAAACAAGAACGGGCTAAGAGCCGAGCCTTGGTGAACGCCAACAGATATTGGGAAGCCATTCGATTCGCCAACAGCGGTCTGGACAGAGGACACGGAATCGCGGTACATGTCTCTGATAATGTCAATATAGGCCTCGGGAACGCCTTTGAAGCGCAATGCCCACCAGATGGACTGCCGAGGTATACAGTCGAAGGCCTTCTGCAGGTCTAAAAAGGCCATATTATGCAAAGCTCTCCTTCTCTCTCTGTAAGCCTCAGCCAGATTCCGGAAGGCGAATACTGCGTCCATGGTGCTGTTACCCGCCCGGAAGCCATATTGACACTCAGAGACAGTACACTCGCTACGGAGCCGTGTGTCAATGATGCGCTCGAAGAGCTTCATGGTGTGGCACATGATCTTGATACCGCGGTAGCTACTACAATCCTGTACGCTACCTTTGCCTTTGTATACAGGGATAATCAGGCTAAATCGCCACTGGTTCGGCATTTCCTTGGTGATCAGGATGCGGTTAAAAAGATCCGTCAGAAGGTCCACGCCATGTGGGCCCATCGCCTTCCACACCTCAATTGGCACATTGTCAGGCCCGACCGCTTTCCGGTTCTTCATGTGGCGAAGAGCAATGCGGGTTTCGTCGGGGGAAATAGGGGAAATAAGTCCAAGGTTAGGAGGCGGTTCGGGAGGAAGGTTATGCAAAAGCGCAGATAATGTTGTATCTATAAACGGGCGTAGGCCACCGTCCCGCAGCCGCCACGCACGCGCCACGCAGCCACACCGCACCCGCTACGCTCAAAGCCGCCCGGCGACTCCTCTGTCACACTACATATATATATACATATGCTGTTGCCACAAACTTCACTCAGTGAAATGGTTTCGGTCTAGAAATAATTCCGAAGAACACAAAGATGTGCTCTTTCACTCGTGAAATTTAAATAAACGCGCTATGATTGCGCCGGCGTGTGTTCACTTTGTATATCTATGACTTTAGAGCTTCACTCGTTTGGAACAAACAAACTACTCAGTGGAGCCGATAGGGAAAGTTTGAAGCCGAAACATACACAACGCGTGTAAGTCTTAAAAGATTAAAAGTTGTGAATTGATACGTGTGGGCCGTGGCCGCGGACGGGCTCGTCAGCTGATAAGGGCGGGCTCGGCGATAGGCGTCACTCCGCCACGTCCACCCGCGCCTATCTGCGATCTGTCAGAACACTTCCAATGTATCCGCGCAGTTTGTAACTCTCTGCTCGGGCACAGCGATCATGTAGCGCAAGATATCAAGTATTACAACGACTCTGGACACATAAAAGTGTCGTATTTACCTAAATTAGAATACTGATAAGAAGTGGGAGAAAGAGAACAATTGTAATATAGACGCCACTTGTTTTTGTGAAATGGACTTTCAGAACTGAAATGTGCTCAAATGTAATTTTATGATTCAAGACAACACACATTTGAATAGGTACAGTCACACCGCCTTTTAGAGGTAGACTTATGAACTAAACGGACGAAACTCTTCAATAAATGATAGCAAATGGATCGGGATTGCTGAAATTGCATGTTTAGGACTGGTGTAGACACTAGTCTACACCAGTCCTTAACATAACATTGCACCGGTACGCTGTTAATGGGTACGCAGGTGGGTACAACTAAAAAGTGAAAAACTTAAAACTTTTTTACAAAAAATACAACCGACTTCCAAAAACAAAACACTGCAAGGTACAAAATAACTTTTGTTTTTGGAAGTCGGTAGTATTTTTTTAAATATTGCTTTAAAAATCTAGTCTGATATATTATTTGAAGAGTACAGGCCAAAGAAGGACTGACTAAAATAGCTTTAACAACATATACTCAGTACCATATTATGTTCTGATTTGATCCTATTTCGGAACCAGTTCAAGTAGCAACTATGTGACATTCAAAGTTGGGCTCAAGTATAAATAAATGACGGCTTCCTTTCTAACACAAATTCTAATAATTTTTGTTTAAATAAACATCTGGTTTTTTTTTTCTCAAATGAGACTTTATTTTTCTTTTATTAAAAACATCCTCGCAAATTGTCACTCAAAAACCTCTTTAGGAAAATTGCGAGCTTGAGGTTTTGTGTTTCAATGAGAAAAAACCCGAAACAAAGGGTAGCCACGGGGCGTCGGGACGGCGGGGGGAGGGAGGGGGCAGGGACAGCGTGCTACGAGGTAATCGACTTACTTCCGGTTCCGCTGGGCCCGGTGATGGCCGCGGTTACTTCTGAGCCGGGCTGATGTCTTCATACCTCTCTTTGTGTACTTTGATCATGTAATAATATCTGTGTTCACACGTCAAGTCAACCGCTACCTATCATTGGCGTCCATTCTATGAAGCGGTCATTATCCTAGTTGTGTGTAATGATATAATTTACATATTAAATATTTGCGCGATATATTTAGATACCAATTAATGAGTTTGCTTAACAAATAGAAATATTTACTATCAAATACAAATAGCACGAAAATCAAATAGGAGCTTTGGATTTAACGCTCCAGTATTACCTCAGTCACAAAGTCAATGTATCGAATGAATGTTTGCGGAGTAAAATGTTATGTAAACACATCACTGAATAGTTTACTACCTCGTTTGCATGTTACACGCGCTAAGATGGCCGTTCGGCTACGACGCGCTACGCCGTTGTACTGCTACGCCGTAGTAACGCTACGCCGTAGTACCACTTTGTTGTTATGTCGTATTTATGAGTATGCAATTAATCCGAAGGTCGTAAAGTCGCTGAAGTGTGTCCTCCATGGACGAAAGACGTCCTGTAATCTGTAGAGATAGTCATTACACATTTATGGGGTCAAATGTTTGTCTTGGTTTTGAAGTGTTGTGTAAATGTTGAATATGTTATACGTAAGGGGAGAGTGTAGAAGAATTAATTTATTGGAATAAAATAATTTGTAAAGAAATGGATTTCGAGACAAATTCATAATCCGATTAGTGAATACACTAACCATTTATTTCAAAAAAATATTTGTCTAAACTAAACCAAGTACAATGTCGTAATCCAAATATAAAAGACACGTTTATCTAAGCAATTTCTCGGCATGTTTTAATCCTAAGCATAAAGCCTCCCAGTAATGCGATTGTGCGGTCAACAGCCTCTTAATGAAAAAGGTAGCTCTTAAGATGTCAGACCATCCTTTGTAAAGGTTCAGTAATTTCTTCAATATTTTCTACTAGGAGTTTCCCGCGGCTTTGCTCCCGTGTCCTATCCCAAAGGACCTTTTTTTTTTTATTCCAGAAAACCAGATAAAATACGTATGGTAATAAGTGATAGTGTCTCTCTCTATCACTGAGAGATTAGAGAGATGTATGAATCTCGACGTTCTTTTAAGTTAAACAAAATCGTGTAAACTACAAATTAGCAACTTGCCTCGACTTCGCCGACTTTTCCTAGCGAGTTTTTTTTTATCACAATTAACCATTGGTTGAGTTATACACGTATCAAAAACTTCGCCTTTATTGTGAAGCCAGGGCAAGTGGCTAGTTTGTAACAAAACTAGAGGAACCCTCTGAGGTTAGCGGGGAGGGAGGGGAGGTATGGAATGTGTCAGGAATTAGTAATAAATCTAGGACATACAGCAGTTTCCAATTTACTAGTTACCAAGATGCTGTCGGAAAAGTGATTCATTAAGTGATTCATTGTGCCCCAGACGAAGCGGCTGACTCAAGACATATTTATGTTGTCGTAGACTTGTCAATTCTCAGAAATTGAGGCTTTGCTTTGAACCTATTCCGTTAACTGACTGTTTGGTGTGACACTTGGAAATTATTAAAAGCGTTATTTTCTGTGGCAGCTGGATTATCGCTGTAAAACGTGAAATTGGCGATGACAGCCGCTAAATAGTAAACACTGACAAAGCAAAAAAGATAAAAAATTAATGCAAATAAAAAGTGACAGTACTGTTTCATGCCCCGAACCTCAGTGGTATGCTCCGGTCCGAATTCCGTTGGTTTAAAAAACCACAATCAAAAACTACGCTTCTGTCAATAAAACCTTCTTCGTGGGTAGCAGGATGTAGCTCTAACAGAGACGAAACCAGTTTGTTCATCTCAGAGAGTCGTTAAGATTCGTCCAATCCCGCTGTCGTGTGCCCCTAAGTCCTGAAGCTTGAAGCTTTGGCAATAAATTAAATGAGAGGCAATTGTGATGCAAATAGTAGGCGATACAACTCCGGGTGCGCAGTGCCCGGGACTTTTGTTCAACGTAATCTGTGATAGGATTGTGGGCAGTAGAAATCATGGATTTTAGTATGTAGGTAAAAAATAAATGTTGTAGTTTTGTATGTGACATGTGAGAGTGCACTTTCATTTTAGGCTTTATGAAATAACAAAACCTAAAGCGTTTTAGCATAGACTACAACATAGTACCTACAAAATAAAGCTATATTTCCAGGTGCCACACAATTCTAAAGTTCCGCAAAATTAACAGAAACTGTGTAAAAGCAGTGCGAGTTTCATTAAACTATAATGAACTAGTAACGCAACAATCCCGGAAGGTCGTGGGAAAGCGTCCCAGGATTGTAACGACGTGCGACAGTCACGGCTGGCGCTGAGCGGCCCAACCGCAACGCGCTTGATTGCGACTCGAGCTAGTCTACGCCGTAGCAAGGCTACGCCGTAGTCGCGTAGCCGCTACGAAAGTCGTGACGTAATGAAATTGATGCAGCCTTGTGACTAGATTGCAATGCTTAGCTTTGTCTTGTGGAGGGCTGGTTCTGTGTGCTTGTTTGTTTGTTACTTGGAATTCTCAGCAGTTCGAGCCCGGGTGGTTTTGTAGTGGAAATGTACTGATATTGAAATATTGGTTTATAGTTTGAAGTTAAGTGGCGCCTGAATTGTCGTGTGAAGTAAACCATGGAGCCTATTTCCGGTTGTTATCCATAGAATACTAGCTGTTTTAACAAATTATTTTGCAACTAGCTTTAATAAATTCAAAAGCGTCCAAATAGGTTTCAGTGAAGTAAAATATTTTGAATTTAATTTGAAGCCATTTTCAGCCATACCACTGGAAATTACAGCAATATAAATTAAACAGACGAATTAAAACAAGAGCAAAGTCGAAACATTAGTACAAGATAAAAGTTAACAGTCCATTACTTAAACGAAACATATTGTAATCGTCTCCGATATAATTACAACGACTTATTTATTATTCGACTTTTCATTAAGTTTGAGAATTACGCTGAATCATTAATTAGGTTTCAAAGAGATAGATTCGATTAAATTACATAAAATTTGTTGAATGTAAATTAAATAAAAGCTAACTTTAATTTATTTACTTATTTACACACAAAACGTTTAAAGTATGATTAATTTATTGATTTTCAATATCACTTAAATTAAATAAACAATCATCATTCAGAACCACTTTTAAACACAAGTTTTAAAGTTTAGTCACACGTGTAAAAGCTAAGCAGGAAGATGCAAAGTTGGCGCGGCCTCCCACCAGGTGGACCTATGACCTGGCTCTGGTCGCGGGTAGCCGATGGATGCGAGACACGCAGGAGCGGTTGTTGTAGCGACACGCGCTGGGAGTTCGCCGTCCAGCGGTGAACGTCTTTCAGCTGATATGATGATGTAAAAGCTAATAATGTTGTAAATGTGAACGAGCCAATTACGACTCTACGGCAGGATTATTTTAGATGAAATTGGAACGTGGATATAGTACCTGGCCTAAATTAGAGCATAAGATAGCATATATATAGATAGAAAACTGCTTACATAAATAGCACCGCTTTAAATGTAACAACGATGAAAATGTCACCTTAAGACAAACAATACTTCTTCTCACCGTGGCGTGCTACTAATACCCGCCGGAGCGTCTGAAGCTGCACTTATCTGCGAGTGAAGTATGGAAGCCGCGCGCCGCATACTGCAGTGAGAACTTGTTGAACAAAGTATAAACGGCTCGTAACGAGTACGTATTAATCAGCGCATCGAATACTCTTCATTTTGTTAACGTTCACTTCAATCATCATGAAACTGATGAACACTGCGGATAATGTATAATGAATGAACGAGCCAAAGAACTTTTTATATATAGATATCGTCGGTACAATGTGTACCTACACAGTGCACCGACGATATTATTGTTAAGATTGTAACAAAATAATTACATACATGTAACTACTAGCGCTGAGGAGCTCGTGGCTAAATAATAACAGCCGCACGGGTCGATCTTGAAGGTTGGTCTGTGGATGAGTGACCGTCTTAACATAACGAGTTTCTTCCGTGCCTCGGAAAGCACGTTAAGCCGTTGGTCCCGGCTGTCATTTGTAGATCTTTGGCAGTCGTTACGGATTGTCAGAAGCCAGTAAATCTGACTCCAGTCTTACCAAGATGTACCGTGTTACCCAGTTAATGGGTTGTAGAGGTCTGGTAGGCAGCCGCTCCACATAAAACATTGGTATTCAGCTAAATCCGGTTTGACTGGAAGCCGACCCCAAAGTAGTAGGGAAAAGGCTAGGCAGATGATGACATGTAACTACTAGCGCCATCTGTACTAACTTGTGTGGAGTTATATAATAAATGTTGCCTGCGGAAAAGCGTCACTCTGTGTATTATTATCAGGTTATGAGCAAACGCAATTAAAAATAATTTCTATTAGACAGAACGTGTACTGTATGGTTTTGTGTGAAAATGACGACGAACTACATCGCTAACATTCCAAAGTTAAAAGGGCGCGAGAACTATGAGGAATGGTGCTTTGCAGTGCAAAATATGTTGGTTTTAGAAAACATGGCATCCGCCATTACTGAGAGGTTACCGATGCAGACTGGGGTTCAGATTCAAATGATTGAAAATCTTTTAATGGATTTTGTTTTAAATTGTCAAGATCAGTTATTTCGTTTGAATGTAGAAAACAAAGAAATGTAGCACTGTCCTCAACAGAAGCCGAACATTGCTAAATCAGAAACCAGTAAAGTGGCTATTTATTTCAAAAAATTAATGATTGAAATTTTAGGTAATTCAGAAACAATAACTTTAAATAATGATTGTCAAAGTGTACAAAAACTAATTTTGAATCCAATATATCATAGAAGGTGTAAACATATAGACGTTAGGTACCAATTTGTGAGAGAAGCATTTGAGTTGGTGAGAGATTATAATTATAGAAACTACTGAAATGCCAGCAGATATTTTCACAAAAAGTTTGGGATCAATAAAGCATAAATATTTTGCAAAAAAAGCTTGGCAAATTATCTGTTTCAAAGTATATAATATGATTTTGTTAAGCGGAAGTGTTAATATTGTAACAAAATAATTACATAAATGTAACTACTGGCGCCATCTGTAATAACTTGTGTGGAGTTATACAATAAATGTTGTCTGTGGAAAAGCGTCACTCTGTGTATTATTATCAATTATAACTATAAGAATATTTCCAATACCTTGATTAGACTTAATTTCAGATTGCCTAAAAATTTTAAATTGATGACAACAATTATGAGACAAACTTGGCAGACTTCAGACCGTGAGACGTATATATACCCCTCTGGGTATACATCTCACGGTACGACGTTTAGATATCTCTATATCTGAACGTCTCTGCCCTTTAAAAATATATGTGACATCTCGGTGCGATCCCAAGCCGGATAAATAACTTTAAAGTAAAACACACCGCGCTTCGCGGGGGTCCCCGACGACCCCGGCGTGGTGTGGCGGGGTCATTGACTGCCGCTAAGCGTCGCCCTTTACGCCGCACGCACTATTTCTCTTCAGGCTTTCAAACGATCCTAGATAGTGCAGGAAGTATGTTTATCACATCGTATAAAGTATCTAATGTCTGTGAGTAATATCTACACCCATTATATTAATGTCGTGTTGTGAAAGTGTTTGTATGACGATGATAAAACCTGAAGAATTGACGAAGAGATGGAATTTATGGCAAAATCGAAATGAAAAAGTTTAAAGAGATCGCTTTTAGCGATAAGGTCGCCCATTCAGTCAACGTGTAATGTTGTATAACTTTTTTCTGATAGAACGAAAGAAAGAAAATACGTTTATTCTGCCAGAAATGACGCACAAAAACACAGAGCATTTGTAGGTACAAGAACACCGCAGATGGTTTCAAACCGTTTAATTTTACAATAATTTCGTTATAATTTATAGTAATGCTCGTCACACAACGTCTGGCTCATGACCCTGGCTCCGGAACCTCGTCTAATGGAGAAGTGGGGCCGTTCAAGTTCACGGCTTATTGTCACACCGCTCACCAGGTCACCACTCGCTCACCTAGTGTGCACGCCACGTTACACCGACGCCGATGTACGAGTACCGGCGCCTCGTTACTTCTAATGCGACATACTTGTCGTATTTCAATCTTGTATTGAGTAAAGTTTTCTAGTTTAAATATATGCATAAACACAAAATAAGAAAGTAAGAGTCTGAACTTCCCTCTCCGCTCCTTAAAAATAGGGGCTGAAAAAAATAGGTTAAAAATAATTTAATAAATCTTGTGAAAATTAACACAGTCTTATAAAACTGTACGTGACTGTTAATAAATACTTTTTTGTAAACGTTCTAGTGCGTCAAATACATCTATCTCATTAGACGTTTGACGTTCAACTTTTTACAGCAAATGTAACATAATCAAATAGCGTTGAGTTTCCTCAGAGCTCGCCTAACGAAGCAGAACTCTTTGTATCGCTATCAGCCGTCAGCAATGACTTGTTCATCTCCGCTCATGACGTTTCCGTGGTCTTCAGCACAAACTTCATTATTTTCTTCTATCTCTGCACGCCTTAACGTAACGGCTTTCTGACGGAAATTTTAACATTGTATATTGTCTGTTATTGAGCTGCAACGAAGATTTAAAAAAGATGTACCATGCGCTTAGCTGAAGCAATGAAAATCAAATGGTGAACAAGGTCTTGACGTCGACCACATAATTATTGCTTGACACTTCGACCTGCGCCATAGTACTTACGGAGTTTCAATAAAGCGCGTGCGGTCGACACTACCAAAATAAGTTTTGACATCTAAACTTCGTCACATTTCGCGGCACCATACTATTCGTAGTAACATGGCAATAATCCGCTTTCAATTAGTGACCCTCGTCTTCCCCTGCACCCCGCTGGACGCGCGAAGACACAGAATAGCTACAACTTTTAACAGGCTACACAGTGAAGGGCGGGGGGGGGCCCCGCCCTTCACTGCGAACTTGTACTACTACTGACCTTGCGGGGGGTTCAGGGGGGGGGGGTAGTGGTCAGCGGACATTAATCTCCATCCCTTTGTTGTGGACGCTTTTTAATCGTGAGTGATGTCCGTCGACAAGGAAACGTTGTGTAGATGAGATCAGACGCGCTCGTAGATGTTGTGGCTTCAGCTTAGTTGGGGTCGTTGTTGTTTGTGAGTGATACCATTTACGAATGTAGGTTATAATTATATTGATGTCAAAAGAAAATATTGACCTGGAACTATAATTATATGATGAAATAGCAATAATAACGAAGAATAGAAAAGGTTAATTATAATATTTTTCCGGTAACTGAAAAGTCTATTCCATAATCAGCAACAAGTGTATACTAATACAACCCTGAATAATAAAATGTTGCGATATTACTCAAGGGATTTGGATTGGAATAGACAATACCTATCATTACAAGGATATGGTGGGAGGACGAAACAAGCAGTAAATGCGAATGGATGTCAGTGGGTCAGCGACGGGCGCGAGGAGCTCGCCCGATACTTACGACCT
This sequence comes from Lacanobia oleracea, assembly GCA_950371165.1. Lineage (NCBI taxonomy): Eukaryota > Metazoa > Arthropoda > Insecta > Lepidoptera > Noctuidae > Lacanobia > Lacanobia oleracea. The sequence goes on along the minus strand of OX493388.1, from coordinate 29,241,590 downwards.
CACTTAATACTATTGTTTACTACGTATTGTTATGATCATCTTTTTGCTATTAATGTATGACATAGCAACAGAGGCGAGTATCTCCCTTACGTGACTGTTATGGTCTTATTGTTTCCTCATTCTTTCGAAGCTGAAATGACAAAGACATATAGGTGCTAAAGTAATTTAAATGTCAATTTTTATATGGAATGGTTATGACTGTAGATTGATATTTTGTATAAAGGTCAAATATTTTCCCGGTAAAGTACTCTCAACCACTTGCGCGAAAAACACAACCAGGAAATTTTTCCCATTTTCAGGGAAATTACAATATAAATATCTGTGTGTTCTACAGCATGAAGAGATAAAGAGAAACACAAAGGCGGCCGGCAGACGAGCCATTTCCCTTTTTAATCGAAGCTTTAATATTTACGAGCCTGAAATATGTAACTCTCATTTTCGGAATACGTTCTTAATCGCTGCCCGTTTACGAGCCAAAACAATTGTGAAGTAGGTACTATATAGAGGGTATATTCCTACAATTATACATGAAAAGCACAAGGAACCTTTTCAATGCTATTATTTACTGAAATGAAAAACTCTTGAAAGAGACAGTAAAAACAAGGAGTAAAAGATTAATGTTATTGTACTAAGATTTAAAAGTTATTGACAGGAGTTGTTCGTTGCAATGACCAGTCAAAATACCAAAATTTTGAGATTAGGTACCAATATCCATGAACTAACCAAACAACTGACATATCGTATTTCGTTTACCAGAGAAAGACAGACATTAAGAAACAATATGTCTTAGGTCTAACATGGTCTCATTGATCGTCGAGTAGTTAGTTTGACGAGCTCTGCTCCATGTGCGAGCAAGTTAGGGAATTAGATAAGTTGTCCGCGTAAGCCGCGTGCACTCGTTAGCGCCATCTGCTAGACTGACAAAGTGACAAACTGACACGCAGACCAACTGACTAACTGACGAGCGTCGGGCAAGTTCGGCGGCGGCACAAGCTCTCGTAATGAGGACGTGGGCGTGTGCTGACTACTGCTACAGCGCTGTGTGAGATATCTATCTGCACATAGTTGTTGGTTCATTGAATCGTGAGACCTTAGAGAACCTAGTATCTACTTAGTAATCTTTTTTTCTTCTCGTGTGGGCAGTAAGGTCTAACAACCCCACACAACCTTGTGTGGGGTTGTTAGACTGTTTAGTTAAGTGTTCTAAACCACCTCAAGGGCCTCTGACATGGTTTTATTTGACGACCGCATTTGGCGGCCGGACCCACCGGCTTATACGTGCCATCCGAAGCACGGAATCATCTTTTTTTCAGACAATCAGGTAATTCTAGCCTACAATGTCCTAGCCAAACTGGAAAACAACTTTACAAAGTATGCTTTACCGTGGGAATCGAACCCACGACCACGGGGTCACACGACAAATGCCTAAACCACTCGATCACGGAGGCAGTTATATGCTTATTAATGGGTGTAGTGACACAATGGGGCATTATTGTTGACTTAGTATTTTAGATTAACGACACGGGGTGCCACTCCGCGCAGGGGACGACAGTCCTCGTATAGATTGTGTTGGGTTCGGTCGCATAGTATTTTAACCAAAAAATGTAAAAGGTCTGTGGAATAAAGATACAAAGTTTAACTCCAAATTCTCCTTTTATTTGCATTCAGTCACAAGTAGTGAAGTAAGTACTAGTTTATCGTTTGTAAAGTTTCCCATTCACAAAATAACATGCTCATTGATTTTGTCTACATATAAATGTCGTGATTGTTACAAACAGCTAAAACCATTTTGTAACATACAGCAACAGCTGATGAGGAAATTCCGTGAAATAACAAAATAATATTTGAAAAGAAACATTTATGTTTGCTCATGTTTCCAATTACAAAACTCAAGTCAAAGTTACTTTCTACAAATGCGTGTTTTTCTTAATTATTTCCTGCACGTGCCCCCCCTACCCTCAGGCGGGAGAATACAGAAGTTTTCTCGAAGGTTCAGCTGAAGGGCTTCAGTTACAGGCACGTGTTCATAACTTGTGGCTTTTGGCTTTTATATTTTTCAGTAATTAAAAAGAGTCACACTAAGATAGTGGGACTTTTTTAGAAAATTTTGTATCTTGTACTTTTATGGTTAGCTTTAAGATGAAAGTCGATGAGCTCGCCCAGTTTTTGTCATGTGAGGTCTTTTATTAACCGACTTCTTCAAAAAGGAGGAGGTTCTATGTTCGGCTGTATGTCTCTTTTTTTATGTATGTTCACCGATTTCTCCGCCAATTCTGCACCGACTTTAAAACGTATTTTTTATTCGAAAGCCTACACTCCTGAGGTGGTCCCATTGTCAAGTCAGAATCTGATGGTGGGATCCCATGAAGTCGAGGGAAACGCTCAAATTTTATAAGCACACACAATGTTTTTCATAAACTTTCTAACGCAATTCAGATATTTGTGCCTGGTAATCATCATCTCATTTGCTGAGCTGATGATGGAAGATATAAGTCAGGATCTGAATGATGGAATCCCATGAAAAAAGTTGGTTCAGCGATATTTTCGCCAATTGTTAACCGATTTGGATGATTCTTTTTTTGTTTGGAAGAGTATTTTTTCGGACTGGTCCCATTTAAATTTGTTGAAGATCTGATGAAGAACTTCGGCGGTAGGCAACGGAACTCTTCAATAAATGATAGTAAAAGGATCGGGATTTCTGAAATCTCATGTCTGTTGATTGTTTACACCAGTTTATAACATAACACAACACCGACTTCCGAAATTAAAGTTATTTTTTACTTTGTAGTGCTTTGTTTTTGGAAGTCGGTTTTATTTTTTGTAAAAAAGTTTTTTTAATTTTGTACAACACATTCGAATTTTATTGAAATAAATGTGAGTACGCGAACAGAGGTTAAGTATATTCCAAGAATTTTATTCAAATTGAGACGTTGTAAGTGCTGAAGAAGTGTACCTTCAAACTAATGCTCATAATTTTCTTTCTAAGCTTTTGACAAATGACCCTCTATTCTAGTCTATTGCGAGAATATTGTCGGCGCCAAAAAATATAGTTACAGAAATGAAATATTATTTTTCTGCGGCTCACGCTTACTTTAACGTGCCTTTGTAAATAAAGTTTGTAGAATTTTCATATTTTCCTCCAAGAAATCCTTTGTTTTAAACCTGGATGAAAATTACTTTTATTTTTCCGCGAAATTATTCCGAAAAATACCAAAATCCACAGATATGCAATACAAACGACTGATAAGGATAGCTAAACATAATAGTTTGTGGAAGTCCCGCGGCAGAAACTGTGTGTTTGTACTTTAAGACTCTTCTTTAGCATTCGCGAGAAAAGCTTTGACCTCTGTAACGAGAGGCATATGAAAATGTTTATTGCTCGCGTATAGCTTTTTGTTTGGAAGCCGGCTATATTTTTTCTTGTAAAAAAGGTAATTAAGGTTTACCTGTAACGACAGTTAACGATATAGAAATGACAGCCGTGACTGAAGGCTTAATGTTTTTTCATAGGCCGGAGGAGGCTATGTAGGTATGTAATTTATGGTCACTCACATCCACGGTACCACCTTGACAAGCTAGCTTAACCTTGGAGAACAATCCGTGCAGCTGTTATTACTATTAGCAACGTGAAAAGAACTTCGCATATAATGTTTCCTACCATGTTTGAACTGAACTGAACACGCAAAACGCACAAAGTTCGTTCACTTTTGACGCAGCTTTGTCATGTTTATAGCCTCCAATAGAAGTTATATGATAGCACGAGTACGGGGACATTTGTCTCAAGCACTAGTGACGCGCTGATCCCGGCCGTCCCGCGGGATCCCGCGCGATCACATCACTACTCCGCACTTCGACAACTATCCCTCTCTAGAGGTACAAGCACTTTTTCCCACACATTCAATGCTCTGAGGTGAGAAATCTTTATGAAAAGAAATAAGTCTAGCGTTATTCGTGTGAAGAGAGCTATAAATGTGTTGAATAAGAAATGTGAATACTGGTAAGTATAAGAATTTTAGGTAGGTAAGTACATATTTGTGTGGCTCCTGATGGGTCGTTTATGAGTTGGAGTCATAGCTAAATTTGGATTTATAGATTTTAAAATATGGTTTGTACGTCTTAGTACTTTTAATTTGGTTCGTGGTACAAGTGTGAACCTCCCATAAAAATACGCCAATCACCGAAATCTGTAAGCTTCATTTTTCTGTCAACTATTTAAGTAGCTTGGCAAATTGCGACCTACAGCCACACAGCGGAACCGGCCGGGTCGCTACGTGGGCGAACACTTTTTCAACACGAGAATCATTTTTTGTGATAAAGATAGAATAAAGTAAACAGTAAGTATCAGATGTCTCCACGCTGTAGATAGTAGCGTGTCATGGCCCCTCTGGGACAGATCGGAAACTAGTAGGCAGCACCATGTAAATACAACTTATAATGGTGACAAACTACCCACTACTTACGCTGTTTGGTCTCTCATCATCACCTGCTGAGTCTCTTCCCAACTTCCTTGAGGTCGGCTCTTAGTCTAACTTGAAGTCGATTAATACGAGTATTAAACGAAGTCACTTCCGTCTGACTGCCTCAACCAAGTTATTGTAACACGAAACTCTTTAGCGAAAACCTTTCTGGTTTCTGAATGCTCATAAGCATTGTATAATATCTTAGTCACATACTTACCCCCGACCACAGGGTTGATGACGAAATTGAGCGTGCGCGGAGGGCCTTGTCGGTTAAAGCGAGCATCCTGGCTCGCAGTTTTGCTCGGTGTTCAGTGGATGTTACAATTATTATTTTCAGAGTGTACTATACTGCGTTTTACACGAGCAGCCTGTGGGTTAGATATACTCAGAAATCGTACAATACACTTCGCGTGCAATATAATAACGCGTTCAGGCTGCCCCGCTACTGCAGCGCATCGGGGATGTTCCCGGACGCGCGTGTGGCTTCATTGCAACCATGCGTAAGCGTTGTGCGTCCCTGGTGCGTGGAGTGTAGGGCAGTAACAACAGTATCCTATCTCTGATTTCCAGCAGGCTGGAATGTCCGTACGTGAATCGCTGTTACGCCATTTCCCATGGAATGGTGCAGCTGCGCTGTGTATGTTGTACTACGTATGTTGTATTGTGTATGTTTTTTTTTCTGTTGATAGGTACGCGTTTGACCACTATCTCACCTGTTGGTAAGCGATGATGTGGTCGAAGATGTAGCACGCCTGCCTCGAAGTAACCTATTCACTCTTGACTTTAACACTCCCAGGTTGTAGTTATCAGGAAACACAGACTCCGGCAGACATATTGGAACGGGCTTGGCGGAATTAAATTATGAAATTCCGTCGCACATTCCATACTCATTCTATTTTGTATTGTATATGTTAGTTGTTGTTGTGTGTTGAGTAATTTGTTGTGAATACAGTTGTTTTAAATTACTAACACAGGATAAGTCTTTTACTAACAAGTGAGTCATGGTTACTCGATGATTAAATTAATTGCATTGAAATACAAGTTATAGATCTGCCGATGACCCAGGTGAACTTTCATCTTGAATCAAGAAATTATTCCTTATACGGATTGGAAATAACTTCAGGTCCCGGTAGGTGGTAGCTCCTCGCTTCAGTAAATATATTTCACAAGTTGTTCAGCGCCGGGCCGTCGCGAGACTGTTCATATCTTAGTATGCCGTTCTAAAATATTTCTCTCCTTCAGAAATATTTTAGTACGGCAAACTAATATCGGAAAATGCTGCTATGCCTGATCCACTGAAATAATACTAAAATACGTAACGTTTTATTGCTTAACAGGTATTGTACTAAACTGCTCGAAGTATACAAGGAATGTATAAACACGCTCAAGGCTAGAGCTAAAAAATACTGCGACTAATAATCATAAAGTAGCGCTTACTAGCTTTTATTTTCGGAACACTGAAACATTTCAATTTGTAGTTTTCTCATAAAACCACCGAATTTCTTACGCAATGCTAACTAAGGAGGCGGAGAGTAATGTTTTTTACAAAACTTTAAATGAAAAGTTGAGTTCAGCCAGTTTTTGTGTGTTCAAGTATTTTAGCTTTAGCTGTTTGTGTACGATGTCGGAACGTTTTCCCCTTTTAGTAGGTTACTAACTTTGAAACTTAAATGATTCCAGTCTTCGCCTTCGCTACTTTGTCAAAATTAAAAGTGTCAGTGCGCTATGTACGAGTAACTAGGAGCTTAAGGTTTGTTTTATTATCCTTTGTGGAAGTGAACCGGCTCAGCAAATATGCTCAAATGCTCAGAAGTTTGATTTTCTGGTTAGTAACCGCTCAGATAATCAAACTGTATGATAGTAATAACAGCAGTAGTTAGTTTAACTCGGGACGGTTAGAGCGCGTCTAGACGAGACGTCACAATCAAGATGCAACTATCTGCCGCGAGCTCGCCGGGCACACAGACTAATGACCCAATACTCCCGTATCTCACGCCTAGAGGTAGATTAGTGATGTAACTGAATGGTTCAGATTTTATTTAACATCATATCGGTACGTGATCTGAAAAAAAAAACTTGTGGTTTAGTCTGTCAAATATAAAGGTGCTTCACAAAGTGCTAAGCTATTAACGATCTATTCTACTCTTGTCATTCTATTAGCGAATACGATTATCGAAATACCATAATACAAGAGATTGATCTCGAGTCATTTCGACAACATTTTTCAATCCCAAACATTTATGACGTTTTGTCAATCGCCTTCGCCACGCTACCGCTTACAGAGTGTCATTGGTCTACAGCCTCCGGTAACCTCACAGATGCTTGTTTAACTTTAATTCCGTGGATTTTTTTTGATTTAATACTAGCTGACCCGCGCAACTTCGTCTGTGTCGCTGTTTCGATACATTTGCTATACAACATTAAAATAATTTTTCAATTCAAACCAGTAATTCTTCCCAACTAGCACCAAAGCGTTAAATAAACCTATATAAGACTCGTATATCAGTTCCATTTGAGTATAAAAGTGTTAACGCATACCTGTGCAACTGAGTTAGAGCATGCTCTAACTCACTTATAACCACGAAAGAGGCCCACAGTTTTACAGGTAAAAGTTATAGAAAGCCTATAGTACGGTGTCACAAAGATATTAAAGCTGCACAAGAGCGCTTATTCATCGTCAGCTACTACTTTAATCTGTATTACCGTTGTAAAATAGAGTTGGTAAACGCTACAGGTGCTATAAATCCTATAGTAAGGTGTCAAAAATATCTTAAAGCTCCACAAGAGCGCTTATTCATCGTCAGCTACTACTTTAACCGGTATTACCGCGATAGTGAGCACTACAGGTGGTAAAAAGCGCACGTCAAGATAAAAAAGCCTGTAACCTTACTAAAATTAAATCTGTTCGTAATGGAAGTGTTATGTCATCCATTATTCAACACAGCAGAATAATATTATGGAATATTATGTTATTTAAGTATGTGAAGTGAAAAATGACTGCCCTTATGATTTCACAGTAAATGTATACCATGTTTCTCATCTCAATTTTAACGCGCCTAGGATTTATTAAAGATTTAAAAGAAAAATTATGATAACAAAATAGGTACCTCAAGCTAAACATTACTATTCATTCCTGCTTCTTGAGCAGTGGTATGTAAAATTAAGTGGCATTCATGGAATGCTTCAAATAATGTAAGTAATTTTGTTTATTGTAGTCAAATGTTGAATAACTCGAAATAATATTAATTGTTGGGTTACCAAAACAATGGCGAACTTTACAAAAGTGAGGTTAGTGTTAATAACGACCGATACTTGCGTTATTTGACACCAATACCTTTAGAACGTCTGTAAAAGAGGACTGCCTAATACAATAAGCTTTAGTTAAACCCTTTATTACAGGTTAAACCTAGATAGAGGAGTTGTTTGACACCTTTAGTTTCTCGTGTTACTAAACTCTCGATAAACTCTATTTGATAGCTTATAACTGCAATAATAGTCAATATAGCACCTTAAGTGGTATAAAAGAGTTCATTGCAATAACTATACAACAATAAGTGTTAAGAGTTGTCGGCGAACACTTTTATAAAGACTTGGGTGTCACAAAAAGGTTAAAGCTATAACGTATTAAGTATACTTGCTGCTACTAGCGCCATTATAACTCTCAAAGCTGTATTACATCATCCATTAACGCTATAGTGCTGCGATTGGGGCTAAAACTTGTTTGTTAACTCCTCTATATCGTCTTTAGTAATAACTGAGATAATTATAACCCTGTTATATTACTTAAAGTCATAAAAAAGCCTGTAACTGACACCAAAATGTTAGTTGGGTTGAGACACAACATGAGAAATATAAATAATATGTACCTACGTATCGAACCCAGAACCTTGTCTTAAGATCCAGATCTGTATTTCGTTGTGACACTCAAACAATTGGTCTAACTGTTTGGTATGAACGAGCACACCTTCGCAATACCCCCAGATAATCATGAGGTCGTAAGATAACATCACCAGAACAAAACCAAGTGAGTAATGCCCCCAGGAGAGCCCCTCCCCCCAACCCCGTACAGAGGACTCGCTGATTACTCGCCGGGGAACTTATTAATTAGCCGCCTCGTAGCATCCATCATGGTATTCTGCTCTTTTTAGCTTCGGTTGAGAGTCGTGATTACTTGGTATGTAAGTATAGATGAAATCATGAAGGCATTTATTCAAATTAGAGTCAGTGCCAGCAGTTTTTGAACATTTACAAAAAGACAGTGTCACCAAAAACACCGGCCATCACCTGTTCCTACTGATTTACCGACCTACCTACTCGTACATAGCTGTTAATAACTACTATTATTTTTCACCCTAACCTACTAATTCCCAGTATTTTTTTTTTTTAATTTTTGCCACACAGGAATCTCTCCTATATTGTGGATGCGTCTACGCGGGAATCGAACCCGCGACACTGCGCCAAACGATGCGCATGTTGGCAATCGAGTACGCCTATTTGCTACAGGACTATAATAATAACAACTCATGGTGAAAACATTATATATCTAGATCAGTATCTACAAAAAAATATCACTCTCAAGCAGTCGATAAAACGCTGTTTACCATTATTTTTGTGTCACCTTGATCCGCGAAACAACCCTCAAATCGCACAGGCACTTACGCTCTTATCTCCCTTATCTACTAAGACATTTCCACTGGCAACTCTCTAAACAGGGAAGGTGAAACGGCCTAAGTGACAGTTTCTCGCAAGAGCTTCGAGACGAAGCTTAATAAATAGGCTCTCGATATTCAATGGAACATATTGTGCATATTCCAGTATGTTATGTTACGCGCGATAGTTTGTCAGCGTCGGGTAAATAAGGTATTATGTTATGTATCCGCTCACTCCGGAACGCGTGAAATATAGATGATGTGCGATTCGTTTCAGACTTTTGACATTATTTTCCGTTTTTCGGGAACACTGAGTGCTTTAACCCTGTTCCTGTAAACAACAAAAGCTCTTTGTAAGACAGTATTTCATTCAAGATGTTGTTTATTCGGCTTCTTTATCTTTTTTTCTATCTTGAGTGGATCGCTTTGTTTTAAGACCGTTTAGTCATTAACAAAACAATATTAACACGGATATCCTCTATTCAAATAATTTTCTGATTGTACTCCTGATGAACCAATGTTGCTTATAAACATTAGAGGTATTTAACCTCTTATGATTTTAGTTCCATAATTATTTACCCATATTTAACTACTGAACGGACTCCATTACATTTAACTGTAGTTTCACCTCTCCTTTTCTCCTTATTTATGTCGTAAATAATTCTCATACCATCTGTATAATCGCTATTCCGATGGTGTGCAGTCTTCCACCGTGGCTAGCTCGATTACCTCATAATCACACGGTGCGCGAGCGTCATTTGTCAGCCACAAAAACTGCCAAGCGCGACCCCCACTACCTCCGCCTATGTAGGTTAACGCACGGATTAATGATACGTCCAGTTCATGAACCAAAAGGAGATTCGTCTTCATTTGTGATGGTGGGTCGGTAAAGCTGAACTACTGTATGTTTGCATGGTGTAACACGTGTGTACCCATAATGCTATTTGGCATTAATCCAGTCCTGATTGGTAATTACTGTGTTCTATTTCTAGTAATGATTGGGCAAGCACTTAATAATAATATCAAATATAGTTGGAATAGGTTTACCTAAATATCTATATATAACTATCATAGAAACCTCTATGATCTGTTAACTCTTACCACAGTCCTTCACTTTTGTGAATCTTTTGATATTACGTGGACATTGATGTGGGTTACGGTATTGTGATTTTAATTTTAACGATTTCTTGTTTCCTTTTAGCATGTGATTGTTTATGTTCGCAATAAATAAAAGTCAAGCTAATCAATTACCTGGTTAAGAGTTGCCGCAGATCGAGGCAAATGGCGTGCACTTGGGTAGGTCTGTGTCCAGCAGTGGACTGTTATAGGCTGGTGATGATTATGAAATATAACTCCATTACATTTATTAACGTTTACTAATATACCACCTATATACCACTATAATACCCATCCTTGGTATTATAAATACAGCGTTTATAAACGTATTTTTGCCATTTTGGGTAGTAAAGTCAAAATGTAAATAATGTATCCTCGTATTAAAATTGAGTTGAATGTGCTATGTTGGGAACAATACAATATTTTATGTGAATGGTGGTCAGGTTTTCCCAGCAGCTCGCCCGCGGCTCGCGGGTCGCGACTCATGGCTCGCGGCTCATGGCTCGCGGCTCATGGCTCGCGGCTCGCGGCTCTATTGTAGTACACCACATAATGCTAACATTACAACCTTTTCCTTTTTTCTTTTAAACTCTACTTAACCCTTTGACTGCGGAGTGGGACTCCTATTGTTACTGCACTCAAAAGAATTCTCTTTTTACTAGTTATCAAAGCGATGCTTGTATTATTCGAACTACCATCTTGTGATGCGATGCGAGTAAGTAATAAACAATTTATTTCATATTCTATTGCTCTTAACTAAATTGCCTAACTTGAAATATTACGAGATATTTCTGAGTTTAATAACGTAAGGTGGCGTGTTGCTGTACATGTGACGTCATTACACCGTCTTTTAAATGCATTTCCGCAATTTGTGTGGTATCGTACCCAGAGCATGTTCATCAGCACGTATGAAACATATCGCGGCTGTACGCACGGCCACGCACAGTAGGAGATGTAAACATCGCAGCGATTGCTCGCAGCCTCCTAATCTAACCGTAACATGTAATTCATCTCAAATTTCTGGGTTGAGCCGACCCCAGATAAGTTATCTGTGTCGCGGAGGTCAACGGATAGCTTTTTGTACGCTCTGCGCGTCAACAAGATTAATTGGTCGCGATATCACGCCACATGTGTGCGGCTGACTGTACACTATACAAGGCAAATACACGTCTCAGCAAATTGTTCTCAAAACTAAGCCGAGTGAAACGCCATTAATATTTGAAGCGGTTCATGAATATAAATAAAACGATTCGTTGACGTTTTATTTCCGAGTCGTAACTTATAAAATTGCTGGCCTGATTCCGAAGTGAATAATTGTGGGATTAATTAGTGACTACGCAAAGCTTTGCTACGCTGCTAGACTGCTACGGCGTAGCGTGCGTAGCTCGTAGCACCGTAGCTCGTGGCAACAAAAGCGTGGTTATATTCAGCCACAGTGATTCTAACTGACGTTTTAAATAACCGCTTGACGAGTTAATGTTAGATTAATTAACGTTGTTAACGTATTTAGTTACGTCGAGGTTCATTCGTATGTACTAATTGACAATGTGTTGTGTGACAGCTCCTGTGGTTTGTAATTAATTTAGAAGCTCAAGCAAACAACGGAAGCTATAATGTTTTGTTGTTTTTCATAGCAAGTAATTTGTTTGCGACATTCAAGCAAGGGTAAAATATTTGGACAGCAATAGAGCTCATAGCAACAGCGTGACGTCTTAAACTCCAGATATCTTGGTGAATGTTAACCTTTTTTACTAAACTAGAGGCTTCCTAATCTACTGCCGTCCCTCTCTCCTCGCTCCACTGCCCCGCCCCCCACAGTCCTCACAAAAAGATACCGTATCTCGGCATCCCTCTGAAAATTGCTTCTTTTCATCACATCGAGCGCTTTTTGCTTTAAATCGCGGACTTACCGCACAATACCACTGACTTATAGATCAGCTTGTGTAAATAATCGCGCGGAAAATTAAATAGTTATCGTTTAAGTTACGAGTATGTAGAGTGCAACTTTAGTTTTGGTATCGTTAAAGTTAGTAAATCTCTATAAAAAGCTCTGATTACACAAATCATTCACTAATAAAAGTAAAAGTATTGCCAAAATGCCGAGCGTATTTATTTTAATTTAAAAACGCGGACAAAGTTGCGTGTAACTCATCTATAAAGATATTATATTATAATAATTAGATGTATTGATTTTATATCCGAGATTGTTATACCCATATTTTTAATTGATAAACAGCTGTAACCTCTCTCACTTGAACCTTTCGGATTGGTCAAAAGTAGGCATCAGTTCCAGTAAAAACAAACGCTCACCAAAGAGTACCACAGCGACAGGTCGTTATGGCTCGTTTTGGTGACTGATCGTTTCATGGGATTCGGGTACTAAGTCCCAACAATTGATGACACGATGACATCCACGAAACGAAACGTAAAGTCTTTCAAAGGGCGCCGGCGTCGCTCGCGGTGTGAACCGACGAGGAAAATTGACGAAATTGTGCGAGCACGCATACCACGCGTACCACGCGTACCACGCCACTCGACTGGAAAACTGTTTGTACGTACTTGTGTATGTGTGCGATTTTATTAATAGAAAATTTTGTTGTTAAAAACGAGTGGATGCTCGGTAAATTATTGTGAAGACAGTTCAAAGCACTTGTTTATTGATAAGGATCGTCCACATTGCAAACACTGTTAGATAAAAATTGTTTAAAAACTATTCCAATGCTGAAACTTTACGAAATTTTATTAGTCCATAGTTGATTGCGCTTTCTTCAAACGTCATTAATATCAAAAGTTGTAAAGATTTCAGCGCTACCTAAAGTTCTACAGTACTTCTATTACTTCATTCACATTAAGTTAAAGTTTCGTTCTATTTACATTCTACAGAGAATTGCCCGAGACGTTTATAAAGTAATATTTCAAACGAGTACTTACATTTTATGAACAGCTCAATACAGTCCATCTCCTCAAGTGAAATGTATTACTTAACGTTAAGAAATAATGTTTCATTCTCGTTGAATAGCCATCATCAATCAACTGAATTAAAAGTTACCACCGGTGGTCAAGTCACTACACTATAAACTATTCACGCAGTTATCACTCCTAATTGAAGCGGTTAGTGTCCATTATCGCGTGACAGGACTTAATCCAACGTATCTGTTTGGTGTCTAAGGTAAGCTCTCGGAAGGATTATACAATCACTCAATCGAGTTCACGCGTAGTGCGAGAAGGGACTGTGTAGCTGTGGAGTTAGGGTTGAGATTACATTGTGTTGCTGTGAACTGCTAATAATGATTAAAATATGAGTTGATCTGTGGGCGGTACTGGAGCGCTGCTGAAGGATTAATCACTGAGCTGAGAAGATGATACTCGTGAGTCCTGGCTCTCTCACTAAATGAACCGTCACAATTTAAGATCTTCGAAGGAAGAGAAAATTCTTACAATTACATTGTTGACCTCGTCTTTGTGATCAGTGGGATTGAACATATTTTAACACTGAAGGAATTGTAGGATTTTACATTAGATTTGATAAAACCCTAGCCCAACTAGCATGACAAGTCACTAAATGCAATAATTCCGTTTCTGTCTCCTCAAACATTGTTACAACAAAGAGATTGACAAAAATTTAAAGACGATTTAAATTCGTTTGGCGCTAAATGCATGTTAATGCATGATGCATGCCCACACATATGAATTTTCATATGTGTGGGCTTATTTCTTATTTAAATGAATGTACTGTTTATTTTATTTACTAGTCAATTAATAATATGTTGGTGGACGTAGTGCAACAAGGTGTGCCTTCATGGATTTAAAAAAAAAAAAAATATTTATTTAAGGACAACCAACAAAGCATAACCAAAATACATGTTGACTTCAAATGGTTATGTGAAAATATGTGAAGCCTTAATTCAAGGCTGCCACGGCATGCATTAAATAAAGGTTAGGAAATGTAGTGTAGTTACAAAACAACGTTAACCAATAAAGATGCTAAAAAATACAATAATTTTCTAAATCTTTACGCAAGTGAAAAATACAAAAGAAAGTTATAATATTCTTTTTTCGTCTATATAATAATGCCTATGACTTTATGTAAGGAGTAAGTCCAAATCTTTATCACAGCTATGACTCAAATCCTTTAACATAACGTATCACCAAACTTTTACCAATAGAAAACGTGCCCAATATTCACATACTCAATTTTAATTAATACAAAGAACAAAGACATTGCGGCAGTAACTGCCGTTCGGGGCCTGTCGTGGCCGGTCGGGGTCTGTCGGGGCCGCGCCGTCAACTCTCGGCGGCGACACCCGCGTCAAAGTATTTAATCCGCCTCGAGTCGCGCGCGTAATGAAAGAACCACAAACACCAGAGGGATGGAACAGGGATGGGGGGTAAGGAAACCATAACGAAACAATGAGGTGCAGAAGGACTATGAGACCAACACATAAGGACTGCCTGTATGGTAGGTACGAGTAACAGACATGGTTGAAAGTATTTATACTGTCCGATTGAATTTGAAGTGGCAATAGTGGTTTAAGCGGCTATGTCATTGGACTAGCAAATGATGGTTGCGGGTTTGATCCTGAAGTAGCATATTATCTGTGAATTTACACCTAGCAAAAATATGTAGCTGAATTGAATGAATCCTTAGAAGGGATGACTCGTGATGTGCTCACTATATTCTATAAATTTAAGTGTTGTTTTATCTGTTTTAATATACAAATTGGCAAAAACCTTGTTTTCGCAAGATCTTAACGCAATTTATCCAGAGTAGTATTTCTGCACTGTCTGTATGTGTGCCCCACGTTGTTATTTTGGCGGCGATAATGAAGCGGGCCTGCTTATGATATTGTCGAAAAAAACGAAACTTTTTTTTAACTTGTTTGTGACTGCCCCCCACTGCCCCCCACTGCTCCCGGCTGCCCCCGGGCCCGCCGGCTTCCGTTTGGCTTACCACCGACATGGAATAACGACATTATTTACAATTTACCGGTTTAATTTGTCGCAACGTCCACGGTGGTTGTTAGGTTTTTTTGTTTACGTTTTTATATAATTGGTATTATTTTATGTTGAAATGGGTGTAAAATCTCATAGACCGCCATGGAACAGTAAGCATCCTCAAACCAGACGAGTGTTGTGTTCTGGTGAGCAGCTGCCCGATGGTGCTGTTGTAATAAACCGCGAAAACTTTGATAGAACGATGTAGGATATTCCGTAGTTCGTATGTGGCGTTATTTTTATTTATTCAAACTTTATGCACGAGTAAAACACACTGATGGGCTTAAAGTTAAAACCTAGATCCAATTACTGTTTCAAGGGCAATCGATTTCAAGTTCGGTTGTTCGGTTTTCTAGTGTTCATAAAAAATAATAATAGGTAATACAAGGCCCTAGTATAAAAAATGTCATATCATAGTAAAGCTCAAACACAAACCCCGCTCATCATCATCTCATCTGCCGCCTTTTCCCAACTACATTGGGGTCGGCTTCCAGCCAAACCGGATTCAGCTGAATACCAGTGTTTTACGTGGAGCGGCTGCCTACCAGACCTCCACAACCCATCCCATTAACTGGGTAACACGGTACATCTTGGCAAGACTGGAGTCAGATTTACTGGCTTCTGACAATCCGTAACGACTGCCAAAGATGTACAAATGGCAGCCGGGACCAACGGCTTAACGTGCTTTCCGAGACATGGTGGAAACTCGGTATGTTAAGATGGTCATCCATCCACAGACCAACCTTGGCAAGCGTTGCTTAATCTTCAAGATCGACCCGTGCGGCTGTTATTATTTAGCCACGAGTTATATTCTATTGAATGAATATAAATTTCCTGGTCTAGTAGACTTAAATGACAAACCCCGCTGTAGGTATGTAAACTCGTCAGTAACTAGCAGCGTGTCAGGAAACTCCGGATGCTAACGCTTGTCAACATTATTACGTTCTCGACGACATTATGACAATGTTTACGATCTTCGCTGCAGTTTTAATATCTTCCTGTAGGTCGGTAAGGACTTGAGAAATGAATTTCTTTCCTTGTAACGTCGTGGGAGAGTCTCTGGCACGCAATACAACATAGCGTAGACAGACAATGCAGAAGGGCTATTTAAATTTTTCCTTTATGTTTGATGAGGTAGTTGAGATTATACAACTTACACAGAACTGTTTGAAATCATCGCAGAGTTTAAAATCCGTGTCACGGGCTTCTATTACTGTATTGCAATATTCTTTGTCAATACTTATGTCATTCAACGTCAACACTTGCGAGAGTTACGCCGCGTTGTACCTTCGGCTACCGTCCGTGTTTTCACCCAACACCGGGATTAGTGTTGCGACATCTGGGTCCGTACTCGGGACCCGGGCCCGGGCTCGACGAGTAAGTCGGAGTGACGCGGTCAGCTCGAGCGGAGCCCGCTATAATTCGGTCTCGTTTGCGCGGCGCCATGATATGCATATAAATGGCATGTTAAAATGCACATAATATTATTAAATATACATACATAGTACCAACTTTATGATGAGAGGTTTAATTAGTGCCGCAACTTAAATACTAATGATATTTCTGTTCATTCCGTTTGAGGTTATAATTTAGTCTTTCAAAGCTAAAGCTAGTAGTTTAGTTTGTGTACCCTATTTATATTTGTGCTGCTTTTTGTGTTTTCAGTTTGAACGGTGATGTATTACAGGTGATGCAAGGACGTGACATTTTTATAGCTAACAATCCATGAGCTAAGTCATTAGCGATGGTTTGATAGTCAATGTACATTTCGTACCTACTTTCCGTGGATACAACAACGAAAGACAAACGAGCCTGTCTAGTCTAATGTACAGCGGAAACGTCGGTCGGTATGTTAACTAGCGGTCAGCCCACCACTCCGCACGCCGCACGCCGAGGCCTGCGAGTGGCGAGCATATTCCAAGTTAATGAAGAATTCCCTGGAAGACGGAGCGCCGCGATTAGCGCACGTTTTTGTGCGCGTGACAAATGGCGGACGGCGCCGGGCGCGCTTGTTAGCTATCGCTTAATTATAGCCTCGCATGCAGGAAGTATCGCTTTTTGTGGAGCACTCCGTTCTGTGGAGGTTCCGCGCGCTGTTCGCGGGTAATCGTAGGCTTTCCTGTTTCTAACGGACTGATAATTGAGTGTAGGCTTACGTTGTTTATGCTGTGCTTCAGCTGTCTAGTTCAGGATAAATAGATGACCACGCCCACGAGTCATCTACTATTTATCCTGACTCCCACTCCAACTCGTGGGCGTGGGGCGCGTACTGAGTGTAGACCATCCTTATGAAAAGGTTGGTCGACGCTGCCTCAACATTATTGTCAAACGTTGCGATTTTGATTGTGATAGGTTTTGCACCAATAAGAAAGGTAAACATATGATTCCTGACCGATCCTGATTTTATTTGATCTGGATTTAAGATATGTTTGTTCGTTGTTTGTTTTGTTTTGTTTGTGTATTTTTTGTACGTATTTTCATATCTACCTCAAAATAATAAAATAATCAATTGCTAACTCATGTTACCTATAGGTACCATATACATGTATATAACATGATAACACATACCTATAACATACTCATGTTATAGGTATGTGATATCAATTCAGAGTAACCGGGTCACATACAACCTAATTCTCATTTGACGTACATAAAGTAACGTCGCGTCGTCAAGTTATTTATATTCTAATAACGAGGTAGGCTTCATGTTGTTCTCAAAGGAAGCCTTCTCATGCGAGCGCGATTGAAGCAGGCTAT
The DNA here is from genome assembly GCA_950371165.1 of Lacanobia oleracea. Lineage (NCBI taxonomy): Eukaryota > Metazoa > Arthropoda > Insecta > Lepidoptera > Noctuidae > Lacanobia > Lacanobia oleracea. The sequence continues at coordinate 29,223,613 of OX493388.1, read as the reverse complement.
ATTTGGTACTAGTTGTGCCAGCCGCTCCACGTGCGAGAAAATTTGTAATATATTTTTGAATATACGGGAAATGTAACCTGCGCGGCGCATGAGGATGTAGACAAGGTATCGTTTTTTTAGGTACCAGAGAAGAATATAATAGAAATACTCTTTTTTAGGGTTCCGTACCCAAAGGCCTACGGGACCCTATTACTAAGTCTGTCAGCTGTTAATAGGTAGACAGTTGAAATTTCCACAGGTTCTATTTCTGTTGTCGCCATAACATGTAAAAAGGCGAGCTTAACTCAAGGTTGAGTTTTCTCCCAGCAAATCTTTGAGTGATAAAAATAAATAAAATAAAAACACGCTTCCAAATAATACAAGCTAAGTTTAAAAAATTTGGAGGTGTTATCGTACAAACAGACTTGACACTATCGTCAACCCAGGCTTACCCCGGCCATGTGGTAAGCTTCAGTCTAATCGGCAGCAGCGAGCCTATCCTCCACAAACCAGTTCGTAAGCAGCGAGTTTATAAAGACCACTGTAGCAGAATCAGAAAGCACATCACGCTAACTGTCACTGTCAACTTTCCCAATCAACTTTGAACCTAATGCGTATAAAGATGAAAATGTTTTTTTTTTTTTTTTTTTACTAATAATAGGCACGCGCTTGACCACCATCTCACCTGATGGTAAGCGATGATGTGGTCGAAGATGGAGCACGCCTGCCTAGAAGCAACCTATTCACTCTTGACTTAAAGACTCCCAGGTTGTAGCTATCGGGAAACACAGACTCCGGCAGGGAATTCCACTCCTTAGCTGTACGCATTATGAATGTGTTCCCAAAACGTTTTGTGCGTGTGGGTGGGATGTCCACCATGTACCGGTGGCGCATCGCCGTTCGTCTTGTGGTCCGATGATGGAACGGGCTTGGCGGAATTAAATTATGCAATTCCGTCGCACATTCCCCAAAATGCAACCGGTAGAAAACCGACAGGCTAGCAACTCGTCGTCGATGCTCAAGACTTTGGAGCTTCGTCGCGACGAGCCTCTCATTGCCAATGATCCTCTTGGCTCGTTTCTCAATTGACTCAAGGGCATCAAGCTGGTATCTCGCAGATCCGTCCCAAAGATGAGAGCAGTATTCCATACACGATCGAACTTGCGCTTGATAGAGTTTGAGCAGCTGTTCCGGCGTGAAGTACCGTCTCACCTTTGATAGGATCCCCAACTTCTTTGCAGCCACTTGAGCTTTTGCCTCTATGTAAGGGCCAAAATTGAGAGTAGATGTTAATGTAACCCCAAGAAGCTCAAGTTGGTCGGTTATCGGCACGGTTGCACCTCGGAAAGATGGAGCTGGGTGGAATTGGCTCCTTTTGGCGGAAAATAGACACGCTTGGGTCTTAGCAGCATTGAACTTGACCAGATTGGCATCGCCCCATTCAGAGACAGCCTGTAAGGACACATTCAAGCGCTCAACCATAGCCTCCCGAAGAGACCGGATCTGCGACCCACCAGCTCGTGCGTCGGACACGTATCTCTCAGCAACAGTGCTGTCGTCTGCATACCCAAAGGTACCGGGTTTAAGAAGATCATTAATATGCAGCAAGAACAGTGTTGCCGAAAGCACCGACCCCTGAGGAACCCCGGCATTAATATCCAGCAGTCCAGACGAGCAGCCATCTATGACCACTCGGATAGACCGATCCCTCAGGAAATCTGCAATCCAATCACACAAACCGGCGGGCAGACCGAAGGAAGGAAGCTTACTAATAAGGCTATCGTGCCAGACCCTGTCGAAGGCCTTCGAGATGTCAAGGGAGACCGCTAGTGCCTCCCCGTGCTTTTCTATGGCTTCACTCCAGATGTGAATGGCATACGCTAGAAGATCCCCAGTTGACCGATTTCGGCGGAACCCGTATTGTCGGTCACTAAGGATATCATTTCCTTCTAGGTACGCCAGGAGCTTATGATTCAGCACGCGTTCCATAGTCTTACAGAGTATGGACGTTACCGAGATGGGTCTATAATTCGACGGGTCAGCTCGACTACCCTTCTTGGGCACGGGTTGCACGTTAGCTTGCTTCCAAGCCTTCGGCACCTTTCCAGTCTCAAACGAAAGGCGAAATAGGCGTGTCAAGATCGGAGACAACTCAGGCGCACAAGTTTTCAGAACAATTGCCGGTATCCCGTCGGGGCCACTAGCCTTGTCCACGTCTAGGTTACGCAGCACGCTACGGACGTCCTTCTGATGAATGCGAATGTTCGACATGCTCGACTCGCATCCACCAGGAGAAGCAGGGAGCCTCGCGCCACCGGGATCCAGACGCGAAGATTGCGCAAACAAGGAAGCAAACAAGTTTGCTTTCTCCTCAGCGGAGTGGGCCAGCGTCCCGTCGGGTCTCAGCAGTGGTGGTAGTGAGGGGCGGCAGAAGTTCGATTCGACCGACTTAGCCAGGGACCAAAAAGCCTTACTACCTGCTGGGTATGAAGCAAGTTTGTTCCCTATTCGGCTGATGTGGTCAAACCGTGCCCTCCGCAACACCTTCTTGCAGGACTTGGCAGCCCTGTTGAAGGCTCTCTTCTTCCGAGTCACGTCGCTTGCTTTGCACGTGCGAGCGTCGACCCATGCCAGATAAGCCGCGTGCTTAAGCGCATCAGCGCGATTGCACTCGGCACTAAACCATGGACGAGCTTCGCCAGACATAGTTATGTCAGAGAACGGAATGTAGTACTCCATTCCCCTCCGCAACACATCCGTTACGGCGTCTGCGCACGACGAAGCATCAGTCGAAGAAAAGCAAGTAGGCTGCCAAGGATAACATGCGAAGAATGATCGCATGCCATCCCAATCTGCTGACCTGTACCGCCATACCCGCCGTGTGCCTCTTGGGCTAGGATCGGGCGGGGAGTAAACGGACACAGACTTCACCAGACAGTGGTCGGAACTACCCAGTGGTGAAGAAATCGACACCGAATAGCGGTCTGGATCCGTTGTCAGCAAAAGGTCCAAGCAATTGGCAGTGTGCGAATCAACATCCGGCACCCTCGTTGCCTCCTGGACCAGCTGGGTAAGATTCAGCGCTAGGGCTAGCTTTCTCGTTTCTCGTCCAGCATGGTCTGTACACTGGTATGGGAATAGCCACTCCTGATGGTGGGCGTTGAAGTCCCCCAGTAACACCAATTGGGCAGAAGGGTACCGTTGCTGAGCCGCATCCGCCGCCTCACTCAGGTGCTGTGTGAGCTTAGTTGTCTCCAAATCACCGCTGTGCGAACGGTAGACACAAGCATAGACAATTTTATCCAGGCCTGTGTCCACTAAAGCCCACAGCGTTGAGAACCTGGAGTCCTCAAGATTACGGAGACGCCGATAACAGATGTCGTCACGGGCGTACATACATACGACGTGGTTTGAAATGGTGCTCCAGGGTAAACCCTGGGTACGAAAGGTAAGACACGTCTGACGGACACCTGATCTGCGTCTCGGAAAGGAACAGGAGTGCTGGTTTCTCAGTCTCCAGGTGGTGATGGACTGCGGCGAGATTTGAGTGCAGACCTCGAATATTGCTGAGGTGCACTTTGTGTGGAAGTGCTGCCGCTGTACAGCTTTTTTTATTTTGTTCCTTTTCGTCATGTTGAGAGTGAAGGTTGTTGAGGAGAAGGAAGTGAAATGAGGTTCCAAGCTGCTACCCTCAGGCACGCTCTGACAGGACGATATCATTGGGGGACTAGTCTGGAGACTGCGGGGACGCCCGAGCCCCCCCGGGAATGTCCATCGGGTCCTTCCCATCTGGTCGCCAGCCAGCACGATGGCGCACCCCGAGATTTTTCGTCAGTTGGCGGGGCAGCCTTTCATGTGTGGCTAGCACACTACTTGGGCCCCCAACTAACTGCGGTCGGCCAGCGGCGCACCGTGCCTCGGATCCCGCTACCCTCCGCGACTAGTCTCCCGATACGCCCATATCAACGCGAGCCTGGTCGGTCTGCCTGCATTGGAACAACTATTTCGACCCAACTCCTCTGTATTGGCTACACTGGGCATCGTACCGGAACAAGCTAGGCCGTTTGGCGGTACGCCTTTGCCCAGTGGGTGGTCACAAGTCATCGGCCGAAGCCTACCACCAGTTAGTGTCACCTGATTAGCACCACCCGGGGGCCACGTGTAGGGTCTAGCATTGGATATTCTCCTACGGACGCGGGTGACTCGGCCCCCATATAATTTGAATGATTGTAGTGTGGATAATATTATGATTCTAAAATGATTCTACTAAAATGGCTTTTTTAGAATAGAGCTTTTCTAGAGGGGGAAGATCGGTAGTCACACACTTTTTTTTGTTAATATCACAACACAAGTTCGGTTTTCCAAAAAACCAAACTGTCTTGACTATAAATAAAAAGTATATTAGTGTTTTCAGACGGAGGTACAATGTCCCCTTTCGGGTTTTGCATTTTATTCTGAAACTCGTTGTATTTGTATGGACAGCAACAGTATTTTGTCTGTTGATAGATTGTACAGGTTTCCTAACCACATATTATTATAGTCGAGCGTTTACCTGTGATTTTTGTTGATAAGCGAAATTCCTGGAAGCCATTATTCACATATTTTTAAGGTTCTTCGTAATATCTCTACATTTTGTACGTATTAACAGGAATATTCGGGGATTTTATTACAGCGTACATGTACAGCCTGCTGGTACCTACTTCCATGTTACCAATAACTTTTTTGTGCGTTTTCATGTTATGGCCTTATGAATTTGTTTTTATTTAGACAACATCTCTTATCATAAAGTATGACTTCAAAAATTTCTTGTTTTGCTATGCAGTCTCTACACACAAGCATATGAGGTATGCAAGTAGCGGGCGCCGGATTCTGTCTTAATTTTTTTTCTGCCCTTTGGTTCATTGTCACTAGAACCAATTGTGAGGTTAGAATGTCTGTTGGATTTTTTTTTATAGTACATTAAGTAAGCAATTTATGGGACGTAATGGAACAGTCCGCTAACAAAAGGTAAAACTATTACAATGCCCTTCCTTTCTCCTATTAATTTTAACGTTGCTGTACCAGACACAACATTTACGACAATGTGTGTTCATTACGGATTGCAATAAAGATTTGAGAATTGTGTCTCGTACAGACCGACTCTGTATCGAGTAGGTCTTCTTACCTCATGTGCATTGACTCGCTAACCTCTAGGGCTCGCTTACGTAACCTATTGTGTAGGCTGGCATCGTTCCGTAGGCTCGAGTGAGCTCGGCTACACTCGGGCGCTCTCGGCTCACGCACAAACTTGTAACGTTTTGTAACACTCTAGAGTACACACAACATCTACAACAATATACAATACAACACTACAATACAATACAATACACAACAAACAAAAACAACAACAATCTATACTAATATATAAAGCTGAAGAGTTTGTTTGTTTGTTTGCTTGAACGCGCTAATCTCAGGAACTACTGGTCGGATTTGAAAAATTATTTCAGTGTTAGATAGTCCATTTATCGAAGGAGGCTATAGGCTATATATAACTACGCTAAGACTAATAGGAGCGGAGCAGTAATGAAAATTGTGACGCAAACGAAGTTGCGTGGGTCAACTAGTCCATACTAATATATAAAGCTGAAGAGTTTGTTTGTTTGCTTGAACGCGTTAATCTCAGGAACTACCAGTCCGATTTGAAAAAATAATTCAGTGTAAGATAGCCCATTTATCGAGGAAGGCTATATATCATCACGCTAAGACCAATAGGAGCGGAACAGAAATAAAAATTGTGACGCAGACGAAGTTGCGTGGGTCAACTAGTGTATTAATATAACGCAACTACATCCTTACTTACGTATAGGATGTAGTCACGTTCTTGCATAAGTAAATAAAAGAAGACTAGAAAAACTTGAGCAAAGTAAAGACAACTCGCACAGGACCGGTTGTCATGGCGACACGCGCGGGGAGGCCGCCGTCCAGCCGTGGACGTCTGCAGGCTGATGATGATGATAAATTGGACAGTCAAATATTGCATATTTTATCCATTAATAAGTAGTGAGGTACCGCAATTGATTTTGTGAAGACTGTGTACCTATTAAAAACATATTTATCCTTTTTGACCTATATACAGATTTCAGTTTATCAAATATATATATATAACTTCATATGTAATACCAGGATATCTTTACTTTATCACACAGATCTATGTGGTGCTTTCCTCAAGACACCATCTCAAAGAAATTGAACAATCGTCGAATCGATCAAGAAAGCAAAACCTCGATTTAAGGAATTGTAACAAAACATAAAGAGTTAAAGTGGGAGTAATTGGTGCTCACAGCCCAAGCACGTGGGCTATGAGCACCAATCATCCGCTAACTCTCATTAATTACTTATTATTTTAAAACTTAATCTGATTGTGATTAAATAACAATATTATGTGCCATTCTTAAAATAAGCGTTTTGAACAATGAAACAGTGGAGTTATTTTGTTTGTAACATTGTATACCACGACCATTAATAAGTTATTAGAAAAGGCAGCTATATCGCCTATCTACAAGCATTATATTCCAGGCACAGAAGTTTTTGACAGGGATCAACCATGTTAACGATAAACAATATTGTATCCTAAGGGCTTCATGCCACGTGTATGTACTCGTGTGACGTGAGCCTGTCTGTAAGACACGTGTGTTTAGGACATGTCTAGGAGCCGACAGCCAGGTGCCGACCGCTCGCCACGCAGTGGACGTGACGCCGTGACCACAACGATGTACCGGGTTGTACCAAACTCCTGCGTCTGAAGCCAATCTGAGGACGTGGTTAGTTAGGTTGGACTTTTGCTCAAATAGATTGTTTGACTCCATGGAACTAGGTTATCATACTAACTTATAAGGCTGCTTTTCTACCAGAGATGTGCTATGCAACGTTGCTATAGATGCGTTTGATATCCACCAATCATATTAATTGGTTCACATAGCATAGCACCGGTGGAGGCTGATTTGACTAAGCTACGTTTTTTATATGGAAGGGTGCGTGCTAAGGATGCAAGCAATGGATGCGAGCTATGGATGGTCGCGAGTTGTATAACTTTGAGCAGAGCGAGCATAGCCTTCCTTCCCTATTGTCGATACGTCGCATAGCTTGAGCTGCGCATCTTCCTCGCACAGCTACCGTGTGGCGACGCATTTTAATAGCACATCTTACTTGCTCCGCTACACAGCTTAGCTTTAGTGGAAACGGTCACACAGTCTCGTAGCTTAGCTTTTGCATTCTCGCAGCATAGCTGCATAGCAGAAAAGCACCTTAAACCAGTCCCAATTTGTTTAGGGTATTTGTTTTGACCGCCACGAGTACCAACTAGGTGTCAGCCAGTAAATGAAACAAAAGAAACCAGTCTCTTCGTTCGGAGGATCTCTGAAACCTTACGTGTGCGTATTCGAAAGGTATTTGGTAATTTGTTTTCCACCGTCGTTAGCAGGTGGAGCTCTGTAGGAATACGAAGACATCTGGCGACGTTCCTGCGAGCGCGTGACAACGCCGAGTTGGTGAGGTATTAAGATAATATCGCAGGCCGACGACCTTCTTAGGCACGTGCATACACGCTCTTTTTAAGGCTGTGTCGTCAATGTAGTATGGAGCTTACTTAGTTTTAGTAGCGTTATGTTCTAATGCCAGTTTTGGATATTATTGTCCTATACATAGAACCACAGGTCGGCTGGATACAGAAAGAGGCTTTAGACAAGAGACATTCAGCCAGCGCGCAGCGGTAGCGTGACGAAGATGATTATCAAAACCTCCAAAACGTATGGAAATATATACACTGTCGAAACAATACGTAATCAATCCGTTAAGTCTAGAGTGTAAGAACGAAGGACAGGCCGTTCCCTGTAGCCACGAGTGGACTAAATCGGCAGTGAACGACTTTCAACTCAAATGTTGATGATGCACAGGCATCCACCTCCCACCAACTCTAGTTTTTTTTGTGCTGAAGTCAATATTTTATTCGAATCGACTTCTAGATCAGTCGAACTAACTCATCAACACTAGCTCTAAGTGGTTAGGTCGGCTTTAACACTAGCCACAAAGAACACTAACTTAATTAGCCACTTTGTTTTAGCAAAGTCTCTGAGTTTGTTTCGGTGTGTCAGGTATATTAAAAGCACACTTTGTAAACAAGCTTATTACAAATTAGAAGATAACATTCAGGATAAGAATGCCTGGAAGCATGCTGGTTCTGCTCCATAGGACAGTCAATGTTGTGGACAAAATCAAACTGGTTGCTTTATGTATTAACTTTATAGATGTTCTGTTTCTTTTTGTTTGTATTTTTCTGTTAACTCACACACTGTTAATTAGTGATTCCAATATTTGTAAATGTGTGAGTATCATGTACCTACTTATTTAGAAAATTGATAAGTTTACCTCTGCATAACCTAGGTGCATGGTCCTCACATACTACAAAATTTTTGTATACCAAATATTGTAAAAGATTTATTTGAAAAGAGTAACTATGGAGTTTCTTGTCCATTCTGCTCCATAAGAATCTACCATTCCGAATAGACAGTTAAGTCAGTTCAGAATTTTTATATATTTGAAATGTGAATGACGTTCAAAAGTGCCGTTTAATGGCCTAATTGGAATAAACGTTTTGACTTTGACTTCAGAGTAGTCACATCTACCACTATTACACACATTATTATACATAGTTTAAACTGACCAAAAAGTTATTCACAAAATAAATATCATTTATGAAGTGAGATGCACAAAAGGGATTTAAGCTTGAATCAAATTATTTTCATGTTTGAATTTCAAGTTATTTTCTAGTGTTAGAATTGGCTTTGTCACTAGAACTTGTAGAGCCAGAAAGCCCGTTTTTGTGATTAAATGAACTCGTAGTCGTCAACTTTATCACTACGTTTTCGTTATTTGAAGGCATTGTTTTATTACTATTTCAGTCGACAGTCACAATAACGTACGGCCTCGAGTAATAAATAGAAAGTGATTAACTTGCACGGTCGCATAACGAGAGGGAGCGAAGTTAATAGGTTAGCTTGTGTGAGTGAGTGAGTGAATGACAGACACGCGAGCCGTTCATATTTATGAGTTCGTGAACTGTGAGCAACATAACTGTTGCATTCACTCACTTATCTTAATGTGAGAAATGTCGCACGATTCCATTTATAAGTTCCTGAATCAGTTTAATTAAAAATGTAATAAAATTTCTGGAATGTTGTTTTTTTATAATTTATTGGTTTAGCGATAATTTTTTGATTTAAATTGCTGGTTCATTCGTCCAATGAGTTTAAGGTCCTTTCCTTAGGCCGTGTTAAAATTATTTGTTTTTTTTTCTTCAGTACCAGCTCTCGGAATATAATAACACATAGAAGTTTTATACGTACTCGTCGAATCTTGAGTCATTTTACTAGCTTGGTGGCCTACTTTATTTTGTAAAGAAGTACTACACAATATCTCTCATCTTTATTGCTAAAACTGTAGTTTACTTTCGCCAAGTCAACAGAACTTTGTGCTAACAACAGTACATGAGCTATTTTATTTAAGGCTGATTCGACTACCTCGGCGTAACTTAGAATAAGTGAGAACACACAAAACACTTACTTGAGTACACAAGTAGGCACACTGTGTACTCATGAGAGAGAAAGTGAACAGAGTGATAAGTATGCGTGGCGCTGTTGTTTGTGAATACCTAATGTCACATAGAATAGAATAGAATTTATTTCCAATGTACTTAAATGTTACATTGTATACCACAACTTACGACTAGTTTACAAAACATACGTTCTTAAATATTATGTAATTATTTTGTGAGCTTAAAATGATGTGATAAGTGTTTTACGAAGCCTTAAATAGGGTATAAGTATAAGGGTAATCAGTGAGCAAATGTAATAAAGAATTGTCGTTTTCATCTGGAAAAAACAGTTAAAAAAAACATGCAAAAATTAATAGACTTGTAATTCTCATTTTTAATTAAAAAGTTGAACGGAAAAGAGTCTTATATTTTGCTTCCATGCCACCGGTAACTAAACGTTTCTGTTAGTGCGTTTTTCTAATTCTCTTGACCATTCGAACGAAAATGTGTTCTAGAATTAATTAAAATATAATCCAATTACAGTAAAGGCTTGAAACAAAACCAGTGCACAAACATGATAAATGGCTAAATTCAATTACTTCAGCCGCCTAGCGCCTATAGCGCCTGTAGCGAAACGTGCCCAAGTCAACAAGCGACACATCGCGCCCTGCTCCACTAGGTGCACGCAAAAAGTGAATTAGTCACATGAGACGCGTGCGGCGCGCAGCGTGCCCGCGGCGTGTTAGCGGCGTGTGAGTGGCGTGTCCGCGGCGTGGCGGCCATTTGCGTGAAAGTGTCGGAGTGCTCGCTGACACGTCGCCGCCATTACTCATGTGTGTGAGAGATGGGCGGCTTGTGTTGGGCTAGTTTGGCACTACACTGTGATACGCTGATGACCAGGAAACCATCAGAAGCATATTTGAACCATTTCTATTTTGCAAACCAAATAATTATCAAATGTTTTAATATTTGTCAATAATTTGGCACAATTTCATAAGTTTACCAGGTTTCTCATATTAGTAAAAATATTTTACGTTTTTGTCGTCTGAAGTCTAAAGAATACGCAAAAAATTGATTTATTTATTTAGGTATCCATCCAATGGGTACATAAAACCCTTTCGTGTGACAACGCAATTGAAACTTTGCTCTCCATAACATTAGTGCCATTCTAAAACTTCGAGATTATCTTAGTTTTTATATGGTTTGATATGGGTTTCAAAAGTGAGAGCTATTTCGTACGTACATATCTAGGCGCACAAAGGAAAAGTTATTCAAACATGTTTACGAGTGTACGTCACGATAGCTAACAGTGTTGCCAGTGTAATAGTGTCAATGACACAGTCCGAATCATTTATCAAATGTTTTAAGGCAAAAAGTGACATTTATAGACATATAAAGATGTTAGATAAATACACAAGGAATGGACAGACAAGCTGTCGAAGGTCACATATACTTAACGTGGAAATAAAGTTCTGATTCTGATTCTGAAATCTGAAAAGGAGGTCGAAGTTCCAACATTAAAGAACTAAAGTACAGTAAACTGTAAACTCGAATTTACAAAAGTGAGGAAAATTAAGATATAACAGTTTTTATTTGCACAAACTTGTGTGAATTATAACAACCTAATAAACAGAAATGTTTGCTTTCGTTAATAACAGTGCGTCTTAATATCATACTGCAACAAATAACACATGTTTCTTACAAACATTTGTTTTAGTACTGTTGAATAGAGAATCGATCATGTTTCGAGACGTTTATTGAACTAGGGGTCGTCAGCGAGCAGTAAATAACCAGAGAAGGTTAAGGGCTGGCACACAATCACGTCCCTCGGCCCTCGGCAGCGATGCCCCTGAAAACGATACGCTTGGCTTTGTTCTTCATGGGATGTTTAGGGCTTTACAGACTGTATTTAGGCTAATCTATGTACTTTAAGCGAGACTTCGTTTCAGAAAAATATTAAGGAGCATGTTTTATAAGTTTAAGGGCCGATTTTTCAATCATTTGATAACTTTTATGAGAGAAGAAAAATGTTGGCTCGATAACTTTTGTATAGAAAATATTATGTTTAACCGCCAGAATTATTCTTCAGAATAAAGTTATCTACCGATTTAAGATCCTAATGTATAAAATTCTTCCGCTACTGATTGACTGCCAGACAACAAACAGCTCAACCTACTGGTCGTAAAATTTAGTAATTTGTCATGTAGCTTCCCTAAGCTTCGTAGGAGAACACTAACTTCTCTGAAATTCCCACAGGAACGGAAAAACCAGGATATGCCCAATGTTGCGGGCTAAAGCTAGTACTTAGAAACAATACAATTTGTAAGGTAAATCGATTTCAATATGGAACAGAATTTGTCTTTAATATTATCTGGAGGTACTAATATATACAATGCTAGCCTTTCCAGAGTGACGTTTTGGAATATGCTTCACGTCATCATCATCATCATCATCATACCTAATAGCAGTCCACTGCTGGACATAGGCTTCTCCTAGCGCACGCCATTTGACTCGATTTCCGCCATATCTCCTCCAGCTGCTGCCACCCTACGAAGATCGTCGCTCCATCTAGTCTAAGGGCTTTCTACCTTATGTTTGCCGATTCGCGGTTTCCACTCAAGAACTCGCCTACCCCAACGGTCATCGGTTCTACGGCTAATATGGCTGGCCCATTGAAACTTCAGCTTGTTTATCTGTAAGCTATGTCGACAACTTTGGGTTTTCTGTCGGATAACTTCGTTGCTATATGCTTTAAAGTTTTTCTTGAAACTAACAAATATGTGAAATATCAAAATATTACGTGGGCAGTCGCGGGCATAACAAATATCTAATAAATATGTATGTATTCAGATGTGTTTAAAGGCCATATTACTTTATTTATATTGTGGTTCAACGTGAAAATAATGGCTAACTTTAAATAAAGTATGTAGATTATGTTTGACGTATCGCTCGAATAGGTTTGAAATGATATTATTATGTTGGGAAGCTGTTCGACGCAGGCGGCGATTTGACCTTTCTCTATTTTTTTTTAATAATAAGTAAAACTTTTGTCCTGATGTTTTCTCGGAGTCATTAACTTTTCCTAGAAAGGTGTCTCGGCTTTCTGAACTAAATATTAATTTACAACTTCTACAATCATAACAACTTTGTAATTACAGAAAGTTATTTTGGCTTAACTTACCTATCAGATGTACCTTCATCCTAATTTAACCGGTAGACAGCGGCGCTATCAGATACTATTACAAAGCTTCGATGAATGCCGTAGCAAATCACCTTCTTGCCTAATTTACCTCAATGATTCAGTTTACCCATCCATAGGTAATATGGCCATTACCTTTGCTTTATGCTCGTGTTTGTTACCTCTGCCTCCCTCCCCGAGCGATTGTGACGTCATAACCTTTTAGGATTATCAGTGGATTGGATCGGACGTAAACCGATGTTACTGTATCGTTTATTATATAAGGAAGTTGAAGGTTACCAGGACTCTCTTTGTCTATTGTAGGAGCAGATATTTTAAGATTTGAATTATATTCAGTGATTAAAAATAATAATGAAATAATTAATTACAAAACTTGAAATGCGCAGTAAAATTGTTATGTAAAATTCTTTGTATATGCTAGTTTGCTGCTTTCAAAAATGTGCATGTCAAACAAATATTAATTAAATGTAAATAATTTCAAACTGTTCCGTTATAAATAAAATAGGTATTCATGGCGAATTGTGCAGGTACCTGAAACCTTTCAGTTTAAATATAACATTTTATGCAAATTCAGGTTACGAGTATACTGGAAAAGTGGAAAATTAAAACTTAAGCCAAGTGGAAAATAAATACGAACTGCTACAATATATACTGAAACAACGAATAGTTTTACATAAAGACGAGGAAGTGAGTCGTCGAAGCTAAACTTTAGCGTACATTGCAGGGTGTGTGTGGCTATTGAGCGTGGTTGTGAAGCGAGCCCGCGATGTATCCGCGACGATGGAGTGCGGTCGCTCACGCGCGGTGTACTTCCGCCTCAGATTACCGGGCGGCACGCGACCATCGCCGTAGGGGTGCCACTCTCGGTTTGATAACTTACCACAAATATCTTTAAATAAAGTTTTAAATAAATCCTAGACTAGGTTTCCACGAACAACTAGGTGTTATGCAAATGTAACAAATAGAAAAATTGGGCGCCGTTTTTCTTTCGAACGTCCTTCGACGTTTTGCGTCACTGCTATTCAGATGTTGAATAACGGAGTTATTTGTCTAACCCAGTTATGTTAATGTACCGTTCACTAAGAAACAATTAAGTTAAATGGAAAAAAATACGATTTAGATAGATTGTGTATATGTAGGTATCTACAAAAGTAGTGTAGCAGTCAGTATGCCGCCTCCGCGGCTGACTGTACACTGTGCGACTATGCGTGGTAGCCCTGAGCTGCACCCAACGCGTACTATTTACAACTACACTTCTCTTCACACCGCGCACCACACTGGCACCACCGGAAAACTGTCCACGTCATATATATTTATACTTTATCTACTCTTGTCTATTTCCCGCGCAAATAGATCTATGACTAAGCTATGTCAGATGTAGGTGCTGATAGCTAAATATGCTGTAATTTATCAGCTCGCTTTTAGCGATAAGGTCGCCCATTGTGTCAACCTGTGTAATGCTACGAGTATCTTCATGTATTTTTTCTATCACTCACACACACACACCCAATTTATTACTTACCTTCACCTGCACCATCTTTCATTAACTTACACTCAAACACACTCACACACGTACAAACACACACACTCTCAGAATAAGCGCTGTTAACTGCTGTAACATTTTAATTTTATTGTTTTTATAGTTTGGAACTCAACAAGTTAACCACAGAACGTAAAGAAAACCTAGCATATATTCAAGTCTTGGAAGAAAAGGTGGAGAATCTCGAAAGATATCAAAAGGCCACTTGTCTAGAACTAAGAAACGTACCACCTTCAACCCATGAGACTAAACAAGATCTTACAAACATCATTATCAATACAGGCAAAGCTCTTAATATTCCAATAAATAGTTCAGACATTCGAGATGCGTATCGTTTAAAGACCAAGTCTGAATCAAATAAACCAATTTTAATTAACCTCACGTCATCAATTATGAGAGAAAAGATAATCCAATCCATGAAATCCTACAATAGATCAAACCAGGATAATAAATTTTCTACAGTGAATCTACAATTAGATGGCCCTGTCAAACCAATTTACTTATCGGAAAGCCTAACCTTTAAAGTAAAAAGACTACATTACCTCGCACGCGACTTTTCGAAAACAAATAATTTTAAATTCTGTTGGACTGCGAACGGGAAGGTATTAATCCGCAAGAAAGAGGGCGCCCCAGCTTATACCATAAACTGTGAACTGGATTTGAAGAATATAAAACTGGGAGAATGACTATTCTTAAGTACTACCTTATATTGTTATTCCTTATCCACGATTTTTCTTTTTTCGATTTATGCATGCTTTAATTTTTATTATGTTTTTATAATTAGTAATTATAATTCATTGCCAAAATGCCAACTACAATACTCAGTAATTTTATCATTTTATGTAACATGTACAAAGACACCTACAGCAACTTGTAACACTCTCATGATCATATCATTCATTCTAACTCATAAAACAATATTTATATACACTAATACCTACCCAAGTAACAATAATATTGAAAATTACACATATAATTCAGACGTTCAAGCATATAGAAACATACTTAAAATAATGGTATATCTCCGGCAAACTCTACTTGAACCTCTCATTAGTGATCTGCTACTGTTTAATGACTCTAGTGGATAACATACGCGATTTAAACGATCATATTGATCAATTGTCAGTATCTGATTCACTGCGCTGTGTACCTGAAGAATGTTCCTCTTATGTTAATAATCCTAATAAGCAGTTTAAGATTATGACTCAAAATATCCGGTCCGTTTACGCCAACTTCGACTCATTTCTGACACTTCTCTGTCGAATAAACCTTGAATGTGATGTTATTGTATTAACAGAGTGTTGGTTGAAATCTAATTATGCCCTACCGTCGATTGAAAATTACTCGACCTACTATACTGCACTACTAAAAAATCAAAATGATGGTGTCATCATATATGTTAAAAATGTCGGCATCTACTCTGTCACCGAGCCTGACTTTATGGATGCCAGTTGCCTTGTGCTGACAATCGGCACAGAAAAAGCTATTGTATGTATTTACCGCTCACCTTCTATTCTAGACATAACTAGATTTTTACAATCTCTGAACTCTCTTCTAACTGATCTTTCATCTTATAAAAACATAGTTATTCTCGGAGATATAAACCTTGACATCAGCGGTAACTCAACCTCAAATCATATCTACGACTACCTCAATTTGATGGCTTTTCATGGTCTTCTTCCTGCCCACAATTACCCTACGCGTGAGTCTGCTTGTCTGGATCATGTCATGCTCAAGACAAACTCATTAGCGCTTACAATAGTGATTGACTCTTCTGTGACAGACCATAATTCTGTCTTGCTTTGTCTGACACAAAGTAAGCCGGTAACTACTGGAGTCAAAAGTGTCTCAAAAGTCAATTACAGCTCTCTTGACTCTGAAATGAACAATATCAATTTCCATCCGATTTATGAATATACTGATGCCAATGAAGCTACTTTGTATTTTATCAACACGATTGTCAGTATTTTGCGCTTGCATACAACTATAATCAGGCTTCCGAATCACAAACGTCTACTTAAACCATGGATGAGTGTTGGTATGCTTCGCTGCTTGCGTAACAGAGATGCAATGCACACAAAATTGAAGGCGTCCCCAGATAATGCCATACTAAAGCTAACATATAAAAGATATAGGAACTACTGCACAAAAATCATTAAAAAACTTAGGAGGGACTACGATAGGGCGGAGTTAAGCAAAGCTGGCAATGATAATAAAAAGATTTGGCAAATTATAAAAAGAGTGACGAACACTGCAGCCTCAAAAAATCCAACTGTTGACTTACTTGTTTCTTCTGTTTCTCCGCAACAGTCAGTAAACTCTATTAATGGGTTCTTTGTTGACGTTGGCAAAAATCTTGCAAATATATTTACCCACCAACACATTATCGGAAGCCCACCACGCATCACTGATACCATAGCAGCGCCGCTACACTCCTTTTTTATGGTCGACACCGATGGGGATGAGGTTGAAGCGCTGCTCATGTCTCTAAAAACTGAAGCTGCCACTGGATGGGATGGCATATCTACCAAGTTTCTTAAACGCTATAAGACTGTGCTTGTCCCTCCATTAACATACCTGTTAAACCTTTGCCTCAATACCGGTGTATTCCCCATCTATTTGAAAAAAGCCATAGTACATCCTATACACAAGGCTGGGGATAGAAGCTGTGTCAACAACTACCGACCCATTGCCGTCCTACCTTCAATTTCTAAAATCTTAGAACGCATCATAAACAAGAGACTTATTAAATACCTTGAGAAAAATCAGCTTTTATCTCCCAACCAGTTTGGCTTCCGACGAAAAAAGTCGACGAATGATGCTGTTCTGGAGCTGACGACTCACATCGTCAAGCAAATTGATGCAAAAAAGAAGGTATTATCAGTTTTCTTAGACCTGAAAAAAGCCTTCGACACAGTTTCTATTCCCATCCTAGTGTTAAAACTGGAAGAACTGGGAATACGAGGCCTCCCACTAAAAATGTTAACGGACTACCTCAACGACCGGACTCAGTGCGTAAAGATTGATAGTTACCTGAGCGGGGAGCTACCTGTCACTTTTGGCGTTCCTCAGGGAAGTGTGATTGGGCCCACACTATTCTTGGTCTACGTTAACCAGCTGTGTAATCTTCTTCTCCAAAATGGAAAAATCACGGCCTTTGCTGACGACACAGCACTTACCTTCACTGGCGATACTTGGCATGAAGCATTTGATGCGGCGCAAAGGGGACTAGATAAGGTTTTAAAATGGCTTAATGATAACCATCTTACCCTTAACACGGACAAAACAAAAATTATCTGCTTCACCTTACGCCAATCTACACAGCCTCCAAATTCATATTCCCTAATAGCTCACTCAATGAACTGTCCAAACGACGGTACCTGCTCTTGCCCCAAACTCGCACGTACCCCCACAATAAAATACCTCGGGGTAACTCTTGATGGCAATCTGAGCTTCTCAGCCCACATAGATCTTTTAACAGCAAGGATAAGAAAACTAATATTCGTTTTTAAGACTCTTCGACACGTGGCTGGAGCACAGATAGTCAAAAGGATCTACCTCGCCCTTTGCCAATCACTGTTGTCATATTGTGTTTCGGCCTGGGGTGGTGCGCCTAAGACCATATTATTAAAATTGGAAAGAGCTCAAAGAGCTGTGTTAAAGGTGAGTACTTTTCTTCCGATACTCTTTCCAACGGAGGAACTATATAAGTGTTGTGGGGTGCTCTCTGTCAGACAGCTCTTTATTCTTAGTACAGTCGTATTACAACACAAATACACCCCCTACACTGAAATCACCAAAAGACGCAAGGATCAAATTTGCCAACACTACAGATGTAAATATTCATTTACTAAAAGATTTATTTGCTTCCAAGGTCCTCAATTGTATAATAAACTAAATAGGAAATTGAAATTTTACTCTTTTACGACCTTCTCTCTTAAAAAGTCTGTGTCAAACTTTCTGCTTACCCAGAATTATTTAGATACAGAACGTCTGCTTTTTTCAGATAATAACCCCTAAAACTTTCAGTTAACTCACCACATATCATAACACCATCGACAATACACACACAAATAATAAATAAATGGTCACACTTAGAAAATAATATACATAAATATAGAATGAATGAACTTTTGTTAAAATAAAATAGTTCAATAATTTTTAAAATAGACAATGCTTACGTTAACTTTCTTGCTCTACCTGCATTTAATTATTATGTAAAGAATATGAATGTATGGGCTTGTGCCACTACCCTTAATACAAGTTATTCAGTAACTTAGTAAGGGTGCTGGTTGCAACACCAACCAGTTTTTGTTATTTTAAATGTAATGTAATGTAACTAAAAACTAATATTTTATGATTTTTATAATAACATTGTAATTTTATTGGCTGAATAAATCATTATTATTATTATTATTATTAGTTTATATTATTTCATTTTATTTTTTTGTTTAAAAATGTTCAGAGTCTAGAATCTGTATAAAACTCAGTATTGTATACTGTTTTTTAGATGAAAGAGACTGAACCCCACGACACAGGGCATCCTAGTGTGGGGTTCAGTGTCATGTAAATGATTGATATTTACTTTTATGAACAATAAATTTTATTTATTTATTTTCGTATATGGTGTACATAATAATATTCTATTCAATGTTCAAGGCAGGGCGCGTAGCGGTTAGTTGCTACGACATAACAGCTTTCGTAGCAATCGGCTACGTCGTAGTAATCGGCTACGTCGTAGTAATCGGCTACCTCGTAGCAAGAGTGCATGACTTATGCCATTTATGTTCTATTTGAAATCAAACAAAAAAATAGTATACGTATTTCACAATAGTGTGCAGTTAAAATAAAATGATAACTTTCCGATTGTAGATAAAACACGAACTCGAATAAATCAGCGGCCACAGATTACATTCACACCGAACTATCTATAGCAGCACACAAAACAAGCATTTGAACCTACGTTTTTATAAAATAGTGCAATTTTTCAGTCACCACGCCTGACCGCGCGGGTTTAACTAGAAACACACGGGGATGCGCTCGCACTAAACACCAAATAAAATAAATCAACAGCGGACACCAGCTAAACTATCTGTCACAGAAGTAATGTATTGCCGCGAAACTATCGCTTGCGAGCGCTCCAGCGCGGCGAGGTAACAATTTGAATTTATGTAGTTTAAACTGGCGCTATTCTTCACGGACTGGAAACATACGCGTCGGCGGTCGACGCGGTCACGCACTGAACGCTCAGCTGAAAGTAAATGTATCATGGAGTATGTATAGTGGATGGAATCCATAAACAATAAATAAAGCGCGTGTCGTGTTAAACTGTGTGACATCGCGCCAGCCGTGACGTCACAAGCACGTTGTTGTCGTAACTCGAAGGTAACAATTTTCAATTTATATGCGGTTGGAAATGACGCGATTTCTCACGTGTGTTTTGTTGAGTTAAGAAATGCAATTTCAGCGAGAATGTGTGGAATGTCGTGTTTATAAGAGATGTTCGTTCTATTGCAGGAGAGCTGCGGACATTAATTGAAATAACACTGTGCGGCTGTTCACTGATGAAATACGAAATTAATAGCATGGTTGTTTATTAGTTTCTGAAAGTGTTATCTGTAAATTCCATCTTTTCTCCTCAGTTATTTTACAATCTTTAAGATTCATTTTGGAATCCAAGCCCTTATTTCCTCCGATGCTTTGCGTACAACTTCAAAATGCGTAAAATGTATGAAAATGCTCTTTTCCCGCTTTCATTTAATGTCGGTATCTCCTCCTAACATATAAAAAACACAATATTGATGATGTTACTGTATCTAGTTATATCTCATACTACCCAGAAATGAAGTACCAAAACCAGTACCGCATGTGGAACTAGTCATTCTCTGTGACTCTCCGTGCGCATACCCCCGCGTCAGCGACGCGCACTGAGCCGGCCGCGCCGTTTGTCTTGCCTCTCAGACAGGTGACGTCACTGTGCACCCCCTTCCCCACCTTACCCCCGCAGCACAGGTCACCGCGATAGCTGGCGTCTACTACTGACACTGAGAGAGAAAGATTGGCAGGTTTGTAAGCTGTTCCAATAGGTTCTGTTACTGAAGGAGCTGCTTTTGTGAATGATTCGTTTGTATGTAGCGATTCGCCTTTAACCAAGTCGGCTCATACGTCTGTTCTTATGCTGAGCTAGGTTGTACACGGCACATGCTCAAGAAGCTTTTCAACACGCTTACTCGAAAAAGGGCTTTTAGGTAGGACAATATTTCGTTCTAGTGCAGATAAGTGCGCTGGCCAGCCCCCACGTAAACAATTGATATTTACTAAACTCGGTTTGTCACCGTGCAACTCTCACTTGCCGCCGGCACCTCCATGAAATTACAGAGTTATACACGAAAAATAAACACGACTATTTCTCACAATAACATGTTAAAACTAAATAACGTGTTTATGTAATTTTATTTCTTTTCTCAAGGTAGTGTGTTAAAAAACGTCATTTTGATGCACAAGGTATTTGTCTTTGCAGTTGCTCGGCTCCAAAAATGAAGTGTTTAATTCGCTAGCTGTTTAACAAACTAGAATCACAATACCTCTCCCAAATATAGTTCTTTTGTCAATAGTTAGTGTTACCTTTACGTTGGGTATCAAACTCGCGGCGTGTGTTTGCGCAACGTTTGCTGCCGCACACACGGGGCCCGCATGACTGCTCGCAGTTAGTCGTGAGCAAACAGCAGAGCGGCGAGTGGCGCCGCGCCGCCCGCCTAGTGTGCCGAGTGCAAGAGCAAGGATCCCATTTGTTTGTTTATACCTAGGGATGTGGTGATGTCGATCATTGAACGATGTTTTGGAAATTTTCTATAGCAACTGTGTTTTTTTTGTTAAAACTAATTACGTGCTGAAGAAAATTGTATCTGCGAAGCTAAATTATCTCATTCTTAAAAAAATATTGTTGAAGATGATGTTACACACATAGGTATATTATTTTAATGGTATATTTATCTAAATATGTGTAGATTTGTTTTTTTTTTGTAACTTAATATAAATTATGTATGAATATGTTAATTTACTGTCGTCTAATTTTTATTGTAGATACATAATAGATACAGTCAGTCAGTAATATATCGTTTTCACACAAACAAACAATTACTCGCAGTCGTGAATATTGTATTACACTCGGGAATTCAACAAATTCCTATTGCGCGCAATTTATTCCGCTGAAATACCAAATTGTACAAATTAGAATATCAACCAAAAACTATTTATCGTTAACAATGATTAATTAACAAGTATTTGATACCTAATCATAAACTGAATATCAGAAGGTAAATGTCAGTTGACATGTTGGGTACAGTTCGTGGTAACAATCTCTGCACATCGTTGGTCATCGCTAATGGAATTATGACAATACGCGATCAGCAGCGATACGTGCTTAGTGCTTTCTAACACATGACTGTGCATGACAATGCAGCCAGCAGGATGTGTGGAGGATGCGCCATTCAATAGGGACACAAACACTATTGTACTGGCGACAACTACTCGTACACTCCATGTTTGGATAATATCAATGATGTATTCAACATAGACTAACTTGAGCCAGGTAACTGTGTTTAGATCACAATTATGACCTTTGAAAATTGATATCAATTCGAAAACTAACTTCATCGTTGTGAAACTCAAGCTGATCCGTAAGGAGTTGCGCGCGATCTAAATATACGATCACTGTATGAAAGTTATACTAGTACTAACTACGTTTTATTTACGTCTATAGGGCTTGTAATCGCAGAGTACTTTCTTCTGTATAATTTTACTAGACTAACTTTTTCGGAACATTATTTAGGTTTCATAACGATAGGCCTACAATCTTCCGAGTGACAATATCGATACTAAAGGTAGCGTATGAGCGCAGCTCTACCGACAAAACTGCGCCGTCGAGACGTTTGTGCGAACAAGTATGCAAGCAATGCGGCTCAGATCCCGCACCCATTACGAGGAATACAATTGGGTAACAATAGCAGCAAGTCTCGTCGTGCACTGCGCGCTGTCTCCCCCGCGCGCCGCCGCCGCCCACACCCACCCGGGTATGGAAAGCGAAGTGTTTTGTTATGCTAATAGTTCGTTAGTTCGGTTGTACGCGTCGCTCGGAGCTTACACGGATATTATATCTAATGTGATATGTCTTAAAGGTACACCTGCAAAGCAAATGGGAGAAGATGAATATGTTACGCATCGGTAATCGCAATATTAAGTGTTCTTGTCAGGGTTATGTACTCGTATACAAAAGAACCTATGACACCACAAGTTCAACTATAAAAAGTTATAATATGTAAACTAGTTCTTATAACTAGCTGTTGCCCGCGACTTCGTACGCGCATATCCTGTTTTTTTCAGTTTCCTTAGGAATTTTGGGAAATCCTTTCTTAGTACTTCACTATGAAGTCTAGGGCATGTCAAATTTTAGCTTTCTATGACCAGTGGTTTCGGCTGAGCGTTGTCTGTCAGTCACTCAGTCAGTCAGTAGCTGAAGAGTTTTATATTTCAACGTTACAATATAATTTTACTAAAAGGATCTCGATCTCATTATTGCTCTCTCCTTGCTCGCTAAACTAAAAGCGACGTTAATAATTTGCTCTACTTTGTGCCCTGATTCAGAGCATATGAGTAACTAGTTTGTTAGCAAATGCAAAAATACAGCAGAAATTGCCTTTTCAGAGATTAAAAATGATGAGCGCCATGCATTGTCAGCTCATGAACGAAAACCTCGAACGTAGTAGTAAGATAAAAAAAGTCCACGACCCAAAAACACGAACTGTAAAATGTAAGGAGCGACACTGCGCTGCTAATTAGGGATTTCAGTCGCTGCTCAGTGCGAGCACACGAGACACAACTCGCTTCCCGCCGGCGCTCGCCTCTGAACTCATTCCAGAAATGCCCAATTTTGTTTCAGAAATTTGGGAATCATGTGTTTCGACATCTCCCGCAGATAGCTGGATTGTTGCTTTGTCTGTGTCGGTCCGGGGTCAGGTTCGTTAATATCTAATTAGTGTTCGTCCGTAGGTCTGTCCAAGCTGCCGCCCACTAATCCTCTGAGCTCCATCGTTGTCGAAGATCTACGTTTATCTGAGTGCGACCCTTATGTGTCATATTGGTTACGAGTAAAAAAAGCTCATATAAAGCGGTCACAATGGAGCAATGGAGTAATAATTTCTTTCACACAAAGTGGTCATCGGAGCACATATCTTTGATTTGTGCCGCACATCTGAGATATTCCGTCATATCGGGAAGAGTTCTACTGGTGCGGGGAATCGTCTCGGGGGAGCGGGGGGGAGCTCATGTGTGTATACACGTAACGTTGCTCAGAGGCGCGTTTTTGTGTCGGTCGCGACACGCGCCGTTTGGAGCACACTGTTACTAGACACACGCAATGGTTGCGGTCCCGGAGGCGCTTTATGATTTAAACAAGATGCTCGCACAATGTTTGTGCCTGTAATGTTTTGTTTTGAAACACACTCGCATAAATTATGTAACGCTAAATTTATTTTCAGCAACTCTATTGGTACCATCACTAAAAAATATTTACAGTAGTAGTTTTAGTTAGTTTGTGATACCTAATTACCTAGGTGTGATTTTTGTTACGATAACCTAATACATAATAAGATTTTGCAAGGTATTATGATCACAATTTTTATAAGTAACTGTTTTACGAGGACAATTAGGAACATTTTCTCCTTAAAGCTCCGAGAATTTTCTGCTCGACAATATTACAGGGAGCATAATCCTTGCACAAACGTCATTAGCCATGTTCTGAGATAAAGCCGTGTTCATTCGTGCCTAAGTCGACACACGCAAGCTCGCCCCGCATCTCCGCCCGGCAGGTGGCGCTGTGTGGCGTCGGGTTAGCGTGTCACACTATGAATGGTGCCGAATTATGAAACTGTTTATCAGAATCCCTTTTTTTGATGATGCTGTATTTTCCCCGATTAATCAAAGACACCTGGACTGATTTGGAAAATTCTGCTTGTGTTTGAAAGGATGTACCCACTTCCCAGGTAATCCCATAATCATCAGGTCAGGATCTGATGACGGGATCCTGAAAAAAATCGAGGGAACTCTTCAAATTAGGCACACTTGCGGAAGCGGAAAATATACCTATATAGTCTACTCTAAAAGTAGGACACTATGTGGGTACTTTTAATGGACAGAAACTCGACAAGAGTCAGCTGTTTATCCTCTCTTCTTTCCTTAATCTATTTAAGTCGACTTCATTGTTTGTAACAAGAAACTGTATGATATGTTCCTGCAATAGTAACTCGGCTAAGATTTAAGTTACTGACGTCTCTTGCGTTGCGGGCGCGACAGTCGACGTCGTCGTAAATGCCTTTACGTGGCGAGTGCGCCCGGGGCCCGCTACAGCCGTGCCCGTGCTTTATTCGAGCCGGACCCACGCCGGTCCACCCCGTACCCGTGCCGTGCCCGCCGGCGACCAGACGTGCACGCGTCACTGCATGCACCCCCAGTTTGCGAGACACCTCATCTCCTACCCCGGCCCCGCCGTGAGCCCAAGCCACTCACCAAATACACTCGAATCGAGCATTTCAAAGCAAATCCCTGATTTCGCACCTCGGATTTCCATGGGCGTATTTTAAAAAATAAAAATTCTATTCGGAAAACGAAATTCAAACTGCCGTTTTGGATGCCGTGCGCAAACAAAATTGAAAATTGTGGCGGCAAAGTAAAATAGAGGGAACTCTCCTGCGATTCGACGACAAATTGGATAACTGGATAACCTGCTCCGCATAGTTTTACATTTTTAGTGAACGGCGTTTGTACGTCCGTGGACATTACAGTCGGCGACGATCTCGCCGTGGCCACTTCACTCGCCTCACTCTACAAAGAGATTCGGCTCTTTACAGATATCATAAAAACTAAATAAGCGAATATCCATTTGCCTTGTAAAGCATTCAAATCATATTTTTTCAGTGTGTGCACGCTCACATGAAAAGGGCTCGTTCTGTAAGCCAAATTATTATGTGCTTTACTATTAAATATTTGATCAAAGAGCATGCAATTACTATTTCATTTATTTGCGAAGTATTTTGATGACATGTGAGAGGTTAGCAAAATTCTTTTAATGCACTATTGTGTGGTAGGTTCACAAAAGTGCTAATATTACTAGTTTTTGCTGAGAAATTTAACTACATACAAACATACATACTACTCTGTCAAGAAAGTACCGGGAAAAGATCAATAATACACAAAATGTCTGTTATTCATCCAAATTTATTTTATCACCTTCAAAGTATGCTCCTTTAGAAACGATACACTTGCGCCAACGAATAATCCATTCATCAAAACATTTTTTAAACGCTGCTTCCGGAATTGAGTTCAGCTTTCGCCGCGAATTCTCCTTTATGTCTTCTATCGATTGAAAACGGGTGCCACGAAGTGGTAATTTGAGTTTAGGAAAAAGAAAAAAGTCAGCAGGAGCCATATCTGGTGAATATGGTGGTTGCTGGATGGTATTTGTTGGGTGTTTGGTTAAAAGTTCGTTCACAATGATAGCCTTGTGCGAAGGCGCATTGTCGTGGTGCAAAATCCAAGAATTTTCTTTCCACAAATCTGACCTTTTTCGTCGAATTTGCTCTCTTAAACGCCGCATAACGCTCAAATAATATTCTTCATTTACCGTTAGACCTTCCGGTAAGAATTCAGAGTGCAAAACACCGCGATAGTCAAAGAAAACAGTCAACATGACTTTGACTTTTGATCGACTTTGGCGTGGTTTTTTCGGTTTCGGTTCAGTTGGAAGGCGCCACTCCGAAGCTTGTTGACTAGTTTGCATGTCAAACTCGTAAACCCACGTCTCGTCACCAGTAACAATGCGTTTCATGAATGTTGGGTCCAAACTAACTCGTTCTAGCATGTCTTCAGCGACTTTCATGCGATTGAGTTTTTGGAGAAAATTCAGATCTTTTGGGACTAGCCGAGCAGCAACATGTTTCATACCCAAATGATTAGTTAAAATGGTACGGATCGACTCGTGAGATACAGAAAGTTCGGCGGCTATCTCTCTCAGAGTTGAATGGGGATTTTCAGTCACTATTTCCTTCACTTTTGCGATGTTAACTTCAGTTGCAGACGTTGACGGCCTACCAGAGCGAGGCAAATCTTCCATCACATCATGACCGCTTTTGAACGCTTTGAACCACTCATAAGCACGAGTTTTTGATAAAGTCGATTCCCCGTAAGCCTTCTGTAACATTTTCAGTGACTCCGAACACGAAATTCCATTGGCGATGCAAAATTTAAGACAAACTCTTTGTTCGATATTTTTGTCCATTATGAAATTCGCAATACACACTATATATATGATATTACTAAAACCAGCACTGTATTTAATATAAATAACAGACGCAACTCAAACTGCGCGCCAAAATGGAAAACAGTTGTGCCAATCTAACAACTACAAAAAAACAAAAATTTGAATTTGGAACCATAAACAAATCATCCATTCCTGATACTTTTTTGACTGAATGTACATGAGTGAGTGTAGTCGTCTGCCCTCTGCCTGTACATGCAATCTCTCGGGCACGTTGTCCAATAAGATGTATTGCGTTTGATCTCACGCTAATAAAATTTTATCATAAGTTCTTGAAAAAATCCAATAATAATAATTACATACTAATGATCGCATGGAGAGCAAAGAGCTTCACGGACGCTTTTATCGGGTCTTACATGGGCCCGATGTAGACTTCTTAGCGTCCGTAGCCTGGCTGCGTTTTGGTGACCTTTTCGGGGAAACCGAAGGATTTGTCTGTGCAATTATGGACGAAGTTATGATGACGAACAACTACCGTTATTAACATAGTTATTAACTTTTTATATCGTTTTTCAGTGTATTGACAAAGTTTATTTTTTATTATTGTACCCGTTTTTAATTTTTTTTTTACTTTGTTTTGTGTTATACTTTTAAACCGACTTCTTTAAAAAGGAGGAGGTTCTATGTTTTGCTGTATGTATTTTTTTAATGTATGTTCACTGATTTCTCCGCCAATGCTGGACTGATTGTAAAATTTATTTTTATATTCGAAAGCCTATAACTACTGAGGTGGTCCCATTGTCACCAAGTCAGAATCTGATGATGGGATCCCATGAAAATTGAGGGAAACCCTCAAATTTTATAAGCACACACTATGTTTTTCATATACTAGAAAGTTTATGAAAAACATTGTGTGTGCTTATTCGCACTTCACGCAATTCAGATAATATTTGTGCCAGGCACAAATATCTGAATTGCGTTAGAAATCGCAATTCAGATATTTGTGCCTGGTAATCATCATCTCATGTTGCTGAGCTGATGATGGAAGGCATAAGTCAGGAACTGATAATGTGATCCCATGAGAAATGTTTGTTCAGCGATATTTTCGCCAGTTGTCAACTGATTTGGATGATTCTTTTTTTGTTTGGATGAGCATTTTCTTGGACTGGTCCCATTTAAATTTGGTGAAGATCTGATGAAGAACTTCGAAGGTTGGCAACGGAACTCTTCAATAAATGATAACAAATGGATCGGGGTTTTTGAAATCGCATGTCTGTTGATTGTTTACTTTCTCACACTTCACCAGTTCATGACGAGAACCTCGTGAAGTGTGAGAAAGAAAAACAAACGAAGTATCTTGGCTCGCGAGGTAGTCGACATATGGGATGTGAACACAGCAGTCATTGTGCCGATAGTCGTGACGGCCAATGGCATAATTGCCTAGAGCCTCGACCAACATCTCAAGAGGCTCTCGTTCTACAGCTGGATCAAGGGCTTGATCCAGAAAGCAGTACTCCTGGACACGGCGAGTATAGTGAGGAGGTTCCTCTCTAGGGAGCCCTGACCACCGGTAGCTTGGACCCTGTTCCCGATACCCGTAGGCTACTTTTTTTTTCTTTTTTTAAGGAAACAATCGGTTGAAGGTATCTGATTCAAAATTGAGTAGCTAGATTCCATCCGAACAAACATACATACCTACATTGCAAGTTACATAAAAGCTTTTAAAAAGTTCAGATCCATTGCAAGTAACCTATACTTTTAAGGTAACCAACGGAACCCAGGGTACGGTAAGAGGTTCTGTAGTTTATATCATTCTGTCCGTTCGTCTGTTTGTCAGAGGAGTGTTTTTCACTAATCAAAATATTTTGGACAGAGTATGTATATCTATTACCGCTTTTTTATTTTTATAAAAACGCAATCTTTGAAATTAAAAATTCAATTTATAAAAAGTTACATTACTTTCTACTGTAAGGCGTCGTTCTGACTAGCGATCTGACACCTCCATCAAATATCATTATATTTTAGCCGATGTATACAAAACTTGACAAATTATATAAACCTTCCTCGAGAACCACTCTATCTATTGATGAAATCATCTGCCTAGCCTTTTCCCAACTATATTGGGGTCGGCTTCCAGTCAAACCGGATTTAGCTGAATACCAGTGTTTTACGAGGAGCGGCTGCCTACCAGACCTCCACAACTCATTAGCTGGGTAACACGGTACTAAACTTCATGGCAAGACTGGAGTCAGATTTACTGGCTTCTGACTATCCGTAACGACTGCCAAAGATCTACAAATGACATCCGGGACCAACGGCTTAACGTGCTTTCCGAGGCACGGAGGAAACTCGCTATGTTAAGATGGTCACCCATCCACAGACCAACCTTGGCAAGTGTTGCTTAACCTTGAAGATCGACCCGTGCGGCTGTTATTATCTGGCCACGAGCTCCTCTATTGATGAAAACAATGTGAAAATTGGTGCAGGAGTTTTTGAGTTTATCGCGAATAGACAGAAAGACGCGGCGGAGGTCTTTGTTTTATAATATGTAGTTATTGCGAGTTGCGACAACACTTTCCCCTAGGCCATTAGTTTATTTTGTACTAACCAGTATGTAAAATGTTCGATTTTTCTCACCTATTCAGTACTCACACGAGCCCAGCATCACTAATTCTAATACTTCAATAAATTCAAAAGACCGTTGCAACTCATATAGTGCTGCAATTTGCGTCCATTTAGTCGATTGGTTCCCTGTGCCTGCTCAGTGCTCACAGATAAGCGGCGCGAAGCTGAAGTATTATATTCCTTTCAATGTTGTATTAACATACGTAACAGGCTGATCCGCCCGGAGGCATGTTGTTCGTAGCAAATGCTTATTAGCACTTTGAGCGTTTACACTTAAACAGTTTTCACTTTAACATGTTTCCGGGGTTACGTGGTTTCGTTTGACGATAAAATTGAAGAACTGACTCTAATTATTGAGTTTTCGTTTCAAAGGCCCCGATTTCGATGACCACACAAAATCTATAACCTTTCCAAGAATTCTTTCTTCTATTTCTCAACAATATTTTGTTTCAGACGCTCTCCGTTAGATTGTAACCTTGTAACCCGTTGTTCTATCTCGACAAAGCGATTGTACGACAGATTGAAATTACTTCGTCATTCTGTTTCGGGTCAGTAGCTCTGTTCTATTATGAAAACTTCAAGAAATATAAGGAATTCACTTAAGGAATAGTTGTCTGCTGCGCTCCGATGGTGCTATTCCAATCTGAACGACGACGTACAGTTGGCAGAAGTTATAAGTGCACAGGCGGGGGACTAATAATTTCTGACTGAATTAATTTTTAACCGACATCTTCAAAAACGAGGAGTTACAAGTCAGGATCTAATGGTGGGATCCCATGAAAAATGTTTGTTCAGCGATATTTTCGCTAATTGTTAACCGATTTGGATAATTCTTTTTTTGTTTGGAAGAGTATTTTCTCGGACTGGTCCCATTTAAATTTGGTGAAGATTTGATGAAGAACTTCGGAGGTAGGGAACGGAACTCTTCAATAAATGATAGCAAATGGATCGGGATTTCTGAAGTCGCAAGTCTGTTGATTTTTTACATCAGTTTATAACATAACATCATGCCGGCACGTTTGTGGTTTCACTTTTTAGTGGTACCTGCGTACCAATAAAAAGTGAAAAAAAAAATACAAAAAAATAAAACCGACTTCTAAAAACTTACTTCAAAAAATTACTTCGCATTGCTCTTCGCCACATGAAGAACCGGAAAGCGGTCGGGCCTGACAATGTGCCAATTGAAGTGTGGAAGGCGATGGGCCCACATGATGTGGACCTTCTGACGGATCTTTTTAACCGCATCCTGATCACCAAGGAAATACCGAACCAGTGGCGAATTAGCCTGATTATCCCTGTTTACAAAGGCAAAGGTAGCGTACAGGTATTGTAGTAGCTACCGCGGTATCAAGATCATGTGCCACACCATGAAGCTATTCGAGCGCATCATTGACACACGGCTCCGTAGCGAGTGTACTGTCTCTGAGTGTCAATATGGCTTCCGGGCGGGTAACAGCACCATGGACGCAGTGTTCGCCTTACGGAATCTGGCTGAGGCTTACAGAGAGAGAAGGAGAGCTTTGCATATGGCCTTTTTAGACCTGCAGAAGGCCTTCGACTGTATACCTCGGCAGTCCATCTGGTGGGCACTGCGCTTCAAGGGCGTTCCCGAGGCCTATATTGACATTATCAGAGACATGTACCGCGATTCCGTTTCCTCTGTCCAGACCGCTGTTGGCGAATCGAATGGCTTCCCAATATCTGTTGGCGTTCACCAAGGCTCGGCTCTTAGCCCGTTCTTGTTTAACGTAGTGCTCGATGTAGTTACGGCAAATATCCAAGATCAGCCTCCATTGCTAATGATGTATGCCGATGACATCGCCTTCGTTAATCAGAACAAAGCCCATCTTGAGCGCAAAGTCAACATTTGGAAGGACACGCTTGAAAACGGTGGTCTGAGACTAAATGTGGCGAAGACTGAGTACATGTCCTGTTGCAGCACGGATTCAAACACCATCCGAATAGGTTCGGACCTGATCAGAAAGTCCGATACGTTCAGGTACCTTGGATCCGTGCTGCACGAGTCTGGCATCGTGGAAGACGATGTCCAAGCACGTATTGGCGCGGCTTGGGAGAAAAGCGCGAGGTAACGGGCGTTGTATGCGACCGCAAAATGCCTCCGAAGCTCAAGGGGCAAATATATAAATGCATCATTCGGCCTGTCCTACTGTACGGGGGCGAGTGTTGGCCAGCACTAAGCAGACACACCCAGGAGCTTCGCGTCACGGAGATGAAGATGCTGAGGTGGATGAGTGGCGTAACGCGATCCGATCGCATACGCAACTCTTACATCCGAGGTAGTCTTGGTGTCCGTGACGTGGGGGAAAAACTGCAAGAGTGTCGTCTGCGATGGTATGGCCACATCATGCGCCACCCTATGGAGTACGTTGGTCGGAGATGCATGAATATGGCTGTTCTTGGGGCTAGGCCCCGTGGTCGCCCCCGCAAGCGCTGGCTGGACGTCGTCAAGTCCGACACGAGAGCCAATGGCCTAACTGAGAAGGATGTTCAAGATCGGGCAAAGTGGAGGAAGGCAGACCCTGGCAATAGCCGGGATTAACGCCAGGTGGAAGACTTCAAAAAATTACTTAAATTTCGGAAGTCGGTGTTTTTGATTGTTTCGTTTTTGAACACCGACTTCTATATATAAGTAATTTTTTACTTTGTAGGGTTTCGTTTTTTGAAGTAGGTTTTATTTTTGTGTACTATATTTTGTTGATTATTTTCATAAAATGAATGATGAAGGTACAATCATATCAGCCAAATACCGTCCACTCCTGAATGTAAGCTTCCCCCCGAAAGAGCGCCAACCATCCATCGTGCCGAAGGTACAATTTTCCTGTTCAATACCTTCATGCAAACCATTTTACTAATTTCACAAACAAGAGTGGTGTACGTTGGCTCACAGTTCTGCTCGCAACATAATTGGCTGTGCCTGCTGTGTATCTAGTTATCTTGGTTAGTTTCATCAATAAGCGAAGAAGAAGGTAGTTCAGTCGTGGGCGTCGCATGTAGAGACAGAGTTTGACTAACTTTTATAGTAACTGTGGAACCTAATATAATTGATGAGAAATTTGTCTTCACTAGTTTTATATACAAATAATATTCAAGGACCATGTTTGATGAAGCGATGTAATCAGTAATTCTGGTCCAAAGTCCCACCCTCATTTTGTAACAATATGGGTTATCTCGTTTTCAAGAAAGTCTTGACCAATCTCCTAGATTTAGTTTTCTCACAAGAACGAAATTGATTTCCTTCAGCCCGTGAAGATCTTGTGACCCTAATTGCACGACATTGTTACGTAGCTTTGAGAACACATTTCTTTGTACGATAGGGTATTCTATCTTAGCATAAAGATTTTGTTAGCAAACTTGTATTAAAATTTCTGTTCTGTCTTCTTGTTAGTCGGACACTATTGTCAGAGTGGTCGTGGTTGCGCAGATGAGGTACATGGAGAGATGTTCGGTGGGTCGTTGACTTTCCCGAGGACTGCTCTCTCGGCGATGGGCATACATTTCTGCCGGTTGATCACGTTACGAGTCCTACACTGAACAATAGTGGACTCGGTAGTTTTCTGTATCAGGTCAGTCCAGACAGTTGGAGATCGACCGCGTGCTCTCTTGCCTTCCACCTGGCATCTCCATTGAGTTCTCATTCCTGCATATGTTACCAAAAAAGTTAAGTATTTGTTATTTCACCCTAGACGAAATTCGTAGAAATTGGTGCGGAACGCCGTCCCCGGATTCGTTACTTCAGTTGGTACGGGCGACAGAAGAGCCGAGATCAGCGGCAAAATGTGGCTTCAATATTTTCAGTTGAAAATACAGTAGTGTCACCTTCCAGGTTATCGATACCTAGAGAAATAATCTTTATGAAGTCTTATTTCCACATAGATATGGATCCATTATTGTTTGCTACGAAGCAGAACCGGTAAGAACTCCACCGAACTTCCAAGAAAGCAGAGCTTATGTCTCACTTACTGTAAGTACCTTGTGCCACCCATCAGCACTATTACGCTACAGTCATCCGCACGTTCCTGGTTAGAGTACCTTATGTCATAGCGGTAAGGGCGATTTCTACTGTGCAATTTTGGTTGAGTGTACCTAAAGACCGCGATATAAATGTGTTACATAAATCAATACCGACGCTCACTGATAGCGAAGGGTCGCAAATGGAAATCGTCCGCTTAAGCCTTTGCTACATGTTGCGGTGACGGTACCCCCTGCCCCCCCCCTCCCCACCCGGACTCCTTCACATCGCCCCCTCAACCCATTCGCACCTCGGCGTGTGACACTACCTGGGGCAAGGACCAGTGTTACGTACACTTTAATATGTCGTTTTGTACTGAAATAATGGTACCTATTTAGGCATTTAAAGGTATCGGAAGTCTGGCGTAATCGTAGCATAATTACTTTTTTTAACAGAGAATTTGTATTTTCTTATAGTGAAATGTGGAAGTGCTCAAATATAGGTCAGTGAAAAGTTCTGGATTGATTGAAAAGAGCAATGTCTTGCTTGGTGATTAAAATCACTCGCGACACATTGTCCTGAACATCTTAGCTGAATAGCTGGTATAGTTGCGACTGTACATAGACGATCGTTGACTAAATAATAACAGCCGCACGGGTCGATCTTCAAGGTTAAGCAACGCTTGCCAAGGTTGGTCTGTGGATGGGTGACCATCTTAACACAGCGAGTTTCCTCCGTGCCTCGGAAAGCACGTTAAGCCGTTGGTCCCGGTTGTCATTTGTAGATCTTTGGCAGTCGTTACGGATAGTCAGAAGCCAGTAAATCTGACTCCAGTCTTGCCATGAAGTACCGTGTTACCCAGTTACTGGGTTGTGGTGGTCTGGTTGGCAGCCGCTCCGCGTAAAGTACTGGTATTCAGCTAAATCCGGTTTGACTGGAAGCCGACCTCAATATAGTTGGGAAAAGGCTAGGCAGATGATAGACGATCGTTGACATCGTCACACTTACATAAATTTACGTCGTTTTCCTTTGAAGAAGAGCTTTGAAGAAAGCGTCGTCAGCCACTGAATCACTTAACGAACTGTTTCTGATCTCACAATCACGACTTTGATGAAAGATAAGCTTAAAATGGCCGCTATCAACACTTTTTATTACTTTATTTCGATCAACTGCTTCCAATATTGAGAAAAATTAAATTGTCTCTATCAAAAGATGAAAATCAATTTGTTCACATTGAGAGAAATTCAACGATTTCATATTTTGGTTGAGTGCGTCTGATGTTTTACGATTGAATTTATCTGCGAAGCCCACTTTCATATTAAAGGTTGAATATAATTTGAATTATGCGGCAAAGGCTCCAATTTAATTATACCTTTATATTTACTAATAAATAAAGTTTTCACGGAAATTAATGCTGCTTTCTGCAATGTTGTTCATTTAATTAAGTTTAATTTTTGATTCCGGTGAAATTTTGTGTTTGAGGTGAAACACAATTGAATTAATTACCGTTGTAACTGCTCACTACAAAGCGACAAGGGTTGCACATTTTAAGTATTATAGCTGAGCCCTCCAACTCAGCTCAGTGTTCTTTGCCAACCGCCAGCCAGCCAATTGAGCTAATCCAATAAGCTAAGCCGATTCTCGGCTGGTTGCGCTGTCCGGTACCTTCCGAACTATCTGATTTTGTCCGGCGCAGTGTCCGCGTAACCGCCGGACACCGAATCTTGGACGTCATATTTCACTATAATTTGATTAGCCTAACTGAGTTACTTCAATAAGCGTTGCTATTGCGACGTTTGGATTCATTTAAATTCATGAAGTCATCGAAGACATTTTTTTAAATAGCATGACACATCATCATGTCTGCAACTGTTCCCCGATGGATTGAGTATCTCACCATTGATGTTTCAGCTGAATTTAATAGGAAGGTGAGCCCATTCAAAATGCATAAAACTTACACAAATAAATAATAGAATAGAATAGAAAGCATTTATTCGACTCACACACAATACAACGGTAAGAAATACAACATAACACAGTCTTGAATATTTTTAACACTCCTTTTCGGCATGACGTACCAAAGTTGGAAAACTACATAAGTACAGTCGCAAGCAGTTCTAATAACAAACCCTTTACACCGCTGTATTCGAATTAGCATCAGCAAGTGTGTGGCGTACGCGCGCCATATCTCAGGTGGACACTGCTAATGAAATTCCGGGGCCCGTCCGCCGCGTCCGGCACCGTTCGGCGCTGTCCGGCGGCCGACAATATTACGTGCGAGTATTAGGGACTATTCTCGCCATTTGTTGGTGTGAATTTCGTTTCAGAAATGTTGCAAAGATGTGCTTTAAAATTGTGGCCTGCTTCTTTATACGTGAACTCCTAAAAATATGCATCTAAGGCAAAGCAAATGCTACGGAGATCATAGTACCTATGCTATTCTGTTCTAATAGTCATTTATAGAATAAGCATTCTCTGCTGAAAATGTTTATAATTAATATGCAATCACGATTGCTATATGCTGCTAGACCTACCTCAAGTGACACCATATCGACCAGTTCAGTTTATGTACTCATCAACGCGCAATCTTAGCACACAAATGAGTGATCGCAATTAGGATTGAACTTACATACCGTTGCTTCGTGACGGCCATGTTGTTCCCAGTACAAGGCGAAGCGGGAGGACTGCCTTCTGTGTGCGACTGTACGAGTTGGCGCAAAGTTCGTAAAACATACTTCACTTTGTTACGCTTTCATTTGCAAATTGGCAATCGAGTAACTTCGATTGTTATCTCGATTCGATTGTGTCGTTTGAAATACGGAAAGCTTTCAAATAACAAGCTTATGTATTTTGTGAGATTATATTGTTTTTGTGTTGCTTGGAACTATAAAATGATAACTTCACTAGAATATGGTCAATCAGCTTTTATCAAAGTAGTATAAATATTGATTTACTAAGTTTATGATTAGTGATTTCTAAAATTGACATTATATAATTAAGTAACGAGGGTACGGCAAATGGATTCACTAATGCAGCTCTCGCTTGTCATAGGTTTAATATTAAATGATAGCAATTAGTATTAGCGGCTGATCGTCTTGCCTCTCCACTAAGTCGCGTTCATCCCTGTCTAGAGCGGCTATGGTTATTATGTCATTTTCCATCAATGACTTATTATATCGTTGCGATAATACTCCGCTTTAGGATTGTCAATGTCACTGGATAATTGTCGTGAATACTAATATATCAAAATTCTTTTGTTTTCTGGTGATTGACTGAGTGACTGACAGACAACGCACAGCCGAAACTACTGCTCGTAGAAAGCTGAAATTTGGCATGTAGGTTCCTTGGAGAGTGAGAAGGATTTCCCGAAATTCTTACGGGAACTGGAAAGAAACGGGATATGCGAGTACGAAGTCGCAGGCGAAAGCTAATTAGATCAAAAAATCTCAATACATTGTGAACAGATAATTTCTAGGCGATAGGTTATTTCTAGGCAAGCGAGCTCCATCTTCGACCACATCATCGCTTACCATCAGGTGAGATAGTGGTCAAACACGTGCCTATGTATATATGTAATATAATGATTTTAATTGATGTATTTTTCTTCCTTTTAATAATTAATTTACGATATTGCATTTTCATGTTATAATTATGTTATTTTTATTATTATTCGAATGTTATAACTAACTTTATATTAAGATCAAACTAACAATTTTTTTTTGTTAAAATAATTAATTTTGTAATTTAAACCGTTTACTGTATATGTGGTGTTAGCCCTTAAGTGATTGTTACACTTGTAAATGTTTCTTTTTCAATTGTAATGTATTCTTTTATGTGTAAACAATTGTTGGCTAACCTAATAAATAAATAAATAAATAAATAAATAAATAATGTACAATAAATAAAAAAAAAATAGAATATATCCGTGTGTCAGAAAAGTTTAGAATATATCCGTGTTTTGTTGAGAAAAATGTTTTCCAAATTCACTCGACGTACTATAAACTTAATACCTCGGTGACATCAGTTCTGTCCATGATACCTTGATGTGACATTAAGGCTGTTGTTTGCTGGAGGGTTGGTAGTACTTACTCGGTTCTGTAAAAAATGAAGGTGAACGACTCGCCCGGGAGTGATAGTGTTGACGCTCGGCTACGCCTGCGTGCCGATTTGTGTCAATCGTAGAAACTTGAAGGTGACGACGGTAACAACAACCCTTGAGAATGCGATATTTGCATATTATGTATAAGTACAGTCATTATATTTGTAGTAAAGTCCTGAAAATGTCCTGCCATGTAAGTAATTTGGTTTCGTAATGCCTGTCATCACGTACTTGTTCTGATCATCAGTTTAACGTCTAAAGTTTGTTGTGTGGACCTTTAAGGCCCAAAAAGGTCACATTATAAAAGTTTTGTTATGCTATAGAAGTAAAGATTATAATAACGTTAAGAAACTTTTGTGTTACAAAAACAAGTCAGATGAAACTCGTATCACTGAACGGTTTTCTAAATCTCTAGATTCGAAACATCGCGGAAATGGAAAATGAATACATAATGGCGTAATAACAGTATCGCAGCGGACTCTCCTACTCTGTGGCGGACGATAACAACTTTCTATTGGACCTTATAATTTTATGGGATTGGCCACACGATTTGCTGTGGGCGCCAAACTCTCACCACAGAGTAGATAGATAGTTATATCTCCTCGTAGTAAATCCCGACCGAGGAGATTCGATTGGTAAACTAATGTTGTCTATGGTTGTGTAAGCAATTCAAGATGTCTTACAGCATCACTTAGTTTTCGATTTACTTGAAAGTGTTAAAGCAATTCAAACTGTAGTGTGTTTTACCTTGAAACCCCCATACAAAAGGAAGGATCCTCCGACCCGACGGTTGTTGTGTCCGGCGGGCAACTGCCTGATAGTTGACATTCGGGCTATTGTAGATGTTCAAATTACACGCAGTATCTGATACCGCGATGCACAATTTCGTTCAGAAGTATGTTGCTGGCAGGATAAAAGGCGCTGCATTTCTTTTTGTTGCGGTATACATTTTGCTTCTTTAGTTTTTCTTATAGTGGCATTGCTGCCGCTATGTGAGTGTTATTATGAAGAAAAACAAAGTGAAAGAGAAATATGAGATTGCATCGCCTTGTCAATTTAAGGTGCTGAATGTTACCACGCCCATCCTAGTGAGTAGTATTCATTAGAATGAAGAGTTGCTCATTACAATGTGTTGGTCGGCCGTTCCCCTTTATTCCTCATCTTAAGTAGGCAACCTTAGGATGCGCCTGCCGACGCTTATCACCGACATTAAGAGTTCTACGTCAGATGATAATCACCCCCCTCCATTTCGTTCCCCCCCCCGTCCCCTTATTGCCCATTTGCACCCCTTACTTGTTTGCTATTGTTTTTGTTTCGCGCTCATCTCATTATCGTTATCAAGCTAGCACTTTATAAAGAGTTGAGGGTCGGCTTTCAGTTTTATGCTTTTTTTTTTATGCAGTGAGTGCGTTCTGATCTTTGATTTAAACAAACCTTGGAATGCTGTCAATTTGTTTAAATAAATTTGTACTATGGCAGGTAAAGCGAACAAAAGCACATAATGTTAATTTTGTCGTTTAGGTAAAAAAAAAGAAATTCAAAGTATGTTTGCAGGATAATCATAGCTGCACACAGCAAACATCTGAGTGCCAACTCTACTCATTTTTAAGCAACGTTGGCATTCGCATGTCGGTCGCAATCTGTCAATGATGTTTGGAAATGGAGTCTTATTTGACAGATTACTAATAGGATTGGCCCTCTGGTACCACAAGCTTTGACAGCGGTCACGCTCAAAACGATATCGTTTTAAAAACTGATAGGGTCGGAGGCAATCCTGTTTGTTTTGCATCACATTGCTCTCCTCAATCAACATCCACAGTTGATGGTCTCTGTAATTTTGCAGAATTAATTCTCGCTTCGTTTGCCGAACAGTGGTACTACACAATATAAACACAAACATACAAAAAGTCCACTGTACAAGTATATCAGCAGTCCCATTAAGATAGGCTTACTATGTTATTTGGAGCGAACGTATAACCTCAAACGGTTTTGTTATATGTGCGGTGCAACTATTAACTAACACGGTAGGCTTTAGAACGACTTTCTATCACTGATAACGATTGTCGAAATCCGCAAGGTATGGAAACGACAAACGTCTCCAAAATGTTGGGTACGTACTTACAAATTCGCTTTAGGATTGGAACAGTAACTATCTAGAGAATGACAATTTGTTTAGAGCCTCTTAATTAATTAATTAGCCATTTAAAATCGCAAATGGTTGTGGTATGTATTAAGTTGTATAATATAGCAATTATTCAAGAGGTTTCTTGTTCATCAATTAGGTACTCGGTTGCAAGAAGGACTTCTGAATATTAATTGTATGCGGTGCTATGCAGAGCTCAGGTAATACGGGCAGGTCATCGAACCTGAAACGTTATTTGCCAGACTGTACAATGTGTATTTTCAATACATTCGTTGCTTTTATATATTATTGTTGTTTTTAGGGATCCAAATCGCCATATGAAAAACCGGAACCCTTCGTATGATTACTCGTGTGTCTGTTTGTCCGTCTGTCACAGGAAATTTGTTCCGAATCTACTGGAAAAATTGAGTTGTTGGAACACATTATGTACTTCTGTAAGTGAAATACGCGTCACAGGAAATAAAAAATTGACACTTTTGGGGGATATTAGAAATCTATGGTTTTTAAGTAATATGTTGCAAACAAAATGAGACTTTCAGAACCCTTGGCGCGCGAGTCCAACTTGCACTTGGCTCTTTTATACATAAGTAGTAGTTGAGCCTCCTGGGGCATCACACTGTGTTCAGCTTAACAGCGGTTTCCTAATTAATAGTCAGTAATTACGCTGTCGTATCACGCCGGAGTACGCAACACTATATCTTAATAATATACTCAAATTAATTCATAGACGTATGGCCGAAGAACGGCATTAATTTGTTAATAATTAATTGTAATTAGTCCATTTACGATGCACTCAGTCAGGCTCAGAACTACCCATTAGGGCTATAAGCGAATAATAAGGCCGATTTGAGAATTGATTTTTCTCGTAATGTACCTGTAATAGAGATTTGATATTTTGGTTCATGTTTCCAGACTTTATGATCTACCTTAATTCTAAACACACACGATGCGAAGAAATTGTGTCTATAGAAAAAAATTGCAAGGTTCGATCTATCTTTTTTTCCATTTTGTCTGAGTGGTGTGGCGAGCGCGCAGTGGTCGCCGCTGTCCCGGGTTCGGTACCCCGACGCCGCGCAGTCCCCGCGGTGGTCCATGACGCGCGTAAGTGATGCGCCAACACTTTGATCAACTATAATTCAAGATTTAGCTTTTGCGTGCAATTTTAAAGTTATTGAACCAAGAAAAAAACTGTTAGAAGGGTCTTTTGTATCTGTTTTCTAAATTCATAATACTATATTTCGCAGAGGACTATATGGCACTTATAAAAGGACAAAAGTAGTGCCCGGTTCGAATTGGTCGTTTTCTGTGGAGTAGAACCTGTGGGACTCCTTGGTCACTTTGGTGCGTGTTAACACCTACACTATACTCGTCGTTCAGACTTTGATGAAGTTCACCAGAGCTGTCCTGTGTATTCTCCAGTTTGTTTACAAGAGAACGGGTTAAACATAAAATAAATTACAACTACTAATTAAAATCTTGCTCTCTACTAGTTTATTCATTCTACAACGAGCGTCGCTGTCGTCAGTATTGACGGACCATTCGGTGTTTACTTACGTAGCTCGTCCGCGCTCTCTCGGCAATCAATGCAAATCGCGCTCAGAAACAATGGCTGAATCTATCCGCCCGCACAAAGCTCCTGTCAACCAGTCGGCGACGCCGTAACGTTGGGAGGTACAGAAGGAGAATGGGTTTAAACACAGAACTCAGTGATAAACTGAACTGAGAGTAAGGGAGTGAGCAAAGATCTCTAATACTTCTTTTATGTCCAATACGGAACGAAACAGGCTAATTCATAATAATGTTTTAACCAAGGCTTAGGTTAAAAACGAAATAACAGATTCTTTATTCAAACTTTCTGTATAGAATTAAAATTTCTTTCCTTACATCATGTACCTATGGTGCACGAAGCTTCACACAATATTGCTCATTGATACTTTTATCGCACTTTGTTTAAATGAAATTATTCTTAAACGAGTCATGCGATTGTGTGGGTATAGCTTATGTTCCGTTGCCTATGTATGTATAACTGTGTAAGTTGCTTCTAAAAGTCTTAGTCTCTCTCTCTCTTATCGTGTGGGTTTACTGCCCACACGATAAGAGTCTTATTAATTAAAAAAAAAAAACTAGTAATCAAGGTAGTTAGTGTTTCCAATGATAGATTAAACTAAGCCATCAGTCAGTGGTCCTTCTGCGATCCCCTACGTTCTGTTTATAGTGAAAAACATTGGTATCCCAGATACCATCAATTACTTCAACAGTCTCAGAGGACAAAGCTTTTGTTCCGCGCCTCTGGAATAGTTCAATGTTCAGCGGAAAGAAGCGCGGACTGCGGGGGCGCGGGGACGTCTCGCCTTACTTCATCTTTTTAGCGAACGACACGGCGTAGCGATAGAAATCTAAAGTGAATATTAGTTCCCGGACGATGGAAATTTTAAGTAATCGAGCCCTTCGGAAGAGCAAGGAGAGGAAGATCTCTTTTGTCTTAGATTGTAAGTACTTATAAATAACGATATCTTAGGTATCGCGGCGAAGGTCGTTGTTTCTAAGGCAATTGTGAGTAAGAACGGGATCAGACTGTAATGGTTTTTCGTAAGCGAGTAAATTAAGGGCGGATATTTATAGAAGTAGAAAACGTGTAGCGCTCACATCAGTAGGTGACATTGGACCAGGGCTACAAGATGATGAGTGAGCAAACTAATGTAAGCCGTAATTCCACCACTACCAGAGTATATGAATTCTAAATCTAAAAGAATCCTTTTAACGTATAAATGCATACTTGCATTGGTAATAAAGTTTACTAAAATATTTCGTTGCTGAATTTTAGCACTTCCCATCATTAAGGCGAGAACTGGCTTTGTCCCAAGCTCCACCTTAAGAGGTTAGAGGCTGGCGCGCTGCGGCTGCGGCTGCGGGCTCAGTAAATATAACTTCACCATTGATTTGTTCTGTGAGTTCGCCTCTTAGCCGCAGTTTTTCAATAAACCTTCCCATCAGAATGTGGGTTCACACATACGTTAAGTAAACAGCTCACGGCTAATATTGACTCGCAGAGACTGAACGTGGAACAGTGACGGGAGAACTGAATGTTTTAGTCTTACAAGGTAAAAATATTTTGTGCTTCAAAATATGAACCGTAAAAATTTATTATTGAACTTGAACATCCTAAATTAGGTAGTTACATAACATACTTATGACGTAACTGTAACAAAAACGTATGACTGGAAGAAAAATATTTTGAAAGGTGTAAAAATGATGTAAGTACCTCTCTGGGCCTAAACAAACAATTTGATCCCTAAAACTGACGTTTTATCCGAGAAACATTCTAGTTAATCGTTTTCGCGAACCCTAAACGACCGACATTATCGACAGAAACCTACAACAAAAGGGTAATCTTTCCATAATAATAAAATAACATGTTTTTACTAAAGATAAAGAGGGCAAGTAAAAATAAACGCAGTTACCTCGTTCCCGAACCTTTTGTGTGGGTATAAAATAGTTGGCGGGCCTTCATGTTGGTTACCAATATGTTTGCCAATATTTGTGATACCTTTGATCCGCAAGTTCGCTGGAACTGGGTGAGAGGACCAATAACACTGGATCTGCATCTTAAAAGTTTTTCTTGGGGGAATTCCTTTTATGTAAGTGGTTTTTTATTGAGAAATTTTGTGTTTACCTACTGAAGTTTCAAAGAATGTTATAGTAATATTATTGCTTGCGTTTTACCTGATTACTTTGATAGTTCGAAGATGGAAGATGTTTGCTTACCTGAAACAATTAAATAAAAAAGTTAGTAGAATGCACTACTACTTAGCCAGCCTGCTTGCTTGAGCCTTGGTCTTGCGGTTATGTGACGTCACATGGTCATGATTATTCGTATGACGCGAGACTTTTTTAATTCTGTTTCCGGAACCTTAAGTAAGTGCCATTTTCCTCATTGCTTCGTTACGACTCCCGGCGCACTCGGGGCGCGAGACGTCAGAACTTATTTTATTATTTACGTAGTGTAGGAAGTATAACAAAGGCTGACGATTGATTGTACGTAGAATTTAGAACGTGAGAAAAAACCTCAATAGCCCATCTGTACATTTTGTGAGCGTCGTGTAATCATAATGATGGCAGTCATGCACACGGCAGTGCGACTGTGCACGTGAGTGAGGTGCACCCCTCGTCCCCCGCTCCTCACATCCCGCACACCCGCACACCCCGCACAATGCACCGCGACGTCTCACCGTCACCGGCTCCGATACACCCCTCGATGAACACCCACACCGACCCCTAATAGATACTTTTTATTTCATTCACCCCCTTTGGACCGCATCCAAGTGCTATTCAACCTTTTAATGTCAGAATTCTTGATTTCCGTGCTCTAATCGTTAGTTAAAATGGGTCACTCGTACGTAAGCAAAATGAAAATGGAAATAAATAACAG
This sequence comes from Lacanobia oleracea, assembly GCA_950371165.1. Classification (NCBI taxonomy): domain Eukaryota; kingdom Metazoa; phylum Arthropoda; class Insecta; order Lepidoptera; family Noctuidae; genus Lacanobia; species Lacanobia oleracea. The sequence continues at coordinate 29,179,751 of OX493388.1, read as the reverse complement.
AATCGCTGCAGCGATACTTCAGACTAATTGAATGGCGCCGTTACTTATTTGTGAGCGGACTTCGATCGCTCGCCGGCGGATTAAATAATAAAAGCGAGTGGCCTGGTCCACGCCCGCGCCGGGACTCTTTTAAGTCCAACATTTGCATTAGAACGGCGGAGTTTTAATGCAGAAATATTCCGGAGTGGAACGCGCACAAAGGACAAATGGATTCGTTTCCGATTCGTGCTCGGCGCGAGATGAAACACTCGGAGACTAGCGCACGAGCGCACGAGCGCCGACACACCGACACACGCCGACGACTGGCTGGCTACCACAGAACCACGCGGGCCAGGAAAACTTTGTGGATTAGTCATTAGTTGGGTATTACAATGTTTTTATTTGTTTTAAGTCGCTGACTATTAAGAACCTAACCTAACCTAAGAACTTTCAGGAGAAATGTAAATGAGAATGAATAAAACCGAAACTTAAGTATTAACAGTCAATTCACAATCAATTGCCACACAAATCAACATGGCTACCTAAACTCGTAAATGCTCATAATCCAAGCGACAAGCTCCGAGTGTTCACAGACAGCCGTTCAGTCAATTATATTGAGTCGGCATCGAGGCATGTCGGCACAATTTCACCAGCATGGGCCACGCTCACACACTTGCCCACCAGGATGGGCCACACACATGGCCACTCGATAAATGTCCTGCCCGCTCCGCTCGCTAACTGGCAAGACGTGGCCACACGACGAGTTACAAAACATTTAATTAATGCCTAAACGCTTGCCAAAGTTACGGGTGACGTTTAGGGGAGGCAAAAGTCACTGAATAGCATTATGAACGCGAAATCTCTTTTACCCATCTTTAACGCATTGGACTGTTGAAGGTTTTGGGTCCTGTGATTAGCAAATCAGAAGCAATTATTTTTTCAGTAAAGCAGGAGATAAGAGATGTTGACCAAGTATATAATTTTTTAGTTCCAAGTGATGTGTGAATGAGTTTCGAAACGACGAATAGTAGGGCTATAAGTAGGTACTCTGGTAGAATTTTTGAATGTAATTTGATCTCGCCGATGGCAGGCGGCGCGAGGAGGCGGGACGTGTCTGCAGATCGAGCGCGCGATAATGTTGGAGCGAGTTAAAAGAACACGTGATTCAATAGGAAGCAGCGACACAAGCCTAGCCTTGTTGCCGATAGTTGCGCTTAGTTCGCATACGTTATTATTATGTAAAATACTTCTGAAATGTAATTAGAAATAAGGTTAGGTATTTTTAAGATCACTGAGAGCAAAGCTCTCTGCGCATCTTGCTTTATGTGATATCTATAAAGATAAATTTAAGGTTGTTTTGTTAGAAAATGTATTCTGCTCTGAACGTTAGCAATAAATAATTTACGAGTACATTTCTATTTCTGTGAATAATATCATAAATGTCAATAATTTTATAGAAATTTACTCGTAAATTTATTGCGGTCTGTACCCAGCCTGTGACAGACAGCTACGGTTCCCCGAACATGCACCACATTCCTCATTTACTAGCTCGATTCAGCAGCCAGCTCGAATCTAGAAATAGATTCCAATTCTACGTGGAATCTAATTCCAGTACATTTGCACCCCGCGGGGTTCACGTGACACGTTAAGTGGCTCCTATTATTGTCGCGGCACACATTTGCGAGCGATACATTTGCGTGAAACATGGATCGTTTGTCATGCGCTGTGTCTCGATATCGCTCGTTCTCGTGATGGATCGCCGCAGATACGGGGCCTAGCCGGGGCCCGGCGGGGCCCAGCCGCTCATGGGCCACATAAATAAGGGCGCTGTAAAAAAGACGATGCTATGGAATGGGTAGTAAATAATACTGTGTCAGGAGTCGGTGCTGATGAACGCGGAGCTGAATATTTGGGTACTGAGAGAACTTGAAAATGGAAAATGCAAGTAAGACAAATAAGAACACAATATTTTGAGTGAAATAGGAGTAAATAGTGATATAACCTCCTTATTTTTTAAAGTAGCTATATTAATAAGACAAATGAATGCTTATCTACAATTATGCATGATCAATATGCAATTTTGAATTTAGACATATTCATAGATTCATCAATTTCCATATGCGTTATTTTTATTTCCAACGTTTGAATATATTAAATGTCAGTTACACGCTAGGTACTTGAATTTCAGATTGTTGAACCCGAGCTGTCGTTGCAATTTATATTTCAGATTTTCAATTTGAAATTATGTCTCACAGAACGCAGAGTTTGAGAATAAAATTCAAACAAAATGAGTATATTGGTTTACGAGATTGCTTGCATCAGACATATATTAGTGTGTATGTACATAAACACATACGATGTATGTTTGTTCATGTAAGTGTTCTTCTTTGTCTCGGAGGAATAGAAGAGAAACATCATCAATGCTTGCTTGCTATGTTTCGGGAAAGAAAAAGAAAGATAATGCATTTATTGGCACACTGTTCACAAGAGAAGCGCAAAGTAACAAGGAACGTAACTGAAAAGAAACCGAACGGTCTCGGAGATAATATGTCGTTGGTCATTGGTTACTGGCAGTATGAGCAGCTGCCAAGATTAAAGTTCTATGGGTTTTGTCAGACATTCTCTACTTCTAAGCAGTCTAACCACTTTCATCATCTGCCTAGCCTTTTCCCAACTATATTGGGGTCGGCTTCCAGTCAAACCGGATTTCGCTGAATACCAGTATTTTACGCGGAGCGGCTGCCTACCAGACCTCCACAACCCATTAACTGGGTAACCCGGTACTTCATGGCAAGACTGGAGTCAGATTAACTGGCTTCTGACTATTCGTAACGACTGCCAAACATCTACAAATGACAGTCGGGACCAACGGCTTATCGTGCTTTCCGAGGCACGGAGGAAACTTGGTATGTTAAGATGGTCACCCATCCACAGACCAACCTTGGCAAGCGTTGCTTAACCTTAAAGAACGACCCGTGCGGCTGTTACCCGTGCAGTCTAACCACTTTCTTAACTTTTAATCAGCATATTGTAGCGACGCTCGAAGAACGCAAAATGTCCACCAGAGGCTCTACACAAGTGATATTTGGTCAGCGGTGGCGTGGCGAAGACGATAGTCATAACTCCAAAAATGTATGGGATCGACAAACGCTGTCGAAATATCACGTGCGCAATACCTTACTTTTCGCATTTCGACAATCGCATTCGCTGATCAAATGGCACTTTATATAGAGTCTCGGGACATCTTTAAGATAAAAAATGATGATGAAAATGATGCAATGACATTCCAGCTGGTCGTTTACTAGAAGTGTTACAGACACTCTGTATTTTCAGACTTAGATAGAGAAATAGAGAGCTGAATTTCGTTACCTATCTATCTTGGATAGATATTTCAAATAATTCCAATATCACACTTTACGGATTCAGACCTCGCCCTCTGTACAATATCACAGTTACCGTCACTATTCGCCTCACAACACTCACCCCAGACATCGGTGAGCAAACACCCGCACAGATAACTTACGTGTAAACTAAACCCATTTCGATACTGTAACCAAGGCGTGCGTCTGACGTGGACCGCATTCCTCGAGGTTGCCAGTAAGGCTGGCTGTGCATACATTCACTGTATGGAACACGGTACACCGACACGTGCGGTTACGCGCATGTGTAAGTAAAGCCGACATGTTCTCGCCGCACAATGGGGATGGCTCATCCATAAAATTGGATAACTAAACAGTTATCGGCTTTTAGTGTTGGGCCAAACAGACACTGTTGGGTCCAATGTTTGATCATATTCGCTACGTAGCTTTGGCAGCTGTTTGGTACTATTTCATTAGAGAATATGCAATTGCATATTGCATGCAATGCAATTTCGTTTTTTTGCTTCAATTTTAAAGATCTCTATCTAGAATAGACGACAACACAAATAAGAAATTAAAACGCTTTAATTTATTGCCAATATTGCGTTTTTAAACCAACGGTTTTAATTTTCGCGCGAAAACGGATGATGACGTCACTCCTGTCTGCCACTGGTCAAGAACTGTCCTAACTCAAAGTCATAAGGTTGCCTTTTCGTTGTCATAACAGCAGTGACGTCACTAAACGCTGATTGTTGTTTTTAAACACGTTCCGTATCACGTTGCTATAATTCATTATTTTTGTTAAAAATTGATATTATCTAAAATAAAATCGTTTCAATGGCCTTTTTTTTATTTATTTTTTATCATTTTAGCAACAACATTTTCATAAATTCAGTATTTGCATCTTCCCTATAATAGCCGTGTGTTTAGAGTTGTATTTTTTTACTATGACGTAACGTAAGCAGTCTGTAGGTGTGGAACATTCTACAGATTTTAAAAATATGGAAACCGGTTCGGTTTGATTAAGGCCAAAAAGAAATTAAAAGCTTATATTTAGAACTATAAGAAAAATCCTTTGAAAAAGGAACATTACTTACATACAGTTCAGACGCAATGACGCTAATATTTGCAAAAACTCACCAACGTTTTGCGTACCTACCAACATTGGGCAGTCGTCAATTCCGCGCCATCGCCAACCATGTCGGACATTAGTCGTTTTAATGACGTAGGCACCGAGTTCATCTGCGCCGGTTATTTCCCGAGGGCGGCTCACGAATTCACGATAAAGGATTAATTTAATGTACCGGATCAAAATTGTAGTCGGCTTTAATGTTATTTGATTAACCCACCTTGTTCACGTTAAATTGACTGCGTAAGAAACTGTTAAAGTTACGTGATTGTAGGGACGCAACTTCTTGGCCATACTAATATTAAAGATACCTACATACGAAATAATCTCTGTCTGTCTGTCTGGTCTTTACGCTTACACACCTAAACGCCTGAACTAATTCTGGTATAGAGGTTGGAATCTGGAGCAGTAAATAGAATGCTTAATACAGTTAGAGTACGTTTTCTTGAGATAATAGCCGATTTACACGCGTACAAAACCGTTGGAAAAAGCTAATAAAATAATATGCCTACTGCAAGAAATCCACATCTGGATTTCACATAATACACACGACTTTTTGCACGTCTCGTGTAGCTGTACAATAAGTACTGTCGCAACAAAAAGCTCTTAATTTATGGTAAACATCCTGATTTGCATTGTTCATTCGTGACTTTACACTACCCGTGAAAGTGGAAACTCATTATTACAGGCGTAATCTCCATATTTACGTTCGTTTTGAAGTCGCGGCAGAGTAATCTGCACATACTGCATTATGCTGGTAATCTGCTAACGCCTTCTTTGAATATCCCTCATAAGTCTTTAATGGAGTAACATGTGGCTGTGTGGTGGATCCTCCGTTTTTTATTATATTACGACCGTTGGTTGCCGTAACCTGTATATTGCTGGAGTTCACTTTACATAGTAAAAATTGCAGCACTAATGAAATATGAAATATTAATTGAGAAAGAAAACGAAATGCTTCGATGATTTGATTACTTATCAGATTATCTGCAAGTGTCTAAACGTTTCAAAGCGTCCGTTTATTAAAATGAAAACTAGTAACAAGTTCTGTAGTAATTCACTTTACACTTTAAGTCAGCTTGCAATTTAAATTAAACTAGATCTGAAAATGAAGTTAGCTCAAACACAAGTGACTTCAATTATAAATAATAAGTTTAATACTTGAGCGAACGAATTCAGTCTCCGTTGACAATTTTACACATTGCTAGACATTTATTTAGAGGGAGTGTAGTGTGTTGTGAAATTGGGCAACAAGTCTGTTTGAGTGCGGGGAGCGATAACGGGCAGAGATGTGGGCGCGAGTCGCGAGCCCCGTGACGTCTGAACACTGCTCTACGCGATTGTACTATGCACACGCTGTGTTAGAGAGATGATATTAGCGTTTTGGTGATCATTTTGCAAATCTGATTTAGATGTGAGCCAGTGCAGAAATAAAAGCAGAACAAATAGCATTTGGATAAACAATAGATGTTAGAGCAGTATCGACTGCATTGCGTCTTTTAACCTCAAAAACTAGTGAAGCAAGTACAGCATCAGTAATACACAATTAGCATGCGATAAAACCGCTGCATACTGTTTAAAAAACCAATTCCCGATCGCTGACGCTAAAAGTATCGCAGTGCCGAGAGTACCGGCGGAACCCATCGGATCCCAACGAAATGGTTTCACGCGGATATTCCTAGGCGTTACCCGCGTAAGCCAGACTTCGAGCCATCCAGAATATCCATATATCGTTCAGAAAAATATTCCTCTATTTGCAAAAGCAGTTGGAAGTTTAGCTCTTAAATAAAAGTGGCTTATTTCTTTCTCGTGTATGTTCGCCAGGAGACTGATCATTTGTTCACTCTTGTCCTTTATGTTTCTTAGAGGTCCCCGGAGATTAATGCTCCACGTGAGATATAGGCCGCTTCAATAGTTTAAATCTATACACATTTGTTTTTGAATAGTAATGGTAGACTTTGATCGTGTTCTGCTTTACATTTCACTTTTTCTTGCTGAAGCTTTGCATTACAAATTCGAATCTCAAACATAATTTGATTGTCCGTATCTTTCAGTAAAAGATCATAATTTTGCACACAAAGCACAATTTTGACTGCCAATCATCAAAGTGATTCACAAATTACGAGTTCCGTAGGTAACGTCGCAGTTATTAAGAAGGCATTTTATAACAAAATTTAATAGCGCGCGGAATTGACTCCCTTCACTCGTAAAATTATGATGATGAATTACTGAGTCATCCATTGTACGTCATGGCTACTTTATCTTTATTATTTGGACCGTCATTCTATAATGTTTGCGTGAAAGAAGTAACTTTGCCTTGGATACCTCAGTTTACCAAAAATATGTACGAAGTTGGTTGAAAAGTTATCAGTGTCCAACAAGACTCCTATTGTAGGAATTGATACCATCAATTCCATAATATTCTTTTCTTTCTTATTCTGAGCTATAATAGTATGTAGGTATGTTTAACTGACCGAGCCTCCCTGTGCCCTAAGCCCTATCACTAACGTTGCTGACTGGCCAATCAATTCAATAGATATCATATTTATTCGAACAAAAACCAAAGAAAACCCTTACTATAATAACCACGCGTTATTTCTTTGATACATATTCAATCAATCAGCTCTCAGATTCTCGGGCTAATATCAATTCGATTCGTATCGACCACGACACTACTACGATAGTCGGCACTAGATTTAGTTTATTCGCTGAAAAAGTAGCGCTCTGTAATATATTGGAGAGTAGAGAAAATATTATGTTAGGATTGGATAACTGTGTTAGAGCGAGATGTATGTGCGATGCGTGATCGTGTAACATTTAAATGTAGAGATGGAATTTTTGAAATAGACGGATGGAAATGCGAACGTTTTTCGAACAGAAATAGCGTGCATTTGATTGAAGTCATCTAATTTCAACAAAATGCAGTCAGCCAGTGATTCAAGAAATAACCTAAAGTGACTTTTGGGATTGGGATTCACACCTTTCGTTCAAAGACGTAAATATCACTCTAGTATACTTAAGTTGACTTTCTCCGCGCGCCGCCCTCGCCGTAAGAGTCAACCGAGAGCAAAGTGTCATTTAATATAGCTCTCAGCCGCAGCCAGTGCAGCGACAAATACTGAACGAAAAAGGGATGTGACAGGCTTGCTGTCGAGTATCGGCACCAGCTACCCACGTAGTCAAAAACAACTAGAGGCAGGCACCAGGGGCATCGGAACGAAACGAGCTGTACCTGCTCGATAAATAACTGCTCATCGATCAAGCAGATAAAATGGGGAAAATATGGTGTGTGCCTATTTTAATAATATTAACTACGTTCACAATATCAGATAACGCGAGCCTCGCATAACTGAATATTGAGCGCGACGCGGTCGCCTCCCGCGCTCAGCAAACAATTAATTGTTCCGGCGTCACCCCCAGACGACCATAAAAACTACACAGAAGTTACAAAGTAAAATTTAAAATTCCGCAACAGCGTCGCACCTAAGGAAAATTTCTTTTAAAATGTGACTTGATACTTCACAATTTCCTACATCAAAACTTTTCGTGTTCCACCATTAAAAGTATTCGGTATATTTCGACATCGACAGGCCTGGGCGGCCGCCCGCCCTCCGGTCTGGGCGGCTGTGAGGCTGGGTGACTGGGCGCTGGCGGCTGGAGCCGAGACTTGGGCACTGATATAGGTTACAAGGCGAGTGCATGTATGCAGGGAACCAGGTCGACACAGACTCTGCGGCCGTATCGATTGGCGGCGCGCGCACCCGGCCGCGCGACGCTCTCGCCGGCGACACCTCCAGCGCGCCGTGCTCGCCGCGCTCAGCTCGCCAATCTGTTAGTAAACGCGCAATGTATAGCGTAATAGACGATTCACATTTGAGAGGTCCGATCATTTTGAATCGGGAGGGTGATGTAAAGTGATTGTGTGCGGACGTCGCGCGTCAGGCGGCCGGCGGCGGCAGCCGTGTAACATGGAATAAAATTAAGTTGGGATGTAAGGTCGGGCTCGATTTGCATCCGAATCGAATGTTTCTAGTGTCGATTATTCGTCGAGTGGCTCCGTCCGCCGTCCGACTGAGAGAGCAGAGGGTGGATGTGCGGGAACGTCTTCTGAGTACGGATTGCGATGGCGACGGAACTTATGTCAAATTGACTCTAAAATTCATTTGGATTTGACATTCAATTTAGCGGAGTATGAATTTTTCGCTCTTGGATTAGTCAGGTCCTACAATGTGCTGCGTAATCAACAAATAGTAACTACGCTACACATTTGTTCTTGTGATTGCAGAGCACTAAGATGAACGCTTAGAAATACATGCCGTTCTTAACTTCAGTAATAAAACATTTTCTTCAGCTACATAGCCCCTTAGCGGAGCCGTGCTTTACTTTCCCATTTTACTTCCACATAAAAATAAATCTAGCTCGTAAGTACACATTATTGGTTACGAATTCCTCGTTTTCCAGCGCCGCGGGAATTAATTTCAGTGCATTTTCGATCAATGGAGCGTCGCTGAGGGAAGAAGTATGGCGAACGAAATGCTGCTTCATGAGCTCCAGAGGAGTTTATTGATGAACAGTTGATGCGAGCTTGTGGAGTAAATCTACGGGGTTCTTTTAGCTAAACTGTATGTCTACTGACGGATAAAGAAATAAATAGAGGTCGTATTTTTCTGCATCAGGCGAATCATACACAGTTGAGACTATCGAGTTAAAAAAAGGTTGTAAATTCACTTGGATTTTCATCGAAATATATTTCATAGCTCATTAGTGCTGTCTTAGAGTCAAACCACTTCCCCTTGCATGTCCCAAAATGCTCCACAAACAGAGCCTCACCCCACACGACAAGCTGCAGACACACAAACGTACAGACAAACACAAAGCCATTAGCCGAGCCGCTTCATCGTGTAGTCCGCTTGAGCCACCAATTGTCCGATGCGACTCCAGCAAACTATACAGTACGGGGGAGCGGAATAGTCTCCGAAGAATCGCTCGACTGCATTCAGATGTTTTGGTGTTATTGATCTAGAGTTTCGAACTATGGAGTATTGATATAAAGGAAGGTGCTTGAGTTTGTAGATTTAAACTTGGTATTCTTCATAGTTTAGCAGATTCAATCTGCCTAGCCCGAAGAGTATAATAGTAATATGTACTGGAGGCCTAGCTTTTCTCCTAGGTGGGAAAAATCAGTTGGGTTCGGCTTTCAGTGTAACTGGATGCAGCTAAATACCAGTTTCTTACACGGAGCTACAACCTGTCTGATCTCCACAACCCAATTAATGGGAAATATTATATTTTTTGACAAGACTAGTGTTGGATTTTCTGACTACCCGTAACGACTGCCAAAGATTTTCAAATAAGAGCCGGGAGCAACGGCTTAGTGTGCTTTCCGAGGTACGGAGGAAACTAGGTAGGTAAGTAACGGATGGTCACCCATCCCCATACCGACCTGCACAAGTGTAGTTTAACCTCTAAGTCCAAACGCGCTTCAGTTATTATTTAGCCACGAGCTCCTTGTAGTTTAGTAGATTTACTATTTAAATAATAAAAATCCAACCCATCGGTCACATTATGCGTTGTGTCACTATTTAAAAAATATTTGTTGATTTTGAGAAAAAATGAGCCAAGAATAGATTAGAGCATAGATGCAAGAATAACTCGGATGAGGATAGAAAATACATGGAAGCCACGGTTACCTTCATTCAATTAACTCTCTCCGAAATCTCAGCACACAAAAATTCATTCGAAAAGAAAATCTCAGCGCACTTGTAGCAATTTTCACACATTCACGAAGAGCACGATTTGAATTGTGAATGCTGTTATGACTACGAAACGCATATAAGTGAGTCTCGCAAGCGTTAGGGGTCACGAGGTCCAGTGGGGGTCATGGGCCCCCGCTAGGCCCGTCCGGGTGCTCGGGTGATAATAATTGTTCCGGAGCCGGATATTAATATTGTGCACTAACGTCCTCCATATGCATTTTATGCAAGCTAATCGAGTGTCTTGAATGCCAATGTTTCCACCACGTACTGCTGGAGACTGGATACACTGCTAGATTTCATCTGAAATGGGTGAGGTTTTTTAACTGATGTAGTTATCGCAGTCGGATTGTATAAATCGCCGTACTACTTTACGGCTAGCCGTTTCCATAAACAGGTCCATTTTTTATTGCGGCGGGTTATTTATTTATTTATTTATTTATATATGCTTTATTGTGCACCAAAAAAGAAAAAAACAAAGAATACCTTAAACTAAAACTAAATACAATCGGCGACCTTATCGCGTTCCGCGATCACTTCCAGGCAACCTGGAATGGAAAGAGACAGCCTGGACATGACATGGGGCTGCAATTGGTGTAAACATAGTAAACAATTTAAACAGAGAAATATACGTAGGTAATAAATATGAACTGAAACATTATAAAAATCATACAATATACAAAAATATATACACAAATACATACATACGTAATATATAGGAAGAGGATATACTAATAATTCAAATATCATAGTGACAAGTAGTGTTCCTTAACTAGTCTTTTGAAAACAGGCAGTGATTGCGCGCGCTTAATTGACACAAGCAGAGCATTCCATAAACGAGCGGCCTGAACTGTGAAAGATTTATCTAAGAAAATTGTGGAACGCATTGGCATTTTAAGTTTTAAGTTATCTGATGACCTAAGAAATCTTGTGTGGGAGTTACAAAGAAACTGGAAACGTTTCTTTAGGTAAAGAGGGGTGGTTGGGGAAAAAAGCACATTGTACAAGAGGGAAAGAATATGGGCATTCCGGCGAAGGCGAATAGGCAACCACTTGAGTTTAACACGGAATTCTGAAACATGGTCATATTTGCGCAAACCAAATATAAACCTTATGCAGAAATTTTGAAGTCGCTCAAGTTTATCAAGTTGTACTTCAGTGAGATCAAGATAGCTGACATCAGCATAATCAAGGATGGGTAAAAGAAGAGATTGTGCAAGCGCAATCCTGGTGGCAGTCGGCAGAAAATTACACAGTCTTCTTAAGGATGCAGCAGATGCGAATAACTTGCGACTGTAGCTGTGCAGTCCAAGAAAAGTTCACGTCAATTAAAACCCCCAAATTTTTAACTTTCTCACTAAACGGTATAATTGAGTTATCAAAAGAAACTTTGGGAAGAGTCGTCCAGTCAATCTTTGAGATCGTCCTAGAACTGCACCACAACCTGTGTCTTTATGGGGTTTACCATAAGTCCATAGTTCTTGCTCCAGTCGCTTATACGGGCCAGATCACGGTTTAGGGACAAGATAGCCTCGGACAGATTTCCAAGAGGAGTTCGCGTGTAAATTTGAAGATCATCTGCATAAAGGTGGTAAGAAGAAATTAATTCGTAGGAGATTGAGTTAATGAAAACTGCGAAAAGTAAAGGAGATAAAACGCCACCTGTGGTACCCCGGCGAAAATACTACACCAGGAAGACATAGTCTCTCCGATAACGATTTTCGACGTTAACGATTAGCCGAATTGTCATTGCGAGACGTTCTACAATATGGTGGCTCACGTTTAGCCACATTGTACTTATTCCACATTGTAGGGTGACCATGTACTAACAAAATTAAAAATTATGTTAAATAAAATTTAAAATCAATTTTAATGTTTAAAAAAAATAAGTACAATAAGTAAAATAAGTTTCTAATAACTTTGTACATAGTACGACTCGGGTAGGTTAGGTTCGAATGGTGTGGCATATACTTATACCTTTCATATTAGGTTACTTTGAACCCTTTAAACAGAAATAGGAGCTCCGTCAACCGCTCCTTCACAATTTTGTCAAAGAGGCGGATAACGACCCGCTCTATCACGTTACGGCTAGCTCTATTGAATAACATATATCGCCGGACACTTTCTGGCGGATTTTGGCTCAGCCGTATTAATCTGGCTAATCATTGGCTAGCCGTAATGTAATACGGCGATTTATACTAGGTATTTGACTGCGACATAGACACGCATTTGATTAAGATACGACCGCTACCAGAATGTCACTTATTTATTTATTATTTATTTTGTAACAATTGCTTATTTTTCTATGTACATATAGATAATGGAACACAGCATAACACAAAATTATTTTTTTATAGAAAGTCTCTCATTTTCTTCTGATTTTCGCGTCAACGCTTGTTCGCGCGATATTGCTCATAACTAAACTCAGTACTTTTCATTTATTGAAATAACAGCCGATGATTACTAATTGCGTTTGTTCGAGCTCGCGCAGCTGTCACGGCTAATTCAATTAACCAATCAGCTCTGTTTGATTTTTCGTCTTGATTTCAGAATTTATATAGCAGTCTGGAATGACAGTATTTGAACTAGAAATTAATTTACAATTTATAATTAAACTTGATAGTGTACTTGTTTATCCAAGAGATTTGTGAACGTCTGCCACGATACAGAGCATTCACCTTGTAATTTTATTTTGAGTTGAGATATCGTACAGTTTGTACTGAGGATATACTTAACTCGGCTAGCGCAGCTCCTCCACTCATATAACTCGGCTAGCGCAGCCCCTCCACTCATAATTCGGCTAGCGCAGCCCCTCCACTCATATAACTCGGCTAGCGCAGCCCCTCCACTCATAACTCGGCTAGCGCAGCCCCTCTACTCATATAACTCGGCTAGCGCAGCCCCTCCACTCATATAACTCGGCTAGCGCAGCCCCTCCACTCATAACTCGGCTAGCGCAGCCCCTCCACTCATATAACTCGGCTAGCGCAGCCCCTCCACTCATAACTCGGCTAGCGCAGCCCCTCCACTCATAAAACTCTGCTAGCGCAGCCCCTCCACTCATATAACTCGGCTAGCGCAGCCCTTCCACTCATAACTCGGCTAGCGCAGCCCCTCCACTCATATAACTCGGCTAGCGCAGCCCCTCCACTCATAACTCGGCTAGCGCAGCCCCTCCACTCATAGAACTCGGCTAGCGCAGCCCCTCCACTCATAACTCGGCTAGCGCAGCCCCTCCACTCATATAACTCGGCTAGCGCAGCCCCTCCACTCATAACTCGGCTAGCGCAGCCCCTCCACTCATATAACTCGGCTAGCGCAGCCCCTCCACTCATAACTCGGCTAGCGCAGCCCCTCCACTCATATAACTCGGCTAGCGCAGCCCCTCCACTCATAACTCGGCTAGCGCAGCCCCTCCACTCATATAACTCGGCTAGCGCAGCCCCTCCACTCATATAACTCGGCTAGCGCAGCCCCTCCACTCATAACTCGGCTAGCGCAGCCCCTCCACTCATATAACTCGGCTAGCGCAGCCCCTCCACTCATATAACTCGGCTAGCGCAGCCCCTCCACTCATAACTCGGCTAGCGCAGCCCCTCCACTCATATAACTCGGCTAGCGCAGCCCCTCCACTCATAAATCGGCTCACATTTGTCGCTTGTTTCAAACGCCCATTTAGATTAATTTTCTCGCATTAAGATTACGTTACATTGCGCTCGCGTCGTAAACGTTCTCCGCGCGACATTAGCGCCGCGGTGATGTGCCGCCCCGCGCCGCGCTCCGCTGATGGCGCGCTCTGCTTGAATATCTTTCCACCCCATAAACCGTTGTAACGCCACAAATTGAATTGCTCCGCGTTGTTCGTCGGCGATTATGACGTCACTAGCACGTGAAACAGTGACGTCACATTATCCGAGCACAAGCGACACGGCGCACAAGCGCTCAGTTTATTAAACCGGTGCATCGTGCGTCACGTCGCGAGGTGCGCGCAATTATAAATGGCAAACGCGACGTAATGTCAGCGCAGCGAACGCGTCGCAAATATTGAATTCTGGTCGTACGTATTGGAAATTGTAGATGGAATTTCGCACTTCAATTGCGATACCGGAAAACTCAGTCCAAGTAACACCGAACATGAACACGAGCTATTTTAAAGCAAAACTTTCCCCCGGGAGCGCTCGGGAGTGCTCGGAAGCGCTCGGGCGTGCTCGCGACCTCGGAACTGTGCAGTCATTTGTCAAAAAATAATAAACGTCACATTGTCTCGGATTTATAATTTGTTGAGTCGATACAAATTGCAAAATTCGTCAGTCGGTCGGTTCCCGGTCGCGCACAACTTGAACAACTTCTTGGTTTGGCACAAACTTATGTTTGGAGGCCCGTTCACACCGCGCCTTACTCGACCTACTACTCGACTGCTCGAACCAACTTGATAAGTTTTAATTAAATAACTTCTAGAATGGCGGCGGGATTCTTGCGAATTCAATTTATGCATGCAGTTTCGCCAAATAAAAACTGAAATTGGATTAATTAGGCAAATAAAGTTGACGAACAAGTAGAACTGAAAGCTTTCTAGTACGTGCGGGGTGTTTCAGTGGATTAACTGAACTTACATAATTTACAGTCAATGGTTTTAGCGCACAGTTTTTGCTGATGTAATTGGTTAAATTTGGTGTATTTGTCGAATGTCGATTTGCGCTAGCGTTTGTTTCGAGTGACTGGCTCGAGTACTGGCCAACGCTCGAGCTACACTATCTGAAATATGACGGCCCGCGCAGGAATTCCTTCGACAGAGCAAATAGCAAATTAAATTCGCAAATGGAGCCTTGCTGCTAGGGTTACCAAGCGAAATTCGAGTGTTTTGTTCGTCATTTCCTATTTCATTATTAATCCTTTGTTTCTCGGCATTTGACAAATCCAGGCAGCTCTTCTCTTTTTACACATTACGAGTATCATTTCTGTAGCTTTTGACAACACGGTTGGGGCAGTGGTTGAGCAATTGACTGCTGCGCTGCGTATTCAGCAGGTTCGGTTACCGCACGGAACAAATATTTATATGGCCTACAGATAGTTGTTCCGGGTCTGGCTGTATGTGTTTATGAATTTATATGTCTGTAATCGCACCCACAATACTGGAGAAATTCCCTAGGGTAGGGCAACGTTTTTTTAATAGTTTTCTCATATACTTTTCTGGCAGGTTTTGTAATTGTAAACCGCCCATGATCATCCTGAACATGTCCCCATTTACGTGTATCTATGAGCTATCTAGTGTGACCCTACAGCCCAGCACGTTGTCCTCCGCGCAAACCTACGCGAGCGAGCCGGCGGCGCGGCGCCGGCGGTGGATGCTCCCGACGCAGCTGTTTACTTAAATCGCAATTAACAGCCGCTGAGCAAAAAGCAAAGAATCCCGGCTTATTCGCTCACTCCATTGATGCAATTAAACGCTTTGCAGCGCTTCACAGCGTATCCTGTTGTGTAGTATTTTTTGTGTTACGTATAAGAAAGTAATGTAATAATTTAAAAAATTAAAATGATATCAAAACAACATTATAGTATTAAATCGATCGATCGTTATAGAAACAATAAAAAGTATATTGCCAGAGTATGTGTTATTTAACAATTTGAATTTGTTATTTCAAATAAAATTTTATTTTTTATTAAATAGTTCATCTATTTAAAAAAAAACATTTTTTTTTTTATATAGCATTACGACATTTCGTCATTTCAGCATTATGGCTTTTGATTATAGCGCAAATATTTTAATATTGAACGAGTGGTATCCGCATGATAAAGCAATATTGATAAATATTTAAATTTCATAAAATATTGTACAATTGCGAGTAATTACTGTCTATTTAATTTTTTTCCGTTTAATTTGCGTCCATTCTAAACGTATGGTGGAGTGTGCAGTTCCGTTGGAATTTAAATATTTTCTACGGCTGATTTGAATAATTGATTTTCCTATTGTGAATAACCGTTTCACAGAATGATTGGGAACTGATCACAGCAATGCAAATCTCACTTAGTGAAACTTAGGTTAAAAATATGATGGATTTAAAAAAATATTTGGCAACAACAATAGGAAGTTAATCCGTTACAATTGAATGCACACAATACTGGTTAATTGCACAGTTTGGTCGCGCGGTTCCACTCGCAACACACCATTACTCGATCATAAATTAAAAATTAAGCCTAGCGTCCGGCTCGCCCCAATTCGGCTAAGCTCGGCGATATTCGTCGATACTCGGATATGTTCGGCAACGCTCGGTGCTCAACTGAGTTAAGTTTCATTGCTCATTTGGCGAATTGAGGGCTGGTTTACGACACCAGCTCGAATAGCCGCGCACCTCTTACGCCTAATCTTTATGTTCGAATAAAACGAAACACTAAACGTGTCGGTACCAAGGCAGCAGAGGGGGGGGGGGACGGTACGAAGTGGAAGGGGAGAGGGCTCAGGTAAGTAGCGATGGGCGATACATACGCGAAACGATCGGAATTAGTTCTGTTTATGACCGAGAGCTGTATTAGACTGGCGATAAGATTCCTTTGATTGTTTACTACATCCGCCATTTTATTTGTAGGGTAGGTTTGAAAGGAATTACATAAGTATAAGGGTGTGGAATCTCAGATAAGGTTCAGAAAATAGAATCAATCTATATCGCCTATAATATCTGAGAGCTGATACTGTATAAATCGTGTTTACTAATTACTCTTTAGAAATATTAATATGTTTAAAGCAATATCTAAAAATTATATTTGGCACAAACGAATATTAACTATTTTGGGAGACTAATTTAAGTTTAACCTAAGAATTATTACAAAAACTTATATCTATTTGAGCTGTTACAGGTTAACCACAGCTTTACGGAGTTGCTATTTGTTGTAAACTGCGTTAGTTATACAACTTTCGAAAACTAGAACAAAAATATAAGTTTTTCTTGGCGTGTATTTCAGTTTCATTGAGCAATTTTAATAAAGATGAAAGTTTAGAACGTTGCTGTAATCATAACTGGACGAGATGGTTCCAAGCGATAGTTCATCTTTACGGTTATTTTTATTAACCCTTTAGTTAAATGTGCTTGTGAGGATTAATGTTTGATCGCAACCTGTTTTATGATACCGGCATAATATGACTTTTTATTGAACAAAGCGTAAATTTTAACTACGAGTGGCCTGATGTAAAAATATAATAACGTTCTTTTAGTAGTTGCTGTAAAGCACACATAAGGTACTAAAAACACAATTATTATTTTCAGAAATAAATATACTGACGTGCAATAAAATTAAAGTATCCTCTTTATTTTAATTGTATTGCTAGTCTGTATCATTATTCAGGTATCGTATGTTTTGAAAGTAAATAGTTAGACGAAAATAAAAAAAATATAGTGACAGACGTGACAGGTAAATAATGACATCTGTAGCGGCATCAATGCCAGCACAACAACCTGGTTGGAGGATCCTTCCTTTTCAACGGAGGTTTGTGGAGCTTTACTCTCTGTTCCGCATACCTCCATACATTCAAGGGCTCCTAGATCTCTAAATAAGCGAAGACGAAGATTGACATGCACTATTGAAATGTCACGAGGTCTACCATAAGCACATTCGACTGTCGTTTTCTCTGATACAATGTCACTCGATCTAAAATCTCATGCTTCATGTCTCTAAGTCCATAGATATAAATGGCTGGTACACAGGTTTCAATCGCAACTGCCTGGCTGACGTTGGCGAGCTACTGTCGGGCGAGCAGCATGTGAAAACCAAAAATGTTTAAGTAACTCAGATGATAGCTACTATCCAACTAGAACGTGGCAGTAACTCGTAAGGTACGTCTATATGATGCGAGTTACTGCACTGCAGCTACTCAGCAGTCTGACTCGCACGCTAGCTCGCACTGTGTGAACTAGCCACAATCAGCGCTATAACTCCTCACACTATTGTGCCTACACCGGCGACATATTCGTGCGGCAACAAGTCTCACCGACCACGAGCAGTTCCGATTAGTACCGAGCTGTACCGAGGTCGGCCCGCTCCCCAGTGAACAATAAACTTGTCTTGACTCGCGTTAATTAAATGAGACCGAGCAGAGGTTATTTCTTGTGTATGATTGTTTTATGCTGGTAGTAAGATATGTTGTTTATGTCTGTCTTAGACGGGCTACACACTTGCTCGGTTCGGTAGTATTTTTTAACAAGCCGACCCGAAACAATCCGTTATTGCCGGTTCTTCTCCATTAAAAATGAACGATTCGAACTATGCGGTAGATTAAAAAACTCCTTGAATGACTGTTCATTCCGACCTAAAGCCTTAAAAACAAAAACTCAGTCAAAAAGTTCTCAAAAAGTCAGGTACGCTTTTCTTCAAAAAGACAAACAGCATATTGTGTTCTTTGAACATATAGAAATCTTCCAAACAGCGTCATTAAAATAACACTTATCAAGAAATACTTCTGCAAATACAAAGATATTCGTCCAATTAAGGCTCGGAGTCGTCGATCGTTCGCCGCGCCGCTGCACTCCTGCGCCAGCACGGCAGCCGTGTTCATTATCTGACGCAGTCGAGCGAGCATACACACGCTTGCAATTACTGTTTATTTAACATCCATGTTGCTGACCGGTGATCTCGACATCTCCTGATAAGCGAAGTAAGGCTAAGCTACGCTTGTCACGGTTAGTCTGAGGATGGGTGTCCGTCTTTCAACATCTCCCTTCCATCCAGTCCCCTCAATATCTGGAAGGTTTTTAGTGAAACATTGTTTGATATCCAACACAACCACCGTTAGTCGACTGCTACGCCGTAGCAGGTCTACTACGCCGTAGCAAAGTCGTAGCATAAATGAAAGTGAAAATCATCATTTATTTTGTGTCATTTGTTCTAATGCATTCTGTAAAGTAACAGTAAGTTCAATCACCGGTGGGCTCCAATACTTTATTGTATGATATGAGTATGTTTACAAGGGAAGCCCTCTGTCAAGTGAAATGATCTAAGTGTGAGAGTAACTTGCGGGCCCCGTTACGTCATAATGTGTTCAGATAAGTTAGACAAGCGCGCGTGCCGGATGTTAGTATCGTAATTAATTGAAACACATGTCGGGTATACGCGTACCCGACGACCCCATTAACTGGGAACTGTCTAAAGAGGTTTGGATTACAGTTTTCATAGAATCGAGGAGCTCGTGGCTAAATAATAACAGCCGCACGGGTCGATCTTCAAGGTTAAGCAACGCTTGTCAAGGTTGGTCTGTGGATGGGTGACCATCTTAACATACCGAGTTTCCTCCGTGCCTCGGAAAGCACGTTAAGCCGTTGGTCCCGGCTGTCATTTGTAGATCTTTGGCAGTCGTTACGGATAGTCAGAAGCCAGTAAATCTGACTCCAGTCTTGCCATGAAGTACCGTGTTACCCAGTTACTGGGTTGTGGAGGTCTGGTAGGCAGCCGCTCCGCGTAAAATACTGGTATTCAGCTAAATCCGGTTTGTCTGGAAGCCGACCCCAATATAGTTGGGAAAAGGCTAGGCAGATGATGATGTCTAAAGAGGTTTGGAAGAACTTTGATCAATATTTTTTAACACTCAAAATTGATAGATTATTTAAAGAGAAAATTACTTGATATCTGAACCTATTGGCATAATTTATAAACGTTTCAATTTCATTCATTAATAAGGAGTTTGGTTGTGTAGATTTTGATAAAAAGATGAAGACAAGATTCTCCAATTATTTGAAACTAAGTTTTGCTGGCGGAAATGATCTCAAAGGAACGTACTCCCGTTATAGAAAGTATCCTATTCCCGGACATACTGACATATGTGCCGAGCTAAACCAAATCCGTTCAGCTGTTAAGGCGTAAAGCGATAACAAACAGACCGACAGAAAGTCAGAGTTACTTTCACATGTTGTATTATACGAGTATTAGTACAGATGTGTTCGATGTCAACTACCACATAAAGCTCTAAGCATGAAGTTATGCAAATGGACCATTTGAAAATAACTTCTGGGCGTCCCTGAGCTCCCCTCACTCACACCGTTCAAAGAACTCATGACCGAACATCGTGAAGTACTCATACCAGCGGTACACCGCTCATTCTCAATGCGGTTTTACGTGCAATAAACTTTTACACGCAATAATAACTACTTCTTGTATAAACTATTAAATATAAACGTAAGTTGCAGTAACAGCCACGTTTTTTAGTAAATAGCTTCTATCAGCGGCATTGTCGAAGTGAAGAGGTTCTTTTTTGCACGAAACCCTTATATTTTTTCTAAAATAAAACTAACCTAAGTTACTCCTCATAACATCAGCTATCTACCACTGAAAGTCCCATTAAAACTGGGCCAGAAATTTCGGAGATTAGCCCGAATAAGCAGACAGACAACAATTTTAAAAATTGTGTTTTTGTTCTATTATAGGTAGTAATTGTATTAAGAATGTTGGCCAAATCGTACCTAATTGCGGCCCTATATGCCATATACATGAAAAAATCCACTATTTTTTAAATGAAAAATAAAAAAAATAAAAAAAAATAAAAGAAAAATAAAAGTCAAGTACAACTACTATAGAAATTTGGCCGATGTTCTTTGGTATAACTGCCTCCGTGTTTGAGTGGTTTAGGCGTTTGCCTTGTGACCCGGTGGTCGTGGGTTATCATCCCACGGGAAGCATACTTTGTAAAGTTGATATTAGTTTAGCTAGGCTTGCATCACCTGATTGTGAAGAGATGATTCCGTGCTTTGGAAGGCACGTATAATACGGTGGTCCCGGTTGCCAAATCTTCTTCTTCTGAGTCGGAAACTCTTGTCAGAGTGGTCGTGGTTGCGCAGATGGGGAACATGGAGAGATGTTTGGTGGGTCGTCGTCTTTCCCGAGAACTGCTCTCTCAGCGATGCGCTTCCAGTTTTGCCGATCGCCAAATGGCGGTCGTCAAATATACCATGTCAGAGACCTTGAGGTGGTTTAGAAACTCTGACACTAGGGTGTGTGGGGTCGTTAGACCTTACTGTCCACACGATAAGAAAAAGAAGAAGTTAAAAACACTGTTATTTTGACAAACAGAAACTAAAATTTCTGTGTATAGTTCGAGGAGTTACTGGAGTACACGTGAGAAGCCAAAGTAATTAGAATTAACGCGATTCGTAAAAACATTGCGTATTGAAACGAGCTGTATCGTAAATGTTCGACGATACATTTTTAATTGTAGCTGTAATTTAGGAAATAATGGCCGATTAAGGTAATTCTTTCTTTTTACATAAAAAGAAAGTAACTAAGAGTTAACATTTATGTGTTCATTTAGGATTTTAAAGACTGAAGTGTTAATCGATTCATATAGCTGGCTGTATCACTTTTTCAGCTAAAGATGTACAGCACGATACCTCAAGGTTCAAAGTACATAATCCACCTGTCTCTTCGTACGGCCACCGTTGAAGTCCTCTCGGAGCGTGGTTGCATCAAGTATTCCCTCAAGCCCTCTGCGTGATGGATGCCTTGTTACATGGGAGGCTGTGATGCATCAGATAAATCTGTCTACACGGCAACGACATGGCTTCTCCCGTGTCGCCACTCTCCGATGTCGGGAAATAACGTTACTGGAGCCGGATTTGTCGATGTCAGCATCGCTCAGTGACATATGTAGGGACCGTGTATTGAATCGAACTTTTTAGTTTGTTTGGTCGCCGTCGCTATTTTGACATATTTCGTGAAATAAATGTTAGAAGACAAGGTGTAAACGGAAAGTCCCGAATTATGTTTTTAGCTGTACACTCATGCAAATGTTTTTCTCAAAATTACCCGTCCTCTTCGAACATAAAATTTACTTGACACTGACGAGTTCAACAAAAAGAGCTAATAAAATAAAAGTTCAGACATTCATATATCAAATTTTCGCTACAATATTTATAAAATAAAACAAAATAAAACGAACAAAAATAATGAGCATAGAAAGCGTGCATTGGGATAAGCGTGCATATTAGGATTCCTCAACTCTCTTTCAGAATATTTAAAAACCGACAAAAATATGAAGTACCTAGTTGATTTCTGTTAGTGTTGGTGGTTCTTCGTACACTCTTTATACTTTTGACTTTTTAACTACAACTTTTGAAAACAGTAAAATTGATTAAGAGTTGCAACTTCCCTAAGTTAGACAGTAGGTACGAGTATGTAACAGACACACAGACATGTCGTTTTGTGTCATTAACATTTTACTTTTGAATGATAAAGAAATTACAACGTCGACTTTCCAACAAAATATAGGTGACAAAAGAAAGTTGAAACATGAAATTGTCGGTGCAATTTTGCATGTATCCTTGCAGGGAGTGTCTCGACCCTGTCTCCGGTCCCCCAGGACTGCTGGCAGCTGCAGGCTGCGACGAGCCTGCAATGAAGTTAGACTCAGCCGGCTAACTCAATTCTAGCGAGGAGGGATAAAGTTGTGGAGTTTTTGTAAGTACTCGTAGATTTCATATTTTACGGCGCTCGAAAATTATAACGCATCATGTCAGCTGTTTCTTTTAGGTGAAAGTAAAAATATACCTACTTTAAATTGATTTTGTGATTAAAAATAACGAGGTTTTCCGTTAATCCCTTTACGCAAGAAATTTTTAGGATTAACTTTGGTTCAAATTGTGATTAAAAAACCGACTTCCAAAAACAAAACACTACAAAGTAAAAAATAACTTTAATTCCGGAAGTCGGTTTTATATTTTTGTAACTGGTGTAAACAATCAACAGACTTGCGATTTCAGATCCCGATCCTTTTGCTATCATTTATTGAAGAGTTCCGTTGCCTGTCTCCAAAGTTCTTCATCAGATCTTCACCAAATTGAAATGGGACCAGTCCGAGAAAATACTCTTCCAAACAAAAAAAGAATCATCCAAATCGGTTAACAATTGGCAAAAATATTGCTGAATAAACATTTTTCATGGGATCCCATCATCAGACCCTGACTTATACCTTCCATCATCAGCTCAACAACATGTGATGATTATTACCAGGCACAAATATCTAAATTGCGCAAAACGTTATGAAAATCAGTGTATGTGCTTGGAAAATTTGAGGGTTTCCCTCGATTTACATGGGATCCCATCATCAGATTCTAACTTGGTGACAATGGAACCACCTCAGGAAAGGCTTTCGAAAAAAATAATAATGTTTGAAATCGGTCCAGAATTGGCGGAGAAATCGGTGAACATAATTATATTTAAAAAAAAAACTCCTCCTTTTTGAAGAAGTCGGTTAATGAATAGGTAATCGGCTGAGTCCTATATAAATTGGTCGCATCGTTACAAGCCGTGATATCGAAACGAAAGGAAAAAGAACTGCACTAAATCGTACAGAATTAAATGAACAATGGTTCAAATGAATATAAAAGCGTGCCCTGAGTGGCGCGGTGCCTCGGATCAACAATCGTCATCTATTCGACACGCGGCTTCCGGCGCACAGCTAGGTTAGGCCAGCTGACCCGCTAGAGCTGACAAACAACGCATTGTTGGCGAAACGATCAAATTGATAAGTGCTCCAGGATTTTCTTGAAGTTTTCGATTTTATTTTAAAAATGGTTATAGTTCTACTAGGTGGTTGCTATTCGTAAAATTTCGACAGTGGTGATTTAGAAAGCCTTTTGCTGACAACCATTCCTGCAACGAGGGTCATATTACCTAGAAATTGAGTTTTAAAATATGGCCTTCAGCTGCATCGGGTCGGATAGAAGCGAACCACGACATAGTTGGGAGAAGACTAAGCAGATGATAATGGAGTAATAAATTATGACTCTCTTTAGTAGTTACAATTAATATGATGTATTAAGCTGTCTCACTGTAAACCCATATTCTAAAATACAGCCATAAAAATAAATCGCACACCACATTTCATCGTAACTTACAACTTCTCACCAAAGGTATTTCACACGTCTAGTAGCTACTCACAGAACTGGAAAGTGGAACCGTCACTTCAAGACGATCCACTTTTCAACTAGCTCACTGAAACCTGAAGCGCCAGCCCTGAAGCAAAGCGGACTGAAGCGCTGTGAGCGCTGTGAGCGCAGGAAGCGCGCCGCTGAACGCGACTCAACCGTCGCGCGTCGCGGAAAAAATATATTCGACGCGAGGGAAACGTTCCTAACGTGTCTAGAGCTTTTAATAATATCATAGTTTTGTGATAAATGCGTGTAGAGAGAAGTAGAATAGATATTGTTGAGTAGTTTGGGATAATTTTGCAATATTTTGCTTGGTTGGTTGACAAATGTCACACAAATGTTGTTATGCTTTTGGTGTTCATGTATTTTCCCACTGAACCATTTGTGACTTGACCTTTGAACTTTGTTTTACCAAACATTATTTTCTATGGAATAACAAAATATATAATAGGCAAGTAAAAAAAACAAGACATTATTACAGAGGATTCTTGAACATCACTGCGCACATTTTACATACCACCTACACCTCCGTTTTTACATATAATTTAGCTGTCATAGACACGCACACAGGTATAGTGAACAACAAAGTTGAGCAGAACGAGTAAATTAAGTGGCTAATAGAAATTGATGAGCCCCGCGATGATTCATCGAAGGGCAGGCTCGGGGGCTCATGGCTCGTGGCTCGTGGTACGTGGCTGCTCACACTTCGCGCCTGTACATAATGCATGTAATGGCTCATCGGCTGTTACCGGGACGTGTGCTCTCAACTAAAGGTCAAGGATTTACTCCAGCGACTGAAATAGGAGTTAAAAGTGGAGTTTACGATGCGAAAATGGTTACCACCTTTTTTAGTGAGTGTCATGAAAAGTTACTTTGAGGTTGGAACTTAAACACCTCCACCTGGTGGAACTTCGTTTTAGTAACTAGCTTTAGCCCGTGACTTCGTACGCGCATACCCCGTTTTTTTCCCGTTCCCGTCGGAATTTCGAGAGCTCTTTTCTTAGTACTCCCCTACACTCCCTAAGGGCTGCTTTTTACGAGCAGTAGTTTCGGCTGTGCGTTGTCTGTCAGTCACTCAACCAGCCAGTAACGGAAGAATTGTATATAGATTGATTGATTAACCTACTGTTATAGTAAAATCCCGCTTGAGAATAACAGGAGTTGATGCTAGGTTTGCGTTCGTAAGGTTTATGACTGTTAATAAAACTACAGAAAAGCACTTTCTTCCATCCCTAAAATCTCACTGTTCAACGCTCCCGCTTATAATATTATCAGCTCCACACTGCACTTAATGTCAGCGGGGACGGTCTGAGCTCAAACTAATAGATTATTTAAATCTGCCATAACTTACAGCGATCCATTCAAATTGATGGCTGCAGGGAATCAATGTTCGAGCCATAAAGAGCGCTTATGTGGAGCATCGACACGAACGGAGCCGGGGCATTTACATATATTACAAGATCCAGGCGGTGACCTTGTAATGGCATCCGCAATTAATATAAAAAAGCCCTTCGCCCTTCTAATGTGGAGTGAATTGCTTCTGCCGGACGCCGAAACGCCCTATGTACCCGCCCCCGCCAAACTATTTGCTATCTAAAACTACCTTAGCTTTCCGTGATAAAGTTTACATTTCTATGATTCAGACGCAAGTGTAGATTTGTCCAATGCAGTACTTTGACTTTTCAGTCCATTTCACAAACGTTTTTATTATTGTAAGGTTGGATCGTCGTTTTCCGTTAGTCACATGCGGGGGATGAGTTCGGTTCTATCTGTTATGTCGCGGCGGTTTAGGGGACGCACGCATGACGGGCGCTTATGGTATCGCGCTGATAATCGACGGGTCGACTGCGAACTACTGATAACGTTGGAAGGGAGGCTGGGAGTCGTTGATAGAGCAATGAGTTTTTAAAGCTATGTACAATAAGTAGGTACAGTGACTGTTTATTTTATAAATAGTCGCGGGGCTTTTATGCTTCCATGATTAAAGTTAATTTTGAATTCATCCTGTTAGAATATTGTCAGCTTTGTTCTCAACTTTGCAAATTGAATAATATTTTGACCAAAGATCAACTTTTGCTTGAACGTTTTGATCAGAAAACTTTTAGAAATTAATTATGAGCTATCATTACAACTAATGATACTGATTTTTGTTTATGACATATAATGACAAAAAAAGATAAAAATATTCCTAAAAAGGACCAAAAAATCATGTAAAAGTCGTCAAATAGTAAAATAAAAAGCCCATAAATGCGAATAGTTATTTGTATAACTATTCGCATTTGGTTGGTTGTGTTTTGGGTTTTTTTTTTTTGGGCATTTATAACCCCAACATACTCGTGAAGGTCACGACAAAGGAATGTATGGCCAATTAAACCAGTGTCGGTAGTAATGAGCGACACCCGGCCTGCCCCGAGCGCGCCCGAGTGATGACGGGTTCACACGAACCCTAGCGATGAGTGTGGTGACACGGGACAAAGTAGTGAGGTGCCCGAGAGATGGATGGGTGGATGGAGTTACCATGGTATTATTTGAATCATTGGGTTTTAATGAGTATATAGAGACAGTAATGGCTAGTTTACACACAGTGCGTGTCAGACTGCCGAATAGTTGCAGTGCAGTAAC
Source organism: Lacanobia oleracea (assembly GCA_950371165.1). NCBI lineage: Eukaryota > Metazoa > Arthropoda > Insecta > Lepidoptera > Noctuidae > Lacanobia > Lacanobia oleracea. The sequence goes on along the minus strand of OX493388.1, from coordinate 29,153,005 downwards.
TTGCATCGTATGGACGTATCTTACGAGTTACTGCCACGTGCGAGTCGGATAGCACACATCCGAGTTACTACAACATTATCATCGTGAGGACAGCTAATACGAGTCGAGCTACTGGCATACGGGTATGCAGTCCGAGTATCTGTCTACTGTCTAGTCAGTAACATGCTCTGTACAAACTAGTCATACAGGTAAAAAATAACAAATGAAAAGATTTAATGCAGATTGGGAAAAAATCTAAAAGCGTCGGTACCAGGAGTTTTCAAACGATCTGCCAAGTCTTTACCCAACTATATTGGGGTCGGCTTCCAGTCACACCTGATGCATCTGAGTATTAGTACCTATTACATATGGAGCGACTGCCTGTCTGACCTCATACAGCCGGGCAACACGATGCCCCTTGTTCCAGAGGGTACTCGAATAATATATAGCGGCATCAATGCCGCTACAAGAAAATCCAACGGAGCAAATCTACATCGCAACAAAAATAACCGCAACGCCATCTATCCAATTAGGAGCGAACTATTACGTCGAAATCCTGCATCGCGTAAGCGGAGTTATCTTGCGATTTGAACATATCCATCAGCCCGACTACCAACTGTCGGGGCACCGGAAACAACAACTGTCCGGTCGGAGAATCCTCCCTTTTTAATGGAGGTTCTTGCCCTCTGTGCCCCAAAACATGCACCCAAGAAGACCAGTGATGCTGTTGAGGTGGCAACGTTTTGGGCGACCAAAATATAAAAAACATGTCGTGCCAGCAACACGAAGAAGAAGAATGGAGGTTTTCGGAACTTTATTCTCTGTTCCACATGCCCGCCAAACTTGACAGGAACTTGTGTTTTAGACATTGTACGGAAACATAACGTTGTGGTTTTTTTTTTTAATTTTTCCAATGTCATGTCATTATTAAATCCGCTTACACCACAGGTTTCTCGTCATTATTGAAGAATTACGTTAAGAAATAAGATCGATCAACTTTTGTTATTAGACATTCCAAGAATAACAAGCGGTGGCGTTTATCATTTCCGATATTTACCCTCAAAACATGTTTGCCTGTAAATATATGACCAATAGTAACATCAAATCAGCCGTTAGGTTATCTCGACCATTCGTTTTTATGACACGTCTCCATCAGACTGGCTCAAGGACGTTCAAGGTTACGACAACATGCGATACTGTCATCTGGAGGGGGGAGAGATTCTTTTCTTTCTTTCTTTCGTGTAATGAGAGAAGATACAAAAGGACCAGTCCAAACGTATTAATATTCACAAAAATACAAGTTTTCTCATAAACTTACCTTTTCTACGGCCTTGTAATACAGTAGGGCCTCGTTAATCCGGAGAGGCAAAAACAAGACCCCTTCCGGATTATCGAGGCGTCCGGATTATAGTTTGCCGTATTTAATGGTAATAAAACACATGTTTAATTACCAACTTTTTCGGAGGCGAGAACTTCAACGCTATTGTCCTCATAATGTCATCGTCCTCACACATTGCACAATCTTGAGGAGATTGTACGACCGGCAATGTGTGAGGTTAGTTAACACTTCGTATCTTTGTAACTCGCTTTCGACACCTCCAGCAGCCCATTCTTGAGCTTCTGCCTCACTTGTTTGAGCTTCCCACCACCTATTAAAAAGCTGGGCTAAAGAAACATCATCTTCGGGTTCGTCATTATCAGTAAGAAATCCAGGCCTGCCTCCCCCGCGAACCCTTGTGCCACAAGCGCACAAGCGGGAGTCCGGTTTAACGAGGCCCCACTGTATTACGAGTAGAAACTTATATTTTTATGGCAATTCTGACATTCTGTAATTCTGTGTTCAATGATAATGTAAGCTTTTTATGAAAGACACTATTGCTGCATGGTCTATTTCTACGAGTATCACTGTATGAAACTGGCACTAAATTCTTTAATTGATTTAGTCTTAAAATGTTCCTTCTGTTCTTAAAGCTAAATAGCGTCACGTAACATCGCAGCGCCTTCCGCCTTCGCCTGTAGACAAGCAGCGCGCCGCCATTTATAACGCTCACACATTACCATCGATCCGGAAGTTATTGCCGAACAAAAAACAAACAACTCGACTTTCGCCCGCACGTAAACACTGCGCTCTATCACGGGCCCCGCATCCCATCTCCATATCAACTGGCAAACTAAAATCAATCTTGCCACCACGCAATAAAATTGATATTGAATCGACGCCGAGGGGCGCGTTTGTCTTTTTGGACGGCTCACAGATTTATGTTTTAAGGGGAGCTACTTCAGTGGCCGTATTTGCATAAGTTTGTTTATGAAATTCTCGTGTACTTTGTCAGTCGACACGACTGCCACTTAGCTGGTTATCATCTGTTTAGTTGAGGAAATGGAAGGCAAACAGACTGCTGCAGGTGTACAGTGTTCATTGTTATCTGCTGGTCTGTGTCGACAGTTGACTGAGAGAATCAGTGAACTGGGGTCACAGGCGTACCTGAGATATTACGGTGAGGATACGAGGCTATCGTCTACGTGCTCCGAAAAACCCTTTTCTCTCCATTGACTTCAGTATTCCGCGCGAATGAGAAGTAGCTGATATTGGTACTGTGTGACTGACAGAGGTAGGTCGCAATAAGTCGCACGCAGCTGTTTCACTTACTACATGGCGTACAAAGTTGTATATACTCGTGAGCCCTTCGCACTGCAATTTAAAACTATGATTAAACAGCATGGCAGGGCTCGCCGGAAGCTCGTTAAAAGTTTTGCACAACGCAACGCTCGACCGCCGTTTAAAAGTTCCACCTGCCGGACAGCGCCACGGCCGGCGGCGGGCTGGGCCGGACAGCCGGACGACGAATCTCGGTGAAACCGAGCGACGCGACACGCATACGCTTAACATTTGAGATGTTATGCAAATGTGTGCCCTAATGGAATGAGCGCCGCAATTTGTGCCGATTCAGTTAAGTGGGACATTTGTTTTTAAGGTCGCCCCGGAAACGGGTCAGTGTGTTCAACTTTCAATAATGGCTTTAAAATTAAGGTGCTCTGAATTCAGTTTAGCATTAATATACCCAATGTATTCATATTACAGTACCTGTGTTTGTTTAGTTCACTGTAAACTTTCTGAAAACTTTCCATTACTGTTTATATACCTCCTGTGCTCTCTCTTTCTTTTTACGCCATTACTTACTGTCCTCAATCTTGTCCAGGTCTTCTCGACAAGCTTAATTAAACAAGTTTAATCTATTGCTTAAATTAAACAAAGAAAAACTTTTCCGAACATCCTTCTTAACTTTGAATTTGCCGACATTTAAGGCCGGAATTATCCAGCAATTTGACCCCAAAACATAAGTCTACAAAGCTTAGCACAGCCTCAAACTATATCCCAACAAAAAGTCCAGGGGATTGCTCTATTAATAAAGATTATCACGCAAAGCCGTCTAAATAAGGCCAGCGTTAGTTTTTACGCCGGACTGGCCGCGCGGCCAGGAGTGTGGGCGGCCGTGGAGTGTCGGCGGCCAGCGAGTGCGGGCGGCCGTTACATTTTTTGAGGCCGCAATCGCACAACACTACAGTGCACTCGTAGGAGCTGTAATGGCACTTTTTACGGGTTGTTTTTATTCTCTTATTATTTGGGGTCGAGTTGTGGGCTGTGTGTCAACGTGCGGTGCGGCTTGAATAAGGGGTTTAATCCTGCTGAATTTATGTTTGGCTTGTGCGGGCAGCTTTGGGTACGAATAATAGACTTTTGGCAATCTTTTAGAGCATTATAAATGAAATCCTGTAGGCTTAGAGTACTTTGCTTAATTTAGTATACAATAATTTAATCTTAAATCATACTTAAGGATTATAAAGTTTTACGTCTGCACAATTCCAAGAGAGAAATTATATTAGAAAAGTTTTTACGAGCCGATCACAATGGCGTCGAATTGTAATCGATTTCAATAAAGTAAGGACGTCAATACTTCCTCGGGACAAACGACATCGACACTGGTGTCCAAACACGGCGGTCGATCACACACGAACTGCCGAAAAAATACAAAACGTATTATGGAAGGGATACATTTCACATAGAAAGTTTTTTCCATATCAATCCAATAAGTAGCCGCTCACTTGTTTTGTAAAGAAGTTCTGTAACAGGGGTTCTCTCTCGTACGATTTATTCTTTGGGAACGAGACACTGTGCTTGTAGCTGGAATATTGGAGGTCCATTGCGTGTCCAAGTAAGAGATTTGCAAGGAGTTTTTTTGCGCTTTATCAAGTTGTTCGTAATCCTTTTTTTTTTTTTTTTTTTTTTAAGGATGGGAAATCATCAAATGACTCCTCCCGCTCTGGGTGAAGCAAGAGGGAGTGTCAGACTCTTACTGACTAAAACCCATCCGTCTTCCTCCTGGTGCCCTTTGCGTTCTAAGGCTACGGCACCTCTTTCGAACAGATTCCGCAGCCCCAGCAGGCACCTGCCCAAGCGGGCCCCGTCTTCCACGCTGACATCTCTTTGAGGCGCGCTGGAATCGCAGCGCGCCGCCGACCCGGGCCTAGTTCTGATCAGACGGCGAACCACCCACTGCTCGCCGTCCGCAGGCCCGCGCCTACGGCGGCCGGGAATCGTCCTGCGACTCCCGACGCCTGGGGCGTCTTCTTCTGTTGCGGCGACTGGGACGTGAGGTTTCCCTCTCTCTCACACGTTCGGCTTCCTCCTTTGCTAGCATTACTGCTTCGCAGAAGGAGGTGATCGCTTCCCATGCCTCCTCGCTCCGGACCAAAGATTGAACCAAGGCCGGTCGCGAAAGGTCGCCGCCACCGATCGCCTCGACGAGGACCCGGCGGTGCTCCGCCCAAGCAGGGCAGACCTCCACCGTGTCCTCCGGGCGATCCTCGCAGTGATGACACCCGGGCGCGTCCTCCCGCCGAATCCGAAACAGGTATAAGTTGTTCGTAATCCTGACATACGAACAGAGCAAGAAGGATCAATTTTGAAAGTTGATATTAATTTACGGAAATGTAAGCTGGTGATGGTTGTTAAAACGCAATGCACGTAGTTAACACTGGAAATGGTCAATGCTTGTTGAATGTCTGTCTACTTAATCAATTAATATATAACATTCTACCGTTACTGAGTGACTGGATGAGGTACAGACAGACAACGCACAGCCGAAATTATTGCCCGTAGAAAGCTGAAACTTGGGAAGTGTAAGGTAGTACTAAGATTATTTCTCGAAATTCCAACGGGAACGGAAAAGAATAGGATATGCGCGTGTGAAGTCGTGGGAAACAGCTTGTCGTTTATATAGGTATCGCTCTGTAAAATTCCTCACAGTGTATATAAGAAGCAGGGGTGTGTCATAACTGCCGTAATGCCGACATACGGCGCCCTGAGCGCGGTGATACGGCGAGAGTGCCCTGCGTTATGATAACACGGCTCTTAGCGATCGTAAACGTATATTGTGCGATACAATGCTATGGGCTATTACAGTATTAGGATGTGGAAGAATCGGGTCTTTCCAGATGACCGGTTGTTAAATACTAACACGTTATGCATAACTTGATGAAACGTTATGAGGACTATTACAATTTGACTGCTTTTCGCGTAAAATTACCAACTTTGGCTTTCTTATTCTCAGAAACTGAAATATTCAACAACGTTCGCTTATTGCGTAGTTGAGAATAATTATTAGTATTGAACATAGTGGCCTCACTATTTGCCTTTTCGCCAAATTTCCGAAATCAGTTTCTCATTAAAAGCGCGACGGCACTCTCTCGAGAAAATATCAGCTGTTTCATACAAAATGCAATATTTAGCCAATGAAAATGTATGAAACAGCTGTTTTTTTTCTCGAGATTTCGGAGTTTTCCCAAAATAAAAGTAGCTTAAAATCATGTGTACTTTCACTGCCTAAGAGGTTGCTGGTGTTTAACAAATAACCCTGTATAGTGGTTTCTTCCACAGTGGCCTCAATAAATTAATAATAAATCCTAAAACAAACGTAATTGCAACTGCGTAAATTCTACATAGTGCGATGAGTCAGCAGTCTTTTGAGTGAAAACGCAGTTCTGCGAGAGGGCTCTTAAGCACTGTCCACATATTCTCCTGATATTAATATGAACTGCGAAAGATATTCTATTTGTCACGATTTCACTCCTAATCGCTGATCCACTTTAGATTAAGTTTGGAACAGAGATAGATTGAGCCTTTGAGAAATTCCTAATCCTAAGATATCACTTACTAGATTATTATCCCGGCCATACGTACCTACGTACTTGCGTACCTACGTACCTACGTACCTACGTACCTACGTACCTACGTACCTACGTACCTACGTACCTACGTACCTACGTACCTACGAACATCGCGGCCAAAATGTGATTTCTACTTTACTGGAAAAAAATTGAAACACAGATATTTTTCTTTCTAAGCCTGTTTCTATATCATTAAGCACTTTTAAAAATAACTTTTTACGGGCCGACCGATAATAATAACGCGCTTAATTCTTGGTTAAGCCTAGATATGTATTTCATATATTCTGGTCAGTATCTAATGGAAACGTATAGAATGGAATTCAATTACTCAAATTAAATAAAATTTTACTTAAATTATTTGAGCATCTAATAACGGTCACATTCTATAAAAATATATAATATTAGATGGTTATTTGTTCAAAGATACGTCAACTAGTATTTGCAATAAAACCAAATATTTGAGTTATTTCGTAAAGGTTTCGCATTATTTGACAGAAATCTTTATTTGATAATATTACTTTGTATCAGTGTGTTGAACTATTTTCTTTAATGGCTGACGTGATAAAACCAAATTAGTTTTGTAAAATTCATTATTTCAACTAACGTAATATAATATGTAAGATTAGGTTAGTAGAAATCAAGAGTGAATAGGTTATTTCTAGGCAAGCGTGCTCCATCTTCGACCACATCCTCGCTTACCATCGGGTGAGATAGTGGTCAAACGCGTGCCTATCAATAGTAAAAAAAAAAAAAAGTTGAAATAATTTCTTTGAGCTGCTACAATTGATGAATGTGTTCACTCCCCAGTTGATAGGATCGTGTTAAAGCTTCCTGGAACTAAACCCACAATCACGAATTTGTATTAAATAGATTGCTTATTAATAATAGATCACGCCATAAGATAAGTGAATAATTTAGGGTAATTCATAATGAACACAAACGCGAGTGAAGCCAAATAATTAAGCCAAATAATTAAAAAAAGCCAAATAGTTAACTATAAACACTTTTATCGAATATATGGTACAAAATATCATTTTCATTTAAATTAGAAAATGCTAGGCCAGGTTTAACTCTTATACCGTCAAGTTTCTTCAAATATTACTGAATAGGTACAAATATTCAGTGTAGTCTGTTTTCAGGAGATACATTAGTGAAACGATAAAACAGTCACGTGTGCTTGTAAACTATTAGATATATAAGATAGATATTTCAGTTTATTATTTTTGTCACAAACTAACTTCGCCTCTATAAATGTTACGAACAGCGAGCGTAGGTGGCCTACTCAAGAAAGACCTTATTTCCATTTTCCCCGAACTGTATAAATTACTAAGTGCTAAATATTGACTTAGATCTAATGGAATACTTTATGAAAAAAGTAAATAAACAAAATGTTAATGTAACGGTTCAGTTCGACGTTTTTACGTTTCTTAACGAGACAGATCGAATGGCACTTCGTTTATCAGAATCAGATGAGCAGTTTACGAAAAATCACGAAGCGCCTCCCACATACATAAAACATGAATGAGCCTCACTTTTTGTTTTTCTGAGAAACACGGGACTAAAATACCGTCCTCGTAATAATAGAGCTGGATGGGCGTTTGAGGACAATCTTCGGCTTATCTTACTACCAATAGATACGAGGTACATTACCATAACTGTAACGATCTCTTCGAGACATTGAAATGCAGATCTGTGGGACCGACTCCTCATATCTCGAGCCGTCAGCTACAACCGCATCAACGTCGATTGATACCGACTGATTCGGCCGTCCATCAGTTCTTCCGATTGAACAAAAACATTGGATTGCTCCTCGATCATTTGTCGCTAGAAGCGAATATTGACGCCTCGTCAATCACGGCGAGCGACAATAAATTGATTGTAGGTACGTATCGAATCGCGTCACACATAAATATTTAGCGAGCGCTGATTGCAGTTTTGTAACGGTTGTGTGTGGGTGCCCTGAAGTACCGGTATAGAGGTATGTATGTACTGGGACCGATATCGGGCGGTATGCGGGCCAATTGCCTCCTGAATGGCCGAGTGGATGTACGATTGCGTATGTGTTGGTCCTTACTTTGAATTCCTTTATCTACGGCCGTGATAGACGATTGTGAATATGACTATTGCAGACATTGTCGAGTATTGTACTCGGCCATGCTTGAGCTTTGCTCAAATGCTGGTAGAATATTGATAAGATGTCACGAGGACTTTAGTACTGATTGAAATTAAACTGTAGTGAGTGGAATCTTTCATTGACATCTTGAGTTGTGTCATATTTTATCACATTTTGTGTCAAAGAAAAGGATTCGCATTGATATCAAGTGTCGTATTAAGAAATATGAATATAAAGCAGACGGTATTTGGGAGTACAAGAACTGTCGCTGAATAAAAGAATCTCACGCTGAAGTTTGTGACAATCTTCGAAGTTAGTCTGAATGCCCAGAAGTATTGACTTCACAGTTTTGTAGCTTTATAACATACAAACATTATACCTACTTCAACCTTAGAAATTATTATTCGGGACGGTCTCTCCATTGAAGCTTCTTGACCCAGTTTGCTTAGTATTCATAGTACGAAAGTAACTTAACTAAGTAAGAGGCATCTTTCCACTTTAAATAATTAACATTGAAAATAAATTTATTAATTTCCTAAATAGAATTAAAACGTCTTTAAGGTTAATTAATTATTTCTAAATTCGCAATTTGTTTTATAGGTAATTAGTCTGATGATGATACTTCATATAAAGATATTAATGAAAAGATGATCATGTCTTGTTGGCACCAAATATACGAGTATGCTTCGGGAATATTCCTAACTTTTTGAAGAGTAAAAGTACCTAAATACCTAAATATTAGGAAAATAAGCTTACAACCCTAATCTCTTCAAAGTTAGAGTGAACAGGCTCCTTCTGGGTAGGCTCGCTCCATCGTAGACTTTGTCTCTGTCATTTCTGACATAGACTAGAGTCAAGAGCAAACCCATTACAAATAAAAAAAAAAAAAAAAAAAAAAATAACAGGAACAGGAACAGGAATACAAGTTTTGTCCTGATTTCGAGGAACCGGTTTCCTAGAATTGTTTTGTATTGTATTTAAAATCCAATTAATGTTTGAGGATTTGGATTTAATTACAGGAAATCTTACCAAAAAGCTCGTGCTATCTATAACTTCCCGGAAAATTGGCACTTTTTGCGAAAATGTAAAATAAATAAAGTCAGACAAAAAGGCTGAATATCACCTACAGCTGGATTACGAAGCAAACATTTTTGTATTCACATCAACAGTAACTGACATAATTGGAAAAAGCGTAATTGTTTTTACAAAAACAAAAACCGTTAACTAATTCAAATTATTATTTCATGGAATTGTCACTATTGTTCCTCGGAATGACAACGACAGAGCCCAATGGCTCGTTATTGAAACATGAACCCAATACATAATAGAGTTTGAGTCTAAAATTGAATGAAAGTGGAAGCTCGTTACTGGCGAGTTTCAAATGCAAAATAAAATGTAATAGCAAATCATGTTTCGTCTTTATGATTGCTTTGCTCTGAGAATACAATTTATTATAAGATGTATTTGTAGAAGTGTAGAATGGACCTACTACAAGAGAATTGAGTTAAGTAAATTATTTATAAATAGTTTTTCCAAAGATTGCTTGTTAAGATGTCTTTTTTCAAATTGATTTACTTAACTTAGAGTAGTGATGTGGAGAAATGTTCTTACCTGAAACAAAAATAAATATTAACATTAATAAAACATTACAATAAACAACAATACATTAAAATTACATATTACTCTAACAAACAATGTCAAATTGACACCAGATGACAAAAAAAATGGGGATGAACTAGAATAATTGTGCACATAAAACAATAGTTAGTAATCGGTTGGGAGCCTGCGGGCGACAGAGAGAGGTCGAGAGGTCAAACACACCTTCCGTGAGCTGTACTCGTGACACGACCGCGACAGGGTTTGGAACTCGGAATTGTCGGAATATCGGAACTGTCAAAACGTATCGATAGGTATAGCATTCGGTATTTTCCAAAAAAAAAAATTCAATGATCAGATAAATGTTTGGGACGGGCTTGCTTAGAAGGAGGAATTTATTATGAATCGTAAGCCGCCTACAGCTAGGGCCTAAAAATAGAATACTCTTTATTATTTACACCATATAAGTTACAGAAAATATAGATGAAGAAAACATTACATTACTGTCGTTTTTGATAATCTTGTATATCGACTTGATAACGACCGTTTTCAAGTTGGAACTAATCGCAGTATCGCAATATAACACAGATTTTAATCGAAATTGGCATGAGGTCACTTAGCGAGCTTGTTAATAATGTCTTCACCACATTATCTCACGTTTGTAAAACTTAGTTACCACAAAAATTAACTTATTACAGACTTCATGAGTTAGGTACGTTGAAAGAATTCGTGATGATTGCTCATGAAAGAAGATTAACAGTAATGGACTCATAAATCATTGAGTTAGTTGCGAGTATTAATCATATTTTTGTTGCGCAAAGTTAACAAAGTCCTATTAATAATGCTTACCTTCTAATAAGGATTCGTCTTGATCTAGTTACAGGCATTATTAGTTTGTGTCAGACCTTCACAGAGGATTTACAATTAGGTACTAAAAATAACAGAAATAATTATAGTAAATCTTTATTTCAGACACAGGTTCATTTAAACAACATAAAAATATGAAAAATTATATTAGTAGATTGTGTTAATAACAATTTACATATTTTATTGAAGAAAACCGAAAATTGGTGTAAGCAGTTTGTTATTTTTTTTTAACTATGAATCTCGAAGGATTTATGTACAAAAGTTCTAAGCCTACTAATTGCATAACACTTATAGAAAATTTGAATTTTCAGAAAAGAAAAAACCCTGTGAGTCCGAGTACCTAGTGAACAGAGCACTGTATGTTATCAAAATGGATGTATGGATCGGAATGTTAAAATACTGAACTAGTTTTTATAGTCAACGGCAAAAACTATCAGAGACTTAGAATATTGAATTTATTTTAGAAAAAAAAGTAAAAAATCGTATCAAAAATCCATATTTTAGAATCGATGTATTCAAATAAAATCCTATTGGGCCCGAAATAGCGCACAAAGGGAGATAAAGCAAGGTTTATCCATATCATTTGCATACACACACTATTGTATTTTTAACGTTTTAACAAAACTACATAACGGGTTTGGGCAGTTTAGCAGTTAGTAAAAACATATCTAACTTTATTTTTGCGAGTCAGACACCGCATGACAGCTTCACGTGTATTTTTGCTAATGTTACAGCAGTCTGCTGACATGACACTGACTTAAAAAAATATAAAACAACGCCGTTTTTTATTTTATCGAAAAAAAAGGAATTACAACCAGTATTTAATTTGCTATCTTCAAGCGGTTTTGGCAAATATCGTTTTAAAAAGTATATTTTCTAATTTATACAGAACCGCACTAAAAGACAGGTGCAACGTGACAATGTGATATTGGTATGCGTTTCCATAGAACCTAACTCGCGGTAGTGAGTATCGGTAGAGTTTCTATAGTTATAAGTTTCAAGTGTGTTGCTATGATGCATCATTGTCTGTCACATCGTGTCGCTGTGCCTGTCTCCGCGAGCTATAAAAACTACATTAAATCACTATTGTCAGTACACTTGTTAATATTTTAATACTACCCGTAACTAAACAGATCCCAAAGAAGCCGCAAATGCTCTCCATTTCACTGATTCGCTGCATTCACGACGCCATGATGCAGTGACGTCACGCGCTAAACAAGCCAGACCCGCGGGACGCCTTTGATTCACCTCGTCTTATTTACTGAGCACATACAGAACTCCAGGGATAATGTGGCAGATATGAAAACATATAAACTAGTACAAGGTACTACATAATAGGTAGTGAGATAAGTAAATTGCTGAATGTCACATAAAACGATTGTGTGCATAGAATTAAGATGCAATTTTTTAAGTTTCTCACAGATATTTTGGATATATGTGATATAAAATTAGTTTAGCTATTCGCTCAGATAGATAGATTGATAGATAATACATTTATTAATCTTATCTATCTATACTAATACATAAAGCTGAAGAGTTTGTTTGTTTGTTTGTTTGCTTGAACGCGCTAATCTAAGAACTACTGGTCTGATTTGAAAAATTCTTTCAGTGTTAGATAGCCCATTTATTGAGGAAGGCTATAGGTTATCGAACAGAAACCCTTCACGAGTTCGATATTCAAACCTGCAGTTCTTTTCAATAAGACCAATTAAAATTAAATTAAATAATCATTTATTTCAATCCATTCCGATCATAATTAAATTGTATTTTTTTTAAATACATTTTACACATACATATATATACATAGTATTGACTTTTCAGTGTGGCATAAAAATTCTCTTCAACACACTTGAACTGGTCGACTAAATAAGCCGATCGCATCAAGTCCACCTTTGTACAGTGATTCTCCTTGTGCATAAAGAAATAAATTAAAATTAGCTTTTAAAACAATAGGTACGCCAACAATTTTAAAGACGTAAGTTCCTGCTAGTAGTGAGAGGAAACTCTCAAAGACTTCTTTTCTGTGACTTTTGTAAGATTTCTGCTCTAAAGAACGGCAAAAACATGAAACACTAAAGATTTAATAATAAATTTAGTGGAAAGGAAACTAAATGTTACGTCTTATGAGCAGGTAAGTTATTAAAAAGAGAGTTGTTCTCGCTTTTACTTTGAACACGAAATTATCTCACTTAATTACGTTAAGTAAACTGGAAATAGTTTCAACTTTAATTTCTTTTTGTTTTGTTTTTCTTGATTTCGTTCCGAACATTAAAGATTACTACAGTAAATTCTCCAGTCCAGTTTTAGGGTCAGCTTTCAAGCCAAGCACAAGATGCAGTTGAATACCAATATTTTAGCCGGGCCACTGTCTCTCTGACCACATTTATCTCAGTAACTGGGTAAAACGAGACCTTAGAAAGGCTGGTGTCAGTTTGCTGGCAGAATTAAAAACTATGCGATCTTCACCTCACCATGTTAGAGCCAGATTTGGGAACATAAAACTTCAATTTTCCTCAAAATTTCCATTTTTAATGTAGCATATACACATCGTAGTTGAAACCTGTAACTTCACGTGAAAACTCAGCAAAACCATGACAAGAGAAAAGTTAAAGTTTAAACACTCGCGCAATATTTCACGTCGACTAGTCGGCGCGCCGCCGGCGCCGGCGCCGGCTGCCGCAGATCATTCACAGTCTATAAGAAAGACTCCTCTCAGCTACATTTAATTTATTAAGATGTTTATGCAGTCCGAACTTACGGATATTATGCTGATTTGCTTGTAGTGCACCGGGAAACACTCACACCTGTCGACACTCGGGTTTTGACTTGATGTACAAACAAACGAAGCTGTTGATTTTAATATGATAATAACATGCGAGTTGTTCGAGGAAAGATGTGTCTGTTAAATAAAGTAAAGTGGTGTGAAGTATGAATGCAAACAGTAAACAAGAAGAGCAAGCGTTGGGATGTTTTAAGGACAAATTAATTAGTTTAATGAATCCCCGCCATCAGTGAGACACAAAACATCCCCTAACCACATTCACTAACATACAATGCAGGGCTGCGCAAACACAAAAGAATAATACGATTACACGTCGGAAGCGCCGCCCTTAAGTAATGGACGCCAAATTAGCGCAATAGCCACAATCATGCGCCCTCAGCCGCTAACCATGTTTGTGTGAGCGAGCATTGCCGAGCACCCCCGAGCACCCCCGAGCACCGACGAAGTTGTCTTCTATTAGATTTGCCTATAATAAGATCTCACCAAAGGTTTTTAACTTCGACTTCGCTTTTGGCGAGGCTTTTATGATGGGGATTATCAAAGTCCCTTGAGCTCCCGAAAATTTAATAATGGGAAAAGTTGGGGAGCGACACGTGGACTCAGCCAGTTTATGAACCGACAGTGAATTTGTATGTAACGGAAGTGATATTTAAATTCATTTCAGCTAAGCATTTTCCCGCGGGATAAAATGATAATCCCCCTGTCGCGAGCGAGGACCGTAACAGGCAAACGCGCCCTAACAGGATGATGGAGACTTAGTGAAAAAATTTGGCTTCCGACCAAGATTTCGTTCCGCCGATCCATTCGCATAACGGCCCCTTTATTTCAGTGCGCCGTCGAACCTCTTCGTATATCTCGCGGAGACAGTTCCCACAAAAGGTTGTCAATATAGGGAACCCTTTGCGGACTATAAACTACAGCGCGCTTACAAGGGGCGAGGCGACATGCCGCGCTAAAGTGTAAGAAATACGGCGGTCGCTCTTGACGCCTGACAATCAGGCGCGCTTACTGCGCTCGCATCAAATATTCGGAGACGAATCGAGTTGCGCGCCACCTGACTGTACATTGCTTTTTAGATTCGCTACTACAGAATTCAAGGCTCGAGAGAGCAATGAATAGTGACGGTGGTATGTGCTCGCCAGGAGCGCGCGACGGGTCGCGGCGCGCGGGGCGGGGTGTCGGCGTCGCCGCTCGCTCGCCGCTGAATATTTCATGCTCGCCCGCTGTAGCGTCGTCGATATTTAATGCTGTAGGTGTTCGGACGTCTGCAACTACTCCGAAATTACATCGACATATCGCCGGAACTTTGCCTCATTTATTTATGCTAAGCGACAACATTTGTAAGTGGTGGAAAATATTGGGAAACCGGCGGAAAAAGAAAATCCAGTGCTTCTAAAGTAGCGCAGAATTAGTGCTGAATTTGTGGAGACATTTATCAGGAATGTAAGTTGTTTTAAACAAATTCTGGGATGGAAACAAAAACATTGGGAGCTCAGGTGATCCGGGAGACAATTCGTTTATCCTGCAGCAAGTTATATGGCGGGAAGGGTCTGCCTAATGGTGCCCGTGGACGAGGCCGAGTAACTTATTCTCACCTGTGCCCTGTTTAATCTGCTCGTGTGTGTTCCGCAGGGATCACTTTTATCTCGAGAAGGAGAGAGCGACTAAGTAATATGAACAAGATAAATCATTTAAATTTTAGTGCGTCATTTTACTAGAGTAGGTATTCCCCGAAATGCCTATTTATAAATTCCCGCTTGAAACGTTTTTTTAAACTCTGGTATTATAAGGTTGCTGTCATTCTAAGTTTAATTCTCTCATCATTGAAGGCATTAGGCCTACAAGTACTACCTTTACGTTTTCTCAGAATTCTCAGCAGCACTCTTAATTGCTGATGTAACGTTCTACCCAAACACATTTTTGATAATAATTTAGAAACCGTAGGTAACTAACTCGATATTGACCTCTTTATAATGTCTTATTTCGTGATACTAATACTCTATTGCTATGCTTTTAAAGCAACAGAAGTACACTGTCCACAAAATATTTCCACCCCAAAATCAGTTACGTTACAAGTAGATACCTACAGCGAATTCAAATTTTGCAATTTCAGCGCGACATCCAATCGCATATTTCAATTCGGTTCCTTGGGTCCTCGATCGGGTCCAGCGCGATGTGTATATTGAGTTACATCTGAAGTTATGCAAGACAGCAGGCGCCCTTTAGCGGATCAGTGGAGTATCGAGGGATATTGCGCCCTCCGAGAATGTACCGAGATCTGGGGGACCCAAGTCGTGGGCCATTGGAAGGAATTATGTGGGTTGTTTGAAAGGCTGAGATTCGTTGTTAGAAAGATGGAGATTTATGTAGATTGTAGAGTTGGTTTTGAAAAGTAGATGTATACAAAAAAAGCCGTGTAGGTGAATATTATTACAATTTATTTTTCTAGAACTGACTGTCTCGTCAAAATAGTGATCGCAAGATTATTTTCAGATCGCTAGGTCTTGGGTTGGGTTCCTAGATTGGCCACAGTTGTATCGTGTTTTCCATTAGATTTCCTTTCCAGTAGCAGGCCGAAGTCTGGATTTTATGGATAAGCTCGCACCCATGACATGAGCCTTAAAAACTAATGGCAAAACTATGGTGATCCCTGCCTGTCTGTGTATCCTGCTGGCTACATCTTGGGGGTGTTGACGTCACAAAGGCAATAGGTTACTTCTAGAAAAGCGTGCGCCATCGTCGAACACTATCATCGCTTTCGTTCGGTGATTAAGTCAAACGTGAACCTATCAATAAACAAAAATCGGCCAAGTGCGAGTCGGGCTCTCACACGAAGGGTTCCGTACCATAAAACGAAAAAAAAAAACACATTTCTTGTATGAGAGCCCCTTTTATTTTTAATTTAATTAAACTTTTATTTGTTGTTATAGCGGCAATAGAAATACACACTCTTTGAGAGGGCATAAACTATTGTGGCATAGCCCCCTCACCGCTATTTTGTTATTTTTTTTTTTAAGTTGCGCCGAGCTATCTAACATCACATAACATAGTGTGACGTTGCCGAGATATTTTAAGGTAAAGTCACCGTCACCGGTTGGACTCGCGCAACGAAGGTTTCGTACAAATTTGTAGGTACAATGTATCTACATATTATAAATAGTTCAGGAATCAAGTTTCGCAATTTTTCCCGAGCTTTTCCGAGCTAAGAATCTAACGTGGGGGCTTTATTTAGTTGGGTACCGTCAGCACCTTTGGTACGGAACCCTAAAGGCCTTGGGGATACTCTCTAAGCCCGAAGTCCGCTGTTTTTCGACGGTACTTCCAGTACCGTCGAAAAACAGCCCGGTCCGGTCCGGTGTTCCAGTACTTCGCAAGTACCAAATTAGTTCAAGACAGTTCTACGATAAATTCTCAATGCACGATTACCGAACCAGAACAAATCAGAGATTTAACCAATTTGGACCATAGCAGATACTTTTTAAGACCTTTTCGAAACTGAACCTAAGTATACCCCTAACGAACTACTACGCTGCGCTGTTAAAAATCGTGTGAGGGTCCTTCTTCAATGAAAAATATTAACACCACTATTCATAAAAACGCATCGTCAGTGCAACGGCATCTATCGACCCTTTCGTAAACTGACAAAGTATTTGGCAGCGGAACAGAAATGTAAACGTTACGATTAATAACGATAAGGTATTCATTAATTAATACCTTCACTATTATTTTGGTACGTCTTAAAAGTTTAACTAATAACTCAACAATTTATTATGGTGTTATTTTCATGCTTTCGTGCATTTTATTTTTTCTCAATAGATGGCGCTCTGACTATTTAGAATACATTAGGAAGCCTATACCTAAACTTAAAAATTCAATATCTTTTGATTTTGTAAGTCGATTTTGAAGACGTAAACGCTAAATATTACTCGGAATAACAATTAATTTTTTTAAGTACCTAGATTTTGAATCCAATTAGTGGTTTATTACGCTCAGTGATGGATTACGTACTTCAAATAAAGACTATATTTTTCATGACTTAATTACAAATGTATAGTTTTTAGACTTTTCCTTATACCTGTAGCATAAGATGGTATTAATTGCCAAATTTTATAGTTCTAGGTCAACGGGAAATACCCTATGAATTTTGATTTCCTTGAGAATGTCGAAATATTCGTTTTTTTCGGCATAAACGGCCGTATCTTTTTTAACCGACTTCTTCAAAAAGGAGGAGGTTTTATGTTCGGCTGTATGTATCTTTTTTTTTTGTGTATTTTCATCGATTTCTCCGCCAGAATCTGAACCAATTTTATTTTATTTTTTATTCCAAAGCCCATACTCCTGAGGTGGTCCTATTGTCACCAAGTCAGAATCTGATGATGGGATCCTATGAAAACCGAGGGAAACCCTCAAATTTTATAAGCACATACACTGTTTTTCATATTTTTTTTAACGCAATCCAGATATTTGTGCCTGGTAATCATCATCTCATGTTACTGAGCTGATGATGGAAGGTATAAGTCAGGATCTAATGATGTGATCCCATGAAAAATGTTTGTTCAGCGATATTTTCGCCAATTGTTAACCGATTCGGATGATTCTTTTTTTGTTTTGAAGAGTATTTTTCGGACTGATCCCATTAAAATTTGGTGAAGATCTGATAAAAACCTTCGGAGGTAGGCAACGGAACACTTCAATAAATGATAGCAAATGGATCGGGATTTCTGTAATCGCATGTCTGTTGATTGTTTACACCAGTTCATAACATAACATCACGCCGTGCCGGCACGCTGTGCTTGTGGTTTTATTTTTTAGTGGTACCTGCGTACCACTAAAATGTGTAAAATAAAATAACTTTTTAACAAAAAAATAAAACCGACTTTTTAAAGTTAACTTATTACTATGATTTTTTCACTGCTTCAACCGTAGACCTGAGTATATGGTTTAATTCCAACTATTCGTTCCTGAGATAAAGGGTCTTGACAGACAGACAACAAAGTGATCCTATAAGGGTTCCGTTTTTTCCTTTTGAGGTACGGAACCCTAAAAATTACTTAATAGTGTGCTTTTATGCCTGAAATTAAATTCAAATAATAGGTCCCAGCTTGATTTAATAAAAAAATAATAGTGTTTAATTTAGGTATAATAATGGATAAATCAAGCCTAGAAATATTATTAGAATACTTCATATCTACTGCGTAAAAGCGCGTGATAAGTTCAGTTTCAATGGTTTTCATTGCTCTCATATAGTGTCTTTACTTTCGAATATCTCGCCAACGTGACACTTTAGGGCACCATGTTGCTAACATTTTTTGTTTAAAGTGTCCTCTACCCGTATATGCAGTTAGATCGTGTGCCACAACTATTAAAAAAATCAAAATGGCGGCGGGTGCTATGCCAGCTGAACCCCTATCAACTGTCTACCTATTACGGTGCGGTAATTGAGATACAGTCCGCTGACAGATAGATGGAAGGACGGACGGATAGCGGAGGCTTAGTTATAGTGGTTCCGTTGGTTACCTTTCGGTAACTCTAAAAACTACACAACTGTTTCCAGCTCTTCTGGGAATGCAAGAATGAACTTATGTTATATCTAAAAGCGTCAAGTTGAATTCACTTAACAAACACCAGCGAGTCTGTTTAATGGCCATAGTGGAACTATAACGTTAAGTCAACTCAACAATAAGTTTATTTGACTTGACATTGTACCACATTGTTACCTCAAACCGGTCGTGTGGAAGGGCGCTACACCCCGCGAGGGCGGCTCGTCCACGGTCAAATTGATAAGTTGACCTGTATGAGACCTCAGCTTACACCCGCTTTGAGGGCGGAAGGACGAATTAAGGAAGAGAGAACCAAATTGCAAGTTGAAGTGGATGGACGTAATCAGTTTTAGGGTATGTTATAATAACGTACCTAATATACATACAAGAGCAATAATTTTGTGTCAGGACTGTCTGATATTCTGATACTTGGTGCTAATACAGAGGCTTTGCTTTGGATAAAATAGGCGCTTAATAAAATCTAGATCTTAGTAAGGCTGACCATATACCTTCAAGAGGCAAACAGGCTGGTTCACAGTTTTATAAAATTGGCATTAATATCTGTAGCAAAAATTGATAAAAAATGAGTTGTCAAGTGGCACGAAGAAAAATGCGTATTTCTAATTATCAAATAGTTTGATGGTGCTGTTTGATCAAATTATTTGAAAGTCGATAAGTTACACATAAAGAGACAAAGGGTGAAGGGTTTTAGAAAAACTATAAGCTAAGTATGTGAGGCCATGTGTTAATACATGGAAATAATTTTTTTGTTATTTAATTAACGCAAATCTACATCTGCAGTACTTAACGTTACTTTACATTTGAAGTACTTAGCAACGGTATCCTGCAAATGGTTGTATCTCGTGCGGATTGTCATATCCCGAACAAATGGATGCATATTGTGATGAGTCTTGACTAACATAGTACTTAAAACTTTCTATTATTGTTTTAATTTTATTTATTTCTCTTCTCTGAATTTTATAATTGTATGGATTGATTTTATCGTTACAATAATATTATAAATGCGAAAGTAACTGTGTCTGTCTGTCTGTCTGCCTGCCGCGCTTTTACGCCAAAAATACTGAACTGATTTAAATGAAATTTAGTACACAGATAGTCTAGAGCCTGAGAAAGGACATAGGCTACTTTTTATCCCGGGAGCATGTTTCCTAGGGAACACGCGGGCGAAGCCGCTAGCAGAAGCTAGTCTGAAATATACTGATTAATGAGCAGTGGTGGCCCGGTGGTAATGGCTGCGACTTACGAGTTGTAGGTCGTAGGTTCGGACCCAGGCAGGCGTGTGCCCTTTGTGTAAATTATTTCATTACCACTGCTTTCAAGACGGTGACGGAAAACATCGTGAGGAAACCGGCATATCCTAGAAACAAAAATTTGAAGACATGTGACATTTACCAACCCGCACTGGGCCCGCGTGGTGGATTACAGCCCACCCCCTCTCACCGAGAAGAGGCCAGCAGTGGGAATATTATAAGCTGATTATGCTTATTATGCCGTACTGATTAATAATAATAATTAACGCTCCTTGCTTGTCACTGGCACGCCACACAAACTCTACGGGTTCTGCTTCCAAAGCCCTAACATAAAGGGACCGGCAGCAGATAGCGACTCATTAATTGTGTCGAGTGGGCGCCCTATCAAACATCACACCTGACGGAATATTTTTATACTCGTACAATGGTTGCGAGTTATATACTAATTCCAATTTTACCTTTTTATTAATTTACCTAAGATTAGTATAGCGGAGAGGTCTGGCCGAGTCTCGGATAGAACGTCCGACAGCACTCTTTCTTCGGGGTATCGTATTCCAGGCCGTCACTTCATGTTAAACACTGGTATATAG
This sequence comes from Lacanobia oleracea, assembly GCA_950371165.1. Taxonomy (NCBI): domain Eukaryota; kingdom Metazoa; phylum Arthropoda; class Insecta; order Lepidoptera; family Noctuidae; genus Lacanobia; species Lacanobia oleracea. Next base: position 29,132,039 of record OX493388.1, on the reverse strand, counting down.
CTCTATATTTATATATATATTTCAAGGCTTGGTAGATGATCATGTTGATGGAGCTTTAAAGGTCTTTTCAAATTACAGGCAGCCCTCAGTGAGTAATCAAAAGTAAATGAAAAAATCCAAAGGCTTAGACATATATGTAAGTATATGAAAATAGGGAACATAGTTGCCAGTAATAACGAGCTACTCTTACCAGTCCAAAGGAGCATGTTATGCGATCATCACCGTCTATGGCCCATAAAATACTTGTCTCGATCCCAAACCGATCGAACCCGGGACACAGCTGGCGCTCTCCGTCAATGAGCCATTCGGGTCATCGATAGAACAATTCACAATATCACTCGCATTTTTATCGACGCAATTAACATCGAACACAGTATCAACTCGGAATTGTTTCATTTGAATAAATATCAAATGTTTTGTGTAATCATATTTATTTAGCTATGAATAGTTACATACTCGTATTGTTTATTTGCTAATATTTACATATCTATGAGCGATGTCCGTGTCATTGTTCGCGTCGACAGTGTCAGTAATGGTTGCGGTAGGATCAGCAGAGGTGGCGCTCTGGGTGACGGACGTGAATCATTGCACACTTGTGCGATTAACGCGCGGTTTTAATTCGATTGGGGATTGATTACCGAATAGAAATAATCATTAAACAGACGTTTGTGACGTTAAATATTGCGCTTCCAACTGCCATGTGCCGCAGTAATTCAGTAGTGTAGATGATTCAGAGCACTAGCATTGGTAGGTACTCAGATCATAGTTAGTTTAGATATCACTATAACGTATTTTTTTATATTAACACTCATAGACGGTACACACTCACAGTTAGTTAACACCTCTTTAATGACCCGCGATGTGGCGTCATTTGAAGGTCTAACGTCTAACTAATTGATCGTATTACTGAAAAGTAACATTACTAAGTTAATTGTAATAATTATTCTTAATTATCTACCAGTGTAGGTACATCAAATTAGTGATTTATTAGAACGCAACAAATCTAATATTCGTGACTGTTAATATTCCCAAACACGCTTGTTAGTAGTCACGAACGCTAGATTACTGGCAGCACTAATTCACCAAATCAAAAAGCACCAAATCTAATTATAAAACACCAATGAAACAGTAATTAATCAGTTAATAACGTCGGACAGTTCGGCTAATTAACATGGCGGCATTATCAAAGAGGTTTAACGTTTGTTCATTAACTAATGGCCTCAATCACCGCTCAGCCGATGTGTTAGCCGACAATCATTTAATTCATTTAACACTAATTTCATTCATTTAAATCCCGCGAATGATATTCGGGTTCAATATCGAATTACTTACGGATGTTGAATTTCGATTTACATTCGGATCCGGAATTTTAATTAAGTTAATCAGGTGCTGCGGATCTTTATCGCGTTCGACTCCAATTGTTTTTATTGATATCTCGATTAGATGAGTCGTTCAGACACTTCAGCAAGATTGTGCGATCGGAAATGGAACATCGGATGCGGTTACGGTTAAACTCTGAATTAAATTTATGATAACACCTAATGTTATCAGGAATTTAATTCAGAGTTCATCGAATTTAAAACTGTTTCGAGAATTTCATTGGAAACTGATAACCTGTTAAGCCACTTGTCGAATACATATATTAAGTACCAAGGGAAGAATGTTTATGTAGACTGTACATTGACGGTAAAATATATAAATATCACTGATAATTTATTTTGATTTATAGCAAACGGCCCAGCAGGTAAATTACCTTTATAACATCAATAAATCAAGGCCCAGTTTGTCCTCCAACAGTAATTATTTAAACCAATAAATCAATAAGGCACTACAATGGTCTACTAACTTCGCCACTTAGTGCTCAAAACTTCGCTCCGCCACATTCCGGCCGTGTGTCCGTGTGTCGGTGTGTCTGCGCCCGCACCGGGGCGCCGCCCGTGCGTCCCCAACTCAAACAACAGCTGTTTGTTAGGTTGAACAATGTAAGTGCAAGTTGCACGGACTGCAGCGAGCACTGCTGATGTTTAGACTAGTTCAGTGAACGTGTTTGAAATAATTAACACTTTTAAAGTGAGGTTGTTCGTCGAATTCGATTGCTGATTGAATTGCTGATGAGCAAAGATAGTAAAGATTAGATAAGAACTGTTTTTTCGTAGCCTCCTCTACCTTGATTGAGGGTAGTGGATATAAACAGGGAAGCTTTTTCCCTGCAGTGGGAAAAGGCTTGTAATAATAAGAAAGACAATTTCGTTGAGTTTTCAGTTTAGCATGAAATTGCTATAAACTCGCTTACAAGAAAATTATGAAATCATTCAATCTAAAAGTATTTTGTAGATTATAAGGTATCTAATTCAAGATCTTTTTTGAGGAAACATGAACATACAAGGCGGAATAGCAACCATCTCAGTTTAAGTTTATCTAACACCTATACCCCCTGAAAAGTTCCCCTGAGTGTTAAAACATAAATTCGTTCTAAGGTCAGTGTACGAATTTACGACTTCAATCGTCAAGACACCAATTATTTTCACACCCATGCCAAGTGACGTACAACATAATCAGCCTATATTGTTTCCACTGCTGGGACACAGGCCTCCTCTCTTTCGAGCGGGAGTGGGCTCCACGCGGGCCACCACGCGGGCCCAGTGCGGGTTGGTAGATGTCACATGTCTTTGAATTTTTGATTCTCGGATATGCCGGTTTCCTTACAATGTTTTCCTTCACCGCTTTGGGAGCAATGGTGATGAAATAATTGACACAAAGTAAAGCGCCTGTCTGGGTTCGAACCTAAGACCTACAACAGTGACCTACAGACCTTTAGCCAAATGACCTAATATATAGCGACACATATTAATATTCTCTTTAAACTGCGCTCCCTCGGAAACCTTGCCCCACTGCCGTCAGCGTTTCTCACATGATCTTAAGAGCGTCCTTGAGCGCTGGCCGGAGACCGAGCTCTCAAATGAGGGGTGCAACTGAGTCAAGGTCACGGAAGTGATGCTCGACTGCATCAGGAGAGGAGGGAAGTGATGTACCGGAAGAGGGAGGGGTAATGCTTCTGTGTAGGACTGTGTGGTAGGTCGGGTGGTTTTTCTTTTTTTTGCTATGGGTACTACTAAATAGGTATAAGGTACTAAGATATGGTTTACTCATCTGTGGGGGTTGTACGTGAATTAATGCGCAGTACAAGGGTAGTATCTTCTCATCCCACATACCACAGTGTCTCAAGACGAAAGTCTAGACCAGCGTGTTGCAGTGATGACTTATGGAACTGAAACGTGGTTGCTCACAATGGGCTTCATTAGAAGGCTTAAAGTCACTCAAATGGCAATGGAGAGGGCAATGCTTGGAGTTTCCTTACGTGATCCAATCAATGATGATAATATCCGCGAGAGAACCAAGGTTATCGACATAGCCCGAAGCATCGCGGAACGAAAGTTGCAGGGGGCATGGTACATTGGTCGATGGAGTCGAAAAGTTCTGGATTCACAACGGATGACGCAACGTTGAAAGGCGTCCTGCAAGGTAGATCGATGACCTGGTGAAGGCCGCAGGTAGAAGATGGATGCGAGATGCGCAGGACCGCTTATTGTAGCGACACTTGGGAGGCTTACGTCCAGCTGTGGACGTCTTCCAGCTGATATGGTGATGATGACAAAGACCTTCAGACTTCTTCTTTGATGTATACATAGAGCTCTACTAATCACAGTTACTGTGATTAAATACCTATATTGTCATCGAAAACGTATTTTACTTGGTCATCATTATAAGCTGCAGCCATGAAGCTTACACACAGTTGCATGGAGACCTGCACTTTTCATAGAGCGGCTGACTATATTACCTCCACAACCCTGTGCTGGGTGGAATAAAACCCTATCGAAAGACTAGTTGACAGACTTTCAGCCTTGTGACTACTCGTAAAGACTGTTAAAGATATACAAATGACGTGACCATTTATAAATGCAAATGGAAAAGACCAACCTGCAAGCTGAGTTTTGGCAAAAAGCTTTTGCTTTTATGGGCCCTCACGTTTATCCAAAAATTAATAAAGAAGTGAATATCTTAAACTCGTCTAGACCTGTTTGTAAGAAAGTTGTTACTAATTGGCTGCTAGATTTGGATTACTTTAACACTGAAAGTATAATCACTATTGGCTGAATCAAAACACACTCAAACACACCATAACACTCACTCTCTCACAACACACACATTACACTTACACAGTACACTACACTCATACACTACACAAACACTATACATTATATTAGCACCCTTTATTTTTTTTTCTATAGCACGCACTCAATTTTCAACATAAGTGGAACTTACATAAATGTACCAATCTGTTTATATATTTAATACAAACCTTGTGATGAAAGAGACTGGACCTCACGACACAGGGTATCCTAGTGTGGGGTCCAGTGTTATTTGTAACCAGAATGATTGTATTCTTAGAGATTAAATAAATAAATAAAATAAAAGGTTAAACTAAAGCGTCTGCTGCTGTACTCGATCATACCCAAAAATTATATTCGGTGTGAATTCAGTGCTCAGTCATCATCGTACTGCTCGAGTGACTCCGAGCCGGTCCGGAGCAATTACCGGTTCATTCGGCACCGGGCTGCACTCAAAGTAGCCGGGAGCGAATTATTGAACGTTATCGGGGCACGTTTAATCGACAAAGTTCCCAACTTGCGCTGAGGTAATTCATGTTAAGTGCGAGATTCAAACTCATAAAATGTGATAAGTTTTTGAATAACGCAGTTGTAACGGGTTACAGATATTTTGGGTGGGGCTGAATCCCTTGTTAAAAAGTTCGCTTTGCTATCATTTTGACAGGCTCAGCTAGCTTTACAAAAGCAAAATAATATCTAAATCTTGTAATTGCATGAGACCCGCCGTTTCTGAATATCCCTAAATGCACAATACATAAATTGGCAACAACTAAAATAAACCTTAACCCTAGCTTCATTGCACACCGGTTCAATTATTTCATTTTGCTGCCATCAATAATAAAACACACAGCCAGAAAACAACAATAAACAGTTCTCCGTTGCCAAAATATTGCAATACCGGGATCCCGGGAGCCCGGGACCCAACTCTCGGTACTAGCACAACTTTATAATTCAGCGCGCGCGGTGTTTGTCCCGCTGCAGCGCTTTGTCGGTGCGTCGTCCAGCGACCGACAGCGCTGCGGCGCCGCACGGGTCAGCCGCCATTTACTCGTAGTTTCGGATCAAAGGCCCGCACAATCCTTGTTGACAAAGGACCAAATTAGATTCATATTTATTACTTTAGCGCTAAGCCTGTTGTTAATATTGACCCGATTACGATTAAGGCATTGGAAAGGATATTGGTTTTAATTTAAATGGTTCTTTTTCTGCCACCTCGTATTTTTCTGTAATTAATAAGTAGCTACACAAAAATAATTGCTATTTCAAACTGTTAAATTAACTGAATAATTACAAAGGAGACCGCGATAGAGAATTTAACGTTTTAGTCATCGAAAATTTATGGAGCGTTTATGAATATGAAAATAGGTCTTTCGCTGAGATAGTTGCACTATAATTCTAGTGCTAATGGCTTAAAACGATGTTGACCTAGTGCTGACCTAGAATTAGGATCCTTACAGAATAAGACTTAAATACCATTAGTTTTTGTTTTAAATACGTAAAAGATTGTTAACTGTATTCAAAACAAAATGATTATTTTTATATGTTAACAATACGATTACTAAAATCGATTGATGAAGAAGGAAACAACTCGTAGCAGTTTGCTACGTAATCAGCTACGCCGTAGCAACAGTAGCAGCGGCCGCTACGCCGTAGCACCCCATCAGTTTGAACACTACCTATTTTGGCACTAAGGATCTTCCGTTATCTGCACCTATCAATCCAAGTCAATCTCCGCTCAGCATCCCTCAGTTCCCGGCGATATATCAGGATGTTATCTGCTAGATAAATGATGTTTTTATATCAGCCTCAGCCGCCAGTGTATCCGCCACGTTGTCTTATGCTCCTAATACTACCATCAATTTGCGGATGTTAGGTTTGAGGTCAGGGTTGCTACGGAGATAATGTGGCTGTCGAAGTATGAACTAGACGCTGTGGCACATTTACTTGCTTTTTGCCTCTTCATCGACCTAAAGCAAAAGCCAGCGTCACAAGAAAATTCAAATTAAAACTTACGAGTATTTTCGATTTGGAATGAAGATATTTTAATAAAGTGTAGCATGCTAGCAAATAAAATATACATGTATCTATAACACACAATATAAACCCATAAATAATAATGGCCAGACCGCTTTTAATAAAAAAAAATCACATGGTATTTACACACCACCAAAACCTTAACACAAAATTGCGTAATAAACGAGCCAATTAACTCCATACTTCACAAGATACACACACAAGTACAATAATACACGTGCCGCTACGGCTCAGTAGGTGATAGTCGATTAAACAACAGATTTAGTTCAAGTGCTGTAAACAAGGCCCCTGTGGCCCCCCGCCGGGGCCCCGGGCCCCACGTCACGGGCCCCGGGCAGCGATCGCGGTACGTAACACATCGGTGCGTGAACATACCTACATTTCGTTCATGTTAATGAGTTTATTCTCTTGTATATTTAGGGAGACTTGCTCTGGGATATGTGCCATATTTATGTTTTAGACACAGTCAAGTATTAGGATATAGGAACAATACCAGTGGCCTGAATACACACGGTAGGTTAAACTATAATAGCAAACTATTTTTGCCTGGTTTATAAATTTTATCACGAACTAACTGGCTTTGAAATTCATGATAACTACGTATAATGTTTTATGTTTGTTAAAACTTAGGTTTTTATTTAATCTTTGACACTAAGACTAAATTAATTGCCAAGTCCAGCGTAACTTCAAACCTCCGCTGACTAACTCTTTGACAAAAAAGTCATTTTGCTCTAATAGGTCGGTTCTAATAATACTAAATCCCTCTCACATTGATGTATCGCCTATATTGCCAGGCAGTATTTACGCGGCTGTCAACCCTGGTGTCTGACACCGCCGACACCGACACAGTTGACACTGTCGACACTGCGCGCTCGATGTGTTCACGATCACAACCATTCGTCTTTCCTCTGTCGCTGTATTTATCATTCGACCGCGATTCGTGTTGTCATCACTTTGATTTTTAGTATTTTTCTTGTAGGCGGAAAATGTTTGTGTTTTTCTTGCTATGTTGTTGAAATTAAAGGATTACTGAATTTCTTATTCTTCGTCTTTTTTGTCGATGGTATATTTACATTGCTGTAGTTATTTGGGCCCAGTAAGTGGACATGTGTTATAGCGGCGTTAGAAGCATTTTTAGATCGTGGTGATTACCGCTGAGTGGATATTTGGGACTCTTCAACAGATGGGACATCGGTGGATAGCATCGCACTCGCACTGGGTATCAGGACCGATCATCTGATAATGTTTAATGAACTAATGCCGTGACTGAAGAGTAGAGTTCATCAGCTGCTTTTAAGTTTAGATGGCGTTTCCTCGTAGCTTTACAGACTAATTCAAATAAGCATGATTTACTGTTGTAGTGATACCTCAAATTTACTCCTGTACTTTATAAATGAGAGTTACAGCAAACCAGCTAATTGGGCTATTTATCTGGAGGAAAAAAAAGTTGAATACAATTTCAGAAAACGGTCGTTTTAGAAGTTTCACGCTTCGCCTAGCGCTGGATGTCTTGGGATGTACTAGATAACCAAACTATGGTAGGCGCTAGATGAACTTGCAATAAAAGACATTGACCTTTCCCAAATATCCCTTCGTAGATACCCGAACAATAAATTCTGAACCGTTTGTCATAACTAGAGAACGTAAAGGATCCCGATAGATGTCAATTCAGGACAGTTTTATGCCTATATTTTTGTTTTGGATATTATGAAAGTCAATAAATGTATGAGGTTATTGCATATTTAACTGGTATCTGCCATGGTTATAAAAAAAATGTTGTTTCTAAATGTACCTTTTCTTTGTGAGACATTACCCGCACAACTTGCTAGTTACCGCTAACTAAATTATAATAATTGTAACTGGATTCTGTCTAATGGGAATTGAGTGTTTAATATGTTTACGGAACGTCGCGGCCGCAAGCGTCGAGTCAAACGCTCCTCGTGTATAATTAATTACTTATATATTGCCGAGTATGTAGTATTGCTTTAAAGTAAATTTAATAATTACAATTCGTATAACTACCACGTATTTTCAGTTCCAGCGAAGTTTCAATTGTTGTTTTGAATTGACATAACTTCGGTCAGACAACAATTCAAATTGCTGTATATTATTATTATGAGAATGCTGGCGGCTAGAACCTGAGAAAAGCAAACTCGAATCTTCTTCTTTGTTCTCTTCTGCTTCCATTATCTGCGCCAGAATATTCTATCCAGGGTGGTCTGCTCTGGCAATTGGGCTAACTAGAGATATCTCTCGATTTCGGACGACCAGTTCGATGGCGAACAGCATTTGCCTTTTTTTACTTTTTGTTCTGGCAGGTTTGACGCAATTTTCACAACATGGTCATAAACATGGAAAGGAAACGCGCAATGTTACAAAAAAGGTCCATAACATTATACCTTGAAATAATATAAAACTATATACAACACAAATTGCTTTTTGCGATGTCGAGTATCAGAATCAAATCTCAGCCTTAAATCCAAAAATCCAGTTAAAAGTTAATCTGAACTTCCGTAATTCCGGCGTCTCATCTCCGAGACACCGCGTACAAAACCAACACAAAACGAAAGACAAACGGCCCTCGTATTTAATACTCGTGTGATCGCACCAAGAAAGTTGTTCTGAAGTCGCGATGACGAGTAATTACCCACTGTTGTGAGTCTAGAGGGGATGTCGGGCCTCAGCAAATAGGGGCGAACGCAATGCATCACTCGCGCCCTAATTGAATATGTTTTATGTACAGGGCTGACACTGGATGGAAATCAGTCAACTGAAAATATTGTTCCTTCGACCCGCGGCGAGTAATAGGAGCTTTAGAGATGATTAAAGAGTTTTGCTGGCTTAGTTTAATATTGTAGCCTAGCACCTGAATAATAAACCCCGTACTTTTTTTGTGAATACAATATTATGAGCCTTTTATGATATAGAAATCACAAATACACCAAGAAATCATTCCAGTCTGAGTCTGTTTCCTGATAGCTACAACCTGGGAGTCTTAAAGTCAAGAATGAATAAGCGACTTCTACGCAAAAGTGGCCCCATTGTCGACCACATCAACGCCTTGCATCAGGTGAGATTGAGAGAATATCCCCGTTTCATTTCAAAATCGTAGTGAGGCACCAAAAATTAGTAGTGACAGTAGTGGGAGTAGTAGTGTGTTCAGTCAAGGAGCTTATAAAGAAATGTCTCCTCATAAAGGTAAAATGTCTGTCAGCCTGCACTTGGCAACCCTAGGAGACACAGTTGCGGGCTTATTGTAGAGGAAGCATTACAACTACTTGGGTAAGTAATAACGCGCGCCGTGAGTGGAGCAACTAGCGAGCGAGTTGGCAACTTTGTGTTGCCGTGTGTTGATAGGCCGCGCCCGGGGAATACTGATGAGGACACGTCGGGCTGCACGTGCTCGTTACAACTATGCTTTTGTCCTTAATAACAGGGATTTGAGTCTAAATGACGAAAGACACAACACAGTTTTAACTACTTGATGATGAATTAATAAGAACCGGCCAAGTGGGAGTCGAACTCGCATACGAAGGGTCGTGTACCATAGTCCGAAAAAAAAACACGTTTCTTGTTTTGGAGCCCTAATTTTAAGTGGCAATAAAAATACACACACTGTAAAAAAAATAAATATCTATCTATTACGGTTCTTGAGATACAGCCCGCTGACAGACAGACGGACGGACGGACAGATGAACGAATAGAAGCACGGTCAGCGCAGGTTTTTTATAGGAGATTATTTTCAACTTTTTAACGAAAAAAAAAGCAAAATAAAGGAAAAACACAATTATTTAGAGTAGCAACAATAAATCGCGAAAAACAATTTATTTCAATAAATCTCTGCTACAAATTTCGCGCTTCGATTATCGGTTTGAACCCGTTAAAACTAAAGAAGCATAATAAAGAAAGATTTGTTTTGTGAAGCAGTTTGAAAGTGTTGATTAAATTATTTATGAGCGCCGTCCGCTGCTGACTTCAGGTCCTTTATTACGTCGAGCTGGAGCTTACCATAGCTGCTGATAAATTATTGTTTTTACAAGATGAATACTAAAGTCTGTTGAAGGCTAATGTGATAAATCTTTTTAAAAGGTACGAAAATATCTTTGATAGTTTTATTTGTCAAACATCTATTGTTATTTAATGGTATGTCTAGGAAATTAAATTAGGAACGCGAATACTACTGTCACTGTGACTACGTACAGTAGCGGTAGTTTAAGGCATTCATGTTTTTAAAATATATATTTTTAACTGTTGATAGGCGCGCGTGACCATCATCTCACCTGATGGAAAGCAATGATGTGGTCGCCGATGTAGCGCGCTGGTCTAGAAGTAACCTATTCACTCTTGACTTTAAGACTTCCATGTTGTAAGAAACACTGATTCTGGCAGAGAATTTCATTCCACTGTTTCTTCAGAAAGTGGACATTCCTTTTACGTGAATGACGCAAGTAATCTTATTAATGTCCGTCGTAAACTGGCGTAAAAACAATTAACGCACAGCCAAAACTGATGGTTAGAAATCTTAAATTTTGCATATAGGTTCCTTGGGGAGTGTAGAAGAGGACTAAGAGAGGATTTCACGAAATTCTCACGGGAACGGAAAAAAAACACTATCTGCAATAAAAAAAAAATACTTGCCAAAAAACCCAACAGCAAAAACAACTATAAAACTCCAACGCAGTCACTTTAGAAACAATCTGATGCAGATGGTGGCTTTTGTAACTTCCATCACAGATTTGTCGCAACAATTTTTTAATTTTACTCTTTAGTGAGTGTCTGCTCCCCTGAGAAGTAATGATTTATCCGTTAACCTCTTGTCAGTTTTTCTATCATTAGTTTAAAAGTTATTGAAAAGCCATGACCATAAGAATCCATTTTCCAATTTATCACGTCTCATTTTCCCATTCAGCATCTCAGCACACCCCAACTCTATCAAAAGCCATAACAACATTAACAACGCCCACTTCCCGAACTCATCAAGCAGACAATGCGAACAAAACACAACTACACAATAACTGGCTCCTCATACGGCTCACGACAATTTGATGCCGACCGACTAATTAGCCCGTGACTCATTTACTGAGCAATCACGTCGAGTCCCTGGCAGTCGTCACAGAGTAGGTAGGCGCAGAAGATCAGCTCCATACAACGAGCGCAAACAGGTGCACGCACACATAGATGCGTACGTACGGCGATGTTAAACAAATGACAGTCGTTGTCGTTTTATTCTATTTTTTAAGTGTGGTAAGCAGAGCCGATGTCGACTATTCAGTCAATGTCAAAAGTAAATTGGAAAATGTGCACATTAATTTAAGAATTAAAGTAAAATTAAGACGGAACATTAACTGCGGTTACACAAATTTTACGTGAAACGTGTCTATGTGTATATGCGTTTTCTCTCGTTGTGCCGAACTGGCCTTCTGTGCACCATCTATGCTGCGTCTCTAATGTCGTCAACTTCCTCTTCGGCTCAACTGAGCAGGACAGGTGTTATGTCGAGGGTTTGCTCTTCTATTGCCGAAATTACTTCGGAAACTGTCGTCACGATTCTGTCTATTGTAAAGTAGGTAGTGTGGCAGTTAAAGTTTCAGTTTAAAATTGGTTAATTATGATCGTGTCTGTCATTACTTTCATTATGATTTTAATCAGAAACGTTATATTAAATAATTAAGCCTTATTTATTTAATTTACACATTAATTAAAGCAACGTACCTCATCGCAAAATTATTATTTAATTTGTTTTCACTGGCGCAAAACCTTTTCCTCTAATTCTCAAATCACTGTCACAAAATATATTGTATCAGAGAGCCATTCTTCCCCCGGGTTAGTGACAATTCCCCACAAAACTCGAGTCGGGCATAGTACGTCATTCCTGATTACGAGCTCGACTCCGGACGGAAGGCTCTTCATTCATAAATATTTGAGCAAGCGAGACAAAAGGTCAGCGGCACAGCGATGTATTGGCACACAGCCCTTTGATCTATGGCGATGTACCGCCGTGTTTGTGCTCAAATATTTATGATATTTCTCGACCCTTCAGAAAGGTCCAGAATGGATGTGTTTGTCCACTTTGCGAGATGAGCCTGATTGAAATATTGAAGCTAGTTTGTTATCGCTGCGTAAGAGACCAAACGTCTTATTGTTTCTGCTTTTGTGCAAAAATACGCAGAAAGTAGATTGTTTTTACGCCAGTTCACAGCGGACATTAACAAGATTCCTTACGTCATTCACGTAAAATGAATCTCTACTTTCTGAAGAAACAGTGGAATGGAATTACCTGCCAGAATCTGTGTTTCCTGTTAGCTACAACCTGGAAGTCTTAAAGTCAAGAGTGAATAGATTACTTTCCATCAGGTGAGATGGTGGTCACGCGCGCTTATCAACAGGTAAAAAATATTTTTTTAAAAACATTAATGCCTTCAACTACCGCTACAGTACGAAAATCATTAATTGGCGTTCCTAATTTAATTTCCTAGACCAAAGATGTTTGACAAATAAAACTATCAAAGATATTTTCGTGCCTTTTAAAATATATGTAGCACATTAGCACTCAGCAGAGTTTAATATTAATCTCCTTATTAAACTCTGCGTTACATTGTCATGTGTAGCAGCTAGCAGCGCGGGAGATAAACTTTAATTAAATGTCGGACGCGTGATGAGCGGCGATTAATCGATGCATCGTTATACCAGTGGCTGCCAGTGCAGTGGTGGCAGTGGTTGCCTGCATACATAATCTTACATTGATTATGTTGAATTTACTTTACACAGTCTATAGTCCCCTTTGCGAGAAGCTAACGCTAACTCTAAGCTTCAGCTTCTTAACATGGCGACAACAAATAATCCCAAATTCAATCAACTCAAAGTAACATGCGTGTAATACAAAACTAACGAGCAATTTAACTTGTTCGGGTTATATTTTATTGATACAAATCGCTGTCGTCTGATGGTTTGTGGTACTGGACGCGACTGACTCATGGAACAAACATTTGAAACAATGGAATGTGTGTTTACGACATTTTCAGCTTCTCGTGGCGTGGACTAAATGTAAGTATAGTCCCTGTTGTTGTAACAATAACGATAGTTTGTAAAACGTAGTAAAAAGACAGAAATTCACTAAGACGGCTAAACGGATTCTATATGTAAACTTTCAACATAGAATCCGCTATCTATTTACATAATTGTTTGCAAGCTGTCTTAAACAATAAGTACTTATATATCTGTATCTATACTAATATTATAAAGATGAAGAGATTGTTAGTTTGGTTGAACGCACTAATCTCAGGAAGTACTGGTCGAATTGAAAAAATAAGTGTTGGATAGGTTATACAACATCACGCTACGACCAATAGGAGCAGAGCATTAATAACGCAGACGAAGTTGCGCGGGTTAGCTAGTTATTTATTGAATACAAGAAAATTTAATCATAGAATAGATTCTATTGCAACAACGTTTGCAATCTACTTGAATTTCCAATCAGAATGTAGTGTATCTTCCCTCTCAACTCGCAACGGTAAGCATTCTGAAGTAAACGTTTGTTGTTTACTCCTCTTGTTCCAGGTACAGCAAGATACGTCTCTTCAAGATACATCCCTACAAGATACATCTGTTCAATTTTAAACATCATTCGTCCGCGAATTCTCTCGGTTTCTGTGTTCTCCCAAAGGATGCATTTACTCCTGGCGACAGTTCTTCAATCTTCATGCAAATTCTCACCCAAATGCATTTAGATTATATATTTTAAACATCGTCTGCTTGACTCAAAGACTGAGCTAAGAAAAGTCACGTAAGTTTTCTGAGATACTCGAACTTATGTATGTAATACCGACGACCTGGAATATAAGAAGCGGCTATAAACCTCCGTAGGTACATGTCGACCAGCTCGAATTCTTCCTCGCGGCCGTCGTAAAGCAGACAGTTAGTATGTATCCTAGCCCGCTGTATATTTTTATTTTCTCTCTCCACACGGGACAAAGTAAACACGAGCTCAACTAGAATTCAACGCTTGACCACGGACAGAATTAAGTTTTGTGGGACGCTATATCCCGGTTGCTTCGAGTAATCCCAGCGCTGGGCAAGCGTCCCGCCCCGCCGCCGGCGCACTAACTCCGCTGAGCTAGCTAGATTAGGCAGCAAGCCGGCTAGTAAACAAGCGTCCGTTATGGCAGCGCCGAGGAAACGCTACACTTTAAGTAGTTTCAGCAAAATAAAAAGACCAACGAAATCTTGTTTGAAGGCTTTCATGCTTAAGTAATGTGTTAGTGACGTCACACTGCGCCAATCTGAGCTGCTGAAAAGTTGATGTGCTGCCAGGCTGAGCTTTAGGTGTGGCGTTTTATAGAAAAACTAGCTTTGCCCGCGATTTCGTACGCGAATTATTCCGTTTTTTCCCGGTCCCGTAGGGATTTCAGGAAAAACTCTTAGTGCTCCCTTACACTCCCCAAGGAACCTACATGCCAAATCTCAGCACCAATAGTTTCGGCTGTACGTTGTCAGTCAGTCAGTCAGTCAGTCACTCACTGATAGCAGAATTTTATATAGTTTTTTATGATTTACTTATGATTTATGATATTGATGATGATTGCAGAATATTCAACACTTTTGATTCAGATTATGAATTACGTAATTTGCTTTTCTTTACTTCAAATAAAAAACGACTGTGTAATAAAACCAATGGTAGAATACGCACTATTCTCAAATTTCCCTTCGGCAGATAAGCCCTACATCGGTCCTTTTATGTGCCATATCGGGCCTGTATGGCCCATGTTGGGCGCGGATGGCCCATGTTGGGCGCCTATGGCCCATCCAGCACCATAAAGTAATCTCTTTCCTTGTTGACCCTCGCAATAGAGGGTTCAACGGCTGATAAAGACGGGGCTCCTTCTGCCGGATATGATGTCACTCACTTGTAAATCAGACGAGGAACCAAACCCTTGGTAAGTACCCCATAATTTTAAATTTTTGAAATATATTGTCAACATATGTTTATTTTCTTTACATTATAAAAAAAATATTTTCTTTAAATAACAAGCTATATACACTTAGAACAGAAAATAAAACTCCTAACTATAATACGGCGTCAAAAGATTCGCATAAAACAGTTTACTTCACGTGTAAGATTTTCTTCAGGGGAATTTGTTTTTTTAGAGAACCCTTCAAACAAACGGTGCTCACAGAAGATACAAACTGCTTTTCGTGTAACTTCAATAGAACTAAGAATCAAAAGGAAGATGATGCTCGATATCGTAATATGTACTCATGAATAGGTAGGTACCTACTTATTACATAAAGAGTATATCGACCAACACTCAACAACAGCAAAATTACATTTTTTAAACTAATTAACTACGTAAACAGTTAAAACCGTAATTTATTCAATAACAGATATATCAGCTTAATTAATTATATAAATCAGCATCACCGGACTATTGTTCATGTGTAATTTGAATGCTGTCCCGCTGCACACGACGTACTTATGGACGGCATTTGACGTTGATGGGCAATGTGATCTTTAAGGGTTTGCAGAACTTTCGAAATTATCTAATAAAATGATGTTAGGTGTGTAAGTCATTTTTCTGACAACAATTCTTACATGGCTAAACAATATCAGCTGCACGGGTCGATCTTCAAGGTTAAGCAACGCTTGCCGAGTTTGGTTTGTGGATGGATGACCATCCTAACATGCCGAGTCTCCTCATTGCCTCGGAAAGCATATTACGCCGTTGATCCCGGCTGTGATTTGTATATCTTTGGCAGTTGTAACTGATAGTCACAATACAGAAAATCTGACACCAGTTTTGCCTAAGAGTACCGTGTTACTGGGTACCCAGTTAATGGGCTGTGGAGGTCTGGTAGGCACGTACAAAAATGGTATTCAGCTAAATTAGGAAAGCCTAGGCAGATGATAATAAATCCTTACCTTGTAATATTAAAGTAGTTTAAATTTTGACATAAAATTGTGTGAAATACATTGTTTTAATTGATAGACTCACCTTTAAATATCACCATTTTCATAAATTGATGAAGTGTCAGTGTATGCGTGCGGCGTTAAATATGATTTGATCCCTTCGTCCGCCGCCTGTCAGCGCCGCTGCGGGCGGGACTGATGTGTTCCAATGGATAATGCGCCGTAAATCCTCCGCCGAAGCTTAATTAAATCATTACGCCCCATTTCCCGGGGAGGATGAGCAGGGATGTGAGTGGTTTTAGCGTGCAGCGATGGGATATTGTTTTAAAACATGTGTGTAAATATTTTCGGGGTGGGCGGGTGAAGTCGGTCGACTTTCAAGCTGCTCTTTGTGTGGCGACTGCGTTCGTAATAAAATAACGTAGCACTTTGTACAAAGAGGAGTGGTCTTTCAGTTCGGAGTTTTTTTAAGCGGTTTTGGCTTTAAGTTTACAAATTTTATGGACCAAAAAACCTTATGTAGAAAAACGACATAGTGACACGCGTACTTACATACTTTAATCAGCAAGTGTTGTGATTTGTTTGTCTTTTAACAAGCCTTTTCTCAAACTACACTAAGCAAGAAACAGTTAACCGATTCTCAGTTTTCCTGAAGCGCAAACATCGCAAACATCAAAGCCGCCACTTCCAATTAAGCGCAAATAAACAGAACATCAATGAAACAATTGTCGAACAACGCAGAACAAGAAACACGGCTACATTATCACGGGCATAAAGCAATCAGTAATTAAAAGTTGGAAGATTCATCCCATTCTATTAACATCATAATGGAACGTTGGGAACCTATTAAAAACATAAAGTTTTCACTAATTAAGTTGCTGCGAAAAGGGGTGACAGGGGGTGAAGTGAGGGGGTATACGGGGGTGTAAACTCGTAAGCTGAATTGTATCAACATTAATTCATATTCCGTGATTCGTTTTATTGTTATAATTTAACTGGATTCTGTGATAAACATTCTTTGATTGAGTTTGGCGATGTTGGCTGCTGTGCAGGGATAGTGTTCATGCTAGGATGGGTTTGATGTTATTATTTAGTACAATTCAGCCTGTAATAACAATTTATTATAGACTTTTTAATAGGTTGCCATAACAATGAAATGAATAAGCACCTACGAATTAGTTAATACATTATTTAAAAAGCCCGTGTCAATACAAAGAGTACCATAGAATAATTTCAGCATAAACAATTATTATTTATTTTATTTAATAATTAAAGCAAGTATAATCGTTTGTTTAGGTTTAAAGAATTTCATTCTCATTAGAACATTAATAACAGTTCATTTAAAATGAGACCTTACATCTAAAAAGTATATTTGCCTTAGAACCGAATTGAAAGAGCAACGGTTACGAAAGTCTGGCAATGAGCGAAAACAGGTATTTCACGGCTTCTGAAATAGACATGATAATGTATTCCATTCTTGAAAAACTTCAAACACATCGTTTACAATTTACGAGTAAAACTTAAAATATTTTTTTCCACCAATCCCCCTGCAGTCGTGGTGGTAATAACACCATTAGTTCGGCGATGGCACCGCCGCCCATCAGATGCCGTGTTAGTCCTCCATCGACGCAAGGTCAGTGTGATGTCCCCCATTGCCCCCATTCGCCAACATTCGCGATAATATAGTCGTTACACGGATGGCTCACACACAGCATAGGTAGTAGGACAGAAGGCTGATTCGATATATCGAGCCAAAACAGGCAAACGCACAAATATTCCAAATTGAGAAAAAATAATAATAATATAATATAATAATAATATTTATTGGAACTAAAAACACGAATTACAATAAAATTAAGTACGATAATGACTGCATTAGTTATAAACTGTGTCGCAGCCATTAGCATTAGCATTAGCATTAAAAAAAACATAACAAAGAAATTATAAATACACTAGTTTCTGCCCGCGACTTTTTCTGCATGATCTTTAGTACTGGCTCCAGAGAGAAATTAAGAATGTGCAATCGTAATAATTGTACTGCCATCTCAGTAGCTCGCTGGGATAACACGTAGTGATTGTGTTGTTGTAAATATGTACCAAAATTCATCCCAATACTTTCAGCCGTTCTTAGCATTTAGGCACAAACATACAAATTTTAACATATGTAGAATTATAACTGCTCTTCAAAAAATATCAACTTTTATAGCGGTAACTACAAGTATATTAAGTTGATATCAAATTGACTAGTACCTAAATATTGAAAACGTCAACGCGAAACCTCAAATTGAAGTAATATATGGAGAAAAGTCCGATTCTGCATGGATTATTGTAGCCACCTTTGTGAGCTCAGCTAAGTATCAGCTTGCTGCGCTTGACTCGGTGGACCGCAGAGCTAAGAGGCTCATCGGTGACGTAAAACTGGTGGATACCAAGCTACTTAGCTTGGCTCATCGTCGTAAGGTTGCCTGCTTGTCGTTCTTCTACAGATTGTACTTCGGTGAGTGAGCCTAAGAAATTCATGACCTCATCCCACCGGCCCCCTTCTACCATCGGACATCCAGACGAACTGCTTGCACTACCTTGTTGCTATTTCACCAATTCGCACTAAGCGTTTCCAAACCTCTTTTATAATGCGCACAGCAAAGGAGTGGAACTCTCTGCCTGTGTCTGTGTTTCCAAACGCTTACAACCCTAATCTCTTCAAAGTTAGAATGAACAGGCTCCTTCTGGGTAAACTCGCTCCATCGTAAACATTTTCTCTGTCATCTCTGACCTAGACTAGAGTCAAAAGCAAACCCATCACAAATAAAAACAAAAAATGGTGGTTCAAGCCATTTTTCTCTTAGTATGGACGGCTATATATCACCCTATCGTACTCGCTGTGTGGACGTGTGTCTTCTCTATGTATGCCTGCGTATCCGCTCGTCGCGTCTCTTGGAGCTATCCTTCTGTAAGCATCTATCTACTCTGTGTCTCAGTAATGGCGATGGACAGTGTCGGGAGGCACGACATGTTGCGTGTTCGACACGAACTCAGATGTAGGTACATGTGTGTTGTGTGTCTGTTTAAATTTACAACGAAATTGATTTCACTAAAGTTTTGATTGTTTCTGCAGAAGGCATTGTTACGATTTAATGTGTTTTATAAATACTATAAAACTGAGGGAATTAATTGAGAGGGACTGATTGTTTTGGTTGTTTATCTAACCTGTTAAGTATTTCGTGATGGTGTTGCGTGATCCTCGTCTACGGGAGGTTATTTCTGTCTTCTCGATAGTTTAGAGTTTTCATAACATTAGTTTCTATCTTCTATTATGTAATTGATTCGATATCGCCGTGATATATTTTCAGCCTGTCTTCAATAACGGTGAGCAGCCTGAGGTCTCAACAGAGCCAACAACCACAGCTTCCTTTATTAAAAACAATATTATTGGGTCCTGTGTACAGTACATAACTTATTCGCAAACTAGCCCCTCCTCTGCAAACAGATACGGCAAACTAAACTCTAAGTAAATAGCCGTAAAGTCCTGTTTGCTCTGGGGATTTAAATTGGGAAAGTTACGCCATGTAACCGCGGTGCAAACTAACAAAGGGGTACGGATAACATTTTATGGTAGTTTTAGCTTTGACTTGTGGAAGCTGATTTAGGAATTAGGGAAGGGAATTGCTGGTAATCTTGGATTTATAACCTTTTCTGTGGCGCTAGAGTGTACGAAAACATCCGAGCGGATCCGTCAGCTAAGCGCCTGAGACCACCGAATGGTTTGCTCTTTACTGACATTCCCTAACATTATAAAGGAGAATACAAATAGAGAGCTGCTCTATCAGTAAAAAAATTCATGGATTTTTTTTTTCCGATAAAAAAGAACGGTTCCGACGGGCCCCAGAAGCAAAGCTTAAAATAAAGCTTAATTAAATTAATTTCTAATCTCTTTTAAGTCTCGGACCCAGTAGCATCCCTTGGATTTAAATTACTGCTGTATTCAACCGTCACTGCAGTTCTATTAAACTGAAGGTTAATTTTTGTAAAAGGCGTTCAAATTCGTGCGGCAATACCAGCTACAATACTTGTGAAATACTTGTCAAAATGTAGGTATTGTCAAAAACACACCTAATTTCACCGAATGAGTAATCTTTTGACAGTTTACAACTGCGTTGCGATTGGAAATGCCCCTTAAACACAAAAATAACAGCCCTGGTAAATAGAACAGCCCTGGTAAATAGAACAGCCCTGGTAAAAAGAACAGCACTAGTAAAAAGAACAACGCGTGTAAAAAACATCTGCATGAATGACGTGCTTGATGACAATACTACAACCTTCCAATCCTACTCATTCTTGAGCAACGTTTGCATTCGCATGTCAGTCGCAATCTGTCTAAAATGTATGGAAATTGAGGCAGTCGAATTGGTCTCAGACTAGTACTTGTAAAATAAACGTATTTAATAAAAAATGAATTTAGCAAAAGCTACAAAGCCTCAACTGGCAATTTACTTAGCGAGTTAAAATCCTTAATTCCTAACACAAGCAAGCTCGCTAGAGTTGGATCAAAAGAGCGTGCATCAGTCTGTGATACGGAGGTCATAGAGTGGAGCCCAAAGTTGTGCTGAGACGCGAGACGGGCAAAGAGAATACAGCGCAGTTTTGTTGTAGTAATATCCGCAGCCAGCTGTGTGCTGTGTAATGCGTCTTTTTGATACAACGCTTCTTTAAAGAAAACTAAAAAATGACCGTTTTAATGTTCTTGTAATGTTCAAGTGTTTTCAGTGTAAGCATACCTAAGCGTTGAGCGTCAAAGGTACCAGTCGTTCTTTTGTTTTACAACTTCACGTTTTCATTGGTCTATCATGGTTATCATTTGTCGCGCAACATTTGTGACGATTTGGAAAAGAAAGCTGTCATTCACACATCACAACGATCGGCTCACATCAATAGCTCAAAAGCTTGTTTGACGAACACCAAACAAACAACTTCTATTTGAGAGCTACACTGAGGATGACACAACAACACAAGATCTACGTGAAACACATTATTCTTTTTTTAAAAACGTGAGCCCAAAACGTGCGCCGGAAACGGCGTTACCGACTTTTTATTGTTCTGCTTAAACTTTGAAAAGGTCGCAATGTTTTGTTGAAAAAATACAAGCCAACAACTGCGGTTGTAAAAAGGAAAATTATCGTGGTAACCGGCCCTTTGTTTGTGTAAACGTTTATGAGTTTCAGTCGTTTTCAGCGAGTTACAGACGGCTGCGATTCGTCTTCGTTAATGTTTCAAGGTTAGGCTTTCGCTGTGATATAGTTGCTATGCGGGAAAGTATGTGTGCTTTGTTTTCCGTTCAATGAGCGGGAAATGTTAGGAACCCGCACTGGGCTCGTGATGTATTGCCGCCTGCTCCTTCTCACAGAGGCCTGGCTGCCGGCAGTTTTGTACGTAGCTAATATTGTGTTAGGCTTTTTATCCGTGTAGTAATGGCCTTCCTAGATTAGTTATTTAATTAAGTAAAAATAAATGAAATAGTGAGTTAGTTTGTTTTTACATTTTCACGCTAAATCGCCGAACTGATTTCCTTGAGTTGTGGTACAGAGGTAGATGGATACCAGGAGAGGGTAATTTACTACTTTGGCAAACGCCAAAGCAATTGGCAAACGTTTTAATTAAGAAGAATTTCGTTGTCTGTAAAGTCGGTTTACAGAGCGGAACGTGACACTTTTTCGTGCGTGCAGCCTGGGCGTTCATCGATTTAAAAGACGTTATCACGTCAAAAAAATATATCGATATTGTAACAGAGTAGGCTGTTTTACTGATACATTTTGCCAACATAAACCTTTTTTTTCCGACACATTTGATCTGTAATACCTTCCTACGCTTACGCGAAAAATCACAACAACAAACTCAAGGTCACCCCAATGAGAGCACTATTTCTATTCACCTCAATTTATCTCGTCGACTGACCAAACTTGACACACTTCTTAGTTCAGTTGTCAGCTAAAATAGGGAGTCTTTGTGATTCTTCCCATTCGTACTGGGTGAAGGGCACAGGGCATTACCGGGGGTAGCGGGGGGCGCGGGAGGTTGGGGGTGGTCAGTACAATGCGCTCGTTAGCTGTCCTCTTTGTCTCGCCAGCACCAGGTCTTTTTGTGGCGACACTTACTGGGGAACTTCGTTACTGACCGATTCGGTGACGTAGTGAATAAAGGAATACGTGTTAGCTGTTCGTAAGATGTGGCGGTAGTAAGTGGATGGCCATTATGTTAGCGTTAAACGAAAACTAAGGCAAATCAAGATTGGGTTGATTTGTATTGACGATGAAAATGAAGATACCTGAGCTTAGTTACCAAGTTCTAATGAACTGTGGTTGAATTAAAGTCAGACAATATTTTATTTACGAAAATTTTAAAAACTGTCTGAAATGTGGTGTGCCCTACAGAAACTTCAGATTCGAGACAGAAATTACGGCACTTCAAGGCTGTACGTACCTATATTTTGTAAATAGTTATATATACTACAACCTACGTAATAGTTATCTTGTCCAATAGCCGCGAGCATTCCAATTAACAACTATAATTCGTGGACACACGCATAATATTCCATGTTTTTGTTTAATTTCCATATTGTTAACACAACAGACAGCGCTTCGTTACAAACTAAACATTTAAAAGACAGAAGGATTATTCTCGAAGCTTCTCCTAAACAAACAAAGTAATGTTTAACAAAGATCAAACGAAGTTGCTTTAATTTAAATTCTGACAAGAATCTCGAAAATATTTGCAAATGTCACTAAACTCGAGCTCGCCGTGACTTTAACAGGGTTCTGAGGAGCTGAGGTTCTCGTAGGTTTTCTTATTTTTCTAATCACGATAGCTAAACTAACACAACTTACTTTTTAATGAAAAATCTTTGTTATTTTTAAGATCGACAAGATAACTTACAACATAGTGTTCTTTGAAGTAAAATCGTGGTATCAATTTATTTTTTCTGCTCAATTTGCTTTTTATATTCCGCGCCAGAATTTAATAACATGTTGTTTTCTACCAGCTCGCTCACATCAGTAGAAACCTAAGGAAACTTAAGTTTCAACTTTTATAAATTACTTGAATACTAATTAGCGACTGTTACCGATTAAATCTGGCATTTCAGTAATATTGTTTTAGTTGTACCTATAACCCAGATTTAGCTACCAAGTAAACGGTACAGATGTGTCGTTTATAAGTATTGCTTTGAGCATTAAGTTGAGATGTAGGTGATTACTGTAAGGTCTGCTGCACGCGCGACTCGTTGTTTCCTGGGTGGAGTCGCTGCCTGTCGCAGTGTCGCTTGTCGCTTGTCGTGTGTCGCTTGTCGCTTTTCGCGTGTCGCTTGTCACGCTAGATTGATGGCGACGCTCACACTGCCTTACCTGCGGCCGCGTGTAAGTGATTGTCAACTGGAAGAGAGTAGGATCCATGTTTGTCAAACACAAACGAAATTTTATTACACGTGTTTTATTATATCAATATTTGATTTGTTATGGGTCACAACGGATATTATTTTGGGGCGGCACTGTTCTATAAAATAGAAAAGTTTTTCTAGATAATATTTTAGTACCTATAGAAAAACATGATACTAATATAGCGTATTTTCTTAAAGAAGTAACACTTTATTGTAATATTTGAATTCATACAACTCCTCTGTCTGTAATTTCTTTTAAACGTATAAGTAGATACTACTATTTTGAAAAAACTAGTTTTTTTTTTACTTTATTAATAAGAATTATATTACGATCTAGCCTAAAAGCAATTTAACTGTAACTTAAACTGAAAGTGAAAATCGTTTAGTAGCGTCAATAAACATAAATTGGCTAGGCGTAAGGAAATAGGTAATAATAGTCAGTGTGTCTCCTGAGTTCACACATAGCTAGGTAGGTGTGTGCCGTTCGTGACACGGTGCGGGGGGCGGGAGGGCGGGGGGCGGACGCGAATAAATGACGATATTATTTTAGTTAATTAGTGAGTCGCGCCGCCGCGCCGTGTCATGTATTAGTTACTGGGAATAATGTCACACATTGTTACTGGGAACTATAGTGTGAGGAGGGCGTTTGAAGAATACAAAGTAAACTCCGATTTTTTTATAAATCACTTCCGACGTTAAATATTTTTTTTATCACTAAAAATAAGTAGGGAAAAACTCTAAGTACGATACTTTATTAAACTTCAGTTCTTCGAAGATCTATTTACAGATACGCTATCTACGCACAATTTACATTTTAGTTTTTGGATTATGATAGATGGCCCTTGTCACTTACAGGACTATAAATAGCAATTGAAAAAAATAACGACTAAATAGAGCAAAAACTTAGTGCTGTACTAAAATATTAAGCCACTAATTGCACCAACGATCAATTTGAAATGTTTTTGTGGTTTAAAGAAATGTTTCTTTGGCACAGTGCGAGTATGCGAGGTGTGTGAACTAATGCTGCGCTGACTCGATCAATCTTGTGTCAGTGACAGACAACACGGGACCGCTCACTACCTCAACCACGCGGTACGTAGGCAGCGAGCTAGCGTGAGCGTTGTTTTTGCCATCTTATTTTAATTTATTACTGTTTTTTAGGGTTTCGTACCCGAAGGGTAGGTAACCAACGGAACCCTATTACTAAGGCTTTGCTGTCCGTCCTTCCGTCTGTCTCTCAGCGGGCTAATCTCAAGAGCCGTAATAGGTAGAGAGTTGAAATTTTCATAGATTGTGTATGCCGCTATGACAACAAATAATAAAAAAATTATGGAACGGAACCCTTCTTGTGCGAGAGAGGTTTTTTTGTTTCAATTTCTAGTTTTTGTATTTTGTTTTGTTATCAATTATAATGGAAATATTATTTGGATTAATAATCGTTTTATTAGTTTTGTGTCAAGTGAACTTTTCTTTAACATTTCGAAGGAAAACTAATGTTTTTATGAAGTATAGTGACTAATGGGTTTTACTATTGTTCTGGTCTTAATCAAGAACTTTAATCTCATCTGATTCATCACCCTTAACTCACTAAACTGTTTAAATGGTTGGGTGAAAGATTATTGTTTTTATTCGGTTCATCTGTAAACATCTTAGAAAATTACTCACTTACATCTTATTGAATTTTATGACAAAATTGTAAAGCAACTCTTTAAAATAATATCGCTTTTCAAAACAGTATAAATCAATATAGTGTATATTCAACCCATGTAAAACATTTTCCTCCACGATAATGCTTGTCCATTTGGATCAAGTACGAATCGGACGGCCGTTAAAAGTTTTACTCAATACTGAAATGTATCGACTTGTGTATTTTAAAAATAAACTACATACAATAGAAGTAAATAGGATAATAAAGCAGAGTGCACTGTTTCAGTTGAGTGCGATTTAAAAAGTAAATTGAACGGAACGGTTAAATCGGTGTATTAACCGGTTCGGACTGGTTCAAACCGGTTTAAACTGCATAGTGGCCTTGCTTCTCTGAGTCGTTGCATCCAGTTCTATCGATTGGAAATACGTTATTATGCTGAACATAGGAACATAACATAGTTTTAAAACAACTTCATTATACAAAAATAAAAGTCGTTGAAAGACTTAAATGTTTGTTTACACTAGGCGAGACCTAAATTATAACGCAACGTTAGATTTTCAAGTCTCAGTATATATGGAGGTATAATGTTACCTAGTACTAGAGAGAACGCGCATACCTTTGGTAACGTATCAACAAACATTTCAAATTGTAGTTGTCGGCAACCATTCGTTTAAAGACGTGTAAATTTTACTAAAAGAATATTTTACTCCTTAGTTCTCTTTTTACGCAATCTCAGTCCAAAATAGAGTATTAAAGCACTCCCCATTGCTGTACACATACCCTGTTATATATCAATGGTCCCTCTCAATTCCCTGAAGCATCGTTAGGAGGCTCTAAAATTTTCTGCTTGGACAGGCAGCGGCCTACCTGTGTTATAACGAAGTTACTATTAACCTGCCCCGAAACTTGAGGGTGGAAAATGCGTTAAAAATAAGAGTCTTTAGAATAGCACATACAGATTTTATACAGTACTTGACTATTGAGTTAAATGTAGGCCAGTTCAGTTCGATAAAGTTAACAAACGGAGTGAAGTTTACCTTCAAATCACATGTCGTTTCCCATAGAACTGCTCCAAACACACCTGGGCTCGCTTCTCACCTGGGTTCGCGCTGAAAGGTCGTGCGAGCCTACAACTATACCTAGCAGTACACCGTCTATTTAGTATATCAATATTCAAGGCTGTACCTCCATATTTAGGATAACCCTACTATTCATAACATAATACCGACACGACGCGCCGACGACACAGATTTTATAAATGAGCTACGAGGGCAGAATACCGCGCAAATGGCGATAGTCGTTACCAAAGTTACGTAAACACGCGTTACGTTTAATTATATAATTAAATTATTACAAGGAGCGTTCGCAACGAGCATAAATTCGCGCGTACTGCCTGAATTGTTAATATTGTATTTAAGGCCGCCATTACGCTAAATATTTATGGTACCAGATTTCCGCTGTGATCAGTGTCGATGTGTGTGATTAATTTGTGGGTTTGAGTGTGTGAGTTACTCATTAGAGGAAACTTAATGGAATGTTGTGTACGTTGCTCAATACAACGAAATAATAAGGTACAAGTGGAGAGACATCCCATCCCACACCCGCAATCCCGAAAAAATTCAATGAGTCTTCGGTCGTTTGCAGTCACAGTGCCTTTGACCTTTTACCTGGCTTCAAAACTGAATTAACAGTACGACCTGAGAACTTTCGGTGGGAACTGTATGAAATTCGAATCAGTTGCACTGAATGGCACTACAACTTACTATTACAGCGCTCCGAGCATATTTACTCGGATCGGTCGCAATACACAATCGCCCTGGTCGCCATTACTCCGCACATTAACACTCCATTCAGGCACTACTCTGCGGCCAATAATATGATTATTGCGTATGTTGGAGTGTGCGTCAGCTGCTACTTCCCACGTTGTCGCGGCGACATTAATTACAGCGTGTAAGTAAGCAGGTAACTCGTCATTAGGGTACCGATGAATCTTTGAACATGTTTTGAATTTCGTCGCGATTCGCGTGTGATTACGCGTCGAAGATTTTTCAGGTGTGTTGTACATACATAAGTAATTAGTACTAATTAGTTTGATGTTGTTATTTAATCAGTAACGTAACGTAACTTTAAGCACAAGAAATAGGTATCTACGTTACATGTTCGCCAGATTGCTCGGTAAAAGATGAGATAAAACAAAGGAGCGCGGTCTCTCCGACCACAGTTGAACAATGGGCCGGGCGGAGCGGCGTGGCGTCGGCATGCTGCGGGTTAATTCGGGACGTTTCATGAAGACGCTATTAATACCAGGCAATCGTCCACACGACGGACTGGGTAATTGCGAGAACGGGATATTTCTGTCTGTTTAGGAAATACAATGACTGAATTAAGCAATAGATGTGTACAGAAAGAGTCGATTTTCAGTACCAATACCCATAGAAATAAATATTTGTTGACGCAATTTCAACTGTTGAAATACTTAATGTCAAAATAGGTACACAAACTTTTATGTCCTTTTTTGTTTGAAATGAGTGAATCGATTTTAATAATCTCTCTTTCATTCAGAAATAGGTTTTGAAAGAGTACTTAAGTAACTTTATAGACCTAGGATTCTAGCGCATGACTACTAAGTTAAATTTAAATTGGATCTTTCATTTCCAAGAATAGGAACATAAAAGTTTGTATGAAACACCAGCTCTCAATGAATTAACAAGTAAAAAGTACTTAACTACTTTAATAGACCTAGATTTTTTGCGCATGAGTACAAAGTTTAATTTAAGTTGGACCTTCATTTCCAAGAATAGGGACATAATAGTTTGTATGAAACACCAGCTCTCAATGAATTAACGTAAAAATACTGTCGCTTGCAGTGATTTAGTTAACGCCTAATTTTATTCACGGGACTTTAGGTACTTAGGAGCAATTCTAATGCGCTAAAAAAAAAATTCTTTACCGAAATTATTTCACCTATGTATGTACTTACTAAAATTATATAGATATAGAAAGATATAACGTAGCTTATAGTAAATTACCAAACCACATCAATCAGAAATTCGTGGTGTTGGTGCTGCACCAATTACAATATTATTTATCAGAGTAAACTAGCAAACCCAGTTTGAAGTCGGCTTAGTTTGGAACCTATCTAATCTACGCAGCCTCCGCAACTTAGGACATCAAGGTGACATTCCACAGTGTCATAATACGCTGGAATTTCAGTCGCTAAGGCTTTCACGAGTATGTAGAGAGGCAGATTTAAAGCGAGGCTTTGTCTCTTAAGCACGTAATCTCGTGTGAATGGCTCTCAAGTATTCAAGCACTAAAAGAATTGCCTAAATCCTTTTATACTGTTGCGGGATTGGATAATGCGGAGAAAATCGCTTTAAATATAATCTTTGGTGCTGGTTGAACTTGTGGATGTCGTGTGAGAATAGAACTGTAGGTAAGGCAAGAGTTGTGTACATCTCTACGTAATTTTATTTTGGTCTAAATCTAAACCCAATAACCTAATTTGGCAGTCCCTGCTATAACGTACTTATCTGTTACAGAACGCCGACCTTCAGCGAAGGTTAACAAACCAATCGGAACTTTGTCCCCAGATAATTAGTTCGAAAACAGCCGACTCTAGAACGTTGACCGGCTGATAACCGAGGTGGCTAACCTGCCGACAATGCCAGCTATCCCAAAACAACACCGACTACTTTCTGAATAGTACATTAATATCAATAACAACTCCACAATTCATTAGAATTTAAACCTATTTAGTTCGTGGAGAGCAAAATAATGATCAACTTTCAAAATACGAAAATTAAACTCTTTCTTCGTTTATTATTTGGTTTTCGAATTCATGTAACATACATTTTCACATTTCCACACAGTTTTGATTTGGGGAACCCTTTGATTTCTGTGAGGGAATTATTTAGCAACATCCCGCATTCAGGTGGTTCCTATTCAGCTGGGGAACAAAGGGACGCGAGAAATAAATTCCGTCGTTTATCCGAGTACGGGGGAGCGCAACAATTTATAACTTTTATAACATTTTATGCGGCAGTCCCATAAACGGTAAATAAGAAACAGAAGGCACGACACAGAAGTCATAACATGAGCATCATTGTGACTTAAATGAGAAATCGCAATGGTTTTTAATCAGGAGAGAGTTCTGAGAGCATAGTAACAGATCACCTTGGTTGTCAAAACTTTTACGACACCATCACAACTACAATATTCCACCTATTGTTATCAAAATCTTCTTCCTTTTTAGCCCCGTTCATCATCATCAAATCATTCCTGGCATTTTTTGTTTTCTGATTCGTTATTAAAATGTAACATGAAAACTTGAGTCATCATACGAGTAGTGTCTAAGTACATTTTCTTTTACTGAAATATTGGTTCATGAAGAACATTACATAACATACTATTTGTTTTGCTTTCAGAGAGGTACTGGTATTATCGGGTGTTGTTTAGATTTTATCTTCTGCATCGCCCTTCATAAATAAAGGTGTGAGTGGACATGTGACAAATAGCGTCCATAGCTCGGGTAGGTAGCGGTAATTATGTCGTAAATGGATACAAGGGTTCGGTCGCGATCGCCGTGTAGCACCGGTTTATTAATCGGCGCGTTATGGCTGCCTCACATGTCAGCCATGTTGGTTACGTTCGGCAATGTTCGGGAATGCTCGGTAATGCGCGATTATGCGATGTTGTGTGCATGTTGCGGCCGGTGTTAGGTTTTGATTAACTATGCGGACAATATCTTGCGTCATTAGTAGCATGAATAGTGGTGTGGCACTTATGAATACATGTGAACAATGTTGAAGCAGGTATGTTCATGTGTAGGTACAGTGCCTAACAAAAAGGAGTTAGCAATACAGGCTGTTCCTAAAGTGAACATGTTTAAGGGTGATGTTCTGCATTCTGTATATATTAAAGAAGCAGTCTTATGTAGTGGTGGCATCAAATCTATGATTGAAATAAATGAATGCCATCTACTGCATCTATTTGAACACCCTGTATTTAATAGTAGATTATGCACCGAGGTGATAAAACAGTGTCTTATGTCACGGGCGTCATTTTGAATTCTGAACACAATGAAGGATTCTAGAGTTAACTCCCGAGAGTCGCGAGGGAGTTAGAAGTTTTAACTCTCCTGTGAAGTGAAGGGAGTTAATACATGAATCCTGAGTGCAGCGAGGGATTTAAGCTAGCCCAAGGCAAAGACTCCATTATGCCTGATGAGAATATTCTACTTTTCACACCTACTGCGAGAAAATCGTACTCTAGCCATGAAAAGAAGTGACTCACCCAATAATCGATAATGTGATTTGAATTAAAAACAATAATATGATAGAGAGTACGCTCGCTGAACCTAGCAGCAGAGGCGGACGGGAGCCGCTCGCGGGTTACAATTATATATTTTAGGTTAGGTTTGCATGGCAACTAATTTAACGTTTTCGTGCAGATTTTAAAAGTTTAAAAGTATTTCTATCGTTAATTTTATCACTATAATAATAGATCATCTTAAAGTTCTGAGTAATTGTAACCTCCATAGGCATTACTAGCCTGTAATTAAAACAAAAGCCTTTAATTATCGCGACTGATTGCAATAAGTACTAAAATGTTAATAGGCGCGAGTTTAAATAAAAGTGTGGTGTTTGATAATATTCAGCTGTTAAGAGACTTGTTTACACTTTAAAGGGTAATTCCACTTCGTAATTACTTTTTAATTGAAAATTTACTGTTTTTCACTTTGGAGTTGTAGATAGACTTTTTAGATGACTTCGCGGTTTCAGTTTTATTTTCCGCTTTATTACGAAGGTTTGGTACGAAGACTGCCTCATTTTTCTGATTGCTTGTGATTTATTGGAACTACGGAAATATTGTATTGAATAAACATAGTCCAGAGGCATATCTGTAAAATAAACACCTTCTGCACTGGCTCTGCTAAATACAAATCCATTCATGACAGACCCATCCAATTCAGCTCAGTAGGTACAATCCCACGGTCAAGCTTCCCCTGAACTCAACACGTAGCACGCTGACCACAGCATACATATTTCACAATCCCACACTCTCAGCTGCTCAGCCTGAAAGGGAGAGAATCACCACTTGGCACCACATTAAGAAGCCATAGCCGCCATTTTAGGCGTGTGCGCAAATTTAGTGATGTGACAAATGCAGCCCGGGATTGGCGGGGATAAGGCCGGGACGCGGGACGGGCGCGGGAAGGGCCCATTGCCCAATTTATGGATCCCGAGCTACTTGCGATTCAAGTGGCATACACCGCCTTTATAAAGAAATAGGGCGCATTGTACTTAATGTTTTTGCCCGTATTTATGCTGTTAGCCGCTCGAATCGGAATCAGTTTAGAGATTTGCGAGGCTTACCGCCGCCGGCTTCTTTGTGCTGGCCGTCGTTATGATAAAATGCGGACGAAAGTGGCTCTTAAAGACGTTGTTGCTACACAACGCAATTTGTGTGGAGTTATCTGCTTCCTTGATGATGTTAAGTGCTCCTGCTGTATTGCCACGATTATTCCGGCCTTTTTAGGCCAGAATTTAATAGATTATTAGCAGGAGAAATCTAAGCAAAATTAATTGTCTTCCAAAATGAATGCAGAGTGTTATAATATTTTGTTAAAACAAAATCACAACAAACTTTGTAGTTAACGTAAATTACGTGTTTCACATTCACAAAAAAATCAATTAAAAACCCATTAAGCCCCAAAAGACCGTAATTATCTCCCCTTTAAAAGCCGAATAAACAAAGCTCAACAAACAGACGTAACCGAATCACTGCGCAAACTCTTTGGCGCCGACTCGATAAACAATTAAACCTCGCACGATGCAGAACTACTCCCCATTAACAATTAAATTAGGAAATATCCCGGATTGCCACAATCTCACCGTGCCCTACATTGACGGGACTCGGTCAGTGCGGAAAGTTAAATAAAAGTTCCGGAAAATTACGGAACTGTGCGCTTCAAGTGCCGCTTGCAAATTAATATTAGTTTCAACACATAGCGGTTGCTTATTAGTAAAAGTCAAACTGAAAAGTGGTTATAAGCTTTTTCAGCTCATTAAAAGTATCGCTACAGTTTATTTTTGTTTAAACTGCGTTGAATGTCATAAATTTTCTGGATTTTTTTACACTTATCTCTAAATTCCATTTATCTGACTCAGTTATACCCTACCGACGAGCTAAATAAAGCACAAATACATTTGATCGTTTCCCAGAACAAAGCGTCGCCGTGGCGAGATCAGTAAAAAGGTGAAACAGCGGAATTATACGAAACATTTCCGTGCGTGGCGACTATAAAACGCGGCAAGTTCCCGCCACCGGCACCATCGGTCACCGCCATGCATCACTCGTCGCGCACGGAAGAGACATGCTCGACCAAACTGACCCTTCCTTTATGAAAAAAAAAAACCATGCGCATCACGTCTTACGTGATGTGCCAAGATTTTCAATGGAGTGTTTTCCCCATTGAGATACAAAGCAAATAAGTTAACTACAAAGATCTCTGAATAAAGGCTGAAAATAAAAGATTTTAAAGCAGACCTCTAAGTTTTATTTGAAACAAAACAATTTGTTGAACCTCGCAAAAAATGTAAAGTACCTACCTACCATTTATCTAAGTGAAATATCTGCTTCTAGAATAGGGTACAAAGATCTAGTGAAAGATAATGAATAGGGTCTTTCATTAAATAGCTATGAAAATAAATTAAATAGAGAACAGCATGACATCGTCGAGGTAAGTAGTGGCGACGGCGGCCCCTTAGAACGATGTCCTCGACATGCAAGAACATCTAGATAAGTCCAAACAATGAATATATTAAAACGAAACAAATTGCATTTTAAAAAGGCGTATTACACGAAATGTTTCCGTGTGTCGTAGCAATAAAACGGGGCGCGCTTCCCGGGGCCCGGGATCCCGAGGCCGTACATCACTAGCTGACGAGTGAGGAAAGCCGCTCTTTATTTATACCGCGAGTAAATACTGGCCGACTAACTCGCCTGTCTTCTGCTGTGTGTGAACACACTTTAATTTATGAAAATAAACAAGAAATAAATCAGGATTACAGAACTTAAAAGCGTTTTACTGAACGCAATTACTGTGGTGTAGTGGGCAACAAGGGATTACTATAGAGCAAGAAAATACAAAATAAAAGATCGTTTCCAGGCAATGATATTTTTTAAACGACCTACTTTTAATGGAGTCCTTCTATTGCCATAGCAACCAAATGAAGTATTTTTATAATAGAAAGATGAAACGTTGGCTTTAATGTTTACTGCGGATATTATTTTATTATACAGATGAAGAGTCTTAATGCTCACCAACCCTTGTTTGCGCTCTAGTACACATGCATGAACATATTTCAAAAGATTTAAAAAAAGTGCAGGACATAAACAATATTCAGAGTTATGGGTTCACGTTCCATGAAACTAGGTGAGTGAATTTTAATAGAATTTCCACTCCTTGCAGAAAGGGTTCGGTGATTAATAAACGTGTTCCACGCGAGTGATCGTGTAAACATGAACAAACTGGGAACAAATACACCATGTTATGGTTAACTAACCGTATGGGGCTTTTATGAGAGTGATAGAGATAGAAATACCTTCCTTGGTTTAATTATTTTCAAATTGGTGATTGATCCATTGGTGTAGTTAGTAGTAATGTAGAAAATATAGAGTTGATAAGAAAATTTTCAGTTGCAAATTATTCATTCGTGCCTGAAAAGAATCGCAATTAAAATACCTAAAGTTGCGATCTGCGATACATCTGATGTGCAGTTTACCTACATGGTGTTCTTTCGTAAGAGACTCCAAAGGCCGTATTAAAAGTAAACCAGTTTAAAAAAAAACTAATGTTAGTAATGTGAAAAAACAATATCAATATTAGATACGACCCGCTGTGACCAACTGTTAATTTTTCCACGCTATGTTCATCATGTTAAAATTAACAACACTCATTCATAAAAAAAACACCTTCAACTGCCAAATACCAGCAAGTCAACGCGAAACGATATCTCTTACAATATTTACGACGTACCTTCGTACTTTTGAGTGACACTTGAGAAGTGCTCGAACTCGGCAGATGTCAGCAATAGTGCCACGGACTGGCGCAGTTCCAAGACAGGAGTGCTGCTAATCGTGCGTGAGAGAAGATGGCGCCCTCGCACTTTATACATTGTTTGTGATTGTGTAGTTGGTGCTAAGAGGACAACTTTTTTGCAGTTAGGTGAAGAAAGAGGTCACAACCGCAAATAGACATTTCGCACATAAACCCTTTAATCTTTACAGTTCAATATTATTTTAAAACCTTTAAATTCAAAATAAAAATGGTTAAACCTATTTACAATAATATTGTGCGAGACTTGACAGAATAAGGCACCGCAAGTTCGTTGACATGACCAATACCTTTGGGTTGGCATCACCTATTGTGATAATCTTTCGGTAGTGTGAACATAATTATGTAGGATTCCCCATATATCGCCTGCTTTGAAGAGGATACCTTCCTTTCACTTTTTTTTTTTCTTTTTTTTTTCGGTTTTCCTTTTAAACCGGTACTTATTCAGCAATTCTGTTTAGTAGTGCAAATCGCTACAGTGGTGGCAGTTCCCGGACGACCACCTCCATAAGGAGCCCTACTGCTATCAATAAAAAAAAAAATACAAAAAAACATTTATTTCTTCAGCAAAGTAACCTAAACAGAATTGCGATTGGAGCCTCCCTTTAAGCAAAGTAATGCCTGTATTGGGAGACTCCGCTCTTTCATATCAACTTTCAATATTTTTATATTTACAAACAATATTTATGTGTGTGTGTGTGTGTGTGTGTGTGTGTGTGTGTGTGTGTGAGTATATGTTTGTGTAATTGTGTATATGTGTGAATGTGTGGGCAGGTTTGTGTGTGTGTAAAATAAGTGTGCCTACATGTGATGTGAGGTGAGTGCGATCCACCGCACTTCCACTATCCCAACAATACTGAAACTGTTGCACTCAATTGCAAGCAAAATCAACCGCAATATTCGACTAACGAAATATATTTCGGTGAGATTGAAAGACTAGTGCTTCAACTCTTAAAATTCACTTCTTTCAAAATCATTATTTTGAAAAGGATGTTATTAACTTCCGAAAAAACAATCTGGCTCAGACAATGGCTTTAAATCACAATACATATCGCGATAACAAAGATTCCATTCTCTTATAAACCCACATGACAACAGAGTTTTTCATTTTTATAAAATTGTGTAAAGATTCTTCTGACCGCAAATTGATTTACCCAGAAATGAAGTATGAAAGACCGACTGGTAAACTGTCAGATATAATCAACTCAGTATAAACATCGAGATTTTTTTATCGGCATAAATTCTCGGAAACAGCTCGGTTCGATGTCCACGAAACCACGACAAAGGGACAAGCTCGCCTATAGCGTATGACCGAAAACCATCGTGACAAACAACAATACTCACCAACCTCTTACTTCAGAGAATTCAAATAAAACATTCATGGAAATATGTAACAAACAATTTAAGAAAAAGGTGTCAGAGAACGATGACTTCTAGCAACAATCTGTACAGAAGTTATTCAACCTTTATTATCAGAAAACAATTATTTTCTAATAAAGAAATCGTTTTGGTTATTCTATTCTGTGAGGTCGACAACTGAAGCCGAGGTACTCCGGAGCCCGAAATAATGTAGTTCATCGTACTGGGCTGTTTGACACGCCGTTGGCAACATTAGCAACGTGTCGGCAGTACAAGCGGTCGCCAAGGAACGTGGCAGGCCAAGTACAGCGCCATTTGGCACGCCAGGCTGAGTCATAAGCAAGTCTTATAATATGAGGAAATTGCTAATTTTGTATGTGTCAGTCGAAAATTGCGTTCGCTAATTTGGGTATTTCTGTACTTAAATGGTTTTTGTGACAATAATAATGATTTTTCATTACAAAATGAAAATCTAAAAATGAAAATGATTATCTTTAGTTAATAAACCATCAGCTTGCCGTAACCATGAAAGGAGAATAAACTGTAGGCAGCATAGAAGCATCAACGTCAAGCATTTCTTGAGGTAAAGATAAATTTATTATTATACATGGCATAGTTTATTATGTGAGAGTCATTCAATTATATTGTCATGTTAACTAGCAAAGCATCCAAGACTGTTTGTGTTTCCTGTGGTCACACTTTGTGCCTACATCTCAAAGCAGCGATCGGTATCGGATCGGTAGCGATTGTGTCAATTTAACCAGTACCGGTGCCTGGAGCTTTTAGTGTGGTTTCTCTTCGAAGAAATGCCTCATCATCTATGATACAAGCATTTGATGTCTCAAAGTAGGGCAAAGGCCTCTGTACCGTGGTTCAAACACAGTCTTGGGCTAATACGACCCACATATGTTCACGAACTATTGATTCCGACTAGTCACTGCAGGTAGCTAAATAGGATTTGGCGGAGAACCAGTTCGGTTTCCGCACGGGACGCTCGACGGTGGACGCCATCATGCGCGTGAGAGCCCTCTCGACGGGGGACGCGGTTTCCCGGGGTGGGGTCGTCTTGGCGGTGTCTCTAGACATCGCCAATGCCTTCAACACCCTGCCCTGGAGTTGCATCAGGGAGGCACTTCGGTATCACCGGGTGCCGACCTACCTCCGTCGCGTAGTCGAGGATTACTTGACGGACAGAGCCGTCATCTACCCCGGTCACCTGGGAGAGTGGAACCGGCGAGAGATGTCGTGCGGTGTTCCACAGGGTTCCGTTGTGGGGCCGCTCCTGTGGGACATCGGCTACGACTGGGTGCTGCGCGCCGACCTCCCTAGAGGCGTCAGCATCGTCTGCTATGCTGACGATACGCTGGTCCTGGCACAGGGAGGGTCGCACCAGGCGGCGGCCGACGCTATGACACGCGGGGTTGCGATAGTCGTTGAGAGGATCCGGCAGTTGGGTCTCGAGGTGGCTCTACACAAGTCCGAAGCCATGTGCTTTCATGGATCTCGGAATAAGTCACCATCGGGGCGGGCCGGGGCTGCCTTTAAGCGGCTTCTGCCCAATCTAGGAGGACCAAACGCCTCCTGCCGAAGGCTTTACGCGGGGGTCGTGCGGTCCATGGCCCTTTATGGGGCGCCAGTGTGGGCGCCTACTTTGAGGAAGCGACCTGCCCGTTACCTCAACGCGTCCCAGAGGGTCATGGCCATCCGGCTGGCCCGGGGATACCGCACGGTCTCTGGCGAGGCGGCGAGCCTCCTTGCCGGACTGCCACCATGGGATCTGGAAGCGAGAGCCCTCGCGCTCATTTACGAGTGGCGCGTGGAGGCGCAACGCCGGGGCGAGACTTCTCTGCCGCGGCAAATCGCAGCAAGGCGGACGGAACTCCGGCAGGATCTCATGGCGGTATGGAGACAGCGACTGTCGCAACCCAGCGCTGGGCACGCCACAATACAGGCGATTAGTCCCCTCTTTGAGGAGTGGCTGGAGCGGCGCCACGGCGTCTTCACCTTCCGTCTGACACAGGTACTCACCGGACACGGTTGTTTCGGGAGATACCTGTTTCGGATTCGGCGGGAGGACACGCCTGGGTGTCAACATTGCGAGGATCGCCCGGAGGACACGGTGGAGCATACGGTAGAGGTCTGCCCTGCTTGGGCGAAGCACCGCCGATTTCTCGTCGAGGCGATCGGCTGCGGCGACCTCTCGCGACCGGCCCTGGTTCGGTCTATGGTCCGGAGCGAGGAGGCATGGGAGGCGGTCACCTCTTTCTGCGAAGCAGTAATGCTAGAGAAGGAGGAGGCCGAACGTGTGAGAGAGAGGGAGGCCTCACGACCCGGCCGCCGCAATAGAAGAAGACGGCCCGGGCGTCGGGAGTCGCAGGGCGATTTCTCGAGGTCTTGTCTCTACTTAATCTGCGGACGGCGAGCATTGGGCGGCTCGCCGTCCGATCAAAACTAGACCCGTGTTGGCGGCGCGCTGTATTCCACGCGCGCATCAAAGAGCTGTCAGCAAGGGAGAAGGGGCCCGCCAGGGCCAGTGCCTGCCGGGGTGCGGAATCCGTTCGAAAGAGGCACCATACCCTGAAACGCAAAGGGCAGTAGGAGGAACACGGATGGGTTTTAGTCAGTAAGAGTCTGACACTCCCTTCCGCTCCGCCCAGAGCGGAAGGAGTCATTTGATGATTTCCCATCCTTAAAAAAAAAAAAAAAAAAGGTAGCTAAATAGGAAATACATTTTCGAAAAGCTTAGTAACTCGTGAGATTTTGAACCTAACAACGAGACTAAAAATGAAAATTAAGTTAGCAATTTTTAATAAGGACATTCATAAACCACACACATATTTCATCTCACAGCGCATTACCCACAAACAAAACTTGCATCTATCAGCCGCGCGAGCAGCAAAATTAAAATGCTTGGCAGAAACTGAAGCACACGCGACCGGCCAGTGCGGGGACCGCCGGTTACCCGGGTACCCGGGTATTCTCAGAATTACCCGTACCTTCGTGTACGTCGGGAAAAAATGTATTCGCTTGGTAATTCCCTGACGCTTGTTAACAGACTTTTTTTGTGATCGTTTCAAATTTCGCTTCGTCGGGAAATGTGCGCTAACGAATCCTCCTTTGTGTATTATTACTGACGGCAATTACACGGAATGAGCGGACGGATTATTAAAAACGTTGTACCGATAGAGAAATATGATTTCTGTTTCATTTATTTATTTATATATTTATTGGAAACTCAACAGCTTATTATTAATTTGACATTTTAAGTGAAATTTCACCCCACTGTCAACGAACAGCAACAATGCAGTTACAACAAAGTAACTAGCATCCCAAAGTCTGCCCACACTGAACATTGACAGCGAGATGATGACAATTATCTCTTAAGCCAATAACAGAGCTTCACGGCATTGACAAAGCTAGGTTAACTAGAAAGTGGCTAAAAGAAAAAGGAAAGAAATGAATACAGTGCAAAGTAATGCTGGATTGTTGACACATTTTTCACAAATTTGAGTCAAGATATTTAAGTGCAAACATGACCGACTAAACATTGGGAAAAAGCACAGTATCGCAATCGTAATTCCCTTATTTTAAGTTTTAATTTTAACTTATGAAATGAGTGATGGCACAATTTATTCATCAAACAATATTTTCTTGACTTGCTTCCGAAATGATGTTTCATGATTGTTTTTGTAGAAAATTGTTTGATTGTGTACTTACATTTTATTTTTAGCAACACCAATTTGATATTTTTTGTTTGTGCCTATTGTCCTGCATTTATACATTTTCACAAAAAATACTTCGTGTTGCTTTAAAATAAACATTTCGTTATTCAGGACCTACATGGGTTTCAGCCCAGTTTCTTTCACTCCACGTGTATCGAGGCCACACTCCTAAAATAACTTGAACCCAATTTTCATTGAACATTCATGTAGCACTAACAACTCACTCTCTACGTTTTCAGCATGTTGTGTCCCTTTTACCAATTTTCGGCATATAAGCCGAACCAATAAAATTTTATAGTAGTTCAGTAAAATTTTCATCAAAGGCTTTCGGAAAGAGGTCGTTACAAATGTTAATGTGGTTGGAACACAATTGTTTTAACTGAGGGAAATATAAAGAAAGCACGATGGTGGGTCCTATTGTACTCATTTCAAAGTACCGGGTCCACCAGAATGGTGTTATTACAAAAAGACCATTGATTAGTCAAGTGATACTAACAATAAATTAGAAGCGTAAATCGAAGAATCCGTAGCTTTGAGGAACATCGAACAAGCGAGAAAAAGACGTGAAGACTCTTATTTTTTCACAATACACAAGTTTTGACTTTAAGAGAATAGTCATCCTGTTAAGCTTTACTTGTCTAAAAGTCTTCTTTTCTAAATATCTTTTCAAAGACATTTTTTGTTTAGATGTACGTATCTATAAGTGTGGGTACCGACTAATTGCGGGGCCGCTGGTGTCACACGGTACGCGCGTCCGTGTCACAAAATGAGCACTTTGGCTGAAACAACTTAGGGGGAGTGTTCGGGGAGTCTTGAAAATAACTTCAGGTTCAGTAACAATGCTGACGAAAGTGGTCGGTAAAAGTAAAATAAACGTCGATATAACAGCAAATACGTTCGAGTGCCTACTTACATACAGGTCTGAAAAAATATACAAATGAGAGTATGCTAACATACATACACACACGCACAAACGTGCACCACACATGTGTTTTAGTCGAGTCTTGCTCGTATTGCCCTGCACAAAATGATGGATTCACGAAGTCACCTAAAGAAGCAATCTTCATGTTAGTACACAAACAATTCTAGTCGACTTTAAAAAGGTCGTTCGTAGAGAAAAGATAGAGCATTTCCGTTGTCAACTGAATTAATTGGTAGCCAGTGAACAAAACAGTATTTATGAGGTTCATGTGGAACAGCGCACTACGGCGCAGAACGGCGCAGAACGGCGCTCACGGCAACTTTATTCCGAATACAACAATGTTTGCGCTGTAAACTGCATTAAACGACTTTGTAGAATGCTCAGCGCTATGTTTGTGAGAATTATGAATGTTACCTTCAAGTGTAATGACCGTATCATCTATTTAGTTGGGGCATTCATTCTGACAGAACACTTTGTAGCTAATATTATCATGACCCAACAATTACTGGATATGCTTGTTGGGTCATGATAATATTAGCTAATGCCCGCAGGAAAGTGTGATTTCTACCTAAGGGTTAGGTTCTAGATAGAAGGTTTACTATATTCTAATCGAGGTTATGGTCTTCCCGTATGATAAGTTTTATCAACTCAGTAGCGGTCAAACGCGTGCCTATCAAAAGTAAAAAAAACTACGCACGCGAAGGGTTCCGTACCTAAACCTTAGTTTTTATTATTTGTTGTAATAGCGGCAATAGATATACACAATCTGTGAAAATTTCAACTGTCTACCTATTACGGTTCTTGAGATACAGCCCGCAGACAGACAGATGCCATCTCACCATCAGGTGAGATGGTGGTCATGCGCGTGTCTATTAATAGTAAAAAAAAAGACGGACGGACGGAAGGACGGATGGACGGACGGACAGCGGAGACTTAGTAATAGGGTTCCGCTGGATACCCTTTGGATACGGAACCCTAAAAAAAGATCATACCTACCAGTCACACGAAGCACTGCAAAATACTCGCTGGTCGATACCGTGATATGTTAAAGCCTTAGACAAATCTTTATCACCGCGCTCTATTGTCTATTGTTTATGTAACTGTTATTTCAGACAACCCACCAAATACAAAACCTAGAACAGTTTTCACCTGACAACGGATACTCACCAGAAACAGTCTAAAAAGTTTCAGTCTAAATACGAGCAGATCCGTGGACAAATACAGATTAACGATGATTCCGGGGTTAGGACGAGGTCTGACCGGCGCGTCGATAATGCGCCCATTAGAAGGTGACGAATGTGTGTACCGAGCCGTTTGCCGCACTCGCCCGAACGAACGGGACGCGTTAAAAATAATGTTGTGTAGACCCCGCTTTATACTGTGACGTACTATAGAACGCGGCTTTTATGTAAACGTTGTGTACCTAAATAAAACTAGGTACATGGGTACGTTACCAGGCTGTAGTGGAATTGGGCGGGCCATATATGAGGAACGTATCAGGACTGATGGTTCAGAATTGTTACGCACCAAGAAGATAGAACTGGAGATAGATGGGAGCAGTGGTGGCCAGGTGGCAATGGCTGCGACTTACGAGTGGTAGGTCGTAGTTTCGAACCCAGACAGGCACTTTACTTTGTGTAAATTACTTCATCACCACTGCTCTCAAAACGGTAACGGATGTCCTAAAACCAAAAATTCGAAGACATGTGACATCTACCAACCCACATTGAGCCCGCGTGGTGGTACTGACACTGCGGATGAAGTGAATTTCATTGCGACTTTCACCGAATAGTATTAGGAAAGAGTGTATTTTTGGTCTTTTTAAAATAAAATAAAACAGCCTGTTTCTAGATACAATGTTTTTTGCACCTAGTTTACTAAAATAATTTAATCAATAACTATCTTGCTAACAGTTTAGCATTTCTAGTAGTCTGTAAAAAGAGTTCATTAAAGTTCTAAATCTACCAAAAACATTGAAAGATTTTTCAATATTTTCTACAGACTTCGAGAAAAACTAGTACCTACCTGAACATTCAATACCCTTTCAATTCCCCGTTTTATTTGAACGCAGCACAAATTATTCAAGATCCTTTTAAAAGTAAAGAAACTACGCCCACTCGGTCCCAACTACATTACATGTTGGACACTCAATAAATCCATAGATCCTAACCCTTTTCGTGTACAAAAAAGCATATTTTTCCAAGTCCAAGTCTTCGAAGTCGGGCCGGTAAGTTATTTTTATGATTGCCGCGTGTTTATGGGTGCATGAGGCAGGCGGCGCCGGCTGATAAGCGTATGCCGGGGGCGAGGCAAGGCGAGGCGAGGCGAGGCGGGGCGTCGCAAATTTTATTTTGCTGATCTCGCAGGTTTATCTGTATGTGCTTTACTGGCGGG
This sequence comes from Lacanobia oleracea, assembly GCA_950371165.1. Lineage (NCBI taxonomy): Eukaryota > Metazoa > Arthropoda > Insecta > Lepidoptera > Noctuidae > Lacanobia > Lacanobia oleracea. The sequence goes on along the minus strand of OX493388.1, from coordinate 29,089,340 downwards.
TTTTGATGGACGTATTATGTTGTTTTCATAATAATTTTATGTTACATCGAGAGGGAGCGTTTTCATCCTATGTTTTTAAGCTCCTGGCTATGTTTATGTAGTGAATTAACAATCAATGTTCCTTCATGTCTGCAAAGAACTGTACGTAATATACTATTATTCTACCAACTACGTGTACATCATTACCAATTACGAGTATTTTTTTATGACATACCATCATCATTCATTGGATGGACGTCAAACCCCGAGTGGGTTTGACGTCCGTCAAACTAAAAGAAAGTGTCGTCAACTGACAAGTTCATATTTTCCCTCAAAATGACACTTAAACTGACGTGTACATTACGTAGAAACAGAAAAACATATCATTTGCACGTATCGGTTTGTATGTCGTGAATTTTCTCAGTAAACTCGCCTAATGGAACGACCTCCATTAGCTTTACAAACAACAATAGGTACCAGAAACTACAAAAAAAAGAAAACGTTTTAAAATTCAGCACGAACTCGCGGCTTTTTATTCAAACTGATTTGAATGTCCTGCCATATCTTTCGCGCGTTAAACAGACGGAATCGGTCGCCATTATTTGCGCGGTCCTCGTATCCAATGAGCTTCGTTTACATTCGATAAACTAGTCATGCCTGCAGCTTGCTGCAGCTATTCTATTAACCCAATTGTCTGAGAATCTTGTATTGAAGGTCATTTTCAAACGGGGTGAGGGTTTAGAGCGATGTTAACCTTGCAGAACGGGGATATAACGGGTATTTACAAAACACATTATTTGCACTAGTCGTGCTATTTTCTCTAAAAGGGCTTTGTTGACACAATCTTACCAAAAACGAACCCTACATACATAGTAGGTAGCGTCCAGATAAAGTCGGACACAGTCAAGCATTTTGGTTGTGTGTCCGGCCAAATTAGACGGTGTCCGGCCTGTCCGGCTTTTGTTAGGCTTTTTGAATTTATCTTGTGTTGATTTCCTCTCCGCCTTGAATGATTAAGAATACTGATTCATTCAATTTTATTGTTGTTCCATTTGAATTTTAGGTAAACTTTATGGTAAATGATGAAAAAAATGTTTTACTTTTAAAAATTGTCGTGTTATAGACTAAAAAATTAAGGGTGTCCGGCCTTTTTACTCAAATGTCCGGCTAAACTGGCTGATCTGTCCGGCTTTTTGGTTTGCACACCTGGCAACCCTAATAGTACGAGTAGTTATACCTACATAGAATAACGGACATAACATTAACATTCTGTATAGTATACAGTGGGTTCAGGAATTTTTACTAGCCAACTAGTAAGGTCAGTTTTGCTAATGTAAAGTACGATTAAGAACTTAAAAGGTACTTTCAATTAATTTCCTTTAATTAAATCATAGCATCAGATAATATAGGTACCAGGTACGCAAATTCATCAAAATTTTCCATTGAATTTATATAAAAAATGAATGGAAACGGAATTAGAGAAAGAATAGAGAAGAGAGACAAAATCTAAAATAAGTTTTCTGAACACAGTAAGTGCGAGCAGTGAATGATACAAGGCTACCATTTGCGATGATGAGTTCCCGGACAATGTTTTACCGCCATAGATCCTGAGGTACCAGGCTCACAAAATTCATCAAGAGGTGGTGTACACTACGCGGTACATCTCATTCACTCCGCCATCACATTTTACCGCTATAGATATAAAATGACGCGAGTGCGCGAAGGCGAGGCCGTCGAATTTACCTTTTATTTTAGTGCCCTTTACTTTTTATTGGGCATGTCGTTTTTATACGAAGCCGCGTATTTGCGTACTACCGTCCGATACGAGTGCTGTTAAACTTACTGCTACTGGAATTGGTACGCTCTCCGTGAATATTTGCAAAATATTGTATGGCTGTTTACTCTGGACTGTGTTTTTTGTATGCTTAATTTTTTTGAAGGGTACCTGTGTGAGATTGGTCACGTTCGGCTGTCAGTTCTTTTTGTTGCGGGTTTTCGTTCATTTGTGAAATTTGTAACGATAGTTAGGGACGCACTGTGATTTCCCCTTAAAACTCTAGCTATAATTTTCAGCAAATTGCGCACTTAACTAAATAATAATTATAACGAAGCACAAAATGAATGTACTGTAGACAGTAAAACCTCATACTTTTCCACTAAAGCCTTAAAAACTGTAGCCGAAGAAATATTAAAGTTATTTACGTACCACCCACGCCTTGAGAACTTGGCAAAGATACATAACCTTTTTACGCCTCCGCAAAATTAATGTTTGCACATAAAAAAAACACATGTAATAAAATTTATGATGATAAAAATACAGCTTGGTAAACTTAATTTAATTCTTAATGAATAAACATCAGTGTGGTGGAAGTCGCCGGCTTTGAGTGGAACTTCTCGTGAGCTCGCTGGAAGCCGCGCGAAGCTTTTGAGCCGCGCCCCCTAGCGGCAGAAGTCGCAACTTTCTGAGTAATTAGGTAACTATGTACGTGACTAACGTGTTACAACTTTACAAGCTATGCTTTAGTAGTTGGGTGCTTAACGACATGAGGTTACTGACCTCTATATTCCTTGCTAGGACAGTCGTAGTAACCGTAGCATACCGCGCTGATATTCATGCGCGTTTACATGTAGTTTCCGGGAAACGGATGAGCAGTTCCTTCCCGTCTTTATCAAAACAAAACTTATCACGAGAAAGGGATTGGCAGCAGTGACCTTCTCATCATCACCTATCATCATTTCAGCCAATATTCGTTTACTGCTGATCGTAAGCCTCCTCCAAAAAGCGCCAACCCTCCCGGTCCTGAACAGTCCGCATCCATCCGCTGCCAGCCACCGCGCTTTAAATCATCGATCCATCGTGCCGCAGAGGGCGCCCATTACAGTATTTTAGTTTTCACGAAAGCATCCAAATCCGTTCTTAACAAAAACAATAAAAGGTTCACTAAAACCACCTCAGACCGGAAAAGTGAAAGAAAATTTTTCCCTGGAAAATACCCTCAATGTGTTTCCTCCTTTTCACCACATTAAAAATAACAACATACAATTTTCGTCATCCTTTAAGTATCTAAGCACCCTGAGCCGTGCTTTACTCCATAAGATGGGTATAAGTACTACGTGTTAAGCGTCGTCACACGGCCAGGGCTCGGGGGACGCGCGCGCATGCAAATGACCTGCATGTACTGCTTGCCTCCCGGCGTCGCTCGACCGCTCGTTAAAACTTTGTACCGCCACACTTGTTTACGGTCTATGAATACAGAAGGTTATTAAAACGTGTTTTTGTTTGTGCTTTATTATAATTTATGGTGACCGTGGTGCTCTCTTAATGGCGTAGATATCTATCTAAACTTTCTATACTAATATATACCTAAAGCTGAAGAGTTTGTTTGTTTGTTTGCTTGAACGCGCTAATCTCAGGAACTACTGCTCCGATTTAGAAAATTCTTTCAGTATTAGATATCCCATTTATCGTGAAGGCTATAGGAGCAGACGAAGTTGCGCGGGTCAGCTAGTACAGACATAAAAGGTAAGTATCAGAACAGCATACAATTTTTCTTAATATTGCAAATGCGGATGTGTTTTTGTCAGTCTGTCCTTAACGCAGCTACGGAGAATCGGCGTGATTTTTAGAATTCCCAAATATCATTTTTGAGGCGAAGATTGACCAATTTTTATCTAGGAAAATCCCGGGAACCTGAGAGAAGACGACGTAAGCGTGTGCAAGCTTCGCAGGAATAATGCAAGCCATCTCATAATACGCACAATCTCATGAATGTTCATGGGTTGTCATAAATCTGCGCGAAGCAGTCGATGTCTTTGCGTCGATCATCTTATTTGTTTATCCAGCAGGGTTCAGTGGCAAAGCAAGAAGCAGGAAATAAGTTAAGATTGTTCTGAGGTGGTTATGAATAAACCCGGGAGCGTAAATTATTTATTGAAACGACTTGAAAAGCATTTTAAGCTTGGGAAAACGTCTCACAATGTCAGTGGTGACAGTCAAAAAGTCGTTGTTTTTTTCCAAAAGTACCTGAATATCTTTCTTTTTTTACTTTTAATAGGCATACGTTTGACCACTATCTTACCTGATGGTCAGCGATAATGTGGTTGCCTAGAAGTAACCTATTCACTCTTGTCTTTAAGACTCCCTGGTTGTAACTATCTAGAAACACAGACTCTTTCAGGGAATTCCACTGTACGCACTATGAATGTGTTCCCAAAAAGTTTTGTGCGTGTGGGTGGGATGTCCACCATGTACCGGTGGTGCATCACCGTTCGTCTTGTGGTCCGATGATGGAACGGACTTGGCGGAATTAAATCATGCAATTCCGTCGCACACTCACCAAAATTCAACCGATAGCAAACCGACAGGCCAGCAACTCGGCGTCGATGGACTTTGGAGCTTCGACTCGACGAGCCTATCATTACCGATGAACCTCTTGGCTCGTTTCTCAATTGACTCAAGGGCATCAAGTTGCTATTTGGCAGATCCGTCCCAAAGACGCCGTGACCTGAATATCTTTCTTTCTGATTCATGTGTGTTTTTTTATATATTTGTATCAAGTTTTATCATCTAAAAAAAAAGAAAGAGATAATAGTTTATTTGGCACACACAAACACACACAACGTAGGCACAAATAAAAAAGGAGCTTAATTCTAAAATAATTACATTGTGAGCACCGCGGCTGCGCCAAACATGTTACAGTAGATACTCTAAAACCAATCTGTGTACAAGGACATCATAATTTTATTCAATTTATAACCCGTCTTCCTTCAAAGCAAGAGTGAACAGGCATCTCCTGAGCACGCTCGCTCCGTCATAGACCTTATTCATGACTTTCCTTCAGGCGTGATCGAGGTCTAAAGTAAGCCCATTCTTCAGTAAAAAAATTCTACATCAAGCTAAAACCCTTATACCTAGGTACTCACTAAACCACTTGAAAAGACCAAACACTCTTTCCTTACATGAAAAATACAAGACATAAATCGGAAAGCCCATTCAAACCACGCCAGCAAGCACATACATACGTCACTAGCACCATAAAGAAAGTTTCGCCATATAACTGTCAACATGCAGATGCCTGCTGAGCATGGTTCAAATAACATGGCTGATTTTACGAGAGCCGTTAGAAGCCAAGTTTGTTACGACGCACTATAATAACACTGCACTTTTATACCCTGGGGCCTTGACACGTTTGTGGGTAGTCAAATAAAAGTGTATGTCGCTTATTTTTATGGGTATTTTTCTATTGTCGTACGGACGAAACGTTTAGTGAAAGGAAATGGTGTATTTGCAGTAATATGTGTGAGTTAAATGAATGCACATAGTGTACAACTGTACCTATATGTGTTCTTTGTGTATCGTAGCGTACTTCAATCCGTACTTCATACTAATACAGACTTGCTGTTGTCAAAATCGTCAAATACCAGTAGAAAATATAGTAGGTACTAGAAAACTATATATCAATGTGAATGTAATTCTGCCTGTCTGTGTTACCACTTCACGTCTTTACGATACGGAAATGGATAAAACTTGGTACATGGTAGAACATATCCTGAATAAGGACTTCTTGGGAGTAGGTTTCCTTGGGATAATGTTCAACATTCACGCGACATAAGCCGCTGGCAGCTGGTAGCAAATAAATATAAATTCAAAGTTAAGATATATTCTATTTTGAGCAACGCAACAAAGTTAAATCAAAAATTAAGACGCCGAAACAAAGTTGATAACAAAAGTAATTTGAGGTTAAATAAGTATACATAAGCAGAAAATTAATGTAAGCAGAAAGTGTGTGCTCTTTACTGTAGCAAATGGTTCGCTGACGTAAATTGGCCAGCTTGTGACGTCAGTGAGGTATTGAAGGGTGCCTCTCGCAACTTACAAGACGTACAGGCCAGGTCCTCAGACGTCGTTAACAAAGGACATAGCATGGCCTTGCCCTTTCATTCCTATTGTATGGAATTGCCAATTGGACTCTTTCGTCTTTATTCTTTTTAGTAGTATCCCCAAAGGACCAGTTTTATTGTAGTAGGTAGGCTAGGTATTCTATTGATGAATAAACAAAAGGATTTGGCTGGTTCTTTTTATGACGAAAGTACGGAATAAAGTGAAATATCAAAAAGCCACTAGTGACGTATTTAAAGAGATAGCTGATTTGAACTTAGAGAACAGTTAAAGAAATAATGAATAAACTTTAATCCTCTTTACCAAGTTTCGGTCACAGTGGACAATCGATAGTGTACAAGTGTGTGCGCAAATACAGGCGCGCTCTCTGTTACGGCACGGGAGGGTCACATGAGGGCCTGCTACCAACTAAATTCCTCATGGAAACGTCCAATAAGATTTTTTTCTGACTTTGAAATTGAATGTATAATGTTACTGCCCGCGTCACCGCCGCTCCGCTCCTTGCACATGAGTTCGTGTCCGCGGTCTTAGGTCTCGGCGTAAACGTGCCACCGACCACAGCCAGTGGCCAGCGACAGTGACACACTCTTTCATTTATTTTGTATTAGCGACCCGTTGCGTAGTTTTAAAGATCTACTCATACATAGAGACAGACAGACAGCGGAAGCGACTTTGTTTTATACTATGTAGTGATAGACGCACCGCACACTCGTAGTTAGTGGCGGCCACTCGCTACAGCAGTGTCCGCGACTCATGGTTGCGGGCCACACAAGACGCTGACACCCACTACTCGTTCTGCTTCACCCCCGCCCAGCTAGGCTTTAGGCGCCTAACGCATCGCACCTGTCACAATAGAGCGGCACCTCAGTGGATATCGATAAGTACTTAGATATTAGATAGACTGCGCAACAGAGAGCGGATTGAGAAAATGTGGCGCGCACTTTTGCCAGTTTTGCCACTGTTACAAATGTAGCTCGAACGAACCACAGCCACCGGTGGCTGTGGTTGGTGGCCCGTTTGTGCCGTACCTAACACACACACAAAAACACAAACTTAACTAAGTATATATATACCACACACAAAACCCCAGAAATCGAAACCAGTCAACAAATAAACAGATACAATATATTCAGTTCAGAAAGGTCCTGCTAATAGTCGGGATAATACCGCCAGAGATAATAAGCAGGGTTATTTATAGCAGACCCTCATACCGACGCCATTTTAATATTTTGGAAACTTTACTGCTGTTTGTATTGTCACTTCACTGGCTGATTATAGCCTTTTAGGTTTTAAAAGTTACTGAAAGTTAGTATTTTTTAGAAACATTATAGAGGTCTAGGCATAATATAATCGGCATTGTTCCCATTGCTGGAATACAGGCTTCGTCTCTTTCGAGAGGTAGTGGTGCCTATAATCCACCACTCGGGCCCAGTGCGGGTTGGTAGATGTCACATGTCTTCGAATTTTTTTGGTTCTAAGATATGCCGGTTTCCTCACGATGTTTTCCTTCACAGCTTTGAGAGTAGTGGTGATGAAATAATTTACACAAAGTAAAGCGCCTGTCTGGATTCAAACCTACGACCTACAGCTCGCAAGTCACAATTATTACCACCGGCCACCACTGCACTCGGTCTACTGATAAAATTCGAAAATTACCGAATTTTGTGATTTTATTAATAACATATTGGTGAGGCTAGATAATAACAGCCGTACGGGTCGATCTTCAAGGATAAGCAACGCTTGCCAAGGTTGGTCTTTAGATGAGTGACCATCTTAACATACCGAGTTTCCTCCGTGCCTCGGAAAGCACGTTAAGCCGTTGGTCCCGGCTGTCATTTGTAGATCTTTGGCAGTCGTTACGGATAGTCAGAAGCCAGTAAATCTGACTCCAGCCTTGCCAAGAAGTATCGTGTTACTCAGTTAATGGGTTGTGGAGGTCTGGTAGGCAGCCGCTCCTCGTAAAATACTGGTATTCAACTAAATCCGGCTTGACTGGAAGCTGATCCCACTATAGTTGGGAAAAAGCTAGGCAGATGATGATGATGATTAATAATGTATTGGTCTATGAAAATAAATGTGAGTGATGTATGTTCTAGTTTTCATAATTATTTGCGTAATAAACATATCTACGTTACCAGGTAGCTTTAGTTAATTATGCATACAACCCCCAAGAGATAATAACATCATAGATTATAACAATTGACTTAGTTTCCCTAAATACATTAATATACATTTTAATCAAATATTGACGGCTGTCATGTCACGTGATGGCGTCGCATTGCCATGACAAACTGGCTGTCATGGCCGCGCTTCCGGCGGCAAACATCCGGGACGTAATAAGTACATGATTGAACATTATTCATAGTCAAATTGTTTCGCTTTTCTATTGTTAGCATTTGTTTCATCATATCATATGGAATAAACAAGTATTATTGTAGCTTATTTTATTATTTTACATTTTCACTACATCTACTCTCAATTTTGGCCCTTACATAGAGGCAAAAGCTCAAGTGGCTGCAAAGAAGTTGGGGATTCTGGCTAAGGTGAGACGGTACTTCACGCCGGAACAGCTGCTCAAACTCTATCAAGCGCAAGTTCGATCGTGTATGGAATACTGCTCTCATCTTTGGGATGGATCTGCCAGATACCAGCTTGATGCCCTTGAGTCAATTGAGAAACGAGCCAAGAGGATCATCGGCAATGAGAGGCTCGTCGCGTCGAAGCTCCAAAGTCTTGAACATCGACGACGAGTTGCTAGCCTGTCGGTTTTTTACCGGTTGCATTTTGGGGAATGTGCGACGGAATTGCATTATTTAATTCCGCCAAGCCCGTTCCATCATCGGACCACAAGACGAACGGCGATGCGCCACCGGTACATGGTGGACATCCCACCCATACGCACAAAACGTTTTGGGAACACATTCATAGTGCGTACAGCTAAGGAGTGGAATTCCCTGCCGGAGTCTGTGTTTCCTGATAGCTACAACCTGGGAGTCTTTAAATCAAGAGTGAATAGGTTATGTCTAGGCAAGCGTGCTCCATCTTCGACCACATCCTCGCTTACCATCAGGTGAGATAGTGGTCAAACGCAAAAAAAAAAAAAAAAAAAAAAAAAGTGGTCAAACGCGTGCCTATCAATAGTAAAAAAAAAAAAAAAAACACGTTTTCATTTGAGTCCCTAACACAAATGAAAAATAAAATGCCAACATACTTTAATACTAGGTTATTATAACCCCGCTATTTCATATTTATTAGAATCCGCCTCTTGTGTACTGTTATGTTCTGAAATGGACCAGAGAGCCTCAGTATAAACTCACCAATAACCAATGAGTGTAGTCTGCAGTAGTGAACGTGGCCGGGTGTATGTATGTCGCGAGCTCGGCCAATCAGAGCCCACTTCAGGAGATGTCATCTGCTAAGCAAACAGTGCTCGGATACAAGGATAGGGTTACACATAAAACATTACTGGGATAAAGGATACCCTATCGTTTTGATACAAACCAAATGAATTTATTATTACTTCTCTGAACCCCCGTTTTGATCAAAGAGAATTGGACTTCAGGAAATCGATATACAGGCTATATTTTTAGAGCAATTGAACTCACGTATTTTTGTATAATTTTATATCATGTGACTTGCCTCCCACAAGGTGGACCGATGACCTAGAGAAGGTAACGGGTAGCCGAAGGGTGCGAGACGCGCAGGACCGGTCGTTGTGGCGAAGTTTGGGTGAGGCCTATGTCCAGCAGTGGACGTCGTTCGGCTGATATGATGATGATGATGATGATGATGATGATGTGAATGGTGAAATTGCCACACACCCCACACACATTCTCCACCACTGCTACTCCTGAAAGCCAGAATCAACAGTGGCAACCACCAGAAAAACGCCGAGCCAATGAAGTCCGACGAGTCCCGGAGAAACGATTCAACTGTCTCGAAATTAGTCAGAAAAGTACAGCGGAGGAGTAGGAAAAAAATATAATATCCACTTCCCTCCTTTAGTAATTATTCCTCCTTTATTATGATCCCAAACATCTATTAGTTCAATCACCTAACCATCTAATGCTTCATAGCTTGGTAACCCTACCGATGGCTACAACATGTATCGTTGCCGTGTTGCCAGTGTTGCCACAGAGGAAGGGGAGATAGAGGGGCCGCATGGACCATGTCCACGGGAAATGGGCCCGATGCAGCCACTCTACGTGACGTGTCGGTCAATAATGCTCTGTTGATCGTTGTACTTTGATGGATAAGCACCATATTATAAGCACGGGTTTTGGGAAGACAATTTTTTTTACTATTAGTTCGTCTTCTGAAGCTCTCTGAAGGATGACTAAATACGTAATGTGTCTAAAGTAAGTATCATTTTTATCGAGAACAAGCAATGTCCTAATTATCCTTAAGTCGTTACAAAAGAAATCAAGTTAAAAATTCCAAGCAAATCGTTTAGCTAGAAATGGCTTTGATCTACGAAATCATTTTATAAAAACAAGACAAATATCATAAGACTTGACTTTACGTCAAAACTTAGGTTCGCCTCAACAGAACTGTGTAAGTTAGGAACAAGTTTAAGTACACGTCGTAACTTGACGCTTAGGTGGGGACCTAGGGGGACCCCGTAACGTGCCCCGTGCCCACAGGCGTATCAATAGTTTCAAACTACATGCGAACAATAAACTAATTACTCGCTGTTTTGCATCTCACAGATGAAAACCTTGTTGTTTATCTTGTGCTCAATAATATCGGCAAAAGTGCCAGAAACAAGCTTTATTAATATTTATTAATATTTAATTAAAGGACATTAGTACGACTAGAACAAAGCTAGACATAACATAAACATCCAATCAAATATATGAACTGAACCGAAAACACATATGAAGCGAATGAATTCTCTCGCCAATGTTGGGTTCAAACGAAGCAATTAGCAACAATATAAGGTATTTACACTTCAAATCAAGACTTACATATCGAGATATTATGGAAAATAGCGAAATGCAATGTGGTGTAAAGTTTTTACAGCACTCAGTATTAAAGCTTTGCAAATATATTGGTGGTAGGTACAATAGGTGCATTCATAAAATCAAAGTCGTTAACTCGGTAGGTAAAGCACGTATCGTTGTTAGGCAAACTGGCCATAAAACTAGGTCTACCACGAAAGCCCGTGTACGCAACAATATCGACGGTAATGCTAACACCATGCACCGCAATGCACCACACCGCACGATGGGATCGCGCTCGTTAAGATCTAAAGCTGATTGGCGACAGAACTTACACGCAACACCTTATGACCCATATCTTCATTATACCGGTGTGACGTCACCACAATATACTGCCCACATTGTTCAAATTTCAAACAAAAATAAACTAGGAGTAAGACTTGATGACTAAAAACCCGTCAGAATATGCGAATGTTCGAAATAGGAGGATTTTTGTAACGTTCATTTTTACGAATATTTTTGGGCAGTGTCCATGAGTGGTTGGGTGGAAAAACGTGTGTGTAATGAATTTTCTGGCTTTACGATGCGGGTAGTATCGACGAAAACATAAACATAATATGTGGAAACTAAAAAAGTACGTATTACGATAAAAAATAGAGCTTCTTTTTTGCACAACAATGAAGAAATTGATTCAAAAATGAAATAAATTTTATAAATGGATACTTCTTAGATATTTTTAGTAAAAACACAAAAATGTAAAGCTTAAAAATGTTTAGAAGCTGCTGCTCGGGTACCTGAAGCTAATGACAATCCAGAAGGTCCTTTGGTTACTTAACACTGAAGTGTAACAGGCTATTAATCGCCTCTCCACGATCTAGGCGAGAAAATTATCTTGCACTAAGGACCTCTTGACCTGAACAATAAGCTAGCTGATACCAAAGATGTTGTCCTGAAGTAATAAGCGGTTTATGAGAGCAAACTGTAGAAAAATAATATTATTTCCTCATGAGACAAAGCCATTCGATTATCAAAGGTCAAGAAACCCTAAGTTTATATAGATAACAAACTATAAACACTTGTAATAGAAAATAAAACTCCAAACTATACTATATAATATTGCATCAAAAAATTTGTTCGCGTTGCTGTCGACTGGAAGTGAGCCCAAAAGACGTTGTATGGCAATGCTTATTCTCTGTCCGAGATAAAAGCCAGGGCTTAGCTAGTTCTTTAAATATAGAGACCCTTAATCATTAAATTCCAATAATCGGTTTTTGTTAGAATTTGACAAGCAAAGCTCCCTTTGTTAATTACCGATCAATCAAAGTGAAAACAGATGATCTTATAAAAACATGGACAAAAACCCGCATGCAAAGGGCACGAGATCGAATCAATCAGTCGGGGGCAGCGGCCTGCAGCTTCGCAAATTGACTGAACATTTTACTGTACAATTTTCTTTGTGTCTCCACTGAGCTGAGAGAGCTGCATTCCTACTTTTTGCATTGTCACTGGCTTTGTTCTTGACACTTCACTTTTGTCTACGTTGAAAATTGAGTTCCTCAGCGGCAGTAATGTCCCGTGAATTCTCGCTCAAGTGCGCGCAAAACAACCATGATGATAACTACGAGTATCTATGACTCTTGCGAGGAACGCTTTCTTAGTGTTAGTTAGTTGAATACGTTCTGTCTAATTTAGACAATGTTTCCGACAATGGATCTACATTAGGCGTACTATCAAGTACCTAGCCGTATGTTAAGTGTATGTAGATGATATGCTAACGCCTGTCACATTAATGCACGGTCGTGATCTTGATGTTACAGCACTTAGCGGAATAATACTCAAAGATTTTTTGTATTCGTGTGCAAAGACATGAAGAGTTGATACCTACTGAGCTGTTTGATGACACATGAAGAAGACACTTTACAGCTACTTTATCAAAAAAACTAGGTCTTGCCTGCGACTTCATACTCGCATATACCGTTTCCGTAAAGCCTTCCTCGTGAATGTGGCTATCATATACAAAAAAGAATTTTCCATATCCGACTATCCGGTGGTTCAAGAGATTAGCACGTTTAAACAAACAAACAAACAAGCAAACTCTTCAGCTTTATTATAGTAGTATAAATATAAAATTACTTTATTACGGTAGCAAATAGATACCGCTTGCCTACCCCACCTTGTGTCCTACATAAACCTGCTATGCCGTCATATATTGTAAAAAATATAATCGGTACTTCGTAACGGCATGTTCTCACGAATGGAAATGCATTCGTGATCTGAGACAGTTTGCTTGACACCGCGCTATCGCAGCTGAAATTGCTTTAGAAAATAATCAAATTGAGAACGCTCGAGGGGCGTGCGTGCCGACGGACGTGCCGAGTGCGATGTATGCAATTATGCTGGATTCAATTTTAACTTTTATCAGACTGCGTTTAAAATAACTTATTCATGAAATTTTACAAGTTAATGTAAGTCATTTTAAGTTGAAGTCATTAGCATCGCTTTGAGTATGATAAACTAACGTTTTTAAGGTTAAAGGTTTATTAGTTTTGCCTCGAAAAGACTGCATTAAAATGTCTATCGTTTCAGGGGGATTCTTTTTTGCTAGTATTGTATCAATATCACTTTAGACGTTGATAAAAATAACAATGCTCTGCAATGGCCATCTGCGTCCTCTAAAAAAAAAAAACTTTACTATGATGCCCGAGACAGTTCAATAACTCAGCGTTTGGGAGACGTCAACAAACTCGGTTAGATAAAGATGAAGATTGCTTCAGAACAGATTCCTCTCAGAAATGTAAAGTATCTTCGGGCAGAAGTTGCGACAACACATAAATCTAAGCAGGAGATAGCTCACGGTTCTGCGGTAAACACAATTTCAGAACGGTAAGTATTTATCATTATAAGTTTCCTCTGATCTCTTCTGTTATGTTGCGTAAGGTGTCTTTGAGTGTTATTTAGCTTTTTATGATCCTGTAGGGTCTACTCAACTACTTTTAGTTTTAGTTGCTCTGGTACTTCCACTACTCTGGACTTTGTTATATAATGATTATCTATACTTCCATACCAATATATAAAGCTCAAGAGTTTGTTTGTGTGCTTGCTTGAACGCGTTAATCTCAGGAAGTTCTGGTACGATTTGAAAAAATCTTTCAGTGTGAGATAGCCTATTTATCGAGGAAGGTTATAGGCTATATATCATCACGCTAAGACCAATAGGAGCGGAGTAGTAATGAAAATTGGAACGCAGACGAAGTTGCGCGGGTCAACTAGTCATGTAATACAGAAGTAGTCACCACTTGCTGCCTATCATCAATTAATACTGCGGAGCTGTCTTCCTTCTCGTTATTCGTATTTGCAAACAATACTCGAGGTTAATACAACATCAATTTCCAGCAGGTTACAGGTTGCCCTCAGCTAACTTTATGACCAAACAAAGTGAGCCGAGCTGAAGCGTTAAAGATTGCAGTATCGCTTAAGTTATAATAGTTCGAAGCTTATCGCACTGTGCACCATTCTACTCATAATCCAGTTTGCGTTTGAGTTGGACTTGCGTGGCGCGATAACGAGCTATACTCTACGTCGCTTTGTTGACATGCTGGAACATTGCCTTTAATCCGACGACTTTGCGCGGGTCGAGCGGTCATAGCTTGGCCTGAGTTATGTTTTTTTTTGTTTAATTTTTTACACCTAAGTACCTATTCATAGTTATGCTAATGTATAAAATTCTTCCGTTACTGACAGACTACGAACAGCCAAAACTACTGGTCGTAGTAAGCTGAAATTTGGCATGTAGGTTCCTTAAGGAGTGTGTGGGAGGGTTTCCCGAAATTCCAACGGAACCGAGAATAAAACGAATATGCGCGTACGTCGTCGCAAGCAATAGCTAGTTATGTATATTTCTTAACACAACATAAAGTTGATAAGCATGTATATATCTATACTACAGTCAGTTCCAATAAAATATCTTCTAGTAAAACTGTGAATCATCTCAAACCAAACAGTTATTCACGTTCTAAATTTGAAAACACAGTTCCCAAAATAGCGCCTCAAAATACTAGCTCAATTCCTGACAGCTTCCCGACAAAATATTTACTCGTTATTACAAACTCGAATCCCGAACTTCAAAACACTGAGCCGAAACTGAGCTTGTCACTCCGACAGTGGAGAGTGCGACAGTTGTCACGAGCGCCAACTGTGGTCGCGCGACCCACTGCCGTACAGGGGACTTTCAACCTTGCTGCACCAGACATAAGGTGGGCCCAACCCAAGGTGCGAAGGTGGGTAGTAATTCAGTTTGCAGTGAAGTTATTAGGGACATATCAAGCGGTGTCAGCGGACCCACCGGAAGCAATTTCGTTTTTGACGCTCGTTCGTGAACTGCTCTTATAAACAGTGTTAGACGGGCGTTATATATGTGGATAGTTTATGAAGTCGCGTGTTTGTGTGTCTTAGGAGCGTGATTAATAGGTTTAATACTGAGATGTTTGTTGCAACGGGTCACATGGGAATCTAGTCCTATCAGAATAAAGCGTACTGCACAAACGTGACGATATTTCAGTGCATGTTAAAACAACGGTATTTTAGCCATTTTAAAACTTTATGAAAAACCACAACGTAAGTTATGTTCTTTGATAACCGCATTCAGCCACGTCGCGCCACAGTCGCTCAACAGCTGCCAACATTCCGCGGAAATAACTTACGAGCCAATTTTCACATTTTGCTGCAGGATTCACGCTATAAAATATCTTTTGTACATTCCAAACCACAAAAAATACAATGTTACAGGTATAGGATTCAAAATAAATATGTATAGTCCATCCGCATTGACCACTTATAGCTAATCTTTTTTTGATAAAACCACGACATTAGTATTCAACTGTTTCATTCTGCGGTATAGTGTTTAATAGTTAACTGGAAGAAAATATGACAGCGAAGTCATACATCATCATCTTCCTGCCCTTATCCCATGCTACTTGGGGTCGGCGCAACATGTTTTTTTCTTCCATTCTGATCTGTCAGTCGTTACTCTGTCACTAACTCCCTTTTCTTTCATCCATGTAAGACGTGAAAAAGACTTGCGACAAAAAAACTGAAATAACTGGTATATTTTTCAATACCTCAATATGTATAACAATTTCAGATTTTAAGACCTTACAACGATTCATTACGTCCACAACATACTTCTACTATTAGTGCCCCAGTTGATATAAAAACTAACACACAGCTTTAGTTATTTTCGCAGAATTCCGAGCACGTTAGTAAGTAGTGACAGGTAGGTTAGCCGCATAATTACCAACAGTCATACAACTTTCACAATCAGCCCACGATTAGTTACATTCTATACGTCACACTTGCGGCTATCTGAAATAAAATCAGGGCTGCCAGGCGACGCCGCGGGGCACACGAGGCTATGAGGCTTCACTTAACATGTTCCACAGTTACCCGCAGTTTAATTATATTTTCCAACTGTTTTATTACTTTGCTTTAGAAAATGGACGCGAGTGGGAGGCGAGGTACGAGGTTGACTGCAATTTTTTGGTGTTACTGGCAAATTATGTTTGAACAGCGGTCGACGAATAAGGGTTTTAATTGAAATGAAATGGAGTAATTTAGAAAGAGTTGTGTTTGTTGTGGTTGGACGTACTTCAGTGTAAAGAGAAGAATGGGACAGAACAGTCATGGATTGTTTCAGTTATTTTTTGCTATCTGAAACATCGTTATTCACTGGATTCAGAATAGCATTGTTCTTAAATGGAATTGCAATTTAAAAAATATATTTTTCTTTCGTCGGCGCCGCAGCCGACACAAAATAAAGTTGCATTACTTTATTTGAAAACCCGATTTAAGCCTAAAAACTTAACAACATTAAAACTTCAGAAACAGCTCCTCACAAAACATCGCAAAAAGTGATCCCACGTCGCGTCGTCAGCAGCTGTGAAGCCGGCGCTCCACCTCCAGCGACGCGACGCGACGCAATATCGCAACCTACTTACATCGTGTAAATAAAAATGTGCCGACAAATGACGTCGGGTATGCAGCGTTCGCGTGACACCGGCGTTAAATAATGTGAAGGCATGAGCCCACGATTTATGAGCCGGGCGTAGCACGCGCGCTCCTCACGCCATGACGGGCGTGCGGGCGGCGTACGCCGTGCGCCGTCACGCGGCGTCGCGCGTCTATAAATAGCGCACCTTGTTTTTATAGCGCAGTAAACGCGGTGCAATTAAAGTTTACGTGCGTGACGTCAGATGATGTGGTTCGCAAACAAATGGCACAGTGGATAAGACGCGCGGACTCAGCAGCTTTATGTTGCATGTACCTAGGATACCTGAATGAGCTCCAGAGTCGTCAGCGTATATAGGTATATGAGAGGGACTTACCTGAAACAATATAAAATTACAAATTAATACAATATACATTACATAAATTATTACCTATAAGAAATGGCTTCCAATTTCCCAATTTATTTAAATGAAATGTTATATATTATTCTACAATTGTATGAGTGGAATGGTAGCGGATTTAAAACAAAGGGCCGAGGGAGCACGGCGAGACGCCAGAGAGGAAAATATTTTCTTTTTCAAGTAATTTGTCTTTACAACAAACATTTAGCGATTTCGTCTAGATGAGTTACACGTGCCACGATATGTTGAACAAAACGAATTGTCGTTGAACGTAAATAAAATGAAGGTAAAAGGTAAATAAATGTGATATTTTTCATGTCGAACGCGTGTAGCGTTTATTTTTTGGAATCACATTTGTCAGCATGAAAATTTTAAATACCTTCCATATAATGCGATTTTGTGATCTACCCAACCGAACGAATATAGGTGCGACACGATCAAATCCGTTCTTTGGAAACTAAATAAAAAATCCCGGCTGGTGCGAGTTGAACTCTCACTCACGTAGAGTTCCGTACCATAAACCGAATAATCACGTTTTTCGTATGGGGGCCCTTTCATTATTTATTTATTTTTGCTGCTGTAGTGGCAATAGAAATACACACCCTTTATAAATGTCAACCGTCTACCTATTAAGGTTCTTGAGGTACATCCCGCTGACAGACAAACAAACGGACGGACGGACACACACACGGAGTTCTTCGAGTACAGAACTCTTAAAAGCAACCTTTTATTGACATTTTCATATTAAATGAGGATTCCAGTCAGGTTTTAAACATCGTTTAATTCTACATTTTCAGCAGTTTAAAAGTGAATCAATTTCACACGTAAGCCCTCGGAAGGATTGTCTCATGAAATCGTCATAATCCTTTTATTGGAGTGCTCAGTGCTTCAAGTTTCAAAAATATGAGCGTTTAAATGAACATTTGTCTGTTTCTGTTTATTACGAATTTGACAAATGAGGTGTTATTCAGTAACGGCCTCCGTAAAAAGTATTTCATTTCGCTGGCAACATTTAATTTAAGGGATGCCTAGTAATAAACATTTTTTATGCTCTATGATGAATATAACTTCTATTATGGAATGACAAAGGAAGTTTTGTGTTTGCATATTATTACCTATTTACTCTTTATTGTCCTATAATATAGTCTTTATGTACATATTATTGTATTGTCTTTTTTTCATTTCGTGGCATGCTTGTGGGAATTCTAGATTTATTTGTGTGTTGTACAAACACCTCGAAAGGTTTACTAAAGAAGCTACATTATCTAAGAAAGTACTTGATGTCATAGGGCTTTTCAAACTGTGGCAATTTATTGCAGAGGGACTGTTGTGACCCATACGCTGCTTCTAGGTGACTTACGTACTCGCATCTCAATAAAACTAGTCTGATATAAGATTCGACCAACAAACATGAGAACGGTGATCATTTATCAAGCTGAAAACACAATGTTATTAATTTTATTCTAAATTCAAAAACTTTTTGAAACTTACGAGCTCTGTTATTTTAATTTCAAGAATAAAATGGAACAAGCCCAAAGCTAATGAAATCGACCGCCAAAACTCCTAAAGTATGATGAAACAGCCGACACAGTTACACAGAACTTGTGTTCATAAAGTTAAAAATATAATGAAACCGCGCTCTGCGGATGCCCAGTAAACTACCTTTCATGTGGTTAGTTGGAGAGGCCCCACTTCCCCCTTCCCCTCCCCCCTCTACCCCTCTCCTCCAACAACGGCTTATAAACGCGCACAGCAAGCCATATTTAACAAACTTTATAATTACTGTGGTCACTACATAACATACTTATCACTAGCCACACTCTGGTCCATCCAGCTGTATCTATTATTCATAGCCTCTCAGCGCTTCATATAAAAGATTTAGCTTGAATAAGTTATGTGGATAAGTTATTCAGCTGTCTAGGTGGGCTAAGAATGTTATATCTTTGGATATTTTTTTTTCATCAATGAATACGAGATGAATTTTGTAAGATCGGACCCAGTATTGCACCTAGAGGAACGCCGATGACAAGGCATGTTTCATGAAATAGTAAATGTAAAAAAAGACAATTATGCAATGTCATGTTTTTCTCTGCGACATAGCATTATTATCTCAGAATCTAGTCCACCGTAAAAAGAAAATGACAGTCTACAAAACAAACAAATAAAACTTTGTAGTGTAATCAAGCAGGAAAAGCAAAATAAAATAATCTGCAAAGGAACGGAGCGGAATTCCCGCAAAAGTAGAGAAGACAAAGAGAGGTCCTGAAATATGACTTGCTCTTTATATATTCAGTATTGTAAAAGAAATTGAATTATCATTCCCGCAAGAATATAGGATTTTCAATAAATAGGATAGCGAAATGCTTTTAGATGTTATGTAGCGCGCGTGCGGTTTTATCGCATTCACATTGGATTTTATCAGGGGGAATATATGTTGTTTCATTATTACACTGCATATTATTTTCTTTAGTCATACTGAAATCTGCTTATTTTTATGGAAGCTGGATGATGTTGCTTTTAATTTTTGACTTTACTCATTCGTCTGCCAGTAGAAGTTGAAAGTTAAATAAAGAAAATGGGGTTTTGTGTTGCTTTAATGTCGGCTTATCGGCTTTATACTGGGTGCTTAGTTATTATTACAATTTTAGAAGTTAGTACATTGTTGTGAGATGTGCAAAGTTGTGAAGCTAATAAAAGATAACAAGGAAACTTCATCGTTCTTAGATAACGCACCGCCGCGCGCTGGCGGGAGTGTGGGCTTGGCTGTGTGCATCGTTCTTAGATAACGCACCTTGCCGGACTGGCGCGGTGGCGGGAGTGTGGGCTTAGCTGTGTGCATCGTTCTTAGATAACGCACCTTGCCGGACTGGCGCGGTGGCGGGAGTGTGGGCTTAGCTGTGTGCATCGTTCTTAGATAACGCACCTTGGCGGACTGGCGCGCTGGCGGGAGTGTGGGCTTAGCTGTGTGCATCGTTCTTAGATAACGCACCTTGCCGGACTGGCGCGCTGGCGGGAGTGTGGGCTTAGCTGTGTGCATCGTTCTTAGATAACGCACCTTGCCGGACTGGCGCGCTGGCGGGAGTGTGGGCTTAGCTGTGTGCATCGTTCTTAGATAACGCACCTTGCCGGACTGGCGCGCTGGCGGGAGTGTGGGCTTAGCTGTGTGCATCGTTCTTAGATAACGCACCTTGCCGGACTGGCGCGCTGGCGGGAGTGTGGGCTTAGCTGTCTGCATCGTTCATAGATAACGCACCTTGCCGGACTGGCGCGGTGGCGGGAGTGTGGGCTTAGCTGTGTGATCACGACGAGGCAAAGCCTTGGGCAAGTGTGGGGGAAATTAGTGAACAACGAATTACATTAAATCAGTTATTTGAATCAATCCCAATATATAATTTTTTTCCGTTACTGAGTGAGTGAGTATCTGACAGATAACGCACAGCTGAAACTACTGCTCGTAGAAAGCTGAAATTTAGTATGTACCTACATGCCGAACTCCAGCTTTCTACGAGCAGTAGTTTCGGTTGTGCGTTGCGTTCTTTGTGCTTCCCTACACTCCGCAAGAAGCCTTCCTTGGAGGGTGTAGGGGAGCACTAAGAGATGATTTTCCGAAATTCCTACGGGATCGTGAAAAAACGGGATAAGCGCGTACGAAGTTTCGGGCAAAAGATAGTACACTAGCAACAATATTTGTCATACGAATATGACAGATAACAGATTAATGAATAACATTCTCGTTAGGTACAATTATTGTTCATTAACTTACTTTCTTAGATTGAGATTTATCTCTCTCAAATCTTAAAACTCTAAACTTAAAGCTCTTAATACAGCGTCATAAAACATGTAGCCCACTGTCTCACATGCCGCGCCAAAAGCAGACGTCTACTAAAAACTTGGTTAGCTCGACACGCGGGTTATCACAAATTAATCAAGTCGTGATAAGTCATTAGTGGCGCGTCGCGGAGGCTCGATCAAACTTGCAACTTTAATTAAAAGTGATTCGAGTAACTTGTAATGTGAAGCGGGGCCTTTTGAATTTAAATATTTATTGAGAGCGACGGAAAGTGGCGGAGAGCGAGAAGAGAGGCGACGTGATGAAGACGTCGCGAGAGACGCGGCGGCGGCGCGGCGCACGAACGTGCGGGAACATGCGGAATTAAATAAGGAAAGTGTTCGCTAACGCGCGGGTAAGTGGGTTGTGAAGTAGACTTAGTTGTGAATTAAATTCGTCTATATTGTAGGGCAAATCACTTTGTAGGTATGACAGAATCTACTCGTTTGAATGAAGAATAGCCTACAGAAAAGAACAAAAAAGACAAATAGTATTGCAAAAGTAACACAAGACTAAAAAAGAATTTTGACGACTAAATAAATTAATGCTAAAGTATAAAAACTCTTGCAGTGGTCCAACTACAACAGCCACTAACATAAATGAAAAGCTTTTAATCCCTAATGAGATGCAATTTAATGCAAAGTCTTCTGAAATGAAACTTCATTTGTGTAGTATAATTACGCAAATATAAGTTAGTATGAACACGGTTGTAAATATCTCAACAGGAGAGTAATAGGAAAACACAAGTACAGTCAGCGACTGAAGCGGAGTACGCGAAAATGAGATATTAATAATAGAGATATTCCGCGGAAAACTCGCGCCGTTTGCAGAGCTATAAATTAATAATAACCAAATATGTTCTTCATGGTAAAAGGAGGGTGAAATTGAGAATTATTATTATCAATGAAGAATTGTAATTAAATTTTTGATTTTATTATTAATAACTCTTGCTCGTGGCTTAGATCGTGTTGATTTTTATAAAAAAATATTGTATCACAACTGTCTCCAGGGACTCTTCTTGAACAAAAATTTATCATACTAGTTTCAACAATTTAGGCGTAATAGCATAGCAAACAAAGTCTCTTGTAACAATAAAAATTACAATTAGAAACATTGTATGTAGACGGACTTTATAAAGACTCGATATATTGACATATAAGCAACCATAGCTTCATATTAGGTATAGTTGCCATTGCCAGACTAACTGCAGGTGTTGAGATTAGGCTATCAGTCGGTCCCAGCTCGAACAGAATGTGATTCGGAATTTCTAATTATCGGGTATCGAATTTAGGAATATTATTTAGGTCTCCTTGAATAAGTCTGAATTGCGATTTCGGAATATTTAGATTTTGGGGCAGAATGTGGGTGTACTAAATACACCTCTCCTGAACCCTTGGAGAATACCGGTATGACTTTATGTTTTGAAGATATTTTTCAGATTTAATTTAATAATAACTTTGGAGATGTTTCTAGGACATCATAATTTGCATTAGTCCATGAAGTTAATTTAATTTTGATTCGTATAAAATCTGAACTACCTGTAAAAATTACTAATAACATTTGTCTTAAGATAATCAATGTGTTACTAACAAAATATGGACGTCAACTATTCTGAATTAAACAAATTGTATTTAATTGTTTAGGACCCAAGCATTCGTCCACGACATTTTAGGATTTAGGTCATAAAAAGACAAGTAATCTAGTCATACTTATGTGATTCTACGTTTTAAAAACCAAAACGTATTCAAACTAGGCTGAAAATCAGCACTTTTTAAACGTCAAAATTCATGAATATAGACCCCTAAATCAGCCTGTCACCGCTTCAGTGTTTTGGATTCTGGCTAGAGGCTCCTTTCTTTTGACCAAGTAATGCTATCTTTTGGTAGAGCCACCTCGAATCAGCCCCTACAGCTGTAAGCCATAGGTCGTCTTGCCACCTCGTACTGTGTTCTCTTTTATTTTAGTCTCTCTGTTATTTTAATCTGTACATTTCAAATTTTTCTTATATTTTTTTTTGTTATTCGCGTCGTCCTCACATATAGAAGCAATCAAAGATGATGTTGATAAGATTTATGTAATACATCACATGGTTTAAAAGAGTGTCCGTGGAGTTTCTTGCATGTTCTTCTCCATAGAGATCTACGCTTTGGAACGTGCAAACAGCTTCCATGTTTTTGACTGACCGACCTTGACGTTTCAAAAGTGCCTGTAAATGGTATATATGAAATAAAATGCTTTTAAATTTGAATTTGAACTTCACAGCCGTCCATCCTCAGACTTAGTTTCTGAGGCATATTGCCCAGCGGCTGATGTGATCCTTCCAATTCCATGTTAACCTGGCAGCCTTTTTTCCTACGCCTTTTGTCCCCGTTTATGAGCGCAGCGAAGCGTTTCTTACAATGTCAGCTCATTTTACGCCCAGAATGCTGCTATCAATTGATCACTCGTTTTCTATGGGAAGATAGTAGGGAATCATTTTGAAACCCAGACAGGGTTTCAAAATGATTCCCTGAAGCACTTTGCGAGCAAGTTACCAAAATATCAAAAATATCACCTTCACCCCTTCTAACGGATTTGCTTGTATTTGGCGGAGGCGTGTCCCTCCCCACGTATCGGGCAAAGTCAACATTTTAGCGCTGAGCACACAAACAACGAATGTTTGCCGCTGTAGTAACAGTTTTAATCTAAAGGAAATTACTATGTAAAGTACCCATTACTCTGGCTAATATGTGAAGTGACTGGCAGTTAAACTAGCGTGTGTTGTATGAGCCGAGACTTAGCCAGTTAATCCTTATTACGAGGTGAGCGCAGTTCCTGCTTGATTAAATAAATAATGTGATTAAACGAAGACGGTTCGTAAACTAAACTAAGTGTAACACCTGCAGAACCAAGGTGGTGGTCAAAACTTGGTTGTAAACTCTGTGGATGATAAGGAAGCAGTTAGTTTAATGATAGCATTCAAGTCCATCAGAGTAAATACTTCAGCTGCTAGTGTGCGACTGCAATACAATTTGTGTCTCAAATAGCCAACACTTAAACGCTATGACGTAGCAGCTAAAACACTTCAATATAGAGTTATTATCATATTAAAAGAACTAATAAAACTGTTACGACGAATTATAATATAAAGTAGCAAACATTTATTATGAAAGGTATACAATTATTGTTCTGGGAGACACGCTAACGCACTAAATATATGGCACTAGTGAACCATAATAATGGCATTAAGCGGTTTAAGTGCCGGCCGGCGCCGACAATGTGCGCCGGCGATTCTTTGAAGCGCCCGGCTAATATAGTTATAAGTGGAAGAACGCGCTTTAACTACGCTTTATTGGGATAATTATTCACCTGAAATATGCAGAACGAGACATGGCGACATGATTATTATATTAATTAAGGAAATCAAATAAATACTTCCGGACATTTGTTTTTGGTTGAAGAGGCATGCAGTTAAATTGTCGTAAAGACCTTATCGACGTATATTTTGTGTGAAGTTTTAATGTGATATACGTGTGACAGGTAATACTTCTTCAATGATATTTATTTAGTCTGGAGTTTTGTTCAATTCTGTTTCTTTTTATAGAAGTGTCATATTTTATATTATATTTATGAGATATCATATAAGTTTTTATTAAGTTTTGACAGACTCGATTCAGACTAGACTCGGCAACTTTATGATAGTTTTTGATACTTTAGGGACAGTCGCAGTCATGTGAAATGTCTGTTAACCTTTAAAAGGCTAAAACAGAAAATATAAAAAAATGCATAAAGTTGAAAGTAATAAAAGTTTTATTAGTTTGTAAATGTTGCACGATAACTCAAACAGACAGACTTAGAAATATTTTACACTTTAACGCGGTGTTAAAGTGTAAAATATTTCCAAGTCTAGCCGTATTGAAATAGTTGAACATTTTGCAATTTAACCGTAAGAACCTGCAAATAAATTGATCAGTTTTCCTGTCGACGTTGAAAGAGAATGTTTTAAAGGAAAACATTAAATAAGTAAAGTTCCTTCGTTGGAAGCAAAAAAGTGATACCATACCGTTATGCGATGG
This sequence comes from Lacanobia oleracea, assembly GCA_950371165.1. Classification (NCBI taxonomy): domain Eukaryota; kingdom Metazoa; phylum Arthropoda; class Insecta; order Lepidoptera; family Noctuidae; genus Lacanobia; species Lacanobia oleracea. The sequence goes on along the minus strand of OX493388.1, from coordinate 29,064,234 downwards.
AAACCGCGGTAAATGATTCGCGGAAGGAGCTTAATAAGCTTTTTTTAGAAATTACCGGTCCCATACCGTTCAAATGGATTGGAACTTGTTCGATAAATTATTTATCGTAGAACATGTAGTGATAATCGTGGTTGAGTATTAAATAAAATTTAAGACTGATGAACTCTGTGTTTTCATTTAATAAAGATACTTGAGGTGCAATCAGCGTTTATAATGTAGTGAGATAATTTACTCCACCTTTTACAAAAACAACAGAGCTGCAGCCGCAAGCAAACGGGAGAGCGAAACACTCACGCAGTTAATTAACGACTTGCTTTTCTCTTCATTTTCCATTCTCCTCTGAACCAACAAACATACAATTTTACACTGCCTTGCACCGAAGTCGATTTAAAGAAAGCCTTTCCTCCCGGTCCCACAAAATTTCTCCCACAATTTATCAGCCGTCCTTTGTTTCCACACCTGGAGCGCTGCAGCACACACCTACTTTATTTATCGAGTTTGTATTAGGCGAGGGTTGCATTGAACTCGGCGGGGCTTTTTACCCAATTTAAAAATGGAAGGTCTGAATTGGATTTGGAAGTTTGTGTGCCTGAATTATTATTACATCGAGGACATCTTTGATGACATAAAGGCGAGATACTTTGTAAAAAATAAAAGATCTTCCGAACCAATTTGAAGACCAAACAATTAGCCTCAAAGAAGTCGTTTTTTTCGTACGTATACAGTTTTTCCCTCTGAGAACAAGTCAAGGTTTGGTGGGCGAGATAAGGGCGGTCCTACCCTCGTCACGCTTTGCGGCTTTGTTTGTTTTTATTCGGCGCTCTAATCCGAGCTGATTGTCGAGCCGAGAATTAACGTCATCTGGCGGCCACTCGGGCACTAATCATTAAGGCGCGATTGTTTCTGTGACAGCCTCGAGTGTTCGAACTCGTCTTACGTGATTTTCTTTTGTGGATTGGGAAACTGAGCTTTTATTAAGTCCTTTGAGAGTGCTATGTTTAGATGTTTGTACTGATATACTCAAATGAATGGTGACTCATGGCGATTTTCACGTTCGGTAAACAAATAGTTGAAAAGGGTAGGTAATAAGGATTATTAATCTTCAATGTTACCACTGCTGCGGTCTCAGGTCCACTCACAAATAGTTGTGAGAACTAGTGGGCAGTAGGCGGTAATCATCTACGAGGGCATATCACGGGTGGGTGGGTGTCACCTGTCCTTTTTGCTACTAGGACATACCAGTTTCCGTACGTTGTTTCACTTTGTCTTAGATGGTCACGAAATAATAATAATAATAAAACTTTATTTCAGACCATCCCAGATCCATATTCACATGAAAAAAAATGAATTTTTAAAATGGGATTAGTGCAAGAAAACGATACTGTAACTATGTCAAATAAATCAAATATAAAACTTTTGACCTGTGAATACAGTATTAAGACTATATCAATCAACAATGCCGCCGAACAACCCTCCCTAACGATCAAAAAACGTACAAATCGAATTACAAACGAACTGATAAGTAGGCAAGACGCTGTTCCATCGCGTATAACGGAGCGACGCGGACGTGGGCCACATTCCCCGGGAATTGCCCACATTACCCGGCCCGGACCCGCATTGACCGGTCGTTGCGTGCGCTGGAAATTTTTATCTCTTTGCAAATGGCGCCGGTATTGGTCCTGCGAATACTGCGGAGTATTGTGATGTGGTGAGTTTACTCGTAGGTCGTTCATGGTCGAGGAATTATTCAGACGGTTATTTTTCTGTTTTTCATTGTAGTATCGACCTTTACTTACGAGTTATAGTGAGGCCTACCTTTTAACGTTAATATTTGATCATTACACCACTGTAGCAGTGATGGAAAACAACAAAAGAAGCAAAAATTTGTGCTCACGTGGTAGGCTAGGGCCTAAGTCTCCTTCCCAAACGAAGAAAGTTTTTTAGGGTTCCGTAACTCAAAAGGAAAAAATGGAACCTTTATAGGATCACTTTGTTGTATGTATCTGTTTGTCAATACCCTTTATCTCGGGAACGCGTGAACGCGTGGAGGTATCAAGTTGAAATTGAAAACCATACACTCTAAGTTAACGTAAAAAAAAGATACGGCTGTTTCTGCCGCAAAACACGTATATTTCGTCACTCTCAAGGGAATCAAAATATGTAGAGTATTTTCCGTCGACTTAAACTATGGAATTTGGCAAACAATGCCGTCTTATACCACGAGTATAGAAAAATGTCCGAAAACTATACATTTGTAATTTAAGCATAAAAATAAAAAGGTTTTATTTAAAGTAATATGTAAGTACCTACAAATTTGTATAGAACCCTCGGTGGGCGAGTTCGACTCGTTCTTGTTCGGTTTTTTACTATAGGCACGTGTTAGGCGCAGGAAAGTCAACCCACTAGAGGTAACATTATTGTTGTTGTTGTTCTACTTTGTCTGTGGCTAGCATGTTGTGGTTTACGTATCTAAATAAAGAAAATAAGGCAACCATTACACGTGTCGCTGTGGCCTACATTACACGTGTCGCTGTGGCCTACATTACACGTGTCGCTGTGGCCTACATTACACGTGTCGCTGTGGCCTACATCAGTATCTATTTTAATACCTTTTCATAATTCTGAAGCACCTTAGAAAAACTCGTCAACGTATGTGGGCTTGTTAGTTTAATTTAATTAAACGTGTGTGTCTGATTTGGTTTGTTGGTATTTTGTTTAAACTTGTCAACCCAAGCTCAGATTGAGACACGAGATTGTTTCTCATTTTATCAATCAATCAATCAATCAATCAATATTCTTTATTTGTAAACATAGGTTACAGTAGTGTGTAAGATGTTACAATGGTTATTTTATAGTTTCTCTTTGTTTTGCATTTATACTCATTGTACTTATTTTCAACATCGACTATTTTATTTTACAATAATGTCAATGTCTTCAAAATATTCTATTACTCCCAAGTATTTGATCAAAAATAGTATCTAGTGATTTTCAGCAGTAAAAAGCCTTTGAACCAATTTCACAGAACAGACGAATTAGTTGAAAATTATTTCAGTACCACGAACCTACAGTTGTTTTTTGAAAAACATTGCATTGTTATTTCAAATTATTTTTATTGTTCAGAACACACTAGTCCATTACAATATTCGTGTTTATTTTACAAAAAGGCGCTTCACACAAAATGGTCTAAAAACGTTCCCGATCACGATACTCGCCATCCAATCAAATATCGTTTTAATGAATTACGATAAGCCCTCCCCGCCACGGCGGCGGCGCCTCGCTCCAATCACGCTCCGGACGATCAGGATTATTTTTATCTCCAACGAACCGAGAGTAAGGCTTGGCCCTTCAAAAATTACCAAACCTTTACAAGTACTTATTTGGACAACTTTTCTTTTCCCTTTTCGAGTAAAAGATGGAATAATCTGATAATAGAGGCATCGCAAAAAATCTTTTACGAATAAAGGTTATCGTGGCATTAGTCGACCAGCGAGAGTCGCGAGGGATGGGGTGGCCTAGTTTTTTTTTGGGCATCATACAGACCTTTTGTAACGTAGGGTACCTAGAGGGATTTTTTTCCAGCTGGCCACTTGAATACAACCAAAGAGGTTCACATCTGCTTTTGACACCTCATTTAGCTTTACCCTTTTAACCTGTTTGTTAAAAAGACATCAGAAGAGACATCACTTTGCCTTAGGATCAAAAATCACATTAATTCAGAACAAAAATAATGTTAAGTTCCATGAAAGAAAGAATGTCCAAAATCAATAATCCCGAAGGTAATCCAGAAAGGAACACGAACTTTAATAAAGGTGTTCTATTCCGAAATAAAATGTAAATGAGTAAGATTGATGCCGGGGCCATCGTTAACATGGCCTGATTGAAATATAAGGCGCGGACAGGCAGGTGGATAGCCGGGGATAGCCGGGGATAGCCGGGGATAGCGGACAGGGGAGGGGACATGGATGATACGCGTTAATTAAATCCTGCGACGGAATATGATGGATTATGAAATAGCTGCGTTTATAGTGGCAGCTTTTGTAAATTAAACTTAATAATTATAATAAAGTGATGGTGAAATAATTTGACGTAGAAAGCCTGCAAACGGTAGATTTTATAATCCAAATAAGAGATTCATCTGAAGCCGAACAACCTAATCTCAGACACATGGAAAATTGGTTTCTTCGGTATCAAAACCGTTTAGCCTCGCTTCTTACAGAATCTCTCATAACACCCACTTATGAATAATTCCTTCCAAGTTCGTTCACCGAGCGTTTGTTTCATCACTCATGTGTGCTATTTGAGTGTAATATCGACGAACGCTCATTGGTCCGCATGGCGCGGGAAATATTGTCCAATAACAGTCTGTGCACGCACAGGCCGTTCGCAATAAATTCACGAAAAAAAGAATATCACACGAAAAAGGTGCCATACGATTTTGTGGGATGTACTTTAAAAAAATATATAAATCTGTTTTATGAGATCCTGGCTTTATAATTGTGGTGTTCATGTTTTTAGAATTGGGTGAACAGCTTTTATTGAGTGTTTTCGATTTTTCCGATTTTAATTTTGTTTTTAGGAATATTGAATACTCAAAAATGGTAAATAATTAGGTAAACAGCGTATTTGCAGCAAAACAACACTTTGAATTTCAAAAGTATACGAGGTCTTAAAATGCTATTCTAGCCTAGATTTGTAGTTGATCAACTTTATGTAACTGTCCGGAGCGGGTGCTGCCGGTGCTGGACCACTGGGGAACTAGTTGTGCGACCGCAGCCGCGACTTGTCGCAACTAGCCGCACTTCATCGGACTTGGTCGCACTTTACCGGGCAACTGTAGTTGTTTGGTCGAGGCTTCTCCCAAGACAATCAATATCGTGTCTTTAAGTTAATTCGTATGGCTTTTCTTGACTAATTGATTCTTTAGCGGACTACAAAAAATTATGGGACTGGTTTTAGAAATAAAATCTTATAAAATGCATGTGTTTCGCAAGCCGATTCAAATAATTATACCTAGCTAAACTAACTCGGTAACTGGTTTGAGATAATATTAGAAAATCGAAACACTCACACAATAGCTGCTCCTAGGCAAACACATAAAGCGGAGCCGTCTCGCTGCGATAACTAACTACCCACAATAAAACTTTTAACCCCCCCCCCACCATCCATCCCCTGAAAATAATCCTCACTGAAAAGTCAGTGAAACGGCATACTTAACAAAGGGAATTTGGACGGCTTAAAGTTGTGCCTCCACTGACAAGGCTACGCTACCGCGATGCCCCGCGATATATTATGGAGATTTTATGATCCACCCCTCCCCCGCTAAAAGGGCAAGACATCTCTCTTGTAATATATGCATTTTCTTACACAGATTCATTTTTTTTAGTATCGCTAAGTTGGTTTGGCGAGAGTTGCTCATTAAGTGAAGCCTCGCCTCTGATTGCGGAAGTTACGCGGAACGACGTAAAGAAACTTTTAATTTAGTTTTTGCGCTGTTCGCCACTGTCAATGGAATGGGAGTCTAATTTAAAATTGTTTATCCAAATAAAATGGTTAAAAATACGTAGAGCCAAGCTTGTTTCTAACGGGGGAAAAGTTAAGTTGTCGTTGCTTTCACAACATTAAATTAGGATGTCTATCAAAGCACGGGAATTAACTAAATGAAGAATATTATGCTGACATTAAATTAATTGGATTCAACTTTGAGAGAAACTCTTGAAGTACTTACTTTGAGAATTTCTTCAACGAGGAATGTGGAAGATTACATTATTTTAATGCCTTGGGATGTATAACAGTGCATGTTACACAAGCACTACATCATTTTACACAATAATTCCACACAATACTCTGTCAATCAGGTCTTATAACATGACCCAAAAGCGAAAGTCCAATACGTTCAGGTACCTTGGATCCGTGCTGCACGAGTCTGGCACGTATAGGCGCGGCTTGGGTGAAGTGGCGTGAGGTAACGGGCGTTGTATGCGACCGCAAAATGCCTCCGAAGCTCAAGAGGCAGATATATAAATGCATCATACGGCCTGTCCTACTGTACGGCGGCGAGTGTTGGCCAGCACTAAGCAGACACACCCAGGAGCTTCGCGTCACGGAGATGAAGATGATGAGGTGGATGAGCGGCGTAACGCGATCCGATCGCATACGCAACTCTTTCATCCGAGGTAGTCTTGGTGTCCGTGACGTGAGGGAAAAACTGCAAGAGTGTCGTCTGCGATGGTATGGCCACATCATGCACCGCCCTATGGAGTACGTTAGTCGGAGATGCATGAATATGGCTGTCCTTGGGGCTAGTTCCCGTGGTCGCCCTCGCAAGCGCTGGCTGGACGTCGTCAAGTCCCACATGAGAGTCAATGGCCTGACTGAGAAGGACGTTCAAGATCGGGCAAAGTGGAGGAAGCTAAGTAGGAAGGCGGACCCTGGCAATAGCCGGGATTTACGCTAGGTGGAAGAAGAACATGACCCAAAATTATTTCGTAGCTCTAAGCTTCCTTACATCAATATTCATCAAGTCAAAGTCAGTGTTTATTAGCCGTGTCAGACACCACCACGTCAGACCTATTTTGTCATAACACGAAAGACGTTGACTTACGGCCATCACCAGTCAGACCACAGACAAAGTCACAATGACGTGACGTTTAAACTAATGTGATGTCGTAACAAGGGGAGTGATTACAGGGGGGTGGGTGTGTGCAGGATAGGGATATAATAATGCAAAGAACATTATCTTTGCGTGAATAAGGAGAAAGTTAGGAAAGGTCGTGGATATATGGGCTCTTGGAGTAAGTAATGAATTGATATTCACATAGTGAATAACTAATATTCCATAGGAATCAGTTACACCATTATGCGTGGGACGTCGAAAAAACTTATTACAAGTCAAGTACCTACTTGACTTGTAGTAAGTTTTTACGGGTCACGAGTACTTACTCGTGATGGATCATGGGCGATGTCATATGACTTAAGATTTAGAAAGGTATCCTAAATCTCTCTAGAACCAACAGCTTAGAGCTGCTCTGAGACGTTGTTAATGATATAGTACGTATTGTAAGTGTAGTTTACGTGTATCGTGCGTATTTGACGGAATATGTTAATTATACGAGTACTTAATCATTTCTTTCTTCGGATCCAGTTTGATATTATTCAAGAAGCAAGCTTTACAATAAAGCGCCGCACATCTACCACAACTATAGTGCCTTATACAGTTGAAGATATCGTGAGTAGTTTCAGATTCAAACTTGTGTTTCCAGAGTTCTGTTCCGACTGAAACTTCAGAGGTGAGCCGAGGTGCTGTTTACTTTCATTTCCGTTTCCGTATACATCTTCCACATTCCATAATTTCAATTTCCATTTAATATATTTTTTGCCGTTGCTTTAATTATGTACGAAATATTCAGCAATTTACTTAGTTACAAAAATAAACGATTTTTTTAATCAACCTTTTTCATCTCACTACTGGGCAAAAGTGTCCCCCTACCTACCTACCACTCTTCGCGTATACCTTCTCCGACCAATCACTTACTAGGTCTTCCTTCGTGTTATTTTGCTTCCTTTTCCTAAAACAGAACCAGAAACCAGAATTGATGGATGACTAGCTTTTGCTCGCGACTTCGTACGCGCATAGCCCGTTTTTTCCCGTTCCCGTAGGAATTTCGAAAATCCTCCGTTAGCGCTTCCCTACACTCCCCAATGAACACACATGCCAAATTTCAGCTTTCAGCGCTTCCCTACACTCCCCAATGAACACACATGCCAAATTTCAGCTTTCAGCGATTCCCTACACTCCCCAATGAACACACATGCCAAATTTCAGCTTTCAGCGCTTCCCTACACTCCCCAATGAACACACATCCCAAATTTCAGCTTTCAGCGCTTCCCTACACTCCCCAATGAACACACATGCCAAATTTCAGCTTTCAGCGCTTCCCTACACTCCCCAATGAACACACATGCCAAATTTCAGCTTTCTACGATCGGCAATTTCGGCTGTGCGTTGCGTGTCAGTAACTCAGTCATTTAGTCACTCAATCGGTCAGTAACGGAAGAATTTTTAATTAGGATTAACATTCCACACCTTATTTTATCCTAAAGGGCTCTTAATAGTGTCGTTACTGTTTTATTGTATGATTTGCAATACAGTGTGTGTTGTGTGTGTGTGTGTTTGTGAGTGTGTGTTTCAATTACTCTTTGCACTAACCGGTAGTACCAACGTGTAGAGAGTTAACAAACAATTACACATCTATCTATTTCCGGTACCTACGTCGAATCTAGCATAAAAATCACGCAAATAGACACTCTACTCCTTCTACATTCCCTTTTTAGTGTACTGTAGGATAAACAGAAACACGATGTGTTTACCTATAGATAAATTATGAGCGTCAACCACGAGAGTGACACATATTTCTCTCAAGAACTCGTAACCCGAAACACAGCGAGACGTAACCAATACATATTCTGTCGGCAAACAAAATGATTTGATTTGAGTCGGCGTGAGGGACGCGCGCAAACAGCCCCGCTGTCACAGATAGATGAGCGAGTTTAAACGCAAACATTCTGTATTTGGGGGGCGGGGGGGGGGTTGTTGAAGAACATCCTGCGGTGATACTGAGTCAATACATAACCGAATTGACAGAGAACTTCTCGAGTACGTATGTAAGCATGCAATGAACTTGCCTTCAATTTACCGAATTATGTTACCGAAGAGAGCCATGCCATGTGCTTATCATGGAGAATTACCAAAGAAATCATTTGAGATGGTCGAATCAATCCAGTCGATCGTTGTGTGTATGTGTGTGTGAGGTGGGACATGATCAAGTACCTTTAGGTACTTGGTAGCAAATAATATATTTAGCTTACTGGAAATGGATCTTAGGGCACATTAAATAAACTCATGAATAAATTCTTCAATATCGTCTAATACGAAACGTAACTTGATTAGCATTTCACATTTGCCGAAGCATTAAAACGGACATAAAGTACAGGCGACACGTTTATTAAAGGCATAAAATTAAGAGAAACATCCTCATTTGCTTAATTACCGGCTGTTCTCAATCGAGCTGCTATTAGCGCCCTTAACGAATACTTGAAATCTTCACGATATATACTATTACATTTTATACTCCGACGAATATAAAACAAAATAAGATAATAAATTATCTAAGAGGAAGGGAAATTAACGTCGAGTATCATAATTAATTGATAATAAATTAAAAGCGCTTCAGCGGCTTTTTTACAGCGAGTTTAATAAAGCGGTAGATACTTGAGAATATAGACGATAGGTAGTGCTGTTATTTTGTATAAAAAGATAACTAGCAATGCGACCTTGATTATTTTTATCTTTAAAAATAGCAGGCAGACAGAAAATTAACATATAGGGTGATTGGTAATTAGTGACCGATACTTTAACACGTGATTGTACTCATGATAACTGTGGGAGAGTCAAACTCGCACTTGGCCGGTTTTTTTAAATAGGTGCTACTTTCTAGAGTAATATTTTTACTATTATATAGATCGTTATTTGCTTTTCACCCATAAAGTATAAACACATGGCAAACTTTTACAACATAATGATTACGATACACCTCAACACCGCTGCTCTATGTTTTCATAATATCTTTTATCAAAGTCGACAGAAGGGCCTCGTAAAGGGCCTAAAGTAGGTATCTAATGCTTAACTGCGGCAAATTGTTTCTAAACTTCGGTACGTGTACGATCTCATGGAGCCCTGCCTTCAGGAACACCTGTTACCCACCAGGTATGTAAGTCTCTCTAGAACTTTAATTTACTAGGACGGAATGAAAAATTGAAGCTGGAGAAATTGAAAAATTCTGCGCACACTTTTTATACCTCAATGCTGCTCTGAGATAATCCGAGTTTATTTTCTACCTTAAGATTTATTTTTAAAAGACTTGGGATGCTTGAAATGTGTAGTAAGTAAATATTACAACGTGACGTACTTTAAGTTTTATGTGGGTTGTCGTAGTAAACTCAGATGGCACTTCACGGGTGCGTATCATAATCCCGAAATTTCATAATACCTATGGCTGAAATACTGACGTCCACAACGAAATTCAAAATACCGAAAGTTTTAAATGCCGATAGCCGTTATATCGAAACTTAAAAAACCGATGTCCCGAATGAACGAAATACCGATGGATGAAATCCTGAATAAGTACAGAGTATCGAATGTCCTAGGTTAGGTTAGGTTAAATTAACGCCACATTCCCTCTATTGTTGGTGAATCATTTGATTTAGATGTGGTCAAAGTCCAGCAAATTGTCGGCCAAGAGATTAAGGATGTCAAACGCGTGCCTATCTATAGTAAAAAAAGGGTAATAAATTCAAAGGAGAAAAATATTTAAACACTATACCGACACTTTTCATATGAAAATGTTGAAAAATGCCAGCCTTTGAGGTCGGACATCCACTATTAAGAGAATTGTACTCCAACATTAAGAGCTCACTCATTTATTAATAAAAAATAAAATCTTTTCGTTGAGAACCTTTTTATATTTTGGCGACCGAAATAAATCGAATGAGCTCGTTTGTCAAAAGTGAAAGAAGGGTTTCAGACAAATGGTGCACCGCTCTATTTAATTTATGTAACTTGATATTTTTTATGTTTTTTTTCCTTCGATGTTATTGTTATAAATTATATAATATTATAATAATAATAAACATTTATTTCAAGTACCAAGATTCATAGTGTTAGTAACAATATACTTACAAAGTATGTTAGTGAAACATTAACAACACAAAAACCAAAACAGTTTGCGACATCACTGCTGCAAGTTGGCAGGCCCAGCTGATACCCTGCAGCAGTGCTTCACAAACGCACAATCTAGCCTGCTTGCTATCATGGACAGGATGCTGTTGGCGCTGCCCCGCACCCTTCTGACCAGTGATGCTCACCGCTTCCGCATCACAGTGTAAAAACAGTCAAAAACGAGCTTCAGCAAACATCCCCGATGTACTGCAGTATCGGGGCAACCCCATCAGCACCCTGAAAACGTCATTGTACTGAACTCGAAGGGCGCTATATGATTTCTGAGTATAATGAGCCCACAGACTGCAGGCGTAAAAAGACGTGCAACATTGACAATAACGAGTAACCTTATCCGACGAACTTTCACTCCAATAATTAGGTCCAGTCATTTCCAGTTTAACATTAACGATGTTTGCTAAAGGTCACCATCGTTTAACGCTAGGTTAAGTCGAGACTAGTCTGTAGTCCGCACATATTATCATAAACAATTCTGTTATCAATGTTGTGAATATCCGCCTCCCACGCAAGCGAACTCAAATAGATTTTCCTGAAAACCCAAATTCTACCCGACACAGATGGTGAATAAACAACTATTTTCAACATACATAATACATTAGAGGAAAATAAATAAAGAGAAAGGAAAAGATTAATCGATCAGATCATTATAGTTAATCGTGAGCCATCAAATACATTCCTTCGGATGTTGACTTTTCCTTGTTGTGACCTTCATTGTTGAGCAGCGGTAAAAACTCCGAGCCATTTGACAATTGGTTTGTAAAGCGTTCTCTTTCGTAAGATGGAAAATGTCAGGTATTTAGTGTCGAAGATAATGGTTCTGCCATTACTTTTAAACAAATGATTTCGTGAGAAAATATGGACGGATTTTAATGAGGTGAAAAGGAAGTCGCTTATTTAATTTCTGAGTCAGAGACAGTATAAAATTGTAATGATTATAATGCAAAAATATTACCAGGGAAAAAAGAAACGTAGCAGATATTCCATATCCCTGAATTAAAACTTCAACACAAACAATCTCATCACGCCAAGAAACTGTAAACAAAGATGAAACATATGAATTCCAACAAACACGCCAACTTGATTGAAGCAAATCCGAAATTTTTGATAGAAGTATGTCAAACAATTTCGTTTTACCTGAATTTGGGGATCCCGCGATGGTTACTTACACACATGAGCGGACAGGTCCTTTCGTTCCACGTATTAAATAAGGAAGCTGCCACTCGACTGCGGTAATGAGCTCTAAGTAGGGTCCACGTCGCTGCTCTGGCTAAACGAGCCGACCTTACACACCCTGACGTAGATTCTGAACAAGTATTCAATAAAATAACCTCCTATTGTTATTACTGCTATCAATATAGGACTTACTACCAATATAATAAAAGGATCTATTACACTCAGATTTGAAAGCATTTTCATGTAAAACATTGAACTGAAAATTATGTCCAATCTCATTAGGATGCCTAGCTTAATTTAGAATCAATGCTTTTAAACTTTTTGGGACACTGATTTCCAATTTTACTTTCAATGAAATCTCTTTTGGTTTTCATTTTAATACAATAACTTCTGGAGCATTTTCAACTATATTGAGTAGACTTAAAGGGGTATATCTTACTTTAAAAATGATACATATGCCCATATCTCTTGTTCGTATCCCACCACTTTTAATATTTTAAAGCTAGTCTCAGTGTCTCGTGAAATTTATTACGTAGGTACAGTATGCAGGAAATATATTCGTCGTAGCTTTTAATACTGTCCACGTCGTAAAATCGTATTAATCTTTAACGTCTCTGACGTTATGTTGTTTTTTTCGTTAACCTTTGTTAAATTCATTCTACAATAAAATACCGGGCCACTGAATTTTGGTTCCAAGAACCCTTAATTTCTTTTGTTCCTAAAATAACACATTCATTTCCTTTTACCTTCCACTTCTCCCTTAACTAGTTTTAAAGGTTTGTGTTTGATGTTCGTCATCAAAATATGATTAATTTTACGGAATCAGTTTACTTTTGTTGTTAATTTTTAACCTTTGGAAGTCTGTCATGTCTCAAAGGATGTAGCAGTTCTAGACTTACTAATCGTAGGGCTTATTTCTAGACCACATATGTATATTTATACCATATATATATATATACTAGTTGACCAGCGCAACTTCATCTGCTCCGCTCCTATTAAATTTAACGTGATGATATATAGCCTTTCTCGATAATTAGGCTAGCTAACGCTGAAAGAATTTTTCAAAGGTAGATCGGATTTAAAAAAAATCCGATCTACCAGTAATATTTTTTTCAAAATATTACCTAAGCAACACAATCCTCGCCAAACCCACAACAATAATTCAGCTCTTCGATTCAGATCGAATATATCAGCGTTCTGCGAAATTGTTTGCCAGCAATGAATGGCTTTACGAATAAATAAGGGAGGGTTGAAACAAACGCGACATTTGTCTCGCGTCACCTGAAACAATTATCGCGGGCTTCGTTGTCGCGCGACAATGCCGCTCGTCGATCTTCCAGCATTACGAATATTTCGAGGAAAAATAATTGACGTGCTACCAGCCAAGGTGAATCAGTCTGGTATTTTGATGCCGCCATCTTTTTAATTGAACGTCTCGTTAATATTTTTAATGATATCGTTAGTATTGTATGTTTTGTCATTTCAAGGGTAGACATGCGTTTAAGCTACACATGATAGTTATACCTTTGCATTAATAATTAAAATAATAAAACGTTGATGTGAATATTTACAATTATAAAAGGCACTTTTACTAATTACGCAGATCGTTACAGAAGTCGTTCTAAAAAGTATCGTACAATTAGGCAGATAAAAATATAACACAGTTGTAAATTGAAACCACAATAGTAATAACTTGCCGGTAATCCTTATCACCAAACACAAAAAAGAACAACATAATATTGCAACTCAAACCTCCCAAAATAACTCACTAACTAGCCATCAATAATAAATCACAAAGGAAATAAAGCTCAATCCCTCCACTGGTTCTTTGATCACAATCAGTTATAAACATGGAATTTCAATGAATGGGATTGAATTATCCCGCGCACGGCACAGGGCACGCTGTCACGCTGGCACGGTACTTCGGCGGCACGGCGGATACAGGCTGATTGTAGTAAACAAGATGGCGTCACGTCGTTAGTTTCAATGCGCTGGCTCTGATTGCACGCCTCGCCGACTTGGATGAGGTGACGACTGACGATGGACTTCGGATAATTGTGGATTGTGCTGGTGGAGAGTTCGAGACGGATAATTTGATACTCAGTGTAGTTCTAATGAAGGTGGTTGACACATTGATCTTGTTGTTGGTGAACATTGGTGTACATATAAAAACATTTATTAGGAAAGAAAATTTTTAAGTCAAGTACCATAAAATAGAATATTCATACAGCACCGGTCTGAAATACGGTTAGGAAATTAGAGTTTAATATAGTAAGAATACAGGAAACATTTTTTTATAAGTTACTAAAAGGCACCTACTATTCCATTCAGAAATAGCACTTCAATATTATTTTGTTCAAGCTGTGTAACTCTAATTTATATCAGACTTGGTCTCTCAGAAACTTGTTTTTTTTTTTGTATTTAGATCAAAACAAATATTCGTCTGTGATCTAAAAATGTCAGTTCTAATAGATATCCAACAAAACCTTGAATTGTAAGAATATATAATGAAGGCTCACTCCGGTCTAATCAGAAGCAAATGACCTATTTATATTCGGAGAACTGATAAATTCAATGTAACTTCGTAGAGGTATACCTTGAACTGATTACCAGAACTGATTAGCTAAGATAATACTATTGATTTCCTACATTATGGTTGAGATAGAATACCAGAAAGTGGTAGCAGTGACAGAGAAGTTGTGTGAAAATTGGTTATCTTGGGGGAATGTGATGCTGAGGAATGAGGGACCTGCTGTGAGGAAATTTTGAGTATGGAAGAGCATAGGTAGAACAAACAAGTCATGCTTAGCTTGTGGGAAAGATAGTACCTATTATAGTTGGAAAACCCAATTTAGTAAGAGTTGTCGATAAGTAGTAATTTAGTAATGAAAGAAGATGACAAGCTGCCAATAATAAATTCATTTCAAAAATGATCATTATCAAGGTTTTCTTTTGCTATTCTATTTATCACACAAATCAATAAAGTTTAACCAGTCCAAAGTATCGCCATACAAATAACGCTGTATTCATTCTAAGTAAAAAAAGGCGAGATATCAAAGGAATCATAATTTCTACATACTTAGACAAAACTACAAAGATTGTCTCTACCTGTGATAGATGGCATATGTATCTATACCATCGATCGGAGCCCCCGCCCGCACTAGCAATGCTATTCATACACTTATTTGTGTAAATAAATACATAAATGATAACTGACGTTAGTGTACCTATATAAATAAACGACAACTGTTGCTGTCACAGTTCACAATCTACGTTTCTTGAATGTGCCAAGTCAAAATGACCAATAATTTGTTAGATTTGAAGATTTCAGGCAAAATTTGTTCTGTCGGCGGGTATTTTCAACATTAAGGTCATTAGGTTCATTAAAAGTGAAAATTCTGTGGTTTGGAAATTTAAATAAGACGAAAGCAATTTTCACTGATTTTTTAACGAACATTTTTCTCACATTTTGAACAAAATGTAAAGCAAAAGTCTTTCGCTAGTCCGTTCCAGCCCACTTTCCAGGAACCTTATCCAAGAACCCTGTGTATTATCATTAATAACCGCGGCACGGAAGGTGCATTATTTTTAACAAGCCCCAAGACGGCGGCTCAAAGGAGCGCCGTGAAATGTGCTCTCCTTTGACATCGCTCCTTGACGCGCCATCGCCGTAGAAATTGCTCGGTCGCCGTAATCAGCGGCCGGTGGGTAGGCACAATGGGATGGCGAGTGAGGAGGTGAGGAGGTTTAAGAAACTAGGTGCTTAGAAAAGCAACGGATACTGTACTGTAAAAAGAGTCCAAGACGTAAATTAATGGGAATAGTAGATGTTGATAAAAAAAATGGTTTAAAATCTAGTTTATTCTATCCAAGCAAGCTGATAGAACTCACAATCAGTGCCAATTCTACTTATGTCAAAATGGGTTTTTTGGCAAATTGCAACTGAGATGCGAATGCGAATGTTACTCAAATATTAGTAGAATTGGCTCTCTGATAGTGAAACTCTATTGATTTTGTTTACTGTATAAACCTAACATTTAAAACAACTTCAAAGTTGTAACTAGCTGACCAACCAATTTATAAATCAAGGCATCGCATTAAGGACACTTTAATTTTCCGTATACTAACACTATTACTAAGTGTGGCACAAATCACGGATGATTAATCTCCACTTAGAATGTTCAACACTATACACGCCACCAGTTGCTGAGAGCCCAGCACAACGTCCCCGGCTGGCAGCGCTGCTCATGTCCACCTTACCTTAATCCAGGACGATGAAGGCGAAATTGCAAGCGGCGATGATAAATTGTGCGGTAAATAGAAATGGCGCATGCAACGCTTTTATATAACATGATTTTCACGTCAGCGATCCTTATCGAGCTTTAAATTAGCCCGAACAGCCCTAGTTCACTAACTTCCACACAAACGCGATGTTTGCATAGCCTTTTTAAAAGCATGGCTGTGACTTTTTAAAGTTTAAAAACATACGGTTCAGTTCATTGAAATTTTGATGGGTTGTGTTCAGTAATTGAATTCCCAAAGCTGTTTTCCCGTCACTCAATGGGTTATGAAATAGTTTGCACCAATTTGACAAATAAAATATTCAGCGAAACATGTGCGCACAATTGTATCACATACACTGCCGCCTCGCTAAGCTATCCAATAAAGCATCGATACGATTACCATACGCGGCACGTAATGTACGGTAAACGTGGCGAGCGTGGCGACTGTCGCCACATAATAATGGAGTGGAAGGACCAAAGTTTATACTGGTGCATTATCGGGCGCCCCCCCTCCCGGAGTCACGCTCCCCCCTCTCCCGACCGCTCCCTCCCCGCCGGCGCCCGGCCCGCCCTGATATCACTTCAAATGATATATTTGGGGCCAAGTCCGCCTTTTTTCTTTGTTTGCAGTGAATTTATCGCAGTGTAGGAGCAGATATGCTTCCTCCGGGACCTACTCGTGGGTACGTGCGTTAGCCGCGGATAAAACCACTCAGGCTTTACCAAAAACGAAAACCTAATTCAGACTGGATGGATTTTTAGTGGTAAATGGGCCGTGTGAAATGTAGAGATTTTATGGAGAGCGAGTCGCTGATAGCGAGTAAGGGACACTTTAGCTTTTAGCTTTAAACCGCTGTATTATTTTATGGTCCTAGTTTCTGCGCGAAATGTTATGGAAAATTTGTATTTGGTTTTCTACATAGTAAGCAGAATTTTATTTGATACATTTTCCGAGAACTATTACTGGCGTCCTTTTGCTTGAAATCATCAGCGTATTTTCATTAAAAAGCCGACTAAGTACAGTCAGCCCCATAAATAAGAGACCTTTCACGAATTTCAAAACAAAAAGCGCTCTCATTACTTTTGGAAATCAATCGCTCCCTTTCTTTATTTCCCTGATAAGCGGCTACAGTTATATTTTACGTTCATTTAAATTTTCGCGAAAAAAATCTCCGATTTCAATTGATTTATTATGAAAAGCCCCTTTTGTTTGGGTCATTGCTTTTAATTGGTTTTCGAACCCCTTCCGTTTGTTTAAGAGCCTTAAGTCGTATTTTCGCGAACGTTATAATAATTATAAGCGAGCGGAGGTCGCTAACTGTACATAACTGAAACAAAGACGTTATTTACTTTCAGGAAGTTATCGTGATGTTGCTTTGTGCGCATATTAAAGCATTTTTACATACCAGCGTAACTATGTACAATTGTAGATACATTTATGTTGTCACATTCAACATAACGTAACATAATGAAAAATAACTGTTTCTCATTCTGTCCTAGGGCGTCAATTGGCGTGATATTAAAAAACTAAAGAAAAACAAAATACACTGATTGAAGGCCTACTCCATTATGTTCATACTCTATATTGTGTCCACCTATGATGGTTATTTTTTTTTTGTTAAGGTGTTTGCTCTTGACTCTAGTCTATGTCAGAGATGACAGAGAAAAAGTCTACGATGGACCGATCCTACCCAAAAGGAGCCTGTTCACTCTAACTTTGAAGAGATTAGGGTTGTAAAGAACACATTACATAATCACCTCACTATTTTGTGAGTAGTTATTACGATTCTGTCTTTAAACCACAAATATAGCTCGTAAACATTTCAAACTAACGGAGCCACAGCTTCTTGAACAAAATAAACAACGAGCAGCTCAACATCTGCATAAAACTCGTACAACCAACATTTAGAAGCTTAAAAACTATCTCCGAAACTCCGCGGCGGCACAAAGTCACGTAAATCGCGTTTTAAAAAGAACTCCGAAAAAACTCAATACAAATATCCGGAGTTGGGAGTTCCGGAGTACCGGAGTACCGGAGTACCGGAGGTCGCGGGACCGGCGAACTTTTAGAGTTCGCTAGAAAAGTTTGCAGCAACGATCGCCCAGATTAAAAACTATCGGCTAACGAAGGTGGTTTAATTAAAACTTGCTACCTGCCTATTTGGGCAGAGGGCAGACTGCCTCTGTAGGCAGGACGAAGTGACGTCAGACCGGTCGGCTCCCGTTCGGTTGATATGCTCACAACTCGGTAATAGTTTATTAGAATGTCCATCACGTTGAGGTCGGATACTATACTAGTCCATTTAAGTGATTTTGAAATTGCTGTTTTACATGGAGTAACTCTAACTTCAATATAATAGGAAGTTAATAAATTAGAGCAGTAGATTATTGAGGTTTATTTGTATCAATTCTGAACGCCTGTGAAAATACTTTGACCTTGATTTGACCTATCGCAGTCCCTACGGAGGTCAGCCTACCTACTGTATAAAAATAGTTCACAGAAATAGCAGTAACGTTTAGGATTCATCATATAATAGAATAGAATACTCTTCATCATCATACCATCTAAAAGACGTCTACTGCTGGACATAGGCCTCCTCCAAGCGTTGCCACAACGACCAGTCCTGCGCGTCTCGCATCCATCGGCTACCTGCGACCTTCACCAGGTCATCGGTCCACCTTGCGGGAGGCCGATGTTTAAGATTACTCAAAAGAAATACTAGAAAGAAACTGTATCATAATTGCCATTGGCAAAGAATTTTCGTAGCAAAGCTACGCCGTAGCTTCGTAGCAGCGCTATGCTGTAGCTCCGTAGAACATGTTAAGGGTGCTATTACAAAATCGATCGCTTGCCCCGGACTAAAGCTACAAAACGCGTTTCCCGAAATTTATAGTGATTGTAGCGCTGTATACAACAATTGCTTAAAAATATGAGTTTACTTTTAAATAGACTAATATTTTTTTTCATGCATTATAACAATACCTCCTTAATTATTAAATAATTTTTATTTGAATTTGGATTATACTTTTATAGATAAAAATTATAGTTTCGTACGGAAAATTGACAAAAATTCTCAATTTTACAGAATTATTTTTGGTGTATTAGTGCATGAATCGTAATAAATTGATTTGATCATTCCAAAGTAGAAGGTACAGTTGTATCATGAGCATTTTTAAAAATGATTAAATTATTATATCTTCGGTAAAGCGTAATTTTATGAAACACCCTTTGCGGAGACAAAGAATTTACTGATGTACGTGAACAAATTGATATATTTAGGTATTTAGAACAATCCCAAGATCAACTATCAAACTTTCTTAGACGTATTTTTGTTTTTTTTTTTGTGTTATATCTAAAGCATAATCAGATATCAAAACTCGAATCAAACGCTCAAATTCAAGAAAAATTGTGATAGCGCTCTTAAACCTACTGATAAAATATCAGTATCAGCCAGGGTACCAATTCTACTAACTTTTAAACAACATTTGCATTCGAATGTCAGCCGCAAGCGTTGTTGCTTACAATTTTAGTAGAATTGGCCTTCAAAAAACTGGCCAAGTGCGAGTCGGACTCGCGTGCAAAGGGTTCTAAACGAATTTTTTTACATTTTGTTTTTACACTATAGACTTCTTATAGATTAACCTGTAATTTTTAGGTAAATATCTATGTTCTCCATTTTTTTTTTCAAAATTTGAGGCTCAGTAGTTTCGGAGATAAGGGCGGGGGGGGCCATGGTCACTTTTCGCCTAATTTCTTGAATAAATTCAACACTATTGATTTTAAAATTATAAAAAAATATAATTAAAACCCTCACAATAAGCCCCTTCATTTGATATGTCACACGATATTGTTCAAAAAACTTTCTATTTTAGTTTTCTATGTTGCCCCCAAAAGTAGTAGTAGTATTCTATTCTAAAAGTGACCGCATACTAAAAATTTAATAATATACGTAACACGTCCGTGTTTGGGTCGTAAAAGTTCATATGTGTTTGGTACACATTTCAACAGAATCGGTCCAGTGGATCCGGAGAAAACTGGCTGTGACAGACGGACAGACGGACAGACAGACAGACAGACAGACAGACAGAGAGACTGACAGACAGACCGACAGACAGACGGACACCCGAATTTTCCTATGGCACTGATTATAATTATTCAAAGTACACGTCAAAGGCATTGGATTACACTAAGACTGAAACTCAAAAACATGTTCATTAATACGAGACGAGTATTCCACTCAAATTTTCACAATTTTCAATATTCGAAGTAAAATCTTCAGCTGTACGAAAAGGCAATCCGAGCTGCCATTCACACGTGCAGTCAAAGAGACTTCAAAACCATTTCCGAAATATAATATTCTGTGAATGAAACGGACTCTCCGTGTATGCTGTATCCCCTACACTTTGCAACTAAGAGGTTGTATTCAATTTGATATTCGCGTTAGCAGTTGCAAAGCACATAAGAAGCAACTGCGACTGACTCGAAGTTGCTCGGGAGCGACCGCAACCGCGGCAGACGCGGGCGTCAAATTGTGAACATGTTCAGCAATTTTCTGAGCGATGTTAGTTGGCACTTGAGTTTAATTACAGATCTGTTCTTATTTGACTTTCGAGTGCAAGCTATAAGGATAATACAAAAACTAATTTGCAAGAATAACGTATTTAGTTTAATATGCGTCACTTTATGAGTCGTATTTTTTTTTCATTATTTGTTTCTATAAGGTTTAATAAATCATATGAATGGAGTAACAATGGGGTGAACCCGATACCGTCGGATAAAAAAATAGTCGGCCTATATTTTGTTCGCGTTAAAACTGTAAAAAATTATACACCTTGCAGGTATTTGTCTTTTAAATCCCAGACCGAGCTAATAAAACACCTTTGAACGACTTCAATAGTCTTTAAACGCGTATCGACTCTCTACAAGCTGTGACAGAACCTATTTGAACATGCAGTGTTCATAGAAGTACAGCAAATGACATCGCTCAGCAACAACTTGAGCGCGGATTTAGTCGCCGCTCGGCCGTCACAAGCCGCTTATTGGCCGCACCGCCCGCGCCGCCGAGCCGCCGCCGAACAATCCCGAGCTGTGCCGAGCCGCTTCGATGCCGTAATATGAACTAATATGTGAACTAGCGGTAGTCATGTTTCTGTCGAAAATATGTGTGGGTACGGAACCCTATTACTAAGCCTTCGCTGTCCATCTGTCCATTCGTCCGTCCGTCCATCCGTCCGTCGTCCGTCTGTTTGTCATAGATACTGCCCGCTATCTCAAGAACCGTAATAGGTAGACAGTTGAAATTTTCACAGGTTGTGCATTTCTATTGCCGCTTTAAAAACAAACAATCATTAGGGTTTGTGGTTCGAAACCTTCGTGAGCGAGTCACACTCGCACTTGACCGGTTTTTAGTATATATGATAGTACTTTCAGGTTTTAGTAAATTATAAAAAAAAACATGAAACTGGAAAAAAACACTATCTCTTTAATATATAACTCACATAACATTTCCTAACTTTCTGTCATAGTGTAAAAATAAACATAGACAAATAAAATCGGCCACAGCCTATAAAATAATAATAAAAATGAAGCACCACCACTAGTAAAGTGCACAAAAAGGAATGATTGTAGAAATGCCTATAGTAAACACAGTTGCACACATTGATGCACTGTGTTCGAAGACTGTGTGTGAGTGTTCGTGCACAGTGCACGCCCGCAAAATAAACGGATATTTAGTTGCTCCTTACCGAGCGCAGCAGCCGCTTATTGTCGCGTCTCGGCGACAAATGCTCAGCAAAATGTTCACGATGCTACGGATTGCTCTAGAAAAGGCTCCAAACATTTCGTATTTTACTTTAAAAGCAAGGAACTGAAAGGATCTCTACTCTTATGATATAGAATTGTGATTACACAAAGTTTGTGTCAGTAGTTTGTTTTTGATTTGCTAATTGCTTTTCTGAGAATCACTAAATAACATAGAATTTAATATTAAGCTTCTCAGTTTCACTTTCGTTTACAATTGAATAGTTTTACGGATATTATTACAGATAAAAAAAAGCCATTGCATTAAGAACTGAAAGTTTAATGAGTGTGGCGTGTTTGTATCCTAAACAGCTGAACCCAGCAGCAGTGTACACTGTACATCATTACTGCATCCACGGAGGAATTGGAAGTCTTCCAAAAACTATGCGAGACGTTACACACAATCTACCTGCTCAGTTCTGCGGAAGAGTCCGTTATGAGGCGGAAGTCAGGTTATTTAAAGTGTATCAGTTTTATATTTACTAACTATTGGCTCACGTTTTGTCTTTATCTGTATAAAATACTTCGATATTTCTGATCAGAATATTTGCTTCAAAACTGCTCTGAAAATCAATACTCCGCCAACGTAGTTCAAAGTGCATATGCCTCACAAAAAAAAACTTCAATTTTAGGCAAAATTTAATATCAAACCTTTTTCTAAAAAAACAAAAAGCACACTGGCGGGAGCCCCTCAATCACTCTGTACCATTTTTCAGCCGACACAGACAAATACGTCCGATACAAATTCACTTTTCGTCTAAACATTCAGCAATATCGATAGCACATTTAGCGTGCATACAGAACTGGTTCCGTGCAAACGGTGCAACTGAAAATTGGCTCCCGTTCTAACGTTATCGATGGCAACTATAAACTCGCAATGTTCCACGATAAAACTCTGTAAATTCGTGCTGGTTTCACTATACATGTGCGTTGATTCAACTGTTGGTTTGCGTCTGTGCGTTGGTTAAACGCAGTTTAATTCAGTTACGTGGTATCCGGATCGAAGACCATTTTGTGTTAGGTTGATCCTTCGAGTCGGTTGCTTAGCGTGGTAACTGCGGTCTCAAAAAATAAGCTGATTGCTTGAATTTATTTTATATAAACAGTAATTAACAGTCACGGTACCTTCGTGAGCCGTATCAACAATAATGCAGTTTGCAAATTATAATTTTGTTGTAATATCAAACATTAAAAATATTGCATTTTCAGGAAGTTGGCTTCCTGCGAAAGATATTAAGGTAATCGGTGTAAGCTAGCCTGAAAGACAGCTGACTGAAAAACTTTAAAAAGATTAGACTTGACCTGAATTCGTGAAGGCGCACATAATAGCCGACAATTTTATGTCAGAAATTATTAACAAAGGGGTTATCGCAGCTAACTTTTAAGATTATTTTGCATTCAACGTTTGAACTTTATTGTACTGGTTTAAAAGCATTTTATTTCACCGTGAAATGTTAAAAGCGCTGGAGAATAAAATCAGAACAATAACGTAAAAAATCCTTGAAGAGTTTCATGACAAGGCAATTATAAATATCCGTATGTGTAAACAAAAGTATCAATTGTGTATTGGAAATAAACATAACTGATGGGAAGAGAAATTGTTCTTAAGTTACACATTTAGCAAATTGCGGCGGTACACAAAGTTGAACTGTAATAAAGTAATTGTTAGTTAGATCCGGGCGCAGTACGTACTCCGGTAAGACCTAGCGAACAAATGCAGACGTGTATTCAATAACAAATGTATCCCATTACCTCGGAGCGGGCGCTTTGCCGGTCGGCGAACAGTATCCCGTAGTATTTAAAGTTCAAATTGGATCGAATCGATCGCAATTGTAAGTTCGTAACGAACAATGCTGGATCCCGGGAACGCTTCTTCCAGTTATTTACGAGGTAACTTGGGTGGACCCGACCGGGCTCCCAGCGCCGGGCTCCCAGCGCCGAGCTCCCAGCTCCCGGCGAGCCGAGATCCGCCCAGGTACTGTCTCACAAACTCACGTTAAAAATCTTACTGTGAAATGAGGTAACAGATCTTCGACTTTATTCAGCTGTTCGTTGAATTTTTAAAAGTTAAAACGAAAGGTATTCTTACGGGAATGGAGTTGAAGGTTCTCATTCTTTTAAAGAAAGACAATTCTGATGAAACGAGATTATTTGTGAGATCCGAACTTTCCGAGTGCAGGTGCTGGCAGAAGCAGATTTTATGTTTTTACGTACCTTTGTATAAATGTTGGCTTTCACGCTTTTTCTTTTAGTTAATTAGGTGTCTGATTGTTTATATTTTGGACAAGAATGAAGAAATTTAGACATTCGTGATATACTTAATTCAATAACGAGCATTAAAAATTCCTTTACACAGGTTTCATCGGGCTAATCAGTACTTATCTAAGTTAGACTCACAGTCAGCACAGTCTAATTTGTTAATGTCTATTAATTCTCAAACATGCTGAGTTAACCTCACTACATTTCGTCTGTAAATCAGCTCTAATTTACTTGTGTATAACTTCAAGTTTAATTGACGTTGATTGATCAACGGTAATTCAGAGATTGAGCGCTTTTGATCACAACAAGGCTCGGAGCTCTTCCGACAAAGACCTGTCGATAGCTTCGAGTTGCTTTCAAAGAGAAATGTTGCCCTTCCAACGTAATCCAACAAAACATAAGCTAATTTTAACCTTAATCCTTGAAACTACGGATCAGAATCCGACATGCGTTTTAATTTATTTTGGATGAATTGTCACTAAAACAGTGGTGAAACATGAATGATTTATTTTGGTTCAAACCAAAACAGTTGCGGTATCGTGTTGACGTTATATTTGTGCGGGGATTATAGGGAATTCAATGATTGCTTAAATTGTGCAAATATTTCAACAAGGTTCTAAATAAATTGAATTTTGCAAAATAGTTTCAGTGATCGTCACTTAGCAATAACATTCTTGGGAATCAAATTATTCATGCGACATTTTGCATGCCGCTTTGTTCGGTTACCAATTCTGCATTCAGTATACATGTTTTTCTGACAAACACTGCGTTAAAACTGTGGTAGTAACCCAATAAAATCACTTTCACGTTTATAATTATTTAGTACAGATTGACACTTTACATGACCGCGAAATCACGCCCGCGACCAAAACCAAACCGCATCGAAAATGATTCGCTTACAAAGTTCCGATAAAATATGATACCGTATAGATTCGTGGAATATATTTCATCACAGTTATTATGAGCTTCACGCGAGGCTTGGCACTAATATCACGAAATATGTGCTTCATAAGTTGTACAATCTAAAATCCAATTACTAGAATATAATTCATATTGGTCGTCGATACTAATAACATTTTTCGACTCCGCCCGCGCCGTCGCCGCGCTCTATCAGAGCTCTCGGCTTTTAAGTGATTGTTATTAATGTGGCCGATAAATCTGTGGCGCGAAAGAATTTTGTGGTTTTAGTTTCATGAGGTGTGGAATTAAAGTTGGTTAGTCATTGCAATGGAGAGATTGTGGTTTCCTTCTGCTAATCTAGAAAAATACTAGCATAAATGTTCTTACCTTTGAACAAAATCAATTTAGTTCAAAGTACACATCACCTGAAAGATAACCAATAAATAACTTGGCACACATGTTAGGCACACAAAAAACTAATCAATTTTCATTTCCCAGAACACTATAAACAATTCAGAACGCGACCAGCAAAAAACTAGAAAAACGATCACGCTCGAGCGCGTGCATCCATCCAGGGCTAACTGCGCCACCTGGCGGACTATTTTTCTCCAAAATGGAGGCGTAAGATGGGATTGATAGGTGTGCCATTTAGAAAGTGTCCTCCGCTGCTCGCTTAATTAGTGCCAAGCGGCCTCGCAGGGACGTGATCGGCTCGCCAATTACGTAGCACGGTGGGACACTGAACAGGTTGAAACAGAATGTTAGTTCCATGATACGAGTGAAATCGCGCGCACACATAGACACATATCTACGTGTGGTGAGAGCAAGTGCACTCACGATTGTCACTTCTTTGATAGCACGGTACGTATATGTTTAAATGAGCGTGCTCCTGACTTCGTCTCGTTCTATGAGCTGGCCTTCTGTACGTCCCCACACTGTGGCGGCACGATGGCACACTTGTGCTCAAACGGACACACGGCGTGACTCTGCAACTCTGCAATTCACGTTGTTGAATGTTTTTTTTTCCTGTTATTTGTTTTTGGGAATGTTCAGGATCGTTGTGAGTGGAACGTTTCGAATTGTTAATTTGTTGTGCAATATTGTTTCTTTGAATCATAATGTAATAATGAAATTGTTTTATAATTATCCTGGGTGGAAAGAATGTGCTACATTACTGGAAAACGATTGTGTTTGATGTCGTTTTAGTAAGAATCGCTTTATTTTAAACTGTAAAATAAAAAACTTTATTTATGTTATTCATTATATTGTCATTTATTAGTAAAATACCTATGCTCGAAATATTGAAATAATTGGGTACATTTTTAGATACATAATTCAAAGAAGCTCTTGGAGCTCTTGTATTTCCGTCGTGCATCAAAAAAAAAGTTTTTTCATAAGCAGTAACTGTTAAACTAGTACTACACTATGAGTGGAATATGTATTTATCAATTATAATTGTTATGTACTCGTACTACAAGATTCCTTTCCAAAAGACCGTTTACATAGTTTTGTGAAACAAATCATCCCTTTGTGATATTAATAAAAGTCAGGAGTATTTTGAGTGTAAGATCCAGTAACTACACAAACTTGTCAAGTGAACACAGAACGCAAGATGACGACTTTCTTTATCGGAACAAGCTATGAATCTTAAGAAGCACCCAAATTAGTTTTACCTTAATTATGTCCCAGCTCTATTTTAAGTCGAGCAATAACAGAACCACTCTATTATGCCAAGGACGTACAAGACATTTAGGTACGAAGAAGGATGATGGAAATAGTTTTAACAACAAGTTGTAGGGAATGCAAACAGCTTGTAGAGGTAGTTTATTAAAAAAGTGCTTCAAAACAACATGCTTTTTCTTTGTCTGTCACATGGATTGTTAAGTAAAAAGTTAGTAAATATATCCTTCTAATTCACTTTATGGAGGTATGCCATACATAAAGTGAAGTCCCGCAAACGTCCACTGACAAGGGAGGATCCTCAAACGAGACGAGTTGTTTTGTCTGGCGGGCAAGTGCCCAATAGTTGATATTCGGGCCGAGATGTATGTTCAAATCGCACGGTAAACTCTGCTGTAAATTTTAGTTCGCTGCTAGTAGTAGTTTATGAAATATATTTTTTTAATCGGCCCAATATTGGAGAAGGAAACAGTCGAGAGCCAAGCCTAGAGTTATGACTTTTTATTGAAAAGTCTCTCCACCCGCATTTCCTCTTTAGGTCATGCCCGTCCTTGAAAACTGATGCATTTACTAATTAGCTGATTTCAAGCCACTCTGTCTTCGTCTAATTAAAAGATTAATCAGATGAAAAAAAACTCTGTCATTGAAACTGGAAACAGTTATTTTCTTTTTGACCAATTCCTACTGTTCCCTTTAGGCTATTTATCGCAATACTTCTCCGATCGAGCCCCGGACAGCAGTGAGACAATATTTGCGCACTCTTCGCTGCCAAATTAACACGTCCCTCCCAGTCGTCCACGGGCTCTGATTGGAAAAGGCTCACCGTTCGAAAAGCTGCTAATAATACAAAACCTGTCTCACAGTACACCTGTACCCGTATGCTGCAAAGAGGCAACGTGATCATCACAGCGATCTAAATAAAAAATAGTCTGATGTATGCTATACCCAGTGGCAAATATATTTAGAAAGTTACTGTAACAAAGGTTGTCTGTTAAAGATTGCTTTTAGTGATAAGACCGCCCATTGTTACACCCTTCGATTTAATCAATGTTTTGTATGGTGTACAATCCAGGGTATTTATAATTGATTCTTATAATAACAATGTCTTGAAAAAGAAAATAAATAAATCTTTAAAAGAAAAGATCTCGTTTATAAACTAAAAATTTAATTGCTTTAGACGTGTTACGGCCCTTTTTTCAACCTTTCTTTAAATAAAAATAATGACAGCAGATATACCACCATTTCCATCAAAAATACACCTACTACAGTCAAAAAGTCCGCCAGTGTTTCGTGAGTCGAACGTTATTAACCGAGCCTAGCGTTCGTCAAACAGAGCAGACTTCGTAAAGACTCGTCTAGACGTGACAATTATCTACAGCCGCCGAATTCTTCGCCACACTGAATTTCGTTCGCAAACGAACATAATTTTGGGCGCTATTAGTGTTCTTTATTGTAGTTTTTATGGAGGCTTTTGTCAGAAGGTCACTGCAAAGATACTGTAATGTGGGCCGCAGCATCCAACTGTGCCTCAATGGCGACATAAATTGCCGCGACTATTGTAAGTAATTGACAAACATGGTATGTCTAACGTACTTTTTGCTGTGTGGAAGTGAGTGGACTATTCACTCTCGCCCACACAACAACTGTGCGTACAGAAAATAAAACTTATGTATGATCATGATCATAGAAGGCAGTTTTCTTTCTAGTTTTGAGCAGTAGTTAGTCTTTATTTTGCGAAGAACAAGTGGCTAAAATATAAAAGTTTAGTCGATCTTAAAGGTCAAACAAAGCTGAAACACATCATATTACATATCGAACCTCCTCCGTGCCTCGGAAAGCAAGTTAAGCCGTTGCTTCTGGCTGTCATTTGAAGTTCGTCGACAAACGTTACGGACCGTCAGAAGCCAGGCGTTTTAACTTTTTTCTATGGGAGCTAGCATAGCCCGTCGCCATTTTGCCTTACCTCGAAATATCTTGGCAACGTGACACTTTAGGGCACCATGTTCCTAACATTTTTTGGTTTTTTGAAGTTTCTTTTACCTATACATATATGCACGTTAGTTGGAGCGCAGCAATTAAAAAAAAAACAAAATCTGCCGAGGGTCTATGCCACAATATGGTTCTATGCCCATTGACAAGATTTTCCAAGGGGTTTCCTGTTACTTGGTTACTCCTTTTAAAAATACTGGTATTCAGGTGTACCAATTTAGTTAATTCTACAATTTAAGAGAAAACAATATCTACGAATTCAGGTTTATTTTTAGTCTGTTAATTTATCTATTTACTAGTTTTCGCCTGCGAATTCGTACGTGTATATCCCTCTTTTCCCGTTCCCGTACGAATTTCATAAAATCGTCTCTTAGTACTCCGCTACACTCTCCAAGAAACCTATATAACAAGTTTCAGCTTCCTACGACCAGTAGTTTCGGCTGTGCGTTGTCTGTCAGTCACCCACTCAGTAACGCAAGAGTTTTATACTTAAACATATTGATGACTAGCTGACCCGTGCTCACTTCGTTGGACAAAATTTTTCCGTTAATATACAGCCTAGGACACAAATAACGTGGCTTTCTATTGATAAAAGAATTTTCAAAATCGGTTTAGTAGATCCAGAGATTACCTCCTACAACCTCAAAAACTCACAACCTCATAAATTTTACCTCTTTATAATATTAGTATAGAAGTATAGATTTAAAACTTCATGCACATACGAGTATACAGAAATGGCATTTTCTACCATCAACCTCAGTCAGTTAATCTTGTCAAAGTAAACATAAACCTCATTTCGAGTGCACCGTGCGAGTGCATACTGGACGCTCACAAGGGACTGATGACGTCATCCGACGGTATCACCCACCGCGACCACCTCCCACAGCTAGACTGTGAGTGCATACTGGACGCTCACAAGGGACTGATGACGTCATCCGACGGTATCACCCACCGCGACCACCTCCCACTGCTAGACTGTGAGTGCATACTGGACGCTCACAAGGGACTGATGACGTCATCCGACGGTATCACCCACCGCGACCACCTCCCACTGCTAGACTGTGAGTGCATACTGGACGCTCACAAGGGACTGATGACGTCATCCGACGGTATCACCCACCGCGACCACCTCCCACAGCTAGACTGTGAGTGCATACTGGACGCTCACAAGGGACTGATGACGTCATCCGACGGTATCACCCACCGCGACCACCTCCCACAGCTAGACTGTGAGTGCATACTGGACGCTCACAAGGGACTGATGACGTCATCCGACGGTATCACCCACCGCGACCACCTCCCACAGCTAGACTGTGAGTGCATACTGGACGCTCACAAGGGACTGATGACGTCATCCGACGGTATCACCCACCGCGACCACCTCCCACAGCTAGACTGTGAGTGCATACTGGACGCTCACAAGAGACTGATGACGTCATCCGACGGTATCACCCACCGCGACCACCTCCCACAGCTAGACTGTGAGTGCATACTGGACGCTCACAAGGGACTGATGACGTCATCCGACGGTATCACCCACCGCGACCACCTCCCACAGCTAGACTGTGAGTGCATACTGGACGCTCACAAGGGACTGATGACGTCATCCGACGGTATCACCCACCGCGACCACCTCCCACAGCTAGACTGTGAGTTTATCTGAATAAACCAATATCGCATTGCCTCAGATATGGAAATAAGTTTACAACAAATCCTTTCTATTTCAAAAAGTAAGTTTTCTATTTCCGATACAAATCCCGCCTTTATAAAACCAGAGATGCTGTTCTAGGCTATTTTATCTCGCAATTTTTGTTGAGTGTACTTTTTGTTTATGAATCTGCTGCTAACATAAGTAATAAGTGTACTGTAGGTGTAGACATGGCTTTGACATTATTAGCCATCTCAAGTCAGACTACAACGATGGAGCCTAATGTATTCGTGTCGGGTGCCCAACACTTGCTTTCTTTTGTCATGTGGTTGCATCAGACACTGACTGGGTTCAGAATGCGTCATGGATTGTATTCATTGCCACAACGTGTCGTGGCCGTTTTCTTTAATGCTACGACGTGAAATTCGCGATGTGGAATTTCGGGACAAGCTACAACGCAGTGTGAGCTATTTTTTTTGCTTACTTTGCGTTTTCAATGTTTGAATAAAATATTTTCGTGCATCATCATAAAATTGTTTACCTATATAAAAAGTAGTGTTCGCTCGAAAGTGGCAATTGTCCTATTCAATCAAGTTTTTGTGAATTTTTGTGTTTTTGTTTTTATGTTTGTGTGTATTTTCCTGAATTAAATGTTGATTCGACCGTTGTTTTTGAAAGTATAGTTTTTTACTGAACTTTACGATTGTTCTAGAGGAGCTCGTGGCTAAAGAATAACAGCCGCAGAGGTTGATCTTCAAGGTTAAGCAACGCTTGCCAAGGTTATTCTGTGGATGGGTGACCATCTTAACATACCAAGTTTCCTCCGTGCCTCGGAAAGCACGTTAAGCTGTTGGTCCCGGCTGTCATTTGTAGAACTTTGGCAGTCGTTTTTCGTCACGTTCGTCGACGGATTGTCGGAAGCCAGTAAATCTGACTCCAGTCTTGCCAAAAAATACCGTGTTGTTACCGATTTAATGGGTTGTGGAGGTCTGGTAGGCAGCCGCTCCACGTAAAATATTGGTATTCAGCTGTATCCGGTTTGAATGGAAGCCGACCCCAATATAGTTGGGAAAAGGCTAGGCCGATGATGATTGTTCTAGAAACGCCCAAAGAAAGACCCTGTCTTGAGATAGAAGATAAAACTTTAATTTTCTATAATTACAGTCGGCAACTTATTCTCTTTAACAAGGGGTAAGACTTTTTGCTCGCGAGGTTTCCTTGTAAGAAGTAACGAAGTTTAAAGTTGTACTAGTAACAGTTTGCCCGCACGTATAGGTTACAAGAAACACTGAGTTAACTGGCAACGTTGACTTCAAGTTTTAGTGCTCTTTGACGGCTTAATTGGTGAAGTAGTGTTATTATTTTGGAACTGTAACGGTCTCGTCGATTTCGTGTTGGTAAACGGTGACTGCTCTGCTGAGCAGAGGACCTCTGCTCGATTCGCTGGTCGGCTGAAGTGTTATAGTTCTCTATTAGGAATGTCTCAGTAGCTCCCTTCCACACGCCTACGCACGCACTTGTGCATTATAATGTAGCGGCATTAATGCCGCTACTAGAAAAACCGACGGAGCAAATCTACATCGCAACAAAAAAACCGCAACGCCATCTATCCAAATAGCAGCGAACTACTACGTCGAAATCTTGCATCGCGCAATCAGAGTTTACCGTGCGATTGAAAATATACATCAGCTCTAATATCAACTATTGGGCAGTTGCCCACCCCGGACACAACAACTGTCCGGTTAGAGGATCCTACCTTTTCAGTGGAGGTTTGCGGCACTTCACTCTCTGTACCGCATACCTCTAAAATAATATCTCCTTCATACTTGGCTAATCTCCGTTAAGGTAGGTCACCGCGGCTCAAATTCGGTCGGGAGTATTATGCTAGGACTGTTTATTTGTCTGTAAGAAAAGTAAGAATTTATTTTTTGCTATCAATCCACTTTGAATTTTCGAAACAAATTGGATTGCTGACAGAAACGAAGTCGAAAATATTTATTAGACAAATTGCTAGACGCACTGTTCACTTTGAGTTATATATCTTTGAAATCAATGTTGAGTGGCAGATACATATGACTGTCATTGTGCACAAAAGACGAGACTTTTAGACTTTCCAATCTAGTTAGTTTGTGAGTGAATGACTTCATTCAATCTTCGAACAAATAGTGCTATCGTTGAGCACTTTCCAAGGACATGTCAGCGTTGATGTGTAATTGAAGCTCCAAACCACTTTGGGCCACCAACTAAAGTAACTTAAGTTAGCAGACTAAGTTGGAACGTGGCCAGTCTTAAGTAAAGTGTGGAAGAATAAGTTAATTGCATTTTCAGTACACTTATTCCAGTACAATGAAGTGAACGGTCTGACAGTCGAGGAAGTGGAAAACTAAATGAAAAGTGCTCCGAAACTGTTTCAGATGGTACGAGTAGGTCAGAATGATAGCGGAATGTTGTGAAAACATGAGAATTATTTAAATATTTCAAATTTTACGGATTATTTTTTTTTGAAAATACGAACGTACCCAGAAATAAAGGAAACACCTGTAACAATACAGGTCTATCCTCTCACCCCCAAGTACCATCAGCAACAAAAACATGTCAGACAATGGAATTACTGCCCTCGAAGTGAAGAGTCACCGGCAGAGTTGGAGGCAGTATCGCTTGTTATGCCATCAGCGGCCGATTGATACCTGACCTACTTCGGAGAGCGCCGAGCTTCGTTTTAATTACCGCGGACTAGGGGCTGGTCGGATGGTCGGGCGGTCGGGCGGTCGGCCGGTCGGGTGGTCGCCCAGCACTTGACACGAGCCGCAGGGCTGATCCGGAAATATTGGACGTCTCAAATATTAGGACTTTGCATTTGAGAGGTGGGTAAGGTACGCTTTTTGTTTGTAGAAGTGGACTTGAAGGGAGATGACGAGGAGCTTTGGATGTCAAGGTCGAGGTCTTGGATGGAGACACAAAGGGGAGTAATATTAAGTACATCAACAAATGAAAACACCAGTTGACACATTTTAATCGTTTTTTTCTTCAAACCTACGAGTATTAGTACTTCTATGATCAAAACACTAAATTTTAATTAGATATTATTCTCATTTATTTCAATTATATAATTTGCAGGTACTTTTGAATAGTCAAATTTAGTCGGTGGAAAAAAGTAAAGCTATTTGCGTTATGTATTTATTATGGTAAAATTGTTGAAAGCATATTTGCTAGTGTGATTAATCATTATGACGAAGAAGAAGAAGAAGAAATGTCTTACGAATATCAGTATGCGTCCACAGAAATTGTTTTGTGCTTAGTCCAAGATTTAGCCGAAACTCCCAACAGCAAAATACGCTTGAGAACAGTTTCTACATCAGCATGATTTAAGCGCAGCACAAGTAGCGAAGTTTGTGAAATATACGGCTGCACAGTGCACAGCCCTAGCACCGGCAATGAAACCTTGCACTCTGCTACAAATATACGCTGAAATTATTGCGCAGCCTCTTACTATGTGCATACGTGTTGTGTAAACCTCAGCACTTTGTATTAAGAACCGTCTTAGTTTAAAGCTGCGAGGACTTAAAGAAATACTTATGAGTCTGCAAATATTTCTGCTACCGGAGGGATTGTCGCAGATGGATGGTTGTAATCTTGTTGTGGTGCATTCAGTGTTTCTTTGCAGCAATGTGCATTTACTTCAACACCGTATGCTTTAATCTTCTAATGACTATGTGTGAGTTAATGATTATGTCAACATGATCTGCCAGGGTCACGGAATTTGATCGAAAGAGTCACCGCGGTCCTGGAACGCAAAGCGCATTAGGAGGAACATGGATGGGTTTTAGTCAGTAAGAGCTGACTCTTACTGACTAAACCCAACCCACAAGTGTCAGCACACTCTTCCGCTCCGCCTAGAGCGGAAGGAGTCATATTTAATGATTTCCCATTCTTAAAAAAAAAGTTTCAACATGTTCTCCTATATACATCACCGCTCTAAACACAAGTTTAGGTGATGTAAACAATAGTAGGTAAGATTCATCTTCTCAACAAAAATATCATTACTTTTCATTTCAGATTAATAGAAAAATTTTGACAATTGTGAAGATTTTTTTTTTAAAAGATGGATGAGCTTTAAAAATGATTAGTCATCGATTTGAAAGATAGGATACAAGTTTATCAGTTAGGTATATTTAATTTCTAAAGATTGTTCGAATTATAATGAGAGGGAAGCTACTCTGGAAATTTAAGTTCTCACGCCAAAAGTTCTTACTTCCGTGTCCGACTACGTTGGGGTCGACTTCCAATGTAAGGGATTCTGCTGAGTTCCAGTATTTAACATCGACCGACTACATAACCTCCAAAACCGGTGGCTGGGTAATAAGATATCCCCTTAGGAACACTAGCGTCAGATTTTTCTGGTTTTTGACCATCGTAACGACTACCAAAGCTGGCACGAATATTTTTTGACGTATAGTAACATAACGTAAAATTTTACCATAGCTACAATACGCGCTTCACACTTAATATTTATTTGAATTGGATACTACAGACATTCATATTTTTGTATGATATAAATTGTGTATGTCGCATAAAATTAAACCAAAATACTATGGGGTTGTAGTTATTTATATTCAATATTGACTAACGTTAACGTTACTATACGTCAAAATATTGGTGCTTATTCCCTCTGGAGATTTGGCAGTTGCTACGGTATAAATAACAGCCAGGTCTAACGGCTTGAAGGGCTTTCCGAGACAAGGAGAAGTCTCGTAGTGTATTGAATGGTCACCCACTCTCGGTCCGACCTTGGCAATCGTTGCTTAACCTTGAAGTTTGACCCAATTACGTAACAAAATGCTCAATACAGATTAGAATTAATAACCAAATTTAATTCATGGAATGAAATGATACCGAAAAGCAACGTGAAGTAATTGATCAATCCATTACTCACGCAGCAACCAATACGGCTACTGATTTAGGACTAAACCAAAAATCACCTAACAAAAGCGACATGTCCAATATCAACCGCCGGCTTAATGTGCAATACAACCGCCTAACGAATACAAATGACATGTCATTCACAACCCAGTGTGGGTTTACACTCAAACCGATCTCATTTAGCAAATGTATAATAACAGAACTTGGCAGATGGGATTATAACATAGAGTTCCACAGCTAATAATTGCAAAGGGATTCATTAGAAGGCATCATGACAGGCCCGTCGGCCGGCGCGGCCCCGGGCTTTGCCACCGGGAACCGTAAACCCAAGTGATTTAGATGAATCACTGTACACAATAGACAAAGGAAATACATTATCTGGCGGGGGGAGAGATAGGCCGGGAGAGGGGTACCTGAAAAATCCATTGAAAAGGAAAAAAGCCCCGCCTTAAACAAGGACAATAGGATGTCTACTATGTGTACAATTAAGCTAAACGAACCCAGATAAGTGAGAAATTTATCACTCTGCGAAATGGGCCAGCGGATTGTTTAGGGAAGAGATGTTTTTGTTTAAAAGCTACGAAATTGCTGTAAACATTTTGGACAATACACTGGAGTGTTTACTTAGCGGAGTGGCGGGAGGCGCGATTTAGAACTCATTATGTGTGTACACTCTGAGTTTACACTGCGGGGCGGGGAGGGGGAGGTAATGTGATATTTGTTGACACAAGATGAAGACATGGCAGCAGCGAATAGTGTGACATTGACAGTTAATGGGATTGAAGTTATATTTAGCAGTCGTATCAATAAACGATACAAGAACAATTTCGTTTCCACAACAAGTATAAATTCAAGAAGATTCTTTGCCTTTTCTCTAACATTGTGCGTCTAGTGTTTTACAGACCACTCTTTTTATCATATAATCTTAACAGCCAATATAGACTAGTCTTAAAACAACCCCTATCTACTTTCGAGACGATGCGATCGATAACTGTTGCTAGGCCAACACTTCTACACAAAGTATCTACATTACAGCAGCCATCGGCCCAGCGGCACCACGGCACCGCGGCACAACTTAATAGGTGCCTTTGCATTTACGACTCCGTTGAGATTTCAGGCTACAGTGTTTGACGGCCGTAGGTAGCGGGTAATATGGCGCTAGAACTGCGGGAAACACGGCTAGAACTGCGCATAAGAGCTTAATTTCAATGTAGCCGAGTGTGTGGGGCTATCCGAACACTGACCTCATTTGTTTTGCTGTAAAGTTGGGCGTGAATGTGCTCCGGAATGGCTATTGACACAAATTGTCAGTTTGTGTATTTGAATTTGAATAGTGTTTTGAAAACTACTTTGGCTATTTCATTCGTTTATTGCTTAGTACAGTAGTAGTTCGTTTTGATCGTTTGAGTTATCAAGTAGGTATGCATGGAATATGTTTGTGAGAAAAGTGCCATTCTCAATTGTTTCTGATACTATATTATAATCTTTATCTGTCCTGTTTTTATTCATAACTTTCGGCATATTTCGCTCATGTCAGACCATCTTAAGTATCACCACAGTAATCTACGGAACATTCTTCTCACCTACAATCACGTACCGCAATGACACCCCCAATAAGTCATCGGCTATATCACCGACAAATTGCCGATCTAACGCTGCGCGGCTGACGCGCGACTGACGCCCGGCGGACACACGTCTGTCGCGCGTCCCCGCTTGACGTGGCTGCGCGACAATTGATTTACGCGCGCCGCACCGCCGATTATTGCCGACTCATGAATATGCCCTGATCTATGGCGGCCAGCGATTAGCAGGTGTGATTTGTGTGACAAGCTTTGGGTGACAAATCTGTTGTTGTTATTGCATTCTCGGGTTAATATGTCACTGGCTTTAGTGCTTGATGCTGGGCTTCACGGTGAATGGGTTGAGACGGAGTGAAACGCCCATATTATGGTGTGCTAAACGTAAGTCACCTAATACCAGCTCGTAATTCTATTGTTATCTTTATAAAAGGTAAGGATATAAAATATCGACAGACACTACTGAAGCTTTCACAAATAAGAATAACGAAAAAACGAGTCATAAGAGAAATTATAATGAGCTATCAACATATTTTTATACTCCATTTAACATTTTCATACACCCGACGCACAACATAGACATATACTAAGGCTTCGTTCAGCAGAAAAAGAGCGTGAAGACAAGTTCATTTATTTTTATGATTTATTCATTATTTTTCTGATTTACTTTCATTGGCCGACACAACACAGAGCCTATGAATTGTATACTAACGCCAGTAAATTGCTCGGAGCGTGTACTATCCCACATTTACGCCTCCTCTACGCGCTCGGAATCTCATTCCAAATCTTACAACAATATGCCGCACGCCCCACTCCCTAACAGGCGGATTAATAACTCACATATTCTCCTCAAAATACATTGCAATATTATATGTTACAAGTCAATCAACATTATATAAATCATTCTGTTATTTCTCTTAAACAGCCAGTGATACACTGGACTACACATCACGGATATGATCACGTTATTTATTTCCGCGTGAAGATGCGCGCCGATGTTCCATCACAGAAAATGAACACACATCCGAAATAAAATAGCATTCAATTAAAAAGGGCGAGCCGCTGTCGGCGAGATAGCGCTGCGTCAAACTCGAGCATTGTTCAGTTTTATCTCGAGAGGGCTTTGTTTCATTTGAGGCCTTTTATTGGTTGTTGGGGTGTACAAATGCGGATAGAAATTCGCAGCGGCTCGCATCCGATGCTATCCACGTCCGCGCCAGATAATGAGGTGCCCAACAAAAAGCCTAGAGTGCGTTTAGGGCTGCCGTTCCGTCCGGTTACCCCCAAAACAACAGTCAAAAATATTTGGCACTCAACAATCCAGACCGCGGCAAACATCGCTTTGAACATTACCGCGTAAAGTTTTCAGATGACCGGGAAATACTTGTCGCGCTTCCCGAAAATGTTCGTATGTCCAAACCTCGCCCTCCCCGGCCCCTGCCGGCTGACAGCCCTGCTCTCGTCCCGAGCCGCACTATTGTACATTCAATCTACGCCAATTTAGCCGGGCCGGCGTTACTGCCCCTTTCATTTCTCCATACACGTTTACACCGTCTAAAGTGTTGATTTGAAAACGTGATCCGCCAGACTGGACCATCTCGTTTATATTACTTATTGGATACGCTTCACTGGGGCTGGATTATTCCTCAACTTGGGTTTTTTATTCTGGAGGTTTGTGTGCGTCAATCAAATTTTTATCATACTGTTATTCAATTTATTACCTAAAACGCTGGAGTTATAGTTTAAGCCTTCATTTAACCAGTATTGTGCTAGTGAAAAGCTTCTAATGGACTCACAACTGGATCTAATGTTATTATAATTCTCTTAAATATTTTATGTACATTCAAGGACGTAATAGACTTTCCTGTTCTTGGAACCGACAGTTACGGTTATAATCTTTTATAAGGACTGTTACTCGTAAAGGAAAAAGGATAACTATTACTTATCGAGGGTCAGGCTTCAAATAATAAAAACCTTCTTACATTCTTACTTGGACAGGAAATATTATATTTTTCTATTTCAAAGAAATAGAGGAACTGTAACGATATCCTTGACTTTGTATGAAGCAATTGAAATGGTTTTAGAGATACTCAAGTACTAAAATAATCGATATTATTATTTCGTTTATTCATTAACTTGTGTTATGTATATTATTTCTTTGTATATTTCTTTTTTACGAAAAATATTCTATTTTGAATTTTATTTATTTCCTGTACACTTACCACAGTGTGTTTCTTTTTAACCCAAAGGTTGACTGGTAGTGAATGCCTTGTTGCATTAAGTCCGCCTATGTACCACTATTGTACATGAAGTTTAAATAAATAAATAAACGACTTGTATGAGCGGTCTTATCTCTAGTAGACTATCCAACCTCCCGACGACGATAGATTGACAACTTCCATAGATAATCCTATCTGTCAGTAGGTTATTGAAAAGCAACAAGGATATAAGGATAGATTCGTCCATCTTTAGTAGCTGGAAGTATCGGTTTTTAAAAACGGTCGTTAGTGAAGTTACGGTCACAAAAGTAAGCGTTGTTGGTGTAAGAGCGGCATATAAGATGGCACACAAGTAGAGGCGCCGCGCGAGTAGAACGCTCGCCGCAGTGTTGCCAGTCGCCCGTTAAGCTAAGTGGCCATAATTCCTGGAGCATGAAGCCTCCTCGTAATGACCCGTTGTCAACGTTCCCTTACATCGCCTGTAATTTGTGACGGAATGCCTCCGCTGAATATTTCCATGTACATATTTGCTTCTTTGGGTTTTCAGGGAATTGTATTTCGGGTGTGCCTTTATTACATACTATGTAGTTGTTAATTTGTTTGATTAGATTCTCATGTTTATATGCAGTGTGTGTCTCGAATATTTCGTCTAAAATTAGCATCGCTGGCTGAAAATCGTTTATTTGATTCCAAGAAATATGTTTCTCTGTGAAATACATTACATGTTTGTAAGAGACGTTGTCTGTCACCATTTTGTTTGTATCAAAGGTTATCTATGTAGGGACACTTTATTGATGGATGAGCGATAAGGGTTAAATGATATAAAATTTTCCTTTATCTATTCTTTGGAATGTCTTATCTGAAAGACGTAACCTTGTCAATCTGTAAACCACAATACTGAGAAATATAATGATAATAATATTTTACAAAATATGAGATAGACTATTCTTACTTGGAAGAGAATATATCACTCCGACTTATGAAAACCCCAGCTCTGTGGCATCCAAATACCTAGTACATAATGATGTCTATTATTAACAAGGAAAATCGATTGTTAATTTCAAGAAAACATCACTCCTTAAGTAAATATTAGCTGAAGATCTACTACCGAGAATTTTTATATTTCAGCAAACTTTACCTAACTTAATTTATTTACCGAAAGAATAAAACGAAATTCATTAAATTATGCCTATAAAATGGCGGCTTAAAGTGACGTCACGTTTCTATGCTGAAAAAATATGAACCCTTTTTAGAAACTGAAAAGGGTTAAAGTGAAACCGACAGACAACAGTGATTCAGTGTTTTCAGGGTGCCAACCTATCATCAATCACGGCCTTTCATCTCAGCGCTAATGATAAGCATCGACTAAGATATCATTATACTGTAAATTAAGTGAAAATTTAATATAACGCAGATTCTCCATTAATTTTGAGATGCATAATGATCGCTTACATGTAAGATGAGTCATGTTATTTTGCAAAAGATCGTGGTGCAATCAAAGATTCAGATGTGTTTAGAATTTATATTAAAGAATCATATCAGAGTAAACCTTCTCAATCCACGTGTTCCCTAGATCACTTTGTAGAATTATTAAATTCTCTAAAAAACTTTACCAAATAACCTTTAAGTGTTAAGGTGAAACTTTAAATAGTCTTGTTTCCAAGAAAATTAATCGTTTTAATAAAATATCATATTTTATTCGTTCAAGTTTGTTGTGGCTATCTAAAAATCTAGTAGATTGCTTTTGAGACTTAGAAACCTAACTAATGTCATAAATACCGAGGTAGATTTGTTTGTTTATGTCACTTTCACGCTTAAATCACTGAACTGATTATTACCATTATTTTGGATTACATATTTTATTTTTATAACTTTAGTAAGACTCTTATATCCGATAGAATAACTGCCTCCGTGGTCGAATGGTTCAGGCGTTTGCCTTGTGACCCAGTGGTCGTGGGGTCGATTCCCACGGGAAGCATACTTTG
Source organism: Lacanobia oleracea (assembly GCA_950371165.1). Taxonomy (NCBI): domain Eukaryota; kingdom Metazoa; phylum Arthropoda; class Insecta; order Lepidoptera; family Noctuidae; genus Lacanobia; species Lacanobia oleracea. The sequence goes on along the minus strand of OX493388.1, from coordinate 29,023,009 downwards.
TAACGTTTTTTCTAGTTTAGCTAGGACATTGCAGGCTTGAATCACCTGACAGTCTGATAAAAAGATGTTTCCGTGCTTCGGAAGGCACGTATAAGCCGGTGGTTCCGGCCGCCAAAAGGCGGTCATCAAATAAACCATGTCAGAGGCCCTTAAGGTGGTTTAGAAACTCAGTCACTATGGTGTGTGGGGTCTTTAGACCTTACTGCCCACACGACAAGAAGAGGAAGACCCGGTATAATTATTCTGTTAAAATGTTTCTACTCACAATGACTCTTATTACAATCATTGTTGAGAAGTTTGTTACAATTGGAGGAATCACTGATTCTGATAGTACAGATTTATTTAGTTTTAGAATAGGGGTTTGAATTTTCACACTTTGCTCTTGTATCCATTTCAAACAACGTGTCTGTATATCGTATGTGTTTGTTTTGTTCTACAAATATGTGTATTGTACCTATAGCATACAAAAAATTCTAGTTTATATGAATTTTGCTACTGAAATAGATGGACCTTAAAGATGATTACAGGCTATAATTTTATGCGAGAACTTATATAAATACTAGCAAAGCCGCAGACATAAGTTAGTATCTAATCAATAACTTACTAAGGCAATTCTACCTATTACACCCATATGAGAAGGAATAATTAGCATCAAACTGGGTGACCTCCCTTAGACTTCTGAAGTTTCATTTGATCGCCGTCGTCCACTAGCGCCAAGCGAGCTAATTTGAAAGTTGTGATGAGTCGCGATGGCCGACTGATAGACTCGAGTTAATCTCGTTTCTAAACGACTTTCACGAAAAGGAAATAAGATCTTAATATTTGAAGTTTTCGGCGTTTGCCGCCATTAGCGGACGAATGTCAGCTTTGACGTCACCAAGCTTGTTACCTAATGGATCAGCAGTAATGGTACGATTACACTCAATATTTTTTCATTAGTCTACACTCACATTTCTTCTAATTCTCGTTTACTTTATTCAAATATCTTTTAGTGCGTTTTATCCTAATATTTTTAAGCGACAAAATGTTTTATTCGTTTAGGTAAATATCTTAGAAATCAAGTCACAAAAACCATTGCATGTAACAACACAAAATATACCACTACAACTATTTCCCTAATTACATAGTAGACTATAACAATCCACGGAACTTCCTCGCAGACAAAAGAGAAAATTCAAAAGCGTTTCTGCATTTTAAACCAGTAGTACTAGCAGTTTTAAAAATTATGGTGCGGAAACAGTCAAACGATCTCTTTGAGAAAAACAGGTTACTGAGAAAGGCTATTTTGTTGCTGAGTAAGCAATAGGGATGATTCCTGGGTAAAAAAAAAGATGGCCGCGTGAACCTTAGGAAACATACTCCCGGGATAAAAAGTAGCCTATGTCTTTTCTCAGGCTCTAGACTATCTGTGGGTACGTATCATAATCCCGAAATGTCATCTATCTAACTTCTTCTAATATTAAAAATGCGAATGTTTGTATGGATGTTTATTACTCAATCATGCCAGAACGGCAGAACGAATCAGAATAAAATTTGGAACAGAGATAGATTGTACTCTGGAATAGCACATAGGGTTTATCCCGGGAGTATGTTCTCTAGGGATCACGCGGGTGATGCCTGTGGCAGAAGCTAGGAATACCTATGGCTGAAATACCGACGTCCAAAACAACGAAATTCAAAATACCGAAAGTTTTAAACGCCGATAGCCGGTTTATCGAAACTTAAAATACCGATGTCCAAATGCCCGAAAGGATGAAACCCCGAATGGACGAAATACCGATGGATGAAATCCTGAATATCGAAGTACATAGTATCGAATGTCCTAGGTTAAGTTAGAACAGTGTAAATTAACGCCACATTCCCTCTATTATTGGTGAATCAACAATCACCAAATTGTCGGCGGAGCCGCGCTGTGCGGGGCTCCTATTTCAAGAGATTAAAGGAACCTAACCAAACCGAACCTCGGGGTGCCCGGGGTTATTGGTATGATTTTAAGCTTTCGGGCAAATGATCTTTTCGGGATTTCGTCCATAGGTATTTTAAAATTCAGTCTTTTTAATTTCGGTAATACGTACCCCTGGAATCTGTGTGCCAAATTTTTTTTAAATCGGTTCTGTAGTTTTGGCAACAAAACGCGACAGACTGATAGACAGACAAACAGGCAGAATTACTTTCGCATTTATAATATTAATAAGTAAGAATTTAATCCGACAGTTACATTAATTATCGGAAAATATTGGACACGTATTTTTTGTTTTATCAAATCAGTAAAAATGACGAAGATAAAACGCATTAAAGATCAGGACTTCAGGAGTGGGGGTTGTGACGTCACTATTAGGTAATAAGTGTACTGAAATGTGATGTCACACGAGTTGTCAATGCACTGTATCGTCTTAATTTTGTGTTTACGTAAAAAAAAGGAAAATCTATAGATCCAATAATTTTGGAAATCTATCTGACGGAGTAATTAATTTTATTTTTCAGTTAGCCTTTTGAAGCGCATCAGTATTGTTTGTTTAATAGTGAATAATGAATTGTTCTATTATGCTCCTTATCCGTGCGTTCGACGGAGCCGGGACCCGCGCACCCGCGTCACGGCGCCTGATAAACTGGCAGATTTATTGCCGCACCGGTTCGGATACGCGTGTGCGCGGATATTCGGATATGTTAGCCGAGTGTGCATGTTGCTTTATACGGGCTTAAGTGGGTGGCAACGCGTGAATCTGATCTTTGAGATTTGGTTTCCGTTTGAGGTTTTGCTGTTATTAGAGGGTATATACTCGTATGACTAGTTTCTGCCAGCGGCTTCGCCTGCGTGAAAGCGTGGAAATTATCCAGACTATAATTTTTGTGCCAAATTTCATTGAGATCTGTTCAGACGTTTGGGCGTGATTGAGTAACAAATATCCCTCCAAACTTTCGCATTTATAATATGTAGTATAAGTATAGGAAGACAAATAATAAACACGTACTGAATACTATGAGTTTATTAGTCATATCTCACAACTGAAAAGAGTTAATCATCCTAATTCGTTAATCAACTAAGTTATGTACATTTTGGTTTCAGTTTCACAAACAATACAAAAATAAGCGCTGAATTTCTACGAAAGCTCAGAATTTCCTTCACAATACAAGAAAATATAGCATGACATAATCCACGAGTGACGTCACAACAAACACTTGAAACGTCAAATATATTCACAAAGGCAGCCCATCACCCTGTTTACCAACACGTCGCCGCTTCTGACAGAAGTCCTTGGCCAAACACCGACAATTGAATTATAACGCGACAGAAGAGTAATAGGATAATGGAGAAGATAGAAGCGTACGCACGCCACAATCTCTTACGCAACTTTCTCGAGTAAATCATGCAAGTTGGAACAACTAACGTTCGCGTAAACACTTCAACTTTTCCATTAAAAACAATAACACAATGGGAATTGTGGAGAGTTGTAATTGTTCGTTTAATCTTGTATTAACTTCCTCTGAGCCGGGATAATGCCAGTTGGGGTTGGTAATGCATCTTGGTCTTTCTCTTCCTTGTTTATTTATGTTCTGCATCCACGAACTCATGTGTGGCTATGTCAGCCACACTTGAGTTTGTGGCTATAAATAATCATAGCCGCACGGGTACATGTTCAAGGTTATGCAACGCTAGCCTAGGCCGGTCTGTGGATTTGGAGAAAATCTATCGCTGCCGGTCGTTGTAAGGGGTATGGTCGGCAGTGAAACGGTATGGGAGGCGGTTGCGTCTTTTTGCGAGGACGTAATCTCGCAGAGGGAAGCGGTGGAGCGGGTCAGGGAGGAAGACTCTCTCGCTGACCCGATTCGCCGCAAAAGGACAGGACGGCGCCGGCGGCGAAATGCCGACTTGATGCCGCCATAGGAGGGGCCTGCAGGCGATAGATCGGGGACTCTATAAGGTCCCTGGAGTCGTGGTGATGTCCCAGTGCACCAGGACATCGCTGAAAGAAGAGGGAGCCCGAACGGGCATAAAAAAGGGAGCCCAGAAGTAGGCCAAGCTGGATGGGTCGCGAATGTCATGAGTAGCAGTCCTCGCGACCCACCCATCAAGGCGAAAGTAGGTGCACAGGCGAAGTTTTTAGTGGGTGCAAGTCCCACATAACCACGTCGTCTCACCGGGGTGATGTGGTATGCGTTAGGCACAATCTCTCCACGAAAAAATACTTGTATTAATCTGAATTCGGTTTGACTGGAAGCCGACCCCAATATATATTTGGGAAAAGGCTAAGCAGATGACACAGCCCCACATGGGCCTACTTATTAGTATTTCATGACTCTCAAACTTGCTCCTGACTGTAGTCTAGGTCACAGTGACAGACGCCAAATCTACGATGGAGCGAGCTTACCCAGAAGAAGCCTGTTCACTCTAACTTTGAAGAGCTTAGGGTTGTAAGCGTTCTGAAACAGACGCAGGCAGATAGTTTCACTCCTTTGCTGTGCGCATTATAAAAGACGTTTGGAAACGCTTAGTGCGTATTGGTGGAATAGCCACAAGGTAGGTTCTAATGAGCTAGTCGATCAAAAGGTTAGTGACCAATATATTTTTAAGTTAGGGTAATTTTCAGGGTAATTATGTTGTAATATTCATGCAAGCGACCGCCTTTACTCGGTAAAACGAAAAATTAATAATGAAAAACGCGACTAACGTGTCAGTTCAGGTACCAAAGTTATTTTATGTATTTATTTATTTAGTACATGAGGGACTTACAGCTAATAAAGACAAACAAAATAGGAAACCGTAGTCACCAGCAAATAACACTACTACTAAACACTTTTTATTATTAAAACACTACTTCTGGTCGCGGCTTCGCTCGCGTGAAAAGTATTTATAACGGAAAGTCCTGTTAAAATCAGCCTAGCAGTTTTTTAGATTATCCGGAACAAACAGACAGACAAAATATTTAACTATTTTTAGGGTTCCGAACAAAAATCGGAACCCTTATTGGATCCTTATAGGAATTATAGTGATAGACATAATATTAATACTAGAAATAAAGATAAATTAGATCAACCAGTTTATAGATTAGCTAAAGTACACACATCTTTCATGGGGTACTGTGTTAAATGTTACAATAAAATACCTTGTGACATATTAGAACTACATGAAAGAAAATTTAAAACCTACATTAAAAGCACACTTTGTAAACAAGCATATTACAAATTAGAAGATTACATTCAGGATAAGAATGCTTGGAATCATGCTGGTCCTGATCCATAGGACAATCAATGGTGGAGACAAGATCAAACTGGTTAGTTTATGTATTTACTTTTGTACCTACTGTTTCATTTTTGGGTTTTTATTTTTCTGTCCACTCACACTCTGCTAATTGATGGTCCCAATTTTTGTAAATATGTGAGCAACATGTACTTATTTAGAAAATTAATAAGTCTACCTCTGCATACTCTAGGTTCATAGTCCTCACATATATTAACAGAAGTTCTGTATACCACAGCACATGTAAAACATTGATTTGAAAAGAGTAACTATGGAGTTTCTTGTCCGTTCTTCTCCATAAGAATCTACCCTTCCAAATAGACAGTAGGGTCACTGTTATTTTAAATGTAATGATGACGTTCAAAAGTGCCGTTTAATGGCCTAATTGAAATAAACGTTTCGACTTTGATCACTCAGGTGTCTGTCTGTCCGTCTGTCACAGGCAATTTTCTCCGGATCCCCTGGACCAATTCTGTTGAAATTTGGTACAAATATAGACTTCTGTGACCCAAACATGGAAGCGTTACGTAAATTATATTTTTTTTAGTATGGTGGTCAAACTAGAAAATTAAATAAAAAAGTTTTTTAAATCATGTCATATGATACATCAAATAAAAAGGCTTTCTGGGAAAGTAACATTTTTTTTTTCATAATTTTCAAATAAACGGTTTTGAAGTAATTCAAGAAATTAGACGAAAAATGACCATTCCCTCCCCCTTATTTCCGAAACTACCGAGCCTAAAATTTTGAAAAAAAAAATAAAGATAATAGATCTTTACCCCCACATTGTAACACCACATGTATGTATCCATATTTCAGCAAATAAATTATTTTTATTTGTATTTGAATACCTAAAGATTACAGGCAAATCTATAAGAATTCTATATTGTTAAAATAACATGTTAAAAAACAATCGTTCGAAACCCTTTACACGCGAGTCCGACTCGCACTTGGCACGTTTTTTTTAGGTTCTGTCATTTGCATTACCTGAGTAAAAAGCTGTTATATTGATCTTAATTAATTTTTAATTCATATACATAGTTTATGCATTACTGATAAAATAAATTTATTAACCCTCTTATATTAATTCGTTAAAGCACTTCAGATATAGTGAATGTTTTAAAGTAAACAGGAACAGTACGCGGGAACAAACACACTCGCGGAATTGAATCCGGAACCTCTCGCGATGCGAAACATAAACTCCACTGAGTAAACAGTTACAAGATACTTTTGGGACTACGAATATTGGTATAGGTGTACTCTAGTTCCACGTAGCAACAATAATATAGAGGAGTGTGCACGAGGATTTGTCAAATAAATATCTACAAGTTGAGGAGGAAAATATATAAAAACTATAAGGATTTTCTCCTGAATTATAGCTATTGCTCCAGAAAAGATTATTATCAGGTAAATTTTCCACACACTGAAAAAGCAGTCAGTTTAACGTGTTTAATTAAAATGGCTATAAAACTTTTATTAAAAGCAGATTTATAGGAAAAGAAGCGGTTTAATGAAATTCGCTCTGTTTGGCCATCGTAAATACACTATTTTTGGGTTACCTGAATGATTTCATATTTATTGTGCCGCTGTTTTTAAATAAAAACCGGTGAAGTGCGATTAATCGATATCATGCGAGAATGATTTTCAAATTAATCATTTATATGTTTTTCTTGTAATATTAAAACAAACAGTTCATTTTTTTTTTAAGTTTTCTAAAATAAGTGGGCAATTACAAATCGTTTTGTTTTTTTCGTGTATTTTTTCTGTTTCCAAACGCTTATAACCCTAATCTCTTCAAAGTTAGAGTGAACAGGCTCCTTCTGGGTAAGCTCGCTCGTCTTTTTTTTTTAAGGATGAGAAATCATCAAATGACTCCTCCCGCTTTGGGTAAAGCAGAAGGGAGTGTCAGACTCTTACTGACTAAAACCCATCCGTGTTCCTCCTAGTGCCCTTTGCGTTCCAGGGTACGTTGCCACTTTCGAACGAAGTCCGCAGCCCTAGCAGGCACTAGCCCTAGCGGGCCCCGTCTTTTGTGCTGACAGCTCTTTGAGGCGCGCGTGGAACACAGCGCGCCGTCGACCCGGGCCTGGTTCTGTTCAGACGGCAAGCAACCCAAAGCTCACCGTCCGCAGGCCTACACATAAAAAAAAACATGAAACTTTTAAATTATGAATAAACTAAATGTTGAAATTAAACCGCATTTTGAAATTTTATTTTAAAGGTGGCCTCATATTCAAATCGTTTCATTAAATAAAAAGCGAATTGGCTGTCAAAGGGACTAACAGATACTCATGCTTCAATGTTTTTTAACGAAACCCTAACACCAGAATTGATCTGGAAAATACTAGAACAGATTACATCGTATTTAAACCATCAAAAAAAAAATACCACCGTATTGAGAACCTCCCCCTTTTTTTGAAGTCGGTTAGAAAGATCATTTTTCAATCATAAACGCTCTGAGGGATTTATAAAAATAAAACAATGAATGTAATAGGCACAATATAAGTACGAGTATCTTCCTCGTAGCGAGGAATCTGATATTTCCATTTGGATGATTTGGAAGCATTCAATTTGTCTTCTCACTTACGACGTTTGTGTTGTAACGTGAGACACACATCAGCATACACAAATATGTCTTCGTACACAGCCTGGTATACATACCTACGTATATTAGAGCACAGACACACTTCCTCTTTAAATATGGATGGTAGAGCGTTAACAGCACTTATATTAAAGCTTGTTTATGCACAAAGCTAAGAGAGTTTTCAGTGCCAGGCTTCGCATGTCGTCGACCTGGAACGCAGCCCAACTTTATTCTTCTCGCATGAAAATATGTTCGAACATTTATAAAAATGTTTAAACTTTTATATATTGGTTCTGTAAAAATGTATGATATTTGTAAAATTGTGATACATTGAATTGACACCATTTGAGCGTGAAAACTGGCATCGACTTTAAAATGCTGCGGCGAGCAAGTAAATGAGTAAAATAATTCTGAACGTGTCAGCGAACCAGAACCGTAGCAATTCTGAATGGGGATTTTGTTGCACAACCTTGAAATTAATTCAAGGTTGTGCAACTGTGTCATTTTAATTCATATCGAATAACGCGATACAACCAGGGTTACCGATGCAACTACACTTTTCATCAGAAAAATCGAAACACTTCCGTTTATATGGCTTCTGTCCTAATTTAACACAAAAGAGTATTACATTCCATGAAAAAAATCACATGATTGTAGCTGGCAGTTAGGTCATTACAGTAATAAGTGAAAATTCAAAATTAAAATTTCATATGATTATCATATAAATGAAATGATTCAATGTTTTGTGACAAATATGTGTTTAAGGTGGATGCGCCAGGGTTGCCCACGAAATTCAAATATTTTTATGTTTTTTTTTTAAGCCCTATGAAATGACTTTTTCATGAAATAACCATTCTATAAGGCTTCATGAACTTAAAGGGCTCTATTGATGATTAAAATATTATTAATAATTGATTGTTATAAATTAGCGGTTTACTTACTTTATAATTACAATAATTATGTTTTCAATTACACTCTGAATTTAAGGAATTGACAAAAACAGTTGGGATGTTCACATCTCACGATAATAAATATTTCTAACTCCTATTTATTATTAGAAGGGAACATAATCTAAATAAATTAACAAATACTTAATTATCATACACTAATTAACACGAAATTATGTACAAACGCGTATAAAAACAAAATTAATCATTGGGCATCAAAAAAATAATCCACATCGCTGTCAATGGCAAAAGTTCCCAGAACACTGGCAGCATTGCCGCGTTGAATCGCAATGCTGATTCTTTGGCCGAAAAAAAGCCCAGCCCTCTGGTCACGTGAACAGTCGACAAGTTGTTTGCTAATGTCCCGAAAGACTCGATGCGCACTCGGACCCCATGGGCCTAGTGTTTCAACGCCAAACGGCAATGATTAAAATGGTTATAATTCTTTAGATGAATACGTGTTACGGCCGCGAATCGTATTTTGTTCAACATACTGCTTCACATAGACCGGCAAATTGCAAAAAACATAAAAATATTTGAATTTTGCGGGCTAGCACAATTCAAAGTTAAAATTACAAGTATTATCTTAAAATAAAGACAAAATGGTGTTTCATAATACTGTACATAAATATATAAAAATTATTCAATCGTTTTTGTTTTTATATTTTTGTGTTTTTTCTGGTTTCCATAGAAAAATAATAAAAAAAAACTATGACTTTGGTTCTTAATATAATTGAACGCTGGGTGTTCTACTCTCGCATTCTAAACATATTACAGCATCTATTATTGGAATAAAAAGGGCATGTCGGATTTTTAGGGTGAAAAAAGCACTGTGGAACCCTAAAAACCGACCTAGTACACGTAGGTTTCGTACATGAAGGGAGGCAATGGAAATACACAATCTTTGATAATATTTCAACTGTCTATCTATTACGGTTTTTGAAATACATCCAGCTGTCAGACAGACAGACGGACGGACGTCGGATGCTTAGTAATTGCGTTCCGTTGGTTACCTTTTGGGAACCCTAAAAACAATAAAATACCTCCATCTATTAAACCGGCTACTAGCAACCTAACACACTTAAAATAAAATAATGTTCTAAACAAACAACAATTCACACTCCACTCTTACCTACATCATCCTCACATAAACTTTACAAAAGAGGCGATCCGGTGCGCCGTGTACACGAAGGAAAGGCGATAATTCAGCGATAGAGGCTGAGAGGGCGGCGTATCGATCCGCGCGGGGGGGGGGGACCTCTGGCCAGCTTCCAAGGGAACTGACCAGCTCGCACAGATTTACCGACACTCCTGCGAGTCGCGAGCGTGGACGTATTATTGTTTTACACACAGTTTGAAGGGCCACCCATTGATTCTGATGTCTCTTTGTTTTTATTGTTATTGGCGGTGCCGAATGGGATTAGTTTTGGAAGGATCTGTTTGTGTTTTGTTTTAAAATTAGGTTGAAGACATCTTGCTTCTAAAAATGCGAAAGATTAGATGGAAGGATGTTTGTTACTCAATCACGCCAAAACGGCTGATCGGATCTGGATGAAATTTGGCACAGATATAGATTACAGTCAGGAAAAGCACACAAGTTTTTATTCCGAGAATATTTTTCCTTGAGATCAATTCCATCATTCACGCGTACAATACCGGTGACAGAAGCTAGTATGACAGAAATGGAACACTTCGTTATTCTGCAATACTGCTTAATTTGCGCGAATAAATCTTCAATGTGACGAAGTACTGGCAAAGTAATAAACTAAGGAGCAAAATAATATAGTGAGCAAACAAAAGTAAGAGATACTAGGATCTTATCTCTTCACACAAGTAGTAAGCCGTAAAAGTAAACTTTTACGACTGTTTCTAAAGAAAACAGTGACTGTTGCGGTATTTACACAAAGGACAGGATTACGCGCCAGTATAGAAGTATTCAACTAAATAAAACATTACGATGGCGGGCCGTAAGCTTTCAATCGTAAATAAAAACTATAAATAGTTTTTTTTTTACTATTGATAGGCACGCGTTTGACCACTATCTCACCTGATGGTAAGCGAGGATGTGGTCGAAGATGGAGCACGCTTGCCTAGAAATAACCTATTCACTCTTGATTTAAAGACTCCCAGGTTGTATGCTATGGTTGTAGCTAGTAAAGGTACATGTGGTTTTGACATCCTGTGAAATTGAAACCGGACTAATGGAGCTTGATAAGTTATGGCCAATAATGTGAATACCGCAATATTTTGATAACTAGTCATGTTTAACACAGAGTGGCTATTAAAAGGCTTGTGTTTAAACACCGCCCAAAAAAGTACCTATTTTACTACCAAAAAAGTTCTAAACGGTTACCAAAACAGATAAATGGTCACCAAATAATATTCGAGAAGTAGCGGTTGGTCACAATTCTAACCTAACCTAACCTATTTTATCCAGTTTGTAACCCTAAGCCTACATTTTATGGCAATCACAGTTGAGTTGGATAGAATTTGGTGACCGTTGATCCATTTTGGTGCCTAGGCTTAGAGTCTTAAAAATATTATTTTTGGTGACCGTCTAAATTATACCCCTATTAAAATACAACCAAACGTGAACAAAACCACCGCTCACCCACATAGACACAAGCTAGGCACAGCCAGGGCGGCAGACTAGCCAGAATATCTCGCCAACCGGGTAAATTCCGTCAAATTACGGAGAGGTTAATCCTGGGCAGCAGCTGTTTGATAAAGCCCCTTGGCCATAGCTAATGTAAATTCCGCGGCTTCACCGCCGAAGAATGCCCGAGTCCTAAATAAGTACACTTCAAAGTACGTAGCGAGTGCCTTTTCCGGCACAAAGAGCCAATTACATAATACCACCCCTCACAGTTAATGACGTGATTATGTTCCACGGAAAAATTACGCTTCTTTTTTTCAGCATGTATAGCGTTTCGGGGTTTTGTGCGCTTGAAAGGAAATTTTTGAGTTATAGAATTAAAAATTTTGGACGATGAATGAAAATTAATTTGTTGTGGGAAGCAAGTGATGGAGGATAAAGCTGAAAGATCTGCCGCTGGAAGTGATCTAATTAATTCTCGCAAGTCGCCCACGCTCTAAGGATAAGTCACATGGATGTCGTGAAAGGAAAAAAGAAAGTAAGCATCCTACAAGTAGGCCGTCCGTAGCACCTGCCACATTTATGACAAAAAGGCGTAATTTAATAAAGGCAGGTTCTCAAACAATATTGCCGTGTCTACAAATTCTATGAGACACAAAATGGTAGCGATTTCCGACGGTTTGTAAATAAAACTCACACAAAATTGCTCAATTTTAAATTTTCTCAGAAAAAGATTCTTTTTTTTCTGTTTCACAATAAGTGCTACGTCTTAATTTATATTAAACGGCAAAACACCTCTATTCAGTAATTTTTAAAGAAAGTCTTTTGTTGGCGGTCTATTGTTACATTTTTGTAGAATAGAAGCTGTATGTCGGTACATTGTTGGGTATTATTGTCATGTTCGTGATGAACATTCGTGTGGGGATCATCCATTATACTTATGTACTTACTTATATCGAATACTCGGTGGAGTACAATATACTTTGACATAGTCAAATATAAATAGAAACTTGGTAAATCTTAATTTTGTGTCCTGCCCATTATAACATAACCAACACCACTTATTTATGAATCGAAACAAACGGTTGATTCAAAACCGTGCTCGTGATTTGTACTCAACAATTCTTTGATCAATCCAATTTCAAATCACGTCAGGTGATTTGTTTGGTGAGGCCTGATCTCGTACTTTTCTCATCCCAACCTTTATGTTTCCTCCATTATTTATCCAGCTCATCATCTATTATGAACATTAATACACCTGCTCATAAATACGGCCTGGTGTCCAACTTTTTGCCTCACATTATGTAAGTGGGAGCTTTGTGCGGCGGCTTAACGCTAACCGCCGCGTTCGTGGTTAGCTCCGACGTGAACGCACGCGTTTGCGTCCGCCGAACAAAGGGATTTCAGCCTGGAGGTCCTTTGATCTCGACCCATTAAACTGGGCTCACAAAACCGAGCAACACAAGTTTATATGTGATACACTACAATTAAGTCTTATTAGGACTTGGCTTTTGCTGGTTTTAAAGCAAAGTTTACAGGTCATGTATTCCAAGGATTCTGGAAGGTTTGAATTTTAATAAACCCCTGTCATTTGAGGTTTTTAACCAGCCAATTTATATAAATATATCTGACGAAAAGATAAATGGAGGGCTTATGTTGTCAAACTAAATGTTTCAAAATATTAGCTTACTTCGCCAAACACAGCACTACACAAGAACTTACCAACTACACAGGTAGTTGGTAAGATCTTGTGTAGTGCTGTATAAAATTTTCAAAGCTATTTACTGCCTCGAAATAGTAACAGGTAAGCATCGTGAGGCCAGAGCGCCTACAGCACAACACACGAGTGCCGCGGTCTATTGGCATTCAGCGCTCGCCGCCGTTGTGCTCTAATCGCGGAACCTTTGATTAATGCCCTAATCTAGGAAATAAACCAGCTCAGAAAAAAACATTAATAACCAACGCCCATTTAATACATTTGCCCATTTCCTACAATTTATCACAATTTGGCTTTATTCTTACGGCATACGGTCATAATTACATTATACAAATGGCACGCTCCCCGTAGGCCTGTAATTATCCACTCTATAAATTAATTTGGAGCGTTTTCCTATGAATTATTCAATTTCCATGGTGACCTCGGGAGTGCTTCGGGTCCATTCGGGTCAATATCGGATAACAATAAGATTGCAGATGTTTTCTTTTGTTCCTCCTAACAGCTTTCCCGTGGCTTCGTATGGGTATTGAATGTTAGATTTTCCTTGGGAAACTTTATAATTTTATCAATACTTATAGGGAGCTCATAGGGAAGTTGGAAGAAGGCATGTTGCGTAGAGCCCACATAAATTGGGATAAGGGCAGAGAATAATCTTGATGATTAGGGTTGGGCAGAAAAAATAGCTTTCAACCCAAATACTTCAATAGTGTTTAAATCTATAGGGGAAGCTCATGGCTAGTAATAGCAGCTGCACGGGTCTGTTTTTCAGGTAAAACGACGTTTGCCCAGGTCAGATCGTGGATCGGTGACCATGCATTACTTACTGAGACTTCCGTGGCTCGGAAAGCGCGATAAGCCGTTAGCCCCGGCTGCCACGAATACTCAACAGTCTGACACCAGTCCCGCAAAGGCACAAGGCGTTACCCAGTTAGTGGGTGGTGGAGTCCAGGTAAGTAGTCTCTCCATGTAAAATACTGGTAGTTAGACTTCTGAGTACCAGTATTTTAAATGAAGCGACCAAGTTGGGAAAAGGCTAGTCAGATTGTTTGCTTAAAAATTAATATCAAAAGTAATAACGCAAAATAGTAACAGTTCGAAGTATTATCGAAGTTTTCGGGAGTAGTTTCGAGTTTGGACTTATTATTTTTAGGTGGACTCATTGTCTTGTGGTGCTGTTGGATCTTTTCATAATGGCGGCTAATTATGTCGTTAATGTGCCAAAGCTGCGTGGACGAGAAAATTATGATGAGTGGGTGTTCGCAGCAGAGAATTATCTTATTCTCGAGGGCATGATAAAGTGTATTAAGCAAGAAACAGATGCAACCGGTGCAGAAATTGTATCGGCCACAGATGACGCGAAAACAAGGGCAAAGTTGATTCTAACTATTGACTCATCGCTGTACGTCCACGTAAAGACCGTAAAAACTACTAAAGAGCTGTGGGAAAAACTCAAATCTCTCTTCGATGATTCTGGGTTTACTAGAAGAATAAGTCTCCTAAGGCATTTGATATCCATACGTTTGGAGTTGGGGAATTGCAGTTCTATGACCTCGTATGTTACGCAAATAATTGAGACGGGTCAGAAACTTTGTGGAACAGGATTTGCAATAAATGACGAGTGGATTGGTTCGTTGCTACTAGCTGGATTACCAGAGAAGTTCTCTCCCATGATTATGGCGATTGAGCATTCGGGCATTCAAGTGACAACGGACGTCATCAAGAGTAAACTTTTGGATATGGAGGCCGGACACGAAGGAAATGATAATCAAGATGGCGCATTTGCAGTGTCTAAAAATAGGCAACATAAGCCGAAACCAATGGGCGGAAGCAAAGATGGCGGTTCAAATAAACCAAAGACAAGTAATACCAACATAAAAACTGTCAATGTCAAATGTTTCAGATATTCACAAGCAGAGATGTAATTGTTAGGGAAAAGCAATTAGTCATGGTGAAAGTTGCATCTGATGAGAGTAACAAGGATCATTTAACTGAAGTAAAGTCAGATGAAAACCAGATTTTACAGGATTCAGTGGGGGACACTACAGATTCAACATTAATGGAAGAGTCAATAAGTGATACATCTTCAGACTATGTGCCGAGTGAGTACGAGGATTCCATGGAAGATCAGGATAATGTGAACCTGATTAGACCTGCCAGACAACGTCGAGCACCAAACAGGTTTGGTTTTGGTGGTATCTGTTACTCGGAGAATAACATAAGTGATGGGAATGATCTTACACTTAAGCATGCATTAGAAGGCCCTGAGAGAAACCAGTGGGTACAGGCGGTACAGGAGGAATTGAAGAGCTTCGAGGAGAATGATGCTTGGGAAATAGTAGATATTCCTAAGAATTCTACCATAGTAAAGTCTAAGTGGGTAGGTACTTAAAAAAAAGATTGAATCTGACAATAAAGTGCGTTTTCGTGCAAGGTTGGTAGCTAAAGGTTTTACACAACAACCTGGTGTTGACTACACAGAGACATTTTCACCAGTAGTCAGACATAGTACATTGAGATTGTTATTTGCTTTATCAGTGAAACATGGATATGATATTGTACATTTGGATGTGATAACTGCATTCTTGAATGGCAACCTTAATGAAAATATTTACATGGAAATGCCTGAAGGATTTCACTGTTTGGATACTAGTAAAGTTTTGAGATTAAAGAAGGCAATTTATGGATTAAGGCAGTCATCAAGAATGTGGTATAATAAAGTAGATGTTTGTTTAACTGATAATGGATACTCTAAGTCGAAATATGAACCTTGTTTGTTTTTGAAGAATGAAGGTAAAAGTAAGACTATAATTGCTTTATATGTTGACGATTTCTTTGTTTTTTCTAATGATAGTAGTGAAGTTAATAAGTTAAAAACTGTATTAGAGTCTCAATTTAAAATTAAAGATCTAGGCCAAATAAGGCAATGTCTTGGTATGTCAGTGTGCTATGATAAAGAAAATAAAATTCTAACTTTAGATCAAAGTAACTATATTGATCAGTTGTTATTAAAATTTAATTTATTAAATTGTAAAACAGTAGAAACACCAATGGAAAACGGATTAAAATTAGCTAAGGATAAAAATTGTGATAAAAACTTACCTTACCAGCAATTAATTGGCTGTTTAATGTATCTAGCAATACTTATTCGTCCTGATATAGCTTTTTCAGTAGGTTACCTAAGTCAATTTAATAATAGTTACAATAAGGAGCATTGGGCTCATGTCAAACGCATCTTAAGATATCTGAAGCGAACTAAAGATTATTGTATTAAATATTGTGGTACAGGTAACAAAAAGATAATGGGCTATGTAGATGCAGACTGGGGCAGTGATACTTTAGATAGAAAATCATACACTGGGTTTTGTTTTAATCTCTCAGGGGGTGTC
The DNA here is from genome assembly GCA_950371165.1 of Lacanobia oleracea. Taxonomy (NCBI): domain Eukaryota; kingdom Metazoa; phylum Arthropoda; class Insecta; order Lepidoptera; family Noctuidae; genus Lacanobia; species Lacanobia oleracea. Next base: position 29,006,540 of record OX493388.1, on the reverse strand, counting down.
ATTTCTTGGGGTAGTAAAAAACAGAAGAATGTTGCACTGTCAAGCACAGAGGCTGAGTACATAGGTATTTCAGAGAGTTGTAAAGAGGCCATCTACCTTAGAAATTTACAGAAAGAAATTACTGGTGATTCAGACTGTATTGTAATCTTTAACGACAATCAAAGTGCGCATAAGTTGTTGCATAATCCTGTTTTTCATAATAGGTCAAAGCATGTTGATATAAGGTATCATTTTGGTAGAGAATGTATCAGTAACAATATTGTCAATGTTGAATACTTGCAGACTGCTGATATGCCTGCGGACATACTTACAAAGTCTTTAAGCCATGTCAAACATTGTAAATTTTTGAAATTGATGGGTGTTCAACAAAAATAATGTTATTTTCCTTTGTTTTGATATAGTGGGGGTGTTGATTGTATATCAAAATATGCAAAGAACAAAACGTATGGTTGTGTAGTGACATCAACTGTCAATGTGTAATGATTTTATCTGTGGTTTTTTTTTTTCTCAATAAAAAAAGTACTCTGCAAAGAACGTGGACACGGTTGTTTTATTAATACTCAATACCAGTGTTTTACGTGGAGCGGCTACCAGACCTTCACAACCCATTAACAGGGTAACACGGTACTTCTTGGCAAGACTGGCGTCGGAATTTACTGGCTTCTGACAATCCATAATGACTGCCAAAGATCTTCAATTGATAGTCGGGGCCAACAGCTTTTAACGTGTTTTCCGAGGCATGGAGGAAACTACGTATATTAAGATGGTCACCCGTCCACAGACCATCTTCGAAGATCGACCCGTGCGGCTGCCATTATTTAGCCACGAGTTAAGCTTGTAGCAACAGTTCCACAATAAAGTTTATTCTACACCAAACAATGAGCCGCTGAGGCAACCGGATAGCGCGTGGGCAGACAACTACATCACTAAATTAAACTATAATTACGTAATTATACACTTGAAAGTTACTCAGTTATTGCCCTCAGCGATCCTTTAACAATAGACTGTCCCATCTGTTTCCAATAATGACGTAAGAAGTGTTTTGAAGACTATTCAAGTACGTCATAGAATGAAATTGTAGCTTGCTTGTCCATACATTTACAGCTTGTAGGCGTGACGATATACAGGGTGGCTTTTTTAAGTGTGCGGCCAAACACGAAACTATGAGGTATTTCGAAAAACTGAGAGGAGTCTCGAGCTCAATTTTGATGAAAACTAAAAATCGGTATTTCTAGCCTGAAATCGAACTGGTTGATTTTGAATACTCATTATTACTCCATCTAAAAGTGTCGCTACTAAGGGTCAAATTCTGGGCAGTAATAACATATTCTTATGACTATAAATATCGTCCGACCCCGGTAGTACCTACCGAATAACGAATGTTTTTGCACATAAAGAAGAATAATAAATGATTGCTTGATGACGTTTTCCTGATTGGTAAGTAAGACGCTAAAAGTCTGCTGGGAAGAAAAACTAACATTTAGAACTAAATATTATTATGATACTAGCTGATCCGGCAAATATCTTTAATGCCTTATAAAAAAATAGCTTATGATAACCTGCCAAATATGCACAAAAAATGTTAAAAAATCGGTCGAACCGTTTCGAAGGAGTGCCATAACAAACACATTGACGAAATTTTTATACAAACTGTAACTCTTAAGGGGTCATTGAACTCATCGTTATGAACAACTTTCACTATGGTAGGTAGGTATTGCGTTAATTCTGATACACGTTGTATAACAGAAGACGAATAACACAAACATAACATGTTATGTTATGTTTGTGTAATGAGGATCCAACTAACAACATAAACTGTGGCACATGTTCATCGTGATTTTAGTTTTCTCTTTTAGTCAACAGATTGATTCGTATTTTGAAACATTCATAATTTTTTTTTTACTTTTGTTTGGCACGCGTTTAACTATTATCTCACCTGTTGGTAAGCGAATTAATTTTTCGTAACGTGAAGTTCTCTCCCTAATAAGTTATGAAATATGATGAACTTCCGAAATATTTAAGAAAACGAATCTAACATCTAGTTTTGACAAAAATGTAATACTCATTTTGGCATCATCCGTCCCACTCTTTACTTAGTACTTTATACGTTTCAAAACGTGGTATTAACTCTGAGCTCCGAATATGATAAACGTACCATCATATCAAGCGCCTCACATACTCCTACATACCTACATAACATATTATATTACAACTTATGCACGACTTAAGATCTGCGTATTCTGCTTAATAAGTTTAGTCGGGATCTAGAGCTTAGACTTTACGCCGACACTAATTGTGTAATCGCATTTATAACTCGAGATAGCGTTCCTTCAAACGATTAATTTATTGAGTTTTATTCTGTATTCGTAAAAGTAGATAAGTATAATGCCTGTCTACGTAAAAGTCGCTTAACAATATATAAGATGTGTCTCGGATTCTTGGTCTAACTAGGTTGGGTGGTTATCATGCCGAATTACTATTACAATGTTCATTAAATAAATCGCTGAATATTGTTCGGCATCTAGAAAGAGCTAGCCTTCATTCGTAGGCAGTATTCCGTAGACCGTAGCGGATAGTTTGTAGCTCGTAGCCCGTAGCGCATATTCGTAGCTCGTAGCGCATCCCAATGTAGCAGACACATGCTACAAAAATAGAATTTCAAATATGATCATGTCTCTGCGCACCGTTCGTTTTTAAAGTGGTTGCCCATACGCCAGCGCAGAGAGCAAAGGGCGCTAACTATCTTGTTCTCATTTCTTGACTCTCCCAATTCTCCTAGTTATCTAGCCCCTTACTTCCAATACATTTGCGCCAACCACAATAAAAATCTACGCTCATCCCATAATCGTCTTCTTCACTGTCCTTCTCACCGTACTGACTTCATTCAAATTATTTTTTCATACTATCGATTTCTCTGTGGAATGCCCTTCCCCAGGAAATCAGGATGGCAACCAGCCGATTATCTTCAAAGTCAAGGTTCGAGAGCACATTCGTAAGAAGTTGGCAGTAGTATCGTCACAGCGCTAGTTATCATTCATTGTTTGCTTGCCTCACTTGTTCAAGTATAATTGTGTATTAGTTTATTAATGTGAGTATATATTATAGTATTTTATGGTATTTATAGTTTATATATATTTATCTTTGTATTAATTTAAATATTAATCGCGTTTCTGTTTTTTTTTCCAAATTTGCACCTACTAGTATTATTCTCTGCATCACCCAAAGGTTGACTGGTAGAAAATGCCTCAGGCATTAAGTCCGCCTCTGTACATCTGTGTGCGTAAAGTGTTAAATAAATAAATAAATAAAATTTAGCTTCACCATGGCTTCATTTCGCAGTTTTTCTTATAACTTACATTATATTTGAGGATTGAGAATTAGTTTTTGTAAGTGTTGTTTGTTTTGTTTGTGTTGTGACACATTTGACTCAGATACGTTAAAAGCCTGAATAAATTTCATCGTTATTACTATTCAAAATTCCCGCCGCAGAAATATTAATTAAGCTTAATAATAATAATAATAATAATAATAATAATAATAATATTTATTTACTCAAAAACAGTAGGTAGGTACAGTACATTCTTACAAATATTAGGCTTACAGTTTAATTATAAATAAGAGAATGAGCATCCGCAGCTGAACTAGGCGTGAGCCTGTATCTCAGCTAACAGCGCCGTTTCCCCTCAGAAACAATACACTAAGTAACCTAAATTAGCAAGAAACAAGAGTTTAGGACTATTACAAATCAAAGAGAAATAAGAAATTAAGATAAACTAAACTTAAATTACTAACAATTTTTTGTGTGTGTGTAAGGATATGTGTGTGAGGATGAGAGGGTGAGTGTGTGTGTGTGGGGGTGTCTGTGTGTGTAAGTGTAAGTGTGTACATATGTCTACATGATAAATGCACAGGAGTAGAGTGAATATACATATATATAGATATACAAACAAAAATATTAACTGATTATTTGAATAAATTTTTCAGTGTCTTCGTATGATAGTTTCATTAAAAATTCATATGCCCTCTTTTTACAATAAAATTTGTTAAGAGAAAAAATATTTATGGATTTATTAATTTTATTATACACATGTGGTGCTAGAAAGACGAAAAATCTCTTTATGAAAGAGGTTTTAGGTTTATGTATGCGGACCACAACGTCATGTTTTCTGCGTTTTTTTGTGAGATCCGTATCATATATAAGTTCACCATGTTGTTTTAGTACAATATTGAGTAAGAACAATTGTCTCACTGTAAGGACTTCGCATGAGTTGTACAAAATGTTTGTGGGAAAGCGAATTGGACGGAAAGTGTAAACTTTTAGTATTGCACGCTGAGCTATCTCAAGGCCTTTTAGAGTAGTTTTGGCAGCTCCTCCCCATGCAATTATGCCATAATTAATAATGGATTGACAAAGAGAGAAATAAACTTGTTTTAATATTTTGGGATCAGCAACATGTCGCAAAGTTTTAAAGATATAAATTAGTTTTCTTACTCGTCCCGACAAAACTTTAATATGTGCCTTATAGGATAAATTATGGTCTATAATTAGTCCTAAATATTTCACATTGTTGACACGTTCTAGTGGTACACAATTACAGTTATCTATTCCAGGACAATTGTGAGGAATAAGGCAATGTTTTTTAGTTAGCAGTTTAGGTGGATTTCGTATGGTGAAAGTCAAGTATTTAGTTTTATCACTGTTCAGTGTAAGTAAATTATGTTGTAGCCATTCCTTTACGAGATCAAGTCCACATTGTGCATTGTTAAATACCTCATCCCAATTGTCGGCGTTGAATATAAGAGCAGTGTCATCTGCGTAAGAGATTATTTCGCCTTGGGGTATAGATAGGTTCGTGAGGTCGTTTATATAAACGAGAAAGAGGGTTGGTCCCAAAATACTGCCCTGGGGAACTCCGTATGTAATAGGAAGATAAGAGCTAGTGCAATTTCCTATTCTTACACACTGGTATCTTTGAGACAGATAGCTCTCAAAAAGTTTAAGTTGATTTCCTCTTATACCGAAATTCTCGAGTTTTCGCAAAAGGATGGGGACCGAGATCGTGTCAAATGCTTTGGCCAGATCCAAAAAGATGGCAAGGCATTTCTTTCCAGAATCTAAATTTGTAGCTATACAATTGTTTAATTTAAAGATGGCATCATCTGTACTTCTATGCCTCCGAAAGCCAAACTGTGTACTAGAGAGTAGGCCCTCGCCCTCCAAGTAGCTAACAAGTCTCTTGTTTAGTAGTTTTTCAAAAACCTTTGACAAGGAGGGTAGGATCGATATCGGCCTGTAGTTATTAACACGATCACGGTCACCTCCCTTATAAATAGGGTGAACCTCAGACAGTTTGAGATTTTTCGGGAATACACCATATTCTAAGCACCTGTTGAAAATAAACGTGAGAGGAGGAACTAAAAGCTCAATATTACTTTTTATTAGGTTCGATGAGATATTGTCACAACCTGTGGCGCAGTTTGATTTTAATGTAAGGATTGTACGGGTCACTTCTTCTTCCGTCGTTTCTTCACAAACAAATGATCGCGAATGGGAGTCGCATGAAAACATTGAGGACCAATTATTAGATGTAGACGGAGAAGGGTTTAGAGGAAACTTTTCTGCTAACGATTGACCTACTTTTACAAAGTGCTCATTAATAAAATCAAGTGCGGTGTTATTGGAGTCACTCAGTTTTAACAACTCCTCAGGATAGTCAAAGTTTTTGACACAACTCGTAATTGATTTTATAGTCTTCCAGAGTTTCTTGGGATTATTCTTTGCAGTATCTAATTGAGTTTTCTCATATGCTCTTTTTACTTTCTTTAAGATTTTGGTACAGAAATTGCGGTATCTAATATATGATGTTTTTAAAATGATATTATCCGGAGCCGTCCTATGTTTTTTGTGAAGAGAGTCCCTGTTTTTCATACATCTGAGAAGGCCAGGCGTAATCCATGGTTTGAGTATTTTTTTGCGCTTCGACACAGTGAAAGTTTTTGTGTTGTTATTTATGGCTGATTGGATATTAGTGATAAGGTAATTTGTGGAAAAATTAGGGTCTTTTGATTCGTATATGGGGGTCATGTCTATATTGTTAATGTCTTTGTTCAAGTTTTCTGTGTCTATTCTAGTTATAGTTGATTTAGTCGTTTGCCTAGGGTGTTTAGAGATGCGCTGTGGAATTAATTGGGTCAAGACAGGGAAATGATCTGTTAAGGTTGAATGTGGCACAATAGTCATAGCAGTAAACTGGGTCTTAAGGAACACGTGGTCCAGGCATGAGGAGCTGATTGCTCGGGTAATTTCAGTGTGTGCAGGTAAGAGACCATGAGTAGCGGCGATGGTTAAATATCTTTCACCCGATAGATCCAGCCTGGATGAGTTAATGGGAATATTAATATCTCCAATTAACACTAAGTTTTTGAAGGAATTTAGTTTGGATATTATATTGTCTAAGGAGTATAGAAAGTTGTCAATGTTTCTTATAGAAGGAGACCGGTATATAGATATGATTGCGGTATGTTTTTCGAATGTTGTAACTAAGCAGTTGCCGTCTGTGAATTCTGGTTCCTCAACATTTACATTCAGCGAGTTACTTATATATATTACCACACCATCATTTTGTCTGAGGTGGGTTTTAGAGGCATAAGAGCGATAGCCGTCAAGCTGTGGAATGACAGAAGCACCCAAAAGCCAACATTCGGTAAGTACCAGAACATCGCATTCTATGTTCAATCTCCTTAACAAAGTTTCAAAGCCAGCTATATTGCAATTGATACTGCGTATGTTTTGTGTTAGTATTATAAGACCACTGGATGGTACCTGAGTTATGTGTTGCTGACATTCTTCTAAGTCACATGTCAGGGATTTAGATACAGATACTTCGTCTATATCATTTGTTATATGATTTAAATTATCGAATTATAAAAGTAAAAAAGTATTTCACCACGTTTAATTAGAAAGTAAAAAGTTTTCAAACGAGTTGGTCCGGTATTTATCTGTCCAGTAAGAATTGGTATACGTTTAGGTATATGTAATACAAGTGATATGTGAGAAGGATTATTTAAAAAATGATAAGCATCAGGTCTGAGCTTATTTAACTGCCATTTTAAGGTTGATATAAAGTGTAATAACCATGAAATATTTAAATAAAGTGGATGTAGAAGACTTACAAAGATTAATATTAATTTATCAGTGCAAATAATAATATAAATTGTGTATATGTGATATGTATGATTTGTAAATTTATTTATGTAGGAATTGTGTTTAGTAAGTAGATGTATATTTGAGTCAGTTGTTAATTCAAAAAAGAACCCAGAGTGTATATTTGTTGAGAGTGAATGTGTATTATACTGTAGTATGTGATTTGTATGGCAATAACATAGTGAGAAGTTGTAATCTGAAGGTATTAGTAAATGTCTTTTAATTCTAAAGTGATAGAGTGTGGGATAAATGTTTACATAATGTTCATTTTTTGAGTTATAGTCATACATACTTAAGTTTAAACAAAGCATTAGTTGTGACGTACTTAAAGTGAGCTGTCTACATTTTCCAATAGAGACAACATAATATAGTCATACTGCTATGGTTTTCTTTAGGTTCTCTAGGTCATTGAGGTCGTTTATTCGAGAATAGGAAGCTCCTTCATGCTGCTTAAGGTACACAATTCCATTTGATGTCCAGCAGAAATTAAAGCCATGACTTGTTTGGAATTGCCTCGCCATATAAAATAGTTTCCGGGTTTTGCTGGTTAATGACTCGGATACATATAGCGGTTTTAGTTGATATACCTGGTTAAGATGGGTAGTATTCAGTTTGTTTCCTTTTTGCTTAGTTTTATTAAAGTTTTTAACCGCCTTAAGAACCTTCTCCTTCATTAATACGGTGGTAAAGTCTACCACGACAGGGTTTGAGGGGTCCTGAGACTTGGTTCTATAGATGTCTTTAATCGAGTTAGCATCCATTACCACGTTAAGAGTTTTACCTAATTTTATAACTTCGGTTTGGAGGGATTCTTTCGTCTCGCCGGAATGTTTGGGTAGATTACGAATTTCTATACCCACACCACGCGTTTTTCTCTCCAAGTTTTCCAGTTTTTCTTCCAACTCTTTTATTTTTGACTTGTCGGCCTTGCTTTCTTTTTCTAAAGACGATATTTTTAATATAAACTCATCATATTTATCAGACATGAAGTCAATACTCGCCTTTAACTCATTAAATCTCTTATCCTGCTCTGCGGAGAAGGAGAAAAACATTTCTTTTATGGTTATTAGCAAGTCCGTACCTTCATCATTGTATTTTCTTTTTTTCCTCTCAGTAATGTTAGATAGACTGTGAAGATCAGGCTCAGATTCGTAATGCTGTAATGGTGACTTCATTTTGTCTGCGATGACTTCAACTGACTTAACACCCGCTAACTCCGGTGCCGGCGTAACCGCTTTCAGCGGCGGGGCGGGGGAGGGGGGAGGAGGCGTACGACGTACTGACATTATTCAAAAGTTTGTAGTGTAATGCAAGATACCAGGGCAGCAGTATAGATTAGATGGTGTGGGCAAGCGCTGACAACTTGACAGGTCAACTCAGCTGGTCGGTTATCGATGAATCTCAACAATCTCTCGTTCCGTCCAGTGTAAGGTGATCCCAGGCGCGTAGACAATGCTTGCGTTGTTTATGTGTGTAACTACTAACCATGCGTAAGCGTCGGAGTGAATGGGATCTGTCCAAGTTGTAGATCTACAGCGGGTGTGTGCGTAGAACTGCGTAGTCCTTGATGTAGGTGTTCATTCAGTCCTCCGCGCTGGTGTTGCCGTCGCTTGACTCGAACTGATGGCCTCTTTGTACTGTATGAACTCCTGGTACTTCGACTAAATATTACGATGTTTATTTTGAATTAATTCTTAAATGAGTTAAAATAAAATAAAATTTAATACGGAAGACACGTCTAAACGCTTTCGCGATCCAAGGGGGAAGGGGAAGCTTAAGTAGGTACAATCCACGCAATCACTAAAATAATTCAAAACAGAATCTTTAAATCAATCATGTGTGTGAATAATATCGACTGAGCGACGTTTTTCCGCGGGAGAACCAATTTCCATGACAAGCGACAATTTTGCGATATTCAATCAGGCAACAGCTATTTTATTTTACGTTTACTAAACCAAAGCCCGATATTTTGATAAAATATTTTTATATATTTCATAGATGAAGAGAAAATTATAAAACTTAAAAGAGGGTCTGTCTACGATAAGAGTCTACAATAATCTAAGTTTTATTTAGGTACAGTTTAAATCTAATCTAAATTCGAAAACTCTAATTTCTCGCCAAATGTGAAAAAAATATATTTTCCGATAAAATGTAGTTGTCATTTTATATCCATACTAGTAGACCCGCGCAACTTCGTCTGTTCCGCCCATATTGGTCTTAGCGTGATGATAGCCTATAGTCTTTCTCAATAAATAGGCTATCTAACACTGAAATATTTTTTCAAATCGGACTAGTAGTTCTTGAGATTAGCGCGTTTAAGCAAACAAACAAAAAACCAAACTCTTCAGCTTTATAAAATATTAGTATTAGTATAGATTTGTAAATCCTTATAATCAATCCTTACCACAGCAATTCATGATCCCAGTTTATCCATACCCACGTACCCTTGAACTGGCTGTCTACCCTCCAATTATCTTCCCTCACATCTTCGTTTACCCAATAAGGAATCTACAAACGATAGAAGTGTACCTTTACATACATAATACTGCTCAAGGAAGGTAAATACTCCTATTTACTTACATAAAGATAGCAAAAAGAATGTCTTATTCGGTAAACTATTCTAGATAAACATAATATAAGTGGATGGGGTTGCCACCCTTTTTAGGAGAATTTCCCAGAGGGTAGGCAGAAATAATTAATAGTATATGTCAGTTAGTGTGTAGGGAAATGTAGTCAGCTGACTGAAATATTAAGCGTCCAGGACTCTTACGAGAAAGTATTATATTTACAGTAACATGACTTATGACGTGAACAAAGTTTTGCTTGTTCGAGTAAATGTGGTATTTTGAAGAGCTTTTAGCTTGTCAAGCATTATGGATGTACAACTAAAATAATGTTTTCAAGAGGAAAAATGTTATTTTAACATGTTTTGAATACGTAATCTATGGAAGTGCTAACCCAATCACGGAAATTATTTAATTTATTGAAAGCTGTCGCTATCTATGATATTAACTCTATGATATTAAATGCACAATTCTTGCGAAAAAGCCAGTTTTAACAAAAAACTTCTCTTACTGCTTTCAGTGGTTGTATTTAATCAAAATGTCCACCGAATGTTTTAATTCAAAAGCTATAGGTACACGTGTTGTTTGTATTTCGTGGTACCGATGAAAAACGGAAATGTATTTAAAAGTAAATAAATATTATTCTGCTGTGTGGAAACAAATGTTTTTGTTAATTTCATTTACAGTTTACATAAAATTTCATTTTGTTATGTAGCCACTAATACGTCAACAATAATATTAATAAACTGATAATTTGACGTATACACAGACAGAAAGCCACTTAATTAACACACATGACAGTTAATATCACCCTGTTACACCTTACAAATTATATCTCCTCACTGCTCAAAAACCATACAAATAATGTCGTTACGTATTAAAGAAAAGTCACCCCTTAATACCTAAATCAACCCCTGGAATGCCATGCAAATTAAAGTTCTCGAGAGCACAAATTACCAGCCCCTGGGGTTGCAAACAAACAGAAATAAAGTATAACGAACCATTATAATTGAAATTCGACTTGGGGGCGTTAATTTTTAGCTGGTAATAAAGTAGAGTTGCACTGACAAGTTTTGGTAGGGGAGCAAGTGGCAGCAGTGATGAGTTATCATAATTGTTTCGATCCTATATTTTGCTAGCTAAGTTAAGCAACACTTGCCGAGGTTGGTCCGTGGATGAGTGACCATTCATTATACAATATATAGTAGCTGGCACGAGACATGAGCAAGCGCTGGGACTTTTCTCCAGGGCCTGTCCACCAATCTGGGATGCGACGCCCAATAAGATAAATGAACCCTAGATACGCCAATGATATGTGCTCATGACTTGTGCCGGCTCTTGTGCCGAGATGACACAGTATAGGTATCGAAATTTTCACAGTATAGGTACAGATTACCCAGTTACGGGTTACGGTTTACGTAGAGGGCAAAAAGTAGACGCTCCATGTATAAATACTCTCTCTTTCTCTCACACACTTTCACTCCAATTATGAAATTCAGCTGCATCTGGTAGGCTGGAAACCCAGCACAACTTATTATTCGATGTTGGTTTTTTTTTTTACTTTAGATAGGCACGCGTTTGACCACTATCTCACCTGATGGTAAGCGATGATGTGGTCAAAGATGGAGCACGCTATCATCGACCACACCTAAATATCCACTCCTCCACCACCACCACCTATTCACTCTTGACTTAAAGACTCCCAGGTTGTAGCTATCTAGGTTTTCCAAACTTATAGAATATCTATCAGTCGAATATTCTTCTTTGGTTCATCATCATCTGCCTAGCCTTTTCCCAACTATATTGGGGTCGGCTTCCAGTCAAGCCAGATTGAGCTGAATACCAGTATTTTACATGGAGCGGCTGCCTACCAGACCTCCACAACCCATTAACTGGGTAACACGGTACTTCATGGCAAGACTGGAGTCAGATTTACTGGCTTCTGACAATCCGTAACGACTACCATAGATCTACAAATGACAGCCAGGGACCAACGGCTTGATGTGCTCTCCGAGGCACGAAAGAAAATTCGGCAGTTTTCTAATTTTATCATTAGACCGAGTGCAGTGGTGGCCCGGTGGTAATGACTGTGACTTAATTATGGTCGTAAGTTCGAACCGAGACAGGCGCTTTACTTTGTGTAAATTATTTCATCACCACTACTCTCAAAGCTGTGAAGGAAAACATCGTGAGGAAACCGGCATATCCTAGAACCAATATTATAATAATATTCTTCTTTGGTTAAATATCAATTTACTTCCCTTTTAATAAAAAGCGACACTTTGACAACAATCCATAAATTGTTCCTGCCCTTGTTCTTTAGGTAAATGTCAAGGATGTGAGTGGGAAGAAACGAATTATGATATGACATTTATAGAAATAAGACGTTTTGGATATTATGGGACTCATCTTCCTACCCTTATCTCATGTTACTTGGGGTCGCCGCAACACGATTTTTATTCCATTCTGTCCGTCGTTATCACTACCTCACTTTTCTTTCATATCGCTCCTCACACAATCCAACCACCTTATCTTTGGCCTCCCTCTCCCTCTCTATCCATCCAAATTTATATTCATATAAATATACATCGTCTAACAGAATAAACCCAGTAATACCTCTTAAGGGGTCATTGCACTCATAGTTACGAACAACTTCCACTACGGGACCAACACAGAAATCGCGAAAAAAAATCGACTCCCCCATACATTTCTGTGCGCATAACTCGACAAAATGTACTGAACAGATGATTCTTTTTCGTGTTTTCGGGTTCGTTCCCATATCAAAAGTAGTTCACAATAATAAGTACATTGTACAAGTAAAGATATAAGTATTATATTACACGTTTAGTCCCATAATGTACAACATTATGGAATTACTAGTTGTCCCGCGCAACTTCGTCTGCGTCACAATTTTCATTACTGCTCCGCTCTTAGTAGTCTTAGCGTTATGATATATAGACTATAGCCTTCCTCGATAAATGGGCTATCTAACACTGAAAGAATTTTTCAAATCAGACCAGTAGTACCTTAGATTAGCGCGTTCAAGTAAACAAACAAACTCTTCAGCTTTATATATTAGTATAGATATAGATGTAAAGTAAAACAATCTCAAGTAATAAATAAACAAACAAACGAACATTATTTTTGAATTTAAATTTTGTATGTTTTACCTTTCAGAAATAAACTGATTCCAAAGCTGAATAACAGTAGGTTTTGTGTCGTGGAACGTCAGTCCTACACAATTGGGAAACCCAGATAACGGGCAACACGACACTATAAAATATTGTGTTACACTTTCGGGCTACTGTCTACATGTAAACGTAACGTTTGCCCATCATTTGGAAATGCCAGCCATGTTGATGAAACAACAAAGCAAGTATCAAATGATGATATTCTTTTTTGCAAAGTGGTTATATTACTGTTTTACACGCCAATCTTTTATCAAGTTACACTAAATAATTCCGGTATCGATAATTCAAAATTGAAAGGATACAGGGTACCAATGAGGACTACCGTTTTTGTACTCACCAGTTGGCGCCACTGTCGAGTAAGGTTCTTAATTATAGCAATATAGTTATCATAACAAATAAAAAAAATCAAAACAAGTAAATAAACTCGTGACAATAGCCAACCAACAGTGAAATTTGACATTTAAAACTTCAGCTACACTAGCGCCTCTAACGGCAAATTGAATCTCGATAGCCCTCAATTTACTAATCCAGTCAAAAAGCCTCTATTTTCATACATATTTGAGAAACTGCGACTGATATGTGAATGCGAACGTTGCGTATACATGAAACCCAGTACCTTACATAAAATAAAACAAAAGAAAGTCTGTTTAAATAGTGAATCAAACATCAGATTCCCTATCTCAAAAACAGCAATATCTGCTAATGCCTCGCAGACAATATACTGACTGTTTGTACAAATAACTTGGACAAACACACTGAAACGCAAACATGCCCGAGATAGTGTATCACTAACATCTGTCACTTGGCTGGAGCTGAAACTGAAAGGTTACCGACTACACGTGGGTTACTGAGGATTATTGAGTGGTGTACATAACTTGAAGTTTGGTCTCATTGGAAAGATTGTGAAAAAAAAAACTCTGGACTTACATACGAGTATATTCTCCTTGTTATATAATAATATGTTTATCTTACCGCCTCCGTGGTCGAGTGGTTTAGGCGTTTGCCTTGTGACCCAGTGGTCTTGCGTTCGATTCCCACGGGAAGAATACTTTGTCAAGTAGTTTTCCAATTTGGCTAGGACATTGCAGGCTTGAATCACCTAATTGTCTGATAAAAAGATGATTCCGTACTTTGGAAGGCACGTATAAGCCGGTGATCCCTGCCGCCAAATGGCGGTCGTCAAATAAACTATGTCAGAGGCCCTTGAGGTGGCTTAGAAACTCTGACACTAGGGTGTGTGGGGTCATTAGACCATACTGCCCAAACGATAAGAGAGAGAGAGATCTTACTGGTTACTGCTATCTCACTGCTGATCAAAGGATTCTCATCTTTATCTTACACAATTATAAGAAGTATGAGTGTTCGATAGAAATTATTGTTGTATATTTATACTCATAATAAGAATTTCAGTGTGGCTCCCAAAGGACCAAACGGTCAGATTTTATCAAAGTTAATGAGCGTGACCAATTTGTCACAAAATTCATAAAATACGAGTACCTACGCTAAAGGAAGCGGAGACTCCAATATTATAAACTTTGTAATAGTCAATTTATTAACTGCTTAATTATATCAACTTCTGAAACAACTTTTAACTAGAATAATTTTAACTGCTCAACCAGTTAGGGATAACAATGTTGAAATAGACAAAGTTTATAGCAATAAAACTTTACAAAAACAGCATTAATATTCTAAATACCTAAAACAACAAAGTTAGTTATCAGACTCGCCCTAATCCAGCTCGTATTCATAGCCTCGCCCGCCGACAATGTACACGTATTCATAGTCCTGACAAGACTGGAATATATTTACTTATTTAGCGCAATACATTGTGTAAAGCTGAAACGTAATTTTTACACGTCTGCGTATCAAATGTTCCATCATGTCCTGACTGAACTGTTTGTCTAGCTCGAGGTGAAATAAATACTAGGTCAAATCTTTATGTGCCGCGTGTTTGCGATAAATCTCGGTGACGAAAACACTGGCTTACATAAATCTCATAAGTTTATTCGTGTGCGACTAAATCGCGGCCAAAACATGTTCGAATGGTTTTGTTTTATTTGTGCTGGCAATTCTTTATAGATAAAACTGACACCAACGATAAAATCACGTAAACGTTATAATAACGGTTTTTGAAGTGAAAACTTCTTTAGCGGCGTTGGGCACTTTTTTTTGTGATGGGTAAAAATGTTAAACTTGCGTCAGGACACGTGAGCCTGATCGAAAATGCGTGAGACGATAACGTGTCAGGATACGTGACCTGATCGAAAATTCGTAAGACGGAGGGAGAGAAGCACGTATTCAAGTATTCACTTCTGCCGGCACTCCCGGAGTGCAACCGTTGTTTTTTTACTATTGATAGGCACCCGATTGACCAATATCTCACCTGCTGGTAAGCGATGATGTAGTTGAAGATGGAGCACGCTTGCCTAGAAGTAACCTATTCACTTTTGACTTAAAAACTTGTAGCTAATCATCGAAATAAAAGCTTTAAAAACGAACTAATATTATAAAAACGAAAGTGAATTTGTTTGTTTGTTTTCACACCTTAATTGCTAAACTGATTTTGATGAATTTGGTACAGAAATAGATGGGAGTCTGGAAACGGTTAAGGGCTATTTTTTTTTAGAAAATGTAGCAAGCAAAAGCTTACATTATAACTCTTAATTAAAACGAATGCTCTATTACTGTGTACCCTGCAAACAGATTCTTGTTACAATTTAATCTTTCCTCGACAGCTTCAAAGGAATTTTAAATTTGTTCAGTAAGTGTCCAAGTTCAAGACTTTTCCGCTTTGAAGCCTGCAACAAAAAGAGCTGAAGTCCAGCGCTTCCGACTGCTGCAAACTAGAGATCATCTTCAAAGAAACGTCGTTAAAATGGTCCTAATGGCCTTAGTTCTGTACCTAACCGAATGTTTGGTATAAGTAAGTGGATTGCACTGGGATTCTAAGTATGGTGCCTTTTTTTCGTGTAGTGTTAAGTTATCGTGACATGAAAATAAAACCCTCAAGTCTAATTTATATAATTATACGTAAAAATTTAATTAAACTATTATTCCTGAAAAACATGTTTTAAAACAATATTTTTTTGCTTTTAAACAATGAACAGTAAAGGAACTGTCCAGGTTACAATCAATTTGAAAGAAAACGGGAAGCTAGTAAGCCAGCAGTCCTGCTGTTCATTCTTTGAGTACATGGAAGTGTAGCAAGCAATCAAGAATTTTTCCTCACAACTTTCTTTACATCTCGAGTTCGATTCCAAGATCAGAATAAGTTCAGTTGTTTGTTCTGCAGAATTTTTAAGACGAAATAGTGATTAGATAGGTATGGATGTTAATTTGTACAAATCAAAATAAATATTTGTGGTTGTAAAATGAAACACTAGTACTATTAATTTAGCAGGTGTCACTAGTGGAACGCTAAAACATACCATACATATATTTGTTCACCACAATACATATCTCTCGTATGCGCAGTACTAACGCAGGCACTGGCCGCCCTCACCACACTCGTACCAAACGACTCGTGGTCTAAGTATAATATTTGAACAACTAAATACACATTCCTAGCTTTCATTTTAACACAGTGGTTCAAATTATATATTTTAGTATCTACCCATACACAACCTGAGTCATTTTAAAAGAAAATTAAGATACCTTTAACTGTCTCTGATCAGTCTCGTGAGTCTGCGGGACTGGCAGTGAGTGTACCCTACCCGAAACTGGAAATCCTGCCTACTATCCGTCTGTGACCTTAGGTCGCATGGTGCAGACATCCTGCGGAACTTAGCTATATATTTATTTATCACGTACTAGGTATATGGTAGGTTAGGGTGTAGGCCTTATACCTTAGGGTCTTAGACACTGTTAGGCTGATAGGTCTTAGTAAGTCCTTTAACTTGTCATATATTTTTACACCCTTAACATTACTGCGGCCTCCCGTGACCTTTGTTAGGGTGGGCGTACAGTTGCAAAGATAAAGGACAAACTACTCGTACTTTCAAATAACAAGTATTGGTAGGTAGGAACTCAACAAACTATGCATATTTTTTTTTATTTGTTATGGGTTTTCTCTTGACTCTAGTCTATGTCAGAGATGACAGAGATGGATGTTGATGATCGCTTCAGTCATTAAATTACTCACAGAGCTTAACTGTCAATCCTGAAATAATGTTTATTTTTATAAGTAAATCAATCCTGACTCAGAATCACGATAACAGACCATATAAGGAACAATATACATTCAGTCAAAAAAGTATCGGGAATGGATAATTTGTTTATGGTTCCAAATTAAAATTTTTGTTTTTTTGTAGTTGTTAGATTGGCACAACTGTTTTTTATTTTGGCGCGGAGTTTGAGTTGCATCTGTTATTTATATTAAATACAGTGCTGGTTTTAGTAATATCATATATAGTGTGTATTGCGAATTTCATAATGGACAAAAATATCGAACAAAGAGTTTGTCTTAAATTTTGCATCGCCAATGGAATTTCGTGTTCGGAGTCACTGAAAATGTTACAGAAGGCTTACGGTGAATCGACTTTATCAAAAACTCGTGCTTATGAGTGGTTCAAAGCGTTCAAAAGCGGTCGAGATGTGATGGAAGATTTGCCTCGCTCTGGTAGGCGGTCAACGTCTGCAACTGAAGTTAACATCGCAAAAGTGAAGGAAATAGTGACTGAAAATCCCCATTCAACTCTGAGAGAGATAGCCGCCGAACTTTCTGTATCTCAGAAGTCGATCCATACCATTTTAACTAATCATTTGGGTATGAAACATGTTGCTGCTCGGCTAGTCCCAAAAGATCTGAATTTTCTCCAAAAACTCAATCGCATGAAAGTCGCTGAGGACATGCTAGAACGAGTCAGTTCGGACCCAACATTCATGAAACGCATTGTTACTGGTGACGAGACGTGGGTTTACGAGTTTGACTTGCAAACTAGTCAACAAGCTTCGGAGTGGCGCCTTCCAACTGAACCGAAACCGAAAAAACCACGCCAAAGTCGATCAAAAGTCAAAGTCATGTTGACTGTTTTCTTTGACTATCGCGGTGTTGTGCACTCTGAATTCTTACCGGAAGGTCTAACGGTAAATAAAGAATATTATTTGAGCGTTATGCGGCGTTTAAGAGAGCAAATTCGACGAAAAAGGCCAGATTTGTGGAAAGAAAATTCTTGGATTTTGCACCACAACAATGCGCCTTCGCACAAGGCTATCATTGTGAATGAATTTTTAACCAAACCCTCAACAAATACCATCCAGCAACCACCATATTCACCAGATATGGCTCCTGCTGACTTTTTTCTTTTTCCTAAACACAAATTACCACTTCGTGGCACCCGTTTTCAATCGATAGAAGACATAAAGGAGAATTCGCGGCGAGAACTGAACTCAATTCCGGAAGCAGCGTTTAAAAAATGTTTTGATGAATGGATTATTCGTTGGCGCAAGTGTATCGTTTCTAAAGGAGCATACTTTGAAAGTGATAAAATAAATTTGGATGAATAACAGACATTTTGTGTATTATTGATCTTTTCCCGGTACTTTCTTGACAGAGTAGTACTTCGTTCCAAAACTCAAATCGCAGATGTAGGCAACACAGCTGCCAAATTGAAGTGGAACTGGGCAGGCTATATCTGCCGCATGTCACATGATAACTGGGTGAAAATAACCACGGATTGGGTCCCGAACATCAGGAACTGGCGACGCGGTAGACCCAAACGGAGATGGCGGGACGAGCTGGACTGCTACTTAAACGATTGGACTCAGATTGCTCTGATTGAATGATTTGCATAAAGAAGGGAAGCCTATGCCCTGAAGTAAGACACTACAGGCTTATAATAATAATAATAAAGTTAATAAATTTAACGGATTAACCATGTTCAGGTGCACTTTCTACGTATCGGGAATAAACAATTTTTAATTGACTTCTTCAAAAAGGAGGAGGTTCTATTCTATGTTCGGCTGTGTGTATTTTTTTATGTATTTTCACCGATTTCTCCGCCAATTGTGGACCGATTTTAAAATTTTTTTCTTTTTTCGAAAGCTTATACTCTTGCGGTAGTTCTATTGTCACCAAATCAGAATTTGATGATGGAATCCCATGAAAATTGAGGGAAAACCTCAAATTTTATTTGCGCACGCACAATGTTTTTCATGACATTTCTAACGCAATTCATATATTTGTGCCTGTTAATCATCAGCTTAATGTTGCTGAGCTGATGATGGAAGGCATAAGTCAGGATCTGATGATGGGGTCCCATGAAAAATGTTTGTTCAGCGATATTTTCGCCAATTGTTAACCGATTTGGATGAATTTTTTTTTGTTTGGAAGAGTATTTTCCCGAAATTTTAATTTGGTGAAGATTTGATGAAGAACTTCGGAGGTAGGCAACGAAACTCTTCAATCAATAATAGCAAATGGATGGGGATTTCTGAAATCGCATGTCTGTTGATTGTTTACACCAGTTCATAACATCACACCAGTACGCTTTATTTGTGGTTTCACTTTTTAGTGGTACGCAGGAACCACTAAAAGTGAAAATAATATAACGTCGTCGGTGTATTTGGTATTTTTGGTTTTTTGACACCGACTTCCGAAATTAAAGTTATTTTATGCTTTGTAGTGTTTTGTTTTCTGAAGTCGGTTTTATTTTTTTTGTAAAAAAAAAATAACTTTATTTCAACGTTTTTTGACGATACATGGACAGTTCACCTTGTTTCTAAGCATGGCCAACCTAAAAGTAGACTAAAAAATTGTGTTGTATACTTTCAACTTTGTTCAAATGACATGATATACCAGAGCTGACAAACATGCTATCATGTCTCTCCACACAAAAGCTTATCCTCGCGATTCCACACTCAACAACTAAATCGGTAACAATAAACAAAACAAAATTAATGCGCCTCCATAATTATAATGCGGTTCGCGAGTGAAGCTTCAGGGTGCTTGAATATTCATCAGGTCATTATCATAAGCAAATACCCGTGGGTGGTGCCTGGTTTCCTGTACCCCAATGTACTCCAATGTACACGGCTAAGGGAAAAATATTTCGAGGGCAGGGTCGCGGTATCAAGGGTGTTTATGACGATATCGGGGAGGATTCTGCTGATTAGTAATGCTTAATGAAGCGATAATAAGAGATGCACAAGGGCTTTCTGCATAAATGTGTAAGTGTTCATGAATATTGGATTTTGTAGAGTGGGTGTCGTGGCGAGACTGGCAGGTCACTGCCCGGTTGGGTTTGAGGCGATTCATGATTAATCTTGTTGTGAGGTCCGAAGTGATTAAGTACTTATCTATTTCCGGAATGCTTAGTTTCTACACTACTTTGATTGAACAGGTCCATGTAACCAGCAAAGTATACGTAAACACAAGCGCATCTTTGTTAATAAACACAAAATACTTACATACTCTTTTTCAGGCTAGGTATTTACCTTTTTGTCCAAAAGTAATGAAGAAAAAATTTATTCAAGCCTGCATAAAGATCTCCTCAAAAGCGTAGCGTAGTGTACCGCTAAAACACTGGCTCGCAGACAACGAGGCTCGGCGGTGTACACCCAATAATTATGCAGGACCACTAACACCAGACTCATTCCTTTACATTTATTCACCAAGACGTACAGCACTTCAGAAATATTACTTCAAAACCTCTCCTCTAAGATGTTATTATAATTTATTGTGCCAAGAGCGCTGAACGGGCGATAAATCTTATATTTTAACAAATTTGAAATAGCAACATGGACGCCATTTGTAAAATAATTTTAACTTGGTTATTTTATCAATATTTTAATTACAATTAAATAGCATATTAAATAGTTCTATGGATTGGATTTAATTCAATTTAACACTTTACTAATTGAAATTCAGTAAAGAATTAGGATTCTAAGTTGAACTTGAATAATTATGTACCGCGGCGTATCACAAACACACCTTTTTTTTAGAGTTCCGTACCAAAAGGTATCCAACGGAACTTTATTACTAAGCCTTCGCTGTCTGTCCGTCGTCCGTCCGTCTGTCTGTCAGCGGGCTGTATCTTAAGAACCGTAATAGGTAGACAGTTGAAATTTTCACAGATTGTGTATATCTATTGCCGCTATAACAACAAATAATAAAAACTAAGGTTTATGATACGGAACCCTTCGTGTGCGAGTCCGACTCGTACTTGGCCGGATTTTTTTTAAAGATGGGAAATCATCAAATGACTCCTCCCACTTTGGGTGAAGCAGAAGGGAGTGTCAGACTCTTACTGACTAAAACCCATCTGTGTTCCTCCTAGTGCCCTTTGCGTTCCAGGGCCGCGGTGACTCTTTCGAACAGATTCCGCAGCCCCAGTAGGCACTGGCCCTAGCGGGCCCCGTCGTTTTATGCTGACAACTCTTTGAGGCGCGCATGAAACATAGCGCGCCGTTGACCCGGGCGTGGTTCTGATCAGACGGCGAGCCGCCCAATGCTCGCCGTCCGCAGGCCTACGCCTACGGTGGCCGAGAATCGCCTTGAGACTCCCGACGCCCGGGGCGTCTTCTTCTGTTGCGGTGCCTGGGGCATGAGGTTTCCCTCTCTCTCACACGTTCGGCTTCCTCATTTGCTAGCATTACTGCTTCGCAAAAGAAGGTGACCGCTTCCCATGTCTCCTCGCTTCGAATCATGGCTTGTACCAGGGCCGGACGCGAGAGATCGCTGCCGCCGATTATATAACAAACATACCTGCATATTAAGTCTTCAGAATGATGTCTTACTCGAAAAATTGTTTACCGCGAACTACATTCGTTTGACAAACCAAAAGCTGCCTATCTACATACAATTAACATGGATTTAATGCCAACCGACGAGAATTTGGTAACCAAAAGCATAGCTATACTCATACCAAAATATATCCTCGACCTTTGCAGCCTCGACACATCCTTTCTTTCCTCCGTCGCAGTCGGGAGCGGAAGGAGCGGAACGAGTTGAGCGAACGGAAGGCGGCCACGGCGCAATTATCGCGACAATTAGTCGCAGTCGCGTCGCGGCGCGGTTATTACACGACCTCACGCTGTAATTACGATAGGTATCGTTGAGGTGTAAGAAAAGTATTAGGTTATGTTGATACTTAGACTTTTTCTTTGTTAGCCTATGCTGTGCCATTGCACAAGGCAGAAAATAAAATATGAGAGGAATATTAAAAGAGAAAAAAATTAAAAAACGACTACCGGTCATTTTCGTTGAAAAACTATATTAAAGCTATATAAACTACAATCTCAGCAAGCAGTCATATTTTCAAAACTCTCTATATTATCAAGCTTTCCAGTTTTATAATGTTAATTTCTCAAAGGCTTTGCATACCTACCTAGGTACTTCTTGTCAAAACACCACTCTACCACTATTACAATATCAAAAGAATTTATAGACTAGGAAAGTCTATAGAACAGACTTGCTAGTTTCTGCTCAATCCAACACGGAGTTGGTCATAAATAAACCATTATTTATATGGAAGCAGCTAGATCGTAGCCAGCCGTACTCGTAACTCAGTCCTTTGAGCAGCTGACCGGCAAACTGGCGATCTTAGGATATTGACTCGCAATATCGGGGACAAACTGCTACAGAACTACTCTAACAAACGCTATATCAAAGGATATTCGATAGATTCTTGTGAACTGTGGTGTGGCTACTGGTAACAGTGAGTAAGTGCAATTTTGGGTACTTAACTATCAGATAGGTATTGCATTAACTGCCTCCGTGTTCGAGTGGTTTAGGCGTTTGCCTTGTGACCCGGTGGTCGTGGGTTCGATCACCACGAGAAGCACACTTTGTAAAGTTGTTTTCCAGTTTGGCTAGGACATTGCAGGCTTGAATCGCCTGATTGTCTGATCAAAAGATGATTCCGTGCTTTGGAAGGCACGTATAAGCCGGTGGTCCCGGCCGCCAAATGGCGGTCGTCAAATAAACCATGTCATAGACCTTTGAGGCGGTATAGGAACTCTGACACTAGGGTGTGTGGGGTCACAACTCACAAGACCTTACTGCCCACACGAGAAGAAGAAGAAGGTATTGCATTTCTATTCTCGCATGGACGACCAGTGTCTGCCTTGACTCGTTGCTGATTGTCTAATATGGCCACTTCTTGAGTTTAGCTGTTGCCGATACCAGCCAAGAGAATAAGTTTTGAGAGGGTCTTACCCGATCCGTTTCATCCAGCGTACTGTTATAAGCAAGTGCGAACGCGATAACATTAAACGAAAAATACTGTTCGAACATTTCATAAAACTTGTTCCACATAATACGTGTTTTTGAATGAGCCTTACAAGTTTGTGAATTAAATATACTCGTATTATGTCATTTAGAATCTCCATTACATGTGCAAGGTTTCTTTCAAGATGTTTTTTTTTACTTTTACAATTAATGAGTTCATTATGAATGGCCAAAGTTTGCCGATTTTTGGTGGCATATACTGAATTTTTTTCACAATTTTTTTTTTCTGCCAGACAACAAAAAAAATTGTGAAAGAAACCTACATAAATAGTGAACAAGATAGCTAGTAGATCAAAAATTAAAAGATAGATATGATTCAACGGCATTACCACGTACGAGCGTTTGTATGAAATAACTTTAATTTCGGAAGTCGGTGTCAAAAAAAAGAAAAACTTACCATTAACACCGACTTCCGAAATTAAAGTTATTTTTTACTTTAATTTTGTTTTTGGAAGTCGGTTGTATTTTATGTAAAAAAGATTTTTTATTTTTCACTTTTTAGTGGTGTTAAGAACTGGTGTAAACAATAAAAAGACATGCAATTTCAGCAATCCCAATCCATTTGCTATCATTTATTGAAGAGTCCCGTTGCCTACCTCCGAAATTCTTTATCAGATCTTCACCAAATTGAAATGGGGCTAGTCCATGAAAATACTCTTCCAACAAAAAAATGAATCATCCAAATCGGCTGACAATTGGTGAATATATCGCTGAACATACATTTTTCATGGTATCTCATCATCAGCTCCTAATTTATACTTTCCATCATCAGCTCAGCAACGTGAGATGATGATTACCAGGCACAAATATCTGAATTGCGTTAGAAAATTTATGAAAAACATTATATGTGCCTATAATATTTGAGGGTATCCCTCGATTTTCATGGGATCCCATCATCAGATTCTGTTTTTTGGCCGCCCTTAAAACTGATAAGACAAGACAAGACAAGACATTTATTTGTAGAAACATGAGTATATGTACATTAAAGGAATGCAGGTTGTTCATAAATAAAAAGATCAGTCATGTTCGGCCGTTGTGGCATACAAAATATAGTTAAAAAGTCATTCACTTAAAATTATTATTAAATAGATGTGCGTAGTTTAAGTATCATTGATTCCAGAAAAAAAAATTGCGAAATAAATTATGAATATTCTTTCTGCGACAGGTTTAATGGATCCCAAAATCCCTGACGTTGTTATATTAAAATCTATGGTGATTTGCTATAAAAACTTATGT
This sequence comes from Lacanobia oleracea, assembly GCA_950371165.1. Lineage (NCBI taxonomy): Eukaryota > Metazoa > Arthropoda > Insecta > Lepidoptera > Noctuidae > Lacanobia > Lacanobia oleracea. Next base: position 28,982,117 of record OX493388.1, on the reverse strand, counting down.
TAATTCGGAATATTTTTACAGACTCCATGATTATCAATCAGTACGAATGGCGAGCAGAAACATATAGGTTGTCAATCATGGCGTGGCCTTTGGACAACGGATCAATTTATGCATTTAGTTTTAGATATCGGAAGCCCACGGTTTTGATTGAGGGGAATTGTATTAGACCTGACCTCGTAAATAATTGTTTTGCAAGGAATAAAATTTCCACTGGACCAAAAATGGAGACTGAAAGAAGTATTGAGGGTACCACACCAGAGTAGGTATCTACATACCTGCAGATACAAAAACAATTTCCGATATTTGTAAAATTGTGTTGGATTGTATAAACCCGAGTTACCAAGATCGCGAAGATACTGGTAACCGCAACAATTTGAAACTTTCACATATTTTTGAACATTTACCTACATTTGAAAGTTTAATGTGAACAGTTGTAAAGTTTCAATACAAATAGCTACACACGCCGCGTTGAATTCTCCTTATTCCAAAGTATACACATGTACTGCATTTATGAAATAAGCAAGCACTAAACTTCTAAATAAATACACTTATTATCGAATCGTTTTCAAAAAATCTCTTTTAACTATTCAACAAGCATGAAATGAATCTGCATACTAAGCTCATGAAAGGATCAATTTCCAGAATTACTAATCTATATATATAAAAATCAATTGCTGTTCGTTAGTCTCGCTAAAACTCGAGAACGGCGGGGCCGATTTGAATAATTCTTTTTTTGTTAGTTTCGCCAGAATACAGGGAAGGTTTAAAAACAAAAAAAAAGGGGGTAAGTAGGTAGGGTAGGTAGGGTAGGTAGGGTAGGTAGGGTAGGTAGGGTAGGTAGGGTAGGTAGGGTAGGTAGGGTAGGTAGGGTAGGTAGGGTAGGTAGGGTAGGTAGGGTAGGTAGGGTAGGTAGGGTAGGTAGGGTAGGTAGGGTAGGTAGGGTAGGTAGGGTAGGTAGGGTAGGTAGGGTAGGTAGGGTAGGTAGGGTAGGTAGGGTAGGTAGGGTAGGTAGGGTAGGTAGGGTAGGTAGGGTAGGTAGGGTAGGTAGGGTAGGTAGGGTAGGTAGGGTAGGTAGGGTAGGTAGGGTAGGTAGGGTAGGTAGGGTAGGTAGGGTAGGTAGGGTAGGTAGGGTAGGTAGGGTAGGTAGGGTAGGTAGGGTAGGTAGGGTAGGTAGGGTAGGTAGGGTAGGTAGGGTAGGTAGGGTAGGTAGGGTAGGTAGGGTAGGTAGGGTAGGTAGGGTAGGTAGGGTAGGTAGGGTAGGTAGGGTAGGTAGGGTAGGTAGGGTAGGTAGGGTAGGTAGGGTAGGTAGGGTAGGTAGGGTAGGTAGGGTAGGTAGGGTAGGTAGGGTAGGTAGGGTAGGTAGGGTAGGTAGGGTAGGTAGGGTAGGTAGGGTAGGTAGGGTAGGTAGGGTAGGTAGGGTAGGTAGGGTAGGTAGGGTAGGTAGGGTAGGTAGGGTAGGTAGGGTAGGTAGGGTAGGTAGGGTAGGTAGGGTAGGTAGGGTAGGTAGGGTAGGTAGGGTAGGTAGGGTAGGTAGGGTAGGTAGGGTAGGTAGGGTAGGTAGGGTAGGTAGGGTAGGTAGGGTAGGTAGGGTAGGTAGGGTAGGTAGGGTAGGTAGGGTAGGTAGGGTAGGTAGGGTAGGTAGGGTAGGTAGGGTAGGTAGGGTAGGTAGGGTAGGTAGGGTAGGTAGGGTAGGTAGGGTAGGTAGGGTAGGTAGGGTAGGTAGGGTAGGTAGGGTAGGTAGGGTAGGTAGGGTAGGTAGGGTAGGTAGGGTAGGTAGGGTAGGTAGGGTAGGTAGGGTAGGTAGGGTAGGTAGGGTAGGTAGGGTAGGTAGGGTAGGTAGGGTAGGTAGGGTAGGTAGGGTAGGTAGGGTAGGTAGGGTAGGTAGGGTAGGTAGGGTAGGTAGGGTAGGTAGGGTAGGTAGGGTAGGTAGGGTAGGTAGGGTAGGTAGAGTAGCCCATTGACGGGAGCGAAGCCGCGCGGGTCAGCTAGTATTTACATAAAATTATCATTTCATGCCCAAACTATTTTCCGAGAACCTCAAAATTACACGAGTCGTACAAATGATTTTCTAGAATAGAATATTCCAGCAATTCGTATTCCCAAATGTGCAGTACCTATACTGTTTTCCATGGTGATAAGTATCAAATACACGGTATACCATTATTAAGTCACTGCTTTACAGGCTAAGCTAAAATGTGGGCTGGGACACTCCACTCCGACTCACGGTGATTATATTTGTACGACTATTAGACGATATTTGACTGACAAAATGAAGAATAAAGTGTCATTTTCGCGTCACACCTGAAGCCTTTATGACGTGCCAATGCCATCATGATTACATTGCGAAAAAGGAATAGTCGTGCTGTATCTGGTAAGTTCTGTCTCCCTCTCACAACGAAATAGTCATGGTTTTAACCCTGTGATGCTCCAATTGACTGCACCCAATGCTCTAACACAGGTCTTAAACATTCATAAGATTCAATATTCAAATAGAAATTTATGATACCTATTATATCTTGACTACTACAGTTTTATAGCCACTTTGTATTAGCCGTCCTTTTGAAGAGTCAAGACGTCATTGTAATCCTGTTAACAGTATCCTTGACGTATGAACAAGACATACATTTTTACAACTTTAACAACTAAACTCACCGTTCTGTTTCCCAGGTTGCGCACCCTGCAGCTGAGGTAGGCGGACTTGCCCACCAGCGCGGTGACGTTCCGCGGGGTGGCCGCGTCGAAGGACGGCGCCAGGCGTGCGCCCGCGCCGCCCGCCGGCAGCGAGTTCACCGACCCCGCCCCGCCCGCGACGTCGCATGCACCTGCGGAGGAAGACGGGTTTGAGTCTCAGGAAGCTAAAGAAAAGTTCCGAGGGAACTTGGTTAAGCAAAACCAATGTGTCCTATAATATTTTACATGGATAGCGAAAGACTGTCCACTATATTTGTTTTTATTCTGACTACAAATGCGGTCCATTGTGTTGTGTCTATAATAACTAAAACAGACTTCGCACGATCGGCTAACGCCCACACAAGCGGGCTATCTGCCCGGGCAGCTATCGAGTGCAGAATGATGTTAGGACTGTCACGCAACCTGCGAAGTAACGAGGCAGATTTCTGCCGCCACAGGTACTGCGCCAAAGCTGTCAGTGCGCGCCGACGCACTGCAGAAGCGTGGCAGTCCCACCTAATACATCTGGAAAGGGCATACACTTGCATCTAACATCCTTATACGTAATGACTAATGAGCCATCTATGACACAAGCTGTGGCCCGTGACTTCAGCAGTCTAGAACAATATAACTATTTCGAATTAAACTGAACGATTAAACTGACAGATAGAGTCATAAAATGAAGGCTTTGTAGTAAAAAGTCCTCTAACTCAGTGCCAATCCACATGAGATGGATAAATTTCATTTAGAATGGTTTTAAGACCAAACAATAGAAACGTTTTATCATTCATTAACTAATACAATACAGCCGTCATTCCATCTTGAATACATGTGTAGACAGCTCACCTCGTGATCACTTCACCGCCTTCACTTCGACATTTTTACAGAAGCGCACTGGTAATACATTTTGTCTGTAACAAACGTACACAGTCCAAGACAAACCCTATTGTACACGATGGTTATTGAGCGTGTTATTCATGTGCTATCACCATAGAAACACGTGTACTCGTAACATCATCATAAATCCATCCAGCATCCGTAAAGTTTATGAGCGAATAAAATCCTGCCGCCTCCATTGTGACAAGACATTCGTTCGACACAAAGATGGCGCGCATTGTTGCTGGCGTTAATTAAACTATGCGAAGACGATGTGCCTTTGTTTAAGAGTGTTTTTATTTCAAGATTATTTTATGAAAAAAGAATGTTATTGGTGGAATGGGATTTGCTTTTTCAATGTAACTGGTTATTGATTTGTTTATATGTAGTATGCTGTGATTAGCTGTTTCAGTGATGATGTTTGAGATGAGCCTGTGATGCCACGTTTTGGATAAGATTATTATCAAATTATTTCTCCCGCACTGGGCGGAGTAGGAGAGAGTCCCAATTTTCTTTCCACCCACCTAACGTTTGAGTGTTGGAGAGAGATCAGCATAGAAGATTGAGACTCTTACTGACTAAAACTCAACTATGTTCCTTTGAAATGCCCTTTGCGTTCCAGGGCCGCGGTGACTCTTTCGAGCCATTCTGAAACTCAGGCCAGCCAAAAGTCGTAATTATGGCTTTTTCAACCTATACCGTCATACTACTGGGCAAAAGTCTCCCCCAAATCTTTCCAGGTATTCATTGTTTCAACCTATACCGTCATACTACTGGGCAAAAGTCTCCCCCAAATCTTTCTAGGTATTCATTGTTTCAACCTATACCGTCATACTACTGAGCAAAAGTCTCCCCCAAATCTTTCCAGGTATTCATTGCCCTTGTCTCACCACCTCTTCTTAGGCCGGCTTCGATGGTGCAGCCTTTTTTTTTTTGGGACAAGCCCGCCACACATTCCCAACCACTGCAACTCCTGAAAGCCAGAATCAACAGTGGCAGTGGCGACCACCAGAAAAACGCCTAGCCAATGAAACCCGACGAGTCCCGGAGAAACGGTTCAACTATCTTGGATCCTGCAAAGAAATTATTCAGAAAAGTACAGCGGAGGAGTAGGAAAAAAAAAATATAATTTCCACTTCCCTCCGTATCAAGCAGGAGACAGAATAGAACTAGGCCAAAAGGCACCAAGGGACAAATACAACTGGGTTGAGCCCAGTTGCCAAGCACCACGGATTATATCTTACCACTTGAACTAATGGGTCCTAAATTGTGCGCTACTTTTGATTCCAGTAATAGGTATGGCAAAATCGCCTGAACGCACGGAAATTTGTTCTGGTTTCAACAAGGTCCGTATAGTAAACTACCTTAGATGTAACCTTAATACCTACTATCTAACATAATATTGCGTTCAGTTTGCCAAAGACTACACTCCCATAAGATGTGATGTGCGGATTGTTCGTATTCATGGTCAGCTGTAGAACATTGACAAAAAGGCGAGGCCACAAGCATATGCAGCCTATCGTCAGTCACCCACCTTATGGAAGCTTTTGCTAGCGATCAGTGTGTACGGCTGACGTGACCCATCCAATCTTATTTTAGCCTGGAAGCCTTTTTCCCACGTCTATATTCCTGATCCCTGTTTGAGCGAATTATAATTACGAATACTTTTATGTGATAAAAATATAAGCAAATTACAGTACTTTTCCAGACGGTTGGTTTGATGAGAACAAAAGGCTCTATATTTAGAACAAGGTTTTCTATAAGCAAACCCAGTATGGGAGGCTTACAATCCATTTAGTCTACTATTAAGTTAGAACATAATGAATTCATTTTTGCACCGACTATGTTAATATATGAAAGCAACTAAGATTCCTAATCTACTCCATTAAGGGCAAACTATAAAGTTTCCTAAGTGATTCTTTGTCTGGCTGAAATTGCTTTTAGCGATTAGACCGCCTTTTGCACCGTTCATCTCTTTTATGTAAATTCCTGTAAAGTATCTAGATACTTTCAGTCTAAGTATCATAAAGTATTAAGCTATCTTTTAGATAACCAAGAATTGCTTTAAAAGAATGATCATGATCAACCCGAAGTGAATTCAGCGCCGTTTGTATCAAACACCTAACTTATCCCTTATAAGTTAGGTGTTTTATACAAACGGCGCTGAATTATATCTAACATAGTGTATGTAGCTTAATTTAAGAAGACATTGTGTTGTACTTTTTAACCAGCTTCTTCAAAAAGGAGGTGGTTCTATGTTCGGCTGTATGTTTTTTTTTTTGTCACCAAGGCAGATTTGAGGGAAACTCTCAAATTTTATAAGCACTCACAATGTTTTTCATAAACTTTGCAACGGAACTCTTCAATAAATGATAGCAAATGGATCGGAATTTCTGAAATCGCATGTCTGTTGATTTTTTACACCAGTTCATAACATAACATCACGCCGGCACGCTGTTTGTGGTTTCACTTTTTAGTGCTAACTGCATACCACTATAAAGTGAAAAATAAAAATAAATACTACTTTTAAAGTTATTTTTTACTTTGTAGTGTTTTGTTTTTGGAAGTCGGTTTTATTTTTTTGTAAAAACAGTTTTTTTTTTGTCAAGCGTGTCATTGTCAACATTATGTTAAATAAAAGTCTTGGAGACTTTTATTACGAATTCGACATTCCTTCATGGTTACAACAAGTTAAGAGCCCAGTGGGCACACGCACTCGAGCTGGTATTCCACTTAGAGTAACCAGAGCTTTGAAACAAAAAGTGGAAATTCGAACGCAGACAAACTCTGCTATCAAACGCTCCGTTGCAAATAGCCGATCCTAAGCAGCCATAGAGACGAATAACAAGCACAGATATTGCCAGAGGAGCAAGCGTCGATATGCATCGGAGGCTGCACGGGCAGGGATGTCAACGAGGAAATCATTCCGCTCAGCCCCCGCCGCCCCCTCCGCCGCTGCCTCCGCGCCGGCTAAATACTTGATTGATGCGCACACTAACCTAGCTATTTGAATACCAAGGAGTAGATAGAAAGCAGAGGCCTCAAGTATATTTTTCATCTTCTGTTCACCTTTGTAAAATTTTCCCTTCGGTATATAAAGAAACGGTTAGTAAACTCTTACGATTGAAATCATTAAAACGTTATTTCCTTTAGTAAGGGTTAAGGATTGCCTTAATCCTTACATACATAGTCTCTAGACGAAGTATTAGAGATCAACCAAATTAAAATTCGGTCCATTAGTATGTCAATCCCATAAATTCTGGACTTTTCGATAATCTTTTTCGCTGAGAAGCCTCTTAGTTGTTTCATTGAAGGTTGTCTTGAAAAGATCGCTTTTAGCGATAAGGCCGCCCATTGTGTTACCCTATGTAATATTTTCTTCATCTATCTTTTCTGAAACTTATATGGTGTACATAATAAATAGTATTCTATTCTATTCTATTGATTGCCTTTTCTACAATTGTTACGCTTTTAATTAAACCTTATTATAAAATCACTTCGCCTGCGACTTCGAAACAAACTGCTACATTTTTCTTACTTAGAGTATTTTTATACAGGAGCTCGTGGCTAGATAATAACAGCCGCACGGGTCGATCTTCAAGGTTAAGTAACACTTGCCAAAGTTTCCTCCGTGCCTCAGAAAGCACGTTAAGCCGTTGGTCTCGGCTGTCATTTGTAGATCTTTAAAGCCAGTTAATCTGACTCCAGTCTCGCCATGATACCAAAATCACCACTATTCCGTCCTACCCGGGTTTTTATTAAATTATTTGAAAAGCGGTCATTAGGACTTAACCATGATAGTTAGATATATACCCTTGCGGACTTTTTCGTAGATATCAATATTTCTATAAAACTGTTGTACATCACATTGTTCTATTGTCAATAATAGTTAGATAATTATAAACCTTTGCGGTTTTTTTGCAGATATTGATGTCCGATATAAACTGTGTCAATAGTTTCCGCAACAAAAAAAAAATCGAAAAAAAATCCTTACGTCGCTTACGACATAAGGATTTTTTTTGGTATTTTTTTCACACCATGGGTTACATTATCAAAGTTTTCATACGGATCCAAACTTTTTTGAAAATATTCTATAGTCTATGTTATCAGGGACAATGTAGGATTCATAAAGTGAAACAATTTTTCAAATCGGTTCAGCAGTATCGGAGCCTATTCATTTCAAACAAACCAACGAATCTTTTCCCTTTATAATATTATTATTATTATAGTGTACATTTACAAAGCAAACGTATAAGTACGACCAACATTATGTGAAAGACACAGAATACATAAATTAAGTTAAAACTATAAAAATAAATTACAATAATAATACAAAACTAGAATCTAGAAAATTAAAAAAATACATTGGTTATTGTTGAGAGTTACTTAATAATACGATGTTGTGGTTATTTATTTTTGGTACAAATTTTAATTAGTCATTCTTATTAAGTCAACAAGGTTTTTAATAGGATTGAGAGTTACTCAAGTACAAAGATTTAATTAGGTACTAATTACACGTTTCCAATTTTATATCTACCTACTCTTGTTTAATGTTATTATTATTTATTTCTAGAGGACTCCTAGCTATTTGTTAAAAAAAATAATCGTTCCGAAAAACATTACCACATTAGCTCTTCTGTTTCTACCTTCAAACATTTCTAGATTTTAAAGTAAATACAACAATAACTTTATGGGTGCCTAAACCTACCTACCGTTGAACAAGACAATGTAACTTTATCTCTAGGCAAAGTGCAACAACAAAACACATTCTAATTGGCTACGGTGTACCTTGAATACGGCCGCAGGAAGGCGACCAGAAGTGACCATTCCACATTAAATGGAGCATCTTACAGTTTCGGAAAGCACTATTGGCAGTGCGCCTTCTGTTGCTATTTATTCCGTGTCGTAATGGGAGTGCGCATTCGGACTAATTCCGGTATAGATCCGGAACTCTGGTTAGGCGTGATTTCCATGATTGATATGCGTTTTAATGATATTAAGAAGCCCGTATTAATGATCCCACTAATTATTTAGATGAAATGGTACTGTTGTGTTATTGTTGTGAATTAGAGTTCAAAGCAATTGGATATATCAATAAAGGGGGTGGATAAGTATTAGATAATGGATGTAATATTGCAACATAATTGTTATGGGATTGTGAACTTTAATCTATACTTAAATATATAAAGTTGAAGAGTTTGTTTGCTTGAACGTGCTAATCTCAGGAACTCCTTGACCGATTTGAAAATTATTTCAGTGTTAGCCCATTTATCGAGGAAGGCTATAGGCTATATATCATCACGATATATAAACAGGAGCGGAGCAGACGAAGTTGCGCGTGTCAACTAGTATCTCTTATAACTTTAATCTTTACTTGCATTTCGTTCCGGCAATGACCCAATGTAATATTTTAACGAATTTGTTTCATATTTGGACTGGAAAAGATAAAGTAAATAATATCAAAAAAATATTGGCAGTGTTACGTAAGCATGAGTTGGACCTGATAGCTGGCATGCGGAGGCCAAACACGAAAGTAAATAAAAATATTCCCTCGCCGTTCAAATTCACTACACACTATATTTCATCAAAAGTGCGGTTTCAGCCACATAAATATGTATGCGGCGCACGGTAGTTCACAATAAATAAATATTAATTAATGGCGTTTTTTCAATAGCCGCTAACAAAACCAATCAATCGCAGGACTACACCAAAAAATGGAACACAAACTTAATCAATGAGCCATCAATGACCGGCCGTGATGGATGTACCCTTAATTAAGCAACAGAATAGATAACACCACATGCAAATTCGACAAGCAAAAACATGCCTTAACCCTCCAAAATAAGGCGCAAAGTTACCGCAAAATAAACGATGTTTCAACAACAAGCAAGAGGAACCAGTATGCAATGTGGGCAAGCGAATTTCGCGTCTATTGTCTGAGTGATAAGAGCTGTTGTTTGTGTGAAATTATTCGGTAAATTCAGGAACAGATTGTGGGCGCCGACGAGCCAATGAGAATGATAAAGTGACCGGTGGAGCGGCCGCCGTCATGTCAATATTTGGCTAAACAATACTAACTAATTTGCACCTGTTACCTTACTATTATGGGGAATCATTCGTACTGCAAACCTTTCATTAGAGGACAATTCACTCTGATTTGTGGTTTCAGAAAGTTTAATCTCTCCGGAAAAGCTTTTTATTTGACTTTGTTACCATATACCTTATACTTTAATTTAGGTATCGATACTTGGATGCTTACTAATGTTATAAATGTGAAAGTAACTTTGTAAGTCCGTCTGTTTCCTACCTCGTTAATCCCAAAGAAACAGCCACAAGCACAAAATCAATAAAAAATATTTTGTATTTTAACGGTCGAGTGTTCCAAATCAAAATGGCCCCACATTCCGCAGACAGCATAGCGTTTTGGATAAAACTTGCCACAGTGATTAAAACATAGGACAGTTTTCATCGCAGGAGTAAGTCCCCTTGGGTTTGACTATCCAGCAGGCGAAGTCGCAGGCAGTAACTAGTCAACAATAATTAGAAACAACATGAGAGCTTTATTACGAAAGGCTAATACAGAAACATCCCTCGACTCGATACTCTTCTATTAAAGTTCCGAATATTCACTGAACAACATTTCCGGGAACATCAACTCCGTCCGAAACCTTTTGTATAACTTTATAAAGTAATAATTTTAATTGATAACGTGAGTTTGTTTATTCACAAGAAAATCTGAAATTATTGGACATTCTCTAAGTCTTCTTTTAGGAAGAAGTTTAATTAATTGCTTGTCGAAGAAAACGAAGCCCGAAGCCTTTGTCTACGGCTTCGGGCTTCGTTTATTTTTCACGTACAGTAGAATGGGTCGGGGTCGAGTGTTGGTATATTTGTGAGTTGTTCTATTGTAAGCGTGTACACGTGCGATATGAACGCGGCTGTAAAGCTGTCAGTGTAAGGGCGCGCGCACACAACGCGACGGAATTATTTATAGAACAACAATGTGTTGCGATCGATAGCTAATAGCTTGAGCTATTGTGTTGATAGTTTAGTGACGCTTTTAGATAAATAATTACTTAAGAGAGAAAAGCATTAGCCTCGTTTAACACAAGTTCATAGATAACTTATAGTTATTTTTAGGGTTTTTATGTTTCTAAAAGTCTGTAAATACGAAACCCTTATAAGACTCAGTCACTCGTACGTCTTTCTGTCTGCCCGTCTGTCACAACCCATTTTCTCCGAATCGACTGACCCGATTCAGTTGAAATTTGTAACTCAAACTGTCATATCAAATCTAAGGGATTATCAGGTTTGACAGTAACACTCGCACTTGGCCGGTTTTATTCTGATGATCTAAAAAAATCACCCTTTATTTCTTTAGCAGCAGTCTACATTTCAATATGCACGCACGTTTCATTGCTGACTCTACTTTTAGCACACACAATGTATCTTAATACTACCTGCTGTACAATTAGTGGTTTGCCTCTTTATAAACTAAAGCATATTACCTGCTTGATATTCAGAAGTACCTATAAGTTCTATTACTATAAATTTTCAACGATATCCGTCCAGTAGTTTTTGCTTGAAAGAGTAAGAAACGTCTATGCATCCATCTTCACAAACATTCGCATTTGTACGTTAAATAAGATAGGATTTGATGATGTTCCATGAGCTTAATCTTATACATGTTAGTACATTATTGTAAATAGGTCCATTGACAGCATCTACAAATAACATAGTGTATTGAACGGAGCTATCAATGGTTTCTAGGAAACGTCAAGCTCTGCAGTTGGATTAGTTACCGTATCTCCAGTTAATCATCAAGACTTGTATTTGACTTGCTTTATGTCAATTACATTTCTTGAATAATCTTGATGTTGGCAATTAATTTTCCGCTATCGATTTTAAGAATAATAATTAATTTAACAGGTAGCTATCGAGATCATGTTTATTTACTAAGAGTTTCTGTGAGTTTCTGTACCTAATCGTAAAAAAAAAACCGATCAAGAGCGAGTCGGACTCCCGCATCGAGGGCTCCGTACAAATTTGTAGGTACGTATTATAAACTAGCTGTTGCCCGCGACTTCATACGCGCATATTCCGTTTCTGTGACTCTCCAAGGAACCATCATGGCAAATTCCAGCTTCTTACGACTTATTTTGTATATTAGGATTACAGTTTTCATAGAATCGAGGAGCTCGTGGCTAGATAGTAATAGCCACACGGGTCGATCTTCAAGGTTAAGCAACGCTTGCCAAGGTTGGTCTGTGGATGGGTGATCATCTTAACATACCGAGTTTCCTCTGTGTCTCGGAAAGCACGTTAAGCCGTTGGTCCCGGCTGTCATTTGTAGATCTTTGGCAGTCGTTATGGATAGTCAGAAGCCAGTAAATCTGACTCGTCTTACCATGAGTCACTGAGGCAACCGGATAGCGCGTGTGAGGCAGACAACTACATCACTACAGCATCGGCAGTGGATGGCATTCCAGGTACGTCATGTATTGTAGTTTATCATTTGCTGAATTTTCATAAGAACATCGTTTTTCGTTTGATCGTTCCGACCCTCGGTCTGTCTCAAATGTGTGGTCTAACTCATTGTATCTAATAATTTATCACGACGACACATAAAGACTATATTTTTCATGATTTAATTCCAAATGTATAGTTTTTCGACTTTTCTCTATACGTGTAATGTAAGAACGGTATTACTTGCCAAATTTCATAGTTCTAGGTCAACGGGAAACACCCTATGAATTTTGATTCCCTTGAGAGTGTCGAAATATTTGTTTTTTGCGGCATAAACGGCCGTATCTTTTTTATATGTTAACTTATAAGTATGATTTTTTCATAGTTTCAAGGGACCGTAAACCTGAGTATTTGGTGTACACAATTCCAACTCGATACCTCCACGCATTCTCGAGATAAAGGGTCTTGACAGACAGACGGACGGACAGCAAAGTGATCTTATAAGGGTTCCGTTTTTTTCCTTTTGAGGTACGGAATCCTAAAAACTGTACAAATGCGAACTCTCAGACATTTTTTGGAAGTCGACCTTAGGAAAGTCGGCATCAGTTAATGGAAAGGAAAACTCAATAATAAATACATACTCGTAGCTTTCCCCTTTTGGGGGAGGCCTATGTCCTGTAGTGGACGTCTTTCGGCTGATATGATGATGTGCCGTGACTCATGGCAGCGGATATTTTTTTTCGCCACTTTTGCTAAAACCAGCTAAAACCCTAGGAAGTGGTGATGGGTGGACATTTAATTTAATACTTACATTAGGCTAAGTTATACTACTACTATCCGAAATAATATATTGCAATTGAATTGAAATATGGAAACTTTGATTTTTACGAATCACAGAAAATAGACGGCAAACTTATTTTTGTGAACCAAATATTATTGACATAAAAACTAACGAAATTGGTCTACTCTTAAGATCCCTTTCCGTTTATATAGATAGCCCTCGCCCAACCTAGACAATGAGGATAAAACACGGACAACAACAAAATATTTGATGATGCAGAAGTCCTGATATTGTGCGGAGTGTATTGTGAGGCCGTGTTGTTACTCCGAGGATAAGCAGGCTTCGCGGTAACACCCCGGGGATCCCGCCCAGACATAACCTTGCTTTTATGTGTAGTTTCTTTTGGCAAAATTAAAACATATTAGTAGATGTTTTACCTAATGATGTTCTAGTTCTGAGCGTTTGTATCAACGGCAGTAGAATATGTAGTAAGTAAAATAATATTTCTGTGACACAGAAATCTTCAAATAATCTTTTACGTACTTTGTCATAGTAAAGCCAATTAAAATGTAGGTAATGGGATTAAAGACGAGTTCGATGTTTCTCCTTGATCTATTGAGGCGAACGTGAGCCTCTGATACAAGCGAACTAGCTTTGCGGCTTGCTTTGGAGGATTTAATGGCTTATTGATATCGGAACTAATGATTTCAAGGAATTTAGTTCAAAGATTCTGTTTTGGGAATTATAGTTTAATTTAGTGATGTAGTTGCCTGCCTCCCACGCACTAGCCGGTTGCCTCAGCGACTCATGGCAAGACTGGAGTCAGATTTACCGTAACGACGACGAGACACGGAAGAAACTCGGTATGTTATGATGGTCACCAATCCACAGACCAACCTTGGCAAGCGTTGCTTAACCTTGAAGAACAACCCGTGCGGCTTTTATTATTTAGCCACGAGCTTCTCCATGATATTAATCCTTATCTATTTAAATTGGTTAATAATTAATGTTGGTAATTTAAATACATTACACTTTAAATTATTCAAATCGGCCCTTTCGTTTAAATGTTATGTTAGGTATAAAAATACCCTAAGTATGAAAAATGTTGCGGTTTGCGCGAACTGCCGACGTCGAACGTTTAGTCTATTAATAAGTAATTTACGCGGGAAGATGAAGTTCGTGGAGTACTAACTAAACGTGCGAACGAAGTCGCAGGCGAAGTGCTAGTATCTTCGATCAATATATTGATCGAAGGCTCGTATAACATAAAGTCATGCAACATTCTGTAAACTCATCTTAAAAACGATTACAACAAATTAGTGAGTCACAAGACAAAAGACAGACGCTTTAACGCGTGAACAACATGGAAATAAAATAACATATAAATAGTTGGCGACTGCGCGCGGCGGTGACGCCTGCAGTCGTCATTAGCACTCATCACCAGGGACCAGATAGTTACTTTAAGACGGAAACATAAGGGTGGTGCGTCGGGACTGGCACGTAGGATATAATGAATAATAATAATGTTTATTGCTCATTTACATGGGGTGTTTTTGGGAAAATCATAGATTATGTTACATGGAGGAATTTTAATTTTTTTGCAGTATCCTTCTTAAGCTCAAAAAACTGCCCGTTTTTTCACTAAAAAAGTAAAATACAAAGAAAAGATGCTGCAAAATAATAAAGTGGTATAGTAAAGCAGCTTCTTAAGTCTGATCAATTTACTATCTTTAGAAATATTCTGTACAAAAATGTTTGCTCCAAACCATGCCATTATATTTTTTTCTATTTTAACGTGTAAAGAAGCTCTTTTCTATTCTGACAAAATAAGTTAAGTAGGCAAGTTAATTCGATCCTTTAAGTAACCAGGTCAACTGGAAGTTCACAAGAATAAAAAAGAGATAAAAATAAAACTAAAAAGCTAAAACTGATCGTCCCCGCTGAGAGCGATAAACGCCGCTTGTTTTTGTCATTAACACTCAACGTTGTGACCCCTGACACCGAGAATGCACTGTTATCTGTTGTGTTAATTGAAAACATATGGAAAGCAAGTGAAGACAGAATCATGTCAACTTATTAGGCTTATTATAAGAAATGTGTTTTAGTATTAAATATTTAGTAGGTATCGCTTAGAAATTGTTAATCGTTTATTGACATTTATTTTTTAGCTGTTCAGATATGATATGTTGTTTTGCTAATTCTGGATTAAACAAAAACTTCTAGGTCAAATAACCTATCCAGGTTGAGTGTGTTTTTGTTAAGAGTAAGTCGGTACTCTCAACTTGCATAAAATATCACGTGTAGTTATTTTACAGTAACTTTTTACACCAACGAACTTCAAAATGGGCATCCTAGTTGAGCATAAGCAATAAAATGCAATAACTCCAGCGCCATAATTCCGCGTGCGTCCGGTCCGACCGCACGCCCGTATATCCCGCGTCAGTTTCAGTTTGTGTTGCCAACTCGGGCCAACTCGGGCAACTAGCGCGGGTAACTTAAAACTTGTGTATCTGTTGTTTTAGCCGTGATTTATATTTGGGCATCCCCGAGCGAGTCCGCGGGATATTTTTGTTAACCGTTTATCTGTTCAGTGTCTGTGAATGTGTTTACAGTTTGTTGAGAGCGCAGTAAGGGATGAAAGACGGATTTGTGATGCATTTTGCTGTCGAGGAGTGTTTTTAGTTTAGATAATTAACTATCTAAATGTTAGGCGTATGTTTGATAACAACAACAATGGTAGTCTTTCAGTTATAAACACCGTAAAACGTTGGAATTAGGGAATTTTTATATAATACAATATGTTTATAAACTCAAACATTACAACGGTAAAATTGTAAAAGTTTTATGAAACTACAAAATAAATCTCATTTATCATTGTAGTTGAAGGTATTTTTAAAATACAATGGTATGCAAAGTTGGTAACTGCGGGTCATCCTAATGATTACGCCAGCTCAGAAACCAACGATTCTTTTCCCGGCCATGCCCGGGTGTATTATTTTTTCAAAATATTCTGTTCATCAAACCTTTCCCCGACAGTTACAAACACAACTATGAAAGAATTATCCAATTTAGGGAGGTCATTACGAATTTCAGTCGTGCGCGCATATACATTTCAGCGATTTATTTTTATTTATGTAGATTATTAACTTAAAAAATCATCCAGCCAACCCTTTTATCTGTCTGCAGCTGAACCGTTTCTCCCAATTTAGTGTAAAATTAAATTTAAATTTGTTTTACACATTTACGCGAATTTAGCGCGCATCATTACCCGGCTCGTATCATGGCGGATCCAATGCTCCTCAACATAAGCAACGCGCGACCCATCGATCATTGTCGGGCGAGTGTCGGCCGCAAGCCACTGTGGCCAACTCGTTGGGTAGCCGAGTGTGTGCACACTCTTATGTTATTTTATTTTTTAATAAATTTGTGTATTTTCATATTTTATTGAATGCCTCAGTAGTTCTGTGCTTGCAAGCGTTACTGCCGAGTTGAGGTCCTGGTTTCGATATACTGTCGAGCGCAGTGTTATTGGGTTTTTCAGCGCATAGGTTTGCTGTCCGCTCGGTTGATGGCGAAATTAAGGAATAGTGAATATAGATTGAAGATTTCTCTTTTTTAATTTTAGTACTACGGAATGCAGATCCACGTCAGACACAGTTAAAATATTGTGTCATTAATTGCAGAATCCCAGAGGTTAAAGCAAGCCACCAGTGTGGTATTGTGTCTCTCTTATATCCGTTGATTACTGGGTCAAACATTTAAAATTCCGAAATCCATCCCCAGAGACACAGCTGTTACAGCATATTTCGACAGCGCAATACAATGATGAGTTACACCACACTCCCCACATCCAAACTCCGTCACAATGCGCCACAAAAATCTCCGCATCCGCAGAAATTCTCGCCAAAAACAATAAGCAGTAAACTCATTCGCAGCCTCAGGCACACACAGGTAAATATTAGTTATAGGATAATAAATTTGAGCGCGGCCACAGTTTCGCTTTAATATCCTGCTATGCGGAGATGACGCCCCCTCCCCCCTCCCCCCTTCATTTGAGAAGTCTGCAATCTCCGAATAGTTGGTGTTGGTAGTGCGGCGCGCGGATCTCAGTAATCTTGTGCTGAGAGTTGGAACTTGTGATTGTATGCATTTGAGGGTTATGTCGGATATTTGATGATTGCACGCGGTACGGTATGTGGTACGGATGTTAATTGTCTGATGTGTTTTGAGGATCGTGTGGTTCCGGTTTGAAAATTACAAAAGTGATGAGGTTTTCTCTTCAGACCATAATGTGTACTGTATTGCTTTCACACTAACGATGACAGTTTGAAAAATCCATAGGGGTCATTTGATTCAACTAGAATATAGTTGAACAACAGCGTTTAAAGGGTCTGTCTATTTGTAAATCTGACATTCAAAAAGCTCTTAGGCTCTCAATCTAATTTGAATAAATGACTGTTGAATTTTTAGAACCCTCAGTTCTTTAATTTCAATTAAGTACAGGAAATATCTTTCTCTCGAAACCATAAGTTTCAATTACCAATTAAAAACATTACCAACCTTACAATTAAAATGATAAATTATGGATACTTTCAAAAACAATGTTGCCAGTTTGTAATCTGGCTTCCTCCCTTCATCAGCAGAACTTAACACAAAATAATTTGTTGGAAACACTCTGTGTTGTCGCCATGCCTGTCCATGGCGGCTTATGGTGACTCTCCAACTTTTAGCAAGCCATTATTTTGTGTCACGGAATATCATTTTATACAAACTTCTTTTTTAAATTGGTTAAGAATTGCTTGTTTGATAATTTGCGTAATGATTCCTTCTCAGCGATTTTAAATGTTGAAAAAGTAGTTTATTTCACATTAAAATATAAGTCTAAGCTACAAAACAAAGCAAACTCTTTACGACTCTCTTCATCATCATCATCATATCAGCCGAAAGACGTCCACTGCTGGACATAGGCCTCCTCCAAGCGTCGCCACAACGACCAGTCCTACTCTCTTTGCTTTATCTTAATTGTGAGATCGATTATGAAAACTCTTTTACAGAGTTCTTTCAGTATTTCCAGAAATTACCTTCTGCGAACAATAAATAATGGCCCTTTTTGATATAATCTAGATGAATTAATTCATAAACTATAAACTAGCAAGTACATCACCGCGATAGTAATTGAACACCTGCCGCGGCGACTGGCGGCACTTGCCTCATCAATTACTGGTTAATAGGCGACTATATACCAGCAATAACCGCAAACTGAACTGTAGACATGTCTCAAATAGAACCGACCAACAGAATGTTGAAGACAGATTTTTGGCTGAAAGTACTGTGACTGCTGAAATCAAGATCAAGATGATCAACTTCAAAAGATTGTTTATTTCTTGGCAGATTATAAATAGAAAGATATAGCACAGGTTCAAGAATCATGTCTAAATCTGAATTAGCTTGTTGGGTCCCTCTTCCTTTTCCACACACGTCTGTCCTCTACAACTAGCTAGTTTCCACCATCAATAAAATATTACAAATATATTTAGTCCGTCAGTTAGAGTATTTAAAAATAATGGACGCGTATTTTTTATTTTTGTAAATCAACGACCATTGAACACGGAAGTGGGGGCTCGTGACGTCAGAACGCACTAACAATTTTACCAAGGCGTCACGTATTGAAAATTGAAAATAAAAAACGGGTCAAATAGTTTTCAATAATCTGACGGACTAATTAGTTGTTATCAGTGAACAAGACTATTCCGGGCCAGCGCTTTCGGCAAGAGTCGAGTTCGTCTCTCCACTTTCGGCTTGGTCTGCCGCAATGTCGCTTAACATTAAATGGGCAGCATGTTCTGCCATCTGAATTATGTAAAAGTAATTTATATAAAGGAATACATTATTTCAAAATCTAAATCAGTATATTATTCAATGATACCCCATTAAGTCCCTACAGAATTTAAAGGCACTTTTGCACCAACTCTCCATCGTTGAGAATGTTCCGCATCTCCGGAATACCACGGCCGACTGACCCGGCCAATCGAGGCCGATCGAGACGTGGAGAAGAATCTTAACGTGACAGGATCACGCTACATGGCTATAACAATTTGTTACAAGAGGCTGATCATTTTTCATTTAGAAACATCTAGAGACGAGTACTTAATAAATTCTCTGAAAGAAAATCTATACTTAATACTTATAATATTATTTCGATTCGAAAGATTGGATGTTTGGATGGATGGATGTCTGTTACTCAATCACAAACTTGCCACAGAGGTAGATTATAGTCTGGAATACTAATCATTCCGATAGTATGTGTCCTTGGCACAATTTTCGACTTTCAAGCGGACAACATACCCACTGGCAGAAGCAAATAAACCATAACAACTGCGCCTGAACCTCGTGAGATTGGCATTAGCCGACTATAAGAACGTTAGAACAATCACAGATTGTCGCACAAACATACAACGGTAAACTGCCGCTGTCAACAGTGACCGGAACTTTTATAGTAAGCTAACAAGTCATAAACATAGGTTTTACAGTTTGTCGTTTCCCTTTTATCAAGGGATTAGTGCCTGGTTCTTAGGTCCTCAAATAAACTCTCAATATTGATTCCATAAATCTATGTAGCAAATAGCAAAGAGAATCAATAGCACTATTATTTGGAGTTGCAAATAAACGCTTTTCCTTTCTTTCTTTTCTTTCTTTGTACTTCAGATTGGGGTTGACTCCTACTAGATAGGTACTTCTAGAACTATCAAGACTAGCTTTTGCACGCGACTTCGTACACGCGTATCCAGTTTTTAGGGTTCCGTACCTACCCAAAAGGTATCCATCGGAACCCTATTATTAAGCTTCCGCTGTCCGTCCGTCCGTCCGGCCGTTTGTCTGTCAGCGGACTGTATAATCTCAGGAACCGTAATAGGTAGAGAGCTGAAATTTTCACAAATTGTGTATTTCAATTGCCGCTATAACAACAAATAATAAAAATTAAGGTTTTTGGTACGGAATCCTTCGTGTGTGAGTCCGACTCGCACTTGGCCGGATTTTTCTCGTTCCCGTAGACATTTTGGAAAATCCTCTCTCAGTGCTCCCCATTTTTTTAAGGACGGGAAATCATCAAATAAC
Source organism: Lacanobia oleracea (assembly GCA_950371165.1). Lineage (NCBI taxonomy): Eukaryota > Metazoa > Arthropoda > Insecta > Lepidoptera > Noctuidae > Lacanobia > Lacanobia oleracea. The sequence continues at coordinate 28,962,208 of OX493388.1, read as the reverse complement.
CGCTCTGCATGGAGCAGAAGGGAGTGTCATACTCTTACTGACTAAAACCCATCCGTATTCCTCCTAATGCCCTTTGCCTTCCAGGGCTACGGTACCTCGCCAGGTGCGCCAACCAGGTAAATACTTCTACGACTTTCAAAGCTGGTACTCAAGTAACGTGATAATTATACATAGTCTGCGACTGACATATCAATTTAAGTACCTACGCAAACCTACGTATGTTTAGGTAGGCTACCTACTAAAATTAGTTATGCAAGAAATTAATATATTATAGTGCTTAGTTTGTCTTTAGTGATACATATCGTAAATAGATAATGGATGAACCGAACTACATATTATATCGACTCTATTCCCAATTCTCATCTAAACTCAACCGGAAGACGAAAATATAAACATTTCAGTATCATTGATTCAGACCCTGAACTTATCTCAGAGTTAGCCAGAAATAAGCTAGCCGAAATAGCACGAAGGCATCTCCCGACTGCGGTCGATCTAGACCGAAACATAGGTTGAAACACGGGCCGAAATACAGGCCTAACCTCGGGCTGGCCGTGAGATTATTTGTGTCCGGCTATTTCAGTTTATCAACTTACAATAACTGTCCAGTATCTAATGGAATATTGGATATTATTTTGAGATCTCTGCTAGATGGAAATATCTTGTTAAGCGTTAATATAAATAAAGGACTCTGGGTTTAAGTTTTAGCATGTTGTGTGATGGACAATTATCTACTTCCGAGAATGAGGTTCTGTGAATCTACCACAAACAGAATAGGGTAATAGTAGAATAGGCACAAAGGATTCAGTTTTCTGAGAAACTTCTTCTAATAGTAGGTACTATTAGAACGAGTTGAGGGTAGGTACATACTTACCTACTATTGTGTTTGTCAACAACATTGCTGTGTTTCAGTTAGATAGATCCTGATAAAATTGGAATTTCAACTTTGTCTTAGTGTTTGGTACCGTTAATACTTTTTTGTAATATACCTACAGCTAGACTGCTACTAAACTAAACTAAACCAATAAAACTTTCATCAATTACATTATAAGCAAAATTTCCTTTTACTACACACGGAAGTCTCACCACGCTCAAGATTTTGATCGCAGAGATTTAACATTTAAGTTAAGCTTACCCGAAAATGCTTCACTGCAAACATCCAACTCCAACATTCCCGGAGCAGCCCAAAATGTACACAAGCTAAAAACAATAGAATACAACTCTCGACTACGTTACCGTAGCATAGTTATGTTAGCGAGCATAGTTGGCTAATTATTTCACCGTGAAGACAAAGGGCCGGCAACTCGTCCGACAAGAGGCATAACTTCAAACAGCAATTAATGTTGCTGCTAAATGAGATTCTGTTGTATTTGCGTTCTATTGGCGATCGAATTCCCGGGAGGAGCCGCTGGGGGTTCACGTGAGAGTGTTAGTGCTTGGTTAATTCTGAATGGAATTGGTTCGGGAGAGGTATCTAGTACGTATTTATCTGAATGTGTATTCCAAACATACCTAAATGAATACTAAGAGAATAAATTATGATTATTCTGATACATTCCAGAAACAAAAGCTTTCTTCAGAAAAACTATTCAATATCAGAGATAAACCTTTAAGCTATAAAGCCCAGAAAGAAAAATGAGCAAAGCAATGCATGAGTGCACTCCTCTAGATGCCATTCATAAACAAAGAATAAAAATAGCCCGAACCCCGAACAAAAACTGAATGAAAAGTTCTAAACAATCCACCGTACGTACATTTGAGTTATTTTAAAAATAGGGGTCGCTACATGAAATATTATCACCGTTTCGTGCAGGACCGAGACAGGGCTATGCAACCACGTATTTGCATCTCTCTCGCTCAACGGAACAATTATAGTTCTGACACTTCATTCATATCATAGCCCCAGGGAAGCTAAAAATAAGGTGGGCAGAAAAGTAGCCGTGGAATGTGTTTGTGCATTGTGTTGGAGTAAAACAAAGAAATATATTTCTGATTTAAATGTAGCTTGAAGAGAACCGAGTGTTAGGAAAGTAAACACCATTTAGTGCTGGCTATTTTGAGTATTCTAAGGGAAGTCTATGTTTAGAGATTAGCTTGGAAGTTGTGAATAGTATTTGTGAAGTTCACATGAGTCAGCCTCGATTCCTGTAAGTAAACATGCTGATGAAAAGTAAAGTTACTACAACTAAGAATACTGATGACTTATAAGCATTACTCAGAGAACAACCTATCGAACAAAGTAGGTAGAAGAATTATAACATATTCTGTTGTCGTCCAGTTTTATGTGTATTTATTCTGTGCACAGAACACGCCGTTATATACAGGTACACATCACATGCGGTGGCTCAGCTCCTGAGTTATAACCGTCGAGGATCAATAATTCATTAGAGGACCTCATAAAATGCTCGCTGACCAGAATCTAGCGTTGCGTGGAATACCTAGGCAGGTATGTAGGTCTTAACTTAATGAAGGAGAAATACTGCTTCATTTATTTATAAATACAGGACAAATGGTTTTATTAGGTGATCCCCAGCAGCCTACTATTTAGATAGGCATTATCTAAAAAGTTTTCCAAGTCTACTCTCAAGATTTGCTAAGGTTTTAAAATAGGATACCCATTAATATCTATTATTTTGAAAGTACAGTTTTAGTTGTTACAAAAAATAGGCAGTCAATGATGAAGTCTTGTGTCGCCCTACATAAAACAGGTTACCAGGCAAGTAAATATTATATACTGGGTAATTTGTAAAACACCTATTCATTTTCATCGGCTAAATATTATATTTTGTATGAAACAATTTATATTTTATTCGAGTTTCAGGGTTGGTCTCGAAGTAAACGTTGTTTATAATCATGTCGACTTTTAGTCTATTAGAGGTTATTAACGTTTCACAAAATATAGCCATGTCTGTATGTTCTTGGAAGAATTTAGCAACTGTATACACTTGTTAAAATGTTAGAAAATTCAAAATAGGTACCTACTGTTTCAGGTAAAGCTATTTGTGTAGATACGCTGCCACGTGTAGGGTAGTCCTCGAAAAGTTAATAGGTACATATTTGAGCTACTCTATTATGTACACAGCGGTCAGTGAACCCAATCCGCTGAAGGGTTCAGGAGGACTCGTTTGTACAAACTTTGTACATAAAATCGAAATAACACTAAGTCCTTGTTTAATACTTTAGTTTTATTTGCCCTTTGTTGGACGTTACGTTAAATGATATTTGGAAAGTGTTTTTTGCAAAGAGTTCCTTGAAAATCGACCTTCGTAATACAGGAAGCGAGTTTTTAAGTTTATTTGGGGGTGGTAAATTATCGGATTTTGTATTGACAAGCTGCCAAAATATTGTTTGTCCCAAAAAGTGCTTTTAAAGTTAGTGTTATGTAACAAAGGCCAAGTTATGTGAATTCTACACATTTTTAGTTTACCGATGTGTTTTATGTTCTAACGCATTTTCTATATGACCACATTACATTGAAATCTAGGGTAAAAGGAAATCCTCTTTCTTAAATGTTATTAATAATATGTTGCCTATTTAGGCAACATATTATTTCGGAATTTACTCGAGCGCGACAAAATACATAAGGGGGCAATCTTGCATCTTGTGAAGTATTCCCACCATACCTGAGCCCCGTACATAGGATCAAACGCCTAGGGCAGCAGGTGGATTAATTACTAGCTAAAAAGTGAACATTTAGAAAATCTGACGATTTGAGCGTAACGTAAAGGAGTGGGAGAGTTGCAAAAAAAAACGAGCCATTGGAACAACTGAGCTATTAATATCTAGCTCGCTCGAGTGTGTCCATATAACTGATTTTTTATACATTTTTAGAAATCTGTGGAAGCTTCCCCCATAACTGAATTTAGAAACATTACAGAACCTTTTATTCTTCTTATCCTCTAAAGTACAAAATCTAACAGGTCCCCACGACGCTCGAGTAAATCTCCATTTAGCATCAATGCCTCCCCTACTATTTAAAAACGTATAAACAAAACTACTAACAGCCCTCTTTAATAACATAAGTTTACGTTATTTTTTAATACCACATTAGATAAAAAGCTTCTCTAACTGTCTGTCCAAACGCTTTCGTTCAAGACTCCCATGCAAGTAACGCAATTTAATTTGCAGTAAACAAAGCGACCGGAGCAGCAGAGTAGTGTGTGGTACCCAGTGTAGCTGTAGTAAGGTTTTACGACATGTGCGTATAATTGCACGTGCCACCTGCGCCCGAGTTACATGTGCTGTGTTTAGTTCAATTTAGACAGTTAGAAAGAAAAAGAAAGAAAAATGTTTATTCTATATTACCTATATATTTAGTTGTCTTTTAGAAAATTCAGATCTGCCTTTCCTTTTTACGGTTCCTTACCCCAAAGGGTAACGGAATCCTATAACCAAGCCTCCGCTATCCGTCCGTCCATCTGTCTGTCAGCGTGCCTCTAGAACCGTAATAAGTTGACAGTTGAAACATTCATTTCTATTGCCGCTATGACAAAAAATAAAAGGCTCCAAAAAACATGTTTTTTTCGGCTTACGGCACAGAACCCTTCGTGTGTAAGTCCGATTTGCACTTGACCGGTTTCAGAAGTGAAAGCACCTTCAATAATTTTATTGATAAAGTTTTATGTAGAAAAATCTCACGTTTTTGGTCTTAAAGTAATGTTACCTATTCCAGATCCTTCATGATATGAAATAAACCATTGAGTAAGATTTCTATTAATTATATTCTTGAAAACTTAAATAGTAAAAACTACACTTTTGTTCTACAGGCAGACTGAAGGGACGCCTGTGCTGGCGCCATGAACCACTTCTGATAGTTTAAATCTATGCCAAGGTGATATAATAATAATAAAACTTTTATTTCTGGTGGCATAGGCCCATAGAAAACTTAACCTGGTCAACACAGTACGGTACACGCTTATTACTATGACTCGCCACACCGACACAAGTCATGACCCAGTGATTTTGGAAGGGACAATCGAAACGTACAGCTATAGCGTTCAGTATGCTGTTGTTGCTATCCCGCATACGGGCCAGCACAGATGCTGTTTTTTTTACGCATGATGGCCTGGAAACCATCAGTGTGCGCTTCAGCAAACACCCCAGATGCGCTGAACCTCCATGGAGACCCAACAACATTCTGAACGCATTACTGTTCTGAGTGCGCAGGGCTCGCTACGTATATCTCATCCACAGGCCGCTTGAGTAAAAGGACTGGCAATAAGCTTTGAATAGCGTAACTTTCACTTCTCTCGTGCATCGGGCGAACCAAATGTCTTCATCGTCCTTGAGGTCACTTGTCACAATGTGACCCAGAAATTTAAAAGATTGAACCTGCTTTAGGGCTATTCCATTGAGAAATACAGGAGGCACATGGGTTGGTTAATCATTTAAGACTTCAATGGACCTAGAGAGTAGAATATCTACATAATCTTCAGCCCTATAATGCACCGGGAAGTTGCGTGGTATCTTCTCGTCCCACATACCAGTGTCTCAAGACGAAAGTCTATGATATATAGTGCTTGTTGCCAGTGATGACATATGGAACTGAAACGTGGTCGCTCACAATGAGCCTCATCAGAAGGCTCAAAGTCACTCAAAGGGCAATGGAAAGGGCAATGCTTGGAGTTTCCATACGTAATCGAATTCAGAATGATATCCGCAAGTCAGCCAAGGTTACCGACATAGCCCGAAGGATCGCCAAACTAAAGTGGCAGTGGACAGGGCACATTGCTCGCAGAACAGGTGGTCGATGGGGCCGAAAAGTTCTGGATTGGCGACCGCGTACCGGAAGACGTAACGTTGGAAGGCCTCCCACAAGGTAGACCGATGACCTGGTGAAGGTCGCGGGTAGCCGATGGATGCGGGACGCGCAGGACCGGTCGTTGTGGCGACGCTTGGTGGTGGTCTATGTCCATCAGTGGACGTATTTCGGCTGATATGATCATGAAGACTTCAATGGACCATGACTTCTCCCGCTCTGGGTACAGCAGGAGGGAGTGTCAGACTCTTACTGACTAAAACCCATCCGTGTTTCTCCTAGTGCCCTTTGCGTTCCAGGGTACGGTGCCTCTTTCGAACGAAGTCCGCAGCCCCAGCAGGCACTGGCCCTAGTGGGCCCCATCTTCTGTGCTGACATGTCCTTGAGGCGCGTTGGGATCGCAGCGCGCCGCCGACCCGGGCCTGGTTCTGATCAGACGGCGAGCCACCCAATGCTCGCCGTCCGCAGTCCCACGCCTACGGTGGCCGAGAATCGTCCTGCGACTCCCGACGCCCGGGGCGTCTTTTTCTGTTTCGGCGGCTGGGGCGTGAGGTTTCCCTCTCTCTCACGCGTTCGGCTTCCTCCTTTGTTAGCATTACTGCCTCGCAGAAGGAGTTGACCGCTTCCCATGTCTCGTCGCTCCGGACCATGGCTTGAACCAGGGCCGGACGCGAGAGATCCCCGCCGCCGATCGCCTCGACGAGGACACGGCGGTGCTCCGCCCAAGCAGGGCAAACCTCCACCGTATGCTCCACCGTGTCCTCCGGACGATCCTCGCAGTGTTGACACCCGGGTGTATCCTCCCGCCGTATCCGAAAAAGGTACCTTCCGAAACAACCGTGTCCGGTGAGTACCTGCGTCAAGCGGAAGGTAAGGACGCCGTGGCGCCGCTCCAGCCACTCCTCAAAGAGGGGACTTATCGCCGCAATTGTGGCGTGCCCAGTGCTGGGTTGCGACAGTCGTTGTCTCCATACTGCCATGAGATCCTGCCGGAGTTCCGTCCGCCGTGCTGCAATTTGCCGCGGCAGAGGAGTCTCGCCCCGGCGTAGCGCCTCCACGCGCCATACTTCAATGGACCTAGAGAGTAGAATATCTACACAAACTTCAGCCCTATAATGCACTTATACGCGGTGCCATTTAAGTCGGGGCCACTTAATGTCCCGACATATTTAGATTCATTCACAACTGTGATAGATACAATAAAAATAAATAATGCATAAGAATTATGAAATATCCTGATAATAATGCTTACGCATCAAAAAAATATCGCCGTTCCATTCCACGCCGTTCATGGAAAACAAAACGCGGACTGCGCTCGCTCCTTCATGTTTCAAGCTACGTCATGCCTCATGATAATGAATAACATATTTTTTTAAATAATAAAATGTTCATAAATAAAATGTGTACTAGACATTGGATATATTAAGTGAGTTGCTGTTGTCAGACGACTATATTCATACCGCAAGTACTTCCTTTGATGGCTTTTATAAACCTTTAATAATTATCTTAAGTTCTCATAATTAAAGTCCCTAATCACAGTTCGACAACCTAGCCATAACAATCGCTTCTACTCGATTGAGCAACAATCCTCGAACTGTAATTGAATCAGAACGATCATTGTATTACAAAATCGTGTAATAAACGGAGTCTCCATAGAGAACATAAAAAAGGCCCAAATTCAAATCTTAATTTTATTCTGCGCTACTGTTATGTCGCTTGAGCAGTTTTACATGAAAACGAAATCAAATTATTAACTCTTTATTAAGTCGAATGAGAAAAATACGAAAAGACGGCGGCGTAATGAAAAATAAAGTGTTCTTTAAGTGATTCAATTCAAGATCTTAAGTATCTAAAAGTTATAAGAGGACCTATCGAATAAAAATGCCTATATCTAATTAGAAGTTCATATTTTAGTTAGGCGTTTTTATTCTTTATTTAAACGTTTATTTAGATTAGTATTTAAAATAAAAAAGTGAAATTTGAAGCTCTAGGACTAGTATCATGCACGATGAACTAATAAACTTAAAAATAGAAGTGGATGAAGACAAAGAAAATAAAAATGTTAACGATATCGAACACGTACATTTTTCAAGGAAAACACACCCACTAGTTAATCAAACTATCAACAAACATATTATTATAAAAGTAAATTTCATATTTCGCTTATTATAGTAAGTGCCTACTAGCACTTCGCCCGAGACTTCGTCAACGCTCTGAAGTTTTCTTAAGGATCCCTAATCTTTTCTAGTAATAAATATAACCAATGTTATTTAAGGATAATGTAGTATTCTAATGGTGAAAGATTTTTTGAAATCGGTCCAGAATTTTTGAGTTTATTCGTTACAAACATACACATCTTTCCTCTTTAGAATATGAGTGTTTTGTGTGATTGACCTTGTTCTATACCGGGTCGAAAGACTGATGACTTTAAAAGTACCTTCTCGGGTAAATATTGAGTCCAAACAAAGCAAGTTCATGCACTTAAGTATAACCTAATACCGTGGTATGAAGACATCAAAAGCTCGTGATCATTATAGGCTAATGTCTTCAGTGTTTTATATCTAATGGCAATCTACTGAAAGGGTTTGAATGTATGTTATTGTCTTGAGAAATGGTCAGACCTGACGAAAAATTTTTGTAAAGTTAATAAAAATTACTGCCCCGTTGTTCTGGTGGCAGTAAGTTCTACTTCTAAGATTGAAGTTTGATTCTCGAGTTGGTCAGTGTTAATGGGTTTCACTTCACAATTTCTCAGTGGCAGTTCGGAGTCTTGATTGGTGCCCGGTTTATAGCAGTACGCTTACCCTTTATTTAAATTTAATTTAATAACGTTAAATTGTTTAAGCAACTTTTATTTTGTTTTTAGCCTCTATTTGCCCTATACTGGTAAACTTTCCTCTTCAGCAAAAAATACGATATTTAATTAATTTTTTTCGTACTATTTCCTCTATCAGAACTTCAAAAACGTCACATCACTCTTTCTAACGACAACACAAAAAGCCGCGACCTTCACGTCAAACCTGAAATATAATGATATTTCAGTGAGGCATGCTCCTAAATTGCTGAATCTATACTAATGGTGGTCGCGGCCACAGCGCGGTGAGCTCCACAAATGTATCAAGGACAGCCGCAAGCCAGGTAAGCCGAACACATTACTTTTGTATGGAGTTTCGGCAGCTCTGAGCCTCGAAGACTAACCATAATGAATTTGGCTGAGAAGTAATGGGATAAAGGTGTTTCAGTCCAGGCTAGTTGATTGTAAGGGATTATGATGCCATTTCTGAAACGAACTTGGCGAAATCAAACTCAAGTAGGAATTCGTATTTTTTGCTTGCAGCACAGATATTTGATAGTCGATGGGTTTGAAATATTCTGGACTGGCAACCGCGTACCGGAAGATACAGCGTCCGAAGGCCTCCTATAGGGTGTACAGAAGACCTGGTTGCCCTGGTTGGATTCAAGTCGCACGGGAGCAGTCAATGTTGCGACACTTGGGGGAGACCTATTTCCAGCAGTGGTCGTCTTTCATTTTAAATGATGACTAACAATCGAAGTGATTTCAAAGGATCAAGATGTTTCATCACAAGGTTCCTAAAGTATTATCATCAGCGGACAACTTTCTCACTACTAGAACCTTCTCTCTCAGCTCCCAGCAGTACAGCAGTAGAACTTAGTTGGGCCCACAACCACTGGGCCGCCACCTGGTCTATAAAAAAAAACAAAGTATAATAATAATTAACTTTATCGATATTGTACTCCAGTGAAACCTTAGAAAATAAAAAGGCATATCATTCCGAAAATTCGAACCAAATAGCGCTGCTCCTCGATACACGATGCTTCATGGAAACACATAATTACTCCGTAATCAAGCTAACGGCAGGTAATCAGAGCGAATGACACGCTACTGCGCAACATATTGTTATCATAATGATATATCATTACTTACGTTTGTTCTACACGTAACGATGTTAATATAACAACCTCTGTATTGTCAAATAAGAGAAATATTGCTTTTTTGTCTTCGTCTCGTCGACAGGTAATGCAAGAATAATAATGTCAATATTTACTGTAATATTCAGGATTCTGATGTTGGTGTAGGTATACAAATCTTGTATTTTCTCGGAAAAACCAAAGAAGAATCTATGTCTCGTTTAAGTGATTTAATATTCCTCCTTGTACATGTACATAAGGAAAATATGATAATAGAAGCGTAGTTTTATTCCTAGAACTGAGTTTCTTGTCGGATACAAAATAAATATTGATATGTGAAAGTACATTTCTCCTCATCCTGAACTGGAGCTATGAAAAAAATACTTACTAGGAATTATTACACTAAAAAGCTTTCAGTCCCCATTTGCAGGTGTCTATTAAATCTTTAGCATTCTGTCAGGCAGAGAAAATACGTTCTTCGTGTTCTCTTCATGTCACTGGCACAAGCAAAAAGTAATTTAAGCAACAAAACCGACCGCGTACGGGAACGCAACTTTGGCGCGATTTTCCCCAAGGTGGAGCGATGAGAAGAGATACTACAGGCCTGAACAGCTTTTAACCCTTTACAAAGCACAAGTCCGATCCTGCATGGAAAATTGTAGCCTCTTTTGGGATGGCTCAGCTAAGTATTAGCTTGCCGCGCAGAACGCAGAGTTAAGAGGCTCATCGGTGACGTAAAAGTGGTGGATGCCAAGCTACATAGCTTGGCTCATCGCCGTAAGGTTGCCTGCTTGTCGGTCTTCTACAGATTGTACTTTGGTGAGTGTGCCCAAGAACTCCACGACCTCATCCCACCGGCCCCCTTCTACCATCGGAAATCCAGACGCACTGCATCTTACCATCCCTACCTTGTAGCTATTCCACCAATTCGAACTAAGCGTTTCCAAATGTCTTTTATAATGCGCGCAGCGAAGGAGTAGAACTCTTTGCCTGCGTCTGTGTTTCCAAAAGCTTACAACCCTAAACTCTTCAAAGTTACAGTGAACAGGCTCCTTCTAGGTAAGCTCGCTCCATCCAGAATTTGTCTCTGACATAGACTAGAGTCAAGAGCAAACCCATAATCAAATATGGAATTATCTTATGGGGAAATAGCACAGACGCGCCTACACTGTACACTTTACAGAAAAGAATATTAATGAATATCCAAGACCAAGTGAAGGTCGTGGGTAGCCGATGGACGCGAGACGTGCAGGACTGGTCGTTGTGGCGACACTTGGAGGAGGCCTATGTCCAGCAGTGGACATCTTTCGGCTGATATGATGATGATGATGAAGTAACAAAACTACCTAAAACCTGGCCAATGCACGGAAACGAGTAGGTATACTATTAAAGATCACCAGTGATTTATTTCACCCTATAGGTTAATGTAGGTGTCCCGAAATAACGGGTATTATCAACCGTCCGTCAAACGAACACTGTCAGTGATGAACACGAGCGGTAATCAAAGGCTCAGTCGGCGGCCACTGTTGCTGCCTAATTGCGTTTCAATATATCAATATGAGCCGCCACTAATCAAACCCTTGACCAGCCTAACCAGGGATAATTAACGAAGCCTCTTAGTGTTGCCATAACAGCGAAACTTGAAACACTTAGCTCCAAGACCTAACTCTGTGGTAAGAAATTCAAATTTTCGAAGTTTATTCAAATTAGGCTGAGAATTGGCATGCTTTGAAGGTCAAAAGTTAGCCAAGACTTCTCAACACTTCTTAGTATTTGAACTGGGAAAAAGAAATAGCCCAAGAAACTCCGCAGTAAGAATATTTAGAATAATTTTCGTCTAGTCTCAACCTCTTAAGTTCGTCAATGTTCTTCAGAACTGTATGCTATATTTTGACAAAGTATGCAGAATGTTCAGCGCTTAAATACATCGTCTCAGCTTCGCGGCAAGATATTCAGGCGCATTCTACGCTGTGTTGTCAGCAGTATTCGGAAGCAAAAGGCTGTATTCTTTTTTCATAGCTATAACGGCGACATTTTTGGTGGAGACCTTAAATCTTGAAAAATAAATTAACAACTACTGGAAAATTCTTGTGTGTTGGTGTTTTTGTAGTTCATTCTTTCCTTCTTAATACTACTCTGTCAAGAAAGTACCGGGAAAAGATCAATAATACACAAAATGTCTGTTATTCATCCAAATTTATTTTATCACCTTCAAAGTATGCTCCTTTAGAAACGATACACTTGCGCCAACGAATAATCCATTCATCAAAACATTTTTTAAACGCTACTTCCGGAATTGAGTTCAGTTCTCGCCGCGAATTCTCCTTTATGTCTTCTATCGATTGAAAACGGGTGCCACGAAGTGGTAATTTGAGTTTAGGAAAAAGAAAAAAGTCAGCAGGAGCCATATCTGGTGAATATGGTGGTTGCTGGATGGTATTTGTTGAGTGTTTGGTTAAAAATTCGTTCACAATGATAGCCTTGTGCGAAGGCGCATTTTCGTGGTGCAAAATCCAAGAATTTTCTTTCCACAAATCTGGCCTTTTTCGTCGAATTTGCTCTCTTAAACGCCGCATAACGCTCAAATAATATTCTTTATTTACCGTTTGACCTTCCGGTAAGAATTCAGAGTGCACAACACCGCGATAGTCAAAGAAAACAGTCAACATGACTTTGACTTTTGATCGACTTTGGCGTGGTTTTTTCGGTTTCGGTTCAGTTGGAAGGCGCCACTCCGAATCTTGTTGACTAGTTTGCATGTCAAACTCGTAAACCCACGTCTCGTCACCAGTAACAATGCGTTTCATGAATGTTGGGTCCGAACTGACTCGTTCTAGCATGTCCTCAGCGACTTTCATGCGATTGAGTTTTTGGAGAAAATTCAGATCTTTTGGGACTAGCCGAGCAGCAACATGTTTCATACCCAAATGATTAGTTAAAATGGTACGGATCGACTCGTGAGATACAGAAAGTTCGGCGGCTATCTCTCTCAGAGTTGAATGGGGATTTTCAGTCACTATTTCCTTCACTTTTGCGATGTTAACTTCAGTTGCAGACGTTGACGGCCTACCAGAGCGAGGCAAATCTTCCATCACATCTCGACCGCTTTTGAACGCTTTGAACCACTCATAAGCACGAGTTTTTGATAAAGTCGATTCACCGTAAGCCTTCTGTAACATTTTCAGTGACTCCGAACACGAAATTCCATTGGTGATGCAAAATTTAAGACAAACTCTTTGTTCGATATTTTTGTCCATTATGAAATTCGCAATACACACTATATATGATATTACTAAAACCAGCACTGTATTTAATATAAATAACAGATGCAACTCAAACTCGGCGCCAAAATGGAAAACAGTTGTGCCAATCTAACAACTACAAAAAAACAAAAATTTGAATTTGGAACCATAAACAAATCATCCATTCCCGATACTTTTTTGACTGAATGTATACAATCATGTTTATATAACACGTGGGCCTAGTGAAGATTGGTGGATTCTTCGCAATAATAATAATATTGGATACTTGTACCACCATTAAATATAATCAAAACTGGCCATAATTTGACTCATCAGGACCTCAACGCAAACATGAACTTTGGCTCCCATTTCCAATTTCCAGGGAATTCATAATCAAAACCAAACTCGACGTAAACTATCAAAACAGTCGGCTTATAGCAACACTGCCCTTCCCCCCCCCTCCCCCGTCGGACTAATCACCGGAATCACCCGGTTGCTAATCACCGGCCCCCGATTGAGATTGATACGTCATAGATAGAGCTAGTGTAATCCAGTAGTGACAGGCTCCTGCCGCACGGCTCAGCTGCAATTATGCTGACACGCACTAATGTGCCTCATTTAGTTGACAAGGATGTTTGGTGCAAGATTTTCGAGGAAGCTGTTAATAAGGCCGTCTGGTAGTTTGCCATGTGTTATTACTTCCCAGAATTTGATCCTTATAAGATACACTTTTGGATGGTGTAATAGGATGTTTTTTTGTCAAAAAATCTTTTCACAAAAATATTAAAACGAATTCCAAAAACAAAACACTACAAAGTATAAAATACAAGCAAGTTCAAGTAAATGGTGTCAATTCACGGGGTTTAAAAGTCAAAATGGGGGTACCACAAGGCTCTATTTTGGGTCCTTTCCTCTTTCTAGTATATATTAATAATCTACCCCATCTTTTAAAAAATCAACCTCATATGGTATTATTTGCTGATGATACGTCCTTAATTTTTAAGATAGATAGACGTTCCATAAATCTTGACGACGTAAATAACGCACTACAACAGGTCCAAAATTAGTTTACTGCTAATAATTTAGTATTAAATGGGAAAAAAACTAAATGCATCAGATTTGTTCAAAAGAAATGATTGCGACATAGTATTGAAAAAGGAAAAACTTGAATTCGTCGAAAACACGGTTTTCCTGGGGATTACGCTTGACTCAAGGCAACAATGGGGTCCTCATTTAACATCTCTTGCGGGACGGCTAAGTTCAGCAGCATACGCTGTCAGAAAAATCCGTCAATTTACTAATATAGATACCGCGAGGCTGGTCTATTTTAGTTACTTTCATAGTACCATGTCTTACGGTATCTTATTATGGGGACGTGCTGCAGACATCGAGTCTATATTTATCCTGCAAAAAAGAGCCATCAGAGCCATTTACAATCTCCGTCGGCGTGATTCCCTAAGAGAACTGTTTAAGGATATACACATCATGACGGTACCTTTTTTTTTATTGTTTTTATTTGTAATGGGTTTCCTCCTGACTCTAGTCTATGTCAGAGATGACAGAGACAAAGTTTACGATGGAGCGAGCCTACCCAGAAGGAGCCTGTTCACTCTAACTTTGAAGAGATTAGGGTTGTAACCTTGTCAATACATTTACGAGAATATTATGTATGTTCGGAAAAATCTTCATCTTTTTGGCAAGATTAGTGACAGGCATAATTTTAATACTAGAAATAGGAACAAATTAGATCAACCCCGATTCAGATTGGCCAAAGTACACACTTCTTTTATGGGGTACCGTGTTAAATTTTATAATAAAATACCAGTTGATATTCTCGAACTGAATGCGAGAAAAATTAAAGCATGCATAAAACACACACTATGTAGACAAGCGTATTATAAACTGGAAGATTATATCCTCGATAGAAGCGCTTGGCTAAATGCTGGTCCTGTTACACAGTCACAGCTGCTTAGGTCCACTTTTTAGGTTTTTGTGTTTGGAAGAGATGCTTGCTCTCTCTTTTTTTTTTGATGTACCTACATTATTTCGTTTACTTATTCTTGTGTACATACAAATTGTATTATTATTATAATTGCTTGTTTATTATTTTTGATGTAAGAACTTAATCGTTGTCTTTATTAATTTGTTTTTCATTATTTGGTCATTGACAACCATAGTTTTGTGTAAAGTAGAAGCATATTTTTCAAATTTTGTAAATGTGAGTACCATGAAGCCATTTGCATTTTATGTGATTAGTTATAGTTTTACTTGTTGGACATGAACGAGCATGTTGGTTGAGAGCATGTCATGCTCACTCAATATCTCGCTGATGGCGGCTCGTGGGTTGGATCATTCGGTTCCCTTCGAAATGGTTGAGCTGAAAGGTGCCGATACACGCGTCATGTTCATGAACGGGCGCCGTCGGTTGAGACTGGTCATATCTTAACTGCCATTGGCTCAATTTAATCTTTATATTTTAAATTCTTATAATAAGCCCTTTTTTTCCTTTGCATTGTCCTCACATGCAGAAGCAAAAAGTATATTATGTAACATAAAATTTTGTAAAACAGAACATGATTTAAAAGAGTGTCCGTGGAGTTTCTTGCACGTTCTTCTCCATAGAGATCTACGCTTTGGAACGTGCAAATAGCTTCCATGTTTTTGACTGACCGAACTTGACGTTTCAAAAGTGCCTGTGAATGATGTATTTGAAATAAAATGCTTTGAATTTGAATAACTTTAATTTCGAAAGTCGGTGTTTTGGTATTTTTTTGGTTTTTGACACCGACTTTCGAAATTAAAGATTTTTATTTTTCACTTTTTAGTGGTACCTGCGTACCACTAACGCGACCGGTGTTATTTTATGTTATGAACTGGTGTAAACAATCAACAGACATGCGATTTCCGAATTCCCGATCCATTTGCTATCATTTCTTGCCTACCTCCGAAGTTCTTCATCCGATCATCACCAAATTGAAATGGGACCAGTCAAACAATAAAGGATCATACAAATCGGTTAATAATTGGAGAAAATATCACTGAACAAACATTTTTCATGGGATCCCATCATCAGCTCAGCAACATGAGATAATGATTATCAGGCACAAATATCTAAATTGCGTTAGAAATTTCATGAAAAACATTGTATGTGCCTATAAAATTTGAGGGTTTCCCTCGATTTTCATGGGATCTCCACCTCAGGAGTCTATACTTATACTGATTTTCAAAAAAGAATTTTGAAAATCAGTCCACAATTGGCGGAGAAATCGGTGAACATACATAAAAAAATACATGCAGCTGAACATAGAACCTTCTCCTTTTTGAAAAAGTCGGTTAAAAATCAACCGGTTCGATTCCTGGGTAGGAAAAACAATTTTTCAAAAATCCAGTGATGCTGTTTTGCTTTTTATCAAAATCGGGCTCGAGTCCCCTTTCATTGTTTTTCGATATTCCTCATAGTTTTGGATTTGGCTCTGAAGCACACCTGAAAAATTAACCCTCTATTGAAAAGTGCACAATGCACATCTTTAATGATGTCTGAAAGTTTTACAATATAATGTCATATACATCCTCATTTTTTATCCGTAAGATTTTGTCACATCTGTAAATAGACCTGTGCCTGAAAACCTGAAAACTGTTGTCTAAGAAAACATTTTTACTCGAAATATCTGAAATATTGTACCACTCACAAAATCACGGTTAGAAGTCTTCTCTTCTTATCGTGTGGGCAATAATGTCTAACTACCCCACAAATCCTAGTGACAGATTTTCTAAACCGCTTCAAGGGCCTCTGACATGGTTTATTTGACGACCGCCATTTGGCGGCCGTGGCCACCTTTCGAAACACGGAATCATCTTTTTACCAGACACTCGGGTGATTCAAGCCTGCAATATCCTAGCCAAACTGGAAACAACTTAACAAAGTATGCTTCCCGTGGGAATCGAACCCAAGACTACGGAGACAGTACTACTAGAGGTAATGCTGAAAACAGACAAACACTTTCACAGCGGGAGAGCACAGAAGTATTTCCTGAAACACTAAAGGCCCGAAAACGACATAATTATTAGTCCAAACACTTCTAGACCTGAACCAACTCAGTGAAAACTGCGTGGTATTATTTGAGCTTCCATAATCAAGCCCATTCAATTTCCGGTGCTGCCGAACATGGGCACTTACCATAAATCATAGAGCGACCATATTAACAGCGGAATTATTGTAGGTACTCGATAATTCTTGGCGATTTGAATGGGTCTTCGTGTGAACTTGTGAGATTCAGTTCGGTGTGTTTCTGGATGGGAATTGGGAACTCTATAAACTGAATAATTGTAGTTGCTATAGGAAATATGAAAGTGTGTGGACGTGTTAAAATACTAACAAAGTTGTAGTTGTGGTTTTTTTTTTTTCAAAGTTGTGGTACACGATCTAACGCATATATTGGTAGAGGACAGTTAAACAAAAAAAATATATTAAAAAAATAATGCCTTAAAGTGTCACAAAGCTCAAGATGGCAGTAGTTACATGTAAAAAAATATACTGACCTAAATAGTTAATATTTAGGTCAGTATAATTTTTGGTGTCCGAGTGCTCGGCAAGATTTTCCTGACATCAGCAAGCGATTAGTCAACTGTTCACGTGACCAGAGAGTTGCCCTAAGTATGCTCGTTTTTAAGGCACATTTTTCATTGACAACGATGTCGACGAACTTTTTATGACCAATGAATTATTTTTCTTTATAAATTTTGTGTTAAGGTTTTTTACTATCATGTGCAAAACATAAATAAGTTACTGAACCAGTGTTTTGAGCAGCACAACAGTTTTGGCAGCTGACTCCATCACACTCAGTAAGCAAAGGTTAGGCCGCTGACGACATGCGCTAAAATTAAAGCTTGTAAAAATAGACTCCTCTTGTAAAGGATCACTTACGAGGCACTTCACGTACCCACCGCGTATACCGTGACCTACTTCACTAAGCTGATTAAACAGGTATCTAAATACGGATTCGATGCTTCTATCCTAAGAAAATCCATTTGCTTTCTTAACGACACCCACACAAAAACTTGAAGGGCACTTCATTATATGGAAATACCCTTTGCTTAACCAAACAGTTCCATAAATTGACATGACCTTCTCTAACCTTAGGGGCACCATCAACAAATCGATGCAAATAACCATAAATATTAAATTAAAGGGAGACCCTAATCAGAGCAAAATACCTGTCAACCGGCCCAGCCATCACGCCAAACTTGTCTAGTTAGAAAACGATAGAATTAATTTGCCTACCCTCCCCCCCCCCCCTCCGGGCAGGAGCAAGGGTGGCTAATGATCGGGCCGCGAGATTCGCTGCTATTTCAATACAAACGTAAGCTTATCGACGAACCCTTTGCGTAATGATCTAGACAGCCCTAAGTTTCTTCAGGGTTTATTTCGAATAGCGATTTGCGAAATACTGATTAATTAAGAAAATGTATTAGGAAAAGTAACGATCCACTCGCAAATAACATTGAATCGATACTCAAAGGACACTTTATTGTTTCCACTTTTTTATTTTTGATAAAGTATTATTTTTCTTTGAAACGTTTTTCTATACTTATTATGAAATTCACCTTGAACGAAGTTTCCGTTTGCTAGAAGAATGAAAAGAATTTCATAATTCGCATTTTTATGATGAATTTCCGGGTAGAGAGCTTATCACAGATGTATTATATCGCGATTTTTCGATGTATCTTTTTGCTGTGAATGAACAAAGCAAAACTACAGAGAACTGTATTCAACTCTCGGCGAAATTGAAAAGGTTTACTCAACATTGAGTTAATATTATTCATACTTTGAGCAAGAAGAATTCAAGCCTGACCTGTCACTAGTTCCGAAGACGCCTCGACAACCCTAACAAGTCCCACAACAGAGAGATTAAGTCGGTATCGTTCGTCAGGGCTCGGTTTCCCAATCGAGATTGAGCTGTACAGATCCGACGAGAACAGTATTCTAAAGTTTGGCCAGAACCAATTAGCCAGACGTGTGGCTGCCATGTCAGGGCTGAGATGTGGCGGTGGTTAGAGGTGCCCTACAGACTGTCTGTACTTTAATGATGTTCTTATTAGGCTTTCAAACTAAAACTAGGATAAACCACAGACTTGTGTGTTGTTTGTACTTAGTATGGATGTTTGCCTTATTTCAGAGAAATTCATTTTGAACCAATCTGGGAAATAATAGATCCATATTCTGGGAAACTGAGAGATTCATTCCTTAAATCAGGATAGGTACTATCACTGAGAATCTGTGATATCTAGCTGTTGTCAAATTGGTTCCAATAACTGGTACGTACCTACTTTGCCTAAACGTTAAACAAAAGGTTCCAATGCTAAACAACAATGACCCACAAATAGGAATACCACGAATTATGAGTCAGCATCAGTCGACAGCGGAACATCAAAAAGATTCAGATCAAACAATCACAAAAATGGCGGCCGTGACGTCACTGTGATTCGAATAAACAAAACTTGCAAATAGAACTAGTGTTTGAAGAAAGGACCGAGGGAAGAGAGGAGGCGGACTGTCTATGCACTGAAGTTGGAAAACTTCTTTGACGTATTTCAAGTTATTGATAGAGAGAAATATAACGAGATATTGATTTAGAGATATGGTCTATATTTTGTGAATGAATTAGAAGCAGGCCTTGGGGAATCGAAGTTTATTTATAAATAGGTAATATAGTGAATGTCTGATCTATTGCTTTCCAATAATAGCTTCTTAATGCTGGACATTAAAAGTGATGGCCAGAGACGACATAATTGACATCTCAGGTAGAACATGGACGAGGCTGGCACTGTAACTTGGATATTCCCGAAGAAATGAAAGAGCTATACTAACGAGAGACCGAAGTCGGGCTATGTATGAAGATGATGTCGACTATCCGTTAGCGATCAAGATTTTCCTAAAACCTCTATTTCATAGCCAGCCTTATCCTTAATATCAACAAAAACATAATCCTGTGAGGTATATTCAAACTCGCTGCTAATCTGTAGTGCAGCCAAAGCCACTAACGAAACAAGTATTGTGCCGTCTTATTGCACACGAAACTTCGCAAAGCCTCTTATACAAGTTGCATGTCGACTTAGCGTGTTCGAAACACGTCAGAACATGTCGGGTGCACGTGTCTTTTCAAGCCAAAGACGTGAAATTGAATAACTTTAACAATATTTGTGAGAAAAATGCCGTCTTATCTACGCTGTGATATCAATTTTTGTGTTTTTGAATCGGAAGTTTAGTTTGCAATATGTAGATACAAGAGGGTTGAAGAAAATAGTTCTTGTTCGGTTTTATTAGATCTGCGCTCAATTTCAATATTTATCTTGAGCACGTCTCCAACGAAAACCTTGTTCTCGAACGTATGGATCAATCAACTACCTACCCATATTTTTTTATCACCACATGTTTTAAGTACGCCATTACCAAAATCATCGTCATATTCGTCAATATCTAAGTTCTAGAGTGGCGACCGCGTACCGGAAAACGCAGCGTAGGAAGACCTCCCACAAGGTGGACCGATCACTTGGTGAGGGTCGCGGGTAGCCCATGGATGCGAGACGCACAGGACCGGTAGTTTTGGTGTCACTTGGTGGGAGGTCTACAAGTATGTCCAGCAGTAGACTTCCGGCTGATCATGATGATGATGATGAAAATCCGTCAATATTGCATAGAAACTAACAACAAAACTTAGCTCAAAATACACAACATTAATTAGGTACGCAGAAAGCATATTATACCAAAGCAAAACAAGATTAAGAAGCGATAAAACACCACTACAAAACAATAATCGATTGATCGTGTTCAGAAGTCCTAACACGCCGCTGTCATCGCGTCACTTAAGGCCACCGACGTTCAATAACTCACACAAGTATTTGATAGGAAAGTTGCACGCGAGACAGCCCGACTGAGCAACTGAAGCGGTCTCCAACTACCCCGCTATTTATTTAGCAAGATTTATGGACGTTCTGTTGGTCCATATGAGAAATTGAGCAAAACAAACGGTTGGGTTTTGATTTCGATCTTATATTTGGTAAAAGCTTTTAAATCAATTTATGACGAAACTCTTGCCAATCAACTTTATGCGTTTTCTCGGTATTGTCTTTGCCAACTTGTTTCATTTCCTGAGCTTTGGGTTGTTAAAGACGGTTTTTATTGATCCAGTGATGTTCTATCATAGTTTTAACAGAGAATTAATACTAATCTGGCGAATCTATTTCGGGAAAACTAGCCCTAGTTGGTCCATTTATATAACGACACGGAGAAAGCTAGTAGTCCTCCTAATTACAACGAATATAATTCTCATTATTTGTCGTCGGGAGAGGTCTATATCTATTAATAACTGCGTATTAGTCGCGCTGTTGACTATGGTGTCAGTCCCAACATTATAGTCTAGAGCGTGACATTGGACACCAACATTGGTTCCAAGGAACTTGCGATCGAAGCCGTTCAAGCGATTTCAGAGCACAGCAGAGCTATTTATTTTCAAAGATTTATGAATCCGCTTTTAAAGTCAATGCTTTCGTTTTTTCTCCTATTTATTGAAAGGGCTGTCCAATGCCCAAGCGATTGTTTTTGAAACATAAAGATTAATGTTAGTTTAAGCTTTCGATTTGTCTACTCTACAAATTGAGGCCGAAAAGCTTAGTGTTTTACACGAGCTTTATAAATTGTTATTGAGAATGTTATTTACTATTACGAGACTGATAAATGGTGTTTAGTAACACATGTTAGGGATACTTGATCCCTCGCATTAAACACTCTCAGATGGCTCGTTAAAGTACTTTTACTAAACTAGCACATTTTATATAACCCAAGGCCTAAGTCAACAAGGCATGGATAAAATATGTTGCAGAAGTGAGTATGCCTAGGAGAGCCCAGGCGCTGATCCGATCTTTTATTTAAATGATAAGATCTGATAAGAACAGGAGGACCGTTTATCACAAGGTGTTTCAGAACATCAAACAGACACAATTACATGAATTGCTAGGTTCAAATTCTGTTTTTCATTTAGAGTGGATGCACTCTAGATGAAAACACCCTAGTGATGTGACGACATGGTTGGCGATTGGCTGCTGCGCTGCGTCTTGTAGGTTCGATTCCCGCATGAAACAAGTATTTGTATGGCCTACAGATAAGTTAAGATTCAAGATTCAAAGCATTTTATTTCAAATATACCATTTACAGGCACTTTTGAAACGTCAAGGTCGGTCAGACAAAAACATGGAAGCTATTTGCACGTTCCAAAGCGTAGATCGCTATAGAGATGAACGTGCAAGAAACTCCACGTTGTTCCGGGTCTCGCTTTTTGAGTATGTGAGTTTATTTAAATGTTTGTAAACGCATCCACGATATAGGAGAAATGAAAAAGAACCTTTCATGTGATAGTCAGTCTCTCAATTGGTCAGTTTGAAAATAAAAATACACCACTGTTGTCCGTATTGGGTTTTTACCCGTAAAGTTGCCTTTTCCCTGCTTTTTTGAACTATGACAACTTCGGTTGGACTGGACTAAATTTAAGTAAATTGTTGTTTCCTTGGGTTTTGCGTTGTCACCAATTTATAACGAATTATTACCGTCATTAAATTTTTCATACAAGAAAACTAAGAAAATTCATGTTGTTATTTTTTTATATGATTTCATTTATGGTTATTATAATATTATCAGTCAAACCGCCAGGGTGTCAATTCTAAGCTACATACACACTATAGAGCGCTCATCATTCGAACTCGCCAAGTAAACCTCGCGCCCGGACCCTCCCGCTCCGTTCGTAATTGACAGCGCGACATTGAACTGACCTCGGATTAGTTCTGTTTTCCTTCGATAGCGACATGTTTTGGAGTTTGTTGTTAAAGCTTCTCCTAATTTGACGGGAGCTTATGTGATTCAAGGACGAACAAATCAGTCGCTTTTTCATGCCATGGAGTCGTTATTTGTGAGTTGGATAATTCATGTTATAAAAATCGTTTTTTTTTTTCAGGTATATAGGCCCATAGTGCTTTAGTATGACCAGAAAACTTGAAACTATCAACACGGCATCCAATCAGAAGAAGATTTATAAAGCCCTATGTCTGACATGTAGCTTGACAAACCTATCCATTGTTGGCCCTCCTTGTCTTTCAGAATGCCAGGCATTGACAAACAATTTTCAAACTAACCAAACTGCTTATTCGAGATATGTTGTTATTGTGTGTTGTTTTTACTTTTACTTAAAGAGTTGTGACAACAAGACTGAGTCGTGGTCACGAACCGATCGAAGTGATTTTAATGATTTTTTAGTCATGCAACTATTTAGTTGATAGTATGCGCATCTCTGTTGTTCTCTATATACTTTAGACACACAACTAAATGGAGGAAGTTACCGGTCCTGAGTCCCCATGTGCACAAGATCGAACGTATACACCGTTGTAACTCAGAACTTATTACTTTAGATCGAACCAAAATGTTTGAAGAGCAAAATTCACGTGCCTTAATTTATGTTAGATGATATTTCCTCATCGACCATCAGCGTACGTGTAGTAGGATTTGTAAATGGCGGTGAACTAGAGCAGTAAGCCTCACTAATATAATAATTAATCAACTGTCATACTGAGGACTATTGTAATTTCTTTTTAGTTTGGCAGTAGATTAAAATAACATAATTTTAGTAATTACCTACCCTAACAGTTCGCTATGGTACCCGTTTGTAACGTACTTTCTAAAACCATTTTATTCCATAATGTTAAACCACTAAACTACGGAATGGCTACATCGAAACAAAAACCGAACTCCATTGAATCCGGCAAAACTTCGGAACTGAACAAAAAGTTACAAATCCGGGGAAAAAGTGCCGTTAGCTGTTAAATCCACTGCAGTATTATAACCGCTAAACCGAATTTGATTGGGTTTGGCTCGCAGGATAAACGGAAACCGCCGCCGCCCGGCGCCCGGCTGCTCTGTGGGCTTTTTTAGTTATTTTTAAGGGTTTTTCTGTGAGAATGCCGCGGCGGTATTTTTAATTGGACGTACACTCGTATTTTTTCGTATGTAGTGACAGTTGTTAAAGGACCTATCTATATGTATTTTTGACCACTACGATATTTTATGACAAGCTTTTACGGTTTTTGATTGGAGAGGATAAAATTAAACTCTAGCGAAAAGGTTTTAAAGGGAAGGAAGCGGAAAAACGAGATAGAAAGTCGAAAAAACGAAAAGGAAGACAAATGAAGTCGTTATAACTTTTCACGGTTGCATTTTCAGCATTTATTATGTCATTAAGGCAGTGCCAACGTTTCTGAAATCTTCGCAAAAAATTAATGCTTGTCATTTTTCGTGAAATTAAGTATGAACGGTCCTTTGGGAAGCCTATGTTCAGGCGTTAATGGAACTGGGCCGATCATGTCAGTTCGTAAACTATACGAGTAAATATCGACTTTTATTTTTTTGGCTAAAAACTAGAGCGTTAGTTTAGCTAAGGAATGAAGCTCCTTACAGGAGTCTGTGTTTCCTAATGGCTAAATCCTGGAGGTCTGTGGACAGGTTACTTCTAGGTAAGCGTGGTCCACCGTCAACCACATCATCGCTTTCCATCAGATGAGATTGTGGTCAAACGAGAACATATCAAAAATACTTTAAAACTTCAGCTGAAACTCTTCTAACTCACGTACGACTATAAATACGTTTACGAATGTAAAACCTTGTTTAAAATAAAAACTTCGAACTTGAATTAGATGCTGTAAAGCGAACTCATCTCAATCCTAACCCTCTTAATCTAGCGTCGGTTTAAAGCTCGCACTTCACACAAGATGCGATGTTTAAACCTCAGGTTTTACACCCGAACGTGACTGCTTTTAGAAGAGACTGACACCTGGCTTGAAGGTCAAATACCTTAAAAATAAAAGTTAACCATAAAATAAAAACGTTTTGCAAACAGTTTCACCTGAGGAGCTGGGGATTGCCTGCCGGAGTCTGTCTTTCCTGATAGTCTTCAACCTGGGTTTTTTAAGTCAAGAGAGTATAGATTACGTCTAGGCAAGCAGGCTCCATCATCGTCGCTCACCATCAGAGCGCTTGGTGCGATTTCTTTAACATACTCGAGCGCGTTAACGTTCGCTTGTCAAATTGTATGGAAAAAAAATATCCGTATTTGTCAAAATTCAAAAGTCGTTTATTAAAATTAGGCTGAAAGGTAGCACTTTTTGAACGTCAAGCTTTACAAAAGACAGTCCAAAACGGTCGCCCATCACCACTTCCTAGTGTTTTAGCTGTGGAGAAGAAGTGGCCAACAAACTCCCCAGCAACACTCCTGTCTGTTACGTTTTAAGAACTTGAATTAATACAATCGAATGCAAAGTAATTATTACATAACACACAAAATATACATAGTTATCACTTGTTAGCTAGCACACTCTATGATACTATAAAACATTGTTACGAGTAGATTAAGTGAATGCTTAAGTAAAATAAAAACGGATTGATCTAAATAGTCAGATAAATAAAAATAAAAAAACAATGTTATATGAACACATATTATAACCACAAGACGGCGCTTATTCTGTTTCAATACAAATTGAAGTTTACGCTAACGCGATCGAGAAAGTTAAAAAACTCGCTATCTCACCTGCGGGCAGGTGAGATAGCGGCCATTTCCAGCCATGTAATTTTTTATAAATGCATTGAAACCAAATAAAATACGTAAAGCACACATCGGAAATTATACAACTTGCTGTTTGTAATTAATCTTGCTAATTGGAGTTTTGATAATGGTCTGTTAATCAGTTAATATTAATACCTGTATTTCCATAATTTATTATTGTTGTCGAACAATATCAAACTTTTTATTTTGAGTCTGCAATTGCAACAAAAACTACAGTTATGTTTCGGCTCCTGAGTACTGACCCGTTGTACCTACGCTTTTCCACTTTAAGTGGCAAGTATAATAACATTAATAACCCCGACGATACATTTGAAGATACTGTAACATAAGCATGAAAGCGAATATCGAATCGCAAAAACATCACACCCTTATTGAACATAACTTTTTCCGATAAGGCTGTTTTTGAATTTATGGCCTCCATACTGAAAACGCTCTAATTTATATCAGTCGTAACACAATCCCGCTGTATGCCGCGAGTAGCGAGTGTATGCAATAAATGCGCGAACGTTTCCGACCTACTTGCGCCCCCCGGCGCCCCCCGCCCCCGACGGCGCCTCTCATTAAGGAGGTTTTATTCCCGTTGCCAGATGTTAATATTTCTGTTTATTTTACTTTCCCGTGTTTACGCGAGTTTTTAAAGGGTTAAAGTTGAGGCAGCGGAGCGGGGGCGGGGGGAAGGTATAGAGCGTTAATTAACGAGTTTTTTTTTTGTTGTTTGTTGCTCACGGGGTGGAAATAAGAGCCGGCTGAACGAGCCGTTTTCCATTCAGCCTTAACCTGATTGTGCATTCCGTTTTACGGGTTGCCGACATTATAAATAAACCATGCGCATACTTTTACGGCGCTGTTCAAGGTTCAGTTTTTAATTACCGCTACAGGCTGTAAAGCGAGAGGTCCGCAATAAAATTTGGCACTCTGTTATGTATTAGAGAATCGCAAATTAGATCTGTCAATATTTTATCAACAACACCTGCGTGAATCATTCAGCAGCCTCGTAAAATAACAAATCAGAGCTCTGACTTACTAACGAAACAAACCCTTGTAATAAACATAATACAGCCGCATAATAAACGCACCGAGCTCCGGAGCTCAACAAATAACTCAACATCACCGGAGCGAGCTCAACAAATAATTTAATTCGTCTAATTATATTTACAAGAACAGAAGTCCAAGCCACCAATCTTGTGTGTACAGCCCGCTGGCACACAGACAAACAGCTGACGGGGAACGAAAAATATCTTTAATTAACACCACCCCCTAAGGGGGGCGCCACGGTCACCGGCTTAAAGAAAGCCAGATATTCAAACAAGCAGTAAAGAAGCGACTTAACACCAAGTAGAAAGTTTTTCGGTATTTTTTCCTCTGGCAAAGTTATTTCAATTTGAAGTTGGCAACATTAGCGGGCTGTGCAATTAACTTGCTAATTAAATCGGTAATTCATTCTCTCGTTTACTGATTATGGATGTTGAGGGACGTGAGTGTCAGCCTTGTGTGGGCGTTCAAACCCAATATAATCAACGGTTAAACTTTTACTTTTGACAAGATCTAAATTAACCATGGTTTCGACCGTTAGGAATACAGGAAAATACAATGACACTGGTATTGACTGAGATATTTGTAGACGGAGTTTCGTAAAAAATTCTAAATTCTACTTCAAGGAAACGGTGAAAGATTTATAGAATATCAAGAGTATGTGTGAAAGGGTGAAAAGGTTCGTTAGTTTCCACATTCATGGCTCATTAAAGTTGCATGAAGGTTTCAAACGGAGGCACAAGTTGGACCCTCTCGTTTGAACCTGAGTTGAATGGCTCTGGGTATCGATCTGATGGCGGAGGCTGAGGCATCTACTTCGTAGTTATGTTGGCAGCGAGTGTACCAACCTACAAGTTTCAGTGGCTCGATGTGGGTGAATGCATCCCGCCTGTTTACCTTTGAACATCGTTCTGCGATTGTAAATCTAACTGATAGCTAGTGATTATATATCATCGATTTGCTAAACCTATTTACTAGATTATGTTGGGTCTGGTGTTTCAAAATCAGGTCCATCGACCTCGTAACCACCACACCCTCAAGGCCAGTGGTGATTGATAGTAATCACTCTAATTCGATCGTTAAATAATCTTCAATAGAAGCCCATTATTAAACAGTCGATAATTACAAGCCATAATTATTATGGAAAGCGTCGATTAACCAGAATGTATGGTGTGACCACCCCCTTAATCTAGCAAATTAACGCCCACACTATAGCACGTCCGAAATCTTAATCAGCGTTTGACACTTGACACATTTGACAAAATAATATTACTTTTATCAAGTAGATTGATTAGTGTTGCAAAGTGTCGCGTCACCGTTCTAACTCCGGTTAAATTAATAGTGCTGGTAACGGTGACTAGTGTAACGTTAACTAATAGTTGGCCGTCACGGTGCCATCGACCCCGCTCTTAGTTTAAGTTGGTGACAATGGGATGTACTTTTTATGGCTGTGGTGCTAACAAAGTTTTTCGGTTCTAATTTAATATTAATCGTTTTTCCGACACAATTGACATTTCGAGGTGAACGGTGAATGTGGTGGCGTCATTTTGTTACACGTGAATTTTATTTGTCGACCATAAAATGAGGCCCGAGTTTATATAACAAGTATTTACGTTGATAGAGACTCACATGGGAAACTTTCCAGCGATGATAGTGTTAACGAAGAGTGAAAGAAAATGTAAAAGACAAAATTGAATCTACTAACCATATGGAAACACTACATCACGATGCAATCAAAAACTTTCGACAGGTATTGAGGAAAACGAGAAAACAAACTACACGAGCATCCCTTTCTTCTCAAAATATGGGCGATCATACACAAAAACATCGAACATTGACAGACATATTACGTAACCTCCCAGATTTCTATGAAAGCTTCACAATCAGTCAACACAACCTCTCTGTGAATGCCTGACGGGAGACAAGGGGCGCCGAGGGGCGCTAAGGGCGCCGGGGCGCTGGGGGCGCCGAGCCGCTCAGCCGGCCCGAGCAGAATGTTTTGTGTACGTCCCAGGGGCTCGGGACCCATTGTACGATGGGCTGTTAAGGATATCAGTGCGGGTAGATAGTTTTCTTTATAAGGAAAAGATTCGAAAGGATCATGCAAAGAAGGTAAAAATGTTTGTTGACAAATTATGAGAGAAGTTCGACGACACTTATCTGTCTTTTTATCATGTAAGTAGGTATGCATCTTGATGATAGATGACAACATAGGATTATTAAATTCTTTGGTCCCAAATTGGTGTTGCAATAATTGTTTTTAGTACTAACGGCAATGAAATAGCACAAATAGAAAGAAAGAGATAGAGTATATTTCCGTCAAGCATGATTCAAACCATTAAATTAATAGAAGTTTTATTCAGCGAAGGGGAGAAGATAGTTTATGGAGAAAATGACACACTACGTATGTGTGTTTCAGTGGCCGTATTGTCTGCAAAAATACGGTGGGTGGCTTGTATTGGCTTTCTTTAAGTTAACAAACATTTTGTAAGTTAGTCACAAAGAAACCAAAATCAGAATCCAGCTTACCCTATTAAAAGATCAAACCTCAATATCCATTTACAATCCATCAGCACAATACCAAAAAAGCTGCCGCATCATATGAAACCCTAGTCAAGTCCAAGGAACCCTGAGCATTGTGCGTATCATTGTAACGGTCACAGGAAAATCGCCCTTGTGTGCTAACTATTACCGTCAAGGACTTTCTTCGATCCTTTTTATGTCAAATAATGACAAACTGGCGTACAATGGCGGGCAGGTATTTGTTGGAGAGCCGCGGACCCTGTTGTGAGGGCAGTGCAAATAATTGGGGGTAAATAGTGTGGTCTGAGGCGGCTCTCTTTGTTGTAAGCGGAAGATGTTTGATGGTCAATATTTTATGTGCCGGCAGCGTTAATCAAAAATTTTAAAGTAAATTATGCTAGTCACACACGACGTATCACATCTTTTTCAGGATTTCGTGCCCAAAGGGTACTAACCTAACCAACGGAACGCTACTACTAAGCCTCCGCGGTCCCTTCGTCAATCCGTCCGTCCGTCTGTCTGCAAGCGAGATATATCTCACTACTAGTTGACCCGCCAACTTTGTCTGCGTCACAATTTACATTACTGCTCCGCTCCTATTGGTCTTAGCGTGATGATATGTAGCCTTCCTCGATAAATGAGCTATCTAACACTGAAATAATTTTTCAAATCGGACCAGGAGTTCCTGAGATTAGCGCGTTCAAGCAAACAAACAAACTCTTTAGCTTTATATATTAGCATAAGATTGTCGCTGTAGTAACAAATAATAATAAAAATTTAATTAATAATGAAAGGAGGATTCCATACAAAACAAAAAACAAAACGTGTTTTTTTTGGTTTATCGTATAGAATCCTTCTTGGAATTGAGAGTCCAACTCGCAGTTGGCTCGTTTTTTTTACTTTTTGCCTGAATTTATTTATAATGTAAACACCAATAAGTATTCTTTCCAAAAAAAATGTTCCATCAATCTAGCACATTTTCACGGGAATTTCCCAACAATACATCGAGACTACCTTCAAATAACTCACATTTCCCATAAGCCATCGCCTTTTAATAGCTATCTACTCAAAAAACAACTAACTTTAGTTACTTTCTCCGTAGTCTCGAACAATCTCCGCCTAAACAGAATCAACTCCATAGGCTTGTTTCACACGTACCACGACCACACCACATCGTCGAGTATGTGAATGTGGTTTCGACGTGGCTGCGATGTGGTCAGTATCACACATGCGGTCGATAATGACGGAAAATGTGGTTCGTGTGAATTTAAGGCTTCTCTATATATATGATACAAAATTTGATTAAGCCAAAATATATCTATCGGTACCACATAATAAGAAAAAAAAACACCAAATCACCTCCAAATCGTTGAGATGAAACCATTTGACTCCTTAATTTTTTTATCAAAAGTATAAAAAATATATTTACGGCTTTGCAACACAAACAAACGTTACGTTTTGTTACTTTTTCAAAACATGAATTATCTTAAAAAAAAAAATGCGGGTAGCGGAAAGGCGCCAATACCCAGTTAGCTCCTCCGTTAGTTACTCTGAACTACCCAGTTAGCTCCGTTCATATGCACAAGGTCATTGGCATAAATACAAGCCTTAACTATTAATTTTCAATACTTAGCACCCGTGTCATTGTGGTTGTGGTATGTGTGAAACGAGCCTTATTTTGAAAGATTTCTTTACCACTAGAAACTCTTCTTGAATTTTAATTAAAATGTGAGATCTAAACAAATGAATGGTTATTTATTTTCAGCTTCAGGTCGCTGCCTGAATTTTATTTTTTCTGCTTGTCTTGTTAAAATAAAGCCGAAATGCGGAGACATCTACTAAAATAGCCAGTCCACTGAATGTAGCAGTAGGAACGAAAAGGTGACTTTTATTACTTCGGGAAATGGCCGGTGTTGAATTATATTATAAAGGAAATTGTAGAACTAGCCAAATTTGTTTCCTGATAGCTTCAGCCTAGGAGTCTTTAATTCAAGAGTAAATAGGTTTATTCTAGGCATCATCTACTAACTCATTGTATTCAATCAGGTGAAGTTGTGGTAAAACGACATAGGTTTGACCACTATCTCACCTGATGGTAAGCGATGATGTGGTTGCAGATGGAGTTTGCCTAGAAGTAACCTTACTCTTGACTTAAATACTCCTAAGTTGTAGCTATCAGGAAACACAAAGTAAAACAAATGTAGTGAATATTTCGGATTCGTTTTCCCCTCTCCCGCGGCCCGTCCCTCAATAAACGAGCATTTTTTCGGGATAAAAAGTCATCCATGCTCAAAGAGTAGAGTTCTATCAGTGAAATATTTTTTGTAATCATTTCAATACAAAAAGAAAATAACTCTTCGTAATATTAGCTTATTAAGATAAGAGTATAATAAGATAGATGCAATTTTCTTTCCGCACAAATATTCATTCAAATACAAGTTTGTATGTCTTCATAACAGTTCATCTCGAGTGTATCCTGAGCCCCCAAGAACCTCGCAAGTCTTCTTTATGAGTAGTGGAAACATCACAAACACTGTAACACCGCTTATCGTAAATTGTAATCATGTTTTGTTCTGATATCCTAGAACCACTAAGTAGGTATGATAAACAGAAGAATTACTTGAAACAAAGTACGAACAGCTAGCTAGCTACCCAGGATACACGAACGCTGTACAATTGTTGCTGTAGGATCTGCAACCTGCCAGGATTGCGGAATTAGTTAAAAAAAGTCACCGCGGCCCTGGAACGCAAAGGGAGGAAGAACACAGATGGGTTTTAGTAAGTGAGAGTCTGACTCTCTTCTGCTCTGTCCAGAACGGTACAAGTCATTTGATGATTTCCCATCTTAAAAAAAAATCTTTTTTTTTTTTTTTTTACTATTGATAGGCACGCGTTTGACCACTATCTCACCTGATGGTAAGCGAGGATGTGGTCGAAGATGGAGCACGCTTGCCTAGAAATAACCTATTCACTCTTGATTTAAAGACTCCCAGGTTGTAGCTATCAGGAAACACAGACTCCGGCAGGGAATTCCACTCCTTAGCCGTACGCACTATGAATGATATTGGGCTTGCTATTTACCACAATCACGCGTGATGGAAAGCGATAGATGAGGTCTATGATGGAGCGAGCGTGCCCAGAATTAGATTGAGAAAATATTCTCAATCTAATTCTGTATCAAAATTCATCAAAGTAGGTTCAGCGGTTTAGGTATGAAAGATTAACAGACAAACTCACTTTCAAATTCATCATCTGCCTAGCCTTTTCCCAACTACATTGGAGTCGGCTTCCAGTCAAACCGCATTCAGCTGTACCAGTGTTTTACGTGGAGCGGCTACCTACCAGACCTCCACAACCCATTAACTGGGTAAGACGGTACATTTTGACAAGACTGGAGTCAGATTTACTGGCTTCTGACAATCCGTAACGACTGTATGAAATTTGGTATGTTAAGTTGGTCACCCATCCACAGACCAACCTTGGCAAGCGTTGCTTAACCTTTAAGATCGACCCGTGCGGCTATTATAATTTAGCCAAGAGCTCTTTTAACTTCTCTCTCTTTTAACTTACATAAATGTAAATATAAAATTTTTGAATCAACATTTCAGTTGGACCAACAATTGCCTTGATTACCTAAGTTGCCTTAATACCTTACATACAAAAGTATCTATTTAAATTTTTTTCACACCAAATGATATGAACTCTGCAACACATGCATACTTGCCGTTTCTTACTCCAGCAGTGGACAGTCGCACTATTTTGATAAGATGTGTTGTGAGCCTTCTGGTGTTCTTGCCTCCAGCCTGTGGTTTGTGCAAGAACTATATCTAAGCATAGAGCGAGATGGCTTCATCCCCGACACACCCGTTTCGGGGATGAAGAAAAACATGATTGATGTTTGTTTCAACAACTTTTGAAGTCATTCACGTTTTGTCTTTATAAGAGAAGTTTTTATTATTTTACAAGCCTTGTAAATGCATTGACACCATTTTCAATTCAGAAGGGAGAATATTTTGGATCCTGTTCGCAAAAAAATAGCATAGATATATCTAGTAGTAAGGGAATTCG
Organism: Lacanobia oleracea; assembly: GCA_950371165.1. NCBI lineage: Eukaryota > Metazoa > Arthropoda > Insecta > Lepidoptera > Noctuidae > Lacanobia > Lacanobia oleracea. Next base: position 28,928,999 of record OX493388.1, on the reverse strand, counting down.
GTGCTGAATTGAAAACTGTGAGCACTAAAGTTATTTAATATCAAACGAATGTCATATTTAGTACTTAATTTGACGACATAAAATATTCAACGAAATAATTTTGTTGAAACTTCTTACAAATACGTCCTCGAACGTAGATAAAATCGACAGTTTTGTTTACGGTCAGTGAGTGTTCAGTACCAGGACATCAAAGATACTCGTACGTCCCAGTGAGCGGACTTCTGTAGAGAGTCACAGCGGACCTTTGGGGAGGGTCACTGAGATCACATAAACGTCCGTGTCTTTGCATGTACTCTATGACGGAAAGTTTTCCCATTAATAAACAAGTGGCGCAGTTGATGTTGTGACGTTTGATGAAATTCTGCATCATTAAAACCCTCATAACTTTCCAACTGCCGAGTGTTAGTCGAGCAACTTTGCCATAACTTATTTATTAGAATTCTACATAGAACTGATCAACATCGTTGGTATTCGGAGCGGTGGAGACTCCCAAGCGCGCACTGACGCGGCTTAACGTGTGACGTCACACGGCGACGCCAGCACCACCTAACGCCTTTACTGCCGCTTCGTCACACTTCCACATTTACGATTTAATACTAAAATGATATTCTCAAAGTTAGAGTATAACGAATTTTGCCGATGTAATCAGTTGAGTTTTATAGTCCCCAGTTTGGTAGTATCCCGCAGTTGGGGCCCGGCCGGGCAGCCCCGGGGCGCCGGGGCGCTGGGGTGCTGGGGCGCTGGTCGTCCCGCCGTATCTGAAGGTCCGCGTCCCCAACTTTTTACGATTAGGTAAATTTTATCGAGTTTATTCATAGAGCGGCCCCTCCGCGCCCCACTAGCAAACGCTTTTCAATTTCAACAAGGATCGCCCTTTCTATCGGCGCGGTGAGGAAACTTTGGAGATAAAACAATTTTTGGCCGGTTGAGCATCAATTCCGCGTTTTATTGGCCATTTTAGAGCCGTGCTCGGCAAAATTTGAACATGAAACCCTTATCGCTCGAGTGTTTTGTCGTTACGACAAATAAAACCGATGAATATGAAAAGGCTGAATAATATTTTTTGTTCGTTTATTTTTGTAGATATTCATGTATTATGTGACGACACGAAGGCCACTCAGTGCGAACTGTCGCGCGCCATATATCACTGCGAATAATTCTCTTCTACATAACAGTAGAATAGATTTACTGTGATAATGTAATGCTGACATATTGCTGGTTTCTTCTGATTTTATTTACAAACACAAAATTTTCCTTAGTGAATTATTTATTTATGTAACAAAAGGAAACCCGACGTGCACACATAAGGAAAGAGAGCCGAATTGTCAAAAGACAGGAAAATCAATCAATAAAAAGCCTGAGATGACGGCCTGACAATAGCGGGCCCTTGGGCATTCTTCAAGAGAAAATATTGAAGAGAACAAAGCTCTTCTATGATACGTCTGTAAAATCAACCTCGTAATTGATTACCCATTTGAGGGCCATCCTTTTGATGTCTTAACAATGTCAAGTTACTTAGGTACATCTACTCGTATTACCAAAATTCCTGGTAAAATAACAGTTGGCTTAAGGTTGATTTGGTTATAGGCCCTTACCAAAAAAGAAAATCGAGCAAAAACATGACGATTATCCGCAAATCTCAATACCTACAGTTTGCAAATCTAACAGGGTTAACATTTTCATCTTCACATGACGCACCTATTGCAATTTGCAAGTCCCTAAGATAGACTAAGGAAGCTAGTTATTGCTCCGGTGACTGGGACTGGGGCCACATAACCAACAGAGGTTGTCGGGGTGCTGAATTAGTACATTCATGTATCGACCTCATTCGGCCACTAGAGTTGAAGAAGGAGAACCATAGATATTGGGGTCGACTTCCAGTCAATCGGATTTAGCTGAATACCAGTATTTTACGCGAAGCGGCTGCCTACCAGACCTCCACAACCCAGTAACTGGGTAACACGGTACTTCATGGCAAGACTGGAGTCAGATTAACTGGCTTCTGACTATCCGTAACGACTGCCAATGATCTACAAATGACAGCCGGGACCAACGGCTTAACGTGCTTTCCGAGGCACGGAGTAAACTCACTATGTTAAGATGGTCACCCATCCACAGACTAACCTTGGCAAACATTGCTTAACCTTGAAGATCGACCTGTGCTGCTGTTATTGTCTAGCCACGAGCACCTCAAGGAGAACCATAGACATATGCAATATTAAAAATATAGAACTTGAAAAGACTCCATTCTAAAAGACTGCATCGGTAAGTGGGTACTAGGATCCCATAGGTAAAGAGAAGCTGGTATGACTGACCTGGCGGCACTAGATGCGCCAGCAGCAAGAGGGCGAGGTGCGCGGCGTGGCGTGCGCGCATGTCGCTAGCGGGGCGGGCCCCGCGCGCCCCCCCTGCTCATGCCACGCCCCCGCGCGCGCTGCACACTACTGTCACGAGTCACTCCGCGGTTGCACTCACACTCGCGCACTGCACTCAGGTCGCACTACAATACTGGGGGCACGGGGATCTGAAATGAAAACGGCAAAATTAATCATTCAATATTTCCTGAATAGTCGTAAGTAGCACTATCTATGTGTGAGAGAGAATTGCCATTCACTGGTAATACACTGGTTCATTTTTAGAATTAGCCGTATGTTTTCAAAAACTGCACTTAGTACAAAATTAAATTATTCCTATCACTAAAATCGTCTTTACTTGGAGCCTTCAGATAGAGCTTCCCAATCTTCTTGTGAGGCTGATAAAAATATTTCGCGTGGTTTTAATAAAAGCTGACGAAAGAAGCATGACTCTTGAGGGTATATAATACGAGACAACATGTTACAGAATAAACGCAATCCCTCTTAAGGGGGCATTATCCTCATCATTATAAACCACTTTTCATGGGACCAACCCCGAAACCGATTTTTTTTTCGCAATTTCAGTTTCATTTCATCCATAGTGAAATTTGTTCATATTTATGAGTACAATGACCCCTTAAGGGGTACTGCGTTAATTCTGTTCACGTTGTATACTCTCACGGTCAAGGGTCACCGGTACCCTGTAAACGTCCACTTGACCGCTCATTCGATCACAGATACGTTACGGTTGATACTAAATCGAATCATTTGACTGATCTTAAACACATCCTCAATGACCAATGAAATGATTCGAATACCGAAATCTCAAAGATGGTCCTCAACTATGGGATGTTTTTGAGGTACCTTATCCTCAGGAATAGTAAAGGCAACTTCAGTAATAGTTCAGTACCCACAGTTAATTTTTCAAATCTTGCTTTGATTTGGAAAATTATAATTACTGTTTTCCACTATTATTATCTACTTTGATAATACACAATTAAGATAAGGTTCCTCGGCCTCAGGTATGTTATTCTGCGCCTATATTATTAATGAAGACTTAAGCTAACAGCCCTGAGCTCGGAATAATAACATTTAACTGAAATAACAGCTGGACCAAGAGGTGCGTAGGTATAACTTTGTGAAACAATAATATGAGCTGATTGTTATTCGCGAAGCACGGCGCGGCGGCGTCGGCTGCCAATCAACGAGACTGTTGCCACGCTTGTCGCTTGTCGTGATCAATGTGCCAGATTGTCCCAATTACATACATAAATATAACTCTTTTGTAAAATGCTTTCGTTATAGTAAAAGTTTTTTAGTAAACTTCTTGAATAGTTTAACGAAACAAAAAGGAATTAAGTAAGTAGTTCATATCACTCAGCCATAGTATGTGAAATAAGACAATAGGGAATATGCATGAAAAAGATATTTGTCATCTGTATAGTTTATCTAAAAATATACATAAATATAATACTAACAGTGAAAATAGAATCAAAATCAGTCGAAAAACAAAGGTGATATAATTATTTTAAACAAATATTTATGTCCCTCTCGCGGAAACGCTGTTTTCTATGGCAGCTGTATAGGCGTCATAGACGATGACGTCAAAGTTTACATCGGACTTCTCTTTCTAATTGTAATCTTTGAAGCGTTATAACTTCATCGCTGATGAATGTATTTAAAAAATTATTTCATAATTGTTTACTAGGGCTAAGAATTATTTAATTTTGCAAATAAAAAATCGCATGCATATTCCCTCGGATCAATATTTCCAGAAAAAACTTTCTACAAATTAGTTTTAAAGATGACATCAACCAACCAACTGTTTTGTGAAATGGAATTACTGATTGCAGCAACATTACATTTCGATTATTCATACTTTACGATATTTGGTAGATTATCGATTTATTTTCTACCGAATAAAAATGGTGCAAACTTCAACGTTTGCAGATTTTTGGACATTTAAAAAGACAGTATTCTAATTTCTGACTCATAAAATAATAAGATTATTAAATCAGATCAGACGGTTACCATATTTCTTTTACTAGGTACGCATTTTAAACCTAACTTTTAGGTACTCCGAAACAGGTGCTTTCTAAGGCTGCTCAAGCTGTCAAAAGTGATTAACCTAGTACACGAGGAATACATTATTTATGACATAAAGATGGTAGGTATATAAACAATAAGTAATTCTTAAAATCTTGTGTCCATAGTCTCGATAACAAACTGGCTCTATCGTTTTATATCATGAAACTGAACATCTCGTGCCAGAACTAAAGAAAAGAGAAACCAGTAAAAAACCGAACATAAATAAATAAAACACTATCATACGCTAAAAGTTCAAGTAAAGTCCAAAAGTACGGCGCCGATACAAACTGTGTGCGATCATAAAAGTGTTGGATGTGCGAGTTGCCAGATAAACTGGCACTAATGGCATAAACAGCGCGTTACTGCTGATAAAACCGAGTGCTACCCACACGAGAAACTCCCACAGTATCGGGAACAGGTGAAAATGTAACGGTAGATAAATGTGGGTATCGTATATTTAAAGTTTAGTTTTATCGTCTGCAAAACAAGTCCCATTACTGTGGGTTCCAGGATCTGATAATATCCTGCAAATGGTGAGCTTTTTTTTTTCGAGAAAACGTCTAACTAAACTACAGGGATATTTCAAGAATTTATTCCCTCGATTAAACGCTGTAAACCAACAACTAAATACAAACTTAAAAACACTGGCTAGCTGGAACTTTAGCGTGGTCGTGCTAGGAAGGAATCTTACTAGCACGACCTGTATATCTACGATAATTGAGAGGTATAAAATTTCTAATTAGTGGTATAAAATAGTACAAATTAAAAGAATTTAATTTTTTTTAATGAAAACATTAATACTTTTGTATACCACAAAGCATAAAAACTTGTAAATCCGTACCGAGGTTTTAATTACCTCCTTCTTATGGAAAAGCTACTACAATAAAATAAACTCCATGATTGAGAAGTTACAACCTGCTAAACATTACTACACGACAGGTGTTTCGTTAAAATATCCACCTGGCACTTTTGTACACTTTAATATAAACAAAAAGGCAACTGTAGCAACGTTGCACCTTTCCAGACCCCACGTTTTGCCCATCCCTTGCGAGCGGGCGAAACAGTACCTTCCGAAGTACACAGAGCAGCAGACTACAGTAGGCCCACTTCGTGTAATAAAACCCCGCTCCTACTGCCGCCAAGTGAACAAAAGCGAGTGCAAACTGCGCCGGCAGTGGTCTAAAACTGTGCCGCTGGAGTTTTTATTGCTCGCAACAATTTCGATTGGCTCTGGCACCGGTGCGAACTAAGGTAGTAATGTGACTTGTCAGTGTTTTTTTGCGATATCAGCATGGTAGTAGTCGTCGTAGTAGTAGTGTGTTAGTAACTCTGATACTATAGTGTGTGGGGTCGTTAGACTTTACCGCCCATACAATAACAAGAAGCATAGTAAGTTACGCTTGCGATTAATTTTGACTTTTTGCGCCCGGTGCCTAGGAGGATTTGAATAAAAAGCAGAAATTGATGGAATTAGGTATCTCTGGATGGTATCCTACTTTTGGCATGAACACTAAATCTCAGCAACGTCATCCTAATTGTCGACATCGACTTTAAATAAAACATGTCCAAGCAAGCAACGGGGCTGATAAGTGTATAGGAAGACGTTTCTTAGAAGAACTTAAATTCCTTAAGTTTCCTCAGGGATGTGCCCTTACAGGCGTTGCACACAGGGGGTTCTTGTGGTTTTTCTAAGAAGTACCGGGGCCATGTGCTGAGTGCAATCGTTGGGTTGGTTTCAGTTAAGTTAAAACACCAAACTTTTTCCAAAATCACAGGCGCCTTTTGAAGGTTTCACCCCAAAAAATAAAGAATTTGTCTGAGTAATAAAGTATAGTTCTTACTGCGAATATATAGTGAGCCTTTTGTATATTGCTGCACTGTGGCATAGGGTTCTGCTATAAGGAAGCCATGTGTATAAATTGCAGCCTCCCAATGATGATAGGTTACCGAGTTCTTGCCTACCTACGACGTAATAAGCTTTTTCCTTTACTCAAACTTTTTCCGAGAAAAGGTAAGCAGTTTATAGATAAATCAGTTTTGTAGGTAAATTGAGTGTGTTCCAAAGGAGGTCTCTATTAGCTAGATTACGGTACAGCCTTTTTCTTTTAACGAAAATATAGTTTTGTGCGTATAAAGAGATGTACAACTTTTATGGGATTTCTTTTTCAGACAGTTTTGCCGATAGTGTGGTGTGGTGAGGTGTGGTGTAGTGTGTGGTGTGGTGTAGTGCGGTTTCGTATATCCTTTATATTTTCTGTTAAATAAATCTTTCTTTAAGATAAAGTTTCTTATCAACAACTCATGTCTACAGACTTTTTACTTTTCTCCTTCTCTCGACATTGGAATCTTTGTTAAAGGTGTTGCTCCTAAAAACCAGGGGTACTTTCACGAGGCCATTAAGTGCACACAGTGGCGACGGGCAGCCACTGGCGACCACTGGCGACCACTGGCGACCCTTGGTGGCCACTAGTGGCCCTTTTGACGTCAAGCGCTAAAATAACCATATTGATCCGAAGTAGCGAGTAGTGTAGAACATGTGAATAGTACGGGATTTATAGGGTATGTTCGGAAGCCGTCGTGGGTTGGAACATCATTTAGACCTTTAAACAAATTTTTTTTATCGCAATATAAGAGCCGTAAGCGTGACGTCACCCTTGCGGCTATTTCATCTACCTAAGTAGAAGTAAAAAAGCTTGATAGGTGGATCATATTGTCACCCTGAACTAGTATAACTTGGGCAGCAACCAGAAAAGACGTCAATATGTCAAGGTAGATAAAATGTCCAATTTATTGACTACAAGGATTGCTGCCTAAGAAACCAGCCCATCTCTAATTTATCGGGCACAATGCCAAGGTCAACAAGACGCTCATTTTCAGCAAAAATACTGATAAGATCTGACACAACAAGTTCTTACGCAACATGTCACTGATTCAAACAAATAACAGAAACCCTGTCCCTCCAGAAATACAAGCCAAAAAAGTATTAATATCCTTCTCCCGGGCCAGTTTATCCCAAAACAAAAACAACAAAAAATGAGATTACTACGAAACTATAAAAGATGCAGAAACTTCGTCAAGTGAGCTCCCAAACTATGACCCAATAAAGTTCGCGAGAAAAACTCCTGAACTATACCTACGCTATAGCTAAGTATAGCGAGCAGTAACGAACATGTCCTGTGTGAGGAAAGTTTTAGATTCCAACAGAACTCAAGTCTTAGTGGAACCAATGGATGATCGAATTGCTGAGATTATAAGAGTTCCGATTTGTAAAGATTGTTAGTTTGTTTAAGTCCTTACAAATTAGGTTCAGCGAAGGACAAATGGAAATGACACAATAAATTCGTCGCGATGTGCAGTTTAAAAACGTTATAGCCTCATGAATTATTCCAGACACTACGTGACCCTGTTTTATAGTTCTCAATAAACGAAATACGCAAACTAGACGCAAAGACAATTCCCATATTTATGTATATTTACGAGCAGTCATAACCGCACGGCATAAATTTAAAATATTCGAATTGTATATATGTTTGAAATAAAAACGGTCGTTTTTGTCACAGTGCGGAATGTTGCAGCGAAACACATCCGACTCGTTCCTGGCATGATGTATGGCGCTTATTGCTACGCTGTGCGCCAGCCAATTTTTTTTATCTTGTCCCCCAACTACCTAGTTTGAGAGGCCATAGAGTTTGGCGTACAGTAAGTCAATGAATTGTGGAGGCGTAAGACTTATATAGAATCTGTCTTTTTATTATTTATTCATCCCGTTTATTCCCACTTCGTATAAAAAATCTTTGAAAGGAAAAAACAGTACCTCAAGAGGATTATTAGTAAAAGTGATCTTAAAACTGAATATTAAAATATCAAAGCATATTTTCCACGAAATATGTTTTCATGACAAAGTTTATGGAAAATTCCGGCAAAAACACTACATTAAGGACTTTACTAATTACAAACTAAAATGTTCGGCGCCACGTTCAACAAAAAATACTTTTAAAGGTAATTTATCATTACCTGAACATAAAATTCAAGGAGAAAACTATTTCGCTGCTTAATTCCCATTCATCAAGTGAAACATTGATTCAGGAAAATAAGCGTTAGGATTTACTTATTAAAAGCTTTTCAAGAACTTAAATAGTTAATTGCTGAATATTATGTACTTTAATAAATTGGAAACTGTTAACAAAAGAGCACTTAAATATTCAGAGAAAATTACATAATTCACGTGTTGACATGTGTAAGACATAACGAGCGGAATATACATCAGCATAAAAGTGATGTGATTTAAATGTTCAACACATAATTGGCATTTATAGCCGTCAACGATGCTCGAATAAGAGCCAACCTCAGTCCTGGATAGCATTACCGACGGGCCATTACTTTATCCACAATTTATAGCACGTTTAAAATGGTGGGCTTACACAGTACACAGTTGAGTCACTGTGCAAGCTGCACTGTGTCCATCAGCACATACGGCGCACTCTCGCCGTCCCTTTCATCCTACAAACGACGCTTTGATTAAACAATTTCGTTGCTCACCAAAATAAAGTTTTTAATCTTTCGATGTGGCGGATGTGACGTCAGAGAATTGGGGCCAAACAAAGAGTCGGGAGTCGGATGTGGTGGGCTTTTTTTTAATTTTTGTGCTCTGCTTGTCGAAGGATTGGATGTGGGTGGCATGCCTGATTGTATGTACCTGTGAGGATGGAAAATACCTGTGTTTGTTTATGCTGCGTTAGGGATGGGAGGAAATGTTCTTTGGACACAAAAGATTTATGTTGTATTTCATGAAACCATTTTGAGACAACAGCCAAATAGGTAGGTACTTGATCACAATACATATTAATACCCCGACCGCGTCTATCAGTGTGTGGACGAAAAACTCAAAAACTATCGAAGGGATTTTCATACGGATTCAACAATAGAGTGATTTATGAAGAAGGTTTATGATAAATATGACTTTGATGGTTGACGATATCGATTACTAGCTTCTGCCAGCGGCTTCGCCCGCGTGATCTCTAGGGAACATGCTCCGGGGATAAAAGTAGCCTTTGTGTTATTCCAGACTATAATCTGCCTCTGTGCAAAATTGTATGATGATCCTCAAAAACTTCTTTTTTTTAATTAATTAATAATTAATTAATTAAATAGGAAGTAGGATAGTACGATAATAGGATATGCTCCTAACCAGGCAAATCCGGGCCGGGTTACTATTAATTTATAAAATAGCATTAAAACACGATTGAAAAGGCGGTAACCAATTAATGCAGGCATCCGCACCAACTTTGCGAACACTTCGCGACTAAACTAATAAACGTAACGCCAACTCCGAGCGCCGCACGAGCGAAGTTTGATACAAACCAGGTGTCGCCTAGTTAGCATATAACGATTTTTTACAAAGTTTCCGATCGACGATGTTCCATCCTATTAACAATTTTGTTTCCATGATTTATCGTGTGAATAATGAGAACGGTAGAATTGTCATTGATAAATGTCCTACATTTTTCTGTAAAACATTTCAAGATCTATACTAACATAACATTATAGAGCTGAAGAGTTTGCTTGTTTGTTTGGTTGAACGCGCTAACCTCAGGAACTCCTGGTTCGAGTAGACAAAATCTTGTAATGTTGGATAGTTAATTTATCAAGGAAGGCTATAGGCTCACGCCGCGACCAAAAAGAGCGGAGCATTAGTGAAAAATGTGACGCAAACAAAATTGCGTGGTTCAGCTTGTTTTTTATGTATCGGAAAACGTCCACGCATGATTGAGAGAGCTACAAAGAGAACCCGGTAACACCAAGAGGAAGACTGATTGCAAGAAAGAAAGAGTTTGTAAGATTAAACACAAAGTGGTCGACAAAACATCATCGTTTACATAAAGACGTAGGTGTATTACTAAGTAACGTGACCGAAGGATTAGGTAACGCTTGTTAACCTCATACCTCGAACTAATCAATATGTCTGGTCCGAGCCCAAATAAACAACACCTAAGATTATCTCTCAATAACTTAGGACCAACACTAACACAGCTTCATTATCACAAGCTCAGTACAGCATTCATAAAGTTACACACGTTATTACTGACACACTCAATTAGAGGGCCAAATTGCCTCGGTACTCTCTCAAAAGAACATTAACGTCAAAATGAAAGTACAAAAGAAAATATATATCGAGAAAAGTTCAATAACACATCGATACAACGTACTCTCTCCAAATAAATATTAGAATCCTGCGTTTTATGACCTCAATTTTTCTTTTATTACCTGTGCATACAACTTTGCTCTCACAAAGGCGCCTCTTACAGCCCTTACAGGACCATTACGATGCCTATAAAGACCCCATCGCGGCTCACAACTCATGGGGGCTGTTCGACCCCCAAAACTTTGCGAGTTCTAATGGACATCCATGTCTTCGGATGAAGTGATGCTGAACGTAGAGGAAAGTTGCGGGTTGAAGGAATCGATTCTACGTGATTTCTTGAAACTTCAATATGTTACTAAGAAAAATGGTCGTTTATTTCTTAATTCTTCAAGAATTGAAAAGCCAAAGTGGAATAAGAATAAATTTAACACAATTTCCATAAAACACATTGAGAACGTCATTAATTGACAAATCGCGGTGGAAGTCGTCGCGTTAATCGAATCCCATTCGATTTGGCATGCACCCGGGGTCGAGGCGCAATTTATAGCGTCAGCCCTGACCCGAACCCTGAAATTGTGCCCGAGACGATAATTTTTAAAAGTTTCGCCCCCATCTTTTGTGGCGTCGATCGCATCACGAAATCGCTTTACGCACACAACGGGCAATGAATCTTTGTCCAAGTTTCGGCGAAAGAAAAAACTTATAACATAACGATAATGATTGATCATCGTCTGTCGGGGACTTTAATAACTGGGTAAAACAACCTAAAATTAAACCTGAAACTGAAATGACAAGATAAGGAATGCTCGTGATATCACTCGAGCCTGATTCCACTGGAGATAAGGGTGCTTACGTCACAGAATAAAAGCAGACTAAAATTGCCGTCCGTAAAACCAAGGACAGTGAGCTTGTAAAGCCGGGCCTCGACACGAGCTAGATTTTTCTTGTATTTTTGCTTATGAGAGTATCTGTGGCTAAGTATCAATTGAATTTAATTTACTTTCGTGAGTTGGTGATATCTATTTTCGTTGAAGAACGGATACCTGGCTTCGATTATTAATAAAGATTCAAAAAATTTATAAATAGCTTTTAAGTCCGGACCGGACTCTCTATTTAAGGATCTAGTCGTAAACAAAATTTTATTATTAACTGGGTGCTCTGCTGACTTTTATGAAGGCTAAGCCACAGAGGTGGATTGATGACCTGGTGAAGTCCACGGGGATCCGTTGGATGTGTGATGCACTGGACCAGACGACGTGTCGACACTTGGGAGAGGTCTATGTCCAGCAGTGAATGTCTTTCGGCTCATATGATAATTATGATGATAAAGCTGCCAAAACGGACCAGTCCTAAGCATGTTATGAAATTATTCGAGAGGAGCTTGTGACTAAACTCAACAGCCACACGGGTCGATCTTTAAGTTTGCCGAGCCCAGCCTATGGATGGGTGACCATCTGAACTTACCGAAACTACTCCGTGCCGCGAAAAAAACACAAAGTCGTTGGTCCCGACTGTCGTTTTGGAGATCTTTGGCAGTCATTACAATTTATAATTTATTTATTAGGGAGAAAAAACAGTTACATGCTTCAAATAAACAAGAAATCCTTTAAAATAATAATAACAAACATGTAACCCATTACGGATTGTCAAAAACCAAATATCTGACACCAATCTTTACCGTGCTACCCAGTTAATAGGTTGCGGAGGTCTGGTAGGCAGCCGCTCTCCACGTAACATGCTGATATTCAGCTGAATCGGGTTTGACGGGAAGCCGACCTCAAATACTTGGGAAAAAGCTAGGCAGATGAAATTATGAAATAATTCAAGAGTGTCTATTCGCTATTGTATAGTAAAATAGGTACCTAAGCATTTACTTTACAACTCATCCAACAGCTGTATCAGTCACACTCAGTAATTTTCCCACTTCATCAAAGAATAAATACCGTAATATTCTCCTCATTCCCCCAATAACAAGTCGCGGCATCTAATTTGACTCCTCACCCGGAAAAGTCAATTTCCACTTGTGCCTCGATCATGAGCCGAGAGGTACCTCCCGACCTCATAAAGGTACAGGCGCGGCAATAAAAGCGCGCCTTTATAACGTGACGTCACTCCCCAATATGGGACTCAATCAGGAGGGATCGAGGGTAAACCTCCTAGTGTTTTAATTGTGTCTTTGGAGGGGAGAGTTCAGCTGAGAATCTGACTTGGTTTGGTGCTAATGGAGACTTTCTATTAGCTGTGAATTATGCTTTATCAGTTATTGTCAATTATCTACTTAACGAGCTGACCCGCCGCGCCACCTCGTCTGCGTCACATTTTTCATTAATGCTCCGTTCTTTTTGGTGGTAGCGTGATATTATAATAAGCTATATATAGCCTTCCTCGATAAATGAGCTACCTAACACCAACAGAATTTCTCAATTTGAACCAGTAGTTCTTGAGATTAGCGCGTTCAACTAAACAAACTAACTGTTCAGCTTTATACTATTAGTATAGATAACCAAGTATATAACACATTGATTATCGTGGCTAAACATAGTTCTGACAGCTTGTATACTAGAGCAATGGCTTAATTCACGACAAAACTATACAAACTTATTGTAATCAGGCAAATGTCTAATTCTATAATCATGTTAATGTTGATAACTTAGTTCCAGCAAATGAAACGTTAAATTAACAGCCATTAAATATGTATTTCACGCTAACCAATCAACACGCGATAAGTACACTCGTATCAATCAGAAAGCCATGAACATTCCAGAAGCCTAAACATACATGGATCAATCTCCACACAGAGAATCCGATATAAACGTGGGGTCTATAGTACCCCGTAAACCACGGGGTATTAAGTACCCTGTAACCACGGCTTATAAACCACACCGTAAAGTTATACGTTTACGTTTGCTAACGGAAACGCAAACCACAGGAGAACTTCCGTAAGTAGAGCTTGATTTTAAAATAGTTGATTTTGATTTTATAATAGTAATTTAGTTACATGTGGTGAAATATTTATGTTGCATATGGAGCCGGATGTTACATTCGGAGTTGTAAAGTGAATTAAGAGAAATGTGTGGTTAAATCATGTTTTTATAACGATTTGGGTATCTTAATAAACATTATATCAGGAATGTATGTATCTGTATATATTTATTATACGCAAATGGGAACTGCATGCAGGAATATTAATGAGATAATCCTTAAATGCTTATTAATGTATGTTCAATCTATAAAGTGTATGATAGCGATTGGATGATGTACCAGCATCTTTATTATAAAGCTGAAGAATTTGTTTGTTTGTTTGGTTGAACACGTTAATCTTAGGAACTACTAGTTTGTATAGAAAAAATCGTAAGTGTTGCATAGCCCATTTATCGAGAAAGGCTATAGATAAATAATAAGACGCTACGAACAAAAGGAGCGGACCATTAGTGAAAAATTTGACGCAGACGAAGTTGTGCGAATGCGCGTGTCACCAATAAAATCCCAGGGTTATTCACAATCGAATGTAACCAGATCCGTTTTTCCGTATGTTCAAAAATCGTCTACTCGACGAAGTAAAAAACGCAATGAATACTGCTGCTACGTCAAAATGAAAGCATATGGTGCCGATTATATTAATGTTTGTATTATCCAATACAGATGCAATTTTCATTTGGTTGCTTAAAGCCAAGCTATACTTGAGGGATCGCTGGACGGATTCTATTTGGTATTCAAACAAACTATTCCCATCATCATTAAAGAAAACCGCATCATCTTTAATAGATTTTTTTACTCTCACTCTTAATACCTTCCCATAAACTGGTACACCTTCACACAACAAAAGTTAAGCCCCTCTCCCACGCTCCTTCGCTAATAACTCTCAACGTTAAATCAGCTTTTACGACAAAATTTAACATAAACACTAAAGCATTTTAATTATGGGGCCCAGAGTTTGAGGCAAGTGCCGTCTACGGCGGTATCTTGATCCGGTGACAAAGATAACGGCAGGGGATGCTGCTCAACATTCAACTCGACTCGCTTGACTTTGTGAGCCATTTGAACTTATTTTGGAGTTGACTGTGTCACCGGGTCTTTATGTCGCTCTGGTATCGTCGATCGAGAGAGAGGTCGTCTTGTTTTAATAGTACCTGCATCATCTGAATAACTGATTACTGGTTAGTGCTTAAGGCTGCTGCTATCTTGAAAAAATCTTAAAATAGCGTGCAGAGGAAGCAGCTTTTCGTCAGCACTAAGAAAAAAATTACATCTGAAAAATAGTTGGTTTAGCCAGAATTTGTGTATCGATGTCACATAATAAGAAAAAAAAACACCAAATCACCTTCAAATCTTTAAAAAATAAAAAGTTTCGCAGCAGAGTGGCGCGTAGAGGGTAGTTAGCTCTGTTTATGCACAAGGTCTTTGGTATGAATACAAGCCTTAATGGTTTTCATTCGATCAAGTTTTTTTTTATTGTGGAATGGGCTTGCTCTTGCCCACAATCACGCCTGATGTTAAAGATGGAAACCGATAGATGAGGTCTATGATGGAGCGAGCGTGCCCAGAAGACGCTTGTTTTCCCTTGCTTTGAAGGCAGAAGTTTCTGTCAAAAGTCATACTTTCTACATTCAAATTGAATTCATTTATTGTTTGTCACAGAAATAAAGCCGGTTCATTTTATAACATTAAATAAGTAAAGATCGCTTACTTTACGGTGTACTGTTTGTAGTAATCATAAAATCAATTAAAGTAATAACTTTATGTTGGTAATTTGACTGTCTTTGTGTTTAATGTGATTATCTAGTAAACTGCCTCGTTTGGAAGAGAAACAAAATGCACAGCTCAAAGTAATCTAGATTGAGACAATAACAGCCAAACAATAATAGACGGTATCTAAAATAATTTCATTTTATCGTACATCTAGTAGACTAGTTAACTATTGCGCTTTTTAAATATGCACAAGACAAAGCAAACAAACAACATTAAATATAAAATAGATTAACAACAAAGCTAAAATAAATACACTTACGAGATAACTAACCCTCTAAACGAGATACGTCAACAAATCAAAAATACAATTTACCTCTTCCAATTTGTGCTCATAATGTGTATTCGAATTCAAACTAAAATGCAAAAGAAATCTCATTATTGAGTACAAACAAGTCTAGAAGCGATAAAATATCAAATTCATCACTCAATTTTGAAAAAAGCTTTGCAGATCGGTGCTTAATATTTATATTTTTAGAGAGAGATTTTAATAAACTGTTATTTTGTTTCCAGTGAAGTTTGTTTAAGGTGCATGCCATTTAAAAAAATCGCTTTTATAGACGTGCCTAAGTGTCTTCTGACATTCACTTAATGAAATATATTGCGACTACATTATAAAACATATACTTATAATCAGGCGAAATATGGATATATACAGACCTACAGGTCAAACCGTCACGGGCATGAATCACTACATAAATCCCGGGAAAATAGGTACGTGGTGGAAATCTATACTTTAGATACTAATATTATAAATGCAAAAGTTTGAATATTTGGATGAATGGATGTACACGCGGGTAGAGCCGCGGGTGGGAGCTAGTGCACAATATTTCCAAAAAATCCCGAATGGTGTTCCACCCATTCACAAGGGCCCGATAAAAATATGCGCGAACAAAAACGTTATTAAACTAATTGCTGTGAACAGAAATAAATTAGTCGAAGAGCCCGAAGGGGCACATTTGTTTGAAGTTTTCATAGAAAATACATTGCACGCCTAATATCTTGTGACTAATGATTCGCTTTAAATGTCTCTAGAACGTGTCTACACTAGACTTACAAAATCCATTTTTCATTAGTGTTATTTTTAATCTTGTAAACAGATATTGAATGTTATATCTCAAGTATGTAAACCATTAATCAATCGTCAGTCAAGCCTAGCTGGAATACAGTTTCAAACAACTGTAAAACTCATGTAGAAGTATTTTAAAATTGTTTCAGGTATTTGAAAATAAAACCCTAGCTGTAGCAGCAGGCTATTTGTATCGCTGAACACTTTGATTATGATGATTCTAAAATATTTTGAACATTGATTGGAATAACAATCGCCTTCCAGCCTAACCGAACAAGGACGTTTTCAGGAAAAGCAGGCAGATATAATGGTAGATTGCTACATCTTCCATATCTTTCTATTAGTGGTTACCATACATATATGTTTTTTTTTCATATTTCTATGGTGGTTACCTTATCAGAAATACTAATACCTATTTTATGTTCAATTCACACGTCGAAATATACTCAGCCGTTGAGCCCAGTAGCCCAGTGAGCATTACTAGCAAGTGAGTAAAGGTACGGATAATGAATTCCGGCGGCGGCGAGCGATTGACTGACTACTCTCATTACTGATGTAGTCGCAGCCTTTGCTTTACGTATCGCCACGGATTAACTAACTACTTCATCGACGGGTGAGAGGTCTTCCGTGTTTTCAAACATAATTAACTTTTTTACATTTAAATACTATTTTATTGAAGTAGTTCATGTTTTCACAGGTTTCACTTAAGGTCAAAATATGAAAAGTGCGAAACATCTCAGGTCATACATATTCTCAAGTAATTCATTTTATTTTAACCACCTAGAATGTGCCCTATTCGATAGTATTGCTTATAAATAACATCTTACAGAGGGTACCCAACACTCAACAGAAATGTTATTCTTATCGCACCAACCATACCGCGACATTACTTTTCACTTTTTTTTTTTAGGATGGGAATCATCAAATGACTCCTCCCGCTCTGGGTGAAGCAAGAGGGAGTGTCAGACTCTTACTGACTAAAACCCATCCGTGTTCCTCCTGGTGCCCTTTGCGTTCCAAGGCCCACAGCAGCCACCTGCCCTAGCGGGCCCTAGCAGCCACCTGCCCTAGCGGGCCCCGTCTTCCACGCTGACATCTCTTTGAGGCGCGCTGGGATCGCAGCGCGCCGCCGACCCGGGCCTAGTTCTGATCAGACGGCGAGCCACCCACTGCTCGCCGTCCGCAGGCCCGCGCCTACGGCGGCCGGGAATCGTCCTGCGACTCCCGACGCCTGGGGCGTCTTCTTCTGTTGCGGCGACTGGGACGTGAGGTCTCTCACACGTTCGGCCTTCTCCTTTGCTAGCATTACTTTTCACCTGCGATCTCATTGAAGGAAAACCACATTTGCTACTGTCCTACAAAACTTCATCAACTAAAAATAGCACTAACTAAAATTAATTCTCTACAAAATTACCATTTTAAACAAATAACCACCTACATTAATGTATTTAAAAGCGCCAAAAGCCATAAAGCATTAACCGTGCGGTATAAAAATAACACACGAGTGCGGACCCGCCCTGGGCACACTCGGCCAAATTAATGACAATAGTATTCATGGGCCGTAATGACGGGTGTAAGGGCGGGACACACGGGTTAGCTTCACAATTGCCTGCTCGGATTTACACCTGCCTTTGAAAGGACTTGTAAGTGACCACTTTAATTAAACCGCGTAGTGTGTATAAATATTAGTTTTATGTGAGGTCGAGTGAATAGAGATGGTGCTGATAAATTGCACAGTAGTCAAATGGAAATCATTTATATCAGTCAAAGGTGCCATTTTAAAGACGTTTGAAATTCACGATTTGGCAAAGAAAATTGGATGCAGAATTTGAGGTTAAGATCAGTTTCTGTGTCTCCCAGAAATTGGAAAAGAAGAATAAAACACTAGACTATATGTAAATTTTCAGAAATTCGTCCGTGATTCGGAATTCGGAAGTGCCATGTTACTAATATGAGAGAAAATTGTTTAAACCTTCATCCTACAGGGGGCCTAGCCATGGAAAACATAAAGGAAATGTCCATCCTACTATAAAAAAAAGTTGATTGATAGACATGGAAATACGGGAAAAGTGTTGTTGTTACTTTTATGAGTAATCGTGGTGGTACTTGCCTAGTTTTTTTCTACAGGAGCAACTGGAACCGGGAATATCTTCTGACATGTCATGAATTTATAAGTAGCATCAGTGTGAAATAAAATCATTTGAATTTTTAATTCGCAAATTAGACGCATATTCTCATTCCCGCTTCCCCCACCACCGTGATAACTGAAGTGTACTCTTTCAGCTGACATTCTGTTAAAGCCGCATTAATATCGGAAATCGATAATAACCATTAATATTTAAGTACCTATAGCCATAACTTTTAATTTTATGAAGCAGCAATTATATTTTCATAATCTAAAGCGATTTTATAAATAGGTTTATAACGGTGGGCTTTTGAAAATTACATTAATGGTTTGAAATTTGTTATTTTAGAGGTGAGACTGTAAGTATTCCGCGAAAGATCCCTGGATACACTTTTCACTCTTATTGGCTTCGAAATAAGGTTGAAAAATAATCGCATCTGGTCTTAGAAGTTATTTAAACACTTTTAAACTAGGTACAATATTATTTCCTACGATTCTATAGAAAATTCTGAAGAATAGCAGCTTAAGATTTTTAGTCTCCAATCTTGAAAACTTATCTAGTTTGCCGTATTTAAAGAAACAGTTCTTAACGAAAACTAATTACTCCACAGAAACTATCCAGCAAACACTAAAATTACTTAATAAAGATAAGATAACACTAAAACTGCACACTAAAACCCGTTTATGGCAACATTAATAAATTTAGCCACAGAACAGATATCAGTCTAGACGTAAAATAGTTTTATAATTAAAATCTACCATTTAGATTAGCACTAAGTCTTTGAAAAGCATAATAATGGGCAACAACAAGCAACAGTGAGCAATTCAGTGCGCATATTAATTGCCGTGTCGTTGCTACGGAATTTCCTGCAATTTGACTGAATTCAGACGCGCGTCACCCGCCGACAATTTTGTACGAGAAAATAAATCCGTAGTTAGAGATAATTGTGTCGAATGAATTTTTGCGAAACAGATTTTTTTTTCACGACATTGTAGACACAAGTCATATGCCAGTGAATACCTACTTACTCTAAGGCATATCTTATTTATTTTAAAATTTCGTCAGTACACAATTTCACGTGGTGGATGGCGCAGATGTGGTCGATGATAAAGCAAACTTGCCTGGAAGTAACCTGTTCATTTCCATTATTTATCTGTACGTCGACCGCTAACCGGAAGACGCAACGTTGGAAGGCCTCCCACAAGGTGGACCGATGACCTGGTGAAGGTTGCGGGTAGCCGATGGATGCGAGACGCGCAGGACCGGTCGTTATGGTAACACTTGGGGGAGGCCTATGTCCAGCAGTGGACGTCTTTCGGCTGATGTGATGATGATGATGATGATGATCTGTACGCACAACGAAAGTATTCCCAAAACTTGTTGTAAGGACGATGGGGACAAAAATAACAATATACCACTGGAACACAAAGGTACTGCTTATTTAATTTTGGCTCACCACTTTTAAGATGTCCAGCCGGACCTATCCAATCAAAACTACAAAAGGGAGACCGAATCTCCAGCCGTATAACAAAAATCTTGAATTTCTCAGTGATTCATCAATTCAGCACTCACAAACGCCTCGCACTTTCAAAAGCCGATAGTTCCAAACTCAATTCAAACCAAATTATCGCTTTCTTACTTAAATACGTTTTAACAACCTCAAAGTATTTCAACTTAATTAAGGCTATAAAACTAATCTACGCGTGATATTTTTCCTTCAGTTCTGGAGAACAGGCAACAAGACGAACACACTAGTAATTAGCTTAATAAATCAGGCGCTGCTCGGTGTGACGGACGTACAGAAATACCGGCCATGATTTATATGGCTCTAACTAGTGGGGACCGAATAACTGTATTAATAGAGATGCGCAATATGTGGGCGTGGATGGACGGAGATATTATTAGAGGTATTGTTGTGTCCATGTCGTTTGGTTCAGAAGATGTTGAATGAATTTGTACACAAACGATAAATGGGTTTATAAACACAGAAATAACCCTATATTAATCATAGACGATTCAGTTAGATTTTTTTCTGTATAAATAACTATTCTTATAACCTGATCACAATAGTTAAAACAGAAAAAAAAACCGTATGCTGTTGATTTTAAAATGAAATAAAATACCTACCTCTAATCTCAGAACATTGAAGGCAAAACAATTATTTGACACAAATAAGACTCACCAATCATGATGAGAGAGCAACAAATATACAAACATGACAAGCAAAAGGAAACAAAGTATAACTTTGGGACACTTCCACAGATTTAGACGTACAGACATAGTCATTGCTTAAATATTAAAACTGTTTCTAGAACAAAGACAACGAAGCTCATAGATACGAGTAATTCGTTAGTCAATCAATATACATATATAAAACTCTTTCCTTTACTGACTGACTGACTGACTGAGTAACCAACAGAGAACGCACAACCGAAACTACTGGCCGTCGAAATCTAACATTTGGTATGTAAATAGGTTCCAGGGAGTGTAGGGGAGAGGATATCCCGAAATTCTTCATCATCATCATCATTATAACAACCGAAAGACGTCCACTGCTAGACATAGTCCCTTTGAAATCAGCGCAGCATACTATTATATTCTCCCCTAGAAGGGGGGGGGGTGCCATAATGGCCACACTTTCCAGGCGGGTTGGCGATCGCAGTGTAGGGTGTAGTGTTTTACAGAGAACTCTGCTGCCTATTCTCTGGTGAATCCCTTAGTCTTGTTACGACACCCACGGGAAGTGATGGGATGGTATTATTATTTTACGGTACCATACGGCACCGGCCGACATTATACAGCAAACGCTAGTAATACTATAAAATAATTTAGAGTTAATCAGTAAAACTCTCATCATCTGCCTAGCCTTTTCCCAACTATATTGGGGTCGGCTTCCAGTCAAACCGGATTCAGCATTAGAGATGCCGATGCACTCCACCAGCTTCTACGACAAATCTTTTACGGTTCAAGCGGTGCGGTTATGGAATGCTTTGCCCGTGTCAGTAAGACGTGCTCAATCTTTGTCCATTTTCAAAACAATGGTCAAAAATCACTACCTTTCTGTTTGATCGTTTTCACTCGATTCCTATGCTTTTTATTTATTTGTAACATAATTATAATTGTATATATTTATCTATTATGTATTTATTTATATAATTCGTACACCTAAGACTACCTGCAGTACTGTATTTCCGTTATCGTTGAAATCCATCCAAAGGTTGTCTTGAAAAGATCGCTTTTAGCGATAAGGCCGCCCATTGTGTCACCCTATGTAATGTTTTCTTCATCTATCTTTTCTGTAACTTATATGGTGTACATAATAAAGAGTATTCTATTCTATTCTAACTGGGTAACACGGTACCTACATCTTGGCAAGACTGGAGTCAGATTTACTGGCTTCTGACAATCCGTAACGACTGCCAAATATCTACAAATGACAGCCGGGACCAACAGCTTAACATGCTTTCCGAGGCACGGAGGAAACTCGTTATGTTAAGATGGTCACCCATCCACAGACTAACCTTGGCAATCGTTGCTAAACCTTCAAGATCAACCCGTGCGGCTATTATTATTTAGCCACGAGCTCCTCAATCAGTAAAACTCTTAACTCTTAAAATTGAGATAATCTCCAAAGCCACCAGTCATTTTAACTTGAACTCTCGCCCCTTTGAGTTAAAAATGTGAAGTTAATGACTTTTAACTCGTTGTTAGTCGTCGCTAATCTCAAGATAATGGGCCGGCTGTAATAACATGAAATTAAACAGCTTTTTAATTAGGACACCGTCTGATTTTATAGCGCAGACAATACGGGTGTGAATGAAAGGAATGGTGCCGATGTCGACGAGATTATTATTGGAAGCGTTAGGAAGAGCATACGGTCTTACAGGGACCTTCTGTAAGAATAATATGCCTTTGTACCGCTTTTATCGTTACTTGTTCTTCTCTGTTTCTTATATATATCGCACACCTAGATGAAGGGTAGCACAACTCAAAATAATCCAAAATTGAGTTATTGCAATTATCGGAATCAGCGCCGAAAACTACATAAACTCCAAAGACACCTGTGTACAAACTTCATTCCTAAAAAACTAGATGGCGCTGTAAGTCAGTCTTTCTGAGTAGCTCCACGGTCACCCCCCACCAACAACAGTAACGCATCACCAGTTACGACATGTCAGCCGCAGGGGAATATGCTGTCAACTCGCACAAAGACTAAATTATTTCGACTTAGTTTTGTATTCGTGGCAAACCGCAGTAATAAAGCGTGAATTATTTTGAGTTGATTTTGTATTCGTGATTGAATCGGTCTTGTTTCTTGGGTGTTCTTCAAACTATTTCCACTTATACCAGTATTGTTGACGAATGTAAGTAATTTTTGTTTTACTAACTAATAATAGTTTAGTGTTGGTGAAATTATTTGGAACTATTTGAGTTGGTCTGTTATTGCTGGTTAAATTTAAATTCGCTCTTATTCTAAAACAATAAATGCTATTGTTTATTTTGTTATAGGAATATTTAGAGTTGCCTTTGTATTTTTGAAACTGATTTAATAAATTTTAATTCTTTAATAAAATACTGCAATTTATAAACTTTTTTGAGTTAATTTGGTATTCGTGAATTTTATTAACTTCGTATTTTTTTGCTACAGATGATGAGGGGCCGTGGCCTTTTACTTCTACAGAAGGTGATGGAGACCAGTTCAAATGAGCCTGAACGCAGTCATGTGGAGAAACAACTCCAAGAGAATTCCACAACACCTTCAAATACCACCATGGTGATGGAAGAAATCTCTGAAAATGGCACCATGGGGTCACAAAAGAATCCAGCAACGTTAGCACCACCATCAGCCAGCACCCAGGTGAAACCATCGTACTATATTTCTCCGGTTAACAGCGAATGTAGCGATTTAGACGATTCAGATGCGGATCCGCCCTTCAACCCACCTCCCAAAGAGAGCTACCGTCCATCACTCGTCGTTCCAAGAAAGAGGTATCGATCCTCCAGTACTACCTCGTCTTCCAGTTCTAATAGTCCCAACAAGACTACACCACCAACTCAACTCTGCAACTCCGTGCCATCTACCATGCCGGATTCTGCCAATCTTTTAAACGACAATCCGGTTACTGAACCATCCACCTCTCAACCGATCATAGACCAGTCTGCTGATCCTGAAAGCCTACAAAGAGGTAAAAAAAAGACAAGAAAAAGATCTCGTTCCTCCAGCTCCTCCTCTAGTTCTAGCTCATCCTCTAGTAGTTCCAGCAGCTCTTCAAGCAGCAGTAATACAGAAATAGGTAGTAACTCTGTGCCGTCTGCCATGCCGGATTCTCCCAATCTTTTAAACGAAAATCCAACTGTTGAAGCTTCTACTTCTCAACCGATCATAGACCAGTCTGTTGATCCTGACAGCCTTCAAAGGGGTAGGAAAAGAACAAGAAAACCAGCTGGTTGGCTCACAAATCTTAAGAAATCTCGTCGAAATACCGGAAAGGCTTATGTAAGTTCAACTAATAAGAGAGTCCCTGAAAGAGCGGTTAAGCCTCCATGCCACGATAATTGCAAATTGAAATGCAAATCTAAAATAAGTGAAGTATTACGCAAATCTTTGTTCGACAAATTTTGGGGACTAGGCGAACTTCAACGGCAAAGAGAGTTCATTGTAAGGCACACACAAGAGATTAAGCCTAAATATAGATACAGCAGTACCCAAAATTTTAGGGCACTAAATTCTGCATTTATTTTTGAAGTTGAAGACACTCGTATTAGAGTCTGCAAGACTTTTTTTAAAGCTACACTAAACATAAGCGACCAATGCATTAGGACAGCTCTTTCAAAACGACAGGAGGGCGGTTTCATAGAAGATGACCGGAGGGGTAAGCACGGACAGCATTCCACCATAGATAATGAAATAAAAGAAAGTGTCGTCACTTTCATTAAGTCTATCCCCAGAATAGAATCTCATTACCTTCGAGCACAAACAACGAGAGAATTCATTCCAAGCGAAAGATCACTTGCGGATCTATACCGAGATTATAAAGATCTACGCGAAAATGAATGTTTACCATTTGCTTCGTCATCAACTTTTAATCGTATTTTTAATACACAGTTTAATATTTCGTTTCACATCCCCAAAAAAGATGCGTGTGATCTTTGTGAAACATTCAAAAATGCTATCGGAGAAGAACAACAAAAACTGCGTGAGGCTTATGACCAACATTTGAAAGAGAAAGTGTTGTCCAGATCAGAAAAGGAAGCTGACAAGAAAAGGACAGATGTAGTTGTTGCAGTTTACGATCTCCAAGCCGTGATGCAATTGCCAAAAGGGCAAGTATCCTTGTTTTTTTATAAATCTAGAATTAATTGCCTAAATTTCACGATTAGTGACTTGTATGCAAAAGATGTAATATGCTTCTTTTGGGACGAAATCGAAGGCAAACGTGGTGCTGTGGAAATTGGATCCTGTGTACTGCAATATATACAAATGGTTGTTGAGAAAAGTACATCGGGTACCGAACTGGACCTTATATTTTATAGTGACAACTGCTGTGGTCAGCAAAAAAATAAATATCTGCTGTCTGCCTACGCATTTGCTGTTGCAACCATGAGAGTAAACTCAATTACTCATAAATTTTTGATTCGTGGTCATTCGCAAAATGAAGGCGATAATGTGCATAGCGTTATCGAAAAACAAGTTAAACGATACACTAAATCAGGCCCGATATACTGTCCACAACAATACGCGACTTTAATAAGAACAGCTAAAAAGACTGGGAAACCTTATCATGTGGAAGAACTTACACATGACAAGTTCTATGATCTGAAAGCCCTTCAAGAAGAATGGGGAAACAATTTCACTGTTAATGTTGACAGAGAACAAATAAAATGGCACGATATCAAACAACTTCGCGTTGAAAAGCAACAACCAATGTCATTTTTTTATAAAACTTCTTATGAAGAGACAGTTTTTAAAAAAGCGTTTGTAAGAAATCAAAGACGCACACAAGATCACCAATTTTCTCCAACTTTGACACAAGCGTATTTGCAAAAAATACCATTGGGTGCCAATAAAAAGCGGGACATTACGGAACTAATTGATAAGAATATTATTCCACAGAGTTACGTCAATTCTTATTACAAAAATGCACTAGATTTATAGAATAAAAATTACGCGAAGAAATTTCTTCCAAACAATACCTACATACATAGGTGTATGTCGGTATTGTTTGGAAGAAAATCTGAATACTTATGTTTTTATGTTTTTTGATAACTATAGATAATACTAAAAAGTCTGATTTAATTAAGTAAAACAGTTTACAATTCTGTCGGTGAGCCTGTAACAATACTATTATAGTTTTAGATGCCTATAATAGATATTAGGTAAAGGTTGAAAATAAAAGTCTGATTTAACTAATAAGTTTAATCCTCTCGATGAGACTGATAATAATAGAATAGTTAAGTGTTTTAGATGCCTTTATTAATGTTACCTTTTTGTTGTAGTTTTTTTTGGTTATTTAAGTTAAGTGAAAACAGATAATTGTTGGTACCTAGTACCCACATTTCTCATGCCTGTTATGTTGAGTAATAAGTACGTGTTTTTGTAACTAAGTCATTCTTAAAATATCTTCCAAAGACTGTGCTATTTATAAAAAAATATACTACTTTTCCTGTAGTTTATAGACTTAATGGTCTAGTACTGATTAAAGAGAACTTAATACCTAAATTATAAGAAAAATGTCTACTTTGTTAAACGTTTTACTAACCTGTTCAAAGTTTAATGGATCTCAAATTAGAATAATGTAAGGTGTTCATTCTATTTTCCGAACAAGTGATGTGTTTTTGATTATCTTTATTTGTTTGTTACCTTAATACAAAATAAAGATGTGTCTTAATTAAATATAATGTTTTACTTCATTATTATAATAATTATACAAATAATAATTTAGATACACTACTCTTTATGTAAAGATTTAAAAAAAATATATTCACATTAAGACAGGATTAATTTAAAAAAAATCACTAATATGAAATCAATTTGAGTTGATAAAAATATTGAACAATGATTTAGTCACGATTACTAATATAACACGAAAAAAAATAATTAAAAATGTATACGTGTATTTGAAGGTAAGTAATTGATCAAATTAATATCTTAGTAAAATAATATACAACCTCATCCAACAATCATTTAAATCGGTCAAATAGAAAACGAGTAAAACGTTTTTTGCTGTTCCTGAAAAAAGAGGTATTTTGAGTTGTGCTACTCTTTATCTAGGTGTGCGATATGTTAAAAAAATTGAATACGATTAAGAAAATTTAGTGTTTTTTGTCAGATTTATTGAACACCTTATACAAGGTGTAACAAAACTAAACGCAATACATCTTAAGGGGTAATTGCACTCATAATTGCTGATATTTTTCGTGATTTCAGGTTTTGTCCTACAGTAAAAGTGTTTGGTTCGGAAAATGTTGAATGATTTTGTACATAAACGATAAATGTAGCCGCTCTGCGTAAAATACTGGTATTCAGCAAAATCCAGTTTGACTGGAAGACGACCCCAATGTAGTTGGGAAAAGGCTGGCAGATGATGTAGAGGCTCGTGGCCGTTATTGAATATGATACGTGGAATTACCGCAGGCTTCCGTAATTATTTTTATAATTGCGGAAGCCTTTTTAGGAGAAACCTGACAGAGATGGTCTAGAACAGATGCATCAACACGTATTTTGAGCAAAACGGATGTAGAGCGACCATCCTCACATGCTGCCTAGAGACGATGGATAGGAACAGTCGAGAATCTAGTAAAATGGCTTTAGATAGACCTATATCTAGTACTAGATCTAACTAGATATTCTAGGCTTATCTAGACTGCAGATTTACCATTTTGATGAAGTTCACAGAATTATTACAAACGCCGTCATTTTATAATAAATCGCATGAGATGTTAACACAGCCTGCTCATTATGAAAAAAATATATTGTAAACTATCGTATTTGAATGGGACTTAAATGATCTGGTCAGAATATATCGCAAATTAAGAATCTTACAAGATTTGTTCTAAACATGTGCTTGCAATAATCTGATGACAGACACAAAGCTATGCGAATTCATCAGACTTAATTTCTAACACTATAATCACCCCAAAAGGAACAAAAATATAAACGAGATCATCCAACACTTGGACTTAACACAAGTATGCATGGCGTCTCAAAATAACGCGACTATTAACCGCACATCGCTTGTTCGCGCGAACACTTCATTTGCGTCGCATGCGCATTTAATTGCTTTATAAATAACACACACACACACTTACCCTTACCTACATACACTACATCACTTTATGGGTGTGCACTCCCATGCTCATGAAACTTTCCCTTTTCTATGACTTACACATTCATGCAACTTGACATTTCAATACGCTTTAAATAAATAAATAAATAAAATATATTTATTTCAGACATATGACTTCTAATTAGATCGTTCTTGCGACCATTTTAAAGGTTAATTTGTTCCTTGAATTGTGCAAAGTTTTAATGTAGACAGCTGACCGACTTATAGTTATTTTTCTAAACGTATTGTTAGTTATAACTTTATGTATAATTTTCTACCGTATTTTATTCCATAACCAGCTGACCCGCGCAATTTCGTCTGCGTCACATTTTACATGAATGTTCCGCTCCTATTGGTCGTAGCGTGATGCTACATAACCTACTAGCCGCCCCGGCTTCGTACGGGTGCAAACTATATACTTAAACCTTCCTCTAGAATCACTCTATCTATTAAAAAAACCCGCATCAAAATCCGTAGCGTAGTTTTAAAGATCTAAGCATACATAGGGACAGACAGACAGTGGAAGCGACTTTGTTTTATACTATATAGTAGCCCTCCTCAATAAATGGGCTATGCAACACCAAAACAATTTTTTTTTTTTTTTTCAATTCGAACTACTTAGTAGTTGCTGAGATTAGATTAGCGCGTTCATCCAAATAACAAAATAATATTTGTATAGATTGTCGGTTATAAATAGTTACTGTTTCTCAAGAAAACAAAGATTTTATTGAAATCTTTATTCTGACATGGTAACAGACATTTTCTTTAGATTAATAAATATCAGCGTCTTTTCTTTTTGGTTGTTAGCTAAAGCTTTTTTCTTTAAGTAAAAATTATATCTTTAATAGTTTTTTACCTTTGAGCCGGCTCTGAGTATCAACGAGTAGGTTCTATCTCAAGATCGTTTCCTTGGAGATCGCGAAATGAGAAACGCTTGAAGGATGCTTGAGTTTATGATGTTAGCATCACTTGTGACTTGTCGGAGCACACAGAGAATACAGGATTTAAAAATAATGTTCCATCATTCATCCCTACCTTGTTGCCATTCTAAGCGTTTCCAAACGTGTTTTATAATGCTCACGGCAAACAAGTGGAACTCTCTACCTGTGCCTGTGTGTTCGTAAGTACTGTAAGACGGTATCATTTGCCATACTTCATACTTTCATAGTTCTAGGTCAACAGGAAATAACCTATATATTTTGATTCCCTTGAGAGTGGCAAAGTTTACGTTTTTTGCGGCATAAATGACCGTATTTTTTCACGCTAACTTAGAAATCTGATTTTTCATAACTTCAAGGAGCTGTAGATATGAGCCCTCGTACGAGTATGTAGCTCTTTGGAAACAGAAGAACATCGCACAGAACACTCGATAATACTCTTAATACAATTCACGAAACAAAAGCTTATGCTGGCTGGATTGTACTCCATACAAAGATACTTAATTACACAGCGGCAGCACACAAAAACAGCCTTTATTGTTCACAAAATAAGGTCGAGAGGTTGCGAGGTAATATGTGCAGTTGCAGAGGCTTAATGAGTACAATCAAAATGAGGCGTGCAGCGATCCAGCGCTTGTTATTACTCCCATACTTTGTTCTGAAGCGCTTTTCACTTTAAGGTCACCGTCACTGTTATTGAATAACATTTTCGTATACTCGTAGATAGCTCATAAAGTGGGTAATAGAGAGATATATCATGGAAAATGCCAGAGTCTACAGATTATGTCGGTTTTATTACTAAGGACTTTATTCAGTTAAATAAAATATACAGTTCGTTAGTAAATGTTTCGGAAAAATTACCCACATTATTTTATTTAACCAAATATGGGTCACGCGGAGCATTATTTGGGGCAATGAGAACTTTGGTTATGGTGACTAATATATTCATTTTATTCATGAACCACTTTTGTTTCACTGTGACAGGTGAGCGTTGCCAAAAAGATGGGTTTCATCAGCAATTTGTACAACCAGAGATTATAGAGGTTATCTAGGACTGATCACACGTCTTTTTTTCCAATTGGTCTCTTCTATCGGTCTATAGATATGCGCATTATTCTAAAACAGGTGTAGGTACATCGGACATTCGATAAAATTGAAGTATCTTTTACAAATGAAATAAGACATGTAACAGAGTAAACGTAACACCTCTTAAGGGGTCATTGTACTCATAATTATGTACAACTCTTACTGATGCTCACAATGATGAGTACGACCAAACTCGAAATCGCGAAAAAAACAGCTATTCAGTACATTTTGTCTTGTTATGCGCGTATGTATGTAATGTATGGGGCAGTTGGCTTTTTTTTTCGCGATTTTTTGGACCCAAAAAGAAAGTTGTTCATAATTTTGAGTACAACGACCCCTTCAGAAGAATTTCGTTTATTCTGTTACAAGTTGTTTATCTCCAGTCAGTCCCCGGCCGCCCCACATGTGGGGCGAGGTCATTGTCTTACTCGTATTTTGATTTGCGGGGCCTAACGGGGTGAGTATACCATTTCTTGTATTGACATTGGAATACAGCCAATAAGATGCAGCAATAATGTTTAGAACGTAATAATATCATCTAGATAAAAAGTTCTACCTTTAGCATTCTAGTTTATTGCACACAAAAAAAAACCTAGAACTTATCTCCCAAAAACAAGAGTACAAAGTTAACTGGATCCGACAAAATAACCCAACAGTGTATGAGACAGTTTAAATATAAAATGAAGCAGTTTTATTCGGGCGTCGTAAAGTGGCAGGCAGAGCCGGGCTCCTCGTTTGTTGCAACTTTT
Source organism: Lacanobia oleracea (assembly GCA_950371165.1). Lineage (NCBI taxonomy): Eukaryota > Metazoa > Arthropoda > Insecta > Lepidoptera > Noctuidae > Lacanobia > Lacanobia oleracea. The sequence continues at coordinate 28,898,375 of OX493388.1, read as the reverse complement.
TAATGTCCCTCGTAATCAGTTTGATTGAGTTGGCTACATTGTGTTGTTGTTGTTGTTGTTGGACGATATGATACAATGTGTTCGTGGAATTAGTCATGTAGCGGATGTGTGGATTGCTTTGGGAAAAATTGTGCAGTTACGACTGAAAGTTGGTTCCAGCTGACGGAAAATATTATTAGTTCACGGAATAGCTTGTTTGATTACCGGAATGCATTCTAGGATGTAGCATTTACCTGACATGCTACCTCTTAATAAAATAGATTAGAATTATAGGTACTTATGGGCTACTTTAAATAAGCTAGCGAAATTCCTTAGATGTGCTCGGTATCGAAACAGGCTGGGACGCAAAGGTGTTGACATAATTTAAAAACCTTCATATTCGAGGAAGTAAAAGTACATACCCAAAAAAAAAAACGTAAAAATTTATCAAAATTAGTATAGGAGGATACAATTTTGTTTGGAAATCGACTGCGACTTTCTTGAAGAAAGTGCCTAGGTACATAGCAGGAGCAGTTTTTAAAATATGACTACACCTTTTCATTACACCCTGTATATTCAGCTAACGATAAACCAAAAAGTTTCGCTCACTAATTTAATTTGACCCTACATAGAATCGGCAAAAGAAACACATCTTTTTAGGATGGGAAATCATCAAATGACTCCTCCCGCTCTTGGCAGATGAGAAGGGAGTGTCAGACTCTTACTGACTAAAACCCATCCGAGTTCCTCCGAATGCCCTTGCGTTGCAGGGCCGCGGTGACCCTTTCGAACAGATTCCGCAACCTTGGTAGAATACAACATCCACTCACAGTAAACACACATGACCTCAAAACATCTGCACACAACTTCTAACGCAAAACAAATGCCTCTCGTATTAATATCTAATGTTAATACGAACGCTGAAAAACCTTGAGAAGGCCTGACATCCGCGCAGGGCTGGCACAGCACGAACTCATATAGTATTCATTGAACTCCGACGGAGAACAAAGGAGTCGTTCCGTGACTACGGTGTATCGTGCAAATTATAAAGTGTGCGGGAACCCTAACCCTTGCTGGAAAAAAGGAACGCATCAAAGGAGTCAGATTGATTAGTATGGAGTTCTAACGGTCAGAGGTTATCAGCGTGAGGAGGGATTGAAAGCATTTGGTGACGGCTGTGTAATAAGATGTATTTTTATTTTCATAAACAAAATATAGCGCCTCATTAACTTCCTGCCCTGATCCCATATTACTTGGGGTCGGTGTAACATGTTTTTTTCTTCCACTCTGCCGTCACACTATCACTCCCTTTTCTTTCATATTGCTCCACACACAATCCATCCATATTTTCTTCGGCCTTCCTCTCCTCTCCATCCATCCACATTTATATTCATAACTCTTTTAGTTACACGCGTTTCATCTCTTTTAACTTTTCCGTCACTGGCACCATTTTTAATTAATCTACCGCTAATGTTCTCATTTTATTTATTCTCGTTGCTAATATAGCGAGTCAGCGACTGATCGAGCATTACAATTTTCAAGTGGGCGTAACTAGAATAGTGCCGAAAAAAAAATGGACAAAAACAGACGGTATTTAAAACGATACAAACCAATAATATTCAAAGAAAGTTTATACAACGAAGAAAGGTAAGTATAGCATACTCGTACTACGGAAAAGAATGGCACAAAAACTCGTTTCCATCAACCATTCAATCATACCAGGAAAGTATACTTGAAGCCACAAAGAATTAACAATAACCCAGATACAAACTTGAAGCCCTTGAAAAGGCTCGAGTAACAAAATAAGAATAACAGGCACAAAGCCGTGCTTGGGAACTGAAGAACCCTTTCTGATAAAACTCGAGAGTCCTGGTACGCAATATTTACCTGCTCCACTTCCGAAGCTTACAATATTGGAATTCCTGCCTGTCTTCCCGTTTCGGGAAACGTGATCGAAGTGTGTACGCATATTAATGGAGAGAACCATTATTTCCGGTTGATAAATTAGGAAGGTTATGTACGAGGTTGAGGGTGTATTTTGGAATTGGTGTTGAATGCAGATGAGCGTGAGAGCAATATTGTAATAATTCTACCAATTTTCTTCTTATCAACCAAACCCAGGATTTAAGATTGACTAATCTACCGCGTATGAATTTCGCCGAACTATCTCGATTATTGTCGATTTGACTGCAGTGGGTAGTGGTTTACTTGCAGAAAAGATGTTGGTCAACACAAGTATTTTTCAAAAGAGATGGTGCCATTTTTAAAGAAAAAGAGGTGAGGAAAAGGCTGAAGTCAACGCGCAGAAGACCGGCAACACATAATGAAATAAGACAAATTTAGAGTTTATATGGATCTCTACAAAACTACAGAGAAACTACTTTACTACGCTACAATATAATGACGCTTCTTTGGTTGTCTGTTGACATCAAGATAACCGAAGTATCTCAAGTCTAACGTATGACAGTTATAACATCAACTATGAACCTTTAATGAAGAACCAAACCAGTCCGAAACATCCCTCAAACCGACTTTCCCTCACATTCCTCTCCTTCTCCAACAGGCTGTGTCGTAACAGTGCATCACATGAGGGGGTCGTCGAGACAAATCTCTTTCGATTTGTCTCCACCGCTCAAATGTTCGGATTTATCCGCGTGCCGCGACGCATCGCCGTCGTTACTCATGTACGAGCATCACGGGCGAAAAATAAATACGTAAACATAGTCAATACAGTATGTAGGTATTTGCAAAATTATTATCTTCTTCCTAATATAATTAAAAAATTCTTCCGTTACTGAAAGACAATGCAAGTAGTTGTTTTTAGTTCCTTGCGGAGTGTATAGGAGCACTAAGAAAGGATTTCTCTAAATTCCTTCGGGAACGGGAAAAAACGGCAGATGCGATAACGTCGACAGCAAAAGTTAGTGAGTTACATTTCGCAGAAAAGATATTTCAGAAGGACTTATCACAACAGTCTGTGATACCGATAACCACTAGATACATTTTTACCTTCAACGTTTTCATGCAGCATTTTAGCCTCGCTTATTCTGCTTACTCCCGCACGAATGTACCTAAGCGCATTATAAATCTCGAGGAAATCCGAAGTTACTTTATTCATCTCGAAAAATAACCTCTTCTCTTATTCAAATGAAAATTGAATTCGTAATGCTAATATTTTTATACGCGCCGAGTTAAAAAGTAAGTTTATTAAAACTTTTACTTACAAAGTCTAAATGTATCTACATAGTAAAGTCGGGGCGCTAAAATGTTGCTAAACTTGCACATCTCTACTGAAAGTTACAAGTAAACGCTTTCACAAGTCACAACTAATAATAATTTTGAATTCGAACCGTTTACGAGCGAATTACAGTTTTAGATTGAATTTGTATAAAAAGTAAATTGCAGAATATGAATGGTTCGTTTCTAATCTATCGCCCGATCTTCAAAACGACGTGAGATTAATTATTTTGAACTTCAGATGTTAGAATTACAGAGAAAAGGTTTTTGTCGTGAGAACTTACAATTAGAAATCCAATATCAGCGTAAAAGTCCAGCTTTTAAAATGCATTAAGCGATTTAGATAAGCATTTGAAAAGAATAAAAAAATGTTTATCGTTTTAAATAAGAGATCTTCACTTATTATGGATAAGTTTAATGATATAAAATCTTATACTTAATATATAAAGCTGAAGAGTTTGTTTGTTTAATCTCAGGAACTACTGGTCCGATTCGAAACCCAGTATTCTTTCAGTGTTAGACAGCCCATTTATCGAGGAAGGCTACAGGCTATATATCATCACGCTAAGGCCAATAGTAGCGGAGCAGTAATAAAAATTGTGACGCAGACGAAGTTGCGCGAGTCAACTAGTCCTTTGATAAAATCAGCCAACCGCATCGCTGATGTGGTCACTTTTGAGGTTGAATTTGTATTTTGATTTTTTGTAGAAGAGTTAACCTCAGTTGGTTCAGATAAGATTAGGTAGGGTAGGTTTCACCCTCATGCGTTTTTTGTTAAAACGATAAAAATATGTTTAAACCAGCATTACTACTAACACACCAAAGATGTGAGAAACCATTAACATTGTAAACACTTATTTGTCAGTTGTCACTCTCCCACCGTAAGAAGCGTGCCGGGACCGGGACGCCAGCACCTCATTACGCTGTGTACCGAACTGTCCCCGCGCGCATTGGGACGCTCTGTGACCTGTTTGTGAATGTTTCGTTACGATTGTCACGCTACACATAAATGTGTTGACAGCGTGACCGTGAAAACAGCGAGTTTTTAACGAAACATATTTATTTGTGTCAAGATTCGCGGAAAAACGAAGGTAAATACTTCACACGCGTGAAATACTTGTGACATGACATCCCACGGGACGTTTGACAAATAATGTCTTGTTTACATTTCAAATTAATAATTCTTGTAACAAATAAAAATAGGAATCCTAACGATTATTCTAATGGCTGACTAGCGACCTAGAAACGTTGGTTTGCGAATAATTAATAAGGCTTCTCTCCCGCTTTGAATAGCTATAGTCAACAACGTGATCGAGACACTGATTTTTGCTAAAGGTTTATAAAAATTTAGATTATTCAATCCATTTACGGTTTAGCCGCGAGTCAATCACTTTCCATGTTACAAATTGACACAAATTATAAAATGCTTTTGACTCTCGACTTTGTCTATGTCAGAGATGACAGAGACAAAGTCTATGATGGAGCGAGCCTACCCAGAAGGCGCTCTAACTTTGAAGAGACCACTTTGGCAATACTGCGTTAGCGGCCTTAGATCTATAATTGTTCAGCAGTGAGCCACAACGTCTAAACAAAACAATTCTTTAAGCAGCCGTATTCCAGGAATAGCCTACTTAAAACAGCGTGACAGAACACACGGGTATCTCGTCACGATCGATCATAATCCGCGTGACAGCGACACAGGTGCGTGATCACTCAGTGTGCGCAAAGAATCGACTAGTGTGTGCCGACGCGTGTTTGAAGGGTCACGCTTCGTATCTACTGTTGAGAGTGATGTGACTGTATGAGAGACATATTTGTAAGTTTTTACGTTTACGCAATCTAAAAAGTTTTTGGGGATGTTCAGTTACCGGCAATATCGTGATTTGATGATTGATCAACCTTGAGTCAACAATGCAAGCGACTTTTGAATGCATTTCGTATCTGTTACTAGGGCAACATTCTGGGAGTAGTTTCACGGTGCGTGAAGCTAACAAGCATTTTTTAGAGTCTCTGTTTCCTAAGAGCTTTTAGCTAGATGTATTTATGTCAAGACTGTAAACATCATGTGTACATCATCTTGAACTCCAAGGTGAGATAATGGAAAAAAGGCGTAAAATCAATGATGAAAAGAAATGCACACTGGCAAATCACAGATGACAGTTTGACACAATATCTACATGTATTATGATTTACAACATTAATCAACATAATTTTTTAATCTAATTAAAAACCTGATCCTACCCTATATCATATGATTGTTTCTAAACATTGTAATATTAAATGCCATGTATAAATTGTCGTTTGTGACAATATTTACCGGCGCCGTGTCGTGTAAACCAGTGTAATTGGACAAATAAAATGGCATCGCCTGGAATTGTTACACGAACGTTATTTATGAACATGTTACTAACACACGGTCCGGTGAAATTATTATACTGTGGTCGCCGTACATCTAATATTACTAGCATTTAATTTGGGATTAGTTGGTTCGGCTTGCAGTCATGGATAATGTTTTAGCAAAATACGAATTTAAATAACAACGGAACTGTGAAATTTAAATATACATATATTTAAATTTCACAGTTCCGTTGTTATTTTTAATTAGTTATTTTTATTTAGGTTTAATTAGTAACAAACAACAATTAAAACATAACGTCTAAAATAATATTTACGGCCGACTAACCAACAATTAATTAAAAATATCATCGCACAAAATTACCTAACATTACTGCAGACTTCTGTTTCATCAGATACGTGGAAAGCAATTTGTTTACGTGAACGCAAATTGAAGCACAAGATTCCTATCTCAAGATTCTGATGCAATCAGCGATCCAGGCCATTACCGGTCGCTGATCTCGGGGCCCCACACTTAACCCGTATCATGCTCGACAGCGCGACTGTTGACCCGCTCAGGACTCGAAAGCCGGTCCCCTTGGTGCCCAGCGTCCGGCCCATGTACTCGTATACTCAACGCTTGGCAGTCTACATAAACACAAAAAATACTCAAAAATCTTCCACCAATCCAACTATGCAAATCCTCACAAAAACTTTTCTAATAAGCGTCAGATCTCCTTTGTTTTCTTTAAAACATCTTAAATTCACAGATGAAAAGACTCAGTATTCCTAACCTACAGGGGCCACCTTTTCATTCGAGTGTACGCGCTTTATCTCTGCCCATTGTTTTACGTTTAGGTGACAAAACAATAGAAAAGATTTAATTTCCTGTCGTCGTCATAAAATATTATTTTAATCCGGGCATAGCTCCGATGCTGAATATTCAATGAATGCGGCCCGGCCATATTTTATTTGAGAGTTTTTATGCAAAATAATACGGATTCGAAGCGGCCTTGTGCACCGGATATTTTTAATCAACCCTCGAGGTCCACAGAGGTCTACCTCCAGTGCTGTGCACCAGATGGACAAGTCAGTACACTTGTTTCCTCATTCCTTCCTGTTTCCACAATCTATTAACATTTTCATGCCGTATTAATGTTAAGAAAACGTAATGTGTATTCATTGGTATCGGATTTGCATTTAAGGTCGCGAAGCACGATCAAACGATGGACCCTGATTAAAGATGTACTCATTACTCCGTTCAGTACAGAAGGAAAGAAAACAAGTGAACAATGCTAGTTGTACCCCTTTTTTGGATGGTAAATGTAAAACATCAAATGACCTCTCCCGAGAGTGTCAGATTCCTACTCACCAGAACGCTTTCGAACATCTTTGGCAGGCGTTGTGTCTCTGGCATTGTTTAGTTACTCTGTGGTTTAGTTTTATTCCCATACACAAACAACGGACGGCCGACAAAAAATTCCCACTCCAAAAAATGCTCAAAACGTGACACCGTCTACATTAAACCTATTTCCCTTTCAAATCAGCGTTACAAAAATAAACAGGAAACATAACCCTAAAGCGTTACCGAACAGATTTATAGGCGAAGGGAGATTATTGACGCAACGAGTCGGCGGAGGCGCGAGCGGAACCTTACACGAAGTTAAATCAAAAACGTGAGGCGGCGACAAACAACTGCTCGAGGGGAGTGGAGAGGAGGAGAGAGAGGGGGAGCGGGGAGGAAAGCAGAAAAAGTGTCCGCTCGAGGATTTATCGCGTCCGCAATGAGCGAGTGACGCCGCGGCGCGTGCCAAGCTCGGGCCAGGCGGAGCTGGGGCGCAGCGCCTACTTAACGCTATTAACTTAAAACTTTATCTGCATGTGCGTCATTGCAAGATTCTCCACAGTCTGTTGTGCACCATTGTTTCGTTAGTTCAACTTAATTAAATTGTTTTGTTAAAAGTTTTTCGGACTGCTATTGTTTGGATTCCATTTTAACTGTACGCAGTAAATTGAAACGCAAATATCGCATGGACAATTATATCAGTCGTTGAATGTACTTTCAATCTTAAGGTAAATACAAACAGAGAAAGTAAATTGCGTGGATTACAACTGAATCTCGATATTTGATTCGCTATACTAATCTCATCCCCAACAACTAATAAACTTCGCTTGCAAATATGTCATTTACAAGCACAGAGCTACATTCGAACGATTTGAAAACTTACAATATTTTCCAGACGTTTTATGAAAATTCATCTTCATTTTATAAAGCCTAGAAATACGGACGTCGAACACATGACACGTAGCGCTACGAACTTCGTAGCTTCGTAGCCTCGTAGCAGCGTAGCACGGCGTTGAGCCTATAGTGCTACGTGCTCACCGTAGAAACAGCCTACGCTTGCTACGCGCTACTGTGTTATGAAGTCTTGCTCTATTTTCTTGCTACACATAAGAAAAGGGGTTTATTCAGTTGTTTGAAGAATATCTTTACTCTAGGTTTTTACATAATACACAAAAATGTTATTATGAACGTTGCCTTATCATAAAGTAAAGAAACTTTAAGTACTTACTGTAACTTATATATGCTTGTGTTTATGGACTTAGAACCTGATCTTTAAGGCAAATGAGCGTCTTCCAAGAAGAGACTTCCAAAGATTTAATTACTTCCTAACAAGTTTAATTAATAAATGAGACGTTATCTTCGTAAGTGAATACCCACATAGAAAACTTTCTTACGAATACCGCATCGGGTGTTTTTTCAAGAACAATATGTTTGGATTCTGTATGTATATCGTAAATGGATATGATTTTGTTTGTGTGTAGGTGGTTATCTTTGAAATGAACAGTGTTTCAAGTTACCTTTTGCAGAGATTTTTATTCCGGAAAATCCCATGATTCTTACGAGATGACGTCACTTGAGCAAAACCGCGTTAAAATCCAGTTAAAATAATTTCCTACAAATAAGCACTTTATTTATAAAACAAAAGTAATATATTTAGAAATTAAAATATTTGTATAACTTATTGAATCTCATAATAAGCTATTTTTGGGGTTCCGTACCCAAAGGGTAACCAACGGAACCATCCGTCTGTCTGTCAGCGGGCTGTATCTCAACAACCGTAATAGGTAGACAGTTGAAATTTTCACAGATTGTGTATTTCTATTGCCGCTATAACAACATATAATAAGAATTAAGGTTTATGGTATGGAACCCCTTCGTGTGCGAGTCCGACTCGCACTTGGCCGGCATTTTTTAAGGAAATAATTACTAGAATTAAAACAAAGTGCTGGGCCTAGTTATTACTCAGTCTCTAATAAAATATAGTCGTGACAAATTCATTCGGCTTTAGCCATAAATTATCGCGATATAAATAGGTACAGTCGGCAACACAAGTCTCTTTGCATAAAAAACCTAACCATCACAGCGTTATGTACATTAAAGTTACTTATGTAAATAGACTGTCAGTAAATTTTCGAGTTGTCCTTATATTTTATTATATTATACCCTTTAAAAGATAAAAGTCGAAAGAGGTCTATAAAATATTGAACTATGATAACAATAGTCTAAAATTAACCCTTCAGGGTACGATTAGAATTTGAATTCACCAAAAATAACAGTATCGTCTAGAAAGTTTTAACAAGTACAGCAGAAAATGGCTCATTTTCAATATGTTATTGACTTTATAACAGCTGTTATAAAATGTGATTTTTACATTGAACCAGAATGTTTTGATTCTCTGGCTACAAAGCTAAGTTAGGTGAGATTATTTAACCGTATTTAGCTCAACCAAATGTTACATAAATAACTATTATTTAATAATTACAAAAAAAAAACACATTTTAACGCTCACCGACAATTTTTAACCAATGATTGAGTTAACTGAGAATCAAAACACTCGTCCTAATTCTAAAAACACAGCGTTATTTACAAACTCATGTTCACGAGTTATGTTGCTAACCGTACCTCGCTGCTTATAATAGTAACTCGGTTAGAGTAATAATTCTCGCGAAGGCTGTTATTAATTGTAACTGACTTGCTATAAACACAGCCTAGTTAATACCCGGTCGCTAGCCTTTTGAGCTTAAATCTCGGCTTCGGTAATAAACCATGTATTTTTTTGATTTTTACGGCAAAGAATTTGTAGGAAAAACCTACGCTTTTTATTTCGAGAAAAAAGTAGCTAGTAGATTCTATTTTTTTCTGTGTAAACCTTTGTGTGTTAGTGAGATAACTCTGGGTCTTTAAATTTATGCCAAAACGACAGGAAGGATGCCAATAAAGCTATAAAATAATATAAGCCGTATTACACACTGACTTACTACACTTACTATAAAACATCTCTATTTTAGACCAAAAGACGTCAAATTGCCAACAACATTCACTTCTAATATAGAAACATAAACATGACAGAAAACTAAGTGGCCTGAAAACATAAAGCACCTACTCTATAAGTTATTGACAGTGAGATAATAAGCGTTCCTTTCAAATAGACACCATCATCATCATCTGCCGTTTTCCCAACAATATTGGAGTCGGCTTCCAGTCAAGTCGGATTTATCTGAATTACGTAGTATTTTACGTACGACACCACAAACTAAAAACATTATTTTTGAGTAAAATCTTCATCCAAAATTGTACATACCATGGCATCGTACACTCACAGCGAGCAGTCAAAATCATTTCCATGATTGAAATATTACCGAGGCAGTGCATAACATTATCATAAGCACAAAACGCACTTATGTGCCTAACCTATCAGACAATATACTACTCATAGCTAAGAGCCCTCGCAACATACCCCACATCCTAACTTATAAGTTATTGACAGCGCCCCCAAGTGTCCAGAGAGGCTAAATTATGCACGTTGGGTACACAGCCTTATTACGCGCAGGTAAGCGACGGATTCAATAACGTTCGCCGAAAAAATGCATATTTTAGAGAAAATGGCGAGAAAGCTTAGCGCTGTGCTGGGACCTTCCGTCGATGGAGTTTATGGGCGATTGCTGCTGGATTTTAGGTGTTAAGTTACTTCTGAAGGGCTTGGAAATTTAGTCATGAATTCTTTAGTATATTCATTTATGGGTATTTTATGTTATTTATGAATGCCATAAATATAAATTTCACGCTTAGTATTAACAGTTACGTTAATATTACATCAGTAAGGCGTTAACGTTAAATTTTGATGATAAAATTTTATGTTATTTGGAAGATGATCCGATCAAATCCGTTCAATACTTGACGTCAAGCTGCATGATGCGCTCCATGATGCCAAGAACAAACATTGGTGGAGAGACGACGGGGGATCCATGCCCCTTAGCATTGAGGAATACGACGCGAGTAGGGGAGAGAATAAGTACAATAAGTTACATTGAGATTAAGAGGTTCTTGTTACGTTAGGTCTTAGAACACTAATATATAGGAAAAACAAATTAGATACGGATACGTTCCATTATAATGTATCCACGTATCCATTTGTCGTATGGTGTCGGCCGTTGCCGTACGGTGCCGTAAAAGAAAAGTACCATCCCATCACTTCCCGTGGGTGCCGTAAGAGGCGACTAAGAGACTCGCCAGAGAATGGTCAGCATCGTTCTCTGTAAAACTCAACACCATGCACTGCGATCGCATGTGGCGATTATGGCTAAGCCACATCGTGGGGGAGGCCTATGTCCAGCAGTGGATGTCTTTCTGCTGAAATGATGATGATGACGTTCCATTAATAAAGGTTCGAGGTCAGAATACGAGGTCTGCACTCAAATCTCGCAGTCCATCACCATCTTGAGACCGAGAAACCAGCGCTCTTGTTCCTGTCGGAGACGCAGATCGGATGTCCGTCGGACGTGTCATACCTGTCTTACCCTGGGTTTACCCTGGAGCACCACTTTAGACCCCGCGCGGGCGTATGCATGTACGCCCGGGACGTCATCTGCTATCGGCGTCTCCGCTACCTTGAAGACTCCAGGTTCTCAACGCTGTGGGCTATGGTGGACACAGGTCTAGACAAAATTGTCTACGCATGCGTCTACCGTTCGCACAGCGGTGATTTGGAGACAACTGGGCTTACACAGCACCTGAGTAAGGCGGCGGATGCGGCTCAGCAGCGGTACCCCTCTGCCCAATTGGTGTTACTGGGGGACTTCAATGCCCACCATCAGGAGTGGCTCTTCCCATACCAGTGCACAGACCATGCTGGACGAGAGACGCGAAAGCTAGCGCTTGCGTTAAATCTTACCCAGCTGGTCCAGGGGGCAACGAGGGTGCCGGATGTTGATTCGCACACTGCCAATTGCTTGGACCTTCTGCTGACAACAGATCCAGACCGCTATTCGGTGTCGATTTCATCACCACTGGGTAGTTCCGACCACTGTCTGGTGAAGTCTGTGTCTGTCTACTCTCCGCCCGATCCTAGCCCAAGAGGCACCCGGCGGGTATGGCGATACAAGTCAGCAGATTGGGATGGCATACGATCTTTCTTCGCATGTTACCCTTGTGTGTGGTCCCGACGGGATACCGGCAATTGTTCTGAAGACTTGTGCGCCTGAGTTGTCTCCGATCTTGACACGCCTATTTCGCCTTTCGTTTGAGACTGGAAAAGTGCCGAAGGGTTGGAAGCAAGCTAACGTGCAGCCCGTGCCCAAGAAGGGTAGTCGAGCTGACCCGTCGAATTATAGACCCATCTCGGTAACGTCCATACTCTGTAAGACTATGGAACGCGTGCTGAATCATAAGCTCCTGGCGTACCTAGAAGCGAATGATATCCTTAGTGACCGGCAATACGGGTTTCGCCGAAATCGATCAACTGGGGATCTTCTAGCGTATGCCATTCACATCTGGAGTGAGGCCATAGAGAAGCACGGGGAAGCACTGGCGGTCTCCCTTGACATCTCGAAGGCCTTCGACAGGGTCTGGCACGATGGCCTTATTAGTAAACTTCCTTCCTTCGGTCTGCCCGCCAGTTTGTGTGATTGGATCGCAGATTTCCTGAGGGATCGGTCTATCTGAGTGGTCATAGATGGCTGCTTGTCTGGACTGCTGGATATTAATGCCGGGGTTCCTCAGGGGTCGGTGCTTTCGGCAACACTGTTCTTGCTGCATATTAATGATCTGCTTAAACCCGGTACCTTTGGGTATGCAGACGACAGCACTGTTGCTGAAAGATACAGGTCCGACGCACGAGCTGGTGGGTCGCAGATCCGGTCTCTCCGGGAGGCAATGGTTGAGCGCTTTAACGTGTCCCTACAGGCGGACTCTGATGGGGGCGATGCCAATTTGGTCAAGTTCAATGCTGCTAAGACCCAAGCGTGTCTATTTTCCGCCAAAAGGAGCCCATTCCGCCCAGCTCCATCTTTCCGCGGTGAAACCGTGCCGATAACCGATCATCTTGAGCTTCTTGGGGGTTACATTAACATCTACTCTCAATTTTGGCCCTTACATAGAGGCAAAAGCTCAAGTGGCTGCAAAGAAGTTGGGGATTCTGGCTAAGGTGAGACGGTACTTCACGCCGGAACAGCTGCTCAAACTCTATCAAGCGCAAGTTCGATCGTGTATGGAATACTGCTCTCATCTTTGGGATGGATCTGCCAGATACCAGCTTGATGCCCTTGAGTCAATTGAGAAACGAGCCAAGAGGATCATCGGCAATGAGAGGCTCGTCGCGTCGAAGCTCCAAAGTCTTGAACATCGACGACGAGTTGCTAGCCTGTCGGTTTTTTACCGGTTGCATTTTGGGGAATGTGCGACGGAATTGCATAATTTAATTCCGCCAAGCCCGTTCCATCATCGGACCACAAAACGAACGGCGATGCACCACCGGTACATGGTGGACATCCCACCCATACGCACAAAACGTTTTGGGAACACATTCATAGTGCGTACAGCTAAGGAGTGGAATTCCCTGCCGGAGTCTGTGTTTCCTGATAGCTACAACCTGGGAGTCTTTAAATCAAGAGTGAATAGGTTATTTCTAGGCAAGCGTGCTCCATCTTCGACCACATCCTCGCTTACCATCAGGTGAGATAGTGGTCAAACGCGTGCCTATCAATAGTAAAAAAAAAAAAAAAAAAGGTTCTGTTACATTTGCGTAAGTTGTTGTAGAATCGAAGTGTTTATTCGTAGTCATGAATTTACATTATAAGTAATAACGTTCATGAAGGCAAAGTTGTCGATATCTTTAATTTGTTGATGCAACAAGTTACTCCACCAAAGAAATATATAGTAAATGTTAAAGAAATTTCTCAAGATAATTATTTCGAAAGCAATAAATTACGCTTTCTTTAATTCACAAATCGACATGAACGCAAATAAAATTGCTTTCTATAAAAGCTAACGCTTTTCCAAAACTGTTTGAAGTGAGATTTTACGCTGTTAGTCAAAATAATCTTTATAAATTACTTTTGAAAAACATAGAAAGACTTATAAAATAACGTCTATTTCAGACTGTAATATTAAATATCACGCTGGTGTTAAACTAGCGATTCAGTATAATTCTTAGTAGATCTAAGAATAGACCGAAACCTTACGCTCGACCTCAAACATCGCTAGATAAATCTACCTTGTTATAAAACTGAATCTATTGTTAAACTCGAATGATCATTGGTTAAGAAATGACCTGTGAAGACAAGACATGAAAGTATTTGAGTAAGTCGATCGATGGAACCGCTCAAAGATTCTTGAGGTAACCGCTTCATCGGTTGTTATCAGTAGTCAAAGGATGCTGCATTTAATGGTATTTTCGTTTTAAAATGTGAATCTTATCTTGCCAAAGAGATGACGAGGAATATAGAAGCCATTTCCTAATTTTCAAAAAGATAAAATAATGTGAGGCTAGAATAGGACTTTGATAAGAGGCTGGAGGCGTTTTCTTAGAATATATTTTTCCTAAGTTTCTAGCCCGACATTGACAGATTACTAGCGATACAGGTAAAAAAGGAAACTTTTCTTTGTGTTGAAGTAATAGTACTTATAGAGAAGATGATACTTTTGAGATCTAGTTATAAAATAATATGAATATGGAAGTCAGTATGGAATATAATAGAATAGAAATACTCGTTATTTATTTATTTATTCTTTATTAAGGTAACCAACGGCGATACTTAAAATATATTACAGATTATTCGTATAACAGTATTGTATGGCTAATAATAGGTTTCCCCTCTATAACTGGGATTCTTTATGTTTACGAACGGACTAACAAGATACAATAAATATAATAATAACAAAATTACTTACGTTAAGTTTAAAATTTTGAGAAAATTATACTTAAACAAAAGAGACTAAAAGATTGGTTGTCATTTGCCTTCGCTTATACTTCTTATTATTTGTTTCCTGAATAATGTTTTATTAGAGTGAAATATACACTATAACAAAGTACAATAAGAGCTTTAAAATAATAGGTTGTAACACAGATCTCTTACAGACTACCTTTGACTGGATAAGATAGAAGCCGGTCGATTCTGTCAACATGTCACCGTGTCAACTTGGAGGAGTCCACCAAAGATGTGCTATGCAACGTTGCTATGGATGCGTTTGATATCCACCAATCATATTCATTGGTTCACATAGCATAGCACTGGTGAAAACTGGTTTAACTTAGCTACGTTTCTTATGGTTGCGTGCTATGGATGCGAGCTATTATATTGGATGGTTGCGAGTTGTGTAACTATGTGCAGAGCAGTGCATGCCTTCCCTATTGTCGATGCGTCGCATAGCTCGAGCTGCGTATGTTTTCGCACATTTTCATAGCACATCTTACTAGCTCCGCTTCATAGCTTAGCTTCAGTGGAAACGGTCACAAAGTTTCGTAGCTTAGCTTTTGCATTCTCGCACATAGCTGCACAGCACATCTCTGGTGGAAAGGGTCTAGCTCACCTCATGTTCATTTCTGAGCATGTTTTTAATTTCTACTTGAGATAGGTTTGCTATTGACTCTAGTCTAGGTCAGAGGTGAAAGAGACAAAGTCTACGATGGAGTGAGCCTTTTCACTCTAACTTTTGAAGTATTTGAGTGTTTGTTACTCGATCACACATCAACGGCTGGACAGATTTGCATATGTCAGAGGTAGTATATGCCCCGGATTACAAGATACTTTTATTCACGTTCTTAAAACGTAACAGATAAAAGTGTTGCTGGAATGTTTGTTGTGCCACTTCTTCTCCCCAGCTAAAACGCTAGGAAGTGGTGACGGGCGGGCGTTTTAGAGGAGTTCCTTTTGTAAAACATGACGTTCAAAAAGTGCTGGCTCTCAGCTTAATTTGAATAAACGACTTTGGAATTTTGAATTTGAATTTTATTTTGTTTGTAAGTTCCCTTGAGACATCATTCGACGGCGATACCCGATAATAGCTAGTTCCCAATAAATGTTGAATAAGTAAATGTTGGCACTACTGAACCTATATTTGTTTGTTCCTATTTATGTACTGATAGGTAACAGTATCTTCTCTTTTAGCATAGTCTCTAACTTATCCCTATGTTAGTAAACATAGGGATAAGTTAGTGACTATGACTATTATACTTCCAACTTCAAAAATACCGTTCCAATCCTCGTTCTAAGAAACAGACGTCACATTTATGTCATGTGACCAGTGTTTCTCATTATAAGTGAATGATTGTATATCTGTTTTATGAGAAATAAATGTCTTAAACCGTACTATTATTGTTTCTTATACTCGTACCTATGTACTCATAGGTAACATAATTTTTATGTTGAATTTTATTTATTTATTTATGTAAACACAATGTACCTACTTAAAAAAGATAATTTCATACACAGAAAGGGGCACAAAGGTGCCGCTGCTGGTGCTGTAAAGGTATTTATGTACTCATACGCAACATTGTTCTAAAATAATCCCTCCATACCCATACTTATATTCTAATACCAAAAATGCGAAAGTAAATCTGTTTGACTGTTACATTTTCACGTCTTAAAGGCTCAATGGATTTGGATAAAACTTTGCACAAAAGTTGACTATGCCCAAGACATATCCCTCGGGAGAATCTGCTTGCAAAAGCTAGGTATGATTCGTTATACACTTTCAATCCACAGCCCCATTACATTACAACTGTATATTCTCGAAAATAACTTCAAGAAACAATAACTTCAAATACATAAGTGCGCACATCTACTAACAAAGCAATAGAGACTCGCTATACATTATGTAAATGAAACAAACTTGGTCGTCAGTAACACATAACTGCCGCCGGTATTCGCGGAAAGTTCCTAGACATACAAACACAATAATGTTAGTGCCTGATCATGTAGATTCTATTGTAATTAGGATCATGCTACCTGCTACATTACCTAAACCACATAGCTTGAAGTCGATAATATAATGCTCAATCAGATCTATAATTAATTTTTGCTTTATGCAGTAGTGGTACTCGTACATAGGCCGTCTTAATGCAACAAAGTATTTTCTACCAGTAAATCTATCTATACTTCTGTGCTTCTGTACTTCTGTTCTATATTAGTATAGAAGTATTTGATTTGATTTGTTGTTGTTTGTTGGTTTGCTTGAACGCACTAATCGTAGGAATTACTGGTCCGATTTGAAAAAATATTTCAGTGTTAGATAGCTCATTTATCGAGGAAGGCTATATATCATCACGCTAAGACCAATAGAAGCGGAGCAGACGAAGTTGCGCGGGTCAACAAGCTAAAAGACTAAACTGTGGTAGGTATATGTTCAGCAACAGATAAACAATTTTAAAGTCGAAATTATATTATAATGTACTAGTTGACCCGTGCAACTTCGTCTGCGTCACAATCTTCATTACTGCTCCGCTACTATTGGTCTTAGCGTGATGATATATAGCCTTCCTCGATAAATGGGCGATAAGCGTGCTCCATCTTCGACCACATCATCGCTTACCATCAGGTGAGATGGTGGTCAAGCGCGTGCCTATAAATAGAAAAAAAAATGGGCGATCTAACACTGAAATAATTTTTCAAATCGGACCAGTGGTTCCTGAAATAAGCGCGTTCAAGCAAACAAACAAACTCTTCAGCTTTATATATTCGTATAGATTCTGCTTGGCTAGGGATGAAATGCCTTGTTCTTTCAAAAGACCGCTGATTAGAACTGTGTGATATTTCCCATATACCATGAAAGCACGACACAAAAAGGGGAGGGCCTATACCCACTAGTTGGTGGAATTTCCTTGCTTATTTCGGTCAAGATGATACAAAACAGAAGTACAGACCCATCTTATTGAAGAAAGAACAACAACAACTTCATGAAAAAAAACAAAAGACCAGTCGATCATATAATCGTCTCGAAAAATCTCCTTGAGTACCAAAATTATCTGCTAATAATGTAAATTTCATTAAAACGAAAGCATCGAGGGTGTGTCACGATACTGGTACCGGTCAAACAGAAAAAATTTAAGGTAAAAAAATTTACCTTCATAACTTGTTAAACTTTCTTCTAAGAACGCTAGTAAACAACGTTAAAAGAAAAGCTAAGTAAAAGAAGACATTAACTTAAACAAGGAAAATTGCTTCAAAATACATATTTACTGAGAAAGGATTAACTTCTTGAGTACTAAAGTCTATTAATTATCACCTGAGTAAACAGGTCCATTTCAAATATTCTCAGTGAGTGTCCCGACAGGATCCCGGTAGGATTACATCTTTGTGAACCCTTTGCACAGTGAGCACAGCTAGAAGCTTTACTCTTGAAAAATAAATTAAACCAAGAGTGAGATTGTCTGTGCTGCTCAAATCTGATAAGGTTTATAGTTTCACGATTTAGTTTTATTATATTTGCAAGAATTAAACTGAAAACTTGTAACGAGTTGATACTGAGATAAATATAAGCCACACCTAGAATACAAAGTTTGCCAAAAGTATGCAGAAATACCTTTTTATCTGCCAATAACAGACCACAAATGTTTAGGTTTTTGAACATTCTACAAATAAAAAAACATCACAGACATTCGTCGACGTCATGCTCCATCATCAATTACAGTGAGAACGAATGTGTATCAGTGTATGGTGGCAGCACACAAGACCTGACAAGAACCGCGGCCGGTGCCATGTGCCGACAACCACAAACACACGCAAATACGACAGACATGTACGAATACCACAGACGTTACCCACGTCTTAACAATAAACAATCCTTAATAATATAAAATTCTTCCGTAAGGATGCATTCAAATTAGTCACTAAGTGCCTCGCGGCACCAGCGCGGCTGTTGCGCTGCTTTGTTAATAAATAACAAACGTGCGGCAGCGCCACTGCTGTGGCGCCGCAGCCGCGCGACACTTCGCTTTTATTGATTGTATGGATTAACAAAGCAGCGCAACAGCCGCGCTGGTGTCGCGCTGCTGCCGTGCGGCACTTAGTGACTAATTTGAAGATGCCCTTACTGAGTGACTGACAAACAACGCACAGCCGAAACTACAGGTTGTAGAAAGCTGAGATTTGGCATTTAGGATCCTTGGGGAGTGTAAAGGAGCACGAAGAGAGGATTTCCCGAAATTATTTCGGGAACGAGAAAAAACGAAGTCGCGTGCAAAAGCTAGTGAATAGTAATAAGCTTCCAGAACGAATTTCATGTAACCCTATCCATCAGCGCGGGACAGTTTAGATTATAATGCACAAGTTTGTGCGCAAACAGAACTTAGAACCGACGGTCTAACGTGCTTTACGAGATATGCAGGTGACACACCGCAATTCGTAGTGGTCCGCTTTGCCTGACCCGGTACTCGAACCCGGGACCCCACGCTCAGCAGAAGCGCCACCGCGAGACCAAAGAGCCAGTTATCTAAATACTTACTCAAATATTAGACTCGCAGTTTTACAGTAAGCAGGCACTTTCTTAAAGAATACTAATACAAAAATTAACAGATTTAATGAAATGATTTCATTTTCGCGATCTCACTCCCGTGTTATAATAACCACTGGAACTGTGGATTTTTCTAGGATAGCTAGCCTATGGCACTCACACTCTCCCTCCTTTTTAGGGTTCCGTACCCAAAGGGTAACTATCGGAACGTCCGTACGTCCGTCCGTCCATCCGTCCTTCCGTCCCTCTGTCTTTCAGCGGGATATTACTCAAGAACCATAAAAGGCAGTCAGTTGAAATTTTCACAAGATATTTATTTTTATTACCGCTATATCGACAAATAACAAAATTAAAATGTAAAGGAGCTGCCATACAAGAAACGAGTTTTTTTTTAAATTTATTATACGTATGAGAGCCCAACTCTCACTTTTGGCAGTTTTTTTTTTATTTGATGAGTTTAGATTAAGCCCGCGACTTTAAGTTTATATGCATTATAGTACACTTTTAATAAACATACCACGCGGGCACGCATATTCTCCAACTCCTAGGCTTTATCTAACGTCTATCACTACTGTCGGGTTAGCAACTTTGACGCTAAAAACGTTACAAACAAACATACAGCTTTACGAACGCATTGATATGGATAGTATGAATGCGAGATAAATTACTCAAAACAAGGTAAAGACACTAACCGTATAAGACTGCAAAAACAAAGTTCTCACCGCTGCCGCTACCTAGATACGAAGAGCTTTCAAATGTCCTGAAAAGCTTTTTGTTATCACGTCTCTCTTTGATGCCAGCCTTGATTTTGCGGGCAGAGACTAGTATCAACAAAAAGATAGCTATTTCTTCACTATCATATCTTCTTTTACATACACTTAACCAAATAATATGACGCTGAACTGAAACTTGAAAATAAGTTTTCACGACACGTTAAAACTTTACCTCTTGAAAACATCGCCGAGTAATGCAGAGGTGGCTCATTCTTTGTCAACAATCACACGAAACCCAAGTACATACGACGCAATTTTCTTCCTCGACAAACATTCAACATTTTACACTAGGTTTACTTTTCTAAACAAAGGTACTGAACCGCATTTGATCTTTAGTCAGATCCTAACGAAACTGTAGACCTATTGGTACACCAATGATGTACCTCATGTGTTGTTATTTTGACAAACTAGTAACAAATAACACAAAGTCGTCTGAAGACCAATTCTCGTAATTGAAAAACATTCAAATTCAAATCGCAATATCATCCCGAAACAAACAAGGATTTGTCAAAATGTACTTGAAATTAACGTGTTTTTGGCGGAAATTACTCGTCTCACCAAATGCTAAGAAACTATTTACTGATTAAGGAACATTATGCAAAATAACTACCAACATCACGTTTACAATACTATCATCAAACTTATTAAGTTTACCTACCAACCCACACCTAACACCAAGAATCGATGAGTATTATAATCCAAAACACCTCTACCTAACCCTTCGCGATAACCAGCGTTATAGTTACGGCTCAGCTGCGATCAGGTACCGCGTCTCAAGCGGAGTCAACTCGACTATATCTTGAGAATCGATCGGCAGGCGGACTGTGGAAACCGAGGCTAGTTATAGACGTTCATCGACGGTTATCGAGATAGCTAATATATATATACATACTGTGTCGTCTATATCCTGAAGTTGGTTGTTGCTGGTCTAAGTTTAATTAAAGTACGGTGCTGAATGGTTAATATGTCGAACTAACGATGGAGTGGTGGATCCTTGAGCATTAAATTGCTAAAGTAAAACATATTTTAGTTAGAGAGGTTAACAAGAGCGTTCTAGTCATCTGTGAAGTTTGTTAGTAGAAATGTGTGGTAGATATAATCATCATTCATTTCTTGAGAGATTGTACGCCTGACTAGTATCACAATAAATCCACCTCTTTCTTATCTCCATTTATTTCATTCTTTCTTACAATAAGCTAAGTAAAGCTAGTTCAGTCAAACAGTCATCTCTTCTTCTTCTTTTCGAGTCGATGGTTTACTGCTTAGATTTTTACCGCCCAGCAGGTAGCTACGTTAATTGCAGCGTCGGTGGCGATTCCAAACTCCCGACGCACCCTGGACATCCAGCACTCGGTAACGCAGTCTAGCTGACTAACCATTTTACCGCGATGGTAAACCCAAACGGCTCTTCTGAGAGCCATTACCAACGGCCTTTCATAAACAGTCATCTAACTATTATATACTGTGCCAAATAACCCTTAAGACTACATTAATCCAAATTCCAATCTCACTATACCAACAATATCTTCATCAACGAACCCTGACACCACTCGGAGATGAGATGAACCCGATGACGCCGGTAAAAACACAAAGATCCAATTTACGTGGGATAAGAAAAGGAATCCTCTCGGCCTTACACAGAATACCTGATCTGCATAGGAATATCCGCACGGAATCCTATTCAAAAACCTAACGACTTTAATAGGGCTGACTCTAATAATATTGACATTCGAGACACAGATTTCATCAGTACTAGCTTTTTAGTTGAGCTGAATTTCGGATCCGAGGGACGATGAAAGGTCCCTCCCTATCACAAAGATCCTTATCAGATAATAACTCGTAACTTTACCGTTTATAACTTATAATTATCATCATAATTATGATTTTGTTTGTCTAATCGTCTGTGAAAGGGCGGCTCATGGCTGGGAGCTTGCAAGTGCGGCACGCAGGCTGGCCGTGCCACGCTCTGCCAGTCACAACCCTGCCTCTAATTCCTCCTAAAAACCTAATAAACCTTTGCCCTACACAGGGTTGCCAATATCAGGATAACAAAAGATATTTATAAATAACTCACTGGCATTTAAAAATCTTCGTAATGAATTTGCGGCGAATTTAACGCGAATTTTGACAACACAAATCGTTAATATTACGTATTATTAACTAAAGAACGTAGAGCAACACATCCAATAACCACAGTCAATAGTTAAAATGTTTAATTACAGAATTACTTCGAAATGTTGAATCTGCCTTTACTTCCTTCATTCTACCCTTCCCAACTTTCCTCGTAGCATGAATACAAGTGAAGGTAGAATTATTTTTAGACAAATTGTTCCTGTATCGTTTCCTGTGTCACCCCCCGACATTACAACGATTTTCCTCTTACTACATCAGTTCGTACAACCCTGAAAACCGAACACTGAAATACATTCCTTCGAGACGTTAATTGGTTTCTAAATCACGCGAACGTATCGTAAATCGGCGTTTGTTATTTACAATAATATTTATTAGTTCATAACTGCTAATCACGAACCCTTACGTAAACATACGGCCAATTAATGAACATGTAGACTTATACTCATCCAGCGGCGGCTGACCAAATGCTGGTACATAGATGGGCACATATGATGGCAATTCTCACAGCACACACACACAATTATATGCATATTTAATATGACACAGGCACGGCGCGTAGTGTACGTACAGAGGAGGTCGTGGCGTGGAGCACGGCGGGACACACACGGGCGGTCGCGGCGGACGGCGGTCGCTCACTGCCGGAGCCGGCGCCCTGAGCGCCCGTGCTCCCCCCCTCCCACACACCTCCCCGCCGCACCACGTCCCCGGAGCCTGAAAATCCCTTTCAGGCGCGAGTTTTGCTGAATTCGCCCTGTAATAAATTAAAAATTATGTTACAAGTACACTCTAAAATTAATCAATGGCTATTACTACCTGGGGCTAAATTGGCCTGTCTGTGTTTTTTTACGCTGTTGAATAAATTATTTTATGTTCACGGAATTATGTGCTCTCGTTATATTCCCCTTGATACACAAAATATTGTACCAAATACTCGTGAAGAACTGAACAGACTGTTGCTTGCCTGACTCATTTCTTCTTTACATAGGTATTAATATTTATTACATTGTTACGAGTTTGCATATAAAACGAAAGGTTTATTGAATTCTTTTAACGCAAATTCCACGCCTTACAAAAAATGATATTCAAAGAGGTCTATCTTACATCTATTACAAGAAAAACCTTTAGTGTAGAGCCAAAATGAATTTAAAATTCTAAGCTTGAAAGCTGTAAAAATTCAATAGCCTTTTAACCCACTGAATTAATAAGTAAATCAGTGAATTCTGTCTTATGAAAACCTTGGTGGAGAGCTTTTAAATTTAAATTAAGTGGTTGTTTTGACCGCGGTTTGACAGCGGCAACAATGGGGAGCGAGCGAGACTAGTGCGGCCAAACTTGTCAATCCTGACAGTGCCGTCAACTTTGGCCGTGATTTCATTGATGTGGACATCCCTTTAGTTTTTTTTATTACTATTAATAGGCACACGTTTGTCCAATATCTCACCTGATGGTAAGCGATGATGGGGTCGAAGATGGAGCACGCTTGCCTAGAAGTGTCTTAGCGACTTTGCCCGCATGATCCCTAGGGAACATCATCATCGTCATCATCATCATCATCTGCCTAGCCTTTTCCTAACTATATTGGGGTCGGCTTCCAGTCAAACCGGATTCAGCTGAATACCAGTGTTTTACGTGAAGCGGCTGCCTACCAGACCTCCACAACCCATTAAATGGGTAACACAGTATTTCTTGGGCAAGACTGGAGTCAGATATACTGGCTTCTGACAATCCGTAACGACAGCCGGGACCAACAGCTTAACGTGCTTTCCGAGGCACGGAGGAAACTCGGTATGTTAAGATGGTCACCCATCCACAGACCAACCTTGGCAAGCGTTGCTTAACCTTGAAGATCGACCTGTGCGGCTGATATTCTTTTTCCAGACTATAATCTATCTCTGTTACAAATTCAATGAAGAGCCTTTCAGGCGTTCTGACGTGAAAGAGTAACAAACATCCATCCTCACCAACTTACGAATTTATAATATTAGTTAGATTAGATAAGTAAGATAATAGGATTATATTTGTAAAGATGGTGTCCAATATTACTCTTTTCTTTTCGCTCTAAAAAGTTCAGTAGGTTTTTATAGGATCTAGCGTTTCGAGACAGAAAGCAGCACTAAACGTATCAGCTGCCAGAGTTCAGCGCAGTTCACAAGACAATGGCCAACACGTTGCCAGTACAAAAATAGCAAGAATTAATCCAAAAGTTCAATCTTAAGATTATGGATATTTCACCTACACAGAGAATGGAGCGGTGAATGATGTGAAAATTTTATTTTAATCAATTACTGCTACGAATTACGGTTAGGTTAGGTTAAGTAACTGTAAAGGAAAACTTAGGTCGAATTTCACCAACGTAACTAATCAATGCTGATCGCAATCGCAAACCACGTTTACGAGCTGTCAGTGTCGATATTTTCTGTGGAATATTGACACTGACAGCTCTTGAACGTAGTTCAGATGTGATCAGTACATCTGCTGCTCGAAAACGGCCCTTAGTAAAAAACTAAGCGGCTTCTTATGCCTAGAGATGATCACTATACCTACCGTGCTGATAACATAGTCGAATACTAGCTTCGGCCAACAGCTTTGTTTGCGTCAATGTCGAAAATTATTCCAAGAGAACATGCTTCCCGGATAAAAAGTATCATTTTATTTTATTTATTTCGTAACTTAACAGCTTATTATTAAATTACATGAATAACAAATATTCATCTCACTATCAATGAGCACCCCAGTGCAGTTTAGTCAAGGTTACCACTGTTACTAGCATCTTCCATAAAGTCTGCACACACTGCACAGTGACAGTGAGATGATGACAATAATCCCTTAAGCCAGTAACAGAGTTACACGGCATTGGTAAAACTAGGTTAGATAGAAAGAGGCGAAAGAAAAAAAAAAGAAAAAAACTATATAAGTGCAAGTATTAGTAATACTGCGATAGTGGACACATTGTTCACATTAAATAATGTGGCTATATTAAATTAGATAAAGGAAAAAAAAACAAATAGATTACTGTGCATTGTCTTACCGTGTGCCAAGTTCAATCCGGATCCGATGAGACATTTAGATCTGAAGGGAAAACAAACAGACAGGCAGACAGCCTACGACTCACCCCAAGACTCGAGCCAATTGTTTACAGCAGGAGGATATCACTATACGACTAATTAAGATTGCTCTTCTACATCTGTCACTTTTTTTTTACTATTGATAGGCACGCGTTTGACCACTATCTCACCTGATGGTAAGCGATGATGTGGTCGAAGATGGAGCACGCTTTCCTAGAAGTAACCTATTCACTCTTGACTTAAAGACTCCCAGGTTGTAGTTATCAGGAAACACAGACTCCGGCAGGGAATTCTACTCCTTAGCTGTACGCATTATGAATGTGTCACTTCCTTAAATAGTATTATGAAATGTGTATAAAAGTCTAAAGGTAAAATTCCGATCTTGGCGACCACGACCAGACGACCAGGCACTCATGGTCGCCTGTCGCTAAGAGACCGAATCCTCGTGACAGAGGCGCGCGACGTAACACTGGCTCAGGGCTCCTGCAGTTGGTTAGTAGCTTTTTGGTCGGTGAAGCGTCTACCCTAGACTATTGACATTAGTATGAAGAACTACATTATTTTATAGATTTTTTTGTGTTTTAATGATCGATGTTATAATTATTTATTTGATTGGAGTCTTGCATCATACATAGGTGGTTTTAATTAGCATCTCGTCAAAATTCGATGAACATATCGTCCTTGTACGAAAGAAACGCCATCATTTGATCTAATTTTCATCTGCGTCGCGCGACGGCATTGCTGCCGGCGCGACAGCGTCGCAGTCGCCAGGTCTCTCGCTGGCCACGCCCATTGGTCGCGCGACTCATACGAATCAGTGGGCCGCGGTCGCACGTCATTGTCGCTGGTCGCAGTCACACGTCGCAGTCGCCGAGATCAAAATTATATCTTTTAAGTTAATTCCCAAGAGTCGTATGCGACAGGGGAAGAGTTCTGATGTCTGAAATACAGATATTTTATATCTAGTTCAGATACTGATGACGTATCTGAATTTAGAATTATGTGTATTGTACTGTATCACCATGTTAATTAAATGTATGGTTTTAGAACAAATAAATTATATTATTATAGTATAGATTGGACACTTATACGGATAAAGATGACTCTTTGGCTGCTTTATTTTAATGTTCCATTGTTATTAGCATTCACTCGTTAATTTTCCTCCAATTAATACCAATAGCAAGCAAATCAATCTGTTTTTTGAACATAATAACCGAGGTCCAATAAGTTTATAACCGTTTCAAGTTGACACTTTCCCAAACTGCCGTTGTTCTTAGAGGTCAGATATTTCAAATTCAAAGGTTACCTACCTTAGCTTCACATATTTTGTGAAGAAATTCTGAAGTTTCGTTAATTGTGGCAATTAAAATAGTTGCAGGCTGTTTGAGGGTCGTTAGGTACTCAGTCAGGCTTCACTTATGGCCGCTGTTTAGTTCGAACTAGACCTTAACTTAACTTGATATTTTGTACTGAAGCCATAAAACTACTAAAGCTGAGATCCTGCTTAGCACTCGCATAAAAATATAAACCTTTTTTATGAAAAAAACGGTTTATATTTTTTCCCTTCCGCTAAAACTAACCCGTGCTCCTCCGCGGTAACTCTTTTGAACAAGACTACTTATAAAGCACTAGCTGACCCGTGCGCACTTTGTTGAGCAATATCTTTCGGTTAATATATTATAGCCTGTGACACTCACAAATAATGTGGCTTTCTACTGGTTAAAGAATTTTCATAATCGGTTCAGTACGTCCTGAGATGTCTCCCTACAACCTCACAAACTCACAAACTAACTCTTTATAATATTAGTATAAATATCGGTACATGGTGGACAACCATCTATTCGCACTAAATGTTTTTGAATACTTTGAGTGTGCGTACAGCTAAGGAGCGGAACTCTCAGCTGGAATCTATCTTTCCTGAAAGCTACAACCTGGGAGTTTTTAAGTCAAGAGTGAATAGGTTAGTTACTTCCAGGTAAGTATTCTCCATCGCCGACCACATCATCGCTCTCCATCAGGTCAGACGCGAGCCTATGAAAAATTGCTTTAGTTGGTTAGCAAACCCACGTTTGGGGCTTGGGCTACGTTTAGAGGTACTAGCTGTAGTTAGCAGTCTTACTTCTATCTCTTACGCTGTTTACTGAAGTAGGTTTTGGGCATTTCAAATCATTCTAAAGTGTACCTACCTACTCATATCTAGAAAAATGTATATGAAAATAATGTTAGCCGTTTTTATTTGATTGAATAACCGTAAAAATAAAGCATGAAAGTGCTTCAACGTGCTCATTATAATGTCCCAAAGCAATAAAAGGAACTATAAAAGTCTACAAAAGGCAAAACTCTTACAATTTACCTTTAATAAATTCCACATTAAAGGAAACATTTCCCGCACTACTTTCATTATTAATCCAGAACAAAAGGATTGTAAGCTGTATAAACAGGTATCATAGACGTGGGCAAAAAAAGCTGCCAGGCTGAAATGGGACTGAGCGGGTCACACTGGGCGCATGCAAAGTGACCGCTGGGCTAAACTCTCCACGCTATGGGTGCCAGAGGATGGACGGCGTGGTGAAAGCGGTGGCGAGATGATTTGGACGCACATTGCGAAGGCTGGTTCGAGGTGGCGCAAGAAAAGAGTGTCTGGAAGGATATGGGGGAGGCCTTTGCCCAGCAGTGGGACACCACGGGCTATTAAAAAAAAGCTGTATAAAAGATATTAATGTAGTATCATCACAACGAAGATCTAAGAATGTAAGTAAAAAGAGTCCTCATTAAAATGTACAGAAATTATCAAAAAATACAAAAGTTTCGTCTGTCTATCAAAGCAGAGTTAGATAATTACGGCTTTTCATAAAACTTTTCATGTACACCGGGAAGGTTTTTGAAATGGATTTGAATGAGTAAAATTGAAAGTTTGAAAAGTGGTGGAATGGAAAAGTGTTTGAAGTATTATACAAAGAGGGTCGATTTTGAATGAATCGGAGGGACTTAATAAAATATTAGCAACTAACCTTGCTAACGTTACACTCACCTGAAAGTTGAAAATAATGTTACGGCAATATACCTATCTGTCATTTACGTCACCTTCTTTCTATCTAATAACACCAACTAACGCACAAGAAATCCATCTTCTCTTGGGACTTCCTCTACCCTTACTATAACTGCAATACTGCCCACATTCACACTCAGCTTTACTTCCTCTACCCTTACTATAACTACAATACTGCCCACATTCACACTCAGCTTTACTTCCTCTACCCTTACTATAACTACAATACTGCCCACATTCACACTCAGCTTTACTTCCTCTACCCTTACTATAACTACAGCACTGCCCACATTCATACTCAGCTTTACTTCCTCCACCCTTACTATAACTACAGCACTGCCCACATTCACACTCAGCTTTACTTCCTCTACCCTTACTATAACTACAGCACTGCCCACATTCACACTCAGCTTTACTTCCTCTACCCTTACTATAACTACAACACTGCCCATATTCAAACTCAGCTTTACTTCCTCTACCCTTACTATAACTACAACACTGCCCACATTCACACTCTACCCTTACTATAACTACAATACTGCCCACATTCACAATCAGCTTTACTTCCTCTACCCTTACTATAACTACAACACTGCCCACATTCACACTCAGCTTTACTTCCTCTTCTACCCTTACTATAACTACAATACTGCCCACATTCACACTCAGCTTTACTCCCTCTACCCTTACTATAACTACAACACTGCCCACATTTACACTCAGCTTTACTTCCTCTACCCTTACTATAACTACAACACTGCCCACATTCACACTCAGCTTTACTTCCTCTACCCTTACTATAACTACAACACTGCCCACATTCACACTCTGCTTTACTTCCTCTTCTACCCTTACTATAACTACAATACTGCCCACATTCACACTCAGCTTTACTCCCTCTACCCTTACTATAACTACAACACTGCCCACATTCACACTCAGCTTTACTTCCTCTACCCTTACTATAACTACAGCACTGCCCACATTCACACTCAGCTTTACTTCTTCTACCCTGATCTATAACTACAACACTGCCCACGTTCACACTCAGCTTTACTTCCTTTACCCTTACTATAACTACAAAACTGCCCACATTCACACTCAGCTTTACTTCCTCTACCCTTACTATAACTACAACACTGCCCACATTCACACTCAGCTTTACTTCCTCTACCCTTACTATAACTACAGCACTACCCACATTCACACTCAGCTTTACTTCCTCTACCCTTACTATAACTACAGCACTGCCCACATTCACACTCAGCTTTACTTCCTCTACCCTTATCTATAACTACAACACTGCCCACATTCACACTCAGCTTTACTTCCTCTACCCTTACTATAACTACAGCACTGCCCACATTCACACTCAGCTTTACTTCCTCTACCCTTACTATAACTACAGCACTGCCCACATTCACACTCAGCTTTACTCCCTCTACCCTTACTATAACTACAACACTGCCCACATTCACACTCAGCTTTACTTCCTCTACCCTTACTATAACTACAGCACTGCCCACATTCACACTCAGCTTTACTTCCTCTACCCTTACTATAACTACAGCACTGCCCACATTCACACTCAGCTTTACTTCCTCTACCCTGATCTATAACTACAACACTGCCCACATTCACACTCAGCTTTACTTCCTCTACCCTTACTATAACTACAGCACTGCCCACATTCACACTCAGCTTTACTCCCTCTACCCTTACTATAACTACAACACTGCCCACATTCACACTCAGCTTTACTTCCTCTACCCTTACTATAACTACAGCACTGCCCACATTCACACTCAGCTTTACTTCCTCTACCCTTACTATAACTACAGCACTACCCACATTCACACTCAGCTTTACTTCCTCTACCCTTACCTATAACTACAGCACTGCCCACATTCACACTCAGCTTTACTCCCTCTACCCTTACTGTAACTACAACACTGCCCACATTCACACTCAGCTTTACTTCCTCTACCCTTACTATAACTACAGCACTGCCCACATTCATGCTCAGCTTTACTTCCTCTACCCTTACTATAACTACAACACTGCCCACATTCATACTCAGCTTTACTTCCTCTACCCTTACTATAACTACAACACTGCCCACATTCATACTCAGCTTTACTTCCTCTACCCTTACTATAACTACAACACTGCCCACATTCATACTCAGCTTTACTTCCTCTACCCTTACTATAACTACAACACTGCCCACATTCACACTCAGCTTTACTTCCTCTACCCTTACTATAACTACAACACTGCCCACATTCATACTCAGCTTTACTTCCTCTACCCTTACTATAACTACAACACTGCCCACATTCACACTCAGCTTTACTCCCTCTGCCCTTATTATAACTACAATACTGCCCACATTCTAACTCAGCTTTTCCTGCGACATCTTCCTCATTTCTGCATATCACATACTCGTAACATGACGACCGATTTTCACACACTTTTCTGGCGACCAATAATTCCCAAAATGGTCCACTTGGCCCCCAGGAGTCTATAAGGCACAGACATTCAAGGGGTCTATGATGGAGAAAAAGAAATTGGTAATGCTTGGGAGGTACTTTGGGGTCGACTATTAGGCACCATTAGTAAGAGTGATATCATAGAAGGCACAGATAGCCTGCAGGCCAGAAAAATATTTCTGAAGGCCCAATGGGAGGGACACGTTTGGGGACTTCTGATTTAAATCATGGAAAAGTAGGTTTCAAGTGAATAGAAGAAGTAGTCTATGAACGAACAGCAGAAAAATATACCTAGAAAAGGTGTATCTTTCAGATGTTCATGGGTTGAATTGAATGCCTCTTATACCTACCTACCTAAGTACTGCAAAAATGTAAAAGATAAAATATTAATTCGACAGCTGCTCTATTATGTAAAATAGAGCTCATTCATTTAAACAATGTCTAGAACATAAATCTTAATCTCTCACACTTGCCACACTGAATTCCAAGCAATTATGCAAATTATTGTTTACAAAATAGCACAAGATTAGAGGATCGAGCGGCGCACGTTCAGACGAGTTTATCTTACCATTCTATTATCTGCTTAACGCTGAGGTTTTTGAGTTAAACAGAGCCTTAAGTAAAGCGTTATCAACGATATAATTGTTGTAATCTGTGGTAAATATTATAAACTTGATTTTCACTATGCTACATACAGCGCCACCTTACAGTGTCTTTTTAACTCTGCCAACTGTCATGGCGTCGCTTGCTTGTAATTCGTAACACAACTAAGATGTAAAGTTTCCTAAATTATCTTCCAACGAATAAACGTTGTCAATATTACTGCTGGCCTAATTATTTGCCATCCCACCACTCCAACATGGTAGCAGAGCGTGGTTGGGTGGTTCAATAAGTGAAATTTCGTAAGTTCAAAAAAAAAGGCCACGTGCAAAGTAGTTGGCGCCTCGTGAAAATTAGAAGTCCAGAAAAAATACGTTATAAATAGATTATCATCACCAAAATGGCTAAACAAGCAAAAGTAGAAGACATAATGATGCCCATTTTTGATGGGGTAAACTATTCAAGCTGGAAACTAAGGTTAGTAACTTTGCTAGAATACAAAGAATGTAACGAGCCCGCCATTGGCGTGATGCCGGAAAAATTTAAACAATTAGAGGCGGATTGGAAGAAAATGGATTTAAAAGCAAGGACTATAATAATGAGCACGATTTCCGATAAACAACTAGAATATATTAGTGAATGTACAACAGCTTACGAAATTATGAAAAAGTTTGACAAGATGTACTTGACACAGTCTACCGCAATGCAAATAATATGTAGGGGAAAAATTGAAGAGATTAAATTAAACAATTACAATACAATAGAAGATTTTTTTGTTGAGTTCGAGAAAACAATCAATGATTTTAAAGCGGCTGGTGGAAATATAAGTGAACCTGAGAAGATGAGGTACTTATTCAGAGCTTTACCTCCCAACTACAGCTATATTGGAGATTTTATTGATGTAATCCCGGAAGAACAAAGAACAGTAGATTATGTGAAATCTAAAATAAAAGAAAAAAGTATGACCACTAGTGATCTAGACAGGAAAAGCAATATGAGCACATTCTCAGCAAAAACTAAAGCAAAATGTTATGTATGTGGAAAGACCGGCCATCTGAAGAAGGATTGCTGGCACGGTCAGAAAAGCTACCAAGGTCCAACCAGTCAACACCAGCGAGGTAAACAAAGAGGTTTCAACAGAGGATTTTATCGAGGTTGCGGCCCTGGCAGAGGTCAAAGTGTCCCCAGAGGTGACGGTCATCCCAGAGGTGAGTCGTCAAGCACTCAACAAGACGGCTCAGCATCCGAGTCATGGACAGCTCAGGTATGCAATCCATTAGTAAATCAGATAACAGGGTGTAGCGAAGGGGAATATGATAACAGCAATGAGATAGATTGGTTGTTAGATAGTGGGTGTACAGATCATATTATTAAAAGTGATACATGTTTTTATAATTATGTAGATTTGAAAAATCCCATTGATGTGAAATTGTCAGATGGTAAATTGTTAAAAGCAACCAAAGTAGGTACTGTTCAAGTCCATTTCAAAAATTATTATACTATAAAACAAGTTGATTTAAAAAATGTATACTTTGTAAAAGGCATTAAACAAAATTTGTTAAGCGTTTCAAAAATAACCCAAAATTGCACAATAGTAGCAAGACATGAAAATGCAAAAATTTATAATCAATCTAGAGAGTTAATAGTTGTTGCTAACAAAATAAACAATTTGTATTGTATAAAAAGTTTTGTTTCAAAAATTGATAAAAATGACATGTATGTAAATTCAATAAAATTAACTGATAAAGAGAAATGGCATAGGGCACTTGGTCATGTAAACTTTCAATATTTAAACAAGTTGATAAGCAACAAATTAGTAAAAGGTTTGCCAGATAAGATTGAAAGCATGGAAATGAAATGCTCAAACTGTATTGAAAGCAAAATGGCCAATGTACCTTTTGAAAATAATAGAACTAAGACTACTGGAATTCTGGAATTGATACATACTGATCTAAATGACCCACATAACACAACTGGTTATGGTGGAGAAAAATATTTTTTGACATTTATTGATGACTATAGTAAGTGTACTAGAATTTTTTGTATTAAAAGTAAAGCAGAGACTGTAAATTGTTTTATAGAGTTTGTTAATTTAGTAGAAAATAAATTTAATAAAAGAGTTAAGAAAATACAGTGTGATAATGGGAAAGAATATTTAAATAGAGATATTTATAATTTCATTAGACAAAAAGGCATAGAGTTATTACCATGTCCACCCTATGTCCATGAATTAAATGGAGTAGCGGAAAGATATAATAGATCTGCTATGGATATTGGTAGATGCTTAATGAGAGAAGCTAAAATTCACAGAAGGTATTGGCCCGAAGTTATAAAAACAGCAGCATACTTAAAAAATCGAACAATTGCTAATACAGTAGAGAATAAAACTCCTTATGAAATATTTTTTGGTATTAAACCAAATGTTGAGCATTTAAAGATTTATGGAAGTAGAGTTTATGTCAGGGTTCCAGAAGTTTTAAGAAAAAGTAAATGGGACGATAAAGCCCAACTAGGAGTCCTAGTGGGTTATAATGAAAATGGTTATAGAGTTTTATTGAATAATAGAATAATCAATGCTAGACATGTACAGGTAGTCGAGGAAAATACTCAGTTAATTTGTTTAGAAAAAGTTGATGATGAAAAGGATAGAATCTTGGAAAATATAACTTCAAATATTAAAAATGAAAAAATTAAAGCTGATATTGATAAAGATTATGTGGATGAAAATGAAACCAGTTCTACTAATAATACTGTGGAAGATAATGTTAATGATAAAAATTTAAGTACCAATAGGGATAATCTTGTAACGGAAGAAAGCACTCTATGGTCTCAGAGAGAGCCCTAGAATATGGTATGATTGTTTCAACAAATTCATTGAAAAATCGAATTTTGTTAGAAGTAATTATGATTACTGTCTCTATGTAAACAGTACGAGCAAAGATCCAATATACATACTAATATTTGTCGATGATCTTATAATCTGTTGTAAAGATAAAGATAAAATAACAAAGGTAAAAACTAGTTTAATGGAAAAATTTGCAATGAAAGACCTAGGAAAAATTAAAAGTTATATTGGCATAGATATTGATTATAATAATGATAGGAAAAGAATGACCTTAAGTCAAACAAAGTATATTGAATCTTTGGCTGTAAAATATAATTTGGAAAATACTAAGTTGTATGATACTCCAATGGAAACAAATTTAAAATTAGAACAAGCTAGAGAAGTAGATAATAGCATTATGTATAGAAATATAATTGGT
The DNA here is from genome assembly GCA_950371165.1 of Lacanobia oleracea. Classification (NCBI taxonomy): domain Eukaryota; kingdom Metazoa; phylum Arthropoda; class Insecta; order Lepidoptera; family Noctuidae; genus Lacanobia; species Lacanobia oleracea. The sequence goes on along the minus strand of OX493388.1, from coordinate 28,863,658 downwards.
GAGTTATTGTATATTAGTACAGGCACAAGGCCAGATATAGCATATAGTGTTAATTACTTGAGCAGATATCAAAGTTGTTATGATCAGACGCATTATAAATATGCAATGAGAATTTTAAAATATTTGTATAAGACTAAGGATTTAAAGTTAACATACTATGACAATGTTAACTCTGAACTATTAGATTGTATGGTAGATTCTGATTATGCGGGAGATAATGTGGATAGAAAATCTACAACAGGTTTTGTAATAAGATTATTTGGTAACTTAATTTTTTGGAAAACACATAAACAAAGTACAGTAACAAAGTGTTCAACTTTTGCAGAATATACTGCCATGTCAGAAGCAGTGACAGAGGTACTTTTCATCAAAAACTTGTTAAGTGAATCATTCGATTTTAAATTTGATAAGCCAATAAAACTGTATGAAGATAATTCAGGTGCAATTTCGATTGCTAAGTATGGAAATTTTACTAAAAATTCAAAGCACATTGAAGTTCAGTATCATTATATAAATGAAAACTATGAAAAGGGTATAATTGATATTGTAAAAATTGATTCAGAATTTAACTTAGCAGACATGTTAACTAAAAGTTTAGATAAGACCAAATTTTTGAGAAACTATAAAAAATGGGCTTAAAATTAATTTAGCATATAAAGTGTAGTGTAGTGTGCCTAGTAGTAGTTCTGTATATGTCTATAGTAATATTGTCTATGTAAAAGATCAAGATTATAAATTTAAGGAGGTGTGTTGTAATCTGTGGTAAATATTATAAACTTGATTTTCACTATGCTACATACAGCGCCACCTTACAGTGTCTTTTTAACTCTGCCAACTGTCATGGCGTCGCTTGCTTGTAATTCGTAACACAACTAAGATGTAAAGTTTCCTAAATTATCTTCCAACGAATAAACGTTGTCAATATTACTGCTGGCCTAATTATTTGCCATCCCACCACTCCAACAATAATTATGTAGTCAGACGGTGGTTCTAGTGTAGGGCAATGGACTGCTGTATGAAAAGTAGAGTTGATTATTGAAAGGGTTTTTTTTGTAACGAATGTAAACAAAAATATTAGCTCATGCCGTGGATCTCATCACTTCCCGTGGGTGTTGTAAGAGGCGACTAAGGGACTCATCAGAGAATGGGCAGCAGCGTTCCCTGTAAAACTCAACACCATACACTGCGATCGCCAACCCGCCTGCCAAGCGTGGCGATTATGGCAAACCCCCTATTTTGGGGGAAACCTATGTCCAGCAGTGGACATATTTCGGCTGTTATGATGATGATGAGACAGACAGACGCGGTGGAGGATTTTTTTTATAATATGAGGGAATACGCATGAAAAAAGTATTTATTATCTATTATAGAGTTCATCTAAAATATAATACTATCAGTGAACATAAATTTAATTTTAGAATCAAAATTGCTCGAAAAACAAACGATGTAGAAAAACAAACGAGATGTAAAAAATTTAAACAAATCTGTCGCTCTCGCGAAAACGCTGTTTTATATAGTATGGCAGCTGTATAGGTGTCATGGACTTTCACGTCAAAGTTCATATCGAACTAATTCTAATTGTAATCTTTGAAGCTTTATAACTACACAGCTAAACATGATTTTTTACTAGAGCTAATAAGTATTTCATTTTGCAAATAAATAAATTGCATGAATATTTCCTATTGTACATAATATGTCAATAACATATTTTGGACTAAAACATACACGAAAATCTTTATCGTTGAAAGTGTATTATGTTTTGTGTCTTCCAGATGCGATCCACTCATGAATGCTCAAAGAACATGCTCTTATAATGCATCATTATGTATTGCAAACAAACATTGATCTCTAAACCGACATCTGCTTGGAATTTGGTTTCTAGCTCTGAAAACATGAACAGCAAAATCCGAGTTCAGTTCTCACATTTCCGTAAACCTAAACCATACGATCATCTCTCTTCAGAATTCAGTTTGAGTTTCAAGCCTAGGCTGGTTTTGCGGCGACCTACATCCTCGATGCGGTCGCATTCTGCTTGTTTTTCCTTTTAACCAGTCCCCAGTGTCGATCAGTTGTGCCAGGCCGTAGTACCTAGGGTTCCAAACATCCGTAAGAAACGGAACCCTTATGAGATCACACGGGTGTCTAGCTGTCCGTCAGTCACAGCCAATTAGCTCCGAATCTACAGAATCGATTCTATTGAAATTAGGTACACATATAAATTTCTTAGACACGGAAAAACAAAACTGAGTAGGTATGGGGATCACTTTTGGGGGAAAAACTGGAAAATTACAAAAAACCGAAAGATTTTCAAACTCTACCGTTAAATCTATAGTTTTTAATATTTCAAGAACTATTCAATATTCCATAAAATGTTGAATAAATTGCAGACAATATTTTTTTACCTGTAGATTACAGGAAAACCTACAAGAAGTTTGTAGTGTTAAAATAACATGTAACAAAAACGAAATTCGTTCGGAACCCTTTGCACGCGAGTCCGACTCGCACTTGGCCAGTTTTTTGTCAGTACCCTTCTGTTAGGTAAAACGTAACAGATGTGTCGGGTCCTAGAATAAAGGTACGAGAAAACTTTACTCATGGAATTCATAAAAATAATTCATTTTTGTGTTTGAATACTGCCTCCGAACACTGGTGTTATTCACGCTTTTACGAATAGTTGGGTATTGGATCCTTCACACAATCAAATATTTCAATAGTCCAAGCTGATTTCTATACTGGGGTGAAGGCCAGAAATATCAGAACCATGTATTATGCAAATACGTTTTACAATGAATACATTCACTGAGTGACTGACAGACAACGTACAACCAAAACTCCTTGGGGAGTGTAAGAGGATCACTAAGAGAGGATTCCCGGAAATTCCTACGGGAACGGGAAAAAACGGGATATGCGCTTACGAAATCAAGGGCAAAAACTAGTTACGTTTTATAAGAGGACGATATTTTCTAGTCAAACAAGTTGTCCATCAAACAGTCTCTATACCGTCCGTTTTACCTTTTCCTTTTCGCATAACAAATGTACGTAAGACCCTTCGGAGTGAACCTTCACAAAGTCGTATGTCCCGTAAGTGATTCCCGCAAGTTGGTGCGACGCAGCGGCGCACGGCACAACATCCACAATATACGCCAACCGGTCCCATGTGGGCGCCACTACGAAACTTACTCTCTACGCAGAATAAATTGCACGAACTTAAGGCCGTTCATATAATTAAGGAACACTACAGTTTAGGAATTAATCTTAGTTTTAAAATGGTTTATTTACCTATGGGTACGTGATGGTCACAAATAGCTAGCGACAACTAAGACTAGCGATATCTAGCGTAATTTGGTACGTTACAATCAACCTGGGGGCTCAAAAGGCCACTTCAGGAGAATCATACTAGAATCGTAATATTAATGGCGCAAGAATCTGTCAAATTTCATTTTCATCTTTATCGCTGACGCATAAGGTTCAAGGTTGATTGGGAAAATATGACAGTGACGGGTAGCGTGATGTGCTTTCTGATTCTGCTAAAGTGGCCTTTTTAGACCCGCTGTACCTCTTAAGGGATCATTGTATTCATCATTATGAACAACTTTCACTATGAGACTAACACGGATATCGCGGAAAAAAAAATTCGCGCATAACTCGACAAAACGTACCTACTGAACAGCTGATTGTTTTTGATCCCGTAGTAAAAGTTGCTCATGATGATGAGTACAATGCAACCTCAAGAGATTTTGCTTTTATTCTGTAACACGTTGTAGGTTTCTAGTTTAGAACAAAATTGCTAACATATCGAATGACACTATCACGTGATTACAGCTATAAATCTCACCAAATGAAGACATTAAATGGCTACACTAGCCAATTGTTGAGATATGTGCCAGTTATTTTAACAACTCAATCAATCGAGGTCAGTGACCGACTTAGAGAAGGTTTGTAAAGGAAACCCCATAAAATAACCTTTGAACCGTGACTGCACCCAGCAACCAAATCTTCTACACAAGTTAGTATATAAAATGAAATTGTCTATTTGTAATATCCAAATAACAGCTTTTATTAAATGCAGACGAAATTACATATATACGATACCTGTAATAAAAAAAAACTACGTTTGTATCTATCTGTTTGTTCCAGTTAAGATCCGAAACGGCTGGACCGAGTTCGACGGAACTTTCACAGGCAGATTGATGATAATATGGACTTCAAATCAAATCAAAAGTCGTTTATTGAAATTAGGCTGAGAGCCAGCACTTTTTGAACGTCAAGTTTTACAAAAAACAGTCCAAAACGCCCGTCAGTTACTTTGGGTACTTAGATTTTGGAAAAAAGACCAGGGTTCCTTGCAATAAGTAACCCATCTTCAAGCGGGCGACGCCGACGCCACGTGCAGACGCTGTCATTATGCATCACTTTTCTTTAGAAAATACTAAAAGTTGACAATAACAGATCAAAGTGAAAGATGGTTCCAGGCAAAAGATTCGCTCACTAATTGGGTGGTAAACGATAGATGTTCTGCGGATTGTTATTTGTAGATGTCCGGATTAGTTTCGAAGAGATTCGAAAGGGTTGTCAAGGGGCCTTGTTTTAATTAACTATTTGACAACGTATTACACCTTGAAGAAGGACATAGGCTATACTTTTTAGGGTTCCGTACCCAAAGGCTAACCAACGGAACCCTATTACTACGCTGTCCGCCGTCCGTCCGTCTGTCTGTCAGCGGGCTGTATCTCAAGAACCGTAATAGGTAGACAGTTGAAATTTTCACAGATTGTATAATTCTATTGCCGCTATAACAACTAATACTAGAAATTGAGGTTTACGATTCGGAACCCTTCGTGTGCGAGTCCGACTCGCACGTGGCCGATTTTTTTTTTTTTCGAATATTTATAACAATGGAAATTTACGTGGCCGAAACTACGGGCAGAAGCTAGTTCAATATATTTTGTTTGTTAATTACATATGATCCACAACTTCTGATAGTCACCACTCTTGATACTTTTAAGATTTTTTGTAAAGTATGTTATCAAAGTTTTTTGAAAATACAAAGAAGAATGAATATCACACGAGAAGATCACAGAACACTCAGTGCAGTCTTGAATCAAACTCAAACAACTGTCGTCAAGCAGAAACATCGGATCATTTCAGGAGCAAGCTCAGAATGAACAGCAGACAACTAACGTAGGTACCTTCTCATCCGAGACTAAACCTCAACACTGAGGCAGACAATAACAGCTCACCGCGTCCAATCGAGACCACAGACAAAACACTACAGACGCAGCCATTAACCACGAGCCCCTACAGACAGCCCTACAAAGGTTTAACACCGAACAACCCGGTATCGAGACGCAATCGTAATCAATCATCGATTTAAATCGGAAAGTAATTAAACTAAGCGCGTCTCTGAACGTTACTCTGTCGAAATCATTCCGTCGTTATCGATAACTAACAAATAATTGTAAAAAGGTAATCAATTCTCAATATAATGAATGGAATTTTGAAGCTTGTAATAAACTTTGAAGATAAATTAAAGTAATAATCGCAAATATAGAATTGAGCATATTTTATGATCTGTAGTTAATGTTGGCTTCGCTCGCTAGTACAGAAAGTTTGACAAAATATGAGTTGTGAAACTTTACAATATTATAATGTACTGCGAAAATATTGTAGAAAAACTTTGGAGGATTTTAACATAAAAAGTTTAGACACAAATATTTTGAGGTGGTCTAGAAGTTTTAATTAAGACGTCTATAGTTTAATGACTTTCTTCGTCAACAAAAAATACAATCTCAAAATATGACGAAATTTCCTACTCTAAACGGACTAAAGTTATTCTTTATGTTGTACGTAAGATCGCTATGAGCGATAAGGCCGCCCATTGTGTACTTTTCTGTAACTTATATGGTTTATTATATTCTATTCTATTTTTGTAAGAAAAGATAATAGGTTATCTTTTCTTACAAAAATAGAATTAAAATTATACTAGGGTATAATTGGCATTAAGACTTGCAGACAATGTCTTACTCTCCAGATCCCCAATGCTATACGAACGTACGTATGTAGGTACAACCTACATAACACCGGCTCAATATAAAACCTGCCTCCACCTTTCTCCACAAACACGAAGATAAACGCAATAATTTAGTGTTCGCGTCTTACGTGATCCAATTAGGAGCCGGGACCTGATCTGCAGGAAAAACATCAGCCAGGGAATGTCTGCCTGAGCGGAGCCCGCGCCATCGTAAACGGGCTCCTTACATCCAAACTTATATGTTTTAGGACATTGTAATGGTGCCTTTCCTCGATTACTATAAAATGTAATTATAAAAAATTCTATAATAGGAAGAAAATATGTGTGATGGCTTATAAATCCTTACTTGATTGATGCATCTTAAGGTTTTACTTCAATCGTTGAAACAGAGAAAAATATTACACGAAAAATTAAAAGAAAATCATTTGTAAGCCAAACATCCGCCTAAAAACCTTCTGATTATACCTCGCACACCAAAAATAATATTATTAAAAGAAAAAATACACAAAATTAGCATCTAAATTAAATGTTGATTGAATTTGGAAGGCAATCTGGATTTATTAATATTCATCCTTGCAAAGTATAAAAGAAAAGGTAATCCAAATTAATTAAAGTTCCAGTAAACAAGGAAATCCCGGAGGTAGTATCAGTTGCTATGGCAACCAAGGGAGTCTTCAGGCGGTTGTAGCAATCAGAAATAATAACTATGATTGCTACTAAAGATGTACATAATGTTATGTATGCAAATATATTCCTGCTTATTGCCATGTTGTTACCACGACACGCTTACGCTCGGAAACCTAATGATGCATTGTTAGAATTACGCCATGAGTGTATTACTCAGAATTTTAACATTCGCTGAAATACACAGAATAATAATCACAACATATTCAAAAGCTGGAATCCCGAGTTACATCTATCAAAGATCTTATTAACAACAAATCACAAATTCCAACAATTTGGCGCCTTCACTAAAGTGACAGCGCGTCATGTGTCATGGCGGCTCTGACGTCATCAAGTGCTTGTAAGTGCGTAGTTAGAACTTCGGCTGTAACTTCCAAGGTGGGTAATTTCGCATAACTACAAAAGTTTTAAGTTCATCTTGAATTAGTTATTCTACACTGTGTTTTGGTAACGGGGTGAAGAGGAATTCAAAAGGGGTTTGTACGCAGATTCCGTGGGAACTAGGTTGTTGTGAATTAGGGGAAGATGTATCGTGTATTTACCGCCTTACCCATAATTTTTGCTGTAAGAACCCTAAGCCGTTAAAAGTGTAAGTTTAAACTCCATAAAAACGCAGTTTAAAATATTAGATGTTCACAAGTCCATCAAAGAGTTGCGGTTAAAATATTCTGTTTGTACATTTTTATAATCAAGTGCGCAGAACAGTTTCAACTTGAAGTTTTATGACTATTAATGAATAAATTAAGGAAGCTTTGTCTTGGTCTGACAACGAAAACACTTATATTTGTACAAATTGAAAGAGAAAAATATAAGAATTAGGTTGTATAGAACTGTTTTTCCGCGCCTGTAACAATTTGAAAAATAATGAAGTGAAGCTATGATGTTTGTGAAAATCGAATTTGATAACTCAGTAGAGAGAGATAGAAGATCGTTTTACCACTAAGTGCGAAAGAGGTTTATTTTCATGACGTTTTCATACTCACTAATAAAGCAATGTTGAATATTGAGGAGCTCGTGGCTAAATAATTACAGCCGCACGGGTCGATCTTTAAGGTTAAGCAACGCTTGCCAAGGTTGGTCTGTGGATGGGTGACCATCTTAATATACCGAGTTTCCTCCATGCCTCGGAAAGCACGTTAAGCCATTGGTCCCAGCTGTCATTTGTCGATCTTTGGCAGTCGTTACGGATTGTCAGATGCCAGTAAATCTGACTCCAGTCTTGCCAAGAAGTACCGTGTTACCCAGTAAATGGGTTGTGGAGGTCTGGTAGGCAGCTACTTCACGTAAAACACTGGTATTCAGCTGAATCCGGTTTGACTGGAAGCCGACCCCAATATGTAGTTGGGAAAAGGCTAGGCAGATGATGATGAGCAAAGCAATGTTGAGGAGCTCGTGGCTAAATAATAACAGCCGCACGGGTCGATCTTGAAGGTTAAGCAACGCTTGCCAAGGTTGGTCTGTGGATGAGTGACCGTCTTAATATAACGAGTTTCCTCCGTGCCTCGGAAAGCATGTTAAGCCGTTGATCCCGGCTGTCATTTGTAGATCTATGGCAGTCGTTGCGGATTGTCAGAAGCCAGTAAATCTGACTCCAGTCTTGCCAAGATGTACCGTGTTACCCAGTTAATGGGTTGTGGAGGTCTGGTAGGCAGCCGCTCCACGTAAAACACAGGTATTCAGCTGAATCCGTTTTGACTGGAAGCCGACCCCAATGTAGTTGGGAAAAGGCTAGGCAGATGACGATGATGATGACTAGTAAAACAATGTTGTATCCTACAGAATATTTTTCTCCCGTAACTAAATTGTATTTTAACTCTTATTATTTGCTGTACACCTACCACAGTGTATTTCTTTTTAACCTAAAGATTGACTGGTAGAAAATGCCCCGTTGTATTAAGTCCGCCTATGTACCACTATTGTACATGAAGTTTAAATAAATAAATGTCATGAATATAGGTGACAGTTCAAATTTACAGCTCCAACCTTCCTCCCTCCTTTTCATCTGACATGTCCAATCTGTGGATGAATCTGGCTTTTACGTATTGAAAGCAGAGCACGACAAACCCTTTATTTATTTAAACATACAGGCTAGACCCAATGCGATATTGTAGCACACTTAAAACTATAAATAGTTCCCCTGTTTTGTCCAGAGCAAATTCTATGAGTATAAGTAGCTGTTCTTGTAAATTCACCCAAAGTGCAATAGAATCAATGCATCAGTTCAACAAGATCACATTCAGATGTGATCTTGTTAAACTAAACATGGACAATACCAGGACTGTAGGATCTGAATCCTACAGTCTTGAAATTATATTGATATTCCTGGCAGTCGCTTCGTATATTTGTAAGTTTGTCTGAAAGGACTCCAGAAATATAAGTAGATACTGAGACTATAGTATCAACTACAAAAAAGTTAAACCTTTCCGAAATCACCTTTAATCTGTTTCGTACAACCGAACCTTGCATAATACTTTCAAAGGCCGGAACTAATAAAATATAATCGTTTTCCACATGAACTGTAACTTCGGATAACTTGGGCTTTATAACTTGCCCAGTTACCGCTCGCGTTACGGTCCGTAGCGTGGAGGCTACGGATCGTGGTACGGACGGATCCAGAGGTAGGAGGGCGTTATGTGCCGGTTTATGCGAAGTCATTCGCGCCACTCAAATATTAAACAGTGCCGATCTGTGTACTGTTGTGTTACGTAACGCGGTGGAAACGGGGTTTGTATTAAACGCAGTGAAAATGTACTGAGAAAACGTTTTGGTGTATTGGTTTCTAAACAGATTATCCAAGTGGATTTTTAGTATTGTAGTAGTAGTTACTTGTGAAGTTCTAGAAAAGGAATTAGAGGAAAGAAATATCAAAATTGTTTCAAACTGGAATTACAGAATGGAAGATTTGAGAGTCATATTTATACACAAATATGAATTGAAGCAATTCCTCGGAAACAATTCGACGCCCAATTACTGAAATGAAACACGTTCTGATTCAGGCAGTAATTATTAATTGTTCCGTGATAGCAAAGAAATATAATTTGTTTTTTTTTTTGGTACAACTCCGCCACTTTATTTGACCAAGACCAGCCAACAACTGCAATTCCTAAAAGCCAGAATCAACCGAAAGTAAAAGTCAAAAGTCAAAAACGTTTATTTCAATTAGGCCATTAAACGGCACTATTGAACGTCATCATTAGGTACATTTAAAATAACAAAGTGACTCTACTGTCCATTCGGAAGGGTAGATTCTTATGGAGAAGAACGGACAAGAAACTCCGTAGTTATTCTTTTCAAATCAATGTTTTACATGTGCTGTGGTATACAAAACTTCTGGTAATATATGTGAGGACCATGAACCTAGAGTGTGCAGAGGTAGACTTATTATTTTTTAAATAAGTACATGGTACTCACATTTCTACATAAGTACATGGTTCTCACATATTTACAAATATTGAATTCATTAATTAGCAGAGTGAGTGAACAGAAAAATAAAAACCCAAAAATGAAACAGTATGTACAAAAGTACCTACATACATAAACGAACCAGTTTGATCTTGTCTCCACCATTGATTGTCCTATGGAGCAGGACCAGCATGATTCCAAGCATTCTTATCCTGAATGTAATCTTCTAATTTGTAATATGCTTGTTTACAAAGTGTGCTTTTAATGTAGGTTTTAAATTTTCTTTCATTTAGTTCTAATATGTCACAAGGTATTTTATTGTAACATTTAACACAGTACCCCATGAAAGATACGTGTACTTTAGCTAATCTATAAAATGGTTGATCTAATTTATCTTTATTTCTAGTATTAATATTATGTCTATCACTAACTTTACTAAAAAGATAACGATTTTTCCGTAAAAACCGTAGCAAACATCAGAATAACACCGAACCAATGAAGGTCGACGAGTCCCGGAGAAACAATTCAACTATCTTCGATCCTGCACCGAAATCCGTCAAAAAATAACAGCGGGAGAGTTAGAAAATCATAATTTCCACTTCCCTCCTTATCAAGCAGAAGACAGATGAGTTATTATTTCGACGACCGAGTAAATAACTACAAGCATGTAGTATGCCAACGATTTCCGACCACGCCATAAAATTCCAAGCACCTTTCCTTACACTTTAAACGCAAACAACTCGTTAATTTTAACAACGCACTTACTCGCTCAAAATTCTATAAAAAAATTGGTTGCCTGTAAAGTCGGTATACGGGCGAAAGTTTTACGTGACAACGACTTTGAGTGGTAAAATAATTTTAATGTGAATATTCATTCGTATAGTAGGAAGAAGGATGAAATAATAGTAACTGTGCTCGAGTGGAAGGGACGCGTGCCTTTCACTTTTTATGTCTGTCTCTCTCGCTCTTAGGCGGGCTAACCATGCCCGAGTGGAAGGGACGCGTGCCTCTCACTCGCTCTCATTGTGAGCGCATAACGTGAGCGGAGCGTAACGCAGTTTCTTGAAGTGTCACCCAGCAAACCAATTTATAAGACGTTGTCACGTCAAAAGTTAAAACAAAAGCACGATAAGTACCAATACAATGAAATAGGCTTTACCTGTCAATACTTAATGTAATGAAGAAGTAATCCGAATTGAAAGCTTTGACATACAGGAATGAACTGAGCAGTACCGTCACTAAATTGACAGAGGTCAAGCGTTTGCGCGCCCATTTCTTTTTAAACTTACACACAACTTGCACACTAGTAATTTGCATTCACAAACATACAAAGTCACATACACAAACAGCCAGACCCGGAACAACTATCTATAGGCCATATAAATATTAGTTCCGTGCGGGAATCGAACCCACGACACGCAGCGCAGCAGTCAATCGCTCAACCACTGCGTCAACCGTGTCATTGTTGGTCGTAGTAGGTCAATTTTTCTTGATAGCTACAACCTGGGAGTGTCAATACGCTACTTCTAGCGTGCTCCATCGTCAGTCACATTATCGCTGCCCATAATTTAAGATACAAAGGCCAGTCTATCAATAATAAAGATGTGACGAAGATAACACTTCAAGTTACTATATATATAGATAGGAGATAGGCACGCGCTTGACCACCATCTTACCTGAAGGTAAGTGATGATGTGGTCGAAGATGGAGCACGCTTGCCTAGAAGTAACCTATTCACTCTTGACTTAAAGACTCCCAGGTTGTAGCTATCGGGAAACACAGACTTGAGAGAAACAAACAGAATTCTAGAAAAAGACAACTATTGGCCGCGCAATCACTTTGTCTCTCTCACATTTTTCTGACTATAATCACTTCACAGCCGCATAGAGAACGCTCAGACCATTCCTCTGTCTCTATGATCAGCAGCGAGTGAAATGTAATGATTTTCAATGGAATGATTTCACAGTTGATTACATTTGAAATAATTTTAATTAAGCTGCGGGTGATCTGGCTCATTACATTATCTGCGACGATCCGTATGAATGGTGTTGACAAATTACGGTTGGAAGTTTGGAACTATACAGGGTACGTGTATGCAGGTTAGCACTGCAGAATTCTGGAATAAATTCTTTTATTTTCAGGAAATTGGTGCTCTAGGATTAATCTACAGTATAAAGGATAAGTAGGGACAAAGATAAAGTAGATATATATGTTTTTTGGAAATAATCTTCAAGTTTTTATAATAGGTCGATGAAATGATATAGGTAGAATCATTCTTTTAATCAGTTTATCTGAGTCCTAGTGGCTAGGTGTTCAGGCAATTTAGCTGACAAAACCAATTAACAATTTTTCTGTAAAAACCTGGATTAGAATACCTGTACCAAACAAAGCTTGGAACCCTACCCTCTGGGAAATCACACGTGAAAATTAACACTGAAAAATCTATCCATAGCTTGATGCGAATTAATGAGTACTGTAACTCGTTAGAGACGTGCTATAATTTAGTAATAACAGCATCATAACGGGCTCAGCCGCGACTGCAAAATAGTTTGGTATTCATGAAGTGGCTAATTATTGTCGGCACTCGCGTTGTTTGTGCTCTTGTGATGTAACTGCGGAGTGGTGTGTGGTTGAGTAGCAGTTGCTTTACGCTTGCCACGACTGGGCCAAAAACTGTGATGCTTCATGTTGCTGATCATCATTTAGGTATAGTAAGTTGCTTGAAGTCTGCAGATGAGCTCATACCTAACAACTGCCGCATTCGGTAAGCAACGCTTCCGAGGTCGATTCGTAGATTAAGCATACCGAAATTCGTCTTTGCCTCAGAAAGCCGTGGGCCCCGGCTGTCATTTGGCAATTTTGGATAGTCGTTACAGGTAGTAGGAAGCCAGAAAATCTAACAGCTTTCTTTATTGTACACCAAAACAGCTTATTCAAAACACAGTAATGCGGGGTACGAAGGAGAAGAGAAGTAGCAGTTCGACATGATTTGCCCCTCGGGACGAGGTAATCAAAGCGTTCACGAAGGTATTGAGGAGAATTGGGATTGTGAAGGATAGTATAGAGAAAGGATAAGATATGGGTATCTCGCCGACGCCGAATCGGCAGCCACTTCAATCTGGTCCGAAACTCCGACACGTGGTCGTATTTCCGGAGACCAAAAATAAACCGAATGGACAAGTTCTGCAGTCGCTCGAGTTTGTTCAGGAGTACCTCTGTAGCATCTAGGAAACAGACATCCGCGTGGTCTATAAGTGGTAGAAGAAGCGATTGAGCAAGACTGACCTTTGTGTGAAATGGTAAGAATGTTTGAAGACGTTTAAGAGACTGAAAGCTTTGAAAATTTTAGGCAAAATCAAAGAGTTTCGTGTTAACTCGTTACTGGGTTGTAAAGTAAATTAAAAATGCATTTGCTTATATAACAAGCACATAAAATAAGATGTAACAGTAAGACGGGTGAGCCTTGTACTAGTTGTGTTGTAGATATCAGACGGGAAATCGCTGCATGTAAAATATTGGTACTTAACTGCGTCCGGTTACACAAGAAGCCGGTACCAATTTAGTGATAAAAAGACTGCTTGCTCATGGGCAAGCATGACTTGATTGACTTGATTCCCCATTCCAATCCAGACTCTAGGCTAGACTAAGAACAATCGAGTGTAAGCCAATGGTCGACTCAGTCAGCTTGTAGATAACTGTAAGAATAATAATTATGCTTATGGATACTAAATCAAACTTAAACAGTATACACACTACTTTTGTTGGTCAAGAGTTAAAAATAATATTCCCCACTAACAATGCAGTTTTATTATTAGAAAGGTTCTCCCAAACCCTTATTAGACGGTAAAACAAACTTGCCCCGATTCCTCTACACTCGTTTATAATTTAGTGAACAATAAAAGCGGCCCAACTACCCTCGCTTCAAATAAATTAGTTTTAAGGACCACTCGCGTTAATCTCATACAATAATTTTGATTGTTTTGTAGTTAATTTGAACCTTTTAAGGGACATTAATCAGATTTTGTGCTAATTTTATAATTAAACGCTGCCTATGTTTAATTTCATTTTAGTTTATGGACTCTGAGAATTTTAAATGACTAGTATTATAGTCTCAATAAAACGGGTTGCTGATAAATTTGGTAATGTTTGACTATTATTAATTTCAAATACTACTTTACTTTTATTTTGACTATTATTAAGTTGACCATACGGTCATTTCCAGTTTTTTTTCAGTTGTTTGTTTTTTTTTTGCTTGGCGCAAATAAACGCTTTTTCTTTCTTTTCTTTCTTTTCTTTTCCATCTAATCATAAGCAAACCATTGCATAATCACTTCACACAAAAAAAAAACCTATTGGAATGGTACGTCCACCACACATGCCTAGTGCTGATAGCTGAAACCGTTGATTTGACACAAGCAATTAATAAACAAATTCCTATATCAACAGTCGCTTGATCTATTCCCAAAACCATACGACAAGCTAGAGTCCAGCGTACAGCTCAACAGCGACCGTCGCGCGACAGTCGTCCCTCCACGCTGCGCACTGAGCTCAACGTCGCCACACTCAGACCGCGCTCATTTATCATTAACTCAACCACACAACGAGCCAGACTCAACTCCAACCCGTTTGTTAGTGCGGCGCTGACTGTAAAGCTATTGTAGCTCAGCGCTGTCCCTGACTCGGGGTTAGAATTTCTATTCTGGATATAACGTTCCTATTTTAGCCTGGAAAGGAAACATTTTGCTCTGTCATTGTTATAAAAATGGTTGCCATCTCGGCAACTTATTGTATTATTTATATTTAGAACGTATTTTAGTTTAATGCTGGAGTTTTGTGTCCATCGACGTTGCATTAGAATCTATGCTAAAATTATGAAGTGTTTTTTTTGTTCGTTTTGTTGAACGCGCTAGTCTCAGACACTACTATTTTGAATTGAAAAATTCTTTTAGTTTTGGATAACCTATTTACCGAGGAAGGCTATGGGCTATATAACATTACGCTACAACTAATAGCAGCGGAGCATTAATGTGAAATGCGATGTAGACGAAGATGCGTGGGTCACTCAGTATATCTATGAAGAGTAAATGTATTAACAGTTTCCAAAAACGAGTAGACTTTAGATCCTCAAAATAAAGAAATATTAAATAAAAGGTTGACCTTTTAACTTATTTTTCACAATATCAATTTCGACATTGTTTTACTAACTAAACGTTCACAATAATTGGACAAATTGGATCTCCTGTTTCAATTATTTATTCTCAGTCAAAGCTGTATTTTTGGCTGCCTGTGAATATATAAAAATATTGTTTTAACAGTTTATTTAAATAAGACTAAATGCTAAATATATTTTTTAGTTTGCTGGACTTAAATTGAATGCACAATTGAATTATGCGTAAATATTGAATTCAATAGATTTGTAGATATCTACAGAACCAAAACAGATCATTTTAAATAAAATAGACACATTTAGGAGTGAACATGACTGAACATCGGACTGACATGTAAATTTAATTAAACTTGTTAACCCTGGTGTAGTTTAATTTTTAATATTCATCGTTTATTTTAGTAATTCACTAGTTTGAGCGAATCATAAAAATGAAACTTTGCTGAAATTGTTCTTGGAATCTTTATTATTATTTTTTTAGGGTTCCGTACCCGAACGGTAACCAACGGAACCCTACTAAGCCTCTGCTGTCTGTCCGTCCGTCCGTCTGTCTATCAGCGGGCTGTATCTCAAGAACCGTAATAGGTAGAAAGCTGAAATGTTAACAGATTGTGTATTTCTATGGCCACTATAACAACAAATAATAAAAATTAAGGTTGATGGTGCGGAACCCTTCGTGTGCGAGTCCGACTCGCACTTGGCCGGTTTTTGGATGGTTTATGGATGCTTGGTCGGGTTGGTGTAGACGGGTGGTTGTACGATAAATCACTCCGGAACGGCTGAACGAATCTGGATAAAGTCTGAAAAGCACACACATAGAATAGAATAAAGAAATTTTTTATATTTAAATATTTTGTCAGTACAGACACAAAACTACAGCAACAAAGACTTTTTTTTAATTTTAATATTATAGTAATTGCTAATTTTGTCAATGTTGGTTGACCTGTAATCGGCGACTGTGTAAGAATGAGGCTCGTATTACAATGCTAAGAAACACTTTATACAGAAGGTGTTGGTAAACCATTTTCGAATAAATAAATAAATAAACAAGAATTAGTGGTAATTACGCATTACCAAAGTATACCAACCAATATTCAAAATTCCTGATGACAACAAAGCCAGTGTATCCATAAATCTGGCTTGTCTGTGTACCCTGCTCGGAACACTGGACACTTACGAACAAACTAGTCGAACAAAACTTGGTACTCGCTTGTGATTCACAAACTTGGCCAGTCAAGTCCAGCCAGATTGGTAATTTATGCTTTGTTACCTCCACAACACTTCGGATAATAATCTAGGTTCAAACTGTAAGTAGATGGTAACGTTTCGGTTATGAATGAGTTTATGAATGCATGCTGAATGAAGAAATGTCTGAATGTTTTCTTTAATCGAACCTTATGACAGACATACAACTATTCAATTGTTTTTGCGTCGCGAAGGCTTATTGCGCCCGGTCGACCATACCCAACTAGCACCAAAGCGTTAAAAAAACCTATATAAGACTCGTATATCAGTTCCATTTGAGTATAAAAGTATTAACGCATACCTGCGCAACTGAGTTAGAGCATGCTCTAACTCACTTATAACCACGAAAGAGGCCCACAGTTTTACAGGTAAAAGTTATAGAAAGCCTATAGTACGGTGTCACAAAGATATTAAAGCTGCACAAGAGCGCTTATTCATCGTCAGCTACTACTTTAATCTGTATTACCGTTGTAAAATAGAGTTGATAAACGCTACAGGTGCTATAAATCCTATAGTAAGGTGTCAAAAAGATCTTAAAGCTCCACAAGAGCGCTTATTCATCGTCAGCTACTACTTTAACCGGTATTACCGCGATAGTGAGCACTACAGGTTGTAAAAAGCGCACGTCAAGATAAAAAAGCCTGTAACCTTACTAAAATTAAATCTGTTCGTAATGGAAGTGTTATGTCATCCATTATTCAACACAGCAGAATAATATTATGGAATATTATGTTATTTAAGTATGTGAAGTGAAAAATGACTGCCCTTATGATTTCACAGTAAATGTATACCATGTTTCTCATCTCAATTTTAACGCGCCTAGGATTTATTAAAGACTTAAAAGAAAAATTAAGATAACAAAATAGGTACCTCAAGCTAAACATTACTATTCATTCCTGCTTCTTGAGCAGTGGTATGTAAAATTAAGTGGCATTAATGGAATGCTTCAAATAATGTAAGAAATTTTGTTTATTGTAGTCAAATGTTGAATAACTCGAAATAATATTAATTGTTAGGTTACCAAAACAATGGCGAACTTTACAAAAGTGAGGTTAGTGTTAATAACGACCCATACTTGCGTTGTTTGACACCAATACCTTTAGAACGTCTGTAAAAGAGGACTGCCTAACACAATAAGCTTTAGTTAAACCCTTTATTACAGGTTAAACCTAGATAGAGGAGTTGTTTGACACCTTTAGTTTCTCGTGTTACTAAACTCTCGATAAACTCTATTTTATAGCTTTTGACTGCAATAATAGTCAATATAGCACCTTAAGTGGTATAAAAGAGTTCATTGCAATAACTATACAACAATAAGTGTTAAGAGGTGTCGGCGAACACTTTTATAAAGACCTGGGTGTCACAAAAAGGTTAAAGCTATAACGTATTAAGTATACTTGCTGCTACTAGCGCCATTATAACTCTCAAAGCTGTATTACATCATCCATTAACGCTATAGTGCTGCGATTGGGGCTAAAACTTGTTTGTTAACTCCTCTATATCGTCTTTAGTAATAACTGAGATAATTATAACCCTGTTATATTACTTAAAGTCATAAAAAAGCCTGTAACTGACACCAAAATGTTAGTTGGGTAGGATATAATTATTTACCTAGAAAGGTTTATGCAAAGTGTGTACAAAAAAGTATACCTTAAACATGCTATTCTCTTGTAAAGCAGAGGTGTGAGGCTGCTAAGTAGGGCTGACAGAACAGATGATTTTTTTACTTAGTTCAGAAAAACTTCACAACTTTTTAACATCGCAGGTTTCACCAACTTTAAGTTAAGTTATTTATTTACGCTTCGGGAGAGTCTTTGTTATGTTGAAAGTAATGTTTTATCAAATTCTCACTCTTTAAAACTGAGGAAAAATTTATGTTTTCACAAGTTTGGTGTCTTTGGTTTAAAAAAATGGTTTGGAAAATTTCCTTATTCTTGTTAGTTATTAGCAGAATTGTGATGCTTTGGCCGTTGTTTTAATACTTAAATTAAAGCTCATGTACCTAGGTAGCCTAGTGTACATTCTAGCTTATGCAAATATAAAAACAATCCCCCTTTAACAGTACAATCTATTCAGCAGCACACATAAAGCTATTCTACAAAGCATTAAAACAATTCCCAGCGATAAAAATACCAAATAAAACCGACAATAAAGCTGGCAACCCTAGGCGAGAGGGCAAGAAATGTAAGCGCTGCTCATTAAGAATTAATTCCGACGATAAATCCGAGGATAGCAAGGTCGCGCCCCTACCCTCGGATAAGATGCTCATCTGCATACCGGCTGAAGGCTGTGCTCCGAAGTTTTTTGGCAAGCAGCACAGTTTTGCTGGGAATTGTCGCTTCTTTAGTTAACTGGAAGAAAGTCGCCATTATTTAAACAAGGATAATGCAATAGTGGGGACTTGACTTCTGAGTTCTTAATTAAATAATATACTTCTATTAAGCACAAACTGAAAGCCGCCTAACACGTTCACAGGTAAAAAAAAGCTTAGCTTAAAACACCGTACAATGTGTGCTTTATATTCAGCATAAATAACAGACTAGAATAGGTTTGTCCACTGAAAACTGAGGAAACTGAGGAGCTCGTGGCTAAATAATAAAAGCCGCACAGGTTGATCTTTAAGGTTAAGCAACGCTTGCCAGGTTGGTCTGTGGATGGGTGACCATCTTAATATATCGAGTTTCCTCCGTGCCTCGGAAAGCACGTTAAGCCGTTGGTCCCGGCTGTCATTTGTAGATCTTTGGCAGTCGTTACGGATAGTCAGAAGCCAGTAAATCTGACTCCAGTCTTGCCAAAATGTATCGTGTTACCCAGTAAATGGGTTGTGGAGGTCTGGTAGGCAGCCGCTCCACGTAAAACACTGGTATTCAGCTGAATCCGGTTTGACTGGAAGCCGACCCCAATGTAGTTGGGAAAAGGCTAGGCAGATGATGATGAGGTTTGTCCACTGAAAAATATAGGACCCGTTTTTTTCTTTTGTTACGTAAACCAAAATTGACGAAGAAACGACGCTTTTTCAATACGTCACGCCGTGATATAATTTTTAGTGCGTTCTGACGTCACGAGCCCCCACTCCGAAACCAAAAAAATACGTGTCCATTATTTTTCAATACTCTAATGGAGGGTTAAATAGATTTGCAATTTATTGATGGTGGAAACTAGCTTTGTCGCTAATAGTAAATAGTGTACTCTTATGTGACGTCACACAAGTTATAAACGCACTGAATCGCACACATTTTTTGCTGACGTAAAAAAAGAAAAAATAGTGTCCAAGATTAGATTATTTTGAAAAGTATCTGACTGCATGGGCAGTTTAGATTTATTTAGTCATCTACACTATTGTGCGATAGTAAATAATGCGATTTACAAACTATACTGGAGCGACCATGGCGAAAGCAAAAAGATTCAGATTCAAGATTAATTTCTAAAACCTGTCCGAAAATAATTTTATAAAAAAAAAAATAATAATATATAATAATATTTTTTTACTAGAAACACAACAACAAAAATATCAAAGTAACCAGCTTAGTTTCTCTAGACAAAGTTGTGGCGAGAACTTTTAGCAAAGTCTAAACAAAGAAACCACTCAGATCAAACTGGTTGCGGCAATCATATCAAATTAGTAGAGGCATATGAAATTAAAATTAATTATGTTTTTAATTGACTTTCCTCGCACTTTGTTTGTGCCAAGCCGTAGAAATAAGGGCGCAGCCCGCAGTGTCAATAACATAAGATTATTTGCACTAAAACATATTTGCATTAGACTGTAATTAAAGATGCACGGAACAACTAGTTCCATATTTTTCTCCTTGCAGTACAAAGGGTTTTCAAAATTCTTTGAATAACAGTCATCGCGTCTTTACTGAAAACCGAGATAAGTCTACTTATTAGGGTTCCGAACATCCGTATAAACTCGGTAGTCTTCTGTCTGCTCGTTTGTCCGTCCGTCACAATAAATTTTCTTTGAAAGTACTGATCCGATTGAAATTTGGTACAAATATGTACTTCTGTGACCCAAACAAGGACGCATAACGTAAATGAAGAAATTTTGGGGGACAAATTAGAAAAGCTTTTCAAAGTGTGCCGATTGGCATATCAAATACCTAACAGGGCTTATTGTGAAGGTACCAAATATGTTTTTCCCATAATTTTAAAATACTTGGTTTTAAAGTTAGTCAAAAAAAAATAATAAAAAAATAAACAACCCGAATACAAACCCGGTTTTTCTAGACGGATGATCGGAGCCCTAAACCACTTAACACTATCGTGGCTCGATCAATGTAAATGAGGCTTTACAGATTTCAAAGAAAGTCTTAAGTGTCTGAAAGCAATCATTTTGAACAACGCATTAGACAAAGTAAACACTGTAATCACTCGGGAGCGAGAAACTATGAATATCTAATTAATTATAAAATTAACTATAAAGCTCAATACTAATAATATTAGTAACTAGCTCCCGCCCACTGAATTGCCCGAGTGAAAAATATTTTACAATCTTAAGGATACGTACTACCAGCTAGGAAATATATATATTCTTATCCATGTTCTGCCCGTATATTAATTGGAATCATGTTCAGCGGTCCTGACGGCGATGACCTGGTGAAGGTCACGGGTAGCGGACTGGTGCGAGACGCGCAGGACCGGTCGTTGTGGCGACGCTTGGGGGAGGCCTATGTCCAGCAGTGGACGGCTTTCGGCTGATATGATAATGATGATGAGTTCAGCGGACACTGCGGACGTGACACTTTTTTTCAGAATATTTTGTACCACCTCTGGGCAAAGGCCTCCCCCATATTTTCCAGCCAACTTGATCTGATGCCTTCTCCGACCAGTCCGTCAGGAATGACTCCAAGTCGTGACGCCAGCCAGCGTTTTGAAGCCTCCTTCAATAGCAACGTCCATCAGACACATCACATTATTTTATAATAATACGTCTATTTATCTATGTACCTACCCTATTTTTTCCACTGTTGGGCAAAGATTTCCTTCTCCCTTTTCCACACAACTCTGCGAAATAACAATAAGTGTGTTTGTTAGTACTGTTGGATGTATGGGCTACTTCCCGATTCGTCACAATCCCGATTCAACAACATGTCAAAAGTATAAACCCGGCTAAGTGCGAGTCGGAATCGCTCACGAAGGGTTCCGTACCATAAACCTTAATTTTTATTAATTGTTGTTATAGCGGCAATAGAAATACACAATCTGTGAAAATTTCAACTGTCTACCTATTACGGTTATTGAGATATAGCCCGCTGACAGACAGCGGAGGCTAAAAAACAAATCATGCCATCTTGTGTTAAGTTGGCATAACCAAAACTAGTAAATCATAAATCCTAAAATGTTTTCTTACTAAATAATCTGTGTGGTTGAATATTATAACGCAAAATGAATTTTGTGCTATTGTGCAATATTTTATTTATGAGTTTAATATTCATTGAAATTACTTTTGAATTTACTCATTGGAGCAATGATTTATTTGAAAACTTACTAAGGAATTATTAGATCATTTTTTATTAATGGATTTTTTTTGTTTCATCGAAAGTTCCTACTTTAATAAAAATCATTTTGAAATAAATTTTATTTTATATATCTTAATTTTTTACTATTAATAGGCGCGCTTTATTATGCTTTATCGGCTAATTTGATATTTATTATAATTCCTCACAGTGGAGAGAAATAATATAATGAAAAGAAAATGTAAAGAGATAATTATGACATCGTTTCGTTGAAACATTTAACAATATTTTCGAAACTATTTTAGACATGAAGTAAAATATTACCAACTCGCTGTACGTGTGAGGTCCTGGGTTTGGTTTTCCAGGTCAAGCAAAGTGTTAGTCAAATAGAATTTACGCAGTAATTAACTTATTTTGTGTTTGGTTGATGACTGTATGCTCGGCCCCTAATACATCGACAGAATGTAGGTAGCGAGCAAGACTATGTTGGTGCATGTGACTTCGCCTGCGTTATACACCATAATAATTAAAAAATAATATATAATAAACATAATTAAAAAAATGCGCAGTGCTGAGGAAGTTCTAAATAAATTAGAAAAAGAAACGAAATCTTCAGAATGATGAGACTATTTTCGCCTGCCGTTGACAATTTGTTGATGAGATGCCGTTGATAATTTATCTACATATAAAGATATTTCTAGATTATTTTTATTTATACCCAATAAAAATAAGTACAAAATCAAGAAAACTGCAGTACATTGCTCTTTAACTTTCAAACGTATTTTATGATTTATTTAGTGGTTTTCAATCTTTATTACGCCTCATTGGTGAGAAGTTAAATGACCTTCTTGTTTAATTGTTTTTGGTATTTTAGTGAAGGTCATTGACAGTGTAAGGTCGTTTCAAACCGGCTCGCAATAACCGACAATCGATGCAATATCTAGCATTATATTATTATCTATAGTTTCATCATATCAGCCAAAAACGTGCACTGCTAGGCCTATCTATAGTTTACCTAAGATTTTTTAAGACTAAGAATATGAGTGTTATACAGCGGTAAAAGGCCTTTTTAACCGACTTCAAAAAAGTAGGTTTTTTAATTCAAATATTAAGAAGGTTTAGTTAATTCTCATACTTACCAACTGTTGCTGTTAAGACTTTTTCTAAAAATAATGGAAGTCCAGACTTCTGTTTGATTTCTAGTCTATTCATTTTAAGTAGCTACAAACAAGTATTTGTTGGACTTAAAAATATAATCGTAAATTAAACATAAATACCAAATCATTTTGATTGTCAGACTTGAATTAAAAAGCACAGTCTGAAGTAAAACAATTTTGTCGGCATGTGCTGACACACGCAGCTTTGTGCTTCATTCAAAAATACAACAAACAATAGTTAGTTACACCAAATAAAGCCACATATAAAAATTCACCCACAAATCTAAAATACATCCTCATTGTCTACTCACGCTACGCTAACGTCAAACATAGGTCTCCCACGAATTCAAAGCTAATATATTTTACTTGTATTTTATTCTAGGAACAACGTCTTTCTGACGTCCGACCAAAGACCACAAAAAACGTTTTTACTGAAATCAAAGCGCGCGTACAGTGACAAACGGCTCGGTCCGGCTCGGTCCGGCCTCGACCAGTGAAGCCCGGCACGATAACTTTACCGTGGTGGTCGCATAGCCGGACACGCAGACAAACAAAGTGCTAGCTAATCGCAGTCAAACGGTGTGAAACCCTCGATATGAAAATATCGATTGCAGAATGAAATGTATCGATTTTTCATAGTCGCTTAATAATATGTCATGATTAAAACGTCCTAGAAACACAGTTTGTGTTGTGAAAAGTATTATTCCAGAAAGCCGTCTATCAACGTCCGCCTTAATAAGAACATCCCCAAAGTTGCTAATGAGTGGATCATAATCTTTATCTTTTTCTGGGTCAACATAAAACGAATGCCATCTGACCTTTGAAACTTTGTAAAAGTCAACCTTTTACGTAAAATTAAGATCAGCTTCCTCAAATAATTGTAATTCTGTTCCGAGTGGGCGGAACAGTATTCCAGTTATTTTCGAGTAACAAAATCTGTTAAAATCCATCACTCGAATACCCTTCACACATTATCGGACATCACACCATCAAACCCCCGAATTGCGAGCCACAATGACCGTAATATCCTCCGGCAGACAATGAATCAGGGCGTGCACGCACCGGCAGCGTGACGCGAGTGGCACGTGTGATCGATACCGCGACGAAATGGGGATCCGACCCAGTGACGGGCCGGCCGACCCGATCCGTTACACTCCCAATCGTCTTTAACGAACATTTGAATTTAGAGCGGGATTTAATTTTCGACGTTTTGGTGATTAGGTACGTGGGGAGCGAACCGAATAGCTAGATCTTCGAGTTCAGTGCACCGCTTCCTGAAATACCTGTAGAATAGCCGGATTTACTTACATTCCGTCTCGAAAATTTAAAGGAGCGTGAATTCCCATGTCCGCTGCGAGTAAATGAAACTCGCATACTCTAAGCTCTCGGAAATTCTCCGACTCAGCCCGAGATTTTAGCTGTCTGAGAAATTCCCTAAGTACACATGGAGGAGAAACTTGAGTACGAAAAAGCTGTCAAATAGATAATTGATATTCCTGAGAGTTTTGTAGAATAATAGCATTTCTTTGGAATAATATAGGATCGAAAACAATGATAGATCACCTGCTTAGTGATCAATGAGCAGACGTCCCTTACGGCTAACAGCGTTGCATGAGTCGGTGATCCATTAGTGGTAAGTGCATTAAGTGCAGATTGTGGCACTATTGAATCACTCGGTCACGTCTGCGGAATGATGACATTCTCTGCATCGGAGATCTGCATATAAGCAAGACTCCAGTTGCATATCGATTCTCTCGGGAATTAAGTAAATTTAAAATTGGTTTACTTTTATAGAAATACGTCAAGAAAATAAAAAGAACATGGACAGACATTTTATTTGTCGACAGTTCAGGTACCCACACAAAATAAAATATCACTTATTTAAGGGAAAACTTATTTAGGTGCGCTTTGCACGGTGAACTAAAGTGAACCACCACGATCGGGTCGGCGACGCTGAATCGCCTACATTCGGCTCATCGCCTTACCTGTCATGGCCACGTTTTCCTGCAGATTCAAAGAGTGCATTGTTTCAAGAACTACATTTTAATATTTAGGTATCGTGAGTCGCGTCTCGTGTATGATGACGTGATGAGTGTACAGACTGACAGAATTGAATACTTTATGTGAGGGTAGTTAATATAGTAAACGACTATAACTCGAATTGTACAGTCGTACTGCATTCAAAATATTCAAGCTTCTTCTTTTTCAACACAAAAAAATCTTCTGAAAAATAGCTTCCCATTTAATTCGGATTGTGCTTCACCAGCAACTAATTATTAGATTTCTGATTTCTGCCCTTTTTCAAATACGGTATTAACCCTTACCTTATTTTTTATCTTAGTTAATTTTTAGGGTACCCGAAGGGTAACCAACGGAACCCTATTACTAAGCCTCCGCTGTCCGTCCGTCCATCCGTCCATCTGTCTGTCAGCGGGCTATATCTCAAGATCCGTAATAGGTAGACAGTACAAAATTTCATTGAGTGTGTATTTCATTGCCGCTATAACAACAAATAATAAAAATTAAATTAAAGGGGGCTCGCATACAAGAAACGTTTTTTATTCGGTTCATGGTACGGAACCCATCGTGTGCGAGTCCGACTCGCACTTGGTCGGTTTTTTTTAATGATCAAGATTTTTTATTAAGGTTCTAAGCAAGGAACAGCATCAGCTTATTTACAATGCTACGCAAACAGGATCTACGCAATCAAACACCATATTAATTAACACAAGCAAATATTAATAAGTGACTAATTAGTAATGGAACAGCTGCGGCTGATTGATTGGCTCGACACTAACACTGGAACAATGGTTGTGTCTAATGCTGCATAGACGCTGAGGTAATCACTCCAATTAGTAAACACGACATTTGTATTGAGGGGTAATGAACTCTTGTAAACAGCGTATAGCTGGTGGATGTTCACTTGAGAGTAAAAACTCGTCGATTTTATCCGAAAATCCCAGAAGATGGGTAATCTTTTCTTAAGATGCACTGAGTGGTTCATGGTGTCATTGTGCGTACAGCTTAGGAGTGGATACTCTGACGGAGTCTATGTTTTCAGATAGCTGCTAACTAGTGGCCTTTAAGTCAAGAGTGAATATAAATTCTAGGCAGGCGTTCTCCATCGTCTACGACTTTTGTCCACTATCTTACCTGATGGTGCCAGGTAAGATAGTGGTCAAACGCGAGCCTTTTGTAAATCGGGTTGTTTTCCAAACCTTTCTGTACGCAAAATACATCTTAAACGTGCCTCAGCGCGTATATTGCGTACAAAAAAACGCGAGTATATCAACAATACAAAACAAACAGCGGCACGGGTATGTCGATAACCGAATTAGGTGCTTGGATGGGTGACCGTGTATCACATACCGAGACTCCTGCTCGTATGTGCCTCACTTCCGGCTATCATTGGTCTTCAGTCGCTAAAGGTGGTGAGAAGCCCGAAATTTGGTCCACCAAGTCTTATCAAGGAATACCGTATTACTTACAAAAAACCGGCCAAGTACGAGTTGAACTCGCACACGAAGGTTTCCGTACCATAAACCTTATTTTTAAATACACAATCTGTGAAAATTTCAACTGTCTACCTGTTACGGTTCTTGAGATACAGCCTGCTGACTGACAGATGGACGGACGGACGGATGGACGGACAGCGGAGGCTTAGTAATAGGGTTCCGTTGGTTACCCTTTGAGTACCAAACCGTAACAAGTTGAGTAGGTGCATAGGCTAGGCAGTCGCTCCCTGCAAAATCTATACTAATATATAAAGCTGAAGAGTTTGTTTGTTTGTTTGTTTGCTTGAACGCGCTAATCTCAGGAACTACTGGTCCGATTTGAAAAATTATTTCAGTGTTTGATAGCCCATTTATCGAGGAAGGCTATATATAGGCTATTATATACTATATAGCCTATAGCCTTCCTCGCTATTCTGGCTATATAGACCAATAGGAGCGGAGCAGTAATGAAAATTGTGACGCAGACGAAGTTGCGCGGGTCAACTAGTACTGGTATAAAATTATTGTATTCGGCTTATCTGGAAGCTGACTGCAGAACATTTGAAAAAAGCTCTACGCTATGCTATCAACACAAAAAAAATATCAACACAAAAATGGGTTATTGTGTCAACTTGATGTCCTAAATTTACCATCAGATTATTCTGCTTACAAGTGCTTTGTACCCATTTAGAACATAACGCAACGAAAGTTTCCACTCTGCAATACAATAAGAAGTTATACACAACCATTATAACTTCGAACGGGCCTATTAGTCCCACAGCCCACAGGTGGGCAAATCTCGAAGTCGTTTACGGCGCTGTTATGATTTCAGTAGGCGAGGTAATTACCCCACATATTGCGACGCGGCGACGTGAGCAGAGTACCAGTGTACTGCGACCCTGACTCGTTAAGTTGTGATCGAAATAATTGGTATAAATATCTGTGATCAATATTAATTACTCACTGAAAGACAACACACGGCCTAAATGGCGGCTAAGTCTTGAAGCTTAAAAAGTAAAGAATTCTATTTTGAAGTGTTCCAGGAGTCCCCATAGGGAATGAAAGTCTGTTTATTTAACGTTTTACCAACTGTATACACATACATAATATCTTTGTAGTCATTATTTTTTGCGTTTAAGTTAAAAGAATGCATTGACACAATCATTTTACTAGTTGTCCCGCGCAACTTCGTCTGCTTCACAATTTTCATTACTGCTCCGCTCCTATTGGTCTTAGTGTAGTGATATATAGCCTTTCTCGATAAATGGGCTATCTAACACTGAAAGAATTTTTCAAATCAGACCAGTAGTTCCTGAAATTAGCGCGTTCAAGTAAACAAACAAACCCTTAAGCTTTATATATTAGTATAGATAGAAAGAAAATATTTGATGGGGTACGTCACCTTAAAATAATGTACAACACTACTAAATATGATAAATATCACGATTGCTCGTTATTTTATTCGATGGTAAATGTCGTCAGGCACACAGCTTGCAATTTAAGCATTACGTTCAAATTTTAATGTTCAGGTTTTAATGTGCCATGTCTCAAAATTTAAACAAGTACAAAACTGTTTTTTATTTCCGTATAACACAACTTAAACCCAACTTTACTGTACTTCATCCAGTTCCAATATAATGAATGGATCCACGAGTGATGATGATGGCAGCTCAACCAGAGACACACGGTACGGCATCAATCGCATCACAGCTAAAATGAATCCCCCGAACACAAAAACCATTCGGCAAACACCGCTGGGGCACGATTCATCACAATATATCAGTACAAAGGGAGCTCACGTCGCTCCGAGCTGAGCTGAGCGAGTTTTAATTAAATTATGTGTATTTTACTCCAGAATCGTCAACAAGTATGTACGTACGGTCAATGAAACAGTTTGCTGTGCAGGCCAGTCATACATCTATTTATTACTATAGCAGCCTGAAAGGTGTTCGAACTTTTAGCTGGCATAGTTGCGGCACTCGATCTAACTTGCATATATTGGTAGAGGATACTTTACAATAGACCGAATAAGACCGAAATAGAGGAAATGTTTACAATAGACCTAAGTTGTCATGGGTGCCCGAGATGTTTGAAGGTAAAGTAAAAAACTCTACCCATATAATTATGCACGTTAGATCGTGTGCCGCAATTTTGAAAAAAAAATAATCAAAAAGGCGAAAAGGGCTATGCCACAATGGTTCTATGTACCTTTCACTTATGAAAGATACATAATTATGTATTCATTCAAATTAGAGGCGAAGGTACATCTTCAGAGAGAAAAAATGGTGGTGTCACGAACTTGTCGCAGGTAAGCTACAGTGAGGTGCTTGCGAACTGCCACCACTAACCAATTTACAAAATAATTACCATGTATCAAACAACATTAAATTTTCTCTTCTGTAACTTGTGATTAGTGGCAGGCTAAAGAAATGCTATCGTGACGATTTTGACTCGTTCCTGACGGATTGACGGGAGAAGGCAAAGCAGAAAGAACGTCGGAAAGCCGAAACAGCCGTAGGTTATCTAAACAAAAAACTGGCGAAGTACGAGTCGAACTTTCACACGAAAGGTTCCGTACCATAAACCTTAATTTTTATTATTTGTTGTAATAGTGGCAATAGAAATACACAATCTGTGAAATTTCAACTGTCTACCTATTACGGTTCTTGAGATACAGCCCGCAGACTGACAGACGGACGTACGGACGGACGAATGGACAGCGGAGGCTTGGTGATAGGTTTCCGTGGGTTACCCATTGGGTACGGACCCCTAAAAACGATAATTACTGTTGTGTTATGTCCGGTTTGAACAATTTCTTTCTTTCTTTTCTGTCATATAAACGGGACCTTATTCGTTTTGTTGACTGTACGAGTGAACTTAGCTAAGCAGTGCCCAGTTCTTTCAGTAAAGTTAAATTGGAATAACAACCGTCAAAGAATAGCGGAATGTATTTAAAAGTTAACGCAGTAAGCAGTAGGAAGGGAAGTGCGGAGGCATCATTACGAGTCGTTGTTTTTTTGTAAATGCTTTGTTGTTTATTTGCTTCCAGTAGATCTTTTATTGAGATTTTTAATTAAGTAACATTAATTATATTGTGCTTTTATGATAAGTAGTTAACTCGCTAATATTTTTAAGACATATGCTGATCAGTGGCTCTACGTGAGACAAATTGCAATGTGGCGAACTGTTATTTCTTTGAATTATTTATTTATTTATTTAAAAATTTATGTACACACATTACATACAAAGATCAAAAGAAGGAAACAGAAAAATAGATACAAAGATGATACTTATTTTTTCTATCTTTTGAAATAAGCATCACCAATTCGCGTACCGGAAGACGCAACGTTGGAAAGCCTCCCACAAGGTGGACCGATGACCTGGTGAAGGTCGCGGGTAGCCGGTGGATGTGGAACGCGCAGGACCGGTCGTTGTGGCGACGCTTAGGGGAGGCCTATGTCCAGCAGTAGACGTGTTTCGGCTGATATGATGAACCATCACCAATAAATAATAATAATGATTTAATTATTTTAAGTAGACTATGACACACAACCATACCGTAAATTATCACTAAAATTATTTTTGGATTTAATTGGATCCCTACTTCCAAAGTTTACCTCTTGCAAACTACAAACAATTAAACCGGTTTACGATAGATATTCGTTTAACCTCATGACCAAACTGTACAAACCTGACCCAATCAGTGCACTCAAAAGTACCAGGGCTTCATAAAACGGTGCAACAATATCGGGCTCAGATCGGAGGTATGCAGGCGCACTGCCAAATATGCAGCTATGTGAGCCGAGACTGGCATTCTCCACGACCTCTTGAAGTCTGCTGCATTCCTGAGCACACAGCGTCAATATTTTGTTTCCTATAACAGCTTAGAATAACTGCTAATGTGAGCTACTCTAACAGAGTTACGATAAACGATTTGTTAAAAGCAAGTTTTATTAGCCTTAAATGTTTCAAGTAATACTGAACATGGACTTCCTAGGCCAGTTTCGTACTCACCATGTCACTCGCATTTTTATAATCATATTTCGTCGCTGGTGGCTGGGAGCCCAGCACGAATGTGACGGCAGGGTCGGCGCAGTGGTTGAGCGATTGACTGCTGCGCTACGTGTCGCGGGTTCGATTCCCACACGGAACTAATATTTGTATGGCCTACAGGTAGTTATTCCGGGTCTGGCTGTTTGTGTGTGAGATTATGTATGTAAACGCACCCACGAAACAGAAGAAATTCCTAGTGTGGGGCAAGGTTTTAAAAAAATGTTTTTGACGTATAGTAATGTAACGTAACGTAATGTAACGAGTGCAGTGGTGGCCCGGTGGTAATGGCTGCGACTTACGAGTTGTAGGTCGTAGATTCGAACCCAGACAGGCGCTTTACTTTATGTAAATTATTTCATCACCACTGCTCTCAAATCGGTGAAGGAAAACATCATGAGAAAACCAGTATATCCTAGAACCAAAAATTCGAAGACATTTTTTTTTTTACTATTTATAGGCACGCGTTTGACCACTATCTCACCTGATGGTAAGCGATGATGTGGTCGAAGATGGAGCACGCTTGCCTAGAAATAACCTATTCACTCTTGATTTAAAGACTCTCAGGTTGTAGCTATCAGGAAACACAGACTCCGGCAGGGAATTCCACTCCTTAGCTGTACGCATTATGAATGTGTTCCCAAAACGTTTTGTGCGTATGGGTGGAATGTCCACCATGTAGCGGTGGCGCATCGCCGTTAGTCTTGTGGTCCGATGATGGAACGGGCTTGGCGGAATTAAATTATGCAATTCCGTCGCACATTCCCCAAAATGCAACCGGTAAAAAACCGACAGGCTAGCAACTCGTCGTCGATGTCCAAGACTTTGGAGCTTCGTCGCGACGAGCCTCTCATTGCCGATGATCCTCTTGGCTCGTTTCTCAATTGACTCAAGGGCATCAAGCTGGTATCTGGCAGATCCGTCCCAAAAATGAGAGCAGTATTCCATACACGATCGAACTTGATCACTGGGCCCGCGTAGTGGATTATATCGTAGCCCACTCCCGCTCGAAAGAGAGGAGGCCTGTGTCCCAGCAGTGGGAAGAACATAGGCTAATGCTCGTTTCGCACATGATATTTATTTAAATTGGATACTGTTAATTAGAAACTGAAAGCAGTTTATTTTTTAGTTCGTATGTGCTCCTGATAAAGAAAACCCCAAAATGTTATATTTCATGTTTAACACACTGATGTCATGATGAGGCAAAAAAGCAGAGACAATTCAAATGACAATCCCATCTCGACGACTGAACCTCTCGACCGTGAGAGCCTTTAGTCGTGACCTCAAGGTTAAACTCAGTATCGTATTACCGCTTCGTAAAAAAACTAACAAAAGTCGGTACGTGATCTAATTAAAAATTTCCCTTGCGAGTCTACAAAGTAACCTTTTTAGCTGAAAAGAAAACTTGTAGACACGGAGATAACAGAAAAGTTGTAGCGTGGCCTGCCCGCCTTCGGTAAATGGTAAGTGCGGGGTACACGGGCCTATCGCGCATCGCTCCACGCCCCGATACCGTGATACCAGGCCTTTATTGTTTAGCGTTTGTTTGCAGCGAGCCCGCGCTGAAGGCGTTACTCTTTTAATTTAGATTTCCTCGCTGAATGCTCGTTAATCAGCTCGTAAACGCTAAGTTTTAGAATGAGGTGTTGGAGCTTATGGCCGGTTGTTCGCAAAGTTTTTCCTTATTTATTACTTTTTGCTTAAAATTGCGTGAAACTTTTTGGCTTGGGAATAGGTTTAAGTAATGTTCGGGCCATTCTAGACTCTATTGCATGCTTTAAAACGTATATTCTCATTTAATATTTGTTACTTTTTGCGTTAACGTATCTGTTTCATTTTGTTTTCGATACAGGCTCCACCGTTAATATATTCAATCTCCTCATTCATCGCATTATGATTTCCCGAGCAATAAACTCTTTTATAGGCAATCTCCTCATCCAAACATCCACTAAAACTTGAATCTTCTGTTCATCCCGCATCAAAAGTGCTTCTCTATGCATTTCGTTCATACTTCAGCAGCACACACTTAACATAAAAGAGCTTTCGAGAACCTCGCCGGAAAGTAAACGTTAGAAATAATGAATTTTGGCAGAAATGCACCCGAAATATATGGGCCACGTGAATGATGTACCGGCAACTTTAGAGATGCTGACAGCCGGAACTTGGCTGCTATTGGTGGATTACATTATGCATGGCGTACTACTTTGCTGGCTATGGTAAATTTAAAATTGTGCTTGGGGACTGTGATATTTATGTCCGTAATGAAGGGTTTTATATTTTAACCATAGTGAGGTAGGTATACACTACAGGCTTAGAATACAGTGTGCATTGTTCTTCCGTGCAACCAGTATAGTCAATCTACACTCATGTTATAAAGAGGAATGATTTTGATTTTTGTATTGTAAGGCGCAACAGATGGCGCTCGAGAACCATCATGAAGTTGACAACTGCGAAGCTATTAACGCACGGTCGGCGCACCTAGCTGGGATCTTCGGTCGAGGCTCGCGTTCTCTTGGCTGGCGGACACCGACGGTTAAACATCTCCTTCATCTCATTGCTTGTACCTACCACAGTTGTGTATTTTTAAATAAATGTATTATTAATATTCCACTAGCACTTCGCCCGCGACTTCGTTCGCTCGGGTTCAGTATTGCAATTTCCGAAAATCGAAAATAAATCATAGCCTATGTTACGACCTGATTACTTAGCTTTCTATTAGTGAAAAAATGTTTAAAATCGGCCTAATAGTTTCTTGTCAATTTGTTTGCACAAACTTACTGTAAGAGCTCAGAAAAACAAGGATAAAAGATTAAATTTCACGAAAATTCATTAAAAAAAATTAAGTGTTAGCCTCGCTTATCTCGTTGTTGAGTAACTACTTACAATTACTTTTCCGAAACATGATAAACAGGGTTATTGGTAAAACACCAGCAACCTCTTAGGCAGTGAAACTAAACATGATTATAAACAACTTTTACTTTGGGAAAACTCAGAAATCTCGAGAAAAATATCAGCTGTTTCATTGGCTAAATATTGCATTTTGTATGAAACAGCTGATATTTTTCTCGAGATTTCTGAGTTTCCCCAAAGTAAAAGTTGCTTATAGTTATGTATAGTACACATAATTATAAGCACTGCCTGAGAGGTTGCTGGTGTTTAACAAATAACCCTGTGAAACACATGTTATGTTTTTTTTTTATGATTTGCTATAGGTACGTATAATTTATGCACAGTCTTCAAAGTAACCTTAAATGTGATACGTAAGCTGCTTCATAATAATGTCATGATATATTTAAACTAGTCAGACATTACACCAAGATGGAATTGTACAGCGACGACAATTTCAAATAGATAGCTGCTACGAAATATGATTTCTCGTAGCGCTATTGTGTAGGTGAGTGCTACGAAGGACAACATCGTAGCGCTACGAATTGTGCTACGAAGGACAACATCGTAGTGCTACAAATTGTGCTACGAAGGATATCATCATAGCGATACGGATAGTGCTTGTGCACGACGCCCTGAGGTCAACTCACACCTAGGCTCAAGTAGTGAGGACCGCAACTGACCGCAAGCTACCGAGCGTCGAATAGCATAACGCGATTCCTACGAGTTCATTGTAAAATAGTTGTTGTAAAATGTTCTTATTCAATGTGTGAAGAATTAAGAATTGTTAATTAGTAATTAGAATAATGTATTAGAGTATGTCTTATTAGAATAATCGTGTAGTATGCAAAAATAAATCACTTAGAACCCCAAATTACTATGTAAACAATGTTTTTAGGAAACTGTCTAATTAGAAATAAGTTTATAAAAGATAACAGTTATGTAAATAGGTAGGTTATGTAATTAAATGATGATTACCACCTGTTTTTTCCTCACCTTACCTCTGCGACGCCCGCAATAGCAATAAACAGGCCTGCGGCGGTGCCGTTCGGTTTTATAGTGGTGAGGCGGGGGGAGAGGCCATTTAAATATGCGCGCCGCTTTATCCTCACGCCATAGCGTAATGGGACGTCGCAGAGGTAAGAACTATATGTCATTAGTTAAGTATTAGGTTTAGGTGTTAGATAATAAGAGACGCGCCAGCTCATGGCATGTATTTACACTGAATTTAATAAATATGTGATAGCGGGGGTGAGGAAGGGTCCGCTGGCCAGCCAAAACAGAACGATATAAAATAGGTACGGGCATAGTTCGCGGCGTTCAAGTCCGGTTTAGTAGTTGACAACCCTCTAGGGTTGATAACTGCGAGTGGCCATCGACAAAAAAAAAAAAAAAAAAAACAAGTTCGCGGCGTACTCGAGTTCCAGCAGCCTAACAAGAAAAGGCGAACCTCTGCCCTATTGACTAGCCAGCTCCCGCATCAGATCCTCGCCGCCGCCGTCGCCTCCACTTGCTATCTTGTTTCTTTTACGGAGTTCGGGCGATCCCGAATATTATTGGTCCTTCGCAAGCCGGATCGCTGTTCCAGACCAAAGAAGATGGTGCTGACACGAAGCAAAGATGGAGAGCAGACCAAGCGCCGGCAGGACGAGCTGAGCGTCGTCAAGCCTGCAGAAGAGAATTCAAGAGGGAACACAGCTACCACCAGCACGTCGAACGCCGCTACCGACACGTCGGGCACCAGAAGCGGAACCAGTGATTCGACGGGCACCGAGGCAACGAAGTCATCAGGAACCGAGGGTATCAGCGCCGCGTCCCATCAAGATAAGACCTCGCAGCGAACCCTCAAGCCTGCTGACGCCCGTTCCAGTCGCTCCGTAGCCTCACGCAAGAAACTCCTCGCGGAGCTAGAGGCGAAAGAGCGTCTGGCCGAGCTGAAGCTGAAACAAGCGAAGATTCAAGCAGAAACAGAAATGCAACAGTTACGTATTTAACGGTTGCAAGCAGAAGCAGATGCCTCTGACGAAGAAGAAGAAGAAGAAGAAGAAGAAGAAATAGAAGATGACTTGGCCTCCGTACGCATCAGTACGTGGCTCCAAGAACCCAACGCGGACCAGACGCACTCAGCAAGCAAAGAAGTCAGGAAAAATAAAGAAGAAGACGTCGAATCTAAGAAGAAAAAAGAAGATACGCCTGTGACCAGCCAGCCACTGATAGACGTGTCCACCTTGGCCGCCGCACTCTCACAAGCGGTACGAAGCACGAGGGAACCGCCTAAGTACATACAAGAGCTTCCACTTTACAATGGGGCTAGCGCCGAATGGCTTGGTTTCAAGGCTGCATTTGAGGAGACGTTCATGTACTTCACACGCAACGAGAATATAGCGCGGATACGTCGGAGTCTGCGTGGAACTGCAAAAGAAGCTGTCGGTTGCCTATTACTAAGTCAACCCGACCCAAGAGCGATCGTAGAAGCTCTAGAAAGAAGATTTGGGAGACCAGAAGCACTCATTCACGTCGAAATGGAGAAGCTGAAGTCACTGAGCAAGGTCACTGAGCAAGGTCACTGACAACCCCCGAGACCTGTGCATCTTCGCTGGGCGAATAGCGAACATAGTCGGCACCATCGAAGCACTGAAGAAACCTCAATACCTACACAGTCCTGAGATGGCGCGAACAGTTATTGAGAAGCTCACTCCTATCCTGAAGAACAAGTGGTACGATTATGCAGCTACGAAGAGAGAAGATGCCCCAGAACTAAAGAAGATGTCCACATTTCTAAACGAAGAAGCGGACAAGTGCGGCGCCTACGCCCTACCCGAGTCAGTTGCTGATGAAAACTGGGGGAGGGACAGAAGACAGAAGAAGGTGGAGCGCACATTCGCTATGCCTATGGGGAAGAAGATGACATCAGAAGACCTGTGCCCGCAATGCAAGCAAGAACACAAGCTCACCGACTGCAAACACTTCATCGCTCTCGACAAGAATACAAGATGGGAGGTAGCCAAGAAGAGCAACATCTGCTACCGCTGTCTCCGAAGTCGCCATCGAAGATTCCTCTGCAGGGCGCCGCCGTGTGGAAGACATGGGTGCACAATGAAGCATCACAAGCTGCTGCATCACGAAAAGGAACCAAGCAGCTCCAGTGACGACTCCGAGAAGAGAGAGACAGCCGCGCCAGCAGTAGAAGTCACATCAGCAGCGCAACCAGGTGGCCATAGACGCGCGTTCTTGAAAATAGCGCCCGTAATACTGAAGGGGCCGCACTCCAGCATTGAAACCTACGCGCTGCTGGATGAAGGAAGCACAGTCACGCTGCTGGACGCCTCGATAGCAGACGTCATTGGGGCTGATGGACCCGGCAGCACCATGTGGATCCAAGGAGTCGGCAATGAGATGAAGCACGACAACAGCAAGGTCGTCGGTCTCAGCATCAGGGGAAAGTACGCAGACGAAGAGTACGAGATAGAAGCCGCGCGTACTGTCAACCGACTTAGCTTCACGCCAGAAACAGTGCAAGATCGCCACATTGAAGATTGCGAACATCTGATCGACATTAGAGATCAGATAACATATGAACGAGCCTCGCCTAAGTTGTTAATCGGACAAGACAACTGGCATCTCATCGTGTCAAGAAAGCTCCGCACCGGTCGTCGTAACCAACCAGTCGCCTCACTCACACAACTCGGCTGGGTTCTTCATGGCTGCCATAGCTCACTCACAGCTAAGGTAGCGTTCTGCGGCAGACTTCAACAAAAAGAAGAGGAACGATCATTAGAAGATTTGGTTAAGAATCACTTCAAGCTCGAGTCACTATGCATCGAACCAAGAAGACCCAGAGAAGATCCTGACCAGAAGGCCCTCCAGATCCTCGAAGAAACCAGCAGAAGACTACCAGAAGGGCGATTTGAAACCGGCTTGCTGTGGAAAGAGAAGGAGCTCGCAATACCTAACAACTATCAAGAAGCTGAACGACGTCTTCATTCACTAGAGAAGAGATTAGACAAGGATGAAGACTTAAAAAAGAAGTATGAAGAGAGAATAGATAACTTATTCCAGTCAGGGTATGCAGAGAAGGCGCCAACACCAGCACCAGCAGGGAAGACCTGGTACCTGCCCCACTTTCCCGTCATCAACCCAGCGAAGCCCCACAAGCCGCCTCGCCTGGTCCATGACGCATCAGCAAGAGCAGCCGGCATGTCCCTCAATGACATGTTACATTCGGGGCCAGACCTACTCCAGTCACTCCCAGGTGTCATCATGAGGTTCAGGCAGCACGCATACGCCGTCAGCGGAGACATCAAAGAAATGTTCATGCAAATAAAGATAAGAAAAGAAGACAGAGATGCCCTACGATTCCTGTGGAGGGGCAAACGGCGGGAGGGCGCGCCAGAGGAATACAGAATGACCTCAGTCATCTTTGGAGCCACCTCGTCACCATGTACCGCACTGTTCATCAAGGACAAGAATGCAAGAGACTTTGCCACTGAATATCCAGACGCAGCAGCCGCCATCCAGAAGAATCACTACATGGATGATTATCTCCAAAGCTTCCGTGACATCGAACAAGCACGCAAGATCACCAGAGAAGTTGATGGCATCCACAAGAAGGCAGGCTTCGTGCTGAACGGGTGGACATCGAACAACATGAAAACCATTGAAGGGCTGGGGCCCATCGAAGACACCACCACCGTGAACCTGGGAGGCAAAGAAGAGAAGACATTAGGTTTAATCTGGCATGTCAGAGAAGACTGCATCGGGTTCAACACAGGCACCATGAAGATCCCATCAGAACTAGAAGAGAACAAGCGCGTTCCCACCAAGAGAGAAGCGCTGAGTATCATCATGGCGCTATTCGACCCACTGGGGTTGATTTCACCCGTGACCACCCCAGCAAAGAGAATATTCCAAGACACATGGCGTTACAAGACCGACTGGGACGACCCACTACCAGTAGAGCTGATCGACAGATGGAACAAGTGGATTACGTCACTCGACATCATCAAACAGCTGAGAATACCTAGATGTTACGATTATCAACAGATCGTATCAAGTCAGTTACATACCTTCGTCGACGCGAGTGAAGAAGCGTACGCCGCTGCAGTGTACTGGAGAACGGAGCGCATAGATGGCAGCGTGCACGTATCGCTGGCAGCCGCCAAGAGCAGAGTCACGCCACTGAAACCCGTCTCCATGCCCAGATTAGAACTGCAGGCAGCCCTATTAGGTGCGCGACTCGCACAGACCGTCGTGGAAGAGCACGATTTCACACCTACGAGCAAAACTTACTGGAGTGACTCCCGCACTGCACTGGTATGGATCAGGTCAGAGCCCCGCGTCTACAAATCCTTCGTGGCTCACCGTCTGGCCGAAATAGAAGAAACCACCAAGAAAGACGAGTGGAGATGGCTTCCATCCAGAGACAACGTGGCCGACGACGCGACCAGAGACACGCCGGACACCTTCAGCGCCACCCATCGATGGTTCCACGGACCTTCATTCTTGAAGTCACCAGAGTCCCAGTGGCCCCGAGAAGAGAGCGTGGTGAAGTACGACACGGGAGAAGAAAGAGAAAAATGTAACTCATGTCAACAACACAACGGCTGCGATAGAGTTTGCCTACCGGAAATCGAACGATTTTCTAAGTGGCTACGACTGATAAGAGCAACGGCACGAGTCCTACAGTTCACTAACCTGTGTAAACCGAACCAGAATACAGTCACCGCTACACGAAAACGTACTAAGAAAACCGAAGCAAAAGATCCCGACTGGCGAACTACGCGAGCTAAGAAAACTCAATCCACGCAAGAAAATAAGGAAATACCTCACTCTACACGTCGCTATATAGAAATACCTACTTCATACCTACTTCAAGCGGAACATATGTGGATTCGAGCCAGCCAGCGAGAGAGCTACAGCGCCGAGATCGACCGAATAAAGAAGAAAAGCGCGCCAAATAGTTACGATCGCTTAAGTCACCTCAGCGTGTACCTCGACGCGGCAGGCACAGTACGTTTGCGAGGAAGAGTAACCGCAGCGCATGAGATAAGTGAAGATACGTCCAACCCACCTATATTAGACGGTAAACAAAAGTACACTAAGTTGTACATAGCTTATGTACATGAAAGACTACATCATGGCGGCGTGGAAATGGTCGTAAATGAGTTACGACAACGATTGTGGATATCCAAGATACGACCAGCTGTACGAGATGTGATAAAAAGTTGCCTACAATGCCGCATACGAAAGGTGAAGCCAGCTTGCCCATCAACAGGCGACCTACCACCAGCCCGTCTCGCCCACCATACTCGTCCCTTCACATTCACGGGACTTGATTATTTCGGCCCCATAGAAGTCACGGTCGCGCGCCACCGAGAGAAGAGGTATGGCGCTCTCTTCACATGTATGACGTCACGAGCAATACACATAGAAGTTGTACATTCGTTGAGCGCTGACTCGGCAATATCGGCGCTAAGAAGATTTATGGCGAGAAGAGGCTGCCCCAAAGAGTTGTGGAGCGACAACGCTACGTGCTTCAAGGCGGCAGACAAGGAGCTCGGCGAGGCAGCGCTGGAAGCTCTTCAGCATGAGACGACGTGCCATCACATCGTGTGGAAGTACATCCCCCCGTCGGCCCCATTCATGGGAGGCACATGGGAGCGCATGGTGCGGTCGGTGAAAGAAGCCCTGAAGATCACCCTGAACGAGCGGTACCCGAGTGATGAGACGCTGGTGACCCTACTGACAGAGGTTGAGAACACAGTAAACTCTCGACCTCTCACCCACGTCTCAGTCGACCCATCAGAACCTGAGGCCCTGACACCGAACCACATACTCATCGGACCCAACTCCCACGTACCAGTGCCAGGTCACTTCGAGGGCAAGGACGTGACAGCCCGCCAGCAATGGAAGAGAGCACAAGTCCTTGCGGACGTCTTCTGGCGAAGATGGGTCAAGGAGTACCTGCCCCTACTGCAACACCGGCGGGAGCCCACCAGCACAGGAGTCCAGCCCAAGGTCGGAGACCTCGTCATCATCTGCGACAGCAACCTGCCGCGCAACATCTGGCCCCGCGGACAAGTAAGCCAGCTGTATCCAGGCGCCGACGGAGAAGTACGAGTAGTGGACGTCACCACCAGCAGCGGCCACGTTCTGCGCCGCCCCACCAGGAAGATCGTCGTGCTACCAACGGAGTCGCAGCGTGGCGACGGCGGGAGAATGTGCACGACGCCCTGAGGTCAACTCACACCTAGGCTCAAGTAGTGAGGACCGCAACTGACCGCAAGCTACCGAGCGTCGAATAGCATAACGCGATTCCTACGAGTTTATTGTAAAATAGTTGTTGTAAAATGTTCTTATTCAATGTGTGAAGATTATGTCTAATAAGAATTGTTAATTAGTAATTAGAATAATGTATTAGAGTATGTCTTATTAGAATAATCGTGTAGTATGCAAAAATAAATCACTTAGAACCCCAAATTACTATGTAAACAATGTTTTTAGGAAACTGTCTAATTAGAAATAAGTTTATAAAAGATAACAGTTATGTAAATAGGTAGGTTATGTAATTAAATGATGATTACCACCTGTTTTTTCCTCACCTTACCTCTGCGACGCCCGCAATAGCAATAAACAGGCCTGCGGCGGTGCCGTACGGTTTTATAGTGGTGAGGCGGGGGGAGAGGCCATTTAAATATGCGCGCCGCTTTATCCTCACGCCATAGCGTAATGGGACGTCGCAGAGGTAAGAACTATATGTCATTAGTTAAGTATTAGGTTTAGGTGTTAGATAATAAGAGACGCGCCAGCTCATGGCATGTATTTACACTGAATTTAATAAATATGTGATAGCGGGGGTGAGGAAGGGTCCGCTGGCCAGCCAAAACAGAACGATATAAAATAGGTACGGGCATAGTTCGCGGCGTACTCGAGTTCCAGCAGCCTAACAAGAAAAGGCGAACCTCTGCCCGATTGACTAGCCAGCTCCCGCATCAGATCCTCGCCGCCGCCGTCGCCTCCACTTGCTATCTTGTTTCCTTTACTATCTTGTTTCTTTTACGGAGTTCGGGCGATCCCGAATAGTGCTACTCATTTAACCATGCGTAGGGTAGTGAACGGGTATTTTAATATTTTTAATAGGAGTAGTTTACTTAAGTAGGTACTCGTACATAGTCATAAAAAAACAAAAAGCTCAATGGCAAGATACAATTAATAACTCTTATAGTCAGTACCGAAGTTAACAACAGTAACATAAATTTATTACAAACACAATACAACTAATAAAATGCTCACATAATCTCTTTCAAATAAATAAACACTTAATATGAATTCGAAAGGTAAAAGATAATGTTGTTTTTACTTTTTTAATTGATACTTAACTTCAACAGCTTTTTCAATAATAAAAAAGATAACACTAAATACATTATTTTTTTTAAGTTCTTGGGCGTGTTGATCTACTACACGAATTCACAGAAAACGATTGATAGTAAAATTGAGGGTCGTTAAGTAAAGTTGGCATGGCAGCGCCTCATACCTAATTAGTAATGCTCGAAGTACTAGCCCAAGTTTTTAATCAATCAATTTGCCTACCCTTTTCTCAACTATGTCGATATCAGCTTCCAGTGTTACTGAATGCATCCGAATACCAGTATTTTATTATTTATTAATTTTATTATTTTATTTTATTATGTTTGGGTGGTTTACAGCTATAAATACAGGGGTAAACAGTAAGCTTATTCACAACAAGCCATTTACGAGTCTCCATAGTTAACAAAAGAGTAGGTAATTGATGTACAGTTGCAAAATTAATTAACTATTACTACAACTGCTAAGTTTAATGTAAAAATTAAGTACCTGCGAAATGTGCAACCACTATGAGATAATATTAGAACCCATATAGTGCTTGGTTAAAATTGTACTTTTTTTTTTATTTAAAGGCTTTTATCAAAGATATGTCAGCCCCATCGTACCCTTTTACATTAATTGACTTACTTACACAGTATTAGTTTATAATATTACTTAAGGCTAGTGAATTAGAGTTATTCATGGAGGACCGTAATTAAATGACACAACTTTTTAATAATATCCGAAGATGGCACAGATAGGATGGATTGTATTATGCCTATATCAAATTTATTTATTTTAAAATCCTTCATGAATAACTCGCGTTCTACTCCGTTTCGAGTACACTCCATCAGCAAATGTTGCACATCCTCGATTTGGTTGCATACTGTGCAATTAGGAGAATCAGCCTTTTTCATAAGAAATGCAAACTTTGCCGATGGATAGTGCCCAGAACGGAGTCTTAATATCAATTTAACATAATTTCTATCAAGTTTAGTGTTCTCGAACCAGGGAAAACGAGATGGCTGACCTTGAATGCTTTTGTACCAAATGCCTTTATCCAGAGAAATTTTGAAAAAATGTTGTTTCCAGAAATTAAAACATGCAGATTTAAATTTAGTGGTATATTCCCAATAATCAGGTATATAATGAATTATACATCCGTTCACAACCGCTGATTTGGATATACGGTCAGCCTCCTCGTTACCGCTTAGTCCAATATGTGCTGGAACCCATTGCAATCTACATTCTATATTATTATTTTCAAGTATTATTATAAGTTTTAAAATATCATACGCTATCGATGTACCTCTGCTGGAACCAGAGGCGCATCGAGCGATATGCTGTAGTGCGCTACAGCAAAATTGCACTTATGGTCGCTAAGCTGCTTGCAAACAAATCTATTGAAAGCTGGTCATCCTTTACAATTTTGTTGAATGCTTTTGATGAACGAATCATGATAGAGTTGCCACGGTGAACTGTGTGAGCGTAAGGAGTATGGAGAAGATATCTTAGACGAGAATGTCGAGGAGGATATGGAGCGACTGCTTAGATCTCCTTAACCCAGTAACTGGACAGCACATTACACCTTATGTTATTA
This sequence comes from Lacanobia oleracea, assembly GCA_950371165.1. NCBI lineage: Eukaryota > Metazoa > Arthropoda > Insecta > Lepidoptera > Noctuidae > Lacanobia > Lacanobia oleracea. Next base: position 28,820,143 of record OX493388.1, on the reverse strand, counting down.
CTAGCTTCTGCCAACGACTTCTCCCGCGTGATCCCTTGGGAACATACTCCCGGGATATATATAGCCAATGCGTTATTCCAGACTATAATCTACCTGTGTACATGAAGATCTTTTCAAGCGGTCTAACGTGAAAAGTTACAAACCATCCATCCTCAGAAATTTTTGCATTTACAGTATTGCTAGCTGACCCGTGCCCACTTTGTTGGGTGGTTGTTTTAATAAAACGTATCCTATGTTACTTCTAATACCTCCAAGAATATATATATGTACAAAGTTTCGTGATGATCGGTTAAGTAGTTTTCGCGTGAAAGCATAACAAACATACTTACATTCACATTTATAATATTAAGTATTTATAGTAGGATTTAGCTACAAGCTCTCTATGATAGAATATTGATACGTAATTATGTAGTATTTATTTGGGAATTACTGGTACCAAACATCCATTGCTTTTTATTTTAGCTGGGCGAGGGCCACTGCGATACGAAAAATTTAACACAAAAACCAGCCTTTGACTGTCCCAGAGCAGGCCAACACTGGAGGCAACTGTTAACCGACTGCTTTAACAAAAATCCAGCAAAGAACACACAATCAAGAAGAGCTGTTCCCCCCACTAGCTCATTAAAAGTTAGTAAATCAAAACAAACCCCCCAATTTCCCTCTCAATATTTTCCTTCCTGAATCTCGATATCTGTCTGATATCGGTTCGATCTACGTTACAAGCGTTACTTAGCGGATTGGTTTCTATCTCGGCAAGTTTACCTTAGCTGAGAGCATGTTTATCTTGAGAACGTTTAGTAAGTTGCTCTTGTGCATAGTTGGCAACTTTGCCATAGTTCAGATGTGTGACCGATTTGACTGGCTGGAACATTGATTTGTGGGTGCTATTTTAGGTTATATCTATTGAGTCCCATAAAATAAGAGGCCAGCTTCTTATATTTCTCTAGCAAACAAGCTGAGTACCCTATGAAATTTCCCATCGGTACCTAAAACAGACTTCCATCAACTTATTTAACCCGAATAGGGGGTGACTTTTCAGAATTCCTTTCCTAGTGCTCATTATGGAGACATAAGTCACACTTGCATCTTTATTATGGTCCCTGTTCAGGCTTTGAGTTTTGTATCAGTCAAGGCGTATAAGGATATTAAACACTGCGTTTTTGTTTTAAAAGCACACACATCCAGTCTCAACTACGGCGCCACCATCGAGTACAAAGCCCAAACTGCGGCCAAAAAGCTGGGCATCCTAAATAGGGTGAAGCGATACTTTAGGCCTGGACAGCTTTTAACCCTTTACAGAGCACAAGTCCGATCCTGCATGGAATATTGTAGCCACCTTTGGGATGGCTCAGCTAAGTATCAGCTTGCCGCGCTTGACTCGGTGGAACGCAGAGCCAAGGGGCTCATCGGCGAGGTAAAACTGGTGGATGCCAAGCTACATAGCTTGGGTCATCGCTGTAAGGTTGCCTGCTTGTCGGTCTTCTACAGATTGTACTTCGGTGAGTGTGCCCAAGAACTCCACGACCGCATCCCACCGGCCCCCTTCTACCATCGGAAATCCACTGCATCTTACCATCCCTACCTTGTGGCTATTCCACCAATTCGCACTAAGCGTTTTCAAACGTCTTTTATAACGCGCACAGCAAAGGAGTGGAACTCTCTGCCTGCGTCTGTGTTTCTAAAAGCTTACAACTCTAATCTCTTCAAAGTTAGAGGGAACAGGCTCCTTCTGGGTAGGCTTACTCCATCGTAGACTTTGTCTCTGTCATCTCTGACATAGACTAGAGTCAAGAGCCAACCCATTACAAATAAAAATAAAATAAAAAGAAGTTTATCCTGTGGACGCAATAGCCGATGTACTCCACAACAATTGAATAGTTTTATTGTAAAAAAATCAGCGGCCGCCATGTTTTTATTGTAGAATGATAGACTACGTTTTTAAAAAAATAGTTGACTCCCAATGGCACACACGTGTGCCGACGACGACAGACAGGTTAAACTGCGAGATTTGGTATTGCATGTGAGATGCCATTATGCGTCAATTTCAGTTGACTCCCAATGGCACACCCGTGTGCCGACAACAACTGACCGGTTAAGTTGATTGTTAAACAATGGTCCACCAGTCGGAATCTGTGAAACAGTCAAAGTGACCAAAGGGAGTGCAGATGAATTAAACTGGTTTCTGAGCGAGTAATTTCACCGGAAATCGTACCGAGTAAACATTATGGTATCACTGATTTACTTTACAGGGATATTTATCCCTGAAACAGGTACAATGAACATCCGCAGTAGAGTTCCCTGAAGTGGATCAATCATGACGTATCGCTGTTCGACACGCCACTGTAGTACGGAACCTCTTCACACAAGCACCCTCGGCTTAATTGAATCAATTAGCATTAATATAATTAGTAATATGTATGTATGCAGGACATATTGATTAAATTAAGATGGACAGATTGTTTGTGAAGCATTGTGATAAGATACATTCAGTCAAAAAAGTATCGGGAATGGATGATTTGTTTATGGTTCCAAATTCAAATTTTTGTTTTTTTGTAGTTGTTAGATTGGCACAACTGTTTTGCATTTTGGCGCGGAGTTTGAGTTGCATCTGTTATTTATATTAAATACAGTGCTGGTTTTAGTAATATCATATATAGTGTGTATTGCGAATTTCATAATGGACAAAAATATCGAACAAAGAGTTTGTCTTAAATTTTGCATCGCCAATGGAATTTCGTGTTCGGAGTCAATGAAAATGTTACAGAAGGCTTACGGTGAATCGACTTTATCAAAAACTCGTGCTTATGAGTGGTTCAAGGCGTTCAAAAGCGGTCGAGATGTGATGGAAGATTTGCCTCGCTCTGGTAGGCCGTCAACGTCTGCAACTGAAGTTAACATCGCAAAAGTGAAGGAAATAGTGACTGAAAATCCCCATTCAACTCTGAGAGAGATAGCCGCCGAACTTTCTGTATCTCACGAGTCGATCCGTACCATTTTAACTAATCATTTGGGTATGAAACATGTTGCTGCTCGGCTAGTCCCAAAAGATCTGAATTTTCTCCAAAAACTCAATCGCATGAAAGTCGCTGAGGACATGCTAGAACGAGTCAGTTCGGACCCAACATTCATGAAACGCATTGTTACTGGTGACGAGACGTGGGTTTACGAGTTTGACAAACAAACTAGTCAACAAGCTTCGGAGTGGCGCCTTCCAACTGAACCGAAACCGAAAAAACCACGCCAAAGTCGATCAAAAGTCAAAGTCATGTTGACTGTTTTCTTTGACTACCACGGTGTTGTGCACTCTGAATTCTTACCGGAAGGTCTGACGGTGAATAAAGAATATTATTTGAGCGTTATGCGGCGTTTAAGAGAGCAAATTCGACGAAAAAGGCCAGATTTGTGGAAAGAAAATTCTTGGATTTTGCACCACGACAATGCGCCTTCGCACAAGGCTATCATTGTGAACGAATTTTTAACCAAACACTCAACAAATACCATCCAGCAACCACCATATTCAACAGATATGGCTCCTGCTGACTTTTTTCTTTTTCCTAAACTCAAATTACCACTTCGTGGCACCCGTTTTCAATCGATAGAAGACATAAAGGAGAATTCGCGGCGAGAACTGAACTCAATTCCGGAAGCAGCGTTTAAAAAATGTTTTGATGAATGGATTATTCGTTGGCGCAAGTGTATCGTTTCTAAAGGAGCATACTTTGAAGGTGATAAAATAAATTTGGATGAATAACAGACATTTTGTGTATTATTGATCTTTTCCCGGTACTTTCTTGACAGAGTAGTACATAATAAACTGGTTGCACAATAAAATAAACTTGTTTTTACAAATCTATGTGTATACCCGTTTTCTAACAAGACAAATCAGATATTGCATCATCAATACTCACTAACTCAAATATACCAACATCAGAAATATCGTACCTAATACTTACCACAAAATATAACGAACGTGTTTCTAACTGCCTCATATTTTTATCTTATTTCTCACCTACACAACACAAAAATATGCAGAAAACAAACTCGTCCCAGTAAACGGAACTAGCGAACGCTAAAGCTAGAAAACTTGCTGTGCTTTTCATTGCATTATGTATATACAACACTAGTTGACCCACGCAACTTCGTATGCGCCACAATTTTCATTACTGCTCCGCTCCTATTGGTCATAGCGTGATGATATATAACCTATAGCCTTCCTCGATAAATGGGCTATCTAACAATATTTTTTCAAATTGGACCAGTAGTTCCTGAGATTAGCGCTTCAAGTAAACAAACAAACAAACTCTTCAGCTTTACATATTAGTATAGATATTACTTACCTACTTTGCAAAGATAATTTTTCAATTTAAAAGCTACTGCGTCTGTTACAGATTCATGACTGAATTAAACAGCTTGGCAACAAACTCTAGTTAACAATTTCTGTAAACCTTCTCCGTTAGCGTTTGAAATCTTAACCCTGACCCAATTAGTATCTCGCGGAGACCACTAGCACTGCCTACCCACTAGACCTGGCGCCGTGAAGGTCGCGTCGACCACAACACGAAAATAGGCACCAAGTCGAACAAAGGCAACTAGTGAAAGTGAGAATATTACGGTAATGTAGATAAGTTAGGTTTATCTATTATGACACTGACATCCGCTAAAATAAATTTCATAAGGATTCCAGTTTCCTTAACCAAAATTGTTCTTTGAAGGTAGAAATCACACAGTTAGTGTAAGGACATCAGCGCCCGTGATATTATACTAATTTATAGTTCAATATGGTGATGGACAGATTATGATCGAGTGTAGACCTAACAGTTGTCCCTAGCCAAAACAAAGCCCAAGCAAAGCCTGTTACTGTGTGTACATTGTGTAATAAATAAATAAAGGTATATTCTATCCACTGCTACTTAGCCATACCAAAATGTAAAACCCAATTTGCTTTGCATCCCTGGAAATGGAACCCAGAATCAGAAGCTCAGCAATAGCCCTTGTGACCATCAGATCGAAGAGACAAAGAAGTAAAAGAAGAAAGTAGAAAGAAAGAACGAAGGAAAGGGAAAAAGACGGAAAGGCGGAGAAGGAGGGAAGTTAAAGGGCAGGGGGAAGGAAACAAGAAACTGGGAAGTTGTATGGATTGATTTTATCTGAAACTAGCTAACCCGTGCCCACTTCTAGTCTAGTCAACAAGTTCTTTTTTGTCAACGTTTTTCAGCAGTCTCGGAAAAATATGAATGAGGGATTCTATTCGGAAGAGCATGTAGATGGTTTTTGAAAAAAATAAAGTACTGCTCGCAAAAATTGCAAAAGTTTCTCAAATAACGTGGCTTTCTATTGGTAAGTAAGTTTGAGCCAGACTCGCACACGAAGGGTTCCGTATCTTAAACTATTATTTGTTATAGCGACAATAGAAATACACAATCTGTGAAAATTCCAGCTCTCTACCTATTACGGTTCTTGAGATACAGCCCGCTGTCAGACAGACGAACGGACGCACAGACGGATGGACAGCGGAGGCTTAGTAATAGCGTTTCGTTGGTTACCTTTTGGGTACGGAACCCTAAAAAAAATCGGTTTTGTAGAACTAACTTCACAAATTCACAAACTATACCTCTTTGTAATATAAGTATATATTCCGGTTATGGTTCCGTACCATATACCTTAATACCATATACGTAAATACACAATCTGTGAAAATTTCAGCTCTCTACCTATTACGGTTCTTGAGATACAGCCCGCTGTCAGACAGACGAACGGACGCACAGACGGATGGACAGCGGAGGCTTAGTAATAGCGTTTCGTTGGTTACCTTTTGGGTACGGAACCCTAAAAAAAAATCGGTTTTGTAGAACTAACTTCACAAATTCACAAACTATACCTCTTTGTAATATAAGTACATATTCCGGTTATGGTTATGAAGTTAGTTCTACAAAACCGATTTTTTTTAGGGTTCCGTACCCAAAAGGTAACCAACGAAACGCTATTACTAAGCCTCCGCTGTCCATCCGTCCGTGCGTTCGTTCGTCTGTCTGACAGCGGGACCTTAATTTTTACTATTTTTTGTTATAGCGGCAAGAGACATACACAATCTGTGAAAAGTTTCGAAAATGGGTCTACGTTACCCGCCCCGCTCCCACGCCGCCGCTGCCGCCGCCCCGCTGCCCGCAAAACTCGAGGCACAAGCCTAACGGTTCCTGAGATGCAGCCCGCTGACAGACAGACGGACGGACAGACGGACAGCAGAGGCTTAGTAATAGGGTTCCGTTGGCTACCCTTTGGGTACGGAACCCTATAAAGTGTATTTTTATTTAACCCTGGGCATGCCTGGTAGGGTCTATCAGACCCACCCTTCAACTGAAACCGTTGTATTTCATTAAAATATGATGTTTCTGCGTCACCACTCTCAGTAGCTGAACATCATCAACCAACCGACGCCTATTGGCCACTATTTTAGTCCGGAGTCAGCTGAGATGGTGAAAAAACACAAAAAACCCGAGCGCCGGTGTCAAATTCAGAGGTTATACCTTACACCTCTGCCTACACCCGTTGATGGTAGTGACAAGAACTGATTATTATAGCATATTATCTATAGTCTTTGTCTTGTGCCTCCTATTTTCTAAAGTTTAGTTGAGATTTCTTTTCTTGCACATAAGTGTAAAAAGGCCTATTTTTTGTTAAAAACATAACATTTATTATGATTTTTTAATTTATTTAGTTGATATGGTATATATGAAAGTATGTTTAGATACACTAGTTACCACAACTAGTACGAAAAATTGTCACTTTATAGTCGGGTCTGACAGACCCACCAGGCATACCGCGTAACATTTTGCCATCAGGCATACCGAAGGTTAACAGAGTTCGAATGGTTAGACATTTTGCGACTGCGACACGAATGCGAACGCTCCTTAAAATATAAGCCTTTGCCAATTGATTCTGTAAACATCTCACCACCGTAAAAACTAAGGTTATGGAGGAGTTAAAGTGAATTATCATTCCTCTTTGATCGGATGAGTCGGAAGCTCACCTTATGTTCACTAAACGTGAACGCGGTGAGTTGTTTACAGAATCACAGTGCTGATAATCATAACCCCACACTAATAATAATGAAATTGTTAAAATAACAAAATATACGCTGGCAACTTTGATTGTCATAGTAAATTTTATTTCGTGCTCCCAATTTTGTGTTAAATAAAATCAGTTTTTAGTTTTTATTTACCTTTGTAATAATAGAAACACTCCACAACAAAAACAAACCATTAGAAACTTAAAATCAACAAAAACTCAATAAAAATCATGGAAAAAGAAGGAAATATTTACGACCGACAGATGACACATGTCACTCAAGAAATTATACTATATAATAGAAATTTCAATAATGACCGAAATAAAAGGAACTTAAATGATGATCACAAGAGTAGCAGCGCAACGTGCACGCCCAACACCTCCGGACCCGTCGCTGAGCTCCGCCTCGTCGCCGCCGAACTTTGGATTACCAGTATCGCCGGCGGTTGCAGTTGCGTCGAGCTCCAGTGACGAGTATTTCTCTCCGCTGACGTCGCCAACACCTGTACGTCAGCAGGGGAGAGGCCGGCCACCGAGGGGCTTGGGACCTAGGGGCCAACCGGCCCCGAGCCGGGTCCCCGCTGCCGGTGGTTGTGTGCAGCGCATAAGATGGAGTCAATCCATGAACGAGAACGTTATGCGCGCATACTATGGGTCTATAGAGGGGGGAACTAACCTTACTGCGTACCTACCGTGTCAGGATGCTGTCTCTGTTTCAGGACCTGGAACCAACCGTGAACGTCTCGGCCCAACGATTGTCGGATCAGGTGCGGGTTATCCAACGTAATCACAGGTTGGACGATGCTGCACTTGATAGGCTGCGCTCAGAGGTACTGAGCAACTTTATCATCTCAACTCCGACACAGGCCGCGGTTCAGGCGCCAGCTAGTGGCGCAATCACACCGCGGCCCAACAACGTCAGTGACGAGGTAGATGATAGGGTTGTCACGGTAAGTAGCCAGTGCAGCGATAGACTGAGGCGCGCACTGGAGGATGCGCTTCGCGAGTATAGATCAATTCCGACCGAACTTAGGCCCCGTTTAACACAGTTACCCATGCACAAAAAAAATTGGGCGCTGGTATGTGCCCTGGACTCGCTGCTGCAGAACATCTTTGAAAGCAGCGAGAGCCTCCTTGATACGCACTCAATCCTGTATTGCGGGGCTGTTGCGGCATGTCGTTTAGCAAATATTAAGTTTAATACTAGTGATGAAGCTATTCGACCAAAACCTGCTGTACCAGCCTGGCAGTGCAGGATCGAGCGGCGGATCGATGAGGCTAGGGCACTCATCGGCAAACTATACTGCTTCAGGGAGGGTAACACACGACCACGCGTGATGCGCTTTGTGAGACGGGCGTTTTCGGGGACTGGTATCAGCCCTCGAGATTACACGTCCAGTGTCACGGAGCGCATCGACTTCCTGAAGCAGAAAGTTTATGCATGGGCGAACCGTATTCGGCGGTATAAGCGGCGGGTTGATCGATACTCGCAGAATCGCATGTTCCAAAGCGATGAGAGGTGGGTATATAGAGCTTGGGAGCGACCTGAACAAAGTGTGACGGATGTGTGCCGCCCGGATGATATCGCCACGAATACATTCTGGCGAAGCATCTGGTCGGTGCCCGTCTGTCATACCGAGGATGGCTGGATGCGCGATGTCGAGCGCGTGTGTGAAGCTATGCCACAAATGGAAAAAATTAACATCTCCCCATTAGATGTAGCCAAAGCAGTCCGTCCGTTACCGAACTGGAAATCGCCAGGACCGGACGGACTGCATAACTTCTGGCTCAAATGGTATAGCAGCTCACACGCGCTCCTGGCAACTCAATTCCAGTCATCTTTAGAGTCTGGGTCGCTACCACAGTTTCTAACAACTGGCGTTACCCACCTACTCCATAAGACCGGTAGTCCCGCAGAACCCAAGAACTATAGACCAATTACTTGTTTGTTGACGGTCTATAAACTTCTTACATCCATTCTGAGAGTGAAGATCAATGAACACATTGAGACTAATTCAATTATGTCCACCTCTCAGAATGGATGTAGGAAGGGGTCCCGCGGCACTAAGGAGCTTCTCCTCATAGACATGGCTATAAGCCAACAGGTTCGTCGATCCCGCAAGGATCTGTCGACATGTTGGATAGACTACAAGAAGGCCTACGACTCTGTGCCACATACATGGCTCATGAAGGTGTTGGAGTTGTACAAAATAGATGCAACTCTACGCACCTTTCTTGAGTCATGTATGAGGCAATGGAAAACAGTCCTTTGCTATCCAGGATGTCGACCAATTCAGGGGGACGATGAGCCTGTGCGGATTAAACGGGGAATATTTCAGGGCGACAGTTTGAGTCCGCTTTGGTTTTGCTTGGCTCTGAATCCTCTAAGCACATAGCTGGAGGGTTCAGGTCTAGGCTATCGGTTGAGAAGAGGTGGTTAGGCCATATCTCACCTTCTTTACATGGATGATCTGAAACTCTTTGCCCCCAACAATTCGCGACTGATGGAGCTACTGAAGTTGACTGAAACCTTCAGTAGTGCCATCAGGATGGAATTTGGTGTGGACAAATGTGCAGTCATGCATGTAAAGAAAGGGGAGATTATGGAATCTGAGAGAATTCAACTCTCGGATTCCATACAGGTTAGATCACTCAGCTCGACCGAAACCTATAAGTATTTGGGTATATCGGAAGCGTTGGGCATCAATGTTACTGACATGAAGCAATCGTTGAAGGAACGCTTCTTTGGCCGCCTGAAAAAGGTTTTGAATAGCCTTTTGTCGGGCGGAAATAAGGTGCGCGCCTTCAACGGTTGGGTCATGCCGGTATTAATGTACTCTTTCGGCATACTCAAATGGACTCAAACTGAGCTTGACGCTCTGGATAGGAGGGTCTGTACACTGCTGACCGCAAACCGGATGCATCACCCACGATCGTCGGTGATGAGATTGTACATCCCGCGAAAGTGTGGAGGTCGAGGCTTTTTAAACGCCAAGACTCTCCACAACCGCGAGATGTGCAATCTCAGAGAATATTTTCTCAAATCTGATGTGGGTATGCACCGAGATGTTGTCGCAGTGGACAAGTGTCTCACCCCGTTATCCATGGCTAAGGAGAACTGGCGCAAACCTGTGATACTTACCACAGATGACCGCAAGGAAGTATGGAAAAGCAAGGAGCTTCACGGGCGATTCTATCGGGCTCTTCATGGGTCCGATGTAGATTTTTCTGCGTCCGTGGCCTGGCTACGATTCAGTGATCTCTTCGGGGAAACTGAAGGTTTGGTCTGTGCGATTATGGACGAAGTTATCTTGACGAATAACTACCGGAGGCATATTATGAAGGATGGGACGGTGGACGTGTGTCGGGCATGCCACCGTCCGGGTGAGTCCATCAGACATATTATCTCTGGTTGTTCTCGTCAGGCTAACGGCGAATACTTGCACAGGCACAACCAAGTGGCCAGGATTATCCATCAGCAACTAGCTTTGAAATACAAACTTGTGAATTCTGAGGTACCGTATTATAAGTATGTGCCCGACCCAGTTCTCGAAAATGACCATGTCACGTTGTACTGGTATCGGTCTGTCATCACTGATAGGACTATTGTTGCCAATAAGCCTGACATAGTGGTGATAGATCGATTAGCGCGCCGCACAATGATAATTGATGTAACCATCCCGCATGACGAAAACCTCGTGAAGGCCGAAAAAGAGAAACAAATCAAGTATCTCGACTTAACGCACGAGGTTGTCGACATGTGGAATGTGGACTCAGCTGTCATTGTGCCGATAGTCATTACGGCCAATGGCCTGATGGCCAAAAGCTTCGACGAACATCTGTCGAAGCTGGCGTTACGCGGTTGGGTAAAGGGCCTGATACAGAAGGCAGTACTCCTCGATACGGCTCGTATTGTGAGGAGGTTCCTTTCTCTGGAGCCCTAACCACCGGTAGCTTGGACCCTGCTCCCGACACCGGCGGACTACTACTTTTTATATTTTAAATGTATTTTTTTATGGATTTTTAGAGATATATTTAAAAATATACTTTGTATGTAAATAAGAATGAAATTGTATTGAATTTTACTGACGTTATGATGAATTTCTATGAATGTTTACTGAGACGAATGTGATTAATTGATTGATTGATTTATTAATGTGATTGTCCAATGTTCATGTATTAGTATGTATAATTTTAATATTGGGAATTATTAAGGCACCAATGCCTACCCGTCAGGCTCGGCCGTCACATGCGGGTCGAAGTCTATTGTCTTACTATTGTCTTTTAATTTTGCAAGGCCTGACTCTGTTTAGTAAACCTACTAAACAGATTTTGTCATTATTATAGCAAAAGTTGACATGTTAACTACACACAAAAATTTTAACCAAACAAAACTAAATGGTATTGTAGTATTTTGTTCATTGGTAATTGAGGCAGCGCAGCGGCGGTGTAGCCACGGAAATTAAACATCCGCCATGTTTCCGAACACCTTCCATATTGAGGCCCACTTAATTAGTGCTGACAGACGCCTCATTTCGATTCGGTTTTGTTTTGAATTACAGCTCGTGTGGTGCTGAATTTTGGAGGGACGGGATATTGAACCTTTTTAGGACTGTTTTAGAGGTAGGCTGTTGCGTGGTGGAGCTTTCTGGTGTGGAATAGTTTGCTCTTTTCATCCTGATAAAAGAGATGCGTGAAAACTAGGGGAGCTGATCACGTGGGTAGTGAAACTTAGGTACGCTAAGAGGAGAGCAGAAAAAGAAAGAGTAATAGATTAGCGACACTGCGCTACATTATTTTGTGTGCTAACATGTACAGTCAACAAAGCTATTCGGTATGCAGGCAGCTAACTTGCAACTACTTTTAAACAATGTTGTGAATGTGCTGATTAGACAATTATTGTACACCACACTCTTGATCATGTCATAAGCTTGAGATGGATGCTAATAATAACTTGCAAACTACGTAAAAAAAAAAAAATTCGCGGGCTACCCGCGGGTTAAATGCACACATTAGAAATAAATATTGGCAGTTTCAGTGGAAAAATAACTATTTTTGCCTGTATAACAAATAGCTTTGCTGACTGTACATTATGTTTCAATCACCATAGGCTGTGTTAGCGAATGGTACTGTTGCTGAGTACTGGACCAAATATACATTATTGTCATCGATACGCTAAGAAAATAATCACGAATCAGTCTGAGAAGTATGGTGATTATGTTAACTTTGTCTATGATATGTCTATGAAAAGCAACCGTACCTTTACATTCAGCAGCTAGATTAGTAATTCTAATCTGTAAAAATCTCACTGTGACATCTTAGTTAGATGCGATCTGGGCTAATAAAGATATTATTATGTGTGTGTGTTTGTTTCATTAATGCCATTATTAGCTTTTTTTTATTTGTGATGGGTTTGCCTTTGACTCTAGTCTAGGTCAGAGATGACAGAGACAAAGTCTACGATGGAGCGAGCCTACCCATAACATTGATTAGCGCTACGATTACCGACAAACCATTTAGGACCAATAATACAGCGATAAATAAAGAACCGCTTATAAAATAATATCTGCAAAATAAATCGGTTTATAGAGAAACAGAATATCATTTAATTTCGAATATTTATTGACTGTTATTCAAGCTTAGTTGAGGAGCTTGTGGCTAGATAGTAACAGCCGCACGGGTCGATCTTTAAGGTTAAGCAACGCTTGCAAAGGTTGGTCTGTGGATGGGTGACCATCTTAACATACCGAGTTTCCTCCGTGCCTCGGAAAGCACGTTAAGCCGTTGGTCCCGGCTGTCATTTGTAGAGATCTTTAGCAGTCGTTACAGATAGTCAGAAGCCAGTAAATCAGACTCCAGTCTTGCCATGAAGGTGTTACTCAGTTAAATGGTTGTGGAGGTCTGGTAGGCAGCCGCTCCATGTAAAATACTGGTATTCAGCTAATTCCGGCTTGACTGGAAGCCGACCCCAATATAGTTGGGAAAAGGCAGGCAGATGATGATTCAAGCTTAGTTGATCAGTTAAGTCAAGTATAAATCATTCTTCGAAGGTGCAGATTGTTAGTTTGCTAACCATTAGGTACCTTCCTTGGACGCTAGATGATACCTACTAATATTTTATGCTAAAAAGCAGTTTGTTTACAAAAACACTTCGTCAAAGCTAATGTAATAAATCGGGATCCCACACAGGAACATTAAGGGCGCTTGTCCATTTGCGAGGCAGTGGAGCGGAGAAACGGAGAAATATTCATATCATGTCAGTCAAAATGTCAGTGACTCACGTGGTGGGGAGATTTAATGCAATTCTATTGATCAAAAATTCCCCGTTTCTCCATCCCGCTGCCTCGCTTCGCTGTAATGGATAACCACCCTAAACGGCGTAGTAACAACAACATTGATCAGATTTCCTAAAACTTCAGATTTAGCCCGTAATTATCCTTAATGCCATGACTAAATTAAAATCTCCGACGGATCTAAAGACAAACAAAAACACAACAATATTAAAATACAGAAGAAAGAAAAGTAAAATAAATATAAAGAGGAAGTTAGAACAAATAAGTGTTTCAATAAAGTTTTGTAGTAATAAAGTAAACAAATAAAACTATTGGAAGCGTTTACTCGCAGTCTTATAATGAAGAACACTCCACTCGTCCGCCGTGAAAAATAGGTAAGTCTTAATTTTATATTAAAGCAAATGAGATTTTTCTTGAGTTAAGGGGCAGGACTCGAGGGTCAGGGAGGGAACCTGAGGGTCAGCATTACCATATCGTCTTGTCGCCAAGACATTGACACTCATCAAATTAAAAGAGAGGTAAATATTGTGTTAACCGTGTCATTATAAATCATCTTCCTGCCCTTATGTCCCATTTTAGGTTTACTCCTACTTGGGGTCAGTGTAACATCATTTCATCTAATCTTCTGTTTTCTCGTGTGCATTCATTATTACAATTGTAGGTACACTTATTTCTACTCCTGGTAGATATGAACTTCTTCATCTCTCTAACCTTATCCCAACTATATTGCGGTTGGTTTCCAGTCAAACCGAATTCATCCGAATACCACTATTTACGTGGAGCGGCTGCCTACCAGACTTACACGACCCGTTAACTGGGTAACACGGTACTGCTTGGCAAGACTGGAGTCAGATTTACTGGCTTCTGACTATCCGTAACGACTGCCGAAAATCAAAAAAATGCCGGGACAGCCGGGACCAACGGCTTAACGTGCTCTCTGATACACGGAGGAGTCTCGGTATGTAAAGAGCCATCCACAGACCAACTTCAGCAAGTCGGTTCGTTGCTTAACCTTGAAGATTGACCCGTGCGGCCAATATTATTTAGCTACAAGCACCTCCAAAAAAAAAAACTTCAAATAAAGCCATTTATTTAAAATTTTAAATCGTACTTGATACCATAAATTTTGCAATGCATTATTAGAAATAGAATCCGGTAAATTCTCCACATAAATTAACATTTTACTGAGTAAAAACTTAAATTATCAATCAAACGCTAAATAAATATAAAATTGTTGAATATCGTAAGCAAGCTGAATTTGTTATTTAATATTACAAATGCAAACGGCGAGCCTTAAGCATCTCGGGCGAGTAATTAACACAAGTAGAGTGAAATTGAATTGAACGAAATTGTCGAGTCAGCTGACGGGAGAGTACTCGCCACTAGTGCACAGTGCAGGGAAATGCAGAGGGCTCACTTAGTCAAGAATAAAACAACCAGTTATATTAAGAAACTAGAAAATACTGAACATAATTGTGAAAATAATAAAAAATGTTTAACTTGTGGCGGAGCTCAGCGCAGAGCATTTTTAAGGTTCCGCACATCCGTAAGAAACGGAACCCTTATAGGATCACTCGGGCGTTAGTCTGTCTGTCCGCCTGTCTGTCCGTCTGTCACAGCCGGTTTTATCCGGATCTATTGAACCGAACACATATGGACTTTGGTGAACCAAAAATGTAAATAAATAAATTTTGAGTATGGAGATCACTTTTAGGGATCAAACCAGAAAATATCATATTTGTGGCATACTTTCTGTGAGTGCGTGTGTGTGCGTGTGTAGCCAGAAAACTACATACATGTTGCGCTTCGTTACGACTTCACCTTCTGTTTCCAACTCTTTGGTTATGAACTGGCTGGAAGTTGCTACGCCAGTAGGTACGGTAGCACAACCAGTGTACGCTAGGTAAAATTTAAAAGGATTCAGTTTTTAAGAATTTATTTTTACCATGTTCAACGGATAGGTAAATCGCACCCACAAAGATTTTTTAATTACTAATTCAGGTGTCTGGTCTACTACCTAATGTTCCAAAATGTGTTTAAGTGTGTTGTAAGAAACTGTCTGATAATGATTACTGTGTATCATCATACTAGAGTGTCGAGCGCACATAGTAATAGTCATAGTCATTTATTCTTAACAAAATACATTTGTGTCGAATACAGATTAGCACAATAATAATAATCAATAAAAGTTCTAATCCTAACATACCTATACCTATACCTAGATATCGCTACGCTCGTAACGCTTTTTCTTTCTTTCTTTTTTATTTATTTCTTTCTATATTGCAACGAAATAATACTGGATTTGTCTGGCTGGCATTCTATCAGTGTCCTTTCTACCTAACCTCCTAGGTTATGGAACCTAGGAGGTTACGCAGACAGGACATCTAAGTAAGTTCCTATTACACAAACATTTAGAATTAATAACCTCGCCCACTGGAATCATACCTATCATCACCTACCTGTACCTATTCAGGTACTGGAGAGGGAACGATACTGTCAAATTTTGTTCGTATTTGCTACAAATTCTCTATCAAAGGCAAACATCACTTTACTAGCCATAGCGTAAGAATACATACTGTCACTGTGTGAAAACACGAACCCTTTACGTAATTCACAGAACCCATACGCGCCAAAATTGAACAACAACACAGATATCTCACATAATATGAGAAACAACCCTTCAACAATTCAGGGTTATTAGTCACAACGAAATCGTTTTCCCCCGAGCCCTACGGCCGGACGGACAAATTCATTACATATTTATTTGAACGCACCACTTTAATACCTCCCTGCCTATACCCCCGGGAGCTGCCGTGAGTTTAGTTGGTTATGAATTTTCAACGAAGATTAATGATATTAACTGTGCAGGCTCCCACGTGTGAAATGACCCTAAAGTTTGCGCGCCTGACTACCCTGGCTACTACGATGTTCATAAAATATTAGCTATGATCTCCTTGTTTGAGTAACTGTAAGTCAATCAGGAATTTTAGCAGCCTTCCTGAAAAACAAGTTTGCGATCACAGAGAAACCCGGAAAAGAGTTCATGGAAATCAGCATCATGACCGACAGCTTATCGCACTTTACGATGCATGAGGAATCCCATATTCTCGTTAAAAGGTTAAAGGTTATCATCCACCCACGGACCAACCTCGGCAAGGGTTGCAATCAACCCGTGTGGCTGTTTCTATTTACCTTAGATCTATCAGCCAAAGTCTGCTCCCACGCTAGTCAACATTCAACATCGTAACATCACATATGCACATTTCGCCCGCCAGTTATTGTTAAATCCGGTATGATAGAGATGAATCCATTGACAGCCACTGGGCACAAAACCAAAGCTAGGTAAGTCAATCAACGTTTACACAGACATCCATGAATACATTTGAATCTCCTCAAGTGGGGCTAAGTTCAAGGCACAAGTTTAGCCATAGAGCTGCGAACTTGGCTGGTTTACAAGTAGTCATTGTGAAGGTAGTCTGTCACAAACTCACAACCGAAGTGTAAAACACTCTGGTTAGCAAGTTCGATGCCTGGCTTGAAGGCTTACGGGCTTGCGTAGATCAGATGCTTATTTTTACCAGGTGTAAATATTATAGCACGGAAAAAAAGAAAGCAGATATATAGTTCAAAATCCAGTCATTTATGAAATTTGAACAATAACCATGGTTTTCTCATTGGGATTGACTGAAAATTGTAAACTTTATATAGGGTCACAAAAAATAACACGGGCCTAGATCAATGTAACACATACAGATAGTCAGCTTAAAATCCGCCATTCAAATAGCAACTCACTGACAGACAAACCCACTCGCTGCCTACTCGCACCCGCAGTAATGTATGCACACACACTATTACTAAGTGTAATGTGGCCATAAAGCCGCTCATTATAGCCGGGACACCGCGCTTCAGTGCAGGGCTGCCATTGGACAGAGCTTGTGTAACGACCGCCTTGTCAAAATGGACGATAGACAAATATACGTGCTCTAAAATGCATGTTTTTTTATCATCTGGTGTTAAAAGGCGACGGTGTAAGCTTGATGTTCTCATGGTATAGGCATGTGATGTGGAGGATCGGAGGAATGAGGAACGTGTCATGATGCAGGATATGCGTATGAATAAGAATGGTTATAAAGGACCAAAGAACAGTTGAGGAATAAGAGCAGGAGGAAAACTAGCAACTAGCACTCCAGCTTACTTGGTAATAGCATATTAAACACTTCACAATATATACTAGACCCGGTATAATCCTTTCCTCAAACTACCATTACCGAAAGCAAACAAATCAGTTCATAATAAAAAGGTTTTCTGAAAATTGTATAAAAGAATCTTCAGTGGAAGCCCTATTCCCGAACCAACATAATAATAACGGGAGCATTAACATAAAATTTTACGCAAACACTTTAGACCCGAATAAGATTAGAGCCCTAGGTAAGTAACTGGTAACTGGGCGCTCGCGCTGGGGCTCCGACAGGAACATAGGTACACGAGCTTACCACAGACTTTTGTAAATTATAAATAAATCTTAACGATCGAACCAATGTCTGAGTTTGACAATCATACTATATGCCTACCTTTTTATAGGGAAATCATCAAATGATTCCTCGGAAGCAGAAGGAAGTGTCAGACTCTTACTGACTAGCCCCATCAGTGTTCCTCCTGATGTCCTTTGCGTTCCAGGGCCGCGGCGACTCTTTCGAACAAATTCCGCAACAGATTCTATGGTACTACAAAAATGATACAAATCTTTTCGAAGATAAAACCCCATTTTTCTACACTTTTCTTTCTTTTCCCTTCATATATTCTTATAAACATTTTGTAAAGCAAAATCTCGCAGGCGTTATTAGTTTGTTAGTAAATCCCACTAGAGGCAGGATCTTACTATAGAGGGCGTCCCAAGACTTTCCCACATGGAGGGAAATACTGTAGTTTATATAGAAATTATTACTGAATGAAGACTTAATTTTTATTTAAAAACAATACGAACTGCATTTAAATAATCTTAAACAAATAATCGCCTGGATGAACCGGGAATCGAACCCGCTCAATGTAACTAACAAGCAAGCAAGTTGCAAGTAAAACTTCTAAACAAATAAGTAAATTAGAAACTTGTTTTTTTTTTAATTTTTCATATTTTTTTTAACTACAGTCGCTAGCGAGTATAGATTGATAAACACTCATGGGAGACGTACTGATCTGATGATGACGTCATTCAGCGGCATCTTGATGTAAGTACCAGTACCTGTAACCCTGCAGATGGTAACTACATTAATGTAGACCCAATTTCTTAGAACACTAGTTATGCTTGTCTATAATACCTTAAGCCTCAAACATCCGTAGACCTCATACCTGCGGCAAAGGTACGACGTAGGTAAACACTTGAAGATCACATCTGAAGGTCAAACAGCACTTAATCCTCTTGTCTAGTACCCCCGGACGCTACCCCCTCTCCCCTCAATTACCCCACAAGAACTAGCTGATCAGATGCCTAATTTAATTTACCGTTGTTCAACGAATATAAGTACGAGTATTATGGATAGTTTGTCAGAAGAATTTCGTCGTAATATCAACTAATCAGCCAATTCAAGTGGATCTATTCTTATTGGTAACACGTATTCCTGATTTTCCTGGGCAAATGGCGATTATTTGATGAATTCGCTAGGTAGGATATTGGTTGTAGCCTCTTTTTCTCTCGTTTTATTGTGTCTTGATGTTAATTTTTATATCCGAAAAGGTCATGAACCTTCGTAACCTTACCTAAGCGTGTGTGGCGGGATTGTCCCAAAAAAAACCTAATCTAATTAAAATAACCAATAAGCTTAGTGGATTCAAGAACAGGTAATTTATGAGGCTAATTGAACTCAATTGCCTATGTATGTCCTAATCAATTTGTCACGAATAAAAAAGACCCAAAAACATCAGTGCGCAAGTACGCACTGATGTTTATCGGCTGAAGGTTCGGTATAAAATAAGAACTTATCTACCGGAGGATATGCAAACCTACTAGTTGAGTCGCTCGTACTTTCAAATTTAAATTATGCAAATACAAATTATTGAGCCTCGACTGCTAGCCGGTAGTTCCAGGTACAAAGTTATTTTGTTGATGGGAAATCATCAAATGACTCCTTCCGCTCTGGGTGGCGCGAGAGGGAGTGTCAGACTCTTACTGGGAAAAACGCAGCCGTGTTCCTTCAAAATGCCCTTTGCGTTTCAGGGCAAGATTGCGGAATTCGTTCTAAAGAGTTCTCTTTGGAACGAATTCCGCAATCTTGGCAGAGAGTGCTCTCGATGCTGCTTTAAAATCCCACAAGAATTTAAGTAACGTCACATTTACACGACTGTATAAAAGAAGAGTGTAGTGGTCTACACTCCTTTTTGACGTGGTGCTCCACGTCACGTCACTTGGATACCATCCCCTATCAAATACAATGTGTTGTTTTGCATCCTCGTCAAATTTTCAGGAGGTTGTCATAAAAGACATAAATAATCAATTGAAAGTACGGTTAGTAGTAAGTAAGCTTTTTATAATATCTTAATAGTATAAACACAAAGTCTTTCTTTGCTGTCGGCCCAGGCTAGCAAGTATGCGTATATGCGTATGTCAAAAGAACCAACGACCACTACTCTATCCAACTTATTTTGTAAGTGAGAAAATCAGAGAAGTCTGGCAGCTCTGGGATCTCAGTCTAACAGGAAGAGCGAACAAAGAAAGTTTGAGCAGGTCAAAAAACCAGTTCAATCACTGATCTGATGCCACCAACTGCATCAGACTGCTTGAAAAGCGACATGTTTCGAACTTTGTAGTCGTTGTTAGCGGTCGGACTTTGTAAAAAAAAGTATTTTTTTTTTATTTCCTACATTTTAGTGAGTTATATTTTTGGAGTCGACTCCTCGAGCCCTTTATCTTGATACCCCCACACGAGAGGTATTGAAAATTATTTTTATTTGAAGGCATAATAATTATGGCGCCAAAAATCGGTCATTTTAAATTCAGTGACCGTTCAGGCCGTAGAGCGTGCCAAACAATTATACATACATACATACTCTCGAAAAACAACCCACCTTCTGGCGCAGTCGGGTAAAAACAGATCTAAAGCATTTTTTGCGCTAGAAAAATTCATTCCGTTTACAAACCTTAAATCTCTACCAGGAATCCCAGTTCTGCAAATCCGATAACCCTGTGAATGGCGACACCCATCATTACGGAGCCCATCAGAGCAATAAATGGAATCATCAGCACATCGCAGCTCGCATCTATTGAACATTTTGTTATCAAAATTAATAAATCCGGCTTATACGGGCCGTTACACGGAATCTATCGGTTTTATCAATACATTGTTGGGGGGAGTATACACTGAAATATGTCACGTGAAATGTTTCAAACTAGCCTTTTTCCGCGACTTTGGAAGTCAACTATGGCAGTACCTACCATTAAAGAAATCCTTTGGCAGGTACGATTAAGATTATTGTTACAGGATCTTAAGTAGGGTCGAGTACCTACTTCAAGAGATGGTATTTCACAGAAATAATAAAACTTTTTGTGGTACATATATTTTGTTCAAACAAACGCCACCAATAGATAAGTACCCAAGTATCTAGCTATTGTTACTATAGACTTTAACTTAGAGACTAGTGATAGCAGCCATAACTCTTAGTACCTATTACCTATAAAAAAATATGAAAGAAAGATTTGCGAAATAGTCTGATCAACAAACATCAATCACAGACGTCTATAAGTAATAATTGACCTTAAATGAACCAGCCAATCTACCTTGTTTACTTACAACAAGGTTCAATTGGTTTATTTCTGTAACTAGTAGCTAAAATTGCAAGACAGCAAAAAATAGTCTAAGGCTGATTGTACACATGCCATTTCGTGTAAAACTGGTGGACTCACGCCACTCGTGCACATGTGTGTACACGTGTACAGTACGTGTATGAACACATTGATGTACACACACTGGGCCGGTGCATACCAACCGTAAAATGAAGTAGAGGCAGTACGAAGAGATTGGATGTGACAGCACCGACAACTTGGAGTTTCATACTTGTTTTGGAAGAAAGATACAAATTCTTCTACATTCAGTCAAAAAAGTATCGGGAATGGATGATTTGTTTATGGTTCCAAATTCAAATTTTTGTTTTTTTGTAGTTGTTAGATTGGCACAACTGTTTTCCATTTTGGCGCGGAGTTTGAGTTGCATCTGTTATTTATATTAAATACAGTGCTGGTTTTAGTAATATCATATATAGTGTGTATTGCGAATTTCATAATGGACAAAAATATCGAACAAAGAGTTTGTCTTAAATTTTGCATCGCCAATGGAATTTCGTGTTCGGAGTCACTGAAAATGTTACAGAAGGCTTACGGTGAATCGACTTTATCAAAAACTCGTGCTTATGAGTGGTTCAAAGCGTTCAAAAGCGGTCGAGATGTGATGGAAGATTTGCCTCGCTCTGGTAGGCCGTCAACGTCTGCAACTGAAGTTAACATCGCAAAAGTGAAGGAAATAGTGACTGAAAATCCCCATTCAACTCTGAGAGAGATAGCCGCCGAACTTTCTGTATCTCACGAGTCGATCCGTACCATTTTAACTAATCATTTGGGTATGAAACATGTTGCTGCTCGGCTAGTCCCAAAAGATCTGAATTTTTTTCAAAAACTCAATCGCATGAAAGTCGCTGAGGACATGCTAGAACGAGTCAGTTCGGACCCAACATTCATGAAACGCATTGTTACTGGTGACGAGACGTGGGTTTACGAGTTTGACATGCAAACTAGTCAACAAGCTTCGGAGTGGCGCCTTCCAACTGAACCGAAACCGAAAAAACCACGCCAAAGTCGATCAAAAGTCAAAGTCATGTTGACTGTTTTCTTTGACTATCGCGGTGTTGTGCACTCTGAATTCTTACCGGAAGGTCTAATGGTAAATAAAGAACATTATTTGAGCGTTATGCGGCGTTTAAGAGAGCAAATTCGACGAAAAAGGCCAGATTTGTGGAAAGAAAATTCTTGGATTTTGCACCACGACAATGCGCCTTCGCACAAGGCTATCATTGTGAACGAATTTTTAACCAAACACTCAACAAATACCATCCAGCAACCACCATTTTCACCAGATATGGCTCCTGCTGACTTTTTTCTTTTTCCTAAACTCAAATTACCACTTCGTGGCACCCGTTTTCAATATATAGAAGACATAAAGGAGAATTCGCGGCGAGAACTGAACTCAATTCCGGAAGCAGCGTTTAAAAAATGTTTTGATGAATGAATTATTCGTTGGCGCAAGTGTATCGTTTCTAAAGGAGCATACTTTGAAGGTGATAAAATAAATTTGGATGAATAACAGACATTTTGTGTATTATTAATCTTTTCCCGGTACTTTCTTGACAGAGTAGTATGAAAACTTTCCGAACCAGTTTGTATGGAATCTATGAATTGAAAATCACCATCCAGTTACTGGTTTTACTTCCTAAATACAACGTCATAGGAGGCAGACACGTTATCTCTAAACCAAAAGAAAGCAACTTGTTTGTATTTACGCATGGCACGTGCCCCAACACTGCCCACAATATTCTGCCACGCAGCAAAACGCCAGCAACAACATGTTGCCACAACCAAAATTAAAAACAAACAAACAAAATGCCGTATCTTTTCCGCATCCTACATTGAGGTAGGGTCTGAATATCGCCATCAGATATTAAAATCAGGCCGACCCTCGGCTCTCATAAATAATAACGGCATCTAAATAAAAATCACTTTTATACGCTTTCCGTGCCGTAAAATATAAAATACAGTTATTCCGGCTGCATAGCGCCTGTAGCCCGTAAACTGGCACGCAAGTGAGCGCACAGCCTTATAATTAAAATCTGTCGGTACAGTTTGCATTACTGTGATTATGGAAGAATGTTGTTTTAGTAATTATTGATTGCATTGTGCCTGGTGTTTTGTTATGTTAAATGTGGGATTTAATGGCTTGTACATATGCCACATGAAATCAAAACAATGGAATTGAATTTCACGCGATACCACTAATTTCCCGGAAAATTGTGGTGGCGGTCATACAGCAACAGTACATATTTTCAGAGCTTTGACACCTAACATTGTTAATACTCGACTAGTTTAATACCCGACAGAAATCGAATCTTCTTCATACAAGAATTCAACAGAGCAGACATTGAAGATCCAATCACAGCCCGACTTACCAACGACATTTCCCATAAAAAATAACCTAAAAACGCAATCGTAAAAACGGAAGAGTCCACAAAGTTGTTGAAATCTATTTAACACTTTCATCGCTCAGCTTTTTCTTCCGTGGTCGGTAAAAATTACAGCTGAATCGTGTACTTCAGCAAAAACAGGGAGTTATCTGACGGGGCTGCCTAATTCCCATGAATTTATTGTATGCGGGCCTTACACCCGTTATTATTGCGGCCCGGCTCATTATTTGACCTGAATAGGGTTAACATTTTGTTGTTTTTACAACAAGTCTTAAGGGCTTAAACTAACCTCTTAAAAATTAGTAAAATTTTCCTATCTTTCTTTTTACTTACATAATAGGGTATTTTACAAAAAAAAATCTATTTAGTCCGTCTGATAGATTTTCAAAAAACACGTGTCCAATATTTTTTGAAAATCTATCAGACGGACTAATTAGATTTGTATAGTAAAATACCATATTAAAGTAATCAAAATCTAAACTAATGTTATAAAGAGGTTAAATTGTTAATAAGTTAAACGTTTAAAAACTAGTTTAACTGGTAGATAGAATGCTACTATCGCGGTGCGTCATAGGCTACGTTTTTGCCGGAAAACTACACATAGATCCAGGTAGGTACATAGTTCCTATGGGATAAGCCACACATCCGCCGTATGGTCTCGGCTGGTTTCGTATGGTGCCGTACAAGAATAATACCATCCCATCACTTTCAATTGGGGGTCGTAAGAGGCGACTAAGGAACTCACCACAGAATGGGCAGCAGCGTTCTCTGTAAAAAGCAACAACTATAGCTATAAAACCATAAAGCTAGATCCATAGAAGTGTTTACTGCCTACTGACTCTACTTAGCAACATGGTAGAGTTAAATACTTCGGCTCTTCTCTTCTTAGGATTAGCTCGCATAATATCCACAAAACGAAACCACGCGTAATCAAGCTTGCAAAGGAACCTGACTACATCATTGCATAAAAGTGAAGCTACAACACAAATTCATATTCCGACAACTTCTGATTACCTCAGATGAGCCGGGTAGCAATCTCGTCGCGACTGAAAGGCTTCTCCGCTGATTAAACGCAGCCCTCTGACATCCATTCATTGAGGACTGGACAGGATGACGGACACTCAGTTGACACCTTGATACTCTAAATAAACAGTCAGGTGGAGAGGAAATACTGCACAGACTGTAACCTCTGACTTTGTTTCGGTGTTTCTTCTCGGTAAGGAAATACCGACCTCATTTCTATAAAACTAGTTTTCCGCGGCTTCACTCGCGTTATTATAGATTTCGATAAAAAAAATGTATCTTAGATATAACCGTTTCCTGGGTCCCAGGATCTATCCGTAACACAATTTCACATTTATAATTTTGTTTAGGATTTTCAGGTTGACAAGTGTAAACCGCAAAAGGTTTAAAAAACAATTTATACAGCGAGTAAAATAATAAACGCAATATTATTGTAAATTATTCTGTTCCATGTTGTACAAGGTCCCATAGGCCATGTTCACAGCAGTTCTACAGTCGATGCACTACTCAAGTCCGGTCTGAAGTGGGCACCATTGACAGCTTCAGTGTGGCAGCCGGTTTGCACCAGGAGTCGGCCCTCAGCCCTCATCTCTTCCCGATGACGCTCTGACGTCGGACATCCAGGAAGAGACTCCCTGGTGTATGCTGTTTGCTGATAACATTGTGCTGGTTTCCGAAAGCGGCCTAAAGGTCCAGAGCAGGTTGGAGACGTGGTGGCAAAGACTGGAGAGTGTTGGCCTGAAATAGAGCAGAACCAAAACAGAATACCTGTTCTGCGATTTCGGCGGTCTCTCCAGTCCTATACCTATCAGGCGCGGTCCGAGAGGGGAAGGGTCGTGGGAGTCATGATCCCCCCCCCCCCCAACCGTACATGTCGAAGTGACAAACCTTAAAAAAATATACAAATCACGAAAATTTTAACTACAATTGAGCAGGGTGGGGTACTAAAATAATTTTTGGGCCCGCTTCGCCTGCTCTAGCATTCTTAGCTCTCTACGCTTAAAACGATAAAAAAAACATCTTGTACTATTTATTATTATGTACTATGCTTTATAATGATAAGAAGAAAATCTAGTGTTTCTGAGTCAAGGAACTATAATGTTTCGCGCTCGCTTCGCTCGCCCCAGCATTGACCGTGAGCAAGTCCGAGTCATATTTGGAAAAACTTCGGGACCTCGGGAAAACAACTCTTTTTGGGATGAATTGTTCCTAATTTTCTCGTCTTAGTTTTGGGTACTACTCGTGTGATCTGACCCCCCCAAAATTTACGGCTGCGACTGCGCCTTATACCTATAGTACTCACCGGAACGCCCATACCGATCAGCTAGTCTATTCTGTAAGTAATCATTTCGATATCGAGCTTCACCTGAGTGAGATAGCTCACAAAGTGATCTTTATTGCACACAACAAAAAGGTGTTACGTTTATACACACCTCGGATTCCGCTGTCGAGACACGAAAATGTTGTTACAGAATAGCACTACTGCTCCGACATTCGGTACCTCAGGTCGCTTGTCCAGGGGGATGGCCATATAGTCCGAGACTTAACGCACTGGATCAACTCAAGATGGATGAAATGGCGACAGGTTACTGGGACAACTTGTGACTTGCAAATCTGTGACAAGACCTGTCGTAATATATGGATCAGAATGTTGAGCTGTGAGAGAGATGGATTAAAACAGATTACATGTACCGGAGATGAGAATATTGAGATGGATGTGTGGAGTAACGAGAATGGATAAAGTGAAAAATGAGTACATTAGAGGTAGTTTAAAAGTGGCGCCAGTGACGGAAAAGTTAAACTGGAATCGCTTGTCTTGGTATGGTGATGTAAAGAGAAGAGATGGATGGATGGGATACATGCAATGAAAAGAGTAATGAATATAAATGTAGATAGATGGAGAGGGAGAGCAAGGCCAAAGAAAATATGAATGGATTAAGTGAGGAGCGATATGAAAGAAAAGGGACTTAGTGATAGTTTGACGGCAGATATGGCAGAGTGGAAGAACGAAACGTGTTGTACCGACCCCAAGTAACATGGGATAAGGTCAGGAAGATGATGAGGCCATAATCAAAGCAGCGTCTGTGGCGTTCATTAAGTCCTCAAAAATGCCGGGGTTTTGAACACTTATAGTACTCTGGCATGTAGATCATTTTCTGGAAATAGGCGCCGCATTCACACTTCTTAGTCAACTTCATAAAATGAATTGTTTCTGTATTCATCTGTTTACATATATTAATTTAATTATTTGTGTTTCACACCATTGAAATAACACGAATTGGAGATACATTGGGCGGTCCGGCAAGGATCAGACTATATTTCTAGAGAAAAGTAGCCTCAGGGATATTATTTCTCCCACACCCATGTTTCAACGCAGACATTTTTAGTTTTAATTGACTTTCATGGAAAATAACGTCAGGCAAAGTAAATCTATTCTGTTTATTCGAGGAAAAGGCTCTCAGCTGTGAATATGAGTCTGTGATAATAAAATTACGATTAGCTAAACGAAAGTCGAAGTGTTTTAGTCCTTGGTTGGGAACTGGTTCACGGGATTAGTACGTTACCTAATCGAAAGTGAAATAACAGACGTCTGCCGATAATTGCATAGTAAAGATTTTCCTGATTAGGTGCGAAATATAGTTTAAAGTTACTTCAATAAAGGTGCCTTTCTGCCAGAGATGTGCTGTGCAGCTATGATGCGAGAATGCAAAAGCTAAGCTACGAAACTATGTGACCGTTTTCACTGAAGCTAAGCTGTCGCTACGTTCTATGAAATTGCGCCGCCGCAAGAAATCAGTACGAGGAAGATGCGCAGCTCGAGCTATGCGACGTATCGGCAATAGGGAAGGAAGGAACTGCTCTGTACAAAGTTACACAACTCGCGACCATCCAAAGCACGCATCCATAGCTCGCATCCATTGCTTGCATCCATAGCTCGCATCCATAGCTCGCATCCATAGCTCGCATCCATTGCTTGCATCCATAGCTCGCATCCATAGCTCGCATCCATAGCTCGCATCTATAGCTCGCATCCAAAGCTCGCATCCATTGCTTGCATCCATAACACGCATTCTTCTATATAAAAACGCTATGTAAACCAACGAATATAATTGGTAGATATCAAACGCATCCATAGTATTGCACATCTCTGGTGGAAAAGCAGCCTTAAGTAGGTATTATGAAGATGACTGTAAATATATATAATGGTGAATTTGTACTTCCTAAATCGTAATATTTGGAACGCCGAGTTATTACCTCATGTGGTTGAACGGTAGAGAAACAGACAGATTATACCGAAACTGGGATGTTATATGTTATAGAAAGACGAAAATAACTAACAATTATGTCGCTTCATGGAAACTTCGAGGTTTTTTTTATGGTAAGTTAAAATATCAAATGACTCCGCAGTGTCAGACTTACTGACTAAAACCCAAACGTGTTCCTTCAAACGCCTATTGCATTTCAGGATCGCGTACCTCTTTCGTACCTCTTTCGAACAATACCGGCAACATTTGCTGTCCTACAGTTTTACACAAATAAATCATACATGGGTTCCTACAGAACCAGGTACGTACGTACATCTCGGTTAGTGATGTGCTCAAGACCGATAACTTGGAGCAACTTGGATCGTAACCCGCAGTAACACTTAGCATATCGTCTTATACGAACAGTTGAACAATTATACTAATAGTTGGCGCTAACGACTCTTTGCGCTAATTTACTTCTTATGCGAAAGAACTTCGGTTTTATTCTGTGGCTGTAACTTACATGTTAATTGGGGG
Organism: Lacanobia oleracea; assembly: GCA_950371165.1. NCBI lineage: Eukaryota > Metazoa > Arthropoda > Insecta > Lepidoptera > Noctuidae > Lacanobia > Lacanobia oleracea. Next base: position 28,791,762 of record OX493388.1, on the reverse strand, counting down.
TTAGCAGTTGTCTTTGGATTTAAGAACGTGTCAAACCTTCGATTAATGCCAAAGTTTGACAGGATTTTATACTTTCAGGTAAAGTGGCAAGCAAATGGTAAAAGTACTAATGCTCACCTTAATTTGATTCAATTACTTTTATCTCAACTTCTAATTATTATGTTTATCATTATAATTTTTTCACAGATTTTCACTCATATATTTGTGAATACTTTATATCAGATAAGTAACATTTACTATTTATTATGCCATTTTAATTATTATTGATCATAAATTGAGTGTTAACCTATTAGGGTGCCTGTACGTTATAGTGGAGCGAGGCAGTGGAGCAGCGAAACTGATAAATATTAACCAATCATGTCAGTCAGAATGTCAGAATGTCTTCTGCAGCGTAGCGAGAAATTTTAACCGATGGAATTGCGTAAAATCTCCGCACCACGTGATTCATTGACATTGACTGGCATGATTGGTCAATATTTCTCCGTTACTCCGCTCCGCTGCCTCGGTCTGCTGTAATGGACAGGCACCCTTAAAGTTGTATTACTTAACTTGGCGCATCGACCGCTTCATTTGTTTGAGGTCTTAGTTTCTTTTTCATGGTGTGTTGTTACTCTTACACTGTAAATATATAACAAAATAAAACAAATACTGAACAATCATATGTTTTTAAATATATTTTTTTCATAAAAAACACAATTTTCATGAAAAATACAACCTTACTGATTCAAGTAAAAATCATAATTTAAATAAAAATAATATAAACTTAGGGATTCAAATAAAAATCACAATAATGAAGAAATATAATATAACTATAAGTACTAGAAAGGTGTAGGTAGTTAAATAAACGTAAATAATCTTGATGTGTATTATTAAATCTTTTGAGTTAGAAAACTCAGTTTAAAAAATAAAATACAAGTTAAAACCAATGTAAATACAACAATAACGATTACTAAATCAATTGAACCATTAATTTAAGCAGTAGTTTATTTATTTAACATGAGTTTGTGTAAAAAGACATATCGAGATTATTACCTAAACCTTTCAAGTATAATTTTTAAGAAGAATTCATTTTGCACTCTCAATTAGTGCGACATCTAGCGACTCTTTTAGGAATAAAGACATTTCACACCCATTTCAAACACAGACTATTTCAGGCACATAAAGTTGTCAAGTACTGAACAATTCAACGATGGCCATGCCCGACTCAAGCTCCATAACTAAAGCTAGATGGCGCTGCTAAACTGAATACTCCCACTATCAGTGACAAGATTTTTTAACAACGCCATTTGAACTAAATAAACCTAATCATAAGACCAAGGCACACTTTGGCCTTAATACCTAGTATAAGTATAATATCGAAATAAATTGATTACAAAAACTTACACACCCCTAAATCTAACCTCCTTTCGTTCAGTCCATCCAAAAGTTGTCCGTAAAATATTGTCTTGTGTGATAAGACCGCTCATTAATAATAATAATAATAATTCTTTATTGACATAATGAATACAATTTGGATTATAGGATTCCCTAACACCTGCGCTAGTCAAAACTGTGTTGCAGGTGTTAGTGTCTTCCCCTTAATAATTGTACCCTTGTTTTATAAAAGTTTGTCCTATGATTTGAGGTATTATTGAATTTACAACAAAGTAATATGTAACAAATAAACGAATGCTCACTAAGCACCTAAAGTAGATTCTAATACAAATAATGCAAAATCACGTCTTGACTTTCAGTCCTGAACGTTTTAAGAGGAATCGAGATTTTTTAAAGTGTAAAACACTTAAATATTAACTAAGTATTTTAAATTCTTAAATAGACCTAAAACTGATTCTGATTCGCCAAAAACGCATTTCCTATTTTCATTTTAAACCGATTTCTTTTTTTTTTTTTAATGTCATGCTGATAATTTTACAATCATGTACCACCAAATAATGAATTAAGCAATGTTGAGCGACAGTGCTCCATCACTTTCCCTCGTGGAATCTGAAGTCCTGGAAAGAAAGAAAAAAGTACAAATAACAGAGAAGTTAAAATAAATTGATTGTCTTGGTATGAGCGAGCATGTTACTAAAAGAGTTCAAGAGTGGTGAATGGAAAGAGAGGTAGCCTAAAAAATTTCTAAACACTCAGTTCAAAATTCAAAGCACCATTTACAGTCAATTTTGAATTTCAAGATCAGTCAGTCAAAAATATTGAAGCTAGTGGCACGTTAAGAGAAGAACGTGCAAGAAACGCCACGGACTTTGTAACTATAACTTATATTTGTAACTTTGTAACTATAAATCAATAAATAGTTACAAAGTTATGGTTAAGTGAAAAACGAAAGTAAATAAAAACAATTCAAAGAATAAATATAAATTAAAATACACTCTGGTAGGTGAGAGATAGCCAGACCCAGTTCACCAACATGTCGTGTGCGCTTGCACCATTCAGCTCAACCGTTCTGAAGAAACCTACATGATCTAATGTATGCCATCAGGGAGACTTTGGAGTGAACTTGACTCACCTAACCACCATCAGGACCAAATCAAGTCGAATACATAGGAACACAGTGAATTGAAGTTTTAGATATATATAATTATTTACGGATAATAAATGCCATTATATAGTGCTAAAGAACAAACGTTGCACATTTTTATCTTCAATATAATCCCCCACTTATAATAATTTAATTTAATAGTAAAACTTCTTTCAATTTTGCTTACCAACATAGTGTGCATTTGGTGCAAAATTAAAATTTTGTCTTTTTCAGTCTAGATTCCTCCGTCTATTAATATCGTCGTCAGCGAACAACACCATATTAAGTCTTTTTTGCAATAAATGGAGAAAATCATTAAGTAAACTAAAAATAAGAAGGACCTGAAATACAGCCTAAAAACTGTACCCCCATTTTCAAGTATAGACTAAACGAAATACGAAAACGTTTATTTGAACTAATTATCGGTTGATCATTCAAATGGCCAATAGATGAAAAAAAAGCGTCTGAATGATAGCTTGGGGCCAGACAGAGGAGACAGTCTGAAGAATACATGCAATATGGTACAAGAGAAGGAAGATGATGGAACGTACAATGTACACGCAGGCTACGATGACGGCTATCTTGAAGGGCACAGCGAGATCCACGGGGAAGTTGATGAAGTAGTCGTCTTTGAAGGACCACATCTCTTTCTTCCAGCCGCGATTCTTCCTCTGGACGGCACCTATGCCAGTCTTCGTGTTTGTCTGCAGCTGGAACGGCAGATATATTTTTTTAAAGCTGGCAATGGATTTTTCCATCTGGAGTGTTAATTGATGAAATTTAATTTCACATTTTATCAATGTGAAGCTATAGAATCGCCCCCGATTACATGAGGCCTTAACCATCAATTTAACCATCAATGGAAATGTGAGAGTTTTTAAACAGCTGCCAACCCCTTCGGCAAATGCAGATGTAATGTTGGCTTATCTCGATAACATTGATCACAAATGAAAGTTAGTGCTCCTACTGATTTACCTGAAAGTAGTTGACGTCAAAGATCTGGCCCTTTAGCCTGATGACGGGGTTGTCCAATGCATCATTGATGTTGAAGATGGGCGTCATGAACGTGCGCGCCAGTTGGATATGGCTGACCAGGGCCTCGTTCATGAACAGTTCCACCTTGTCTGCCATGAATATCGGCCCAGTTGGACGTCCGAACGAGAACAACTGCAAATGAAGTAGTTTGGTCATGTATGCGTGTAAAGTTACAAGTAATATGAATCCCATTCGAAAGTGTGAATGCAAGTTCTTTAGTAAACTATTATTCGCAAAAAAACAGGCTACTATCCGGTTTTCAAAGTTTGCGATTTGAGTGCATTAATATTGTTTTATTGTAAAATTCCAACACCTAGAATGATGCAACGATTACACTATAGCATCGACCGGAATGTTTTCAAGGTTAACAGAAAAACAAAAATCGATCAAATGTAGACCGACCTTACAAACTCTGACTAATGAATCTGCTAAATTTCTATTGTCTGGGCTCTTGGGCGGACAGATGTCGAGAGGTCAACATGGCGTAATGCCACAGTGCAAACTTTGAGAACACTATAAATATCATTGGTTCATTGACTTCATGTATGGGTAATGAACATAGCCTCTTTTATGGGACATTCTCCTTTCCTTTTTTTTACGAGTGCCAAATAACTGATGTCACTAGGTGAATTAAGAGAGACTTATGAAAATTGGCTTTCAATTTCCTTACCACTCATTAACTTAACATTCACTGCCGCATCGGTCACCGGTGACCGACAAACAATACATTTTTCTATTGTGTCTATTTGTCTGGCAGACAATGGTTTCCTTAAGCCATCGAAATGGAGGTCGATCGACTGCAACTGTTCACAACCCTGCAAAATGTCGCGTAGGGAGAATTTCCAGCTGGAACCGTTCTTCTCTGCGGAGAGCTGACTGGTGTTATAAAACTGCGAGCATAGAGGGGGAGCACGGAAGTTAACTTATTTAATGTTTGCGGACAGTCGATTTTGTGGGCAATAACTTTGCACTCAAACATCGCGTCATTAAGATGTCGACTTTTTTCCAGAGAAATCATATTAATTTTTTTTTCCTTTTTTTTTTTGAGGATGGGAAATCATCAAATGACTCCTTCCGCTCTGCGCGGAGCGGAAGGAAGTGTCAGACTCTTACTGACTAAAACCCATCCGTGTGCCTCCCAGTGCCCTTTGCGTTCCAGGGACGCGGCGTCTCTTTCGAACGGATTCCGCCCCCGGCAGGCACTGGCCCTAGCGGGCCCCGTCTTCCTTGATGACAGCTCCTTGAGGCGCGCTTGGAACAAAGCGCGCCACCAACCCGGGCCTGGTTCTGATCGGACGGCGAGCCACCCAAAGCTCGCCGTCCGCAGGCCCGCGCCAACGGTGGCCGGAAATCGCCCTGCGACCCCTGACGCCCGGGACGTCTTCTTCCGTTGCGGCGGCGGGCGTTCGTGAGGTTTCCCTCTCTCTTACACGTTCGGCCTCCTCCTTTGCTAGCATTACTGCTTCGCAGAAGGAGGTGATCGCTTCCCATGCCTCCTCGCTCCGGACCATAGATTGAACCAGGGCCGGCCGCGAGAGATCGCCTCAACGAGGATCCGGCGGTTCTCCACCCAAGCCGGGCAGACCTCCACCGTATGCTCCACCGTGTCCTCCGGGCGATCCTCGCACTGATGACACCCGGGCGTGTTCTCCCGCCGAATCCGAAACAGGTATCTCCCGAAACAACCGTGTCCGGTGAGTACCTGCGTCAGGCGGAAGGTAAGGTATGTTTGACCCTTTCAGTATAAGAATGTATTTTCTTGGACAAACCACTGGCATAGGTCAGGTGACCCAGAAAATGTTTTTATTCGCGTTTGTGACGCTTTAAGTGGGTAGCATAGTGTGGCTGCCAGACCACGCTACAATACTCTAATATGCTTCGAATTAAACAATTTAAAGAATATTTTTTGTTCTGCAGCTTTTAAATTGTTTTGTGTTATTGATAACAAAACCCAGCGTTTACCCGGGAAGACTTTTTCACGCTATTATCTATGTGAGGGATGAATGTTGATTTCCGATCAATCGTTGTAGCTACAGGCAAACTTTATGAGGAGATTGTCTAAAACTTTTCGATTTTTTCAGCAAAATATGGGCAATTACTCAAACTCTTTTCTATTGCTGGTTGATCCTGGTCACCTACATTCAAAGAAGCTTCTCATACTAAGGACCCACAAAATTAGAAAAAGCATAATGTCAAGAAACTTTCCCATTCGATTTCAATCATGTTACCCGCTATATGTCTATCTACAATAACTCTAAGTCTCACCTTTTTCCCCGTGGTATCCATGCCGTTAAATTGAAACGCCCTCCGGGCTCCTCCCCGGAAGATGGTGTCGGGCACAATCTCGTTGAGGGTGAACAGTACTTCTTCACCCTCGCCGAAAACAGTGTAGTTGTTCCCGTTGTATCCCGAGCTCGTCTGGTTGAGGTTTATGATGGACAGTTGCGACAGGCGCTCCAGGGGTTGAACTGAAATTAGCAATTTTAGACTGTCAGTGAATTGCCTTAAAGGGGGATTGTGGATTCATAACGTCATAAAAAAACTCTATTCTAATATAAGCTTTTTTGAAGGCAACTGCCTCCGCTCTTCCTCCTATTGTTTCTATTTTCTTGAAATTGGAAATCATGACATTCAAAAATGCTACGAGTCCGATTGTAATAAACGATATGTCTTTGACTTTGAATCCACTCAACTCAGTCGCCATGACAACATTTACAAAACCCTCTATTATTGTCGATAAGCTATACAGTCAACTAGCTGACTCGTGCCCACTTCGTTGAGCGGTATTTTTCGGGTTAATATTATAAAACTCAATGAAACTCATAAATAACGTTGCTATTGCTATTGGTTAAAGAATTTTCAAAGTATGTTCAGTAGATCCAGAGATTATCCCCTTTTTTAAGGGTTGGGAAATCATCAAATCACTCCTCCTGCTCTGGTCGCCCTGCGACATCCGAAGCTCCTGGTGTCTTCATCTATTACAGCGGCTAAGGCGTGAGGTTTCCCTCTCTCTCACGCGTTCAGCCTCCTCCTTCGCTAGCATTACTGCTTCGCAGAAGGAGGTGACCGATTCCCATGAGGCCCTCGCTCTAGACCATGGATTGAACCAGAGCTGGATGCGATAGGTCGCCGCCGCCGAAGACCCTTACAACCCCACGAACTCACAAATTTTACCTCTATAATATTAGTACATATTTATTTGAGAAAAGGAGACTGAGTCGGATTTGCTATGCAAAAGGTACGAATTTTTGAATTTTCTGGGCTTCCGATTGCACAGTTACAAAAAAAAATTGTAGCTCACCGGTGACTAGAGGTAAAGCGGCAGCCATTGTTTACAAACAAACAAACACAAGGTCAACACACAACAACTAGATATCGTCCAATCAAAAAAAATATATTCAAATATTAATTTATAGACACACGACAAACACTCTGTTGATTAAAACTCCCAAACCAATCAAATTTACATGATCCAACTCAAGTTTAGAAAAAAAACTGTTGAATACCTACTCGATTCGAGACAATAATAACATTAATGTGCGAAACAAAAAGTATCAATTAAAGCGAGTTTAAGATAACTATATACGCGAACGAGTCGATAAAATTATTTTTTACGCGTATGTGTATGGTGACCGTGCGACCGTGCCGTCCAAGGCCAGACGTCTGACTGGCGACAATGAACCAAAAAAAATCGAATGCACTCCCTAGGACATGACATCATGACTTCATAACCACTATAACCACCTCCAGGTCCATTTTCAGGCCCCATATGTAGACATCAAATATGTTTAAATGCATTTGAGAATAGTTTGACGTGGTCACGTGACGCGTTATCATTCGACAGTCATACAACTTTGAGCTCAATAATGAAGGTCAGGTGCATAATAACAAAGTTATTTTTACAGATTCGACAATTTAGTAGTATGCTCTTGAAGCTTATTTTTAACCGACTTCTTCAAAAAGGAGGTTCTATGTTCGGCTGTATGTATGTTTTTTTTTAAAGTATGTTCACCGATTTGTCCGCCAATTGTGAACCGATCTTAAGAATTATTTTTTTATTCAAAAGCCTACACTCCTGAGGTAGTCCTATTGTCACGTAGTCAGAATCTGGTGATGAAATCCCATGAAAATCATGGGAAACCCTTAAATTTTATGGGCACAAACAATGTTTTTTACAAACTTTCTAACGCAATTCAGATATTTGTGCCTGGTAGTCAACATCTCATGTCGCTGAGCTGATGATGGAAGGTATAAGTCAGAATCTAATGATGGAATACCATGACAAATGTTTGTTTAGCGATATTTTCGCCAATTGTTAACCGATTTGGATTATTATTTTTTGGAATACTATATACCAACACATCCGAATATTGACAAATATACGAGTATATTTACTTTCAACTGTCTCGCCACATTTATGAGAGGAAGAACCGTTAATGTTCTCTATTTCTATAAAGTCTCTCTATTTGTATTAAGTCTATCTCTTTTTATTAATTCTTTATAATCCAGGCTTACCCAATTGGATTAAATTTAGGTAAACCAAGCGTTTGTGATGATTACTGTTTCCTTTAAGTCTAGCTCAGAATGCATTGCGTAGGGCTTGTTGGACGAACATTTCCGGAGGTAGGTTTCACCTGGCAGGCTTCTTGGGACACCCCAAAGATTTCGCCCAAAGGACGACTAGGAACCGTGTCTCGCTTAAACTACAGCCGGCCGTTCTGTAGGCTTTTTACTATATCGTCACTATTTAGCGAAACACGAGATTCAGATGGAAGCCGCTCATAGCGGCACCGGATATCCGATAAATGGGCGAATTTGGGAATTGTGAAGTAACGATTAAATCTACGGAGCGCTTGCGCTAATTTTGTGTTGTATTAGTAAAAGAGGATAGGCCACCGCGCGCCATTAATGTTCATTTACATTAGTAGGGCAATAAGAGCTACATAAATTCTTAGACTTAGGGTTGTCTGCCTAGGCTTGTGAAAGACATTTATTTAGAAATCCGAGAACGTGTTCTGTTGGATTCATTACAGTATTAAAATAGTGGTACTGTGCGATTAAGTCTAACAGTACACGTATGATGAAGCAGTTGTTCCATGTCTCGAAACAGGCTTATAGTGCCATTGTAAAAATAATAGTATTAATATAAATTAACGTAGAAATAAACTATGCATTAATTAAGCGCAAGCATAAAATTCCAGACACCGCCTTCACGTTACATTATACTTTCAGCCTCTTGTCTCATTAGATTAATAGTTTTTATTATTTTTTTAACTACCTACGTATTATTAACCGTGAATTCCCAATATTAACTTCACATTGAATCCCTTCCTTGTATAGCGGCAAAGACAGTTTTTTTGGGAATTTATTTCGTTGATGGGAGAGTGTATAGTCTGAGCCGAGGTCCACAGGGCCGTGCACGACACTTCCCCATTCGGGGGGAATCGACTTAAACACTTAGGACAATTTAGGAAAAACCAAAATTTTATGAGCCCAGGGTATTTTAGTAATTGTCATACCATTAAACTTTAAACATAGAACAAAATTAAACAAATGCATTTTTAAAAACAGTTTTAAATATTAGGTCTTCACCTATGAAATTGCCGTTCTGCAGTACTGGCCATTTCAAATCAAAATAATTTTTTTTTAGTTAAGAATTCTAATTTCAAATTAATTTTATTTTAAATACATGGTTTTTTTCTTCCAAAAGTAGTCATTTGTTTATTGATTAGTGTTACATTTTCATCGCATTTCAATGTTTTTCGTCATCATGGATGCGTTAAAAATTCGAGTAATTATGGAATATGAATACCGTCGTGGCAGCAACGCGGCACAAGCGGCACGCAACATCAACGACGTTTACAGAGCTAACACTACAAACCAACGCACCACCTGTTATTGGTTTGCTCGCTTCCGTTCTGGAAATTTCAACCTGAAAAATGAACCTCGCGGTCGTCCGAACACTTTGGTCGACAATGACGAATTAAAGGCGATTGTGGAAGCTGATGATACAATCTACGGCTGAATTAGCAGCAGCTTTCGACGTTAGCGTCAAAACAATGTTGGTCCATTTGCGTCAAATTGGCAAGGTAAAAAAGCTTGACAAATGTGTGCCCCACGAACTCAATGATCGCCAGCGCGAAGTACGCGTCGAGACGTGCCTTGCACTGCTCAACAGACACACAAATGAAGGAATTTTGAACCGCATTGTTACCTGCGATGAAAAATGGATTCTGTTTGATAACCGCAAGCGCTCAGCAAGTTGGTTGGATCCTGGTTCAGCACCTAAACAATGCCCTAAACGAAAACATACCCCTAGAAAAGTGATGGTCACTGTTTGGTGGTCTAGCGCCGGTGTGATTCATCACAGCTTCTTACCAAACGGGGTGAGCATTACTGCAGATGTGTACTGTGAAGAACTGAACACAATGATGGAGAAGCTGGCACATCTCCAACCAGCATTGGTCAATCGCTCGTCTCCGCTGCTCCTGCACGACAACGCGCGACCTCATACTGCACAGCAGACGGTCTCCAAGTTGCAAGAACTGGGGTTGGAAGCTCTCCGTCATCCGCCCTACTCACCAGACCTTGCACCTACAGACTACTACTTTTTCCAGAATTTGGATAACTTCTTGGCGGGAAAAAAATTCAATACCCGAGAGGCAGTACAAAAAGCCTTTGAAGAATTTGTTGACTCCCGTCCAGCTGATTTCTTTAAGAAGGGCATCAATAAACTGCCACTGCGTTGGCAAAGATGCATTGATTTACTTGATGAGTGATTACTTCGATTAATACAAATAAAAAATACATGAAAATAAATCGTTTAAATTTTTTCATACAAAACGGCAATTTCATAGGTAAAGACCTATTATATTTTATCAAAAAAGTATCAAAATATTCATAAAAATACTAACTTATTGATAAAAGTAAAAAACACAATTTTTTTCTAATTAAAAATTTAATTTTCACTCTCAATAACTGCGATATCTAGCGACTCTTATAACAATAAAGTAAATAGTTTCAGACACATTTCAAAAAAAGTATATTTCAGGTACGCTTTATACTAAATAATTCCAAGATCACCGCCCAACTTAAGTCCCGAAACTAAAGCTAGATGGCGCTGCTAAACTGAAAATTCCAACTATCAGTCACAAGATTTTTTAACAGCGCCATTTAAACTGAATAAAGTCTACTAACTAGATGTGCGGTAAAGAATGCACCATAAGACCAAGGCACACTCTATCCTTATTTTAATAGTGTAGGTATAATAACAAATTAAATTGATTTCCAAAAACATGCATATATATGAGAAACATCATAACACACACAGCCCTAAATCCAATAAATCTGAACTCCCTTCGTTCAGTCCATCAAAAAGTTGCATGTAAGAGATTGTCTTATGTGATAAAATTGCTCATTGTACCCTTGTTTAATAAATTTTGTGTTTGTCCTATGCTTAGAGTTATTATTGAATGCACAACAAAGTAGGTAATGTAAGAAATAAATGAATGCTCACTAAGAACTTTCTATTATAAATGCAAAATTATGTCTTGACTTTGGTTCAGTAGTTTTAAAACGAAATCGAGATTCGATTTTAAAGTCTTTTAATTATATTTTTTTACAAACAATTATAAATTCTTAGATACAAAAACTTTATTTATTTATTTATTTTACACACACTATCTTTACAGGATGACCCCAATACAATAGTGGTTTGCAAATATAAAAATTAATTACAGCTATTACTTAAAAATCTAAACATTAAAAAGTAAAAAAACAACAACACTAAACTCTATTAAAATCATAATCTATATATATGTACAATATCATCATATCATAATAACAAAGAAACCTTTTTTTTTTATGTTATTAAAATCTTAACCTAAAATATAAAATTAAACTCAATCAATTAACACAGAATATTAATATTTAACTATAACTAACAAAATTCAACAAAACTCTTGCGAATTTACTCAAATTGCACGAAAATAATGTCAATCCTCTCATGAACCTCATTTAATACACATATTGTGCGGGTGAGGGGTGATTTTGACAGCAAGTTGGTTTTGGCAGCAGGCACGGCCAGCAGTGGCGGTCGCCGCCGCCTCCACACGTACCGGTATGGCACGCACAGCTTCAGGTGACGCAGTACACCCGGGTTATGTGCTACTCCACGCAGGAGCTTTAGTGCATACGCTGCGAGTGTAAATTCCCGGCGCACTCAGAGTTCGTAGTACTCTACCAAACCCAGTACAAACAGTGTAGGATACATCAGCGGGTAAAATGGTTATATCCCATAAAGTTTGAAATACAAGTGTCTTATTCTGGACTCGCTCCAGCACGGCATTGTATTTCGCTTCATGAGGAGCCCATATCACCGCACTGACGATGACTGTATGACGCTTTGGTAAGGAGTCACTTGGAACACCAAGTGACTTCTTACCAAAGCGTCATACAACACCCTGAGCGTGGTCACGTTTGGGAATCCCTGCGACTGTCTCAGCACAAAACCCAGGTTTCTGTACGCCTTCCTGCAAATCTTAACTATATGATCCCGAAAAGTTAGATCCGGGGTAAGCAGTACTCCTAGATCTCGTACCTGAGACACTCGCTGCATCGGCGCTTCCTCTACTTTATATTCGTAGGCTAAGGCAGTCTTCGCGCGCGTAAATGTCATCACTGAGCATTTCGCTGTGTTGAAATAGAGTTTATTTTTATGACTCCACTCTACCACTCTGTCTATGTCTTCCTGCAATTTCTCACAGTCCGACTCACCCTTGACCTCGAGCAGCAATTTGAGGTGAACTGATTCTTTTTCGCCAAAAACGTCAGTCTCATTCTTAATTTTTTTTTTCAATTTTTATAAGTTTTCGTTCTATTCTTACATTATCAGCATGATATATCTATATCATGCTGGTAATGTAAGAATCTAACTAATATATAAAGCTGAAGAGTTTGTTTGTTTGCTTAAACGCGCTAATCTCCGGAACTACTGGTCCGATTTAAAAAATTCTTTCGGTGTTAGATAGCCCATTTTTTGAGGAAGGCTATATATAGGTTATATAATCATCACGCTAAAACCAATAGGAGCGAAGCAGTAATGAAAATCGTGATGCAAACGAAGTTGCGTGGGTCAACTAGTCATCAAATAAGTTGTTGAGTAACTGTGCTCCGTCACTTTCTCTCGTGGAACCTGAAGTCCTGGAAAGAAAAAAACAACAAATTACAGAAAAGTTTTGAGGAAATCGTTTGTCTTGGTATGAGCATGTAACCAAAAGCATGATGCATTTTAATAATAATGAATGGAAAGAGATAGGATTAACACCAAAGCAAAACTCAAACTCTCAACTCATAGCAAATTAAACTAGATGAAGATAGTTGCACGACCCTACTTTAGCTAGTCTGTAACTTAGTTGAACAAATTGTTATTTCTAGTACCTTAATACCATCTGGTTTTTACCAAAAACATGTGTGATTTTTCTGAAAACATGTTATGCTGCTGGACTTAGCCGTCCTGTAAGAAATGTTAAACGAGGACCCCGATGTAGCCTTGAGTAAAGCATAATCTCCAGGAAAACCGGTTCATCGTCAAATTCTAGTCACTTTTTGATCAATACTTTGTCACAATCACTTTTGAAAATCAGTAAAAATAAGAAAGTACCCTAAAATGAGTCCTAGGGTCCATTTTCACGTTTAACCTAGACTTATTGGCATCGTTTATCTATACTAATTTTATAAAGAGAAAAGATTTAATTTTTTGCATGTAACGAATAAACATGAAAACTACTGGACCGGTTTAAAAAATCTTTCAGCAATGGATAGCTACATTATAATTATCAGCGAGTAACAATAAGCTGTATTTTATCCCCGTATTTCCACGGGAACGGGAACTACGCGGGTGAAACCGCGTGATGTTCGCTTGTTTGAACTAAATGCGATCTGTCATTTAAAAGCCAAATGGATGAAAGTAAACTTAAACTACCATTTTTGGGTATATCTTTGATTTGACTGTGCCCTGACCGTTGGGTGTGTCATGCGCACTCAAAGGTCTCTGATGGAGGCGCATGTGTTTCACCATTTGGCTCCGTCAACACGTCAACACGGACTGGTCATCTCTCAACTGCCAAGGTTTATCTTAGTTAGTTGTTCTTGGAATAGTTAATTTTTACTCTGATCGCTTTTACACGTGCACGTCGTTCTACATCGTTCTCACATATATGAATCATTTCAACAAGAAAAATGTACGAGTAACCACAACTTTATTTATTGATTTAAAAGAGTGTCGGTGGAGTTTCTTGCACTTTTTTGATCTACGCTTTGGAACGTGCGAATAACTTTACCTTCTTTGACTAACCTACCTTGACAGTTCAAAAGTGCCTCTAAATGGCTTTGTAGTTTGAGTTTGAATGATAGCTTGGCGGCAGACAGAGGTAGAAGAATACAAGCATAGGACAAGAGCAGGAAGATGATGGAACGTACAATGTACACGCAGGCTACGATGACGGCTATCTTGAAGGGCACAGCGAGATCCACGGGGAAGTTGATGGAGTAGTCGTCTTTGCAGGACCACATCTCTTTCTTCCAGCCGCGATTCTTTTTCTGGATGGCCCCTATGGCAGTCTTTGTGTTTGACTGCAGCTAGAGTGGCAGAAAAATAATATTTGTCCAAAATTAACTCATCGCCCCCAATTATATGGAGCCTAAACATGTTTCTTTTCGTTTCGGTTGACTCATATCGTTTGTCCGCCCAGTATTGAGCAACCTGTACAGCTGTATCATTGGCCTCGTTCAAATCTTGGATGGTGCAGGTGGTTGTGCATGACGGGTATTTAAGAAGGTAATGCGTATTATCTTGTGTGGATGAAGAATCATTCAAACATCATTTGAACATTTTATATTTAGAGCAACCAAATTGGGTCTACAGTCGTCGGTCCAGGTGGTAGATGTTAAACCCGGGGGATTAAGTGTGGAGGGGAGGGTGTTTGTGCTTCCACAGTGCACATCTCTCGTCTGCTGCACCGTCCTCCTACGAAGTCGTACATTTTATTAACTTTACGACATTTTAGACGTGCAGGTATTAGTTGGAGACGGCCATCTCTATCCGGTAAATATAGGTGTCGTCTTTGTCTATCTCAGTGCCATTGGTCCTAAAAGAAAGGCATTTTAAAATTATCCAAATAATTTACCTGAAAGTAGTCTTCGTCATATTTCGGGCCCTTGAGCCTGATGACGGGGTTGTCCTGCGCATCATTGATGTTGAAGATGGGCGTCACGAACGTGCTCGCCTTATGGATATGGCTGACCAGGGCCTCGTTCATGAACAGTTCCACCCTTTCTGGGTTGCATATCCGCCCAGCCGGACGGCGGAACAACTGCAAATGAAGTAGTTTGGTCATAAGATTTTTGTGTGTGCGTGTAAAGTTAAATATGCATCCATTAAAGAATTTGCATACATTTTCTAATGGATCTATGTTCCATTTCCCAAAGAAAAGTCGAAAAAAGGCTGCTATCTGAACGTTTGCGTTGCTGATATTGTTTTGTTGTAAAATTCCAACACCAAAAATTATGCAATTGTAAACACTCTGACCACCAGAATGTTTTCAAGATTAACAAAAAATCAAACAAATGTAGACTAACGTTACAAACACTCACTAATGACGCCGCTAACATTCCCATTGTCTGGATTCTTGGGCGTCGCCAGAGGTCGAGAGGTTAACATGGCGTAATGCAACTTTGTGCAACCCTGTTATGTGCAAACCTTGAGAACACTATTAATGTCATTGGTTTGTTGACTCATCGCATGGGTAACGAAAATGGGCTCATTTATAGGCCATTCTATTTTACAAGTACCAAATAACTACTATCAAATGCCTACGTACCAGGTGGAATGATGAGACGCGAACTGTGTTCCTGTAGCTACAGGAAAACACTCTCAGAAGATTGTCTTAAATCTTTCGATTATTTCAGCAAAAATGGGTAATTACTCAAACTCTTTTTAAATTGCCTGTTCACCTATATTGAAATAAGCTTCTCAGAGCAACTGTTGACCTTGTAGATCGACATTTGGTGAAAAGCTTAGAGAATTAGAAAAACCACAATGTCAAGAAACTTTTCCCATTCACATCGCAGTTGTCAATATGTTACCCGCGATATGTCTATCTACAATAGCTCTAAGTCTCACCTTGCTTCCCGTGGTATCCAAGCCGTTAAATTGGAAAGCCCTCTCGGCTCCTCCCCAGAAGATGGTGTCGGGCACAATCTCGTTGAGGGTGAACAGCACCTCCTCCCCCTCGCCGAAGACAGTGTAGTTGTTCCCTTTGTATCCCGAGCTCGTCTGGTGGAGGTTGATGATGGACAGCTGTGACAGACGCTCCAGGGGTGGAGCTGAAATTTGCAATTTTAGGCGGTTAGTAGGTTGCTTTTGATACTCAATACTCAGACCCTATTTGCATTCCACAATGTGTACTTAGGTGGGACGTTAATCAACTTATTATATTATTATTTCATTTATTCAATAAATTAACCCACAAATTACATTTTTAAATATTTGAAAAAAAGAATTACAAAACCATTTAAAAATATAATAAATAGTTGCCCACCGGTATCGGGAACAGGGTCCAAGCTACCGGCGGTCAGGGCTCCAGAGAGAGGAACCTCCTAACAATATGAGCCGTGTCCAGAAGTACCGCTTTCTGAATCAAGCCCTTGATCCAGCAGCCTAACGAAAGCCTCTTGAGGTGTTGGTCGAGGCTCGTGGCTATTAAGCCATTGGCTGATACGACTATCGGCACAATGATTGCGGAATCCACATCCCACATGTCGACAACCTCGCGAGCCAAGTCAATATACTTGATTTGTTTATCTTTCTCGGCTTTCACGAGGTTCTCGTCATGTGGGACGGTTATGTCTACAATCATTGCACGCCTTTCGATTCGGTCCAACACCACTATATCAGGCTTATTGGCAACATTAGTCCTGTCAGTGATGATGGACCGATCCCAGTACAATGTGATATTGCCATTATCGAGAACTGGGTCGGGCGCATACCTGTAGTACGGCACCTCCACTTTATAATAATAATATTCATTATTATTATAAAGGATTCATCATTGTATCAAAAGTTAAAAAAAAACTCTCAATTCTAACGTAAGTCCTGTTGAAAGCAACTTCCTTGGCTGTTTCTCTAATTATTTCTATTTTTTTAATTCTCAATCTTGACATTCCAAAGTGCCGCGAGTCTAATAAAATTATAATAAACGAAATGACTATGACTTTTGATGACTTTTACTTTAAATCCTCTCGTCTCAGTCGCCATGACAACATAATATAAAACCCTCGATTAATGTTAATAAAAATCCATAATCAATTTATTTTAGGGAAAGAGACCGAGTCGAATTTGCCGTGCAAAAAGATGCAAAATTTTGATATTCGCGGGCTTCCGATGAAATGAAGGGGTTACCATACCAACATTATACTTACGAGGAGCGGCAGCCATTGTTTACAAACAAACACGAAGTCAACACACAATAACTAGATATCGTCCAATCAAAAATAGATACTCAAATATTAATTAAATCATAGACACACCACAAACACTGCTAATTAAAACTCTCAAATCAAAAAAAAAATACATGAACAAACTAAATATTAGGAACAAAACTGTTGAATACTCGATTCCAGACTATAATAAAATTAATATGCGAATCAAAAAGTATCAAATAAAGCGAGTTTCAGATAACTATATATGCGAACGAGTTGCTAACATTATTATTACGCGTATGCGTACGGTGACGATGCGACCGTGCAGTCCAAGGCCAGATGTCTGACTGGCGACAATGAATCAAAAAAATCGAATGCACTCCATAGGACCATGACACATCATGACTCAATAGCCGCTATTACACCTCTAGTACAGGTGTACTAGAGGTGTAATGGCGGTAAATGAAGCTTGGTAGGTACCAAGCTTCATTTTTAGGCCCCATGTTTGGAGATCAAATAATTATAAATGCATTTGAGAACAGTTTGACGAGCTCAGGTATTATCATTCTACAGTCACACATACAGAGGTTAATAATGAAAGTCAGGTGCATACATAATAACCAAGGTATTTTTATAGTTTCGACCATTTAGTAATTTGCTCTTGAAACTTCCTTTCATGAAGTGATAACGATATTACCGTCGGCCCACCGCGTCATTACAATTTATTAATGAAATCAGAAAGCTGGCCTCTCGACGCACTCCATGGTACCAAACACACTTCCATTCAATTTTTAACTGACTTCCAAAAAAAGAGGAGATTCTTCATTTTGTCGTCAATTTTTTATGCATGTAGGTACACCGATTATTTCCGAGGTTTCAGATCCGATTTCTGTGATTCTTTTTTAGTTCGATTCTGTATACCTAGTAAATTTAATTCATTTTGGTTCAGAAGTTTTTATTTTATCACCATTTTTGCTTACAATGTGATTTTTGCGTAGAAGATGACGTTGCGTCCCCTAAGAACTAAAAAGGGGAAAATTTAAAACTTTTTACAAAAAATACTTTCAAATAAAAATGTGCGGCGACATCGTGGCAGACCCAGGCGAAGATAGCGGGACGAGCTTGACGCCAATCGACAGGATTGGTCAGGATTCAGGAAGTCAGGATAGGATTGGTCTACACTTGCCTACTACCTGGAGGAAGGAAGAACCTGTTCTGTCCCATTACAGGGAAAAGGGAGCCTTTTTCCTGCAGTGGGACAGAACAGGCTGAAAAATAAATAAATATATATACAATATTTCGAATATAGGGCGTTCCCGAGGCCTGTATTGACATTATCAGAGACATGTACCGCGATTCCGTGTGCTCTGTCCAGACCGCTGTTGGCGAATCGAATGGCTTCCCAATATCTGTTGGCGTTCACCAAGGCTCGGCTCTTAGCCCGTTCTTGTTTAACGTAGTGCTCGATGTAGTTACGGCAAACATCCAAGATCAGCCTCCATGGCTAATGATGTATGCCGATGACATCGCCCTCGTTAATCAGAACAAAGCCCATCTTGAGCGCAAAGTCACCATTTGGAAGGAAACGCTTGAAAACGGTGGTCTGAGACTAAATGTGGCGAAGACTGAGTACATGTCCTGTGGCAGCACGGATTCCATCATCCGAATAGGTTCGGACCTGATCAGAAAGTCCGATACGTTCACGTACCTTGGATCCGAAGCTCAAGGGGCAGATATATAAATGCATCATACGGCCTGTCCTACTGTACGGGGGCGAGTGTTGGCCAGCACTAAGCAGACACACCCAGGAGCTTTGCGTCATGGAGATGAAGATGCTGAGGTGGATGAGTGGCGTAACGCGATCCGATCGCATACGCAACTCTTTCATCAGAGGTAGTCTTGGTGTCCGTGACGAGGGGGAAAAACTGCAAAAGTGTCGTCTGCGATGGTATGGCCACATCATGCGCCGCCCTATGGAGTACGTTGGTCGGAGATGCATGTATATGACTGTTCTTGGGGCTAGGTCCCGTGGTCGCCCTCGCAAGCGCTGGCTGGACGTCGTCAAGTCCGACATGAGAGCCAATAGCCTGACTGAGAAGGATGTTCAAGATCGAGCAAAGTGGAGGAAGCTAAGTAGGAAGGCGGACCCTGGCAATAGCCGGGATTAACG
The DNA here is from genome assembly GCA_950371165.1 of Lacanobia oleracea. Taxonomy (NCBI): domain Eukaryota; kingdom Metazoa; phylum Arthropoda; class Insecta; order Lepidoptera; family Noctuidae; genus Lacanobia; species Lacanobia oleracea. Next base: position 28,772,560 of record OX493388.1, on the reverse strand, counting down.
CCAGGTGGAAGAAGGTGGAAGAAGAACTTTCTGTACAGATTTATTATTACGTTTTCTTAAAACATATTGTAGTCCGCCACTGTCGGGAGCTAATCCAAGTTGCCAATGGTTCGGGCTCCAGGGAAAGAAACTTCCTCACAAGGCTTTCCTTTAATAATCATTTACTTAATTCTATTTTAAATTGTATTTATTTACTGTAGGTACATCTACCACAGTGTATTTCTTTTTAACCCAAAGGTTGTCTGGTAGAAAATGCATTAAGTCCACCTATGTTCCAATATTTTACATTCAGAAGTTTAAATAAAAATAAAAAAAAAATATCGTTTATTCCAGCTTGGCGCCACTTTATATTTATTTTCTAACCCGCAACTTTTTATTTACAGTAGTACGCGATCAGATTTACATAAATCTGAACTTGTCTTCCTCAATAGCACCTTTTTTTTAAGGATGGGAAATCATCAAATGAGTCCTCCCGCTCTGGGTGAAGCAGGAGGGAATGTCAGACTCTTACTGACTAAAACCCATCCGTATTCCTCCTAGTGCCTTTTGTGTTCCAGAGCTACGGAGAGAGGCTGTGGAAGATTCCGCAGCCTCTCCTCAATAGCACCTGGACAGTGGACTTAGGGTTTTCTGCCTAGGAATGTCAAAGATATTTATTTAGAGTTCTGGGAACGTGTTCTGTTGGATTCGTTACAGTATTAAAATAGTGGTACTGTGCGATTAGGTCTAACAGTACACGTATGACGAAGCTATTGTTCCATGTCACGAAACGGGCTTATAATTCTATTGTAAAAATAATAGTAATCATATAAAGTAACATAGAAGTAAACCATGTATTTATTAAGCGCAAGCAAATTATTCCTGTCAACGCCTTCACGTTAGGTATTTATACTTTGTAGCCCTCTTGTCTCATTGGCTTTGTATTTTATATTATTATTTTAATTATGTATTACTAACCGTAAATTCCCAATATTTACTTCACCTTGTATCCTTATCCCTAGCCTCAAAAGTCGGACAAGGCAGTAGTTTTGGGAATTAATATCTACAGTCGACGGGAGAGTGAACTGCCTGGGCCGAGATCTATGGGGTCGTGCAGCTTGAGGGGCATGGCCCTTCTCCCTTTAGGGGGAACCGACCGTTAACACTTAGGACAATGAAAAATTTATCAGCCTAGGGTAAGTTAGGAACAGTCACACCCATATTTTTTTAAATATAAAACAAAATGAAACAAACACATTCAAACACAGTTTTAAAGATATTTTATCATAAAAAAATCTGAATTGTCATAAAAATATAACTTACTGATAAAAGTAAAAATCACAATATTTTTTCTAAACTTAGAATTCAATTTGCACTCTCAATTATTGCAACATCTAGCGACTCTTATAAGAACAAAGACATTCTATTTCAGGCACGCTCTGCACTGAATAATTCCATGACGGCACCGCCCGACCCGACTCGGGAACTTGCAAACTATAGCGAGATGGCGCTGCTCCCACTCTCAGTGATAAGATTTAATTTAACAGCCGTTTGAACTAATTAAATGTATACCTACTGCAGTATCTATTATCTAGACATTTGATAAAAGTTGCACCATTTAGACCAACATACACTTTGTCCTTACTATAAAAGTGTAGTTAAAATACCAAAAATAAATTACTTCTAACAACATGCATATTTATAACAATTATAAATCTAACCTCCTTTCGTTCAGTGCATCCAAAAGTTGCTTGTAGACCGCTCATTGTACCCTTGTTTTATAAATGTTTGTCATATGCTTAAAGGTATTATTGAATGTACAACAAAGTAATATGTAACAAAGAAATCAATGCTCAATAATCACCTAAGTATAGAAAGTTGATTCATTAGAATCCGCTTGAAATGCAAAATTAAGTCATAACTTAGCTGCAGTGGTTTCGAAACGAATCGAAATTCGATATTTAAGTCTTTTAAACACTTCAATATAAACCATTATAAATCTATTTAACACCAAAGTCGTAGACTAACCGTGTCTTTACATTGAATATTTTTGCATAATAATAACATAGAAAAGTTATGAAAAAGATATAAAACACAAACACGCAATTTTTGAAATTTTTGCCTGTTATCTGTTTGTCTGTGCGTTTGAGGGAGCATCACGCATAAACTACAGATTGGGTTCCAAATCTAGGTACTTAAACATATTAAGTGATAACCCGAGTAATATTTAGCGTTTAGGTGAGTATAAAGATAACCTTTATGTTGTGTGGAATAAAGTTCACTTTATTCCGCAAAATGGTTGCCTACAGAATAGACTAGCTGCTCGTAGAAAGCTGTGGCATGTAGGTTCCTTAGGAAGTTAAGACGAGCACTAAGAGAGAACTTCCCGAACTTCCTACAGGAACGGGAAAAAAAATCGTATATGCGCGTACGAAGTCGCGGGAAAAAGCTATTCTTAAATATAAAAGATGATCCAAATTCGCCAAACACCTCTCCCATCCTTTCAAATTGTTTGAAACTAGTAACAATCATGTATATCACCAAATAAGTTTTTAAGCAATGTTGAGTGACTGTGCTCCGTCACTTTCCCTCGTGGAATCTGAAGTCCTGGAAAACAAAAAAAAAATTACAGAAAAGTTTGGAAAAAATCGTTTGTCTTGATATGAGCATGCAACCAAAAGCATGATGCATTTTAACGTTATTAATTTATTTTTATTATGAGTTATGGGTTTACTCTTGACTCTAGTCTAGGTCAGAGATGAAAGAGTCAAAGTCTACGATGGAGTGAGCTTACCTAGAAGGAGCCTGTTCACTCTAACTTTGAACAGATTAGGGTAGTAAGCGATAAGATAAGATAATATTTTTATTTGCTAAAACATGTGTCATACATACAAGACATGCATGATAGATGGTAACAACATTATAGGCCCAGGCATGTTTGTCACATGATGGGACGTGCAAATGTCAATAATTATCATTAGTTAAATCATTTTTGTAAAATAACAATAAATAATAAACATGGACGCAGGCAGAGAGTTCCACTCCTTTACTGTGCGCATTATAAAAGACGTTTGGAAACGTTTAGTGCCATTTGGTGGAATAGCAACAAGGTAGGGATGGTAAGATGCAGTGCGTCTGGATGTCCGTTGGTAAAAGGGGGCCGGTGGGACGAGGTCGTGGAGTTCTTGGGCACACTCACCGAAGTACAATCTGTAGAAGACCGACGAGCATGCAACCTTACGGCGATGAGCCAAGCTATGTAGCTTAACATCCACCAGTTTTACGTCACCAATAATCCTCTTAGCTCTGCGTTCCACCGAGTCAAGCACTGCCAGCTGATACTTAGCTGAGCCATCCCAAAGGTGGCTACAATGCCCCATGCAGAATCTCAGGATGCTCAGCTTTTTGGCCGCCATTTGGGCTTTGTACTCGATGGTGGCGCCTAAGTTGAGACTGGATGTCATACTGTCATCTGCGTACCCAAAAAGACCAGGCTGAAGTATGTCATTGATGTGCAGCAGGAAAAGAGTTGCAGAGAGAACAGACCCCTGAGGAACTACGGCATCAAAAGCCATGAGATCAGAGGAGCAGCCGTCAACGACTACTCAGATCGACCGTTCACTCAGGAAGTCTGATATCCAGCTACAAAAACCAGCTGGGATACCATAAGCAGAAAGCTTGCTGAGTAGACCTGCGTGTGAGACCCTGTCAAAGGCTTTCGAGATATCGAGGGACACGGCAAGGGCTTCGCCGTGTCTCTCAATGGATTCGCCCCAGCAGTGCGTGACAAACACAAGAAGATCGCCAGTTGACCGTCCCCGCCGAAAGCCATATTGACGGTCACTGAGGAGATCATTATCTTCAAGGTTGGTCAGCAGCTTACTGTTTAAAACCCTTTCCATAACCTTGCATAGGATGGAGGTAATGGCGATCGGGCGGTAATGTGCAGGGTCTCCCTTTTTGGGCACCGGTTGCACGTTCGCAAGGTTCCATGATTTCGGCACCGTTCTTTTTTCAAGAGAGAGGCGCTACAGGCGTGTCAATGGAATGGAAAGACAAAGCAGAACTCAAACTCTCAACTGAAAGCATTTATTTCAACTAAACTATTAACAGGCACTTTTGAATTGTTAAGGTCGGCCAGACAAGGAGGTGAAGCTATTCGCGGGTTCCAAAGCGTAGACCTCTGTGGAGGAGAAAAAATGAAATAAATGGAGTATTTCAAAAAATGCTTTAAGTTTGAGTTTGAAGAATAGCTTGTCGGCAGATAGAGGAAGAAGAATACAAGCAAAGGGCAAGAGCAGGAAGATGGTGGTACTCACAATGTACACGCAGGCTACGATGACGGCTATCTTGAAGGGCACAGCGAGATCGACGGGGAAGTTGATAAAGTAGTCGTCTCTGTAGGACCACATCGCTTTTGTCCAGGCTTTATTCTTCCTCTGGATGGCCCCTATGCCAGTCTTTGTGTTTGACTGCAGCTGGAGTGACAAATATTTTTTTTTTTATTTAAGTCATCGCCCCCAATCACATCGGGCAGACTCATACAAAGTTGTGTCCACCCAGTACTGAGCAACCTGTTCAGCTCTATCATTGGCTCTCTTAAACACTTGGACTTTGGACGGTGCAGGTGGTTGCACACGACGGTCAATTAAGGAAGTGATGCATGTAAGAACATGCCGTGCCCGTGCCATCTCAAACGCAGTGCCAGTGCAGAGCCCCTCTAAAAGGGTGAAGAAGCCCTATTTGGCAGAGTTATACGTTTAAGGCGATCAACCTGGGTCCGCAGGCAGTTAAAATAACACTGAAGTCCGCATCCAGGGGGTAAATAATAATAATAAAATGGTTTATTTAATTAAAGGGGCACATGTACAGTAAAATATATCTTGAACTTTAAAGAACGCAGTTGCTAATGTGCCTGAACTAGGATGGACCTGTGTCGGGCTAAAAAGTGTGTTATACATACATTTTTTATATTAAAATAATAAACTAACAATTAATCAATTTACTATAATAAAACTTAATATTAAAGGACACATCTCTCAAATCAAATGTTCTGCCGCCGCGATGAAGTATGGAGGGAGACGGTGCTCGTGCCTGCACAGTGCACATCTTTCGTCAGCCGCTCTCCTACAAGGTCGTTCATTTGAGAAAGCTTGCACACTTTTTTAGACGTGCAGGTATTAGTTGGTGACGGCCGTCTCGTTCCATCAATGAAAATGAGGGAGTTCTTGAACACTTCCGCCTAACCTTTCAATAAATCCAGGTGTGATATAACGTCTTTGTCTACGTCAGTATCATTGGTTCTAAATGAAGGGCAATAAATATCCAACAAATTTACCTGAAAGTAGTTCACGTCATATTTCTGTCCCTTAAGCCTGATGACGGGGGTGTCCTGCGCATCATTGATGTTGAAGATGGGCGTGCAGAACGTGCGCCCCAGGTGGATATGGCTGACCACCGCCTCGTTCATGAACAGTTCCACCCTTTCTGGGATGAACATCCGCCCAGTTGGACGGCCGAACGAGAACAACTGCAAATGAAGTAGTTCGGCCATGTGAGATTTTTGTATATGTGTCTAAAGTTACATGAAATATGTATCCAATTCAAAATGAGTGCGTCCAAGTCCGGTGCAGTCCGGTGCGTCCGGAACAGCCGCTCAAACTGTACACGCACAACAAAAGTTTTAGGAACACATTGACACACACCGAGTTTTCTCTATAAATTGTTTCGAACACAACAGCACTTCAAGGAAAACTTACACTTTCTCACACACAATCATATATACACATACACAAACACAAACACATACACATACACAAACACAACAATACAAACCCTGTTTTAAAAACTAGATATACATACAGTCTCGCAAAAGCATACAATTACAGTTACACAAAGAGCTGCTAGTTAGTTTATAAGTCACTTACTGTTAATTTTTCTTCTTAAATTTAAAGTTTGGTAATTTTTTGTAATAATTTGTGCAAGTCTCAATATTGTTAATAATTGAGAAAGAGCGAGATAAGCCCCAACACAAGTATTATCAATTACTTACTGGGGACGTCTCATTTATAATCCATGTAACTGCTTTTGGGACAAATAAACATTTTTTCATTTTTTTTCACATTCATAGTGCGTACAGCTTAGAAGTGGAATTCCCTGCCAGAATCTGTGTTTCCTGATAGCTACAACCTGGGTGTCTTTAAGTCAAGAGTAAATGAATAGATTACTTCTAAGCAAGCGTGCTCCAACTTCGCCTCCATCATCGCTTACCATCAGGTGAGACAGTGATCAAACGCGTGCCTATCATTAGTAAAAAAAAGCTTCTTACCAAAATGAAAAGTCGAGAAAAAAAGGTTACTTTTAAAACGTTTCCAATTGAGTGCATAAAAATTGTTTTATTATTGAATTCCGACAACTAGAATGACGCAACTATTACACTACAGCAACCATCAGAATGTTTTCAAAGCTAACAGAAAAACAAAAATCGATCAAATGTAGACCAACCTTACAAACTCTAACTAATGACACCGCTAAACATCCGATTGTCTGGAGTCTTGGGCGGCGACTGACATCGAGAGGTCAACATGGCATAATGCCACTGTGCAACCTTGAGAACAGTATAAATGTCATTGGTTTTTTTACTCCCTCGCCTGATTTATAGGATGTTCTGCTTTTACGAGTACCAAGAGTGCGCGTCGTACTAGTGGAGACCCGAATCACTGTAGCTACAAGAAAACTTTCTCAGTACTAAACTTTTCGATTACTTCAACAAAAATGGGCAAATTCTTCTTATCTCTTGTTGATCCTGTTCACCGATATTTGAAGAAGCTTCTCAGACCAACTAAGGACCTACAGAATTAGAAAAGGCATAATGACAAGAACCTTTCCCGTACGCATCCCAGATTTCAATCATATTACCCGCGATATGTCTATCTACAATAGCTCTAAGTCTCACCTTGCTCCCCGTGGTATCCATGCCGTTAAATTGGAACGCCCTCCGGGCTCCTCCTCGGAAGATGGTGTCGGGCACAATCTCTTTGAGAGTGAACTGCACCTCCTCACCCTCACCGAAGACAGTGTAGTTGTTCCCATTGTATCCCGAGCTCGTCTGGTGGAGGTTGATGATGGACAGCTGCGACAGACGCTCCAGGGGTGGAGCTGAAATTTGCAATTTTAGACGGTCAGTGGATTGCCTTATGGGCGGATCGTGGATTCATCATTGCATCAAAAGTAAAAAGAAAAACAATAAATTCTAACCTAAGCTCTTTTGAAGGCAACTTCCTCCGAGTTCCTCCGCTCTTGCTCCAATTGTTTATATTTTTTGAAATTGTAAATCATTTTGAAAGTGCCGATATAATAAAATTAAAGTAAACAAAATGTCTACGACTTTGACTTTAAATCCCCTCGTCTCAGTGGCCATGACAACATAATATAAAAGCTTCGATTCCGAATTTATTTGAGGGAAGGAGACTGAGTCGAATTTACCGTGCAAAACATACAAAATTTGGATTTTCGCGGGCTTCCGTTGGAATGAAGGGGTTACCATAGCAACATGTACTAATGCACAAAAAATCTGTAACTCACCGGCGACTAGAGGTACGGCGGCAGCCATTGTTTACAAACAAAGTCAACAACTAGATATCGTCCAATCAAGAAAAGATACTCAAATATTATTATCAGACACACCACAAACACTCAGCTGATTATAACTCGCAAACCAATCAAATTAAAATGATTAAACTGAAGATTAAAAACAAAATTGTTGAATACACGATCCAGTAACAATATCTTTCACGCGTATGTGTACGGTGACGGTGCGACCGTACCGTCCAAGGCCGACGTCAGACTGGCGATGGCGGTGGCGACATGAACCAAATATCGAATGCACTCTCTAGGACATGACACTATATACTGTGTAGCTTCATTTTCAGACCCAATGTGTGGTCAACAATGCATTTGGGAACAGTTTGAGGCAAATCGACAGTTCGACTTGCATGCAGAGGTAGGGCGAGTTAATTGAGCTCAATAATGAAGGCCAAGTGCATAATTACAAAGTTATTTTTATAGTTTCGACAAATGAAACGATAACGATAGCGCCGTCGCGTTATTTCAATTTATTAATAAAATCGGAAAGCCTGTCTCTCAACGCAGCGCAGTATCAACCAGACCTGGGCCACCAAATCTTGTTAACATTACGTCGTCCTGAGTTCTTGAATGCGTTTGCGGCCGCTTTTGGTGCACCGTGCACGTGTTTTATAAAATGTTTGTCCTATGATGATTGATTGATATATCGAACGGCTCATGAGCTAAAGCAACCACAATTTGGGTCCCAGAAATTGTGCGGCGACATCGTGGCAGGCTCACGCGTAGTTGGCGAGACGAGCTTGACGCCAATCAACAGAAATGCTCAGGATTCAGGAAGTCAGGACACGTTTGGTCCACATTTGGTTACAACCTGGAGGAAGGAGGAAAGGAAGGCTCTTTCTCTGCATTGGGACATAACAGGCTGAAAATAAAATTAGAAAAGATATATTTAAAAATACAATTTTATTGTTTTCTTTAAAATTGTCGTCCACCGATTCCTGAGTAAGGAACTTTTTAAGGCTTTCTGTATCAGGCTTTTTATCCAACTGCGCAACGCCAACTTTGACGGATAATCGAAGCTTTCACACCAACGGCCGTTACGATAATCGGCACAGTGATAGCCGAGTCCGCATTCCACATGTCGACAATTTCATATGCTAAGTTACTTTCACGAGGTTCTCGTCATGTGGAATGGTAATATCGATTAATTAATTTTCTTTGTGCGGCGCGCTTGTCAGTCTATCACCACGCGGGTTATTACGAGATGTACAATAAAGTATTTGAATAAAAAGAAGTTCTCTATTAAGATAATTTTGTGACAAATGCAAAATTAAGTCTTTTGAATTTGTTTCTATGCTAAACGGTTTGGAACGATTCCATATTCGAGTCTTAAATATAACACTTAAATATAAACAATATCTTATACATTCCTAAATACGAACACTGACTCAGATTCATCACTAAGCAATGTTGTGCGGCAGTGCTCCGTTATTTATTACCCTCGTGGAATCTGAAGTCCTGGAAAGAAAAAAAAAAAGGTTTTTAATACTGCACACTCAACCTCGTAGCTAGTGCCTCGGAATTATAAAGTTGCGTATTAATAAAGTTAGGGATTTTTACAAGTCTTGAGACCCTGCGGTCCCGGACCTGTAGAAAGCATACGAGGGGCCGAAGCAAACTCGCAGAAACCGCAACAAACACTTCAAATGGAATTGGGCAATAACCGACAATTGCGCTTTTTTGCACTACGCAAATAGGTCCAAGGCCAAATCTCAGCTGGTACTGGACTATTACAAAATATGAAGGTAAAAGCAGTAGGGAAAATGGTAAGATGATGAGATGATAAGATGGTATAAAATGGAAGGTCTAATTAGTTATTGCCATACAACCTGCGTAGCTACTCATAGTACACGTTTGGATTTATTTATTGTATGAAATTCGAGAAGGCACAGCAATTTTACTGGCATGTGTTTTCTGGCTAAGACTTATTTTCAGATGGGTAAATGAGCCATAAATAATTTAGACATTACAGGAAGATTTAAAGTAGCCAGTGACAGAAGAAAAGAAGAAATGAGTGATGCATATAATGTTAATAAATGGAAAGAGAGAGGATGGATAGCTTGAAGGTGGCTAGGAGAGAATCTCTGAAGAATACACAGCAGGAAGATGATGGAACTTACAATAAAAACACAGGCTACGATGACGGCTATCTTGTAGGATACAGCAAGATCACCGGGGAAGTATATGATGTAATCATCTTTGTAGGAAGCCATCTCTTTTCTCCAGCCGAGATCCTTTTTCTGGACACCACCTATAGTGGCCCTGGTAGGTGTCTGCAACTGGATTGGCAGATAATAATATTTATTTATAATATTGCTTTACCCATCAATTTTATTTGCGTATTTTTGTCCATATGGATTTTTCCTGCGCTCGGGTTCAGGATTCGTGCAGTGATGGGCAACAGGTTATGGGCTCGCCCCCTATTACCCAGAACTAATACATAACCATCAAAGTTCTTTTTCTTGTGATGAGTTTGCTCTTGACTCTAGTCTAGGTCAGAGATGACAGAGACAAAGTCTATGATGGAGCGAGCTCACCTAAAAGGAGCCTGTTCACTCTAACTTTGAAGAGATTAGGGTTGTAAGCGTTTGGAAACACAGACGCAGGCAGAGAGTTCCCCTCCTTTGCTGTGCGCATTATAAAAGACGTTTGGAAACGCTTGGTGCGAATTGCTGTAATAGCAACAAGGTAGGGATGGTAAGATGCAATACGTCTGGATATCCGATGGTAAAAGGGGCCAGTGGGATAAGGTCGTGGAGTTCTTGGGCACACTCACCGAAGTACAATCTGTAGAAGACCGACAAGCAGGCAACCTTGCGGCGATGAGCCAAGCTATATGGCTTGGCATCCACCAGTTTAACGTCACCGATGAGAATCTTTGCTCTGCGTTCCACCGAGTCAAGAGCGGCAAGCTGATATTTAGCTGAGCCATCCCAAAGGTGGCTATAATACTCCATGCAGGAACGGACTTGTGCTTTGTAAAGGGTTAAGAGCTGTCCAGGCCTGAAGTATCGCTTCACCCTATTTAGGATGCCCAGGTTTTTGACCGCAGTTTGGGCTTTGTACTCGATGGTGGCGCCGAAGTTGAGACTTTATGTCAACGCCATGCCTAGGAGCTCGAGCCGATTAGTCACAGGAACAGATGCACCCCGAAAAGTAGGAGTTTGGTCAAAACGACTCCTTTTTGCAGGTAAAAAACACGCCTGTGTTTTGGTGGAGTTCAAAGTGACCAGATTGTCATCACCCCACTGGAAGACAACGTTTAAGGTCAAATTTGTTCTCTCTCTCAAGTCTCAAGGAACGAACTTCATCCCCGCCGGTTGTTGCGCTGGACAAGTATCTCTCTGAAACCGTACTGTCATCTGCGTCTCCAACAAGACCAGGCTTAGTAGGTCATTGATGTGCAGCAGGAAAAGATTTACAGAGAGAACAGACCCCTTAGGATCTCCGGCATCAATAGCCATGAGCAGAGGAGTAGCCGTCAACGACTACTCGGATCGACTGTTCACTCAAAAAGTCTGATATCCAGCTACAAAAACCAGCTGGGATACCATAAGCAGGAAGCTTGCTAAGTAGACCTGCGTGCCAGACCCTGTCAAAAGCCTTCGGGATATCGAGCGACACGGCAAGTGCTTCGCCGTGTCTCTCGATGGCTTCGCCCCAACAGTGCGTGACATACACAAGAAGATCGCTAGTTGACCATCCCCGCCGAAAGCCATATTGACCGTCACTGAGGAGATCATTGCCTTCAAGGTAGGTCAGCAGCATACTGTTCAGAACCCTTTCCATAACCTTGCATAGGATGAAAGTAATGGCGATCGGTCGTTAATGTGCAGGGTCAGCACGGTCTCCCTTTTTAGGCACCGGTTGCACATTCGCAAGCTTCCATGATTTCGGCACCGTTCTTTATTCAAGAGAGAGGCGGTACAGGCGTGTCAACACAGGAGACAGTTCAGGTGCACATTGCTTCAACACTCTCGCTACAATGCCGTCAGGTTCACTGGCCTTTTTCAGGTCAAGACTGCACAATACTCTTCGGACCTCTTTAATGTGAACTGCGATCTCCGGCACCGAAGAGTCACAACGAGAAAAAGTTGGTGGTTGCTTTGAGCCAGCGTCCAGACGCGAATTTGTGACCGAGCGGGATGAATCACGTCAGCGCAGCACGAGGGGTCACCAGAGGAAAATCACACTTGCCGCCATGGATAAGACTCATCTCATCCCAATCTGCTGACTCGTATCGCCACACTCGTCTCGTGCCTCTAGGATTCTTATCTGTAGGAGAGCAGGTCAACACGGATTTTACCAGACAGTGGTCATACGTTCCCAGCGGGGATGAGACCGATACTGAATTACTGCCCGGATCAGTTGTCAGCAGAAGGTCCAAGCGATTGGGTGTATGGGTGTCAACATCCGGTACCCGCGGTGCGACATTCACTAGCTGGGTTAGATCTAGCGTCACAGGAAACTTGCGCGCCTCTCACCCGGCATGGTCAGTTTTCTGGTACGGGAACAACCACTCTTTATGGTGGGCGTTGAAGTCTCCCAGAAAAATGAGCTTCGCTGTAGGGTACCGTTGCTGAGCTACGTCGGTCGACTCCACGAGGGAATGAAACAGCGCTGTTGTCTCCTGCTCACTGCTGTGCGATCGGTATACGCCGATGTAGATGAATTTCTCTACGCCAGTGTCCACAAGTAGCCATATGGCAGAATAACCCGATTTCTCAAGCAACGGAGACGACGACAACAAATGTGTTCGCGGACGTACACACAGACCCCAGCCTGCTTCTTGAACTTGTGTTCCAGAGAGTAGCCCAGATAGTTGAGGTACGCTACATTCGACGAGGTTGTTATTTTCGTCTCCTTTAGGAAAAACAGGTGCGGCTTCTGGGTCTCAAGGTGGTGATGGACCGGATCGAGATTGGAGTGCAACCCCCTGATGTTAGTAAGGTGCACTTTTAATGGAAGAAGTGCAGCAGTGGTTTACCTTATTTTTCTTGGTTTTGGTCATGTTTTGAGAGTAGTCGGGGAGAAAACTCGAATTGTCGAGGCGCTGCTCAGCAAACCAAGTGGAACATCTGCCTAGCCTTTTCCCAACTATATTGGGGTCGGCTTCCAGTCAAACCGGATTTAGCTGAATACCAGTATTTTACGCGGAGCGGCTGCCTACCAGACCTCCGCAACCCAGTAACTGGGTAACACGGTACTTCATGGCAAGACTGGAGTCAGATTTACTGGCTTCTGACTTTCCGTAACGACTGCCAAAGATCTACAAATGACAGCCGGGACCAACGGCTTAACGTGCTTTCCGAGGCACGGAGGAAACTCGCTATGTTAAGATGGTCACCCATCCACAGACCAATCTTGGCAAGCTTAACCTTGAAGATCGACCCGCGCGGCAGTTATAATCTAGCCACGAGCTCCTCAAACCAAGTGGAACACTAGAGCTAAACCAACCTATGGGAAACTGCTTTGGAGACTGCGGGGACGCCCGAACACCCCTGGATATGGCCACCGGGTTCTTCCATCCAGTCGCCGGCTGGCACGGTGGAGCATACCGGGACTTTTCGCTAGTTGGCGGGGTAGCCTTTCACATGTGCTACTTGGGCCCCCTACTAACTGCGGTCGGCCAACGGCTGGCACCGTGCTTCGGATCCCGCTACCCTCCAAAATCAGTTAGCCGGAAAGCCCTACCCAGCGACCAAGACCGGTTCTAAACAGAGCAACTGACAATCTCCTTCTCCCCCAAAAGCACTGGCACTCCCGCACACCGAGGGAACGCAGCAAGCTGCTTGGCGCAAGACATCGGCGGGATGGTGGTCGCGAGCCAGCCACCGTTTTAAGTGGGATCGTTCTGCCGTACCACAGGCAAGCCTATGGTGCCGTTGCCCAGGGTCGACCGCGAGGTGGTAGATCCCAACCCATCCCAAAAACAGTTCTTGACACCTTCACCGTCTTTGCCTATCTTGGTAACATTGGTCCCCGAACCTTTGAAACGCAATGTTTGAAAATTAATTACCTGAAAGTACTCAGCACGGAGCTGCCCCTTGAGCCTGATGACGGGGTTGTCCTGCGCATCGCTTATGTTGAAGATGGGCGTGCAGAACGTGCGCGCCAAGCGGATGGTAATGACGAGCGCCTCGTCCATGAACAGTTCCACCCTGTTTGTGATGCATATCATCCCAATTGGACGATTGAACGAGAACAACTGAAATGAAGCAGGTTGAAAAATAATGAAGATTTTGTGTAAGTATGTACCTACTTCAATCCGATACAAAATTATTAATCCAGAGTTACAATTTTTGGCGTTTACTATGAAGGTCCTGGTAGATTTTCGAGATGCAAACCGTAGTAGCTACAGGAATATTTTCCCAGGAGTCCAATTTATCAGGAGGAAAATTGGAAAATCCAATAACCCCAAGAAACTTTTCCCATTCGAAGAGTATAGGCAGAGTATAGGAAGACATAGGCAGCAGATACGTTCGAACTGCTGCTGTTGTTTCATCTATTCCACCTTTTTATCTCGATGGCGTCCGTATTGATTACAATGATGCCAGGAAATGAGGTTAGTCGAAAGGTGTATTTTTCTTTTCATTCGCTGAAATGCCTTCAGGGTGTCTCTGTGGATCTCTTTGGCCCAAACTCTTATTCAGCCGATTATAGATTATGCCGACCTTGGCTACCTGGATGCTACTGAGGAGCTTTTAAACAAGCTTGAGCGACTGCAAAATTTTTGCATTCGATTTGTGTTTGGTCTACGCAAGTCAAGACCAACTTTCTCACGTTCGCAAGGAACTCAAGTGGCTCCCTATCCGTCTTCGCAGGAACACTCGGATTCTTTGTCTCCTTTTCAACATCCTTCATAACCCTTCTAAGCCCTCTTACCTGCGTGAACGTATTTCTTACGCTCGGCCCAGTGACGCTCCGTGCAGATCACACCTCAGATCTATCCTTAACACCCATCCTCATAAATCCAGCTACTATTCTTACTCTTTCTCTCATGCAGTTAGATTGTGGTACTCACTTCCGCCTAGCATTCGAGACTTCAAATCTATTTATCTTTTTAAGAAATGTCTTAAAGAGCACTGATAGGTATACATATATGTATATATTTATTTTATAATATTGTATTCGGTATAGGTATATATTTTACTAGTTGACCCACGCAACTTCGTTTACGTTACAATTTTCATTACTGCTCCACTCCAATTGGTCTTAGCGTGATGATATTGCGTTTTTAAGTTCGCGGAATGGGAGGGTAGATGATAAAAATAGGTCATTATCGAGGTGGCCACGACTTCAGCCACTCAATATTAGTATAAATACCAGGTTTTGTCTTAATTGGGTCATTAGTCTTTGAACTATCGTCAAGCAAACAATTCAATCGGGAAGAAAGTGTGCATTATGGAAAAAATCGAGTACCGTGCCGTAATAAAGTTCCTTACCAAGCAAGGAAAGTCAGTTCAAAACATACTGGAAGAGATGGAATCCGTTTACGGGGACTCTTGCCCGGGTAAAACCATGGTTTACAAGTGGCATTGACTTTTAAAACAAGGCAGGACCTCACTTGAAGACGACCCGCGGCCCGGACGGGCGATCGTGGTGACTACTCCGGAAATCATTAAAAATGTCGAAAAAATAATATTGGAAGATGCCAGACTAAAGAAGAAACAGCTTGCAGAAATGGTTGGAGTATCGGAAACAACAATTTTCAAAATTCTACACGATCATCTTGGCATGACAAAGGTCAGTGCAAGATGGGTGCCAAGAATGCTCACGCCGCCTCAGAAACAACGCCGCGTGGAGTGTTCTCGCACGTTTTTGGACCTCTGTAACGAAGATAAGGATGGACTATTGAGTCGAATTGTTACTGGAGCTGAAACTTGGGTTCATCATTATGAGCCTGAGTCAAAACAGGACTCTATGCAGTGGCACAAAAAAGGTACACCACCACCCAAGAAGTTTAAAGTGTCACAATCGGCTGGGAAAATCATGGCAACAGTGTTTTGGGGTTCGGAAGGGATTCTGTTGACCGATTATAAAGATAAAGGCGTTTCTATAACCGGAGAATACTATGCTCCTATCCTCGAGAGGTTGAAAGAAAGTATTAAAGAAAAAAGGATGGGAAAATTGACCAAAGGTGTCCTTCTTCTTCACGACAACGCGCCTGTTCACAAGAGCCGTGTTGCGTTGGCTGCCCTGCATAAGGTGGGCTTCGATATTTTAGACCATCCACCCTACAGCCCAGACCTGGCTTCCAGTGATTATTACCTCTTTCCAAATCTTAAAAAAGAACTTCGTGGAAAGAAATTTTCAACTGATGAAGAAGTGAAGGACGCGGTTTCAGCTTATTTTTCGGACAAAGACAAAACATTTTTTTTATGAAGGTATACAGAAGCTAATTGAAAGATCTGAAAAATGTATTAGGGTAGCAGGTGAATATATTGAAAAAGAAAAATAATTTAGTATTTTTATTTTCACTCCTTGCCCTCCATTCCGCGAACTTAAAAACGCCCCCTCGTATATCCTATTGCCTTCCTCGATAAATGGGCTATCTAACACTGAAAGAATTTTTTAAATCGGACCAGCAGTTCCTGAGTTTAGCGCGTTCAAGTTAACAAACAAACAAACAAACTCTTCAGCTTTATATATTAGTATAGATATAGATATAGATGTATATTTTATTTTTATCCGTTACTTTAACTTTAAGGCTTTACATACTCTTCTTGCCTTGTTCTTACACACTATTGTCTACATTTCTTTTTCATTTCTCCTGTCGCAGGTCTGCTGGAAGAAATTTCATTAGAAATAAGCGGCACCTTTGTACTCATATTTATAATGCTAACTTTTACTATTTTTCTGTGTGTACATAAATAAGTATAGGAAAAGTAGAAATCAATTAGTTACGATTATATTAGGCCTTTGGCTTTTATGTTAGGTTTGGCTATCTAGAGTACCTATCCCCATGTCTGCTCACCTTCCTCCCCGTGCTGTCCACGCCTTCGAATTTAAACGCCCTGTGGGCACCTCCTCGGAACGGGGTGTCGGGCACGATCTCGTCCAGGGTCAGCAGCACCTCCTCGTCTTTGCCAAACACGGTGTAGTTATTGCCTCTGTAGCCGGTGCCCGTCTGGTGCACGTAGCCGGTATCCAGCTGCGACAGGCGCTCCAGGGCTGGAGCTTCTCGGGGGTTCATCACTGCATTAAAAATTTAAAAAACAATAGTCTTTTTGAAGATAACTTCCTTATTTTAATTGTACATTTTGACATTCAAAAATGCCTTAGAGCCCAATTGAAATAAATGTTATGACTTTTCCTCCACTCAACTCAGTCAGCATGACAACAAAAAATTCTTGATTAATATCAACAAAATGCCATAATCGATGATCTGGTGAGGGTCGCGGGTAGCCGAAGGATGTGAGACGCACAGAACCGGTTGTTGTGGCGACAAGTGCGGAGAGGCCGCAGTGGACGTCTTTCAGCTGGTACAAAATGCCGAGCCATAACCAAATGTTAATTTTTTTTAGGGAGACTGAGTAAAATAAAAAGTAATTTTGGGCACTGAAATAAATGAAGAGGTGACAACATGACAAGATTGTAAGTACTATTAGATAACAAATGTGTAACTCACATGGGACTAGAGGTAGAGCGGCAGCCATTGTTTATAAACAAACAAACACAAAGTCAACACACAACTATTAGATATCGACGAAAACAAAAAAAAAACACTTTCAACACCAAAAACACACTGATGATTAAAAGTTTCTAACCAAACAAATTAGGTCGTTTACATTTTCAAACACAAGATTTAAAACAAAACGCAGACGATAACAACTTTTATATGCGATACAAAAAGAGTTAATTAAAAGGAGTATTTGATAAATATATTCGCGAACAAGTCTGTAATATTATTTATTTTGTGTTCGTTGCGACTGCGCCATCTAAAGCCAGACGTCTGACTGGCGTCTGTGTACCAAAAATTAAAATATTCTATAGATCATGACTCACTGTTACAGTTTAGTGTACTGTTTATCTTCGTTTTTCCAATTCATTTCGCAATGACCGTGGTAACGTGGCTTCAATTTATTATGTACTAGCACTTCGCCCGAGATTTCGTTCGCGTGGTTTGAGTAGGTACTCCACGATATAAGGTAATGTGTAAATTACTTTATTAATAGACTCAACGTTGGGCAGTTCGCTCTAACCATTTTGTACCCCTCGTAACTTTTAAACGAAAGGTCAGTTTAAAAAATGGTCTTAACCATTTAAATGAATTAGAATTAATAACATGATACCAAATTCATCTATTCCATTCCGACCGGGTTTTGATTTTTCAAACAGACTTCCGAAATTAAAGTTCTTTTCTTTCTAAGGAAGTTATTTTATACCTCGTCGTGTTTTTTTTTTTGGTAGTCAGATATATTTTTTGAAAAACAGATTTTTTATTTTTCACTTTTTAGTGGTACCTACCTGCATACCCATTAACAGCGTACCGGCGCGATGTTATGTTAAGAACTGGTATCATCTGCTTAGCCTTTTCCTAACTATATTGGGGTCGGCTTCCAGTCAAACCGGATTTAGCTGAATACCAGTATTTAACGCGGAGCGCCTGCCTACCAGACCTCCACAACCCATTAACTGGGTAACACGGTACTTCATGGTAAGATTTGAGTCAGATTAACTAGCTTCTAACTATCCGTAACGGCTGCCAAAGATCTACAAATGACAGCCGCGACCAACGGCTCAACGTGCTTTCCGAGGCACGGAGGAAACTCGGTATGTTAAGATGGTCACTCATCCACAGACCAACCTTGGCAAACGTTGCTTAATCTTGATGATTGACCCGTGCGGCTGTTATTATCTAGCCACGAGCTCCTCAGTTCTTAAAGTTGATTATGTTCTCAAAATTCAAGTGCGTTAAGAACTGGTGTAAACACTAAAAAAGCATGCGATTTCAGCAATCCCGATCCATTTGCTATCATTTATTGAAGAGTTCCGTTGCCTACCTCCGAAGTTCTTCATCAGAACTTTACCAAATTGAAATGGGACCAGTCTAAGAAAATACTCTTCCTAGCAAAAAAAGAATCATCCAAATCGGCTGACAATTGGCGAAAATATCGCTGAACAAACATTTTGTCATGGGATCTCATCATCAGATCCTAATTTATACCTTCCATCATCAGCATAGCAATATGAGATGATGATTTCCAGGCAGAAATATCTGAATTGCGTTAGAAAATGTATGAAAAACATTGAATGTGCCTATAAAATTTGAGGGTTGCCCTCGATTTTCATGGGATTCCATCATCAGACTCTGTCTTGGTGACAATGGGACCAATCAATAATTTTATACATTATATTATTTTGAAACAATAATTTTTCAAATCGGTTCATAAATGACGGAGTTATGAGAATACAAGCGAATTGAGAACCTCCTACTTTTTTTGAAGCCTGTTAAGAATACCACCAAATCACCTCCAAATCGTTGAGATGATACCATTTTACTCCTAAATTTTAAAACAAAAGAGTATAAAAAAATATTTATTGTTTTGCAATACAAACGAAAATGGAGATGTTTCATACCATCGGTAAGTACGATTTTATTTGTTTTCTAATAAAATCTTAGCAAATAAAATTTTACCAAAAACTTAAGTTCAAGTCTAGAAAATATTTTTTTGTAGTTCGTCTAGTTTGGTATTTCAATAAAATTTCTAGACTTTCTACAAAAAAATATTTTCTAGACTTACTTTAAAAATATTTTTAGGTTTCCCAAAGACGCTATCATCAAAGAAAAATGGATAGATGCAACGGGTAGAGCTGCTTGGATGCCAAGCAAAACAAGCACGATATGCTCCGAGCATTTTTTAGAAAGCGATTTTTTAATTTAAAAAAAAATGGGTATAGAAGAGATGATAAACTTAATAGTATTTTGGACAAATGTGTACCTCGTAAAAAGCTACAACAACAAAATTCGCGGTACGTATATCCCGTATGGTACACTGCAGATATTATTAAAGGCATAAAGATTAAAGTCCAACTTCATAAGAATTTCAAGAAAACCAAACTCGATAGTGACTATTATGAATTTACTAAATGCAGAGCCCGTGTTAAAAAATCAATTGAAAGAGCACATATTGAACACAGAATTAAATCCAGTACCAATTTTCGAAAGATCCAAAGTCGTTCTGGCAATACATCAGGTCAAAGCAAAGTAGATTTAGTGGGCAGAGATGGTCAACATCTTGCGGATGATGAGTGTGCGAGGCAATTCGCGACGTTTTTTGAATCTGTGTACAGTAAGGAACTGCCTCGACTGGACGCGCGGGCGGCGTCGGAGGTTGGCGCAACCAGTGCACGGGTCCATATAGAGACTTTAAGTCTTCAAGACGTACGCGATGTGCTTGGGAATCTTAAGCCGAAACGGTCATCTGGCCGTGATGGTGTGCCAGCGTTTCTGTTCAGAGATTTTGGCTGGGTGCTAGCAGAACCGCTGCATCATATTTTTAAGACTTGTTTAAAGAAAGCGACGTTCCCGCCACGGTGAAAGATCACGCGTGTCATTCCAGTTCCTAAAGGTAAGGCAGGTCCAGATGTCATCCATGTGACACTTTTGCGCACTGCCACAGCCACTGGTCATAGACCAGTGGCTGTGCTGTCTACGCCTGCAAAAGTTTTTGAGTCCGCCATCCAGAGCAGTATGCAGGGGCAAGGCGTCACAGTAATTTCTCATCGCGAGTGGTCTTGAGCTTCACGCTTCACTTCACTCCACGTCATTCCGATGCTCGTCTCTTCTGCCAACACGGTGCGTCGACATATTTGACGAGGACGGCCATGCTTCTTTTTCCCTTGAGGATTCCAATCCATGACCTGTTTGGGAATATGAATATAATCGGGATCCCTCCGGAGCGGAGCGTGCGATCAATCCATCTCCACTTACGATGGAGATTTGATCTGGAGGTTGATCGGGCTCTTGTGGCATTTCTCCAAAAGCTCTAGGTTAAATCTCGAGGATACGGCGAAGGCATCGGTTGACAAAGACCTGGATTTGGCTTGCGATGTCCTTGGTTACCTTCCACGTTTCGAACCCATAGAGCAGCTAGTCTATTCTGTAAATAACTATCGATATCGAGCTTCATTTGAGTGACACAACTCACAAAGTGAGCTTTATTACACACAACATAAACGACTTATGTTAATACGAACTTGATACTCGCCTCGGATTCCACTGTCGAGACAAGAAAATGTTGTTACAGAATAGCACTACAGCACAGATTTGACATTGGACCCGAAGATTTTAAGATCGACTCTTCGGGTCAGTTCCGTGATTGCCAGAAAGGTCTCAGCTAAGCGAAGGTAGCTCGGGCTTTGACAATCCGTGAAGTGATGTCCTTTTCCGTTCCTCCAGTCTCCGACACGTTGCTTCCGAGGTAAGTAAACTTACTTGTGGACGCGTTATACTACTTCTGTGCTGATAATAAATGTGGACGGGTAATCACGGGTGAACGTTATCACCCGGAAGACTCCAATGATGCGTCTCTTGAGTCCTCCGGGTGTTTATTTTAAGACCAGTTTCCGCTGCCTCCTGGCACAGGTCGTTCAATTTTGCTTGTATGTCGGCGTGTATGACTCAGCAGGCATAGGTCTTTGGAGTAGTCTAGATCTTCCAAGACGTTGGATAATCTTTCGTTATATATGTGAAGCATAATTCGGGGCGCTATCCTCAGCGTTCTTTGCTCTCCCGTCAACCCGCAACGAGACACGGCGTAAGTTTTTTATTTTTTTATTTGTGATGGTTTGGCTCTGGACTTTAGTCTAGGTCAGAGATGGCAAAGTCTACGATCGAGCGAATTTACCCAGAAGGAGCCGGTTCACTCTAACTTTGAAGAGATTAGGGCTGTAAGCGTTTGGAAACACAGACACAGGCAGAGAGTTCCACTCCTTTGCTGTGCTGTAAACGCTTAGTGCGAATTGGTGGAATAGCAACAGTGCGTCTGGATGTCCGATAGTAGAAGGGGGCTGGTGGAATGAGGTCGTGGAGTTCTTGGCACACTCACCGAAGTACAATCTGTATAAGACCGACAAGCAGGCAACCTTACGGCGATGAGCCAAGCTATGTAGATTCAAAGCATTTTATTTCAAATAAACCATTCACAGGCACATTTGAAACGTCAAGGTCGGTCAGTCAAAAACATGGAAGCTATTTGCACGTTCCAACGCGTAGATCTCTATGGAGAAGAACGTGCAAGAATCTCCACGGACACTCTTTTAAATCATGTTCTGCTTTAGAAAATTCTAAGTTACATATACTTGTTGCTTCTGCATGTGAGGACAATGAAAAGGAAAAAAAAAGGTTATTATAAGAATTTAAAATATAAAGATTAAACTGAGCCAATGACAGTTAAGAGATGACCAGTCTCAACCGACGGCTCCCGTTCACGAACATGACGCGTGTATCGGCACCTTTAAGCTCAACCATTTCGAAGGGAACCGAATGATCCAACCCACGCGCCGCTATCAGCGAGACTTTTAAGTGAGCATGACATGCTCTCAACCACCATGCTCGTTCATGTCCAACAAGTAAAACTATAACTAATCACATAAAATGTAAATGGCTTCATGGCACTCACATTTTACAAAATTTGAAAAATATTTATATATACTTTATACAAAACTATGGTTGTCAATGCCCAAATAATGGTTCAATTACATCAAAAAGAATATATAAATTATTATAATAATTATGAAGGACCTATAAAAAAGAGGGTGAGCACCTCTTCCAAATATAAAACCTAACATGTGTACCCAAGCAGCTGTGACTGTGGAGCAGGACCAGCATTAAGCCAAGCGTTTTTATCGAGGATATAATCTTCCAGTT
Source organism: Lacanobia oleracea (assembly GCA_950371165.1). Classification (NCBI taxonomy): domain Eukaryota; kingdom Metazoa; phylum Arthropoda; class Insecta; order Lepidoptera; family Noctuidae; genus Lacanobia; species Lacanobia oleracea. The sequence goes on along the minus strand of OX493388.1, from coordinate 28,750,062 downwards.
TATAATAGGTCTTTAACAGGTCATAACCTATGAAATTGCCGTTTTGTATTAAAAAATTTAAACGAATATTTTTCATGTATTTTTTATTTGTATTTATCGAAGTAATCACCCATGCAATCAATGCATCTTTGCCAACGCAGTGGCAGTTTATTGATGCCCTTCTTAAAGAAATCAGCTGGACGGGAGGCAACAAATTCTTCAAAGGCGGAGACGAGCGATTGACCAATGCTGGTTGGAGATGTGCCAGCTTCTCCATCATTGTGTTCAGTTCTTCACAGTACACATCTGCAGTAATGCTCACCCCGTTTGGTAAGAAGCTGTGATGAATCACACCGACGCTAGACCACCAATCAGTGACCATCACTTTTCTAGGGGTAAGTTTTCGTTTAGGGCATTGTTTAGGTGCTGAACCAGGATCCAACCAACTTGCTGAGCGCTTGCGGTTATCAAACAGAATCCATTTTTCATCGCAGGTAACAATGCGGTTCAAAATTCCTTCATTTGTGTGTCTGTTGAGCAGTGCAAGGCACGTCTCGACGCGTACTTCACGCCTGGCGATCATTGAGTTCGTGGGGCACCCATTTGTCAAGCTTTTTTACCTTGCCAATTTGACGCAAATGGACCAATATTGTTTTGACGCTAACGTCGAAAGCTGCTGCTAATTCAGCCGTAGATTGTGTATCATCAGCTTCCACAATCGCCTTTAATTCGTGGGTGAATTTCCCAAATGACTTATTTTTTTGTCTTCGGTGAAATTAGTATTTGAAAAAAGGAATATTGTTCTGAATTATTTTTTTTAGTATTTAATAGATAGTTATTGGGTTGTGGCAAAAATATAATTTACCTAGGACTATTACAAAGGTAGAAATATATACATAAACCTCTATTTTTTTCAAATCGGTGCTGTCCCTCTACTTTTTTTACAAACAAAAAGCTTATACACTAATAAAAATAAGTAAGTTAAGGATATAACTTATTCTATTTCATAGAATATTAGTTATATTATTAATATATAACATATTTTATTACATAATTAACGATTATTATTACTGAGAGGCACAAACGTACTTGTCCTGCGAAATGTTCTCATATCGCTGGACAAAAGTAATTTAAACCTAACTTTACATCGACGAGTCCGACAGCGTCCCCACCCCAATTTTATTTCTCTCGTTAGTGTGTGCTAGTGCGCATTCATGACGGACGTGTGTCAAATCGCTGCATATTCCCGCCAATAACGTAAGTACGCCATTTCAGTTGCTCCCGGACAATTATTTTATATTATCGGTGGTTGCATTTTTCTAGTGTAATGAGTAGTTTCATTATTGTTGTTTGGTTCTAACAGAGGTAGTAAGTGAATTAGCTTCATTGACTGTTATTGAATTTATCCTAGATATTATGCATTTTCTCTAATTTTCTAAAAATTGTGTTATTTCTCACGTCGCTGTTCTCATATCGCTGTAATCGGTGGTCTTTATTACCACCGATGTGATAATTTACACCGAAATGATGAGAAAAAATCAATCGGTGTCTTATATCTAATATCGGTGTTTTGATTCATGATCAACGCACAGTTTTGTCACATCGGTGGATTGCTTTATCATATCGGTAGATATTTTATCATCTCGGTGAGTCGTTTTATCATATCGGTAGATCCCGTGTCATTTCAACTTAAAGGCTGATTAACATAAAAACCAAAATAATAATTATACTGACAGATTTAATTATGTTTCATTTTACTAAATATTTGACTAGGTGAAGAGTATTTGCTTAGTAGTATTAGCGTAAAGATTTTTACTAGATGTAAGATATAAACGATCTGTAATCTGTGATGTGTACTGAGAACAAAGATTTAAAAAGTATTAAAGTAAGAATTAATTAAAGCTGTGATTATTGTAGTGTGGTTGTGATTAATGTTAAACTTAAAAGGCTGATTAATTAGGTAAATAAAGTTCCTATTCTTATTATTGTTAAACCTAGGTTTCAATGTTTTAAGTGTATACACGGCTAAACCATTGCTTGGATCGTCCACAGTATATGTGTATTGTGCAATTTTAACCTATAAGAGATTTTTGATTTTTTTATACTTCATTTTAATAAAGACAATGATAATAAAAATAAAAGCTCTTTTTTTAATTCTAAGTACCTATAGTAAATATAATAAAATAGATTTCAAAGAACTCAGTTCTCTTTGGATGTGATCTACTCACATAAGACCCTCAGTTCAGGTCTTCACTTCTAAGTCACCCTAGTAAAAATATATAGGTACCTACTAACTATTTCCTGTTTGATGTTCAAAGGTGGATAGATTATCATATCGCTGGATATGTACATCATTTCGGTGGATAAACTTATCATATCGGTGTACAGAAAAAATAATCGGTGCCGGTTTATCATATCGGTGGAAACCAGAATTCAAACTGAATTTTCTCTTTAGTCTTAAATGTTACGTTGATGATATTAAATTTGGGGATATTTGATATCCTAAAGATTACATAAAACCTGAAAAATATAAAAAAATAACATAAATGAAAAAGTTCACCGATATGATAAAAAAAATGGCATTTGTTGAAATTCACCCTCGTCATTGTCGACCAAAGTCTTCGGACGACCGCGAGGTTCATTTTTCAGGTCGAAATTTCCAGAACGGAAGCGAGCAAACCAATAACAGGTGGTGCGTTGGTTTGTAGTGTTAGCTCCGTAAACGTCGTTGATGTTGCGTGCCGCTTGTGCCGCGTAGCTGCCACGACGGTATTCATATTCCATAATTACTCGAATTTTTAACGTATCCATGATGACGAAAAAGATTGAAATGCGATGAAAATGTAACACTAATCAATAAACAAATGACTACTTTGGAAAAAAAAAACCATGTTTTTAAAATAAAATTAATTTGAAATTAGAATTCTTAGCCAAACAAAAATTATTTTGATTTGAAATGGCCAGTACTGCAGAACGGCAATTTCATAGGTAAAGACCTAATATAATACGCTTGTCTACATAGTGTGCGTTTTATGCATGCTTTAAACTGTTGATTCTGGCTATCAGGAGTTGCAGTGGTTGGGAATGTGTGGCGGGCTTGTCCCATAGAAAAAAGAAAAAAAAATTGCTTTAAATTTTCTCTCATTCAGTTCGAGAATATCAACTGGTATTGTATTATAAAATTTAAAACAGTACCCCATAAAAGAAGTGTGTACTTTAGCCAATCTGTAGCTTGGCATCCACCAGTTTTACGTCACCGATGAGCCTCTTTACTCTGTGTTCCACCGAGTCAAGCGCGGCAAGTGATACTTAGCAGAGCCATCCCAAAGGTGGCTACAATACTCCATGCAGGACACATCCATCGGACTTGTGCTTTGTATAGGGTTAAAAGTACAGGTTGTAATCTTGACTTCTACCTTGATTCAGCTGTACACACACATGCACCTATTCGAGCTGTGAGAGTGAAGCATCTTCCAGCGCCATGGCTGACTGATATAATAAAACTTTTACTAAGTAAAAAAGCAGCCGCTAAGTTTAAGTTCAAAATTCGGCCTAACGACATCAATAAGGAAAACTATGTCTCAATTAGAAACCACTGCAACAAGGTGTGTAGGAACGTAAACTGCCAACACGTCCATAGTTCTGTTCAAAATGGTGATCCAGCTAAGGTCTGGAATTTTCTCAAATCCATAGGTATCGGAAAAAAATCTCGTGAAAGGATTCCTAAAGACTTAGACTTCAACTTTCAACTTCGCCTGTACTGGATAGGGCCACCAAAGCTGCAACACTAAGTCATCTTTCAAACCTTCCGATACCTGATTATTCTCCTTTTGTCATAAGTAATTCACTGCTTGTGATGTTAAAAAGAGTATTGTATCGATTACATACAACGCTGTGGGTGGTGACTGTGTCAGCCGAAAGATGATCATTCCCATCCTTGATGACATTCTTTCGGTCATCCTCTAAATCCTCAACTTCTCTGTTTCCAGTAGGGTATTCCCACAAGCCTGGAAACATGCCCAGGTTATCCCTTTACCTAAAAAATCACATCCTGATTCATTCTCTGACTATCAATCCATTTCCATTCTCCCATTCCTATCCAAAGTCCTTACAAAGTCGTCCATCAGCAGATTAGCTCATTCCTTTCCAAGCACAATCTGCTGAATCCCTTCCAATTTGGTTTCCGACATGGACACAGCACTACCTCAGCACTTGTGCTTATTACGGATGATATCAGGTCAGGCATGGAAATGGGGAAGTTAACGGCACTCGCTATACTAGTCTTTAGCAATGCTTTTAATTTGGTTAACTTCGACATTTTGCTTGGAATTCTGTGCTCTTTTAACATATCTCCTTCGATAATTTACTGGTTTCATAGTTACCTGTTTGGTCGCCGGCAGCGTATTTGCATTGAGGAATCTTTCTCTTCTTGGTGTGACATCTCTACCGGTGTGCCACAGGGTGGCGTGTTATCTCCTCTACTTTTCGCACTTTTTATTAATGCTCACTCAATGACTATCTTCTTTCTACCACCTGTATGCTGATAATCTACAAATTTACACCCAAGCCCCTCTCGGAGAGCTATCTACTGCGATTGAGACGATTAATACAGATCTGGTTCTAATAGGAGAAGGGAGCACTGAGTTTGGGCTGAAGATCAATCCAGCAAAGTGATTATTGTTGGTAGTTCCCGAACCGTTTCAAGGATTGATTGGTCGACACTTCCCCAGGTTTCTTTCAATAACACTACTATTCCTATAACTCACACTGTACAGAACTTGGGGATTTATATCGACAGCACTCTTTCCTGGACTAAACAACTGCAGGAGGTCAGTCGTAAACTGTTCGCTTCGGCAGCTCTCTGAGACGCCTTCGTAATTTTCTTCCCATCACCACTAAAATTGCCTTAGCAAAATCTCTTCTTCTCCCAATCTTGGACTATGCTGACGCCATCTATCTTGATCTCACCCAAAACCAATTGGACAAGCTTGAGCGACTTCAAATTCTCTGCATCAGGTTCATATTTGGCTTGCGCAAGTATGACCACGTTTCTGATTTTCGTACCAAGCTCAAATGGCTTCCTATTTGCCTTCGCCGGAATGCCCACATACTTTCTCTACTTTATAATGTGCTCTTTAATCCTTCTACTCCTTTTTATCTTAAATAACGCTTTCAGTTTCTCTGTGACACGCATTCTAGGTCCTTGAGATCATCGGAAAATCTTAAATTAAGTATTCGTATGCATTCCACATCCTTCTTTGACAAATCTTTCACGATTCAAGCAGCTCGTTTGTGGAATGCATTACCAATAGATGTGAGGCGCGCTCAAACCCTACTAACGTTTAAAAAATTGATGAAGGAACATTACCTCTCACTATAACTTTTTGTCTCCTTTCTCTGTTATATATTTGATATTTATTACTTAATATTTTATGTATTTTTTATATTATTATGTATGTCTCTCTATTAATATTATTAATGATGTTTTTACACTGACCGCCCTAAACCTAACTACTTTAGTTGAGTCCATCCAAAGTTTGTGTGCAAGAGATTGCCCTGTGTGATAAGACCGCCCATTGTACACTAGTTTTTATAAGCGTTTTTACTGTGCTTGTTAAGAGGTGTACAATAAAGTATATAATAAATAAAAGCAGTCCAGGCCTGAAGTATCGCTTCACTCAATTTAGGATGCCCAGCTTTTTGGCCGCAGTTTGGGCTTTGTACTCGATGTTGGCGCCGATGGATGTCAACTCCATGCCTAGGAGCTCGAGCCGATCAGTCATAGGAACAGATGCACCCCAAAAAGTAGGAGTTTGGTCAAAACGACTCCTTTTTGTGGTAAAAAGTCACGCCTGTGTTTTGGTGGAGTCAAAAGTGACCAGATTGTCATAACCCTACTGGGAGACAACGCTTAAGGTCAAATGTGTCCGCCTTACCATGGCCTCTCTCAAGGAACGGACTTCATCCCCGCCGGTGGTTGCGCTGGACAAGTATCTCTCTGAAACCGTACTTTCATCTGCGTACCCAACAAGACCAGGCTGAAGAAAGTCATTGATGTGCAGCAGAAAAAGAGTTGCAGATAGACCAGACCCCTTCTCATGGCGGTATGGAGACAGCGACTGTCGCAACCCAGCGCTGCGCATGCCACAATCCAGGTGATAAGTCCCCTCTTTGAGGAGTGGCTGGAGCGAGTTACTTGTGGCGGTGCGGACGGCAAGCATTGGGTGGCTTGCCGTCTGATCAGAACCAGGCCCGAGTCGGCAGCGCGCTGCGATTCCAGCACGCCTCAAAGAGATGTCAGCATGGATGACGGGCCCACTAGGGCAAGTGCCTGCTGAGGCAGCGGAATCTGTTCGAAAGAGGTACCGTAGCCCTGGAACGCAAAGGGTACTAGGGAACACGGATGGGTTTTAGTCAGTAAAAGTCGACTCTCCCTCCTGCTTCACCCAGAGCGAGAGGAGTCATAGAGAGACCAGACCCCTGAGGAACTCCAGCATCAATAGCCATGAGAACCGAGGAGCAGCCGTCAACGACTACTCGGATCGACCGTTCACTTAGGAAGTCTGATATCCAGCTACAAAAACCAGTTGGTATACCATAAGCAGGAAGCTTGCTTAGTAGACCTGCTTGCCAGACCCTGTCAAACCCCTTCGAGACATAGAGCGACACGGCACGTGCTTCGCCGTGTCTCTCGATGGCTTCGCCCCAGCAGTGCGTGACATACACAAGAAGATCGCCAGTTGACCGTCCCCGGCAAATACCATATTGACGGTCTCTGAGGAAATTATTGTCTTCAAGGTAGATCAGCAGCTTACTGTTCAGAACCCTTTTCATAACCTTGCATATTTATTTATTTATATTTTATTTATTTTTATTTATTTATTTATTTTATAGGATGGAAGTAATGGCGATCGAACGGTAATGTGCAGGGCCAGCACGATCTCCCTCCTCGAGGTGCTTGAAACTGTAAACTCTGCTGTTTTCTTGGGTTTAACAGTTCATGCCAAACTTCAATGGAGCCCTCATATATCAACACAATCGGGAAAGCTTAACTCTGCCGCCTACGCCGTCAGGAAAGTTAAACAATTTACTGACGTTGACACAGCGTGAGACATCCGTAAGAGCGATATACCAGCTACGGTCCAGAGTTTCTTTAAGAAAACTTTTTAAAGGAATATGTATTCTCACGGTTGCTTCGCAGTTCATTTTTGCCAAAATACTGTATATCAGGCAAAATATAAATTTATATACCAAAACTAGTTATATCCACAGCTTTAACACCAGAAATAAGCGCAAACTACATGCTCCTTTCCACCGTCTTCGTAAGGTCCAGGGCCACTTTGTAGGGCTCGGTATACGCTTTTATAATAAGTTACCTGTTTATTTTCTAAACTTGCCTTTTAATGCTTTTAAAGCGAAAGTGAAATCAAATCTTATTTCGATTGCCTACTGTACTATAAATGACTACTTAGACGATAAAAATTGTTGGTTGCTGTGTTGAATACGAGACACTGCTAAATGTTCTTTCATAGATTCTTTATTTGCTTGTTTACATTGTTTATTATTCTGACCGTATAGGTCAATTTGTTTTTTTTTTATTTATTGACATAATCTTCTCATTAACATGTTTTATATGAGTTGTATTGCATTAAGTGGTTACCTAGTGAGCTCGAGAAATTGATAGTGGTGACTGGTGGTCTTGCTGACCGTGATTTATTATTGTTATATTTTTTAAGTGTTTTAAGCAATGGTCCTAGTTTATCACTTGTGACTCTGGGTCACAGCTTATGGTTAAATTTCAGTTGCACGTGTAAGCGGGCACGCTGTTTATCCCTGGAGGCTCATTTTGATTAGTATTGTATGCTTGAGTTTACTTATTTAACTGCTTATATAACAACTATGTGCGATCCCGGCGACGGCGCCTGCCAGGGGCCATTAAAGGCTATGGCCTCCGACTTGATGAGGGTCACTTCCAGGCCAAGGCGCCGTATGCGGCCTACCAGCTGTGAGACGCACAGGACCGGTTATTGCGGTGACACCTGGGGGAGGCCTATGTCCAGACCTCCCAGAGGTCCTGGGGGACGTGTTTCGGCTGATATGACGATGATGGTGAAATATAAAATAATGATAAGATTATGAATAAACTATTAATTATCATGAATGTTGAAGAAATGAACGATACGATATAGAACCTCCCGCCGGCCACCAAAAACGCTCAGAGTTTTCATCTTTTTCTTTCTCCTTCACAGTTATACTAACTCCGAGTTTCCTTCACTTTAGCGGACTATTATGTATTTATTCTGTGGCTTTAGTGTACTTAATTTGGCGCGATTCTTGGTCGTAATTGTTATTTATTTGAGCATGTATTGTTGTCAAAAAATATTTCGTAAAAAAAAACAAACTTTTGTGTTTCTATCTTTATGGATGAACCACTTTTATCCCTTATTATACAAACATGTACTGCCATACAGTAAAATAATGTGTTTTTACGCTCTTTCATTTGATATCTGAGAAAAATTGCTAAAAGGGAGCGGACGCTTTTTCCCAATGCTCTTTTGAATTTCGCGGGCTTCGATTGGAATGAAGGTGTTACCATAACAACATAGCACTATTACATAAAAATGGGTAACTCACTGGTGACTAGAGGTAGAGCAGCAGCCATTGTTTACAAACAAAAAAAAACACACACACAAAGTCAACACACAACAAGATATCGTCCAACCACGATACTTAAATATTATTTGTAGACACACCACAATAACTCTGCTGATTAAAGCTTACGAACCAAATTTTACTTAATAAAAACTCAATGTTTTAGACTTAATTGTTGAATACACGATTCCAGACAATAATAACATTATTATGTAAAAGTAAAAGAATCAATTAAAACAAGTTTTTGATAACTATATGCGCGAAAAAGTCAGTAACATAATTATATTTTACGCGGATGTTTACGGTGACGGTGCGACCGTACCGTCCAAGGCCAGACGTCTGACTGACGACATGAACCAATAATCTAATGCGCTCCCTAGGACATAACGTCGTGACTCAGTGGCTACTATTACAACTACACAGTATACTAGACTCACTAGAGTCTAGTATACTGTGTAGTTTAATTTTCAGGCCTCTTGTTGACATCAAACGGTCAAGTGACGTAATCATTCGACAATCATGCAAACAGAGATAGAGCGAGTTGATTGAGCTCAATAATGAAGGTCCAGTGCACAATAACAAAGTTATTTTTACTGTTTTGACAATTAAGTAAGTAGTTTCATCTTGAAGGTTATTTTTAAAGAAGCGATAACGATAGCGCCGACGCGTCATGTCAATTTAATCTGAAAGCCAGTCTCTCAACGCACTACGCAGTATCAACAAACCTGGGCCACCCAACTTTATTCGCCTTACGACGTCCTGAGTCACGTCTCCTTGAATGCGTTTGCGGCCGCTTTCGGTGCACCGTGCACGTGTTTTATAAATCTTTGTCATATGATGATTGTATAAATGTCGAACGGCTCACGAGCTAAAGACGAAATGGTCAGGATTCAGAATTCAGGAAGTCAGGAAAAGATTGGTCCACCCTTGCCTACAACCTGGAGGAAGGAAGAAAGGGCGGAATTTTCCCTGCAATGGGACAGAACAGACTGAAAAAAAAAACTATTTTGTTATAAATTTCGTTTGTTCACTTTTCTGTACAGATTTATTATTTTGTTTTCTTAAAAAAAATAGTAGGCCGCCGGTGTTGGGAGCATAGTTCATGTTATCGGTGGTTTGGGCTCCAGTGTAAGGAACTTCCTCAAGGCTATCTGTATCATCTCTTCATTCCACTTCGCAACGCCGGCTTATAAAAAGATGAAACATTAAAGTATTTAAATAAAAAAAAGTCATCTTAGTTAAGACGATTTTATGACAAATGCAAAATTAAGTCTTTTCAAAATGTTTCAATGCTAAACTTTGAGTCTGAAATATAACACTTAAATATAAACAATATCTTATACATTCTTAAATATAAACACTGACTCAAATTCATCATCATCGACTCGTAAGCATCGTTAAGCAATGTTGTGTTGTGTGGCAGTGCTACGTTATTTATTACCCTCGTGGAATCTGAAGTCCTGGAAAGAAAATAAAAGGTTTTTAACACTGCACACTCAACCTCGTAGCTAGTGCGTTAGGCCTATTCTGTAACGTAATAATAAAGATGCGATTTTTTACATATCTTGAGACCCTGTGGTCCCGGATCTGTGGAAAGAATACGAGGGGTCGAAGCAAACTCCCAGAAACCGCGTTAGACACTTCAAATGGAACGGGGCACCAACCGACAATCATACTCCCAAGAACAAACCTGGGTTGGTGCTGGACTATTGCAAAATTTGAAGTTAAAAGCACTAGGGATTTTTATGGTCAGAAAAATACTACCTACCAATGATAGACGGTATAAAATGGAAATTCAAATTATTAGTTATTGCCATACCTGGATGTACTTGCGAGCAGGCGTAGCTACTCGTAGTACACGTTTGGATTTATATATTGTATGAAATTCGAGAAGGCACAGCAATTTTACTGGCAAGTGTTTTCTGGCTGAGACATATTTTCAGATGGGTAAATGAGCCATAAAGTATTTAGACATAACAGGAAGATTGAAAGTAGCCAGTGACAGAAAAGAAGAAGAAAAGAGTGATGCATTTTATGTTAATGAATGGAACGAGAGAGCAAAGCCAAGGAAGGCAGATGGATGAATAATTTGAACGTGGCTAGGCGAGAATGTCTGAATTATTCACATGGGACAAGAGCAGGACGATGATGGAACTTACAATGAAAACACAGGCAACGATGACGGCTATCTTGTAGGGTACAGCGAGATCACCGGGGAAGTATATGATGAAGTCGTCTTTGTAGGAAGACATCTCTTTTCTCCAGCCGAGATTCTTTTTCTGGACACCGCCTATAGCGGCCCTGGTAGGTGTCTGCAACTGGATTGGCAGAAAATAAAAATTTATTTATAAAGCTGCTTTATCCATCAATTTTATATCTCATAGGCTCGCCCCCTATTACCCGGAACTAAAACATAACCATCAAAATGTGTAAATTCTTGCCACCTTCTCCATCTTTGCCTATCTTGGTAACATAGGTCCCCGAACCTTTGAAAGGCAAAGTATATAAATGAATTACCTGAAAGTAAGTAGCAAGGGACTGCCCCTTGAGCCTCATGACGGGGTTGTCCTGCGCATCACTGATGTTGAAGATGGGCGTGCAGAACGTGTGCGCCAGGCGGATAGTGCTGACTAGAGCCTCGTCCATGAACAGTTCCACCCTGTTTGTGATGCATATCGTCCCAATTGGACGATTGAACGAGAACAACTGAAATAAAGCAGGAAAACAAAATTATTGGTCAGGATTACAATTATTCGCGTGTATGATTTAGGCACTGGTGGATTTTTGCGACTCAAACCTTTCTCAGGAGTCCAACTAAAGTTAGGTAGGTACAGAATTAGAAAATCCACTAATCAGAAGAAACTTTTCCCATACAAAGAGTACCTAGGAAAAGTAAATATCAATTATGTACGAGTATGTTCGGCTTTACAACTTTCGGACTGAATAATTTTACTAGGTATTATATATTATTAACGTATCTAAAATTATTTTTTATAAAACTGTAACTACTAACTACTCGTATTAAATAATAAAGTGATACTAACAAAACTAATTAACTTTGAACTAGCATTTTCTGAAGAAATAAATGCCTTTTTATTTTATTTATTTATGTTCGGCCTTTGGCTTTTATATCTGCTCACCTCCCTCCCCGTGCTGTCCACGCCTTCAAATTTAAACGCCCTGTGGGCACCTCCTCGGCAGCAGGTGTCAGGCACGATCTCGTCCAGGGTCAGCAGCACCTCCTCGTCTTTGCCAAACACGGTGTAGTTATTGCCTCTGTAGCCGGTGCCCGTCTGGTGCACGTAGACGGTGTCCAGCTGCGACAGGCGCTCCAGGGCTGGAACTTCTCGTGGATTCATCACTGCATCAAATATTAAAATCACTTACTTATTATACAACTCTTTTGGAAGACAACTTCCTTAACTTATTTTTTATTGTTGACATTCAAAAGTGCCAATTGGGTCCAATTGAAATAAATGATATGTCTTTAACTCCACTCGACTCAGTCGGCCTGCCTACAAAAATAACCACAAATATGGCATGCATCAATAAAATGCCATGACCTGGCTCGGGTCGCAGGTAGCCGAAGGATGCGAGACGCACAGAACCGGTTGTTGTGGTGACACACGCAGGGAGGCCTATGTCCAGCAGTGGACGTCTTTCAGCTGATACAAAACGTCAAGCCAAGACCAAATGTTAATTTTGTTTAGGGAGACTGAGTAAAATAAAAAGTAATCTTGAATTTCGCGCTCATTGAAATAAATGAGGTTATTACCTACCATGGCAACATTGTAGGTACTATTAGATAACAAATGTGTAACTCACATGGGACTAGAGGTAGAGCGGCAGCCATTGTTTATAAACAAACACAAAGTCAACACACAACTATTAGATATCGTCGAATACAAAAAAAAAACACTTTTACACACTGATGATTAAAAGTTGCAAACCAAACAAATTAGGTCGTTTACATTTTCAAACTCAAGATTTAAAACAAAACGCAGACGATAACAACTTTTATATGCGATACAAAAAGAGTTAATTAAAAGGAATTTTTGATAAATATATTCGCGAACGAGTCTGTAATATTATTTATTTTGTGCGCGATGCGACTGTGCTATCCAAGGCCGGACGTCTGACTGGCGCCCTATATTATATTGTAGTCTGTGGACTGGCGTCTGTACAAGTACACGTCTGTGTACCAAAAATCTAAAATATTTTATGGATCATGATTCAAGCACACTTTAGTGTACTGTGTAGTTTCATTTTTCCAAACTCTTTAAATGCATTTCGCAATAAACATGGTGACGTGTCGTCAATATACTATGTATGTAGAACAGGTTGATTAAATTGAGCTCACCAATGAAGGTCAAGTGCATACAAACAAAGTTATTTTCACAGTTTTGAAAAATAATAGATCTATATGTATTATGATATCTACTCTTAACGCTTTTTTGCATATTGCTATAATGATATTGACGTAACGTTATGTCAATATAATAATGTAATCGGAGAGCCAGTCTCTCAACGCACTACGCAGTATCAACCACACTTGGGCTACCCAATTTTGTTGACCTTAGTAGCGTCATCTTGAACTCGTTTATCGTTTGCCGCTTTGGTTGCACGTGTCCCACCTTGTGCGAACCGTCTATAGATGCTTGTTGCTGACCACGTAGGAGCAACAAGATGGATTCTTTTTCCACTGTCAGGAAATAACGAATACCATCGTGGAGCAGATGAGTATTTTACAAATCAGTGTTTTCCTAATCCATGCATGCGTGCATCTACTTCCTACTAATCCTATTAGGTACTATTACTATTACAAATTTTAATGCAGTTTGTGAGGATGGATGGATGGAAGGATGAATGGCTAGCCTGAAAAGATCTTCATGAAATTTGGCACAGAGGTAAATTATGGTCTGGAATAACACATTCATTCCATTCTTTTATCCCGGGAGTATGTCCACCAGGGATCACGCGGGGGAAGCCGCTGGCAAAAACTAGTGATATATTTCCTTATTATAAATGCGAAAGTTATAATTACTCTGTCTGCCTGTTTGTTATCTCTTGACGTCCTACCGGCTGAACAGATCTGGATGAAACTTGGCTCCTTAGATCATGTCCCGGATTATGAAATAAGATACCTCTATTCGTCCCGCGAGTATGTTCCCTTGGAATAATCATTTTCTTTGCCTTATATCTCGAGAACTAATGACTATGTATCTTATATGAATCTTCTCCTTTGTCCTCGACTTGTCCCGTTACTCGGGGTCGGCTTTTTTGAGCACTGTTATGTAAATTCTCACCCACACGCACAATACGTTTTGAGAATACATTCATTATGCGTACAGCTAAGGAGTGGAATTCCCAGCCAGATTCTGTGTTTCCTGATAGCTACAACCTGGGAGTCTTTAAGTCAAGAGTGAATAGGTTACTTATACGTAAACTTTCTCGTCGACCACATCGCTTACCATCAAGTGAGATAGTGGTCAAACGTATGCCTATTTATAAAAAAAAATAAACTTGCCCTTAAATAAATTGGAATAAAACCGAAACTTTACGAGGAACAGTCAAACACATACACGCGGTAGGTAGGTACTTTTTTTCATACATGGGATATTTATGGACTGTATTGTTTCCGAAGGTCGGCCTCTCATTACAATCACTTTCGTGGGCTAAAAGGTCAGACTAAAAATATAGTAAAACAAAGTAATATTCCGTTCAATCATCTTATTATAGGAACTTACTTAAAATTTATTAAGTAGGTACATTGTATAATACATACATTGTAAAAAAATGGTGTCGGCCGGTGCCGTATGGTGCCGTAAAAGAATAAGAACATCCCATCACTTCCCGTGGGTGTCGTAAGAGGCGACTAAGGGACCCACCAGACAATGGGCAGCTGCGTTCTCTGTACAATAAGAAATAAAGAAGGAAAATACGTTTATTCTGCCAGAAATGGACACGCCGGAACAGCTGCTTAAACTCTATCAAGCGCAAGTTCGATCGTGTATAGAGTACTGCTCTCATCTTTGGGATGGATCTGCCAGATACCAACTTGATGCCCTTGAGTCAATTGAGAAACGAGCCAAGAGGATCATCGGCAATGAGAGGCTTGTCGCGACGAAGCTCCAAAGTCTGGAACATCGACGACGAGTTGCTAGCCTGTCGGTTTTCTACCGGTTGCATTTTGGGGAATGTGCGTCGGAATTGCATAATTTAATCCCGCCAAGCCCGTTCCATCATCGGACCACAAGACGAACGGCGATGCGCCACCGGTACACGGTGGATATCCCACCCATACGCACAAAACGTTTTGGTAACACATTCATAATGCGTACAGCTAAGGAGTGGAATTCCCTGCCGGAGTCTGTGTTTCCTGATAGCTACAACCTGGGAGTCTTTAAGTCAAGAGTGAATAGGTTATTTCTAGGCAATCGTGCTCCATCTTCGACCACATCATCACTTACCATCAGGTGAGATGGTGGTCAAACGCGTGCCTATGTTTAGTAAAAAATAAAAAATAAAATGACGCACAAAAACACAAAATTGAAAGAAAACTAATTGCTAACTAAAAACTACTGTAACTTTATATTTGCAACTATGTCAGGACCGGACATTAACCTACCACGAGGCTCTGGTCACTCCACAGACAAAACAGAACACAGTGTAATAGTTGTCTATGGCGTGACGTCCGGCACCGCACTCACTGAGTACATTTGCAAAACGCAACACCATACACTGCAATCGCCAACCCGCCTGCCAAACGTGCCGATTATGGCAAAATTCCCCCTTTTAGGGAAGGCTAGAGCAGTGGACGTTTTTCGGCTGTTATGATGATGATATGATTATATTCTTCTTCTCAGCGTGTCGATGACAAAAGATAATTAAATTTTATGCTTGGCCCAGTATTCAGCAACGGTAACAGCATGCGCTGACGCAGCCATGAGGTCTTCACATGTACAAGTGGCCGGGCATGCGGCGCAAGACGATAGATAGGTCATGGACTCTGGAGAGACGCCACACAAACACTAAACATCGGAGCCATCCGAGAACCCCCACCTGAGGAGGTTATCCTTACTGCGGCCGACCCGAGTACGGAGTCTATTAAGGGTTTTCACGGCAAGGCGTGCCAAGGAGACAGGCTCTCCGAAGGCTCGATAAAATAGACAGGAGGTTTGAGCAACTCTTGCATCTTTTCGAGAAAGTGTTGCCGGTGAATGAACTCACGCATCCAAGAAAACTTCTTCGGCTTTGTAGTCTCTGGGGCACTAGGCTGTGATTGTGCATTGGGTGATGTGCGTCATTTTCTAGTTTCAACCTTTCGATACGACTCGCTACCGTCCTGTGGATTTCTGGGGGCGCAATGCCGATTAAAGGATAGAGTATTCGTACAGGAGTCGGTTTAAGGCAACCAATGGCAATCCGGCACGTCTCATTTAGAGCTGTTTCCACTAATTTGGTGTGGGCAGAGCGGCTCCATACTGGACTTGAATACTCACAAGTGGAGAAACAAAGCGCTATTCCAGTTGTTCGCAGGACTTGAGGAGACGCCCCCCATTTGGAGGACGTTAGGCGGCGAAGCAAGTTGTGTCTAGTGTGCATCTTATATTAAATATCCTGGCAGTTTTTTTCTGTAGTTGAGGGACCTGTCCAAGGTGATGTCGAGGTATTTTAGGTAGAGATAATAGGCACTCTCTGCTATGAGATGTTGAAAATTCGGCCCGCTTGTCTGTTGCGAAGGTGGAAAGCGCAGGACTGTATTTTAGAGGGGTTTGGCTTGAGCGCGTTATCTGCATAATAATGGCTAAGATTTGAAAGGGCCGTGGAAAAGCTGGCCTCAATCTCCTCAAAATCGGTGGCTTGGCTGGTAAAAGCCAATTCGTCGTCATACAGAAAGCGAGTTGTGATAGGGCTCCTCACCGGTTGGTTATTTGTATAGATATTGAAGAGCAGGGGAGCCAGGACGTTACCTTGAGGCAGACCATTCTTTTGCGCTCGCCACCTACTCTTGTCGTCAAGGAGGTACAATATAATAACGAGCCGTTCTCAGAAGAAACCGTTGAAGCTGGAGAAAGATTATTGGGAAAGATAAGTGAGTGACGCCAGGAAATATGGATGGAAACCGTCACTAGTATCGACATGACCCACAATAGTAAAAAAGCTTGGAACACTATTCGTAAGCTTACCACCTCAAGCTTTTACACGTAGCAGAGTGATGGCTAACCAGCTTGTCCTTAACGGAAAATCAGATCGGTAGAACTCTCAATATCAACAAACCCACTAGTACCTCTGAGGCCATATGAAACCCATTTACATTAACGGACATCATCTCAGCTATCCAACGGCTGAGCCCGGGTAAGGCCTCTGGAGTGGATAACATATCAGTGGAACAAATCAAACACCTTGGCCCGGTATCCGTGTCGTGGTTGCTACAACTTGTTGTTCTCTTTCTCTATCTATCTATCTAACTTTTTAACCACTGTCTGGAGTCGGCAAATATACCTCGCCTTTGGAGAAAAAGGAAATCAAAGGTTATCACTATATCTAAACCAGGAAAACAACTTGACGACCCAAAAACTTCCGCCCTATATCCCTCCTCTGCCACACTTATAACTATATAATTTTATATAATAACCATTCATTCTGGAGTGTGTCTGTGTATCTGTCTGTGGCATCGTAGCTCTTATACGGGTGAATCGATTTGGATGCGGTTTTTTGTTTATTTCAAAGCAGGTTTTCTAGCAGTGGTTCTTAGACAAAATATAAAAATCGGTTAAGCCGTTATAGATCATCAGTTCTTTTCTAGTTGATTCATCATCTACCTAGCCTTTTCCCAATTATACTGGGGTCGGCTTCCAGTCAAACCGGATTCAGCTGAATACCAGTGTTTTACGTGGAACGGCTGCCTACCAGACCTCCACAACCCATTAACAAGAAGTACCGTGTTACCCACACGGTACTTCTTGGCAAGACTGGAATCAGATTTACTGGCTTCTGACAATCCGTAACGACTGCCAAAGATCTACTAATGACAGCCGGGACCAACGGCTTAGTGTGCTTTCCGAGGCACGGAAGAATCTCGCTATGTTAAGATGGCCACCCATCCACAGACCAACCTTGGTAAGCGTTGCTTAACCTTGAAGATCGACCCGTGCGGCTGTTATTATCTAGCCACGAGCTCCTTTTTTTTTGTTTTTTTTCTCATCGGGTTTTTTTTATTTTTTTTTTTACTTTTAAGTGTTACCTTTTAACTGGTGGTAGGCTTCGGCCGATGGCTTGTGACCACCCACTGGGCAAAGACGTACCGCCAAGCGGCCTAGCCGTGTTCCGGTATGATGCCCAGTGTAGCCAATATAGAGGAGTTGGGTCGAAATAGTTGTTCCAATGCAAGCAGACCGACCAGGCTCGCGTTGGTATGGACGTATCGGGAGACTAGTCGCGGAGGGTAGCGGGATCCGAGGCACGGTGCGCCGCTGGCCGACCGCAGTTAGTTGGGGACCCAAGTAGTGTGCTAGCCACACATGAAAGGCTGCCCCGCCAACTGTCGAAAAATCCCGGGGTGCGCCATCGTGCTGGCTGGCGACCAGACGGGGGAGGACCCGATGGACATTCCCGGGGGGGCTCGGGCGTCCCCGCAGTCTCCAGACTAGTCCCCCAATGATGTCGTCCTGTCAGAGCGTGCCTGAGGGTAGCAGCTTGGAACCTCATTTCACTTCCTTCTCCTCTCCTTCCTTCACTCGAAACTTATGGTCAAAAGGAACAAAAGAAGAAAAGCTGTACAGCGGCAGCACTTCCTCCCCCACAAAGTGCACTTTAGCACTCAAATCTCGCCGCAGTCCATCACCACCTTGAGACTGAGAAACCAGCACTCTTGTTCCTTTCCGAGACGCAGATCAGATGTCCGTCAGACGTGTCTTACCTTTCGTACCCAGGGTTTACCCTGGAGCACCATTTCAAACCACGAGCGGGCGTAGGTATGTACGCCCGTGACGACATCTGTTATGTCTCCGTAATCTTGAGGACTCCAGGTTCTCAACGCTGTGGGTTTTAGTGGACACAGGCCTGGATAAAATTGTCTACGCTTGTGTCTACCGTTCGCACAGCGGTGATTTGGACACAACTGAGCTCACACAGCACCTGAGTGAGGCGGCGGATGCGGCTCAGCAACGGTACCCTTCTGCCCAATTGGTGTTACTGGGGGACTTCAATGCCCACCATCAGGATTGGCTCTTCCCATACCAGTGCACAGACCATGCTGGACGATGAACGAGAAAGCTAGCCCTAGCGCTGAATCTTACCCAGCTGGTCCAGGGGGCAACGAGGGTGCCGGATGTTAATTCGCACACTGCCAATTGGCGGTACAGGTCAGCAGATTGGGATGGCATGCGATCTTTCTTCGCATGTTTTCCTTGGCCGCCTACTTGCTTTTCTTCGACTGCTGCTTCGTCGTGCTCGGACGCCGTGCCGGATGTGTTGCGGAGGGGGATGGAGAACTACATTCCGTTCTCTGACATAACTATGTCTGGCGAAGCTCGTCCATGGTTTGGTGCCGAGTGCAATCGCGCTGATGCGCCTAAGCACGCGGCTTACCTGGCATGGGTCGACGCTCGCACGCGCAAAGCAAATGACGTGACTCGGAAGAAGACAGCTTTCAACAGGGCTACCAAGTCCTGCAAGAAGATGTTGCGGAGGGCACAGTTTGACCACATCAGCCGAATAGGGAACAAACTTGCTTCATACCCAGCAGGTAGTAAGGCTTTTTGGTCCCTGGCTAAGTCGGTCGAATCGGACTTCTGCCGCCCCTCACTACCACCACTGCTGAGACCTGACGGGACGCTTGCCCACTCCGCTAAGGAGAAAGCGAACTTGTTTGCTTCCTTGTTTGCGGAATCTTCGCGTCTGGATCCTGGTGGCGCGAGGCCCCCTGCTTCTCCTGGTGGATGCGAGTCGAGCATGTCGAACATTCGCATTCATCAGAAGGACGTCCGTAGGGTACTGCGTAACCTAGACGTGAACAAGGCTAGTGGCAACGACGGGATACCGGCAATTGTTCTGAAAACTTGTGCGCCTGAGTTGTCTCCGATCTTGACACGCCTATTTCGCCTTTCTTTTGAGACTGGAAAAGTACCGAAGGCTTGGAAGCAAGCTATCGTGCAACCCGTGCCCAAGAAGGGTAGTCGTGCTGACCCGTCGAATTATAGACCCATCTCGGTAACGTCTATACTTTGTAAGATTATGGAACGCGTGCTGAATCATAAGCTCCTGGCGTACCTAGAAGCGCATGATATCCTTAGTGACCGACAATACGGGTTCCGCCGAAATCGGTCAACTGGGGGTCTTCCATTCCAGCGTATGCCATTCACATCTGGAGTGAAGCCATAGAGAAGCACGGGGAGGCACTAGTGGTCTCCCTTGACATCTCGAAGGCCTTCGACAGGGTCTGGCACGATAGCCTTATTAGTAAGCTTCCTTCGTTCGGTCTGCCCGCCGGTTTGTGTGATTGGATCGCAGAATCCAAGTGGTCATAGATAGCTGCTCGTCTGGACTGCTGGATATTAATGCCGGGGTTCCTTAGGGTTCGGTGCTTTTGGCAACACTCTTCTTGCTGCATATTAATGATCTGCTTAAACCCGGTACCTTTGGGTATGCAGACGACAGCACTGTTTCTGAGAGATACGTGTCCGACGCACGAGCTGGTGGGTCGCAGTTCCGGTCTCTCCGGGAGACTATGGTCGAGCGCTTGAATGTGTCCTTACAGGCTGTCTCTGAATGGGATGATGCCAATCTGGTCAAGTTCAATGCTGCTAAAACCCAAGAGTGTCTATTTTCCGCCAAAAGGAGCCAATTCCACCCAGCTCCATGTTTCCGAGGTGCAACTGTGCCGATAACCGACCAACTTGAACTTCTTGGGGTTACATTAACATCTACTCTCAATTTTGGCCCTTTCATAGAGGCAAAAGCTCAAGTGGCTGCAAGGAAGTTGGGGATCCTAGCAAAGGTGAGACGGTACTTCACGCCAGAACAGCTGCTCAAACTCTATCAAGCGCAAGTTCGACCGTGTATGGAATACTGCTCTCATCTTTGGGACGGATCTGCCAGATACCAGCTTGATGCCCTTGAGTCAAATGAGAAACGAGCCAAGATGATCAATGGCAATGAGAGGCTCGTCGCGACGAAGCTCCAAAGTCTTGAGCATCGACGACGAGTTGCTAGCTTGTCGGTTTTCTACCGGTTGCATTTTGGGGAATGTGCGACGGAATCGCATAATTTAATTCCGCCAAGCCCGTTCCATCATCGGACCACAAGACGAACGGCGATGCGCCACCGGTACATGATGGACATCCCACCCACACGCACAAAACGTTTTGGGAACACATTCATAATGCGTACAGCTAAGAAGTGGAATTCCCTGCCGGAGTCTGTGTTTCCCGATAGCTACAACCTGGGAGTCTTTAAGTCAAGAGTGAATAGGTTACTGCTAGGCAAGCGTGCTCCATCTTCGACCACATCATCGCTTACCATCAAGTGAGATGGTGGTCAAGCGCTTGGTTGGTCCCGGTTGTCATTTGTAGATCTTTGGCAGTCGTTACGGATAGTCAGAAGCCAGTAAATCTGACTCCAGTCTTGCCATGAAGTACCGTGTTACCCAGTTACTGGGTTGTGGAGGTCTGGTTGGCAGCCGCTCCGCGTAAAGTACTGGTATTCAGCTAAATCCGGTTTGACTGGAAGCCGACCTCAATATAGTTGGGAAAAGGCTAGGCAGATGACTGTATGTGCCTATAAGATTTTTATGGGATTCCATCATCAGATTCTGATTCCGTGACAATGGGACCACCTCAGAAGTATAGGCTTTCGGAATTTTTAAAACCGGTCCACAATTGAACATATATAAAAATAAAACATACATACAGTCGAACATAGAACCTCCTGCTTTTTGAAGAAGTTGGTTAAAAACAACGTACTTAACCCTCACAATCACGCAGTGAGCACATTACTGGGCATAACGGTGCCTTAAACAAAGAACAATGTTCTAGAATTATTTAACTGCCACATTAAATTAAAAAGTTTTAGCAAATAAAGTGCGAAATCAATAGATGTTGATTGAAGAGCTGCCATTTCTAGTTTTGAGAAATACAAAATCGTCAATCACTTCTTCAAAGTATATACTAAGCACATCACATTTTGAGAGAAACTAGGGAGACCCCTCCTCTCTTCTGGAGTGCCACTGGGCAAGTGCCTAGAGTGCTCTAGAAGAGAAGAGGCTCCCTATCCCACACAGCGCCCTCCGCTCCCTGTCAATATCCCCACCATCTTTGAGACCAGTGGCCAATTATATTATTACAAGGGGTACACGTTTAACGTGACAGGAACACTGACTGAAAACGAAATGTTAGAATCAAAATTAGATATTATAAAAAAATTAAAAACTAAACACACACATGAACTTTTATTTTTTTATAAATCTACAAAGACTTCTCTTTAAATATGAATGATCAAAAGACAGTTCAGAGGCGGCTTTACCTATAGTGTAGGGTGTGCGGTGCACCCGGGCGCAGGAGTGTTGGGGGCGCCGAGCGCCGCTCACGGCGCGCCGGCGCTCTCAATGACCCTGCACCTGTGTTAGGTCGGGCGCATATTTTCCGCAATTTTCTATCAGAATTTCTGACGTCCGCCGCTGACGCACTCGACTCATAAATTTTGTTCGAGACCCCAAATACTATTAGCCATGTCAGAATTCTCACAGTATGCAGACAACGAAATGTTTAGCAATTTTCATCGGATTTTGAATGGCCCATCGTGCTCCTCAACGAGGTGGGCAAGCTCTTTGTAAGAGCAACTACAAACCGCCTCGTCGGGCACCTGGTGGGGTTGAGCCCGGATCTGGTGGAGAACCAGTAAGGTTTCCGCAAGGGGCACTCGAAGGTCGCACGAAGCGGCGATTGACGTAATGACACGCGGGGTTGCACCAGTCATTGTGAGGAATGAGAGGATCCGGCAGTTGAGTCTCGAGGTGCCCAGTGCTTTCATGGCTCTCGGAACGCACCATCGGGATCCTAAATGTGTTCACACAGAGATGTCAAAATAACTGACGGGAAACGGGGGATTTGGAGAAACACGGATGAGTTTAAGTCAGTAAGCGCCTGACCGCACCGCCCTGAGAGGAAGGAGCCATTTGACGACTTCTAATCCTAAAAGTAAGTCACTTAAATGGCGATGGAGAGGGCAATGCTTGGAGTTTCCTTGCGTGATCGAATCAGGAATGATGATATCCGCATGACAACCAAGGTTACCGACATAGCCCGAAAGATCGCCAAACCAAAGTGGCAGTGGGCAGAGCACATTGCAAGCAGAACAGATGGTCGATGGGGGCGAAAAGTACTGGAGTGGCGACCGCGTACCGAAAAACACAACGTTGGAAGGCCTCCCACAAGGTGGACCGATGACCTGATAAGGGTCGCGGGTAGCCGATGGATGCGAGACGCACAGGACCGGTCGTAGTGGCGACACTTCAAGGAGGCTTATGTCCAACACTCCAGCAGTGGACGTCTTTCTGCTGTTAAGATGATGAATCCTAAAAAAAAGATTCCATTTTGCGCCTACTAGAGGGCCAGGGTATTGATTGCACACGGGCGCTCAATAGGCTAAAGCCGCCTCTGAGACAGTTAAACCCTTCCGAGATGAGGTGCAAAATATAGTTAAGTTCCTGAGGTTTTCGCTTTAAGGGGTGACACTCGACCGTTTGTTGGCTTTTTGTTACGGTCGAGTATCACCCCATAACGGGTGAATTGAAAAAATTTCGAGCATGCTTTGTTCGCTGTTACATTCTGCACTTTCTTTGCTCTATAGCAATATGACTTTGTGCATGGGGTGAAAAGTGTTGTATGTGTAATTTCAAAATCGAATCATCATAGAAGCTCAGTTATTTGGAGCGTAAGTAGTCCATTTCGTGAGGTGTTGTCATTTCATGAAATCTCGCAGCAACTAAGCGGAATAAAACAACCAAATGTAAATATTTATTTATGTAAAAATGTCAAAAACACACGTATTAACTTAATAATACTTATTTAAAAAACAAAAAACACTTATGACCCAGTTATATCGCATTTATGCACCGGTCTATCAATGGATTGCATTGATAAACCCGTGCAAGTGACAATTGCAAGAACTAGTGAAGGCACATGAGGTATCAGTCTTTGGAGCGTGTTATTTAAAAAAATTAAAAAGCGCTGTTTTAAAAATAAACTGGCAAAGTGCGAGTCGGACTCGCGTGCAAAGGGTTCCGAACGTCTTTTATTTCTAAAATGTTTTTTTAACACTATAGAATTCTTATAGATGTTCCTGTGATTCATTTTTTGTCAAAATTTCGATGGTAATTTTTCGTCTAATTTCTTCAATAACTTCAAAAATATTTATTTTAAAATAATGAAAAAACATCCTAACAGAATCAGTTCAGTGCATCCAGAGAAAACTGGCTGTGACAGACGGACAGACAGACAGAAACCCGAGTGATCCTATAAGGATTCCGTTTTTTGATCGGAACCCTAAAAATCACTGAGTCAATATAAGTAGGTACTTAAATGACTTAAGTCTGCATATTACATAATATAATTTTGTTTAAATACCCTATTTCGTATAACGAGTGAATTCGATATTCAAGACGATTTTTCGGCTTATTTATTATATTAGATTAAGCTTTTGAGGTGATAGTTTACAGTTCATAATAGTATGAGTAAGATTTGTATAAGGACCAGCTATTTGTTTTAAAACAGAAGCAGTTATTACTATCTAGGCAAGTACTTAAAATAAAGACAAAAAATAACTGAACTCGTAAAATATTGCGCGCCTCCGCTCCGTTATCTGCGTCTGTACTCGTGGAATCTGAAGTCCTGGGGAAAAAAAGGCATATTAAACGCTACAAAAAAATAAAAAGATTTCCAAAAAATAAATTGGACACGTATTTTTCGACTATCTTGCAAAAAAAAATGACAGTGCGTTGAATACTCGCGTGACGTCACGATTTGGTACACTTTTACGTGACGTCACCACGCTTTATGTTTATCAATTTTTATATTTATTTTAAGTTATTTAGTAAATGATGTGTTCAATTACTGTAATTGATTCCCATCCGTTGTAATAAAATAAAATAAAATGAAATAAAATAAATTATCGATTTGAAATGGCAAAAAATACGTGTCCAATATTTTTTGAAAAGGTAACGGACCTATAACTTTTACACACAGTGCCTACATCTCTTTTATCGACTCTCCTTTCTCAGGTATGCTGGAAGAGAACCTTTGTACCTATTTTTCATCTCTTTGTTAAATGTGTATTCATACAATGTTAAATAAGTACTCTAAATATAATTTTTGAAGTGAACTCTGTCTTCTTTAGGCGCGTTGAGCACTTTTTGGGTGAACAAAAATCATAGAACTCGCGTTATCGTCACTGAACGCTTTCACAAGTTAGGATACAATTCATAAGTTACAGTTTTCACGTCTATCGGCAGTTCCCAAAGACTGCCCCGCACGTTTTTATTTTTTTAACCAAATAGCGTATTATTGAAATATAAGTGTTACAATGAGCACGCTGGCCCCGACGAGGGCGAGCTTGAAGGGCAGCGGGAGGTCAGCGGGGAAACTGATGACGTAGTCGTCGTTGCGGGAGAGCATCTCGTTCTTCCGGCCGCGGTACTTCCTCTGCACACTGCCTATGGTGGACTTGGTGTTTGTTTGCAGCTGGAATGGGTGGAAATTTCATTTTGGTGTGAAGAAATCGTTATGAGATATTATTTAAACTAGGCAAATAGGCAGTTTTCTACGTAATGATATTTAGCTAAATCTGGTTTGACTGGAAAAAATATTTATTATTTATTTTATTTATTCATTCATTATTATTATAACACCCTTACAGACACATCCAAGGCGATATTATAACGTACATATAACATATAAAACAATACATCGCCCCAACCCCAATATAGTTGGGAAAAAGCTAGGCAAATGATGATTTGTAATCATCGTCTGCCTAGCCTTTTAGCTAAAAGAGAGGTTTGGCAATATATGTACCTATAATGAAAACCAAAAGTGTTTTGTTTGGAAGTCGGTTATATTGTTTTGTAAAAAAGTTTTTAATTTTTTTCACCTTTAGGTGTTGATACTTGGACGACGTTTTGCTCTACGCAAAAATTGAAATAAGAAAAAATGCTTATAAATTAAAAACTACCAAACCAAACTGAATTAATTTTTTACGAGACCAAATAGCAAGTATACTGCATCGAACTAAAAAAGAATCACAAAAATCGGCTCCGAAACCTCGCAGTAATCGGAGTACATACAAAAAAAAATATTACCCACCGAATTAAGAACCTCCTCCGTTTTTGGAAGTCAGTTAAATATGAAGAAGACAGTTTCTAAAGGACTTTCAGAGCACCAAGGTGAGGATTCCAACCTGATAGCTAGAAGCGTTAGTGCAGAGCTTCCCCTTGAGCCTGTAGGTGGGCACGTCGTGTGCGTCGTTGATGCTGAACTTCGGTGCCAGGGAGGTGGACGCCATGCGCACCACGCTGACCACGGCGCCGTCCATCGACACCTCGATCTTTTCTGATAACGACATGCCCGGGCGACGGAAGGAGAACACCTGAAACACGTTGATAAAATAATGGATGATCTTGTAATGCGAGGATGTAAAGTATTCAAGCCCTGGAAACTGAAGGCTTAAGCCACTGATCTTAAGATGTGTCCTAAAGAATATTTTACATTGATAGAAAGATAGAAAAACCGGCCAAGTGCGAGTCGGACTCGCACACGACAGGTTCCGTACCATAAACCGAAAAAACTCATTTGTTGTATGGGAGCCCTTTAATTTATAATTTAACTTAATTTTTATTATTTGTTGTTATAGCGACAATTGAAATACAGAATCTGTAAAAACTTCAGCTGTCTACCTATTACGATTCTTGAGATATAGCCCGCTGACAGACAGAAGGACGAACGGACGAACGAACAGCGGAGGCTTAGTACCTAATAGGGTTCCGTTGGTTACCCTTTGGGTAAAGAACCCTAAAAAGAAAACATGTTTCTTTGGCTCACACAGATGTATCATAGATAATGCAGGAACAATAATAAGGATATTCAATTTTAAAACAATAACATTGTGGACCAGCTCAGCAAAATGCCAGACAACTAGTAGTGGCCTGACGCTGGTTTTCAACAGAACCTTAAGAAGTGTAGTGTAATTAATAACAGGTTACGTTCCTCACCTTCTTGCCCGTGCTGTCCACGCCGTCCATGTGGAACCCTCTGCGGTTGCCTCCGGAGAACACTCCCAACTCGACCGGTTCCTCAATCACATCGAACAGTATATCCTCCCCACTGAGCACTGCGTAATGGTTGCCCTTGCGGCTGGAAACCCTCTGGTTCATGAGGATGCTATCCAAGTTTGACAGGCGCTCGAGACCTGGAACTGAGTACACAACTTTTAGTAGGTCCATCACTATAAACAATAACTCTTATAGGAAATCAAGAGGAAGTCGTAGGCAATCGGACTGAGCCGTTCTTTAGGGGGTCCCTAGTGCCTCAGTTAATCCCTAATAATGCTTGCCAAGGTTAGTCTGTGTTTGGGTGACCATCTTAACATACCGAGTTTCCTCCGTGCCTCGGAAAGCACGTTAAGCCGTTGGTCCTGGCTGTCATTTCTAGATCTTTGGCAGTCGTTAGGGATAGTCAGAAGACAGTAAATTTGATTCCAGTCTTGCCATGAAGTACCGTGTTACCCAGTTCATGGGTTATGGAGGTCTGGTAGGCAGCCGTTCCTCGTAAAATACTGGTATTCAGCTAAATCCGGCTTGACTGTAAGCCGACCCCAATATAGTGGGGAAAAGACTGGCAGACGAACACTAATAAATAATAATGTAAAACAGGCTAAGATGGTCATTTTGGAGACAGACTGTACTTACCCTGAACTGAAAACCGTAAGTACAAAAATCGTAACCCATCTATTGACCGAATTTTTAAAACCTTGTACCGAACCGTGCGGTTGTTTTATATTTTCGCAAAAGCCCTTTGCATATCTCCCCAAACATTTACTAAAAACAATAATAAACAACATCGACCTCGCTGGTGTGCACTGATCCATCATCCCCTTATTACCTGTTTGAGGAGCGACACCCCTTTTGGCTGTGGAACCCTAATAAGGGTAAAATATGGCCACTAAAATCGATTTAGGTATTATGTAGAGGTTCAAATATAACTCACCTGTGACTTCTGCTGCATCCATCCTTGTAACTCTATAATAGTTATTTAAATAACCTCCTTTTTCGAGGATTGAAAAACCTAAAGTTTGTACCTATTGTATTATGAATATAGTACTTAGCTAACAAACTTTAAAACAACAAAACCAGTTATTGACGAAATCTGTAAATTCTGTAATAAAATTCGCCGCACGTCACTGTTCGCGACGTGTCCGACCAAGGCCAGACGTCTGACTGGCGAAGTGGCGCCTATGGCAACCCAATTACGACTCTATGGTATAGTAACATGGTTCAGTGTTCTGTCTGGCTTTGACATTTTCCGGCGCCATTTGTGCGTCCAACAACCCTGCAGATCATTAATGCCTGATTTCTGAGATACTTTATCAGTCGTTTATCTGTCCATTAACCATTTATCAACCAATAAAAACCTCAGAAACCGGGCATGAAACAAACAGTTGACGTGGTCACGTTGCAAAGAATACATCATTCACTAAATATAGACCGAGTTCATTGAGTTTACTTATGAAGGTCAACAGTGCATAATAACAAAAAACACTATTGTACAGTTGCGACTTAATTTTTATGTTTCGATGCGAAATCGAGAGTGATGATCATAATTTGATACTGCCTCTTGTTTTGTTTATACTTTGAATCAGTAATGGCGGTAAGCCAGACCTTACAACGCCCTTGGAAACTTCACCTTGGGTCGTCTGCGACCGCTTTGGGCGTAGTATACACGACTTATGTAGGAAGGTATACCGTCTAGAGTTGATAACCACGCGAGGGCGTTGTTTCGAAGCGACACTGTGAGAATTTACTTATTACTAACGTAGATTTACTACTCTGTCAAGAAAGTACCGGGAAAAGATCAATAATACACAAAATGTCTGTTATTCATCCAAATTTATTTTATAACCATCAAAGTACGCTCCTTTAGAAACGATACACTTGCGCCAACGAATAATCCATTTATCATAACATTTTTTAAACGCTGCTTCCGGAATTGAGTTCAGTTCTCGCCGCGAATTCTCCTTTATGTCTTCTATCGATTGAAAACGGGTGCCACGAAGTGGTAATTTGAGTTTAGGAAAAAGAAAAAAGTCAGCAGGAGCCATATCTGGTGAATATGGTGGTTGCTGGATGGTATTTGTTGAGTGTTTGGTTAAAAATTCGTTCACAATGATAGCCTTGTGCGAAGGCGCATTGTCGTGGTGCAAAATCCAAGAACTTTCTTTCCACAAATCTGGCCTTTTTCGTCGAATTTGCTCTCTTAAACGCCGCATAACGCTCAAATAATATTCTTTATTTACCGTTAGACCTTCCGGTAAGAATTCAGAGTGCACAACACCGCGATAGTCAAAGAAAACAGTCAACATGACTTTGACTTTTGATCGACTTTGGCGTGGTTTTTTCGGTTTCGGTTCAGTTGGAAGGCGCCACTCCGAAGCTTGTTGACTAGTTTGCATGTCAAACTCGTAAACCCACGTCTCGTCACCAGTAACAATGCGTTTCATGAATGTTGGGTCCGAACTGACTCGTTCTAGCATGCCCTCAGCGACTTTCATGCGATTGAGTTTTTGGAGAAAATTCAGATCTTTTGGGACTAGCCGAGCAGCAACATGTTTCATTACCAAATGATTAGTTAAAATGGTACGGATCGACTCGTGACAGAAAGTTCGGCGGCTATCTCTCTCAGAGTTGAATGGGGATTTTCAGTCACTATTTCCTTCACTTTTGCGATGTTAACTTCAGTTGCAGACGTTGACGGCCTACCAGAGCGAGGCAAATCTTCCATCACATCT
Source organism: Lacanobia oleracea (assembly GCA_950371165.1). Taxonomy (NCBI): domain Eukaryota; kingdom Metazoa; phylum Arthropoda; class Insecta; order Lepidoptera; family Noctuidae; genus Lacanobia; species Lacanobia oleracea. Next base: position 28,720,377 of record OX493388.1, on the reverse strand, counting down.
CGACCGCTTTTGAACGCTTTTAACCATTGAATCATTGAATCCTATGTAAGTACATGGCTTCGCCAACAGCCCTTGCCACATTTCCTTAAGTTTCAGATCACAATAAGAAGGAAACAGTCATGAATGTACCATATTGCAAAATACTATCTCGAATAAATAGTCTGTTGTTCTTGATTGCTTCAAGTTGGGGCTATTTAGAAAAGAGTGAATAGGTTACTACTATGCATGAGTACTCCATCGTCGACAAGTTCATCGCTTTCCATCAGGTGAGATTGTGGTCGAATGCAATATGGATAAATAAATCCCACGCAGCAGCGCTCCGTCATTTACCTGAACTCATGGAATCTGAAGTCCTGGAAAGAAAAACGACAATTTATAAATATGAGTTATTTAAGCACGGGCTGAAAGAGACAGTCTTTATGAGGCAAGATAGTGAAACGTAAAGAGCATCTGGAGGAACACGGGTGGGTCAGTAAGAGTCTGACACTCCCTTCCGCTTCGCCCAGAGCGGACGGAGTTATTTGTTGATTTCACATCCAAAGAACAAATGTACCGCGTAGAAATTAGCTTCTATGTTATGCTAGGTTAGAAATGGGTTGCACACCTCACTCCCCCTGCAGACCCGTGGTGCGGAGCTAAGGATTACGGAATTCGCATTCCCGCGATCCCCGGCGTAGGTGAGAGAGATGGAACACCGGGGTGGTTTCAGTCCTCCATGAGGATTTCCCCCCGTTTAAAAAAGGTTAGAATTGGGTTCTTTTCTAGACGCCGAAAGTAGTAGGTAAATGATCAGAGAATATTACGGGATGATCTTCTTCACTGCCATGGTACTCGATATAATAGCACCGCGTAAACCAATGCCGGAGAACACTACGAGGAATAGAATGTCTGCATATCTTGCTCGTAGGTTACTACAGCAGTAGTTTTTTCAGGATGGAAATTTAGGCTGGTCATCTTCATCATCCACATACTGAATTCGTCCACTGCTGAGTATATGTTAGTAAGTTCCAAGTTCCAAGCTTCGTCAGGTTAGTGCTTCGTCAAAATTCCTGGATAAACTTACAATAAGAACGCAGGCCACGATGACAGCGACCTTCAGCTGCACGTCCAGGTCGGCGGGGAAGCTCATGACGTAGTCGTCCAGGCGCGAGCGGATCTCCTTCACGGACTCGTGAGCTTTCTTGCAGATGCTGCCGATGGGCTTCTTCATGTTTGTCTGAAGCTGGAATTGAGATAACTTCATTTGTACAAATCAAACTCAAACCCAAAGCTTTTATTTCAAGTAAAACATTTAAAAGGCGCTTATGAATTTTCGTGGTCAGTCAGTCAAAAACATGAAGCTAGTTGGTCTACGTTAGATCAACTAGCCTCTCAAACCCTGCCCCCCCCCCTCCCTGTCCCTGACCCTCTGTTTGCCTTGATTTGCGCATTGATCTGCGTAGATCTCTATGTAGAAGAACGTGCAAAAAACTCCACGGACGACTTGAAACTACATTATATTATTATTATTTACTACATGTTTACAAGTAGAAGACAATTTGGCAAAATGAGGTTACACTGCCCCACTTGTAACTAAATGTGTGTGCGATGCCTCCGTCAAAAACATAACCCATTTGTTGGAATTTCCCAAGTGCCCGTACACTATTGAGGACCTAATGAATGCCGCTATAAGCGTGGCCACCTACGGATCACCATCGACTCGAAAAGAAGAAGAACAAGTAGATGAAAAGGTAAGCAAGGTCCTTGGTGGGGGGGACTAAATCAAGCAGTGGATTTTTTTCAGCTGAAATGATGGTGATAATAAAAGCAGTGTACATAGTTCCAAAGTGAATCGTTTTTTTATTTGTTTTATTTATACAAACGTATTTAGGTCCTACAAAGAGACCTGTAAGTACTCTGTTTCAGGTGGTTATCTAATCAGTTGCTAAATAGCTTAAAGCAGTCAACCTAAAATAAAAAAATAAATAGTAAATTTAAGCAAAATAGATAAGTAGCAGCCAACTAGCTTGATCAGCCGTTTAATTGGCTGCCTAGCCCGTTCCTCAAATATTGTATTAGACGCTTTGCCTTGACGCCATGTAGGCCGTTGATTAAAAGGCTGGGCAGTCAATTAAACGGCTGAAGCAACCAGTTGGCTGCGACAGATAAACTACCTGAAAATTAACATGGTCAGTGATCTTTCCCTTGACCCTGAGCAGCAGATTATCCTGCGCGTCGTGGATGCGGATGACGGGCGTCAGGAAGGTGGCCTTCAGGCGGACTAGGCTCACCAGGGCGTCGTCCATGCGCAGCTCGACCTTGTCTGCCATGGACGTGCCCGGCCGACGAAGCGAGAACACCTGGGACATTAAATGGAGATAAGAAAAACCGGACAAGTGCGAGTCGGACTCGCACACCGAGGGTTTCGTACAAATTTATAGGTACATATTACTTTAAATATCGACTATGTTTTTACTATATTTTTAACCCAGTTCAAAAAAGGAGGAGGTTCTCATTTCTGTTGTATTTTTTTATGATTTAATTACAAATGTATACTTTTCAGATTTCTGCCTATATTTGTAGTATAAAACGGTATTACTTGCCAAATATCATATTACTATCCCTATAAATTTTGATTCCTTTGAGAGCGTCGAAATATACGTTTTTTGTGACATAATTTTTGGCCGTATTTTTTTACATTAACTTAGAACTTTGATAATTTCACAGTTTCAAGGGACTGTAGACTTGAGTACCTATGTGGTTTTAATTTCATCTCGATACTTCCACGCTTTTCCGAGATAAAGGGTTTTGACAGACAGACATATGGACAACAAAGTGATCCTACAAGGGTTCCGTTTTTTCCTTTTGAGGTACGTACGGAACCCTAAAAACGCTGGGGCTCGCGAAATATGAAACAATAGTGGGAGATCTTTGCACAAGAACGAGAATGCACAGGCTAGCAAAAAAAATCACAGAGCATCTTAATCTGCCGAAATGTGGGCGATTTGCGCCTCTTCAGAGACTAGACTGCATTTATCTATATTGTATTTTCTAATCAATTCATAATTGCACTACCACAAAAAATGGTGCCCTCATAGCAAACGAGCGTTGCGCGAAACCGAAATCGCTACTTTTTTTTAGACATGAGGCGTCAGAAAAAACTCCTCGAGCCTTGAGAAACATTCTACACTGACAAATGATATTTATACTGTAACACTTTTACACGTCAATCTTTTTCCGTCAGTTTAAGCTAGATGAGGCAAAGTTTCGTAATTGACTAATCTGAACATCGAAACAATCTCAGAGATCAAAGTCTCTTTTAAAGTTCATACATTGACATTAAACACATGTCATTAGATCTGCTTACCTTCTTCCCCGTGCTATTATCCACGCCATTCATGTGGAACCCTCTGCGCTGTCCGAAGGAGAATATGCTGAAGTCGTGGTTCTCCTCTATCAGGTTGAAGAGGATGTCTTCTCCACTGAAGACGACGAAGTTATTGCCTCTGTAGGTGGAAGTCAGCTGGTTCATGTTGATGGTTCCCAGGTGAGTCAGGCGCTCGAGAGCTGGAACTGAAATGTTGATGGTTCAGCTGTTTATGCTCCTAACTACATGTACTTATCACACAAATGTTCTTTCTGTTTTAAGGGGCCTCGATTACATCAAAGGAACAAACTTTATACAAATTGGGTTTTAAAGACAGTAACGACCTTTGCCGTTGTAACAACCCGAAAAAGTTTCCTGTGACCTCACCGTTTCGAGGATTTGTACAAGTTGGGTAGCCACAGCCTCGCATTTTCAAGATGGCATGGGCAACTGACTCTTCGAAGTCAAAGCAGCCCCTGCAGCATGGCTGACCGTGGCACCAGGAGATGCTTGTTTAGGGAGCAATAGCCCATTAGTGTCCCAATCATTATTCCGAGCTTCTACTTAGACTCATTAGTCGTTTTGTTAGCCGCGGATGAAGACTTGGCATTCACCATTACAGGTATCAAGGAATATAAATACAGTGCTCTTAAGCGTCTGGGGAAATCGTGGAACCTATAATTCCTACAGCTAATCAAACAGGGGGTGTAAAAAGGGCACTTTAGCAGAATCAGAAAGCACATCACGCTACCCGTCACTGTCATATTTTCCCAATCAACCTTGAACCTTATGCGTCAGCGATAAAGATGGAAATGAAATTTGACAGATTGTTGTATGGTTAATATTATGATTCTAATGGGATTCTGCTATGGTGGCCTTTTAGGTCACCAGATTACGTGCGTTTTAGGGTCGTATAAACAACACTAATAAGCTAAATAGGTACTTGAATTAGTAATCGTCTAACTCACCTGTGTCTTGGGCAGCAGCCATTTTTTACAAACAAACAAATTGAATAATAAAAAATCACCACACTATAGTTACAACAAAAATATAGACACTTTAGTATTTTATTTTAGTCACAATTTACGAACGAACATTCTGCTGATAAAACTAAAGCCGTGCTTTAAAATTATCATTATTTGCAAAGATTTAAACAATAGCAGTAACTGTGGTGATAATGCTTATTTCACCACATAGAAATCAACTTCTTAATTTAAGTACACATCTTTACTTTAATACAAGACATAACAGAGGTCAATTAATACTAATTTACTATTGAATAAGCTACGTATAAATTTTTGCACAGAAATGGGTGCGACTGCTCTATCGAAGGCCAGACTGCCGTGTGACTGGTGTTTCCTTATCTAAATCTAAATATTTTCGACTGCAAGCAATTTAAAATGACATAACAAGTTATGAACGAGATTTTCTTCTATCGTGAAACTATTCAACAAGGTTTAGGGTAACCTATACGTAGGTAACTAGTAGGTAAGATAAGGTAGCTAGGTAACTAGTTCATAGGAAAATAATAAACAACTATCATTATGTATTCTAACAAAATGTGAGCCGTTTGAGCTGACAACGATGTCCTTAGTGCCAGACAGACGTCTGCGCGGTACAAGCCCGCGAAACTCAAAACTGTTACATTTTTGCATGTTGCATATTGCCGTCGTGATTATCGCAACCTTATATTGCATAATAGAATGGAGTAGGTACATCATTTTATAAATAACATTAAATATTAGGGACAAAAGTTTACAAAATTAACATTTACACTGCTCGATTACCACGACAGTCATTGACGTCGTAACTCGTATGTTGATCAAGAGATGCAGACAGCAGAGATGTGCGGTGAAACGATGCGTAGCGAGGGATGTGTTTAGAATCGCCCCCGCTGAGCGAGGCTAGGTAAATGAAGCGATTCTATTGGTTCTTAAGAACATATCCCTAGCTCGTATCCACAAGGATACGTAAGGACATTTGTGAGGGAAGAGCAGCCTTAATGTGTGATAAGTTCGTGTAACTGAGAGCAAAATAAAACAACCAAATAGTTTTGAAAGAAACATTTATATTTCAAACTTAAATTAATTAATTCTAGTACTATAAATAAAGCAGGTATAAGTAAACACAAGTCGCAGAATTTGGTAAAACAGGCGCCGAATTAAATGGCTGCTGGGCTACAGAATTGGGCAAAAGTCTGGGCTACTTTAGTTTTGAGTTCAAACCACAAATCATATTCTAAATATCTTCGAAATTCACCATCTTATATAAACCCTTTCCCTTTCTTTATTTTATTGTCATTATTAATTTCTTCAATAAAATGTTAAGGTTCCTTTTGGCGTTAAATGATAGGACAATAAGTAATGCGTTACATAAGAGCCTTAAGTGCTAGATTTTTATAGATTCCCTGGATACAACACTAGGATTCCCTGTGTCGTGGGTCCCGTCTCTTCCTAAGTAAGGCAAACACGTTAATTTATAAGTTAACCAATAACTACAAAAAGAGGGCGCTGTTTCAAAATCGAGCGCTTGGCGCGGCCTAAAGTAAAATTGTATGATACTTCCTCTGCAGAGACAAGGTTTTTACTAATTTATGTAAACAAAATGAAAAGTTTGTGGCTATAATAATATCTTAACCATAATGACACATCAAATTTAGAGTCAAACGCTCAAACCCAAGAAAAAAAAATTTTAGCCCTCTTACTGAGGTACACCTAATAAGTAATAAGACTAACACTAATAACACAAGTTATAATTAACTAAGTTTTTTTTTTGTTTTATATAGAATAGAAAAAATCTCTATCAGGGGATCTAAAGACGAGTACAAGGACTTGTAAATATAGGTATAAAGCACGACTTTGGCACGAGTCAAATTTAGGAACGTGAAGCTAAATACTTTAAAAATCTTGAGGACTCGATTGGTAGGTATCTACTTTTTCTAGAGACGGTAAGCGCTAAATCAGCATTTATCAAGTAATATCGTTTTGGGCAGGAATAATTTATCAAGACTGGCTATGATTATTCGAGACGATGGCCTCGTAATGGCTCTACCCCGAAAATCACTAGTTTTTATGTCTACTTCTGAGAATCTATGGTCTAAATTCGCTTAATAAGTTTTATTTCATGGCCCGATAGTCCAGCGGCTAAAAGACTATAAGCTTATACATCGGATTCAAGAGCGTCCCGTTCTTAGCTTACTATCACAGATAAAAAAACACTTACACAAAACTTGAGAATACAATACGAAAAGGAAATAACATATCCAGAATATTCTTGTGCGGCTGCGCTCCGTTACCTGTACTCGTGGAATCTGAAGTCCTGAAGGGAAAAAAACATCAATTTATTCAACATCCCAATATACAGGGTCCTTTGTAAAACACCAACAACCTCTTAAGCAGTGTAACTACACATGATTATAAACAAATTTTACTTTGAGAACAAAACTATCAGCTGTTTCATACAAAATGCAATATTTAGCCAATAAAAATGTATGAAAGAGCTGATATTTTTTTCGAGTTTTTAGGGTTGGTCTCAAAGTAAAAGTTTACAAATAACCCTGTATAAAATTCTTCCGTGTCTGACAGAGTGACTGATAGACAACGCACAGCCAAGACTACTGGTCTTAGAATTCGGCATATAGGTTCCTTGGGGAGGGTAGGGGCACTAAGAGGATTTCCCGAAGTCACGGGCAAAAGTTAGTCCCTATTATATAATAAATTATTAATGTATCCAGACATTTTCCACACTGTTGAGCAAAGGCTTCCCTCTCCCTTTTCGCTATCCTTTGCTAGTTCGAGCCAGTCTTTCCGTTTCAGTGACAGTGTGCCTTAATAGAGCGTGCACACGACACTGTCTTGTCTGCGCAGACTTCCACACAGAGTAAAAAAATCCACCCCACCGATATTTCTCTGCGCAGACTTTTTTAATTCTGTGACTCTGCAGACATTTTTGTTCAGAGTTCAAAGTATGCCCAGACAAAAGTCGGTGTCGTGTGGATCTCCTCTATTAGTCTGCCGCGATATCTGTCTTGCATATAACAGGACCCATTCGGTTTGACTTTATAAAATAAAAATGTAGTGTTGGTAAGCTTCAATCATAATGCCTTTTATTTTCTGGCAAATCAAAATCCTGTACACTGGTTTGAATACGAAAGAAATTTCATCTTATTGGCAACGCAAAAACGCATGGCCACAAATGCCAAACTATTAAAATGAGAGAGAAACTTACAATAAGAACGCAGGCCACGATGACAGCTAGCTTGAAGTTGAGAGCCAGGTCGGCGGGGAAGCTGATGGCGTAGTCATCCTTGCGGGAGAGCGCCTCTCGGAGCGTCTCGTGCGGCTTCCTGTGGATGCTGCCTATGGTGGTCTTGGATTGTGTCTGCAGCTGGAATTGAAGACAATAGTTTCATATTATGATCTTCTCTCTCTGGTCGGTACTTTATGTCTGGGTGGAACGGACAAATTATCTTTGATCAGCTCCTATGAGGCGCGCTAGCGGTACGGCACAATCGGTTCGGTAGTATTTGTTGAACGACAAGACCGCCCAAATCAAATAATAGTTACAAAACAGATTTTTAGTACTTATTTCCGGCTGTAACGATTAATGCCTGCTGGCGCAGATACGGCTCAGTAGCTGATTTTAAAATGAGAATCACGTCTAAACGGCTAGATGTAATTTTTTGGAAAAAATATGCGTTACATTAGACTATTTTCTTAAAAATATAATGTATAAAAATTTATTACACTATGTTGAACAAATAAAACTCAATTTGAACAAATAAAACTCAATTTGAGTTTTATTTGTTCAAAAAATTAAGAGATTCCTTTAGTTGCGGTGTCAACTAACAGAGAACAGTTTTACGAAGATAGGGCCGACTCGAAACCAAACCCAAAAGAAAAAAATCTATCCAAGGTGGAATGAAAAATGTTTCGACCTCGCTTCGCTCGCTCTTGGACTCTATCAAATCTTTCTATTTCATTCTAGACCTTTTACATTTCCTTTATGACTCAAAAAGTCACTTCTATTTATGCATGAACGGCTAAAAGAAAATTAAACTATCCAAGATAGGGTACGAATGCCACTTTTTAAATGTATAGATTTTACAGACTTACATTACTTTCGTTATATAAGGTGTAAATATGTATTTAAAACAAAATCCCGTTTTCCTATCACAAAATTACGTTTTCACTCACAAAACTGCTGACTCACTGCATTCCGTAGAAATTAGACAGTTGCCATTACGATTATTTTAGGGCTTTTTATTAATTTATTTATTGAATATTTATTACATTTTCGTTTCTTATGAACTATGGTTTATTTTGGTATAATTTTCACGTTATAACAATTATATTAATGTATTAAGGAAACAGTTCATTCTGTGCATTTTAGTAGTTTTTTATGGATTATAATGCGTATTTTTTACGGATTTTCCAATCTTATTTCAAATTTCTGAGGTTACACGAACTAATTTACTATATAAGGAATGTTATAATAAAATTTTTCATTTCATTTGGACCAAATTATGGTAGCATTGGACAATGGTCCCTTGTACGAGTGCACCAGAAAGGCAAAGGTGCGTGAAGAGTGGCGACGGATTGTCAAGCATGCTACACAATCTTAAAGACGAGAGTGGTCGTCTTTAAGAGTGAAACGACGAAGAAGAAGAAGAAGTGCCCCTCAGTCGCAATATTAGCAACTGTTTAAAATGTTACTGCGTCTTTGAGCTGATCAGATTGTCTAATTAATGAGCTGCGTTTTGGTATTTTTCAATACGTGTTCCAAAAGACCATTAATTTTCGACTCAGTCGTCTCTGTAGCAGAGTACCCGATACCCGTTGAAAGCAAGTTGTTGATATCAACGGGTATTCAGCTGACGTTTTCTTATTTTCAGCTGAGAGAAGATTTACATATTTCCGCGTTTGGCGTTCCAAGCTCATTTTAGTATAGGTAAGGCAGATTTTGGAAGAACTTGCAAACTGTAAATTACCTTGTAATTAGAGGTATCAGTGATCTTCCCCTTCAGTCGCAGAGTGGGGCAGTCGTGTGCGTCGTTGATGCTGAAGACCGGTGTGAGAAATGTGGACTCCATGCGGACCACGCTCACCAGCTGGTCGTGCATGAACACCTCCACCTTGTCCGACAGCGACATGCCCGGGCGCCGGAGCGAGAACACCTGCCAGTAGCAGATTCATAACTTAAGTTAATGATCATGTGTACATCATTATCATTTCAGCCTTAAGACTTTCACTGCTAGACAAAGGCCTTCCTCAAGAGCCGCCACAACGATTAGCTCTGTGCCTCTCGCATTCGTCGGCTACCCGCGAACTTCAGCAGGTCATCGCTCTACCATGTGTTAGGCTTTGTAACGCTTGTTCTTCCGGTTCGCAGTCGCCACTCCATAACCTATTCAATTCGACTACCTATTCTGCAAGTAATGTGCCCTGTACCCAAAGGGCAACGGAAAGGGCTTTGCTCAGATTTGCCTTACATGGTCCAATCAGGAATGCAGACATCCAGGACTACAGTGAGTAAATAAAACTTGCCTTGTACAGTCTTTTGGCAACATTATCTTACCCACCCTAAAAACAAACGAATTTGGACCCTCTGACAGTAACATTAAGGTTTATTCAATTTATACGAGCTTATCAGACAAGTGCTCGAGGACTTGATGAACAAATACAATAATAATACAGACACGCAAATTTGATCTTTAAAATGTTAGCATTAGGTTTTAAGTTATAACTACTTGTTATAATATAATTAGTGTAATAGCTTGTTTTAATAATTGCGTTCAAGTAATTCTGGTCTCGTGGTCTGTGTATAAGACTGAGAAAAACTGTTTCTTGTATTATTGTAAAGAACTATAGACGGATAACCTTCAAATATAAACTTTCTAAAATGGTAATATTTTCGCATAACTTGTAATAAGTGGGTAGTTGAAAAATAAATATTTGTATTCATTATAAAACTGGTATTCAAATGCTACTGAGGGTATGCAGTGACTACGCGCAAACATATTTTACATTGCCTTACTAAATTGCAAAAACAACGTCTCTTTACAATTTTTTATTTTCTATTTTATAGGCTGTTTTTTCATTATGATGTCTCAATGGAGTGATTATTTAAAATACAAAATAATCTATTTGCACGAGGAGAAGGTTGGCTGCTTGTGCTGTGCAAGAATAAACTTTATGAAAGTATACTATATGGTTCAAATTGTTTAGAATATTGCGTCTAGAAATTACAACTAAGATCAAATTTTAATGCGCCTTATAAGAGTTGAGTTGATCTTGCGGTCACTAAGGTAGTGCGATGTTCATCGTTATCTACGTTCGAACCAAGTTTAACCTAAATATAGCTTTTTGCTCAGCTGTTTTTTTTTTAATTATTTCATAACATTTATTTTACATTTCTTTAATGGACGACGTAGGGTCTTGTCTTTTTAAAAGGGCCGTTTGTATAGAAATAAAACTAAACAATTGCAAGTTTAAAATGTTTGTTATTTCATTAAAACACTTAGTTAAGATAAAGTAAGTAAATGCTCATATATTTCCAAATTAATATACATTTTATATTAGTATGCCATAATCAAATCTAACCATTTATAAACATTAAAAAAGGTGTGCTTATGCTTAAATGTTTGTTATCGAGAAAACTAATTCTTCTGTGAAATGCTTTACAGATTTATAGCTGCCTATATTTAGTGAATAAACATGTTATTTAAATAGAAAAATCTATTTATAACAATAACATCACCACATAATCGCAACATTTTAATGGTTTAACAGTCAATCCATTGAGCATTTACTTACATGGTGTGTTAAAAATGCCTAGACACTAGATTAATTAGTAGCGGATTGGCGCACCGTCCCCTGCTATAACTTGCTGTAAGCGGCTACGCATACCGCGCACCATATTCCAACACAAATCTTTGCCTCTCATGTGCTCCCAAGTCGATGTCACGATCTCAGCCAAGTTGTGTTTGTTTCGCACTTCCGTTGAGTCCCAATTTAAAACCATTTGACCCCATAGATTTTCTATAGGGTTCAAATCAGGACTTTTAGATGGCCAATTAATAACTGTCACTCCTTCTTGAGCAGCTAACCAATCCTGCACAATGCCTGCACGGTGGATGGAGCAGTTATCGTGCATGAAATAAATATGTGATGTTGGATAGGCAATTCGCACAGTCGGCAGCATGACGTCACGCAGAATCTCCAAATACAAACTACTATTAAACCTACCACCAACTTCCAGCAAATCACCAGGTCCCATAGACGACATCCAGCCCCAGTAGCCCAGGGTTATTCTACCGCTGGTTCTACAAGGTAGCAAGCACTTCTCACTGTAGCGTTCTCCTTTCCTTCGCCATAAGATTTTACGTCCATCTTTGTCCGATTTAAATGATTTTTCATCAGTGATCACAACATTTTCTTCCCAATTAAACTTTAAATATTCGTGGCCAAAACGGACCCTTTCTTCGCAATGAGCAGGTGTTAATGCAATTTTCAGTGCCGGTTTATAATTCCTTATCCCAGCAGCGTGTAAATGCCTTCTCACTGTTTCCACTGAAATATTGTGGTTTATTGCGGTTACACGAATGGGCAAAAATGGATTATCAACATGGCTTGAAACAATAGCCCGATGGCGTTCGAATTCGGGACTATACTTGATGGCTTTTACTCCTGGACGAATCCGCTGAATATTTCCATTGTCTTCATAACGTCTTAGCCATAGCCTGACCGTATTTCTCTAAAACAAAAAAAAAACATTTTTGGAACCGTGTATGTAACTTGTAAGGAGTAAACTACACGTTAATCACAATCAATAAAATAAAATAGCTATAAAAAAAACACTTACTGCTATATTAAGTCGACGACCAATCTCTGTAATTCCAACATTCTGCTCACGTAAAAATATGATTTTATGTTTGGTATAGTCATCAAGTTGCGACATGATGCTTTTTTACACCAAATTGCTAACGAGTTATGTGGAACGATTTACAAATGTGTGTGCGCAGTCACTGCTATTAATCGTAGTGTAACTTTTGTCACTTATACGAATTTATTATCTACCTCACAAAGCAAATGTATGCTTTACTTCGTATCCAACCATTCTTGGTAAATTTAAATTCTCTAAACTTAAAGTTTTTTTAATTTACCCACCTGTTTACAAGATAAGTTATTAGGCGTAAATCATATTGGTCGTTCTTTAATAATGCAAGCAATATTGTAGTTCCTTTTTTAATTGATTGTCGTTACAACTAATTAAAAAAGGAACTAATACTATATGGACTATGTTTTCGAACCCACATGTTGTTCGTCGCCAATCCAGCATCAAACCGCTAAGCCACAAGAACTTGTCGAGAATACGCTAAATTAAAGATTGGGTTGTAATTATATAGAGTTACTTAAAAGCTTTTCAACTTTAAAGTCGACGAGATAATAATTAAAATAGCTTAACAAAATGATACATAATGTCCGTGGCTCCGACAATGTTGGGTGGGTTTACCTTAACGTTACGTATTAAAGATCAAATTTGCGTGTCTGTATTATTATTGTATTTGTTCATCCAGTCCTCGAGCACTTGTCCGATAAGCTTTTTTTAAAAAAAAAAAAAAAAAAAAGTCTGATAAGCTCGTATAAATTGAATAAACCTGAATGTTACTGTCAGAGGGTCCAAATTCGTTTGTTTTTCGCGTGGGTAAGAAAATGTTGCCAAGAGACTGTACCAAAAAACCGACTGCTAAAATCAACTTTAAATTTCCAAATAAGATCTTTTTATGTAGTCTGATGCAGTTGGTGGCATTTTTTCGGTTTATATCAAATTTGATATCACGAACCGCATTATATTGCTTGAAAAGTGACTTGCTTGGAACTGGTCAGGATTTTTATACTAGTTTTTAGAGTTACATTTTTGGAATTTTCTCCTCGAGTCCTTTATTTTGATACCTCACATGACTATGTCGCGATAACACATTACCATCCTTCTGGTTCACTTCGCTACAAAGGGGAAATCAAGAACCTTGAAAACCGTATTACCACCATAGTTGACTTCTGAGACATGCTGCAGTAGATCTATGTCTGCTCACCGTCCTACCGTAGTTATCCACTCCGTTCATGTGGAACCCCCGGCGGCTTCCACCCGAGAGCAGGCTCAGCCCTGCCGTATCCTCCACTAGGTTGAACAGAACCTCTTCTCCGCTATAGACGGTGTAGTTGTTGCCTTTGTAGTTGGAGACCAGCTGGTTCATGACGACTCCTTCCAGGTGAGTGAGGCACTCGAGACCTGTAACTTGAATGGCACAGCGCTCAAAGAACGTGGTAGAGCAAGATCCCGCCTTGCCAGGCTTGCCACATACATAGGTCCCACCATATTTTGTTACTGCAAAAATAAGTAACTAGTATCATGTGATCTTCTTCTTCTTCTTATGAACTCTTGTTGACGCTGACCAGACTTTTAGGTGCCTATTACATGCTCATGCAAGCGTCACTCAATTTCAAAAGTCAAAGGCAATAGACGCTCATTTTTAAATACATGACAATATATTATTGACAGAAATAAATTGTCATGTATTTAAATATGTCAAAGCAGCCCCTGCATCATGGCTGACCGTGGCACCAGGAGATGCTTGTTTAGGGGGCAATGGCCCATTAGTGTCCCAATCATTATTCCGAGCTTCTACTTAGACTCATTAGTCGTTTTGTTAGCCGCGGATGAAGACTTGGCATTCACCATTACAGGTATCAAGGAATATAAATACAGTGCTCTTAAACAGTTAAAAATGAGTTCGTGTATACATGGCTAGTAATCAAGAAACATTTCTTATTGGAATCTTATTGGAATATTCTTGATGTTTATTATAAAATACAAATTACTTAAATCAAAATGTCTGCACCGCGTACTATAAAGTTTGAGCTTAAATATTGCGGCAGTCGATTTTTGATCTCGTAAAATAACATCATCACTAGATTACTTGTCTTTTTATGACCTTAATTCCAAAATTTTGTGTAAATTGATCCAACATTTGTGTCAGAAATCAACATAATAAAACAACAAAATAGCTTTCAGCAAGTACTCTCGTATCTATCCAAAATGTTTATATTTCGGTATGTTATAAGAATATTGTTTACATTCTAATACATAGTGACATAATTAAAGAACCCATAACAGTTTCAAGTGTGTGAATAGCTGCTTTGTGAGCGGAGAGATAAGGTTTTTTGTGCTGCGGGTCATATTACGCTTGCGATAAGCGGGCGCCCGCGATACGCAACGGAGTATGACGTAAACATGACATTTGAAATTTGCCAGCCGAGAGGTTAAACGTCTGGGGAAATCTTGGAACCTATAATTCCGACAGCTAATCAAACAGGGGGTGTAAAAAGGGCACTTTAGCAGAATCAGAAAGCACATCGCGCTACCCGTCACTGTCATATTTTCCCAATCAACCTTGAACCTTATGCGTCAGCGATAAAGATGACAATTAAATTTGACAGATAGTTGTGTGGTTAATATTATGATTCTAATGGGATTCTGCTATGGTGGCCTTTTAGGTCACCAGATCACGTGCGTTTTAGGGTCGTTTAAACAACACTAATAAGCTAAATAGGTATTTGAATTAGTATGCAACGCTTGTCAAGGTTGGTCTGTGGATGGGTGACCATCTTAATATACCGAGTTTCCTCCGTGCCTCGGAGAGCACGTTAAGCCGTTGGTCCCGGCTGTCATTTGTAGATCTTTGGCAGTCGTTACGGATTGTCAGAAGCCAGTAAATCTGACACCAGTCTTGCCAAGAAGTACCGTGTTACCCAGTTAATGGGTTGTGGAGGTCTGGTAGGCAGCCGCTCCACGTAAAACACTGGTATTCAGCTGAATCCGGTTTGACTGGAAGCCGACCCCAATATAGTTGGGAAAAGGCTAGGCAGATGAGGTATTTGAATTAGTAATCGTCTAACTCACCTGTGTCTTGGGCAGCCGCCATTTTTTACAAACAAACAAATTGAATAATAAAAAATCACCACACTATAGTTACAACAAAAATATAGACACTTTAGTATTTTATTTTAGTCACAATTTACGATCGAACATTCTGCTGATAAAACTCAAGCCGTGCTTTAAAATTATCATTGTTTGCAAAGATTTAAACAATAGCAGTAACTATGGTGATAATACTTATTTCACCACATAGAAATCAACTTCTTAATTTAAGTACACATCTTTACTTTAATACAAGACATAACAGAGGTCAATCAATACTAATTTACTATTGAATAAGCTACGTATAAATTATAGCACGGAAATGGGTGCGACTGCTCTATCGAAGGCCAGACAGCCGTCTGACTGGTGTTTCCTTGTCTAAATCTAAATAATTTCGACTGTAAGCAATTTAATATGACATAACAAGAAGTTATGAACGAGATTTTCTTCTATCGTGAAACTATTCAACAAGGTTTAGGGTAATCTATACGTAGGTAACTAGTAGGCAAGATAAGGTACCTAGGTAACTAGTTCATAGGCAAATAATAAACAACTATCATTATGTATTCTAACAAAATGTGAGCCGTTTGAGCTGACAACAATGTCCTTGGTGCCACACAGACGTCTGCGCGGTACAAGCCCGCGAAACTCAAAACTGTTACATTTTTACATGTAGCGGCTCCATAATTATTGCCGTCGTGATTATCGCAACCTCATATTGCATAATAGAATGGAGTAGGTACATCATTTTATAAATAACATTAAATATTTGGGACATAAGTTTACAAAATAAAACACATTAACACTGCTCGATTACCACGACAGTCATTGACGTCGTAACCCGTATGTTGATCAATGTGTAAGGCTGCGTATCCAGCAGAGATGTGCGGTGCGAGGATGCGTAGCGAGGGATGTGTTTAGAATCGCCCCCGCTAAGCGAGGCTAGGTAAATAAAGCGATTCTATTGTTTCTTAAGAACATATCCCTAGCTACGTATCCACGAGGATACGTACAAACATATGTGGGGGAAGAGCAGCCTTAATGTGTAATGAGTTCGTGTAACTGAGAGCAAAATAAAACAACCAAATAGTTTTGAAAGAAACATTTATATTTCAAACTTAAATTAATTAATTCTAGTACTATAAATAAAGCAGGTATAAGTAAACACAAGTCGCAGAATTTGGCAAAACAGCCGCCGAATTAAAATGGACTTGGGCTACAGAATTGGACAAAAGTCTGGGCTACTTTAGTTTTGAGTTCAAACCACAAATCATATTCTAAATATCTTCAATATTCACCATGTTATAAAAACCCTTTCCCTTTTTTATTTTATTGTCATTATTAATTTCTTCAATAAAATGTTAAGGTTCCTTTTGGCGTTAAATGATAGGACAATAAGTAATGCGTTACATAAGAGCCTTAAGTGCTAGATTTTTACAGATTCCCTGGATACAACACTAGGATTCCCTGTGTCGTGGGTCCCGTCTTTTCCTAAGTAAGGCAAACACGTTAATTTAAACACGTAAGTTAACCAATAACTACAAAAAGAGGGTGCTGTTACAAAATCGAGCGCTTGGCGCGGCCTAAAGTAAAATTGTATGATACTTCCTCTGCAGAGACAAGGTTTTTACTAATTTATGTAAACAAAATGAAAAGTTTGTGGCTATAATAATATCTTAACCATAATGACACATCAAAACTCGAGTCAAACGCTCAAATCCAAGAAAAAAATGTTAGCCCTCTTACTGAGGTACACCTAATAAGTAATAAGAATAACACAAGTTTTTTTTTTTTTTGTCTTATATTGAATAGAAAAAATCTCTATTAGGGGCATCTAAAGACGAGTACCAGGACTTGTAAATATAGGTATAAAGCACGACTTTGGCACGAGTCAAATTTAGGAACGTGAAGCTAAATACTTTAAAAATCTTGATGACTCAATTGGTAGGTACCTACTTTTTCTAGAGACGGTAAGCGCTAAATCAGCATTTATCAAGTAATATCGTTTTGGGCAGGAATAATTTATCAAGACTGGCTATGATTATTCGAGACGATGGCCTCGTAATGGCTCTACCCCGAAAATTACTAGTTTTTATGTCTACTCGTGAGAGTCTATGGTCTAAATTCGCTTAATAAGTTTGTTTCATGGCCCGATAGTCCAGCGGCTAAAAGACTATAAGCTTATACATCGGATTCAAGAGCGTCCCGTTCTTAGCTTACTATCACAGATAAAAAAACACTTACACAAAACTTGAGAATACAATACGAAAAGGAAATAACATATCCAGAATCTCCTTGTGCGGCTGCGCTCCGTTACCTGTACTCATGGAATCTGAAGTCCTGAAGGGAAAAAAGAAAAAGAGAAATTTATTCAACATCCTAATATACTGAATGAATGACTGACATACAGAGTAGGGGAGCACTAAGAAGATTTCCCGAAATTCCTACGGGAACAGGAAAGAACGGGATATGCGCATACGAAGTCACGGGCAATAGCTAGTCCCTATTATAAAATACATTATAAAACTATCCAAACCTTTTCCCCACTGTTGACCAAAGGCTTCCCTCTCATTTTTCGCAATTTTTTGCTAGTTCGAGCCAGTCTTTTCGTTAGGAGTCGAGCTGCCTTATAAAGCGTGCACACGACTCTGTCTGTTCTGAGAAGTGTCTGTTCTTGAAATTTGAATAAAAAATTCCACCCTACCGATATTTGTCTACGCAGACTTTGTTTTAAGTCTGTGACTCTGCAGACATTTTTGTTCAGAGTTCAAGGTCTGCCCAGACAAAAGTCGGTGTCCTGTGGACCCTCCACTATTAGTCTGCCGCGATATCTGTCTTGCATATAACAGAACCTAAGTATTCGGTTTCACTTTATAAAATAAAAATTTAGTGTGGGTAAGCTTCAATCATAATGCCTTTTATTTTCTGGGAACTCAAAATCCTGTATTGAATACGAAAGAAAAGTTCATCTGATCGGCAGAGCACGGCCACGAATGGCTAAACTATTACTTAAAATGAGAGAGAAACTTACAATAAGAACGCAGGCCACGATGACAGCTAGCTTGAAGTTGAGAGCCAGGTCGGCGGGGAAGCTGATGGCGTAGTCATCCTTGCGGGAGAGCGCCTCTCGGAGCGTCTCGTGCGGCTTCCTGTGGATGCTGCCTATGGTGGTCTTGGATTGTGTCTGCAGCTGGAATTGAAGACAATAATTGCATATTACAATCTCTCTCTCTTTTCGCTACTATACCTATGTACTCGTAGATCTGAAGATCGTGTTCATGGTGAGTTGTAAGTGTGGAACGGATAAATTGTCTTCATCGGCTTCTATGAGGGGCGCTACACACTTAAGCGTTCCGTTAGTATATGTTGAAGTAATAGAGGTTATCGAAGAAATAAAAAGAATAAAAAATGACAAAAGCCCAGGCTCAGACTGTATTTCAAATGAAGCCATAAAAACAGCTCATACCCTACTAGCCAGACCGCTGACTCAATTGCTAAACCATATACTACTCTGTCAAGAAAGTACCGGGAAAAGATCAATAATACACAAAATGTCTGTTATTCATCCAAATTTATTTTATCACCTTCAAAGTATGCTCCTTTAGAAACGATACACTTGCGCCAACGAATAATCCATTCATCAAAACATTTTTTAAACGCTGCTTCCGGAATTGAGTTCAGTTCTCGCCGCGAATTCTCCTTTATGTCTTCTATCGATTGAAAACGGGTGCCACGAAGTGGTAATTTGAGTTTAGGAAAAAGAAAAAAATCAGCAGGAGCCATATCTGGTGAATATGGTGGTTGCTGGATGGTATTTGTTGAGTGTTTGGTAAATAATTCGTTCACAATGATAACCTTGTGCGAAGGCGCATTGTCGTGGTGCAAAATCCAAGAATTTTCTTTCCACAAATCTGGCCTTTTTCGTCGAATTTGCTCTCTTAAACGCCGCATAACGCTCAAATAATATTCTTTATTTACCGTTAGACCTTCCGGTAAGAATTCAGAGTGCACAACACCGCGATAGTCAAAGAAAACAGTCAACATGACTTTGACTTTTGATCGACTTTGGCGTGGTTTTTTCGGTTTCGGTTCAGTTGGAAGGCGCCACTCCGAAGCTTGTTGACTAGTTTGCATGTCAAACTCGTAAACCCACGTCACATTGCAAACTACCGACCAATAAGCTTACTGCTCTGCTTGTACGAGCTATTTCATCGCTTATAAACCAAAGAATAAGTATTACACTAGAAGCTGAACAGCCCATTGAACAGGCAGGATTTAGAAAGAGCTTTTCCACGATAGAACATATTTACACTCTGTAACTTCTGCTTGAAAAATACACAGAAAAACAAAGACCTCTATACATTGGATACATAGATTATAAAAAAGCCTTCGATACAATATCCCATGAGAGTATCTATACTAATATATAAAGCTGAAGAGTTTGTTTGTTTGCTTGAACGCGCTAATCTCAGGAACTACTGGTCCGATTTGATTTCTTTTTTCAGTTTTAGATAGCCCATTTATCGAGGAAGGCTATAGGCTATATATCATCACGCTAAGACCAATAGGAGCGGGGCAGTAATGGATATTGTGCCGCAGACGAAGTTGCGCGGGTCAACTAGTCTGGAATAAACTAAAAGAACAAGGAGTAAAAAATGAGTATATAGAGGTCATCAGAAGTATAAATACCAATAGCACGGGAAGAGTAAAACTAGATAAACCGGACCTAGTTTTCACATCAAAAGGGGAGTCTGGCAAGGCGACCCTACCTCGCCTAAACTGCTCATCGCTATCCTGAAGTCAACAAAAAGGAAGCTAAATTGGAAACTGTTGGGGCCTGAACATCGATGGAAACATCTGAGCCATCTCCGTTTTACAGATGACTTGGTACTCCTATCGGAATCGAGCACAGAACTCCAATCTATGATTCAATCATTGAATATGGCTTGTAAGGATTAGAGAAGTAGGATTAGAGATGAACCTGGCGAAAACAATGCTTATGTCAAACAGCACAGAAAATCCCAAATCAATTGAAAATTACAACTATTGCGATATACAGATAAATATGTATATTTGGGAAAACAAAGCTTGGACAGAAGAAGTTACGAACTGGAAATAGCGAGATGAATACAACTCACCTCGAACAAATATTGGAGCCTCAGGGAGATCTTTAAAAGCAATATGCCAGTAAAAATTAAAAATAGAGTTATGAATTCCTGTTTGCTGCCGTGCCTAACATATGCATGTCAAACGTGGAAATATACTTCCAAAACAAAAAATAAAATTATCACATGCCAGCGCAGTCTTTTTTTTATTTCTTATGGGTTTGCTCTTGACTCTAGTCTATGTCAGAGATGACAGAGACAAAGTCTACGATGGAGTGAGCTTACCCAGAAGGAGCCTGTTCACTCTAACTTTGATGAGATTAGAGTTGTACGCTTTTGGAAACACAGAGCACAGTATGCTAAAAATAAGAAAAATACAAAAGATGCGACATACTAAAATCAGTAGCATATCAAAAGTCACGGATGCCCTAAATCATGCTAAACAGCTCAAATGGAAATGGGCGGGACATGTAGCGAGAGCGAGACTAAGAGACGACAGATGGACTGTAAGTCACAACGTGGAAAGGCCCAGTGGGGAAACGCCAACAGGTAGACCGTACACGAGATGGGGAGACGACATAAGAGAAACGGC
The DNA here is from genome assembly GCA_950371165.1 of Lacanobia oleracea. Taxonomy (NCBI): domain Eukaryota; kingdom Metazoa; phylum Arthropoda; class Insecta; order Lepidoptera; family Noctuidae; genus Lacanobia; species Lacanobia oleracea. The sequence continues at coordinate 28,699,355 of OX493388.1, read as the reverse complement.
CGGCTCACATTGGATGCACAAGGCACAGAACAGAACCAGATGGAATTTTTTGGAGGAGGCCTTCACATGCGGAGGAGTTCTTGCAACTAACAACTAATACTTTTTAATATAGTGACATGAATAGGAATATATGCAAGAAATATAAGGCTTTTTTATTTTAATTTTATTTGTTGAACGACAAGGCCGCCGACAACTTTTTGCACTTATTCCCGGCTGTGCCGATTAATGTGTGTGTAGCAATATTAGCACTGTTTAAAAATGTTACTGCGTCTTTGAGCTGACTGCGTCTAAGAGGCGTTTTGGTATTTTTCAATACGTGCTCGAAAAGACCATTAACTTTCGACTCAGTCGTCTCTGTAGCAGAGTACCCGATACCCGTTGAAAGCAAGTTGTTGATATCAACGGGTATTCAGCTGACGTTATCTTATTTTCAGCTGAGAGAAGATTTACATATTTACGCGTTTAGCTTATTTTAGTATAGGTAAGTAAGGCAGATTTTGGAAGAACTTGCAAACTGTAAATTACCTTGTAATTAGAAGTATCAGTGATCTTCCCCTTCAGCCGCAGGGTGGGGCAGTCGTGTGCGTCGTTGATGCTGAAGACGGGCGTGAGAAAGGTGGACTCCATGCGGACCACGCTCACCAGCTGGTCGTGCATGAACACCTCCACCTTGTCCGACAGCGACATGCCCGGGCGCCGGAGCGAGAACACCTGCCAAAGTAGCTGGTTCATAAGCTTTTGCACCCTACACATCATTAACATTTCAGCCGAAAAACTTCCACTGCTGAACATAGGGCTCCCCCAAGCGTCGCCACAACGACCACAATGAACTGCTGATTCATGGGGTCTCGCATCCATCGGCTACCCGTGACCAGGTCATCGTTACACCTTGTTTTAGACCTTCTAACGCTTCGACTTCCGGCTACAAAAACGACTATCTATTCTGCAAGCTATTTTTTGTTAGAAGCAGTTTTAGAAGTAAATTTTTGTTTTTTTTTTTCTTTATTTCGGGTCCTTCATTTTGATACCTCTCATGACTTCTTCTTGTTACCGTGTGGGCAGTAAGGTGTAACGACTCCCACACACCCTAATGTCAGAGTTTCTAAACCACCTCAAGGGCCTCTGACATAGTTTATTTGACGACCGCCATTTGGCAGCCGGTACCACCGGCTTATACTGGAAAACAACTTTACAAAGTATCTATGCTTTCCCATGGGAATAGAATCCACGACCACCGGGTCACAAGGCAAACGCCTAAACTCTCGCCACGGAGGCAGTTAATCACATAATATGACTATATCAAGATAACACATCACCATCCTTCTGGTTTATTTGAGTAAAAAGGGGAAACTCAAGAACCTTGAAAACCGTATTACCACCATAGTTGACTTCTGAGACATGCTGCAGTAGATCTATGTCTGCTCACCGTCCTACCGTAGTTATCCACACCGTTCATGTGGAACCCCCGGTGGCTTCCACCCGAGAGCAGGCTCAGCCCTGCCGTATCCTCCACTAGGTTGAACAGAACCTCTTCTCCGCTATAGACGGTGTAGTTGTTGCCTTTGTAGTTGGAGACCAGCTGGTTCATGACGACTCCTTCCAGGCGAGTGAGGCACTCGAGACCTGTAACTTGAATGGCACAACGCTCAAAGAACGTGGTAGAGCAAGAACTTGCCTTCCCAAGATAGCCACACATACATAGGTCCCACATATAGTTTTTCTGAAAAAATAAGTAACTAACGTCTGGGGGCTTTGAGATCTTGGGCTAGTATCATGTGATCTTCTTCTTCTTCTTCTTGTGAACTCTTGTTGACACTGACCAGGCTTTTAGGTGCCCATTACATGCTCATGCAAGCGTCACTCAATTTCAAAGTCAAAGACAATACGCTCATTCTTAAATACGTGTACAATTTATTATTGGCTGATATACAGGTTTCGAAAAATGACAGAGACTTCACTATTCCATAAACATATAAAAACAAGTCGTGACTAATGAAATATCCAGATTTTCGTCAATCAATTTCCTGCAACCACCAGTCACTGCATTAACGATAGGTACCCGTCAGGCACAGGCTTGATTGTGGTTAAACTGACAGAAAAACCTATCGTGTAACGGGCGCCTTAAGTTCACATCTGGCAGGTCAGATTAGGCTGTTTTATAACGGGGATTTGCGGTTATCTGGTTCACAGGCTGCTGCGTTTAATCGCTGAATTGCATAATCTGCTATCGTTTTCATATCAGATTCATAAAGATAACTAACTCCAGATAAAAATTAGCAACGTTTATTTTAAAAAATACTACGATAATGAACATGTTTTTATTGAACCTTTAAAATTTTATAGCAGACACGACATTTTTGTTAAATTTACCTATACTCTTGAACAAACTCTCGCTCTACTACATGTGACCTCACTCTACTAAACCATCAGTTTTCATAAAATATCCCCATTCTATTTTTGATAGACGTTTGGATGAGATATAAAGTAATGTTTTAAAATACATAATACTTATGTATTTATTTACGTAGGTAAACGACCTCTGATTAACGTTAGCATTCTCCTCACACACATTGCAATTTCTAAATTGTAACTTACCTCTATCTTGAGCTGCGGCCATTGTTTACATTCAATAAACAAAAAAAAAACGATAAACACTGACTTCAATAATTTATTGAAGTCACCAACATTTATGCCGCTGGCGCGCTGTCAAACCTCAATGATTTACAAAACAGTGTCAATCACAAACAAAATTTGCTACTATTTAAGGCGATGTTAATATAACTGTTATTCACGGAAAAAGGGGACAGTCAGCTATGCCAACGTGGCACAATCGAGTATCTGGTCATATTCCTGGCGCCGAGTGTCGAGTGTTGTGTTCCCGAGGCGAGGCGCCGCCAGCGACCGACCGGCGCCAACTGCCGCACTTGCGCGGACTGGTTGGCGCCTGTAATTCCCATATTTTCCTCGCTTGCAGTCGGCTTGATTAGATAGCGGAGTTTCGGGAGTTGACGTAGTTACATGCAAATTAATTTTAAACATTTTTTGTAGTTTTACTAGTTCACCCGCGACTTCGTACGCGAATATTCTTCTATATCTATAACTACTAATATTATAAAGAAGAAAGATTTGTATTTTTGTTTCTAAAGAATAAACTTAAAACCACTGGACTGATTTGCCTTTGACATTATCAGCGAGTAACATAGGCTATATTTTATCCCCGTACTCCCACGGGAACGGGAACTACGCGGGTGACGCGTGACGTCCGTTAGTCATCAATATTTTCTGTAACTTATATTATTATGGTGTAAATAATATTATGGTGTACATAATAAAGAGTATTCTATTCTATCACGTTTTTCCCCGGAGACAATTTCGGGAAACCCTGTCTTAGTTCTCCCCTACGGAGTGTAGGGAAGCTACTTGCCCAATTTCTATTTTCTACTACAAATACTGAGATTCGGCTATGCGTTGTATGTCAGTCTGTCACTGGCTAACGGAACAGTTTAATATAACTAGCTGACCCGTGCCGCTTCATTGGCGATATTTTTTGGGTCAAATAGAAGAAGCCTATGGCACTAACAAATAACGTGGCTTTCTTTTGGTAAAAGAATTTTCAAAATCGGTTCAGGAGATCCAGAGATTACCTTCTACAACCTCACAAACTTTACTTTATAATATTTATAGTATTTGATTTTAATAAAAAATCTAATTCCCATGTAGTGTAGGTAGTTCTTTTATTTGTAAGCTCAAAACGCGTAGGAACTTAACGAATTTTGTTTGCTTTTTCCGCTCCCGGGTAAACGGCTCAATCCATCATTTCAAAGGAAAATAAAACTAAGAAATATTTAGGTAACACACTTTTAATAAATTTGTTATATAAATGTTTATGCTAATAAATTTAGGCAGGTACCTAGGTACATCAATTTTAAACTTACAATAAAAATATCGAAATATTAAAAGTACAGAGTCAGATGCAATTAGAAAACAATATTTTTAAAACGATTACTTAAAAATAATAATTAATTTGTTTAGTTCATTATATTGAGGGCTTAATTATTATTTTATCATAAATAATGTACTGAGTAAGTACTTTAAAAACACATTCTAGCATTTCGTATTGTTGGTTCACAACTTATATATAATCCAATTTGCGCATTGTCGATTGGTACGACATCTAGTGATAATATCAAACACTAATAAAGGCACATGGCAAGGCTACTCGTCTAGTTATAAAATGTAAAGATAGATGGCGCTATTCGAAATCGTTTCAAATTGAAAGAAAAAAAAATATTTTTAACAAACCTCTTTGAAACAGTAAATTCACTTTTTTTTACTATTGATAGGCATATGTTTGACTACTAGGTATACCTAGTTGGAAATATGCCATATTTATATGGATAACCAGAAAAAAATAAATAAATAAGTCTACTCGTTTAAGTGTCAATTGGATAGTTTCAACTACTTAAAGTAAAGATTTAGTTGAATATTAATTTATAAATAAACGTTAGTTGCTATCAATCTATTAAACTGTCTTTATAATATAAGGCCGATCAAGGCATATTTTATCTTAATTCTAATAGAGTAGGTATATACAGAATAAAATGGTAATATTTCTAAAAAAAAGTATCGTAGGTTTTGAACCAACTAAGCTGATTATAACAGCAGATATAATATAACATATTAATGTAGCAGAAATATATAGTTCTAGTTCACGAACTGAATATACCCCGTTAAAAAGAACGACCACTAAAACCCAGTAGGTACTTACCTACGAAAATGCTCTATTTTTATGGTCAACCAAGGCCAATTTCATTACATTGTGTTTAATTATTTAAAATAAACTGGGTTCAAACAATTAGCTAATAAATGTACTGACTAGTTGTAATTTTCTGTTCCGGCCTGTAAATAAATGCATTTAGATTATTTGTCAAAGTAAATGCAAAGATCTATCTGATAACAGAAGTAGGAAAATATATCACAAAAGTAGTGCTATTTAACTTTGTGGATAAGATAAAAATATGAAAGTGTCTTTGAGTTGGTTTCGTACCAATGTACCATTAGTAAATCGTTTCGCACTAATATGATAAATGCAGAACGAAGTCTTTTCACCAGTTCGATATGTTATCATTACCTATTAAGTGGCTAAACTCATCCGATTCCAACGATCAGATAAGCCTCTATCTACAAATTAACATAGGAGGGCAACAACTAACAAAATAGTTTTTTCTCCACCGGATGAAAAACACCAAAAAATATTTGAACCGTTTTTTTTTTCTATTGTAACGTAAACCATAATTGACGAAGATACGATGCTTTCTATCAGAATCCGTCAGCCCCCGAGGGGGCACAATCATTACCAACCGTTAGAACCTGTAAGTTCCTATAGGGCCAAGCGAAAATAAACTCAAGACGCACACAAATAACGGTTAAATCACGCACGCGTCGGCTTGTCCCGAAAGGGACTTAGGGATCATTATTGGTTAAAATTCACAATACGTCACGCCGTAGTATAATTTTTAGTGCGTTATGACGTCACGAGCCCCCACTCCCGAGTTTTGATGCGTTTTATTTTTGTCAATATTCATTGATTTACAAAAACAAAAAATACGTGCCTATTTTTCAATACTGTCGGACTAAATAGATTCTATTCTGTCAACATGTCGTCGTGTAAACTTAATAAGTCGAATGAGTATGTAGTGAACATTCCGTTCTATTTGTATGCATTGACAGCTCAATTCAATGTTCACTTCATCGAAGCTTACACGGAGAGGTTCACGGAATCGCCCCGCTGAAACTCTTCACAGTATTCGTGCGGGTCCAAAAAGGCCACTTTAGCCGAATCAGAAAGCACATCACGCTACCTGTCACTGTCAAATTTTCCCAATCAAATAAAGATGAAAATGAAATTTGACAGATTGTTGAGTGATTAATAATATTATGATCCTAATATGAAACACCTAAAGTAGCCTTTTTACCCTCCCCTTATCCCATGTTACTTGGGGTCGGCGAAATTCGTTTTCTTTCTATATTGTATTTCAGAAGCTCTTGCTTATTTGATTAAGCCACGTCAAGAGCGTTTTTCAAAAAGCGCTCAGTCATTCAATTCAAACATTTTCAGTATCCTGTCATGATATTTGATAACTTTATTTTTGTCAGCACCTATACCATTTTCACTGTCAGTAGGTGAACACCTAAGTGAACGCTAAAATAAAATCGCACTGTTGGGTTCCGTTTTGGGACAAGCCCGCCACACATTCCCAACCACTGCAACTCCTGAAAGCCAGAACAACGCCGAGCCGATGAAGCCCGACGAGTTCCGGAGAAACGATTCAACTGTTGTTGTTGTTTGTCTATTGGTTTTGTCAAAGCTCGGCTAAAAATCCAGCAAGTGTCTATTTACGTGTCACCTGCTGTTAAAAACATTATAAATGGTTATTTCGGGACCTATATAGCTGCTTAATATCTAAATCTTAGATAAAAATACACGTATTATAAACTATGAGGGAGTACAAAATGCAAAAATAAATCTTAAAAATTTGAGTGCAGCTGACGCCTTCACTAACTCTCGTGGTATCTGTAGTCCTGAAAAGAAAACAAATACTTATTATATTGTATGTCCTGTCATTGACTTATACGTTTTTGACTAGAGACAACTGAATATCACTTGTCTTTTAACTAACCTATAATACGACCGAGTAAACAGATTATGTAGTGTCTGTGTAAGGCACATCGAGTTGAGGAGCTCGTGGCTAAATAATAACCGCCGCACGGGTCGATCTTGAAGGTTAAGCAACGCTTGCCAAGGTTGGTCCGTGGATGGGTGACCGTCTTAACATAACGAGTTTCCTCCGTGCCTCGGAAAGCACGTTAAGCCGTTGGTCCCGGCTGTCATTTATAGATCTGTGGCAGTCGTTACGAATTGTCAGAAGCCAGTAAATCTGACTCCAGTCTTGCCAAGATGTACCGTGTTACCCAGTTAATGGGTTGTGGAGGTCTGGTAGGCAGCCGCTCCACGTAAACACTGGTATTCAGCTGAATCCGGTTTGACTGGAAGCCGACCCCAATGTACTTGGGAAAAGGCTAGGCAGATGATGATGTGTAAGACACATCGAGCGCATGAATGTAAAAATTCTGCTGGTTTTTTATTTTAAACTGTGTAAAATCGTTATTCCTATCTATTCCAGTCCAATGGCATGTTAACTATAAAACACATTGTTATAAAAACTAGAAAGAGATAATAATCTATTGGAAAGATAGGAATTACAAAGAGTTAAAAAATAATAGATTCTGCACCGAGGGGATAAAGCAATGTCTTTAGTCACGGCCGTCATATTGAATCCCGAACCTAATGAAGGATTCGAAAGGTAACTCCCGAGCGTAGTGAGAAGTTTAAAGTTTAATAATAATAAAATTTATTTGCATAAAAACATGGTATAAAAGATGGTACAAAAATTAAATTACAGAGCATGCATGTTTTTGCTTAACATTATAAGCGTGCAAATACCTATGTCTTACTTACAATATGTCACGAGCGAAGCGATGGATTTAATACAAGGAACCTAAATGCAGTGAGGGATTCAAACTAGCCCAAGGCAAACACGCCAGTATCCCTGAGGAGCATACTCTACCTTTCCCACCTACTGCAAGAAAATTGTTCGCAAGTCATGAAGAGAGGTGGCCGCCAACGGTTCCTGTAGGTCTCCAAGTTGAGTTCCAAATTCGAATCACATTATTGACCTCCGGGCAATATTATTGTTCTGAATTATAACCCGCTTACTTTAGGTTGAGTTTGCATAACATATAATCAGACGAAAAAAGATTAAAAATAATATATACCTACGAAATAATCTAACGCCAGAACGCCAGAATTCCAAAAAAATGCACAGTCAACAAAGCTATATATTTTTAAGCTTATGACATGCTTACGAGTGTGGTGCACAATAATTGTCTACTCAGCATATTCACGACATTGTTTTAAAGTAGTCCTAAACTAGCTGCCTGCATACCAAACTGGCATTGTTGGCTGTACCTACTGAATACATGGAATCCGTTCGTACGCTGATGTGTTTAACCTTACCACCTTAAATACGGTCTAATTTATTTTCTAGTTAGCTTCCGAAGACTCCTATTGTCATAAATAATTCATTTCTTAAATTTGAGTCACTAAAGCTGGCGTTCAGTAAGTAAGTATTCAATTGATATTTTGACCTTGAACTGCAGTTGCATCGAATTAATTCTTAACGAACGAATCGCACTACTGGCAAGTGTGATTAAGATTCGTACGTGCTAATTAAACTGTTCAAGGCATGGTTTTGATTAGCTCGGTGAATGCGCTTTCTGATGGTTAATCCGCACTAAAAGGATTACTAATGATAATGCTACTAAACTACTTATCAAGAAATGAAAGATCTCGTTTTAGTTATGGTCTATTTTAACACCATAAATGTAATCGAGGTTTACCTAATCAATCGGTGTGTCTACCTTTGTCCTAGCTCTATTGGGGTCGGCTTCAAGTCTACCAGGATGAAGCTGAGTGCCAGTATTTGACATCACCACTGGAAAATCGCAGGAAAGCAAAATACGCAATTTCGTTTACTTGGATGACAAAAAACCGTCATCCAAGTGAACGAATTCCAGCTATTTCGATTTAAAAGCAAACTTCTCTACCGATTTTGTCAAAATTTCTATGGGGCCAATCCAATAATATATCCTTGAAGATAAAATAAGAATTTTTCAAATCGGTTCATAAATGGCGGAGTTATGAGGTAACAAGCATAAAAAATACAACCGAATTAAAAACCTCCTCCTTTTTTTGAAGTCGATTAAAAAAAGGTTTACTTTCTTTCAAGTGGTGGACTCACAATAGGCAAGAGGACTCACAAGGAGGCAGCTTTGTACGAGAACATCTCCTTCAGCACGCCGCGGAACTGTTTGTTGATAGTAAAGGGAAGTGTACTCACAATAAGGACGCAGGCTGCGATAGTGGCGAGCTTGAAGCGCACGTCGAGGTCTGCGGGGAAGGTGAGCACGTAGTCGTCGTTGTACGAGAACATCTCCTTCAGCACGCCGCGGAACTGCTTGTTGATGCCGCCAATCATCTTCTTGTTTTTCGTCTGCAGCTGGAATAGGGGAGCACGTTAAATTTATACACAGGTTGCCAATTGCTAGGGCCGACAACCTAGGCTGGAATATCCTACCGCAGAATGATGAGAAGGCCCGACACCAAAAAATAGGAATAGGAGAGGATTAAGAAGAAGAGACAGGTTTTGACGTGCCAGTCTTCAAGGTAAGGGAAGGTCAACTGCACGATAACTTCTGCCATAGTTTAGCTTTTCATATGCAGTCCGTTCTTTTAGACCCTAAGCTGTGGAACCGCCTGTCCGGGAGCAAGTTTGGTGCATAAGCTCTAGGCATTTAAAACCAAACCACAAGTATATACCTACTTGAAGTTTAATAAATAAATAAAACTCTACGAACAAGTTACCTGAAAGTTATAATCAGTAACCTCTCCCTTGACCCTGAGCGTGGGCGAATCGTGAGCGTCGTTAATGCTGAACATCGGAGTCATGAAGGTGGCCTCCTTGCGCACGATGCTGACCAGTTGCTCGTTGAGGAACACCTCCACCTTGTCCGTCACGAACACACCTGGCCGGCGGAGGTGGAACACCTGGGAATGAAGCAGGAGTTTTAGCTCTTCTGGAGTTCTACTACAAATATTTGCTGGGCAGGAGAGGTGCAGGTCAAGATGAAAATTAAGGCCAAGTGAGCTGTCATTGCACACGATACAAGGCAATCCCTAGTATAATGTGGAAACATCTCACTTCAAGCTCGTCCTCAGCTTCAAGTGAACAGCTCACTTCGCCTTTACGGAATAGATCGGCAGTTGCAATGTCGATACAACATCGCAAGACACTTGTGTACTTTTTTCATAATATTGGCGTTTTCTAAGAGTGTATGGTGCCCTATGAAACCACCTGGTTAATCCAATGATCCCAAGTGCAAGTTCTCATTAGTTCGATCTCCGGCCGTGCAGGGTTAAATTGCGTGTGTCACGCCATTATGTTCGTTAAATGTTACTGTTCTGCTTCCGTTTAAAGTTATTTTGGGTACTTTGTACATTAACATTGTAGCATATAATAACAAATTACTCAAACACCTAAAATGACGCAACCTAAACACGAGAGTCATACGCAACCATAAAATGGTCAAATGTTTTAAACGCAAAATTGCTGTATCTATCGCTTTTCTCAATAGGCCATAATAAACTGGGTGGAGAAAAAAAACTGTAAATCAGAACAGCTGTTATAGCCCAGTGGAAAATAACATTAAATACGCAAAGTTGGATGTAGTTCTGATTTTTTGGTATGTTGTATGGACGAGTGCTATTCTGTAAAAGACAATTTCGTGGCTGTAAGCTGCGACGAGCTCGTCGAGCGTGTGGCGCTGATTCAAACCGCGTCTCTAACGTGGTTGTGGTCGTCGACAAACTGTAGGCTGTAGCCTCTCGTCGCTGCTTCGTAGACGAATTAGGGCCTTGAAACAAATTGTGTAAATCATAATCGAGCAATCTCGACTGAGAAATTTATCTAAGAGTTTATAATTTAAAATAAATATCTATCTTTAAATATTTTAAGGAATAGAGTAAAATTGTGCCCAAATTCCATAATTATAAGGATTTTTTGCTTATTTAATGTTACTTATTAAGGCTCTATGACGATTCCTTTGCCTACTTCGAGCAACTCAAAGCGACGATGAAAACGAACGTGTAATATAAACAACCAATCAACTTCAATAGACGTGACGCTAACAAAAGCACTTGAGTTTTTAGTTTGAAAACTTTTATTTGTGTCAGATCAGCAGCTATTATTGCTTTGAACTTTTTAGATAGTTCTGTGACCAAGAGGATAAATAAATAAACCTTATGAAATGTGAGTATTACGATAAGTGTTTTCACTGTTATCAAACATGAGTAATAATTAAAGTCCCACAATAATTTAATATTCTACGATCCGTTACGAGGTACTGTTTTATAATATTCATTCTATAAATATGTTGTTGTAAAGGAATATTGTGTATTTTAAGCATATCAGTGCGGTCCCATCCCGTCGGCAAGTAGAGATGTTAGGTTAGTAGAGAGTTTGGGAGAGCGACGTTGGAGCGACAAATAGTCACTTTTCTTAGCTTTTTCTAATAAATAAAGCGTTATAATCAACCGAGCTGCCATTTTTATGTACTTAAAAGAAAACAAAATGTAAAATATAAGAGTCGGAAGCGCGATTATTGTAGCTTTTGGATTTGACAGTTCAAAGCGAGGCTGTGTGCGAGGCTGTAAGCGTATTCGTCGCTGTTTTTTCGTAGGGAATACCAAAATGTATGAAGAACTGTCAATGGTGTCAATTTGCTCGCCGTTGGGTAGTTTTGACTCACGGCCATCGCAGCCTTGAGCGCTAGTGTAGCTTTCCGCAGCTTAGTGAATACTTAGTGAATACGGAACTGAGTTTCACCGCTGCGGCAGCGCTGTACACAAGGCTGAATCTTTAGAGAATAGCATAGCAGTTAGAATCGTGTGAATCCAAATTTGCAACTTCGAAAAACTTGTGCTCGCTGCGCACCACGCGATAAACTGCAGAATTTTGGGGCTTTTTTCAAAGACACCTTAATTTGCAACAATTTAAGCCCAATCGCAGCTCTTTGAACCTTATAGGGACCAAGATAGCCCTACAAAGATGCTCATTTTTCTCGAAAATTGTAAATTTTAGGTGTTGCTCCCGTCCGAAACAAAATATTGGCAAATCGCTCCTCCTAGGTATTAGAAAAGTTTTCAATGAAAAAGTTGGAGTACATTTAATTTTCCATTAGGTATGTAAGCATAGAACGAAGTATGTGAGACTAATTAGTTCACTCACAACCTCGAAAAAACGAAAAGAAGGTAAATTAGCCCTGTGGAAATTAACATTAAAATCGCTAAGCACGTTGTAGGTAGTTCTGCAGTTTTGATATGTTGCATAGATCGTTAGATTGATGTTAATCCAAATTAGGAACTTCAAAAAGCTTGTGCTCGCTGCACAGCACGCGTTAAACTGTGTTTTTTTTTCACTTTTTGCTCTATAAGTCAAAAAGTATTGTAAGTTTACAACAAGTAACATTCAATTTTGTATAAAAACATACCAAAAAATCAGAACTACATACAACTTTGCGAATTTAGCCATTATTAGCGTCGATTTCTACTAAACTATTGTGTGTATATCTTCACGCAATGACACTCTTATCTTATCATCGACTGTTTGAACTTCAGAAAATACTTAAAATGATAAAGTTAGCAAAATAAGTTAGTGATACATGATGCAGTATTAAATGCACATTCATCATATTTATTTATGCAGCACCTACAATCTATAAACTTCGATCAAAGTCAAAGTCAAAGTCAAAGTCAAAACGTTTATTCCAATTAGGCCATTAAGCGGCACTTTTGAACGTCATTCACATTTCAAATATTTAAAAGTTCTGAAGTGACTCTACTGTCCATTCGGAAAGGTAGATTCTTATGGAGAAGAATGGACAAGAAACTCCATAGTTACTCTTTTCAATTAATCTTTTACAATATTTGGTAAGTATACATTTTTTTTTTTATATGTGAGGACCATGCACCTAGGGTATGCAGAGGTAGACTTATAAATTTTCTAAATAAGTAGGTACATGATACTCACACATTTACAAATATTGGAATGACTAAATAACAGTGTGTGAGTTAACAGAAAAATACAGACACAAAAAGAGACAGAACATCTATAAAGTTAATACATAAAGCAACCAGTTTGATTTTGTCCACAACATTGACCGTCCTATGGAGCAGGACCAGCATGCTTCCAGGCATTCTTATCCTGAATGTAATCTTCTAATTTGTAATAAGCTTGTTTACAAAGTGTGCTTTTGATATATGCTTTAAATTTTCTTTCATTTAGTTCTAATATGTCACAAGGTATTTTATTGTAACATTTAACACAGTACCCCATGAAAGATGTGTGTACTTTAGCTAATCTATAAAATGGTTGATCTAACTTATCTTTATTTCTAGTATTAAAATTATGTCTATCACTAATTTTACTAAAAAGATGGCGATTTTTCCGTACATACATTATATTTTCATAAATGAATTGGCAAGGGACTGTCATAATATTAATCTTTTTAAAAAGTTCCCTTAGAGAATCACGGCGGCGCAGATTATAAAGGGCTCTGACAGCTCTCTTTTGTAAAATAAATATGGATTCAATGTCAGCAGCCCGACCCCACAACAAAATTCCGTATGACATAATGCTGTGAAAGTAGCTAAAATAGACCAAACGTGCGGTTTCTACGTCTGTTAACTGTCTTATTTTCCTAACAGCATAAGCAGCTGAGCTTAGCCGCCCCGCTAGAGATGTAATATGAGGTCCCCATTGCAACTTCTCGTCCACTGTGATTCCCAAGAAAACTGTCTGATCAATAAACTCCAGTTTTTCTCCATTCAATATTATGTCACATTCGGTACTTTTAACATTAGGCAAAGTAAATCTAATACATTTAGTTTTTTTTTCATTTAATACCAAGTTGTTTGCCGTAAACCAATTTTGGACTTGAAGAATAGAGTTATTAACGACGTCAAGATTTCGTGATCGTTGCTCTATTTTAAATATCAATGAAGTGTCATCCGCAAATAATACCATCTTTGGGTGATTTTGAAGTAATTGGGGCAAATCATTTATATAAACTAGAAAGAGGAAAGGACCTAATATTGAGCCTTGAGGAACTCCCATTGTCACTTCAGACCCTCGTGAGTTTACACCGTTTACCTGAACTTTAACCTGTCTGTCCATCAAGTATGACCTAAGCAACTCAAGGGCTGTATTTCCGATTCCATAGTGCTCAAGTTTCAACAAAAGTGTCTCATGTTCAACGCAATCAAACGCCTTCGAGAGGTCACAGAATATTCCAATGGCGTCTTGTGACTCTTCCCAGGCGATAAAGATGTTCTTTATGAGGGTGACCCCGGCGTCAGTTGTACAACGCCCTTTGGTGAAACCGTACTGTTGTTCATGAAAGATGGAATTTTTATTAAAGTGAAGTAACATCTGATTAAGAATTAACTTTTCAAACACTTTACTGAGCACTGGCAAAATTGACACAGGTCTATAATTATTGGGTTCCTGATTATCACCCGATTTGAACAGAGGAACTACTTTACTGTGTTTCATAAGATCGGGAAATACTCCTTGGTCTATACTAGTATTAAATATAACAGCTAAGTAGGGGGCAATAGTTTCAATGACAGATTTACAGACTTTTACAGACATTCCCCAAAGATCTTCAGTTGATTTTATTTTAAGATCTTTAAAAGCTTTTATAATGGCCTGGGGGTTTGTATGTTGAAACTTAAACTCCGATGGGCATACCTTTACATTCTTCCTAAGTAAAGCAGCAGCGAGCGCAGGAGATGAGTTGAGACTTTCAGTAGTTTTAAGAGGGATGTTAGCAAAGAAATTTTCAAATTCTTGAGCTACCTCTGCATCTGAGTTTATTGGGCCATTTACAGTATTTAAATTAAATTTAGTCTCACGTTGTTTCTTCCTACCTGTTTCGTTATTTATTATTTTCCAAGTAGTTTTTATTTTATCGTCTGCTGATTTTATTTTATTGCTAATATGTAGAGCTTTTGCTGTTTTGCATACACTTTTATAAGTTTTTGAATATTTTGCAACATACTTATTAAAGCTTGTATTATTCATATATTGCTTTTGGCCATACAGTTCATATAGCTTATCCCTGCTTTTGCGAATGCCTGGAGTTGCCCAATCGCTAAATAAGAACTTGGTGTAAATACTTTTGGACTTTAGGGGAAAAGTCTCAGCAAATTGAATGTTTAATAATGAAAAGAACTCAGTGTAGAACTCATTTGGGTCATTAATATTATTAAAATTATGGGCACCTAGTCTACTATCTAAAGCATTATTAAATTCCTGCAATTTTTTATCCGTAATTGGTCTAAATTTTATTTGAATTTTTTCTAAAGGTACGTAAGTGCAAAACGTTATTGATTGTCCATTGTGATCAGATGGCAACTTATTTACAATTTCTTTATGTAGGTAATCACAATTACAAAATATATTGTCTATGCAAGTTGCAGTAGAAGCTGTCACACGAGTTGGCTCAACAAAAACATTTGATAAATTAAATGATTTAAAAAGACTCAATAACCTAATACTATTGGAGTTTGTTTCTAATAAGTTAATATTAAAGTCGCCACATATTATTACTGATTTACAAGTAGAACTAACTTTATTCAACACATCTTCCATTACTGTATCAAACACAGATAGATTCTGGTGACATGGAGGTCTGTAGACACATACCACAACATGCTTATCTAGCTCAACACAGGACAATTCAATGGTGTGTTCAACCGACAGTTTAACAATATCTTTTCTTTCTTTAGATTTAATCGAAGTTTTAATTAAAATTAATGACCCACCATGTATCATGCGTTGTCGGCTGAAGTAGCTACCTACATAATAATTATCATAATTAATGGAACTTACTTGGTGGTCTTTTAACCAATGCTCTGTAAGGCAAACTACATCAAACTTGGTTTTCTCTAAAAACATTTCTATCTCAAGTAATTTGGAAGAGCAACCTTGAATGTTCTGATTAAATAACTTTAAAGTGAATTGCCCTCCCCTAGGTTTTTTACAATGAGCTAAATTGCTAGAAGATACTTTGTCATTCACTAATAGTAATTGTTCATTACTTGAAGGGGTAACTTCTGTTGTCTTGCAGTTTAGTTTAAATTTACACTAGTATCCGGAGTGACCTCCAGAGCTACAATTGAGGAGTCTAAACTGCCTGTATGGGTTCTATCAGGAAGAGAATACTCTACCTGACTGTTAGTGGCCTCCAAGAATGTTGACATTATAGGTGGGTCCTCCTTCGTACAACACAAAGAATCACAATAATTAGTCCCTATATTGTTAGTACAACTAGACAACACAGGCTCGTCACTTAACCTAATATTTGTTATATTAGCTATAACCTCGTTAATACTATATGCTATCAACATAGCAATCAAATGCCTATATTTACCAGACAGGGATAAAGCTCCCTGAGTTATCTTAAAACCACTAACAAACTTATTAGTGTCAAAATACAATAATTTGTCACTATGACAACATGTCAACAAGTGAATAGTATTATTCAGCTTTAAAATGTTATTATTTTGTTCATCTGAAAAAGTATCAGAGTAAGGAAAAGCACACAACATCAGCTTTCCTAAATTTAACTTTAATAATGATTCAACCCCATCCACTATGTCCTTTTTGGTAATACCAGTACTATTACCCAGCAGTAGAACCATTGAATGGTAATTATCTAGATTTGAATTCACAATTCTATTAATCATTTGTTTAAAACTAATATTGTGATAACTATGATTGGTAAAACTGTGGCTTAGGTAGTTGTGTAATATTTTTCCGAAGCCAGAACCTAATTCATCACAAAAGAAAACAGATTTGTTTTTCTGTTTATTGACATATGTTTCCGCTGGAAGAGTCAAGACCGGTGGAGACATGTCAAGTTGGGGTTGGGGAGGTGGTGGATGGTTGACACAGCTGCATGAAAGATTATTAGTCAGAGACTCACATCTTTCAGCATTGTACTTCACCAAGTCCAGTAGTTCCCCAGCCTCAAGCAATCGCTCACTCAGTTGTTGTTGTGAATCCTCATATTTTTCAAAAATGTTTCTCAGCAAATACTCCTCACTTTAACTGAAACAACAACTCTTGATTTCAAGAACACAATATACAGTCTGTTCCAGAAGGGCGTAGTCATATTTAAGGGTTCTGCAGCTGCTATAAAGTAAAGAAAAATTATCAAAATACTTTTCCTTATGTTTTCAAGACCCGACCTCAAAAACCGACTAAAAATTTTAAACTTAGTAATAGGGTTCCGTTAGTTACCCTTTGGTTACGGATCCCTAAAAGTTCGTTTCGTTTTATTTTTCAACTAAATTACTCGAGTATTGCCTAGTTTCTCGAAGTTTCTCTATATTCTCATTGCAAAACAGTTCTACAAGTTGACGCTTGCTGTCGTTGCCATAAATTGCTTAATATTCTGTGACGTCACAATCGACCAGTATTGATTAATTTATCAATTTGGATTGCCTGTGTGAACGCACCATTATGAGAGCACAGTGAACGACCACTAGTGTTGTTTGATGGATCAATAAGCACATGGGTTGACTATTCACTTGAGTAGTCATCAACTTATGCAGTGGGTAACGATGGACAGATAGTGAGAAAAATGACTTCAGAGGGCGTGGCTATTGAAGTGTCTGATAATATCTAGAAATACATATAGGAAGACTAACTGCATCGAGCCCAAGCATTGTCAACCTATGAAGACAAATAACTGACGCCCGCGGTATGCCCGCGTCTTGCCAGCGTATAATTAAGTATGCTATTTTAAAAAGTTTTTCTGTTCAGTAATTTTAACGTAAAAGAGTACCTAACAAACATACATTCGATCCATCCGTCCTCCCAAACTTTTGCCGTTACCTCATATTTAAATAGGTACCTAAGTTCTCAAGTGTCGGTTATTTTATCGACAGTAATTTCTTGTTAACCGTATCAGCATAATTGCTTATTGTTTCAAATAAGTGTAGGGTAATCCCCAGACTATTCTACACAGATAATATAATACTAGACTACCTACACCCAATTGAACTCGCAAAGAGCACATTGGTTTGCCACATGAACTAAAGAGGTGTTTGTTCAGCCCACTCAGTGTCCCTGTTACTACCCACTATCCACACAAAACGCCATTACAATCTTTTAGGCAACATACACGTATACGATTACTGAGCAAGCCTGTTTTATGGAGCACACCATGAGCCCACAGCTATTGCAATTTAAACTGTCAATTAACGGACATGACGTCACGCGTCACCCAGTGCAAAGCTGGAGGACACCGATGCCATTAGTTTGTCGACCTCTCTCATGGGTAACGAAAATAACCCGTTTTATAGGAAGGTGTGTCCAAATTCTGTATGTTTTTAAACGCGCTCTTTACCCCCATATAAGTAGGATACCTAGTCTGGACTCGGTGAACCTAATCGCTTTATATTTTTCAACATGCTTACTCTGAAACTGTCTCCTACTCCACCTCTTTCAGGCAAGCAGTAATATCAGGCTACAAGCTGGGCAGCCCCCACAAAACAAATCTTTGCTAATAAATTGTTACTAAATTTATTGTTTACGAAACTTTGTTGTTTATGAAATTAGTATCTAAGTATTTTCGCGAGTAAATGTGTTGAAAAACGTCATTGCTGTCTTGCGGCGCCTTCAGCTCGGGCGTCTATTCCGTCTCGGCTGTAATGACAGTTGTACCACTTGCATTCATTATCACTTGCGAGATTCAGATTAGATGAATTTTTAAGTCATCACTTAACCTCAGAGACTCAGACTGTGATCATCGTCGTTAACGCGAGTCATTACTGAGGAGCCGAAGGGAAACTAATTCGTCATTAATATTGACTGAAATGCCTTGTACCCTGATAGTTTATTGGAGCCTACAGTCCCTCTACCAAAATGATCATGCTCACAAGTGTGTACAGCTAAGGAGTTTTAATTTCCCTACTGGAGTCTGTGCATCCTGATGGCTACAACTTGTAAGTTTTAAAGTCAAGAGTGAAAAGGTTAATGCTTTTAATTACCGACCACTTCATCTATTTAGACAGTAGAGCTCCTCACCTTCTTGCCCGCATTGTCCACCCCGTCTATACGGAAGCCCCTGCTGTGTCCGTGCGCGAGGAACGTCAGGGCGTGGCCATCCTCCTTCAGGTTGAACAGCACCTCTCCTTCGAGGTGTACCGTGTACTTGTTTCCCTTGAAGCCGCGGCCCTTCTGGTTGATGTTGACGCGGCCCAGCTGCATTAGGCGCTCCAGGCCTGAGATTCCTGAAACAGAAGTGGTTCTGGATGATGGTTGGTTGTATTTATATCAATCTGCTCATTTTTTTTTGCCCAGTTAGCTAATATGCGGCTTACAAATACCATTTTTTTTTTCGGTTCGACCCAAGGCTGGGTTTTAAGCTTCTAGCTCGCTTCGCTTCGCTAGCCAGGTAGCATTTATGAAAGAAGCAGGGCTAGGCATAGGTTGACAAAGAAACTTCTATAAAGATATGAATGGTTAGCAAAAAGTCTAATCTAATCCGAGGTAGGGTCCTCGGATTAATAAATAAATATTATGTGCGAAACGAGCATTGTAGCTATGGTGAAATTTTACTTTACGTCACTATACGTCAAAAATATTCGTGCTAGGCCCTCTGCTCCTTGAAAGTATAGCGTGATGATAAACATTGCTAAGGTTAGACCCATAAGTAGGTATCTACAATTTTGTAATATGTAGGTAGTGGCTTCTTATAACAATTCCTCGCTAAACTGTTGGGAAAAATGTCGAATTCAAATGTTATTTTAGGTACGTGAAAACCCATTTTATTGTTATTATGGTGTAAAAATACAAACACAGTATATTTTTTAGTATTGCTCATCCTCCATAGCACATAGCGTGATAATATATAGCCTGACTGTAGGTACATATAAGATTAAACCTACATTAAAATCACACTTTGTAAACAAGCATATTACAAATTAGAAGATTACATTCAGGATAAGAATGCTTGGAAACATGCTGGTCCTGCTCCATTTTTCTGTTCACTCAAACTCTGCTAATTAATGGTTCCAATATTTGTAAATATGTGAGTACCATGTACTTATTTAAAAAATTAATAAGTCTACCTCTGCATACTCTAGGATCATGGTCCTCACATATATTAACAGAAGTATTACCACAGCACATGTAAAACATTGATTTGAAAGAGTAACTATGGAGTTTCTTGTCCGTTCTTTTCCATAAGAATCTACCCTTCTGAATGGACAGTAGAGTCACTGTTATTTTAAATGTAATGTTGACGTTCAAAAGTGCCGTTAATGGCCTAATTGAAATAAACGTTTTTGACTTTGCCTTTGATTGTTTATGCAAAATTTTAACAAAATGGGTTCACTAGTTGTCTCGCCAATTGGAAACATACAGCTTAAGATTTATTATATTTTAATTTTTAGTACTAGTTGACCCGCGCAACTTCGTCTGCGTCACAATTTTCATTACTGCTCCGCTCCTATTGGTCTTTTCGATAAATGGGCTATCTAACACTGAAATAATTTTTCAAATCGGACCAGAAGTTCCTGAGATTAGCGTGTTCAAACAAACAAACAAACTCTTCAGCTTCATATATTAGTATAGATTCTATTTTATTAAATGTATACTTATAGATAACCAATACATCATGTTATACGACGTATTATTTTTTTAACTTACCTGTACCTTGAGCAGTGGCCATTATTTACTAGTGGTTATTGCTTAGTTGTAAAATCAACAGAATCCAACAATCGTATCAATAAACTATAAACACACTTCAATTACAAAGTCACAAACACAATTTTCTTTAATAAAACTCGCAATGCAATTTACAATGTCACACTAATTCAAAAATATCGGTATATGACAACATAGCGAGTGATAATCCAAAACGAAAATAGTACAAAATGTTGGGGTAAATTAAAACTAGGCAAAGACCAAACTACGCGATTTAAGTGGACAAAACAATTATCTGTAATTATTATTCTTGGCGCGGTATGTATGCGTCTGTCCCCTGCAAGGCCAGACGTCTGACTGGCGTCTAAAGCCTAGTACTCATGAACCCGTATACCTACTTGCTATGTTGACTAAAGTGTATAGTACCAGGGGTCGTCAACGTATGACTCGCGTAGCAGTATGCCACAGACGCACATCGATGCGTCATGCTAATACACGTGAGCGGGGTAGGATAGTCTGTGAACCTATTGCGTTGCATCGTGTAATTTAATAAGGTAGAAATTGTTATTTTTTCTACTAATCTAATCTTTAAATAGATAAAAGTCTCGTGTCACAGTGTTTGTTATCGAACTCCTCCGAAACGGCTTGACCGGTTTTTATGTTTTTTTTTTTGTGTAGTTAGACCTACGTCTGAGATTTTTTTTAATTAATATGGCAAAACAACGCTTGCCAGTAGTTAGTATCAGTATAGATTTAACTACCAAATGATAACCATCACTACCTAGTCAGTTAAAAGAAAACAGAAATCGGTGTCTCTTATCGAATGATAGCGAAAACTTATTTTCATAAAAAATGTCACAAAGCTACAAAAAGGTTCGCCACCTCTGCCATAGCAATATTGTGTGGTAAGTCTTGATACTTTATCAGGCCCCACGTGCACAGCAACACATTTATGCATTTCGGCGCAAAATAATGACGTTAGCATAACAAAACCTGATTCAAATACAAACTGTTGATTGTGCTCACATATGTGTGAAGGTCAAGTGCGTCTATATTAATATAAAGGAAGCTGGAGAGTTTGTTTGTTTGCTTGAACGCGCTAATCTCAGTAAACTAATGGTCCGATTTGAAAAATTTAGAAAGCCCATTTATCGAGGAAGGCTATATGCTATACTAGTTGACTCGCGCAACTTCGTTTGCGGTACAATTTTCATAACTGCTCCGCTCCTATTGATCTTAGCGTGATATATAGCCTATAGCCTTCCTCGATAAATGAGCTATCTAACACTGAAATAATTTTTCAAATCGGACCAGTAGTTCCTGAGATTAGCGCGTTCAAGTAATCAAACAAACAAACAAACTCTTCAGGTTTATATATTAGTATAGATATAGATATCATCACGCTAAGACCAATAGGAGTGGAGCAGTAAGGTAAATTGTGACGCAGACGAAATTGCGCGGATCAACTAGTTATAAATAAAGTCTTTAACAACAACCGAGCTTGGGTTATTATTGTAGATTTTTAAAAGGGGTTAATTATGCATCGCTGCAAAATGCAGGTACGTTCGTGGTACTTCCAAATTGCAAGGCAGTGACGTCACTTTCTGGGGCATTGACCGACACTACCCTGCTCGACCCAAATGGCGTAGACCGCCGACCGTAGTGCCGGCGCCGTCAATCTGCCCGCGGTCGCAAGTTTGATTCTGAGGGCCAACCGGCCTAGCACGAATATTTTGACGTATAGTAACGTTAACGTAAGTGAATTTAGAAAATAAATAACTACCACCCCATTATAGTATTTTGGTTAAATTTTATGCGACATACACAATTTATGTCATACAAAAATATGAATATAGTACCTAATAATAGTAGCCTTTATTCAGATCAACTTAAACTAATAACAATATTCTAAAAACAAACATAAAACTTATTCTAGTATTTGCTGCTTTTTTATTTTCTGTAGATCTGTTTGCCAATCGGCAACAGAAAACAAGAAAATATAGTACCTATCCAATTCAAATAAATATTAAGTGTGAAGCGAGTATTGTAGGTAAAATTTTACGTTATGTTACTATACGTCAGAAATATTCGTGCTAAACCTTCTGCTCATTAGTTCGAATACATTAATGTAACTCGGTTATCCTCAAAATTAATTGAGGAAAATATCGTCTTACAGGAAGTATTTTAATAACCTAGCTACTTTAATTTGAGATATTGTAATTCAGCCTGTGAAAAACAAAATGTAACATTTGTAAACATTACCTACCCACCTTATGTAAACATTTGAAACAGTTTCAGACTTTATAATAAAATGTAAACCTTAAAAAGAACATGGGTCTGAACGTACCCAGTTTGTAGCAAGTTGAAATTGGTACCATTCGAAAGGTCTTTGAAAACGTAGATATTTTTTGTATGGGAGCAACTTTGTAACTTATGTAGGAAAAAAGATATTCGATGTTGAAAATACCGAAAATCCTTAGTAAAATCGACCCACGCACGTTCAATTTTTTTTTATTTTATCCATTAGGTGGGTAGTTCGAACTATTTTGTGCTAGCGTCGGTGTGTCGTTAGTAGTTAGTACCTGTTAGGAACTGATTTTGAGCGCGCGCGCATATCTTAGTTTATTTTATTCTTACTTTTATTTACAACCTCGGCTTTCACAACGGACTTCAGTGTATTACTTAACGATTGGATTATTATTATTACTCATCTGCTTCAAAAAAATGGAAGGTGAACGCCGTATACAGTGTGTTACATGTACAAGATCAGTAATTCGTGACCGAAACCGGCATATACTGACGCGAACCTATTTGGAAGACAATCCAGGCTTCACAGAGTTTGTGATGGCACGGATTAACATAAATGAGGTTAGTATAACAATAGCTTTTGATCATCGAGTACACGGTGTCTTTTTGTTCACTCTTTATTAAGTTATTTATTGTTTTAGTTACTTGAGGATTTGGTTTTTCTTTTAGATGGCCCTGAATCAACTTCAGGCTATGTGTCATCGTTGTTGGGTAGCTGGAAGACGACAGCAAGCTAGGTTCGAACAAGAACAAAACCAGGAACTTGCAAACCCAGAGCACCCAACGTCTGTTCCAACTTATAGAAGGATTGCAAATACGGCGCGTCACTGTTTATTTCATGGGTGCATCAATCAAGAACTTCACAGAGTGTCCAGGTTTATAAAAGTATTCTTGTTGGTTAATCATAGCGTGTACGTTCCTGAACATGCACGCGTTTGTACACATCACATCAACACAGAAGATTGGAGCTCCCTGTATGATAATGGAGAGACAATATTCACACCAGACCATCTCAAAGATATGATTGATACGTTACGAGATGCATATAAACATAAGACTAATATAGATTTTGACAATGTAAACAACATTTTACCAGAGGATCTATATTACCTAACTGACTTAACACACCAACAATTCGAAATCCTTTTGAATGAAACTGTGGGGATGTAGTGTTATTGAAACAACTGTTCTCAAGCGATTACCTTTAATTACTGACTGCAAGAGTATAAATGTGTTAATATATTAATAGAAGATACATTCATATGGATAGGGTCATAGACCTTATACTATAGGTAGTACTACTACACCTCACCTCAGGGGTGATAGAAAAAAAAAAAAAAAATATAGTTTACAATTTTTTTTTTTTTTTTTTACGTAAATATAACTTAATATCATTTCTTATGTTACCAAAGGTTTGGTTCTATTTTTATGGATTAAATAGGGTTTATTAAATTTTAATATTTCTACATTAACACCTAAATCATTTAAAACAACAAATGGTCCCTCCCATTGAGGATCTAACTTATTAGCTATTTCATTTCTAATTAAAATTTGTTGTCCTTTACTGTATGTCACATTATTTAAAGACTTATCATAACAACTCTTACGGTTTTGTTTACTTATAAGTAGATTATTACGAGCATCTTGATGTGCTACTTGTAACCTATACTTAAGATCTAAAGGATAACTTTCTGGATTATACAATGGTTCTATGTACTGACTAACTCTAGATGGTACTATACTAGCTCTACCAAATACCAGTTCGAATGGTGTGTACTTTGTCTCTGTATGAACTGTATTGTTGAAACTGTAACACCAAAATGGTAGCCAGTGACTCCATGTGTCTTTTTGACCATTACACTGTATTCGTAAAAACGATCCTAAATTTTTATGTGAATTTTCGAGCGCACCGATGGATTGATGGTGATACGCTGTAGACATTAATTTATTTATACATAAAAGTTTACATACCTGTTCCATTACTGACGATACAAATTCTGTTCCACGATCAGTTGCGATGGTATTAGGTATTCCAAATCTTAAAATAAAATTATTAACTAATGCTTTAGCAATACTTACGGTTTCCTTCGTTTTCAAAGGATAGGCCTCTACGAACTTAGTAAGCTCGCACTGCAGTGTCAAAATATAACAATTTCCTTCAATGTCTTTTTCTAATGGACCTACGACGTCCAGATAAATTTTTTCAAAAGCATGTGAAGCCGTTGTAGTTATCTCCATGGGCGCCTTGATATACCTACAATGCTTCATTTTCTGACATTTAATGCATTTACTCACAAATTGTCTAATATCGTTGTCTAAGCCTGGCCAGTAAAAATGTCTCTTAATATTATTGGTCATCCTACGTACTCCTGCATGTCCTGCGGTAGGTAGTAGGTGAAAGTCATGTAAAATATACTTTCATTCTTCTTCATTATAAATTCTCCTAACTCCTCTCAATACATAAATACGTGGACCGGTCCAATCCTTATTGTCTTTTATCTCTTTTAATACATCTTTAATAAAACTCTCATATTCCTTATTTTTTACTATGCATAGCTCATTTATACCTATTCGTTTACAAAAATGACCTAACTTAGTCACAAATTCGGCTCGCGTAAGTTGTGCTCTAAAGTTAAGATTAATATACAACATCTTCTTTCGATTGTTATAAATAAAACATTCCTTTTCTTCATCTATATTATTTTGTCTTTTTAATTTATTTAATTCATCACTTCCTATAAAACTCATTTCTACAGAATTATTCGGAATTTTTAGTACCTCAACTACTCGTGGTTGATCAGGCCACGTTTCGTCTCGTTTACTAAAACTAGGTGTATCCAATTGTTTTCCTACATCTAAACGTTTTTTCTGAGCTCTAGTCATAACTAAAGAAATTTCATTATTCATCTGTTTTAAAGTATCCGATGTTATATTAATTCTAGATAATGCATCTGCTATGCTATTATCTTTTCCTTTTAAATATAAAATTTTAAAATCGTATTCTTCTAGTGCTAGTCTAAATTTAAGTAGTCTGCTAGATGGGTCCTTCATTGAAAATAAATATATTAAAGGCTTATGGTCTGTCATAATTGTAAATGATTTACCGTATACATAGGGTCTAAAATACTTTACAGCCCAAACAATTGCAACTAACTCTTTCTGAATGGTTGGATAATTGAGTTCAGCTTTATTCAGAGGTCTGCTAGCATAAGCTACAGGTTTCATATTTTGATTGCACAAGACTGCTCCAATAGCCGTCCCTGACGCATCTGTTTGAATGACAAACTCATTATTTTCTGAAAAATCTGGAAAATCTAATACTGGTGGTGTACTTAAAGCATGTTTCATTGCTTCAAACGCACTTTGACACTCTTCAGTCCAAACAAATGGTACATGTTTTCTAGTTAATTTATTTAATGGACAAGTTATTCTTGCAAAGTTTTTAATGAATTTCCTATAATAGTTACAAAATGCTACAAATCTTTTTACTTCATCGGTATTACTTGGTACAGGGTAATTTTGCAATACTTCTACTTTAATTGGGTCGGGTAAGACTCCATTCTCTGATACTAAATGCCCTAAATAAAGAATTTCTTTCTTTAAAAAATTACATTTTTCTGGATTTAATTTTAAATTAATTTTCCCAAGTCTTTCCAAGACGTCTGTTAAATTTTTATTATGGATATCTAAATTTCTCCCAAAGACTACTAAATCGTCTAAATATATAAAACATTTATCGTATGTTAACCCAGACATAGCAACTGACATTACTCTGCTAAAAGCACTCGGACTTGTTTTTAATCCCATAGGTAGCCTCTTCATCTGGTATTGCCCAGTACTAGTTGTAAACGCTGTATACTCTCTACTGTTTTTATCTAAAGCTACTTGGTAATATCCTTGATTAAGATCTAAATGCGAAAAATAGACTGAGCCAGAGAGCGAATCCAAAATTTCCGTAATACTTGGCAAAGGAAATTTATCGTCTACAATACGGTCACTAAGCTTCCGATAATCGACCACTAGTCGCCATTTTTTATCGTTGCTACTTTTTTTTGGTACCAGTAAAACAGGACTCGACCATTCACTCTTCGCCTCTTCTATAATGTCATTGTCAATCATTTTTTGAATTTGCCTATTTACTTCCTTTTTCAAAGAATGCGGCAATCGGTACTGCTTCGTATAAACCGGACTTGTATTTGGTTTTATAGTTATGGATTGTTCATAAACACTTGTAGTCGTTAACTTATCACCTGGTAAAAAGAAAACATCCGAATATTTAGAACATAATTCTTCAATTGATTTCCGTTCGTCCATTTTTAAATGTTTTAAATTTAAAATGTTTAATAAGTTCTTTGCTCGTTCTAAACTGTTAGCGTTTGGTTTAAAATTGCATAAGTGAAACTCTTCAATTGAATATATCTGTGGTTGAAAAGTTGGTAGGTAAATATCATGCTCGTTAGTGTTCAAAATTTTAACCGGTAATCTATTATTTTTTATTCGTCCAATACATCCCGCTAGAAAAACATTTTCCGCTAACTGTTCGCTATGGATAATACAGTCATTCATATTCTCAATATTTAATAGCAAATAATGTATCGACTCACTTCGTGCTGGGATATGTAACACCTCAGCTGAGTAATCTATGACATCACTTAGTTCTAATGAATAATACTTTCCATAATTAGATAGGTTAATGACATTAGTTTCTAAGTTTATATTTGAAGCGTACTGACAAAGAAAATCTAAACCTAATATTCCATCTGCCTTTAATGGTATGTTATCAAAAACATGAAGCTTGATATTAAAGTCAACAAAGTGTTGGTCATCACGATGAGTCAAGCTAAGTTGAACAAACCCTGATGAACTGATTTTACCTCCAATACCATTTATGATGGTTTCATCTCTAATTACTGCACTGTCGTATGGTAACGCATCTTTTTTAATTACGGACAAAGATGCTCCGGTATCTATTAACCAATAATATTTCCTATTACCTATGTATAATGCTAAAAATTTTGCCTTACCTTGCAAAGCTAAAATGTTATGTTTAAGATCGAAAAAACTGCATTTCGTTTGTTGTAGGCATACTATCGTTCTTATCTTGTTCATTGCTGGAATAAAATATTCTATTGGTACGACCTTTACTACGAGTTTCATTACTCGATCGATTCTCGTTCGAAGTTTGATAATCTCGTCCACGTCCGTTACCACGATAGTTATGGGATGATCGCCCACGTGAGTTATTGAAATCACGTCTGCCGAAGTTATTTGAATTATGGCTAAAATTACCTCTCAAATTATTTGAATTATGCTGATAATGATGTCCTCGACTGCGTTGGTTTAACTGCTGACTATGAGAACCACGGCCATTCCTAAAGTTGTTGTTATTGTTATGAAACTTACCTCTTCCGCGGTGTGAAAACTGCATGACATTTTCGTTGGTCGAAGTCGATGCCGATGTCAACTCTTCATCTTTCGCTGCCTGGATCGCGTCCTTTAAACTGTCATAATTACGTGCAGCAATAATCGTACTTAGTCTCGAATCCTTCAATCCATCTGCGAATCGCTTAATTGCCAATTTTTCGTTTATGGGCTTGAGCACGGAATAACTATCAGAATTACCATTTGCTTGCGATATGGTCAGATTAGTAAATAACTTTTCTAATTCTGTTCCAAACTGATCAATTGTACGCCAGCCTTGCGTTGCGTTTTGTAATCGTGATTGTATTGCAGTAAACGATTTTTTTGGTAAAAGTGCAACACGTAAATCTCTGACAAAATCGTTCACAGATGTGTAATTATTGGTTATACGTAATTTTGCATTTTCTGATAATCTACTTTTCAAAACGAATGTCATTAGTAACTTTTTCCCCGTTTCCGACAACATGTCTGCGTACATTTCTATAGAGTCAATGATACTTCTGATATTATTTTCGTTATTGGTCATTACAGGAATCAAACTACATGCCGTTTTTAAATCGAACTCCATGATTGATTCTGAATTTGGACTTGCTTCAGAAATATCACTGTCACTATCACAGTCTGATTTAATTACAGCGCACAAAACATTAATTTGCGAATAACACGATTCTATTTCGCTTTTCGTAACTGATAATGATTTTAACAATTCTGATTTTACTCCTGGTTTTGTAGATAATAGCTTTATTAATCCTTTACTTTTCTCATAAATTGTTTCAACCTCACATAATTTATTCTTAACAATATTACCCTTAAATCGTGTTTTTCCCTTTTTAATTAAATATTTCCTTATTGATATAAGATCATTTAAACAAAGTAACAATTCATCTTCCATTCCCTCATGCAAAAGTAATATATATTAATTAAACCATTTAATACATACCCGATTCTCACAGTGAATTACTGTAGTAGGGGACACAGCGTGTAAGATGATACATGATGACATACGATCACTCAAAACAAACTTAAACTGCTAATTTATCTTAGAGTTCATTATTTTAATTCTTAATGTCTATTATCATTTTATTGTCTCTTTATGTATATGATGATTCGCGAATTCATCTTACGCACTATAATACGCACAACGCACTTGAGACGCACTTAGTATGCACTTCACTAAATAAATGATACCGCACAGCTGCCAGATGAGTATGATGAATACTCCGACTTCTACGTCATTGGAAGATTTGCTTGCTCTTCTCCGCGAATTGCTCTGGAACGGTTGAACGATCGTCGCAGGCTGTTCTGCAAAATCTGGTCCCTGATCCAGGAATGGTGACAATTCCTGTACTGCTTCCACGCAAAATATATAATGCCAAGACCCAGTAAAACGCAAATTACTATGAGGATAATACTGATCGTCGAAATATGTGCCTTCAATTCTTCAACGTGTGCATTATTGGAACCAGCAGAATTCTGGTTCACGAAGACCGTCTCCTTTTCTACGTTGGAACGACACATTCTCACTGATTTCCGGACGTTAAATTAACTTTTTAAATGTACTTGATTCATTTTAATTACGAAAGTTCCATTATCCACAAATATTTTCACGCCAATTTATTACAAAGAGTTTAATTTATTTACTTTGCTTTGGAGCCGTAACACTACGCCGAGATAGAAGTCGCGTCACGCGCCCCAAAAATGGCAAGGGTCGCCATGTGGGGATGTAGTGTTATTGAAACAACTGTTCTCAAGCGATTACCTTTAATTACTGACTGCAAGAGTATAAATGTGTTAATATATTAATAGAAGATACATTCATATGGATAGGGTCATAGACCTTATACTATAGGTAGTACTACTACACCTCAAAACACCGTCTCTTTTAAATCAATGTAGAAGACCAAAAACTGCACTATTAGGAATATATTTATTAAAACAACGGTCTGGTGAACCAAATACACGTATAGCCTCCCAAATAGGTGTATCTCGTAAAACGATCGGTATTTTGCTTAAAACTGCTAGAAACTGCTTGACCCAAGACGTTTTTGTTCGCCATTTGTGTCTCAATCATATAAGTCGGGATGAAATTATAGCTCACAGCCTTGCAGTACCATCATCAATATATTCCAACCCTATAAACCCAGTGGCTATAGCTATTTGTGATGGTTCGTATATATACGTACAGAAAAGTAAAAACTTTTTATTTCAAAAAAAGTCTTACAACTTACACAAGTATAAAACTTGTTAAAACCCTTTGTGATTACTTGCCCAGATGGCTATATTATAGATATATGTGGACCATACGCTGCAACAAAGACTGATGCCCAAATCATGACTGAGATTATGAATGATCAAACGTCCCCAGTGCATATAACGTTACAAACAGATGACGTTTTTATATTAGATCGAGGTTTTAGAGACTCTATACCAGATATAGAAAGTGCTGACTATGTTGCCCATATGCCACCAAGTAAAGATAGGCATGCCACACAGCTTACAGATATTCAAGCCAATAAATCTCGAGAAATCACCATAGTGCGTTGGGTCATTGAAGTAATAAACGGATGGTTCAAAAGGGACTACAAAATATTTAGGCACACAGTTATCAATAAAACACTCCCTCACTTATTTGAAGACTTCCGTATTGCGGGAGCCCTTATAAATGCATTTAGGCAGCGTCTGACAGATAATGAGCATGCCCACGCTTTTATCAATATAATAGAATAGAATAGAATAGAATAGAATAGAATAGAATAGAATAGAATAGAATAGAATAGAATAGAATAGAATAGAATAGAATAGAATAGAATAGAATAGAATAGAATAGAATATTTATTTGCGTAAAACATGGTATACAAGGGTGTTATATACAAATTGAGGCACAAGCATGTTTAGCTAGGATAAAACATAGCATGCAAAATTTAAAAAAACAAGTTAAGCAACAACAACCGTTTTTTTTTTTTAAACATCAACACTTTTATCTATAAATTCTTTTAAACTATAAAAACTACACTCGATTAACCACTTATGAAATTTTATTGTAAATAATTTTGTGTTTAAAGCTTTGAAATGCCTTGGTATTTTATTGTAAATGCTCACACACATTGCCAAGCAGCAAAGAAGCAGTGAACCCAACAGACTGGGCAATTATGTAGTCGCAGAACATTATGAACAGACAGCGGGCGGTGTTCACAACAATGACGGCTACGTCAATACCATTTCCACAATTGACAGAAGAAGACGTCATTCTACTCAGTTTGGGCACATACCATTTAAAGCTCGCTAGATCATATGTTACCGAGCATTTGCGAGGTGGAGATGGTATATATAATATTGAGGTATCTTCGAGCCGTAGCCCTAGTATGTCGCAGCATGGGCTAGTAACCGAAAACTGCTCGTTAATTAGAGGCCGCATATTATCGAGGCACGTGTCGAATAAAATATATTACACATATATTTTAATCAAGGTTAATGTCTAGGGCAGAGAAGCCATCGAAGAGTATTATTGCTCCTGCATGACGGGTATGAGAACTCTAGGTGCTTGTGCCCATACTATTAGCATAATATGGTACTTAGGTGTTGGCAGGCACCTAGATAACTTCGTAGGTCCGGCAAGTGCCTGGGATGATATAATCATTGAAAGTAACAATACAATTTAATAAAACTGTGCTATTTAAGATTGATAGTTCTTATTTAATATTTTTTCTGTACCAAAAACCAACGATAGGAAGCTATATCGCTCTCTAAAGACAGAAAAAATGACTGGTTACCTATTTATTTAGTCAAAAAAGCAGAAAAAGTGCGATTATTGGCAATTAAAAATGTTACAAAGAAGTTATTATTATTTTCATGTTTTTGACTTTCTCGGGTCCCTAGAGACCCGGTCCTTTGGTAGGCGTACGAGGGGCCGAAGCCAACTCGCAGAGGCCTCTTTAGGCATTTCAAATGGAATGGGACACCAACCGACGATTATCCCTGTATGCACTGTGGAAGTTTACCCAAGGACAATCCCCGGTTGGAGCAGGACTATTGCAGAATATGGAAACAAAAGATGAAAGCTATGGGTTTGACTGGTTTAGTGGACTAATAATCGTTTACTATGGAATAACTATTTATTATTATTATTATTATTATCATAACTTTGGTCTTTCATTCATTCATTCATTCATTCACTTATTTTCGAGTTACGCAATTAGGCCTCTTCTAAATTACACCTAGTCTAAAATGCTAAAAAGTGGGTACGGGTTCCATACAAAATTACCCATTGTTCTTTAATTGAAAACTACCAAAAAATCATTTTTAATATGGTCGGAATACTGAGCATAATGTAACTGTTACCTATTTTTCTCTCTAAAATCCTTTAGTATCAGCCCGGAGATAGGATATGAGGGTGATACAGCATTGCCAGACGTCCCGATTTTGGCGGAAAGATCCGATTTTTGTGTGTCCGGTGGGATGTCCCGCGCGGGACAGACTCATAACTCGGCCGTACGTGCAGCGTGCTGCTGAGGAATGGCATCAGCTTTTTTCACTCAAAAAGTTTCAAAGGCAAAAAAAAATCTGGCTACGCTGGTGTGATATGTCTCCCGTTTCAGCATTAAATGATAATGATAAATGATACTTATTTGCAAATCCTATTACATAAATAGGGCTGAAGGTACGCCTCTGACTATCCCAATACCTACCTATATAGAGCACTAATGGTCTAAACTTCTGTATGTCTGTCGCTAATAGTATTTAATTTTACGTTTTAATAATATCCTGTTATTCTATATCTGTAATAATTCATCATCTGCCTAGCCTTTTCCCAACTATATTGGGGTCGGCTTCCAGTCAAACCGGATTCAGCTGAATACCAGTGTTTTACGTGGAGCGGCTGCCTACCAGACCTCCACAACCCATTAACTGGGTAACACGATACTTCTTGGCAAGACCGGAGTCAGATTTACTGGCTTCTGACAATCCGTAACGACTGCTATAGATCTACAAATGACAGCCGGGACCAACGGCTTAACGTGCTTTCCGAGGCACGGAGGAAACTCGGTATATTAAGATGGTCACCCATCCACAGACCAACCTTGGCAAGCGTTGCTTAACCTTAAAGATCGACCCGTGCGGCTGTTATAATTTAGCCACGAGCTCCTCATATCTGTAATAATTACCTACATTAAAATTTCAAATTCCAATATCAAACATATTTCATTTACAATCGGTATACAGCTAGTGCAGGAAAATTAGCGAGAGCGAATATTTCGTGTAGTTTTGAAAATTGGTATAGTTGTTCTTTGAGGTGTCCAGAGGAACACACAAAAAGTCTCCGAGGGTGGGAGGTGAGCTGGCGGTGGGGGAGGGGGGAAGGTACCTTTTTTCAATGTTTTACTTGTATCTCCAAAACCATTAAAAATATCTCCTTGCTTACTACATTAATTCTATCTACATTGAATTATCTATACATTGTGTTATTAAATAGATATTCTTGCTCTACTTTAGATGACAAAAAAACTATGATAGGTCTTAAGATGGAAGGGCCAGGGTAGCCCGCGAAAATCAAATATTTTTATGTTTTTTGCAATTTGTGGGTCAGCGTGAAGCTGTATGATGAACAAAATAGGATTCGCGGCCGGAACGGGTATTTATCTAAATAATTATATCCATTTTAATCATCAATATAGCCCTCTAAGTTCATAAAGCCCTATATTGAATGATTATTTCATGAAAAAGTCATTTGCAAAAAACATAAAAATATTTGAATTTCGCGGGCTACCCTGGCGCTTCCACCTGAACTCCGTATTCGTCTTTGTATGATTTATAAAAAAATCATTTTATCAATTTTGGATGCCCTCTATCTCCTAAAAATCCAGTGGCCAAATAACACTGCGCGCATCAAGACCGTGCTCGTGAGGAACTGAATATCATCATAACTTGTTAAATACTTACAGGATACTAATGAAACTTCAGATACATTTGAAGGCAGTTACAAGCTTCAAAATAATGTTTAAAGTAAGTCTTTAGACCTCTTATTGAGAGTGCTGGGACCAATTGAAGTGTTTTTCTATTTAATGAAATAACCTTTAAGCTATGTATTATTTTGGTTTTTTTATTGAAAAACAAATTTAAACTAGTTCCTAAGAAGTCATGTACAAAATATGATAAGAATCCGTTTAACCGTTTCAAAGATCTAGCAAAACCAGAAACGTTACTCCAGCAAAATCTCGAATAACTTCGCAACCGAAGAAAACTTGAATACAAAATAAGGCACAACATTTACTTCATCTAGACAACTAATTTTATAGCTAGTTTTTATTTAAATATTCCCATTAGAAAGAAAAAGGTCTGGCTAGGGTAACGTTACCGCAGCAGGAAATGTTTTTGTGAAATAATTAAAAAACTATAAGCGCAACAAATTTAAAAAAGTGCGCAACAATTACAGAAGCCGCAAATCTAATTATCTATAAGATTCAAATTACCATTTTCGACAACATCTGGCCAGGGTAACGGACACTTGATCCTACGGTTAAATGTTAATGACATAATGTATAGATAATTTAATTTAGATAATTAATGTAGAAGTGAGCAAGGAGATATTTTTTATAGTTTTGGTGATACAAGTAATGCCCCGGCTACACGCTCCGTCTTGCCTGCGAGCATGCTTGCAGTCCAGGCCTGCGCAGTCCTGACTGTACCAGCGCGAGCTTCCGTCTTGCCGCGCGTTTACCTGCGCAAACTGATTTGTGCAGGCATGCTCTCAGGCAAGAAGGAGCGTGTAGCCGGGCCATAAAAAACTGAAAAAGGTACTTTCCCCCTCCTCCACCGCCGGCTCACCTCCCACCCTCGGGGTTTTTAGCATGTTCATCTGGACACCTCAAAGAACAACTCTACCAATTTTCAAAACTACACGAATTATTCACTCTGATTTCCTTAATTTTCCTGCACTAAGTTGCATGCTTCTTGAAGCGGAATTCATTGCGCAATAATTTGATTCATAAAATTATAAATAAAACCAACCAGAACTCACACTGCAATTATGCAAAGTTAAATAAAACAACACCATTGTTTCAATAATATTTATTTAAATCAAAATGAACAAAAAATCAAAATAATATCTATAAATAGGTCGGTAGTACGGTACAACTAATCAGTCTATCAAAGTATAAATGTGGTACCTTATTTAGATGATAAGTAATGATAACACGTTTTCTTTATTTCTTTTCTTCGGTGCCAGTGTCACCCGGGTTCCCCTGGATCGGGATGGAGCGTTCCTGTATGGGTTTAGACCTAAACGCTACCAGCACCAGCTTCCCCTTGTCGAGGTGACACTCCACGCGTTCCGGAGGGAAACCTTCGGGCAGCAGGAATCGCCTCTCGAAGTGACTCCTCGTCCAGCCATCTTCTTTCTTGATCTCCTTCTTGCCTTCCACCATGATCTCGTTTCCCACAGTCTTCACATTGATCTGGTCTGGAGTGAAGTTCTGGACGTCTAAGTGCACTTCCACTTTCTTCCCGTCGACTTTGACTTCGTGGTCGGAGTACACGCCTTCAACATGGTCAACCGGAGCTGTGACTGCCCTGATGTATTTAACTGGGTCCCTGAAGAAAGGGTCTCTTGAAAACACTGTGAAGGGGTCCTCGAAAGCCCTGGCGATGGGGTCCCGGGTCACCAGGTTCCTCAGATGACGAAACCAGTACGGAGCGAGTGACATTTTTATTCGATTTGTTTACTTCGCTTTTGCTTCCTCTCTCGATCGCTTTCAAACTTTGAATACTGCGGAGTTCCCGCGCATCGCCCTTTATATAACACCGCTATCTATCTACGAGAGGCCACACGAATAGACGTGAATAATCTCCAACAATCGAGAAAATTCGAGCAAGTTGCCGATTGATTTAATTTAGCGCCATCTAATGTTGGGTAGCGGAACTTCTAAGAACCTTGTAAAACTAGACGTGGTAGGCTGGATTTGGTAAAATTCTGCTCAAAGTATTGATGTAACATGTTAGTGAGTATTCAATGCAAATTATTATGTCAAATATAAATAAAAATAAATTAAAGAAAGATGTGCGGAATTATTAGTATAAAACTAATGTGACCACTATTCACCACGAGATGGCACTAATAGTAGCATTCCACGTCAAAGAAGTTGGAAAATGCGCCATCTACTGGCAAGTAGCAAAACCATAATGTGACTAGAAAGTTCAAGAACGCATCCAAATCCAAAATAAACATGTCTTTCGAAAATCAATACTATCTATCCATGCTTATACTTTTCTTCTCATAATAACTATATATACCGATCGAATATCTATATCTACTGAAAAGGTAAACATACCTAATTAAAAGGTAAGTTATTTGTGTTTACGGTTTCAGTGTAAGACCAAAATACATAAGTATTGTGCAATCTGAGATGATGAAATCCCGCCCGTAGTTTAAGTAATTTTGAGCAGCATACCTAGTTATTAAATCAGTTGGCGACATATGTGATGCGACGCCAGAATTCCATGCATTTTTAATTACATGTGTTCCATCATGTGGGCCACTTGCTTTTTTGAGACAAGAGATACTTGAAAAAAAAACATCTTGATTAGATCTGCGGGTCTAAACAGGCCACTTTAGCATAATCAGAAAGCACATCAGTCATCAATACGAATGCGAACGTTGTAATTAGCACTCACTCTGATTAGGTACGAAAATCTTTCATGGATATAGCTCGAAGCTACACTATAGCTTAGTAGCATGAGCTACTTACCTACTTACTTTTAAACCGACTTCCAAAAAAGGAGGAAGTTCTCAATTCAACACTTTACCTATGTATGGTTTCTGATCCGATTTCTGTGATTCTTTTTAGTTCGATACGGTATTATGTACCTACCTACTTGCCATTTGGTTCCGTCAAAATTTGATTTAATCTATTTTATGAGCATTTTTACTTATTTGAATTTCTCGAAACGAATACATCGTCCAATTATCACTACCTACTAAAAAGTGAAAAATAAAAAACTTTTTATAAAAAAAGTAAAATCGACTTCCAAACAAAACACTATAAATTATAAAATAATAAGTAGGTAAACTAACCTTAATTTAGAAAATTGGTGTTAAAAACAAAGAAAAAAAAACAAAAACACCAACTTCCGAAATTAAGGTTATTTTATACCTAAGTACTTAGGTACTTTATAGTGTTTTGTTTGGAAGTCGGTTTAATTTTTTTTAGACTTCCGGTTCCGTACCTAACTATCTGAAGGGGGTCAAACATTAGTTAATTGTATGAGAGCCGTATTGAAAGATATTCGCTCAGATACAGACTATGTTACCATATCTGCTGTGTGGTGTGTGACTTGCATAATAAGCACAATTTATTATTATTGTAGCTTTCACGAGTGTACGGTATATCAAGGAGATGTCAGCATGGGAGACGGGGCCCGCTAGGGCCAGTGCCTGCCGGGGTGCGGAATCCGTTCGAAAGAGACGCCGCAG
Source organism: Lacanobia oleracea (assembly GCA_950371165.1). Classification (NCBI taxonomy): domain Eukaryota; kingdom Metazoa; phylum Arthropoda; class Insecta; order Lepidoptera; family Noctuidae; genus Lacanobia; species Lacanobia oleracea. The sequence continues at coordinate 28,661,762 of OX493388.1, read as the reverse complement.
CCCTGGAACGCAAAGGGCATGGAGGAGCACGGATGGGTTTTAGTCAGTAAGAGTCTGACACTCCCTTCCGCCTCGCCCAGAGCGGAAGGAGTCATTTGATGATTTCCCATCCTTAAAAAAAAAAAAAAAAAAAAAACGGTATATCAATCGTGTCCGAACTCGCACTTGACCGTTTTTATTTTTTGTCACGGTATCGAAGACGGGGATAGAGGTGATGAGGACTTTTGATTTTTCAGGAAAATCTCTACGTCACGCGTCATCACAAATGCATAGGAAACTGCGTTGTTATCACAAGTAATTTGTCCAGTTTGTTACGAGCACACAGTGGATACAATACGCTGATATCTTCAATAAACACCACCGAATAGAACTGGTAACAATTGACGCATGAATTGGGCTCTAATGTCTATTTTATTGAAGTACATAAATTGGGTAGAATTGGCGTCAAGCTACATCAAATAAGTATTATAACCCCATGGAAACCGCATAGAAAAGAAATTTTATCGCTGGCTGGATTATAATCATCATCAAAAATCATCATAACAGCCGAAAGACGTCCATGCTGGACACAGGCTTCTCCCAAGGGGGGGGGGGGGGGGTGCCATGATCGCCACGCGTGGCGGGCGGGTTGGCGATCGTAGTGTATGGTGTTGCGTTTTACACAGAAAGCTGCTGCCCATTCTCTTGTCCCTTCCCGAGTTCCTTCCCCACGGGAAGTGATGGGATATATGGTTTTATTCTTATACGGCACCGGCCGACAACATGCGAACATTAATTACCTAAATAGTCGGGTATAAATGCTGCAGTTGTACCTATCTCACACGGGGTACAATGAAATGAAAAAAGCATTTTCATTTATAAAAAAAAACTTTATTAATAAACTCAATGTATTTTTTATTATTATTAGTCATAGAAACAAGATCAAAAATTAATCCTAACCCTATTTTTTTTTCATTTTCCTAAGACCTTGCCGTTATTTCATTGTACCCCGGTCTGGGGTAGGTACATTGGAAATACTTACCCATTTTTTTTTAAGGATAGTCCAGGAAATCATCAAATGACTCCTCCTGCTCTGGGTATATTAATTACCTTAAATAATAGTAGGTAAAACAGATCTAGAAAACTCGGATCCTGCATTACCTATTGTAGGTACTTAGGTACCTATTATGTGGTCGATCTCAGTCAAGAATAACGCCATAGTTTAGTATCTACTTACGAGTGGAGCCTGGTTCTAATTAATATTTCTACAGTCTCGTGGCCGAAGCGCACGGAAGTCTGCGGATCACGTTACACTCCACCTCGTGACTCTCCACTTACTATATTACTAATGTTGAATTAAAACTATCAATAAAACAGCTGTAAGATTCAGGTTCCGTACCTATAGCTACTGTAGTCTAGATAAGAAATAGGTAAGTACCTACACTGGACATTTAAAATTCAATACCTAGAAAGTAAAAACTTACCTATACCTTTCTTCTTTTTATTTTATCACCTTCACGACGTACCTACCTGAAAAGTCTATTTGAGTTCATCATATTTAACATCATACAAACCTTTGTTCGTGTGCCGAAGTTCTCCTCTAAATTGCCTCAGATAGAGCGATGTCCTGATCCCGAAGGCCACTCATCATCATATAACAGCCGAAAGACGTCCACTGCTGGACATAGGCCTCCCCCAAAGTGGGGTTGGCGATCGCAGTGTATGGTGTTACGTTTTACAGAGAACGCTGCTGCCCATTCTCTGGTGAGTCCCTTAGTCGTCTCTTACGACACCCACGGGAAGTGATGGGATGGTAGGTATTATTATTTTACGGCACCGGTCGACACCATACGGCACACTCATACAGCTTGCAAATAGTGTCTTTCCATCTATTTAAAAATCAATCATGTAGTGTAGTGTATACCTATCTACCGGTGGAATAAAACCTAATGGCTGCTCGGAACACTTCGCGAGTCGTTTTACTGTATGCAGTAGCAAATTCATGATCCTCTCAGTGGCGTAGCTAGTCTCAAAGGGGCCCTGTATCAAACATTTTTGGGGAGCGCGTAGTTTTGAATGGCTTTGCGTCCAAACGTCGGGGCTCTTGTAGCCTGGGGTCCCCGTATCTTAGATAGGGCGGTAGCTACGCCCCTGGTCATCTACTTGACATGAGAGTTCGTCCAAGAGACTACCTACACTTCAGAGTGCTCAATTCACTGGTACTTTTTCAGGGTATGAAAGTATTATTTGATATAGATAAAGAATGGGCTATTACAGTAGGTAGGTACAAATGACTATGAAACTAGTGCATGACAACCAATAGATTGTTTTAGAAGTTGGTGGGTCTATTTAACTATCTATGGAATCAACTCTTACAGTGACATGTGAAAAAAACAGCTGTTAGGTACACATTATGTCGTATTTACATTTTGTCTAGTTCTGCGGCAGAACTTGTAGACTGATGTTGTTCCCATATTAAAAGTTGTGTTGATGAATACTTTCACCTTTTGAAAGATTGCCAATAAACTGAAAATCAGGTAAAAGTGCAAGAAAGTAAAATTACATAGTCAGTACCTCACCAGACCTATTTCTTCAGTCGAGCAATGATCATTATCACCATGTCTGGGTTTTATAGAACCATCAGTCTCTGACCACCTCTACCACTGGACAGAAAAATATAACATGAAAACAAGCAGCATTGCATTCAACTATACCTAGGGCATGGGCACCCAATACCTATCGATTATAAAATCCTGGAATGTCTGATTCCAGGTATACATTTGGATAACAGATATACGAGTGGGATTTTCGAACGAACTAACTATTGTTTGACACCATGAGTTATTTCGTTGGATCCTTGTGGTTTTTACTAACCGCAATATTGACGCTAAAAACTAGATATGACCGTCGTTAAATATCTTTGCCATGTATTCGCCCTTTCCGTATAGTAAGAATACAGAACCCTCCACGCTCTGTTGAAACAAATCGTTTGTTCTAGTTAGCACCACATTATGGCGTATTATTTATAAAACCCATTAAAGCTGCGATACGCGTCAGTACCTTCCGTCAGAACTTCTATATAATGGCGGGAGTTCCGAAAATGCATCACTAAGAATTTGGTAGAGGAAGCTAAAAGATTTTGTAACTTGGATTTTTTAAAGCGTTGTAAAAATGCAGAAAATTACGATCGTTTTATTTGTAGCTTTATTTTGTACAGTTTTGTGCCATCCCTTAGATTTAGAAACAACTGGTACGTATTCAATTAATGTTTTTTTATATGTGTTAATCAATTCTCGCACAATTTGTTTTCACCTGCTAGCAAATAGCATGCAAGTTTCATTACATTGCGGGGCAAGATCGAGCGATTGATTACTTTATGCCTCGGTATCCCGCAATGTAACGCGACTTGCATGAGAGTAGCTTGCAAGTGGAAACGCAGCCTCAAACTCATTTTATATCTGTCGTGCAAACTTAACTATCTTCAGAACAACACTAGTCACTACCGTAATTCACAATAGCAAAATGAACCCTTTCCTCTCCTTGTTACAGACGATGAGTCCAGGGAGGTGCAGCATCACTTGAGCAAGAGGTTCATTAACCCGATGTTCGCGCTGGGAGGCGCCGCAGACAGCGGCGTCACCAAGATGAGGACTAAGAGACAGTGAGTACAAAATTGCCCGAAGGCGACTAAGGAAAAATTTATTCCTTTTAGTTGAGGAGTGAATTACTAAGGCGGGAAATTGGTTCTCTGGAAAGCCAAAGAGGGAATCTAGGCTTGGAAGCTAGAAAGGAGTCCCTTTCCATACAGAGAAGAAAAAAGAAAACTTGTCAAATGTGTATAAGTACTAAGGCTCGCGACAAAAAGTGTACAAGCTTTGCATGTCATGTTAATAGTGTCGCAGCGGCTTCTTGCAGTTGCTTTGTGGTACCTAGAAAATGTGAATGTGTTTGCTAAGTGGCCGGATGCTAGTTCGCAGTGTAGATGGTGGCTGCGACGTGGCTTCTTCTTCTTTTCGAATCGATCGATAACTCCCAAGATCGATCAATTCGAAAAGAAGAAGAATCCCAATAGAATAGTAGTAGAATAGCAGTAAGTGGCTACGTTAATTGCAGCATCGGTGGCATTAATTACCTACTTGGGGCACTCCAACATGAGGCTCATATTCTGAACAGGGGCACCGCACTCACGTTGAGAATTCAACGGGTCTATGAAACCCCATTTCGCCAAGTTGTATTTACAGCGGCCTACCTGCGTGCGCAAACGCGACGTGGAAGCGTTGTGGTCGGTAATGACGACAAAATGTGGTCTGTGTGAATTTAGCTATTAATTTTCATACAAATTAGCGTCCGCCCTCGTGTTGTGGTTGTGGTGTAGTTCTGGTTGTGGTATGTATGAAACAAGCCCAAGTGGTTGCATTTGTTACAGAGCCGACGAATGTGAGAAACTGGCGCTGTGCAAACTACATGCGAGATCACAAAACAACTTCATGGCTGCGTTCCAACTGTACTTTGTCAAGTAAGTTAATGAACAATATGTTACCTACACATATTAATATTATAAATGTGAAAGAGTCTCAGTCTGTGTGTCTGTTTGTTTGAGAACATGTCCTGGAAAAGGACATGGGATACTTTTTATCCTGGAGATACGCTCTCTTGGGCTAATTTTCGATTAACACGTGAGTGAAGCCGCTTAGCAAAGCTTACGGAAAAAAATATTTTTCGGTTACCAGTATTCGGATTTTTATTTTTAACTAGTTGGTCCGCGCAACTTCGTCTGCGTCACAATTTCCATTACTACTCCGTTCCTATTGGTCTTAGCGTGATGATAATAGCCTATAGCCTTCCTCGATAAATGGGCTATCTAACGCTAAAAGAATTGACCAGTAGTTTCTGAGATTAGCGCGTTCAAGCAAACAAACAAACTTTTCAGCTTTTTATATTAGTATAGAAGTATAGATAAACGATGTCAGGTTTTCGGGACTTAAGGGACGAGTTTTTGTCCATGTGCATTCAGGTAGTCATTCCCGTTCACCCGCATGCGGGCTAACCAATAACAGTATTTGCATCTTGACTGTTTTACACTGGAACATAATTAAACTCCACAATATAATTAAAGTATCTAATCCTGACCAGTTTAATGAAACCGTGTTCATTTGCAGCAAAGAAAACGCGAGACTATGGGACCACCACGCAAGATCGCTCGCTGATTGTCAAGAACGCTACGGAGATTGTTACGAATAATTGACTTTCTTACGATATTTTTATTACAAGATTTCTGCAACTGGTTGAAGCTTTAACGTCTACAACAAATTAATAAAACAATATTTTTTTTTTTAATTAATTTCGCGAAATTTTCATTTTTCTTCATTTGATCTTTAGCTTTTCTCTATCTGTAGCTGATAAATAAAAACATGGCAATATACCGCATAAAATAAATTGTTATTTGGCTTGTAATAAACTTTTTAAATTGTAGGTAGGTATTGCTTAAAATAAAACAAGTTCATAAACAAACAATCCATTTTATTTCCCCCACATTTGGAACATACATCACATAAATGCATTTAAAGGTAAAACAATGCACAACAAAATATAAATAAATTCACTCACTGTACCTTAACCGAACATAACTTAGGTAAAATTATATTAATTTATATTTATAAAATGATATCGATTGGAATACAAATATAGAATACAGACTAAATCTGAAGACAAGTAAAATTGCAGAAATGCAGTCTTTTTCGGGTTTCGGAATCCAATGGCGAAAACGGAAACTTTATCATTTAATTTGATGCAAAAGGCTCAATAAAATGATGGTTATTTCTTACACAGCATTGTGTACCTACCAATTTTGATGAGCTTCAGTTTGTCTTAACTTGGACTTTATTGAACGATTTTTTAGTTTATTCAGAGTTCTTAATGCTTACTAATATTATAAATGCGAACGTAACTCTGTAGTCTGTCTGTAGCGCTTTCAAACCAAAACTACTGAACCGATTTAAATGAAATTTGGTACGCAGATAGTCCAGAGCCTGAGGCAAGGACGTAAGCTTCTTTTCATCCCATAAATTATTTTGTTGGTATAATTATTTATTTGTGTAAACAAATTAGGTGTGAAAACCAGTATATCTAAATAATTTGATCGTATAAAGATCTTTTATGAAGTAAACATTGTGGTTTCGTTCTTTTCTGGTAATATACCGGTAAAAAATATTTGAATAAATTATTTTCGATGTGTTGATAAACACGAGATCTTCTGGTGTATTTTTAAAACAATTTAAACATTGTTGTATTGATATAACACGAAGTTAGAATAACGTACCGGCAACAGCACATCAGTGTTTACATTAGAACAACAAAAATAGTTTTAACAGCAAAGGCGTTGTCGAAGTCAAAATAATACAATTGCTGAGTGGTTGACCAATTGATTGACGTATCATTTTATGGAAATTGTAACATTACACAAATCCCTTACTTCATTTCAAAATACAGAGGGTCGAGCACGAATATTTCGAAGTATAACGTTAACGTAATTGAATTTTACAATCCCATAGTACTTTGGTTTAATTTTATGGGACATATTCAATTTACATCATTCAAAAATATGAATATAGCATCTAATTCAAATAAATATTATGTACGACACGAGTTTTGTAGCTATGGTAAAATTTTACGTTACGTTATACGTTAAAAATATTCGTGCCCTTAGTTCTCCAAAAATGCAAAATGACTCGTTCATAATGTATGAACGAGACAGCACGGTCTCCTGTCAGGCGCACTCCTACATCTGTTTCTTCTTGGGCTTCTTCCCGGGCGGGCTCAGCGCCGACACGATCTGGTCGATGCTGGCGCGGTCCAGCGCCTCCGCGCGCTCCGCCCGGGCGGCGCGGGGGGCGCGGCCCGCGCGCGCCGCCCGGGCGGCCCACAGCGCGCCCAGCAGCCGCGCGCGCTGCGTGTACGCGAATATTAACGCGGCTAGTAAGGGGATCACGAGCAGGGATGTTTGACGGACTTCTTGCTCGCTGGACTTTACCTGCGGATGAGAGTGTTATGTCTTTTTTAGGCTGTGGTTTTAACAAGATAATGATGGATTCCTTTGATAAATTAATCGAAAAAAAGGAGTTTTAATATTTAAAATCTATTAAGATACATTATAACATGATCCCTATTAAAAACGCGAGTAAACAAAAACATCAATCAACACACACCATTTACATATATTTTTAGCCATTTTTACAATATTTAGAAACCTGAACATATTTAAAAATATTTTTGGGGGCCGAGTCACCCGCGTCCGTTGGAGAATATCCAATGTTAGACCCTATACCTACGTGGTCCCCGGGTGGTGCTAATCAGGTGACAATAACTGGTGGTAGGCTTTGACCGATGGCTTGTGACCACCCACTGGGCAAAGACGTACCGCCAAGCGGCCTAGCTGCGTTCCGGTACGATGCTCAGTGTAGCCAATTCAGAGAAGTTGGGTCGCAATAATTGTTTCAATGCAGGCAAACCGACCAGGCTCACGTTGATATGGATGTATCGGGAGACTAGTCGCGGAGGGTAGCGGGATCCGAGGCACGGTGCGCCGCTGGCCGACCGCAGGCAGTTGGGGGCCCAAGTAGTGTGCTAGCCACACGTATCGGGAGACTAGTCGCGGAGGGTAGCGGGATCCGAGGCACGGTGCGCCGCTGGCCGACCGCAGGCAGTTGGGGGCCCAAGTAGTGTGCTAGCCACACGTATCGGGAGACTAGTCGCGGAGGGTAGCGGGATCCGAGGCACGGTGCGCCGCTGGCCGACCGCAGGTAGTTGGGGGCCCAAGTAGTGTGCTAGCCACACGTATCGGGAGACTAGTCGCGGAGGGTAGCGGGATCCGAGGCACGGTGCGCCGCTGGCCGACCGCAGGCAGTTGGGGGCCCAAGTAGTGTGCTAGCCACACGTATCGGGAGACTAGTCGCGGAGGGTAGCGGGATCCGAGGCACGGTGCGCCGCTGGCCGACCGCAGGCAGTTGGGGGCCCAAGTAGTGTGCTAGCCACACGTATCGGGAGACTAGTCGCGGAGGGTAGCGGGATCCGAGGCACGGTGCGCCGCTGGCCGACCGCAGGTAGTTGGGGGCCCAAGTAGTGTGCTAGCCACACGTATCGGGAGACTAGTCGCGGAGGGTAGCGGGATCCGAGGCACGGTGCGCCGCTGGCCGACCGCAGGTAGTTGGGGGCCCAAGTAGTGTGCTAGCCACACGTATCGGGAGACTAGTCGCGGAGGGTAGCGGGATCCGAGGCACGGTGCGCCGCTGGCCGACCGCAGGTAGTTGGGGGCCCAAGTAGTGTGCTAGCCACACGTATCGGGAGACTAGTCGCGGAGGGTAGCGGGATCCGAGGCACGGTGCGCCGCTGGCCGACCGCAGGTAGTTGGGGGCCCAAGTAGTGTGCTAGCCACACGTATCGGTAGACTAGTCGCGGAGGGTAGCGGGATCCGAGGCACGGTGCGCCGCTGGCCGACCGCAGGTAGTTGGGGGCCCAAGTAGTGTGCTAGCCACACGTATCGGGAGACTAGTCGCGGAGGGTAGCGGGATCCGAGGCACGGTGCGCCGCTGGCCGACCGCAGGTAGTTGGGGGCCCAAGTAGTGTGCTAGCCACACGTATCGGGAGACTAGTCGCGGAGGGTAGCGGGATCCGAGGCACGGTGCGCCGCTGGCCGACCGCAGGTAGTTGGGGGCCCAAGTAGTGTGCTAGCCACACGTATCGGGAGACTAGTCGCGGAGGGTAGCGGGATCCGAGGCACGGTGCGCCGCTGGCCGACCGCAGGTAGTTGGGGGCCCAAGTAGTGTGCTAGCCACACGTATCGGTAGACTAGTCGCGGAGGGTAGCGGGATCCGAGGCACGGTGCGCCGCTGGCCGACCGCAGGTAGTTGGGGGCCCAAGTAGTGTGCTAGCCACACGTATCGGGAGACTAGTCGCGGAGGGTAGCGGGATCCGAGGCACGGTGCGCCGCTGGCCGACCGCAGGTAGTTGGGGGCCCAAGTAGTGTGCTAGCCACACGTATCGGGAGACTAGTCGCGGAGGGTAGCGGGATCCGAGGCACGGTGCGCCGCTGGCCGACAGCAGGTAGTTGGGGGCCCAAGTAGTGTGCTAGCCACACGTATCGGGAGACTAGTCGCGGAGGGTAGCGGGATCCGAGGCACGGTGCGCCGCTGGCCGACCGCAGGTAGTTGGGGGCCCAAGTAGTGTGCTAGCCACACGTATCGGGAGACTAGTCGCGGAGGGTAGCGGGATCCGAGGCACGGTGCGCCGCTGGCCGACCGCAGGTAGTTGGGGGCCCAAGTAGTGTGCTAGCCACACGTATCGGGAGACTAGTCGCGGAGGGTAGCGGGATCCGAGGCACGGTGCGCCGCTGGCCGACCGCAGGTAGTTGGGGGCCCAAGTAGTGTGCTAGCCACACGTATCGGGAGACTAGTCGCGGAGGGTAGCGGGATCCGAGGACGGTGCGCCGCTGGCCGACCGCAGGTAGTTGGGGGCCCAAGTAGTGTGCTAGCCACACGTATCGGGAGACTAGTCGCGGAGGATAGCGGGATCCGAGGCACGGTGCGCCGCTGGCCGACCGCAGGTAGTTGGGGGCCCAAGTAGTGTGCTAGCCACACATAAAAAAGGCTGCCCCGCCAACTGTCGAAAAATCCCGGAATGCACCATCGTGCTGGCTGGCGACCAGATGAAAGGGCCCGATGGACATTCCCGGGGGGGCTCGGGCGTCCCAGCAGTCTCCAGACTAGTCCCCCAAAGATGTCATCCTGTCAGGGCGTGCTTGAAGGTTAGCAGCATGGAATCTTATTTCACTTCTCCTCAACCTCCATCACTCGAAGTTTTTTTTTATGAATAGGAATAAAAAGAATAAAGCTGTACAGCGGCAGCACGCCCTTTCACATAAAGTGCACCTCTCTAATTAGTATACGAGGTCAAATCTCACCGCAGTCCATCACCACCTTGAGACCGAGAAACCAGCGCTCTTGTTCCTGTCGGAGACGCAAATCGGATGTCCGTCTGACGTGTCCTGCTGCAGGGTAATACCTGTCTTACGCAGGGTTTACCCTGGAGCACCACTTCAGACCACGCGCGGGCGTATGAATGTACGCCCGGGACGACATCTACTATCAGTGTCTCCGTAACCTTGAAGACTCCAGGTTCTCAACGCTGTGGGCTATAGTGGACACAGGTCTGGACAAAATTGTCTACCCCTTTTTTTTTTTTTTTTTTTTTAAGGATGGGAAATCATCAAATGACTCCTCCCGCTCTGGGTGAAGCAAGAGGGAGTGTCAGACTCTTACTGACTAAAACCCATCCGTGTTTCTCCTGGTGCCCTTTGTGTTCCAAGGCTACGGCACCTCTTTCGAACAGATTCCGCAGCCCCAGCAGGCACCTGCCCTATCGGGCCCCGTCTTCCACGCTGACATCTCTTTGAGGCGCGCTGGGATCGCAGCGCGCCGCCGACCCGGGCCTAGTTCTGATCAGACGGCGAGCCACCCACTGCTCGCCGTCCGCAGGCCCGCGCCTACGGCGGCCGGGAATCGTCCTGCGACTCCCGACGCCTGGGGCGTCTTCTTCTGTTGCGGCGACTGGGACGTGAGGTTTCCCTCTCTCTCACACGTTCGGCCTCCTCCTTTGCTAGCATTACTGCTTCGCAGAAGGAGGTGATCGCTTCCCATGCCTCCTCGCTCCGGACCAAAGATTGAACCAAGGCCGGTCGCGAGAGGTCGCCGCCGCCGATCACCTCGACGAGGACCCGGCGGTGCTCCGCCCAAGCAGGGCAGACCTCCACCGTAAATTGTCTACCCCTGCGTCTACCGTTCGCGCAGCGGTGATTTGGAGGCAACTGAGCTCACACAAAGCCTGAGTGAGGCGGCGGATGCGGCTCAGCAGCGGTACCCTTCTGCCCAATTGGTGTTACTGGGGGACTTCAATGCACACCATCAGGAGTGGCTCTTCCCATACCAGTGCACAGACCATGCTGGACGAGAGACGCGAAAGCTAGCGCTTGCGTTAAATCTTACCCAGCTGGTCCAGGGGGCAACGAGGGTGCCGGTTGTTGATTCGCACACTGCCAATTGCTTGGACCTTTCGCTGACAACAGATCCAGACCGCTATTCGGTGTCGAATTCTTCACCACTGGGTAGTTCCGACCACTGTCTGGTGAAGTCTGTGTCCGTCTACTCCCCGCCCGTTCCTAGCCCAAGAGGCACACGGCGGGTATGGCGATACATGTCAGCAGATTGGGATGGCATGCGATCTTTCTTCGCATGTTACCCTTGGCAGCCTACTTGCTTTTCTTCGATTGATGCTTCGTCGTGCGCGGACGCCGTGACGGATGTATGGCGGAGGGGAATGGAGAACTACATTCCGTTCTCTGACATAACAATGTCTGGCGAAGCTCGTTCATGGTTTGGTGCCGAGTGCAATCGCGCTGATGCGCTTAAACACGCGGCGTACCCAGCATGGGTCGACGCTCGTACGCGCAAAGCAAATGAGTTGAGTCAGAAGAAGAGAGCCTTCAACAGGGCTACCAAGTACTACAACAAGAAGAGAGTACAAGAAGGTGTTGCGGAGGGCTCGGTTTGACCACATTAGCCGAATAGGAAACAAACTTGCGTCACAGTAAGGCTTTTTGGTCCCTGGCTAAGTCGGTCGAATCGAACTTCTGCCGCCCCTCACTACCACCACTGCTGAGGCCTGACGGGACGCTTGCCCACTCCGCTGAGGAGAAAGCGAACTTGTTTGCTTCTTTGTTTGCGGAATCTTCACGTCTGGATCCTGGTGGCGCGACGACCCTTTCTTCTCCTGGTGGACGCGAGTCGAGTATGTCGAACATTCGCATTCATCAGAAGGACGTCCGTAGGATACTGCGTAACCTAGACGTGAACAAGTCTAGTGGTCCCGACGGGATACCGGCTATTGTTCTGAAGACTTGTGCGCCTGAGTTGTCTCCGATCTTGACACGCCTATTTCGTCTTTCGTTTGAGACTGGAAAAGTGCCGAAGGCTTGGAAGCAAGCTAACGTGCAGCCCGTGCCCAAGAAGGGTAGTCGAGCTGACCCGTCGAATTATAGACCCATCTCGGAAACGTCCATACTCTGTAAGACTATGAAACGCGCGCTGAATCATAAGCTTCTGGCGTTCCTAAAAGCGAATGATATCCTTAGTGATCGACAATACGGTTTCCGCCGAAATCAGTCAACTGGGGATATTCTAGCATATGCCATTCACATCTGGAGTGAGGCCATAGAGAAGCACGGGGAGGCACTAGCGGTCTCCCTTGACATCTCGAAGGCCTTCGACAGGATCTGGCACGATGGTCTTATTAGTAAGCTTCCTTCCTTAGATCTGCCCGGCGGTCTGTGTGATGGTCTATCCGAGTGGTCATAGATGGCTGCTCGTCTGGACTGCTGGATATTAACGCCAGGGTTCCTCAGGGGTCGGTGCTTTCGGCAACACTGTTCTTGCTGCATATTAATGATCTGCTTAAACCCGGTACCTTTGGGTATGCAGACGACAGCACTGTTGCTGCGAGATACGTGTCCGACGCACGAGCTGGTGGGTCGCAGATCCGGTCTTTCCGGGAGGCTATGGTTGGGCACTTGAACGTGTCCTTACAGGCTGTCTCTGGTCAAGTTCAATGCTGCTAAGACCCAAGCGTGTCTATTTTCCGCCAAAAGGAGCCAATTCCACCCAGCTTCATCTTTCCGAAGTGAAACCGTGACGATATCCGACCAACTTGAGCTTCTTGGGGTTATATTAACATCTACTATCTATTTTGGCCCTCTCAGAGAGGCAAAAGCTCAAGTGGCTGCAAAGAAGTTGGGGATTCTAGCAAAGGTGAGACGGTACTTCACGCCAGAACAGCTGCTCAAACTCTATCAAGCGCAAGTTCGATCGTGTATGGAATACTGCTCTCATATTTGGGATGGATCTGCCAAATACCAGCTTGATCCCCTTGAGTCAATTGAGAAACGAGCCAAGAGGATCATCGGCAATGAGAGGCTCATCGCGACGAAGCTCCAAAGTCTTGAACATAGACGACGAGTTGCTAGCCTGTCGGTTTTCTACCGGTTGCATTTCGGGGAATGTGCGACGGAATCGCATAATTTAATTCCGCCAAGCCCGTTCCATCATCAGAACACAAGACGAACGGCGATGCGCCACCGGTAAGTGGTGGACATCCCACCCACGCGCATTAAACGTTTTGGAAACACATTCATAATGCGTACCGCTAAGGAGTGGAATTCCCTGCCGGAGTCTTTGTTTCCTGATAGCTACAACCTGGGAGCCTTTAAGTCAAGAGTGAATAGGTTACTTCTAGGCAAGCGTGCTCCATCTATCTTCGACAACATCATCGATTATCATCAGGTGAGATAGTGGTCAAACGCGTGCCTATAAATAGTAAAAAAAAAATTGCCATAAACCAATAAAATAATTCAGAACTGCCCCAAATCCTACAATAACGAAGCGTTCATCTCTTAATACTTGTTTTAATTTTTAACACATTCACTGCCGCGTTGATCACCCGTGACCGACAAACAATACATTTTCTATTAAGTATGTCTATTTGTCTGGCTGACAATGCTTTAGTGTGATACTTCTGTAGTGAAGTTATTTTGTATGGACCATGATTCTTGTCCTGTGGTGATGGTCGCTACCGCACATTTCACTCACACCTTCACAAAAATTAACCAAAGCAAAAACATACATAACAGCTTTATCCGCTATGAAGTTTGGTATCAAACTTAACTATTTACCCATCATAGCAAATAATACTATCAAATTATGCTTACCTTAGGCAAAAACTCAATGGTAAAATGCTTGAACTGTCCATCCGAGTTGAAATAATGCACCTGTTCGCCGTACGAGTGCGTCGCTTTAGACAAAGTGGAGTCTAGCTGCAGCACATAGGTCTTGTTGTCGGCCGGCAGGCGCGGCAGCACGTACATGAGGCCCGGGTTGCTGTGCGCGTGGTAGCCGGCCGGGTCCAGCTTGGCGGAGTACACGGGCGCGAGCGGAGAGCTCTCCGGCGCCAGCGACAGGCGCAGCGACTTGTAGTGCTCGGTGTTGGGCGTGTACACCAGCACGTTGGTGTCCGTGATCTGAGTCGGTTGGATCGCGATGAGGCGGACGTTCTCGATGTCTTTGTTGTTTTTTACCTGGGGAGATAGGTAGTTGAATTAGTTCTAGTTTCAGAAAGCGGAGACGAGATGACCTGGACGCAGACGACACTGGACGCTGTCTGGGAAGATATCAGGAAGGCCTTTGCGCAGCAGTGGGACACTGTAGGTTATAAAGCGAGCGGAACTAGTTGGCCGCGCCTTAGGTATGTGAGCGGTGGGACGGAGAGGCGGGGGCGCTTGCTGTCATTACTCAGTGCGGCGCCGTACTTCGCGACGGCAACACGCGTTGAAAGTTCCGGCTAGTTTAGACAAAACGCACATGAGATTGCAATAGCGAGATGAGTCCGCCGATAAAAAGACAATCTAAGGAAATAATATTTAAAGTGCATACGTTTTTTAAAAAACGGAAAGCCGATGTCAATAGTTTAAAATATAAAACTGATGCGAATATACATAAATTAGTAGCAAAAGCAATAGGGATGATAATAATAATATAGTTTATTGTTCTTCTCTCACATAGAATTTTACAAACAATATAATAAAAAACAAACAAAACATTGGCGATAATTGTTGTGATCTATGTGAGAGACTGGTTTATGTACTAGGAGACCTGTATGACAGATTACCAGCCTCTCCAGACTCCGGACAATAGGTGACAGCTGTATACAACATCAGTGAGAAGTAATAATTAAGAGGGATTATGCTAGGTGCAGCGAGATTGTTGCTGTTATGGGGGTACAAAGTGGGTGAGAGGAACTAAATTGAATGAGTGAGTAATTGAGTATGTGTGCGTGAGTGTGTGGGAGCGTGTATGTGTCTGTGTGAGTGTGTGTGGGAGAGAGTGAGTGTGTTTGTGAGTGCGTGTGTGCGGGGTGAAGGAGGTGACAGCATACGCAGTTGGTTAGGATGGTACAATAAGCAGATTTTCAGTGTCATCGTAGTTGAGGGACTTAAGCCAGGCAGTAATAACCCTCTCCTGCCGGAGAAGCGCCTCCGACCGCCGCTCGCGGCGGACAAGAGGCGAGCCGAGCCGGGGCCGTCCTCGCAAGTGGAGGATGCCCTTCTCCCTTCCACCACTCCGTCCAACCAGCCGGGTTGGACTGAAGTGGTCCGGAAGGGGAAGGGTAAGGGGAAAAAGACGGCGACGGCCGCCTCTGCCGTCCCCGCCTCTACGCATCCCGGCCAGTCGCAGGCGACTGGGGGGAGGGGGAGGAAGGGGAAGGGCAGAAAGGCGGCAGCGGCCGCCCCTGCCGTCCCCGCCACCACGCCTTCAAGTCAGTCGCAGGCGGCTGGCAGGGGCACGAAGAAGAGGAAGGGGAAACTCGTTCCCCCAAAGTCCGCAGCCGTCGTGGTGACACTCACCGCGGAGGCTGCGGAACGCGGGGAAACTTACGCGTCGATCCTGTTGCGGGCGCGTGCAAATGCCGATCCTACCCAATTGGGGATCGGCAAAGTTTCTTGCCGGCGGACGGAAACCGGGGCTCGAATTTTCGAGTTCCCGGGGGCGGAGGGCAGCGCCAGCGCTGACCTCTTTGCAGCCAAGCTGCAGGAGGTCATCGCGGACGCTGCCAAGGTGGCCCGACCAGTCAAGTCGGCTGCCTTCGAGGTGACCGATCTTGACGACTCGGTCACCAAGGAGGAGGTGGTGGCGGCGGTCGCAGCGATCGGGGGTTGCAGCGTCGCGGAGGTACGGGGTCGGGACATCAGGCCTGACCGCGGCGGCATGGGCACTATCCGGCTCGAGTGCCCGGTCGTCGCTGCCAAAGCCGTCCTTGAGAAAGGTCGGCTCGCCGTCGGATTCAGCTCGGGTGCAGTCCGAGCACTTGGGGAGCAGCCTTTGCGCTGCTTCAAGTGCTGCGGCATCGGACACACCCGAGCCCTCTGTCCGTCCACTGTCGACAGGTCCGACGCCTGCTACCGCTGCGGCAAGGAGGGCCACAAAGCCGCCGCCTGCATGGTCGCCACGCCACACTGCGTAGTGTGTGCTGCCAGTGGCCGCCCAGCAGGTCACATCATGCGGGGGAGGTTGTGCAACCCCCCCCTTAAGAGGGGAAAAGCGCAGGTGCCAGTCGGGCCTGCTGCTGGCAACGCCGTTCCCGAGGCAGGAACGGCGGTGGCTGCGGAGGAGGGGGGTGCGATGTCCGATTGATGTCGATCGAACATCGCATCCTCCAGGCGAACACCAACCACTGCCGGGCTGCACAGGATCTCCTGATGCAGACCATGGCTGAGTGGTTGGTGGACTTGGCGGTGGTCGCCGAGCCTTACTCGGTCCCTGGCCATTGGCTGGGCGACCGAGACGGCCTGGTGGCAATGGTGTCGCGGTCTTCCACAGACTCCCCTCCCCTCTCGCTTTTAGAGAGGGGACCGGGATACGTGGCCGCCGCGTGGGGAGATTTGGCCCTGGTTGGGGTCTATTTCTCCCCAAACCGCCCTCTCTCGGACTTTGAGGATTTCCTAGAAATTCTCACTGCAGCCGTAGGGAGGGCGGCGCCACGCCAGGTCGTGGTGTTGGGCGACCTGAACGCCAAGTCGGTGGCCTGGGGCAACCCAGCCGCCTCCTGCAACGTCCGGGGTCGCGCCGTCGCGTTTTGGGCGGCGTCATGCGGCGTGTCCCTCCTCAACAGGGGGGCGGTCCACACTTGTGTGCGGCAACGGGGAGGGTCGGTGGTGGACGTTTCGTTCGCCACCCCCGTGCTAGCCGCACGCATTGTGAACTGGCGGGTGGAGTTGGTGGAGACCTTGTCGGACCACCGTTATGTGCGGTTCGACATCTCCACCCAGAGCCCCCGTGGGGAGATGGCCCGCTCTGGCAGGTCTCCCTTCCCACGGTGGGCTCTCACTCGCCTGGACCGGGAGGCAGCCAAGGAGGCGGCCTTCCTCCAGGACTGGCTGTCGCCACCTGTTGGGGCCCCGGACGTTGACGCCGCAGCGGTCCGGCTGAGGGAATCCCTGACCGAGGTGTGCAACTCCAGCATGCCTCGGTCTCGGCGTCCGCCTCCCCGCCGGGCCGTTTATTGGTGGTCAGAGGAGCTGGCGGGCCTCCGGGCCACCTGCGTGGCGGCCAGAAGGGCCTATACAAGGAGTCGACGGCGTAGCGCCCATAACCAAGCAGACGAGGACCGCCTCTACGACTCTTACCGAGAGGCGAAGGCGGTCCTCAAGTCAGCTATGGGCGCTGCCAAGGACGCGGCGAGGGCCGAAATGCTGGAGGGTCTCGATAGGGATCCGTATGGGAGACCATTCAGGGCAGCGCGGAACCAACTGCGGCCCCATGGTCCCCCACTTACGGAGACCCTCGAGCCGGCTTGCTGGATGGGGTGGTCTGGTCTCTGTTTCCGCGCAGGACCGACTTCACCCCACCAACGATGGACCCTCCGCAGGCGGCGGCTCCGCCAGAGGAGGAGGTACCTCCAGTGACGGAGGAGGAGTTTTGCGCGGGGGTGCTTAGCCTCCGCGCGAAGAAGACGGCTCCTGGGCCGGACGGCGTCCCCGCACGGGTGGTGGCCATAGCTGCCACTCAAATGGAGGACAGGTTTCGGGAACTCTTCAGCGCGTGCTTTACGGCTGGAAGGTTCCCGAAACTGTGGAAGGAGGGGCAGCTATGCCTCCTCCGAAAGGAGGGACGCCCGGCGGATTCCCCCTCGGCATACCGGCCCATCGTTCTGCTCGATGAGGTCGGTAAATTGTTCGAGGGGATCATCGCCGGCCGGCTCAGGAGCTATTTGCAGGGTGTAGGGCCGAACCTGTCGGACGCCCAGTTCGGTTTCCGACAGGGCCGGTCCACCATCGACGCGCTGGCCCTTCTTAAGGGCCAGGTGAAAGGGGCGGTGGAGGCGGGGGACGGAGTGTTGGCAGTGTCGTTCGACATAGCCAACGCCTTCAACTCCATTCCCCACTCCACCATATTGGAGGCACTCCGGTATCACGGAGTGCCCCAATACTTGAGGAGCCTCCTGGCCAGTTACTTGGAGGATCGAGAGGTCCTCCTTGTGGACAAACTGGCCAGGTTGCGGAGGTACAGCGCGGAGTCCGGTGTTCCGCAGGGGTCAGTCTTAGGACCCCCCCTGTGGAACATCGGCTTCGACTGGCTGTTGCGGGGAGCTCTTCTCCAGGGCACGAGTGTCATCTGCTACGCGGATGACACTCTCCTTACTGCCCGGGGGAAGAGCTTCGGGGAGGCGGCCTGTCTGGCCTCGGCTGGCGGGTCCTTGGTGGCAGGGAGGATCCGCCGCCTGGGATTGAGGGTGGCGCTGAACAAGACCGAGGCCGTGTTCTTTCACGGGCCTCGGCAGCGCTGCCCTCCCCGACGCCCACATTGTGGTGGAGGGCGTCAGGGTGGGCGTCCAGGCCCAGATGAAGTATCTGGGCCTGGTGTTGGACAGCAGGTGGCGCTTCGGCCCGCACTTTAGCGGGCTGTCGACGCGCCTGCTGAGGGCTGCGGACGCCCTCTCCTGGCTCCTCCCGAACCTGGGGGGGCCGAACGCACGATGCCGGCGTTTATATGCCGGCATCCTGCGGAGCATGGCCCTGTACGGGGCCCCCATCTGGTCGGACTCCCTCAACAGGAGGGAGAACGCTACTATGATGCGGAGGCCCCAAAGGGCCATTGCACTGCGGGTGGCGAGGGCCTACCGCTCCGTGGGCTTTTCGGCGGCGTGCGCTCTGGCGGGCACCCCTCCTTGGGAGTTGGCGTGGGTGCTCGCCAGAGTGTACGAGTGGACGGCGCGGCGAAAGGCCCTCGGGGAGCGCCCCGTCGCGGAGGAGCGGGAGGCCGTGCGGCGGGAGGCGAGGGACGCCATCATCGTCCATTGGACGGAGGACCTCGCCTCCGCCACCTTTGGCCGCCGAACCTTGGACGCGCTCGGTCCGGTCCTGCGAGACTGGCTCGAGCGCTCCCACGGGTTCCTCTCATTCCGTCTGGTGCAGGTGTTGTCAGGCCACGGCTGTTTCGGCAAGCACCTGCACCGGATCGGGAGGGAGGAGACCCCGGCGTGCCACGACTGCGGCGCGGCGGAGGACACGGCTCAGCACACCCTCGAGGTGTGCCCGGCTTAGTCTGAGCCGCGCCGCAGTCTAACTGCGGAGATCGGACAGGACCTCTCACTTCCCGGCGTGGTCAACGCCATGCTGGAGAGTGAGGGGTCCTGGGCAGCTGTCGCCTCTTTTTGCGAGGATGTCATCTCGCAAAAGGAGGCGGCGGAGCGCGCGCGGGAGGACGACCCTCTCGCTGCGCCGCTCCGTAGGCGAAGAAGAGGTCGGAGAAGACGGCGTCTTCTCCCTCCTCATGGTGGTGATGGGCGGGCGATAGGCGCGGGGGCGCCTCCGCCCGCATTGCACTCGACACCACCTTCGCCGGTCATTCCCAGCCCTCCCCCTTAACGGGGAGGACGTGAGGGGCCCGCCGTTTTAGGCGGGTTGTCGTCGGAGGAGGACTGGACGCCCAGGCTGCGCCTATCTCCCAGTCCTCTTCCACTCGGACGATGCGGGAATGCCGCTGGGTTATTTTAGTGGGTATACCGGGTCAAGCCCGGGGAGTCCCACATACCCCTCCCGTTCCCCCGACGGGAGGGTATGCGTAATGCATTTTTTCCCAGCGCAAAAAAAAAAAGCAGTAATAACCCTCTTACAATTAGCTCTTGTAAGAGGGTAGACTGTTAGCTTCTTATTTATCTTATTATATACGAGGGTGGATTGAAAAGTTCGCGGCCTCAGCAAGAAAACAATACAAAATATAAGCAAAAGTAATTTTATTTTTCCACGTAATCTCCACTTAACTCTATGCACTTCTTCCATCTGGTTTCCAACGCCTGTATGCCGGTCATAAAAAAAGTTTCTTCAAGGCCTTCAAAAAAGTCACCCACCGCAGCTTCGACCTCCTCATTTGATGCAAATTTTAGACCTCCAAGGTGTTTTTCTTAGGTTTGGGAATAAATGAAAGTCAAATCAGCCAAATCAGGGGAATAGGCGGGATGGGGCAGTAATTTAAAGCCACAATCACGAATTTGAGCCATAGATTCAACAGACGTGTGAACGCGTGCATTATCCTGATGGAACAACACTTTCTTGCTGAGTAATCCTGGCCTTTTCTCTTTGATTGTTTCACGCAAGCGACGTAAGAGGGTGCAGTAATAAGCCGAGCAAAAGGTGAAACTATAAACTCGGACTCACCAAGATGACACCCAAAAAACTGACGCCATCACCTTGCCAGCTGACAAAATTGTTTTGGCTTTTTTTGGAGTCGGTTCATCAAGTTTTTTCCACTGCTTGGATTGATGTTTTGACTCTGGGGTGTAGTGGTGTACCCAAGTTTCATCCATTGTTACAAAATTGGCCAAAAAATCTTGTGGATCAGCCTCAAACATTTCCAAACAGTCGCGAGAAATCGTGAGGCGTATTCGTTTTTGTTCGACTGAAAGCAATCTGGGTACCCACCGCGCAGAAACCTTAGAAAATCCAAGTTCATTGACTATGATGTTTTGTGTTCGTTCATACGAGATGCCAATAGTGTCTGCAATCTCCCTGATGGTCAATCTCCGATCTATCAATATCAGATCACAGATTTTCCCGATGTTTTCTTCAGTCGTAGACGTCATAGGCCGGCTAGAGCGAGGGTCATCTTCAATACTCTCTCGTCCGCGTTTAAATTCAGCAACCCACTTTTTCACAGTCGTATACGACGGAGCAAATTCCCCCAATGTTTTAATTAGATGACCGCACGTTGCTCAATTTTCTCCATTCTTTAAAAACGCTGCACAAAGGCTCACAAAATTCAGTCTAATTTAAATACAGTTAATGCTATTGCGATAGAATTTTACAATTTGACAACCAGAGAGTAAACTAATCGAATGAGCTTCGACCTCCTCATTTGATGCAAATTTTTGACCTCCAAGGTGTTTTTCTTAGGTTTGGGAATAAATGAAAGTCAAATCAGCCAAATCAGGGGAATAGGCGGGATGGGGCAGTAATTTAAAGCCACAATCACGAATTTGAGCCATAGATTCAACAGACGTGTGAACGCGTGCATTATCCTGATGGAACAACACTTTCTTGCTGAGTAATCCTGGCCTTTTCTCTTTGATTGTTTCACGCAAGCGACGTAAGAGGGTGCAGTAATAACTATTACGAATAAACTAATCGAATGAGGTCAGTTACAATAAAATAGTTTAAGTATTTATGTGTCAGGCCGCGAACTTTTCAATCCACCCTCGTATATGTCCACCAAGAAATTCAAAGAATTTGCGTGAGAAGGCAATGCTACGATTAGTAAGTGTTGGGCAAACCCTGTGTTTGACTCTCTTGTTTGCATTAAGTGAGGATCATACCCTATTAGTGAATGTTGTTTTAGAGCTTAGCACAGAATATAAAGTTATCTTACTGTCAGCACATCAGAGAGCAAGTACAGATCTTTGGTAGGAAAGAAGAAAGGTAACGACAGGCTTACTTTTAGTACCGCTCTTTGAGCTCTTTCAAGTTTTATTAAGTTAGTTTTACAAGTGCCACCCCATAAAGTAATACAATAGGTTAGAATGGATTGGCACAGGGCCATGTAAACCGTTTTAATGACATTTTTATCTGCAAACGGCTTAAATTTAAAAAAATGAAAATACGTTTTCGAGTTCTGGAAGATAGTAGGTCCAGGTGGTGTTTGAAGCTGAGTCAATCATGACTCCCAGGTACTTTATATTAAAAGCTATTTCTAATCGACTGCAGGAACAGGAGTGGGTTAGTAGGAGTGGAACAGAGACTGTGTCAAAAGCTTTAGCTAAATCCAAGAATATCGCTATCACTTTCTTTTTGTGGTCTAGTTTATTAACAACATGATCGATCAATTCGTGAACCGCATCATTGGTCGAGATTCCAGCTCTAAAACCAAATTGAGATTTTGACAGCAAGGATTTGGTCTCAAGATACTAATTAGACGCTTGTTAATAAGTTTTTCAACTAGTTTAGACAGAGTAGAAAGTATAGAGATGGGTCGGTAGTTGTTGACACAGTCTCTGTCACCACTCTTGTAGATTGGGATTACTTCAGCAAGTTTAAATTCCTTCGGAGAAACACCACTGTGGAACATTAAGTTGAAGATGTACGTTAAGGGTGGGACTAGGATAGTGTGGTATCTCTAGAGATATTGTCTCGTTCCACTGTATTGACTTTTTTTAGATTTAGGATACACTGACGAACCTCATCTTCATCAGTGGGAAGCAAAACGAAAGAGGAAGGACAAGAGTTAGCCTGTGGTGTGTAGATAGATGGATTTCCGTCGTGAATGTTTTCAGCAAGGTTTTTGCCAATAGACACAAAAAAAATGTTTATTGCATTGACAGAGGTAGAAGGGTTTGGGGTCGATATAAGATCCATTGCTGGGTTTGTTTTTTTGTTGGAGTGTGTTATTTGTTTTACAGCGTCCCATTATTTTACAGTGTGTTTATTGTTAGTTTTAGCTGCTTTATCTAATAGGTTTTTTTCATATTCCATTTTTAGTATTTTTAGT
Organism: Lacanobia oleracea; assembly: GCA_950371165.1. Classification (NCBI taxonomy): domain Eukaryota; kingdom Metazoa; phylum Arthropoda; class Insecta; order Lepidoptera; family Noctuidae; genus Lacanobia; species Lacanobia oleracea. Next base: position 28,639,149 of record OX493388.1, on the reverse strand, counting down.
AGCCAGTTGCAAAAGTTTCTGTACCTTTTGTAGGTGATCTTGCTGATTTCATCATTAGGATTTTTTTGATTTCATGTGGAGTTTATCTCGATTTTTCATACATCTCAATAGACCATTTGTTATCCAGGGCTTTTTAATCCTCTTGCGATTAGAAATGGAAACGATTCGCGTGTTACCTAGTATTATAGAGTTTAGGTCATTGACTAACAATGTAGTAGCTACATTTACATCAGTTATTTCGTAGATGGGGTTGAGACATATATTTTGCATATCGTTGTCAAGGCCTATGTAGTTAACTTTCCTAATGGTAGATGTTATCTTCGGATGGTGGTGGTTTTCAAGCACAAGTATCACACTGTCATGGTCGGTAATAGACGTCTCTGCGACATAGCAAAAGGCAGGGAGTCTACTTTTTAGCATGACGTGATCTGAACAAGTTTTACTATGTGTTGGTAACTGGTGGGCAGGTAAAAGACCTATGGAAGCTAGTAGATTTAGGAAGGATGATATGTTGGCATCGTTAGTGTTAATAGTTATGTCCACGTTAAGTATGATATTAGGGAAGTTTAAGCTACTTAAAAGGTTACTGAGAGATTCAAGAAATGGGTAAAGTTTTTATTACCAGGAGGTCTGTATATTGCCACGACGAGGGTATTGCTGTCTACCTTTATTGTAATACTATTGGCATCAAGAATGGTTGGTTCCGATATTATTGGACTTAAATTATCTTAGAAGTACACAATGACCCCTTCATTTTGGGTGATGTTATTTTCAGTTTCAGCAAAGTCAAAGCCTTCTATTGCAGGAATGTTGTGGGAGTGGCGTAGCCAACACTCCGTGAGTATAATAAGGTCCCACTAAGTATTTAATAATAACAATAATAATTTATTTAATTCAGACCATTGATCCATATAGTGTTAGTAAAATCTTAACCTATTGTTAGTACATAAAAAGCTTAGCTTATCTTTTAAGAAGGGTTAACAGGCTAGGATTGTTACGATTAACACTACGGATGTTCTGATGTATTATTTTTAGGCTAGTGTGGCCTTTAAAATAGATAAGGACACTCTTCTATTTCGCAAGTGGATGAATCCGCTATAACAAAATTATAAAGATCGCTATTAATTTGGTTTATGTTATCGAATTTTGATAATTTAAGTAAGTAGGTGAATTCGAGCATGTCAATAGACTGTAATTATGTGGAAAGTAAGTGTGATTTAAAGGTGCAGAGTTATAAAAAGATGTGACGATTAATACCTCATAAGTAGATTGAAAATTAGTCAAGCAAATGTAATATAATGATGAATTTGTATATAATGTATTATAGTTATATGTAACAGATGGATAACAAGTAATAATTGTATATAATGCTGTCGTAGCACTGTGGAAAATTGGAGAGGTGTGTATTATATGGATATGTTGTTGCGTTGCGTATGTATGGTTCACCCTATGCATGTGTGAAATTAGTGTAGGAAAGTTATAAATGTTAGATGGTTGTGTTATTATTATTAATGTGTTGAGTCTTTCATTGTGGAGTATTGTGTAATAGCTTATAGTGTAAAACTTAAAAACATAAAAGAATATAACATAAAAAATACAAAGCAAACATAGTAATTTGACATAGAATAGTCACTTAATTGCAATCTTTTCCAGATCTAGTTCGCAGTTCACACGCAGCGCTGGCGAATCATGTTTTTTTTGATAAAAAAAAATCCATAGGAAGTCCATGTACTATGGTATTTGTGTTCCATAAAAACAGTCTGGCCAGGTATGCTAGTCGTCTCCCCAAGCTTGTTGCCTCATAGACAAAGACCGGTTTAGTAGGGCCAGGTAGCTGCAGGTGGGATGTATTTAGATTGTTGTCTTTGTGTATTTTATTGAAGTTCCTGCACTGTTTTAGGAATCCATCTTTGTGAATTTGACCACAATATGATTACCAGATTCCTTTTTGGTTTTTAGGCGATAAACATCTTGAACATCAAGGTTAGATAATGGCTGATCAATGACCTCGCTCACCTTCTGGACTAGGTTACGAAAAGTATTCTTATTTTCCGAGTCTTGTCTAGGTAGGTTCCTAATTTCGATGGTGGATGCGCGTGGGTTACGCTCTAGCTGTTCTATTTTGATCTCTAGTGCCTCGATTTTAAGTTCGTAACTTTTATTTTTTTGCTAAAGGTTAACCATTTTCTATAATACTTCGTCATACTTGGAGGAAAGAAAATCCATGCTTTTCTGGATCTCAGTGTTCTGCTCTTTGATTAATTGAATAGATTCCATGAGTTTCTCGAATTTAGAGTTCTGCTGGGCTTCAAATGAAGAAAAGATTTCCTTCAATTCGTTAGTGAATACAGTATATTTAGACGTCCCGTGTACGTGATGTTTACGCTTCATTCTACGAGTGATGAAGTCACTTTGACCAGTAGGAGGTGACACGTATAACTGAGAATCAGATCCATAACTCAAGACAGGAGTTTTTGCCAGTGTGGGAAAATTAGTTGTCTTCGGCGGAGTGCGTCGAGTCGTAGTAGAAATAAAGTAATGCCAATAAATACGCGCGGACCGCTGACGTAGAAGCAAAGGTCACTATTAGAGAGTACTTGCGTACGCGCCGCTCTTATTGGGTTACAGGGCGGGGCTTATGCGAGCTGATTCAGTGGGCGGAGTCGGCAGCAGCGCAGAGAAGTAGGTTGTCCTGCTCTTTCTTTGGAGCGCTTGGTCGGAGGGCGGGGCTGGATACAGATGTCTCACTCCGCTCCAACCTTGCCGTGCAGTCTCTGTCCTCCTCACTGGGTATGCGCGCCTAGTACATAGCTGGTTGAACTTCGTTGAGGAATTTTGATTTATTTATTATTTAAATTAAATAAATCCAAAAAATAGTAGCAAGGATTACTTGAGAACACGACCGTACACCACGGCATCCGGAGGGGAGAGCATATCAGAACGAGTGTAAGGAGAGTGATTGCTGAAAGTAAAACTTCCTTGCAAAATACAGGGGAAGCAGTTTAGTTCTCCGCGGAGACCAAAAGAAATAAAAAAGAAAATACAAGTTGACGTTGATTTTGATTTAGGAGTGATAAGAAGAAAAATAAATCCTGCGCCATCAAGCTGCTGATGAGCCTCTTAAAAGCCATCCAGCAGGGACAAGACGCAGGGCAGGTCATCCTCAACGGCTTGACCGAACTACTCACCCTCTTATAATGGGTAAACCAGGGTGCTCCATTGGAATGCCCGCGGCCTCAAACCAAAGGTCGCCTCACTCCGACGTGGCGCTTATAAGTGAGACGAACCTGGGACCTCAGGACAGGATTAGGTTTCCGGGTTATCTCACTTATAGGAAAGATGAGCGGTCGGCTCTGAATCAAACGTACCGTGGTCTGGCAGTACTGGTATGGCGAAGAGTCGTCCATCAGGAACTCCCCCTGTTTAACATTGCTCGCCGGCGACTTCAATTCCAAGCACTCGGCGTGGAACTCAAACACCACGAATACCGGGGGGAGACGGCTCTTCGCTGACGCCGAAGCCTTCGGCTTCACGGTGTCCGGCCCAGAGACGCCCACCCACTATCCCGACAGCAGCCTGTACATGCCCGACGTGCTGGACATCGTGGTCCATCGAGGGCTAAAGTGTCAGATCACGCAGCAAATGATCGACGACGAGTTACAATCAGATCACCAGTCTGTACTCGTCGTCTTATCGGGGATGCCGACCCGACTCAATCCACCAGCGTCACGTCGATTACTGGACTGGAAGACTTTCACAGAACGGATTGAGGCCACAACACCGGCTCGGCCTATCGCTATCGCCGCGGACGTTGAGCTACTTGCTAATGATGTCACTGCTTGCGTGCAATGCGCCTTGGTAGTGGCGACAACATACCTGCCAGCGGAGGGGAGGGGGCTACAGCCGCCCCTGCCGCCTCGGCGACGTGCCCCGGTACCGACCAGAGCCGCCTGCGCCAGCTGTGGCAGCTAACTCTGCCCGACACTTAAATCGTCTCTCAACCGTCTCGCGGAGAGGGTGAGGCCGAGGTGCGAGCTCAGGCCGCCGCGAGCTGGGAGGAGCGCATCGACGGCGCAATGGGGGACTGGCCGTGTGTGCATAAGTTATGTCGACAAGTCACGAGCACCCCAGCTCCGGTGCGCCCAGTACGTAGCGGCGGTCCTCGCCGCCCCCCTGGAGCGTCAGTTCTGCCCCAACCGCCCGCCGAGCACGCACACGCGGCGACAGTCGAGCAACACCTTGGGGACTACTTCGCCACGCCGATAGCTCCCGAGGAGGAAGCCATATTTTTCTCGGCGGGCGCAGTCAGACGCGCCCTTTCACGCACGATGCCAGGAAAGGCCCCCGGTGCCGACGGTATCACCAACACAGCGCTGCGCCGCCTGCCGCACCGTATGGTCGCGACCCTGTCACGCCTGTTTACGGGGATACTGCGCATGGGGACCTTCTCCACCCAATGAAAAGAGGGGCGCGTTATCATGCTGCCCAAGGCGGGGAAAAACATATTGAAGCCGGAGAGCTATCGGTCGATCACTTTGCTGCCCACCATCTCCAAGGTGTTCGAGTGGCTCCTGCTGCGACATCTCCAGCCACACATCGCCCCGAGACCGGAACAGTTCGGGTTTCGGGCGGAACACAGTACGACGCTTCAGTTGTCGAGGGTACTGCACCTGCTGTCGTCAACTAGGAACAGGAAAGAGTACGCGGTCGCGGTATTCCTCGACATGGAGAAGGCTTTCGACCGTGTATGGCATGACGGGCTTGTTTACAAGTTGTTCACCTCCGCCGCGCCCCGCCGTGTGGCCAAAGTGGTCCAATCCTTTCTGTCCAACAGGAGTTTTCGAGTGGTGGTCGACGGCGCGCTTTCCACCCCCGCGTGCCGCAGGACAGCTGCGTGTCGCCAGCGTGTTACTCACGTTATACCGACGACATCCCCGCCTCCTCTCTAGTTACGCTCGCGCTGTTAGCTGCCGACGCCGCGTAGAACGCAACTTCTCTCAACAGTAGCCACGCGGCGTCTAAGAAATTTTCTTACGTTTTTTGCAATTTGCAAGTTAGTATTAGGTTATATGTTGATAAAAGTACGATTCGCGGGTAAAGTAGACCAGCTTCTATGATCGTCTTGACTAGTATATACTAGTTTCCTACAAAATAACTTATTTAGTTTCATTTCTGCCGAATTATGTATCTTACCTCCAGGGCAGGCGGTGCTTTGGCTAGCTTGAGTCCGAGTAGCTCTGGGGCAGACGAGTCCTTCAGCTGAATGTTGTACACGCAGTTCGGGAGCAGGCCTCGTATTCTGTAAATAATATTCAAGTAGATGAGTAGCAGATTTAAATCTTAAAACCATAGACGATAATTAAGCAAATGACCAATTGGACTACCAACAGTTGTATACACAAGTGTTACAATAAAGTTTTCCTTTTTTATCTAAAATAAGTGTTACAATTCCTTATAGGTTGAACATTCCGGATGAAATTGATTGGATCAGTCAGAATAACAGCAATACAAAATTATAAGATTTATTGATCAAACTTATGAATTTTCGAATGCATCTGACAATTTTACAGTAACCGGGCGTAGATATCATGGAGCATCGAGTTTAAAAATATTATGGCTTTAAGAGTCAAATTATTACCTACTAGATTCTGCCAGCGGCTTCGCCCGTATAATCCCTAGGGAACATACTCCCGGGATAAAAAGCCTGTGCGTTTTTCCAGACTATAATCTACCTCTGTCCCAAATTTCATGAAAACCATTTCAGGAGTTTTGGCGTGAAAGAGCAACAAACATCCATCTATCCATCCACACAAACTTTCGCATTTATAATATTAGTAGGATAAGATATGAGTCTCATGAAGAAATTCGACGTGCCATATCGCGGCTACAATTTAGTTATTCTGTATGCGAGACGCGCAGGACCGGTCGTTGTGGCGACGTTTGGGGGAGGCCTATGTCCAGCAGTGGACGTTTTTCGGCTGATATGATGATGATGATGATATTACCTGAATGCCCCATTAGGCTCAGTAGTAGCTTCCTCAGTGGCGCAGTGCGGCGCGGAGTCCTTCACAGGCACCGCCAGCAGCGTGGCGGCGGGCCAGCCCACGCCGCCTAGAGACACCAGCGCGCCCACACATGTATTACCTGAATGCCCCATTAGGCTCAGTAGTAGCTTCCTCAGTGGCGCAGTGCGGCGCGGAGTCCTTCACAGGCACCGCCAGCAGCGTGGCGGCGGGCCAGCCCACGCCGCCTAGAGACACCAGCGCGCCCACACATGTATTACCTGAATGCCCCATTAGGCTCAGTAGTAGCTTCCTCAGTGGCGCAGTGCGGCGCGGAGTCCTTCACAGGCACCGCCAGCAGCGTGGCGGCGGGCCAGCCCACGCCGCCTAGAGACACCAGCGCGCCCACACATGTATTACCTGAATGCCCCATTAGGCTCAGTAGTAGCTTCCTCAGTGGCGCAGTGCGGCGCGGAGTCCTTCACAGGCACCGCCAGCAGCGTGGCGGCGGGCCAGCCCACGCCGCCTAGAGACACCAGCGCGCCCACACATGTATTACCTGAATGCCCCATTAGGCTCAGTAGTAGCTTCCTCAGTGGCGCAGTGCGGCGCGGAGTCCTTCACAGGCACCGCCAGCAGCGTGGCGGCGGGCCAGCCCACGCCGCCTAGAGACACCAGCGCGCCCACACATGTATTACCTGAATGCCCCATTAGGCTCAGTAGTAGCTTCCTCAGTGGCGCAGTGCGGCGCGGAGTCCTTCACAGGCACCGCCAGCAGCGTGGCGGCGGGCCAGCCCACGCCGCCTAGAGACACCAGCGCGCCCACACATGTATTACCTGAATGCCCCATTAGGCTCAGTAGTAGCTTCCTCAGTGGCGCAGTGCGGCGCGGAGTCCTTCACAGGCACCGCCAGCAGCGTGGCGGCGGGCCAGCCCACGCCGCCTAGAGACACCAGCGCGCCCACACATGTATTACCTGAATGCCCCATTAGGCTCAGTAGTAGCTTCCTCAGTGGCGCAGTGCGGCGCGGAGTCCTTCACAGGCACCGCCAGCAGCGTGGCGGCGGGCCAGCCCACGCCGCCTAGAGACACCAGCGCGCCCACACATGTATTACCTGAATGCCCCATTAGGCTCAGTAGTAGCTTCCTCAGTGGCGCAGTGCGGCGCGGAGTCCTTCACAGGCACCGCCAGCAGCGTGGCGGCGGGCCAGCCCACGCCGCCTAGAGACACCAGCGCGCCCACACATGTATTACCTGAATGCCCCATTAGGCTCAGTAGTAGCTTCCTCAGTGGCGCAGTGCGGCGCGGAGTCCTTCACAGGCACCGCCAGCAGCGTGGCGGCGGGCCAGCCCACGCCGCCTAGAGACACCAGCGCGCCCACACATGTATTACCTGAATGCCCCATTAGGCTCAGTAGTAGCTTCCTCAGTGGCGCAGTGCGGCGCGGAGTCCTTCACAGGCACCGCCAGCAGCGTGGCGGCGGGCCAGCCCACGCCGCCTAGAGACACCAGCGCGCCCACACATGTATTACCTGAATGCCCCATTAGGCTCAGTAGTAGCTTCCTCAGTGGCGCAGTGCGGCGCGGAGTCCTTCACAGGCACCGCCAGCAGCGTGGCGGCGGGCCAGCCCACGCCGCCTAGAGACACCAGCGCGCCCACACATGTATTACCTGAATGCCCCATTAGGCTCAGTAGTAGCTTCCTCAGTGGCGCAGTGCGGCGCGGAGTCCTTCACAGGCACCGCCAGCAGCGTGGCGGCGGGCCAGCCCACGCCGCCTAGAGACACCAGCGCGCCCACACATGTATTACCTGAATGCCCCATTAGGCTCAGTAGTAGCTTCCTCAGTGGCGCAGTGCGGCGCGGAGTCCTTCACAGGCACCGCCAGCAGCGTGGCGGCGGGCCAGCCCACGCCGCCTAGAGACACCAGCGCGCCCACACATGTATTACCTGAATGCCCCATTAGGCTCAGTAGTAGCTTCCTCAGTGGCGCAGTGCGGCGCGGAGTCCTTCACAGGCACCGCCAGCAGCGTGGCGGCGGGCCAGCCCACGCCGCCTAGAGACACCAGCGCGCCCACACATGTATTACCTGAATGCCCCATTAGGCTCAGTAGTAGCTTCCTCAGTGGCGCAGTGCGGCGCGGAGTCCTTCACAGGCACCGCCAGCAGCGTGGCGGCGGGCCAGCCCACGCCGCCTAGAGACACCAGCGCGCCCACACATGTATTACCTGAATGCCCCATTAGGCTCAGTAGTAGCTTCCTCAGTGGCGCAGTGCGGCGCGGAGTCCTTCACAGGCACCGCCAGCAGCGTGGCGGCGGGCCAGCCCACGCCGCCTAGAGACACCAGCGCGCCCACACATGTATTACCTGAATGCCCCATTAGGCTCAGTAGTAGCTTCCTCAGTGGCGCAGTGCGGCGCGGAGTCCTTCACAGGCACCGCCAGCAGCGTGGCGGCGGGCCAGCCCACGCCGCCTAGAGACACCAGCGCGCCCACACATGTATTACCTGAATGCCCCATTAGGCTCAGTAGTAGCTTCCTCAGTGGCGCAGTGCGGCGCGGAGTCCTTCACAGGCACCGCCAGCAGCGTGGCGGCGGGCCAGCCCACGCCGCCTAGAGACACCAGCGCGCCCACACATGTATTACCTGAATGCCCCATTAGGCTCAGTAGTAGCTTCCTCAGTGGCGCAGTGCGGCGCGGAGTCCTTCACAGGCACCGCCAGCAGCGTGGCGGCGGGCCGGCCCACGCCGCCTAGAGACACCAGCGCGCCCACACATGTATTACCTGAATGCCCCATTAGGCTCAGTAGTAGCTTCCTCAGTGGCGCAGTGCGGCGCGGAGTCCTTCACAGGCACCGCCAGCAGCGTGGCGGCGGGCCAGCCCACGCCGCCTAGAGACACCAGCGCGCCCACACATGTATTACCTGAATGCCCCATTAGGCTCAGTAGTAGCTTCCTCAGTGGCGCAGTGCGGCGCGGAGTCCTTCACAGGCACCGCCAGCAGCGTGGCGGCGGGCCAGCCCACGCCGCCTAGAGACACCAGCGCGCCCACACATGTATTACCTGAATGCCCCATTAGGCTCAGTAGTAGCTTCCTCAGTGGCGCAGTGCGGCGCGGAGTCCTTCACAGGCACCGCCAGCAGCGTGGCGGCGGGCCAGCCCACGCCGCCTAGAGACACCAGCGCGCCCACACATGTATTACCTGAATGCCCCATTAGGCTCAGTAGTAGCTTCCTCAGTGGCGCAGTGCGGCGCGGAGTCCTTCACAGGCACCGCCAGCAGCGTGGCGGCGGGCCAGCCCACGCCGCCTAGAGACACCAGCGCGCCCACACATGTATTACCTGAATGCCCCATTAGGCTCAGTAGTAGCTTCCTCAGTGGCGCAGTGCGGCGCGGAGTCCTTCACAGGCACCGCCAGCAGCGTGGCGGCGGGCCAGCCCACGCCGCCTAGAGACACCAGCGCGCCCACACATGTATTACCTGAATGCCCCATTAGGCTCAGTAGTAGCTTCCTCAGTGGCGCAGTGCGGCGCGGAGTCCTTCACAGGCACCGCCAGCAGCGTGGCGGCGGGCCAGCCCACGCCGCCTAGAGACACCAGCGCGCCCACACATGTATTACCTGAATGCCCCATTAGGCTCAGTAGTAGCTTCCTCAGTGGCGCAGTGCGGCGCGGAGTCCTTCACAGGCACCGCCAGCAGCGTGGCGGCGGGCCAGCCCACGCCGCCTAGAGACACCAGCGCGCCCACACATGTATTACCTGAATGCCCCATTAGGCTCAGTAGTAGCTTCCTCAGTGGCGCAGTGCGGCGCGGAGTCCTTCACAGGCACCGCCAGCAGCGTGGCGGCGGGCCAGCCCACGCCGCCTAGAGACACCAGCGCGCCCACACATGTATTACCTGAATGCCCCATTAGGCTCAGTAGTAGCTTCCTCAGTGGCGCAGTGCGGCGCGGAGTCCTTCACAGGCACCGCCAGCAGCGTGGCGGCGGGCCAGCCCACGCCGCCTAGAGACACCAGCGCGCCCACACATGTATTACCTGAATGCCCCATTAGGCTCAGTAGTAGCTTCCTCAGTGGCGCAGTGCGGCGCGGAGTCCTTCACAGGCACCGCCAGCAGCGTGGCGGCGGGCCAGCCCACGCCGCCTAGAGACACCAGCGCGCCCACACATGTATTACCTGAATGCCCCATTAGGCTCAGTAGTAGCTTCCTCAGTGGCGCAGTGCGGCGCGGAGTCCTTCACAGGCACCGCCAGCAGCGTGGCGGCGGGCCAGCCCACGCCGCCTAGAGACACCAGCGCGCCCACACATGTATTACCTGAATGCCCCATTAGGCTCAGTAGTAGCTTCCTCAGTGGCGCAGTGCGGCGCGGAGTCCTTCACAGGCACCGCCAGCAGCGTGGCGGCGGGCCAGCCCACGCCGCCTAGAGACACCAGCGCGCCCACACATGTATTACCTGAATGCCCCATTAGGCTCAGTAGTAGCTTCCTCAGTGGCGCAGTGCGGCGCGGAGTCCTTCACAGGCACCGCCAGCAGCGTGGCGGCGGGCCAGCCCACGCCGCCTAGAGACACCAGCGCGCCCACACATGTATTACCTGAATGCCCCATTAGGCTCAGTAGTAGCTTCCTCAGTGGCGCAGTGCGGCGCGGAGTCCTTCACAGGCACCGCCAGCAGCGTGGCGGCGGGCCAGCCCACGCCGCCTAGAGACACCAGCGCGCCCACACATATATTACCTGAATGCCCCATTAGGCTCAGTAGTAGCTTCCTCAGTGGCGCAGTGCGGCGCGGAGTCCTTCACAGGCACCGCCAGCAGCGTGGCGGCGGGCCAGCCCACGCCGCCTAGAGACACCAGCGCGCCCACACAAGACCACGCCACGCGCACTCCTCTGTCAAAAAGTATTAACTGTTGAGTATCAGAACAAAAACACCATAACTATGTAAAACGAGAAAACCATAAAGATGGAAGTTGAGGAAAGATGGACAGCATTTCCAACCCAACAACTTAGCGAGTGTACTTAATCGAAAGCGAGCAGAGTAATTAGTATACAGTTTTAATTTTACAATCAGTACCAGTCAGACTTTACATCTCCATCTTTCGCAGTTCAAGGACGTAACTTTTTTAAAGTTTTGTATGTCCTGCCTCTAAACTAAACTCTAAAATCGACTGGTAGAAAATGTCTAAGGCCGTCCACCGCCACCGTCACCGGGACGTCACCGAGAAGTCACCGAGAACGAGATTATTTATGGCCGAGGTCAAGTTGACGTGACGGCGATCGTTTGTCCACCGCGACGATCTCGGTGGTTCAGTCAGTTTGTTGTAATTGTCATGCGTGGTAGTGCGTAGAAATAAAACAAACTAGGGAATGGCTGCATTCAACCGACGACAACTTCTCCTTCTGCTTTTGTACGTTAGAAAGCGTAGACGATGCAAAAAAAAATGGATTCATCCAATAATACGTGAAAGATACATACCGGAAAACGCTCTTAATGTATCTTTCACGTATTATCGGATGAATCCTCATGGTTTTAACTATTTGTATTTATTGTACGTAATATGTTTTTAATTTCATTAACCAAAAGCTATTGCGGTGCGACGACGACGTCACGGCGCCGGCGTAGATGAACACGTTTAAGGGGCGGCAAGCCCAAAAAGCACCGAAAAATGCAAATTTTTTCGTCGCAGAGATCTCCGTAATGGTAATACATTTTTCAGCGGAAAAAAGTACAGTGTTTATCAGTCTTTAAAGTAAAGCATTTTACAAAGATATTATACAAACAAGGTCCAGATAATTGAAAAAAAAAGACGTCACAAGAGACACACTTACTACAATTTTTCGTAACGAAATGCTCAAAATTTTGAGTGGTATTTACCATCTTTTTTGTGTATTATGTAATTTTGGTTTTATGAGGATTTTTTTTAACTGTAATATTTTGTTATTGTTTGTAATATTTTGTTTAATGTTTTGTGACATTTTATAATTGGTTATTTACAATTCGACTTTAGGAAAATGCAATACAAATTCATTATTTAAATCCATTTTATTCCTAGTTTGTCTGACATTGTAAGAAACAAAATAATTTTTTGTATGACTTATTATTTTGCGACATTTTATAATTTTGATAATTTGTAATTTGATAATTAGGACCATTTAATACAATTTTATTTATTTATTATTTAAATTTTAATTCATAGTGTGTGTGACTATTTAATCATAATTTTAATTGAATGACTTTTTAACTATATTTTGTATGTCACAACGGCCGAACATGACTGATCTTTTTGTTTATGAACAACCTGCATTCCTTTAATGTATACTCATGTTTCTACAAGCAAATGTCTTGTCTTGTCTTGAAATTCCCTGATTTTTGGCGTTCTGTTAGTTCACGAGTCATGCGGGAGTTGATTGACAGACCAATGTCAAAATTTCTCAAAATTCGATCCGATGCCGTTGTTCAAAATAATTCAAAAAAATTACAAAAATTGGAAAAACATATCAGATATTTAATTATTAGTTATTAAGGTTCATGTACTATCAATTATGGATTTTCCGAAATAAAATGTTTATTATTATTATATAAAGCTGAAGAGTTTGTTTGTTTGCTTGAACGAACTACTGGTCCGATTTGAAAAATTCTTTCAGTGTAATCATGCTAAGACCAACTAGCCCCGCCCCCAGGGCTGCTACAAAATATGTATAATTGGACGGTCGGTAATTGGTTGGTCGGTTTGGTTGGTGGATTGGTTGGTTGGTTGGGTGGCATGATCATTCCGTATAATACGATACACAAGAGTACGGCATGAGATGAAACGTGAGTTCACCTCTCGCTTTTTTCGAAGTTGTCCGCTCACTCTGTATGGGATGAACAGAGATGGAGATAATAAGATATTGCCAACTTTACAACTATTATGGAGTGTCGTGTGCATCGCTATTTTAGAGGATATACAGGGCGGCAAAAACATTGACTTCCAAAAATATTTAGGTCCCCCTCATATCGTGGGGTATCCGAATCACCCCTATGTATTTTCCGCCACTTTTTATAGTTTTCGAGCTATGGATTTTTTCGCAGAGTTTGGTGTTGCGTTTTACAGATAACCCTGCTGCCCATTCTCTGGCGAGTCCCTTAGTCGCTTCTTACGACACCCACGGGAAGTGAAAGAATAGTATTATTCTTTTACGTCCCATACAGCACCGACCGACACCATACAGCGAAAAAGAATGGCGAGTGAAAAGTTTGCGTTTGGCAAATTATGACCTAAGTTTTCAACTAAAAATTAAAAATCTAAACGTATGACTTCAGGGTTCCTAAGTAGGTTTCAAGAATGCGTCAGACTTTCAGCTTGCATAATCATTGAAAAAAAATAGTATTTTTATAGGGCTACTTTTGCTGAAATTGTCCTCCGAAGACTGCGAGGTGGAAAATTCTTAAAGTTAGCCATCTGATTAAAAAATTTAGGCATTACAGTACAACTAATGAAAATTCAATCGCAAAAAAGTCATCTCGGCAGTCTTTTACTTTTATATTTTGAATTTTTGTAAGTTGGTCAGGTCGATAATTCTCAAAAAATCAGAAAAATATCAATAGCTCGAAAACTGAAAACTCGCGGAACATACATGGGGTGATTCGGATACCCTACGATACGAGGGACCTAAATTTTATTTTTGGACGTCAATGTTCTGTGGTCGTGTGGCTACAATGTGGCTATAATTCTTGATTGTGAGATTGTGACTGCTTTAGTGGGTTGAGGTTTCGTTCGGTAGTCTGTGGGTGTCAAAGATTTTCTTTTTACCCGACTGTGTGGACTCAAGTGTATGTATTTTTTTATTTTTTTTCTTTGGCACGCCCTAGAGCCTTTTGGCTCTAGGGCGTGTCGTATTTTTATGTGAGTGGTGTCAATAGATGTCTAAGTCGTGAGAATGACACTGGGTACGTCAAAATAAAAAAAAAAACCAGAGTGGCCGATTTTTGGCGCCATATTATTCTTTCAACATTTTTTTTAATTTTCAAAACTTATCGAGTGGGGTATCAAAATAAAGGGCTCGAGGAGACGATTCCAAAAACGTGACTTACTAAAATGTAGGAAATAAAAAAAATTACTTTGTCAAAAAACCCGACCGCTAAAAACGACTAAAAAGTTCGAAACAAGTCGCTTTCCAAGCAATCTCATGCAGTTGGTGGCATCAGATCAGTGATGGAACTGCATCAGACTGATAGACAATTTTTTCTTTTTTCAAACTTATATTGTTTTTGCGTGTCGTATGTTATTTCTTGCCGTTGGCACCTTCGCTATGTAGTAACTTAAGGTGGATGCGCCAGGGTAGCCCTCTAAGTTCATGAAGCCCTACAGAATGGTTATTTCACGAAAAAGTCATTCTATAAGGCTTCGTGAACTCAGGGGGCTATATTGATGATTAAGATGGTTATAATTCTTTAGATAAATACGCGTTACGGCCGCGAATCGTATTTCATTCAACATAAAACTTCACACTGACCGTCAAATTGTAAAAAAACATAACAATATTTTAATTTCGTGGGCTTATCCTGGCGCTTCCACCTTAAAAGTGTAATAAAAAAATTAAACAGCATTAAAGTACAAGCGATTATGTTAGTTATATGAAATTATGAAGAAAAATCTATTTAAAGATGGGTTATGTATTATGCGAACAAATATCGTATAATTGCAGGTACTAAACTGTATAGCCGCGGGGGCGGGCAGGGCTGCCAGCCTGCCCGCCCCCGCGGCCCCGGAACTAACAGTGTGTTTTATGTCGGCGAAGCGCGCGTGCGCTTTGCAAATTCCGTTCTCGGTACATAGTTGAGACGTAGGTACAGAGTGCAAGATGACGGACAATTAATTATTCAAATGTCGAGTTGGTAGTGATGGTCCGCCTGTATGCCATCAGTGGAGATAGCCTACGTGGAGCCATCCAGATGTTCACGGAAATGTTTCCCGATCGGGAACCCCCATCACAGAGCGTCATGCTGGCTGCTACGCAGAGACTGCGGGATCATCGGCAATTTGACGTTCCTCAAGCTCGCGGTAGCGTAGGCCTGCTGTCGCCTTGCAGGAAGACATCCTGAAATACTTCCAGCGAGACCCACGGGCAAGCACGCGGGAGGCTGGTCAACACTTTGGAGTGCACCACACCACAGTGTTTTGCCTACTGAAGCGTGAACTGCAGTACCCGGTCCGCAAGTACGCGAGTACTTCACCGAAAGTTTTGGTGAACACTGTATAGCGGAGGACCTGTGGCCTGGCCTCCTCGTTCTTCGGACCTGACGCCTCTAGACTTTTATTTGTGGGGAGACATTAAAGGTTAGTTTAGACAGAAGAAGTGAAAAGTGTAACAGAATTACGTGCAAAGATCATTAGTGCTTTCGATACCTTAAAAAAAAAACTTAAAAAAAAAAATACAACCGACTTCCAAAAACAAAACACTACAAAATAACTTCGGAAGAAAGAAAAAAAACATTAATTTCTGAAGTCGGTGTTTCTGGTTATTTTTTCGTTTTTTGACACCGACTTTCGAAATTAATGTTCTTTTCTTACTTCTGAAGTTATTTTGTACCTTGTAGTGTTTTGTTTTTGGATGTCGGTTATATTTTTTGTAAAAAAGTTTTTTATTTTTCACTTTTTAGTGGTACCTAGGTACCTGCGTGCCCATTAACAGCGTACCAGCGTACAGCGCAATGTTACGTTAAGAACTGGTGTAAACACTAAAAAAACATGCGATTTCAGCAAACCCGATCCCTTTGCTATCATTTATTGAAGAGTTCCGTTGCCTACCTCCGAAGTTCTTCGTCAGATCTTCACCAAATAGAAACGGGACCAATCCAGGAAAATACTCTTTCAAACAAAAAAGAATCATCCAAATCGGCTGACAATTGGCGAAAGTATCGCTGAACAAACATTTTTCATGGGATCTTATCATCAGATCCTAATTTATACCTTTCATCATCAGCTCAGCAACATGAGATGATGATTACCAGGCACAAATATCTGAATTGCGTTAGAAAGTTCATGAAAAACCTTGTATGTGCCTATAAAATTTGAGGGTTGCTCTCGATTTTCGTGGGATTCCATCATCAGATTCTGACATGGTGACAATGGGACCAATCGAGAAGTATACGCTTTCAGATGAAACAATTTTTTTTTCCAATCGGTTCATAAATGACGGAGCTATGAGGTAACAAACATATAAAAAAAAAAACAACCGAATTGAGAACCTCCTCCATTTTTTGAAGTCGGTTAAAAACGAATGTGTGTTATACCGCATTTACACAATCGTGTTCGCTATTCACCTCTGCATTCTACGAAACATTCGACGAACCATTCGTATACGAGTGTCGTCGCGAACTACTGTTCACACATTCGCAGGGTGAATCATTTTGACATTCGCACATGAACACGGAGGACGTGAAAATAATTGCGGCATGCGCGCTACATCTTGAATGAATGAGTTTATTACTAATATTATAATTAATGCGAAAGTAAGTCTGTCTGTCTGTCGCGCTTTCACGCAAAAGCTGCTGAACCGATTTAAATAAAATTTGGTACACAGATAGTCTAGACTCTAGAGCCTGAGAAAGGACATAAGCATTTTTATCCCGGGAGTATGCTACCTAGGCACCACGCGGGCGAAGCCGCTGGCAGAAGCTAGTTATTTATATATCCTGCATATAAAAGTAAAAAAACTGGCCAAGTGCGAGTCGGACTCGCGTGTAAAGGGTTCCGAACGAATAATTGATTTTGAACATGTTATTTTAACACTATACATTTCTTATAGGTTTTACTGTAATCTATAAGTAAAGATCTATTATTTCCATTTTTTTTTCAAAATTTTAGATGTTTGGGCGAATGGTCTTTTTTCGTCTAATTTCTTGAATAATTTCAAAACCATTAACTTTAAAAATATGAAAAAAATATTATTAAAACCCTCACAGTAAGCCCTTTCATTTTGTCTACACGTCCTGTTGGGTCGGGCGCTAGCTATGAACTGTTTGCAGGCGAATGTGTAAACAGTAAGTTCGTGTTCGCCATTCGTGCCCTTTGATTCGCGTCCGAAAAACCGCTCCCGACGCGAACACGCGAATCACGAGGCGAATAGCGAGCGAACTGTTTACATATGCGTGTTCGTTATTCGCCTCGCCATTCGCCTCGCGATTCGCACGAATGTGTAAATGCGGTATTACGTAAGCTGAAGGAAAACCAGCTACGTCATATGGCTCGATTGTGCGAAGAGTGTGATGGTGGCAACTTTGAACAATACCTCCGGGTAACTAAGTAGGTAATTTATTTATTTGTACATTTTTTAAAAAGCTTAATCAATTTGATTAGTGTAAATAAGTTGATTTCACATTTTTAACTACGTCAAAAATACATAAGAGTCAAAAGTATGTACGTACTTAACTAACACGTCTTCCCATTCCCGTCAAAAGTAGAAAATATTTTTAAACTTAGTAGATCGGTACACCAACTAAGGTAGGTATTATTGCCGGTCTGGAGCCCGTAAAGTAGGGAAGAACATTTCAAATCAACCATTTTAATCCACAAATAAAACAAAATCCCTACGAAAACTTTAGGTTGAAGGATAAAGCAAAACTAACATTTTATTAATCATCTGATAACAGGCCAGTGAACTTTTCTTTGTCGAACTAGTATTACTTACTGTCTTTAGTAAGATTTCCGTATTCCAATGATGCTCAAAAATGAGTTAATTATCAAGCGAAATTTATGACAATAATGTAGGTGATTTTCGAAATAAAATTAGGTAAAATTATGAAACGGTCATTGCTCGGTCGCGCTCGCGCGCTAGCGTTTCGTAGGTAAGACGTCGACACTCACGCACACAGCTGCATTGTCGCTGTGTGCGTAGTCGGGTGATTCTGTTTTCTTTGTATTGAATTAAGGATTTAATTCTGAAATACTATTAAATTTCAACAACAAAAAACGTAGCGCTTATTAGTTATTGCTAGCTACCGTATTTTCAATTGATTATTTATGTCTTTTACGACAACCTCTTGAAATTTGACGAGGATGCAAAACAACACCTTGTATACAGCGTTCACAATTCCAGTCCGGAAAAAACTTGGACATGCTTCTGTTCCTCTGGTAAAAAAAGCCAATTTCCTGGCTGGAATTGTGAACGCGACAGATTCAAAAGTACCAGGAGAGCAAAAACATCGAAGTATTTTCGGGGTTGGATTTGTGGATGATAAGGATTCAAACGTACTAGTAGATTAGAAACATGTCGAGTATTTTTGGGGCTAGAAATGCTAGATTTGTGAATGCTAAGATTCATAAGTACCAAGAGACCAGAAACATGTCAAAATATTTTCGCCACTCTAAATGTGAGCGGTTAGGATTCAAAAGTACCGGGAGAACAGAAAAATGTCGACGTATATTTTCGCACGGGTATCGTAAGTGCTAAAGATTCACAAGATTCACTAAGAGACCACAAACATGTCGAAGTAATTTCGGGGCTGAAAGTAAGAACAGCAAAGACTCACAAACTATCAGGATACCTGAATCATGAAGATGTATTTCCGAGATATATATGAGACAAAAAAGTTGCGCATCAACTCTTAAGTCTACGCAGACGAAGTCGCGGGCAGAAACTAGTACAACAATATTAGTCAACAACTGCAAAGGCCTACTCATCACCCTTAAAACGAAGCTTATATAGATATGTGAATTCTCTCTTAGTTTGGTTTTTGACTAACATCCAGAAATCCAAGCTCCAACTGGTGTTGGAACGCAACATTATTATTGAACTGTCTGACCGTATAAGAAACACTAAATAATTTTCATTTTGTGTCCGGCCCTGATTCAATCCATGGTCCCGAGCGAGGAACCCAGAGACAGTCAACTCCTTCTGCGAAGCAATCATGCAACCAAATCATTCGGTGGAACGTGTGAGGGGGAAACCTCCCCAGCCGCCGCAGCAGAAGGCGAAGCCCTCGGTGTCGTGGGTCACAGGCCCGGGTAGATAGCGCATTGTGCTCCACGTACACCTCAAAGAGATATCAGCATATTGGATGTGACCTGCTAGGGCCAGTGCTTGCCAGAGTTGCGAAATTGTTACAAAGAGTTACCTTTGCCCTGGAACGCAAGACATACGCGGGTCTGGTCAGATAACGTCTACTGGAAACCATCAAAGCTGTGGGTCCGAATAAATTAAGTTCGACCTAGGCTAAACTCATTGTTCTGGGCTAATCTAGTATATCTTGACACGCTTAGGATGAACTGGTTTGGTCTAGGACAAACTACATTGCCCTGAAATCGGGATTAGCCCGTAATATTGCAAGTTACAGCAGGATGCCGTCGAATAAAATTTTATACAATGATATGAAAGTGAAAAATATTTCAACCTTATTTCGGTCAATATTTTGTAGTTGCTTTTAGATTCTTTCACATTCTTGCAAACGCCCTATGGTCCATAACCAACAAAAAATTGGACAAAAACCTGAAGTTGCCAGCAATAAAAGAGGACATGACGAAGTACATTAGAACTAAATCATAAGAAGACAGGATTGTAAAATACCCAAAAGTACTGTCTCAAAGATTGTTGGACGACATAAAGTCTAAACGTAGACTGAAACGCAATATTGCCGAGATGTGACAGAAAGATTATATCTTACGAGAGCTGGATGCGACAAAGTTCGCATTCTAGAGCAAGTGTCAGTATACTTGTCATACATTTACTCTTAATGTCCGAACGAGGAGAATTGGCTGTAACAGAAATACAAAAATGCAACTCCAGTTTTGTATGCGACTTCAGATTTCCAAAATCACCGTTCACATCACTGTGGAAAATGGAGGGTCACGTGCAATTTGTATTGAGCGATGGGACTTCATAGGGAAATTAAATCTTTCTTGGAAATTGGTTTAGAAGTATATCGAAGAAGTCTGGAAGTAGTAAGCGGTTAAAATCATACATAATTGAGTTGATGAAATAAACATTTTTGTTTAATTCTTTTTTATTATTTTTTGGATTGAAATTAAACTTAGGTAGGTACCACGCGTGTTGCCGAGATAGTTTTTTTTTAAGTGTCCTCGATTCATATATATGTTTCATCGTGCGTCACAACATAGTAGAAAAAATAAAATGACTAGGCCTACTTCCATAAAAAAGTTTAAAACCAAGTAAGTAATATAAACTCGATAAATTATATCTACAGTAGTACTACACTATTGATAATAAAGTACGGTAATTGTTTCTACATACACGGCCGTCAATATTTACAAATGTTCATTAGCTGACAAGCATCAAAAACATAAGATTGGCAGCTTCTTTGGTGAATCGTATATCCGTCGACGTACTGAATATGAGGGAACACGGGTGGAGGAGAGCTTCAAAAGGCCTGCTGGCTCCGATTACAGCGTCTTTAACGTGTTTTGTATTGCCGCCACTTCGGGCCGTCACAATGTCGGGCCGAGTTCTAGCGGTAGCCCCGAACTAAGCGATGTATCGGCGGACGGGATGACGGCGCTCGAGTGATGGACGTGCGGTGGACACACGGTCATAGTAAATGTGTGTATCGCTAAATCGGTGCAGTCATTTCGTTTACGGTGACGTCCCGGTGACGGTGGCGGTGGACAAACGGCCTAAAGCTAGTGGTTCGCGCCGCAACCGCGACCGGACAAGTATCTCGGTTTCCTGTATTCTGTCTGTCTCCAGCATGGGCGCCGGGAGGGCGGTGCATTTGCACCCCCCTGGCTCTCAATAAAATATACGAAAACATGAAGTTATTAATTAATCCGAGGTGAGGTACTTCGAGCTCCATCGCGTTCGGCTTTGTCTCTGCCTTTCTCAATTATGGACAAAAGAAAACTATCCTATTTGAGGCGGGGTTTCGAAGATACACCCCCCTGGAAACAGTCCTACCGGCGCCCATGGTCTTCCGTCTCGGTACCGGTCGCAGCGCGAACCGCCACGAAGCCACCTGGTATTGGGTCGGCCTTTACAGTGTTTCGAAATTTAGAGTGCGTAAAGTACTAATAAATAAGAAAATGAGTTACTTGAGTATGATGTGATGAGTGTGGCCCTCCTCCAGCGTCACAATATGGTGCGGCGGCTGGAAGCGGTACTCCTTCATGTTGGGCTTGACGTAGTACTGCGCCGGCGACAGCGACGCGAAGCGCAGCCGGCCGTCCGGCCCGCTCGCCACGTTGCGCCGGTACGTGCCGCCGCTCACCGACACCAGCGCGCCCTGGGGAGATACATACAGATATTATACAACTAAATGTTCAACCGTACCAGCCTGCAGACGTCCACGGCTGGACGGTGGCCTCCCCGCGCATCACAACAACCGGTCCTGTGCATCTCGCATCCATCGGCTAGGCGCGCACTGAATAGTACGACTCCTTCTCCACAGTGATCTTGTAGTGCTTACCTGCAGCGGTGTGCCGTCAGCATCATCCCGCAGCTCCACAGTGATCTTGTAGTGCTTACCTGCAGCGGCGTGCCGTCAGCATCATCCCGCAGCTCCACAGTGATCTTGTAGTGCTTACCTGCAGCGGCGTGCCGTCAGCATCATCCCGCAGCTCCACAGTGATCTTGTAGTGCTTACCTGCAGCGGTGTGCCGTCAGCATCATCCCGCAGCTCCACAGTGATCTTGTAGTGCTTACTTGCAGCAGCGTGCCGTCAGCATCATCCCGCAGCTCCACAGTGATCTTGTAGTGCTTACTTGCAGCAGCGTGCCGTCAGCATCATCCCGCAGCTCCACAGTGATCTTGTAGTGCTTACCTGCAGCAGCGTGCCGTCAGCATCATCCCGCAGCTCCACAGTGATCTTGTAGTGCTTACCTGCAGCGGCGTGCCGTCAGCATCATCCCGCAGCTCCACAGTGATCTTGTAGTGCTTACCTGCAGCGGTGTGCCGTCAGCATCATCCCGCAGCTCCACAGTGATCTTGTAGTGCTTACTTGCAGCAGCGTGCCGTCAGCATCATCCCGCAGCTCCACAGTGATCTTGTAGTGCTTACTTGCAGCAGCGTGCCGTCAGCATCATCCCGCAGCTCCACAGTGATCTTGTAGTGCTTACCTGCAGCAGCGTGCCGTCAGCATCATCCCGCAGCTCCACAGTGATCTTGTAGTGCTTACCTGCAGCGGCGTGCTGTCAGCATCATCCCGCAGCTCCACAGTGATCTTGTAGTGCTTACCTGCAGCGGCGTGCCGTCAGCATCATCCCGCAGCTCCACAGTGATCTTGTAGTGCTTACCTGCAGCGGTGTGCCGTCAGCATCATCCCGCAGCTCCACAGTGATCTTGTAGTGCTTACCTGCAGCGGTGTGCCGTCAGCATCATCCCGCAGCTCCACAGTGATCTTGTAGTGCTTACCTGCAGCGGTGTGCCGTCAGCATCATCCCGCAGCTCCACAGTGATCTCTGCCAGCTTGTGCGCCAGTATATGTCCGCTGTCGTCGGGCGCACTGAACACGTACGACTCTTTCTCCGCAGTGATCTTGTAGTGTTTAGACGCGTCGAGTGGCCCGAAGCGGTACGTGCCGTCTTGTGACGTCACTTGGATTAGTTTCAGGTCGTCTGAAATTAAAGGCGTTGACGTTAGCATTGAAAACACTGCTATACTAACGCGAATGCACGCTTCCAATTCTTTTATGACTAAGAAGCCATGCGACTATTCGCCCAAGTTTGAACACGTCCGTAATGAAACCAGTCGGCCTAAGTGAATTTCATATTGGATCCCGTGAGGTATGGGATCACTTCAGTTTGAGCTAGTCTTGGATTTGGAATAAAGGTGCTGCTCTGTTCAAATTGTAAGGTTAGAACAATGCTATCCCGTACCCGAGGTGAGCGTGACGGTGACGTCCCCGACGGGCGGCACGGTGCGGCCCCGCAGCGTGAGCGCCGCGCGCGCGCGCATCGTGAGCGCGTGCGGCTGGCAGCGCGCGCGCCCCACCACCTGCTGCGGCGTGGACGGCGACATCAGCAGCGACGACGATGATGCTGATACCACTGCTACTTCACCCTGGGAACGATGACGAAAAAGGCTACTTAAAAAGCAAGAAAAAACGGATTTGGACTGATGCCTGCATCAATCGTAGCTACTCCATATACATTAAAATAACTATGAAAAGGGTTGACTACCAGTTGTTGACTACTGTGGACGCACGGCAATTCTGACTAAATATGATAGTAAAAAGCCGAACAATCTTAACGGAGATTAGCCGTCGGCACGGAACGTAATATTATAGTGCACACGTGTGTAGAAACACAGGCCCTTCCATCGCTCTCATAGTCCGAAGAGGCGGCAATCCGAAACGAACAGAGAGAGATTTGGCACAGAACCAAAGCTTTACGTGCTTTTCAGGCCACAGAGGCCACATCACTATTTTCCAAAGTCTGGACTGGCACAGAAGGATTCTTAAAAATCTCATTATGGGCTTGCTGGCGACGTCAATTTGATCACTTACATCAGCTATCACAGGGGACGTCACCTTGATCACATAAATCAGCCATCACTGGGGACGTCACCTTGATCACTTACATCAGCCAAATAGAGCGTGTGCTCGAAGGCGTACCCTCCTGAGGGCTGCGTGAGCGGCACCAGCGGCCCCACGGGCTTGCTGGCGTGTCCGTCCGAGCTCACGTGCAGCACTAGGTCCTCCACCGGCACAGGGGACGTCACCTTGATAACTACCGAGTGTGCTGTGGCCACGAAGTACACCGTCTGGAAAAGAAATAGATGTTTCAAATATCGCTTACGGGGTCGAAAACACTATAGTCTTGCGTATAGTACTCAGCGACTTGAAGCTATTTTACTCACAGTAGGAACCAATGTGGAGGTGTCCACATGCGCCTGTTCGGGTTGGAAGCGGTGGCAGCCCCTGGGAGTGAGCGTGTACAGCTCAGCGGACGGCACGCACTGCTGCGAGGCGCCGGCCGGCACCGACATCACGCCGTCAGAGCTCTTGCTGCTGTACTCCACCTGCCCGGCGGGGAGTTAGGATGGTAAGGTATCATTTTTATGTATACGAAATCACCAAAAGTGAATTCTCCCGCTCTGCGTGGAGCGCGAGGGAGTGGCAAACTCTCCTTTATCTACTCCTTCAAATGCCCTTTGCATTCCAGGGCCGCTGAATTCTATCGAACAATTCTGCAACCTCGGCAGGCACTGGCCCTAGCAGGCCCATTGTTAGGGATTTTTATGGTAAACAACTAAATTAAAACTATTGAAACAAGTTGTTATCAATGTCCCAGGAATATAACTATTTCAAAAGTCAGATTTATGACACTAAGAGTCGATTTTTCAATCTCCAGATAATAATTAACAAGAAATAAAAGCAGTTTACCAGCTATTTACAGCAATATATGTCAAACAACCATTTTGCAAAAATAAAAGTTATCCTTATATTGAAAAATCAGCAACTAGAACCTGTAGTAGTAGTAATATATCAGATGTTAACTGCATAATATTAGATAATGTCCTTACATCAATCTCGTGTGTCGAATGTATCCTCAGCACATAGCCAGTGTGTTCAAACGTGGGCACATTAGTATGGTCCTGTGTCACGGCTACGTTATGCCTCGCCTCTGCCCAGCACAAGAGGTCAGTTTCTACTGAGATCTCCACGCTGCCGGGAAGGACTTCCTCGAAGATGTACTTGCCATCTACAAATTGGAAAATCAAGAAAAAAATGACCAAGTTTTATTATCAGTCTGTCTTGTCATGTTGGCATTATCACATGCAGTCTGAGTCACAACACCGCATGAACTCGCTTAGCACTGTGGTCACCTTTTTTTTATAACGGGTGTAAATCCTCATGGATGTTCTCCACCCTGGGGCGGGCGGAGGGGTCTGTCACACTCTTACTGACTAAAACCACCGCGGGGGTCCATCTGTCACCAACCGGGGATCGCGAGTAGGTACTTAAGCGACTTCCGTAATCCCCGCCTGCTGCCGCATCTCGGGGAGCGGGGGGAGGGAGGTGTTGGACTGCCCCCGCGACGTCAGAGGGGCGCGGGGGGACACCACGCGCCGCCACCTCGGGGCCGGATGGATGGGAGGCGACGGACATCCTCATGTCCACCGCCCCTGGGCCGGAAGGGGGCAGCGTATCAGCGTGTCCTCCGACGCCCGGTGCGCCTGCTGCGGGCCGGGAGAGAGGTCGAGATCTCTCTCTTCTTTTCCGCAGTCTCGAAACAGTCCAGTGCCACCCCAGGGCGGAGGACATCCATGAGGATTTCTCACTGTTAAGAAATAAAGAAAAAAAGGGGTTTATCTCTGGACAGGCTTGTTTGTACATACCCTTAGCTGTGGTGGTTATGGGCGTGCCCACATAGCCACCATCCGGCGACAGCGGCCGCAGCGTGACGCGCAGGTCTGCGCAGGCGGCCGGCAGCTTGCAGCGCACGCGGCCCGACAGCTTGTACATACCCTTAGCTGTGGTGGTTATGGGCGTGCCCACATAGCCACCATCCGGCGACAGCGGCCGCAGCGTGACGCGCAGGTCTGCGCAGGCGGCCGGCAGCTTGCAGCGCACGCGGCCCGACAGCTTGTACATACCCTTAGCTGTGGTGGTTATGGGCGTGCCCACATAGCCACCATCCGGCGACAGCGGCCGCAGCGTGACGCGCAGGTCTGCGCAGGCGGCCGGCAGCTTGCAGCGCACGCGGCCCGACAGCTTGTACATACCCTTAGCTGTGGTGGTTATGGGCGTGCCCACATAGCCACCATCCGGCGACAGCGGCCGCAGCGTGACGCGCAGGTCTGCGCAGGCGGCCGGCAGCTTGCAGCGCACGCGGCCCGACAGCTTGTACATACCCTTAGCTGTGGTGGTTATGGGCGTGCCCACATAGCCACCATCCGGCGACAGCGGCCGCAGCGTGACGCGCAGGTCTGCGCAGGCGGCCGGCAGCTTGCAGCGCACGCGGCCCGACAGCTTGTACATACCCTTAGCTGTGGTGGTTATGGGCGTGCCCACATAGCCACCATCCGGCGACAGCGGCCGCAGCGTGACGCGCAGGTCTGCGCAGGCGGCCGGCAGCTTGCAGCGCACGCGGCCCGACAGCTTGTACATACCCTTAGCTGTGGTGGTTATGGGCGTGCCCACATAGCCACCATCCGGCGACAGCGGCCGCAGCGTGACGCGCAGGTCTGCGCAGGCGGCCGGCAGCTTGCAGCGCACGCGGCCCGACAGCTTGCCCTTCAGCTGCGAGAACGTCACGCCCTCCACCTGCGCGTTGCCCACGGACACTTTCTGGGTGAGGGGGTAGTATCTGTGGAGGACAACTGTTATCAGGATGGTTCCTTTAGGCAGCTTTTCCTCCATAGATATGCAGAATAGCGACGCGCGCTGTGAAAATGTGTGACTGTTTCCACCAAGGCGGTGCGAGGTAACGAGCCGTTCCGGAACTTAGTGGGACTAGGATGTAAGAACTTAATCGTTCTCTTTATTAATTTATTTTTCATTATTTGGTCATTGACAACCATAGTTTTGTGTAAAGTAGAAGCATATTTTTCAAATTTTGTAAATGTGAGTACCATGAAACCATTTACATTTTATGTGAGTAGTTATAGTTT
The DNA here is from genome assembly GCA_950371165.1 of Lacanobia oleracea. Taxonomy (NCBI): domain Eukaryota; kingdom Metazoa; phylum Arthropoda; class Insecta; order Lepidoptera; family Noctuidae; genus Lacanobia; species Lacanobia oleracea. The sequence continues at coordinate 28,612,608 of OX493388.1, read as the reverse complement.
TACTTGTTGGACATGAACGGGCATGGTGGTTGAGAGCATGTCATGCTCACTCAAATGTCTCGCTGATGGCGGCGCGTGGGTTTGATCATTCGGTTCCCTTCGAAATTGTTGAGCTGAAGGGTGCCGATACACGCGTCATGTTCGTGAACAGGCGCCGTCGGTTGAGACTGGTCATCTCTTAACTGCCATTGGCTTATTTTAATCTTTATATTTAAAATTCTTATAATAAGCCCTTTTTTTTTCCTTTGCATTGTCCTCACATGCAGAAGCAACAAGTATATGTAACTTGGAATTTTGTAAAACAGAACATGATTTAAAAGAGTGTCCGTGGAGTTTCTTGCACGTTCTTCTCCATAGAGATCTACGCTTTGGAACGTGCAAATAGCTTCCATGTTTTTGACTGACCGACCTTGACGTTTCAAAAGTGCCTGTGAATGGTTTATTTGAAATAAAATGCTTTGAATTTGAATTCGTAGACGCTCGCACGCGCGTGACGCACACATCCATCGCGTTTTTGTAAAAAAATTAGCTCTGCTAACCCTTTAGCATCAGAGCTGCACTAAGCCCATTGGTAGTTGCTTTTTCTCACGCTCCATCTTGCTACTACGTGCACATAGATAAGCACTTTTACAGGGCAAATTAAAAACGAAACTACAGTCACAACAGAAAACCTGTACAAAATGATGACCCATATAGCAAAATGCTACTCAGTTTTTATACTTTAAGAAAATCTAAGATGGGTGAGTTGGAGAAAATTATAAAATATTAGGTCTTTACCTATGAAATTGCCGTTCTGCAGTACTGGCCATTTCAAATCAAAATAATTTTTGTTTGGCTAAGAATTCTAATTTCAAATTAATTTTATTTTAAAAACGTGGTTTTTTTTCCAAAAGTAGTCATTTGTTAATTGATTAGTGTTACATTTTCACCGTATTTCAATCATTTTCCTCATCATGGATACGTTAAAAATTCGAGTAATTATGGAATATGAATACCGTCGTGGCAGCAACGCGGCACAAGCGGCACGCAACATCAACGACGTTTACGGAGCTAACACTACAAACCAACGCACCACCTGTTATTGGTTTGCTCGCTTTCGTTCTGGAAATTTCGACCTGAAAAATGAACCTCGCGGTCGTCCGAAGACTTTGGTCAACAATGACGAATTAAAGGCGATTGGGAAGCTGATGATACACAATCTACGGCTGAATTAGCAGCAGCTTTCGACGTTAGCGTCAAAACAATATTGGTCCATTTGCGTCAAATTGGCAAGGTAAAAAAGCTTGACAAATGGGTGCCCCACGAACTCAATGAACGCCAGCGCGAAGTACGCGTCGAGACGTGCCTTGCACAGCTCAACAGACACACAAATGAAGGAATTTTGAACCGCATTGTTACCTGCGATGAAAAATGGATACTGTTTGATAACCGCAAGCGCTCAGCAAGTTGGTTGGATCCTGGTTCAGCACCTAAACAATGCCCTAAACGAAATCTACCCCTAGAAAAGTGATGGTCACTGTTTGGTGGTCTAGCGCCGGTGTGATTCATCACAGCTTCTTACCAAACGGGGTGAGCATTACTGCAGATGTGTACTGTGAAGAACTGAACACAATGATGGAGAAGCTGGCACATCTCCAACCAGCATTGGTCAATCGCTCGTCTCCGCTGCTCCTGCACGACAACGCGCGACCTCATACTGCACAGCAGACGGTCTCCAAGTTGCAAGAACTGGGGTTGGAAGCTCTCCGTCATCCGCCCTACTCACCAGACCTTGCGCCTACAGACTACTACTTTTTCCAGAATAAGGATAACTTCTTGGCGGGAAAAAAAATTCAATACCCGAGAGGCAGTACAAAATGCCTTTGAAGAATTTGTTGCCTCCCGTTCAGCTGATTTCTTTAAGAAGGGCATCAATAAACTGCCACTGCGTTGGCAAAGATGCATTGATTGCATGGGTGATTACTTCGATTAATACAAATAAAAAATACATGAAAAAAATCGTTTAAATTTTATCATACATTTCATAGGTAAAGACCTATTATTAAGTCACACCCAACCTTGAGTCCTAGAGCCTATCAGGCTAGCATAACAAAGTTATACTCACTGCAGCCCATCCCTCTGCTCCTGCTCCGACACCTCGACGCTGGCGCTGTAGACGCCAGGCGCCAGGAACGTGCACCAGTCGCCGCGCGGCCCGTCCGCCGCCACGCGCACCTGCCCGGCGCGCCGCTCGGCCGCCAGCAGCACGGAGCGCGCGCCGGGCGGCGTGACGGCGCCGCACACGCGCCAGCGGGCGGCGCGCGCGCTGGGCGCCGAGCGCGGGCCCGTGCCCGTCACCACCAGTTGGATATCGTCGAACTGGCATTGTTCTGTGAGGAATGGTGACACTCAAGTCATCTGCCTAGCCTTTTCCCAACTATATTGGGGTCGGCTTCCAGTCAAATCGGATTTAAATGAATACCAGTATTTTACATGGAGCAGCTGCCTACCAGACCTCCACAACCCTTTAACTGGGTAACACGGTACTTCATGGCAAGACTAGAGTCAGATTTACTGGCTTCTTTATCCATAACGACTGCCAAAGATTTACAAATGACAGCCGGGACCAATTCTGAGGCACGGAGGAAACAGAAACAGAATGGTGACAGTCAGTACTCAGATATTTGTCGGTGACAGTCACTAGTATGGTTAAGTGCTCAATCAATGATTCAATGGCAATTAAAGATAACTAGCAAAATGATGATGCTATGAATGTTAACTGTTGCTTTGACGAGAATTAAATACACGATTAAAATCACCATTATACCATGGATTTATTTCGAGCATGCAACATGCCCCAAAATTTTGGGATGTAGGTAAGTAAAAAGCTTACAATGCTTGAAAATACCAAATTCACTGTTCTTTTTAGTTCTGACTTAGCTCCTACATGATTTATAAAACATTGAAAGAGGAGGCAAGGCATCATGCTGTATAGTTTGACAAACAATATGAAACTAGCAAAGTATACAACTTCTAACTCACTGTCATTACAATCAACTCTTCCTTACCATGTTTAAAGCCAAGCGTATAAGTAGAGGGCTGCAGGTTGGGCAGAGTGAACTTGCCGGCCCCATCAGTGTTGCCAATGGGCTTGCCGTCCATCAGCACGCGAGCACCCGACAAGCCCGGCCCGCCTATTGACTTCACTACATTGCCTACCACTGTGAATCCTGTTACCTGAGAAAAGAATAGAAAAACATTAAGAAAACGTTATTACATTGAGAATAATATTACCAATCCTAACTGAAGCATTGGTTGAAGCAGTTTAGTCTTTTGAATGATTGGAAAGTCATCAACCAGTCACAAATGAAACCCAAGTCAATTAAGAGCGTTCTTGGTAAACGGGCCACGCGTAATTTAGGTATAGACTAGCTCCCGATGTTTCTGTGTGCATCCGCACGGCACACATGCGCGCGACCAACCGGTTATGATCCTTTGAATACTGAAATAAACATTTTTTTTGCCTTTCTATAAAGTAGAACCTTTCTTACCTAAAGTCCTCGTCACACAACATTTCATTATTTGTAGAAATAAACTAAAATATTTTAATTAATGTTTCTTTTATTTGAATTAGAGGATGTGACCCTACGTGTGCGAGTCCAACTCGCACTTGGCCGGTTTATTTGCGCATAGGATGAGTAAGTAAGTAAGTATAGGTGGGAAATTAAATAAAAGTTAATCATGTTACATAATAAAGAGTATTCTATTCTAATACAAAAAGAAACCGTTAAATTATAAAAATAATTTACCTCAGTGGCATTGATCGGCTTTTTCTCGGATCAATTATTTCGGGAAGAACGCAATCATAATAAATTTTTGTCTAACGAGGGATCATATTTTCTTTCCAAAATTGATAGTCTTTATAACTTTTAATACTTTAATTGGAAATTCAGGACCAGTGTACACCGCAAACAAACACACACTTTTGTTTGTAATATTTAGTTGGCCCTGTAGTGCTATTCTGTAAAAACATGTTCGTATCTCGACAGCGGAATCCGAGGTGAGTATCAAATTCGTATAAACATAAGACCTTCATGGTGTGCGTTATAGAGCTCACTTTGTGAGCTTTGTGACTCAGGTGAAGTTTGATATCGTAATAGTTATTTACAGAATAGACCAGCTGAACTTGGTAGTGCAAGTCATGATTAGTGTTCATAATTACATTATTACCATCAAATAAATAACAAAATAGTTTTTTAGACGGAATGCTGCATCAGGGTAATTTTTTTTTTTTTTTTTACTATTTATAGGCACGCGCTTGACCACCATCTCACCTGATGGTAAGCGATGATGTGGTCGAAGATGGAGCACGCTTGCCCAGAAGTAACCTATTCACTCTTTACTTAGACTCCCTGGTTGTAGCTATCAGGAAACACAGACTCCGGCAGGGAATTCCACTCCTTAGCTGTACGCATTATGAATGTGTTCCCAAAACGTTTTGTACGCGTGGGTGGGATGTCCACCATGTACCGGTGGCGCATCGCCGTTCGTCTTGAGGTCCGATGATGAAACGGGCTTGGCGGAATTAAATGATGCAATTCCGTCGCACATTCCCCAAAATGCAACCAGAAGAAAACCGACAAGATTTTTCAAGAGATTGACTCAAGGGCATCAGCTGGTATCTGGCAGATCCGTCCCAAAGATGAGAGCAGTACTCCATACACGATCGAACTTGCGCTTGATAGAGTTTGAGCAGCTGTTCCGGCGTGAAGTACCGTCTCACCTTTGCTAGGATCCCCAACTTCCTTGCAGCCACTTGAGCTTTCGCCTCTATGAAAGGGCCAAAATTGAGAGTAGATGTTAATGTAATCCCAAGAAGCTCAAGTTGGTCGGTTATCGGAACTGTTGCACCTCGGAAAGATGGAGCTGGGTGGAATTGGCTCCTTTTGGCGGAAAATAGACACGCTTGGGTCTTAGCAGCATTGAACTTGACCAGATTGGCATCACCCCATTGAGAGACAGCCTGTAAGGACACATTCAAACGCTCAACCATAGCCTCCCGGAGAGACCGGATCTGCGACCCACCAGCTCGTGCGTCGGACACGTATCCCTCAGCAACAGTTCTGTCGTCTGCATACCCAAAGTTACGGGGTTTAAGCAGATCATTAATATGCAGCAAGAACAATGTTGCCGAAAGCACCGACCCCTGAGGAACCCCGGCATTAATATCCAGCAGTCCAGACGAGCAGCCATCTATGACCACTCGGATAGACCGATCCCTCAGGAAATCTGCGATCCAATCACACAAACCGGCGGGCAGACCGAAGGAAGGAAGCTTACTAATAAGGCTATCGTGCCAGACCCTGTCGAAGGCCTTCGAGATGTCAAGAGAGACCGCTAGTGCCTCCCCGTGCTTCTCTATGGCCTCACTCCAGATGTGAATGGCCTACGCTAGAATATCCCCAGTTGACTGATTTCGGCGGAACCCGTATTGTCGATCACTAAGGATATCATTCGCTTCTAGGTACGCCAGGAGCTTATGATTCAGCACGCGTCCCATAGTCTTACAGAGTATGGATGTTACCGAGATGGGTCTATAATTCGACGGGTCAGCTCGACTACCTACCCTTCTTGGGCACGGGTTGCACGTTAGCTTGCTTCCAAGCCTTCGGCACTTTTACACCCATATCAACACGAGCCTGGTCGGTCTGCCTGCATTGGAACAATAATTTCGAACCAACTTCTCTGAATTGGCTACACTGAGCATCGTACCGGAACACGGCTAGGCCGCTTGGCGGTACGTCTTTGCCCAGTGGGTGGTCACAAGCCATCGGCCAAAGCCTACCACCAGTTAGTGTCATTGGGTATTCTCCTACGGACGCGAGTGACTCGGCCCCCGAATCACGCTTATGGAAATGGGGCATTATTTTACTTCTATAATTCCTTCTTCAAAAAGTTATTTCTAATTCGGTTACCTCCACAGCGAGCAGTGAGCGTCACAGCGCGACTGGCCGATACCGCTCTGCGCTGAGTTATTTATTAGTAACTTTGAAATGTTATACTGTCGATATAATAATTAAATGTATTATTCTTTTTTCTGATTTCTATTTGCCTGAATTCCACTTACAAATAGTGTTTTTTTAGTTATTTTAGCAATAATATAATATAAAAATGGTGTTTTAGGATGCAAAATTTAAGTTTTGGAAATGTTTTTTTTTAAGATACTTTATGAATTAAAAATAGGCTTGTGTTTAATTAAACACCGCCCAAAAAAGTACCTATTTTACTACCAAAAAAATCTAAACAGTTACCAAAACGGATAAATGGTCACCAAATAACGTTTCCTAAAATATGAAATAAATCCATTTTTTCGTATTATTGACTGCCATAAAAATATATGGACGCCTTTAAAATACACTTTAGACTAAATATTATATATTGTCACAACTTAGATGTTACCAATTATGTAATACCATGAGTTCTAATTTGGTAATTTTTGCTAGGCTAAAAAAGCTAACGATCGCTGGAATATTTCCTAAATATCAATTAATATACTGGGGTTCCCAAACGTACGTCGCTTATTCACTGTTATATGAAATTCACTAAATATACTGGGGTTCCCAAACAAACGTCACTTGTTTAGGCTAGGCGTATGCTGAGAGGCAGGCGACGCAGGCCGCGCAGCGCAGAGCAGAGCTGATTTTGTAAAGCATGGAACGTCATTGAGCTACGTATGCTGCAGCGCAGGCACGTGCTCAGATGTGTACAGTAACTGCCCTGCTCTGCGCTGTGCGGTCTGCACTGCGCGGCCTGCGTCGCCTGCCTCTCAGCATATAGCACACCCTTATTTTTGTATGAAGTTAATTAAATATTATTTTAAAAAATCAACAAAGTCAAATCAAAATATGTTTTATTAGAGTCGTAGGCACTTATAGGTATAACATTATTTTGTTCTTATAATTTAAAATAAGAAAAATCAAAAAGGGAAGTAATTGTAATTTTAGTATTTTATTAAAGTAGTCTGGGATCAAATAATGTATTTTGGATGACGTCTTACTATTTTGGAGTAAGATTTTTGGTAGTAATATTAATCTTTGAGTTGGATAGAATTTGGTGACTGTTGATCCATTTTAGGAACCAATAATAATATTTGTGCAAGGTTTGCGATTTTTCTGATGTTATTTCATTTATTTTGGATCATAACATTATATACTTTAGGGCCCTTTTAATAAAGTCAATTGATTTTTTTGGAGTTGTTTATTATATTTATTTTGGTGCCTAGGCTTAGAGTCTTAAAAATATTTTTGGTGACCGTCTAAATTATACCCTTAAAAATACTTTTCTATTTTATGCAATAACACGGCCTTTCGTCACCTCTTTTTTCCAGACTTCCATGACTCATTCAACTCATTGTCGATTCGCAATTTCATTCCGAAATTCAGCCTTCCCGCAAAATTCCAAAAACGTGTGTTTAAAATAAGCTTTTTTTTTATTTAGGAATGGGCTTGCTTTTGACCACAATCACGCCTGATGGAAAGCGATAGATGAGGTCTATGATGGAGCGAGCGTGCCCAGAAGATGCCTGTTCACTTTTGATTTGAAGGCAGACGGGTTATATGTGGACGGGAACACAGATGCTGGCAGAGAGTTCCACACTTTAGCTGTGCGTATAATAAATGTGGAAGAGAAACACTGGGTACGACTAGTCGGGATATCGACCAAGTACGGATGGTACCCTGCGTACGTCTGGTATTCCGGTGGTAAAAGGGCGATGGTGGGATCAGGTCGTGGAGTTCCTGCGCACACTCCCCAAAAAACAGTCTGTAGAAGACCGACGGGCAGGCAACATTTCGCCGATGACCTAGGCTGTGAGGCTGAGCCACCAACGTCTCGTCACCTATAAGCCTTTTTGCTCTGCGTTCAACAGAGTCCAATGCAGCAAGCTGGTATTTTGCTGAGCCATCCCATAAGTGGCTGCAATACTCCATACAGGATCGGACTTGTGCTTTGTACAGACTCAGAAGCTGTCCAGATGTGAAGTATCGTCTTACCCTATTTAGGATGCTCAACTTCTTGGCTGCAGTCTGTGCTTTTGACTCGATTGTTGAGCCGAAGTTAAGATTGGACGTTAAATAAGTAAATAAATAAAAGCTCCAGGCGGTCGGTAACAGGTACAGGCGTACCTCGGAATGTAGGAGATAGCTGAAATGGACTCCTTTTAGCAGTGAAGAGACATGCCTGTGTTTTCAGAGCATTGAATTTGACCAGATTGTCGTCACCCCACTGGGAAACGAGATTTAAGGTAGAATTCATTCGCTCCACCATGGCCTCTCTAAGAGTAGCTGTTTCCTCCCTGCCGGCTCTTGCACTGGAAAAGTATCTTTCTGAGACTGTGCTGTCATCTGCGTATCCGATCGCACCAAGTTGCAGCAGGTCGTTGATATGCAGCAGAAATAGTCGCAGAAAGAACAGACCCCTGAGGAACACCGGCATCAATAGCCATATGACCCGATGAGCAGCCATCTATGACCACTTTGATCGAACGCTCGCTCAGGAAGTCGGAAATCCAGGTGCAAAAGTCAGCAGGGATGCCGATCGCGGGGAGCTTACCCAACAGACTAGCATGCCAGACTCTATCAAAGGCCTTTGAAATATCGAGCGACACAACAAGAGCTTCGCCGTGTTTTTCAATGGCCTCGCCCCAACAATGCGTAACATATACAAGAAGATCCCCTTGTTGACCGACCACAACGGAAGCCTTACTGCTGATCACTGAGGAGCACACTGTCTTCCAAGTATGCTAGCAGCTTATTGTTAAGTACCCTTTCCATCACTTTACACAGTGTGAAGGTTATGGCGATTGGTCTGTAATTGACAGGGTCGGCACGGTTACCCTTTTTGGGCACTGGCTGCACATTAGCAAGCTTCCAGGACTTCGGCACCACTCTGGTTTTTAGGGAGAGGCGATACAGGCGCGTCAGGATAGGAGACAACTCTGGAGCAAAGCTTTTGAGGACTCTCGCGGGTATTCCGTCAGGACCGCTGGCCTTATTCACGACCTGACTACAAAGGACCCTACGAACCTCTTTCAGGTGAATTGTGATCTTCGGCATTGTGGAACCACAATAAGGTATGTGAGATGGTGTATTAGAGGCCGTATCATTTCGAGAATTTTCGGCAAAGATCGAGGCAAATAGATTTGCCTTTTCCTGCGTGTAAAAAATGTTAAGAATTTTGATAATGCTTAACATTTTTCAATGTTTTTTTCTATACCTAACCTGGGAGTCTTTAAGTCAAGAGTAAATAGATTATTTCTAGGCAAGCGTGCTCCATCTTCGACCACATCATCACTTACCATCAGGTGAGATAGTGGTCAAACGCGTGCCTATGTATAGTAAAAAAAAAAAAAAATACAAATACAATTTAAAGATATGCTTAATGTGTTACTAAAATTAGTATTTTATAAATTCCAGGCAATATTTTTTTATTTTATCGTTTTTTTCTTTAGCCATTAAGCTTTAATTAAATTTGTTTGACGTCATAGAGGCAGTTTTTGAGATTTAACACATCCATTGATGTGTCATCTCTTTAATTTGAATAGCTTCAGATTGAAGCAAGTCTTGTCCTTCTCAACCGGAATACGCTATGATCAATGGTCATGAGTGCTTTCGCCAATTGGTTTTTGTGACGTTTCAGCCTTTGTTTGTAGGCATCACAGGACCTGTCTATCTGCTCCCTCACAGTAGGCATTCCCGAATATTCGTGGACTTCTGTGTTCTTTATAAACCATGGGGCACTGATCAATGTCTTAAGTGCTTTATTTTGGAAGCGCTGTAGAATCTCGATATTGGAATGGCTTGCCGATCCCCAGAGTTCGATAACGTAAGTCCAAACTGGTTTGATTATGCTTTTGTAGATCAAAAGTTTATTTTCCAAGCTGAGTCTAGATTGTTGTGTATGTGTGATTGCCTATGAGCCAGTGCAACTCTCTGAGCTTTATGTTTGCTTGATCTTTCTTAGCCTTGATGTGGATTCTCCATGTGAGTTTCCTGTCCAGATGGATTCCCAGGTATTTTACAGTTGTTTGCTGAGGTAGTTCAGTTCCATCAAGTTTCACCGGTGGACAGTCTTCACGCTTTAGAGTGAACGTCACGTGGGTCGATTTTGCAGCACTTGCTCTTATCCTCCACTTTTTAAGCCATGTTCCAATTTCGTCTAAATGTGTTTGTAGCTTTAGGGACGCTGTGTTAGGATCTTTGTGGTACGAGAGTACTGCTATATCATCAGCATATGTCGCAATCATGACCTCGTCAGAGTATGGCAAATCAGCTGTGTAGACAGTGTACAATATTGGACCCAAGACTGAGCCCTGGGGAACTCCAGCTTCTATTTGGAATATTGATGACAGAGAATCTCCGATCCTGACTTGGAACATTCTATCTTGAAGGTAGGATTTTAGAACCATGTAGGCTGTGTATGGTAAGCACAGTTTTAGTTTATATAGGAGGCCCTTATGCCAAACACGGTCGAACGCCTGTTGCACGTCTAGAAAAACAGCAGTGCAGTACTCTTTTCTTTCTAGTGTGCATGAGCACAAAATCCAAACTGATGATTTGGTACCACTTTTTGTTCTTCAAGTATCGGATGGAGGCGTTGCAAAATCAGTTTTTCAAAGAGCTTGGACATTACAGGGAGAAGGCTTATTGGCCTGTATGATGCTACTTCCGTTGGTGGCTTTCCAGGTTTTGCAACCATGTTTATTATGGATATTTTCCATAAGAGTGGAAAATATTGTAGCCTTAACACCGCGTTAAAAAGCATTGATAGGAGGACTATACCCTTCCTTGGCAGCTGTTTGAATATCTCTGCTGTTATGAGATCAAATCCTGGTGCCTTTTTTGTTTTAAGTCGGAGTATAGTTTTCTTTACTTCTGCTGGGGTTATTAGTTTTAGTGGCAATGACATTTGTTGGTCACTGTTAAGAAAATCGTCAATTTCCTTTTCAAAGCACATATGATCTGGCTCATTGGGCTTGAATGAATCCTTCAGAAATCGAGCAAATGGCTCTGCTTTATCTGCTGATTTCCTTGACCAGTTGCCATTTGGTTGTCTCAGTAGAGGAATGTGCTCTTTAGGTCTTCTCACAGATTTTGTCATCTTCCAAAGGGAGTAATTGTCTGCTTTATGTGGAAATAGGGTCTTAAGCTTACCTTGCAGGGTGTTGTTCTCATTTTCTTTTAGGAATCGCTTTAGCTCCTTTTGTGCCTTATTGAGTGCGGTTTTATCTTGTCGATTTCTACTTGAGTGCCATTGTCGCCGTAGCCTTCTCTTTGAAGCTATCATTTTTTTAATTTCCAGGGTAGTATCCTGCAGCTTTTCCTTAGACTCAAGGTATGGGGTAGATGACCATGCTGCCTTTTGGATTAGATTGGTCACGTACATATCTTCTGTTTTGAGTGACATCAACAAGTTCGCATTTACATCAATGTAGTCCAAAGTCCAAATTCCTGCCTGGAATTTGGACTTTGGACATGGAGTAATGTAACTTTAAAAAGCTCCAAATTCATAATTGAAATTTTTTACCAAGAACACTCTGGTTGAATGAATTTAAGACCATTTGATCACTATGGTCTTAAATTCATTCAACCAATCACAGCTGGATGGCATGCATGACAAATTGTCACAATAATTTCGTGATATTTTCGTAGGAGAAACTTGCTGGCTCAGGCCCAGTGTGTAGGACTAGGAGCTATGTTGCCTGTTTTACCAAATACAGGTTTGTTTAGTTTTTTCTACTGCCCGACTCTGTTACTACTACTAGGCACTTTCATAGGAGATTATAAAATGAGCCTAACAATTTATAATATTTACTTTTAGATAACCTGAAAAGATAACAAATACAACCCAGATAAAATTATTAGTACAACTCAAAACTCACCTCAAAAGCATTCTTAATGAACAGACTGTCATGTCTGACAGTAAATGGTACAGCTTCCGGTCTCACATTGTAACTGACTGTGACCTGGCCAGGTGGTGTGGACAGTGCCAGGAGTTTGTACTCCCCAGCAGGCACCAGGCCGAAGTTGAACTCTCCATTGGCATCTGTGATTGAGTGGCAGATGGGAGCATCTGGTACTCCTTGAAGGAGGGCTGTCTTGCAACCTTCCACTCGGAATTTGGGGCTCTCCTAAAATATTTGTGATATTGATTAGTATTTTAGGTATCACAGACTCAAAAAATCATAAATTTTACTGAAAGTAGAGTTCAATTTCTTTTCTTCGTTCTTTCCTAGTTGATTTCAACAGATAACAGTGAAACATTTACCTCTTTGGAATATAGCAGCACATACAGGCCACCAATAGGGCTGCCAAATGAAATGACAGATCCTGTCACATCATAGCCTTTCACTACGAGAACACCAGAAGGCAAGGCAGTGTTGCCCTCCTTTACCTGAACCACAGCTTGAGCGGGGTCAAGCTTCCATCTGAAATACATTGTCTTGTTTTATAAAATTTGTTTGTAGTGTAAAAGTAATATGTATTATGTAAAAGTTATATTACAAGCACCTGGTTTTAATAAATTTCATGTAGTATACATGAAATTTAAAAAACTAGGTTACAGTACTATAGGAGGATTCTTATTAGAATTTGGGGGCACAATATTTGACCATGCATTTTATTAATTCAAAATCATTTAGGTACTTACTTAGCATGGGATGCCTTTACAGTATATTTCCCTGGGATGACAGGTGTGAAATGGAAGTCACCACCAACAGTGGTCACAGTATTTCTCACCTCTCCTTTATCATTCACCAGCTGGATGGATATACCACTGGGACCCTGCTTTTGACCGGCAGTGATCACTTTTCCCGTTATGCCAAAACCATTGAAAGCAAAATTGATGTCCTGACCAGATGAACATCTGTCAGTAGCACCATCCACTGACAAGTTAACTTCAGACGGCTCAAAGCTCCACCCAGCCGGAGGATGAACCTTTAACACGTATTCCCCTTTCTCATAAAGAGGCAGAAAATAATAGCCATTTGTAGGTGCACTCTCAGTTTTCTCTTTCAAACTGCCTTCTTTGGTATACCTGAAAAAGAAAATGAATTAAAGAGTTCATAGTGAATCTACAAATAAGCAACTGCAATTTTAAGTATTCGTGCAAGCCACTTAGATGATAATTCAAGGTAATGGCTAAGGAATGCTTAGGGAAAATTAAATTAGTACCAGTTTTAGGTTAACTTACAGTCCGATTTCTATTTTAGAGAAATCCAACGGAACATGACTTTTGACGAAACCACCACACCCTAGGATATCATTTGCACTACATTTTGTACTTATCAATAGTAAAATTACAGGTAAAAATATTCTACCGATGTAAGCAATCATCGCCATTTTTAATTAGTGATGGGCACGTTCGTGACAATTGGTTACAAAACTGATTTCAAAATGTTACTATTGAAACTAAAACGATTACCAAATAATGTTTGTAAGTTCAATGATGTAAATAATTTTCCGACTTATTTCAGAAACTGAATTTCCATGGTTTTTCCATGCCCAATGTCAGAATCTCTACACGTTCATTTTAGAATGTTCTTCGCAATTATTTAGGTATATAAAACAACCAGCCAAGTGCAAGTCGGACTTGCTCGCAAAGGGTTTCGAAGTTTTTTTTTCTGTTTACATACAATATATGGGACGTGTAAGGCGTTGACTAGGCCATCTAGCGTTGCATATTCGAAATTTTTAAGAAAAACATACTTGACACTTCCTGCAGGTTCCCTTGAGTTTTCCTGTACAGGTCAAGTAATATTTTCTGTGTTTGTAAAAAAAGGCTCTTTAGTTTTTCCTCAATGGCTAATTTTCACCACCATCATTCATCATTATGTCAGCTGAAAGACGACTAAAATTTCCATATAAATAATCCTACTCCTATAGTCGTACCTACCCATATGGTCGTACCTTTGATTAGGGTCGTAACTATAGTCGTCATGGCTGAGACTACGGAGTACTTGATGACCTTAGTAGAGCTTCGAAAGAGTAGTTTTGTAAATGAACATGGACAAAACCAAGATCATGGTAAATACCCATGTAGTACCCACTCGTATTAAGATCGGAAACTCTACATTCGAATTCGTAGACGAGTACGTCTACCTGGGACAAACGGGCCAGTTAGGTAGGGCTAACTTCGAGTAAGAGGTCAACCGTCGAATCCGACTCGGCTGGGCAGCGTTCGGGAAGTTGCGTGGTCAAGACAAAAGTCCTAGTACATGCTGCCAGTGATGACTAGTACCGGATTAAGACTTCTTGATGCCCTAAGCAATCCACTCCTGTGGTGCCCCCTATCCATTAGGTACAGAAAAGGTAAGATAATGATAAGAACCACACCATTATTCTTTCTTTCTGTTAAATTCCACATCTTTATTCTTTCTTTCTTTTAAATCTGGTAGTTTTTAGACCAAAAATTACCATTCCACCCTTGGCCAGGTTTTTTAAGTGCTTTGGATCTTTTAACCTTGTAACTAACACCTTGCTGACTGTTCTGATTTTCTGAAGGTTTTTCTACGACCTCTAATTCATTTTTTGTAGTGTTTATGATGCCCCCCCAGACGTGATGCCCTATACAATACAATTGCTTAATTTGTTTATGGGTTAATCCGGCACTGGTAATGACATATGGATATGGAACTAGAACGTGGTCGCTCACAGATGGGACCGACCGGACCGACCTTAACAATTAGGATAATTTAGGTAAAACGGAAATTTTATCAGCCTAGGGTAACTTAGGAACAGTCACATTTAATATGGTAGTCTTTGCTCACAATGGGCCTCATCAAAAGGCTTAAAGTCAACCAAAGGGCAATGGAGAGGGCAATGCTTGGTGTTTCCTTGCGTGATCGAATCAAGAATGATGATATCCGCAAGAGAACCAAGGTTACCGACATAGCTCGAAGGATCGCCAAACTAAAGTGGCAGTGGGCAGGGTACATTCGTCCCAGGACTCCTTACCGATAGCACGAACTACGGCCGGCAGTGAGAGATCACTGCCTACCACAGAGATGAGGGCACAGCGCGGCTCTTCCCAAGCGGCAACGTCGGAGGGCTTGCCACAAGGTGAACCGTTGATCTGGTGAAGGTCAAGGCATAGATGATAAACTATTAACTAGCTATGGTCAGGGGTAGCCGAAGGATGAAAGACGCGCAGATCCGGTTGTTGTGGCGACGCTTGGTACTTATTTTAAATTTATGAAAAAATAGTTTTGGGATCCTCATTTGATATTAGATGTCACATGGCACATTTTGAAAAACTTTGTTTTGTCCATAATAATAGGGCATTCCCCGAAATGGGGAATGAACGCATTGCGAGACTGCGTTTTGGTCAAAAAAGTTGTGCACCAAATTTGAACTATTTCAGTCCAGCAAATTTGGAGAAAATTGGCTGTGACAGACAGACAAACAAGGCGATCTTATAAGGATTCCGTTTTTCTTATGGGCTACAATCAGAAGTCAGTAGCTACAATCATAAAAACCCAACTGACGCAAGTATGTTTATATTTAAATTATATTAATGTAAACTCATTTTAAGTAAACCTTATTATGAGCTCATAAATTCTTAGAACCCATACTGTAGAAACACTACAAAACTAATAATTAAAACTTCTTATTGAAGCTTGGTGAACCTTTTATTTAATGTAATTTTTCACATAGACAGTATGATATATATATAAAAACAGTGGGGTGTAGAGTGGTGTAAGAGTTGTACATTTTAATATAAATATTAAAAAACAACTAAGAAATAGACTTAAAAATACATTTACTAAGTTTAAGACATTACTGGATCTTTACACTAATAAATTTTATGTTGCCACTGCAGTTTTGGTCTTATTCTGAATTGGTAGGAATAATTTAAATTCTGCTGGAAGTTCATCTTCTGAATATAATCTATCAGAGAAGTAAACTCTTCTGATTCTGCAGTTTGCATGTATTTGTACCCTGAGCGTTTCTACATAATTAGTTCCATAAGCTCTTCGAGTAAAGTCGGCCAAATTGAACTGGATTTGGTTCCAACCTTCATCAAGACGCATGGGCATTGTACAAATAAAAGGCTTTACTCGAGTCGTAGACTGATAATTGCTAGCTCTGAACCTTCTTCGTACATTCTTATCATCCAAAACCTGTAATCAAAAGAATTTGAGGTTAGAATAAGTTTTATAACCTTTGAGTAACACATAATTTTGTTATGATTCATCTTCTGAAAGACAAGTACGTTAGGCTGGCTGGAAAAATAATGTAAGGCTCACCTGAACTTCGAATGTGAAGTACTTCTTCAGATTCTTGATTATCATAACCAGAAAGGGCAGCTTGATACCAAGCGTCTTCTTAGGATCAGCTGGACACGTAATGTACGTCGTGCTGACATTGGTACCAACTATTTCAAGCACTAGACTTTGTATATCATTATCCGTGATCCTTTTTATGTGCCCATTTCGCACCTTTTTGTCCCAAATTTGCAAAGGTTTGCTGCCTATACTGTAAAGAATGGAAAGGAAACCGGACTGAAATGTGTTCTTGAACATTTCGCTCGAGCTTGCCCACAATACACAGAGTACTCTTACATTTATTAGACGAATAACAACGACGGTTTGATCAATAATTATCCCACATTCGCGGTAGCATTGCAATTTGACACTTTGACAGTAAACACAGGAATTTGGAAAATGGCCATTGATTGGTCATGCGTTTGTTATCAACATGATTACCATAGCAACGATACGGGAAAGTTTGTTCCTTTGAACGCAGTTTTTACATCACAGTCCCAGCAAAAACGTTGTTTCAAATATGGTGTTAAAAATATCACGTTTCGTTTAACCCAGTAAAAACTAGAAATACATGCAAAGTTTTTTGACTGAAAACGTTTAAAAAGTTATTTAAAATGAAACACCTACAACTTTATACTAACACATTAGTGAGTTAAAGCATAAAATGGAATGTATTTTACGAATTGACAACAATGAATTTTTAATCTGTGCTTGTCGCAGTAAAAAAAACTCAAGCGGTGCATGTGCAGTGGTTGCGTATTTATTTCTGTACAAAAATTTATCATTTTCGGTCAGATATTTCACCATTTTACAGAAAATGATCCAAGATAATATTGCTGACTTTTAATTTAAGTATAATGAAAGTTTTTCTTTGTGTATCTAGTTGTTGATTTCAGTAAGTGATATAGCAAAAATGACGGAAATGTCGTCGAAGAGGTAAGATTACTTCGATACTTAACAATGCCTGTTCTTCTGTATTTAATAAACTGATTTTAGTATTTACCTCACTAAGTTCTAACAAATTATATAACAGTTACCGCGGTGCCGCGTTGGCTGAATCTACACCAATGTTAAAATCTTGTGCACTACTTCTGATCATCATTATGTATTAAATACATAATTATATTTGAACCAGCTTCTACATAAGCCTTGAGTTATTGATATATTATTTGCTACTTGTTTACTAAATTTCGTTCTTAGAAAAATCGTGCTAAAACTAAAGAAACTTGTTAACTGACTTCTGTCAATAATTTAAATTGAGAATTATTTTTGTGCCTTGTTATTTTTAGACCAAACTACCACAGACAACATCCATGAGTCTGGAGGAAGAGAATGGTTTAAGCTTTTACAAATTTAATTTTTATTTACTAAAAAGGCAGTACTATTGAAACAAAGTACCCACTACATACAAACTACATAATTCTAATACAATTCAACCAAGTAGGTACCACACATACAACTAAGAAAACACATACAACGAAGAACTAATAACTTCTCTCAAGTTATGTTTACAGCTAAATTAGTACTACATAAGGTTAAAAGAAGACTGAATCAAAATACTTGTTAATTGTTTGACAAAACCTGCTAATCATTGTGTTATCTTATTATTGTTAACTGTAGCTTTTAGCTAATACAAATACTTTGAGAAATTGCTAATTTAGATGTTACATTGCTAATACTGCAAATTGTTTGACACTGATATTTATAAACAAACTATAAAGTGTCAGCTGTGTTGTTGCCAAACAAAAAGTCTTAAAAACTTTTTATAACATAAAGGTTGCATACCAATAATGCAAACTTAATTGCAATATTGTAAATCAATGCTACTTCATCCATTATTAGCCAATGTAATTTAATAAGGCGTGAAGTAACCCTAGCAGGTATGTAACCTGGTATCACTTGATCGGTTGAGCCATATCAATAGCAATGACTTCATCAAAATTACTTTGAAATTAATTCATATTCAAAGGGATTGACTGATTGGTAAACAATAGGATAGTGGCCCATGGTGTCTTCACAGTGGGCCTCTTGGGATGTCCTGCAATGATTTTGAATAGCTGCACTATTTAGTGGATTGCACACATATTTAAAAATCTGTGTAGTGTTTGTCTGTGTAGTGCATAATGATATAAACTACAATTTTTATAGCAATGTTATTATGTTGATTCAACATGGTTAATTGGGAAGTTAAGTAAAAACATATTGAACATGATTTCCTATGAATTAAACAACACCAACATGCCATCAACATAAATGTATTTAAATTAACAACCAAACCATCAAACATTTATCCTTATATTTATCCTCAATTTAATCTGACAGTACCTTAACAAATACTTATTGAAATTATGTGATTAATTTACTGGGACAAGAGCCATGGGTTTTATCTACGCATACCGACAGACGCACTTCCGTCGATACGGCGGCACGACGGAATGGCAAAGTCCTTCGTACGACCGTCGCCCTGTATAATAAAGGGTCGGCCAGACATATGCCGCCGTATGTTTACAGTTAGGTAAGGACGGGTATGTCCTAATGATGTGGCGTTAAAAGGCGCCTTTTCTACTGTTACTACTGCAGAAATTGTGATATTACTTTGTCAAAACAGGCCATACATTTGGAGTTTGACAGTTTCATTAAGTAAAACCCTCTTTTTATGTCAGTATCTTTATAAAATACACAGTAGGTATGAGTCCTCGTTGAGTCCCCACCCGCTCTTGGCCGGTTTTTAACGTGTCCGATTGAGTCGTAAGTGGCGGAATGCGCGCGGGCAGCTATAAAAGGAGAGGACACAATCACGCAGTTTAGACTCCGTCGCCATCATTCTGATACGCGAAAATATCCTTGCATCCGTGCAGAACATTCCTTTACAAATAATTTAACATAGTTAAATTAAAAGAGCCAAGCGAAGTCCCCTTTAATGCCACTGCACCTATCGGCGTGTTATGCAGGTACCGATTAATTAGTTACTTTCTCTTAACTCGAGACCTGTTTTTGCAATAACAATAAATACGCAGTTTTATACGCGATTCGTTTGTTTTTCGTTTTTTTTTTGCCCAATGAATGAGTCGGAAAGGCTTCGCTTCGATTTAGCACGGTGCGGGGTCGCTCAACCCACCGCCTGCTTGCAGGCAGGACTATTCTGCCGTATTTAATGCTCATTTAGAGTATGCGGACCCTTGTACACATTTGTAGTTAAGTGTACTAGTACTTACGTTAATGAATCGGTGTAGACAGACGTGGGGAGCTTGCAACAGTTCTTTTGTACAGTTTTATCAAAGGGTAAACGCTAAACAATGATCAGGTTAATGCAGGACAGAAAATTACTGCCGGTGTCTACAAATCAAGAGATTAAGTCCTGGATATATTGCAAGATCGAAATCACGAAATTTTTTATCGAGTTAGCAAATTGAAACGGTCGGAAATCAGGCAAACGAGTGGTAATTGAAATAATCAGATTATACGCTGCCGTTTGCCTTGCAGATCCGTTTAATTAACTAGGAGATGAATAGTTCGGATTTTCCACGTTTCGGATTGGCTGAGTGTAGTCTTAAACAGATTTTTTTAATGTTGCAGAATAACGCTGAATTTTGGTGCGCGGGAAAACTGCGTATCATCGCTATTGTTCTCAGTTGTCGTGTTCACGAACTAACCATAATTTAGATCAGATTTATTTTAAACTCACTTCTAATTTAAATAATTGTTATAATTTAGTTATTTCCTCAACATTCCAGCCAGAACTTTATTCAACCATGACGAACAGAACGAGTGTATTTTTTCCGCTCTCCTCTTTACTGAGAAAGATTATTTTCGCTATAACTTCTCCCAGAATAACTAGCTAAATCATGTATTTCCACTGCCAAGGTGGCAATCTGGTAATGTAAACACAGGCAATCAGCTGATAAGTTTTTAATCACAATTATTTGTTTAGGGTGATAGTGACTTATCGTAAGCGCATGCAGTTCTCACCTTTAAGTACTACAATAATTTTGTACTAAATATCGATTGGGAATCATTTAAACGTCGCTTGTTGCTTGTCCAGGTGATTACGCACAGGTTTTCTGTGTCTGCATTATTAATGGCGCTGCGTATTGTTTTATTGGGCAGGGCGTCGGACACAGTGAGTCAGCGACCATCGCTGTCTCCATAGCCTAGATTACTGACCATTGTTACGTGGTGGCTTGACTCAATTTGCCACTAAACCAGAATTTTTGGGTCAAATGTTAAGAAAAGACTCCCGGATTGCAGTTTTTGAATCACCAAATAAATCTTGCAGTTTGTGTCTTGCATTTGTTATGTTCATTTAATTTATTTGTTCGCAAAATATCACGGATGCTTATTTTCAGAACAATACTTAAAATATCGGCCATATCAAAATAAAAGTGGAACGAAACGCACCTTGTTTCATGTAAAAGCCGTGTGTTAACAACAGTTATTTACAAATCACGCGACCTGAAAAATAAGGTTAATAAGACCAGCATACGGTGTCCATTAAACGGGAGCAGAAGCAGCTGAAAGTAATGTTTCAGGAAACTTGAATTGATGAACTTCGTAACTGCACGAAACTAGATAATAGAACTTGTCAGCACAACTTATTGGAATAACAACTGAAATCTTAAAGTTAAGGATCTAATAGCGAAGAAATGCAATATGCAATAATACTGATATATTTTCAGCCGTACCTACCGAACGCTGAACCATTCATCAAATGCATTTAAACGTTTATTTTACTGGTACGCTTGCAAAACTGGTTCACGTGCGAATAGTTGGCGGATCGCGTGGGGGTATATCGAAAAGCGGGATTATGAACGGCGTTATTTGTTCAGTTTCTGGGTCGTCGATCTTGTCTGACCTGTCTCGTTTCAACGAGAAAGTGAGTGCTCTTTTTACATGGTATTTCATGTCTTTGCGGCTATGTTTTCAATTGAAAACACGACCAGCGGCCACACATCTGACCTACAATTAAAATACAATTTGAGCCATTTGATTGTGATGGATGCAATAAAATATCGCAGTTCTATGACGCGTTGGCAATTAAATTAATAAAACTCATGGCCGCTGCACGATTGCCTGTAATAGGCTCTGTATCGGCAGACAGTGTGTCTTCAAGTTCATTGCACGATGAATTGCGCACGCAAAAATATCACAAACGGAAGCTAAAATGTGTCAAACATAAGCGGTTAGCGGTGACATCTCGGAATAAATATAAACTCTTCATGCGAACACTGAAGATTCTAATTAGAGCATACGCAATGTTTGGTTCCACCTTTCAGAAGTTTGTCTTCCGTGTTCACTCGAGACGAATTTGAGTGGCATTCACTGCGGGATCCAATTCTACGTAACTACCTATTTTAAATAGTTTTAACGCTCCTACTGTCCTACAGTCCAGCTAGTGAAAGAGACAGATGTCAGGACAGGAAGTAACATATGAAGTATCAAAAAAGAACGAACAAAATCTCAAGAATTTGTAAATATACAGCCCATTATAAAGCAACAAACACACGTGGGATCCTATTATCATACATAAAATGTGTTGAGCGGAGGAGGAAGTCGGATGAGAGAATTACTTACAGTAATAATAACAGCAGTACATGTTACAGTAATTCTGACTAATGAACGTTAACTGTATACCAATAAAAAGGTCACAGTGTCGATGTAACGAGCAGGATCTGCGTATTATTTATAGACAGACCAACACGCGGTTTTATTTATCTAGAGCCGCCCACCCGGCCGACTCGGGCCCGCCGAACGCGACATACACCACTGTCTTAAAAACTTTATGTTGCTCTATGATTTGTCTTTCGTTATTTTATCGCAGACCACATTTTATCAAGAACATTCTAAGCTCCTATTTGGCATTTTCTTATGCGGATGAATCACTATCGCAGGATGGCCCGCTCCTTAATTAGCAAGTCTTTCGGCCCATACGTTAACTCGATTGTAACAAATTACTAATGAAACGTTCGATATTAGGTATGCAGTGAACAAACACAGCGGTGTTCAGTAACCTGATTTTTTCACCTTTGTGAAATGCCTTTTGTTCTGCTGCAGCTAACTGTAGTGTTGCCGCTTGAATTCCTGCAAAATCCAGATTACTATACAACGTCCTGTCTGACCGCTCGGAGCGAGATCAGTTGAACTTGGAACGCTGGGTTGTTGTCGAACAACAAAAGCAGTCACGTAAAAGCTGTCGCAGTGGACAGACGCGCTGTCGCCCGCCTCCTTACCGCTTTTAGCCCTGAAAGGATACGTATGTGTTTATTTCGGGACAAATTTCTTGTTCATCACTTTTGGATGACTGCCGTGGACTTGACTGGTTACGTAAATTGTGGGAAGTGCGTGTGTACTTCGCTCTGGACTCATCGATGAAAGCTCAAGTTAAATGGACTAAAGTTTTAGATACTCCCGATGTTTCGACTCTAAACAGCGATCAATTTCAAAAGATAACTATCTAGTGTACACCACATGTGCCGTAACCCCGTTTTATAGATAGAGACGTGGCGACTGTTTACACGATAAACAAAGTTTCGGTCGTGTTTGTGTATCGATGTTTTTACTGAAAGAGTGGCGTGTACCTCGGGATTCTGTGACAACACATTAAAATTTATGGATTGTAGCTACGTTGTTTAGCAAGTCTAATAGCAGACAAAGGTGAATTGAAAGAGACATCGAGGATAATTTGGCAAGGAATGCTTCGATTATGGTAAAGATGCAAGCCCCTCATGGATAGTGAGGGTAGACTGGTGTTTTGGAAGAGCGGTGTATGGGAGGGGGGAGCCCCCACTCTGAGCTGCAACACCTGTAAGAAACGACGCGCCGACAGGATGAGCGCCAACGAGACGCAGCGGCCCCAGGGGTGAGTATCGGGGATGCTTCAAGGCTCCAACATAGGGCACGTAAAACGAAGCACGAAATAAGTGTTTCACACTTCATTGAATGTATGCGATCTAGCGTGAAGGTTGTTACAAATCTACACATTACGGTCACGCACTAGATGATCCGGAAAAATACCTGTTACTGTCCAGACACTTTACTAATTACCGACGTGTAGGCTAAATATAGCAATAAGAAATGAGGAATACTCAAAGCAATGCCAACTATTTTTTTTTTTCGTTATGGATAAAGTTCAGCTAGTCGTTTCAATCGTATTTCGAAGAATTTCGAGGGTGATATGGATAAAGTCAGAAGTTGTCGGTCAGACTGATAAAAAGTGGCATTTGACCAGAGTTCAAGTGAGTCTTGGGTACAAGAATATAAGTTCTATGAACAAGTAACGAATCATTGATTGTGTACAAAACAAATCCGCTAGCACCACATAGTCTGCACGATTCGCTCCTGTCAAGCTTTATTATTGGAATCAAAAATAAACATTGCGGGAATTCTACGTCCCCATACAATAACATTCCTTCACTTGGCTCCCGAGTTCGTACAGATTTAGATAACTAAACGTGGGTGTAGATAGCTTCAGTTTTATTGCTTAAGACTGTCCCTATCACATTCCGCAGATTTATGTATATGAGGCT
Organism: Lacanobia oleracea; assembly: GCA_950371165.1. Taxonomy (NCBI): domain Eukaryota; kingdom Metazoa; phylum Arthropoda; class Insecta; order Lepidoptera; family Noctuidae; genus Lacanobia; species Lacanobia oleracea. The sequence goes on along the minus strand of OX493388.1, from coordinate 28,588,785 downwards.
CTTCCATTGTTCACTGCATTCCATAATGCGGTAATGGAGCATCGACAGGTGCAAAAATGAGTAGGTATATTCACCAGGTGTTCGCTTTTTACGTCACCTGCTAGTAGAGCAGCAGATTCGGAGGTCAGAAAAGATTTAACATTCTGAAATTCCAAGTTATTCTCCGAGAGAATTTTGCCAAACAATTTCATTAATTTTGAAACTTTTGCTTCTAAAACAACGCTCTTTTACAAAGAGCTTCTGTACCAGACTTTAATCTCGCACAATTTCTCCGTGCTAAAAACCTTAATCCGAGACTACCCCTAGCAATTAAAGTGCGTTACTCGAAATACCAAGTCTGCACAGTGTTTGTACGTAAATAGATCGTTATTTTGAACAAATTCTCAGCATTGTGTGCTTATTTTCGCCTTGTTGCATATAAGGGAAAATAATATTTGCATGAATCACCGCTCCCTTGCAATAGGTCCGGACTTCGGAACCTGTTTTCCTTAAGCGGACTGCAGCCAATTTTTAATATCGCACGTACGATACCGATGTGTTACCTAACTTATTGGTTTAATATTGTTAATTGAGAACAATGGAACAAAGACTTCTCGTCGATTTATCTCCCTTTGTTTTGACATTGTCAGGTGAGGTAAGATTTGACCTTGAGTTCATTGAATCAGCGAAGAGGGACTGACTTGCGATGCTTGTGACAGCTTGTGGGTTAGAAAACAACCTTTGCTAAATAACATTACAAAGTTTTCCAATACATAATTATATTTTTTGTATCTCTTGTAATCCCATTGATTTTAAAAGACTAGGAAATTTCCGTTCGGGAGAGTATTCGTTTTAGAACAGAAAGTGACCATGTCCTCCCTACCGTAGAAAGCTTAGTGCCACTTCCTTTTAGCATGCATAATGCAAAAATATGCCAACTCAGCATGGCGTGTTTTTACTTATCCTTATTTCCAATCCACCCATTAAAGAAAACTGCGTGCTATTGAGGACGTCTGAATGTTAAATCATCGATTCCTTGCGGTTCGCAGTTTTTTGATGAAGGATTTTTTTTTGAGTAATTGTATGTAACTAGAAGACTTGGTATTATTTTTATAATACTTAGCTTTGTTTCTGGTCTTTCTCCTTCGTCTATCCAATACCTAATTTCATAATTGTCTAGTCTGATCTCTAATAAATAGTTCTCAATTATATTTCCACAACTGATCGTTGATGTCGACTCTTAGGAGTTGGGATCCTTGGCACAGGAATCTTATTTGAGGCACAAGTTCAAACGATTTCAGACCTAGGATTCTCGCAGTTGTGATTGCGCTCGAACCTAAATCAATCACTAATGGCATTTCGGAAAGGTTCTCTTGACGTCGCGAAGGGTCAGTCGGTACTCCGGTCAGATAATTCAAAATGCTTGACTTAAATTGTCTTGTATAACGATTTACTGGCTTATTCCCAGGCGCTCCATGCTTTTGTACCCGGCGGCTCCAAATTAAAAAAGCAATATAATAATTTATTTATTTATTTAGTACATGGAGGACTTACAGCTAATAAAGACAAGCAAAATAGGAAACCGTAGTCACCAGCAAGCCAATAACAAATCCTGACGTATAGAAACATAATGATAATTATGGTGTGAGCACAATATAAAACACACCACTTAAATTAAACTAAGAATTAATACAATCTTTCCCATACTATTCGCAGACTAAAGAGTTTACTCTCATATATACCTACCTCCACAGGACCTACTAAACGGATTTTGTCCAAAAAGTATGGTCAAAGTATTGGAGGATTTTAAAATTAGCATTTTGTACGCATTTACTATAATTATTACTCTATCTCTTGTCAAGTAGGTCAATTAAGCTAATTCAATTTTACACATGGTTGGCAAGTAGTTTAAATATGAGAAATACTTTGTAGGTTTTGCTGTGGAGTCCTGTTACAGGTGGGACATTAGCTCTTGCAATTTACCGTGATTTATCTACATACCTGGAGTATTCATCGAGATCTAGAGCAATAAAAAATAAATCTATTTGTTTTAGTGTAGGCCGAATAATGTCTTTTTTATTATTTTATGGGTTTGCTCTTGACTAGTCTAGGTCAGAGATGACAAAGTCTACGGCGGAGTGAGCTTACCCAGAAGGAGCCTGTTCACTCTAACTTTGAAGAGATTAGGGTTGAAAGCGTTTGGAAACAGACGCAGGCAGAGAGTTCCACTCCTTTGCTGTGTGCATTATAAAAGACGTTTGGAAAAGCTTAGTGCGAATTGGTGGAATAACAACAAGGTAGGGATGGCAAGATGCAGTGCGTCTGGATGTCCGATGGTAGAAAGAAGGAGGCCGGTGGTATGTCTGCTAGCTTTTGGGAGCTAACTCAGTTCTTGGGAGTCATTACGGTTAAGATCAGATGATATTTGACCCATATTTAATCATCTTAAAATTGTGATTTCCCTTGAGGTTTATTGTTTGTTCCAGTATATCCACAACTTTAGTGTTAAGTTAGCCCAAATTAGGTCTTCTTCTGAAACATTATAAGCTCTTTTATATTTCTACGATTAATAATTTTGTTATTGATAGGCTCGCGTTTGACCACTGTCTCACTATCTGATAGGATCACGCTGGCCAAAAAGTAACCTATTCACTCTTGACTTAAATATCTGGTTGGAAAAGTCTTCAGTTCAGGGATATACTCTTTATTCTATGTTTTATTAGCACAGCTACACCGACAATCTGTGCATCTCCAGGGTCAAATCAATGAACGTAATTTCATTGATTTGATTTGTGGACCCAAATTATGTCAAAGAGTCTTCTCTTTTTTATTTTGTTTTATTCGTCATGGGTTTGCTCTAGATGTCATTGCTAATTGTTATATTTTGTAGTGGCAGGTATTCCAATTATCTGATTGAAACCTTGCTGCATCTCCAGGTTCCACAAATCCCTGCCAGGGTTGCAAAATTGTTCGAAAGAGTCACCGCGGCCCTGGAACGCAAAGGGCATTAGAAGGAACACGGATAGGTTTTAGTTAGTAAGTCTGACATTCCCTTCTGCTCCGCCCAGAGCTGAAGGAAAAATTTGATGATATCCCATCCTTCCGTGCCAAAGTTAGGTCAAAGAACTCTTCATATGAGAGGTATACCCTTGTTTATTCCTGTTTTATTGATACTACCAACCACAACACCAGCTATCTGATAATGTAACCCATGCAAATCAACACCATGTTTCTGATTTGTAACCTCTATGCAAAATAATCTTCCTGTAGTAAGGAACAGTCTCGACTGTCTACGTATATGGGGTAGGCGGATATAGTTAATCACGTGTTACTCATCGTAGTAAATGCTTGGCATACCTTATTCATGTTACGTCGAGTGCTTCCCGTGTTTGTTGTCTTTCTGAGTCCTAGATACCTTCGATAGTGTGTTGGTTTCTATGTTTGAAGCTATTGCTCCCTATCAACAGGCCTACTGATTTGAGCTCATGTAACTTTAAAGATATCTGCTTGATGCTGCAAACCCAGTTTTGTAAATCAAGTCTGTAAAGTGTTGACGTGTTCTGTCCACGACTCAGCCGATTGTCATCTTAAACTATTTGCAACGCCGAACAGAAATAAACCCGTACCACCTTTCACCTTTCGTCCAAAATCTAGACATACTCCACGTGACAACATTCTAACGGTGATGATTAGTCCAGTTCTAAATACATTGAAGCAGTTGAGATGTATTTCATGTACGCAAACAGATGCTAAAGCCCAAAGTTCACACACACATTCACATTAATGAATACTGGCAATCCAGGTGTTGGCAACATGCTGTCGTGTTATAATGCTAGTCATAAATATTGCCTATAAATCATCACTATGTTTTGTAATTAGTATATGTCGCATTCTGGGCCCTGTTTTAGTCCTAATTGTCGTCTTTGGATCGTTTAGATACAATTTTTTAGTTATTTGATTTGCTGGCCTCATTGTTGTTATCTCTCTCATCACTATTAGAATCTTTTCCTGTAACGCTGTTGCCTATGATAGACTGATACGAGGGGGCGTTTTTAAGTTCGCGGAATGGAGGGCAAGGAGTGAAAATAAAAATACTAAATTATTTTTCTTTTTCAATATATTCACCTGCTACCCTAATACATTTTTCAGATCTTTCAATTAGCTTATGTATACATTCATAAAAAAATGTTTTGTCTTTGTCCGAAAAATAAGCTGAAACCGCGTCCTTCACTTCTTCATCAGTTGAAAATTTCTTTCCACGAAGTTCTTTTTTCAGATTTGGAAAGAGGTAATAATCACTGGGAGCCAGGTCTGTGCTGTAGGGTGGATGGTCTAAAATATCGAAGCCCACCTTATGCAGGGCAGCCAACGCAACACGGCTCTTGTGAACAGGCGCGTTGTCGTGAAGAAGAAGGACACCTTTGGTCAATTTTCCCCTCCTTTTTTCTTTAATACTTTCTTTCAACCTCTCGAGGATAGAAGCATAGTATTCTCCGATTATAGAAACGCCTTTATCTTTATAATCGGTCAACAGAATCCCTTCCGAATCCCAAAACACTGTTGCCATGATTTTCCCAGCCGATTGTGACACTTAAAACTTCTTGGGTGGTGGTGTACCTTTTTTGTGCCATTGCATAGAGTCCTGTTTTGACTCAGGCTCATAATGATGAACCCAAGTTTCATCTCCAGTAACAATTCGACTCAATAGTCCATCCTTATCTTCGTTACAGAGGTCCAAAAACGTGAGAGAACACTCCACGCGGCGTTGTTTCTGAGGCGGCGTGAGCATTCTTGGCACCCATCTTGCACTGACCTTTGTCATGCCAAGATGATCGTGTAGAATTTTGAAAATTGTTGTATCCGATACTCCAACCATTTCTGCAAGCTGTTTCTTCTTTAGTCTGGCATCTTCCAATATTATTTTTTCGACATTTTTAGTGATTTCCGGAGCAGTCACCTCGATCGCCCGTCCGGGCCGCGGGTCGTCTTCAAGTGAGGTCCTGCCTTGTTTAAAAAGACAATGCCACTTGTAAACCATGGTTTTACCCGGGCAAGAGTCCCCGTAAACGGATTCCATCTCTTCCAGTATGTTTTGAACTGACTTTCCTTGCTTGGTAAGGAACTTTATTACGGCACGGTACTCGATTTTTTCCATAATGCACACTTTCTTCCCGATTGAGTTGTTTGCTTGACGATAGTTCAAAGACTAATGACCCAATTAAGACAAAACCTGGTATTTATACTAATATTGAGTGGCTAAAGTCGTGGCCAACTCGATAATGACCTATTTTTATCATCTACCCTCCCATTCCGCGAACTTAAAAACGCACCCTCGTAGTGTCCATGTAAAGCCCCGAAAGATGAGGGTCATAATTTGTAGCAAATCTTTGCTAGATTATGATGCTTTACTCTTACTAGTCTAGGTAGAATCGACACAGTTTCTCTTGCTATATATTCTGAACGATCATTAATAAACATGATGTCATGTAAATGTAAAAATATTTACAGTAAATGTCCGCTTATTCAGTCACGTTTCTGATAGTACATGTACAGTAAGTAACACGAGGGAACTTTGATTTTAAATAAATATAATATGTATATTAATAAATAGATAGGTATATTGGTTTTCCGGAAACTTCATGGAATTCAATATTTACAATAATAGATATGAAATTCGCCTTAAAATACATACCATTCATTGAATGACTTACGCAATAACTAGTTAACTACCAACATACTCGTAATGCTGACATTTATATTAGATTTCGAATTGCCTAGAGCCCGCTTGGACGCGAAACGAAATTCTTAGGAAACCTATTCTGGGACGAGTATTACAGGGCAAATTACTGAGACGGTCTATTGACCTTTAAATAATAAATAAACAAGCTATTTCTGTCTGTAGATTGCTTTGCTATATCTTCACTTTATTTTTCGCGTGGAACAGTTTCTTCTTCTTTTCTATTCGCTGCAAATATTTCTTTATTATTCTCGTTCTATTAAAAGCTCGTGCGTTCAGTTTAATATTTGGTATTCATTTCCTTCCTTCCTTTATTTATTCTGGTATCTCTTCCATTCCGTTTCGGTGTGTCATGACGTGTCTGGTATTGGAACGGGTTTGAGGTTACCTGCTTCGTTATCCTTTCGCATAGATATATGAGCTAAGCGAATTTTAATTGACAATAGAGGCAACTAATTTACACCACATTGCGAAATATTTTCCTTCTAATTTGTGCCAACAGCTCTGTTCGCTGGATTGTAGGGTAGAGACGGTAGGTAGACAGTCACTGTAGAAGGACAACCAGGACAAAAACTGACTTCTTGGGTGGGATGTCCACCATGTACCGTTGGCGCATCGCCGTTCCTGTTATGTTATGAACTGGTGTAAACAATGAACAGACATGCGATTTCAGAAATCTCGATCAATTTGCTATAATTTATTGAAGAATTCCGTTGCCAACCTCCGACGTTCTTTATCAGATCTTCACCAAATTTAAATGGGACCAGTCCGAGAAAAACCTCTTCCAAACAAAAAAGAATCATCCAAATCTGTTAACAATTGGCGAAAATATCGCTGAACAAACATTTTTCATGGGATCCCATCATCAGATCCTGACTTATACCTTCCATCATCAGCTCAGCAACATGAGATGATGATTACCAGGCACAAATATCTGAATTGCGTTAGAAAGTTTATGAAAAACATTGTATGTAATTTATTTCATAATTTGACATACTTAAATTTGCAGTGCCCTTACGAGGTGCATTTACAAGGAATAGGTATAATTACATAGGAAGAGCTTAACGATCAAATAATAATTAAAAGACGTCTTGTCAAAAAGTTTAAACTGCCTTTAATCCACGATGAGTTCTATAAATCAGAGCGAAGCAGGCCAGGCTGATCAAAAAGTAGTGAAAATCGTGTCATATTTTCTATCTATACTAATAGGTAATTAAGCTGAAGAGTTTTATGTGTGTTTGATCACGCTAATCTCTGGAACTCCCAGTCGGATTTGAAAAAATCTTTTTGCATTTGATAGGCTACAGCCTATTAATACCACGCTAGGACCCATAGGCGCCGAGCAAAAAGAAAAATAACCGATTAGCATTATTTTTTGATCAGCCTAGTATAAACAAGCTAGTATTAAAAACTCGCCAGAGTAGTAATACGAGTAGTTTAGGGAGCAAGTGATCAACTGCGTAGGAGGGGGTCACGCCCATATTTGATAGTAGTTCGTTAACACCGCGTCGATTGTTGATATACAATAGTTTTTATTTAGTTAGCCATGTTTATTGACAAGTGGCCGTCTCAATAAAGATACGAGTATGCGGGCTGGTAATAATTTGTCGATGATGTTCCTGATACGCTGAACTTTAGCCTTAGATTGTTGCGCGATGTTTTAATGTGTGTAGTTATTATTAGATTTTAATTTGAAACCGTAGTAATAAAATATTTATGGATGGATATTTTTTCAATGGTTTCTTTTACTATTCGTCACGGACTTAAGTTTAACTCTTAGGATCATGGGCTCAATGAGTTCATACATATTAATCACTCCTTATCAATACGAACAATATGCTGACGTAGGAATGTTTGTTTGTTGCAGCGAGCTAAAAAAGCTCTCAGAGGAGAGTTTGACGAGACAGCCGGAGGAGGTGTTCGACATCATCTGCAAACTCGGCGAGGGGAGCTATGGCAGCGTCTATAAGGTGAGGAATAGGAGGAGCTAAGGGTTACTCTTCTTTTTGAAATAGAGGGATGAAACACCCAGGGTTGCGAAATACCAGGGTCGCGTAATTGTTAGAAATAGTAACTGCTGCCATCGAACGCACACGGGTGGGTTTTAGTCAGTAAGAGTCTGACACTCCCTCTCGCTTCGCCCAAAATGGTCATTTCATTTCTTCCGTTGTGGCTGGATTTGGAATCCACAACAAAAAGAGGGAAAAAACGCAACTAGAAGAGTTAATGAGAAGAAGGGAAAAGTAAAGATGGATGGATTGTGTGGAGAGTGATATGAAACTTAGCTTTCATATCACTCTCCTTTCACTGACTCACTGGTAGCATGACGGTTGACAAGACGGAATGGAAGAAAAAGCGTGTTCCTCCAAAGCCAAGTAATGGGATAAGGGCAGGGAGATGATAACTCTTCTTCTTCGTTTAAATTCTGACTCTGGCTGAACCTTTGACTTATTGTATACTCATTCAGATCCTTCTATAGGTTACAAACCTAGAAAAACAGGTGATATTGAGAAGGCTCCTTCTGGAAAATAGGTTCCAAACCCAGATATACAGGTGGTATATCTGGGTTTGGAATTATAATTATTATTTTATATTTATTTATTTATCCTTAGTTGGTTTAACAAGGAGTCCGTTGAGAGGAAGGTTTTACCCCACACCAGGAAATGGATGGCAAAGAACGATGTTCACGAACTAAACTAATAAAAGTTTCTCAGACTAAAGTTGTACCTTATTGAAACTTTACTAATTAGACACCAATTTTCTTCCGTTAAGCTGTTTCAAGTTAATTAGAAATAAGCGAGTCATTTAATTCTACATTAGGTACCTACGCAGAGGCTGAGGAGGTGGATGAGGCTGGCACGGGAGCGAGGGGATTGGCACAAGAAAAGAGAGGCCTATGCTCAGTAGTGAGCGAAGTCGGGCTGTGGATAATGATCTTGTCGGTTTCCAACCTAACCAAATACCAGTAGTTTACATGGACTGCCTTTCTGATCTCTACAACCCATAAACTGGGTAATACGGTACCTTTAGCAAGGCTGGTGTCACATTTTCAGGCTTCTTTCTACCCGAAACGACCGTCAAAGTTCTTCTAATGACAGCCGAGTCTCTGTTTAACGTGCTTTCCGAAGCACGGAGGAGTCTCGGTATGTTATGGAGTAACCCATCCACGAAATTACCTCGTCAAGCGCTGCTTATGCTCGAACTGTGCTGCTGTTATCCTTTACACACCCACACAGATAACTATAACCATTCCAGGATTGCAAGTAAAACGTGTTAAAAGTCAAAGTCAAAAACGTTTATTTCAATTAGGCCATTTAACGGCACTTTTGAACGTCAACATTACATTTAAAAAAACAGTGACTCTACTGTCCATTTGGAAGGGTAGATTCTTATGGAGAAGAACGGACAAGAAACTCCATAGTTACTATAGTTACTCTTTTCAAATCAATGTTTTACATGTGCTGTGGTATATAAAACTTTTGTTAATGTATGTGAGGACCTTGAAGTATGCAGAGGTAGACTCATTAATTTTCTGAATAAGTATATGGTACTAACACATTTACAAATATTGGAACCATCAATTAGCAGAGTGTGTTCTACACGGATGTAATCCAATGTCCAATCAAAGTGACCTTGGTGGGTGCTTGGTTTCCATCCGCGAATTTTGTATGAATTTGGATTACATCTGCCTTCTACACGGATGCTATCCAACAAGTTCACCTTGGATTGGTTTGAACGCTGGATTACATCCGTTTAGAAGGCGTTTAAGATGCTACAGGCAGTGGCATAGTTTGTCTCAAAGGGGCCCTATATCAAACTTTTTGTGAAGGCCCGTTTTTAGGGGTATTATTTTTAAACAAAATGCCTGCCAAAACAGCGAGCTAGTAAGGCCTTCTAGCTCAGAACTGTCTTGTCAGGCTACGAAGGAGATGACGGGACTAAATGTATAGCTTTGTGGCCACACCTTGGGGCCCTTGTAGTCCGGGGGCCCCGTATCTTTGATACGGCTGTAGCTACGCCCCTGGCTACAAGTAATCCTATTACAAAGAAGTTTATCGAGAGCATGTCAAAGAAGCCGCGAAACCTTACAAATTCATGTAAAGTGCAACAGTACTCGAAGCAACGAAAATAACAATGCTTTCTTTATGTAGACTAGACTATGAAAATCTCATTTTCATGGTCTATATCGGAAAGTACAATACATATTTAATTTTGAGTAAATTTTTCTCTTTGAACGTCAATTTTAAGCCATTCTAGCTAAATTATTTATCTTCGCGAAGATACAGTTATTTTATAACTATATCTTGCCCGCGATTTCAATCGCGTTGGTATAGTACATAGTTGGCACATAGTTTTAAGGTTCATGTTTACTAACAAATTATGGATTTTCCGAAATAAAAGGTTTATTATTATTAAAGATTTTCGCAAACAGTTTCCAGGGTTCACTTCTCATTTCAAAATTGCTTCAGCGATTTGAGCGTGTAAGCGAAGAAAACTCATTGTCCCTTTGTAATAAGTGGGAATTAGGATTTAAACATACCTATAACTATGGTAGTGGTACATAGGCGCACTTAGGTTTTCCCTAACATTATTTTCCTTGAACAGCAAATAAATTCGACGGCTTTAATTTTCTACAAGACTAGGCGCAGCAATGTCAATAAATCCCAATCTATTTTATCCTAGCGCCTTCCCAGGCTCCCAACCACTCCCAAGGTTGCCTTATCTAATACAATTAGTGGAAGTCTCATTAGTAACCACTTAGCGTGTAGGGCTACACCGCAATCCTCTCAGTTACAAGGCACCCTAAATTCTATCCAGTTGTAACTGAGCACTAAAGTTTCTGTACAATTATTTCCTGTGCTAGCGGAGTGTCCTGTTCAATATAGGGCTAGATTACGAATCAGTTGGATAATTTACGTAATATTGTAACATAAATAGTTATTCCTTCCCCTCGATTAAATTCATAATTCATAATATTTGTTCTAATAAACAGATTGTAGATTCACAACTTTTTTTACTTAAATAATAACAGAATTGTAGTCTACAATAAGGTGGAAATAACGAGTAAGTCCTCCCACATTCTGCGGAGTATAGGTGGAGAAACATGCTGTTTTTCTTTGGGGTATAGAACACCACGATCCCTACATACTCCTGTACAAAATCTCAAAAACTTTTTTTACCACTCAAGAAAACACTTAATTTGACATAAATACGACCTAATGGACCGCCCACACAGGCTTCTATAAACTTTCACAGAATTTTGTCTATGCAACAAAATCTTTGCTGTCAAAAAATATCGAAATGATAGTTTTTTTTTAAATGCAGAGTTTAAAGTCTGTGTAGAAAAAAGTTTATCATGTGCACCCACTATAAATTATTATAAACCTTTTTCTTCCAGGCGTTACACAAAGAAAGCGGCCAAGTCCTGGCGATCAAGCAGGTTCCGGTTGACACAGACCTCCAAGAGATCATCAAGGAGATCTCCATCATGCAGCAGTGCGACAGTCCTTACGTCGTTAAGTACTACGGCAGTTACTTCAAGAACACAGACCTATGGGTGAGGCATTCAGAGGTCACAATTTGTTTAGTAAGTGGATCACGGACGCTCATCTTGCTTGAGAGACTGTATGTTTGTGGAGCTGTTGTAGTTAGCAGGATTTTTGTAGATAGGCTTTTTGTCGTAGTTTGTTCTTTTTTTATTTGAATTTCTACAGAGCGATCCGAAAACGGTTTAATGATCTGTGTAGAAACTTAGATTAAAATGTAGTTTCGACGCAGTAATCGATGACGGGATTTGAGCGCAGTGGCAAAAAAGCTATGGGCTTGTTAGAACAGTATTTGGAATCGTCAGTTTTCTGCAGTTTATTTTATATTAGAGATGGGTTTGCTCTTGACTCTAGTCTAGGTCAGAGATGACAGAGACAAAGTCTACGATGAAGTGAGTTTACCCAGAAGCCAGAGAAAGAGCTCTTACTTTGAAAAGATTAGGGTTGTAAGCGTTCGGATACAACCAAAAAAATAAAAGAGTCATGTAAGCTAATGCCGCACTACGGTTTTTTCCCTCGAGCGGTTAATCGCTATACCGCAAAACCGTTCGAGAAGTACGGGAATAAGTCCCGGGAAATAACCGCAAGTGTGGCCGCTTGTATTAGTGTCCTGGACTTACAAAATCACACGATTAAAAACTGCGACGGTTTAGCCGTAGTGCGGCCTAGCCTTTCTTTAATTTCTTTAAAACATTTTGAACTTTATCACCAAGCCATTCAAGGTTCAGGTTGATTGGGAAAAAAATACAGTTCCGGGTACCTTGATATGCTGGCGTCTGCACATACAGATGATTTAACGTGAACCCTTCATGATAGAAAACCTGCAAAATGTTTATTACGGACACCATATATAGGACGTCCATAGATTGCACAGCTGTGCAAGTTTCACAGACATTCTTTTACGCGGAAAGATGACTAAACGCCAACATAACTGTACAAGATGTTAGTCATATCTCCAAGAAGTTTATCGACGGATGATAACTCGTTTTATGAGCTCCAGGGGGTCTTATAACGATAAGCACTTAGACGTGTTTGTCGTTGATCTGTAAGTAATTGCTAGGACTTAAAAAAAAACTAAGTATTGTAAACTATGTAACTACGTATTATGTGTCGCTTGGCCACTGAAAAAATATAATTAGTCCGCCAGTTAGATTATCAAAAAATATTTGATCCGTTTTTAGTGTTCCGTACCTAAAGGGTAACCAAAGGAATCCTATTACTAAGACTCCGCTGTTAGTCCGTCCGTCCGTCTGTCTGTCAGCGGGCTGTATCTCAAGAACCGTAATAGGTAGACAGCTGGAATTTTCGCAGATTGTGTATTTCTAATGCCGTTATAACAACAAATAATAAAAATTAAGGTTTATGGCACGGAACCCTTCGTGTGCGAGTCCGACTCGCACTTGGCGGGTTTTAGTTCTTTTGTCACGTTAACCAAAATTTACGAAGATAAAATTTTCAATACGTCACGCCGTGATATAATTTTTAGTGCGTTCTGACGTCACGAGCCCCCACTCCCGAGTCTTGATGCGTTTTATCTTTGTTAATATTCATTGATTCACAAAAATAAACACCAGACAAACGTTTTAATTGGGAAAACTTCAAGGTTAAGGTGAATGCTCCAGGGTAGCCCACGAAATTCAAATATTTTTATGTTTTTTGCAATTTGCCGGTCAGTGTGAAGCTGTGTGTGGAAAGAATGAATATTTCAGAAATAATCATTCTTTCGAACTACATGAACTTAGAGGGCTATATTGATGATTAAAATGGTTATAATTCTTTAGATAAATACGCGTTACGGTCGCGGATCGCATTTGGTCCACATACAGCTTCAGACTGACCGGCAAATTGCAAAAAACATAAAAATATTTGGATTTCGCGGGCTACCCTGGAGCATCCACCTTAAGGCACGACCGATAAGTTGCACAGACATAGGTTTAGTCGCAAGTGTTCTTAGGGACGTTGTCAAGTGGGTTCACTCTATTACTCTTGAGTTGACCTACATTTTTAAATTGCACAGTTCAAGTTTTTATTGTGTCCTGCGAATCTAGACGTACTTGGAAGTCGTAAGTGGTAGAATCGGTTGAGTTGTTGTTGAATGAATCCTGGCAGATTGGAATAGCGTAGTTTAAATATCTTCGATGGTGGTAATATTTTTACCATCCGTCATATATCTTTAGTATTGGTACGTAAGCGTCCAGTCCTGAACAAGGGTCAAATGGTCGATATATTATACATTGTCTTTATAGACTTTATAGCAATATTTTCTATGCCCATTGCATTTAACTGCAGAATTTTATGGTTTAGCCATATTTTTTTATGTAAATATTTTTTAATTTATTTTGAGCTTGTCGACATGATTGCTTCTCATCTCATTAAAATGTATAAATGTATCGAAACACCTCCAAAACATACCGAGTCTGACTCAACACCATCATCATTCCAGATCGTAATGGAATACTGCGGCGCCGGCTCAGTGTCAGACATAATGCGGCTTCGCAAGAAGACGTTATCAGAGGACGAGATAGCCACCATCCTGTGCGACACCCTAAAGGGACTGGAGTACCTGCATCGGCGGCGGAAGATCCACAGAGATATTAAAGCGGGGAACATTCTGCTGAACACGGAGGGTCACGCCAAGCTGGCCGACTTCGGAGTGGCCGGACAGTTGACGGTGAGATGAATGTTTGTATTTGTTTTTGTGCAGGATTTTTTTTTAATCCTATCTTAAAATAAATGCGAAAGTTTTTGTGACACTATAACGCCTAAATCGCTGATCCGGTTTTAATGAATTTGGGTACAGAGATAGATGGGACCCTAGGGACTCTTAAAGGCCATTTAAGACGAGCGAAGCCGTGGACTAGTTAGCTCACCACACATTCCCAACCACTGCAACTCCTGAAAGCCAGAATCGACAGTGGCGACCACCAGAAAAACGCCGAGCCAATGTAGTCCGACGAGTCCCGGAAAAAAGATTCAACTGTCTTGAATCCCGCAACGAAATTAATCAGAAAAGTACAGTGGAAGAGTAGAAAAAAGATGTAATTTCCACTTCCCACCTTATCAGGAGCTAGGCCAAAAGGCACCAAGAGACATACATATACAACTTGGTTAAGCCCAGTTGCCTAGCACCACAGATTAAACACATATTTACTAAACTAATGGGTCCTAAATTGTGAGCTACTTTTGATTCCACTAATAGGTATGGCAAAATCGTTTGAACGCACGGAAATTTAGTTAAAACAAAAGCTAGTTAGTCATAAAATGAATTATCGTCTCACGTTAACGTATTGCTTTGTTTAAACGAAATTCTAAAAAGGATAAAAACATGATTCATTGAATCCCAAATCCAACCGTGTAATTAATTTGGGTTTAATTTAATGAGTTGCAGGATTGAGTTCGTTGGTGGTCCATAATTTATAACTATGCTGCATAATATCCTGTCCTTTCGTCCAAATAAAGACCGAACGTCAAAGTCAAAACGTTTATTACAATAAGACAATAAAAGGCATATTTAAGCTAAAAAAATTAAGTGACTCTAGTCCATTCGTAAAGGTAGATTCTCTGGAGCAAAAACCCATAGCTACTCTTTTCAAATAAGAGTGTTTCAATACTTGGTATTGGTACTTGGTACATTAATTAATTAGGGGTGTCTAATCGTCATTCTAATAGGGAACATACGATATTTCTATTCTTGCTTTCATTTTAAAGAACTCCGTCTAGAATAGACCACCACATAAATAAAAAATGAAAACGCTTTAATTTATTGCTAAAATTGTGTTTTTAAACAAGCAGTTTAAATTTTCGCGCCAAAATGGACGATGACGTCACTCATGTCTGTCACTGGTCAAGAACTGTCATAATTCAAAGCCATAGAGCAAGATCCCAGTGCTTGCAGAACTTACTTGTTTTCTCAGTAACAAAATGTGTGGAATAGAATAGTGTTAGTATACAATGTAGGTACTTTGAATATTCGCTTACTTGCTAGTTTGAGTTGACGCGACCGCCAGTTTGTAAGTATCATCATCAGATGCTAGCTATAGAACCACTAGATCATTTTCACGATTTTTACAATCTTATCCTTAAATAATCAGTAATTTAGTAAAAATTTAAAGACTAATTAGTCATTGTAATACCTAGTGTAAGATCTCATCGCTATCTCCACTGAGAACTGAGATCCTATAGACAAGTATCTTTTGGAAATAGTTTATTTACTAAGTATAAAAGAAAACTGCAAAACCACCTTCTATAGACTTATGAAATATGTACATACATCAGTAAAAAAAAAAATGCGCATTGGATGGAACTAGCAGATACTTATATGCGTACGTTGAAAGTACACTGACACTACTCTATTCAAATATTTTGATACCTTGAAATAAGTAATGTCTGGGAGCCCTCGGATCATAGACTATAAACAAACACGAGTGACGTCACCAGACGCTGCTTGGTGTATTAAAACACGTTCCGTTTCACGTTACTTTAAATTTGTAATTATTGTTAAAAATCAAAATTAACTGGAATAAAAACGTTATGCTTTTTTTTACATTTTAGCCACAAAATATTGATAAATATCAAATCTGCATCTTCCCTATTAACGAACTATAAAATTCAGGCAGCAACCCAAAAGGTTTCAATGCCCGTATTATTGTGTCTTCCTAAGGCCGTTTGTCCACCCTCACCGGGACGTCACTGGCAACGAAATGACGGCGCCGATTTAACCATACATACATTTAATATGGCCGTGTGTTCACCGCACGCCCGTCACTCGAGCGCCGTCATCCCGTCCGCCGATACATCGCTTAGTTCGGCGCTACCGCTAGAACTCAGCTCGAGATTGTGACGGGCCGATGTGGCGGCAATACAAACACGTTTAAACGTGTACATTCCCTAGTTTGTTTTATTTCTACGCACTACCACGCACGACAACTACATCAAACTGACTGAACCAGCGAGATCGTCGCGGTGGACAAACTATCGCCGTCACGTGAACTCAGAGGCGGCTTTACCTATAGTGCAGGGTGTGCGGTGCATCCGGGCGCAGGAGTGTAGGGGGGCGCCAAGCGTCGGCTCTCAATTCAAATTCAAAGCATTTTATTTCAAATAACAGGCACTTTTGAAACGTCAAGGTCGGTCAGTCAAAAACATGGAAGCTATTTGCACGTTCCAAAGCGTAGATCTCTATGGAGAAGAACGTGCAAGAAACTCCACGGACACTCTTTTAAATCATGTTCTGGTTTTACAAAATTTCAAGTTACATATACTTGTTATTATAAGAATTTTAAATATAAAGATTAAAATAAGCTAATGGCAGTTAAGAGATGACCAGTCTCAACCGACGGCGCCTGTTCACGAACATGACGCGTGTATCGGCACCCTTCAGCTCAACCATTTCGAAGGGAACCGAATGATCAAACCCACGCGCCGCCATCAGCGAGACATTTGAGTGAGCATGACATGCTCTCAACCACCATGCTCGTTCATGTCCAACAAGTAAAACTATAACTACTCACATAAAATGTAAATGGTTTCATGGTACTCACATTTACAAAATTAGAAAAATATGCTTCTACTTTACACAAAACTATGGTTGTCAATGACCAAATAATGAAAAATAAATTAATAAAGAGAACGATTAAGATCTTACATCAAAAAGAATAAATAAGTAATTAATATAATAATATAATTTGTATGTATATAAGAATAAATAAACGAAATAATGTAAGAACCTCTAAAAGGAGCGAGCATCTCTTCCAAATATAAAAACATAGAAACCTAAAAAGTGGACCTAAGCAGCTGTGACTGTGGAGCAGGACCAGCATTTAGCCAAGCGTTTTTATCGAGGATATAATCTTCCAGTTTATAATACGCTTGTCTACATAGTGTGCGTTTTATGCATGCTTTAAATTTTCTCTCATTCAGTTCGAGAATATCAACTGGTATTTTATTATAAAATTTAATACAGTACCCCATAAAAGAAGTGTGTACTTTGGCCAATCTGAATCGGGGTTGATCTAATTTGTTCCTATTTCTAGTATTAAAATTATGCCTGTCACTAATCTTGCTAAAGAGATGAAGATTTTTCCGAACATACATAATATTTTCGTAAATGTATTGACAAGGTACCGTCATGATGTTGATATCCTTAAACAGTTCTCTTAGAGAATCACGCCGACGGAGATTGTAAATGGCTCTGATGGCTCTTTTCTGCAGGATAAATATAGACTCGATGTCTGCAGCACGTCCCCATAATAAGATACCGTAAGACATGATACTATGAAAGTAACTAAAATAGACCAGCCTCGCGGTATCTATATCGGTAAATTGACGGATTTTTCTGACAGCGTATGCTGCTGAACTTAGCCGTCCCGCAAGAGATGTTAAATGAGGACCCCATTGTAGCCTTGAGTCAAGCGTAATCCCCAGGAAAACCGTGTTTTCGACGAATTCAAGTTTCTCCTTGTTCAATACTATGTCGCAATCATTTCTTTTAACGTTCGGTAAGGCAAATCTGATGCATTTAGTTTTTTTCCCATTTAATACTAAATTATTAGCAGTAAACCAATTTTGGACCTGCTGTAGGGCGTTATTTACGTCGTCAAGATTTATGGAACGTCTATCTATCTTAAAAATTAAGGACGTATCGTCAGCAAATAATACCATATGAGGTTGATTTTTTAAAAGATGGGGTAGA
This sequence comes from Lacanobia oleracea, assembly GCA_950371165.1. Taxonomy (NCBI): domain Eukaryota; kingdom Metazoa; phylum Arthropoda; class Insecta; order Lepidoptera; family Noctuidae; genus Lacanobia; species Lacanobia oleracea. Next base: position 28,570,832 of record OX493388.1, on the reverse strand, counting down.
TCATTAATATATACTAGAAAGAGGAAAGGACCCAAAATAGAGCCTTGTGGTACCCCCATTTTGACTTTTAAACCCCGTGAATTGACACCATTTATTTGAACTTGCTGCTGTCTATCATTTAAGTAAGATTTTATTAGACTGAGTGCAAGTTTACCTAGTCCGTAATGTCCTAGCTTTAGGAGCAAGGTTTCGTGATTTACACAATCAAATGCCTTGGAGAGGTCACAAAAGATTCCTATGGCATCTTGTGCCTCTTCCCACGCTGAGTATATGTGTTTTAACAACGTGGCACCAGCGTCAGTCGTACAACGACCCCTGGTAAAACCATACTGTTGATCGTGTAAAATTTTATTGATGTTAAAATGATTGAGCATCTGATTGAGCATTACTTTTTCAAACACTTTGCTAAAAACCGGCAAAACAGATACAGGTCTATAATTATTGGTGTCTTTGCTGTCGCCCGATTTAAATAGTGGTATAACCTTACTATATTTCATTATATCCGGAAAGACTCCTTGGTCTACACATAAATTAAATATTAAAGCCAAGTATGGTGCTATAGTTTCAATTATGGACGTGCACACTTTAATAGACATTCCCCATATGTCTTCGGTCAATTTGATTTTGATTTGCCGGAAAGCTTTTATGACTGTCACAGGGTTGATATGTTTGAACTGGAATTCAACCGTACAACCTGGAACGTTAGCTTTTAATAAATTATATGAGACCTCAGGTGAAGAATTTAAATATTCCGTAGTTTTAGTTGGTATATTGGTGAAAAAATTTTAAAATTCTTGAGTTACTTCTAAATTAGAGCTTTTGGCACCATGTGTAGTCTCCAGTAAATAATCAGTGTTTCGTTCTTTATTTCTATTAGTTTCATTATTAATAACTTTCCAAACTGTCTTTATTTTATTTTCTGACGATTTGATCTTGTTGCTAATATATAGGGCTTTAGCTACCTTGCAAGTATTTCTGAACTATATAACCCTGCACCCGCGTTAGGTCGGGCGCATATTGTCCGTTTTCTTTCATAAGTTTCTGACGTCTGCGCTAATGCACTCGACTACATACATTTTGTTTTAGACCCCGAATATCAGACTCGTCAGAATTCTCACAGTACCTATGCGGGGTCTAGAACAAAATGTTCAACAATTTTCATTAGATTTCATCGGCCCATGGTGCTCCTCGACGAGGTGAGCAACCTCTTTGTAAGAGTAATTGCAAACCGCCTCGTCGGGCACCTGGTCGGGTTGGGCCTGGATCTCAGTACGGTTTCTGCAAGAGGCACTCGATGGGGGGATCCAACTTAGTCTGCTACTGTGACGAAACGCTGGTACTGGCGCGGAGGGGCCGTGACGAAGCCAACGTAATGACAAGCAGGGTTGCGACAGTCATTAAGAGAATCCGGCAAATGGGTCTCGAGATGGCACTACAAAAGTACGAAGCCATGTGCTTTCATGGATCTCGAAACGCACTGCCATCGGGCGGTCTTACGGTGGTCGGCGATCTTAAATAGCGGTAACTCTTCACGCCGCAGCCGCCGCAACAGAAGTAGACGCCGCAGGCTGAGGGAGTCGCCTCTGCCGTGAATTTGATCTCGTCCAGAAATAATCTCGTTCTCGGTGACGTCCCGATGACGGTGGCGGTGGATAAACTGTCTTAGCCATTAATTTTGTTAAAATGTGTTATCAAAATTCAAACTAAAACCATATCCGCCATCAACACTTACCAATCCTCTCCAATTCCAGGACACCATGGCGAAGCGCAACACAGTGATAGGCACGCCGTTCTGGATGGCGCCCGAGGTGATCCAGGAGATCGGCTACGACTGCGTGGCCGACATCTGGTCGCTGGGCATCACGGCGCTGGAGATGGCGGAGGGCAAGCCGCCCTACGGCGACATCCACCCCATGCGCGCCATCTTCATGATCCCCACCAAGCCGCCGCCCTCGTTTAGGTGAGGGCTTACGTTATAGACCACAAGCCAGGCTCAACATTTTGTCATACATTTCCTTCCGGACAATAACTTGCAAAATGGTAAAGAGGGCTTTATTATGGACCTCTGTGATCGTCAGCTGCGATTCGGTGGGTGGGTTAAGCAGCGGCAGCCTCTCAAACACGTTGAATAATTAAAAAAAAATCGGTAATTTGCTCCCGAATGAAAATTGTATCAGATTATAGCTAACCCAATGTCTTTTATTTTACTAAAGATAGGCACGCGTTTGACCGCTATCTCACCTGATGGTAAGCGATGATGTGGTCGAAGATGGAGCACGCTTGCCTAGAAATAACCTATTCACTCTTGACTCTTGGCTTTATCTCGGTGGAAAGGTCGTCAGCTAACGCCTACTAAACCTAAGCGTACTTAAATTCACCAGCTGACGAGTTTTCCCTCTGCATCTTGCAGCTGATTTATTTTATTACTTACAGGATCATATTAACTATCAGCTGCCAATTTAAGGTTTTATCCGGGAGAAAATGACGTGTCTAAAGTTATTGGCTTTACGCTTCATGCTCCGACTGGAAGATTAATGTTGTGAGCCTGTATTTATTATTTTTCCATGAAAAGCCCTTACAATTTATAGATATTTAGATTTCTAAGACCTTGTTCTATAATATAAAATAATATTATAATAAAACTATGAAGAATAAAAAAAATCCTAGAACAAAAACTTACAAAATTCCAATGTGACTAACTTTCACTTTACCTTTTTCTTTATATTTGAAAAACTGTGTGGCCTATCTAACTACTGTGCTATTAAAATTTATTGGCCATTGAACCTTTAACTTATGTAAATACTTTCAATAATATTAGTTATAACCAGCTAAAAATACCGCGGTATATTCTAGTTATTACGATACTAAAAACAATTCTTGATATCCTAAGTCTAACGAGATATTAAGGGTAAAGGTTTCCTCCCAGTAATTATTAAAAAAAAAATCGTATTGTACTACGTTATTCATAGTTGCTAATCCTCATGTGTTTTCCCTCAGAGAACCAGATCAATGGTCGCCAGAGTTCATAGACTTCGTGAGTCAGTGTCTTGTGAAGAACCCCGAGGAGCGAGCGACCGCAGAGTACCTGTTAACGCACGAGTTTATAGGTACCTATACTATTGTTGGTATTACACTATTTATGCCCTGCCAAGCTGATCAGACAGTCTAAATACTCCCGGGATAAAAGGTAGCCTTGGTCCTTTCTCAGGCTCTAGACTATCTGTGTACCAAATTTAATTGAAATCGGTTCAGTAGTTTTGGCATGAAATCGCGACAGACAGACAGGCAGTTATAATATTAGTCAGGATTATTGGTATTGATGTCTCGAACGAATCAAAATAATATTTTATTTTGAACTGAGTGGGTTCAACTTATTACGTTACCCATAAAACGTTACGTTGTCCTTTGCACTGACGTACAACTGACCTTAGTTTGTCAGTTGCAGGTCAGTGCAAGAAGGTGAAGCGAAGTTAGCTAACCTGAAGTAGAAGCTTTGTTAGGTTTATTTATCTCGGCCGTAGAGTTAGATTAGACGACAAATCGAATGTCACTAATCCATTTTACCTGAATCTTCGTGATTAATAAATGTGGTACAGTTCGCGTCACACTTAAACAAGCAATCAATAGGGAAGATGCAAATACAGAATTTATGAGAATGTTGTCAGTAAAATGATAAAAAATTATAAAATAAAGGCCATTACAAAGTTTTTATTTTGGTTAATATCGATTTTTAACAAAAATAATGAATTAAAGTAACGTCAAACGGAACGTATTTAAAAATAACAATCACCGTTTAGTGACGTATCTGCTGTTGTGCCAACGAAAAGGCAACTTTATAGAGTTGGGACGGTTCTTGACCAGTGATAGACACGAGTGACGTCATCGTCCGTTTTCGCGCGAACCTTTAAACTGTCGGTTTAAAAGCGCAATTTTGGCAATAAATTAAATCGTTATCATTTTTTATTTATGTAGTGGTCTATTCTAGATGGAGTTCTTTAAAATTAAAGTATAATTGGAAATATTGCATGTTCCCTATTGCGACGTACTTCGGAGAGGTACGTCACAAATTGATTGCGCCGGATGTCAATTTGGCAAAAAACATAGAACAGCGTGTGCGCGGAGCAAGCGGGGCGCGGGGCGCGGGGCGCGGGGCGCGGGGCGCGGGGCGCGGGGCGCGGGGGGCGGAGCGCGGGGCGCGGGGCGCGGGTACGTCCGGTGTGTCCGTGTATCCTGCTTGCTCAATGCAATACGACTGTTAATGCGAAAAGTGTTACATGTTGTTATTGTTTTTAATTAGTTTTTTGATTATTTCTTACTGTTTGATTTGTGTTATTGTGGTGTTTATGTTTGTTGTGTTACTTTTTGATATTGCTATTGTTACTTGTTTATAATATAATACGTATAAATAAAAAAAAATCTAGGAACGTAACACTTTTTTACGTGTGTAAAAAAGTGTTACTAAAACCTAACTTTCGAGCGGTAAAGAACCGTGGAGCGAAATACATTTACTTTGTTGTATATGTGTGTACCTTTGATTGAATGAGTTTATCCCCTAGCTTCAGACGTGCACAACACGAAGCACCCCAGTATCCTCAGCACGATGATAGCAGAAGCCAGAGAGATCAGAGAAAGCCAGGTGTTCCGCAACGCGCAGCATCACACCAACAACGCGAAGGCTTTCGCGGCGGTGAGTGTTCTTAGACGAAGCAGGACAGAGAGTAAAGTCCCGCAAACCACCATTGAAAAAGGAGGACCCTCCAACCGGACAGTCTTTTTTTTATTTATTTGTAATGAGTTTGCTCTTGACTCTAGTCTATGTCAGAGATGACAGAGACAAAGTCTACGATGGAGTGAGCCTACCCAGAAGGAGCCTGTTCACTCTAACTTTGAAGAGATTAGGGTTGTAAGCTTTTGGAGACACAGACGCAGGCAGAGAGTTGACAGTTGTGTCCAGTGTGGGCGATTGCCAGATAGTTGATACGCGGGCTGATGTATATGTTTAAATCACACGCTTTGTAAACTCTGCTTCCGCGATGCAGGATTTCGACGATGTAGTTCGCTGTTAGTTGGATAGATGGTGTTGTGGTTGGTTTTGTTGTGATGTAGATTTGCTCCGTTGGTTTTTCTTGTGGCGGCATTGATGCCGCTATAAGTGTCAGTGTGGTACTGATAGAGGATAGGCAAGGCCCTGTAAATCATGGCTTCTAAGCGGGCTAGGAACATTGAGTTTTCAACGAAACTTGAAATAAATGTATTTACTTGTATTCTCTCTACATATTTACCTCAAACAAAGATCGAAACTTAATGTTTAGAGATTCCAAAAGTAATTTATTGCTTAGTTTTGTACGTTTTTTATGTATTTTCCTTTCCGGAGGAGCCTCACTCTAGTTTTGAAGTTTTCATACGTATAGTATAGAGAATGAGTAGATTACAGAGCTTGCGTGTTCCGGAATATAACCCTACAATAGTGCATGACGTGATGAATCCGACGCCATATAGTTGTCGGCGCTGTTGCAGGGCTCGGGCTACTCGGAGGCCACCATGACGGCGGCGGGCGGCACGCTGGTGCCGGCCGAGCTGGCGGCCGAGCTGGCCACCATGGTCATCAACGAGCCCGACGCCGACCTCGCCACCATGAAACGTAACTACCGCATATCTTTCTATTCACTCCAGCTTTAATTCGCTATTCTTCTTCTCTTTCCGATCATTGCGGCAATTGCGGTGCACTGTTTATAAAAGTATAACTTATTTCACTCACTTCAATTTGGACTGAGAATCGGCACCTTTTGATCGTCAAAACCATAAAGACAGTTCTCCAAATTTTTTTTCTATCTATTTCTTTCTTAATCCTTGTTATGGACCCTTGTAACGTTGTGATGAATGATTTCATAAATTACAGTTTAACTCAAAGATTTTGTTTTTTTTCTGAAATAGCTCCAATATCATTACTTTATTTTTCTCAGGTCACGACACAGACCCGATGGACACAAATCGGCCCAAATACCGGCCTCTGTTCCTGGAGCACTTCGACAAGAAGGAAGTCAACCACCTCAACATCGGCGCGCCTACCAACGGCACGCTCACGCCGCACACGCGCCTCGCTAGCGACGATGTTGTTAGGTATGCTTGGGATACTGTCAGGTATATATGTGATGCTGATAGGAATGTTTGTGATACTATCAGGTATTTTTGTGATGCTGTCAGGTATGTATGTGATATTGTCAGATGTGTTAGTGATACTGTCAGATATATTAGGGATGCTGTCAGGTATGTTTGTGACACTGTCAGGTACGTTTGTTATACTGTCAGGTTTGACTGTGATGCTGTCAGGTTTGACTGTGATGCTGTCAGGTTTCACTGTGATGCTGTCAGGTATGTCTGTGATACTGTCGGGTATGTTTGAGATACTGTCAGGTATATATGTGATGCTGATAGTCTGATAGGTATGTTTGTGATGATGTCAGGTATGTTTGTGATGCTGTCAGGTATGTATGTGATGTTGTCAGGTGTGTTAGTGATACTGTCAAGTATATTAGTGATGCCGTCAGATATGTTTGTGATGCTGTCAGGCTTGTTTGAGATGCTGTTAGGTATGTTTGTGATGCTGTCAGGTATGTCTGTGATACTGTCGGGTATGTTTGAGATACTGTCAAGTATGTTAGTTATGCTGTCAGGTATGTTAGTGATGCCGTTAGGTATGTTGGTGATGCTGTCAGGTATGTATGTGATATTGTCATTTGTGTTAGTGATACTGTCAGGTATACAGCGTGTATCTGACATCGACGCACAAACGATTTCCAGGGGTCCAGGACATGATTCTGGACACCCCTGCTTTGGAATTTTTCGTCGGCTTTTTCCTCATTTTTTCATTTTTATCAGGTTTTTTTTTACTTTAGACTGCTCATAATCGTTATTCTGACCTAACCCAATAAGGTTTTTAATTAAAAAGTCATTAATTCACTATTTTCACAAAAAAAAAAACAATGTAAATAAATCTTCAAATTAGGTAGCTGCTCAGCTGTGCAAAGTTCAAACGAAAGGTCAACGCATGCCAAGTAGGTACCTGCGAGGAGCATGTCAAAGGCACCGCTCAAAAATACCGTCTAAAGACTGCCGTCATTAGAAAATAATACGTATCACAACAAAATAAAGTAAGCGATTTCCAACATTAAAATAATTGCTTAAAGACGCAAATCGGTTATTTTGTTGTGTGTCGCCAAATCGTATTTTCTTATAGCGGCAATACGTAGCGTGCTCTTTGACATGCCGACAATAGAGCCGAGCTAGGTATTCTGTTGAACAGAGTGTAAGGGCGGTTCAGTGTCTCGCTTAGTGGTGATGGTGACACCTGACCGAGATTTTTTTTAAGTGAAAGCTTCTTTAGCGACGTTGTGCACTTTTTTGTGAAGGGTAAAAAAATGTTAAGCTCGCGCCAAGACACGTGACCCTGGTGAAAATGCGTGAGATGGTGACCTGATCGAAAATTCGTAAGACGGAGGGAGAGAAGCACGTATTCAAGTTTTCACTTCTGCCGGCACTCCCGGAGTTTTTACTATTAATAGGCACACGTTTCACAAATCATAATAAGGCTTCAGTTAAAATAAGTAATGTTACGCTTATCTCAATTGGTTCGGTTTCTTGCAGCTTGGGTTCTCTTAGATCTTAATATTTTTTTAAGGCGATCAAGTAACTATATGGTTAAGTTTTCAACAAAAAAAAAAACATTCAATAAATAAATAACCACCCATGATAGTTCCGCCACTGTACTGCACGTAGGTATGTCGTCGAAATCAAAAGAGAGTTCGATAAGAACATTTCGTGATGGATTTTTGCCAGTTTCTTGTTGACGTTGATCGCGAACGAGTGTGCTTTTTGTGAAAGTCTGTTTTCGGAACGTTAAAGAAGACAAGTTTTGGTTTGATACCAAAACTAATTTTCTCTCTGTGTTTGTGTGTCTGATTTAAAAATGTCATCTGGACTTGTGGAATCGGTGGATCGGTAGATTCGGCCCTGAGCCATGGCCAGCTCGCTCACCAGACTTGACCCCAAATTAGATTTTTTCTTTGGGGTTACGTCAAGGACATGGTGTTTGTGTCCGAGTGCGCTTCCGCAGCCGAGATGAGGAATCGCGTCGTGCATGTGTTTGCGACGTTCCGTGAGGAGTGTGCTCAGGACCCAAAGTTTCTGCTCCGTGTCCACGCTGGAACTGTGGGCCGTGCTCAGATATGCGAGCGTGCTGGCGGCGGCCACTACGAACCCAGGGGTGAGCGAACTTAAGGTGAGTTAGTAGTAGGTACTTGCATTATCGGATCTCAATGTAGGTACCTACTTACAATCTTCTTTTTACTATTCCGTAACCGAAGCGTAACCAACGAAACCCTATTACTAAGCCTCCGCTGTCCGTCCGTCTATAAGACTAGGTAATTTACGGGGGCTCGCATACAAGAAGCGTGTTTTTTGAGTTATGGTACTTACAGAACCCTTTGTTTGAGAGTCCGACTCGAACATGGCCGGCTTTGTTATCAATCCTTATCAGAATCGCTTTCGTGATTTTAAGAGAGCATGTTCCACAAAGATGTAATCCAGCGACCCATTCAAGGTGACCTTGCTTGTGTGAATTCATAGGTACAAAATTCGCGGATGGAAACCAAGCTCCAACCAAGGTCACCTTGGATTGGACATTGGATTAAGTAAGTACATCATTGTGGAACATGAAGCTTATGACTCCTTAACTTCTGCGTAAACATGTCAGTTGTTGTCGGCTACGGGTGTTATTCGTCGGTACTTAGACTTAGACTAGTACATAGTGAGATCTACCCTATTTTACATAATATTCTCATCCCTGAACAACATGGTTTCGTCAAACAACGGTCTACTCTATCCAATTTAATGATCTTCAGTAATTTCCTTTTCGAAAATATTGATAAGCGTCTGCAAATCGATGCAATTTATACAGATTTCAAGAAAGCCTTTGACAAGGTCGATCACGAAATCTTACTTAATAAAATCGCATTTAATGGCATACGGGGAAATTTACTCCGCTGGTTCTCTTCTTATGTTAAAAATAGGACTCAAAGGGTGGTAGTGAATGGATATCAGAGTGATTATGTGCCGATAACATCTGGAGTTCCACAAGGCTCAATCTTGGGTCCACTCTTATTCATTATTTATATAAATGACATTGGGAAATGCTTTAAAAGTACAAAATTTCTCATGTATGCTGACGATCTGAAAGCCTTTAGGGTTATTAACACCAAGGAGGATTGTTTGTTGTTTCAGGAGGACCTCAATAGACTCACAGAATACTGTCGTGACAACAAATTACAACTCAGCATTTCCAAGTGTCATTGTATAAATTTTACAAAAAACAAATCTGTCATCGGTTTTGGGTATAAGTTGTATGAAACTGCATTGAGTAACACATCCATTGTGAGGGATCTTGGTGTGCTGTTCGATAATAAAATCTCCCTTAATCAACACGTTGAAAAAATTGTGAATAACTCTTTCAAGATGTATGGTTTCGTTATGAGAGCATCCGCCGAGTTCAGACGTCCCTCCACCTATCTTTATTTATATAAAACGTTAATACGCTCACAGCTTGAATATGCGGTTCCGGTCTGGAATCTGTTCTATCAAAAATACGTGGATGAGATAGAGAAGGTCCAGCATAAATTTCTTCGTGCCTTGTACTATAGATACCACAAGACATATCTATCACACCAAAAATTGCTAAAGAGGTATAACTTATTAACTTTGGAATCTAGACGAAAACTACTTGAAGCCAATATTCTGTATAATATCGTCCACAATAACTTTGACTCCATTGATCTTACAAGTAAGCTATGCTACACGGTGCCCCGTACTGTCAACATACGTAGTGTTCGAGCCGGAACACTGTTTGCTGTAAACAGTTGTCGCACTAACTCGGGATTACGGTGCCCTACTCGTCGAATGGTTGACACTTACAATTGTGATTTCATAGACATTGATATTTTTATGTGTTCTAAATCTAAATTTAAATGTCATGTACTCAAAATTTTATCTGCTCAGTCAAACTGTTAATAAATAAATTATAATAAATAAATTCTCCTTTTGGAATTCATTAATTAATAAATTTGATTTAAATGTTTTTAGTAATAATTTGTGAGTCCCTCTATATTTTATATTTAATGGTTTAATTTAGTGTACAATTCAATTTAATTTAATGTATAATTTAATTTAATTAATAATTTAACTTAATTTAATGCATGCTTTTTGCTTCTTCTTTATTATTTTAATGATTTTATTTGATGTATTTGAATGTTTTAACAAACGTTGTAATTAAATTAGTATTTTATATTTGTTTCTCCAGCGACATTTTCTGCCGATATTATTGTACGTGAATATGTGGATAATGCAGTGTGCTGCAATATTGTAAACGTTGACTTAACTTAATTTTGTGTAAATATGTATATTGTAGCTGTTTATTGTCCCAATAAATAAAATAAAATAAATAAAATAAAATACTTAGGTACTTTCTAAGTGAGTGAGGCGGTTCAGTAGTTACCTACGATACCGGTTCTCAATGTACGTCAAGCTTATTTTTTATAATCAATCCTAATCTGAATCGTGATTTTAAGAGATTAATCTTATGGCTCCTCTTCAAAAACAAGTTCTTACCATCAGTAGGTTAGTATTTCTGAGTGATAAAAATGATTCATTTTATGTGATAGGTATTATTGTTGTCGGCGAAAGGTGATATTGGTAGGTACAATCAAAGTGACTTAGATAGTTCATTAGTTTATACCTACGTGACCGGATCTCAATGTAGGTACCTACTTACAAGTTTTCTTTTTGTTATCTTATCAATCCTTATCGGAATCGTGATTTTAAGAGACTAAAGACTAAGCTTGTGGATGGTTTTCTTCTCTTGAATTCCGCATAAACATGTTCCTACCATCATTAGGTACCGTAGGTATTTCTGAGTGATTAAAAAATGATTTTATGTGATATTGTGGTCGCCGATAGGTAGGCGATATTCGTAGGTAAGTACACGGTAGTACGGAAGCTCGCGCGGCGTCGTAGCTTTGAGTGTATTCAAGAAGTGTAGGTACTTACTCCGTACAACGCGCGTTTGGATCGCGTTGTTCACAATACATTGCGCGCTCGAAAATGACAATTTCTGTAACCGATCATTAGCGAGATTAATGACTTCCACAATTTTTTCACATCAGGTGTAGCCTTTTTGCGAAGTTTGCGTTACGATGTCCCGGACGCTCTGTATTAGTGAAGCCGTCAGGTATGTTTGTGATACTATCAGGCTTGTTTGTGATGCTCTCAGGTAAGTTTGTGATACTGTCAGGTATGTTTGTGATACTGTCAGGTATGTTTGTGATGCTGTCAGAAATATTTGTGATACTGTCAGGTATGTTTGTGATGCTGTCAGAAATATTTGTGATACTGTCAGGTATGTTTGAGGTAGTGTCAGATTATGTCACTCATTCTGCAGATTACTGTTAGGAAACTCCATGATATCTGATACTAGGCAAATGGTCAGATATTTTCATGTCATATGAGACCTTCGACCAGATGGATTCTGTGTCTGTTGGGCAACTGCCTGATGGTTGTTGTCGGGTGATTATTTATGCTCAAATCGCGCGGGTACTTTGATACCGGGATGTAGGTTTTTGTGACGTCAGATCTTTTTGTGTAGTACATAATAATATGAAGGGTGCAGGCGAAAAAAAAGGAATCTTACAAAAACCAGTTTTTGTGTAATTTACATTTTAAGTTTTCAAAGTGTACGGATTTTCTTCTACGTATCTTATCGTAGATATTACTTATAGAAGCTCAAGTTTACCCCATTCAGATTATTTGGCCCTGTCTGTATTGTCTGTCTGTATAATGCATGTGATTGTGTAGCCTCGGTTGGCGATCCTAAATAAATAAATATGTGGCCGCCACACGGCCATGTTTTACTTACAAAATGTTCGCTTTGTTCCCAGCGTCGGCGCGGAACCAGAAGCGGAAACGAACCCCGCGCTCGCGTTCCAGCGCGCGTTCGTAGAGGAGGGCAACTTCGAATTCGTAAGTCAGCTGCACGTCGTCAGCCTGCTGCCGCTGCCGAGACGTAAGCGGCGCACGTCGACACCTCCGCGCTACCTATGTGTTGCTCTTCACTTATAACTTTTCACTCAAATTGGTTTTCGCATGCAGACACAACTTGGCTGTAAAATCTTACGTAGCTATTTTCGGGCTCTTTGTATAGTACGGTTTTGTCGCTGATTATGACTGCTTGCATACGTTCAGTATACTGATAAGGAATTCAGATTCGAAAACCATGCTTTACATACAAATTGTTCAACAAGGCGCATACGTTTGTATATATTCGGGATGGGATAAAACCTGGTGTTCCTTTCGATAGTAAGTCGTTTGTTCGGGTCAGAAGAACGGTAAATCGGAATTCGTTCGTCGGATACGTTACAGTATACGTGTTTTTAGTTATATTTAAGCTAGAAATTATGAGTATGATATCAGAAACGCAAAATTACATACAATGTACGGGTACATACAATGTAGGTGCGGTGTCTGTTCCTTGGTTGTGGGCTTCCCCGCGCCCCTTCCCCGCGCTCGTTCCTCGCGCCCTTCCCCGCGCCCCTTCCCCGCGCCCTTCCCCGCGCTCGTTCCTCGCGCCCTTCCCCGCGCCCCTTCCCCGCGCCCCTTCCCCGCGCCCCTTCCCCGCGCCCCTTCCCCGCGCTCGTTCCTCGCGCCCTTCCCCGCGCCCCTTCCCCGCGCCCCTTCCCCGCGCTCGTTCCTCGCGCCCTTGCCCGCGCCCCTTCCCCGCGCCCCTTCCCCGCGCCCCTTCCCCGCGCTCGTTCCTCGCGCCCTTCCCCGCGCCCCTCGTTCACTGCCGCTGTCGCCATGGCGCGCGGCGATGTTGAGGTTAGTGCCTCAACAGTTTATTTCTATATTAGTTAAAAAAATAATAGCTAGATATAATGAATTTAAAGAATAAAAAAACGAAATATGTGGTTAGCGTTGACCCTGAAAGAGTTAAGGCTTCTCTCGCGAAAAAAGCTGAAGAAAAGCGTGCAGATGAAGCAGCTTTTCGTCGGCCCTAACAGAGAAATTATTTCTGAAAAAAAAAAATAGTAATCTACATGATATGATACGTAATTTGGTTTAGCCAGAATTTATCTATTGGTATCACACAAAAAATAAAAATTGGCTAAGTGCGAGTTGGACTCGCACACGAAGGGTTCCGTACCATAAACCTTAATTTTTATTATTTGTTGTTATAGCAGCAATAGAAATACACAATCTGCGAAAATTTCAACTCCCAACCTATTACGGTTCTTGAGATACAGCCCGCTGACAGACAGACGGACGGACGGACGGACAGCGGAGACTTAGTAATAGGGTTCCTTTGGTTACCCTTCGAGTACGGAACTCTAAAAACCACCATATCGTTGAGATGAAAATATTTTACTCCTTAATTTTTTTATCAAAAGAGTATAAAAATATATTTACTGCTTTGCAATATAAAAGAAAATGATTTGGTTTTGTTATTTTTTTAAAATATGTGTTAATTTTATTATAAAAAAATAAAAATGGGGGTAGTTAGCTCCGTTCGTTAGCTCGCACGGGGTCATTGGCATGAATACAAGCCTTTAGGTACTCCGAAGCTAAATTCCTTATCGGAAAACCTAATCAGGAAACCGTAAAACCGTATGCATGCAGCCAGCTTACCTCGGGTCTAATGATGTCGCGTCACTCGGTTGCTTGCTTGTGATTTTATCGATAAAAAAATTAGTTACAGCCACAATTTTTTTGTATCACGAAAAACGAAAAAAAAAAGTAGCAATCTGTAAAGTAACAAAGTTGTGCTAAAATATGTTATTTCAAGTATTGTTAGCATTAATCTGAAGTGTAGTTTAAGCGTGCTTTACTTAGGAGGTGTCGATATGTACTAATACAAATGAATAACGCGACGTGTGCGTCACTAACCGCTTTACTTCTCTGTGGCCTGGCATTACAAATAAATACTTTAATTTATGCCACTGCAGAAATTTGAATATTTGTCGCTTAATGTTCTCTCCACACGATAAAGGCTTCCATAGAATTTTGTCTGTGGAACAAAGTTTGTGCAGATAAAAGTTTGTATCGTGTGAACCCCACTATAAGACTATACAGGGTGAAGTTCTCAAGAGAAAACACGGCCAAATCCGAAACTATGAGGAATAACGAAAAATACTAAAAGAAGTGCTGGGACCCAATTCGATGAAAAATAAAACAGTATCGTTGAATTTTTGAAAAATCAATTCATAATTTTGTAAACGATATTTATTTTGTAAGTAGGTTTTAAATAACACTTATACCGTCAATTTTTTTTTGTCGTTTTAAACTAGATGAGGCCGGTGTGTCTTAGCTGACTACCCTGAGAAAAAATACCGAAACAAACTCAGAAGTTAAAGTCTCTTTTGAAGTCCATACAAAAGGGTAGTTAACTAAGCGTCGGGCAGCTCGGCCTGTCGTGCAGTCGAGCTGCGGCCGCGCCGCACGCCCGGCGTGGCTTGTGTCTGTACTCTTGCTCCATCGCATCTCCCTAGTTCGCCGTGCTGTGCTGGTACTGGCGCTGCGGCTGCTGAGAACCTCAAGCGGCGAAAATATAAAAACCTTGATGGCAATTATATTTTTGAGCCGTTTGGGGTTGAAACTCTTGCACCGTGGGGTCCGAATGCTCATGTCTTGTTTCTTTCTAAACGCTCAGTTGACACTTCGCGTGACCCAAGGGCTGGCTTTTACCTCGGACAGAGGATAAACATTGTCATACAACGTGGCAATGCCGCCAGTCTTATGGGCTCACTTCCAGTGGACAGCGAAGGGGACGAATTTTTTGACGCCTTAGTTTAGTTATGATTTTTTAAGTGTATATATTTTGTTTTAATAATAATGATATTTTACAAAAAAAAAAAAAAAAATTGTCCGTCAAATAGATTTCCAAATATTTTTTCTTAAACGAGTATTAAAGTGTATTCGAAAAGTGAAAATAACAATAAATGAAGACGATACAGCGCGTTGAAATCTCGTGTGACGTCACGTTCCGATACACTTTTTACCGATTCATAAACATCACAAGCCCCCTCTTCTGATCTTTGATGCATTTTATCTTCGTCAATTTTGATTGATTTGATAAAACAAAAAATACGTAAGTATCCAATATTTTTCGAAAATCTAACTGACGAACAATCCCAAATAACATTTTGCTGTCAGTTACAGGCATTTTTGTGACTTTAAGTAATATAACAGGGTTATAATTATCTCAGTTATAACTAAAGACGATATAGAGGAGTCAACAAACAAGTTTTAGCCCCAATCGCAGCACTAAAGAATCGCAGCGCTTTATTACAGACATAGGCTATAAAATAGAGTTTGTTGAGAGTTTAGTACCACGAGAAACTAAAAGTGTCAAACAACTCTTCTATCTAGGTTTAACTTGTAATAAAGGGTTTAACTAAAGCTTATTGTGTTATGTAGTACTCTTTTAAAGACGTTCTAAAGGTATTGGTGTCAAACAACGCAAGTATGGGTCTGGTATGGTATTTTTAACACTAACATCACTTTTGTTAAGTTCGCCATTGTTTTGGTAACCTAACAATTAATATTATTTCGAGTTATTCAACATTTGACTACAATATACAAAATTTCTTACATTATTGAAGCGTTCCATGAATGCCACTTAATTTTACATACCACTGCTCAGGAAGCAGGAATGAATAATAATGTTTAGCTTGAGGTACCTATTTTATTATCATAACTTTTCTTTTAAATCTTTAATAAATCCTAGGCGCGTTAAAATTGAGATGAGAAACATGGTATACATTTACCGTGAAATCATAAGAGCAGTAATTTTTCACTTCACATACTTAAATAACTTAATATTCCAGGTATGCGTTAACACTTTTATACTCAAATGGAACTGATATACGAGTCTTATATAGGTTTTTTTAACACTTTAGTGTTAGTTGGGATAACAACTAACTACATTTGATTAAAAAAAAATACTAAAAGTAGGTATGAATAATACAACATTTTCCGCAATTTTGCCTTATGTCATTACTTTCTAGACTTATATCCTGATTAGCAACACTATCGGATGGTGTTTTCCAAAATCAATGACTTCGATGCCTTACTTGGAATATTTATTTTAGAAAAATCTAATGATACACTTTGAGCTTTCATGAGAATTGGATATGAGATTTCTTTGAATATTTATCGATATTCTTTGTATTTTCGGATTTGATCATCCACGCGCATTTTAAAAAAATCACCTATAGATTAACATTTTGTGTGTGCTTTAACTTTAAAGAGCGCGTTCACTATTAATTCGAGAAGGCGTCGCGTCGTGATTTTCTATTTTTAAGAATCGAGGTTATATTTTTTCAATTTTTAGTTAAAATGTCGCTCACGACTCGACGCCGCCTCATTTTTTAAGAAACATGAAAGCCTATGAGAGAATGATAGTGAAGTAAATAAAAATCCTACGCCATATTTGGTCCACACACCGTGTTCGCATAATGTTTTTGGATCTCCTCGGCACCAGCTGGGCTACCTGTCGCTGGGCGAGCTGGAGGCGCGCATGGCGTCGCTGGACGCGGAGATGGAGGCGGAGATCGAGCAGCTGCGCGCGCGCTACAACCGCAAGCGCCAGCCCATCCTCGACGCCATCCACCTCAAGCGCAAGCGCCAGCAGAACTTCTAGCCGACGGCGACGCACGGGCCGCGCGCGCCTAGCGCCTCGCTACGCCGTAGCAGCCTGCTACGCCGTAGCGCCACGCTACGCCGTAGGACCACTCCACGCTGCGACGTCGCTACGGAACGGACGCGGTCTCTGACCGGAGTTCTACAACTCTGGAATACGGACTTAGGTAAGGGAACTAGTTACACTCTCACAAATGTACAACCGCGAAAATATTCGCTCGAACATTTTTTGCCCTTAAATTGTTAGCAATAAGGTCGAAAAATGGTTAGCTATGAAATTAAAAAAAAAATGTAATGTCAAAATCCTTAGCTTAGTAATTTCTTAATCAGTCATCTTTCAAACGCGCTCATTGTCTCAACTTTCAATTAGGTGCTTCTCATTAGAAGGTGCCAAATCAAGATACGACTGTCTGTATGTTCCTAAATTATCTCTTGAAACATTTACTAGGAAACGATTCGGCCTAATGTTTTTGAAATTTTTCGCGTCTCTTGCTATTGGCCAAATACCGTGCCATTCGCGTGGAATATTCACTGTGTGCTCACTACTTGTACCATTGGACGCGAGATTGTAGTTGACGAACTACCCAACTCCTACGATTAAATATTTATAAGAGAAGTTTTATGAAATGAAAATAGCGATATTTATGATTTATCTTTAACTGCCGAAGGGAGCTTATCACAATAAAATAAGAATGAACAAATGCTACTTTAACTCTTCCCCTAATCATTTATTTAAGCTACTAGCTTCTATTCACGTTAGCAAAAAGATTTATATTTGTGTCTGTTTAGACCTAAAGTATGATAAATCAACAGATATACAGCCTTCATTATTTTTGGTAGTCTTACTAGACTACCTATATGAACTTATTGCTAGATAACAGCACAAGCAAACTTCTCAATTTTCCTTATGAACCGATGGTGAATGGCTCCTGTTTCAGTTTTCACCACGACAAACCATTCAGGCGGTTAACTTCAATCTCGCGTCCTCTCCATGCGTGTCACAAAACAATGAAAAGTTGGGGTGTCCGCGTGTGTGCGCCCCCCATAGGTATAGCGTAGCTTGTTAATATAGATCGTTATCGTAGTGTAACGTAGCCGTAAATAACGTTAACTGACGTAAGGACACGAGAGGTTGCTGAAACATATCCCGCGGCAGGTGGCGCCACTGTTGACTGTCCATTACATCGAGGTGAAGTGTGGCGCCGCGTGTATTTTCTTTGGCTTTTGAATAAAGAGTTATGGTGCTGAATCAAGGCAATGGACTGATAAAAATATTGAGATTATGGTGTCAAATAAAACTGACATTTGAATCGAAAGGCACTCTTATTCCAAGGTAAAGAGAATACACAACCGCCTTGTAGAATACTGTATTAAATTCATGACAATATTATTTGTAGATATTATATAATGTAACAAATAATTTGAACTGTTTCGTTTTGTTTGGTGTATTGCGTTCGAACGGTTATTATTAAGTTCCTTATGTTTTAGATCTCAGATGTATCTCGCAAAATGTATTAAATATACGTATATATTGTAATTAGACTATATTATTCACTCAATTTGTACATTGTTTACGACTTTGTAGTGGGTTGTGAGATGAATTTATTGAAAAATAAATATAAAACAAGTTACATTGTGAATTCAAATGATGTTCAAGTGGAGGTTGCCGAGTATGGGGACGTAATGAATACGGGCGCATTTCGAGTTTGTGCAATGTCGCTTGTAGCATTTAATACCTCCCCATGCTCAGTAGTTAATACCTGGTATACTATTACTGTTGGTTCTGGGCCCCACTCCCATATATTCCCGCGTGCCGTCTGATTTTTATCGTACAGATCGTAGCAATATCATCCTCTAAGGATATTTACTCTATTCTCACAAGATTTTATGCATTTCTACATTAATAATGTAAAATAACTAGCTAATATTATGAAGTAGCGTGAACGAGTGATCATTTGAGCTGAACATAGATAGCTGTTTTTCATGTAAAAATGTCTCGACTCTCTTCTGCCATAAATAGAGTATTTGCAAATATTAGTGTTCAACTTCATCGATTTGAAATTAAATAAATAATACAAAAGTTTTAGAAGTGCCATTAAATATAAATAAAAACATAGTATTTTCGTACTACAAGCAATAGTTTAATATTAGAAATCTATATCTTTTGTCAAAAAACTATAGAAGATCGGCGATATATTTTTGTGCCATTGATGTGAAAGAATTTTGCATAGTGTTGGTAACGTGAATAATGAACTTGTGTGCTGATGCTCTGCTGTCAGATAAAAGGCTATTTTATTCTATGTTTAAAGCATTTTTTTTATAGAATATAAGTTTGCCACAAATCTGGGAGCAGCCAAGCTTTTTGTGACATTTTATGGACTTTAAAATATTCGAACAAAATCATTATATTACCAGTATTACTTTTGTAAAGTTTGACAATAGATTGTTCGAGCAGATTTTGTGCTAGTAATGTCCTTTTGACTTTTTGTAACGGCATGGTTCACCAAATGATAATTTGCAATTAAAGGAAATTCGAGTCTGCAGGCCACATCAAAACGATAAAACTGAATCACTTATTGATTCTTCGTGATTTGTGAATTAGATGTGTTTTCTATAACCTGCTGACTCAATTCAACCGGCCTATAATCAAATAATTGGAAAAAACATACGTCTGTGTAAAATGTACAGGGTAAAATTATAATTAATTCTTTATTATTACTACGAAACTCGCTTGGACCGCGGTCGCCTGCTTCGTACATTCAGTTCGACATTTATGAACTTATTCATTCGATTTTTACTCAAATTTTGGGAAATTAATAATGTAATCAATCTAATTTTTGAAGAAGTTATATATATTTAATTTTAAGTACTGTAACTACAAATCTAGGATAAAATAGGTTGAAAATGGATGACAAAATAGTAATAACTACTAGTGTTGTTGATACAATGTGCTATTATTGACATTCGGATGTAAATGATACCTCGCTGGAAATGTTTTACTACGTACATCGTTTTTTTGAAAAATTATCTGGCATTATATTTGACAAATAGTTTTTAAAAGTAGTAAAAAGTATTTTTGTACCCTTTTCCTAAAATTACCAAGCAATAACGTAAGTTAAAACATTTGCAGCAAGGTTGATTATCGAACAAAGCAGTATAGTGTTGTTGACGAGTGTTTCGTTAAGAGTTGGTTCTAGTAAGTTTGTTGTTGGAGTACGATGCCGCTTTGATTAAACAGCGTGTGTTTTGTGATGTGCCGGCCGCACACCGAGCGATACCCACACGCGGTGCCGACAAGCCGCGCCGGCCGCTGCTAGACACGGCATTATCAATAGGTAATGTGCACGGCACACTGTGTCGACTGAGCAACACTTCTGTGCTGCCACCTATAGTGCACGCTCCCTATTACGTACAAACGAAGCGCGACAGTGAGTGTCACCGATTGCTCAAACAAATTGTCGACCCTTGACAATTCTGCCTATGGCTATGGCATGCGAAACTTGTGCTCAGCGCACATGAATGACGCTGTCGGCGCGGTACTGTGTGTCTGTGACTATTTAAAATGATATTGACCAGGCAATTACAAGTAATGCATAAGGAAAAACACATACGTGACCGTCTAAAAAGCTAGATTTGAACCAAGGAAAGTAGAAGTTATTGAATGTGTAATGTTTAGGTTTGCTAGCGTTATGTGTCTTCTTTGCTATCATTGTGTGAGAAAGACAATTTGTTATTTATCACCGCTAGAAGTGTATTATTCTTAAAAATAGCTTAACGTCAATTAGCTCAATTCAAACAACGATTTATTTATAAATAATGTTGTGTGTATCGCTCAGTGTGCGGCCGGCCTAATGCCTTGTATTATAGTTTGTTAGATACGATGGAAGTGCACTTTGTAATTCTGTAGCCTGTTGACGAGTGTTGAATAGCTGCGTACGCATTATATTTTTGGACAGACAACTCACTGAAATAAAAAGATTAATTCATTATAAAAAACTTTATTTTCATTTCTCGTTCAACGAAGTTACAAATCGGTCAAGAATCTGCATCTATACAATTATACACATCTTTACAAACATGACTACTTAGCCAATGAAAAATCATTTACTTACAGTTTTTAAACCTCAAAACAAATTAACAATTTACTTTTCTTTTAATAATCTCTTTACTCTGACTAGTTTTTTAGATTCTTATAAAACAATCCATAATTTATTTTATAAAACTTTTTAGAAGCTTTTTTGGTATACAATCATAATAAAACAACCGAAAAAATCACAGATAAAAAAGATTCACAAACTTATATAAATAGCCTAGGCGAAAATGATAAAAATATTTAAAAAATAATACTTGTGAGGGTTTCAGTGCAGGAGTACGAATAGTTAATATTCGGTGGGAAGATAATATTGTAGCCAGGCGCGGATCACAACCGGGAAGGCTTTTTCTTATGGCTACTAGTACTTGTTCAAAACTATTTGAAGGTAGAGATTTCAAATACAGATTGAGAAACTTTGTCTAAATCAAGTCAGAAAATCACGATAATATTTTGCGTCCTTTAGTGAAAGTAAAAAAATGAGTTTACGTTTATATTGGGATCCGCGCCTGACTAACTACATAATATTCATCTAACACTTAAAACTAGATAATACTAGTCTGCTCTACCTTACATCTAGTCTTAGGAAGAGTTAAAGGAATGTACACAACACGGCAAGGCAAGACTTACGTGATACTGAATCTCTTCGTAAAGCTATCGTACAGTGTGAATTAGTTTATTGTCTCAGATAGAAAACCCGCTGGTTTAACATAGCGTGGAAAATTGAACAGTGACAGTGAGATCAAATTAATGGCTTTCATATCTGGAAATTGAGTTTCTAAAGTATTGGTTCTTAGCTGCCTACTGTAGTGCTATTCTGTAATATTTTCTTGTCTCGACAGCGGAATCCGTGGTGAGGTATCAAATTCGTATTAATATAAGTGAGCTTTGCCCCTCAGGTGAAGCTCGATATCGAAATAGTTATTTACTGAATAGCAGTAATGCTCGGTTTCTGAGTTTCTAAAATAATTCTAAAGCTATTGCTTCAATGATCGAGTGCGTCAAGATATCGAATCAAAAGCAGTATGGAGTACATAACTAAACGCCCTTTTGGAATATCCTAGAAACTAGGTATATAAGATCTTTCCTCCCTCCTCCTCTTACTTCCAGTATAGACTAAAAATCAGATATAATCTTAACAGATCCATATCGATTCACTTCGTTATATTCGACGATCACAGCTGCAGTGGAATGATCATATTTTATAATACACGTGCGGACAATGTCCTTTATATCAGCATTGCTTGGAAGCGAATACGGTGCAAATAGGTAGTGTAAAACTAGACTATTCACAATTAAACATTTGATGGTACGTTAGTCAAAAGCCTGCCATATTTTTGGCTTAGTTTAGGCTAAAATCCAAGCAATGCCGACTATTTCAATAAAATACACAACAAAACCTATCGTTTTTTAAACACAAGGAGAAGATAACTTCTCCTTTTAAATGCATTGAACCTTTTTACAAGATTGCTATAATTTCTTGTAAGACAAAGGTATATCAGCCTGTATGGCGGACGACGGCATCCTATGGATGGCCACTATAGTAACGCCTATAATACGGATGTTCGCCCAATACTAGTGTCGGAGTATCATCTGACAGTAGAGAAAGCTGTCCAACACTGAAAAATAATGAATATTGAATTAGTAAAGGCCACATCAGACACATTGGTTGAAATAAAAAACTTAAAAAAAAAAAAAATACTTGACAACCGACTTCCAAATAAAAAAAACACTTCAAAGTAAAAAATAACTTTAATTTCGGAAGTCGGTGTAAAAATACGAAGAAACTACCAAAAACACCGAAGTAGTTTTTTTTATTGTGATGGGTTTGATCTTGACTCTAGTTTAGGCCAGAGATGACAGAGAAAAGTCTACGATGGTGCGAGCTTACCCAGAAGGAGCCTGTTCACTCTAACTTTGAAGAGATTAGGGTTGTAAGCGTTTGGAAACACAGACGCAGGCAGAGAGTTCCACTCCTTTGCTGTGCGCGTTATAAAAGCAACAAGTAAAGGATGGTAAGATGCAGTGCGTCTGGATATCCGATGGTAGAAGGGGCCCGGTGGGATGAGGTCGTGGAGTTCTTGGGCACACTCTCCGAAGAATAATCTGTAGAAGACCGACAAGCAGGCAACCATACGGCGATGAGACAAGCTATGTAGCTTGGCATCCACCAGTTTTACGTCACCGATGAGCCTCATAGCTCTGCGTTCCACAGAGTCAAGCGCGGCAAGCTGATACTTAACTGAGCCATCCCAAAGGTGGCTACAATACCCCATGCCGGATCGGACTTGTGCTTTGTATAGGGTTAAAAGCTGTCCAGGCCTGAAGTATCGCTTCACCCTATTTAGTTGTTCCCTAAGTTGAGATTGGATGTCAACTCCATGCCTAGGAGCTCGAGCCGATCAGTGACAGGAACAGATGCACCCCGAAAAGTAGGAGTTTGATCAAAATGACTGCTTTTTGCGGTAAAAAGACACGCCTGTGTTTTCGTGGCGTTAAAATTGACCAGATTGTCTACATCCCACTGCGAGACAAGGCTTAAGGTCAAATTTGTCAGTTCTACCATGAACTCTCTCAAGGAACAGACTTCATCCCCGCTGGTTGTTGCGCTGGACAAGTATCTCTCTGAAACCGTACTGTTATCTGCGTACCCCACAAGACCAGGCTGAAGTAGGTCATTGATGTGCAGCAGGAAAAGAGTTGTAGAGAGAACAGACCCTTGAGGAACTCCGGATCAATAGCCATGCGGTCAGAGGAGCAGCCGTCAACGACTACTCGGATCGACCGTTCGCTTAGGTAGTCTGATATCCAGCTACAAAAACCAGCTGGGATGCCATAAGCAGGAAGCATGCTGAGTAGTCCTGCGGCCATTCCTTGTCACAAGCCTTCGAGAAATCGAGCGACACGGCAAGTGCTTCGCCGTGTCTCTCGATGGCTTCGCCCCAGCAGTGCGTGGCATACACAAGAAGATCGCCGGATGACCGTCCCCGGCGAACGGTCACTGAGGAGATCATTGTCTTCAAGGTAGGTCAGCAGCTTACTGTTCAGAATCCGTTCCATAAAACCTTGCATAGGATGGAGGTAATGGCGATCGGACGTTAATGTGCAGTGTCAGCACGATCTCCCTTTTTGGGCACCGGTTGCACATTCACAAGCTTCCATGATTTTGGAACTGTTCCGTTTTCTAGAGAGAGGCGGTACAGGCGTGTCAACACAGGAGAAAGTTCAGGTGCACATTGCCTCACTCTCGCTGGAATGCCGTCAGGTCCGCTGCCCTTATTCACGTCTAGACTGCACAATACTCTTCGGACCTCTTTATTGTGAAGTGCGATCTCCGGCATCGAAGAGTCACAACGAGGTAAAGTTGGTGGTTGTTTGGAGTCAGCGTCCAGACGCGAATTGCTTGCAAAGAGAGTTGCAAATAAATTTGCTTTCTCTTGCAGAGTGTTGTGAGTTTCAACGTTCGAGGCAAAGTACGTCAACAGAAATTCGTTTCAACCACTTTTGACCAAAACTGCTTTTGTCTGCTAGTTTGGCCCCGATACGTCCGACATGGTCAAAACGTGCCCTACGTAAAACCCGCTTGCAGAACTTAGCGGCAGAATTAAAGGCTCTTTTCCTCGTGCGAACCCTACGTGCCTTTTGATCGCGGGCCTTGATCCAGGCTTGGTAAGCAGACTCTTTACGGACATTCTGCATTATACCAAGGCCGGGATTTGTGACCGAGCGGGATGTCGGAGAATGGAATAAAATAAGGGGATGGACCCCTACCGAATAACGTCCGCATACACGTCAGCACAGCACGAGGGGTCTCCCGAGGAGAAGCAGACTTGCCGCCAAGGATAAGACGCAAAAAAGTGCCGCATCTCATCCCAATCTGCTGACTCGTATCGCCATACTCGTCTCGTGCCTCTAGGACTCTTATATCAGGAGTAGAGCAGGTCAACACGGATTTCACCAGACAGTGGTCAGACGTTCCCAGCGGAGCTGAGACCGATACTGAATGACTGCCCGGATCAGTTGTCAGCAGATGGATGGTCTAAGCAATTGGGTGTATGGGCGTCAACATTCGGTACCCGCGTTGCCACATTCACCAGCTGGGTTAGATCTAGCGTTAAAGCAAACTTGCGTGCCTCTAACCCAGCATGGTCAGTTTTCTGGTACGGGAACAACCATTCTTTATGGTGGGCGTTAAAGTCCCCCAGAAAAATGAGTTTCGCTGTTGGGTACCGTTGCTGGGCTAAGTCGGTCGACTCCACGAGGGAATTAAGAGCGCTGTCTCCTGGTTACCGCTGTGCGATCGGTACGGTATACACCGATTTATATAAATTTCTCCACAAGTAGCCATATAGCAGAAAAACCCGATTTTCAAAACAACGGAGACGACGACAACAGATGTCATCGCGGACGTACAAACAGCCAGCCTGCTTCTTGACCTTTTGTTCAAGAAAGTAACCCGGGTAGTTGAGGTACGCCATGTCCGACGGGGTTATCTTCGTCTCCGTTAGGAAAAGCAGGTGCGGCTTCTAGGTCTCAAGATGGTGATGGACCGGATCGAGATTTGAGTGCAAACCCCTGATGTTGGTGAGGTGCACTTTGAGTGGGAGGAAGTGCAGCCGTTGTTTAAAGTTTTCCTTTTTCCTTTGGTCATTTTTAATTATGAGTAGTTGGGGAAAAAGTCGAAGCGCTGCTCAGTGAACCAAGTGGAACACTAGAGCTAAACCGACCTATGGGGAACTCATTTGGAGACTGCGGGGACGCCCGAACCCCCCGGATATGGCCACTGGGTCCTCTCATCCAGTCGCCGGCTAGCACGGTGGAGCATATCGCGACTTTTCGCTAGCTGGCGGGGCAGCCTTTCACACGTGGCTGGCGTACTACTTGGGCCCCCTACTAACTGCGGTCGGCCAACGTCTGGCACCGTGCTTCGGAGTCCGCTACCCTCCAAAATGAGTTACCCAGAAAGCCCAGTCCAGCGACCAAGATCGGTTCTAAGCAGAGCAACTGACAATCTCCTTCTCCCCCAAAGGCACTGGCATTTCCGCACACCGACACACCACCGGCACAGTAAGCTGCTTGGCGCAGGACTTCGGCGGGATGTGCCGCTTTAAGTGGGATCATTTTGCCGTACCACAGAAAAGCCTATGGTGCCGTTGCCTGAGGTGGACCGCGAGGAGGTAGATCCCAAACCACCCCTAAAATTGTGTTTGTATTTTTTTGTAAGAAAGTTTTTTATTTTTCACTTTTTAGTGATCTAACAACACTCTTCGTAACTGATTTTGATAAAATTTCTATGGAACCAATCGGGAAGTATAGAGATAAAACTACTCGTAAATTAGTTTTTCTAATCGGTTCATAAATGACAGTTATGAGGTAAGAACCTTCTCTTTTGTTTGAAGTCGGTTAAAAACACAAAAACAATCGAATTGAGAGCCTCCTCCTTTTTTGAAGTTGGTTAAAAAGAGAAGTATTTGATAATAAAAGTCTCTGAATCGAATACACTGCAAAAGTTTATTATGCACCTGCGTACTTCATATTCTCAGCAGTACTCTGCTGAATTCCTAATATTAGCAATCTATGTTTGTAAATATTCTAAATTGATTTGCAAGCGAGTCTAGCATTGACCTTGTTAGGTATGTACCCTAGGCATACTTAAACGCTATAAGAAACGCTTAGGTAAAATCAATACATTTGCCCATATTTTCGCAGTAAGAGCCAAAACAATAAGAAAATGGTTACAGAATAAATCGTAGTTTGTATTTATGTCTAATATCGTAATGTTTTCAGGAAATAAAGGTGTGTGTTGTGTTTAGCACATAAACCTTGACCTACTTGCTAATGGTGCGACCTTTCGCGGCTAGTCATGTGCCATAAAGAGCACGAACTCTTCAGGAGGGCGCCAGGTAAATAGACAAGTTACATAATAAACTATGAATAGTAAGTAGTGCGTCGATGCCACGTCGCGAGAACTTAGGGCCTGCGCAAAGGGCGGACGGAGCGGCGTAGTTAAATATATCAAACTATAATAGGTACTTGTACTTTGCTTGAAATAATGTGTTTATTAATAGAAATAGCTTAGAGGGGACCTAATGCTTTTCGGATGTAATGGAGATGACGATACTTAGGCAAGCTACATATTTATGGAAAACACAGGATGCGCAAAAATGGCTAAGCAAATTGCTTCCCATCAAATTGATCTGGAAACAGTGATAGCACCGCGCCGCATGTCTTGCGGGTGCTAAAAATAAAAATCCTTTTCAATACTTAGTTTAAGGTCAACAATCAATCTCCTGGGCACTTCGCAGTCGGTCACAGGCCCCTCCCAAGTTACGCGCCTTGATTGGCCAAACACGGAGGGCTTTATTCGCGCAGTTACAGCAATTGGTTTACGAGTTATGCGCGGCTTCGATTACCGGACGGAACGGCTGGTTGGAACGGTGTCTGCGCGTGCAATAGTTACAGGAAACATACCTAAATACCTACATAATATACAAGTCCATTGTTTTCTTCAGAGGGCAATGTTTCGATGTTGTAAGATATGGTAAAAAAAAGATTGAATATTTCAATGGCTGATTGAGGTGTCTTGGGAACGAGACGTGGGTCTCGCCAGACCGTCTGGCGAGGAAGGGGCATCAACCTGCATCTTTTCACTGCTGGACAAAGCTTATCTAAACATATATTACAAAGAGGAAAAATTTGATTTTTTGTTCGTTTAACTCAAAAACTACTGGACTAATTTCAAAGATTATTTCAGTATTAGAATGCTACATTATCCCTAAGTAACATTGGCTATATTTACTATATGAAAAATTAGGGATCCTTAAGATTTCAGAGTGGACGAAGTCGCAGGCGAAGTATTAGTAGAATTTATACAACGTGTACTAACAGAATAATCGCAATATCTGAAAAGGTGTCATAATGATGAGTAGGTACAATGACCCCTCTTTGGGTACCGCGTTTATTTATACTGTTCCACGTTATATATACTTTTTGTGTGCCATCTCCCGTAAACGCTTCCACCATCGTTTACTAGGCATCGCACAAACATCGTGGTTCGCCATCTCTCTGCCCTGGTGTTTCATTGCTTGGGGTAGACACAACCCGTTTTCTCCTGCCATCCTTGCTCATATCACACTTTCATTGTTAATGCTATAAAACAAATACTCACGGTACTGCGCCGCGCTGATCAACAGCTCGTACAACTGCATGGGCCCCTTTCCTTTTAGCAGTATTTCGCAAACAAACACATAAACGACTCGTGTGGTCTCAAACAGCGAGTCTAGTAGCAACCAGGTCGTAATGTTCCGGCCAGTGTTGTGGCTGGCGCTGCGGTTCATGACCACGCAGCTGTTCAAGAAGCCTATGCCGCTCGTCACTATCATCAGACCTGATATGAAGTAGTGGATACCTGCGGAGGGAAAAGGTTTTGCAGTATATGTTGGTGTGAAAGGTTTTAGGCGTGAAATTATTGGTGTGAAGCTTTCAAGCAGTTTTTATATTTTATATCAAATGGAATGGGGCACCAACCACGACGATTATCCCTTTATGCACTATGAAAATATACCCAAGGACAGCCCTTGGTTGGTGCAGGACTATTGCAGAATATGGAATTATTTATTTATTAATATAAATTATTTTAGTCTATTCAGTTTTGTTTCTTTTAACCATCTATGATGGCAATAGGATTGTCACCTGTGACATGGGACCATCAGCTCTTTAAGGTAAAGAGGTATGATATTATATTGATCCCAATAGAATGAATAAACTTTACTAATCCAGACAGTTTTTGAAGTGCATAGATTCAGATTTAAATTGAAGTTATAAATTATAGTTTGCCTTTCCAGGTAGTGTCATATCAAACAGAAGAAAGAGTAAATTGAAAGAGAAATATAAAATAGGTGAGAATATTAATTCTCAGTTTAGCCAAGATTCAAAGATGAGCAGCAAGATCTAGATGAAGTGATGAATGTCATGCAACAGCAATCTAAGTACAGAAGTATAGTATACCTAACGCATTACCTATTTCATTGCCCTCTAAAGGATCTAGGTAAAACAGATCGGGGTTGAGCAGGCGGATCAGAGCCAACACAAATGCTGTTGCCGATGATATCTGAAAAGTTAAAACAAATAAGTGATCTAAAGCAATTTCGTTTTTTAAGGTTGAAAAAAACTTTGATTTACTGACAGACAGATAGAGTTGACACTCTGTCTGTCTGTCTCTTGCACTTTCAAGCAAAAACTACTAGAGCCTGAGAAAGGAAAATTTAATCCCGGGTGTATGCTCCATAGGGGGGCCATGTGGGTGAAGCCGCTGGCAGAAGCTAGTATCACTATAAAGACAGGCCTCAGGTAGAATTTCTAAAAGAAAAATGTTATTTTGTCTCAGAAAAATCTAGAAGCCATTATTATTCTTTCTCTTCAGCTCTAGTAGAGCATTGTCCAACTCTCTACATATATTGAGAGTTCCTTGACCTCTTTATGTATTGAGAGTCTTCATAATAATATCTTCACTTTCTCCTTCACCAGTCTGATGTAGATTTTTTGCCTTATGTTACAGTAAAACATAAGAGAAGACCTTCTCTTAAGTTTTACTGATATTATAAGAACTATTATAATATTAAAACCAGTCCCAATGAAACATATTGTAATATTAATAATACCTACAGACAGCTAAAGTAAATTATATAATTCTTCTAAGAAGGGAAGAAAGGAATACTCATTATCTAATCAACAAAAGCTTTAACAATCATTGTAACAATAACAACTAATAAACTAATGATGCAGTCTGTGAACACTGAAAGACGATAAGTAAATAAAGGAGCTAGTCTCATTACATTAGGTACAAAGATTATGAACAAACAGCTGCAAAGACTTGGAATAAGATGTTTACTGTACACACTTATAAAATAAATCCTTTATAATGTTTGTTTGTGTTTTAGATACGAAATAATTAATAATAATTTCAATAATCACCTTGCGTCTAACGTCTTTTATGAGAGATTTTTAATACAATTAAACATGAGGGTACTAATCAGATTGTACGAATTTCGAATAAGAAATTTAAGCTAGCGGTAACAGCGGAATACCTTATTGAAATGGTTACATTCTCATAAATTAATTAGGTGTACTTTTAGAAATATAAGACAATATTTACTTACAGAAAACACGGCAGCGACGACTCTCACGTACATTTTAAGGTCTATCATCGGCATGGTTTTAGACTGTGTTGACATCGAGACACGAAACTACACTCACTCCTAATCACTCTCACTGCATTGATTAACGTAACGATTGCGTTAATTTGGCGAAAATCAATAATTTTATTTAAGTTGTACGTATTTACGCGCTCGATATCCTTGCCTGCAACCCCGTCCGATCAATTTATCAATGAAATAGTGACAAATGAAATTGACAATTAGCTGCTGTCAAAACAAAGTTAGACTAAACGTCACTTTGACAAGATAAGATTGCCAGGAAAATAATTAAGTATGTATTCTATTTTGTATTGCTTGTTATTGGAAAATTATTTATAATAATTACATAGCATGACTCTTGCAACAGGTGGTATAGTTTTGGGTACTGTAAGAAGTAATAATAGCTTTGAAGGTAAGCTTTTGTCGGACAAGTTTAACGACGCCATCTATGCTTGTTCATTTTTCTCACTGAACTTTTTGTTTAAAGTTTTTAAGATAGATGACGCTAGTGGTAGCAATGTTTTTACTCTCGCAGACTTCGAACAATATGAAATCAGAAGAGGTAAACAATGATGTTAAGGTGAATGCTCCAGGGTAGCCCGCGAAATTCAAATATTTTTATGTTTTTTGCAATTTGCCGGTCAGTGTGAAGCTGTATGTGGACCAAATGCGATCCGCGACCGTAACGTGTATTTATCTAAAGAATTATAACCATTTTAATCATCAATATAGCCCTCTAAGTTCATGTAGTTCGAAAGAATCATTATTTCTGAAATATCGGTCGCGGATCGCATTTTTTGTGATGGGTAAAAAATGTTAAACTCGCTTCGGGACACGTGACCTGATCGAAAATTCGTAAGACGGAGGAAGAGAAGCACGTACTCAAGTTTTCACTTCTGCCCGCACTCCCGGAGTGCAACCCGTTGTTTTTTTTGTTCACTGTCTCTGCTCACCCTGTCTTGTCATACTAACCTAAGTTGTTTATATTTGGCCTGACTATGCATCAGGCATGCAGCACACGATTTTTCTTGTAGAGCTGGCTAGTGGCAGCTTGGCAGGAGTGGAAGTTTTTGCCAATTTCCCTACAATAGTATTATTGAAATCAAAACACTCTATAGAAGTGTTAGGAGAATGACCACAACAGATGGTCATTTGTCTGATGGACTATTTTTTTTCTCGGTTAAGCAATAAAAACAGTATTAATTCCAATTTTCCATAGATGTCAGCACTCGTCACTGTGAAGTGTAAAAGCAATTAAAATCGTTTGTAAGCTTTTCTACGGCTGTCAACAATCGTACGACGGACCCATTTACATGGGGTAACTTTTTATTTAATTGTTTACGCAGCAAATGAATATTAATGAACTAATTCTGTAAGATGTTTTGATACGAGAGACTTTATTTAGTTCATGATTTTATAAGTATGGAAACGTTGAAGACTGAAAAACGTTAGGTGATGGGAAAGCTGAAAAAAAGGTTATATAGAAAAAAGCTAATCGCCGACCACATTCCGGACAAGAACATGATGAAGCGAACTTAGCGAACTTTGAAGTTCATATAAAGTAGATAATCATTTAAATGGATAAATATACGATCGAAAACCAGTATATAAAGCTGAAGAGTTTGTTTGTTTGCTTGAACGCGCTAAACTCAGGAACAACTGGTCCGATTTGAAAAATTTTTTCAGTGTTAGATAGCCCATTTATCGAGGAAGGCTATACTGTTATAGGCTATATCATCACGCTAAGACACTCAATAGGAGCGGAGCAGACAAAGTTGCGCAGGTCAACTAGTATTTGATAACGTAACTAGGTAAGTTATTTGTTTTGTTTGTTATATAGAGAGAGAGAGACAAAATATAATTGTTTAGGTAGAGGCACTAATTTAATTACGCTGTGATCAAAATAAAATAATATATCTAGTACCTAGCCAGCACCAGAACTGATAAAAGAGATCACCTCTTCATCATCATCATTTCTTGCTCTTCACCGATCTGTATGGAGAAGAGTAGTAGCCATGAGATAGGTACACACTTAAGCTGGTAATTGTACCTAAACGAACAAATCTTATTAACGAGGCGACCAAAATAAGTTTGAAGTGTTGGTGAATACAGGTACCTAATAAGAGATCATAGACCTCAGTATTTCCCGACGTCTCTTCCCAGTTACTCGTAAGTACCTACCTTTCTACTCGACGTGAATGCTAATGTGATTGAATCTACGTCATCTCAGATAAATCAATGGGACTCAATGGGTAGTCATTTTAAACTCCTAACTTCTGCGATCAAGAATAGTAAGTACCTACATTAACTTCAATGAATTACTTATCGGACCTCTTTTTAGCCGACTTCAAAAAGGAGGAGGTTTTCTTATGCGTTCAAGTTTAGAAAACAGCAAAACTTTTAAAATGTCAACTGTGGAGAAAACAAAATTAAAGTTTGAAATTAGAACCGCGCTTTTAGTGATGGGGCGTTTCGCATAATGCACGGCGCACGCTCGATCATTAGATCCCATTCATCGAATGGCCGCCCGATTCGATTAGACCGATTCTATCCCAATTATTAATCTGATTATAAAGTTACGACTTGTTGAATGTTATAAATTTCACTGATTTCACTATTGCATATTTTATTGGATTTCTGATTTATTATTTGGTTACCAACTGGTATATTTACGATAACAGTTATGATAGTGCATTTTTCATTAATTGCCCATAAAGCTTTTAATTTCAAAATTAACTTAAGTTCCCTTATGTTTTTTTTTCTAGCCGTTCTTTCCATTACTTGTAATTTTATGGTGGGTACGTTTAATTAATATCGCTTCATGTTAAAATAATAAGCCTGGAATCCTCTTTTTGATTAATATTTATTTAAGGCTGACCACTGAAATTGCGTCTGTTTAATTAAATTTGTTCAAGTGTACATTGCTCAAACAACACAGAGCACTTTGATGGTTACGTATAAACTGTAGATATCCTCATTGTTTTCACTGACCACTTGTCTAAGTGAGAGGTCAGTATGTGGTCAATTCTTTTGTCGGCTGTCACCCAAATGCAATGTCCCAATTGACATAAATTGCTCTTTATTTCTTTGCAATAAGGGTGACGCAGAATCGGATGTGACAATGGAGCTTGCGCCCCATCCCGGTAACTAATTGTTGAGCAATAAAACGATATGGTCAGTCGGGATCGTGAGTACCTACTGGGGAGTGTATCACATGACAGGGGATCGTTTGATGCAATCTACTTTATTAAATAATAATGATTGGAACATTGTAACAGGTTTGAATAGTTTTGGTTCTTGGTTTCATTTTAATTCTGTTTCAGTGAATTGTGTGAGTAGGTAATCTAGTTTTAGAATACTGAGTTACGCTACTAGTACGAGTATTATATTATCTGTGACTGAGGTAAGTTTAAATAATATTCTATTTAACAAAACTAAACTATTATGAAGCTTTTTAAATAGCTTCTTTAAAAATATTAATACCTAAGTAAAAGCTAATCTTTTGTTCAAAATAATATAAATCTGCCAAACCTTTTACGATGAAAAGTTATAAACTCTCAACGAATGCAAATGACAAAACCATTATATTACCAAACTGTTTCAGTCGTAGTTTATTATTCGTACCCAGGCCGCCGTCCACACAGAGATATGTCAATAATACATGAATAATAATATTAAAGCTCCATCGTTCGTGTGGTGTGTGTTATGTTTGCGCACATAACTCATACGGTCAATGTAGCGTGCGGACAGCACTACAAATGTCAATAATATGATTAGCAATTAGGTCTACAACATTTTTGCATAATATTGTTTACCTATATGTGATGTGATGAGGTGTTTGTAGTAATAAGTAGGTACCTATCTATTTTTAACCGACTTTCAAAAAAGGTGGAGGTTCTTAATTCGGTTGTATATTTTTTTTTTATGTTTGGCCTCATAACATTTATGAACCGATTTGAAAAATTCTTGTTTCATCTGAAAGGACCTTCTCGATTGGTCCCATTGTCACCAAGTCAAAATTTGATGATGGGATCCCATGAAAAAAACTTTTGAAGTCGGTGTTTTTGGTTATTTCGGTTTTGAACACCGACTTTCGAAATTAAAGTTATTTTTTACTTTATAGTGTTTTGTTTTTGGAAGTCGGTTTTATTTTTTTATTAAAAAGTTTAAAAGTTTAGTTTAGTTTTAGTTTAGTTTAGTGTAAACAACATCAGCTACGCTGACGATATGGTGCTGCTGAGCCCTACGGTTAGGGCGCTTAGAGAGCTGCTGAGTTGTTGTGAGGGCTATGCTCGTGAGCATGGCCTAGTTTATAATGTCAAGAAAAGCGAGTTCTTGGTCTTTAAGGCTGGAGGTGCTAAATGTCCTGAGTATGTGCCTCCGATTAAACTGAATGGGAATGACATATTGCGAGTGTACCAGTTCAAATACTTGGGGCATTATGTAACTGACGACCTTAGTGACCAAGTGGATATTGAGAGGGAACGTAGGGCGCTGGCAGTTCGATGTAACATGTTGGCTCGCAGGTTTGCACGCTGTAGCGATGAAGTCAAAATAACGCTTTTTAAAGCTTATTGCCAAGTGTTTTACACGTGCAGCCTGTGGACCAACTATACTCAGCGGGCTATCAGCGCCCTACGGGTCCAGTATAATAACGGGTTCAGGATGTTGATGGGGCTGCCCCGTTTCTGCAGTGCATCAGATATGTTTGCACAAGCACACGTCGATGGTTTCCACGCCATCGTCAGACAGAAATCTGCCTCTTTGCTTTGTAGAGTGCGGGTCAGCTCCAACTCCATCCTGAAGACTATAGCGGGGAGATACGACTCTCCTTTGTTAGGGGATGTTGTTCGAAGATGTATCTCGAACAACATCCTTGTCTCTAAGTAGATATAAGTTTACTAACATAGGAATAAGTTATCTTTTTGTTTACTAACCCATATGGATGTTGCTTATCCGAATTAAAGATATTTTTTTTTTTTTTTTTTTTTTTTTTTTAGTGTTTCAGTTCTTAACATAATATTGCGCCGGTACGCTGTTAATGGGTACGCAGGTAGGTACCACTAAAAAGTGAACATTAAAAAATGCTTGGTTTGTTAATGTTAAAAAAACTTTAATTTCGGTGTCGAAAAACGAAAAAGTAACCAAAAACACCAACTTCCGAAATTAAAGTTCTTTTCTTTCTTCCGAAGTTATTTTGTACCTTGTAGTGTTTTGTTTTTGGAATTCGGTTGTATTTTTTATAAAAAGTTTTTTATCATAATATGGCTGGAAATATTTTTCACATAAATATTAGATACATATAGTAAGTATAGTGGTGATTGTCTAGGTAGGTACATACTTGAAATCAATATCTTAGGAGTGAAATACCTATTTACTATTTACTGGGTGATTGAGTAGGGTGGTCCGTGCAGAGATACTTAAATAAATAAAAAAACATAGTTATTTACGGGTACCTATATTTATTGTTACAAACACTTATTTTAATCTAGGTATATGAACATCAATCAATCTGTCTTAAAGTCATTATCATCATCATCTGCCTAGCCTTTTCCGAACTATATTGGGGTCGGCTTCCAGTCAATCCGGATTCAGCTGAATACCAGTGTTTTACGTGGAGCGGCTGCCTATCAGATCTCCACAACCCATTAACTGGGTAACACGGTACATCTTGGCAAGACTGGAGTCAGATTAACTGGCTTCTGATAATCCGTAACGACTGCCAAAGATCTACAATGACAGCCGGGACCAACGGCTTGACGTGCTTTCCGAGACACGGAGAAAACTCGGTATATTAAGATGGTCCAGAGACCAACCTTGGCAAGCGTTGCTTAACCTAAAAGATCGACCCCGTGCGGCTGTTATTATTCAGCCACGAGCTCCTCAATCTGTCTTAAAGTATCTATTGATTAAAAAGTAACCGTTTTACAATCATTTTTCAATTTTCAATGTTGGTTAACCATAAACTTGAATCTACACGTTAAATATATGGCGTAGAGGAAATAAATTCATGGGGTACAACAATAATAAAATAAAATTAACTTAGCTATCGGCACATGTTCAACTCTTCCTATTCGATTGTCTGTCACATCACTCACGTCTGATGATCGATGGTAACCGATTCTCATAATCGATTTGATTGGCATAATTCAATAGCGGCTCATCGGTCATGCACTAATTTGAAGTTCTCATTTCGTATAAAATTTGAGTCTTTTCTTATATGGCGATAAATTACGAATATTTACTCGTTTTCTGCATTTAACAAACCTACCTAGTTCCTAAATACCTACGTCACTGTAGAAAATTGAGGCCGATGCAAGTATGCAATAATATTGTAGGTATTGCTTGAAATTGAAATAGAAAAAATAAAGCCCTAAAAGCGTATAAACTTCATAACAAACTTAATTTTACAACCATTTCTGTTTTCGTTTCAAGTAATAATATATCCATAATTTCAACGCTCAGAAGCAACGGTTCCATGGTGTAATGGTTAGCACTCTGGACTCTGAATCCAGCGATCCGAGTTCAAATCTCGGTGGAACCTGTACTTTTTGAATTCTTAAATCTTTTTGAAGCTTTGTTTTGCACTTTTATGCGTTGCAAAATATTTATCTCTAAAATTGTCCTTATTTTTTCTTAGCGGACATCCGTATTTAAGCAAAATGGCAAGTTTATCACGACCATAACACTTTAGTACTGCCATAAAGATTTTCCTTTAACAAGTCCATAAAAATACATACAAATTCCATTTAAAAAATAAAATCCATAATCCATAAAAGCATGACTATGATTCATCTTCGCACGCACGCCGGGCGCGCGTCGCGCACGTGCTTCGTGCCCGGCACGCGACTCGCGCGCGCTCGCTTATTTTTTGTTTTTAATGAGCAAAAATATTTAATTGCTCTATGGAGCCATTGTGCCCTGGTACTCGTAATCTCCTGGAGTGTTAGTTTACTGGACTGTGTACCGATTGACGTTGTCAGTGCTCATATCTTGTTCTAAGTGTTCCAACCCTCTCATATTTCAACTTGGAAAATATAAAATTGGTTACAAATAAGTATCAATTCATTCCTATGGGGATTTCCATTGGAAAAGTTGATGTTTCGGTGAGTGAGAGGCATTTCTGTTATTGCTCGTTAGATTCGCACAGAGGTTGCTTTTGACCATTAACTTTTTGGGCTTGGCTTAGGTCCCTACGGCTGTGTTGTTAGTAAGTTTGCAACAAGGTATGGCATTCATTGCTTACTTGCTTGAGGTACTGATGTTTTTATTAAAACTTTGCCATTTCTGCTATCCTCGGAAGTCAGTAATAATAAGTACCTACCTAATAATGTTGCATGTGCGTCTCAATCTCGTTCACGCGAATAAACAGTTTTTCTATCTTTTATCTATAATTTCTGATAATCTGTGTGAGTATTTACTTATTCTAATACTCTAATCTACAAGTGATCGACTTTCATAACGTAGCTTATTCAATTCCCACAAGAGATGAGCTGAACTGCTCTATAAAATCCAGATACTAATTAAACTGGCATCACTCCAAGCTGTCGTCACTGACTATGTTAATAATAGTCATATTCTTACCTACACCAATCTTGTATAATCATTAGATAACGCCTATTTTGAATTGTAAATTGTAACTTAGATTAGGTACTAGTCCTTTCATTATCTCACTTCTCAACAAGCTTTTCCTCACCTGGTATCACCTACCTAGCTGTAGGTACCCACAGCTACACAGATTTCTATAACGCGCACTAATGGTGGGCTACCGCAACCTTCACGTCTAGACCTCACCGCACAGACCGCGATACGTTGCGATTCTTGGATGGCGGTTAGCAGGCAGTCTACGAGCTTATGAAGTTATGACCAATAAGCTATCTGCTATAGGTACCAGACTCATCGCAGGAGTGAGATCATGGGCTGCGGACTTTGATCGAAAGAGGCACCGTAGCCCTGGAACGCAAAGGGCACTAGGAGGAACACGGATGGGTTTTAAACAGTAAGAGTCTGATACTCGCTCCTGCTTCAGCCAGAGCGGCAGGAGTCATTTGATGATTTCCCAGCCTTGAAAAAAGAAAGGGATGGGGACATCCCTCTCTTATCAGAGATAAAACTGAAGTGTCTGAAATAACACTGACACCTATAGGTACAAAATCCTCTAAGCAAAACACAGCACCACTGCTCGGTGGGGTCCTCTAACTGTTACTTCCTCTTTCTGACAGGAACTACAACAAGAATGAAGATCACAACTGATGCGATAATTACCCAAAACTTAAAAACCTCATCCCCCTGACTCGCTTCTAATACCCATGGCTTAGTCTGTTTTTGTTTCCTATAAAGGTATTGAATATTGTAGGTTTCACGTCGCGGCCGCACCGCACTCAGTGTGTGAAGTACCTTAGACCTTGACTTTTACAAACTGCGTAGGAAGAGAATCAGTTAACTGTTGACAATGGCATGCTATGGCGAATACATTCCGTTTCCAGGTTGTTTGCCGGTTGACAACGAGTTTGTTACAATGTTTCCGACGATTGTTAGGTAGATAATATTGAGGTTCTTTTCACAAAGGGTATAAATTATGATATTTTTAAACAAAATAGCGGTGGCTTTCTTTGGAATATGAAAGTCGTTTTCCATGTCGTAATTTAGAGTTAATTTCGCTTGAGAACTGCGGTATTATCAGACGGATGGCTGTTAGACATTATTAACTTTGTTCTAGATCTATCGTCAGAGAGCTTTTCTTACTTATACCTAGTATTATATTATCTGTGCTTATACATATCTATATTAAACAGTTTCAGGTTCTTACTCGTGCTGTTTAGATTTCAGTTTAACAATATAGTAGAAGTGTTGTTTATAGCAACAACAATAATCTATTTCAAATTTGGTGTGTTATCCTTGCAAGTTTGGTTATGACGAGTTCGTATAACTTCTAAACCATTTACATAGCTGAAAATAACTGGAGCTAACATGCCGCCCGCCCTTTACCTAAGTATCTAAGTAGGTACGTTTTCTTTGATTTATAAGAACATCGCTAAATAATTGAATGAAATGCGTTTTGTATATTAAGTAGATTTACTACAAAACATTGATTTCAGCGTACTCCACTATAACAAATAACCGCGAAATTGAACATGTTTAGCGAGAAACGGATTTTTATTAAAATTTAGCAACAAAAGGTATTTAGTATTCAGTAGGTAAAAGCAAAATAACATTTCGACACCAATTTCTGATTTCAGGAATTGGTACTACCGTGGTCCGCACCACTTCATTAAAATTTACCAGGAAAATAAGCGTAGCAATTTAAACCGGAAAACTCTTTACATTTTACTGAATTCTAAATCTATGTGTATCTTATTTGCATATCAATTTAAAATAAGTAATTTTGAATCTTTAGGTACCTAGGTACCTACTCTCGGTGTTCTCTCAGCAAGCTGCACTTATTCAGCTATAATTTTTCGCCCTGGATATGCTCAGCTTCAAAAACTCTCAGCTCACTTTTTACTAGGCAAGTCTTTTACTAAACAAATAAATGCGATATTTTTATATTAGATACTGTTTTATCGGGTGTGTGTGATATCTTTCTTTCGTTATCCGTTAGTATCCTTTGAGCGATGTTATTATTTTAAAATTAATGTTAATTAAATTAGACGTTTTCACGGGCAAGTTCCTCGGAGGTCAGACCAGCACGCGACCTCTCTAGAAGGTCTTAAATGTTGCGTGAATGTGATAACTAATGTCACATAAAAAATACTGAAAAGGGCGTTAATTAAATATAGGTGGTACCATTATGTTCAGTTGAACAATTTCTTTGAGAGTTTTACTCTGCACAGTATTGTCAGTGATAGGGGTTCTAAAGCGTGTTGCTGAATTTATTTGAACGAGTCACCGCGGCTCTAGAACGCAAAGGGCATTAGGAGCTGGAACGCAAAGGGCGTTACGAGGAACACGGATGGGTTTTAGTCAGTAAGAGTCTGAAAATTTTGGGCTGTTTGCCCCCGATAAAACCAAAACTAACAACATTGAATAGCACGTTAAAAAGTGTTTTTTTAGACATCTGAATCCCCTTACCCGAGCTCGCATCTAGCTTGTAGCTATACGGTAACGTAAATTGTATTAGGTCTTCAAATTGATGGTAGAGGACGTCATTCTAATCGATGCATTGCGATGTTTTTTGCGCCAATCGGCCACACCGGCCTACCGGGCATTCGGCCCATTGGGCATTTGCCCGAATTGTCATATGGCCAGTCCGGGCCTGCTCGTTCGGGTTATTTCATAGGCGGAAATTCCAGAGCGGTAAAATGTTCGCTATAGGTATAACAATGCTGTATTACGTGCCTGTATCTAACAGGTAATTCACATGTGTTGTCAAAACGTGACGTCACACAGCGAGCTTGCGTAATATCAATAATACTGTAAATTGTGACGTAGTGTTGTTGACAACTTTGTTTTATACGTTTGAAAATGTAAGTTGAATTGAAATCGGTATTTCCTTACGATTTGGGAAGTTCATGAGGGGAGGACTTTTAGCTCATTAGTAATATGTCCTGACCTAGACAGAGACCCATCATAAATAAAAAAATGATATAGGTATATGTCAGGGGTTGAAAGTGGTCATGAACGTAAATTTACTAAGGGATTAACTCAGAAACAGGTACTTTTAAATTGAGCTTTTCAGTGTTTCGGTTTTTCAATAATTCCAAATAAATTAGGGAACGGGTGTTTTTTGTTTTCATACCTTCGACGGTCATAAGGTTTTACAAAGCTGTTGATTGACGTGTTATTACTGCCTCTGTTACATACATTTAAGAACCCATAATATGATGGGTAGATATAAGATTATATCTTTTTATAGGCTCTTTTATACAGACAATTTTTGTAACAAATAAATCTTGTCCATATTTACATCAAGTAGCAATTTGGTTCACCAATAAAGTGTAATAAATTAATCTAAATAATTTTATTGCGAGCACATAAACTTCAGCCACCATAAATACATATCAGCTATTGTCACATATTCCAATCATTTAATCAGTCATCGATAAGACTTTTGATTTTTTAATATCCACCCTCACCTTTACTCAAATCCCCACCTTATTTTTGCAGCACCAATATTCGTTTTCCAACAACAAGATTCCTGCTCACCCTCCATTCAATATGATACTCTAAATCGTAGGTCTAAAGTTGAAATTTGCGAATCAATGGTGTTAATACCATAGGGGTGAGTAACTCCCGTAGTATAGTGATTACGCTCGGCGTCGCACGCGCCACCCCCCGTGGGACCGGCGCGCGCGCCCGTTCCCACGTCAGAGCGGGGAAAATTGTCATTTTTCCCCGAGCCAATGTAAATATTGTCGAATGGACTTTTGGCGTCTTATTGCTGAACAGAGGAGGGTACTGTTTTGTGGTGCAATTAAGGGATTGCAATATTACGTGAGTAAAAGTA
Source organism: Lacanobia oleracea (assembly GCA_950371165.1). Lineage (NCBI taxonomy): Eukaryota > Metazoa > Arthropoda > Insecta > Lepidoptera > Noctuidae > Lacanobia > Lacanobia oleracea. Next base: position 28,529,362 of record OX493388.1, on the reverse strand, counting down.
TTGTCAATCAGTGCAATCTGTTTTCTTGGAACACTTTTCTTCCAAACAGTTTTTAAGCGTGAAAACAAAGTATTAAGAAATGATCTACATTCTTCCTACTTAATGTAATTAAACTAAATCAGAATAACAAAGAGGCTTTAAAGGCTTAGTGCTCCCCTACACTCCCCAAGGAACCTACATGCCAACTTTCAGCTCTCTACGACCAGTAGTTTCGGCTGTACGTTGTCTGTCAGTCACTCAATCATTCAGTAAAGGAAGAATTTTATATATTAGGATAACGCGAGCGGAGCCGGTTTGTCCACAAGTATTTTCTAAATGAAACACAGATCCATGGTTTCTTTAAGTAATTTCACATTATTCTCCACGCCACCACAGAATAACAATACCATCAATTTCCCTACAAAAAGATTCCATAGAAAAAACAATTCTCATTTTATGAAATCTGAAATGGAATAAAAATCCAGAGCAAGGCCAGATAAAGTCCTTCGATACAACTTGACCCAAAAAGAATAAATTAGTAAATAGATAGATTGATACGAACTGTATCGGCTTCGACGGAGTTATTCAATTAATTATTGTAATGCGTTTGAATCTCATCATCGTCAGTGTCTCGTGTTTCCAATTCATTGGAAAAGTGTCAGTAGGTCGATTTTCATGACTTGTTGCGAGCTTTATCAATTGTAATGAAGAAATACGAGTCGATAACGAGCTTAAGTATCCACTTAGGCATATTGTATTATTCTAATTTTTAGAGTTCTGGAAAGCAACGTATACAGATAATATTGGACACCTAGCATTTGTTTGCGACTTCTTTTCCGTTTCCCGTTCCCGTAGATATTTTGGAAAATCCTGTCAGTAACGTGCTCCCCTACATTCCCCAAGGAACCTACATGCCAAATTCAAGCTGTCTACGACCAGTAGTTTCGGCTCTGTGTTGTCTGTAAGTGTAACGGAAGAATATTATATTTTAGGATTATAGTAATGCGCCCAGCGGCACCTTTGACCTGCTAATTATTAAGTGCTCATTTTGTGCAAACTTTAAAGTTTAGTTTCCCTGTCATTTTGACCACATCAGCCCCGGTGAACTGATTCGCTAAAAGACTTCATGTACACACGACCTCAATGTAACGACCTTCTTTCATCATCATCAATTTTTTTTCCCGAAAATCTTCCAATGCTTACCGAAACCACAATCAAACATCGACTGGACATTCCCTTTCATGACATATTTTACTGAGTTATTATTGCCAAATCAAAGCGTCATTTCGACTTCTATAGAGGCTCCCATTCGCTTGCATACGGCTAACAAACACGTACAAACAAACACAGGGGTGAAACAGTGCGACGGGGTCCCGTTATCAGCGTGCCGCAGTATTTGCTGACTCCTGGCGGTGCTACGATTCATCTGTTGAATTTAATGCGAATTTCATGGTGAGTGGATGTAATGGTTTCATGCTGGACATGACATACAGACGAGCCTCTTTCGTGTAGTTACATACATAAAGTCGGAAGTACCTAAATAAATAGACCCCGGGTCAACTGTTTACCTAAGTTTCATGGATCCGAAGAGTAAGTGAAGTAAGTCCTACGGAGGAAACTCGGTCATCTATGTTCTAAATCGACTCATTTTATTATCTACAAAGGTGATTCTTAGCCTAAGTGGATAGCTTCCTTGAGTCTATAGTAATATATATTTTATTACTCATCCGTTGCACTTTTATGATTAACAAGCTTTTGACCGCGAAGTCATACGCGCATATCCCGTTTTTCCCTTCAAGTGGGAATTTCGGGAAATCCTCTCTTAGTGCTCCAAGGAACCTACATGCCAAAATTTTGCTTTCTATGACCAGTAGTTTTAGCTTTTTTTTTTTACTATACATAGGCACGCGTTTAACCACTATCTCACCTGATGGTAAGCGAGGATGTGGTCAAAGATGGAGCACGCTTGCCTAGAAATAACCTATTCACTCTTGACTTAAAGACGCCCAGGTTGTAGCTATCAGGAAACACAGACTCCGGCAGGGAATTCCACTCCTTAGCTGTACGCATTATGAATGTGTTACCAAAACGTTTTGTGCGTATAGGTGGGATATCCACCGTGTACCGGTGGATATCCCACCGGTACACGGTATCTTGTGGTCCGATGATGGAACGGGCTAGGCGGAATTAAATTATGCAATTCCGTCGCACATTCCCCAAAATGCAACCGGTAAAAAACCGACAGGCTTGCAACTCGTCGTCGATGTTCAAGACTTTGGAGCTTCGTCGCGACAAGCCTCTCATTGCCGATGATCCTCTTGGCTCGTTTCTCAATTGACTCAAGGGCATCAAGTTGGTATCTGGCAGATCCATCCCAAAGATGAGAGCAGTACTCCATACACGATCGAACTTGCGCTTGATAGAGTTTAAGCAGCTGTTCCGGCGTGAAGTATCGTCTCACCTTTGCCAGAATCCCCAACTTCTTTGCAGCCACTTGAGCCTTTGCCTCTATGTAAGGGCCAAAATTGAGAGTAGATGTTAATGTAACCCCAAGAAGCTCAAGTTGGTCGGATATCGGCACGGTTAAACCTCGAAAAGATGGAGCTGGGTGGAATTGGCTCCTTTTGGCGGAAAATAGACACGCCTGGGTCTTAGCAGCATTGAATTTGACCAGAGCTGTGCGTTGTCTGTCAGTAAAGGAAGAATTTTATATAATAGGATTTTATTGATTTCGTTGCGGGATTATAGACAGTATTTTCCTCCAGAAATACAAACATCTCGTAACTGACTTAGGATAAACTATTGCTCAAAAAATCTGTTCTACGTCACAAAAAACCACGCGATATCATTCAACCTTTTCTCCCCTCTAATAAAACGCGTGTAGCCACGTGCCTGATAGGCCGGGTTGTGTCTCTATTGCGGCTCACCTCTATGTCCCTACGAGTCTTACGCCTACACGAATAATGTCGCAGTCGATCGATCCTGATTGGTGATATTGACAGGTTTTTTATGAAACCATGCGTATTAAGTACGCATTTGAAAAGCCATTAGAGGAAAATTATTTACTGAAAAGGGTTCTACTTCTAAAGTTCTGCCATATTGAATTGAAGTCAACCAGTACAAACGACATTTTGTGTGGCAAAGATAGAAGAATAACTTCAAAAGCGTATTTCCACCAATTTTATTTATTTTTTCCCCCATCGTACTGTTTTACTAACATCTATCAAATAAGTATTCATTCATGGAAGAGGGGTTTCGGGTACTTACCGCGAAACGGCGAAAATATCTTACAAATCAAAAGAACTCAGCTGTGACTGTCAGTAAAGTTTGATGTTGGGCTAAATGTTTATTAATGACTTGGCTAAAGTTTTCGCGGATGGAAAATTACGCCAAAAGCAAAGTTTACGTAGTTGAATAGACAGAAAAGCTCTTAGCAAAGCGACCAAGTAGTTCTAACTGATGAAGAACAGAAGTTTTGGGGAAAAACTTATTTTTAGTCTCTTTTGTATCGTCATCATATCAGTCGAATGACGTCCACTGCCTGACGTAGGCTCTCCCTACCACCAGGATCCGGAAATTGTTGAAAATGGAAGAGTCACCGCGGCCCTGACACACAAAGGGCATTTGGAGGAACACTCTCTGCTCCGCCCAAATCGGAAGGAGTCATTCGAGGATGATTTCCCATTAAAAAATAGGCTTTCTCGAAGCGTCATCATATCGGCCTGTCCCGTGCTTTTCGCGTTCATTGGCTTCTTTTGCTCAAGCGATGGTCAATCCAGTTTATTTCTTTCTTCTTTCGCATAAATCGCTGAACCGATGATGTAGTAAAAAGATTGAGAGCCGGCAAAGCCGTGGGCAAGAGCTAGTATCCTATAGACGTAAAAAAAACCAAGGCGTTCTCATCAAAAATAAAAACTTAGGTACTTTCCTAGCCTCTTTGAAATTCAGTCTCGTGATGAATCGCATCGCTTGCTCCGAACTGTCTTAAATCTTTGGTTCAGAGCCTTTTGGTGTCACCCTTTGTCTCCGTAAAGCGTGTAAAGGTTTCCTGTAAGCGTGTAAGCCTTTCAAGGAAAAATAGCGTCTAGATACCTACCTATGTATGTATTATGTACAGTAAAATGGATGTTGTAGTCGAAAACAGAAATAATGAAGGAAAGTTTTCATTGTTTGTAGTGCTCACGTCAAGGGGAATATAATATGCCTCAATAATGATTTGAATATCGGTTTCTTAAACAATATAGCTGTTTCGAATAGTACAGTAAATGATTTCATATTTATTCTCCAAGCACTGAATCTATTATTTCCAACCATTTTGAAAGAAACGAAGTAGAAATAACTATTTCAAATCAATTCAAAGAAAATAGAGCCGTCCGCGTCCGTTTACGTATCTAAGAAAGATCAAAATATAATTGACATCTTTTAACTTATTGAATTATTGAAAGTCAAATTGAAAATTACATCATACCTACCTAATTTAATCAAAACAACTTAAAACTTTTATGAAAAATAGAGCTTGTTCTGACTTACAAACTTACGTAGTTTCAAATTGAAAGATGAATTGTTTCAGTATTCTGCCAAAACAATAACATACAGATAGGTAGGTACATGATGTTTTTAATTTCACGGCTGGTAGGACCGACTGATAGTATTGCCAAATATTGGAATAGTCCGGACACTACATATTTATTATAAACGATATAAACGTCAAAGATCAAGGAAAGGTTTGCGGTTCGTAAAAAAGATAAAAGAACCCGCGGCTATAGGAACTTACTACCTACTCGTATTTGCTGATACAATTACGAGGCGAAATATAGAAAACAGTATTTATTTTATTAAAAACGGTTTGTGACGGAAAGCATCAGAGACCACTGTAAACTATTAAATTGTTACCCTCAAAGGAAAATCAATCCAACAATCTCAAAACTTGGACAATCTTATCAATATTTAATTAAGTTTAAATTGTTTATTGTGTCTACGTTCGTCCGTGTGTCACTGCGGGGTGCCAACTGAAAACCAGCGCTGGGTGTCTAACGCCCAGCAAACGCTGACATGGCTACCCTTTCGGTATGGGCTCGCTCAGCGCAATTATTGTGTAGGTATTCGTAGCTACTATTATTTCTGTTCACTTTGTCTATGTTGCTGTGAGTTTGTGTCTATGCTGAATAAATGTTTTATTTTCTACTCAATTACAATTAGCGATTTCTGCCAGTCATCAGAAAGGATTTATTCCTTTGTCAAATTGGTTGTTGCAGTGGATTTGATCGAAGCCATGGGCAACCGTTAGTTCCAATTACTTTTATAAAATAATACAGTGTGACTCTTTATAATGTGCACATATGAAAATGAGGGAACTATGTTTAATTTTGTCGACGGAAATCGTATTAAAAAAACTAAGTAATATTTTTATGGATTTTTTAAAAAATTGTTCGCAACTGAGAAACTGTGTTAACAAAACTGTGTAACTTTAGAACTCAATGATCTATCGCGATGAAACAAACTCCATAATGATTGGAAGTAGTTCGACGTCCTCATAAAATGTAAATAGTGAAATAAAAACTACCCTCAATTGAAAATATACATGTTTTTTAATATGTTTACCGTCAGTAAAATTAAGCATAGTTTAACTGAAAACATTATAAAGACTCACACTGTATTATTAAGTTTTAACTACTTATCCGATTTCGATACTTATTTCACTGATAGTTGACTACTTACATTATAGCTGAGTGTCATATTGTAAGCTACTTTTTATCCCCCGGAAAATTTACTGCTCTCGTGGGATAAAAATTTACTGCTCTTATGAGATAAAACAAGGGAGCGAATACGCGGGGATGACCTAGTCAATAACATTCTTAGTTGCTAGTCACGCTGAATATGTAACTTCACCTAATCAAGCGATGGCAGTAGGTCACTAGGTGGTCATCCATCATGCCTTTGATGATATCGTGACCTTTTCTCTTAATACATTAACTTATCCGATCCCTTATAGGTAGTTATATTATCAGTGATGCAGCGAGAATGAGGGTAGGTATTCTATCTTAATGACGGAAGGTAGGCGAGACACGTCATTTAAGGTAGTACGTGTAGCTGGAGAGGTTGGTGAGCCACTTTTTGTCAGTTAGCATTTGGAAGTGGTGACGGGAGGCCGTTTTGTGGGACTGTGTTATGTAATATTTGTCGAAAATTTTGCTCATTTTCAGCCTAATCTATACTAATATATAAAGCTGAAGAGTTTGTTTGTTTGCTTGAACGTGCTAATCTCAGGAACTGCTGGGCCAATTTGAAAAAATATTTCTGTCTTAGATAACCCATTTATCGAGGAAGGCTATTAGGCTATATATCATCACACTAAGACCAATAGGAGTGGAGCAAACGAAGTTGCGCGGGTCAACTAGTTTTTAAATATTTGGTTTAACCTGGGCCTCTTTAGAAATGATTGATGTGACAAACACTCTATATTTCGGTTAATAACACTTTTTGTTTTTGCTAAAAGATAAATGACCACCGCTGACAGGACCAGACTTTGCGTGTAAAAGATATCACTATTGTTCTTTAACGCCCTGGTTTATCAGGCCGAAAGGTTATATTGATCTATAATTACTAGTCGACCCGCGGAACTTCGTCTGCTCCGCTCCTATTGTTCTTAGCGTGATGATATATAACCGATATCTGTCATTAAAAGATTTTTTTCTGAGATTAGTGCGTTCAAGCAAACAAACAAACTCTTCAGCTTTATATATTAGTATAGATATCCAAGGTACAGAATATGTTAGTCTGTACCTTGTTGTCATGTTACCCTTAGTAACATGGGATAAGGGTAGGAAGATGATGATGAGAACATGTTACACGTGGATGGAAAATTCGATAATGCTGTGATTACAAAGTCGTTTCAGGAGTCTTTTAATCAAATTCTTATTCCAGGGCCACCACTCGATATATATTAAAAAAAAATCCAATAATTACCTAGACGTACGTCAGGGGGTGGTTCCAACCCCCAACTCATCAATTTTAAAAGTTTTCCATAACGACAATTCAAAGCTTTATATTTATGTCAACATTCACACAAGAGAAAAATAAAAGTCTTTGAGGCACGAGTACATATTTAAATCATATTTTTAGGTGCAGATGTGTAATATAATTAAAAAAAAAACATACGCTCAACAACAATAGGTTTATTTATAATTTAAATTAACACAACAATTAACTCAATCAAATACTGCAAACTTCAAACTATTTAAAATGAGAAAATAACAAAGTGATCAGAAAAATGGCTTACGTGACCTTAATAATAACCGACAGTGATTATTACAAGACGTCCGTACACTCGGGGAACCGGCGAAGAAAAAGGGCCGTTCCCTCTGAGCGCACTCCTTATATAGACTGTCGCCGGGTAGTTGATGACAACGTTCGGAAACTCCTTACACGGCCTCTCCTGATGATGGGTCGTCCTCGACGCAATTTCTTCGAGCGATCTCGCTAGGACCCTCCACTGGAGAAGTCGGTGGGTCGGTTTCAACGCCATCATCCAGCATGGGCATGGACAGAGCAGCTGTTGGAGGAAACTCCGTTTGCACTTCCGTCTCCTCGTCATCATTAGTTTCATCTAAAAACAAAAGAGCTGTTAGTAATAGAAAAACAAGATAGAAACACTCAGTCTCGCTGACCAAACAATCCGTCTCCGCTCAGTCAATTCATTCGTCATTCTATCACAACTCTAACTCATGTGACACGCATACATCGTTCTCAAAAAGAAAACAAAACACAACCAAGCCAGCCTAGGCATATTTCTGTTAGTTTTCCAAGGCCTGTATCCTTAATCTCGCCGGTCGTTTTCATTATTCGATCACCAGCAAATCCTGTAACATGGTCTCCTAAACAGACCCACTCGTACGAAGACCGTATTCAAACGTACGAGCGCATTCCACACGCAGACCGTATTCGAACATGTGGAGCTTCTCGACACATAGACCGTATTCATACGTGTCGAGGCTTCCCAACACGCTGACCGCAATCACACGTGTTGAGGCTTCTCAACATGCAGAGCGAATCGTACAAGTGAGGTACACCATACACATAGAAATCATACAAGTGAGGTTCGCTCTACAAGCTCGCCACAATTGCATAGCTGTCAATATTATGAGGTTAACTTACTCTCAAAAAATGCAGCACATGTCTCAGGGCTCCACTCACCCCGCCACGGCACCATATATTGCGCAGCAGCCTGCGTCGTTTTTCCATAACTGCCGCTGAGCAAACGTAGCGTATAACGTCCACTAGGTAGAACTTCTACCACCTTATATGGACCACGCATACCGGAGTCAAGTTTACCTGCTGACTGGGAATATTTTATTACGAAGACCAAGTCCTCAACACTGAATTGGCGTGGTGTACTTCGTCGTTGGTTAGCTCGCTCGTCTTGTTTGATTTGGTTGTTGCTGAGAAGTTCACGAGTTCTACTTCTAGTGATTTCTCGTAGGGCCTCTCTGTTAGGTGCCGCACCGTCGATGGCCACGTCACGTACTAGTGCTCGAACTACGGGAGTTGTAGATTCTGTGCCTATTAAAAGATTCAATGGAGATACTTGCGTAGTCTTCTGTCTTGTGATATTCAGTACCAGTTGTAGTTTCCACAGAGTCTCCGACCACTGCAGTTTTTTGTGGTTGGCTTGGATGCGTAACATGTTGAGTACAGTCCGCATGTACCTTTCCGCTTGACCATTCGCCTGGTGCATCTCCGGCGTGATGTAATGCAGGCTGCAGCCGAGTTCGTTAATCCATGTTACGAACTCGTTAGACTCGAACATGCGTCCCTTGTCGGTGACCATAAGTTTCGGCACTCCAAACAAAGAAATAGCCTGAGTAATGACACGTTTAAATTCCGTGGAATCTTGTCGGTGGATAGGATAGAGAAGTGTGTATTTAGTAAAAGCGTCTACGATGAGGAGGATGAATTTATACCCTTCTGATACTGGTAAGGGTCCCAAAGCGTCAACGTGAACTGTATTAAATGGAATGTCGGGTTTTTCCCAAGAAGTTATATTTTGTAATGGAGCCCGGGGAACTCTCTTTTGAGATATACACACAAGGCAATGAGAGACATATTTTGAAACAAATTGTCTGAGTCCAGGGAACCAGAAATGTCGGAGAATAAGGTCGAGGGTTTTCTCCGCATTAATGTGCTCATGTTCATCATGGAACACCCTCAAAAGACTGAGTCGATGACCCTTCGGTATGTAACAGAGCAACCTCGCTTCTTGACCTACCGGGACGTACTTATAGTACAGGACTCCATTTTGAATTTTGTAACGATCAGTGTCTAGTCTGCCATCATGAAGTTTCTGAATAAGATCTTGAGTTTCGTTGTCGGCTGACTGCGCGATCTGAGCCCAATTACGGGGCCTCGAAATTTGATTTACGCAAACGGGATTACGACTCAAGTAGTCTGCATGGGGTATCATCACACCCTTGCGATACTCAATCGAAAAATTGAAATCCTGAAGGTAGATCCACCACCTTGCTACTCGGGGCAAAAGATCTTTTTTTCGCTCAGTGGACTTAAGCGCGTTGCAGTCGGTGACTACTATGAAATTTAAGCCAACTAAGTAGTGGCGAAAGTTTTGGAGGGCTTTGACGACAGCAAGGGTCTCTAGTTCGTACGAATGGTACTTGCTTTCTGCTCCCTGGGTAGACCGACTAAAATAAGCGACTACGTGTTTCTTTGAGTCGAGATGTACTTGCAAAAGGACAGCGCCGTATCCAATACTACTGGCATCCGTATGGACCTCAGTAGGAAGGTCTGGGTTGAAGATAGAAAGGACTGGTTCGCTTGTTAACTCTCTGATTAAACTTAAACGAATAGTTTCGCATTCGGAGGTCCAGTTAAATTTGACGTTTTTATGGGTGAGGACGGCAATGGGGGCAGTTTTAGTGGCATAACCTTTTATGTATTTCCTAAAATAACCTGCTAGGCCTAACAGTTGTCGCACCTGCTTTACGTTTTCGGGGGGCAAGGTGTTCACTAAGGCTTCCACTTTTCGTGGACTCGGCCTAACCTGACCCTGACTTATAAGTCTACCTAAATATTCAACTTCCGTAACCAAAAATGAACATTTGCCTAGATTGATAGAAAAACCAGCTATTGTGAGAGTCCTAAGTACCTTACGCAACAGTTCAATACCCTCGTGCACAGAGTTACTAAGTAGAAGGACGTCATCGACATAGACTAACACATTCCCCTCATTAATATGTGCGCGAAGGGTATTATTAATGATACGCTGATAAACTACTGGAGAATTAGCTAGCCCAAAAGGCATTTTGACATATTCGAAGTGTTCTTCCGGTGTCACAAACCCTGTCAGGTGTATACATTCCTCTTTCAAAGGAATTTGGTGGAAGCCAGTAGCCATATCAAGACAGCAAAAGAATTTATAACTGCCTAACCTATCGATATGGTCATCAATTAGTGGAAGTGGGTAGCGGTCTTTCACTGTTATACGATTAAGTGCCCTAAAATCTACACAAAGTCGGTCCGAACCATCGCGTTTCCTCACTAGTATGATTGGACTAGCGTATTCAGAGTTAGAGCGCCTAATAACTCCTTTTTCTAAAAGATCTTGAGTTATTTCCCGTACCTTAAGTTTTTCGGAATACGAGAGCCTATACGGTTTATAAACGACAGGAGCAGAACTGGTAAGCCTTATTTCCATTTCTCCTGTTCGGACTGTAGTTACAGCCGTTCCTTTTATTAAAAACTGCAAGAATTCATTGATCACAGACTTAAGGCTTTCCAACTCCGCACCCTGTAGAGGCGTGTTTAGTTTTAACTGGTCGCCTTTTCCGACCGCATTAACTTCTTTATTAACTTTGTCGGTGCGCGCGAGGTATTGCCTATCTTTAGTTCGGATGTAAGTAATTCCGTCACGGTTTAATACGTCGGTTCCAATTATGATAGGCGTGTTCATAAAAGACGCTGGAACTACTACCAAATCTACTTCCATCGAGATGTCGCTGAACTCTACTGTGAGTGTGACGTAAGACGTCGCAATCAGTTCTCGATCACCGAGACCCTTCAGAACGCAACGTCTCGGCTTAGGCTGACAAGTGAAATGCTTTAAAATGTTGGAAGAAATGAGAGACACATCTAGGGCTCCGCTATCTATGAGCACGTCTACTGGAATACCATCTATGATTGCTGAAGTTATATCGTTACTCTGTGAAATGCTAGACCGATAAGAGCAGAGATTGACATTGCGTTGATTACGTTGCTCTGACTTCGCTTTCGTGAAACATTTGTCCTCGGTGTGTCCCGGTTTCTTACAAAATGTGCAAGTGTTACTTGATGACGGTTGCGCACTGGAGGTCGCATCGGAAGACACGTGAGGCGATCGACTACTGGATGCATTAGACTTGGGTCGCCTACAGACGCGACTGACGTGGCCATGTTTATTACAATTAAAACATCTCGGACCCGGCGTGCTACCTGACTTCGTCACTTGGCTATGTTTTTTATGTTCAACCCTGTCCTGTTTCCCTGTTAAGGGCTTGGTGTAAATGGATAAGAACGAGACAATAGTGTCAGGGGTCAGGCTGGCATTAGCGGCAGCGGCGCGCACTTGAGCGTTATCTATACCACGGATTACAATGAGGGTTCTTAAGTCGTCGCTTATCCCCTGCACTATTCTCAAACGCAATAGGGTACGACGAGCGTATTCAGCGTAGCTTGAGTATTTATCCGAAGTTGCGTTCATTGCATCGAACAATATGTTAGCGTAGTCTACTTTACCAGGACAGAGAGGTTTAAACTCACGCTTAAAGTTAGACCAAGTCCGGTCATTCGAAACCCATTCGCCTAACCAAACCTTAGCGTCACCCTTAAGGCACGTCGCCACGCGTGACAAGCATTCATGATCGTTCCAACCGTTAGCCTCCCTAGCACGATCTACCTCTTCGCACCATGCTTCAATGCCATTAATTAATGGGTCGAAATTAGACACATAATAATGTTGTGACCTTGAGGGTTGCATTGTTTTAATTGCTTGCATCAAGGCATTAGCGAGGGTAGACGCCTCAGAACAAGGGGGACTAGACTCCGTGGACTGCTGTCGCGGCGCAATTTTATCTGGTGTACGAGTAACGACCGTGGTTTTATGAGCACGACGCGCCCCATCTTTAGAAGAACGCGCCTCAATAGGCGAAACCGTACGCGAGTGTGACCTTGATTGGACACGGCGGGCACTACGCGAGCGATCCCTACTGCGCGATTCGCGCCTAACACGAGTACGCGACCGATGCACTTCAGTATTGTGAGAATCACGTCTATCTCGGACACGCAAGCCATCCCGCAAAGTTCGATGTCTATCGTTCGAATTGTGATTCGATCTACCGTCACTATGGTCGCGAGACCTACGAGAAGTATGTCGATCCCGATTACGCACATCGCCTCTGGAAAGGCGCCTCTGTGGACTAGGAGTCCTTGTACGTCTCATTTGCACAGTTAAAAACAACGATTAAACACACAAAATAACAAAATAATGAAGTAAGCAGTAGTTGTGAACAAAACAAAATTTAAAAACTTAACGGTTTTCTTGTTGAAAACAATTTTACAACTATAACAAAACTTTACTGTGGGCTTTAAGTCCTTTATCCCACTTCTGATTTTAGGTGCAGATGTGTAATATAATTAAAAAAAAAACATACGCTCAACAACAATAGGTTTATTTATAATTTAAATTAACACAACAATTAACTCAATCAAATACTGCAAACTTCAAACTATTTAAAATGAGAAAATAACAAAGTGATCAGAAAAATGGCTTACGTGACCTTAATAATAACCGACAGTGATTATTACAAGACGTCCGTACACTCGGGGAACCGGCGAAGAAAAAGGGCCGTTCCCTCTGAGCGCACTCCTTATATAGACTGTCGCCGGGTAGTTGATGACAACGTTCGGAAACTCCTTACAATATATTAAATTTCTAAAATAAATATTGTTATGAGAAAAAAAGCCTAGATGGTTATTTAAGTATTGCTTTTACGTAAAAATCTGGGTTTCAAAAAGCAATCTATAAAACGTAAATAAGTTCACTAAAATATTTTGTTATTTCTGTGGAGGTTTTCAATTGAGATTTCAGTAAATTAAGTTGGCTTCACATCAAAAGTTCTACAGAAAATTACAATTTCAGTGTACCGTCGGACTCCATAGAGTCCTAGAAATCTAGGAAATCCAATTTCATTCCCTGTGAAAGGGACGAAAGATGATGATCGCAAGGAATCCAATCTGGATGTCCGGTAACGTTGCAACTATATTACGATGTTACGCGTCTCCAGTATCTACTGTGTGGCCTAGTTTGTTTAGTTTTATGGTTCCGTACCCAAAGGGTAACCAACGGAACCCTATTACTAAGCCTTCGATGTCCGTAATAGGTAGACAGTTAAAAATTTCACAGATTGTGTATTTCTACTGCCGCTAAAACTGTATAAAAATAAATAAAAAATAAGGTTTATGGTACGAAACCCTTCGTGTGCGGGTCAGACTCGCACTTGGCCGGCTTTTCTTTTAAATCCTTATTTATTTATTTAACAATTTATGTACACACATTTAATAAGATAAGAAGAAAGAAACGAAAAATAAGTACAAAGGTGATGCTTATTTCAATAGAAATCTCTTCCAGCATACCTGCGAAAGGAGAGTAGAGTAAAAAGAGATGTAGACATAGTGTGTAACAGTAGCTAAAATAAAAACATACAATACATAATTAACATACTAATACATACTATATGATATAAAAGATAAATAATAATATATACCTATTTGCAACTATGACGAGAAGGAAAGATAGTGATCTTTCACTCTTCTTTTAAAAACTGCTAGAGTTTACTACTACTGCTACTACGTTTACCTTACTATTTTAGTGAGAATAAACATTTTATAGGTGTTTTTCTTTTAATTACAAACAGTCATGATAAAGTAAGAGTGGTTTTTCCTTGGTGACATTAATTTTGATGTTTCAAATTATACACAAGAAGAAATACGAGGTCTAGAGGGAAATATTTTTGCCATTAAATAGAAAACTTATTTGTGAGTGATTTTATTATGTCTTCTTATCTTTTCAAAGCAAGCGCTTGAATAAGTGGTTTCTGAGAATACGTTTCAGCCCAAAAGCTGGCAACTGAATATCAAATAATTGTGACATGAAAATAATTGAATGTGTTGCTAAGTTCCGCACGTTTTAAATGTTGTGGCTTGTGGTATGACTATGGGATATGCTTCAGTTTTTCTGTGTTCGATCTACTTAGATCTATAGGTACTATAGGAAGATCTGACACGTTCAGGTCAATATGATTGACGACTTGTTTTGATATCGTGAGCCAGATGTTTTGGTCGATAGCCATTGTTTTTGGGCCATCGAGAAATGAAAGGAATAGTTTTCCCAAGAAGATAATGAAAGCTATAAGCACTTAATATTAGTCCACCTAGATGCCTAGGTATTGTAGGAAGCCTATGTATTTTGTACGAATCAATACATATAGGTACTTATTTATGAGCCCTTACGTACAGAAACGTTTTGTTACTTCCATTTTGAAACTCCCAATTTCTGTCTACCTACTTATGAGTGATTTATAATATATTTGCACTTGCCTTTTAGGGTTCCGTACCCAAAGGGAAATTATCACAGATTGTGTATTTCTATTACCGCTATAACAACAAATAATAACAATTAAGGGTTATGGTATGGAACCCTTCGTGTGCGAGTCCGACTCACACTTTACCAGTTTTTTCCCAACTTGAAGTTTTTGCACGAACGATCAGTTAGACCACACATTTGGGACAGACCGAGGGTCCAAACGATCACATAAAACGATGTTCCTAGGAAATACAACAGTAACATACTACATGCACGTACCTTGGTTTGCTATCTCTGCTGTTGATGACCGGCCTTTCGATGATTTCACCACAGTGGAGTTGATATGAGGGTCACGAGCTGCTCAAAGGTATTCCCAAGCAGCATATCGATGTAACGAATTTAAATTCTTCGCCGAAAGATCGCGAGGTTCGCGTGCGTCGAAGATGGCGTAAACTGACTAAGAGTCTCCACTCTTAGGACCTTGGATCGATAGATACCTAAGTAAAGTAAAAGATACAGAAAAATTGTTTTAATTGTTTTAATAGCACAGAATTGTTGTCACCCCAGTTGTTCCAAATAGAAATAACTGAGTCATACATTTATGTTAGAACTAGGTGACCCGCGCAACTTCGTCTGCGTCACAATTTTCATTACTGCTCCGCTCCTATTGGTCGTACCGTGATGTTATATAGCCTATAGCCTTCCTCGATAAATACGAGTATGCTATCTAACACTAAAATAATTTGATCAATCATCAATATCTATAAAATTCTTCCGTTACTGACTGATTAAGTGACTCACAGACAACGTACAGCCGAAACTACTGGTTGTAGAAAGCTGAGATTAGACATGTAGGTTCCTCTGGGAGTGTCCCAAAATTCCTACGGATACACAGGAATGCGTGACGAAGCGGGCACAAGCTAGTTTATTATAATTTTCAAATTCGAACCAGTAGTTTCTGAGTTTAGCGCATTCAACCAACCAAACAAACCAACAAACTCTTCAGTTTTATAATATTAGTATAGATATGTGTATAGTTTCATAGTGAAAGTTTTTTGTAACGTCATGAGTACAACAACTTGCGTTGCAACTTGTTTTGCGTTACTGCTGTCAAATTCAGTACATATGGTATTTTATCCGTCTATCTCTCAAATCCATTAAAAAATATGAGGATAACAGTGAGTACGCTGTGTACAGCAACCTGTGACGTTATTCTTATGAAGCCGGTCCTGGCCACGTGTTTTCCTCCATGAATGAAAAGAATGACGTTTGTTTAGATTTCTTTAAGCTTCCCACATTTTGTTGCACGTTGTAGAAAACTGAAGGATTAAGGGTGCCTGCCCATTAGGCCGTGGACACAAACTAAGCGCCGCGGCGCACGGCGTGGCAAGTTACATTATACGAGTACATGTCAGTGACTCACGTGGTGCGTGCGGAGATTTTATGCAATATTTTTTTAAAAGACTGCCAGCCGAAATTCCAGCAAAATTCCCCCTTTAATGAAAGCAACTAGCCTTGATAGTAGTATCAGTCCTATGTATGACCTGTACGGTAGGAACCGTGCATTTTTCAGGGTAATATCAGCCCGTGGCATGCTTTCAGTGAAAGAACTTCAGTTCTGCTTCCAGGGGTTACTTTTGGGTCCATGGATTTTGTTCGAAAGAGGCACCGCGACCCTGGAACGCAAAGGACACTAGGAGGAACACGGATGGGTTTTAGTCAGTAAAAGTCTGACACTCCTGCTTCACCCAGAGCGGGAGGAGTCATTTGATGACTATACATACTTTAAGTATGGATAGTCATATTAAACAAACAAATTTAAATCTTTAAAATTACAAGTAGTTTTGAGTGTCGATTTGGTGCTTGTAAATAAAAATATTTTTTAGTTTGCACTCTCTTTTCTACCACAAATAATGCAATCTTTCAACTGTCAGTTTTAATAACATTTTAGCAGAGATTGTTCTTACAATACTAATATTTTATATCATTCAACACTTTCTTTTAATGACCATTAGCGTGCGTTATGTAACACTGCAACATTACTCTGAACCTTGCTGCGCTTGCTAACGAACCGACCTTTGACCTAAGACCCCCGACCTCGGGCTAAAGGCGTTTATTAAAAAAATAAAACCGACTTCCAAAAACAAAACACTACAAAGTGAAAAATAAGTTTAATTTCGTAAGTCGGTGTTTTTGGTTATTTCGTTTTTGAACACTGACTTCCGAATAAAAGTTATTTTTTACTTTGTAGTGTTTTGTTTTCGGAAGTCGGTTTTATTGTTTTGTTAAAAAGTTTTTTTATTTTTCACTTTTTAGTGGTAGGCAGGTACCACTAAAAAGGGAAACCACAAACAGCGTGCCGGCGTGATGTTGTGTTATGAACTGGTGTAAACAATCAACGAACATGCGATTTCAGAAATCCCGATCCTTTTGATATCATTTTTTGAAGAGTTCCGTTGCCTATCTCCGAAGTTCTTCATCAAAACTTCACCAAATTTTTTGTCCCAAGTCCGAGAAAATACTCTTCCAATTTCTACCAATTTGGAATTTCTCAATAGAAGCCCGAACCCCAGGTCTGTGAGCGGTTGAGGACAATGGGTTTTAAACGTGACTAGCGATACTAGGTTCTCTTAACAGACTGCGTAGCCTTTCGGGGAATACACGTGTGATTTTATGTGTATTGTATAGTAGTAGGTGAATTGGTTTTTCATCTGTGGCTTCTCAGCAGCAGAGCGTGGGGCTGGATTTGTGCTCAGTGGGCAATAGCCTCATCACCTATTCACATAGGACTTGAACGTGGCGAAATCTGGGTTCTATCAACAAACTACTAGACGTGCGGCGATGTAAATGGTTGACATTCCACCCATTCACACAAAACATCTATACTAATATATAAAGCTGAAGAGTTTGTTTGTTTGTTTACTTGAACGCGCTAATCTCAGGAACTACTGGTCCGATTTGAAAAATTATTTCGGTGATAGATAGCCCATTTATCGAGGATGGCTATAGGCTATATATCATCACGCTAAGACCAAAAGGAGCGGAGCAGTAATGAAAATTGTGACGCATACGAAGTTGCGCGGGTCAACTACATACTGCACTTGATAGCTACAACCTGGGGGTATTTTAGTCAAGAGTAAATAGGTTATTTCTAGACAAGCGTGCTCCATCGTGGATCACATCATTGCTTTCCATGAGGTGAAATTGTGGCCAAATAAAAATTAAATAAAAAGAAGTTTCTAAAGAAGGCCATTGTGTTATGTTGAACTCATTATGTTTCTCAATATTGTTCTTTACTTACGTAAAGTCGTCTGTTTGCACCGAACCCTCCTATTAACCGTCTTATCTCCACTGCAGAGCTGCAGTCCTGTGTCTGAGTGACCCGGTTAGCGCGTCCCCGCGGCTGACGTCTGTGCCCACAACCTTATGGAAAAATGTCGCCCAAATAGACTAGATGAGCCCTGATAACGAATGATAAGGGAATGGGCTTACTTGAGATAGTGCGTGTTGATTTTAAATAGTAAATATTTTGTAGTTGTGGCCTTGGGTGACCCTGATTTTTAAGAATGAGTGATGATGGTATTGTGTGTTTGTTTATCTAAATACACATATTTTGTAATTGAGTACTTATAGCTATGATAGATATGTGGTTGTTCATTTTACAAAAGGTTGAAAGCAGAGTCATAGGAAAGTTTATTTTGAAAGAGTAGTACTTGTCTTTTTTATTTTCAGTGTGACGAGTCTATACTGGAGTGTAGACTGTGCGTCCAGTGCATCTTGGATAGCACTAGCTAGACAGCAAGCTACCAACCTTACCATTTTGCAACAAGTAGATAATTTTCACATAAGCATGAGCAATTTTCTTATAGATGAGTGTTTTTGAGGAAATGATTTTCAACATTTTCCAGTCCATTCCATATTACTTGAGCTAAAGCTCAACGCCAAGCGCGTTCTACGCTTTCCTAGAAATAACCTGTTCTTGTTGTAGCTGTCAGGAAATACAGACTCTGGCCGGGAATTCCACTCCTTACCCTTGAGGCGGTTTAGAAACTCTAACTCTAGGGCGTGTGGGGTCGTTAGGCCTTACTGTCCACACGATAAGAGAGAGAGAGCCGTACGCACAATTACCTCTAACTTTCTTAGGCCCTTCTACATTACCTTAATCCGTGTAGTGTACCACGAGGCCGGCAGCGTGCTCGGCGGTCATGTCTCCGGTCTTACGTTTCTTCTAAGTGGCGTCACGTGCGCCGGACGGTCCGGTTACGGTTTGTGTGGAGCTGTTGACGTCTCAGACAGCCATCGACTTTTATTGTAGTTGGGGTGCGTGCTTTCACTGAATATTTAGTTTGTAAAGGGACACTTGTAAGTACGTTGAATGAAGGACTTTGTATCATGTGTTGAAATATCTATCTAATAAATAAAAGTCTTTCTAAACAGCACTAGCATAATCCAAGACGAGACAGGAAGCCAGGAGAATATAGTACAGTATTTAGCTTGCTAGCATAGCTTGAAAAACTAGCCTCGTGTATCCCGGGCATTAGTGAGACATCAAAGCCGGGAATAAATAAATATGCTTAGGTACTGTCACCGCAAACATATTAACTAAACATACTTCCATATATTATCCGTTTAACATATTCCTAGAACACAAAACTTTCTTGTAGGAATAGCTAATTATACTTAATGACTGTGGAACAACTTGAAAAGGTAAATGTTAGGTTAGAGTTCAAGTTTTCTACTACATTTGAATGTGAACTTTTGGCCTTTCGACCTTTCGATTGCCATTTAAGAATGTTTTAACTTATTTAAATGTAATGTTTTATTTTTAGGGATCGGGAACAAAAAAACATGTTACAATAGAATAGAATATAATGTTTTTATTTCACACCGAAGTCCTTAGGGTTAGTAACAATTTTACATAAATTCTAGTGTTAGTAGGATACAGACTCAGATAAAAATATACAATTAACATTCAGCGTGGAGCCGCATCCACCTCCGCAACAACGAGGAATCCTACCCATCTGCGAATATACTGAGAATACTGTTGGTGCTGCCGCGAACACGAGCCATCAGGGATGCACATCTTTTGCAATGCAGACTCTTTTAAAGATGTACGCTGCAGTTATCTATTTCAGGCTGATTCAAAAGTATTGAAAATCGGTTCATATTTTCTATATACTAATAATAAAGCTAAAGAGTTTTTTGTATGTTCGAACGTGTCAATCTCTGGAACTACCAGTCGGATCTGATAAAATCTTTTTGCGTTTGGTAGCCTACAGGGCTTGAGGAAGGCTATAGGCTCTTTAAAATCCCGCTAGGAAAATCCCATAGATGCGGAGTAAAATGAAACATAACCGATTATATAATACTTTTTGATCAGCTTAGTATAATATCACGCCTGTTTTGTCCGAAGGGTTTGGTAGAGACATAAAGAATAATCTCATTTTGATATTTAGGTAAATTGTAAACTAAACTTATTTTTATTTTTATCCTGAACTTTAAGTTCTTTGGGTTGCTATAAATCATCATCAGTATAAAACTCACTGACTTAGTGGAAAAAAATACCAACCAAGTGCGAGTCGGCTATATACATTCAGTCAAAAAAGTATCGGGAATGGATGATTTGTTTATGGTTCCAAATTCAATTTTTTTTGTAGTTGTTAGATTGGCACAACTATTTTCCATTTTGGCGCGGAGTTTGAGTTGCATCTGTTATTTATATTAAATACAGTGCTGGTTTTAGTAATATCATATATAGTGTGTATTGCGAATTTCATAATGGACAAAAATATCGAACAAAGAGTTTGTCTTAAATTTTGCATCGCCAATGGAATTTCGTGTTCGGAGTCACTGAAAATGTTACAGAAGGCTTACGGTGAATCGACTTTATCAAAAACTCGTGCTTATGAGTGGTTCAAAGCGTTTAAAAGCGGTCGAGATGTGATGGAAGATTTGCCTCGCTCTGGTAGGCCGTCAACGTCCGCAACTGAAGTTAACATCGCAAAAGTGAAGGAAATAGTGACTGAAAATCCCCATTCAACTCTGAGAGAGATAGCCGCCGAACTTTCTGTATCTCACGAGTCGATCCGTACCATTTTAACTAATCATTTGGGTATGAAACATGTTGCTGCTCGGCTAGTCCCAAAAGATCTGAATTTTCTCCAAAAACTCAATCGCATGAAAGTCGCTGAGGACATGCTAGAACGAGTCAGTTCGGACCCAACATTCATGAAACGCATTGTTACTGGTGACGAGACGTGGGTTTACGAGTTTGACATGCAAACTAGTCAACAAGCTTCGGAGTGGCGCCTTCCAACTGAACCGTTTTCAATCGATAGAAGACATAAAGGAGAATTCAGACGAACGGACGGATGGACGGACGAACGGACGGATGGACGGACAACGGAAGCTTAGTAATAGGGTAGTCCTAAAAATGCTAATTAAATTCTCGATATTGGTACTTATGTGACTCTTCACATAATTTGAGAAGCATTTGAAGAGGCCTAAGGAATAATCACAGGCTAATAATAAAACCGCCAATCATTCATATCAGTTATAGTTTTAGTAAATCAGTTAACAACATGACGTCATACTGATTACGATATTGAAAAACTTCGTAGCACTGACGTAGCTCGTAGCACTGCTACGCCGTAACTCGTTGACGCGGAGCTACGCGGCAGTGAGTGAATAGTATTTATTTATTTTCGCTATTAAAATTATTGTTCATTGGTTTATTTGTTAACGCCAAATGAATTCAGGTCAAACTTTTCATAACAGATCAATTTCAGGATACGAAAGAAAACGATGTTTATAATGATCGCTTTCTGGAGTAGGTCAGGACAATTGGCATTTCAGTCAATACCAACAAAAGTATTGAAGTAGGATTAGCCCAATAAAATGGACTGTTGTGACCCATTTCTTTTAATCGGAGATTTTTCGTGGCCAAAATGATTGAAGCAATCTTGTCCTCTAATTCAAGTAGATGCTGAGAAATTTTTTTAACTATTTCCAATGGTTATCTACCTATTTATCAATATGGTGCTGTGTTGGTCCGTACAAGGTAATTTCAACAGTCCACCAGACAGTGCTGTCAGGTGCTACCGAATCCATTTGCTCATGGTGGAAAACAAAGTATGTTCTACGAGTACCTAACAATTTACTTCTTCTTCTTCTCGTGTGGGCAGTAAGGTCTAGCGACCCCACACACCTTAGTGTCAGAGTTTCTAAACCGCCTCAAGGGCCTCTGACATGGACATTGACGACCGCCATTTGGCGGTCGGGACCACCGGTTTATACGTGCCTTCCGAAGCACGAAATCATCTTTTTATTAGACAATCAGGTGATTCAAGCCTACAATGTCAACAGTTCTGATCGGCCGGCGAGCCACCCACTGCTCGCCGTCCGCAGGCTCCCCAAGAAACCTATATGCTAAATTTCAGCTTTCTACGACCAGCAGTTTCGGCTGTGCGTTGTCAGTCAGTTACTCAGTCACTAACGGAAGTATATTAGGATTAATTATTGATCTCAATGTTCAGTGTTGACTGGTTTCATTTTCCAAAAAACTTTACAAGGAATTATTAATCAAATGACATTGCAAATGCTTTAATTAAACAAAAGAACACACATCCTCTCATATATGTAAACCACACACTCGAACAATCTCGACATAATTAAAAAGTTTTTTAATTAGTACTCTGTTCGGCACCTAATAAAGGTTTTGTACAAAATTAGGCGGGGCGTGTCTTTAATTATTATCTGGCTCATAGGCACTCACCCAAATGATTTAGAGTCCAACCTCTGTCTGACCCCAATTCTGCGAACAGCCTATCAATATATAGTCTTAGGCATAAAATGAAAAATCTTTTCATTTAGGTATAAATGCACTTTCTTTTTTATGTGCACCGATACCTTAATCCTAAGGTTTAAAATGCTTGCGTTACTGAGTAACTGACAGACAACGCGCAGCCAAAAATACTGGTCGTAGAAAGCTGACATTTGGCATGTAGGTTTCTTGGAGAGTATAAGGGAGAACTAAGAGAGGATTTCCTGAAATTCCTACGGGAACGGGAAAAAAGAAACATGCGCGCACGAAGTCGCGGAGAAAAGCTAGTGAATACACTAATAAAATAAATGTGAAAGTTACTGTGTCTGTGCCGTGTTCACGCGTAAACTGTTGAGCTGATTGGGTGAAGTGATCACACGTGAGCTGTCAGTCCATATAATCAAGATGGAATATCAAATCAAATCAAATCAAATCACTTCCCCCAAGCCTTCACTTCGATATGTTTACAGCCTGTCTATTCTGTCGCCGTCTCACCGTGTACGCTTAGGTGGAGTGACCGACAAGTGAGCAGCAGTGAGCTGTCACGCCATCTTGTTTGTGTAGTTTGACATGTTTACTGAATCACACTGCACAGGATCGCACTGCTGAAGCATAACCGATTAATAGATTTATTGTGCTGAGAAAATTACCGTGGCAATGTTTTTCCACATTTAGAAAGCGGTCAATTTCAGATTTACTATTTAAATAAGCCTAAATAAATTCAATCAACATACTTTGATATTTCATGCATTCGATACTGTTAACTTAAACAATCAGCTGACCTAGTAGTTGCACACGTCCGGATAATTAGCGACCCGGGAACGAACCTTGGACGTGACGTATCGACGAGTGGAGGCTTCATTAACTATTGATGCGACCTTTGTTCTAATAGATTGGTGGTTTTCAAGACATTCTTGTGTGAATAGACAAGATTTGATGTTTTCTTACTGGCTTAATAAAACAATTCTCCGATCCTGAGTAAAAAATTTACTCGAACAGTCTTCTAAACCCGCCGCTTTTTCGTAGATAAGTACAATTCACACAAGTGCGGAAAAGTGTGGCAGTCAACCCCTTACCATTTATGTCATTTTTTTTCATGTTGAAAAACATGGCTTGAAACATTTTGGTATTTTTTGAGTCTCTCTGTTCCATGACGGCTTTGGCGACTAAGCTGCCTCGCCTGCAATGACAGACAGAATTTTCGACCTAGAAGTTTTTGCAATTATCATCAAATATTTGCAATCATTGCATAATTGGCCTAATTTCTAAATTATGTCTACTCTTATGAACACTCAGTAATGCATTTGCTGGCCTTTTTTCCAAAATGGCTGGCGTATACGCGACTAAATCCTGAAACAAAGCAATGCGCAACAGTCCATTCCCCTATCTACAACACGATAATATCCACGTACGTTCATAACATCAGGTGCTACCGACGTGACCCGCGAGTCCGCTCGCCTTGACCGATTTAACGTGCATGTCGTGTTGTGGATTACCGGTGAAAGCTTTTGTGGTGAAATGTTACAGGTTTTTATTTAGTTAGTAACGATGGCTGGTAGGTACTGTAATCTGGGACACTTTGTCTTGTGAAGGAATTCCTAGCCTAGGGAAATGATATTTATTCTATAAGTAGGTTAGGCATAATACTTTTACATGTCAATCTCTTTTGTGTGATTTGAAGCTAGATGAGGCCGGTGTTTGCTAGCTAGCCCTGAGAAGAAACACCCAAATAAACTCAAAGGTCAAAGTCTCTTTTTATCCGACTTCTTCAAAAAGGAGGTTCTATGTTCGGCTGTAAGTATGTATTTTTAACCGACTTCAAAAAAAGGAGGAGGTTCTCAATTCGGTTGTATTTTTTTTTTTTTATGTATGTTCACTGATTTCTCCGCCAATAAAATTGTGGACCGATTGGTGTCAAAAAAACAAAAAATACCAAAAACACCGACTTAAAGTTATTTTATACTTTGTAATGTTTTATTTTTCGAAATTGGTTTTTTTTTTTTTAAAGTTTTATGTCCATATTGGTCAAATCATATGATAGCCATGTAGGTTGATGTGGCCTTTTAAGAAAAGTGCCACACAGATTTCAGTGGACCTGTCTATATCGTACTAAAACCTACTTACTATCCTATCCTACTAATTTAAATGTGATGTGCGTGTTTGTTAGTGGTTGGACGGATCGTCGGATGGATGTTTATTATTCATTCACGTAAAAACTACTGAACGGATTTGGATTTGTAATTTTGCACATATATCCATACAATCAATCAATCATCAGTATATCTATATATATAAAAATCAATTGCTGTTCGTTAGTCTCGCTAAAACTCGAGAACGGCGGGGCCGATTTAAATAATTCTTTTTTTGTTAGTTTCGCCAGAATACAGGGAAGGTTTAAAACCAAAAAAAAAAAAGGTTAAGTAGGTAGGGTAGGTAGGGTAGGTAGGGTAGGTAGGGTAGGTAGGGTAGGTAGGGTAGGTAGGGTAGGTAGGGTAGGTAGGGTAGGTAGGGTAGGTAGGGTAGGTAGGGTAGGTAGGGTAGGTAGGGTAGGTAGGGTAGGTAGGGTAGGTAGGGTAGGTAGGGTAGGTAGGGTAGGTAGGGTAGGTAGGGTAGGTAGGGTAGGTAGGGTAGGTAGGGTAGGTAGGGTAGGTAGGGTAGGTAGGGTAGGTAGGGTAGGTAGGGTAGGTAGGGTAGGTAGGGTAGGTAGGGTAGGTAGGGTAGGTAGGGTAGGTAGGGTAGGTAGGGTAGGTAGGGTAGGTAGGGTAGGTAGGGTAGGTAGGGTAGGTAGGGTAGGTAGGGTAGGTAGGGTAGGTAGGGTAGGTAGGGTAGGTAGGGTAGGTAGGGTAGGTAGGGTAGGTAGGGTAGGTAGGGTAGGTAGGGTAGGTAGGGTAGGTAGGGTAGGTAGGGTAGGTAGGGTAGGTAGGGTAGGTAGGGTAGGTAGGGTAGGTAGGGTAGGTAGGGTAGGTAGGGTAGGTAGGGTAGGTAGGGTAGGTAGGGTAGCCCATTGACGGGAGCGAAGCCGCGCGGGTCAGCTAGTCTATATATATAAAAATCAATTGCTGTTCGTTAGTCTCGCTAAAACTCGAGAACGGCGGGGCCGATTTGAATAATTCTTTTTTTGTTAGTTTCGCCAGAATACAGGGAAGGTTTAAAAACAAAAAAAGTAGGTAGGGTAGGTAGGGTAGGTAGGGTAGGTAGGGTAGGTAGGGTAGCCAGTTGACGGGAGCGAAGCCGCGCGGGTCAGCTAGTATATATATAATTCTTCCGTTACTAAATGACTGAGTGACTGACAGACAACGCACAGCCGAAACTACAGATCGTAGAAAGCTGAAATTTGTCATGTAGGTTCCTTGGGGAGTGTAGTCAAGTGCTTGACTACACTTCCCGAATGAGAGAGGATTTCCCAAAGTTCCTACGGGAACGGGTAAAACCGGGATTAGCATTAGCGTACGAAGTTCCGGGCAAAAGCTAGTAATATTATAAATGTGAAAGTAACTGTCTGTCTGTGTGTTACGCAATCACGCCTAAGCAACTGATTTGATTTCAATGAAAGCCCATTCCTAAATAAAAAAAAAAAAAAAAAAAAAGTTGGTACAGAGATAGTCTAGAGCCTGAGAAATGACTTTTATACCGGGCGTATGTTCCCTAGGGAACACGCGGGCGAAGCCGCAGGTAGGAGCTAGTAGTCAATATTTTTACCCCGGACGTACGTTCGCTCAGTACCCTTCGCCCCTTCCCAACAACGTCGAGGTCAACTTGTTATCTAACTGGATACAGCTCAAGATCTACAAATGACAGCGGGAACCAACAACTTAACGTGCTTTCCAAGGCACAGAGGATTCTATGAGCGTTAAGATGGTCACCCATCCACGGACTGACCGCGGCAAGCGTTGCTTAACTTTGAAGATTGACCATTGTGGCTGTTTTTATTCAGCCACGAGCTTCTAGCGTATACCTCCCAAACAAAATGTGACACAAAGAAAATGCCAAACCAAAACGAATCGGCCTCTCCCAAAGCACCAAATATTCGGCCACAAAAATATCCTTAGCATATTTGTACGTTTGTTTCCGTAAAGCCATAGCAAATACCCATTGCCCTACACAAAAGGATTTGCGTATTTGTCGTCAATGTGAGTGACCGGGTTTAGATATCTACCTAGTAATACTAACACACAAGTTCACACAACTCCATTAATTAAGTAGATGTGACGTCAGCAATGAAGGCATTACGTAAGGATAGTAATTATTTGCATTAATAATGGCACGCCTCCATACTGAGCCACTTCTATCTTATCGCGGCATTCTTCATTAAAACCAACCTATTCTGCTGCTCGTCCTACTTTCTCACTTCAATATGAATGCTTGAGATAACATTGCGTTTAGTTGTAGAAATAGAAATGGTCTTGAATGTTTTGCTAAAATTTCTTCGTAGTATTCTCATAAAAAGGTTTTAGAGAAGTTAAGTAGGTCGCAAAAGTATTGTATACTTAATATACTAAATATTCTTTTGGGGCCTAACTTGGTTCCTCAATTCAAATCACTGAGTGTTCCTAAAAAACTTCATCATTTGTCTAATCTTTTTCCCAATTATAACGGGGTCGGCTTCCAGTCAAACCGGATTCAGCTGTATACCAGGTTTTTATGTGGAGCGGCTGCACTTCTTGACAAGGCTGGAGTCAGATTTTCTGGCTTCTGACAATCCGTAATGACTACATCATCATCTGCCTAGCTTTTTCCCTATTATATTGGCTGAATACCAGTGTTTTACGTGGAGCGGCTCCACAACCCATTAACTGGGTAACACGGTACATCTTGGCAAGACTGGAGTCAGATTTACTGGCTTCTGACAATCCGTAACGACTGCCAAAGATCTACAAATGGCAGCCAGGACCAACGGCTTAACGTGCTCTCCGAGGCACGGAGGAAACTCGGTATGTTAAGATGGTCAACCATCCACAGACCGACCTCGGCAAGCGTTGCTTAACCTTGAAGATCGACCTGTACGGCTGTTGTCATATTACCACGAGTGCCTGAAATCTTGCTCCATGTAAAATACTGGAAATCTGCTGTATCCAGTTATACTGAAAACATTAATTGAGATGCAAATGGGTTCTGGAAATACTTGCAAGAAACCGCAAGTAGGTTGTGTACGTACACGTCGCGTTGTGTACGTACACGTCGCGTTGTGTACGTCATAACCAAAAATGAATTTCTATTTTTAATTACCTTGGTTTTGGAAGAAGGTTGCATACCAATCTATGATAAAAATGACTTTTCTATGACGTACATTTTTATTATCAAAGGTCTTCAATGACGTTTAACTAGGAAGACGAGTGTTCACCTGCAATCTACAATTAGAAGAGATTTCCTCTCAATCTGTCGGAGCCTCATCAAGTTTATGTCTTCCGCATTTGAGATAATATTTGCACGGATTCTGTGAGAAGTGAGTGAAGACAATGTCATTATTTCGAGGTTAAGAATTTGTTTGATTTGTTGATTAACATTTTGCGCGTCATTGCTTTCAAGGCATGAGTTATTAAAGGATTCATCCAATTATATAATTGGTCGGCGAGCTATAGAACCAGCTGGTCCGGACAGCAGTTTGTTGATTTAGGAATTGCTGGAGGGAGGCTGTTAGTGGGGGTTGTCTTTTATTGACCTTTATTCATTGGGGTTTGAAAGGTTTAGTTGCTGACGCGTGAATCTGTGCAGCTTTACCAGTGGATTTGTACCATGATTATGATAACATATTATGTCGAGGGCAATCATCAATATATATATAATTCTTCCGTTACTGAGTGACTGACGAAGCACAGCCGAAACTACTGTTCGTAGAAAGCTGAAATTTAGCATGTAGGTTCCTTGGGGAGAATAGAGGAGCACTAAGAGAGGATTTCCCGAAATAGCTACGGGATCGGGAAAAAACGGGGTGAACAAACAGGTTAGACTAAAAGGCAACTTTTATATAGTTGGAATAAGGATACTTCAGTGTATAGGTAATACCCGTTCAAAATTTGCTTCAACACCGTCTCTTTTAATACAAACAATATTTACTATAATCTGATCCTTTTAAATAACATTTTACATTACTTGCTAATGGACAGCAATATAATAATCCCTCATTAGTCAAAACGAGATCATTAGCCGGCGTGACCTGCCTAATAACAGCATTATTCTACCAAATCTTTTAGGTACCTCATTTTCTGGATCTAAAGGACTGAACACATTCGAGCGGTACTTCTTGAAATTCTTACAGATTTATAAGATAGCAAAGAAATTGGTTGCTGGCTTGGTTTTGGGTGTACGAGTACCTCCCAAAATTAATAATTAATAGCGCTCTATAAAATGAATATTACATTTTATAGAGCGCTATTAAGAAGTGTCAATAGTTCGCAAAAGCAATCTGTGATTTAGCTGAAGAGCTTTTGCTCCGATACCAAAATTGTTGAAGATTATAAATAAAATGAATGCAGGAAAGCTTTACTTATGACCACTTACAAGTGACAACAACGTCTTAAAACCTGCAACAAAAGCCTTACATCACGATGCAGCAGTAAACAATCTACTCAGACAAAGTACATGAAAACTATCATAGTTTAGTATTTCACCTGGCCAGCCTCCTCCGCACAAGTGTACTCATCCCCCGGCTGCTGGTGGCTCTCATTGTTCAGCATTCACAAAGCCGCTCAGACGCCATCAACAACATCAGTATTCATACCTGTCCTCTCCGGCGACTCGTCTCAAAGTGGCCTTTTTTCATGAACTCGTTAAGCCGAGGTAAAATTAATGTCATCTAATATGATGGAATTGCCAATTAGATGCGAGACTAAGCAGACGTGTCGTTTAAAATCGGATAATATGAAATATCATTAAATAATTATTGTGACTAATGTTTTGATACCTAGTTATCTGCGGCGTCAGTTATTTAAGTAAAGTGTGTCGCGTGTGATTAGTAGGTAACTACCATCTGAGTCATTGTGAAAGATGAACTAAATTTATAGACAAATAGTGTTTGTGTTAGTAATGTCTAACCCAGGATCTAGCCCTTTTGGTCGGAGCCAATTAATACGGCGAAGTCCTCCACCGACGCCAATCGAAGACTTCCATCATAGAGAGCCAAGTCCACCAGCATCCTCGGAGAAGAATGAATTGCCGAGTGAAGTTATTTCTACGCCAGAGATCCAGAAATGGATGGTATCTATAGATACCATTCTGAACGAAGTATGCACTATTGTCGCGGAAGGAAAAATGAACTCGGATCAGAAGCTCCGTGTCAATACTCTTTGCCGGAAGGTCTTAAATGGGACATCTCAAATGGCAATCTTGTACCAAGCCTTAAAGCAGAAAACCATCCAGGCGCACAGCACCATCCAGCACTTACAGGTACACCAGAACGTTTCGAACTCACTTCAACAGTTCAAAGAGGTTGTCGAAACTAAACTCAAACCTGAAAATGGCTCATATGCCAATATGGTAAAAAAAGGTTCCGACAGCTTTATTCGCCCTGCAAACCTGAGTACTGTTGCAATTTATCCCTCTGATAAGACGAAGACCAGTGACGACACGAAGTCCCTAGTACAGAAAATCATCTCGCCAGAAGAACTAAAACTACATGTCCGTGGCCTGAGAAAAGTCAGAAACGGCGGTGTCATCATTTGCACCGATAGCAAAGGCGACATCGATAAACTGAAAAAATCTGAAAAACTAGTTTCATCGGGCCTCAAAGTAGAAGAACCATCAAAACGCCGCCCTAGGATCGCTGTCATTGGTGTCCCCATAGCCCTCACTGAAAAAGAAGTATTTGATTGCATTTACGAGCAAAACATTTCTGATAAGCTGCCGAATACTACTCGTGAGTCCTTTCAAGAAACCATCAAATTGAGCCATAAATCGGGTAAGAAAAACCTTCCTACCTGTAACTATATACTGGAAGTGCCTGCTAGTACCAGGAAAATTTTAATAAACCAAGGCCGAATTTTCATAAACTGGACATCGTGCCCCGTGAAAGATTTCACGATTGTCACCAGATGCTTCAATTGCCAGCAGTTTGGACACGCAGCCAAGTTTTGCAGAGAATCTAGTCCGACATGCAACCACTGCGGAGTAACTGGTCATTCCTTCAAGGAGTGTAACAATAAAGCTGCTCCCTCCCAATGCGCGACTTGTAAACGCTTCAAAAGAAAATGTGACCATCCAACTGGTGATGTAAATTGCCCGGCACGCAAATTTGCAGAAGACAACTACATCAATTCAATCGATTATGAAGGCGCCTAAGAGCGCCGCCGATCAAATTACTAAGTAAGCACTTAGTCAGTAGTTTACCTCATATTTTATTT
This sequence comes from Lacanobia oleracea, assembly GCA_950371165.1. Lineage (NCBI taxonomy): Eukaryota > Metazoa > Arthropoda > Insecta > Lepidoptera > Noctuidae > Lacanobia > Lacanobia oleracea. Next base: position 28,498,596 of record OX493388.1, on the reverse strand, counting down.
GTTAGTTTATAATTAGAATGACAGATCATCTAATTTGTGATCTGGATAGTTTTTCTGTATCTGAAGCTAAAATCTGTAATGTTGCGGACTGTAGGAATCTGATACCTGTTGGAGGTAAAACGTTAACCCTACTAACACAAAATATCCGCAGTCTGAACCGGAACATCAACGGTTTTGAAGTGTTGCTACAGAACCTTGAGGTTAGCTGTGATATTATCGTCCTAACAGAATGTTGGCTGTCGAAACAAACAGTTTTACCATCTCTTGACGGATATTACTCACAAAGAACTGATAGAACCATCAACCAAAATGATGGTTTGGCAGTATATGTAAAAAATAATTTAAAAACAGAGGTAGAAGAACCGTTATTCCAGGACAGTAATTGCTTATTAATTAAAATTTTTCCTGATACAGTAGTAATGGCCATCTACAGGCCTCCTTCTCAAAACATTGACTGTTTTTTGGACTCACTCAACATGAATTTAACAAAAGTATCATCTTTTCAAAATATAATTCTTGTAGGTGACATAAACATTAACATTGCTTCCGGGAAAACCAATGGCCATGCTAACAACTACCTGAATATTTGCGCGTTTCATGGACTATTACCCACTCATTACCATCCCACGCACCAGTCCGGCTCATGTTTAGATCATTTCTTTATAAAATCAAAGAAACCAACCCAAACATTTGTAACTAACTCATCGCTTACCGATCATCAAGCTGTTTTACTAACATTGCAAATTTCTTTACCTAGAAAAAACTGCTTGCGTAGCGATACTAAAGTAAATATGAAAAACCTTGAAAATGACATAAGCGCTATTAATTTTGACCCAGTTTTTAATTCAAACGATGCAAATATTTCTTTAGAGTATTTCATACATTCGCTACAATATGCAATTAAGAAAAACTCATTTGTTAAAATAATGCCTAGGAAATATTATAACATTAAACCGTGGATCACACCCGGTCTCGTTCGATGTATGAGACATAGGGACAAACTTCACCTGAAATCGAAACTGGCACCTGGTGATGAATCACTTTCCGTCACATACAAGAGGTATAGAAATTTCTGTAACAATCTTTTGAAAAAAATAAAAAATCAGTATGATAAAAATGAACTACAAAAGGCAGGAAAAAACAGCAAGCTTGTTTGGAAATTTATAAAAAATAATACTTTTAGATCTAAAAATTCCGAACCTCCCCTTGATTTATTATCAACAGAAATAAATCCGTCCGAAGCAACGAATAAAGTCAATGATTTTTTTGCTAACGTTGGTAAAAACTTGGCAGAAAAAACATTAAATTCTAGATCGTTGCCTCCTCAAAGTTCACCGGTAACAACTTCTACACTACATTCTTTTGTTTTATTTGAGACCGACGCAAATGAGGTATTAAGAATCATAACCGAGCTTAAGGATGTTTGTGCTATTGGCTGCGATAACATACCGAATCATATACTTAAAAGATTTAAATATCTAATTGCACCTCCGTTAACTCACATTTTTCAGTTATGTTTATCACAAGGAGTTTTCCCCCAATTACTTAAAAAAGCTGTAGTCACCCCTGTTTTTAAATCTGGAGACAAGAACTGTGTTAATAATTATAGACCTATTTCAGTCTTAACGGGCCTCTCCAAAATTTTAGAAAAAATCATAAACACTCGTTTAATAAAATATCTAGAAGACAACAAATTGCTTTCAGACAGTCAATTTGGTTTTAGGCCCAAAAGATCGACAAGCCAAGCAGTCCACCGATTGACAAATTATATAAGTACAAGTATGGACAATGGCATGCACACCATTGGTATCTTTTTGGACCTTGCCAAGGCGTTCGATACTATTTCTTGTTCTATATTATTACATAAGCTTGAAACGATTGGGATAAGAGGAACACAACTTCAACTTTTTTCTGATTATCTTAGTGATCGTTATCAATGTGTGAAAATTGGTCAATTTATAAGTTCTGAGCTTAAAAATAGCTGTTACGGATTTCCACAAGGTAGCATTTTGGGTCCTACGTTGTTTCTAATATATATAAATGATCTGTGCAGCTTGCCACTCAAAAATGGTATCATACTGTCATACGCTGATGACACGGCTCTAGTGTTCTCAGCTAAATCAAGAATCGAGGTTTATGAACACGCGCAGAATGGTTTCAATACTGTATCTAATTGGCTTCTTAACAGTCTCTTAACATTAAATTTAGATAAAACAAAATACATTTTATTTACGATTAGGAAAAATAACATTCCGCTTACTAACTTAAACATTTTTGCACATAATTGTAGAACTAACGCTGACAACGCATGCACTTGTTCCACCTTAGCTAAAGCTGACTATGTGAAATATCTAGGTGTAACGATTGACACAAATCTAAATTTTCGTAAACATATTGATGTACTATGCAGCAGAGTGCGGAAATTAATATACATTTTTAAATACTTACGTAACGTAGCCGACTATGATTTAATTAAACAAGTTTATTTGGCTTTGTGTCAGTCCATACTAACGTATTGCATAACTTCCTGGGGTGGTGTCGCAAAGTCCATTTTACTTCCTCTAGAACGTGCTCAAAGAGCAATTCTAAAGGTTGCAACCTTTCGCCCTTTTAAATTTCCCACGCACCAGCTTTTCATGGCATGTAAGGTACTAACAGTGCGTCAACTAGCTATTCTAAACATCGTACTGCATCAGCACACTGAACTTCCTTATGACCGAGTACCTTCAGGCAAGAGAAGGAAAGATTTGGTTTGTATTAAACCTCAAACCAAACATGCTTTCGCAAATAGATTTTTTGTGTTTTTGGGACCTTATCTATATAACAAGCTCAACAAGCCACTTGACATATATAGTTTAAATTATAAGAAATGCAGTACAACGCTTGCGGAATATTTAGCAAAACTCAATTACGTTGACACAGAAAAACTGCTAGAAATTTTAGTATGATGTTTATTGTTTCATATTTCTTTGTATTATTTATTTTTGTTCATTGTTTAGAATAGTATTTATTAATAATTGTAAAGTTTGCTTATTTTTAATAGTCGATTAAGATTTTTTATTGTATTGATCTAGTTTACATATATAACTGACCAATTTAAAATGCGATGAAGTGAGGGCCTGAAACACAGGTTTAAATAAACCTAGATCGGGCAGGTCGCTATATACATTATAAGTTCCAAGTTAAATATCTTATACGTCAAATTATTGTTAGCCATACACTAGTTTTAAGTTAGGCACTAATTTACCTTTATATAAGATTTTTACTTTATTATCTTTTTGTGGCTATTTATACACATTTTATTGTAAAAGTTTTTATGAATAAATTGAATTTGAATTTGAATTTGAATTTGAATAATAAATGTTTCACGGCTGGATTGCGTTTTAGAATCGCCGTGCAGATGAGGTTATATTTAGTTGGTTTTTTATGCTTGTTGGCGGTTTAATATCGTTTAATCGATTAGCTTTTGGTATCGGCTACTCGCTACTTAGAATGATCTATCCTACTAACCAGTGGAATTTCTTTTTCTAAACATTGATCTATGACAGACCTGAGTTTCAATAGAAAACCATGACTCTCGCTGAAATCCAGCGCTGTGGCTCTGTTTCGCACATCATGGGTCCAGGTGCGGAGCGATGGACGTTTTGTGGGGATGGGCATTTTCTTAGGAAGAAATGAGTCCTTGTAGAAAATACTTATTTTATATATTAACAATATGATTTTTATAAATATATTTTGTTTGCTGTAAACCTTCCACAGTGTAGTATTTTTAACCCAAAGGTAATACTGGTAGTGATTGCCTTTGCACGCCCATATACCACTATTGCACACAAAGTATAAATAAATGTATTTGTAGTATGCGAATATAACTATTTTTCGTCCTTTTTTTGGGTTCCGTACATCAAAAGGAAAAACGGAACCCTTATAGGATCACTTTCTTCTTCGTCGATCCGTCCGTCCGTCTGTCTGTCAAGACCCTTTATTTCGAGAACGCGTGGAGATGTCGAGTTGATATTAAAACCATATTCTCAGGTCTACAATCCCTTGAAGCTGTGAAATAATCAAACGTCTAAGTTAACGTAAAAACTATACGGCCGTTTATGCCGCAAAAAACGTATCTATATTTTGATGACACTCTCAAGGGGAACAAAATTTATAGGGCATTTTCCGTTGACTTTCGCAAGTAATACCGTCTTATATTACAAGTATGGGGTAAAATTTTAAAACTATACCTATATTTGTTATTAAAACATAAAAAAATAGTCTTTTATTTTAAGTATGTACTTACAAATTTTACGGAACTCCCGGTGGGCGAGTACGACTCGCACTTGTCTGGTTTTCTTATTCTTTTTCTCGCCTTTCTTCAGTAATGTGCTGACTGCTGAGCATCGTGAGTGATCTGTCTGTCTACATTTTTTGGCGATCTCTCACCATCTATGGCAGTCTTTGACCTATTGTTGTGTGATGCTAGTATTCTGATGATGCTTCACTTGCCCATACCGTTGTATAGACTATGTTTAGCATCAAATACTCTGTATCAAAAATGATGAAAGCTTACATTATCTTCAACAACATACGAGTAGAGTGACAACTTGTCTAGGCAAACCCTCGAGAAAACAAAGTGTTAATTCAAAAGTTATTAGTGAACAACACGGTCGTCATACCTTTGGCCCCTGAGGAGTTGTTCGGAGTGGCTTCGGTATGTAGGTATAGGTACATTGGTGATGACGGTATATCAGTTCCCGTGGGAGGCAGAACATGACAAATTAATGAGGGATAGGCTACTCTATACTCATTTGTAATGTTCTATTAATACACGTGTGTAAAACCACAATGTTTTCAAAATCATAATAATGTTTATGTTGTGGTACTTGATAACTTGTGAACTTATATTACACTTTATTTTCCTTTCCTGAACCACCCCAGTATTGAGACAAACAAAAGAAAAGACTAAAGCATTGCTTTGTTTCACAGAGAAAATTTTATCTCGGCAAAAACATAATGTGAAAAGGGGAGCCAAAGTTCAGTGTTAATAATATCCGTGATTGTGAACTTCAGCGAAAAAATAATTGAGATCCAAGTTCTTTAGATTTTTTTGTACTATTGATAGGCACGCGTTTGACCACTGTCTAGATAATCTTATCTAGATAGTAAGGTAAATAAAAGGTTCAAGAATCGACTTGGCTAGTTGTAATATTACACACGTCTGATGCGTCGCCAGTTACTTTTTTCTTTGAACTGTTTACTGGACACGCTGTTGCGTGTCTAGATAGAAGTTTATTTTCTTTAGTCTCTATCTACAGATTAACATTCGTTTTAAATAGTGCGGTTAATTAACTAGACGGATTTGCCCATAGACATGCCTGGGAGCCTATCCGATGGACCACGCTGCTAGATCTGTAGTAAAGCATACACACGCACGAGTCCACTAAGTAAATTCTTCACTTTATTCTTTTATTGCGTGAAAAGCCACATAGATCCAAAATAAAACGGATACTTAGTAATAACAGATTGCTACTTATTTGTATCTAAGTTGTCTTCTTCTTTTTCTACGCTGATCCTCTTTTTTAAGGATTCTGGTTTCTTAAACGATCATGCATATATCTAGCAGGTGTTCACCAAATCAAGGTTTGTGGAATTTGTTCGAAAGAGTCACCGCGGCCCATGGACGCAAAGGGCACTAGGAAGAACACGGATGGGTTTCAGTCAGTAAGAGTTTCAAGATTCATAAAAAACGTGTTCACCAAATGTCTGTAAGAGATTTCCAGGCAAGCCTTTTCCGTAAGAAGTAAGCTCATTATTATTATCCACAGTCCTACTTCGCCCACTGATGAACATAGGCCTCTCTTTTCTTGTGCCAATCCCCACGTTCCTGTGCCAGCCTCATCCAGGTACTACCCGCGATAGCAATAATATCGTCTGCTCATCTCGCCGAAGTTAAAATACTAGAAGTTAAAATACTAGTGTGTAGTCATATTAACAAAATGAGTGATTCTAAAGTCTAAGGACTGGAAGAAGAAGTGTTGGTCGACCAGCGGCGAGATGGACGGATGACATTGTTGCCATCGCAGGGAGAACCTGGCTGAGGCTGGCACAGGAGCGTGGGGATTGGCACAAGAAAAGAGAGGTCTATGCTCAGCAGTGGGCAAAGTCAGGCTGTGGATGATGATGATGATGATGATGATCCAACATTAAAACCAAAACAATAAAATAGTAATAGAAGGTTCCCGTTTCATTCGTAAGTCATGCCCATTTGACGTCCACCAGCCACACGGCAGGAAACAAGTGGCTTACAATAACTACAATGATCACGTTTGTTCTTCATTATATTATAAGCCTGCGACTTCGCTTCATGATCAGTCCCAAGGCGCCACGTTTTTTTGCGTTCAAAAAGTAGCCTAGGACACTATGCGATAGTCTAGGTTTCTACCAGTCAAAGAATTTACGTAATTGGATCAGTACTTCCAGAGCTTTCCTTACACAAACACGCTTACAAGGTTTTCTTCTTAGTATAGACGTTTTGATGACGCACGGTATTATGAACTACAGCTGTAATGAGTGGGTGGGTATTCCCTTTATTCAGATTAGCTAGACAAAAGGAAAATGCACTAGCTACTGGAAAACATCTTCTAAGAAACTATTAATAGTAAAACGTGATCTATGAATCGGTTTGTGAGTAGGGATTTACATGAGAATGGTTAAATGGGCTCTTAAGTTGATGAAACTTGCCACCTTGCCATAATAATCCCAAGGTAAGAAGGTGATATCATAATATCACTCGTCCTGTATAGTTCCGTCTCTCTCTCACATCGGAATCATGATGGCTTAGTCACATCTTAGAAAAAGTATATTTCAGTAGCTAGAACTAAAATATGAATCTGAAACTAACACGATATTTTGTCTAAGTCCCTCTAAGTATTTTTAAAGGTTCAGCATTTCCATTGGAGGTTCATCATCTGCTTAACCTTTTCCCAAATAAATTAGGGTCGGTTTCCAGTCAAACCGGATTTAATGTCTGTTTTTTAATCTCGGAGACTAAATCGACAATTTCAAATGTTAAAACTGACTTAAATGCTGTTTTGAAACATAAGTCAGTTTGCCATTTTCACTTGTCAATTTAGTCTCTGAAATTAAAAAACAGACTATAGCTGAATACCAGTACTTTACGTGGAGCGGCAGCCTACCAGACCTCCACAACCTATTAACTGGGTAACACGGTACTTCATGGCCAGACTGAAGTCAGATTTACTAGCTTCTAACAATCCGTAACGACTGCCAAATATCTATCAAATGATAGCCGGGACCAACGCAACGGTTTAACGTGCTTTCGAGGCACGGAGTAAACTCTGTATGTTAAGATGGTCACCCATCCACAGACCAACCTTGGCAGGCAAGCTTTGCTTAACCTTGAATATCGAATCGAACGGGTTTATTGGCTGTTATTATCTAGCTACGAGCTACTCATTTCTATTGAAAGTTAAACGGTTGGTATTAAGAATCCATGAGTCTTTTTTTTACTATTGATAGGCACACGTTTGACCACTATCTCACCTGATGGTAAGCGATGATGCATTGAAGATGGAGCACGCTTGCCCAAAACAAACCTATTCACTCTTGACTTATAGATTCCCAGGTTGTAGCTATCAGGAAACATAGACTCCGGCAGGAAATTCCACTCCATAGCTGTACGTACTATGAATAACGTTTTGTAAAGTCTTCTAAATGTGGCGATGTAAATCAAAGAAAATGGCGCCTTCCTTGGTTTCTGCTGACTTTTCAGCATCTTCGGATCTCGGGTACATTTGGTTTAGTTTCGATTTTATCTCAGGGTAAGGTTCGTTTCAGACCATAGATCACACTTGCCGCCAATAGATTCGAGTACCTTGAGATAGATGGCGATCTATTCCCCATTATTAGGACGCTGACCCCTCGGCTGTTGGCGGAGTCAATTGTGTACGCCGTGGAAATAATTTATTACTTACAAGACCAAGTTTTATAAAAGTTTCTATAGAAATCCTAACCATACGAAGTTCTGACTTAAGATTCTAAACAAAACTTAAAATCGCCAAGTTATTCGAACATACTATCACGACTGTATTTTTTCGAAGAGCAAGGCAGAAGTGCAGGTAGTTATTGCTATGGTCGCCTTAGCACTTCGGGAACTGTGCGCACACCTATTGAGACACCCCAGTTCGCCCGCTGTGTTTAAATTCCATAACGAGTATATTGCCATCAAAGGGGCATATTTTTTTTTTCACTATTGATGGGCACACTTTTGACCACTATCTCACCTGATGGTAAGCACGTTTGCCTGGAAGTAACCTATTCACTCTCAAATCCAGGCTACTACTGAGAAGTTTATCTATAACACTTTACCTAACCCGGAAGTCGAACCCAGGACCTGATACTCAGCTGCAGCGCCTAAGTGCTGAACAACACGTCCCCAACCTCAGTAACGTACTTTGTCATAAATAACCTCGAAGGTAAACAAAATGAACAGGTACTTTCCTTTTATCCTTGGAAAAAACCTCCAAAATACCTTAATTAAAATCAACGCATGGCTTAAGGAACATTTCTAAATGACGTACGTATAAGTTACTGGCTGGTTTAAGGTATCAAGGGTCATTGGGGGACACGCTCCTTGACCCAGTTCGCATGACACCGACCCCAGGGGCTACCGAGGACTTGAAGGTCACTGAAGTCTTATACCTAATTTTTCCTTCATAAAATAAGCATTTTGTTTTACGTTGATTTTCCCTTGAGTAGTGAAAATAAGTGAACACTGGCCTTATACAATATATAAGGTACCAATAAATGGACGGTTAGATGGACAAATAACACAGCGTTCGGTACATCTAACCAAAGATATTCAACCAAAAAAAAAATTAACTTTATTTTGACTTAAAGTAGTAAATTACCGGCACAGTAGCTAGAGAATAAGCACATCTAATATGGGTAGGTACTTAAACTCGTGTTTTTCTTTTTAGGTTTCCGTACCCTAAAAGGAAAAAACGGAACCCTTATAGGATCACTTTGTTGACCGTCCGACTGTCTGTCAAGAACCTTTTTCTCGGGAACGCGTGGAGGTAAAACCTTAATTAAAACCATATACTCAAGTCTATGGCCCCTTGAAGCTGTGAAAAATAAACTTCTAAGTGACAGTAAAAAAAGATCCGTTTAGGCCGCAAAAACGTATATTTTGACACTTTCAAGGGAATCAAAATGTATAGGGTATTCCTGTTGACCTAGAACTATGAAAGTTGGCAAATAATATCGTTATTTAGGAAAAAGTCTGAAAACTATACATTTAATGAAATAATAAAAAATATATACTTAGTTTTATATAAAGTATTTTGTTTCTACAGAACCCTCGGTGGGCGAGTCCGACTCGCACTTGTCCAGTTTTTTTATCATTGCCCTTATTTCAACTAGCAGAATGATTATTAAATGTTTGTCCATCTACATTAATGGGACCGTATAGAATATTAAACTTGAGGGTGTTTGTACTCCAGATTCTGATGGGTTGTTGAGGTATCTTAAAATGGAAAATATGTAGGTCTCAGTTCTCATAGAAGCTCGGAAATATTTAAGCAATGTTCGTAACCACGAGAATGTTGCTACGACAGCAAGGACAGGTATTTTGGAATTTGAAATTAAGTTTCATGCAAACCTCGAAGGACACGGTAAACTTAGGATTTGTTGTTTTTTTAAGTGAAAACTTCTTTAGGCACGTTCACCTCTATTTGGGTGAACAAAAATCATGGAACTTGCGACATAGTCACCGAACGCCTTCCATCAGCTATATGCACACTGGGTATACTATACAGGGTTATTTGTTTGATAGTGGTCAAACGCGTGCCAATAAATAGTAAAAAAAAAAAAACACGGACAACCTCTTAGGCACTGAAAGTGCACATGATTATAAACAACTTACTTTGATAAAACCCAGAAAACTCGAAAAAAATATCAGCTGTTTCATACAAATACAATATTTAGCCAATGAAAATGTATGAAACAGCTGATATTTTTTTCGAGTTTTCTGGGTTGGTCTAATCATGTGTATTTGCACTGCCTAAGAGGTTGTTGGTGTTTTACAAATAACCCAGTATAATATGTGTACTTTTTGAGGAGCTCGTGGCTAGATAATAACAGCCGCACGGGTCGATCTTCAAGGTTAAGTAACGCTTGCCAAGGTTGGTATGTGGATGGGTGACCATTTTAATATATCAAGTTTCCTCCATGCCTCGGAAAGCACGTTAAGCCGTTGGTCCCGGCTGTCATTTGTAGATCTATGGCAGTCGTTACGGATAGTCAGAAGCCAGTTAAAATCTGACTTCAGTCTTGCAATGAAGTACCGTGTTACCCAGTTAATAGGTTGTGGAGTTCTGGTAGGCAGCCGCTCCTCGTAAAATACTGGTATTCAGCTAAATCCGGCTTGACTGAAAGTCGACCCCAACATAGTTGGGAAAAGGCTAGGCAGATGATGATGAATATGTGTACTTTTTGGGTGAACAAAAAGTGAGAAACTCGACATCGTCACCGCACGCTTCCCATGAGTTATATTGCACAATTCACAAGTTACTTAGTTTTCATTTCTATCGGCTATCCCCAAAGACTGCCCGCATGTTTTTTTTTTTGTTAACCTGCGCTTGTGTCCCACTGCTGAGCAAAATCTCCCCTTTCTCCTTCCAAAGCTCTTGTCTTGGGCGATCTCTGGCCAAATTTGTCCCGCAAACATGATGACGTCACACCACCTTCGCCACGATCGACCTCGACGATTGTTGTTATGACTTATTATAAAATTAGAACTAACTTAAGGTTTGTGTAGAAGAGCCTAGAAAGTCAAGAACGACGTAAGAGCGAGTGAAGCGAGCCCAACAATGTTTGCACCTTTTCTTGGAATGGATCGTTTCTTTAATATTTTTTTACTTTTATTTATCTACTATTAATTTTTTAATAAATTCTTTCCCGAATCCTCTACCCGCCTATGCAAAAACCCTCCTCAGACGTACAAGCAAGGTTTTTCTTATTCCGAAAGGAAAAGAAAACACTTAGTAGGTATAAATAAAAAGGGACGTTCCCTTGCCCTGATTAAGTTAAAAATATAATAGAAAATTATGTCACTTATCATTAACCTAACCGACGTAGACACCTATTGTGCACAGAAGTATTTACATCAATAGTGAATGGAATGAATAACTCGTACCATAATCAGTAAATAACACTATGGTGTACATGTTACTCTCTGATTCATCGATGAACAATAGTCTCAGTTTTATTACTTACCCACTGTGGTTGCAAAAAATGATAATAAGTAAATTCAAATAATATTTTCCGTGTAATAAAGTTGCTCTTGCGCACGTTACAATTAAATCATCTTTTGACGACACGGTGGGCGGGCAGAGGTTGAGCGATCGGCTGCTGCGCTGCGTGTCGCAGGTTCGATTCCTGCACTTAACAAATATTTGCATGGCCTACAGATAGTTGTTCCGGGGCAGGCTGTTTGTGTTTGCGATTTTGTATGTTTGTGAACAAACCCACGATACAGGAGAAATTCCTAGTGTGGGGCAACGTTTTTATTAGAAAACTAGTTGACCCGCGCAAATTCGTCTGCGTCACAACTTTCATCACTGCTCCGCTCCTATTAGACTTTGATGACAATGAAAGAATTTTTCAAATCGGACCAGTTGTTCCTGAGATTAGCACGTTCAAGTAAACAAACAAACAAACTCTTCAGCTTTATAATTATATTAGTATAGATAAGAAAAAAAAAACAATTAATTCTCGTATATAAAACTCTCCGTTACTGAGTGACTGACAAACAACGCACAGCTTAAAGTAGTGATCGTAGTAAGTCTGCATGCAGATAGCTTGGGGAGTGTTGGGAAGCACTAAAAGAGAATTTTTTGAAAATCCTACGGGAACGGGAAAAATAGAATATGCGCGTACGAAGTCGCGAACAAAAGTCAGTGATTAGATAAAATGGCCGAGGCGTGCAACTTGCCGATAAGTTTATTTTTTATTGTTGTGTAAAGTACGATAAATTGATAACAATTAAATATGTTCATTTTGTGCTTTAAATTCAATGCGTAAAAGCTTGCTAAGTACAATGTGCCTGCGTGATATGTATGCTAGCTGCATACGAGTACGTTATCTTATCAATATTCTTTTAATTTTTATAAAAAAAGAAACCAGCCTGTTGATTCTGAAAAAGCTTACCTTGATAAATTAATTGAAGTGAGCTTCAAATCTTAGTAACTCCTCACTTTAACTTTTTCACGATGATATTTTTACAGAATAGTACTTTTTTTAGGATAGGAAATCATCAAATGACTCCTCTCGCTCTGGGCGAAGCGGGAGTGAGAGTCAGACTATTACTGACTAAAACCCATCCATGTGTGTTCCTCCAAATTCCCTTTACGTTCCAGCTTTCGAACAAATTCCGCAATCGCAGCAGGCCCTGTCCCTAGCGGGTCCCGTCTATTATTCTGATATCTCTTTGAATAAAAGCCTACAGCTGTAATTGTCCATATCCAAAAGTAATTGACCACGGTCAGATCAAAAAGTATCGCCCTTTATACACTAAGTACTTACTGTGAAGAGCGATTTCCTTATCATGGTAACTAATCTAAGTTGGCGATAACATAATTTAAAAATCCCAAACTCACAACCTCGCCACTCTTTGAACTCTCTTGTTTAATCATTATATAATTACTTTAAATTATAAAACGCAAGGTATATTGTGTAAGAATGCGTAAATTCTTCACTTTAAATAATCCTATAGTAATATTGCGTAGGTGGTCCCAAAATTTGCTTAGAACAAAGCCACCGCAAATGCTCGGTTTTGCCAGTTTTCGTTCAGAACTCCAGAATGAGAGGAAATTGCGTATTTTACCTTTCGGCGTAAAGGCGCCATAAGAATAAATCTAAGAGGTCAACACCCTATCTAAAAGAAAGAAAGAAAATCGCATTATCTGTTTTTGTAAGCACCATTGCTGTCCAAGTTTGATGGAAATAGTTTTGTTAATATTGATCGGCTCGTTTCTGCTAGCTTTAGTGGTGGTAGGTGATGAAATGGTCTATGATGGAGCTCGCCTGCCTAGAAGTAACCTGTTTTACTTTTAAGGGTTCCATTGTCAACAAGGAACCCTTAAAGTTTCGCCATATCCGTCTGTCTGTCTGTCAAGGTGGACGCCGACAACGTGGTAAAATAAGATCTTTAAAAAAATACGAGTACCTATATGGGGCACCATATATTTTTATCACCTATGCGTAAAGTGGCGTTGAATTTATTTTTTATCGTCTGTCCCATGGTGTTATGTGACGTTGGATAGGTATTTTAAAAACAATTTTTGCATCTAAGGATCCGTTTGCGAAATATTAAGTTAAATGTGCTAATTTTTGTGAGAGGCAAGTGTGTCCTCTCTCTGCCAGATAAACGGTTGTTTTTCGAGACGTGAAAAATTCATGGTAAATAATAATAATATTAAAAATAATATAACGAATTACCTAGAAGTAACTTATTCACTCTTGACTTAAATAATAATTATTTATGTTTACTTCAGATACGAATAATCCATATTTATAATTTGCACATGTCAACTTAAAATATAATTAAATACAGTAAAATAAAATTTAAATTAAAATAAAACTGAATTAAAATTAAAAATAACTAAATAAAATGAAATAAAATCATTTTATCATTAAAATAAAAATCAGAATGAACTTAAAATTAAATAAAAAAAAATAATAAATAAAATGCAATTATGCATACATATTTTAATTAAAGACCCCCAGTTTGTAGCTATCAGAAGACTCAAACTCCGAGTTAAATCCCAAGGTTATAACTATCGGGAAACACAGAGCCAGCAGAGTATTCTATTCTATGTATAGCTGTACGCACAGCGAAATATTTCTAGAACGTGTTGTGCGTGTGTGTATTTCCACCATGTTACGGTGGCGCATCGCCGTGCCGTGCGTCTTTTTGGCTGACCAGGCTTAGGCTTGGGTGAAGTGATCACGAAGAGAGCTGTCAATCCAAGATGGAATGACAGCTAACTTCACATCAACAACAACAACAATAGAATCGCACTACGCGTTTGGCGGAATTAAACTTCTTAGACCCGCTTGCACATACTAGAGTTTTACGTTTTAACTGAGAGTTTTTTGGTTACACTAATGACCCTGAGTTAAAACTAACTCGGAGTTAAAAATAAATCTGTTTTGTGGAAGTTGACCTTCCTAGGATAATTATCTCTCCAGCATATTCACAAGCCCAAATGTTTCAGTTGGAGATATCTGTGAGATGACAAGTACTTTCTCTTCTACTTAATGGCTAATTTTGCTAATTTTCCGACCAGTGTAAACAGTTCTTCGGTTAGCGGTATTCGGCCGCAGACCTTTTTACCTTTTTCGGTGTCGAAACACGGATTGATGAAACACACCACTTATTGTTCGGCTGAATGCGGTCGCCGAATCCGGTAAACCGACAACTTATACGATACGGTCGCCGTATTCGGTGATCAATTAACATAATGTAAACAGTCCAATTCGATTTATCAATTCGGTTAAACCGATTGCGGTCGCCGTATTCGATTACCGCATTCAGAATAAGCTAACGTGCCATTACGCGGTAGCTTATTCATTCGATTGTATACCTATTCCCATAAGTGTTCTTTTTAATTGTCGACTCATTGCCGTGCTGGACGGTCTACACCGGTTACCACTTAATTTAGTTGTATAATTTATTTGTTTACTTACAGGTTGAAAATATTAACTGTAAATTCTTATTAATTTAAAGATTTGTGAGGTCATTCAACTATACTCATAGTAAATAAGTTTTTCCTTATAAATAGTAGGTACCTATAACTTATTGTATATGAGTAAAAGTTTGAGTTCTCCTTATTACGATAGCCAATTCCCAAACTTAGCTACGTTACTACAATTGCGCGTACCTACCTATTAGGTAAACGAATGCCAAATTATCCTGTTGTAATGGATTTTCAGATTTCGGCATCAAATCATCTGGGTATGTCACGACTGTATAATAGGTTAAAGTCATTTCCAACCACAGACCAGATACTTAACACACTTCTACATTGTTCTCACAGTATGAATTATTTCAAAAACAACAAACCACAACTTTGTTACAATTTGTTGATTTAAAAGAGTGTCCGTGGAGTTTCTTGCATGTTCTTCTCCATAGAGATCTACGGTTTGGATCGTGCGAAGTGCTGCACCTCTTTGACTGACCGACTTTTCCATTTTTCCGTACCCAAAGGGTAACCAACGGAACCCTATTAACTAAGCCTCCACTGTGCGTCCGTCCGTCCATCTATCCGTCCGTCTGTCTGTCAGCAGGCTGTATCTCAAGAACTGTAATAGGTAAACAGTTAAAATTTTCACAGAATGTGTATTTCTATTGACGCTATTGCCACAAAAAATAAAAATTAAGGTTTATGGTGCGGAACTATTCGTGTGCGAGTCCGACTCGCACTTGGCCAGTTTTTTACTGCGTCAATGTTACATCAATATGTAGCATGAGCTTAAATAATATACGCTTTTTTCCTGATTTTTTTTTACGGTCAGTTAGATTTTGGAAAAAAAATTGGGGAAGTTTTAGGTACTCAAAGGGTAACCAACGGAACCCCTAAGCCTCCGCTGTCTGTCTGTCCAACCGTCCGCTTGTCTGTCAGCGGGCTGTATCCCAAGAACCGTAATAGGTAGACAGTTGAAATTTTCACACATTGTGTATTTCTGTTACCGCTATAACAACAAATAATAAAAATTAAAGTTTATGTATGGTACGGAACCCTTCGTGTGTCAGTCCGACTCGCACTTGGCCGGAAAACAAAACTATCCCAAGTAAACAAGAAATGAAGATATACAGTTCGTTGAAAACTTGATACAATTTTACATAAAATTGACGTAATTCCTAATGATTTAGGAAAGACGAAAATACGTGTCCATTCTTTTTTGCAAATCTAACCGACAAACTCAAAAGAATAGTTATTATTGTACCCTGTCATCATCTTACAATAACAATACAACACACCGAGTCTTCGGAGCAGAACGAAGTCAATAACTGCCTCCCACCATATGGTGTCCCACATAATTACAATAACTACGGGACTTCTACAGCGACTTGTGTTTTGTCGATGGTACGATAACTTCGCCTTGTGGTCGTCGGTAGCTACGGGGGTACTATTGCTTTTGTTTAGTCCTATATGTACTCGTAGTATTATTTTCTTGTGTTTTCACAAAAGCAAGCAATAGTCTAGACGTAATGCTCACGACTAATGGCTCTCATCATCTGCCTAGCCTTTTTCCTAATTGGGGTCGGCTTCCAGTCAAGCTGGATTTAGCTGAATACCAGTATTTTACGTGAAGCGGCTGCCTACCAAACATCGACAACCCATTAAATGGGTAACATGGTATTTCTTGCCAAGAATGGAGTCAGATTTACTGGCTTCTGAATATCCGTAACGACTGCCAAAGATCTACAAATGATAGCCGGGAACGGCTTAACGTGCTTTCCGAGGCACGGAGGAAACTCGGTATGTTAAGATGGTCACTCATCCACAGACCAACTTTGGCAAGCGTTGCTTAATCTTAAAGATCGACCCGTGCGGCGGTTATTATCTAGCCACGAGCTGCTCATATTTATTTCTTTCTTATGTGCTATTCCAAATTTCAAGTCCATAGCATTAATTCTTCAGATATCCAGTTATGATAGGCAGACAGACCCTAATTTTTACCATATTCGTACGGAACCCTAAAAAGTAGCTTTGCTCTTAGATGGGTGTGCTGGAGAAATTGCAGACCCGTGAGACTTTCAGGTTTCGTTATAAGATCAACAAAACATAGGCAAACCCAGGTGTATCTTTGTGACTTTTACTAGTGTCCGTTAAGGCTATTACACTGTGCCTGTTTTGTCAATATTTAACAACAAAATGGCATTTAAAAGAACATGGCTTTGATGTTTTTTGTTGTTCCAGAATAATGTGAACACGAGCGAAGGAAAACAAATAATACTAAGAAGATTTACTACATCACAACTTATTTATATTGGAGCAAGGTTTTTGAAGACAATTTTAAGACTACAGGTATTGTACTTTTATTTTTTTTTTTAAGGAGTTTTTTTCCATCCTTGAAAATCCCGCTCTGGGCGGTACAGAAGGGAGTGTCACACTCTTACTGACTAAAACCCATCCGTGTTCCTCCTAGTGCCCTTTGCGTTACAGGGCTGCGGTGACTCTTTCCAACAAATTCCGCAACTCTGGCAGGACAGGTATTGTACATAACTTTATTGTAATATGGAAAAATTTAGCTAGATTTTGTAAAAGCAACCATGAAAAAAATAACAATATCTCATGATAATTATAAGCAAGCTCGATAGCAAATGTCCGTTAATTTCTTTAATCATATAAAGAGCGACTTTACCCCTCACTGAGACTGCAATTTTTTTATCGTAACTAATAATTATGTAAAAATAACATCAGTTCCCTCAAAGGAATAGCAAAACCGAATCATTAACATTCTATTTTAGTGTCCCACAAATTACATTAAAGGAAAATTATTAAAAAAAAAAAAAACTTTTATCGGCCACCCTTTCGGCATCCATTTAGTTGATTGTATTTTTCGCCCTTTTTAATTCGATTATTAAGCAATCATAACTGCAACAGACGCGTCCCTCCCTGAGGAGCGGAGGATCCGTGGCTGGGAGTACCAGGGTAGCAGAGCAGCGGGGGAGGTGCGAGGGAGGGGACACGCGACAGTGCAGCCGTAGATACTCCGCGGCCCTCCGACATTCCCTCAGTGACCGCGCTATCGTTCGCACGCCGCTCGCAGCTCCAACTTTGCTCGCACGCGTCCTCTCGTACTAATTAATAAATAAACATTAATTGTTCTGTCAGTGTTGAAGATGGTGCTTTCCGATTTCTTGACGGAGACCAGAAGGCGATGGCTTAAGGTGAGCTTTGTTGTATTTTGTTGTAGTTTTCCGAGTAATATTTTTGTTTATATGTCAGTTACACTTTTAGTTCTAAATTAAATCTTGCTTAAGTATACTATGTTTTTTTTTTACCAATCGTGCTTTTTTTTAAGTAAGGTCAACATGTAAGTTAGGATTTTAGTGTTTTTCAGTATTGACTGACATGTAAACATTTTATAATGTATCGGCAAACCGCACAAATTTACTCATTAAGTATGAGTTAAGTATATAATGTTGTGTATTTTTAGCAAACGTGTTGTTCTTATCAGGCAGTTGGTGTTTACTCCTACATTATGTGAAGAGTGTTGATACTACATATTATTACATACTTTCACTATTTACATAACGGCCTATGTTGATAAGAGCTGAAAAATATTGTAGAGAGAGGAGTACAAGCTACTATTCTTAGTATTTTTTCGACTTTAAAAATGCCTAAAAGAACCGTTCAAGTGCGATTAGGGCTCTCACGCGAATGGTTCCATACCATAATCTGAAAAATCACTTTTCTTATAATATGGAAGCCGAAGCCCCCTTTAATGATTGAATTAAATTTTTAATATTTGTTGTAATAGCGGCAATAGAAATACACATTCTGTGAAAATTTCAACTGTCTCCTTATTACGGCTCTTGAAATATAGCCCGCTGACAGACAGACGGACGTACGGACATCGGAGGCTTAGTAATAGGGTTCCGTTGGTTACCCTTTGGGTACGAAACCCTAAAAAGTCACAGCGTCATAAATATGCTGAAGTTAATGCGGAGAATTTACTTATCTTTCAATGTTGATGTTATGTTTCTAGTTGGATTCTTATCATTTTTCCCTCGTGACGCTTATTGTGAAAGACAGCTGAATTTTACCTGTTTATATTATGAATTCCTAAGAAGCTTACCTCTGGAAATAACAAACCTCGATATTAAATAACTCCATGTCAATATAAACATTTTTATACCTGCCAGTGTTTTCATACCACATGCTTAGGACCCGCATAACTTATCACAGAAAAAAACCGGCTAAGTGCGAGTCGGACTCGCACACGGAGGGTTTCGTACCATAAACCTTAATTTTTATTATTTGCGGTTATAGCGGCAATAGAAATAAACAATCTGTGAAAATTTTAACTCTCTGCCTATTACGGTTCTTGAGGTACAGCCCCGTTGACAGTCAGACGGACGGACGGAAGTAATAGGGTTCCGTTGGTTACCCTACGGGTGTGGATCCCTAAAAATACAATCCGACTAGCAACAATAAATGAACAAACTGCTAGATTCAGCACGGACACGGCGAATTTAGCGCGAGACTAAACAAACATATATCTCGCCACTCCTACAATACACACCAATGACATTTCGTCGAGCAAGTGTCGATGGACACACTATCTACACCTATATACATATAGCTAAGTAAACTATAGTCTACTACGCTACGCACACAATTGAGTTAGGCAAACAGTTTTCGTAAACAAGTCCTAGGTATTTGACTCTTTTACGACGTAAATAGAACCTTACGATAGGTGTCACTAGTAGCTGTGTACACCAGCGAGCAACCCCACAGCCTATCGCAGTCCATTGGTATGCGCCTGTAAACTTGCATTACAGCACATTGACTTTCCCTAATATCCCTTCGTAATAGGGATGAAAGGCATATTTATTATCTATACAGTTTATCTAAAAATATACAAAAATATTATTCTAACAGTCAAAATAGAATTAAAATGGCTCAAAAACAAACGAGATAGTCGTACAAAAGAGATTGTGCTTTCCTGTATAACTCCGTCTCTTTCTCTCTTGGCCGCGGCCCTAGAACGCAAAAGGCTAGTCATACCTAAGAGTTTGACAGTCTCTCCGCTTCACCCAGAGCGAGAGAAGTCATTTGATAATTTTACAACTCAAAAAAAGGGCCCTGTATAGATGCCATACCTAGTACAACAACGAAACTATGTTTAACCTACAGAAAAGCATAAACTACTGTTAGAATGAAAATTAACAGCTGATCATCACATTACATCTACGGTAGACGAGACTAAAACCTAAAACAGAATTAATCGTTCTCCATCAACCACCAGACCAGTACCAAACATAGGTCAAGAATACTCAACTACACATTAAAACCGCCACTGACATTAATAAAAGCAATTAAAACAGTTATAGACAAAACTCATAACTCCTTAAGGCTTGTTGCCCATCTTGCCAAATTGAGGCCCATGTTGTAGCCCAAACTTGGCGCCGCACGTAGCCTGGTGTACAATGATACTGATGTATGTAAATAATTAAGAAACGAGCTGATAACGAGAGCGACGTGACTTCGTCGTAGTGCAGTCATCGATGTGGTGATACGATAGACAAATTGTGTAGTGATTGTAGTAATGTAGCTCCAGACTTGCCATGAAGTACTGTGCTACCCAGTTAATGGGTTGTGGAGGTCTGGTAGGCAGCCCCTCCTCGTAAAATACCGGTATTCAGCTAAATCTGGCTTGACTGGAAGCCGACCCCAATATAGTTGGGAAAAGGCTAGGCAGATGACGATGATGATTGTAGTAATGATTTGGGGAATAGCGTATGTTTTGTAGAGACTGTTTATATTCCAATCTGTTCGCCAATATTGCGATGGAGTGTCAATTGCTTTAAAGGATTTATAAGAGTTAATGTCAGATGGAGAGTAGAAGGACCAGGAAAAAATATACATACGAGTACATGGCAAGAAAATATACATACGAGTACATGGCAAGAAAATATACATACGAGTACATGGCAAGAAAATATACATACGAGTACATGGCAAGAAAATACACAAAATTTGATGTAATTCAAATGTTGGCTGACCTAGGAAGGCCACGCTGCTAAGATTATTTGTGATAACTATGGCAAGGCGTTTGAACTCCACTTTTGGTATATTCCTAGTTGTGGTGTGCATAATTGTGTACATAGTTAAGTTTTTAAGATTATATTGTAAACTTATATTGGGTTACGACGGGCCTGATATGCAGGATAAGATTCCCTATAAAATTAAGATTAAAAAAAATCATCAATTGACAAATAGATGTCTAAAACGGTACGACACGACTATGAGTAATTAACACTTTTTTATCTTCGGACCAGTAAATACAAGAATGGTATCCGACTTGCAAATTATAAAACGTATTCCATTCCATTACTATTTCCATGCATGAGTGTTCTACAAACATCAATTTACGATCGTCAAACGAATCTCAACGGGTGTGCGCGACCAGGATGTCTCGTCGTGCGAAAATAATCTGCTTGCACAAGTCCTTAGTAGTATTTGTTGAATAAACTGAGCAAATACTTTACTTTGAGTTATCTGAGTGCTCGGGATTTGTTCAGAAACCGTTATTAAGTGTTTTTATTAAAGCAATAATGAGCTAGACTAAAAAGTGTTATAATCTTGTGGTTTCGGGTTCAATATATGTCCAAGTTGTAATTTCATCCGATGCGAACCTATTAGGAAAAGTGTTTTTGCTTAGAAACAAACAAACTAAATTCAAACTACAAGAAAAAGCTTCATAGCTATAATCACTACATCATTACACTGTCTGTGTGTTCGCGATAAACTCAAAAACTTCTGCACCGATTTTCATGCTGTTTTCACCAATGGATAGAGTGGTTCTTGGTGAAGGTTTTAGTATATAAATTGTCTAGAAAAAAAAATAGAGATCTTTAAAATTGCAGGGCAGACGATTCGCGGGCGAAGTCCTAGTAAAATATAAAAGGGGCGCTGTGAAAGAGAAACAATTACAGGAGAAAGGTAACATAACATAACAACAACATCATAACATTGGCACGTCATAGGAGGGCATGATCAAATCTAACTTAGCAACAATACGATCTAGATAACTTTCTCTTCCCAGAACAAGACATCTGTTGGACATTCCCAGAAAGCATTTAATAGCCCAGATGTGGTCGAGCAGTCTCCTAGTTACTCATGAGGTCCTAGTACTTGCACAGTTCAAAGTTGAGTAGGCAACCTGATTACATACCAGTTGCAACTATCTCGACGTATTTTATGCTCACTATCTGTTCAATATATTACATATTATTGATATTATATGTCGGTAAAGTTATTGTACTTTACGAAAACAATAATATTTGTTGATTATTGTTGTATAGGGTTGTGTGTTCCGGCCGCCATGACAGGTATGCGAGCGTGCTAAATGTGTTTTCTTTAAGCTAAGATTGTTTGTTTTCGACTGATACCTGTCGTTACACTTGGATGGATCTTAATGGATTAATGGGAAAATAATATCGTCTTAGATTAGGGTAGGTACGTTAGTGAAAGTGGATATCGTACCGTAAACATAGCTACGTCGAATGGAAGGAAAAGTTTCAGTATTTACGCAGAACGTTTGGCCTCTGACCTTTAGACTTACTTCTTCTCGGCATTCAAGCTTTCCTATGGCTTCATCGCTAAACTTTAACATTTCCCCCGATTTTTCCAAAAGGGTGATAGAGAATGACCATTATTTTTCTTTCTCATAAAGTTGTAAACTGCGTAGGTATAATGTTACGTTTACAGTTACCTACCGTTTTCTTACCTTTAAAAGGGATTTAATAACAACCAGATTATTTGATGGTTTACAAAAAAAACCTCGCCAAGTGCGAGTTGGACTCGCACACCAAGGGTTCCGTACCATAAACCTACACTTATCATTTGTTGTTATAGCGGTAACAGAAATAAACAATCTGTGACAATTTCAACTCTCTACCTATTAGGTACTGTTCTTGAGATACAGGCCGCTGACAGACTTACGGACGGATAGACGGACGGACAGTGGAGGCTTAGTAATAGGGTTCCGTTGGTTACCCTTTGGGTACGGAACCCTAAAAATATAATTTCTTTATTATGATATATTTGAGTGGCTTTTGCAAAAGCCACTCATATCGACAGACGAACTCTGAAATCGCGAAGATATATCGATTGCCCCATGTTATGTTATATGTGCGCCTGACTCGACAAAATGTACAGAACAACGCGGTGGAACGTAAAGTTGTTCATAACGAAGAGTACAATGATCCCTTCACTGTTATTGCTTTTATTTTGTTATGTACATGTTGATCATGATGTTACTAATCCTCTTTTCTACATCACGCTTTTCACATACAAAATTAATTTATGAATGTTTTTCGCGTCGACAATCCAATAACATTTTTTTCCCGAATCTCATCTCCGCTTCGTCTTCTCTAGAATTTCAGGATTTTTCCATTAATTTTTGATATTACTCAGAACTTACGGAGGAAAAACGAAAGGCTTTGAAGTTTAACTTATTCATGTTTAACAAATTAATTTTAAGTAGGTACAGGTAGGGCTGTAAAAGAGCAAAGAAAAATAGAAATATCCTTTAAATTTTTTTGGTATAAAATATTCACTTTAGAAAATTGTAGTAGAAGGAAGTATAAGAAAATTATGGTAACGTAGTGCTCCAGTAACTTGTGCGTCTACAAATCATTGGAAAAAAAAACCTACCTATTTTTGGCATGAAATATATTTTATTAAAGTGTAATGTAGGGATTTAATATTATCTTTGAAACATAGTTTGTTTGCAAAGTTAAACATCGCTTAATGGACCGAATCCTAAATAAATATCTTCTAAAGCTCTCTGAAACGATATTATGGGTGTTAGTTCTTTCTTGGCAGCTTTAATATATTTACTCTGAAGTATTGGTTCAATTAACATTTGGAAAATATCTTAGAGGTATTCATATTATTTAGTTACTAGCAGACACGTCTGCGTCACATTTTTCATCAATACTCCGCTCATATTGGTCGTAGCGTAGACCTTCCTCGATAAGTGGGCTATCCAACACTAAAAGATTTTTTCAATTCGAACCAGGAGTTCCTGAGATTAATTAGCGCGTTCAACCAAACAAACAAACTCTTCAACTCTATAATATTAGTACACATTCTTGGCTGTAAGGACTATATTATTGAAACAGGTTTATGTTTCACTTTTGATCAGAAATGTTATTGGAAAACGCTGTCCACAAATTCAACAAATAGCTATTTCAGATGTCTAAATTAAATAGAAAAGTAATTTGTTTGTAATAATAGAGGAATGGAGAGAATTCACTTAATTCCATTAAAAGTATTGATTTGGTTTATTTAGTTTCTATAGAATTTGAAGTTTTCATTTATATTTACTACAGGTTATTGACCTTAACTACGAATTCCTTTTTTACCCGAGTGCGCCAGAAGGAGGGTTATGTTTTTCCGAGAGTATGTATGTATGTATGTACGTTTGTATAATTGTTTGGCACGCTCTGCGGTCTGAACGGCTCGATGGATTTTAGCTTGAGAGGTATCGTTAGATTCGTCTTGATTGTGAGAGTGACATCCGGTATATAAAAATTAAAATGGCCGATTTTTGGCGCAATATTATTTCGTCAAAAAAATTGAAATTTTCGAAACCTATCTAGTGTGGTATCGAGATAAAGGGCTCGAGGAGTCGATTCCAAAAATGTAACTCACTAAAATGTAGGAAAAAAATTTGACTTTGTCTAAAAACCCGACCGCTAAAAACAACTAACGACTAAAAAGTTGGAAACAAGTCGCTTTTCAAGCAGTCTGATGCAGTTCAGTCACTGATCTGATGCCACCAACTGCTTGACTTGAGTAGTGGAGTTCGACTGCTACGACACCACTATCTCCCCTGATGGGGTGGATGATCGAGCAAGTTTGCCTAGAAGTAATTCTATTCACTTTTAACTTAAAGACCCGTTGCAGCTATCTGGAAAAAGAGATTCCTACAGGAAATTCACAAACAAAGCTTAGTTAGCAAAAGCTCGAAAAATTATTGCTATTCAAATTACTTTCATATTTTCCTTTTTAGAAAACTTCGGAAATTCGCTAAACATTAACTAGTAAACAATGGGATCGTTAAACAATTATGTTTTGTAAGTGTTCCGAACTTCGTATTTGGTGCGGAGTACCCAAACCCTCAAGTTATTGTAACCACGTGATTCCAAGTCACGTATTAGTCGGTGAGTGATTTAGTCAGCGAGGAGGTTCCTGACTCTGAAGTCACAAGGGAACCTCCTCACTGACTAATTAGTTCGTAATAGTATTTTCTGGTAAATATCAACGTCAATTACTGTATTTACTCTTTAAGAGAACTACGTATGTTTTGTATGTGTATTTCCATGTTAATGAATAAGGAAAATGTCTGATTGTGTTATGGGCATTACGTATTAATTACATGACGTAGGTATATGACGAGGAACAAACAGATAACGTGCTATACATAAATATTCTCAGAATTTTTAATAATAGGCGAAAATAGGAGGTGGATATATGGTGATTTTTAAGATGGAAGTGGGGATTTCTATTCATAAAAATATTTGTGGTGAACATTAATTATGGTTCGTAGAAAGGAAAACGGATAAAAAAAATATATGTATTGTATTGTTTAAATATCCTTATTAAACAACATGTACCAAACCAATGTTGAATAATTGGTTTGATATATTGAAAACCCCGATGTCATTCATAATGTCGCATATTATTTGGTATGAATTTTTTTTTTAACTAAAAAAACATTTTGACTAAAAAAATTGCTCTACTTGAGACCAAATTATGACCGACTATAAATTAATTTATAAATGTTCCCATTGCAATACCACCACAACACCCGGTCCAAATAAACTGAATGAAGAATGCTCCTCATTCAGTCCCAGCAAATTTTTCTATGTCCAACCGCTACAACTTGCAATAAAACATTCCACTAACATCCCCCTTCGCTGCGGTCGGGTAAAGAAGTGTAGTACAGCAGTATGCAAATAACAGTAGAACATGTCGGGGCAGGTGCGCGCGCGCCGCCCCCTCGTTCCCACGCGGCGCGCGCTCCTCACACGTGGTCAGTGACATGGGAATACTCTTACTAACACGCGATAGTACTGTTTTATAAACAGTATGAAACGTAATCGCTTGACTTACCCCTGCTATTTTTTAGGGTTGATCGTGTGACCAAAAAGTTGGAAGTGTGATCATGTTTATTGCATCTATTAGCATTTTTCGTGTTGTATAATTGACCCAAGACACTACTACAAGACATCCGATGGCATTATGGTATGGCATAGCGTGGCATGAGAAGCTCGTGGCTAAATAATAACAGCCGCACGGGTCGATCTTTAAGGTTAAGCAACGCTTGCTAAGGTTGGTCTGTGGATGGGTGACCATCTTAACATACCGAGTTTCCTCCGTGCCTCGGTCGGAAAGCACGTTAAGCCGTTGGTCCCGGTTGTAATTTGTAGGTCTTAAGGCAGTGGCAGTTGTTAAGGATTGTCAGAAGCCAGTCAATCTGACTCCAGTCTTGCCAAGAAGTACCGTGTTACCCAGTTAATGGGTTGTGGAGGTCTGGTAGGCAGCCGCTCCACGTAAAACACTGGTATTCAGCTGAATCCGGTTAGACTGGAAGCCCACCCGAATATAGTTGGGAAAAAGGCTTGGCAGATGATGGTGTGGCATGATCCTGAAAAATATCTACGAGCTTAACTCGTAACAAAGAGACTGGCATGTATAGGCGAAGGACAAAGTTGTGTGAAATAGGGAGAGGAAGGGAGATATATACCCAACAAAGGGGTTAAAAAGGCTAGATAGAAGGTTGCATCTGCCCAACCAAACTATTTAAGAAAATATAATATGTTATTCTTGTGTTATGTTCAGCTTATCCAATACCAATAAGTTTACCACTGTTTCAAATTCATTTATTTAATTAAGAGCTTTTTATTTAACTTTTATCACCCCTTAATTGCACAGTAAGGTGATAAAAGCCAAGTACCTAACATAACGTTATAAACTGGTACCACAATATGCAAATAACTGTAGTCAGTCAGTGGCGGGCGGCAGGTGCGCCTGCGCCGCCACCGCCGCCACCGCCGCCAGTTCCCACGCGCGCGCGCAGCTACCCGTGCAGTTACTTCGCACATGTGCACTTTATTGCCAACTTGCCATACTGAATTATTGCTTCTTTTACTTTCACTTGGGAGTTTATGACTTTGTGCTTTTTTAAAAAATTAATGACGTTAGTGAATTTTTTTTATTAATTCTGTCGCAAAACTTGTCAAGGTTTTAACTTGTGGTGATTTGGCAATGCGCATCTGATGATAAATCTTTTGGAAAGGTTAGATGGAGAAGCAATTCAGCAAGTAAAATGTTATATGCGGAAGTGGAAAAAATATAGGTTGCCTACTTCCCCTCTGTGCAACTATGGGGGTTGCCAGGTATAAACGTATCTATCTAAACATTGTCTAACATTTATTCTATATTAGAATTAAATAACATGTATTACGGTTATCTACTATTACGTTTACGCGCCAAGATCGCCGAACCGATTTTGGTACAGACATAGTTATAGGATTAATTAACGCGAGTGCAGTCGCGGGCGAAACATTCTAAAAGTCTACGATAAATCTACAGAAGTCGAAGTGTACGTACATCTAGAGAAGACTTGAGTACTCTGAATAGCTGTCGTACAGTCTACGAGGAGGTAGATAACTCTAATAAGCACTCCTCGAACGCGTCACCGCTTGTAAGCTGACATGGGATTTGTCGGCAGTAAATAGCTTTTCCATACCTAGAGAGCTTTAAAGAACCAAGAGAGCGAGACTTATAGCTCAATAATATAGCAAAAAATCAAGCCTGAAGTCTCTATTCTCTGAAAGGTAGCCAGAGGTTTACGTAAAACTTATAATAACCAGAATAATATGGGTTGATAATAGATAGTATTGTCGAGTACTTACGTTGAAAATAATGTTTCATCGTATATACATACCATTAATATACACAACAGTATTGCCTCACCTCGCCATTAACAAAGGATGTTTCACCATCACGCGAGTTGAATCACGCGTCTAAAGCACTCCAGTTGAACAAGCTTACTATCTGTGGTGATAATAGCAATACTATGGAAGTTGATAACAATTATGCAACTTGCTCGTGCACGTGCATAAAACTAAATGTCATCGTGAAAGGCTGTACAACTTAGGGCTAAATATAGCAATACTCATAACCTACTCGCCATCTTCCTACGCTCTTGTCCTATGTTAGTTAGGGTCGGCGCATACGGCGTATCACTGACTTCCTTTTAATTCTAATCGCTCCTCACATAATCTATCCATTTTTTTAGACTCTCTCTCTTTCGTTATCCATCCAAATTTATATTCATATTCGTAACTATGAACACTTGGGGACGATCTAAGTGTCCATCATCAGATATCAAGAAGTACAACGATGCACCATCGTTACACGGTGGACATCCCACCAATACACAAAACGTTTAGGGAATACAGTCGTTATTCGTACAGCTAAATAGTGAAAATGCCACATCGGAGTTTGTTTTTCCGCTAAAACTTGGGTGTCATATAAGTTAGGTACTTCTCCCTTTTACAATATACTGGTCTTTAAGGCAAGAGTGAATACGTAAGCAAACGTGATCCATCGACGACCACACCACCACCTACAGCCGGTCGATTCTGTAAACATGTCGAAGTGAAGGCTTGGATGAAGTGATTACGAAGTGAGCTGTCAATCCATCTTGATTACATGGATTTACAGCTCAGTCCATGATCACTTCTCCCAACCCTTCGAACGTGAGCATATAAAAATCATATAGTCCTTTTTATTTTATTTTATTTTTTTAATCATAATGAACAATGGCTGCAAATTAGAACAAATATTTGCTAACCTCGAGAAAACGGTGGCTGCGATGGACCAGATTTTTAATTAGGGCCAAGGTTACAGTATTATCATAACATAACATAACATCTCCTTCTTAGAAAGACATTGTTTTTGGCGTTGACGTTAGGTAATCTACCTACTTTACTAGGGAAAGTGCTAGGGTTTCCTATTAAGAAACGAGAAACCTTTATCTCATTAGATTCATTAGTGAACGGAGAAGAATTTCTTGGAATAGTCGTCTAAGTACTGCACTATTTAGCCGCCCGAGTATTTAGCCGCACACGACGATTCGGGATTCCATTGATAAGCGATCGATACATAGTGCCGAATATTCAAGAAGAGAAAGAAATACTCGAATTGTATGTTTTTTAACAATGATTCGGTTTTAATTATCGTCAGTGATAAATATCATAAGCCATTATGATAAGATAACATTTGCTTAAATTATCCAGAACCCTGGATAATTTAAGCAAATGTTATTTCCTGTCCCAGAATTCGTTCTATGCAACTAGAAGACGAGCAATACTTCTTTGACTACATTTTTCAGTTTTTATTTGTGTTCTAATTTTTATTACTTAAGAAATTAGTTATTTTTAGGGTTAGGTAATATATCAGTTCCTATCTCTACTTCCACTTTATTATTGAATCCATTGAATGTTTTCATTTAACCTACTAGTAGCTAGATATAAAAGTTTTGTAGGAAATTGTGGTCAGTAATATGTCACCATTGACATCAATATCGGTCTAGTTTACCCTAAAACTGCAACAAACAATGTGTGTCATTGATCGAATCATTTTAGCGGTAAATTGTGTTTATTCATAAAGCATTGTTGGAACAAGTATCTGTTCAAACTCAGACACAAAGCATTATTACAATAAAAACATTTGCGCGTAGATCTCTTGAGAAAAGAACGAACCATTAGTTCAAGCAGTTCGCCAAATTCATATTATCTATACCAGAAATTGTTATCATTAAAAAACAAGTGAAAACTAGCTTTAACTAAACAAAGTAAGGCGTATTTGCTCCATCTGGTATGCTTGTGATAAGCACATCAACTCAAGTGTCATAATCTTAACAAAAAAAAACATTCTTTATCGTGTTAACTATCTCGTTATCACGTCGCTTTATCTTGTTAATTATCTCATTTACCTTAATTTCTCGAAGCCCTGAGAATGATTGAGAGCAGCAGTGGCCTGTAGGTACCCACTCGTAACTATGGTGAGGAAACCGTCATGTCCCCAAAATTATACATTTGTATCATCAATCAAATCACCAACTCACACTGATTCTGGTTTGTGAATCAAGCGGCTGCCGCCTACCAGACCTCCATAATCCATAAACAGGGTAACACGGTACTTCTTGGTAAGACTGGAGGCATATTTACTGGCTTCTGACAATCCGTAACGACTGCCAAAGATCTTCAAAATGACAGCCGGGACGAATGGCTTAACGTGCTTTCCGAGGCACGGAGAAAACTCGGTATGTTAAGATGGTCACCAACCAACCTTGCCAAGCGTTGCTTAACCTTGAAGATCGAACCGTGCGGCTGTTTATTTATTTATTTGATAGGTACACCAACGACCTATTCACTAGAGACATTACCATAATAAAAATAACATATGCTTTGAGTTATGGTGAATTAGTCACTTACACGCGTACACAGCACTTACGTAAAAAAAAAAAATGCTTCTTATACATACGTTTAACATGATTCTTTACTCGTGAGGATGGAAAAACTAAATTAGAAACAAAGAGCATAACATTAAGTAAAAAACAACAGCTGTTATTATTTAGCAACGAGCTCCTCGTACCCTTGTGTGCGTAAAGTATTAAATTAATAAATATAGGCTGATTATGTTCGCTGAGAACAATTCCCATAGCTAACTATATCTCGCTAATTGCTCCGTACTCTTATCATGCACAAATATTAGAGCATCCATCTCTCAGTGATAGCCGATTGCCCTAATTTGACTATCTGTAACGAGCATTAATTAATTTATTAATGATCGTGCTACATTCCAGGTTATCTAGCGATTAGTTATTTCTGACCTGGACTAGAAACGGAAAATTGTGGAATATGTCAATGCACGAAATATTCTGTACACCTCGTCATCTTCCTGCTCTTATCCCATGTTACTTGGGGTCGGCGCAACACGTTTTTTCCTTCCATTCTGTCCTATCAGCCGTCACGCTATCACTTACTCCCATTGCTTTCATATCGCTCCTCACACAATATTTTTTTTATTTTTTTATTATTCACTCTTGACTTAAAGACTCCCAGGTTGTAGCTATCGGGAAACACAGACTCCGGCAGGGAATCCATCCATCTTTTCTTCTGCCTCCTTCTCCCTCTCCATCCAGCCACATTTATATTCATAACTCTTCTAGTTACATGCACTGTACACTAGGTAGATCGAAATTGTAAACAATTGGTGGCTAACCAAATCATTAAATGAATAGTCGAACAGATAAGACCAAAACCATAATTTTCAGGCTTGTTTCACACAACCACAACACGTTGGGGGCGCTAATTTGTATGAAAATTAATAGTTAAATTCACACGGACCACATTTTGCCGTCACTATCGACCGCGTGTATAATACCGACCACATCGCAGCCACGTCGCAACCACGACACAGCTACCAGCGACACGCGAACTAGCAGCCGGTCAAATCGCAAACACATACACATTTTGTAGGTATGTGCCACAACGCAACCAGCAAGCAAGAAGCCGCAGCGACATTATTCCTAACCACAGCTTAACCACTTGTTGTCGTCACGATGTGGTGTGGTTGTATAAAACAAGCCTTATGGCAAATTATTTTAGGTCGGCGCAACATGTTCTCTTCCTCCATACTCTTTCTGCTAGTCGTCATTTCAGTCCCCATTTTTCTAAACCAGAACAATGTCACCATTAACATCTTTAACACAGGCGCCATCCATCGTTTCTTTTGTCTTCGTACTCAAAAATTTCCTCACGATATATTCCTCATTTCTCCGCATCATCAGAAGCTTTAAAAGAAAAAGGGTACAACGATCCTTTAACCCGCTTGATCCAATAAATATTAGTCACTCTTTGACTTTCATCTTTTAATTAAGGATTCATAATTAAAATCCACGCAACTCACAAACTTAAGATCAAAGGGTCATTTTGTCTACAGAATTCGGTCCTCAGCAACCGATCAACTAAACGCGAGAACACAAAGCCGACAACCAATCAATATTGTAGCCTTTTTCTAATTCTATGTTAAGGTCGACTTCTAGTATAACCGGATGTAGCTAAATATCAGTATTTATCATGGAGGGAGACCTCCATGACTCAGTAACGACGGTAGGTATCGTGGTAAGACTGGTGTCAGATTTTCTGTCATCTGATTTTTTTTTAAGTATTGATGGTAATCTGGAAAATCTGGAGTTCAGCAATTTAAGCAGTGATAACACGTCACACGCTCGTTTTACTGAAACTCAAATGTGACTCTCAACAAAATGCCCCGCAAATCTTAACGAAAACGTTTTTCCCTCACTAATTCGATAAAGTTTTCGATCACGTTGGACATCGTGAACTTCCAGCTATTGCAAAAAATAGAACTCCGACAGAACTCGAGTTCGCTTTGCCCGTGTGTGTAGGATTCTAAGCCACCGCATAGATTACAGTGAACGCGGAACGCTGAACTCGGAACTTTGACCGCTAGACCGCGTGCAAAGGGACCGGCGCCTAATAACCGAATTACTATAAACACATGGTGATATATGTTTGTCAAACCACTCTCAAATTCACCCCCCATGGATCTAATACGTAATACAAAGAACATTAGAGAGTATTCGCGTCAGTACGTAAGCGGAATGTTGTCAGTCGTGCCCGGTGACGGCCAATTATTGGGCATTACATTATTATCTATCTGTTGAGTGTAGCGAGGTCGATATGTCATAGTACTCATAGGTTACTGCTATTGGATCGAAAGGTATTTTGTAAATATGGGAAATAATTGCCCTGAATAGTTTGTTAACTTTTTGGAGTTACTGTCATTATTTCTATTGCGTCAAATTTTTGCTATTTTTTTTTTTGTGGCTTCGGTCTCGTGGCTTGCACTTACTCACAGGAACTGTCAATTTATCTGGGATGAAAAGTAGCTTATAACGCTTAGCCAATACTTCAAGAGATTACCTGTGATAAATATGCTAACTTCTGCCAGCGACTTCGCCTGCTTATGTCGAAAATTATCCTAAGCGAACATACCTACTCCCGGAGTGAAAGTATCTTATGTTCTATTCATCCATTACATGGTATTCCCGTTTGCCAAGTTTCATTGTAATCCGTTCCAAACAAACAGAAAGACTGACAGACAGACTGACTGACATACAGACACAGTTATAGTAATAGACTTATGTAACATATATTTTTTCCAAAACTTACAACTAGCCGTTTATACGTAATTCTCATTTTAAACCCAGCTACTGGGGGTATCTGCACCTTAATGCCGTGATTATATAGCCAAAACGCTGTTACAATGCTGGTCTAGTATTTTAAAATACTGGCTGATCGGTGTACAATATAAAGTTAGGGTATTCAGCAAGGTTATATGAGAGTACGCTAGCCGAGGGTGCGCCAAAGGCACTTAAGTATTGTCATTAGTTTAAGTGTTTTAGTGGATGCCTAGAGTCGAGTGGTAGTTGTAGCTGAGGCACAATTTCACCAGATTTTTTTAAATATAACGTTACTTTGTTCATGTAATGTTTCGTGCTTCGGTAGGCACGTATAAGCCGGTGGTCCCAGCCGCTAAATGGCGGTCGTGTAATAAACCATATCAGAGACTCTTGAGGCGGTTTAGAAATTCTGACTCTAGGGTGCGTCGGGTCGCTAGAGCTTACTGCCCACACGATAAAAAGAAGAATAATATGTTAAGCATTTTGAGGAGCTCGGAGCCAATTCCACTAATTTTGAAGCAACGCTCATATTCGTGTATCAATCGCAATCTGTCACAAACAGCACGCGATGTGGCACGCTGCGCGCAATTCTGTATTATTATTTCTTTTACTTCGTTTTTGTTGCTTTGTGTCTGTCACCGGAGAATTGCTAACTTCGTAGAATTGTAAAATATCGCGTGGAATTGTTAAATATTTTTCTTAATAAGCCACGGAGATACTATAATTATTGAATTTGGGTAGGATTTATTGTATACAAAACGATTTTTTCATAATATATCGAGAAATCATAATCCAACAAAGTTTTATTACAATCTAACGGAGTCTGAAATTTTTCCGTGATATGTCTAGGTCTAATAAATGTTTTCTATCCTATTCTCTTATCTAATTTCCAAACATTTTCGCGAACGTTTCTTCAAAATTAGTAGAATTGGTTTCTGATCTTCACACTGAGATCGTCAAATAGCCTAATGGAGCTTTAACAAACAAAAAATTTTGATACAATAGGAAACCCTATAGATCTCCATTCAACTGCCGAAGATTGAGACTGTAACCCAGAAATCTACATGCAGCCTTAAAGCTAGAGACAAACTGGTCCCACGTACGCAACGTATGCAACGCATTATGATATCTGGACTATTGATTTTGTATGAAAAACTATGCAATAGAGACACACTTATCGTATGCAACGCAACATACGATACGATGCAAAAGCGTTGCATACGTTGCGTATGTAAGACCAGTGTGTTTCTCGCTTAAAAGCTGCTCGTCGACCCCGACATAGTAAAGGCTTCAAAGATAATAAAGTGATACTATACCGATATATTTAGTCACAAGGACATGATTTGGAGTGGTAACTAATACGCGATAGGTTTATGATAAGTCGATAATATCACAGTGTCGGCACTTGTCATGTGAACGCTTTCGGCCAGTAATGGCGCATATATTTTGGTCTGATTATGTACTTAACTTGTTGAATTTGAATTTTAAATGTATTGTTTTTGTATGCCATTAAAGTTAAGAGTGATTGATCGGTCTCGTACTTCAAGGATAGGGAACTATGAATTTATAGAGGTTTATTTCATTTGAGGTCCTCTTCATCATAAATTCAAGTGTTAATACAAAAGGTAGCGGTAGTTTGTGTAGTACCAATACGCCAAACTGAAGCTGTTGAAATAGGACATAAATCCTAACTCAACATTACAAATTCTTCCCCATTCGAATTGATCATCCCCGCAAATATGTCAATGAATACGAAATTAACCCTATGTCTCTGTTTGCAGGCCTTCAAACTGTTCAAGCGGAACAAGAGCCGCAAGAGCACACGCAACCGCATCTCGCCGGAGCTGTCTCGCTCGCCGTCCTACAGCGGCACGGTGGACGCGCGCAGCGACATCGACATACAACGGTTCTGCGCCTGCCGCGCCTCCCTCCCGCCCCTGCACATCAACGAAACCTTCGAGAACACGTCCTACTGCAACAGCTACAATAGCTACAACAGCTCCAGAATCGACAGCTTGGAAAGCTACGGCACAAACGAATCCAACAGCGGCAGCACCCGCTCAGATTCCGCCTACGACTCAGCCAGATCCAGTCCTGAACACGCCAGGGTCTGCTACGCCACTGTCACGTACTTCAACGTCAATGACAGTGAAGACAGCAGCAGCATCCGCACTGAGTACACTCTCCTAGATGACGCCGAAGCCGACCGAATGGCCGATCTTGATGACATGGAGCATATGGACGAAGATGAACGAACTCAGAACATGATCAACGAGAGCATCGAACTAGTCAGCACGTTATGAACTGGAAGCGATGGACATGTTTACAGATTGTAATTCTATTCTAATTAACGTTTTTAATACGAATTTGGAAGCGTGTGTGATATTCGGTGCGTGGTCGACGAATTGTGAAGAGATTCAGTTATGTTAGCAAAGACTATGAATTATGAAAAATAATCGTAACTAGTGTTTCCAATGTGTATACTATGTATTTATACTCTAATATAATAATATGGCAACTGTAAGCTATTTGGTAGAACTTCAAATTTCATGATAGGTAGTTTTTGTGAATTTTTATCAGATTTTTCACGATGTAGAAAACATAATAGAAACTAAAGCAACACTTTACTGTAAAGAAATTACTTTCCAACGAAATGACTTGATTGACCAATCAGCTTTCACTAAAAGCCCTTATTTTTGACCAATCAGTGTGAACCTACAGCACTTTGCTCCGTGACAATTTTATTGAAACATTTTCACTTGATATTGCTCCCTCAAGCATTTTCGCGACACGATATTGGAAAGTGGAAAATATGTCTCTGAGAAGAGTTTCATTGAGTTTTATATATTTTTTAAATAATTATGTATTCGTACTTGTATTTTGTCTACCGTTATGGTTAGAATGAGTATTTTATAAAGAAGAATTGAAATTAGTTGAGTATCAAAATACATTTTATTACTCAACTTTTCTCTACTAATACCTGGCTTATCAACTCAGCCAGGCTTTCGGTAATATCCTCTGATCCTTGACTTACTTCAACAAGACATAATGTAACTTTTGATCAAAGTGGCCGGAGTTATAATCCTGTTCCAAGTTTGTTTCACTTAATCGCTTCGTGTTTTCAATTAATTTTGAGTTTAATATGTTATGAGAGTTTGTAATATTAATACGCTATAACCAAATGGGAGGGGAGACTCTACAAGAACGCAGAAATTTAGGTTGATCGATTTGATTTGAATTATGTAATGTGAAATAAATAGGTAATAAATTATAATAAATAGTTCAGATATTATGAAATATTTACCCAAGTCGTATGTTTCAGTAACTGTAAATTGCTTTCTACGTCAATATTCATCGCGATATCGAACAAACTACTGATTATGTTGACTTTAGCGCTGTTATTTGAAGTCTGCATGTTTACGGACTATTATTTGAAATTATAGCCATGTTTTATTGATTTTCAAGTCTTTAGGGCCTTCGTTATCTATATTTTAAAGGTATGTAGCGACTCTTTAGGTCCGTTTAGTAATCAAATATATATAATCCTTTTCAGCTTATTACTGACCTGTGGACATAAGCCTGTCCCGAGAGTCAACCCGATGGGAAAACGGATTGGTCGAACCGCTACGAAATGAAAGTCGGTCAATCGGCTTTGTAGAAATTATTATTGAAATTAATTTTGCAGAAACCTTATGGAATTTAATTTATGTAGGACGATACACATTGTATATTTTCCTTTAAAGTAGTCTAATTACTGTAGGTTTTTGCAACTCGCTGGTCGAGTTATTTGATATTGTAATAAGAAATATTATTAAGCTAATGCTTAGATATCTAAATATCGCGAAAATATTGTCAACAAAATTTCTATTCAATATCTCCTTCAAGTGTTTACCAAAGTAAATGTGATACTATAAGATTATTTACGTTTAAGATAATAAAATTATTTAGTAATTATTTCAGTTGATCTCATGGTGTAAATTTTAACAGTAAGATTGCGTCAGAGACTGCTTTGCTATGCAGAGTAGTGATAGAGATCAGAGGCAACGAGTTTTTACTAACTGCCGTGACGCACAGAGTAATGTATGTTAACAGGTACATTTTAGTAATTAAATAAATACAATTTAAATTTTTATCGTGGCATTCTTTGTTTTTCTCACCTTTTAATGAATGTTCTTGAAATAATCGCTGTTTTAATGAATGACTGATTTACATAACATATTCCACGAGTACGCGTGTGTCGGTCTCGGTCTATTGTCATTTAAAGGAATACAACAAAACACTATACACAACTCTCTTATGAAATGTCTGTTTTGGCCTGATCCAAACATGAAACTACTTACATATTTTTATCTTTTTTTCTACCCTTTGTTTAATTTCTTGCTCAAGTTATCCCCAACAAGTTAACATAGCACTAATATTGACTGAGTTTAAAAATAATACTGAAAAAAATCTGGTTAGATCATCACTGAAACCAGAAAACGACTACAAAAGCTCTAACGATAACTGGACCTAATGCAGTCCACCGCCGAGTTTAAAACTCTCCCAAAAAGCCGGTAATACCGGTCTACCTGTAGATAGTAACAACACTGGCGAATCAGGTCGTTGACCCCTGGTGACGTAGCTCCCTCTTACCTGCCCTACATACTGGATGAGCTGATATCCTGGAATGTCCCACTTTTCACCAGCAGCCTTGTAACCCACTTCTAGTACCCGGAATCACAGTGTTGACCTACGTAGGTCAGATTTAATTCGATAAGGATTGGAAATATAGGTGAGTGGGATCAGTGAACGATTGAATAATTGAATGGAGTTTTCTGAGTTATACGCTTAGTTTTTTATATTTTATACATAAAAACTTAACTTTTGGGACCTCCCAAATACAGGAGAGGCATATGTTTGGTTCTTAGTAAATTAAAATCGAGAATACTTGATAAAACGACGGGTATTTAAATCGTACAGTTCAAAAGATCTTCATCATTCATAAACATTGCTTACGTTCTACTTGCGTAAACAAATTATGCGATTTGCAAACAAAATGTGCATTTTTCTAACACTAGAAATACTCCTAAACTGATACACTATCGTAAGTCTAAAAGCCTAAGTTACCAGGTTTTTAGACGGCACTATAACAGGCCCTAGTGCCTACATAAAATCACACTGTTTTTTACAACACTTTTGCTACTTTATTGCAGCGTCTCAAAAATATATCAACAACTAGTTGTCCCGCGCAACTTCGTCTGCTCCGCTCCTCATGGTCTTAGCGTGATGGTATATAATAGCCTATAGCCTTCCTCGATAAATGGGCTATCTAACACTGAAAGAATTTTTCAAAACGGACAAGAAGTTCCTGAGATTAGCAGCGCGTTCAAGTAAACAAACAAACAAACTCTTCAGCTTTATATATTAGTGTAGAAATGTAGATAGTAGATACTAATATTTTAACAAACCTGTTTTTATTGAAACAAACTTCGCAAACCAACTGAATAGCTTTACAGAATCTAGTTTAGACACCAATTACGACATTGTCGCGTCACGCCACAATGGCGCGGCCGTTAGGGGGCGCCACGGGGCACAATAGGCCCAACGTGCCGATAATGGGCTCCACAAACAGGTTTGTGAGAACTAATGGACGTATTGAGTTTCACTCAGCGGAAGAGGAAACTCACATTAGTGTTTGGTCAATAATTAAGTAGGTAAGTAAGTCTGTCTTCAAGGTTTTGTCTTCTAATGGTATTAGTTGGTCAGAGGAGAGTATGATGGTTTTCTGATGGCGGTCTAGAAAAAGATTGCAATAAGATCCTATTTATAATGCTTTTGCCTACAGTCCATTGTTAGACCAACCTATAACTTGCATGCAAGTTTCAGTGGATACATTGCGGGGTACGATCGAGCGATTGATCACTTTACACCTAGGTTGCATGTAATGTAATGTAACCTGCGAGCTGTTGCAGGCTGATACTAATCTAAGAGTTTCTAAATACAAAAAGCGAATGGGAACTTGAAAAATAAGATTTACTTACTACTATAACATAAAGTCAAGCTTGTGTTCTCTGAGGGGCTACGTAGTGTAGTAGTGTGCAGGGCACTTCGTACAGTTAGGCATGTTTAAGCCCCATGTTATAAAGGATGAGCCTATTGCCATCAACTGAGCACAAACCCAGGGTCCGAACTACTTTTGAGAAATACCAGATGGATGAACCAAATAACACGTAGCTTAACTTGAAAATCGCACTCACCCAAGTATTTCAGACTGGACTAACGGATTATTCAGGATTGTCATTTGGGGGGGGGTTGTCTTGACTCTTCATGAAATCCTCAATGACTTCATTAGATTGTTAACTACCAAAGATATCAGAGTTTTGAGTCCCTTAGCCCCCCTGGATCCGCCAGTGCTTAAGAGGCAAGTAGGTACCTATCGCAGATCGACTATGTTGTGTATGTCAGTATAATAAGCGGGGATAGCTAGGGCCAGTGCCTGCCAGGGTTGCGGTACCGACTTAAGAGCAGACTAATTGCCAGCCTCCTGTTCCATTTTCCGGAAAATTTAATAACACGTCGTGGCTTTTCATTGCGGTTTAATCATGAACTTTTGTCCTGTGTGCCCTGACAGTTCCTCAACTCTTGCGGGTGACGTCATACGGAGTTAGGACAACTTTACAGCTGAGGATGGATTTAGATACACCTACCTACGTGAAGTTAAAATGATTTAATTTGTTAATTCTTCTGATGGAATACTAACTAAGTTCTAAAATGAGGAGAAGTTGCGACTTGAGTTTCTCTTTAAATAAACAAAGCGAATAGTTTAATTGCCAAAACTTTTGAACTCGTTCTTTAAACGATAGAAAATTAGTTTTACTTTGTTAAAAATTAGGGTTGTTGTAGGATAAGCCACGGCAGCAAAGCCGTGCGAAAAATTACAAGACAACGTTCAAGAAAATGAAGTAGGTAGAGATATCGTGATAGCTATTAGTTGGAAGGTCAAGCTTTTCTCGGGCAGATGAACTGTTTTGTTACAAGAGAATATAAAAAAACTAACAAATGAGATGCTTACCAGACGATAATGTAGTAGTTATCGATGCTGACGAGCCATTTTATGAAAGGTAATTGAGGTCAAAACTTGCTTTATTAAAGGTTATAACACTTTCAACTTGAAAAGGGTTTCATAACGTAAAGTTCTAGTTCAAGTCTGCATACTTAGTTTGTTCAGGATAATGTGAAGTTTCAGGCTAATCGACCATCGTTGGTTAAACTTGTACGACCCCTATGGAAACTTTGTATCTAAGTGAAAGCTGTCTGCGCAGCCGCTTGATTGTGGTCCCTTATTATTCAAGTCACGATGAAATCGCTGGACGAACTAATCGTTATTATTTGGGACGAAAAAATCAACTATGTCTTGGTGTTATTGTGTTAATCTATTGATTTACCATTATTATTTGGGACAAAATAATTGGGAGTATATTACTTACAGTAATTGTTTTAACGACTTCTTTGGCAAAATAAAGAGATGATTTTTCTGTGATCCTATTGTTAATGTTTCTGCCAATGGCGACAATCCTGCAATAATAATATTTTTAACACCTTTTCGCTCATTGCTCAATATCGAACCAGTTTGCAGCTTATCTCGAAAACAGGAAATATTACTACTTCATTTATTTTCAACAATCATAGCCCATCGTTAATCTTTTTGTTCCAATCATCTAAACAGCTTGTTACGTTCCATATTGACAAAACCATTCAGTTTTGTTGTTTTTTTTTTGTCAAAATATAATCCTCTAATGTGCCATTTTATTTAGCGTAGATATATTATTGTAACTTGAAGTGAAAGAAAACCTGTAATACCTGTTTTGTGTCCGGATCGGAGTGGCGCAAGAGGGTTGGCTGGGAGAATATCGGAGGACATCAATAGGGGTCCGAAACACTGGTCAGCTCGTTATTATTTGAGGTGACTATATCATTTAGTGTTGGTCTTGGTTTTGAGTGAGT
Organism: Lacanobia oleracea; assembly: GCA_950371165.1. Lineage (NCBI taxonomy): Eukaryota > Metazoa > Arthropoda > Insecta > Lepidoptera > Noctuidae > Lacanobia > Lacanobia oleracea. The sequence goes on along the minus strand of OX493388.1, from coordinate 28,457,511 downwards.
AATACAAAAAGCTTTTGTAAATATGATGCACAATGATACTTATTGTCAGCAGTCATGTCGTGCAGTATTTGAATTGATTTTACTATGTATTTGTAACTTTGTACAATAGAAGAATCTGTTTTTAATTTTAAGTGGGCCCATTTTGTATTTCATATTGAACACAGTAAAAACCTCGATCTTCGCCTGATGGTAAGTAATGGATGAAGTCTACTATGAAACGAGCGAGCCCACAGAATACATGTTAACTCTTGCTTTGAGGGAGATTGGTAAATACAGCTGTATTTTGTAATTGTAACTTTCGAAAGATATTGAAATAAAGCTCGATACCTATACATTGACTGCAGATTAACTTCTGCCAGCGGCTTCGCCCGCGTTATCCCTAGGGCATATACTCCCGGGATATATATTTAGCCTATGTGTTATTCCAGACTCTAATCTAACTCTGTGCCAAATTTCGTGAAGATCGTTTCAGGCGTTCTGACGTGAAAGAGTAACAAACATGCATTCGTCCATTCTCACAAATTTTTGCATTTATAATATTAGTAGGATATTAGGAAGAATATACTTGTGTGGGCTGGACACAGAAGCAAGCGAGATGCTTTTTATAGCTTCCGACAATAAAACCAAAGTACCTATTATATGTTGTTATAACAGTGATTTAACTCATGAATTTTGGCAAGCAAGCAGCTTGAGGCAGCAGCGCGTTATTTTTACTGAAGCGTACTGTTTTACGGGCTAGGCTTATTTGGTATTGCCTCGAGCTTTCGTAAATTAGGTGAGTGTAAAATTTATTTAACTTGAAATAAAATAATTAATCTTCGTACTTCCTACCTCGTGGCTTGGAAAATAAGTACGTTTTATATTATTAAAGTAAGATTAAGCTGTTAATCCAGGAAATTTTATGTTTTATAGTGGTATATGGTATACATAATAAAGAGTATTGTATTCTATGAAACATTAACACGGATTTCTTAAGGCTGTGACCCTTAAATCTTTTGCACAAGAGTTCCTTATAATTATCAGTTTATCACGAAAAGGTATTGGATTAAGAAAATATTCCAGAAAATTCATCCACTACGTTTAATGATGAAAAATCACCCAAGTGCGAAAAAGACTCCCACACGAAGGGTTCCGTGTCAAAAACTGGAAAAAAAAAACACATCTCTTATATGGGAGACCAGTTAAATTTTAATTGTATTTACTTTTTATTATTTATTGTAGCGGCAATTGAAATATTCATTCAAGCAATCTGAAAATTTCAACTTAGACAGTTGAAATTTACGCTTAATAAGATATAGCCCGCTGACAGACAGACGGACGGACGGACAGCGGAGGCTTAGTAATAGGGTTCCGTTGGTTACCCCTGAAAACAGTTGTTTAGGTATAATTTCATACCACAGTAACCTACGTAATACGCTGAAAACATTCAACAGTCACTTGGATTCATCTCAACTGTCTTATGATCTTGGAGCCTCAAGCATCCTCCAGAATTAGCTTCAAAGGATCTCGAACACAAAGGATATACACGACTTCAGGAGAACTTTACAGAGCTTTCAGGCGTTTAGCAGAAACGGAATTATTACGTATACCTTTTGTGAATTAACTTAAATAAGTGGAGAAGCGTTAGATAAGTTTTAATTAGCATTAAATGTGGTTTAAAGATGATTCTTCAAAGATTAAATTGAAAGTTACTGCTAAACTAAATTACAATTTTTTGCTTTTTTATATTTTGTTACCTTGGGATTTCATAAATAAGGTAGTCCTTATTTATGAAATCGTCTGACCCTATAGGCGAAGTCCTTCAAAAGAGCCGTAGTACTCACATTCGGCGCGCGCGCAGATGTAAGTCCGAGGACGAAGCAAAGTACATAATTACCACCCAAGGGTGTATAAAAAAAAAAAAGAAAAAAGGGTGTATTTGTAGTGTTTTTATATCAATGCCTTATTGTTATACTAGCTTAACTATAGTTACTATAAGTGTTTTGTTGTCCATTCATAAATTATTTATTTTGCCAAATAAATCATCCATTAAGAAAAGAAAGGTAAGGGCGAATCAGCGAACTTTTTAATCATTTGGAATACAAATTCACTGTAGCAAATGAGTGACAAAAGTATTTGTTTAGGTACTTTTGTCAAAAAGGGGCACCACACCATTAGATCGATCCGAAACCGATCGTCGATCAAAGTGCGTCGGTCGATAGTTGCGGGAGCTTTTGATATAGTAGAGACTGTCGATCGAATTTGACTGCTCCATTCTACCCTCGATCGATCGGTTGGTGTGGTAGTGCCCTAATTGTCAGTCGCGTGTCCTGCGTCACGTCTCGGTCGGCACTATACGTGCCAACCAGTAAGTCGGCCACTGTCACTATCTGTGCTGCGTTACTTATTTACGCTCATTAACAAATTGTGTGATAGGGCTTTGTTTATTCCCTAGGCGCCACCCGCCTGGCCGGAGCGGGGTATGCATGACCAAGAACTAGGTGGACGTGCATTTTAGATCATCTTCATGGCTTCTTGTGCCAATAGACCCCTCACTTAAACCACTCGTTTGTTTTTAAGACCATTTTTGTGACAAGTTTTTTCTTGGAATGAGAGCAAGAGAATAATTATAGAATTCTGTGAATTTTATCGGTGAGTTTGATTATCCAGAACTATTACATTATGATGATAGGTTCCAACCTCACAATCCAATTTAAAACTGTCTGAATTTAAGGCCTGAATGTTTTAAATAGGTATAGGTAAAACTGTTCAACATCTAGCCGTTAATTATACACGGTCAAACTACGCCGCTGTAGATCAAGTTGTAAACTATTTACATATTCACGAGACACCGGTCACGCCGCCACGTTGTGACGTCATAGACCTACTCGTACATAATATTTGTTGAGCGAGGAATGTTGGCGCAGTTCTGTAATGTAAAGCAAACGGAAGAAGGAGTTTTTCGCCGAAAAATATGTATTTTCGGACGAGTGCGTACCGTTTTGTGGCTATGATTATTTGATTTAATAGGCTCTCGTTTGACTACAATCTTACCTGCTGGAAAGCAATGATGTGGTCGCCGATAGAGCACGATAGCCTTGAAGTAACCTATTCACTCTTATCTTAAAGACTCCCAGTTTGTTGCCGGCAGGGATTTCCACCCCTCAGCTGTACGAATGAAGGTATTCCCAAAAATTCTTGCAGAGGGTCTTAGACTGCTCTAGGGCTGCTCTAAAATAAAGCCACCGGCTCACATACTTTCTTTTGCTGCTGAAATCTGTTATCGCATATGCACCACTTGTATCAGAAAGCTTTCAGTGTGGTCCAAATACGCTGCACGGGCAGTAAACCACTGACTTTTGATACAACTTTCAATTAAGTTGGTATACTTTATCAGAAGTTCTTCGAAAAATCTTCCACGTGCATTGCACTGCACTCTAAGGCTGCTTGCACACACCAGAATTATTTTTAGGGTTCTGTACCAAAATGGTAAAACGGAACCCTTATGGTGTGACTAAGTCCGTCCGTCTGTCACAGCAGGATATATCAAAAACTACTAATGCTATCAACTTGAAATTTAGAATAGTTTTAGATGACCTTTGTTCAACTATTTTGCAACGAAAAATGATGAAATTTTTAACATTCCCCCCTTTATTTCTGAAGTTTGCATAGATAAAAATATGAAAATATTCTATGTGAAAGAAGTCAAGACCACAGGAAAAATAAAACGATGTCTCTAAATAGCACACTTCTTCAGAAATCATCGACAAAAATTACATTACTTTCTACTAGCAGTCAAGAGATGGTGCTGTTCTAAAACTGCAATATACACCGCAGTGATAAAATTCTGACTATTATAGGCTTTGCCAAAGAAAATTTAAAAACATTTCACGGAACCCTCGGTGCGCAAGTTCGATTTGCTCTTGACCGGTTTTTTATTTCCGGGTTAGTGATATTATTTAACCTCATGTTATCAATTAACTCTGACAATAAGTTAAAAAGTTTACTCTAGTTTGTGCAAGCGGGCTTCATATTGTACTGTCTCGTTGATCAAGTGATTGCGAGTGCTACCATTGAGTATAAGGTTCCGAGTTCGATTTCTGGGTTGGGTAGTTTTATTGGGTTTTCTCGGTAGGAGACTGAAGCCCGAATTATACCCTGCTGACGGCAATCTTATAGGTGCTCCGCCTATATTAAAAAAAAAAATATATATAAAGAAATTCTCCTGTATCGTGGGTGCGTTCACAAACATACAAACTCATTTACACAAATAGCCAGATCCAAAACAACTATCTGTAGCCCATACAAATGTAGTTCCGTGCGGGAATTGAACCCGCAACACGCAGCGCAGCAGGGCACCCGCCTACCTAGCCCTTAGGGAGTGATGTTTCGTTAAACAATCAATAGACGTTTTTTTTTTACTATTGATAGACACGCGTTACGCCTCTATCTCACCTGTTGGTAAGCGATGATGTAGTCGAAGATGGAGCACGCTTGCCTAGAAGTAACCTATTCACTCTTGACTTAACGACTCCCAGGTTGTAGCTATCGGGAAACACAGACTCCGGCAGGGAATTCCACTCCTTAGCTGTGCGCACTATGAGTGTGTTCCCAAAACGTTTTGTGCGTATATCTTGTTTCTTGTTGCTCCTTTAACAGAATTCCTGTTTCCATTTTTTCCTGTTATTTCGCGACTGACTGACGTTATCTGATACGTAATTTACGTTAACATTTGACGACTTTCGAGTGACGTTCTTTCACCAAATAACGAGTTGAAGTGATTGTTTTTTAGTAATATTATCCTTGTTTATATTGAAAAGTTTTCTTGAGCAATCTTCTAATGGGAAAAACCTCTCTGTAACTATTTTTACCGGCCTACTGAGCTTGCACCAATTTTTCCCTGATTATTGACGTCATTGTTTTAACACTAACCACAAACATGCGATAATTAATAACTAACTTTCGCCCGCAGCTTTGCTTGTTTTTATGTAGTTGAACGTAGCCTACAACCGTCTTCAGGGTCAAAATATACCTACAGGGTAACAAAGAAACTTACTTCCACATATTTAATAGTAGATTTTTATTATTTTTTACCTATAGTTTTTACCTTATTTCCAAAACTAGAATATTTGGATTTATGTATAAAACAAATCTGGCGAAATATGGGTTCCCTATAGCCCCTATTTGTATTGATTCACTCTGCCTAACCCTTTGGGGATTACAGCTTCATGTTATCTTCCTAAACTAACTTTCAAATGGCAAAAACGCATTCCATAATATCGCTCAAGTGTTCACCGCTATCAAAAAACACCTAAATTCTTTTCAAATTTGATTTCCTCTCATTTTTTCTTTAATCGTAATTATTTAATAGCAAAAAATCTAAACAAAACGCCGTACAAAGGGCGCACCACTCCTACTTCCTAAAGCCCGCCACACGGCACACACACGAACGTTAAAAAACGTCGCGTTTTTGCACCCCGAGTCTTCCTACGGAAGTACCGAGTTGGAAAGAGACGGAGATTCTGGGTACTTAAGTGTGAGTGAGAGAGAAGTCGTGGGAACCGCAGGGGTAGCGATATCCCATACGAGCAGTGAAGTGGGACGGGCATAGTGACCCCTCGGCGCATATGTCCGTCTGAACTAACTCTATAATACCCATGAACGACACCTGTACGTCTGGCAGATCCTTATCGATAATTTATGCGACAATATGGCAAATTAGTTATTGAAGTTTTTAATTACAGGTGCATTAAGGGTGGGGCAATTAAATTAAAAGGAGTGTTATGTATGAAAATAATTTACTTTTCTTTTTGTCCGTAAGCGACGGTTATTTACATGATATTTACAGGGTGTGTGAGTGAGTGATGCGCGAAATCGACTAATAACTTGGCTGTATTATGAATCGGTTTCGTACATCTAAAATTTGTCAATAAGCTATACAAATCACACTGATCTTATTTTTATGAAAAAATATCTAAGGCTGAACAATTATTGGCAAATTCACAACCTTCTTCCGATATTTCATCGTAAAATTCTTACATTATTGAAGATTTCGTCGAATTTCTTTGAATTTCCACATCAAAGAAACGAAATATTATATCGAAATGGTATTACAACATAATTCGATTCGACGATATTTTTAAAGCTCAGTTTTTTGGTCCCGATATACATCTAGTGACTGACAATAAACTTATACAATATAATATATAACTATCACACAACTTACTAAATAATATTTGATATAAAAACTATTTTTACAACAGTACAGTCTCCAAAAATATAATTTAGATATTTTTTAAACTCTGAGATCGATAAAACAGCGTCCTGTGGCTTGGCGACAAAGGAACAACCAACCGTATATACAGTGGGCTACGTAAGGCCACGTTGGACACTCTCGAGGGTCCATTGCTCTGCTTTAGAGACAAGAGGTCCAAAACTTTGTGAGTACAAATTCAATAAACGCTGGAGGGTGCTTGAAACTTCTTCCAATACAATTACCAATGAAATACTTGTTTGAAAGTCAGTGCCGGAAAGTAGAAACACAACAGTAACGCTTACAACGGGCCCTTAAAATATTCCGTTTAATTCCCCTCAAATCGTTCCCGACCCCCAAGCCACAAGACAATAATTCTGATAAGTTTTATGTGCTACAATTCTAATAAGCTAGTTCCGCACCCCACGGCCTGTAAGGCTTGGAACTATTCTGTGAGTACTGGTGATGAGGAGGATGATGAGGGTATGGCGTGGGGTAGTGGGGAGCTGGTGGCGCCGGGTGAGGGCCGGGCGGTCCCGGGGGTGCAGGCGGCGCCGGGTAGTGGGGGTAGCTCGGAGCAGCAGACAAAGGAGCAGCGATCGCTGACATAGCAGTAGGTGCAGCCACTGTCGTTGCCGCTGAGGTCACTGGGATGTCCTGCCGAGGTCCTCCCAAGTCTGTGTAACCATGCTGTGGCTGAGGTACCGGCGTCGTAGGGTACTGAGGATATCCCCAGTTCGCTGACTTCGCGGCTAACTCTCTTTGAGCAGCGAAGCACTGGAGGTGGCTCATAAGACGGAGCCTTAACGGGTCCTGGATGTCCAGACCTTCGCAGCTGACGAGGTACCTCGCCACTTCCGCAGCACACTCCCGGAACCCAATGCTGTGGTAATCCATCGCGTACCGCTGAGGGTCGTAAGCAAATGTGTCCAGCCCTGGAACAAAGTAGAACGAAGGTTACAAAATGTTTTAATTATCATATTGATTATTCTATGACGCATTTCTACAATATTAATTCAGTTCTACCAAGTTTGTTTAAAAATTTAAATACGAGAGCGACGCGAAAGTGGCGTGTACCAGTTGGAATAATTAACGATGTTTCAAAAGGTTTCCGCGGAGTTTAAAGCTTACACTGGGGAATTTAAAATCCCGTATTTTCTTTGGTCTTTTTAAGCCAGCTATCTGACTCTGCAGATGTTATTTTGCATGTAAATAAGACTTAGACAATGGCGAATCGGAATAAAGAACACAAAAGTTCAGTTCATTCAGGAAACGACCCTCCAGTTACCCTTGTGCAACTGGATAGAGATGGGATATAAGCAATTGATCAAGTGCGCAAGGGATGGAAAATTGTAGTAATGGTAACGGGAACCCCAAGTTTCCGGCCGTCTTCCGATAGGGAAGGAGACTAACGAAAGGTGAGCTCTCAGACCCTTGCAAACATTGTACAGAATGTTCGAGAAAAAGATGATTCATTGATGGGTGGCAGGTCAAGGGTGCTTGGTGGCGTCAGTGTGCCACCGGGCCACGAGACCGAAGGGTGAAGAAAACTGTCTATGCAGTATTTTTTTGTACTCGCTCAGCCAGTTTAATTTCTTTTTAAACTTTTTTCTTTGTCTGCGTTTCGCTTCTTTTATGCTTTACGAGTGCCGTTTCTTTGTAGAGCACGTTTCGTATTTAATTAAATAGAACAGAGGGCTAGAAATATTTTTTTTTGGTTTTGTATTAATTATCTTGTTAGAACGCGGTCCTTTGGGAACTGTCAGACTGGCCTTTCATTACTGTTTCGTCTACGATCAGTTATTTTTTTAATTATTATCTAGATTATTTAAATGACCATTTAATTTTCATTATAAACCATGCCTTAATTTTCCTGGCACTTGTAAAAAATAAATATTTTGGCACTTATGTATTTATTTATATATACGTCTTTATTATACAACAAGATAATAAATTACATTACAAAAACATCAAACTACAAATCATACAAATAATAGCCTTATCGCATTTTCCGAGTAACTTTGTAATGGATAGAGAGAGACTGTCTGGAAATGAAACGGGTTTGCACAAAAAAAAAATCCTTAAAAGAGCATCGTATTTTTTAAGATACGCATGTCACATTCTAATCAAATATATTCGTAAGCAGATATCTTAACCCCAATGTCCCAAATGAAGCATACAATTGTATTCACTTCCTCCTTCCTTCCTCGAAGCGTTTTTTAGACTATTTTTTGCGCTTGCGCAGGTGCGACAACCCTTTACATTAGAATCGCTTCCGCTTGTCACGCGGGACACAATGGACGCGTGATGCGAGCAAGAGAATGTAGATTTAGAGGTTTTACTTTTATTCAAAAGGGGTTTATATCGTAATTATTGGGTTTTGAAGAGGTACCAAATCCGGTAGGTAGTGTTATTGCAAAAAAAGTGAACAGAAAGTGTCTTAAATAAATTGATCTTTAATTAAAAAAAGTGAAGAGAATAGAGTGGTTGTGAGTATCTTCAAGATTAAGGCTTCTGCAGACAGAGGCGGAGTGACAATACGACAACAATATGATAACGAGTTATCATATTAACAGATTTTTTATTGTTCGACAGAAACATGGAACTATGTCTAAGGAAACGCATTGTCACGATGCATCCGACTATTACAAAACCAATATCAGCACTACTACTCATTCTCATCGTGGATATTGAGTTACAAAACAATTAACCCCAAAAACTATTCCCACACCGCACCACTAAATTGTCACCCACAATAACTACAATTTAAACAATGCTTAACATTTCAAATCCCCAATCACCGTAACATAAGTTGCGATTAATTCCCCGCTGACGGGGGGTGGTATCTTCATCCCTCGATATTGTGTGGTGGCTAGCAGGGATGCAGGGCAGCAGGGTGAGAGCGAGCCCGCTATGTGTTCCCACGCACCCCCTGCGCATGATTCGCTAACTGATTGATTTATCTTTGCTAATCTGTTGGTGTGCGTGTGAATTTGTTTTAGAGATTTAAGTTTTTGGAAGATAAACAATGAAATGTGTTGGTGCAAGACATGAAAGAACGCCATAAAAGTCCTAAGTTTTGGTCAAATCTTGGTATTTTTTTCTTAGATATGAAGTTATAAAGGTAGTTAAAATAACTAACAAAAAACTATATCTCACAATCAGTGAAATGATTTCAGCTAGCGACAAAACAATGTCAGATTACGGATTGATCAAGCAATATAATCCCTACCTATAATTTCCTTTCCCAAACCTCCAAACCCACACTTAATTCTTTAAAAACGCATCAAGCTAGCCACACAAAGCCCATATGTCCAGTAAGCCATGTTGTCTGATGACGAAGCTCCAGTCGGCGCGTACGCATCGCCTACGTCGCACCTGGTCGACAAAAACTCAGGAAGTCGCTAACTGGATTGCGCTGATCCAGTTTTTGTCTCCCTCGCACGGTGAGCGGGGGACGGAGATAGCGGAGAAATATTGATAGGGTATCAATGTTGAATTTGATATGATATTAATGAAGTGACACCTGGTTTAGTAATATTAGTGTTATTAAGTTGAAGGATAAAAAAAATATGGAAAGGTCACGAAATGTTGAAAATTTGTTTTTTAGGAAATAAATTAATAGAACAAAATACGTCAATATTAACTACTAAAGATCCAGCCGTAATAAGCCAAAAATAAATCGAAAAACGAGTTTTATATTTCTTGTTATTCTCAAGGTTTTTACGATGAACGTCAGAGATGACGCAAAAACTTCAAATAAAAGAACAGTTACCAAAGTTCCAGCACACGTCACATGGTGCAGTTTCCGGATTCCCTCGGTTGTGACACTGACCTTTCAACGGGCAACTGGGCGATTGTGTGCGGCAGTGGACCATCGTGGCCGGAAACTACTCCTAACTGAAGAGGATGCGGTTTTTCGTACACTGAACCATAGAGCGACGATTGTGAATGTGAACTACTTTTGTTAAAGTTAAATGGTGACCGCAAATTGATTTGAAACCACAGATTCGGTTGGAACGGAAGGATGGGACAGTCAAATTATTTTTGTGAAATTAATATAAAAAACATGATAATTTAGGCGCGCGACAGTTAAAATTGGAAACACTCCAAATTAAAATATAGTGCAGTTTACACTGCCAAAAATCCATTTAAATACTCAAGTATCATTGGCATCCACAATTTATAGAAAAATCAATTAAAATTCCCTCAAAAACGATCAATATCAAAACTTCCGCACACAAACCCACCCAATGCAAACTCCCCGGCATTTTCTTCTACCATCTTCACAAGATCATTTACCAACGTGTGTTTGTAACAAAAAAAACTTACAGTACGTCCACCTGCCGTTGGTTCCCTGGACCCGGAAGCAGGGCGTGGGAACCAAGGAACAGACCATTTGGAGATGAGCGAGATAGCGATATGATGGCACAGCTGACTTTGTTTATTGTGGATAGATTTTGTTTTTTAGGATGGGTGTTGTGGTATTGGTTTGGTCAGTCAATAAGGCACTATTATATGACCATAGTGCGGTCAAAATCAATCCAGATTTGAATTAATTTTTATTCATAAAATGTATCATAATAATTCAATCTACATGAAATTCATCTGTTACTGTTACTGAGTGTCTTATAAAGCTAAAATTTGGCATATATAGGTTCCTTGGGGAGTGTAGGGGAACACTAAGAGAGGATTTCCCGAAGTTCCTACAAGAACTAGTAAGCATATAATTGTTTTTAATGCTGCACTATACATAGCAGTGCTGTAAAATTAGTGTCACGATAATTTAATTTAACAAAATATAATTTGGGTTCAGAGGCCAACGGCATGAACTCTTCGTTATTCTTTAAATTACTACGCAAGTCCTCTTTAACGTAATAAATGATGTTCGGAGTACTTCACGAGCAGATTGTTAACAACTGGGTACAGGGAAATACTCTACTATCAAATCAGTAATAATGTCATTAAATGAAACCATTGCCCTTGTTTAATTCGAGAAAACAAAATGGTTAACTTTTGCTTCTTTGTATTTTACCTTTGCGGAACAAGATCAATCAATTACTGTCATTAGACCCAATTAACGATGTTCTGATCTTAATTTTAATGTTATTAAATATCGATTCTATTGAATAAGATGTAAGAAATAATGAAAACGTGCCCTGTGGCCTGATTGAGAAGATTTATATTTCTATAGAACAAGTTAGTGAGCTTGTTTTGTCCGTTCAGTTTTAGAATCACATAGAAAACATACCGAAGAGAAGGATTTACTTATTAAATAATTTGCTTTGTTATCAAATATTATTATCGACCTTATTATTATCTAGCTAGAGAAAGTAAAAACCTGTTATCGAGTTTCTATTTCATTAAACTTTTGTAAACGTAACAGTTGCAAGTTGTACAAAAGACAGGAAAAGCGAATCAAATGTACCTTTAGCTTTTAATTTTTTTTTCTATTATTCTTTTTAGCGAATCACCGTTACGGTCGCATCTTTTATTAATTTGCAGGAAACGGAAACGAACCGAACAGGTTTCTGACTACTTAATTGTTGCGTATAACGGAATGGGCGCCATGTTTTTTCGCATTTTTACTTTTTATGTTGATCATGCTCCTTTTTTCGTTTTTCAAAACTTTGCTTTGGTTCTGCTTTTACAAGAATTTTCTCCCTCGTAACTCTTGTTTTTTTTCCGGAAGTTTTTTGTTTTGCAAAAACAATGGTCGGCCATTACAGATTCTGCTTGTAAAACGCCGAGTTTACTTCGTAAAGTTGTTTGCGAGGCTTCGTTTTATACTTCAATTCGTGTTCTTACCTATATATTATGTAGGTAATTTGAGCTATGAAATTGGTAAGGGTCTTGTACATATCTAGATGACATCAACCTTTAAAGCCTTGTAATTTAATTTTGCTTTAATACACCCATGATATACAGTCCACTTCCATTTTCATTTGCTTCATCACTACCTATAGTCGCGATCATTGGTGATTTGAGCCGGATACCGGTATTATAGTCGAAGATTATAATGCCATGTTTTCGGGTAGCTAAAATACTGATAGCCAATTTGAATATGCTACTTTCCCCAAAGCTATTAACTATGATGTAGTTAATAGCTTTGGTGGATTGCCAAGGTCGATAGACCTCGCTGAACTCCTATGTGTACCAACCTTTAGCATGCAGCATTTTCAGATGATCTACGGTGAGCTGCAGGATCTCCGCCTTCTCCAGCTTAGCGCTGCCCTGCTTTTCACAAGCTGCTGGCACCAGGCGCTTGAGCTCCGTCAGCGAAGTGTTGATGCGGTCGCGCCGCTTCTTCTCGATGACGCCGCGACGTCGCTTGCGCGTCATCAGTTGGCACGAATCGCCTCCGCCTGGGGACCTGGAATATTTGGATAGTGGTGAGTTAGTTGGTGGTTTCTGTTGGAAACGATCAAACGTTTCTTTCATCAGTAGAAGTTTTAGACGTAAAAGTCACTGAACTGTTTAGCATCAGATGGCTAATCCTGGTTGTTAGGAAGCATTCAAATTCAAGTCTGATTGTGCGACTGATTGTTTGATTCTACAACTGCGATGCGAATGCGAACGCTTCACGTAAATACAACCTTCTGATAACAACTGATTAGCAAAATACTCAGTGGATAATTTGAATTAGGAGTCGACTTAGGAATAATACGGGATATTTTTTTATCATACATTTTACCGTCATGCAGCGTATGTATGTAGGTAAACCAGTTAGCTCAAATCTGGTTTTAAATATAAAAAAATGTCTGGCTTAGGTCACAGGATTTTGGTTCTGATTTTTAAATAATACTTACGCGCGTCGCATTGGGATTGGTTTTTTGTGCTCTTTTGATATTGCATAAAACCTTGTGAAAGAGGATTAAAAAAGTCTGACTGGTTTATTTTTCACCATTCTACGAATTTTAATAACGCAACAAGTCTGCACAGGGTTCGATACAACCTGTTGCACGTCACAAGGTTTTCATAACGTTATGTAACCGGATTTTGACTGTTAACAATTCCCATACTTTTATTTTTACTAATATAAAGCTGAAAAGTTTGTTTGTTTGCTTGAACGTGCTAATCTCAGGACCGATTTAAAAAAATATTTCATTGTTAGATAGCCCATTTATTGAGGAACGTTATAGGCTATATATCATCACGCTAAGACCAAAAGGAGCAGACAAAGATGCGCTGGTCAACTACTTTTTTGATAAAGCTTAGGATTGCAACCTATGGTGCTTAAAAACTTTTTCATGAAATAACCATTCTATAGGGCTTCATGAACTTAGAGGGCTATATTGATGATTAAAATGGTTATAATTCTTTAAATAAATACGCGTAACGGCCGCTAATTGTATTTTGTTCAACATACAGCTTCACACTGACCAAGACAGATTTCACAGATTTTTTGGCATATTGCAAAAAAAAAAAAGATATTTGAATTTCGCGGACTACCCTGGCGCAACCATGGTAAGTTCAATATTTTAGCTGTATATTCCTAAATAAATTAATAATATGACATTTTGGTCAATGTTTGGTAGATGTGACGGGATGGCCTAGTTTAATAAACAATCTCATGGTCCAACTGTGACATGTTTAAACTAACCTCACCAGTACAGTTACTGGACATTTAACGAGATAAAAGTGTCTTATTTCATGAAATGTTTGTGTAAGCCAGTTTGTTCATGTCTCGGTAACCTACTTAAATAATCAGGAAACAGGCCCGAAGCAATTTACATTATTAATATAGAGTACACGTTATTGTGAAGGTATTTTTCCCTTGACATATTTGTACCGGAATGTTTTACTGTCTATCTTTAGGTACTTTTTCATCCTAAGTTGTAGGGACCATTCCAAAAATATTGAGTTTGGAAAAAGTGTCAGGTGTGAGGAATTTGCTTGCATGTTTGATAAAAGATTGCAGAAATTAGGTCACACAAAAGATCAGGTACAAAATATGTTATATCTCTTCCGAAAAAGTCTCTCTTAGCTAGAAAGGTTTATTATATCTGCCGATCCTCATGATAAAATTACATCATTTCAGTCGACAGGCATCCACTCCTGATCAACCCGCAATATTTGCCTCACTTCTAAAAGATTCGCGCGACCTTCACCGGTCACCAGAAGGGTTACATCACAAACAAAAACAATAAAGAAAACTTACTTTTAAAAGAAAGAAAATGTATGACATAATTTACGTAAGTCTGAAACGTTTAGAAAACTTGGCAAAAGAATACGTGCTACGTGTAACATTGAACTACGAGTTATTGCGTAGCGCTACGATTCGTGCGTAGCGGCCTACGAGCTGTGGGCGCTACGAGATATGTGTTTTTATTGGAATCTTACATGATATTGTGAAATTGAAGGTGATTTTGAAGGATTTGATTTTTATCGTGTTACAAATATGTGTGACCTCGTGTAACCTCATATAACTCGTTTTTCGGGTTAGGCTGAGTTTCAAAGAATTTAATAAAACACTGAAGTAAGGTGAGACTTGTGACCTATTTTTATAAGTCTTTATCGCCTATGTACCAGTACTGTACATAAAATTTAAACAAATAAATATTCCTAAGCGTGTAAGTAATTTGTTTTTCTCTTTTTATTCGTCTGTCGTAAATATGTTACGTAACTTTTAATTACAGACTTAATTGAGAGATCAGAATATTATCTCACTATTACAGGGGTATTACCAGATTCTCAGAAATAATTAAGTTCTATTTTTGGTAAATAATCGTTATTTTGTTGCCTACCAGACAAAATATTGTGTTATTTTCTGTATAAAATAATTGTCTGGGGAAAGTTACTGAAATAATAACTGTTATTTAGGTCTAGAATATTAACCTCGGTCTAGTGATATAATATCGGATGATGCAGAGGTCTGTAACTAATTGAATACCTAAAAACTTAAACATATACCTATGAAATCGAGAGAGGGAGAAGTTAATATCTAAAATTCTTAATGACACTTGTTGCAGCCGAGCATATTTTATATCAAGGATTGTCAGTTTCTGTTTATGTCGATTAAATGGTGGAATGTAGGCTTGACTTAAGTGGAGTCGCTTGCTCAACAGTGGCGTAGTATATGTACAGATTGAAAAAAAATCATTTTCAGTACTCACGTGGCATCTTTACTGCTCTCTTCAGAAAAGTCATCATCGTCGCTTTCAGAGCGAGCTCTCTTGCTGCGCTGCGCCGGCGCAGGTGGGGCCGGGGCCGGAGCTGGTGGGCCCCAGCCGTACCCCCACTGGGAGCCCTGGCCCTGGTGCTGCGGAGGAGGCTGCTCCATGTGTCTGTGGTGGTACTCCATTGTCACAAAAAAATTCAATCACTATTGTTCCAAATCAGCACTAAATGGTAAGGTCGTTTCTTGGTCTAATTTTTCAGTTATCACTTTGTTTTCATCGGAAACTTGGTTCACGTGGATGTGGTGCGCAGGTCGGTCACGTGCGCGCGCGCTGGCCCACGGGCGCCGAGTGTGCGCCGCGTGGCGCCCCGTGCCGCCTCGTGCGGCCCACCCCATACGGAACACTCTTTATCTATCACACACCGACTTTTACTGCCAAAGCACACCATTTTGGACTTTGTGAGTAAGAAGTTAGGGGTCTGTAAAGTGCTGTGCGTAAGTTGGTAATTTTTTTGACCGCCAGGATTAAAAATGCGTTTCCATTTTGCGATTTTATGCGTTGTGTCGTTGCATTAAGGATGTGGGGAATGCTCTTCTGGGTCACTTAGCGATATTAAAATTTATAAACTTTAGCTTTACAACTGTTTATCGGAAATTGGTTCCTATGCTGTTTAGTGATAAAGTTCAAAGTAGTATTTAATATTTTTTTAAGGGTGTATCATGCGGCCGCGTGTCAGGCGTACGGTGGGAAACTGCACACAATTAGGTAACGCAATTTATTCGCTCCGATATTTGTGTGAATGTTCTTCAATCCATAGGGGAAGGGTTCCGGGGTCGGCAGAGAAGCGTGGGACGATGGTTCGGGGATTAACTAGTGGAAAACATTAGGTAGCACTCATGTGCAGGATTAGAGCATGAATAGAAAAGTGTGTAACAAAATATTTGAGTTTTAAGAGTGCTTATGAGTTTGAGTTTTTATTTATTAAATGCTTTTGTAGAACTGTAAGTTAATTTGTACTCGCAGATAAAATTAATTAAGTTCTTTTAATATAGTAAGTGTATTTATACAGCCAAAATAATAGGTATGTACTTAATAGGTTCTAAAATACTTATTTTCCCGATTTACACAAAACACAACTGAACAATAAGTTAAAAACAAAACCTTAATCCTCAAACCACAAAACAATCCAACTATCCCGCCTGAAAATCACAACTTTCAGTATCAAGTACTCAAATCACGTAATCGCAGAACAATCTGAAACTCATTAGCGCCGTGCTCGGCTAATTGTTTCGTAATCACTCGGCTATCTCCGGCACGTCGTCGGACGAACGGCGACAACGGCTGCCGGGCACGATCGGCAGACGGCGATCACGGCCGGCGGACGTTCGGTCACGAGACTGGCGGACGTGTTCGGATGTGGTCGGACGTCGGTCGGCACGCGACTAGAGCACGCTTGGTAAGCTGAGGTTGGATGACACCTTTGATGATTGATTGGCGTTAAATTAATCTTTTGCGATAGAGGTTGAGTTGGAGTCGAGTTGGCTATACAGATACAGCACGAACTCTATCGCTAATATTATAAAGAGGTAAAGTTCGTGAGTTTGTGAGGTTGTAGGGGGTAATCTCTCTGGGGCTGCGGAATCTGTTCGAAAGAGGTACCGTAGCTCTGGAACGCAAAGAGCACTAGGAGGAACACGGATGGGTTTTAGTCAGTAAGAGTCTGACACTCCCCAGAGCGGGAGGAGTGAATGGATGATTTCTCATCCTTAAAAAAAAAGGGTGTAATCTCTGGATTTGCTGAATCGATGTTGAAAATTCGCTTTTAATTTACATTCTTTCAGTCCATCTAACGGTAGATAAAGATGTCAACGATAAGGCCGCTATTGTTCCCTTTTTTACAAAAAATACAACCAAAATCCAAAAACAAAACACTACAAAGTACAAAATAACTTCGAAAGAAAGAAAAAATCTTTAATTTCTGAAGTCGGTGTTTTTGGTTATTTTTCGTTTTTTGACACCGACTTCGAAATTAAAGTTTTTTATTTTTCATTTTTTTGTGGTACTTAGGTACCTGCGTACTCATTGGTACCGGCGCAATGTTATGTTAAGAACTGGTGTAAACACTAAAAAAAACATGCGATTTCAGCAATCTCGATCCCTTTGCTATCATTTATTGAAGAGTTCCGTTGCCTACCTCCGAAGTTCTTCGTCAGATCTTCACCAAATTGAAACGGGACCAGTCCAGGAAAATACTCATTCAAACAAAAAAAGAGTCATCCAAATCGGCTGACAATTGGCTAAAGTATCGCTGAACAAACATTTTTCATGGGATCTCATCATCAGATCCTAATTTATACCTTTCATCATCAGCTCAGCAACATGAGATGATGATTACTAGGCACAAATATCTGAATTGCGTTAGAAAGTTCATTGTATGTGCCTATAAAATTTGAGGGTTGCCCTTGATTTTCGTGAGATCCCATCATCAGATTCTGACATGGTGACAATGGGACCAATCGAGAAGTATATCCTTTCAGATGAGACAAAAATTTTTCAAATTCGGTTCATAAATGACGGAGTTATGAGGTAAGAAACATAATAAAAAAAAAAATACATACCGAATTGAGAACCTTCTCCTTTTTTTGAAGTCGGTTAAAAATTAAGACTTCTTATACAATTGTGTACCTAACTATTGGTGCACCATAAAGAATATTGTATTCTACTCATTGTCTTGAGTCGCTGATACTGATGTTAATAAGGCACAGTTGGGAGTTATTTCTTAGCAAGATTCACATTGAAGGGATATTTGCAGGTATTGCTGATAACAAGTTGTGTCCTAAGATCGGTTATTGCAGGAATTATTTGAACTCTTTAGCTAAGTATTCATACGTTTCGTGGCTACTTCTTTATGTATTTTTCTTTGACGTTATGACGTCTTATAAATCGATGAACGCACACGCTGCACGCACGAAAACGTTTCGCGTTCCGCCTGAGCCGAGCGTGCAAGCGAGAGCGCGGAACATGCGTTAGAGAGGCACGATTGGCCTTAGCGTTCGGCTTGTTTGTTAAGAATTCAATTGTTTTCTTATGGCGTTATCACGTAAAATTATTTATTTTACAGTTTTCGGAAAACTATCAGCTAAAAATATAAATGAGAGTAACAAAAATCATCATCATCTGCCCAGCCTTTACCCAACTATATTGGGACCGGCTTCCAAGCCGGATTTAGCTGAATACCAGTTTTTTTTCGAGGTGCGGCTGCCTACCAGACCTCCAAAACCCATTAACTGGGTAACACGGTACTTCATGGCAAGACTGGAATCAGATTATTATGGCTTCTGACTATCCGTGACGACTGCCAAAGATCTAGAGAGTAACAAAAATAAGACCAATTAAAAGTTTTTACAGATAGAAAGCTTATAAACAAAAATCGTCCGTAAACCGACTTTACAGACAACCAATTTTTTAACTTACGGAAATTCCACAACAACTTTGACCTATACATTTATGAATTAAAATGAATACTTAAGAAAACACTTGTTTTAAACAAAAACAAACTAAATATATTTCCAATTCTATACTGCCATTACTGGTCAATCTAATCTCCTTCAGACTAATTCTGGCATCATTCTTACGAGCACATAACCCGGTGAGTGTCGACTTGAATGTGGTCGTTATTGTTATGTAATACATGTTATATTATGGTGATAACCTAATAATAATGCTATCGAAATTACGGCATGTATTGATGGGCGTCATTAACTGGCCCTTCATAAACTCTATCTTTAGATGGGCTTAACTTTGAGTTATTGACCCTTACGTAATTGTGGCTGACTTGTCGGTCAAGCGTGGAAGATAAGGTTCTAAGTTCAAATCCCGAGTCGCGAACAGTGATATTGGACTTATGATCTAGTAGCAGCATGGATGGAGTGTAAATTTTTGTCTAGTTGATTGTAATATGATCGTCTTAAATTAGGTTTTTTTTTTTTTAGTTTAGTCTGTTGTGTCCCGCTGCTGGCCAAAGGCCTCCCCCATATCCTTGACTCTTTTCCTGTGCCATCTCGAAACAACTTTTCTCTTTCTGGGCAAATTTATTACATTGGATTTAAAAAATAACGATCAAAATAGTATATTGGGCAAATTATATTTGTCATGTAATTTTGTACGGAAAACCGCTTTTCTTACGTAAATAAATTACCCAAGGACAAGTGAGCCAACTAATGAATGTTTAATTCTGTTTATAGCTTCAATAATTTACTTGAACCCACATAAAGAAGTATACCTTACATTGAAAAAATACACAATTACATAAATAGATTTCAAAACCTTTTCTGAAGGCTCTTCCGAAATTAGATTCGCCAACATGAATTGTATAGAGCGCGACATTCACGTCACTATAACACCATAAGCCTTCTTAAGAAAGAGCCGATTACAACCTCTAACTTCCTTAAAAAAGCCGAGATTACCTAGACCACCTCCGCTGAAAGAGAGTCTTGATACGTCATGCTTGACGGAGCTGATCTTTTGCTAACAAGATTGATATCAAGGAGGTAGTACTTCACTACTGTCTGTCTCCTACTTGATAAGAAGGGAGATGGAATTTATGTTTTTCTTACAGTTATTTTTACTAATAATACGAGTAAGTTCACGTTTGACCAAAATCTCACCTGAATAGAATAGAATTTTTATTTTTTAAATATGGGTAGTCCCGATGCCCATGCTCATGGCCTGATGGAAGCAAAGATTTGGTAGACGATGGAGTACGCTTACGTTGTTATGACATATTCACTCATGACTTGAAGACCCCAGGTTGTAGCTAGCAAGAAACACAGACTCCGGCAGGGATTTCCACTCCTTAGCTGTACGCACTATGAAAGTCCTCAAAACGTTTTGTGCGTTTAGGGCGATGCCTTTGCGATATCTTCTAGTCCGATGATGGAACGGGCTCGTCGGTTTTTCGTTGTGGGGTACTAGACAGTTGTATAATTTCTCCGGGACTCGTTGAGCGGTCGGCGCTATTTAATAGTAGCCTCTGTTGATTCTGGCATTCAGAAGTTGCAGTTGTTAGGAATAGTGTAACGAGCCAATCCCAAAAAACCGGCGAAGTGGATTCTCACAGGAAGGATTCCGTACCGTAAACCGAAAAAAAAACGTTTCTTGTATTAATCTCATCTATCACCTTGTCTGTAATTTTTAATTTAATTTTTATTGGTTGTTGTTATAGCGGCATAGAACACATTCTGTGAAAATTTTTACTGTCCACCTACAGTTCTTGAGATACAGCCCGCTGACAGACAGATGGACGGACAGACGAACAGCGGAGGCTTAGTAATAGTGTTACTTTTCTTTGGTTACCCTTTGAGCACAAAACCCAAAATAACGGTACCTACTATTCAAACGGATTGTTGTCGCAAAACACTAAGAAGATTTGTGTAATCTGTTCTACGCTCCAGCACCATACAATGTAATGCGATAGGATCTGTGAGACAGAGCATAACTTTGGAAAATCGGGATACTGCTTAAAGGCCGCCATTAGATACGTGACGTGGTATTTAGGGGTTCCGTGAAGGAAAAACGGAACCCTTATCTCTGTTAGCCTGTCTGTCATGGAGTGAAGAGTGGGATTAGTGTATCATGTTAGGTTTTGTTTGAGTTTTCAGTTTTTTTTGAGGATTGTACTTAGCTAGGTCTTTTCTGGATTGTGATTGCGCAATACAGATTATGTGAATGTTGGTTGTGTTTAGATATATTAACTATTCGTGTTTTATCGTAAACATGCAATCACAGTGAGGATTTCAGACTAATTCGGAAAAGCTGAATTTTGATGTGATCAGATTTTCAGCATTTTTTATCTAAGGGTTTGGGGTGGCCATTTGTGAGTCTGCCATTGAGTAAGTGCCAGGATTTGTTAATTACTTATGTACTTTTATAATTTTATTCGATACACTAACGGAACCATTCCTCTTCGCTCAAGTCTTACCAACTAACTTTTTTAATGTTCTTTGACGCAAAAAGCCTTAGTTGTCGCAATGTCTGCCAAAAAACTGATCAGATCCAAAATCCAACGTCACCCAGTCAACAAGAGCCATTGTGCAGTAATCCCTTTACTGATCACACAAAGAGGTCCTTTGTCGAAGGTTCTGTGCTGTCAAGTACGTATGCGGACTCTCAGTAAGTCTCTGATCTGTAAAATCAAAGATTTGAAGAGATTGATAGAGTGAATCGATTTCTTCTAAAAATAAAATGGAGTTGTGACCGCAAGACTAGGATTGTCAATATTGTACCCATCGTATGTAGTGGCACAGATATTATATGACTTGTGGACGTCTGTATGTTTATTGTAGGAGGTAAATATACATGATGGTAGTTTCGGGGATTTCTCCAATCGAGAAGGTCTTTGCCAAAGATTCAACTTATTTCAAGAACGAATAATTGTTTTGGTAACACGAGCGTGGAATAAGAAAATGATTGTAAAATCATTTTCTATTGACATTCTCTCATTCTCTAGTTGACCCGCGCAACTTCATCTGCTCCGCTCTTATTGGTCTTAGCGTGATGATATATTCCCGATAAATGGACTATCTAACACTGAAAGAATTTTTCAAATCGGACCAGCTCCTGAGATTAGCGCGTACAAATAAACAAACTCTTCAACTTAAATTTGTACTAATATATAGTATCAATTTCGATATCCTTAACCACAAGAAACAAAATTTTTCTTGTTAGATCTTCATCAAGGTCAAAGAAAGGTATGTTGCTCCATGTGAGGAAATTAAAAGAATGCTAAGTATCGGTATAGCAGATTAATTTACCTAGGTACATGAAAATATGTACTATATAGGTACTTATACTGAATGTCACTTGGACAAATATAACATAACAAGGATTAACGTGAAGGCAATGCTACGCTACCTTGTATTATTAAAACTTCATACGAAGATGCGGAAGTGCAATTTAGCAAAAAACACTGCTTGGGAACGGCCACCTGTTTTACAAGCGGCAAAAAGGCCTTCGCAGTACAAATCAATACAATAATTTACGCCTGTCACATGAAATAACAGTAAAGCCTTCCATTACGTGGTTCATATCGTCAGACCACAGACCACGGAGTCGCTTAGACGACTACTACTAGCACCGCATTATCGAAACAAACCAAGCGTCTTAGTGACTAATAACATAAAGAGGAAAGATTTGTATTTTTGTGTGTAACGAATAAACTTATAAAAAATACTGGACCGATTTGAAAAAAACTTTCAGCAATGGATAGCTAGATTATCAGGAAGTAATATAGGCTATATTTTTATCCCCATACTCCCATGGGAACGGGAACTACGCGGGTGAAACCGCGTGACGTTCTCTAGTACTCATATAAATTGACGACCCATGATAGTTCTCATTATGCTATAACAGCAAAGAAAAATAGCACGGGCAAGAAGAAACAGGGTGTCAAATACGGTGAATAATTTTATAGCGATCAATTTAAAAAGCTTACTTCTTATTTGAATTCACCAATCCCAAAATTGATTCCATAACTAGAGGCATTTCTGTCTATCTTTTTTCAGAAGGGCTGCTGTGTTGTGGACCTACAAACATACATAGGGTATTTATATTTATTATACCGGCTACTCCGGACAAAAAAAAATCTTTCTATATACTGAAACTAGTCAGACAGGAAGAAAAATGATTGTAATGCTACAGAGCGAACCTGCTTGTAAACAAAAACTCAAAAGCTTGAAATTCTTAACTATCATATTAGTTAGGTAATTGGTTCAGTGGTTGAGGCATAAAAACAGACAGACAGACTGATGTAGGATTGGCGACTCTAGTCACAACCTGTTCCGTGCTCTATGTCCAAAACAAACACCATTACAAGACTAATATCATTACGCCACGGAGTGACGTCTCTCGATGGCGTACAGTTACCATAATGTGGAGCAATCAACACGAAGGGGTAATGTGACGGCAGTAAGTTATACTGCTGCTCTTGACCTTGGGTGGAGCGTGGAGGTAATAAGGTGGCGGTCTAGAGTGTGACGTAGCGGTCAGTGGTAAAACAGGTGGAATTTTGCGCACAAACGTTTTATAGTATCAGGGCTGTTCCCATAAGAACCATTGGACCTACAATAATAATGGGTTAATTATTTAGCATTCACCCGTTATGTCACAGCTTTGTAATCATTGGGCAATGTAATGATACCTGATATCTTTTTCTTAACGACTAATCAATTATTTAATTTGCCTATTCTATGCCGTACACGTGAGCTCACACCAACACAAACCAATGGGGGCCATGTTTTTCTGTACCACCAAAACGGATAGATGTGTTTGCGGATTGGTCACAAGTTTATATCAGTTCACAATTTTTCGAACGATATGGAGAGATTATAAAATTAAAGGATTTTGATTCGTATTGAAATGTTCAGTTCACAATCAAATTAATCGAAACTTTACAGTCTTTCAAGATATTTTATAATCTCACTGTGTTTGCAATTTATCCGTTGACATGCATGTCTAGTCGGATCCAAATAGTGATGTTTATTTCACATAATCAGCGTCAGGTAAGGTGTTTTTTTATGTAGATGTAGGAAAACGTTTTCGCCTCCTACTGAAGTTAACATAAAGATTGATTTAGCAAATAACGTACGGCGTAGGAGGACACTCAAATAAATTAAAAAAAAAACATTAAACATCAAAGCAACCCCTTACGGCAACATACCAAATAGATAACGGGATAATCAAATAAATTCAAATACAAGTAAAAATATCAAATTCTACGCTCTACAGTACAACAATACTATTAAAATGCACCCACGCAAAGTCGATCATGTATCCTCAACTCAAAAGACCGCCACATTCATTGTTAAATCCGAAAAAGTGTCAGCAAAAACTGTGGGAGTTAGTTTTTGTACTTTTTCGAGTATTAACCCGTTTTTTTTGGGGCGTGGGAGTCCATGGGACTTTAGGACAGGTGCCAGTGGGTCCTGATCCTATTGTTGAGGAACATGGAAGGTTCTGTGTGACCGTCAATGAGTTTTTGATGTAGTCAGGTTTATTTGAACTAGGTATTGACGGCTTGTTTGTTCTGTCCTGTTTGCGATTGTGGTTTTAGTCAATATTTTTGTTTATAAGCCTTAGGGCCTGTCTGAGTTTGATGGGTAGTTCTCCTTTCAAGATTAAATTTTAGGAAGTGGTGAAGAGTGTGCGGATTGGAGGCTGTCTTTTTAACGTTGGAAGTTCGAAGGCTGAATTATTAAATGTACTTATGATTTGATTAATTAATGAATTGTAGGTATCTGAGGTCGCAGGTTACTACCGCTGCAGCATATTAGGTACTTGATATTAGGTAGAAATCAAACAACGATTGGGCTTTAGGGTTAATTATTAGAGCACTTGCTCAGATCAAAGCTAATACGTGACTGCCATTCAAAATCTTTTCACGTTCTAATTACCTAATTTAAATTCTATTCTATGTTTTTCATTAAACCTTACAAAGCTTTATCGACTGGCCCATCCAACCAAGAAGGTTCACTATACATTTGTACAAGAATTCTTTTACAATTTTCATCATTACCGTTGCTCCACTGCTCAATGCAGCACTACATAAGTTCGCTTCTATTACCTACTACCCACTCTGGTACCTACGTAGCATGGCAAGCGAGTAAGCAACAAAAGCCGATTGATACTTCGGTTATCTAAATTTTAATTACTGAGCAAAATATTTGATTTAGAGCGGAACAGAAAGTACACTAAGCTAGTTATGTGAGGGCATGCCAGGGCCCCAAGTCTGCTGTCTATACTTAATATATAAAGCTGAAGAGTTTGTTTGTTACTGGTCCGCTTTAAAAAATTATTTCGGTGTTAGATAGCCCATTCATCGAGAAAGGCTATAGGCTATATACGAGTATCATCACGCTAAGACCAAAAGGAGCGGAGCAGTAATGAAAATTGTGACGCAGACGAAGTTGCGCGGGTCAACTAGTTTTCTATAAATTCGTCATTCCAACGCGATCCCATTGTCATTTTGCTAAAAGTACGTAATCTGCAAAATCCATAATGGTCGATTGATTGGTCGGTCAATGGTCTCGTAATAGAATCTAGGTAGAATGACATTATCGTATTGTTGTTGTTATAAAACCCGTAAGTGGAATTGATTTTCGAAAAACTTCTACTAAGTTTGAACATTAAGTTATGCCAGATTTCTTTTCAATTCAATTCAATTTATTTTCACGAGTTAAATAAAAGATCATACATGTTTGTTTGTTTGTTGTAGATTTTTTTTCGTTCATTTGATATTATGTCCGAGATTACCATTCAATGGAGTGTCAGTGGTTGACCATTCATGGAAAGTCATAATGACGTTTTTATATTAGTAGATTACCAAACTTGTCAAAATCAACAATTATGAAATTAATGATAGACCATTCTGACACTATTGTAATAGCAGACTTGGGGCCCGGGGCTGCGGTGCCTGCCAGGGTTGCGGAATTGGTTTGAAAGAGTCACCGCAGCCCTGGAACGAAAAGGGCATTAGTAGGACATGAATGAGTTTTAGTCAGTTAAGAGTCTGACACTCCCGCTCCGCCCAGAGCGACATTTGATAATTTCCCATCTTTAAAAAAGCTGTTACTTGTATGAAATGTATGTAAACACCAGATTATCGAATCATTTTATATGTGTAAAAAAGTTTTTGCCGCTGGTAACACGTATTCTTGCGATATCGAATTTGAAAAAAATAATATATGTAGTCTAAAATTTAAAGCTTACAAAACAGTCGTTGCAAAACTCGAATCTGTGCATCACAAGTCCCGAAGATATAAAAAATAGTTCTGTATCGACAGCAAAAATAACTTGCATAAAGAACTTATTACATAAACAAGCTAGTTATAATAAACTTGAGTTCATCGAAGGCTCATTGATGCCGCGTAACCTGCCGTGATTCATGACAATACGACTACAATAACTGTTGACCCCCCCAGGGTTAACTGCTTGAAGGAATGCTCAAGCAAATGGATTTGCATTGAAATACAATATGGCTGCTTTGTAAGAAAGTAAACAAAAGATATTTGCAGTGAAATTATCGGTGCAAGTTTTTTTATGATCCCTTTGTATTTTAACTTGGATAGAACTATGGAGGAGTCTGGCACGAGCTATGGCTGTTTCACGTTTTACGCAATTCTGTAGTTGAACTGCTAATTTTATGCTAGCATTTAAAAAACCAAAACAAAATAAATCAAATCAGCTTATCGAGGCAAATAATATTATTTATTTCTTTTCTTTTCTATTTTCAAGAAATAAATAACTTTTTATTTCTAGAAAATAGATTCAAACCGAATGCTGTTTGGTTTGGTTTATTTAGGTATCACGAAAGTAAGAAAATGATTTCCTCGTCGCGTTCTAAATTACGAGGTTAGTAGATATTCATAACAGTTATATTTATAACAGTATTTTTTTTCAGAAACTTCGTTTGGCTTTCGAGTTTCTTATACCCAATTAATTAACTTTTCATACAAAACAGGCATGAGAAGTTTGTATCTAATTAATAACGCGCTCGTGTAAGTCACCTACCCAAATATGTACCTACATGTGAGACGTGTAGGTAAATTCTGTTTGAATATTAGAGTCTAAAAGAAAAACTTCAGGGGTGAATATCCCCTTGCTAGGATTGCGGACTTTAGGCGCGGGCTTACGGATGGCGAGCATTGAGTGGCTCGCTGTCCGATCAAAACCAGGCTCGGGTCTGCGCGCGCGCCGCAAAGAGATGTTAGCTTAATAGACGGGGCCCGCTAGGGTCAGTGCCTGCCAGGGTACAGGAATTTGTTCGAAAGAGTCACCGCGGCCCTTAAACGCAAAGGGCACTTGGAGGAACACGGGTGGGTTATTAGTCATTAAAGAGTCTGATACTCCGTCCCGCTCCACCTAGAGCAGGAGAAGTCTTTTGATGATTTCAAAACCAAAAAAAGGGGTGAATATCCTGTAAAACAAATATCTTTTGATCTACGACAAACATGTACTTGGAAATACGAGCGACTCCAGCGTACACAACAAGCAATATTTATTTATTATTTATTTATTATATACTTTATTGTACACCTCATAACAAGCACAGTAAAAACGCTTATAAAACTAGTGTACAATGGGCGGTCTTATCGCACAGGGCAATCTCTTACAGACAACCTTTGGATGGACTGAACTAAAGAAGCTAGATTTAGGGCGGTCAGTGTACAAACATCATAAATAATATTAATAGAGAGACATACATAATAATATAAAACAAATACATACAATATTAAGTAATATACTAATAAATATCAAATATATAACAGGGAAAGGAGACAAAACGTTATAGTGAGAGGTAATGTTCCTTCACCAATTTTTTAAACGTTGGTAGCGTTTGAGCGCGCCTCACATCTACCTATTGGTAATGCATTCCACAAACGAGCTGCTTGAATAGTGAAAGATTTGTCAAAGAAGGATGTTTATTAGATTTGTCTTCCTGTATAGATGGATCAGATTGACAAGAGGTCAAAGAATGTTAGATAAACAAAAAATAAATTTGTTTTAGGCTAAGTATACAATATTATCATCATCTGCCTAGCCTCACCTGCCTTTTCCAAACTATTTTAGGGTCGGGTTCGAGTCAA
Source organism: Lacanobia oleracea (assembly GCA_950371165.1). NCBI lineage: Eukaryota > Metazoa > Arthropoda > Insecta > Lepidoptera > Noctuidae > Lacanobia > Lacanobia oleracea. The sequence goes on along the minus strand of OX493388.1, from coordinate 28,429,516 downwards.
ACCGGATTCAGCTGAATACCAGTATTTTACGTGAAGCAACCACCTACCAGACCTCCACAACCCATTAACTGGATAACACGGTAGTTCTGGCGAGACAGGAGTCAGATTTACTTGCTTCTGATTATCCGTAACGACTGCCAAAGATCTTAACGGCTTAACGTGCTTTCCGAGGCACGGAGGAAACTCACCCATCCACAGACCAGTCTTGGCAAGCGTTGCTTTACCTTGAAGCTCGACCCATGCGGCCGTTATTCTTTCAGGCTATAAAAATCGTTAACAATTTAGGTAGGCACTAACCATATTCAAAAGTACGTGTAAAAATCAGGACCTTTTCGTATTTAGTTAGTAATCTATATAAATTAACAAGGTAGGTGGTTCTCAGTCGCTCATCAAAAGTAGTGTCGTCACTACGTGTGCAGTAGTTTTTAAGTTTGTTGTACAAATGTATTTATTTATTTATTATTAGGTTTTTTTTTTGTTGGGACAAGCCCGCCCCACATTCCCAACCACTGCAACTCCTGAAAGCCAGAATCAACAGTGGCAACCACCAGAAAAACGCCGAGCCAATGAAACCCGACGAGTCCCGGAGAAACTATACAACTGTCTTGGATCCTGCAACGAAATTAATCAGAAAAGTACAGCGGAGGAGTAGGAAAAAAAAAATATATATAATTTCCACTTCCCTCCGTATCAAGCAGGAGACAGAATAAAACTAGGCCAATAGGCATTATTAGGTCTATCAACAATTGTTTACACTAATCTCCACACAGTAAAACATGCGTTAAAGCTCTACACAGTGCAACAATTACTTATACGAGGCATGCCTTTTAAGTTTTGTTGTTTGAAGAAAAAAACACAACTAGAACCTTATAGTACTTTTTATTGTTTTTCAAAGTATTTACCACGTAGCTTAATACACTTTTCCATTCGCTCAAACCAGTTATTATAACATTTATTCCACTCTAAAATGGGGGTGTTCAAAATGGCTGACTTGAAAGCGTCGACTGCTTCTTCACCAGACGGAACCTTTGACCACGAGGACTTTTCTTAATTTTAGGAAATGTAAAGAAATCGTTAGGGCTTAGGTCAGGACTGTATGGAGGATGGTCAAGAATTTCTACTTTTTCCTGATTCAAATACTCAATCGTTTGACGAGCGCTGTGTGAGCTTGCTTTGTCGTGGTGCAGGATGATGCGTCGCTTTGAGTTAGATTTTCGAAGTTTGGCGAAGACTTGTGGTAAACAAACTGTGGTATAGTATACCACTCTGCGTTAACCGTTCTACGATCTTCAAGTGCAATAACATGGCCGGTTTTTCCAACGAACGTGGCCACTATCTTCTTTGAAGCGCTTCGAGAACGAAGAACTTTAGTCGGCTTTGGTTCGTCTTGAAAGACCCAGATTGTAGATTGTTGTTTGGAATCAGGATCGTAGGCATAGATCCAAGATTCGTCACCACTGATGATGTCGTAGACGTGATTTGACTCTCCTCGGATGAACCTTTGCAGAGTTTTCTTACACCATCTGACGCGGGCTGCCTTGTGATCGTCGGAAAGCAGATGCGGTATCCAACGGCATACTAGCTTTTTCACACCAAGCGCTTCATGCAAGATCTTCTGAATGGTTGTCCCTGAGATGCCTAATAGAGCCTCTATCTCTCGATACGTCACATGACGATCTTCGAGAATTAGTTGTCTCACAGCAATGATGTTATCTTCAGTGAAGGCGGATTTTGGGCGTCCTTCGCGAGATTTGTCACTAACACTAGTATGTCCACGCTGGAATTCTAAATACCAGCGTTCGACAGTCCGCAGACATGGGCATCATCACTGAACACAGATGTTAGCTCTTCAAAACAATGAAGCCGTGTCAGGCCTCTTCTAAAGTTGTAGAAAATTATTGCACGATCATTTTCCTTAGAAAGATTCATTTTCGTACGTAACCTGACAGATTCCAATCGACGCTGTGACTTAAACAATAGCATTAATCCTAATACTTTCAACTGTTTTGAGATTCAAAATTTAAACACATTCGAATATAGAACAGTTCCAAATTCACATATCACAGCGGCTTCATCAATCAGCCCCCAACACAATTACAAACAGTCAATAACATAACATTTCACCAAGCAAACTATATTCATAGTAAAAAGCAATACTTATTTACAGTATTCTATTACAGCAAATTTATCTACACACACACCAAAACACCCCTATTTTCAACTGATAAAGTTTAATTTCGCTTGTTTGAAGTGTAAGTGTAAGTTGGTATAAGGGTTCGTTCCCGTGTGAATATGGGGACGAGGGTGTATTAGGGTTAGTTAATACTGAAACGGGATGCTACTCGCAATTTTTTAAAATAGCGGTAGGTACTTACAATAATAACAAAACTTTACCTTCTATCTAAGTTTCATAAAGTACCTACAAAAAGTTACAAAATTCAGGTGTTTATAAATAGTATAATATTCGCGTTCGCGCATCGTTGTGTGGTGACCCTTATTGGCGCCCAACGTGGGTCTCGATTTGACTTCCAAAGTTATCAAGTCTGTTCGGTATTCATTGCCGTAATTTGGCACGTCCACGGAGACCAGACAGCTTGCGGGGAACTTTGATTATGAATATTGTTTATTTATAGGTGTTAATCTTATAGTTCACTCTTGAATTTTGAAATCCTACCTAAACATAGGTTCTTTTCTTACACTCTCACAGAATAATACGCTATGAAGTAGCAATGGGCTAGCCAGTGTGTTCTTGACTGAGTATTGTCAAACGTAGCCACGTAGGTAGGCCTAGTAGGTACCTACCTAAGGTGGGATGGACAAGAGCCATACAAATTAGGTACATCCAAAACTGCTGACTCTCAGCTTTGATTGAATACTTTTGATTTAAGATAAGTATTAGGTACTACTTAAGAATAATAAAAGAAATCAAGAAGCTTTGTGGTTATTGACAGAACTTGCTGTAACTTACTTTTTAAATGCGTAATTAAACTTTGAAAACTAATAACATTTCGTTTACTAACTCTTCGACAGCTTTTGTTTTATTAAAGAACTTTTAGACTTTTTATTAAACGTAAATAGGTATTTTGTGACTTAGCTTGGGACTGATTTTTCAACAGTCAGCTAACTTTTATTTGATAATATTCTAATAAGTATTTATAAAAATCTTGTGTTACGGTTTTGTTATCGTACTCCTCCAAAACGTCTTGACCGATTTTAATGATTTTTTTTTGTGTATGTTCGGCGGATCTGAGAATAGGTCGTCGGCTATTTTTTTATGGCAAAACAACTTTTGCTCGGTCAGCTAGTAAGTACCTAGTAATATTATAAAGAGAAAAGATTTGTATGTTTGTAGCGAATAAACTGAAATACCACTGGACTTATTTAAAAAATTCTATGACTATTAGAATGCTACATTATCCATGAGTAACATAGGTTTTATTTTAGGGATCCTTAAGAAAATTGCAACGGGGACGAAGTGCTGGTATTTGACAAATCAAGGTGACTGTTTGGCAAACACAGGACAGCAAGAAGATAAGAGATGAAAACTTCGAGAGCCCCTTGTGTACCTAGTGGTTGCAAGCAGTACAGCTTAGGGTTCGATTCCCGAGTCGGGCAGTGTTATGGGGATTTCCATCTGGAATTTTTCAGCGTAGCAGCCGATATGTCCGCGGATGATAGCAATGGCGACTTCAGGGGCGAATGGACTCGCCCTCGAAGTGTATTGGTTAATACACACGAATCGTTCTTGAACATCGACGACGAGTTGCTAGCCTGTCGGTTTTCTACCGGTTGCATTTTGGGGAATGCAACCGGAATTGCTTAATTTAATTCCGCCAAGCCTGTTTCATCATCGGACCACAAGACGAACGGCAATGCACCATCGGTACAAGGTGGACATCCCACCCACACGCACAAAACGTTTTGGGAACACATTCATAGTGCCGTGGAGTTTCTTGCACGTTCTTCTCCATAGAGATCTACGCTTTGGAACGTGCAAATAGCTTCCATGTTTTTGACTGACCGACCTTGACGTTTCAAAAGTGCCTGTGAATGGTTTATTTGAAATAAAATGCTTTGAATTTGAATTTGAATTTGAAGTGCGTACAGCTATGGAGTGGATTTTTCTGCCGAAGTCTGTGTTTCCTGATAGCTATAATTTGGGTGTCTTTAAGTCAAGAGTGAATAGGTTACTTCTAGACAAGCGTGCTCCATCTTCGACCACATCATCACTTACCATCAGGTGAGATAGTGGTCAAACGTGTGCCTATAATTAGAAAAAAAAAAATTAAAAAAAATCAGCAAACGGAAGGTAGGAGGCTCAGGCTAGATAGAGCGACGATCTTCGCATGGTGCAGGCTGGTAGCAGCTGGATAAGAGTTGCCGGAAATAGAGTGGAATGGCGTGCACTAGGAGAGAGCAGTGGACTGCTATAGGTTGGTAAAGATAATGATGATGATGTCGGTTGATAGTACCTAAACAGTATATACATAAGCCTAACCTAACCCTGCCGCCAATACAGACGAGATGTTTTCAAAAACGCGAACTTCTCTCATTATTGTGAATTAAGAACCTCCTCCTACACACTGTTTTTTCAAGTTGGCTACAAGTGAGATGATCTCCAATCGAATCAATATTATATCCACACCGACCTACTCCGTCCCCCACACTGCGACTGCGCAGCGTCAAGTGTGGGTCGCGTGCGGCGCATGTGAGCGAGCGCGCGCCGCGGGTCGCACGCGCCGCCCGAGTCGGAAGCGTTCGGAAGTGCTCGGAAGTGACGCGCCTGCGCACGGTAGTTCAAGTTCAATGCTTTTGATTTGATGGGTGATTGAGATAATGCTGGGATTTACCTATCAAGTGTTACTGTGTTGTTTTTAAAATCATGCAATTGATTCACAGTACTCGTGGCTACATTTTAATAAGTTATAACAGCTAGTACCGGTCGATCATAAAGGTCAAGCAACGCTTACCGAGTTCGATCCATGGATGGGTGACCATCATAACATAAGTACCTAGGTCGGGCAGTACCGAGATTCCTCCGTGCCTCGGAAAGCACTTACGCGGTTGGTCTCACTCCCGGCTGTCAGAAAATCTGACAGCAGCCTTGCTAAGGGTATCTCATCGTGTTACCCAGCTATTAGGATACCACGACTGCCTCCGTGGTCGAGTGGTTTAGGCGTTTGCCTAGTGACCCGGTGGTCGTGGGTTCGATTCCCATGGGAAGCATACTTTGTAAAGTGGTTTCCAGTTTGGCTAGGACATTGCAGGCTTGAATAACCCGATAAAAAGATGATTCCGTGCTTCGGAAAGCTCGTCGTCAAATAAACCATGTCAGGGGCTCTTGAGGTGGTTTAAAAACTGTGACACTAGGTAGGGTGTGTGTGAGGTCGTTAGACGTTACTGCCCACACGAGAAGAAGAAGAAGCTATTGGGTTGAGGAAGTCAGATAGGATAGGCATGTATAATACTGGTAATCAGCTGCATCCGGCTAGACTGGAAGGTGACCCTAAGATTGTTGAGAAAAGGCTGGACAGATTGATTGTTATTCGCAGACAAAGTTACCGTTTTTCACATAGGTACCTACCTAGTTCTTGTTCATAACCAAATCGGTATCTTTAATTGTCCGCTTGCTGCCTACCGCTTCCATTCTAGGTTCATTGCCTAAATAAGAACAGGCGTACAAAACAAAACCGGCCAAGTGCGAGTCGCACACGAAGGGTCCTTAATTATAAACCTTAAATTTTATTACTTATTTGTTATGCTGACAGCTCTTTGAGGCGCGCGTGGAACACAGCGCGTCTCGAACAGGGGCTGGTTCTGATCAGACGACGAGCCACCCAATAGCGGCAATAGAAATACACAATCTGTGACAACTGTCTACCTATTATATTACGGTTCTTGGTACCTAGCTCGCTGACAGCGGAGGGACGGATGCACGGACAGCGGAGGCTTAGTAATAGGGTTCTGTTGGTTGACTTTTGGGTACGGATCCCTAAAAAAACCTTTTTACTTAGTACCTACCTTTTTTTTTAAGGATGTGAAATTATTAAATGATTTCTCCCGCTTTGGGTGAAGTAGGAGGGAGTGTCAGACTCTTACTGACTAAAACCAATCCGTGTTCTTCCTAGTGCCCTTTGCGTTCCAGGGTACGGTACGTGCTTCTTTCGAACGAAGTCCGCAGCCCCAGCAGGCACTGGCCCTAGCGGGCCCCGTCTTTTATGCTGACAGCTCTTTGAGGCGCGCGTGGAACACAGCGCGTCTCGAACCGGGGCTGGTTCTGTTCAGACGACGAGCCACCCAATAGGTACTCGCCATCCGCAGGCCCGCGCAGTAGGTGGCCGATAATCGCTTTGCGACTCCCAACGCCCGGGGCATCTTCTTCTGTGGAGGCTTCTCTCTCTTACACGTTCTTTTTCCTCCTTTGCTATTACTGTTTTGCAGAAGGAGGTGACCGCTTCCCATGTCTCTTCGCTCCGGACCATGGCTTCAACCAGGGCCGGACGCGAGAGATCGCCGCCGCCGATCGCCTCGACGAGGACAGGGCAGTGCTCTGCCCAAGCAGGGCAGACCACCACCGTGTCTTCTGGGCGAACTAAGTACCTACCTACCTAGAAACATCAATAACCGTCTAACCTATTCTCAACTATGTCAAAAGTCCGGTTTGAAAACATCGTACTTAATCAATTTAAAACCCGTAGCTGACCGACACACAGACACATTTTCACCACGGCAGGAGCTGTTGTTCAATGCCACCGATAATTTAAATCTGATCTAGGTACTTACGTAAGTAGATAGGTACCTACTCAGTACCCTGTCGCAGGTACTTGATGCGAACTATTATTTTCTAAAGCTCAACAGCGTGTTGATAATTTTACCTAACAAAAAGTTAACTGCGGGCAATAAGCGACGGTGGCAATGTGCAAAAATGGTTATTTTATGTCAAAAATTATTTCGAAGATAGTTTTCCAAAAATAATAAATTCCTCACGAGCTTAATAATTGAGATCTCGGAAAGTTAAACTAGTAACGCCATCTGTTGCTGAATCCATTAAATCTTTGCAAATGTTTCAGTAGCGCCATCTATCTTCAGTTCTAAGAACTACTTACGAGAAAGCATGCAGAGCCCAGCATAATGTAGGCAGGTACAAGATGGACCGAGGACTGGAAATAACATAAAAAAAACTAAATTGATGCATCTGAATTTCAAACTCAATAGCTTGAAATTGATTTGCCACCTCCACGAGCGAGTTAATCTTCTCGCGTCCGCCCTGCTGCTGTCGTCGGGTAATTTTCACGAGACTTTCACTTGTATATCACCATGATCCGCAGCGGTTTGACTAGTGATCGCAAAGAATTGTCACAAGCCGCAACGGATTTCCACATGAAATCTTTACCTACACATTGATTTGTTAAAGTTTTGATACGAAATAAGCTGCGCGAGGTTGCGTATCGCGGCGAGTGCGCTATGTCGTTGACGTTTTGCTCGTCAAATCGCCTTGTGGAGACACTCATTGATTTGCTAAAGAATTAAGTAGGGAGGTCGAAAATATAGGGAACGTGCAGAAACTATAGGTGGCAGCACAGAAATATCTTTGTCAAGTATATTTCAAGTATAAAGATCGAAATAGCCACGCAAGATGGCAGTCTTCTTCGCGCACGTTTCCCAAAACTGACCGTGCAGGAACCGCAGGTGGCAGCACAGAAGTGTCAATGTCAAGTATTCTGCCATTTAAATTTAGAATATGCGACACTAGCTGGCATAGTCAACGCCGTTGCCAACTATAGGGAACGTGCACGGCGTTGACTATGCCATCTAGTGTCGCATATTGGAAGTTTTAAGGGCCAGAATACTTGACATTGATGTTTCTATGCTGCCACCTGTGGTTCAGTTTAGGCGAACGTGCGCAAAGACTGTGCCATCTAGCGTAGCTATTTCGAATTTTATACTTGAAACATACTTGACAGTGACATTTCTGTGCTGCCACCTATAGTTTCTGCACGCACCCTATAGAAATAATGAAAAAGCATCATGGATTCCTTATCTTTTAATAATATTCCTTACAAATAGCGTTAACATTAATATTGTAATCAGTAAACTATTCTCCCCTGTAGTCACTTGTCGTGGCTGGAGCGCGAGTCCGGGTCGGAGGCCACGTCGCGTTGTTCGTTCATTTCCAGCTCGAAGTCGTCCACGGCCATGGGGGTGTCTGGAAACAAACATTCATACTTAAATCAGCATTACTAAAAATATTCAACAGGCATCGTATTACCCATTACCCAGTAACAGATGCTATGCTTGGAGTCTTTTGGACTGTAAAGAGACTCCAAGCATAGCCCGTCCTTAGACTTAGAGGATCGAATCCACAACACCACAACCACAACAAAGTGATCCGACAGAGAACCAAAGATGTCGACATAGCTCACAGAATAAGCAAGCTGAAGAGGCCGGACTCGTAGAACTGCTGACCGTTGGGGTAGACGTGTTCTTCAATGGAGACTGCAAATCGGCAAGCGTAATACGTGTATACTTGTTGCGCTCACGCTCACGCTCACGCTCACGCTCACGCTCACGCTCACGCTCACGCTCACCTAGATGGTCCAGGGTGACGCCCATGGCCTTGCGCACGGCGGGCACGGGCGCGACGTGGCGGGGCGGCACGCGCAGCAGCATGCCGCGCAGGCACGACGTCACCAGGCGCGCCAGCTCGCGCTCCGACGTGTATACTTGTTGCGCTCACGCTCACGCTCACGCTCACGCTCACGCTCACGCTCACCTAGATGGTCCAGGGTGACGCCCATGGCCTTGCGCACGGCGGGCACGGGCGCGACGTGGCGGGGCGGCACGCGCAGCAGCATGCCGCGCAGGCACGACGTCACCAGGCGCGCCAGCTCGCGCTCCGACGTGTATACTTGTTGCGCTCACGCTCACGCTCACGCTCACGCTCACGCTCACCTAGATGGTCCGGGGTGACGCCCATGGCCTTGCGCACGGCGGGCACGGGCGCGACGTGGCGGGGCGGCACGCGCAGCAGCATGCCGCGCAGGCACGACGTCACCAGGCGCGCCAGCTCGCGCTCCGACGTGTATACTTGTTGCGCTCACGCTCACGCTCACGCTCACGCTCACGCTCACCTAGATGGTCCAGGGTGACGCCCATGGCCTTGCGCACGGCGGGCACGGGCGCGACGTGGCGGGGCGGCACGCGCAGCAGCATGCCGCGCAGGCACGACGTCACCAGGCACGCCAGCTCGCGCTCCGACGTGTATACTTGTTGCGCTCACGCTCACGCTCACGCTCACGCTCACGCTCACGCTCACCTAGATGGTCCAGGGTGACGCCCATGGCCTTGCGCACGGCGGGCACGGGCGCGACGTGGCGGGGCGGCACGCGCAGCAGCATGCCGCGCAGGCACGACGTCACCAGGCGCGCCAGCTCGCGCTCCGACGTGTATACTTGTTGCGCTCACGCTCACGCTCACGCTCACGCTCACCTAGATGGTCCAGGGTGACGCCCATGGCCTTGCGCACGGCGGGCACGGGCGCGACGTGGCGGGGCGGCACGCGCAGCAGCATGCCGCGCAGGCACGACGTCACCAGGCGCGCCAGCTCGCGCTCCGACGTGTATACTTGTTGCGCTCACGCTCACGCTCACGCTCACCTAGATGGTCCAGGGTGACGCCCATGGCCTTGCGCACGGCGGGCACGGGCGCGACGTGGCGGGGCGGCACGCGCAGCAGCATGCCGCGCAGGCACGACGTCACCAGGCGCGCCAGCTCGCGCTCCGACGTGTATACTTGTTGCGCTCACGCTCACGCTCACGCTCACGCTCACGCTCACGCTCACCTAGATGGTCCAGGGTGACGCCCATGGCCTTGCGCACGGCGGGCACGGGCGCGACGTGGCGGGGCGGCACGCGCAGCAGCATGCCGCGCAGGCACGACGTCACCAGGCGCGCCAGCTCGCGCTCCGACGTGTATACTTGTTGCGCTCACGCTCACGCTCACGCTCACGCTCACCTAGATGGTCCAGGGTGACGCCCATGGCCTTGCGCACGGCGGGCACGGGCGCGACGTGGCGGGGCGGCACGCGCAGCAGCATGCCGCGCAGGCACGACGTCACCAGGCGCGCCAGCTCGCGCTCCGACGTGTATACTTGTTGCGCTCACGCTCACGCTCACGCTCACGCTCACGCTCACCTAGATGGTCCAGGGTGACGCCCATGGCCTTGCGCACGGCGGGCACGGGCGCGACGTGGCGGGGCGGCACGCGCAGCAGCATGCCGCGCAGGCACGACGTCACCAGGCGCGCCAGCTCGCGCTCCGACGTGTATACTTGTTGCGCTCACGCTCACGCTCACGCTCACGCTCACGCTCACCTAGATGGTCCAGGGTGACGCCCATGGCCTTGCGCACGGCGGGCACGGGCGCGACGTGGCGGGGCGGCACGCGCAGCAGCATGCCGCGCAGGCACGACGTCACCAGGCGCGCCAGCTCGCGCTCCGACGTGTATACTTGTTGCGCTCACGCTCACGCTCACGCTCACCTAGATGGTCCAGGGTGACGCCCATGGCCTTGCGCACGGCGGGCACGGGCGCGACGTGGCGGGGCGGCACGCGCAGCAGCATGCCGCGCAGGCACGACGTCACCAGGCGCGCCAGCTCGCGCTCCGACGTGTATACTTGTTGCGCTCACGCTCACGCTCACGCTCACGCTCACGCTCACGCTCACCTAGATGGTCCAGGGTGACGCCCATGGCCTTGCGCACGGCGGGCACGGGCGCGACGTGGCGGGGCGGCACGCGCAGCAGCATGCCGCGCAGGCACGACGTCACCAGGCGCGCCAGCTCGCGCTCCGACGTGTATACTTGTTGCGCTCACGCTCACGCTCACGCTCACGCTCACGCTCACGCTCACCTAGATGGTCCAGGGTGACGCCCATGGCCTTGCGCACGGCGGGCACGGGCGCGACGTGGCGGGGCGGCACGCGCAGCAGCATGCCGCGCAGGCACGACGTCACCAGGCGCGCCAGCTCGCGCTCCGACGTGTATACTTGTTGCGCTCACGCTCACGCTCACGCTCACGCTCACCTAGATGGTCCAGGGTGACGCCCATGGCCTTGCGCACGGCGGGCACGGGCGCGACGTGGCGGGGCGGCACGCGCAGCAGCATGCCGCGCAGGCACGACGTCACCAGGCGCGCCAGCTCGCGCTCCGACGCGTTCGGCCGCGGGGCTAGCGACAGGTGCCACGGCGGTGGGGCCGACAGTCTGCGAGAGTTACACGCAACGGTTACTATACATTCAGTCAAAAAAGTATCGGGAATGGATGATTTGTTTATGGTTCCAAATACAAATTTTTGATTTTTTGTAGTTGTTAGATTGGCACAACTGTTTTCCATTTTGGCGAGGAGTTTGAGTTGCATCTGTTATTTATATTAAATACAGTGCTGGTTTTAGTAATATCATATATAGTGTGTATTGCGAATTTCATAATGGACAAAAATATCGAACAAAGAGTTTGTCTTAAATTTTGCATCGCCAATGGAATTTCGTGTTCGGAGTCACTGAAAATGTTACAGAAGGCTTACGGTGAATCGACTTTATCAAAAACTCGTGCTTATGAGTGGTTCAAAGCGTTCAAAAGCGATCGAGATGTGATGGAAGATTTGCCTCGCTCTGGTAGGCCGTCAACGTCTGCAACTGAAGTTAACATCGCAAAAGTGAAGGAAATAGTGACTGAAAATCCCCATTCAACTCTGAGAGAGATAGCCGCCGAACTTTCTGTATCTCACGAGTCGATCCGTACCATTTTAACTAATCATTTGGGTATGAAACATGTTGCTGCTCGGCTAGTCCCAAAAGATCTGAATTTTCTCCAAAAACTCAATCGCATGAAAGTCGCTGAGGACATGCTAGAACGAGTCAGTTCGGACCCAACATTCATGAAACGCATTGTTACTGGTGACGAGACGTGGGTTTACGAGTTTGACATGCAAACTAGTCAACAAGCTTCGGAGTGGCGCCTTCCAACTGAACCGAAACCGAAAAAACCACGCCAAAGTCGAACAAAAGTCAAAGTCATGTTGACTGTTTTCTTTGACTATCGCGGTGTTGTGCACTCTGAATTCTTACCGGAAGGTCTAACGGTAAATAAAGAATATTATTTGAGCGTTATGCGGCGTTTAAGAGAGTAAATTCGACGAAAAAGGCCAGATTTGTGGAAAGAAAATTCTTGGATTTTGCACCACGACAATGCGCCTTCGCACAAGGCTATCATTGTGAACGAATTTTTAACCAAACACTCAACAAATACCATCCAGCAACCACCATATTCACCAGATATGGCTCCTGCTGACTTTTTTTCTTTTTCCTAAACTCAAATTACCACTTCGTGGCACCCGTTTTCAATCGATAGAAGACATAAAGGAGAATTCGCGGCGAGAACTGAACTCAATTCCGGAAGCAGCGTTTAAAAAATGTTTTGATGAATGGATTATTCGTTGGCGCAAGTGTATCGTTTCTAAAGGAGCATACTTTGAAGGTGATAAAATAAATTTGGATGAATAACAGACATTTTGTGTATTATTGATCTTTTCCCGGTACTTTCTTGACAGAGTAGTATATAAAAAATCTCAGCAGTTTTGAAAGTGACAGACCGAAGGTCGGCAAGCAGTTTGTAGGCTGTAGTAACCGAGTATCAACATCAAGACCAGGCTGAAGTAGGTCATTGATGTGAAGCAGGAAAAGAGTTGCAGAGAGTATAGACCCCTGAGGTACTCAATAGCCATGAGGTGAGAAGAGCAGCCGTCAAGATTACTCGGATCGACCGTTTACTTAAGAAGTTTGATATTCAGCTACAAAAACCAGCTGGGATGCCATAAGCAGGAAGCTTGCTGAGTAGACCTGCGTGCCAGACCTTGTCAAAAGCCTTCGAAATATCGAGCACCATGGCAAGTGCTTTGCCGTGTCTCTCGATGGCTTCGCCCCAGCAGTGCGTGACATACACAAGAAGATCGCCAGTCGACCGTCCCCGGCGAAAGCCATATTGACGGTCACTGAGGAGATCATTGTCTTCAAGGTAGGTCAGCAGTTTACTGTTCAGAACCCTTTCCATAACCTTGCATAGGATAGAGGTAATGGCAATCGGTCGGTAATATGCAGAGTCAGCACGGTTTCCCTTTCTGGGCACCGATTGCACATTCGCAAGCTTCCATGATTTCGGCACCGTTCTTTTTATAAGAGATAGGCGGTACAGGCGTGTAGACAGTTCAGGTGCACATTGCCTCAACGCTGGAATGCCGTCAGGTCCACTGGCCTTATTCACGTCTAGACTGCACAATACTCTACCGACCTCTTTAATGTGTACTGCGATCTCCGGCATCGAAGAGTCACAACGAGGTAAAGTTGGTGGTTGCTTGGTGCCAGCGTCCAGAGGCGAATTGCTTTGCAAAGAGAGTTGAAAATAAATTTGCTTTATCACTTGCAGAGTGAGCCAGCGAGCCATCAGGTTTCAGCATTGGAGGCAAAGTGGGTCGACAGAAATTCGTTTCAACCGCTTTCGACAGGGACCAAAACTGCTTACTACCCGGAGGGTGCAATGTTAGTTTGGCTTGGAAGTTCCTGTGTCGCATAGACAAGGAGCCGGACGCTCGGTGTCACCACTGCGTTGACTGTCGGGAGGACACGGCGCGGCAAAAGCTGGCAGAGTGTGCCGTGCGGGAGTAGCTGCGCCGTGCCCTCATCTCTATGGTAGGCAGTGATCTCTCGCTGCCGACCATATTTCGTGCTATGGTCGACGGCGAGGAGTCCTGGGACGCGAAGGATTTCGCAGAAGGAGGCTGCGGAAAGGGAGAGGGAGATTTCGACCTCTCTCCCGGCCCGCAGCAGGCGCACCGGGCGTCGGAAGAGGGCATACGCTGCCCTATTCCGGCCCCCCTAACTGGGTCCAGGGGCGGCGGTCCTGGGGATGGCCGTCGCCCCCCATTCAGACGGACCCGAGGTGGCGGCGCGTAGTGTTCCCGTGCGCCCCTCTTTGACGTCGCAGGGGGAGTCAAACACCTCACTCCCCCCGCTGACCCGAGGTGGCCCGCAGAGGCGGGCCGGCACCAGTCGGGGATCGCGGAAAGCCAATTAAGTTCTCGCGATCCCCGGCGTTGGTGAGAGATGGACCCCCGCGGTGGTTTTAATCAGTAAGAGTTTGACAGACCCCTCCGCCCGCCCCAGGGCGGAGGACATCAATGAGGATTTCCCCCCGTTAAAAAAAAAGGCTTGGTAAGCAGACTCTTTACGGGCCTCAGCGTGGGCGCATTCTGCATTATACCAAGGCCGGGATTTGTGACCGAGCGTGATGTCGGAGAATGGAATAAAAAACTCCATCCCCTGCCGAAACACGTCCGCAATCACGTCAGCACAGCATTTGGGGTCACCAGAGGAGAAGCACACTTGCCGCCATGGATAAGACGCAAAAAAGTGCCTCATCCCAATCTGCTGACTCGTATCGCCATACTCGTCTCGTGCCTCTAGGACTCTTATCAGGAGGAGAGCAGGTCAACACGGATTTCACCAGGCAGTGGTCAGACGTTCCCAGCGGAGCTGAGACCGATACTGAATGACTGCCCGGATCAGTTGTCAGCAGAAGGTCCAAGCAATTGGGTGTATGCTCGTCAACATTCGGCGTTGCGACATTCACCAGCTGGGTTAGATCTAGCGTTAAAGCAAACTTGCGCGTCTCTAACCCGGCATGGTAAGTTTTCTGGTACGGGAACAGCCACTCTTTATGGTGGGCGTTGAAGTCCGCCAGAAAAATGAGCTTCGCTGTTGGGTACCGTTGCTGGGTTACGTCGTTCGACACCACGAGGGAATTAAACAGCGCTGTTGTCTCCTGTTCACCGCTGTGCGATCGGTATACGCCGATGTAGATGAATATATTTCTCCACGCCAGTGTCCACAAGTAGCCATATGGCAGAATAACCCGATTTCTCAAAGCAACGTAGACGACGACAGCAAATATCATCGCGGACGTACACACAGACCCCATCCTGCTTCTTGAACTTGTGTTCCAGAGAGTAGCCCGGATAGTTGAAGTACGCTCCATCCTACGGGGTTGTTGTGCAAGGTAGCTAAAGCCCTATATATTAGCAACAAGATCAAATCGTCATAAAATAAAATAAAGACAGTTTGGAAAGTTATTAATAAGGAAACTAATAGAAATAAAGAACGAATCACTGATTATTAACTGGAGAGTACACATGGTGCCAAAAGCTCTAATTTAGAAGTAGCTCAAGAATTTGTAATTTTTTCACCAATATACTAACTAAAACTACGGAATCTTTAAATTCTTCACCTGAGGTCTCATATAATTTATTAAAAGCTAACGTTCCAGGTTGTATGGTTGAATTCCAGTTCAAACATCAACCCTGTGACAGTCATAAAAGCTTTCAAAATCAAATTGACCGAAGAAATATGGGGAATGTCTATTAAAGTGTGCACGTCCATAATTGAAACTATAGCACCATACTTGGCTTTAATATTTAATTTATGTGTGGACCAAGGAGTCTTTCCGGATATAATGAAATATAGTAAGGTTATACCACTATTTAAATCGGGCGACAGCAAAGACACCAATAATTATAGACCTGTATCTGTATTGCCGATTTTTAGCAAAGTGTTTGAAAAAGTAATGCTCAATCAGATGCTCAATCATTTTAACATCAATAAAATCTTACACGATCAACAGAATTGTTTTGCCAGGGGTCGTTGTACGACTGACGCTGGTGCCACGTTGTTAAAACACATATATTCAGCGTGGGAAGAGGCACAAGATGCCATAGGAATCTTTTGTGACCTCTCCAAGGCATTTGATTGTGTAAATCACGAAACCTTGCTCCTAAAGCTAGGACATTACGGACTAGGTAAACTTGCACTCAGTCTAGTAAAATCTTACTTAAATGATACACAGCAGCAAGTTCAAGTAAATGGTGTCGATTCACGGGGTTTTAAAGTCCAAATGGGGGTACCACAAGGATCTATTTTGGGTCCTTTCTTCTTTCTAGTATATATTAATGATCTACCCCATCTTTTAAAAAATCAGCCTCAAAGGGTATTATTTGCTGACGATACGTCCTTAATTTTTAAGATAGATAGACGTTCCATAAATCTTGACGACGTAAATAACGCCCTACAGCAGGTACAAAATTCGTTTACTGCTAATATTTTAGTATTAAATGGGAAAAAAACTAAATGCATCAGATTTGCCTTTCCGAACGTTAAAATAAATGATTGCGACATAGTATTGAACAAGGAGAAACTTGAATTCGTCGAAAACACGGTTTTCCTGGGGATTACGCTTGACTCAAGTCTACAATGGGGTCCTCATTTAACATCTCTTGCGGGACGGCTTAGTTCAGCAGCATACGCTGTCAGAAAAATCCGTCAATTTACTGATATACACACCGCGAGACTGGTCTATTTTAGTTACTTTCATAGTAGTCTTTCGGTATCTTATTATGGGGACGTGCTGCAGACATCCGAGTCTATATTTATCCTGCAGAAAAGAGCCATCAGAGCCATTTACAATATCCGTCGGCGTGATTCCCTAAGGGAACTGTTTAAGGATATCAACATCATGACGGTACCTTGTCAATACATTTACGAAAATATTATGTATGTTCGGAAAATTCTTCATCATTTTAGCAAGATTAGTGACAGGCATAATTTTAATACTAGAAATAGGAACAAATTAGATCAACCCCGATTCTGATTGGCCAAAGTACACACTTCTTTTATGGGGTACTGTATTAAATTTTATAATAAAATACCAGTTGATATTCTCGAACTGAATGAGAGAAAATTTAAAGCATGCATAAAACGCACACTATGTAGACAAGCGTATTATAAACTGAAAGATTATATCCTCGATAAAAACGCTTGGCTAAATGCTGGTCCTGCTCCACAGTCACAGCTGCTTGGGTCTACTTGTTAGGTTTTTATATTTGGAAGTTCTCTTTTTTTTATAGGTACTTACATAATTATTATAATTACTTAATTATTCTTTTTTATGTAAGAATCTTACATAAAAAAGAATAACTTAATCGTTGTTTTTATTAATTTATATTTCATTATTTGGCCATTGACAACCATAGGTTTGTGTAAAGTAGCATATTTTTCAAATTTTGTTAATGTGAGTACCATGAAGCCATTTACATTTTATGTGATTAGTTATAGTTTTACTTGTTAGACATGAACGAGCATGGTGGTTGAGAGCATGTCATGCTCACTCAACATCTCGCTGATGGCGGCGCGTGGGTTGGATCATTCGGTTCCCTTAAAATGGTTGAGCTGAAAGGTGCCAACACACGCGTCATGTTCGTGAACGGGAGCCGTCGGTTGAGACTGGTCATGTCTTAACTGTCATTGGCTCAATTTAATCTTTATATTTTAAATTCTTATAATAAGCCTTTTTTTTCCTTTGCGTTGTCTTCACATGCAGAAGCAACAAGTATATGTAACTTAGAATTTTGTAAAACAGAACATGATTTAAAAGAGTGTCCGTGAAGTTTCTTGCACGTTCTTCTCCATAGAGATCTACGCTTTGGAACGTGCAAATAGCTTCCATGTTTTTGACTGACCGACCTTGACGTTTCAAAAGTGCCTGTGAATGGTTTATTTTTTAATGTTTTGAATTTGAAAAATTTGAATTTATCTTCGTTTCCGTTAGAAAAATTAATTTCAATTCAGTGGTTGGAATGATAATCGTAAGGTAATTTTGACATAGCACAAAGCGAGTACCTACTTAACCTCTCGCGCGTTTCTCGTACACATGAGTGTACAGTTCGCGTTAGCGTGGCTTGCCCCTCGGAAGTTAGGTTTGAGTGAAGTCCGCGCAGGTGCAATCGCGTAAAAAAGTGTTACGTTCCTAAAATATTTTTTTGTTTATACGTATTATACTATAAACAAGTAACAAAGACTACCAGTAACAATAAAATATCAAAAAGTAACACAGCAAACACATACACCACAAGAACACAAATCAAACTGTAAGAAATAACCAAAATAAATCATTAAAAACAATGACAACCTGTAACACTTTTCGCATCCACAGTCGTATTGCATCGAGCAAGCGGGACACGCTTATGCATCGAACTTATACGAGCGAGTGAGATGCCATTACACCCGCGCGTTTGTGCTAATCCACGCATGCGCGAGCTACCCGCGCATGCGCGGTTGTATGTTTGTTGTCAAATTGACGTCCTGCGCAGCCGATTGCGGCGTACTTTGCGGAGACAAGCTTGTTTGACAGGAACTGTACGAGAAACGCGCGAGAGGTTAAAAAAGAGTTGCCCATTGACGGTAAGTTTCAACATTTTCTTCAATGCGAACCTAGAATGAGATATTGCATGCCACAAGGTCATGTTCCGATTTAGATATTTTTAGTGAAAAATTGGACCACTGCGTTCTTTCTATGAGGGATGTGTTAAGAAGAATCTATGTTCCCACAAAGTTTTAAACACTGCAAATGTAGCAACCTGTCTCTCTGCTCCTTCTCCAGCTTGCTGAGCAGCTCGCACGTGTGCCGCAGCGCGCCGCCGATGCCGTAGTCGTGCTGCGCGGCCGCCACCTCGTCCTCGATGTCGTTCAGGTACTCCACGTCGATGCCCAGCTCCGACAGCGTGCGCAGCTGGTCTATGTCCACCTTCATTTTGGTTGGGTCCTAAGGAAGAAAAATGGGGATCCGTGGGTTTTTTTAAAGTATGTACCTATCTTTTTATCCTCATGGTTATGTCAGATCCTACCGACTAATACCGCACAGTTCCTACCGTTATCATGAGTCGAGGGGGCGAGATACAATGAAATTCACGCGCACCCCCGACTGGTATCAGCCCGCCATTGCTAGCGGACTGCATCTCTTAGTGTGGCCGGTCCAACGAGCGCACATGTTCCTATAATGGCGCTCATGGAACTTCGCAGTAAGTACGTATGGAAGCGAGAAATCACCTACACGATATGTCTACCTAAAAAATGCAGCTTGATTTTCGTTTCGTTGATGAATGTGGCAGAATTTTACACGAATTTAAGGCGCTTTTGAACTACCAGCCAGAAAATTTAAGTTGTCCGCGGAAAGTGGAGAGCGGTGTAACGAGGCAAATACTACTGTCATCATTTAAACATATTTTCAATGTATTCCCCCGGCCGATACATACAATCGAGTCAATACAGATACTCACAGGCTCTGCGGAGGCGGGTGGTTCCTGCGGCTTCTTCTCCGGGAACAGCGCCTCCATGTCGTATATGAGCGCCCAGGGGGAGTCCGGCGCGAAGCGGAGAGGCTCCTCCGACGTTTGTCCCGTCTCGTACGCTGCAGAGGACATCACACGAAGTGAGGATGACAATCACTCAAGACAATACAATACATACACCTTGTATGTTGTTTAAAAAGAAAACTGCTATTGAGATTTAACTTTTAAATACAATAAATTTATAGTTTTTATTAACAAAGATCTAGTTTTGACTGTAGTCTTATGCGTTCACTAACTTTAGGACACCTAAATGAATGCCTAAATATGATAGCACTGTTAGATTTTCCTGCCAGCAATGAGCAGTGTTGAAAATGTATCCGAGTGCTAAAAACACACTTCAGCGGGTCTAAAAAGGCCACTTTAGTAGAATCATTTATTAGGATCATAATATTAATTCTACAACAATCATTCCAATTTCATTTTCATTTTTATCAATAAAGCTGGTTCAGTTTGATGTGATAGCTGATGCTACTAATGTGGTATTTTATCATCATCTGCCAGCCTTTTCCCTACTATATTGGGGTCGGCTTCCAGTCAAGCCAGATTTAGCTAAATACCGGTATTTTACGAGGAGCGGCTGCCTACCAGACCTCCACAACCCATTAACTGGGTAACACGGTACTTCATGGCAAGACTGGAGTCAGATTTACTGGCTTCTGACTATCCGTAACGACTGCCTGATCTTTATCTACAAATGACAGCCGGGACCAAAGGCTTAATGTGCTTTCCGAGACACGGAGGAAACTCGGTACGTTAAGATGGCCACCCATCCACAGACCAACCTTGGCAAGCGTTGCTTAACCTTAAAGATCGACCCGTGCGGCTGTTATTATCTAGCCACGAGCTGCTTGTGAGTTAGCAGAAAAATACAAACACAAAAAAGAAACAGAACATCAGTAAAGTTAATACATAAAGCAACCAGTTTGATTTCGTCCACATCTTCGATTGTCTTATGGAGCAGGACCAGCATGCTTCCAAGCATTCTTAAACAGCAATAAGATAAGATGATACTCACGTAAGGTATGGTACAGTAGATGCGACTCCTCCTTGGTGAGCGTGGCGAAGGTGCCGTCGTAGGAGGGCGCGTACGAGCTGAAGGGGCCGTAGTTCAGGGGCTTCAGCTTTATATATTAGTATAAGATATAAGATAAGATGATACTCACGTAAGGTATGGTACAGTAGATGCGACTCCTCCTTGGTGAGCGTGGCGAAGGTGCCGTCGTAGGAGGGCGCGTACGAGCTGAAGGGGCCGTAGTTCAGGGGCTTCAGCTTTATATATTAGTATAAGATATAAGATAAGATGATACTCACGTAAGGTATGGTACAGTAGATGCGACTCCTCCTTGGTGAGCGTGGCGAAGGTGCCGTCGTAGGAGGGCGCGTACGAGCTGAAGGGGCCGTAGTTCAGGGGCTTCAGCTTTATACAGAGTTGATACGACAGAGGGGCATTAAATTAAACTACGTATACTATACGTGTACAGTATTAATTCGATACGGTACAAAAACAAAAAGCGCCATAAATGAGAAAATATTTTTTTCAAACAAACTAAATAGCTTGCAAATCCGAATAAAACGCGGTTGCGTTTACAAAGGTTCCTTTGTAAAAAAAAAGACACTGACCTTAGATACCGCTAGATAACAAAGCGGCAACGTCGCGCGCGCGCCGGAGCGCGGTGTGCGGTATCTCGTGTGCTCGGTGGGGGCCGGGCCGGGGTGGCGGCCGGCGACTTAGGCCTCCGCTCGCACTGGCTTTTATGTTAGGTAACGTTTCGAAGTACGCGCACAAAAACAAACACACAAAATTTTAAAATTTTCGATGTGTCCTCCATTTACATTGATGCACAAATTATACCGACGGAGAATATTATTATTTATTTTTCTAATTAGATCACTGTCCGTCGCTAAGCACTTTAATTTGTGAAATGCTAAAATAATCCTATTTTTTTACTCATCAATTGTATTTACCTCTGAGGCATACACTTCACCCTTAATGTACCCCCACAAAAAGAAATCCATGGGAGTGAGGTCCGGAGATACTAATACTAAATAATAATAATCACAAGTTACGTGTCCTATCACCATAAAAAACAGTCAATCACAAAAAAAAAAACACTAATACTAAATAATAATAATCCCAAGTTATGTGTCCTCTCACAATAACAAAATAAAATTACAATTGTTTGCGCGTGAATTCCACAAACCGTTCGTTCCGAAAAACAAGCGTCGGCGCACTGAGGGACTTACCGATCGCAAAAAACAAGGATGCAACAAACTGACCTATCTCTATTTCTTTCGCTCGCTTTATGTTAGTCGCTTTCGTAGTGAGAGTGCAAGTGTGTGTGTATTGATTGCTTCCTTGTTTGCATTGCCAATTTTTAGTGAATGTCCTTCGACATGCGTCAGAGCGGCAACAACGCATCGTAGATTCATCGTTGTAAGGTGCATGACCTATGCTTAGACGATATTCAGCTGTTAGAAAAGATACATCGTGTTCAAACCGTGCAAAAACTTTAAAAATCATTTGCGACTAAACTACTGCTCCTAATTAATTTATTTTTGGTACAGAGCTTGCAAATGGTACCTAGTATAGGCAGTTTCAAGAAAAGCCCCTCTGTCGAATCAACGTTGTATATTAGTATAAGATAAGATGATACTCACGTAAGGTATGGTACAGTAGATGCGACTCCTCCTTGGTGAGCGTGGCGAAGGTGCCGTCGTAGGAGGGCGCGTACGAGCTGAAGGGGCCGTAGTTCAGGGGCTTCAGCTTTATATATTAGTATAAGATATAAGATAAGATGATACTCACGTAAGGTATGGTACAGTAGATGCGACTCCTCCTTGGTGAGCGTGGCGAAGGTGCCGTCGTAGGAGGGCGCGTACGAGCTGAAGGGGCCGTAGTTCAGGGGCTTCAGCTTTATATATTAGTATAAGATATAAGATAAGATGATACTCACGTAAGGTATGGTACAGTAGATGCGACTCCTCCTTGGTGAGCGTGGCGAAGGTGCCGTCGTAGGAGGGCGCGTACGAGCTGAAGGGGCCGTAGTTCAGGGGCTTCAGCTTTATGTATTAGTATAAGATATAAGATAAGATGATACTCACGTAAGGTATGGTACAGTAGATGCGACTCCTCCTTGGTGAGCGTGGCGAAGGTGCCGTCGTAGGAGGGCGCGTACGAGCTGAAGGGGCCGTAGTTCAGGGGCTTCAGCTTTATATATTAGTATAAGATATAAGATAAGATGATACTCACGTAAGGTATGGTACAGTAGATGCGACTCCTCCTTGGTGAGCGTGGCGAAGGTGCCGTCGTAGGAGGGCGCGTACGAGCTGAAGGGGCCGTAGTTCAGGGGCTTCAGCTTTATATATTAGTATAAGATATAAGATAAGATGATACTCACGTAAGGTATGGTACAGTAGATGCGACTCCTCCTTGGTGAGCGTGGCGAAGGTGCCGTCGTAGGAGGGCGCGTACGAGCTGAAGGGGCCGTAGTTCAGGGGCTTCAGCTTTATATATTAGTATAAGATATAAGATAAGATGATACTCACGTAAGGTATGGTACAGTAGATGCGACTCCTCCTTGGTGAGCGTGGCGAAGGTGCCGTCGTAGGAGGGCGCGTACGAGCTGAAGGGGCCGTAGTTCAGGGGCTTCAGCTTTATATATTAGTATAAGATATTAGATAAGATGATACTCACGTAAGGTATGGTACTGTAGATGCGACTCCTCCTTGGTGAGCGTGGCGAAGGTGCCGTCGTAGGAGGGCGCGTACGAGCTGAAGGGGCCGTAGTTCAGGGGCTTCAGCTTTATATATTAGTATAAGATATAAGATAAGATGATACTCACGTAAGGTATGGTACAGTAGATGCGACTCCTCCTTGGTGAGCGTGGCGAAGGTGCCGTCGTAGGAGGGCGCGTACGAGCTGAAGGGGCCGTAGTTCAGGGGCTTCAACTTTATATATTAGTATAAGATATAAGATAAGATGATACTCACGTAAGGTATGGTACAGTAGATGCGACTCCTCCTTGGTGAGCGTGGCGAAGGGGCCGTAGTTCAGGGGCTTCAGCTTTATATATTAGTAGGGTAAAACCACCAGTAACTGGCCACTTAAACACTTTCACCAACTCACACTTGAATTAAGTAAAAATAGGTTATTATATTAGATTTATTGCAATACCACACAATAATATGCATATTCTTTTATACAATTTAAGGTTTAAAAATTAAAATAAAACAATATTTTGTATAAAACTTTAGTAAAACAAAAAAACTCTCACTTTTTGGTAGTTACTAGCCACTAATTTTAGAAACTGGCCGTCATTAAACTATTAATTGGCCACATTAAAAAAGTACCAGTTTAATCCTACTATCTCTATAGGAACATAAAAAATAAACTTTACACAACACAATATTAATTATAGGTATTAGACAATAAATCAAAATTTTACAATATTAATATGAGACCAAAAATATTACGACAGGAACTTTCTTAATTCACAGAAACCACAAATTGACACATCTTAAGATTATAATTGTATAGACTGAAGTTAGTAGGTACTGAAGCCTTGCTTCCGTGCTTCTTCACAAGCAGAGCTAAACATGTCATCACAATCGTCAGATGAGTCAGTGTTACTCTCTCGGTAACAAATGTGGCACAAAAACTGATCCTCATCTTGCACGGGTACATGGTGTCGGTGATATGACGGAATACAATTTAAATGAAACCGTTTTTTGCACTGGTTGCATTCAATAACCCTACGCGTAATGAGATTCAAACAAAAATCACAAAAAACGAATTGTTCATTAGCCTCATATGTATTTTCAGTCTTTTTAAAGAAAAGACTGAAAATACACCTTCTATCTTCTTTAGTTATCTTTATTTTACTTTTTCCATCATTTTTTTTATTAATTTTCTTCTTAGGTATACTGTTCTCTTTTTCCCTCTTCTTTTCTTTTCGTATTCTCTTTCTTTCCTCTTTTGCAGCTTCTTCTTCTTCTTTTTTTAACTGTTTTGCTTTTATTTTTTCCACGAATTTGTCTGAAGTTAAAGCAAATGGCAGTTTTTCTATTTGACGCTTTCCTTGGCGCTTAGGTGATATTGGCAAGTTTTGTTTCAAATATTCAGTCAGAGACACATTAGAAATTATGGAAACCTTCGGATTTGTGATTTGTCTTGAAGTGCTAGGCTGCGGAGTGGGAATACGTTCTATTGAAATATTATGAAGTGTCGGCTCACTGTGCACTTTCTATTCATCTTCTCTTTTTTCGGTAATATTTATTAACTCACCTGTACACTCATCAAGAATAGTCCTAGGGTTTTCAGTTTCTTCTATAATATCAGTCACATAATTATCTTGTATTCTGGTCGGTAGGTCGGAAGGTTCACAGTCCACGTCATTATTACTTCTATAATTATTATTGTTTTCCGGTGCTGCCGCGAATCTTTGCCATAAATTGTAAATTGCAATAAAATTATCATCTGACTCTAAAATGGACGAGACTGTTCATTTTTCAAGAATTGATTCACCAACAATGTTACAAAACTCTGAATAGGTCAGCACACTCATATTATGCTCAACATTTGTTTCTGACGTGAATGTATCGTCTGGTTGGTTTACTCTTGCAATACACGTGCTAAAATCGACATTATTTGGTTCAAATGGCCACAAACCTGATACTCTAAACCCATTTATTAATGTTTCTTTTTTAGAACACGAGTCCACAACGGTTTTTAATAGTGGAGCAAAGGTTTCTTTGGTAAGACTCTTCTGGTAATTATTTGCAGCATACCAATCGCGCAGTACCTTTTTCCAAGCAACCTTTATTGGGCGAAAAGCTGCAACATCTGCTGGTCGTAGTATGCGAGTTGCGTTTGGATAAAGCGCTATAAGATGTATTTGAAGACGACGGCATAGTTCTGATACTTCGATAGTTATATGAGTTTTGTGTCCGTCGACAAAAAGAACTACAGGAAGTGGAATATTACTTTCTATAATCTGTTGGTACAGACAGTTAGAGATATAATCATAAAAAAAACCGCTGCCGTCATCCAACCTGTGTCGCTTCGCCCTATTCCCCAACCAGATGGCACACTCAATGAAACTCGGTCAGGTATCCGTTTATAAGGATAGATAATCTAAAGGTCTAAAGACGTGTCCAGCAGCAGAAAATGTAAATAAAACTGTAATGTTTTCTTTGGAGGATCCTTTTTCTATCTGGTGCTGCCTACCAGACCTCCACAACCCATTAACTGGGTAACACGGTACTTCATGGCAAGACTGGAGTCAGATTTACTAGCTTCTGACTATCCGTAACGACTGCCTGATCTTTATCTACAAATGACAGCCGGGACCAAAGGCTTAATGTGCTTTCCGAGACACGGAGGAAACTCGGTACGTTAAGATGGCCACCCATCCACAGACCAACCTTGGCAAGCGTTGCTTAACCTTAAAGATCGACCCGTGCGGCTGTTATTATCTAGCCACGAGCTGCTTGTGAGTTAGTAGAAAAATACAAACAAAAAAAGAAACAGAACATCAGTAAAGTTAATACATAAAGCAACCAGTTTGATTTCGTCCACATCCTCGATTGTCTTATGGAGCAGGACCAGCATGCTTCCAAGCATTCTTAAACAGCAATAAGATAAGATGATACTCACGTAAGGTATGGTACAGTAGATGCGACTCCTCCTTGGTGAGCGTGGCGAAGGTGCCGTCGTAGGAGGGCGCGTACGAGCTGAAGGGGCCGTAGTTCAGGGGCTTCAGCTTTATGTATTAGTATAAGATATAAGATAAGATGATACTCATGTAAGGTATGGTACAGTAGATGCGACTCCTCCTTGGTGAGCGTGGCGAAGGTGCCGTCGTAGGAGGGCGCGTACGAGCTGAAGGGGCCGTAGTTCAGGGGCTTCAGCTTTATATATTAGTATAAGATATAAGATAAGATGATACTCACGTAAGGTATGGTACAGTAGATGCGACTCCTCCTTGGTGAGCGTGGCGAAGGTGCCGTCGTAGGAGGGCGCGTACGAGCTGAAGGGGCCGTAGTTCAGGGGCTTCAGCTTTATATATTAGTATAAGATATAAGATAAGATGATACTCAC
Source organism: Lacanobia oleracea (assembly GCA_950371165.1). NCBI lineage: Eukaryota > Metazoa > Arthropoda > Insecta > Lepidoptera > Noctuidae > Lacanobia > Lacanobia oleracea. Next base: position 28,403,129 of record OX493388.1, on the reverse strand, counting down.
GTAAGGTATGGTACAGTAGATGCGACTCCTCCTTGGTGAGCGTGGCGAAGGTGCCGTCGTAGGAGGGCGCGTACGAGCTGAAGGGGCCGTAGTTCAGGGGCTTCAGCTTTATTATTAGTATAAGATATAAGATAAGATGATACTCACGTAAGGTATGGTACAGTAGATGCGACTCCTCCTTGGTGAGCGTGGCGAAGGTGCCGTCGTAGGAGGGCGCGTACGAGCTGAAGGGGCCGTAGTTCAGGGGTTTCAGCTTTATATATTAGTATAAGATATAAGATAAGATGATACTCACGTAAGGTATGGTACAGTAGATGCGACTCCTCCTTGGTGAGCGTGGCGAAGGTGCCGTCGTAGGAGGGCGCGTACGAGCTGAAGGGGCCGTAGTTCAGGGGCTTCAGCTTTATATATTAGTATAAGATATAAGATAAGATGATACTCACGTAAGGTATGGTACAGTAGATGCGACTCCTCCTTGGTGAGCGTGGCGAAGGTGCCGTCGTAGGAGGGCGCGTACGAGCTGAAGGGGCCGTAGTTCAGGGGCTTCAGCTTTATATATTAGTATAAGATATAAGATAAGATGATACTCACGTAAGGTATGGTACAGTAGATGCGACTCCTCCTTGGTGAGCGTGGCGAAGGTGCCGTCGTAGGAGGGCGCGTACGAGCTGAAGGGGCCGTAGTTCAGGGGCTTCAGCTTTATATATTAGTATAAGATATAAGATAAGATGATACTCACGTAAGGTATGGTACAGTAGATGCGACTCCTCCTTGGTGAGCGTGGCGAAGGTGCCGTCGTAGGAGGGCGCGTACGAGCTGAAGGGGCCGTAGTTCAGGGGCTTCACGCCCTTGGCCACGTTGCGGCGATCTTCTCGAGGTACTGGGGGTCAAGTAATTGATGTTATAGAATTTTCGCGATCAACTTGAAATTAGTCATTTGGTTTTTTTTTTATCTACTAGAGATTCACAAGTTATCTTTACAAATACATTTCCTTGAAAAACATAACCCTTCTTCTTTCGCAGTCGGGAAAATATTTTACAGAGGTTAAGTTTGTGAGTTCGTGAAGTTGTAGGGGATTTACAGAATCGATTTTGAAAATTCTTTTACCAATAGAAAGCCTGATGATGACGATGCAACGACGACAGACGCACACTCACCAAAATGAAGGTAACCGATAGCAAAGCAACCAGCCAGGTTCAAGACATTGGAGCTTTGCTCTGTGCACCATTGCAGATGAACTTGACTGATACATAATTAAATGATGAATATCGTATTCTTGTTACTTTCTATGTAAGATGTTGGTGAGCAGGCTGCAGAGTTATATACAATACTTACTATGTAAGCTCCCGCTGCCCTGCGTGAGCTTGCCGATGTAGCGGCCCAGCGTGATCGGCTTGTCTTCACCCGAGCCCTCCACCGTGTTGGTGACCAGGCAGAGCGTCGTCTTCCCTTCCGAGTCCATGCGCGGGAATGCTGCACAGAATACATTGATTATTATGAAGCATGTCACCATAGCAAATTAGCTACCTAGTTTTAGTAACATAGATATTAAGAAAAACCAAAATAATATGTAATAGCTGGAAGTGTTATACAGGCTGACATTTTTAAAGTGTGGGTGGATGACCAAATCCAAAACTATGAGGATTAGGGAAAAGCAATTTAGATGAAAACTAAAACTGCATCCGGCCACTTATGACCTACTGAAAACTATTTTTGATCGCCATGAATACAAAAATACCAACATGTGCTATCTTTATGGATATGAGTAAAGCCTTTGACCGAGTCAACCATAGGATACTAATGCAAAAATTAAGCATGTATAGTATAAGAGTTAAAGCGCTAGATATAATCTTTTCATACCTGCATAACAGAAAACAAGTAGTAGAAATAACACAAACATGTCAGAAAACACGAAATGAGATTAAACATAAGTCAAAGTCGAAAACTGTAAAATTGGGAGGGAGTTCCATAAGGAAGTGTCCTAGGCCCTCTATTGTTCTTGATATATTTCAATGATCTTCCTAACCATATCAATCAACCAATAGTACTATTTGCAGATGATAGCACAGTCATAGTTAAAAGCGACAAAGAAAATAAATATGTACACGACCGAAAATAATCTTAAAATTAATAGGTACAAAACATAGGCATATCGAATTTGGCTATCCACGCACACTTTAAAAAATCCAATGTATATGTATATGAAATTCTCAGACGACACAAAGATACAGGCTCATTACAAGTATAAGCAAAGTATTATATAAACTTCCACCCTTATAACCTCAAATGAACATGTAAGTCAGTACCTTTCTTAGCCAGCCGGCGCCGGTGCTGCTCCCTGGCGGCCTCCATCTGTATCTTGACGGAGTCCCCCGCGAGCTCCAGGCCGTCGCACGCCGCCTCGGCCTCCGCGCCGGCCTTCAGCGGACTGCGCTTCAGCACCTTGTGCTGCCACACACGGACAGGGAGACTGCAGTGCGAGCCCAAGCCACACACTAACGTCGCTACGTCGCGAGTGACGCACGTCGGCGGGGATATTTTTTTTTTGCTACTATGCTGGGCAAATGTCTAGCCAAAATTCGTGAAGCCTATTTTATCAAAGTTAGTATTACTGATCAAAACTATAGAAAATGATCACCATCTTTACGGCTTTATAAAATCCTCTCACAAGAAAAATTTATTGCTGACAGTGATGTTATTAATTTATTTAAACTTCACGCACAAAAATACAACGGCGGACTTAACGCCTACCAGTTAACAAAGGGTGGTGAAGAGACAATTCACCATAGCAAAGTACTCACATAAGTGGCTATTCCCGCTCAACGTCCACCACCCGCACGCGAGAAAACATGCATTATGCACAAACGCAGGGCTGTAGTCAACTCGTCCTACCCACACAACACAGACGTGTCAACCGACAGAAGCAAACAAAATGTCGCTAACCTCTAAACACGACTACCCTATGGAACCACGGAGTAGACACGTACAGAAGGTCAAGTTCGTACAACGGGCGAAAACGCGCGCACGCACACTAAGACGCGTACAACCTGTCAAGAGACTCGCCCGAAAAAACGAAGGGTCGGTCTTGTCAATATTTTTAATTTGTATAAAATACTCGAATTTTGACAAAAAAATTTAACATGTGAACAGCAAAAGCAACAACGTGATAGCCCAGTTTGACAGTTCAATTTAATGACTGAACGTTGAAAAACGAAAGCTGTATTTCCCAAAACATTATTTACGAGAATTTCTTGACAGACTGTACGTGTACTTACGGCCAACTTGCGGCGCTCGATGTAAAGTAAGTCGTGTAAAAGCCGCTTGTCTATGTGTGCGTGTATTTTCGCTCGTTGTATGGAGCCGACTTTCTGTACTTATTTATTCTGTGATTAAACTATTAATGAGTCAAAGTGTCACCTTTCTGCCGTACGTCCTAAGAGGCTGCGATGCAAAAAGTCATTTTATCAACATGTTTAGTTGGAACTTCAAAATAAATTAAAAAAGAAGGTAGTTTTTTTCCTTTTTTACTAAGCTTATTAAATACAGGTATATATATTTTCGTTTTGTGTGATTAGGAAAGGAATTTAAGTGCGCGTCTTGACTGACCTTATACAACATTAAATTAAATTATTTACCTCGCAAAATAAAGTTGCACTACAGCTAATCTCTTTAAAATACTAAAGCGATACCAAATCTTATATAACTAAAGGCGTTTTAGCAACATATTTCATAATGATTTTGGATGGAAATGGAAACCAATACAAGTTTATGGACAGTACTATTAGCATATTTTTAAAGTGTTTTATTATAGCTCTTATGGGTATAAGAACAAGAGTGAGTTCACACACAATAATACAGCTCCAAAGAAAAGCAACACAGCTGTCAACAAATCTGTGTTCCAACCGTTTTTAGGAGACCAATATTCATTATGATTTATATCCTACCTTAAAAATGTTTGTTTGTATTTTATTTTTATCAAAATGCCAATCAAATGACTTCTCCCGCTCTAGGTGGAGCGGATGGGGGTGTCAGACTCTTACCGATTAAACCGACTAAAACCCACCCATCCCATGTTCCTTCAAATGCCATTTGCGTTCCAGGGCTGCGGTTACTCCTTCAAACAATTCCGCAACTACACTGGCTGGCTTATTACGCATCTTTACTTTGCGAGGCACATAAAAGAAAGAAAAAGTAGCACTCACCACATCCATCTTGCCGATGTCGAAGCCGAGCTCCTTGATGGGTATCTCGTACATGTAGGTGAGCATGTTGCCGAGCGGGCGCAGCTTGTGCGGCGTGAGCTGCTTGAGGCCGGCGTGCAGCAGGCGCCGCGCCGCCTTGTGGTACACCGTGCCCGCCTTGTTGTACTTCATCGCGTTGTTGCACATCAGTTTGAAGTCGCTCTGAGTGGGAAAGGGAGGAAATAGACAATAATAAATACTTGCTAACACTAAGGAAATGTTGTTTGAGATTACAACTACGATATACATAATATGTACTTTCAAAAACTCTTTTTATTTTGGAAGTGTTTTCGATCTATATTGAAATATATTTCGACTGCTGCATTTTTGCCTAGATATAGCAAACGCTTCTACTGAGCATGAGCAACTTGAGGTTTTGTTCACGAATCGAGAAAACGTCATTTGGTTTTTCCATCACAAGTTTCTCTTATTATGTCCCCTAATATTTTATGTAAGTTTTCGACTCATAACTATCAGACTCAGCCGGCCCCATTCTATGAAATTGTAAACTAGAAATACACTTAATTTTAATGGTGAGATCAAAATATCTCTACATGAAAAGTTTCTGAATGTTGTGCATGTCATTGTCAACATGCATAAAAGTTTGAAAAGTTTAAAAATACTCACAATAAAACAATTAAGAGACTTGTACTCATTATCATCAATCTTCTGCTTCATAGTGGAGAAGTCCATAGGTCGCCTGATGATGTCCGAGTAGCCCGGTGCAAAGTTATCGTTGACCGGCCACGCAAAGAACTGGTTAGGGTCCCGCTTCTCTAGGTTGCGGAGGAGTTGTTCCAGGAGTCGGGAGAGCGGGCGACGCTTCTGGCTTGCCTGTGTAGTGGGAATTATAAAGTTTTCAGTTGCTATTCCACCAATTTGCATTAAGTGTTTCCAAGCATATTTTAAAATGCGTACAGCAATGGAGTGGAACTCTCTGCCTGCGTCTGTGTTTCCAAACACAACCCTAATCTCTTCAAAGTTAGAGTGAACAGGCTCCTTTTGGGGAAACTCGCTCCATCGTAAACTTTGTCTCTGTCATCTCTGACCTAGACTAGAGTCAAGAGCAAAACCATCACAAATAAAAATAGTTTTGTTTTTTAATATTTTTTCTAGTTAATAAAATTTATACACTCGCTGATAATGCATTGCTAAAAATGGCTGGCCTAGTAGGTAGTGTGCAACTTTGGAATGGGATATATAAATAAGGGTGATAAAGTTAAGCAATGCATGAAAGCATGTGTCGAAATTCATTCATTTATGTCTATAAGATTGCATTCAATATTAAAGGGTTTCACTGCATTGATTCAGATTTCCTATTACACTTGGTGATAGAACCCCTGAATAATTAACTTATGAATAAAATGTTAAACATTAAAAACCATATGGATATCCTAGCAGTGGCAGTGTCAACAAATCTTTGGAATGGTGAGGTCGCTCCGCAAAGCTTGTGAAGCTCCCAGGAAACTTCTGTGCTTCTGGGCAGAGCTAGGCTGACTAACTTAGCCAGGATAACTATGCACAATGGACTGAATAAGAGTCTTAGTGCGGAGAAGGGAGTCCCTACTACTACTACTACTACTGGATATCCTAGCAATTTATTGAACCTTAGAAGTGAAAATTACTTATGTATAAAAGTGCCAGCTGGCCCAACATACACAAAATAAGATGAGAACTAAGCAATAAAATTTTAAGTGCTTTCACAATGAAGTAAGTACTACTAGACCATAGATAAACTTGGAGTAAGGCTTCAGAGGAAGAGGGAACGAGTACATAAGCAAAGATAACATTATTGGGGGTATAATTCAGAATGTGCATACAACTGTGATTAATTCAACAGTTACCTTTAGCACACAAGTGCGAGGTTCCCTGTGAGAAGCCGGCGAGTTGGGTCCTGGGCCCGGGCTGAGCCGCCGAATGAGCTTCTTTGCCAGGCCCTCATCATCCGAATCATCATCATCTGACATTTTAATCTGGAACAATCCGTTTCAAACAAATTGAGAGACTGAAGTGACGATGAGAAAGATAGATACTAATAGTAAAATATTTACTGAAGAAGAAATTATTGTGCGTGGGTTTACTAGCCGAGTGTTTGTGAATAATGTCACAGAAAGATGAGCCCTCTTAGCAAATAAATATTGATTTGTGATGTCATATTGTTTTGGAACCTATCCTAATTGAAGCCATGTGAATGTCTGTTGGTAAAATAAGTAAATAGTATGCCTAGTATCTATGGTTCTACGTTAGTGAAAATGTTGGCACTTTATAAAATATAATATTCGCTTAGTTCTGTCTTTGCGTTCCGCCCTTAAGACGACCTACTGACCGGGGATTATTTTTATGTCACGTTTGATTTCACGACTGAAAGTTCGACGTTATCAATTTCATAAAACTTGTGGGTAACCCAAAATAATTTGATTTAACTACTAATCGATTCCTACCTAACTGAGATCAGTGCAGTGAAGAACAAGTGCAACAAATTGGTCACACACATCATCGCAAACGGGAATATTGATCCTTACCATGTCAATTTCGCGGCGTCTCCGCTTCCGTTTATTACTAGGTTTCTCATCAATATCCTTCTGGTCTTCTTTGTCCGAATGTTCCACATCGCTCGCTTCCAATTCCTCTTCTGTAAAATATAGATTTTCTATAAGCATCAACAAATATCTAGGTAGGGTTACACGACAGTTTTTCCGAGTTTTTACTCACTGCAACTCAATTTCTCTATATCATCAATGTTTATCATATTGTCGATTGCTGTTGCAAGCAATCGACACCTATTTTTATCGACAACTATTGTTGTTTTGCTGAGAAAAATCAAATTTCGTAAATAAAATACAGATCAAACAACAATTTCATCCACCTAGCCTAGTGACACGAGCATTTCAAATCAAGCAAATTGTAAATAATGGATTTCGCAGCACAAGAACGAAACAACTATATGAACTACTGCATGAGCAAGACAAGAACAAAATTACAAACTAAGGATGGGATGATGGAACGCGCTGTGTGGCTCAGTGCGTTTATAATTACGAAAGTTGTTTTTATTTGGTGTCATTCGGTCAGTGCCCTTTTATACTATTGGTCCGTTCCTTTACTTAGGTTTTTGTACTGTTTGGATTAAAAGTAAATTTTGTTCTCAGTCTTCGTATCAGGTATCCGTCAAGGTGTCCCGCGAATTTTTACTTTATACAAATTGATTTTCTCCAAAAAACTGAAAACTAAGCTTTAGGTTTTAGTACGTAGGTAATACTTTGGATTTCAGCTAAGCGTTCATAATCATAGATCAAGCTAAGTGTAGATGGAATATAAAATTTGTGAGAAAGCAACAAAAAACTTAGAAAATACGTAAGAAAATCAAGTCAACTCATGACCAGCAATGCAACTTATGCAACTACGTGCAGGAGAATATGTTACATAGGTAAGTACCTATTGTAGAGTAGCGTTGTTGTTCTCATGCATGGCATAAAATAATTTATCTACGTTTAATTTGATGACCCCGTTGACACCTCTGTCTAACTAATATACTCTTAATTTTAAATCCAATTAGTGAATCTTTCTCAGAACGACAGTTTTTTATCAGTTGCGTTACGATTAGTGAGAATTTGGGCGATTTCCATTGTGTTGCGCTATTGAAGCTTGCAGAGCCCCAGGCCTCGGCATTGTCACGCTAACTGGATCTCGTAAAAAGCAATATTTTGTGATGAATTCTCACAATTATTAGAGGGAAAGTGTACTGCTTTAGATTGTTAGGTGATGTCATGTAAGCACGCTTGGATTTCGAGGAAATAAGAGCTCGTAAGTGATTATTCATTTAATTTGTGTACCTACTAGTCATGGTGGCTGGTCTAATCTAGCTGTACCTACACCTACCAATACTTAGGCCTGAGGGAAAATGATGAAAAAAATATTCAATCGATTCTTGTGTCCTAACTCGTATGTATTTAAGTACCTACACCCTTAAACCAAGGCGACCGTAGCCCGGAGCCTAAAATTATTTATTTGGGAAGACAACCAATTCTACAGTGAGGATTACATAATTAAATTAAATTAAGTCTAAGGGTAGTTACAGTACAATCCACTACGTTTCCACGGATAGCAAAATTAAGTACTTATTGGTAAAGTGCAGGTAGGTAACAGTCCACACCCCCGGAGTATATATATATCTCTGCCCCCGGGCTACGAAAATTAGAAATACGCCACTATGCCAAAATTTGCTCAAAAACCTTCTGCATCCGCTTATGTGGTCAAATGAGTAAATTACTTGGCTAAGTAAGACTTAGGTACTAAATGCATTTTTTTACGGGTCGAGGAATTATTTTTAAAATGATCGAGCCACTCAGACGTTTCGGTGCTCTGTAGTAGGCATTCAAATTGTGGAATTAGCCACATGGGGTAGGTAACACCTACCTACGCAATAATTGCTGAACAAACATCACGTGAGTACTTGTTTCTGCCTAGATGCCTCAAGATGTTTGCTTAGATTTTGAGAACGGTTGAATAATGTCCTCGAAAGCCGTTATGAGGACTTATTGTTATACAATAATTAAATAGGCAGGTACTTCGTGGGTCGTTGCTCAAGAGTTTGTCTTTATTAGGCAAATACTATTATATGATGGATGAAAATTTCTCCAATCCATAGGTACCTACTTACTCAGTTCTCGGTTATGGAATACTTTTATTCTGCTTTGGAGGTAAGCGGTACAGAGAGTACAGTCCCGCAAACCCCCGTTGTAAATGGAGGATCCTCCTACCAGACAGTTGTTATGCCTGGCGGGCTACTGCCCGATAATTGATGTTCAAATCGCACGGTAAACTCTGCTTGCGCGATGCAGGATTTTAGTTCGCTGCTAGTTGGATAGATGGCGTCGCGGTTCTTTTGGTTGCGATGTAGATTTGCTACGTTGGTTTTTCTTGTGGCGGTATTGATGCCGCTACGTCACTCCCCTCCGGAGGCCGGAGGTCGATAGTGGATGAGTCGTCCATACATCTTGAGATGCTGGCCAGGCCAGTGGAAAATTGGTTCTAGCGAGTCGGAACCGGAAGTCGTAAAGTTCACGATGAGTCTTGAACTGTCTACGGTGCCCCAGTGTGTCGGGGTGATGAGATCCTGGTGAGTTGGGATGATGCTGCAGGCTCCAGTGAGTCGGAGTGGTGCTGCTGCTAACTCCAGTGAGTCGGAGCGGTGCGACGTAGCGACGTAGTGACGTGACTGCTGTCGACCAGTAGAGGTTCTTCATGGCTCTTTATGTGACTCGCCAAAGGCGCAGTGTGCTTGCCAAGGTCACTAATGAGGTTGAGGGTAGAGGCTGTGGGTGCTCTGACCAGGAATGCGCCGGCTGCTGCATGCTGGTGGTCTGGATACCCGTAGAAGCCGTGGGTACTCTGGCTGGCTGTATTACTCGCTGCTCGAGAGTTTGAGGTCACGATGAGGACGTCACGCTGAAGTAGTTGCACGAAGGCTGCGCTGACGTTGAATGTCGACGGTCACCAGTTTGGAGGTAGCCGTACAGAGAGTAAGGTCCCGTATATCCCCCCCATTGAAAATGAAGGATCCTCCGACCAGACGACTGTCATGCCTGGCGGGATATGCGGGCTGATGTATATGTTCAAATCGCACGGTAAACTTTGCTTGCGCGATGCAGGATTGGTGATCTTTAAGTCAAGAGTGAAAAGAGTAGTGTTGTGTTTGTACTTTGTATGATCAAATGAGTCAACGTAGTGGCTAACTAGTTTTATTGGCTTTTAACACAGTAATTAATAGGATGTACAGAGCAATTATTATAGTACGACTTGCTTGATGACGTAAGGAAGTTGGTTGACTTATTTCCCGGTGGAGCGGCTGACGCACCACACGTTCCGAAACACGCATTTTATGTGTATGAGATCCTAACAGTTAGGTACCTACTTACTTCTAGGCAAGCGTGCTCCGTCGACGCTTATCACCATCAGTTGAGATAGGTGGGTTTTCAGTTACCCCTCCTCAGTTACGATCTCAAATATCTAAAGTTTAAAGAATTCCTGTCAAAAAGCTCTCTTTTCAGTGTTGCAGTCCTCCAGCCCATATGTACGTCGTAAGGTTAGCTACTTTATCATTAGATAATAGTAATAACATACCTCCTTCGTTAAAAGCTCATCATCATCGTTGTTTCAGCTTAACGATGTCCACTGCTGGACATAGGTCTCCCCAAGTGTCGCGCCATCGACCGGTCCTGTGCGTCTGCGCGAGTTCATCGGTAATCACTATGTTGATTAAGTATACATATTACCTCAGTAGGAATCACTCGTAAGTCGTACCTGCTGCTCATATGAACCCTAATAATTTCTCAGTAACCCGATAATGGCATAACATTCGCGCGCAAGTCATAAATACCTCGGCTGATATGACTTGATGACCAAATCGCGGCATTGTGTCAACTTGCAGTTTAGCACCAACATATATCATGTCGGATTGCATTTCCAATGCTTGTCAGAATTCGATGGTGTCATGATGTCATCGGTTCCGAGCATAACATTGTTTGCGAAAATTAATTGATATCGTATCTTCAGTTTCAAAATTAAGTGTCAACTATTGTGTTATGGTTACAACAACGTAATAAGTTCCGGAATTAACCAAAACAATACGGTGAAGACATTATTGCCCATTGATATCTTTGTTTGGAGCGCTGCTCTGCCCTTATTTCAATTAATTTGGAGTCTGCGCAACAAGTCTTCATTTTACAAAATTCAGGGGAAACCCCCTTTTCAGAGGGTATGCAATTTTGGAAAATCAATTCAGGCCATAGCATCTTTACCAGTCCTTTTATCGTGTATTACGTTGTTCCTATTGCAAATTAGCCATCAAAATTCTGCTGTCGAGTTCTACGCACATAAATGTATGAGGCAGTCTATAATCATCACCACTATGAACACTAGTTGTTCATAATGATGATTACACTCACCCCTTTTCATGTATTGTACTGTATTTATTCTGTTACAAACACATTTATAATCCACAGCACTCCTAGATACAACCCTTTTCTAAAAAGTAATATCAATAACAGTATCCAATAGCATTGCATGTTACTCCAGCTAACAAATCTAACACTACACAGTTTAATTTATAAGAATCGTGCGCGTTGTATTCCAGCGTTGCAGCGCGGCGCGCGCGCAGGTGCGCACGAGCGATGATCGATACAGCGCTGCTATCGCTTTCGGCGGGAGCGCCCGGCGACCGACAATTAATTTAGAAGCGCCATTTGTTCGCTGATAACACTCGTAATGCTGTGTGTTGTTTGTGAGATAAGGATGACTTTATAATGGAGTTTTTATTGGTTCTGGTGTTGGGAGGAATCTATTGATATACTGTGGAAATCAAAGTACCTATTTGAATGACTCCATTCAGATTAGACTTGTAAGTGGTGGTATGTGTGAGATCTTTGTTATAGTAGGTCCCTTAGGAGGTTCCTTTACAGACTCTCCAGGGTTTTACCCTAACTGGAATTGCACAGAGAGACTCCTGAGTGGTCTCTTAAGACATTTTTTTTTATGTTGAATGTAATCACTACGTAGTTTAAGTGAAGCCTGAAACCTATTTATGCCAGCAAGGACCTATTTTGGAAAATCATGTGTTTTGTCAGCTTAGGAGCCTGGTGCAGCCAATCCGTATACCTATATTGGTTTTACAAATCAACAACCTAGCGACCATCACGCACTGGGCCGACGTGGTGGATCATAGCTCGCTGGCTGCCAAAGGATAGGAGACGGTATTTGCCAATAGGGAACATGCAATCTTTCCATTTTTAACCGATTTCTAAACATCTCCATCTAGAATAGACAAGTAAGAATTGAAAATGCTTTAATTGATTGCCAAAATTTCGTTTTTAAACATTTTTAAACCGGCAGTTTATATTTTTGTGCGAAAACGGACGATGACGTCACTCCTGGACATAAGGTAGCCTTTTCATTGTCATAATAGCAGTGACGTCTCTAAAAGCTGATTGTTATTTTCAAATACGTTCCGTTTCACGTTATTCATTGTTTTTGTTAAAAATCGATATTAACTAAAATAAAAACGTTGCATTTATATTATTACGCACAAAACGTTTTGGGAACACATTCATAGTGCGTACAGCTAAGGAGTGGAATTCCCTGCCGGAGTCTGTGTTTCCTGATAGCTACAACCTGGGAGTCTTTAAATCAAGAGTGAATAGGTTATTTCTAGGCAAGCGTGCTCCATCTTCGACCACATCCTCGCTTACCATCAGGTGAAATAGTGGTCAAACGCGTGCCTATCAATAGTAAAAAAAAAAAAAAAAATATACTTTTTATCATTTTATTAAAAACATTCTCATAAATTCTGTATTTGCATCTTCCGTAACTTTAATGTCTAACATATTCTAACCAGAAGCTCATCAAAACAATGCTGCCCCTACTGCAAATCCCACACCAAGCCATCTAAACCTCCAGCCTGAACAGACCCTTACCAAAAATTCAGTTTGTTCTGTTGCCATTGCATCCTTCCGTGTGATCACCTAATTAAACGGGCGCAGCTGGTCGGCTAATGGAAAATCGAGGCAAATAAATCTCTGTTCGCGCCGAGTTCCTCCCACCAACCACTGGCACCGGAGATACACCAGCGCGTGTTGTTCGACGCGCACTCATTAGGTACTGGAGATAGCTCAAATTCATTGTTCCACTTCATGCAGCCACTGCTTGTCTGATCTCTGATTGTTGGTGTGTTCTTGTGTTCTGTGGCGATTGAGCTGGCATTTCGACTGTCTCGGTGCCGTTTGTATTTACAGTGGTTTAGTGTAGCTTCCTAGCTGATTATGAACACGAAGTAGGGAAACGGGAATATTCAGGCGCAGCTCTGAAGAGGACGTAAACGCTGAAAATACGCGATTATTTTGATATTGTTTGAAGAAGGCGTATAGATATGTATAAAGATAGGACATAGTCCAGCATAACACAATCTTGGTATCTGGCAGATCTGTAACCCTAAATGACAAGATTTGCAGCTAATGTCGATAAACCAAGACATAGGACCTAACGCATTTTGTGTGAATATACTTTTTATCTATTATTGCAGAAAGATGCTACACTACACAATATTTTTGGACACATAAAGCAATCTAATTTATTTCACCGTAAAGCCTTGTTTACACGACGAGCAAAACAGAAAAAAATATCTCAACTATCTAAAAAATTCGATTGGGGTCCGTGGTGCCAATTAGCACTGCCGATGAAATGTGTGATGGTGTGATGAACAATGAGCATGTGCGCACTCCCGCGCAGATCGTCGATAATGGCGCGCAGCGTAACTTACCGAGCCACGCTGACCAGGCGCACACGCGGAATTTCACCTTTCATTAACGCCTGCGTATTCGACCACACGCCACTCAATTTGCACCCCTCACACAAAAAATATCTATTGAACTATCTTTCGGAATTCATTCATCGAGAGTGTTAAATTCTGACGAAGAAGTTCTCACGCGCAAGCACAAAACATCAGCTTTGAATAAGATAATAAATCTTAAGATTTCATAATAATTGGATTAAAACATCACCTCAGAGAGATGAGATCATCCGTTTTGATCTCGTGCTAATTGACAGTTTTGTAAGTCTTTACCTAAAACACTAATGACATAATAGTTATGTTCTACAAAAATATCAGGATTGTGAAAGCCTGGCGGTGAGAACCGTGGGTTTGTGACATAGACACGGCGAGACCGGTTTCAGCAATGATATAATAATCTAAATACCTTTCATTAGCAAGTTGTGCCGATAAAATTATAAATTGTAATGTGGAGGCTGGTTCAGTCGGGTACTGGGCTAATAGGCGTTTTTATCTTGGTTTTATGAGTTTGGACGATTTCGTCAGTATCATTGACAGAATTCCACTTCTGTGTAGGTATAGGCCTCCTCTCTTTTGTGTCATGCTGCCCTAGTTTGTGTGAAACTTATGTACATATCTTGGTCCTACATGCAGTCCTTTGCTGATTTCTTACCTATCTGGTGGTTGGTCTATCAACACCTTCGTCTTTTTTCGACCGCAAACATTCAGTTGGAGCTCTTCTCATCTATCATTTCATTCCACCTTGTCAAATTGTTTGCACATCTTCGTTTCACCATCAATTTTGCTCTGGTAATTGACGATCACCATCAGTTCACTAGTTTCACAACTATTTTTGGGTTAACTCCCAGCCTAACGGGTTGCAACTGGATGTATTTTAAACCACTTAGTTACTGGATAACTCGAACCTCTTAGTCCTGGTTGGAACTGCCTCCGTGGTCGAGTGTGTTAGGCGTTTGCCTTGTGACCCGGTGGTCGTGGGTTCGATTCCCAAGGAAGCATACTTTGTTAAGTTGTTTCCAGTTTGGCTAGGACATTGCAGGCTTGAATCACATGATTGTCTGATAAAAAGATGATTCTGTGCTTTGGAAGGCACGTATTAGCCGGTGGTCCGTAGAATCAAATAAACCATGTCAGAAGCCCTTGAGGTGGTTTAGAAACTCTGATACTTGGGTTTTGGGGTCGTTAGACCTTACTGCTCACACAATAAGAAGAAGAAGACCTCTTGGTAAATCTCGTTGTCAGACTTTCGGTCCTACCCGTGACAACAGTAAAAGATTAACCAATTTCAGCTGCTACCCGCTTTTTGTAGCTTAATTAATGGTTATTGACGATGTAACAGCTTATTTAGTAATAGACCCGATACAAAAGGAAAGTTGTAAAAATTTAACGCGTATTGTATTGTAACGTGAGGTCGCAGTTGTTGGTAACCGCCTTCGTGTTCAGAATTAACCAATGCATTGTATTGTAATACTTATAATGGGTCTTTATGTTTTAGCAAGTAAGTGGAGTAAGTTCGTTCAAAATCGAAACTTATCTACTATGAGTTCTATCGAGACAATTAAATAAAGAAGCAAAGACAAAAGCTGTTTGTAAAGATTTTACTAGACTGGCTAGAGATAGAGTGGTAGTGGTCAGTCTGCCCCAGGACGGAGGACGTCCACGAGGATTTTCACCACGATACCTAAACAAAAGGTTGTCAGTGTTGATGTACCTAACCACGGAACAGAAAATGTACCTTACACTGAACAGGATGAATAAATTCAATTTATTTTCTCGAGAACCTTATTTGAGTTTAATATTTATTTGACTAGCCACGATAATAGTTTGCGATTCATGCAGATTTTTATTGAAAAAGACCTTAGTTAAAGGTCATACATAATCTATGTATCCTAGCTCCTAGTGCATCAAACCCGGCGTAGCGAGCAGGAGTGTAGCATCGCCCATGCGCACATACCAACCGCGACGCGCTGCATTCCGCACATTCCTAGCTCCTTTAACTATATAATTCGGCCGTTTACGCCCGCCTGATAATCTGGCCCTTTGTTCCGTAGCCTTCATAAACATAATTGTGCAGGCAAGCCGAGTTATGGATGTAGGGGAAAAATTCTACTGTTCTAACTTGCAGGAATTTCAAAATTTTGTTAGAGATAGCACGGTTATTTAGTGGGTAGTTATGCTGGACGGTTCGTAAGGAAATTGGCTCATGTGTTCTGCTTGTTGACTTCGGTAATTGTATCGTAGTATGTGGGGATCTTTTGTAGTTTTTACTAGTTTTCTGTTCTGATTGAAATTTGGTACCTACGTCAATTGCATTCCTAAAGAAGGAAGTATGAAGAGCTCGTGGCTTCATTATAACAGCCGCAGCCGCACAGGTCGATCTTCAAGTTTAACCAACGCTTGCCGTGTTTTGTCTGTGGATGGGTGACCATCTTAACATAGGTATCGAGTTTCCAACGTGCCTTGGAAAGCACGTTAAACTGTTGGTTCATGTTCATTTGGAGATAATTGGCAGTCGTTACGGATAGTTAGAAGCCAGAAAATCTGATCAGATTTACCCAGTTAATGGGTTGTGGAGGTCTGGTAGGCAGCCGCTCCACGTAAAATACTGGTATTCAGCTGAATCCGGCTTGACTGGAAGCCGACTCCAATACAGTTGGGAAAAGACTAGGCAGATGATGCATTGCATGCTTGCTTCATTCCTCATTATCGTTCATGTTTATAAAGATCAGATATGAATGGCTATGTTTAGTCTTGAAGACAAATACGGAATGTCTTTACTATTTATGTTGAATATTGCGATCAGCACTTGTATCACAAATCCGTTATTTATAAACACTCATAATCGTCATAACAGTATGCATGTTAGAATCCAGTCAGTAATAACGTTACGATTGATTAGCAGCGATGATTGACGAGTAACATACGCACCCACATATTATGTACATATTAACGATGATGTAAGGGCGCCCTGTAATGTAGTGTAATGTTTCAAAGAATGCATCGCGCAAGTTACGCACAAATTTTTTATATTACAAAATTACCAATAAGTAGGTATTGGTAATTTTGTAATATAACGGTAAGGAACAATTAATAACTGTAGAACCTTTTAACCTGGTTTATAATAAGTGAATGGAATTGTTAAAAGAAATAAAATGAAATTAGCAGTACCTAAGTCCCAGTCTTGGTTTTGGAAAATAATCAAAGCAGTTAATACATTGTAGGCAGCTTCAAAACTGTACTTGTTTAAAATCCTAATTCTGATTTCTTCCAGAGACAGACAACTGTTGTGGTTACACTTGGGGGAGGCCTATGTCCAGCAGTGTATGTCTTTCGGATGATAATTATGATGATGACGATGGAAGTGTCTACTAAAGAAGAAGTTCGTTTTGCAAAAAAATAAACATGTTCGTAAAATGTGTATAAAATTGCACGTTGCATGTTTTTGGTATAGTCGTTTGGCAACATTTTGTTAATTATTTTATCAAAGATAAAATAATTACAATTCAGAAGCGCAATAAAATGATTTTACTCGATTTGCAATGTTAGTATGGCAATAAAAATGCAGTTTGGGTGATAAGATCGATTTTAATGTTCGCAGATGATTTAAAGCAATATTACAAATCATTGGAGGTGTTGATTTTGGCTTGGTTGGAGGAGCTCGTGGCTAGATAATAACAGCCGCACGGGTCGATCTTCAAGGTTAAGCAACGCTTGCCAAGGTTGGTCTGTGGATGGGTGACCATCTTAACATACCGAGTTTCCTCCGTGCCTCGGAAAGCACGTTAAGCCATTGGTCCTGGCTGTCATTTGTAGATCTTTGGCAGTCGTTACGGATAGTCAGAAGCCGGTAAATCTGACTCCAGTCTTGCTATGAAGTACAGTGTTACCCAGTCAATGGGTTGTGGAGGTCTGGTAGGCAGCCGCTCCTCGTAAAATACTGGTATTCAGCTAAATCCGGCTTGACTGGAAGCCGACCCCAATATAGTTGGGAAAAGGCTAGGCAGATGATGATTGGAGGTGTTGATTTTCAGTATCTTGGCTTTAATGTCGTTTAAAGAAAATTTGGTAATATTCTTATTACTTTAAAGTCGGATATTATATCTCATAAAGTTGTCGAAAACTAGCTTTCATAATTTTTGTCTAGGTGTTAAAGATCAGCATGATTTTACTATAAGGTTCAGCCTTTGTATTCATCCACAATGGGGTAAATTAATATGACTAACTCCTAAATCCAATGAAGTTTTAGGAAGCTTGCTATCGACGATATCATTTTCATACTTCCAAAACTTCTCAGGGCAACAAAACAGCCCACCCAAACACCAGCCAGTAACCCATTGATCAAGACATTGAGAAGACCACAAGACGTTCAGTTTGTCACCAACAAACAGTTGAATGAAGATTGGTTTATTTTTATTGGTGAGTATCTGGCGGTATGAAGCGGTGCCTATGCTCCGTATTTAGACGTCGGCCGACAGACCAGCTATCGACGTGGGTGTTTACTGTCACCTCAGGGCTGGCAGGATATGAAGCAGGTTTTAGTGTTGAGAAATTAAATAACTAGTTTCAAGGTATTTGTAGCGTTGCTGATTATGATAATGAAATAATTTTGTGGTCTCACATAGGTGTGTGAATAATCTTAAAATATTGACCTGTGTGAAAAGCTGAGAACACACAGGTTTACATCATGAAGCTTCTGCTCCATGTTGAAGAATAATTTTATGATTATTCCCTTAAAGGAATGCAACGGACCAATGGTGCCTCTAGTATTGCAGATTTTTATAGGTGACCAATTATCATTAAGGAGGGCAGACTGCTCGTTTCCACTCAGCATTCGTCTGACCCCGAGGGGGCTAAATCATTTTCAACCGTTAGAACCCGTAAGTCCCTATTGGGCCAAGTGAAAATAAACTCAAGACGCCTACAAATAACGTTTAAATCGCGGTAGCGTCGGCTTGTCCCGAAAGGGACTCACGGATTTTGACGGTTGGGGCGATTTCGTCCTGAAAGCGTACATGTTTTGTATAGTTTCTAATTTTAATTACTTTAGTTTTTGCTGGGTCTGATCATCAATAGGTACATACCGAGACACCTCTGTGTCTCGAAATTCGGAAAGCAGGTTAAATCGTTAGTCCCAGCTTTCAGTAATTCGTAGGTCATTGACAGTTATAATGGTAGTTCTGAAGCCCGAAACCCTGACATCCAGTCTTTGTCAATGCGTATCGTGTCCCCAAAAAATTGGGATGAGGCCAGATACCTAAGAAGTCGCTCCACGTAAAATACTGGTAAGTATACAGTTGCATCTGGTGAGCCTGTAAGCCGACTCCAATATTGTTTGGAAAAAGCTAAGCAGACGATGATGGATCATGGATCAAGCTTTAAATTTGAATTAAAAGTTGAGTTGGTTACCTAACTCTTCCTTAGCCATATTTGTCTGAAGGGACTGGATCCTGCTACACAATAGCGTCAGGATCCTTCAACTTTTTAGATAAAATGAAAACTTATTAACTTATTAAGCAGCTAGCAGCCCTAGCTGGCTATCTCGCGGAAACGGCTCGCGGTGACGCAATCCACTCTTGCGCCGATGTTATAATAACGATCACTTTTGTGCCGCGCCAATTAACACCTGAACCAAATGGCTGGAGAGACAGACGATATCGAAGGAGATGGGTTCTGGATATTATAGTGATCAGATCGATGGCGGTTGGGTTTATGGTGAAAGGTGAGAGTGGGGAAGGAAAAGATGGAGATAGTTTGATAGAAAGCATACGCCAGCGACCTTGAGGGAACAAAACGCGCACTCGTTTAACAACCGCGCGACCCAAAATTCAGTAGTTTTTGTACGTACCTTTTTATTCTATGACTTTAAAAAATTGCCGTATATCAAAATGTAGATAAATAAATTGTGTTTATCATAGTGTAAATCTCAATAAAAGACGCCCGGCGGTTTTGGTCCGATTGTCGTTTTTTATGTCCGTGTTAGATTTAACTTTGCGAATTTTACACTACGTTGAACGAATAAAACTCTAAATTTTCATGTAAGTATCAAGTTATTAAGAAAATAGTCTAATGTAGCATTATGTATATTGTTTCGAAAAAAATACGATTAGCCGTTTAGACGTGATTCTCATTTTAAAATCAGCGGATCTGCGCCTTAAGTAATTTCAGGCTTATAGAATTATTGAGGTGAACCTGTAGTTTATTACCTTTTGAATTAAACGAACCTTCATTAAACGCACTTGTCATACGATTTAAATTATTTATTACGTTCCTAATTGCTGGGAACTCTTTAAATCTAACATGTGAGGTGGGAACTCTTAATCGGATTACAAAAATATTCAAAAGTACTCGAACTATTTTCCATTTTGATCCAGCCCGCATTGGTCCCGCGTTGTGGATTACGAATATTAAGACATTCTCGTGGCTAAAGAATAACAGCCGCACGGGTCGATTTTCAATGTTAAGTAGCGCTTGCGAAGGTTGATCTGTGGATGGGTGACCATCTTAACGTGCCGGGTTTTAAGTAGCATTTTGTCAACGGTAGCGTGGCGAAGGCGATTGTAAAAACGTCATAAATGTTTGTGATTGACAAACGCTGTCGAAATGTCACGTGATAAATCCCTTACACCTTAGCATTGCGACAATCGCATTCGCTGATAGAATGGCACTTTGTCTAGCTCACTGCCACTTAAGTTTAGCGATTCTTCGGAGTTTGTTGGAAAACGGTTTCCCTTGGTTTTCTTGAGGATATCTTCATTTCTGATAAGACCATTTTAACGATAGAATTTTAACAAGAATCGTTGTTGGCGTTTCCTTAAAAAATGCCGTTCTTCGAGTTGTATTTCTATATTAGTCAAGGTGCAGTATGTAAAACGGACATTTTCGTCTGACTCAAGCAATGAACTGCGTCCCACGCATCTTCCTACCCTAAATATCACTATCAGGTATATTTACATGGTGCCACATAGTTGCTTATCTGCGCCGTAATGCGATGCAAATGTCATTGCATCTTGATAACACAGATGTTGTGGTAATCTTGTACGAAGGCAATACGAGTAGAGTATCAGCGAGATAAGTTCTAGTTGATTGTTTCCTAACTGTTTAAGAGGAAGAACGTCTTTGTGTTTGGAGCTAGTTTTTAGGGTTCCTAAGGAACCCTATTACTAAGCCTCTGCTGTCTGTCCGTCCGTCCGTTGGCTATATCTCAAGAACCTTAATACGGAACCCTTCGAGTCCGCCTCGCACTTGTCCGGTTTATTTTTACTGTTTGTAGGCACGCGTTTGACCACTATCTCACCTGATGGTAAGCTGTGAAGTGGTCGAAGATGGAGCACGCTTGCCTAGAAGTAATTTAACCTATTCACTCTTGACTTTTAGAATTAGTCAGAAAAGTACAGTGGAGGAGTAGGAAAAAAAAATATAATTATAATTTCCACTTCCCTCCGTATCAAGCAGGAGACAGAATAGAACTAGGCCAATAGGCACCAATGGACATATGAGGTTTAGCTTGTGGATATAAAATTATTTATTTAAAGAGTTGATACATAGTCCTCATGTCTGGTGAAAGATGTCGGGTGGACAGGTCTCCCCAGGGTCACCACATCGATTGGAACATAACGAACCGAAACCTGCAAAAAGCACAGGGCTTTTTGCAGGTTTCGGTTCGTTATGTTGAAATAAAATACAATTTACTAGGTAGGTAGGAACATTTCTAATTATTCTAAGCTTTTTATCATAACTGTAAATACATTACATTATTAGGTACTGGGTAGATATTTGCACTATTACGAACTATTCTTTAGTCAGGAAGTGTACTGTTCAATTACTACAGCTATTACCTAATTTCTTCTACAAATACCTAACGAATATTAAAACCGTGATGAACAAACGAGGATTTCTAAAATTACGGATGAATAATTTAAAGAAATAAGTAGAACTTACTCAGTTCCGACGTGGCTGCCGTCGAGGATCGTCTTCTAAACTAACGAACTACGTGATTTATTAGCTAAAATAAATAAATGTAGTGAATGCGTTTTTGTAAAGTAGGTTGTATGTTGTATGCAGCGTTGCCAGAGTTTTTTTTGCCAAGTCGGGACTTTGAATCTTTTTTAGTAAAAAAAGCGGGATTCTTTAGTCGAAAGCGGGACATAGTACAAAAATCGTATAGAATCAAAAGTTTTTAAATATTTTTTTAATATTTGAGTTTTAAATACGTTTACATGACAATAGGTAGCGAAAAAAAAAACCTTTGAAAATGTATTTAATAAAAATATTTTATTTCAATCAGATTTGCCCTATCGTTAGGTAGTTGAGTCTACTTCGTCGTTATTCCTTCGTACGTAATCGTATGTTTTCGCGGTAGATACTGTGGTCGAGTTATCCCAGAAAACGGGACTGATCCGGATGTTCCGCAAGGTACACCACGCGGGACATCCCGCCCGACACATAAAAATCGGGACGTCCCGCCAAAATCGGGACGTCTGGCAACGCTGGTTGTATGGTAGGTACCGGAATTAGTTCCAAAGAGACCCTGCGGCCCTGGAACGCAAAGGGCATTAGGAGGAACATGAATGAGTTTTAGTCAGTAAGAGTCTGACGACACTACCTTCTGCTCCGCCCAGAGCGGGAGGAGTCAATTGATGATTTCTCATCCTTATAAAAAGGTAGTCCTCTTCATTCAAGGTTTAAGCAAAAACGCAGCTTCTTACGAGTATATTTTCACGAGAGGGCTAGCAGCGGTATTCATGTTTGTTTTGTTGTCAAATTTTGAAGACTTCATTTTGGAAAATAAAAAGAAAAACAAAAAACAGTACCATGTTGGATGTGTTTTTTTTTAGGGCAAGGACCGGTTCAATTCGCATACAAACTTAGTGTGCTTATGTATCTACATAAATGTTTTACATGACCCACAGATAAGTAGTAGTTCCGGGTGTACGCACTCACTATACAAGACAAAATCTAGCGTATGGCAAAGTTTACAGTCAATTCTACATTCGAAGATTGTTTCTTTAACAATTTTCTGATATGTAATTGTGTTAGAACTGTCATTTAAGTTCGTACATGGTACCTAATTCAACATTCTAGACAGGGCTAGAGTGGCTCACATTGGGTAAAACGGTACTTCTTGCCAAGGAAGACTGGTGTCAGATTTTCTGGCTTCTGAGTATCCGTAACGACTACCAAAG
This sequence comes from Lacanobia oleracea, assembly GCA_950371165.1. Classification (NCBI taxonomy): domain Eukaryota; kingdom Metazoa; phylum Arthropoda; class Insecta; order Lepidoptera; family Noctuidae; genus Lacanobia; species Lacanobia oleracea. The sequence goes on along the minus strand of OX493388.1, from coordinate 28,380,365 downwards.
ATCTACAAATCAGCGTGCTGAGGCACGGAGGAGTATGTTAAGATGGTCACCCATCCACAGACCGACCTCGGCAAGTGCTGCATCGACCCGTGGACCACGGGCTCCTTCAAAGTTATGAATGTTAGTTTATTAATCACATCCAAACGGCTGAACGATTTGAATGTTTGGAACCTTGTTATCTATATTATGATACTAATTGACCAGCGCAACTTAGTCTGCGACACAATTGTCATTACTGCTCCGCTCCTATTGGTCTTAGCGTGATGATGCCTATAGCCTTCCTCGATAAATGGGCTATCTAACACTGAAATAATTTTTCAAATCGGACCAGTAGTTCCTGGGATTAGCGCGTTCAAGCAAACAAACTCTTCAGCTTTATATATTACTATTAGTATAATATAGGTTAAATAGGGTTTAAGCCTGGTAGTGCGTCTCTATGGACACTTTCATGCGGACATGATTTCTGGCAAAAGCTGTTTGTTAGTAAAAATGTCTAACAGAGTGCGTTATGATTTCATTTGTCATTTTGATGTTACCGAGCTTTCTGCGATCTCTACCTAGACAAACCACTGCACATCAATGACTCACTAAGCAACTTTCAGTTAAACCGAGACATCTTCCATAAATCTGCGCCAAAACTACTCGTAACTCTCTAACTCACCAACCCGCAGTGAATCTACATCAGATAACACTTCATTCGCGAAATTTTCTCTGACATTCTTCGGGCACATCCTGATGACTTCACCTTTCTCCTGAGCAGGTTTCTTCGACCTTGATTGGAGATCAGTATGCACGTGCTAGCCAGGAGCTGGAGACGTTTCCCCCTGATCGGTATGCTGAGCGGCGCTCAAGGCCAGGGGCGACGTGCTCGGGGTACTGATGAGCGGGTTCTGTCTGTGTTCAATGAAGGTTCTGTTTTGGTATTAAGTTGAAGATAGGTAGTGAAGTCTTTGAGTCTGTGAGTGGTTTACTTTTTAAAATGTGTTGGGGGTTTCAATTGCTTTTAAGACCTGTTTGTAAAGCGGTGTTTAGGAAGTTTGGACTGTCTCAATCCGATTTCTGTTACCGGAAATCTAAACCTGCAAATATGGAAAGATACTCGTATGGTAATTAAGATTATAAAATATTCCTATTTACTTATTACTAAATCCTGTTGATGGCAAAAGAATCGCCCCAATAGGGAATATGCATGAAAAACATATTTATCATCTATACCGTTTATCTAAAAATATAATACTAACAGTGAAAATAGAACCAAAATTGCTCAAAAAACGAAGGAGATATAATTATTTTAAACAAATATATCTGTCCCTCTCGCGAATACGCTGTTTTCTATGGCTGCTTTATAGGCGTCATAGACGATGACGTTAAAATTTACATCGGACTTCTCTTTCTAATTGTAATCTTTGAAGCTTTATAACTTCATCTCTGATGAAGGTAAAGGAAAGGTAAAGGATAAAGAAAAATAATTTCATGATTGTTTACTAGAGCTAATAAGTTTTTCATTTTGCAAATAAAAAAGTCGCATGCATATTCCCTATTACATAGGGCTGAAACTTTATTTTCCAAATGTGGGTGTTACTACAGATGCACTAACAGCCAATTTTACGTAACATAAACATAACTTTTCTGGGGTTACCCAGACCAGTTATGTTTATGTTACGTAAAATAATCCTAATTACCTACCATTTTAACTGAGCAATGAATATATATGAGTTGCCTTCTTGAAGTAAGATGGATGGAGAATATGAGGCAAACCAGCCGAGAAAGACACCTTACGCCCACCACGCTTGTCCGAGCACGAACACAAACCATGACTAAGTAGACGCTTCTAAATCCGGAACCGTATAGCACCTACTCTATTTATCCTTTTTCGATTGCCACACAAAATAACAGATATTAAAAGAAATGATCCTAAATGAGATACACGAGGAATGCAAACGCCGAGCTGACCTTTTAAAAGTGGCGAGAATGTGCCTGAGTACTTAGTAGCCTAGGTATAACCTGGGTAGGTACACTAGGTACACTGGGTACTGGATCGATTACCTACTGGCGAAACAGTGGTGGCGTCAAAAGAAGGGAACTCCACATAATTAAGGATCTATGGCAGGCACCAGATATCCAATATTGGTCGTTGACCCACGTACATTGTTGACTTTCTTAATATCAAAATGTGAAACAAAGACATACAGCTGTCATGAGTCGAGTTCTATCGGTATCCTTTACGTCCTCTAATCATGAGAAACGGGTCATGACTTATTGTTCGGTCGGGTATCTACGAAGGCATATTAGGAAAAGGTCGATGAACTTTCTTGCAAGTTTATCTGGCGACTATCATAGGGATGATTCCTGATTAAATAAATATGATTCTATTTAGTCGGTCAATTAGATTATCGATAAATATTGGATACGTATTTTTTGTTTTATCAAATCTATAAACATTAACGACGATAAAGCGCATCAAACTTCAAGAGGGGGCTGGTGACGTCACATTTGAGTAAAAAAACTGGCCAAGTGCGAGTCGGACTCGCGTGCAAAGGGTTTCGAACCAATTTAATTTTTTTAACATGTTATTTTAATACTACAGACTCATATGTTTTCCTGTAATCTAGTTATGGAACTATTATATCTGCATTTTTTTCAAATTTTAGCTTCAATGTTTTCGGAGATATTTTAAAATTATGAAAAAAATATAATTAAAACTGTTACAGTAAGTCCTTTCATTTGTTATGTCACACGATACAGTTTGAATTTTTGTTTTTAATTTCTAGCTTGACCCCCAAAAATGACCACCATACTAAAAAGTATTTATTTACGTAATGCATCCGGTGTTTGGGTCACAGAAGTCCATATGTGTACTAAATTTCAACAAAATCCGTCCAGTAGATCCGGAGAAAACTGGCTGTCACAGACAGACAGACACCCGAGTATTAACTCGTGGTTCATACTCGGGTAAATCAGGGTTCCGTTTTTTGTTCGGAACCCTAAATAGTGTACTCAAATGTGATGTCACACAAGTTTACCACGCACTGTATAGTCGTCCTTTTTAAAAACGTACTTTCTTCTCTTCTCTTCTTTTGTTCTCTACTTTTTTTGGAAATTTCTTTTTGCATATCTTCCCCTTCTTTTTTATTTTATTTTTTTGGTATGCGTCATGCTTGGCGCAAATAAACGCTTTTTCTTTCTATTCTTTTTCTTTCTAGCATCTTTCATCATCTGCCTAGCCTTTTCCCAACTATATTGGCGTCGGCTTCCAGTCAAACCGGATTCAGCTGAATACCAGTGTTTTAAGTGGAGCGGCTGCCTACCAGACCTCCACAACCCATTAACTGGGTAACACGGTACTTCATGGCAAGACTGGAGTCAGATTTACTGGCTTCTGACAATCCGTAACGACTACTAAAGATCTACAAATGACAGCCGGGACCAACGGCTTAACGTGCTTTCCGAGGCACGGAGGAAACTCGGTATATTAAGATGGTCACCCATCCACAGACCAACCTTGGCAAGCGTTGCTTAACCTTAAAGATCGACCCGTGCGGCTGTTATTATTTAGCCACGAGCTCCTGCAGCTGTTTTCTTTTTCTTTCTATCTGACGGACTAATTATAATTATTTCGTCATCTACCCTATTGTGCGTGCCGAAGTACTGATTGTTTGTCTATCAATACTGTGATTTACGTACAGTTATGAAAATGAACGGAGCTCTGCATTCTTTTAGCGGAATTCAACCGCAGTGTCGGTCCAGTTGATGTAGGGCTTGAGGGAAGGGGTCACTTTTGTAGCGCGCTAGTTTGGGTCGCGTATCATTGGTACTGTGCTGCTTACGGGATTAAAAGGAGCGAATAACATAACATAAACATTTATTTTTACTTCCACAAAGGTGCCTTACAAACTAACATTATCTTTCTAAATAAATACAATAATCCTTTGTGGGAGACTGGTATGTGCACTAGGAAATCCTGTCACACAGATTACCAGGCCCCCCCGCAAACAGTGTTCTTGTTACAAAAAAATAAGGCCTTTGAAAAACAAAACAAGTAAAAAAGAGAAAAATACATAATAATACCCTCCTGAATCTGTTGGGTTAAAAACGGACAAGTTTAAAATTAAAATTCTTAAAAGAAATTAAGTTGTTGTGTGGTTTGGAGATCGTTAAAGTGAGATGTGATGATTGTTTCAGTGTGGTGGTTTTATCTAGGAACACTCAATAGACTTTTGGTGGATAAGGTAGCTTTAAATTAGTGAAACTAGCTGTCCCGCGCAACTTCGTCTGTGTCACATTTTTCATTAATGCTCCGCTCCTAATGATCGTAGCGTGATGTTATATAGCCTATAGCCTCCCTCGATAATTGGACTATCCGACACCGAAATAATTTTTCAATTCGAACGAACAGTTGTTCCTGAGATTAGCGCGTTCAACTAAATGAACAAATTCTTCAGCTTATATATATACATATATTAGTGTAGATACGAGTAGTATAGAACTATAGATACTCGTAACTTTTATAATCGGACCGAGTTTCTGATGCTACTTCCAAAGGTGATCCTTTACAATCATATTAATAAATCTACAACGTTACCACTTCATAATATTTCTAGATATAGATAGCGCGAAATGTTAATAGTCCATTTGCCTAACTAGATTTTCATGTAATGGGCTGGTATTTCCAGTAGCCGCCAACAATATTGTCGATGCTGGTAACTGAAAATTTCGTGTTGAAACTAACGTACCAATTTAGCATAAACCCGAGTTTGTGTCATTTATCAACCAGTAGAGCATCATCATCATCATCATCATATCTGCTAAAAGACATTTACTGCTGGACATAGGCCTCCTCCAAGCGTCGCCACAACGACTGGTCCTGCGCGTCTCACATTCATCGGCCGATGACCTTCACTAGGTCATCGGTCCACCTTGTGGGAGGCCTTCCAACGCTGCGTCTTCCGGTACGCAGTCGCCACTCCAGAACTTTTCGGCCCCATCGACCATCTGTTCTGCGAGCAATGTGCCTGCCCACTGCCACTTTAGTGTGGCCATCCTTCGGGTTAAGTCGGTAACCTTGGTTCTCTTGCGAATATCATCATTCCTGCTTCGATCACCGAACCAGTAGATCAAGGGTCACCAGTTAGTTTCATGTGGTGTCGGTTTTTGAAAATAATATGACTGTCGCGGTCCGTATAGATCTAATTTTTGTACACTAGATGAGGTTTAACGTCACCTACTCCCTCTTTTTATGAAGTTCATCTTGGAAAATGCTGTTTCACATATTATGTGGACCTAAACATAGTAAAAATTTCGGGGTGGTTTTTTATTTCTGTTTACTTAAGGTTCACAAAAACCCCTGCAGTAGATACTTGCTGCCAACAAAATCACATTAATGTTATAGGTACTTCATTCCGTGAGCCTTTCAAATTCTGTACTGACATCATAATCTAAATCTACATTTGATTATGCCCAGGCTTAGTCTACATCGAACATTGATCGATTGGCACCCACATCTACTGATCTCCAAGAGCCTCCAACAAAGGCTCCGTTGGATCCACCTTATCATGTCATCAATCGCGCGGTAAGATGGGCATCTTCGTGCCGACCATAACCTAGGGCTCCCTTGATGTCTCGTGCCGGCCACTTTCCCTCCGATCGACAGCTTCGAGATAACATCGACCATCTTCATTGATAACTGGATGGGCCATAGAGTGCGGAGGGTAGATGTGAAGGTAGGCAGAATATGAGAGTAGCTGAAAATCGGAAAATTTTCATGAATCCTACGATTTGAAGAAGTGGAATGTGTTTTCTTACTACTTCTTGTTCTTGATATTTGAATCGTTTCTTCGGGACTCGTCGAGCTTCATTACCAGCTATTGGCGCTATTCTGGTGGTCGCCACTGTTGATTCTGGCTTTCAGAAGTTGCAGTTTTTGGGAATAGTGTGACGTACTTGCCGAAATGTTTCGTCTTACAATTTACATATTTTAAGTCTCATTGTTGATCTAATCTGTAGTTTCAGCTGCAATTTAAAACATGAGTCATTCAACTTGAAGTGATATTAATAGGCAAACATAGGAAATGAAAACGAAATCCAGAAGATCACTGACTTCGGTGCGGTCATTTGGGTCATCAACCCAGGCGAGGTGTCTTTGACCTAAAATGCAATCAGCAATTTTTACAGGCATAACTTTGGCTTGCCAAATTAATATTAAACCTTAGCGAGACGTCTATAAATGCAATTTATTAAATTCCCGTTAATTAATTTCGCGAAATGTCATTACTTTTTTGTGTCACAGAGCGAAAAGAAATTAAAATGTTGAGATCCGGGATCTGTGTAGAATTTAATAAGTTTTTTTGGTCCGTTCTACGATACGTTTTAATCTTTGCGCATCGTAGCGCGACCGCTTTCCACGGTGCGCGCGCGCAGCCCGACATAACGGCGCGACGCCCCACGACGCTCGCACGTCCCAGACCGAGCGCACGACGCGAGTGAACACGCGTGTGAACATATACTTACGATAAAGTGACTGTGCCTGTGAATAACCAACATACGAGTATTTTTGAGGTTCTGTTCCCCAGTGATTGTACTGTGTCCCCCAGCCACCATATCCAGGTGAGTGCTCACAATTCGTGTGCTATTTCTAATGATTCGGTGGCTTTGATGCTGCAGGAATTGTTCTGCGGAATGTTATTAAGTATTATTGACTTTCTAATTGTGTTTAAATATGTTGATTTATACATTTTGTGAATTATTCACATCGCATTAACATAGCCTCGTTTTGTTGTGTTTTCTATTTTGTGTGATGCTCGTGAAGACTTCACTGAGGGGTTAAGTAGCTTCATGAACTTTATTACTTTCTTGTAGGGCAGTTCTTACCATCTGTTCTGTATCAGTTTTTTTTTATAATATTCTTTGGTTTGTTGACCAATAAGCATGAAGTTTGCGCATGAATTATCAGGCATGTACCCGCATTTGGCACCGCAAGGTCACCTTTAAAATGGGTAAAAGTTGTTTTATACTCAATTTAATTTTACAACATATGTGGCAATCCATTTATCAATACAGAAGACATCGTGTGATCTTGGTCATTCCGAAATATGACCGAACTTCGCGCTATTAATATTATCGACAGCTGCGTAATTTCTTAAAATGTTTAACCGTAAATTAAAAAAATAACACTGACAGAAAACACTTTCTGCACACGATTATTTCAAGGGTAAGGTTTATTTTGACTCTAATATTGCAAATCTTGATGGAAATCCATCCATTTGTAAACGCAGTTTTGTAAAAAAAACATAGATCCTCTCTCATAGTTCATTCACAATTAGTGATCTAGAATGTATCTGAACGGACTTACGAAGTTCCTAGATCACCTAAACCAAGCCTCGAATACCCAACAATGTATTGCATATGTGTAGGAGTGGAAATCTGTCAAACAACAATATTGTGCGCCGGCGCAGGTATATGGTCCGTAGAGATCGACGCGCGCACCTGTGCACATACGGAATGTAGGCTAATGTCTCATGCGATGCCTAATTTATATACTTCACACTTATTTTGTGTTTTATTGCTGGTTCTGATCGTTCTATAAGTTCCCTATCTCCTCGAAGATGAGGTACATTTACGAGAAGACAGGAAAGTCATCAATCATGTATTGATTGAGATGGAAGATTGAAAAATAGAAATGGAAAATGTTTTTCGAAGCTACGTTGAAAACTGCATTTGCTTAAAATTACAGGGTTCAAGGTATTTTCCCATGATAGTGTCCATGAGTTGCAAAAATATTCGGCAGGTCTTTTGTCAAACTCTAATGTAAATTTTTCTCAAAATATGTAATATCTCCTTCCCTGTCTACACAGCTAAAACAACAAGAACAGTATTATGTACTTTACCGTGTTAATTACATTCAATATTAAAATTACCAAAAACATATGAACATTAACCTTGATACGTGAATAAAACATTTAACGTTGAAATTAAGGTATTTAATTAAGACTTACTGGCATGGAACCTTATGGCTGTTTCAAATAAAAACCAAAGGTTTCGATAAATGTATATCAACTTCCAAAGATGCCTTGATTTTTGTCATTACTTGTAATTCCATGAGATTTACAACAGTTTCACAACGTTGAAGGAGAAAATCGTGACGAAACTGAAATCATAGAACCAAAATTAGAAGACAAATAACAAACAATATTTACCAATACGAGCTGGGCCCATGCCCGCCACAGGGGCACAGCCCATTAATTTTACAGAGAGTAGGTTTAAGTGCCGGAAATATATATATAGTCGTTTCTTTTCACACTGTTGCCCCAAAGGACTGAATTCACCATAAGCAGTAGCTGAGGGAAATCGCCAAACATTACTTACGATATTCTTACTTACTTTTTATTTTTCACTGAAGTCCACCAAAGCACTGAGATTTTTATCAAAAACAAATGCAGTTTCTAGACAACATCATTGTGTATTTGAAATTCATCAGCTAACTATTTAGTCTATTTCCGCAAGAACCACAAACACAATAGGAAAGAGTTGTACGCCGTATCTCGACATGCGACATACATATATGTCATAGGAAACACATACACAATGACAATGATTACCACAGTTAATTACTGTGTAAATATACGGTCTTCCGACTTCAAATTTAAGTAATTGAAAAGGAAATAGAAATGTCTTGATAGAATCGTTTAGTCAGTCTTTTGTTTGTAAAAATGAAAATCTCCTGCAGTAAACGTAGCAAACATAAGAAAAGAATTTGTCGAATGCCAATTCAATTCAATTCGATAAAAATTAACATGGTGTCTGAAATAAACATAATACATAATAAAAATAACATAACGACTTCCATTTAAACATACTTTTAATAAAAATGGTGGTTTTAGTTATCCGATGTCAACTCAATTAAATAATAGGAATAATTGAGCATTGGTCAAATGGTAATTTAAAAATAATTATAACATTCATTCAAAACAACATAAAACAATATATTTACAATTTCAACTTAGGCAATGTCAATGAAAAATAAAATATGGGCCGCTTACCAAAGGACCGGGTCTCTAAGAAGAGGGACCCGAGAAAGTAAAAAAAAAAAAAATTTATGATATTATTATAATGTCAAGATTAGGTCAAAACAGTGTAGTAGAAATTGCCAAAGGCTTGATATTGGTATTAATATGTTGAACAACAATCTTCTTGATTCCATATTGGCATTGTTCGTGGTTTTGCGTTCAGCGGGAAGATTTTTCGGTAAACGGTAGCATAAGTCACTCTCCGTAAAAGTATCTAATGAAATAAAGAATTTCCGTGTACTTGAAATATCATATCGTGCACTTCTCTTTCCCAATCATTAACGCGTCTATCCTAATATATATAAAACTAGTTGACACGCGCAACTTCGTCTGCTCCGCTCCTGTTGGTCTTAGCGTGATTATATATATATAGCCTTCCTCGATAAATGGGCTATTTATAACACTGAAATATTTTTTCAAATCGGATCAATAGTTTTTGAGAATAGCGCGTTCAAGCAAACAAACAAACAAACTCTTCAGCTTTATATATTAGTATTGATTCTTCAGTTACTGACTGATTGAGTGACTTAGTGACTGACATATTTAACGCACAGTCGAAACTACTGATCGTTCGTAGATAGCTGAAATTTGGCATGAAGCTTCCCTACACTCCGTAAGGGAAGCGCCAAGAGAGAATTTCCCGAAATTCCTACGGTAACGGGAAAAACGGGATATGCGCGTACGAAGTTGTGGGCAAAGGCTAGTTTCAGTGTATCGGTTCAAATTCTAGTACCTACACTACTAATCCCCTTGCCAATCCCACCGTGATAATACCAAAGTACTTCAAAAAGAAGTAGGCTCGCGTCGCTTTCCACGCTCCATATGAGCTGAAACATTCGCAATTACGCACAATTAGTACATACAGGTGGTATGTTCTCTTGGTTCCTTACTCGGAATAATACAGGCTCAGATATCTTAATTAGAGAAAGCTAAGTAAATTGATCTGGGATTATCTCGTAGGTACTAGGGTCGGATGTGTGCGAAGAGGGTATCGGAGAGCAAAGTTATGATAACGTCTTTGAAGATGGTGGTAACTGTTTCATTAGGCATTTCAGGCATGTTTAATATCGATTCCTTAACAGGTAATGATTTCCAGAAATGTTATCTGTTTTGTCTTCTGCGGATTTTTGTATAAAACAATTGTTCAACCAGCGTCTGTTATTCTTATTCTTTTTCTTGCATACTGTGATGGCATACACTATACAGTTTTCTAAACCGTTTTTAATGTGTTCGAGGAAGATTTTGACACAATTTCGGTATTTCGGGTATAACTAATGAAACTGTAACCATACCGTTAAACAACAGTGGTATGGAGCGACGTTAAAGTAGTACATTAATATTTTTTGTATTCTTTTTTTTTTTTTCTTCTGGAGCAACTGTTATTGTGTAATTATACTTCAGGCTTCGTCCTCGAGATTAGCATTTTATACACATGTAGTAACGCCTAGTACACACCATTCCACACTATTTTGAGAAAATTCAATATATATATTTTTTTTTTTTTTTGTGGGTAGATTAGTTAGTCTACTTGATTCCTGCACCCGCAATCCGTATCATTCGCTTTTTAGTGCTGCGCCGTTCCACACTCGCTCGCGATTACAGTTACTTATTTAAATAGTTAGTATCTAGTGTTGTTGTTATAATAATGCCTAAAAGAAAAGGTGATGATTGTGATCGTATACAACGTAAAATTAAAAGATTACAAAGAAAATTAAGACGCAAACGGCGTCGATCGCGTGATTCATATTACTCGGATGACTCACAGTTATCGTCAACAACAAGTTTGTGCCGCCGTTCTCCGTTAGATGATCAAGGTATGTTTTATTATTGTACCCTAATATTAATCAGTCTATGACCTACATAATAATGGTTTTTCAATTTTATTGCATAACAATCTACATCTGTTATTAAAATGTAGTGTTCGAGATTACTTGACTTGTTTACTTTGGTTAACATTGTTTAAACCTACCTACCAATAATAATGTAGGTACATACTTCATACTTTTTGCTACTCGATAAAAGTGTTACGAACAGTACAGTGGGACTGTTTTTTTTTCACTAATACGAGCCTGACAAATAAGATTTTATTATTCTTTAGGAAATAATAGTTTGCGGACAGTACTTGCTTGCATTGGGACTGTTTCTTTCTGTTAATTTCCAACTATTCAGTCTTATAGACTATTCGTAACTAACAAGTGTTTTACAATGAAAACATGAAAGATTTTAAGATATTGAACAATATGTTCGATTTTATTATTACGATAACACCTAATGCAGTTTACGCAGTCATGTTCGGGCCCACCGAGCAGTACAATGGGACTGTCTCATGGTGCTAGATAAATTTGTTTGTGGACAGTACGTGTTACCATAACTGGGGACTGTCACTTACATTATAGTATTGACTCGCATTGCCAGGCTACATGGGACTTTACGTCTCGTTTTCAGACGGAGAATATATGGAGTTATTTAACAATGAAGTGGTCATATCAGACCTAGCTCAGCCTTCTCCCGAGCAACAAACAGATGTAGGCCTAACGCAGCCCGAGATGGAACTGGAACCAGATCCACTCCCCAGCACATCACGTGATGAACACTTTGTCCCGATTCAGTCTGTCGTGATAGTTGCGCCGGAGCCTGCAGACCTTTCACCGCCCGTAGTCCCAGAGCCTGTTCCGCTTGCAGACGCAACGACACCTGCAACAGAAGACTCAGGACTTGATAGTGAACTGTTGGATATATTAGGCAATGATCCTACAACAGATAAAAAATATGGAAAAAGTATACAAAAAGATTTAGCGATCAGATTTCAACATTGGACTACGGCCGGTATAACAAAAGACCTGCGTAAGGAGCTTAAAGAAAATTATTTAACTCCTGAAAATGCCATGTTGATTGATCCTCCAGAATTGAATGCAGAAATAAAAGCAGCTGTCTCCGATATTATTGCTAAACGCGATAAAGCTATTGAAAGTAAACAAAAACAACTTACCTTAGCCATTACTTCCTTAGGAGAAGCCATCACGCTTATATTATCTGCTAAGGAGAAAAACACTCATTTACTCAAACTTCTCATGGATTCCACTCGTATCATCTGCGACTGTCAACACGCTGACTCTGTGACGCGGAGAAACTTCCTATTGAATGCTGTCAAAAAAGAAGTTAGAGAGCAACTGCAGAATACAAAAATTGATAAGCTTCTTTTCGGTGAGAACTTAGCAGAAACCATCAAAACTGCTAAAGCCATCAATAAATCTGGAACAGATCTTAAACCACCGACACCTAAACCTGCCAATAAGAAGTTTACACAGAGCACAGCTATTCCTCCAAAGAATTTAAACTGGAGGAATCCGGGTCCGGCTCGCAGGCCGACGGGTCCACCAAGGATGAAGGAGCCTGCGACGACCTCGACGCCCAATCGGCCAGCCAGCTCATCCAAGCAGTCTCAGCATCCGCAACCGAGACTGAACTACAGACGTCGCTAAACAAGGTAAAACCTGCTGGTCGATTGTCCTTATTTTATAAAGAATGGTCAATGATCACACAGGATCCAATGATCCTTTCATATATAAAGGGTTATAAAATTCCCTTTTCTCGGTTGCCAAGTCAATCATTACCCCCTAGTATTCGGAAATATTCCGAGTCAGAAAGGGCACACCTAATTGAAGCCATCGATAATTTATTATCATTAGGAGCCATTTCAAAATGTGAAGCTCGGTCCGACCAATATTTGTCAAATGTCTTTTTAATACCCAAGCCAAACGGAAAGATGCGTTTTATCTTAAACTTAAAATCTTTAAATAAATTTATAGAAACTAATCACTTCAAACTGGAAGACTTGAGAACTGTACTAAAATTAATATCACGAGATTGTTACTTATGCACTATCGACTTAAAAGACGCATATTATTTAATCAAGATCGATAAAGATGATCGAAAATACCTCAGGTTCCAGTTTGAGCATTCTATATACGAATTTAATATTTTACCTTTTGGCTTGAATACTGCTCCGTTTGTATTTACAAAGGTTATGAAACCAGTGATGAAATTATTGCGAACACGTGGTTACATATCTACTATATATTTAGATGACATCTGCCTTATTAGTCGTGATCAACAAACATGTTATAAAAACCTGCAAATAACACAAAATCTCCTTACGAGCCTTGGTTTTATTATAAATAAAGAAAAAAGTAATTTAAATCCTTCACACTTTTGCAGATATTTAGGATATATTATAGATACAAGAAAGTTTCAGGTCACATTACCAAAAGAAAAAATTAACAGAATAAAATTAGAAATTAATAAAATTAAAAAATTAAAACAATGCAAAATCAGAGCTTTTGCTAGATTTGTTGGTCTTTTGGTGTCTGCCTGCCCAGCTGTGGAGTATGGCTGGCTCTACACCAAACTATTTGAAAGATACAAATATCTTAATTTAAAAAATGCAAACAACAATTATGAAACTGTTATGAATTTACCAAATTCATTAAAATCAGACTTAGAATGGTGGGATCATAATATCGATAATTCTGTTTGTAAAATCAAAATTGATAAATATGACCTTGAAATTTTCTCTGATGCCTCAACAACGGGGTGGGGAATCGCGTGTGGTGATCAAAGAGCAAGTGGTCTGTGGGGAGACGATGAACTCAGCCAGCATATCAACTTTCTTGAAATTATGGCGGCTTATATTGGCCTTAAAATATTTGCCAAAGATTTATCTCACTCTCAGATTCTTCTTCGAATTGACAATACCACCGCTATTTCCTACATCAACAGGATGGGAGGCATCCAGTTCGCCCACTTAACAGAGGTTACGAAGCAACTCTGGCAATGGTGCGAACATAGAAATTTATATGTTTTTGCTTCATATATTAGCTCTTCAGAGAATTTTGAAGCAGATCTGGAGTCAAGACGTACGCATCCAGATATTGAGTGGCAACTTGCAGACTATGCCTATCGTAAAATTGTTACAACATTTGGTCCCCCAAACATAGACTTATTCGCCAGTCGGTTAAATAATAAATGCCCAAGTTACGTCTCCTGGCACAGAGATCCGGATGCGTACGCAGTAAATGCTTTTACAATATCATGGTCGGGATTTTATTTCTATGCGTTTCCTCCGTTTACTATGATATTAAAGTCATTACGAAAAATTCAGTCTGATAACGCCAAGGGTATCATGGTTGTCCCACACTGGCCAACACAGCCGTGGTACCCATTTTTCAAAAGTCTTTTAGTATCAGAAATTGTCATATTCAGGGCTAATGATAATTTAATTTTATCTAATGATTTCAGTCGCCTCCACATGCGCAACAGCATTACCCTGGTGGCAGGAATCTTATCCGCGAGGCAATGATAAGAAGAGGTATCCCACTTTCGTCTATGGATATAGTACTTAACTCTCTCTCGGATAACTCTTATAAACAATATGAAGGGTGCTATAAAAAGTGGTTCATTTATTGTAATGAGAATAAATTGAACATGTATGAGGTATCAATTCCAAATATTATGAACTTCCTAACAAATGCGTATAATAGTGGTGCACAATATGGAACATTAAATTCATACCGGTCCGCTTTGAGTTTAATTACTAAAGAAAACATTTCCGGGAATGAAGACATTAAAAGATTTTTTAAAGGAGTATTTCGTTCTAGACCCCCTCTACCCAAGTATAATGAAACCTGGGACACGTCTTTGGTATTAAATTATCTGGAAAAATGGTACCCAAATAGAGACCTAAGCGTTGAAAAAATTTCAAAGAAATTAATTACTCTATTAGCTCTCGTCACTGCGCATAGGGTGCAAACATTATCAAAAATTAAAATTTGTAATATTGAAAAGTTTCCAAAAGAAATCAAAATTAAAATTCCCGACCTTATAAAAACATCTATAGTTGGGGCATTTCAACCCATGCTCGTGATTCCATTTTTTGATAAAAAGCCAGATATTTGTCCAGCAAAAGCCCTACTCGATTACCTCGACATGACTGAAGGACTTCGTACTAATACGGATAATTTGTTTATCAGTTTTAAAAGACCTCATAAGTCCGTAGGAGCACAAACATTATCTAGGTGGATAAAACATACTCTAAGTTTAAGCGGAATTGATACTTCCACGTTCACTGCGCATAGCACTCGACATGCTGCCACATCTGCTGCGCTAAGATTAGGTGTCAATGTTGATCAAATTAGGAAAACTGCTGGTTGGAGCCCTGGCTCCCAAACATTTGCAAAATTTTATAATAGACCTGTTAATAACACGTCTGAATATGGTTCTTTTGGTATGGCGATTATGAATGATTCAATTAATAAGTAAACCTTTTAGTTACAGCAATTGTAAAATCAAGTGATTTTTTTGTTTGTTAACAATAAAATAATAAAAAAAAAAAAAAAAAATTGCGACCTATAACTCATGTATTTGATTTAATTATATTTTACGATTCCTATCTCTAAAAGTCTACATGTGTATAAAATGCTAATCTCGAGGACGAAGCCTGAAGTATAATTAGAGATTAAACGAACTTACCTGTGAGTGAAGTTCGATCCTAATTATATGAAGGCTTCGTCCGAAGAGATTAGCAACCCCCCCACCCACTCGTTCAGTCTCTACCCTAATCAATCGTAAAATATGAAGTGAATGCGGTAAACTCTAAACTATATGATACGGATTGCGGGTGCAGGAATCAAGTAGACTAACTAATCTACCCACAAAAAAAAAAAAAAATATATATATTGAATTTTCTCAAAATAGTGTGGAATGGTGTGTACTAGGCGTTACTACATGTGTATAAAATGCTAATCTCTTCGGACGAAGCCTTCATATAATTAGGATCGAACTTCACTCACAGGTAAGTTCGTTTAATCTCTAATTCTTATTTTGTTTTTTTTTTATATTTGTAATATAATAAAGATATTTTTGGATCGCTGTGTATCGGACACTATATTTCCCATGACACGTTCTGAAATGATTAAGTTGGAAGGACTTTTCAGGTCACTTACCATCTTCTATGTGATCTGCCACTTTATTGCGGGCCATAGAAATTAAAGTCATTTGATCAAATAGGCAAATTCAAACAGTTTTATAAAATTGGCTTGAAAGTCTATAGGCAAATTTTATCAAAAATAACTTGTGAATTTAAAGAAATATGAAATTTCGGATTTTTATTTGATCAAACAGTTTGAAGCAGCCCTTTTAATCAAATTACTTGAACGTCTACGTCTACGACTAAATCACCAATAGTCCAAACTAGCCCTAGCCCGTATTACCTGGTACCTTTCTAGTGCAGCCGTGAGACACACACTACTTTTTTGGTTTACTTTTTTTATTTTCTATGTTTGTTTTTGTACGCGTGTTTCATGAATGTGCTAAATAAATTTTATTCTATTTTATTCTATTCTATTAAAGAAGGCAAAGTATCCAGCGAGGATGATACGAATACTAGTAATATTTACAACATCGTGGCTTTAGAAAACAAATTCACAAAACACTATGACGAATCAATTTACGTAAAAACCTGTGTAACTTGCTGTAAGTTTAATTGTTGTAAGTAAATAAACAATGCCCAGGCGGTTATCCGTGGTGATAATGGTCGGAGCAAACTTTCCGGAAGTGTACCTAAGCAGTATGGCGGTATGTGCTAAGTGACTGAGTTAGAGGGAGCTTACGGTTTCCTAGCTGTGTTTATATGTATGTAGTTTTGTATGCGAGATTCTGAGTGTGTTTGACAGTGAGTATGATATTTAATCCTTCCTAATATATAAAATCGTTCCGTTACTGACTGATTGAGTGAGTGACAGACAACCACAGCCGAAACTACTGGTCGTAGAAAGATGATATTTGGCATGAAGGTTCCTTGCGAAGTGCAGAGGGGCACCAAGAGAGGATTTCCCGAAATTCCTACGGGAACGGGTATAAACAGGATATGCGCTTACGAAGTTGCGGGCAAAAGCTTGTTTTTATATAATATCCGTTCTTTGAATTTGATTATCATTGGCATCCTCACTTATGCATCACGTCTCTAGTCAGTGCGTATCTCAACCATGTTTTACCCGCGTTCTTATGAATTTTGTCATCTTCCACCTATATCCGGCTGTTAATTATGACTTTATATTTACGTTTTCGTGAAGAAACTCCTACGTAAATAACACCCAAACTCTTCATTACGTCTGGAAAATGAAATGATTTTTAACCGACTTACAAAGCCTAACTTAATAATCGCGGACATAGTTAGGCTTTGTATTTTTAAAAAAAATATTCAATAATAATCGGATGTTCTTTTAATATTATGACTTCAAACGTTTTATTACGTTATGCATGTTTTGGCATCATTATATCGTGATTCACGTAATAATTGAAGTGGATCTACAGATTTTAACTTAAATTAATGCTCCGAGTTAAATCGAAGATACGAGCAGTCATAATCATAACTGGATGTTAAAATATTATGATTAACTGGCTGTATGATGTAAACCTTGATTAAATCATAGATATTTATTTATAGGCATTTATTTATATTTAACCAAGACAGCAATCTAGTAACCATAGGCTATATATATTCAGAATAGCCTTCTTACCAATAACAACAATTCAACAACAGTAGCCCCCCGGATATCAAGAACCAGATATTTTGTCGCAATATGTTTGTCGTAACGGCCGCCGTGTGCCACTGTGACTGGATTACCAGTTTTACACATATTTACTTACTCAACACCATTCACAAGAAAAAAATGGTTGCACACACTGGTATGTGCACGCACCTTAATCAATTTACTCAGCTTATCGCAATAAAAATATCTATAACACTCTTCCTGGTAAACACGTGGCTAAGGTTCCGAAATTACCTAAGGATTTAGGACACCTAATATGTAACATGGTTTTGTAGAATTTGTTCGAATGAGGCACCGCGGCCCTGTAACGCAAAGGGCACTAGGAGTAACACGAATGAGTTTTAGTCAGTAAGAGTCTGATACACCCTTCTGTACCGCCCAGAGCGGAAGGAGTCATTTGATGATTTCCCTTCTGTAAAAAAGGCATTGCTGGACTGATGGACACTACCTAAGGCGCAAACCCGTAACCGAATTCTGGACCAACTTCATTTAGACTGCCTTCGACACCCTAAGAAGAAGTGTAACTTCACCCATACTAATGATAGCTAATAGTTAGAAAAATCACTAGGTGTCCCTGGTTGTTTCTAAGTGGGCCAGTTCTTACGGTGTTTGTTGAGGCTCTTCAAAACACTTTAAATGCATTCTGTAGTGCACAGATTGCTACGACTGCACCATGTAGCATGAGACGTTTATAGACAGAAGTGTCATGATACCTGACGAAGAACACGTTTCACATATTTCCGGTGCTTACAATTGCATTATTTACCTCAATAGCTAGCCAACCATCGGCCAATCTCATAAATTGTCCGTTTTCAACATTCCGATGTTTCAATTTTCCACTGGAACACTTGCGAAGAATCAAATTGCATTCTTCATTCTTTTGTTTTAAGAGATACCATGATGATTCCAATTTATAAGTGTAGGATCAAAATCCAAAGACATTTATTTAAATAAAACTGACTGCCAGCACTTTTTGAACGTCAACATTTACATAAAGACAGTTCCCCAAAAGTCTGTGGACATTTCCCAGTGTTTAAGCTGGGAAGAATTGACAGATTTTTTTAAGAAATACATTGATAGATGCAATATGTAGAAGATGATAGGTGTGGTTAGAAAAGAAGTGACTTATCCAGTGTCAGCTAATAGATGAATTGAAGAACAACAAATGCTAGGTACGCTCTGACACCAAAAACATAAACAAGGGCTAGAGAATGACATTTCCCTAACAGTTTCCATTCTAATTTATTATAAAATCCTTCCATTCAACGCTACGCACAGCCGAAACCACTGGTCATACGAAAACTAAAATTTGCCTTTAAGGTTCCTTGGAGAGTGTAGGGAAGCGGACTAAGAGAGGATTTGCAGAAGTTCCAATGAGAATGGGAAAAAACGGGATGCGAAAACGAGACAAGAATGTGTACGAAGTTGCGGGAAAAAGCTAGTGTACAATAATATTGTAAATATAAGACATTCAACTTTAAGGAAGTAAAATAAGGACTCATAAACTTTAAGCAAACTAAGATACGCAATTCGATAGTATTTATTTATAATTTTCTTATCTCAATTACCTCTTAAATTGCTGTTACGGACCATTACAACTGCAAGCTACTAAAAACAAGATATCTTGTTGCAATACTGACAATATTTGTCGCAACGGTTTGGTATGAAAGTGTGGAAATTATTGGACCACGCTGTATGTCTGAAGTTCCTAGTTAGTCTATAGTGTGCTGTGTTTACGAAACGAGAGATAAATCGCCTGTATTGATACATCGACTGGTGGCGTAGTAATGATTGACACACGACTAACGTTAAATCGATTGATGCCGAGTTTGGTTTTAGGTCACGTTGGTTGCGTTTTCTTGTGGAGGAAAGCGATGAGTTCTATGCTTGCTGACTATGTTAAAGAACAATAGGATCAATTTACCTGAATTAATTTAGGAAATAATTCTATTGCGATCAAAAACAAAACGAGCCGAGGCGTCAAGTCTCGGCTCGAAATAAAGTTGTAGAGTCCACAGTTTACTGGCAACGGGTCTCTCTTTAATTGTATTCTATCATTTTGGTTTATGGCTCCTGGAAGTAGAACATTAACCAATCTTTCGAACCTTTAATTATCATTATTGTGAGATACTTAACTTACTGCTTAAATCCACTACACATAATCACTTAATTTCAATCCATATATATAAAACTAGTTGACCCGCACAACTTCGTGTGCGTCACAATTTTAATTACTATATATAGCCTATAGCTTTCCTCGATAAATGGGCTATCTAACACTGAAAGAATTTTTCAAATCGGACCGGTAGTTCCTGAGATTAGCGCGTTCCAGTAAACAAACAAACAAACAAACTCTTCAGCTTTATATATTAGTATTGACATAGATTCTTCCGTTCCTGACTGATTGAGTGACTGACAGACAACGCACAGCTGAAACTGCTGGTCGTTGAAAGCTGAAATTGGGCATGTAGGTTCCTTGGGGAGTGTAGGGGGGCACTAAGAGAGGATTTCCCGAAATTCCTACGGGAACGGGTAAAACGGGATATAAGCCTATGAAGTTACGGCCAAAAGCTAGTTCTGTACTATCTGGGCAAAACAAAAATATTGTCTAAGTCTCACTGCTGTCGACAATAATAATGTTTTTTTTTTTTTTTTTTTAAATAATAATGTATAGTTTAATAACATTATTCAAGACTCAAGTGTTCTGTCAATCGTCTGATCTAACAATCAATCACAAATTACTATACAAAACCAACTTATCGAGGGCCAAGAAGTCCATTCTATACAGAGCGACATCCATGGGAAATGTCATAACGACAGGCTTATCAGAAACCAATTACATCAAGAACAATAAAATTCGGAGTTCACACTTAAAACAAAAAAAAAAACTGTAATACGTGTACATAACAGCTCCCATATTCACAAAATATGTAATACACACAACAATGGATTTTCGCGTGTTTCTTACGTTGGTTTCTCGTGGAACAATGATAGACATTGTGCCGTATCGGCAACAATATGACTTCTCATACGGTTGCACTCGTTTTTGTGAAGTTGTAAGAGGTCATTTGGCGTGTTTGAGTGCATTATTAGTTCATATATTGTTAAATACTTTGTTATTAATCCTGTGTGTGGTCGTGGGTTCGATTCGCACGAGAGCCATACTTTGTAAAGTTGTTTCCAGTTTGGTTAGTATATTGCAGGTTTCAATCACCTGATTATTGTCTGATAAAAAGATGATTTGGTGCTTCGGAAGGCACGGTGGTCCCGGCCGCCAATTGGCGGTCATCAAATATACCATGTCAGAGGCGGTTTAGTCGGTAGACCTTACTGTCCACACGACAAGAAGAAAAAGATCCTGTAGCGTTTGCTTCTGAGGGTATTTTGGGTAGACCTTCGGTTTAAAGGATCTCGTTACACTCACTTTACTTATCCACCAAACCCGAAATGTCAAACAGCAGAGAGATTCTGTAAACATTTCACGGTGTAAACATAGGTGGAGAAACATGAAGTGAGTTGCTGACGGAATAGACCAACGGGGTCTCGATATGGCCTCGATATAATTTGTTATTGTTATTGTAAAATACTTTTATAATGCGCACGGCAAAGGAGTGAAACTCTCTACCTGCGTCTGTGTTTCCGAACACGTACAACCCTCATCTCTTTATAGTCAGAGCGAACAAGCTCCTTCTGGGTAAGGTACCGACCTTTGACTTGGTCTCTCTCTTCTCTGATCTAGACTAGAGAGCAAACTCAAACAAAAAAAAAATATACGCAAATACATCACTTCTAAAATTGTTGAATCGCAATGTTTATCAAAACAACAACATTCTAAAGAAAAAAGATTTGATCAAAAGAGTTCTGTATCTGTCACTAATTCGAGCAAGTTATCTAAATCATACTTGCCACATCAATTTAAGCGCAAATGCTCTCAATGATGTCATCAACCTTAATATTTTCAATAAAACTCCATACTAGAAGTTTAATTATAACCATCCTATGTGGAATTGTGGAACAAGCACAATAGTGAGTCTACAATAAGAAGAAATCGTTTAAAAGCCATTAACTTTGAATTATGAATCCAATACTTTATTTCTCACGCTGATCAAAATCTCCGTTTAACTAAATAGACGAGGTTTTTTTTTCAACTTTCCATCTCAAATTTATCGTGTTATAATAATCGTTTCTTCAATAAGTAGGTCGGATAAGAAGTTACTGATGATTTAGTTTTTTGGTGCTGACCTAGGCAAAAAGTTTTTGTGGCCTGGGTAGCGTGTAGCCTAGAACTTTTTGTACGCATAATTATGTGAAGCATCTATTTCGATGTTTGTGGTAGGAGCTTGACCTGTTTTGATCAGGGTCATGGTAACAATAGAATAACTCAGAAAAATCTAGAAAAAAAAAGCATCTTATCGAAAAAATATATAGGAAAACCCTCTTGTCTTACAGGTAAGAAGGTATGTACATCTTTGTTGACGATTTCAGGCTTTACAGGCTTACGACATTTTTCTGTATCGATGTCAGTGAAGTTATCGTATTTATTATTTTTGACTATCATGAAAAACGTGACAGTCTGGTCACCAACGGATTAGTTTTTCTTGGATATTCTAAGGAACACTTAGAGTCTTTAGTCAATACAGATTTATACTCTGAAGAAGCCACCGATATTTATGACTCTAAACACAAAACATATACAACTACAAAAACAGCAGCTAACTTGAAACAGTTATTATTTAACCAGGTGTTCGTTGCATCACCGGCGCGCGGCATGCCAGCCAGGCCGGGTATCGGCAAAAACGTCCCGCGTTGGGTAACGTTACTTCTCCGTACCTGTACTCGTATGTAGTGCAAGCGGTAATTATCCACTGTTGTTGTTATGTGGCCAGGTTTATGATCGTAGAGGAGTTTATGGTAGAAGGATGTTAGAAAACAGACAGATCAAAGAAAATATAATAGATTTTGGAGGTGATTTGGCAGGGGAGGAAGATCATCATCTGCCTAGCCTTTTCCCAAGTATATTGGGGCCGGCTTCCAGTCAAACCGGATTCAGCTGAATAACAGTGTTTTACATGGAGCGGCTGCCTACCAGACCTCCACAACCCATTGACTGGGTAACACGGTATTTCTTTGGCAAGACTGAAGTCAGATTTACTGGCTTCTGACAAACCATAACGGCTAACAAATGACAGCCGGGACCAACGGCTTAACGTGCTTTCCGAGGCACGGAGGAAACTCGGTATGTTAAGAGTGTCACCCATCCACAGACCAACCTCGGCAAGCGTTGCTTAACCTTGAAGATCGACCCGTGCGGCTGTTATTATCTAGCCACGAGCTCCTCTGGGGGGGAAGATAACTGATATATTGGCCGATATTTCATATATTTGGAAGAAAACGCGAGCTGAGATGACCTTAGAAACTGACAAAAGAGGGAGACCAGAGATAGGTGGAACCGATTTTTTGAAAGAGGGATTAGATACGAAAGATGGTACCAGTTCTAAGAATTGTGTTGAAATAATAAATATTGATATATATATAATACATGGAAAGAAAAGTAGAACTGTTCAGACCATTGAAGATAAGATTAGAGCAGAAGTATGAGGACGAAAAACAATAGAGGAATGATGGCTGCCAAAGCTGAGGAGAAATGTAGGATGTTCTGCAGTAAGATGGGTCGATGAAAAACTAGGGACTGTCCTTTGGCTATACGGGTATCACTGTCATACCGAATTATCATTTCCTGTTAACTTCTGTATTCATTTTCTGCTTGCTCAAATCCAACATGGAAATGAAACCGTACCTAGCAGTTTACAGAACCTGATAGACTTTTGATTTATTTTCTCAGCTCTTTAACAGCAAAATTTTCCGTGTTTTAATTTAATCAAAACAGATAACGTTTCCGTAACTGTAGTAGTAAATGTTAAGGCTATGTTTAATAATTAGCCACGTTTTATAAATGTTTAGGAAATGCTTAGAGATATTATGCAGTAATTTTATGAATATGCGGAATGGTTATTACACTGTTAATAATTGGTAATTAGGGATTGTTAATCTTTTGTTGGGCGGCGTTTTACTTTATGTGACTGATCCTCTCGGTTTATTGAATCATTTGGTAGTTTTACTTAACTTTCTTTAAGTTTTACTAGTGTCATTATTTTCTAATTACTATCGTTTATGATTCCACTTCTACTTAATTTATCTTCTTCTATAATATAATTGCCGGTGTTATTTTACTGCGTCTGATCAATAACAAATTCTTCTTTTGCCATTTTCCTTTTCCTACATAATATAAGGTGCCAAGAATCTAAAATTGAAATTGCTTCAACTTTAAATTTCTTGTATTCCTTGCTTGAAGTGCTTTTTGCAGTTCTATTAATTGTTACTACCTAATACATTAAAACAACAACAATAGGCCCGCCTGACGGTTCTTTGGTAAAAGTTTCGCTGCGCAGGCGCATGCTAGATGATCGCATGTAAGCGGAGCGTGCGAAGGGATGAACAGTAGAACAGCCACGTGGGAACATGTCATGTTGGGTAACTAAAGTCTACATTACGTTAAATTTAACTAAAGTCTACATTATGTTCTTATATTCTTGTGTAAGCAGCAGCATTTTCATCTTTGTTTCTATGAATGCGTAAGTATTGGCGATTGCTTTAGCTTTGCAAGAAGCTGTATCAACTTTCCATCAGTTTAGTCTTTGTCTTTTATCTTTTTTCTAGGCTATAATCATAGGATTACAGGAAATTACTACCATACCACTTACATTTATTATATCTACACTGCGGTACTTTTGTTTGTGAACATTGTTGACCATTGCTAAGGCCAGCTGATGAAAGATCAATTTTGTATGTTGTTTTTTTTCTAGTAGCCCGCACTGTCCAACAAATGAACAAAGGTCTCCTTTCCCTCACACCACTTCACTCTGGCCAGGACTGCTAAGAACCAATCTTTGCTAAAAAGGTCAGCTAATCCAACACAATAAAGCAAGTGACTTCGCCGCAGTTCCCTAAGTCATCTCCTTATGTCACTTGCTTTATTTTGTTGCTGATTAGCTTCCTTTACAAGAAAGATTATCCTATTGAGACGGTGGTGACATAAAAAGCTTCCACCTGCCTTACTGTGTAATTGAAATTAAAAGCTTTATAATTGATTGCGGGAAGGAAAAGGCATTGACAAGTTATGTTTTATGAATCGTTAAAAGATGCTATTTCTGTATTGATGAGCTTCATGTGTGGCTGTCTCCGAGTTTTATGAATACAGCTGATTAGCTTCCTTTTTGCACCAGATTATTAGTTTTTAACTGCGGTTACATCGATCGGTAGGATTATAAGATTAATATGCTATTAAAAATACAAGATGCCTTGCGTCAAAGTAATAGATTCTTAATTCCAAAGCGAGTTTCTCAGCTATAAAGAGGTTTCTTTGAGTCTGCTTGTGACATCTAAATGACACAAAGGGCCTGATTTAACTAAGAGATTTGCCTCCACTAAATGCCAAACCATTTATATTTTTATGAGAATTCTCGGTAGTACCACCAACAGTACACAGATTTGAACACTTAAATCTTGACGACTATTCGAGATTTCCATCTTGCGTTGCATCTTGCAGTGCCACTGCAGTACAATGCTGTGATCTTCTCAAATGACGCCACAGTCCCACCGTATCTGATGGAGAGCCTCCAGCAATTAATCTTAGTTGAGATTCGCAATCAACGAAGTTATTACAAGTTATTATAAACTTCTATTATAAATTGCAGAGTAAAGGAAAAGCTTTGCGCGAAACTATGTCTTTATGAAGGCTGTTTCGTTAATGGTGATTTGTATCTTTCGATCGTGGGTTTGCGATCGGTGAGGAAATCTTTTGGAGCACTTATGTGTGGAAACTTAGCGGGAGGTTGCGCTGAGTTTCCATCATGACTCTAGCCTGTCCTGAAAATGAACACAGGAACATTATAACATCAGGCTGTATATGGACCAGTTGAAGTTCAAATAAATGGTGTCAATTCACGGGGTTTAAAAGTCAAAATGGGGGTACCACAAGGCTCTATTTTGGGTCCTTTCCTCTTTCTAGTATATATTAATGATCTACCCCATCTTTTAAAAAATCAACCTCAAATGGTATTATTTGCTGACGATACGTCCTTAATTTTTAAGATAGATAGACGTTCCATAAATCTTGACGACGTAAATAACGCCCTACAGCAGGTCCAAAATTGGTTTACTGCTAATAATTTAGTATTAAATGGGAAAAAAACTAAATGCATCAGATTTGCCTTATTCGTTAAAAGAAATGATTGCGACATAGTATTGAACAAGGAGAAACTTGAATTCGTCGAAAACACGGTTTTCCTGGGGATTACGCTTGACTCAAGGCTACAATGGGGTCCTCATTTAACATCTCTTGCGGGACGGCTAAGTTCAGCAGCATACGCTGTCAGAAAAATCCGTCAATTTACCGATATAGATACCGCGAGGCTGGTCTATTTTAGTTACTTTCATAGTATCATGTCTTACGGTATCTTATTATGGGGACGTGCTGCAGACATCGAGTCTATATTTATCCTGCAGAAAAGAGCCATCAGAGCCATTTACAATCTCCGTCGGCGTGATTCCCTAAGAGAACTGTTTAAGGATATCAACATCATGACGGTACCTTGTCAATACATTTACGAAAATATTATGTATGTTCGGAAAAATCTTCATCTCTTTAGCAAGATTAGTGACAGGCATAATTTTAATACTAGAAATAGGAACAAATTAGATCAACCCCGATTCAGATTGGCCAAAGTACACACTTCTTTTATGGGGTACTGTATTAAATTTTATAATAAAATACCAGTTGATATTCTCGAACTGAATGAGAGAAAATTTAAAGCATGCATAAAACGCACACTATGTAGACAAGCGTATTATAAACTGGAAGATTATATCCTCGATAAAAACGCTTGGCTAAATGCTGGTCCTGCTCCACAGTCACAGCTGCTTAGGTCCACTTTTTAGGTTTTTATATTTGGAAGAGATGCTCGCTCCTTTTAGAGGTTCTTACATTATTTCGTTTATTTATTCTTATATACATACAAATTATATTATTATATTAAATACTTATTAATTAGTTTTGATGTAAGAACTTAATCGTTCTCTTTATTAATTTATTTTTCATTATTTGGTCATTGACAAAAGTATAGTTTTGTGTAAAGTAGAAGCATATTTTTCAAATTTTGTAAATGTGAGTACCATGAAACCATTTACATTTTATGTGAGTAGTTATAGTTTTACTTGTTGGACATGAACGAGCATGGTGGTTGAGAGCATGTCATGCTCACTCAAATGTCTCGCTGATGGCGGCGCGTGGGTTTGATCATTCGGTTCCCTTCGAAATGGTTGAGCTGAAAGGTGCCGATTCACGCGTCATGTTCGTGAACAGGCGCCGTCGGTTGAGACTGGTCATCTCTTAACTGCCATTGGCTTATTTTAATCTTTATATTTAAAATTCTTATAATAAGCCCTTTTTTTTTTTCCTTTGCATTGTCCTCACATGCAGAAGCAACAAGTATATGTAACTTGGAATGTTGTAAAACAGAACATGATTTAAAAGAGTGTCCGTGGAGTTTCTTGCACGTTCTTCTCCATAGAGATCTACGCTTTGGAACGTGCAAATAGCTTCCATGTTTTTGACTGACCGACCTTGACGTTTCAAAAGTGCCTGTGAATGGTTTATTTGAAATAAAATGCTTTGAATTTGAATTTGAATTTGAATTTGAAGGGTTTCAACCTCTTCGTAAACTCAAAACTTTTGTGTATAATTTTTTGTACCGTGTGAAGCCGGTGTTCGCTAGTGAAGTATGTATATGAAGAATGAAAAAGAGGGTGATGTTCAATCAAGATATTATAAATTTTCACAAAAGAAAGTAAATTTTATCCAAAGTTCTGTTAGCTCGTCGTCTTAATTTTTATCCAAATATAACTCTCTGCATAGGATAAGGCTATATGAACTGTAAAAAAGAACATAAAGCATGTCCCACACGGTTGTAATCCAGTGTCCAATCCATGGTGACCTTGCTGTTGACGGCAGATTCAATCCAAATTCAAACACGATTCGCGGATGCAAACCAAGCTCCCACTAAGGTCACCTTGGATGGGACGTTGGATTACATCCGCGTGGAACATGTTTAATGTTTCTTTATTCGTATTTGCTCTACAATCGTCAAGGTCACATCTAAACAAACAGAGACACTTGATTTCGTAATCCAATCCTTGGTAACACAAGTCGATCAGTCGTATGAAACATTTGACAAGCGATACTGCGACAGATTAGATGGCCCACAATTGTGTGCCATTGTGTAGAGCAGTGTGAATGATGGCTTGTCCCTGCGAGGTTAGGACGTGTGGGAATGTGGTTGCGACAATTTGGAGATGAGTATGAAACGCTATTAAATCTGCATGCTGGTTGATGTTATCAATATCGGTTGCACTATCAGCTGTGGTCCTTTCGTCGTCTTTTATAGTGAAACAATATGGATTTCTTAACTGCCTGGGAATCGAAGAGCACCTAGTATGTACTTTTGGATTTCTATATGTGAGCCCTTCTTTATAGATAGTTTTTATCTTTTATAAAAATAAGTCACACAGATCCATAGTCTTAGTGGCATTTCTTTTTGTAGTTATTCAAGCAAAGTGACATATATTTTTACCCGAACCACCCGAAGGTATTTTCAATAGAAGGTATTTTTTTACTTCTTTATTTACTGAAAGTAGAAAAAAATGTAGTTGTAGTCTATAAAAGTGCTATTTTTATCAATTAATTTAATTTTCCAGAGCCTCCAGTATTTTAACACACATTTTAAGTAAAATGTGTGTCTTAATTATGATCTGAATGGATTGAAATAAGTGATTATTTCATTTTATTTGATTTCATTATTACATCCATTAACCCTCAAACAAGACTCGATTTCACTGCGCGACACGTGTGCCCGAGTTGCGCGCGCGCAGCTTGTCGCGACACTAACTGCGCTGTAATAGTGTCGCCAGGCAACTAACTGTAAGTTGTCATTGAGGCTAAGGGTGTAGTTATTGCGGAGCTTTAGGAGCTAATTTGTAGCTATAAGATAATTAGGCTTTCTAAAAAGAAAATATATCACATCTGTTGTCCAAACCAAGGTTTTTTCAAATTAATCACTATTCAATTATACATTGCATTCATCTGATAGAGGAAGGTTGTCGATCGGATCGACGGTAATTTTTTTCGTCATCATCTTCTAACCAGTCAGTTTTCAACATTTACATGAACACAGTCCATTCCACCAGTCCGCCACCACTTGCCCGTGTTACGTATAGCTTAAGAAGAAGAAGTGGCACAAAAAACACCCCAGTAACAGTATTCACATGACACATGTGATCGACTGAACATTCGTCCTGCCTTCTCCACTGTTCATTTTGACGCTATCATGACGATCGTTATGGGACCCAAACTTAGTGACTGTTGAAGAATCTGTTGAACTGCCAAACATCTTGAATAAAAGGGTGAAACCCTTAAAAGCCTATATAGTTTAATTGCAAATGAATAAGCTTTGAGATTATCGAAGATACGAAAGCTGCAATTTAACTCACAATGATCGGTACCTTTCGTTTGAATCGCCAAAATTCCGAAACTTAATTGCCGCTAACTCATTAGATCCACTTCGTGCTTATTACTGACTAAATTATTCCCCATCACAAAAAAAAATGATCAAAATAATCCGCCGGTAGTCGTAGCGTAGCGACGCTTGCGCAGTGGGTCGTCGCAGCGACTCCCGCGCAGCCTCGGCTGACACAGTTGAAATGAACGATCGATGCCGTTACTGTTGGTAAAACTCGCGATTAGCCGACAATCGAGATGTACCCAGCATTCATGTTCACTGATTCGATTCGGTTTGAGCTAATCTTTACTTGGATTACGTAGGTAGTAGATACCCGTTAGGGATTATAGCCGTTTTGGCTGGAATGTTGGGTATTTGGGTGAAATTTGAGACAGCCTTTGCCTCGAGATTCAACTCAATATCTCAATTGAATTTGAGTTTAAAAATCAAAACCAAAAGCCATTTATACAAATATAGACATTCCCCCAAAAACACCCGTCACCACTTTATTATATACTTTATTGTACACCTCATAACAAGCACAGTAAAAACGCTTATAAAACTAGTGTACAATGGGCGGTCTTATCGCACAGGGCAATCTCTTACAGACAACCTTTGGATAGACTGAACTAAAGAAGTTTTTTTGTTTATGTATTTTAGCTGGGAAGAAGAAGTGGCGCAGCAGACTCCCCAGTTGCTGTGTTGAATCTCACAAAGCTTTTCAACCTTCACAAAATTCAAAATTCAGTATTCGTCTGAATGTATTTTTTTATTAGTGAATTGTCGATTGTTTCTGATCTATTCTTGCTGTATTGCTCTTCAATTTATAATAGTTGTTGTTGACCTATGGTATTCTTTGTATCACTATGGTTAGCGATTACAAGATCACGAGGCGAAGTGTGTACTATAATATATCACACATCGATGGCTAGTTTCCGCTAAGATTGGTTACCTTAATTGAAATTCTGTCGAGAGGCCTATTATTACCTACTATGGTCCTTGTTGCCATTTAATCGAACCAATTATCACAACTTAGTTTGGCAATATGCTATAGATAGCTAATAATAACTGGCCAAGGGCTTTAATTAACATTTCAGTAGTTTCAAACAAACCTTTATATCAAAAATAATAATAATGTGCTTCTGTGTCGAGAAGGGTCAATAAATAAACCCTTATTGCTTGCAAACTAGAGTATTATTTATTATTAACAGCTCGTACTGTCCCACTGCTGGGCAAAGGCCTCCCTCAATTCCTTCCAATGCTCATGGTGTGGTGCCTCTTCCTTCCAATTCGTAAGGAAGACATCCAGGTCGTCCCGCCATCTCCTTCGCGGTCTGCCGCAGCCTCGTGTTGCTGTTTCAGTGCACAATGTTTTATGTTAACTATGTACTGTATATAAGGTAAATAAGGAAATGTGTCGCTTGAATGTCAACAATACATTCTTTGGATGCGCAGCTGACGGATATTTTAGTAGCTAAGCGTAAACTTGATGCCAGTTGCTCTAGATTTTCGGTAGAATTGACATTTTATTGAAAACGTTCATTTATGCTTCTTCTTCTTTATTTAGTCCTTATTGAAATAGAAACGAGAATAGGCAATATTAACGAGTGCCTTTTAAAGATCCCGACCGCAAAAACTGTTAAAAAGTTTCGAAAGTCTTATGCTATGATTTGTGTACATAAGTTAAAGACTACACAAATTGTAATAATTCTTTCCGTTAGATTCTTTTGGTCTAATAAGGTATTTTTTTTGAAATTTACTTAATCAATTGGAAATCTAATGAAAGTTTCTTAAGTTATACTTATTTACTTACTGACAAATGCAACCCACGATGGCATGTTGGTAACAAAATAATAGTTCATAATAGTCAACATGTCTCATTTTTCTACTAAACTATGTGGTAACATAGGTTACTAGTGTTTACCTATTAATACAGATTTCACAACGTAATTACAATAACTGTAGCAGTAAGTTGTCAACACAAACGTGACAATAATTGTTTGTCTACGACGCACTTAATAATTATGTACTTCACCCACTTGCGTCAGCGTGAAAAGGAATGTGCTGGACACGCACTATTGATAAATATGAGTTTTATGTAAGTAGGTTTTACCTACTTAGTTATTAAACACAAATAAATACAAATACAAAATCTTATGTTTTTATTTATTTGTAATGAGTTTGCTCTTGACTCTAGTCTATGTCAGAGATAACAGAGACAAAGCCTACGATGGAGCGAGCCTACCCAGAAGGAGCCTGTTCACTCTAACTTTGAAGAGATTAGGGTTGTAAGCTTTTGGAAACACAGACACAGGCAGAGAGTTCCACTCCTTTGCTGTGTGCATTATAAAAGACGTTTGAAAACGCTTAGTGCGAATTGGTGGAATAGCCACAAGGTAGGGATGGTAAGATGCAGTGCGTCTGGATGTCCGATGGTAGAAGGGGGCCGGTGGGATGAGGTCGTGGAGTTCTTGGGCACACTCACCGAAGTACAATCTGTAGAAGACCGACAAGCAGGCAACCTTACGGCGAAAACGGCTTATTTTATTTGCTTATGAGGAAACACGGGCGGCATGACTTTGTTTATAAAAAGTCATAATTCGAGGTATGGCTCTCGTATTTAACCGACTTAAGAGATATTTCACAAACTGAATAAAATGGATGTATACTGCGTCTCTATGTTTTCCTTTCCTGATTAATAGTTGCCAAATTTGTACACTTGGGCTCTGTTGACAGCGTTTTATCGGATTAAATCAGTCCAATATTGGAGCAGAAAACAGTCCAGAGCCAAACCTCGAATTATGACTTTTTACATACATAGGCTCGCCGCCCGTGTTTCTTCTTAAATAAGGTACCTACAGAAAGTTCTTACGTTGCGTTTTTTTATATTATTGGTCTTATTACAAAATTGACTTGAGTATGTTGCTTTAAGTAATTGTTAGACTGTAAATTTATATTTAAGCATGTTTTCCTTGAAATTAAACATAATGTTGGTGAACCTGAAATAAAAAATAAATACCTGCCTTTTCTCTCTTATTGAGTCGAATGAGCTGCATTCTATCCTTAAATAGGTTGGTAGTTTCTGCTCGAAGGTGACATCGTTGTGTGTTCGTTAGCAGTTCGTTATCACCAACCCAATTGTGAACTACTACGTGCTCTTATACACATGTCATCAACCTCGAGGATACTAGATCCCACGACACAGGGTAACTTAGTGTGGGTCTAGGGTTACTCAATTGCACAAATAATTGTTTTTCAAACCAATCTTGCTGCTCTTAGACTTATAGGTCTTTGCTTATTATGACTGTAAACTTGTTCTTAATAAATCCTTACTTAATATTGTAATTGCGAAAGTAACTCTGTATGTCTGTCGCGCTTTCACGCCAAAACTACTGAACCGATTTAAATGAAATTTGGTACACTGATAGTCTAAAGCCTGAGAAAGGATATAGGCTACTTTTTATCCCGGGAGTATGTTCTCTAGGGACCACGCGGGCGAAGCCGCTGGCAGAAGCTTATTCTTTATATCTTTAAAAATATCCGGAATAAGATGATAGATAGAGGATTAACCGTATCATCGTTTAATACATCAAAAAGCAATGAACTATTTTGCATGATACACTATTCGGATGTTAGGTAGACTAGATGGACAAATATTTAGTGTCGAATCCAAAACAACATGTTAATACAAACAGCCAAACTATCAGCGTCACAGACCATCACTAGGTGCCATATTTGACGTGAGCCCAATCGCGGCTCCACCATATCATGACGTAACCGCGATCCAGCTCACCATATACGAAAGATCTATAAAGCCAGGTTTTGTAAGACATTCGTGAGAAATACATTAAGTTAAGATATCGTGATGTGTTTAATGTTTTAAGCCTGCAATTGTCTACTGTGTAAGATATGCATGCTTAATGGAGCAGAGAACATATCTGGGTTATCTTGTATTAAGATGATTTAGATTGGTTCGTGTGCCTGTAATTTCACCGCCACCCGTAATGTTTACGGATAATGTTTGGCTGCATGTTTGAGGTTTCGTACGGAACTGTATTCTATTAGGTACTATTTCAAAGTGAATGCCTACCAGAAGGAAAAGAAGAAGAAATCTGTAAATGTACATAGTCCTCATCACAATTCACATCTAATGAGCAAAGATTCGCTTGATTTCATCCCGTTTTATCTAGAAAGTGTTGATTCAATTCTGTTTTATATGTTAGTATAAATCGCGTGCATTTCGCCGAATTATACTATCTCTAGCTGGACGTATAAACACGGACTGATTTTGGTCTAAATATCTACGATTTCTCACGTACATATTTGCAAGTTTATACTGTCATTTTGTCCTCGTGATTCTCAGAATAATCCCTTTAGTTGACAAGCTTTTCTCCTCACGTGGCTCATCATCTTCCAGCCCTTGTCCCATGTTACTTGGGGTTCCGGTCGGCGCAACCGTTTTTTTTCTTCCATTCTGTTTTAGCCCTCACTCTATCACTAACTCCCTTTTCTTTCATATCGCTCCTCACACAATCTATCCATCTTTTCTTTGGTCTTCCTCTCCCTCTCCATTTATCCACATTTCTGTTCATTACTCCTCGAGTTACATGCATTTCATCCCTTCTCTTCACATGACCATACCAAGACTTTTCTCCAAACATGATTAAAAACCCAACAATGAGGAACATGGGACATATCGATCAACCAATAATTACCCAGATAAGCACACTATATTTTAATTTCACTCCCGCTTCACAAACAAAACAGCTTCTCCACTATATTTATAGTTTTATTGTACCGTTGATTACATCCTTAATACGGCGTGTCGCATGTACATGCAAATCGTGCGACTTTTCTAACAAAAACTCTTGGTTCACGTTAGATTATGAAGTAATAGTCACATGTGCGTTTTTCTCACTGGGTGCTTGGATATGCGTAACAATGCAGGGTGCATTAGCTAGCTTTCTACTGACGACAACGTGACGTAAGGGTGAGGCAATTAATGTGAGCAAGAATAGAAGATCTCACGGCTTGAGGCTCTTGTCTCATGCAAGCATGCGATGTACGAGTACTGTTGGTAGTCGATGTTGACGTTCACTGCTTTCATCAAAAGAATCGATTCTGTAGTACCACTGCGCATCAATGGTCTCCAGTTTGCTAGGAAGCAATTCAACCATTTTTGCTTACCACTATCTCACCTGATGGTAAGCGATGGAGCACGGCTGCCTAGAAGTAATCGATACACTATTGACTTAAATTTAGACCCCCAGGTTGTAGCTAATAATTGCGGGATTTACCCGAAAGAGTCACCGCGGCCCTGGAACGCAAAGGGCATTAGGAGGAACACGGATGCCAGTGCCTCCTGGGGCTGTGGACTTTGTTCGAAAGAGGCACCGCGGCCCTGGAACGCAAAGGGCATTAGGAGGAACACGGATGCCAGTGCCTCCTGGGGCTGTGGACTTTGTTCGAAAGAGGCACCGCGGCCCTGGAACGCAAAGGGCATTAGGAGGAACACGGATGCCAGTGCCTCCTGGGGCTGCGGACTTTGTTCGAAAGAGGCACCGCGGCCCTGGAACGCAAAGGGCATTAGGAGGAACATGCATAGGTTTTAGTCAGTGAGAGTCTGACACTCCTTTCCACTCCGATAGGAAAGAGTCATTTGATGATTTCCCAGCTTTTAAAAAAAGGTTGTAGCTAAAACTGAAATGCTACGGCAGAAGATCCAGATTCAGTTTCGACTGATGGCTGAAATTGACTATTTATAGAAGATCACACTATTATGTAGCGGGAAAATTATCTAGTACTAGTTGACCCGCGTTTTTATTGTATTCTTAGCGTGATGATATATCGCTTATATCCTTCCTCGATAAATGGGCTATCTAACACTGAAAGATTTTTTAAATCGGACCAGTAGTTCCTGAGATTAGCGCGTCCAAGCAAACAAACTCTTCAGCTTTATAAATTAGTACAGAGTATAGATTGCGTATACCGGTTCTAACGTGATAAACAATAAATCGAAATAAGTTCCCAAGCTTTATGGTAAAAAGAAAACTTAAGTCTTTCTCTTTTTGTCGCGCGTATTCTAATTAAATTACCTGTACCACGGTAAATAAGTGGATTGCATAATGCTAGCAAATATCCCGAGTAAATAGCTGTATGTGTTTGTCGTGAAATCTGAATGGATCTGTAAATAGTGATATTTAGGTGATAGACAAACTGTTATATAAGAGCCTATTTACAGCGTGGGTAGGTAATCAATTGTTGAATTAGTAAGTTCGTGAAATTCTCACGTCCGTTATTCACTTTCTTTATTTATTTGCTGATGTTACGCACGCTGTGTTTATCTTGGAGTGGGAGAAATCATAGAACCCTTTGTGGACCCTAAATCCACACCGTTTAAAAAAAGGTTTTGTGCCTAAATAGTCTAATAGCACCAGTTATCACAGACGAATCAAAAGCTTTTTACCTGCTTGTACAACTGCTTCATCCTAATTTTATTTTCTAAAGTTTCGGGGACTGACGTAATATAGTTCTTCAACAAAACAGCAATATTGACTATCGACACCAATTTCAAAATTCAGTACAACATTAGCATTCTTATCAAATAGGAAATACATTACATAAGCAGTAGAACTTGTAGCTAAATTGATTCAAAACACAAACAATCACCGTTGACCACTATAATAATATCCACATTATCCACTAGGGCTGCTTGAATCTGTAATAAATCTCCGGTGCGATACTGGAGCGTGGTAATTGTCGGCAGGCGATCGGCGGTCGGTCAGAAATCGGCCGACGCCGACGGTCGGCGGTCGGTGGGTGCTTGTTGACCGGCGCATGCGCGGTATATCGTGCGCCCGCGCACTTGCGTAAGGTGCGGGGAGTGCAAGGTAGAGGCGGAAGCGTGGGATGATTGGGTAGTCTATTTGATATCCGAAGCTTACGGAAGTCAGGGACAATGATTTGCGAAATATTTAATAGTTCCGATTTTAGTTTGTAACTTTAATTCTAAAATTGAAGGAGATTTTACTGCGAATTCTTGAATTTTTTGTACCCTAATTGGTAATGTGTTTGAGAGTGTAAGATATTAGATAAATGTCGAATGTACAACACAATTTAACAATACTGATGCAGTTTGGTGATGTCATAAAATAGGTAACTAAAAATAGTGGCTTGGATTTTGGGCGTGTGTAAAATATGAATGACCGAACCAAAATTTCTACATGTAGGAGTATTTTTGGCGCTTAATTTTGATGTTATATTTATAGATTTATCTTGCACTCATATAAGTCGCTTCCTCCCTTACCTTAATCCACCCGGCCTACCGAATTCTCCCACGGCAGTCGAGAAATGGCGGACTCACCTTGGGCTGCAGTAACAATTGCCACAATTAGCCAATTGTGTTGCAACTGCCTCAGTGCCACAGAGTAGCGCTGGTCTGCTGCAAGGATCCAGCTGATGATAGGGCTGGTGGAGAGCTTCTTTTGTTAAATGAGAATGTTTTAGGTTCGTGTATTTAATTTGAATTTATTTCGAGGTCTAAATACCGAAGGCCTTGTGGTTAGTTCTATGGTTTTTCTGCCATTGGAAGTTATAGTTATGTTGTGTCATTTAAATACCTATAGGCATCATTCTCATCTATCAGGGTTGCGGGATTTGTTCGAAAGAGTTCCGGTGGTCCTGGAACGCAAAGAAACGCAAACCCATCCGTGTTCCTCCTAATGCAGGAGGAACACGGATGGGTTTCAGTCAGTAAGAGTCTAACACTCCCTTCTGCTTCACACAGGGCGGGAGGAGTCATTTGATGGTTTCCCATCCTCTTTTAAAATTTTCTTTGAAAGGGTCTGAATTATTTGGTTTACTTGATTCTAGAGTAGCTTTTTTTCGATAACTGCAGCTAACGAGTTCCTTTCTTTGGTTAATTTTTAAGTGGCAGTATTGAAACAAGGAACAAGTCTACAGTCTTCTTTTAAATTGCTTTTTGCTGCCGAAAGTATCCATTTCAGTAAAATTAGTGGTTTGAACCAGAAGCTTGCTAATGATAGGCATACTCATTCACGATTTCATGACTCATCATTTTTTGTTTCGACATTCTTGTGATGATGCTTATGAGATTCACGTCGAGGTCAAAGACCCGAGAACCTATTACACGTAAAGAATTTAGTGCAGATATTCAACGTGAGTGGAGCTCGTGGCTAGATAATAACAGCCGCACGGGTCGATCTTCAAGGTTAAGCAACGCTTGCCAAGGTTGGTCTGTGGATGGGTGACCATCTTAACATATCGAGTTTCCTCCGTGCCTCGGAAAGCACGTTAAGCCGTTGGTCCCGGCTGTCATTTGTAGTTCTTTGGCAGTCGTTACGGATAGTCAGAAGCCAGTAAATCTGACTCCAGTCTTGCCATGAAGTACCGTGTTACCCAGTTAATGGGTTGAGGAGGTCTGGTAGGAAGCCGCTCCTCGTAAAATACTGGTATTCAGCTAAATCCGGCTTGACTGGAAGCCAACCCCAATATAGTTGGGAAAAGGCTAAGCAGATGATGATGATTGGAAGTGAGTGTGGTGCCCCTGTTCAGAACATGCGCCACATATTGGAGTGCCTAAGATCTCATACAGCTGAGGTACCTATGAAATGAATGCCACCGATGCTGCAATTGACGTAGCTGCCAATTTTCTGTTGCTAATTGCTGCCACCTACTGGGCCTGAACAATCTAAGGAGAAGCTCTAAACTGTGTCAACTCGAATAAAAGACGGCACGGGTGACGCCGTGGTTGAGGGATTGACTGCTGCGCTGCGTGTCGCGAGTTCGATTCCCGCGCGGAACAAATATTTTTATGACCTACAGATAGTTCCGGGTCTGGCTGTTTGAGAATGTACATTTTTAAGTTTGTAAACGCACACACTATACAGGAGAACTACAGGGGACAAAAAGTAAAAAAAAAAACGAAAAAATTAGACGTGTGTTGGTTATCGTTAATATCTACTTACTTCTTTGACCAGGTAAAAGTTATCTAGCTACTATGAGGTAACTTTTACATTCTGATTCACCCTGAGGCGACGCCGATGTGGAGAAAAAAGAAAGTGTATAGGCCTAACCAGCTCACGATTGATTAGCGGAGATTGCAATTTGGAGAGTTAATTAACTATTAAATACTTATAAACAACTAGTTTAATAATTGCTAAATTATGTACAACCTCTTATAAAAACCAAAAAGGAATTGGGTTAAAAAAAAATCATACACAAAGTGCCCAGAACACTGGCAGCATTGAATGGCAATGCTGGTTCTTCCGCCGAAGGAAAGCCCAGCCTTCTGGTCACGTGAACAGTTGGCAAGTTGTTTGCCCGATGTCCCGAAAGACTCGATGAGCACTCGGACCCCATGGGCCTAATGTTTCAACCCCAAACGACTCAAATGTATAACTCACAATTAGGTTGTTGGTTATATTTGCGCCGTTTGAGACTTTCTGCACAAGTAGCAGGGCGGCTGCTGCTTTGATTTTTGAAATTAATAAAGTATTTTATCATTTTATAAATATAGTTATATTTTTATCACTTCTAAATTTTTTGGTTGACCGTACTTTCCTAAGATATAACTTTAATTATTTTATTTGTGGTCCCAAAGTACTACTAAAAATAATATAGGTTTAGTCCGGGACCTAGTCCTGTTCCCGGATTCCCCTCGACCCAGTGTAGCGCAGCCCACCGCGCTTAGAAGATGGTATAAATTAAGAGTAAAGATTGTACAAGCATAGAGCGGCTGGCAAGCCTGGTATAAGATTTTGCGGCTTCTGACTTCTGCCAAGGACCTTCATATGACAGCCGGGACCAACAGCGTAACGTGCTTTCCAAGGTAAAGAGGAGTTTGACTATGTATTGGATGGTCACTAGTCACCCATCCAAGGACCGACCTTGTCAAGTGTTGCTTAACTTTGAAGATCGCCTTGGTATATTATGTTTTGTATATCAAGGTTATTATTATCAACTTACCTAATTGAACTGACAACCCTGCTAATAAGGACCAGATGCTCTGCGAAATATATTTAAGACATATAATTATGTTCAGTATTGTTTGCATGCTCCTACATACTTTACACACGGTCAACGTGAAATAACTCACGTTAAGGTTACGACCTCCAGTACATAACAGTGGTTCCCAATCTGTGGTCCGCGCATCACTGGTGGTCCGCAAGAGCTTAAAATTGGTCCATGAAAAGTCTAAAATTGATTCTAAGTAATTTTAGGTCCTTATCAAAATTTATGCTTTTTTGGCATAGACAATGTTCGATACTTTTCATGAATGTAAAGTTTTCAATCCTAATATATGTAATTTTTCCATTACTGAGTGAGTGATTGACATACAAGATACAACGCATTATTGAAACTTCTTGTCGTAGAAAGCTGAAATTTGGCATGATCCTAGGGGTGTGTAGGGTACTAAAAGATAATTTCCGAAATTCCAATGGGAACTAGAAAAAAACCTGCCAAGTGCGAGTCGGACTCGCACACGAAGGGTTCCGTACCATTAACCTTAGTTATTATTTGTTGTTATAGCCGCAATAGATATACACCATCTATAAAAATTTCAGCTGTCTACCTATTACGGTTCTTGAGACGGGCGGTCGGACGGACAGCGGAGGCTTAGTAATAGGGTTCCGTTGGATACCTTTTGGGTACGGAACTCTAAAAACGGGATATCGGGAATTCGTGGACAAAAGCTAGTCAATGATATAAATATAAGTTTTTTACTTTAACAAAGTTTTTGTTTACTTCGGAGTAAAATAAAAGTGGTCCGAGATCAAAAAAAGTTTGGGAGCCACTGGTCTAATAATGACCTATGGGAGATCTGCTCGGAATATATAATTATATACTATTATTATTGTTACGTAATGAGTAAACGTTATTCTCTTTTAATTACTGATTGTTTTTTTGTCTGTTTGTTTGTACTTTTACGTTCAGTTAATTGAGCTTATTATGAGTTGTGTAATGTGTTGGTTTTAGATAGAAAAGGTTTTTAATAGGTAATGACAGGGACGTGTTGATGTGAAGTTTCTAAAAGAAATATTCAAACAGTTTCATTGTTAGTTATATTGGAAAAAGCTCAGATTTGAGAGATTCGTCTCAGTCATTCATTTGTATAGGTTTTCTCAAAACTTAATGTGGTCTGTGTAGTTCGTTATATTCAGTACCCCACTCGTCACTGAGCTGCCATTAGGTATGATTCTGCACAGGTAGAATCAAACCTAATGGCAGCTCGGTGAGGTCCTGTGATAGTTTATATACAAAGTTTAAAGATTTATATAACGCCTAGGTAACTGTATCAACTGCTTGAAAGACAAATAGTATAAACTAGATATAAATCTGTACTAATATCTATACTAATATTATGCAAAGGTGAAATTTGTGAGTTTATGAGGTTGTAGGGGTAATCTCTCGATCTACTGAACCGATTTTGATAATTATTTAACCAATAAAAAGCCACGTTATTTGTGATTGTCATAGGCATTAAACATATTAAACCGAAAAATACCGCCCAGCGAAGTGGACAAGGGTCAGCTAGTCTGCCAAATATTTGGTCTTGCATAAACCTAACGCTTCTCTTTATCACACTCAAACCCTTGCATTTACCGATACTATAACGAAATATACTAAAACACTCTTGAACCAAAAAGCGGTAAATACGACCGTACATAGATAAGCATGACTCACTCCCGAAGAATCTAACAGTTCCTGAATCCCAATAATTACATAAGTTTATGTCCCCGAGGTTATCAGCCGCCTCGTCGCCCGCCGGCTTCGTGGCCCTGTGGCCATAAGATACACAAGTAATCCTCGCTGGCGGTGGGGCCACGACGCCTTATCTCCTTATATCGCATAAATATCGGAGGACACCGACGCCAATTACACATATCTATGTGTTTTCAGGGCTGGCTCATGAGTAGGTTGGAAGCGTGAGATCTATCTAGAGGATCAACGTTGTTCTACGATTAAAAGGCTTTCGGATAATCCAGTTGTGTGTGAGGTTGAGTTTAGTTCGTCCAGTTAAAAAATGTTGTCCACTGCTGAAAATACACCTCTAAGGGTGACTGTCCATTGCGAGCGAAGCGGAGAAACGGAAAAATTTTAACCAATTCTATTGGTTAAAATGCCTTACAACGGACAGGCACCCTTATGGACCGCTGAAGTAAGGGAACTGACTTTTTGCTAAACTAGTTTTTGGTCTTAGAACTCTTTTTGTACCATATTCAAAATTATATATTACGTCGTCGTTGTAGTAAAATAGAAAATAAAACTTCAATGGAATAAAATCGAATATTGTACTGAAAAACTGCCTGATTACAATTTAAGGATGAAAAATAAATAAAACTTGTTAATTCGGTACACAGATAAATACACACAATGCAGAAGCAAATACAAGTAAAGTTAAATTTGAAACAATCACATAGTGTTGTCTACTGCATTACTTAATATTCCCTTAAAGCTTGCCTTTTGAGAACATGCCACAAATTATCTTTCAATCATAATTTCATAAAATTGGAGCTCGTGGTTAAAGAATAACAGCCGCACGGATCGATCTTCGAGGTTAAGCAACGCTTGCCAAGATTGGTCTGTGGATGGGTGACCTCGGAAAGCACGTTAAGCCGTTGGTCCCGGCTGTCATTTGTAGATCATAGGCAGTCATTTCGGATTGTCAGAAGCCAGATATCGACACCAGTCTCGCCAAGAAGTACCGTGTTACCCAGTTAATGGGTTGTGAAGGTCTGGTAGGCAGCCACTCCATGTAAAATACTGGTATTCAGCTAAAACTGGTTTGACTGGGAACCGACCCCAA
The DNA here is from genome assembly GCA_950371165.1 of Lacanobia oleracea. Taxonomy (NCBI): domain Eukaryota; kingdom Metazoa; phylum Arthropoda; class Insecta; order Lepidoptera; family Noctuidae; genus Lacanobia; species Lacanobia oleracea. Next base: position 28,338,253 of record OX493388.1, on the reverse strand, counting down.
TATAGTTGAGAAAAGGCTAGGTAGGCAGATGACGTAGATGATGACGTTTTCATAAAACCAATCATGGACGAAAACGTCTGGCTATTCCCTGGCAACCATGAGTTTTGGGCACGCACGTCTCCCACGCGTCGTCTGATCTCCTCGCACCTCACTAGATCAGCGATACCGCGAGTAGGTATCTGGTGCGCTCTGTGTTATCTAATGATCGCTCCGGGTTATGATGGCGCTGTGATAGCTTCCTCATTTTATGAGGACGAATTTCTATGGAAAAAGTCGGAGGACACGTTTGTTCTCTGATGTTATTCTGTTTTGAAAAGAGATTTTTTTATTTGCGTTTTTTTATGGTACCCACAACCACAACAACACAAACATGTGTACATCAAAATGTTCAATAAAATAACTTAGGTATTATGCAATGATGATAATATTCATGTGCAAACGTACATAATAATAGTTAATACAATCGATTCTTTTATGATTTCTTGCCATCACATGGTTCACTAAGCCTATCGTGACAAGACTTGATAAAGACGCAGAATGCTATGTCTTTGTTTCAGAGATAGTAGATACTGAGTATGTTCCTTTGAAAGAAAATCTCAAAGAAATTAACAATGACAAAGCAATTTTCCAAATCACAGAAGATATCCCATCCAATGAATAGGTTACATACATTACATAAATCAAACTATCTTGCACTTTGATTTATGTACTCGTAACATACATATTTAATGAACTACTCGTAGAAACACCGTTAATCCATCCATAGTTCTGACACCATTATAAACTCCTATCCTAAAGACATATTATAGTATTAGAGTCATCATAACATTAGTGTATTGGCCATGGACCATTAGTACGAACATGGCCCACCCACTTACTTTAATACTAATGACAGCTTTTCATTGCCGTGTTAAATAAGGTTCATTTACACGAGGAGTAATTTCTCGCCTTACATGGGCGGTTATCGAATAGAGATACAATACTCGTGCATTCAATACTCGCTACATTGAAAGAGTCCGTTAAAAGAGACTTCACTTTCCAGACGCCATGAAAATGGAAAAAAAAATACTCTTGATGAATGACTTAACAAGCTATAACTGTGAATGTAATTGATTCGAGCGGAGCAAATGACTTAGAATATCGGGGGACGACTATGAAAATTATTGACAGAAGGAGTTACAATTCATATTTTCAGTTGACAATCAGCATTCTGGATCACTTGTCACTAACAAAATGTGAGGGATAGAGTAGTGTTAGTATGTACTTCTTTAACATATGTATATCTGTTAACTTAGATAGAAAATTTAGGTCTCTGCGATCTTAGTCCATTTAGGGTGCTTTTCCATTTCAGCGGAGCGAGGCAGCGGAGCGGAGAAACGGAGAAATTTTAACCAATGGAACTGCACAAAATTTCCGCACCTCGAGAGTCACTGACATTTTGTGCAATTCTATTGGTTAATATTACTATTGGAATCGATTTTTAAATTTTCGAGTCGACATATTCTCATAGTGGGTATCGCAGTTTCTCAAAGAGTGAGAAATGTCTTCATGTAAACTAGTCTGAACAGTATGTCAGTCTATTACCAGCACATTACTATATCATTTGTCGTCGCCTGTCATCGTTAAACATTTGTATTAGAAACCCCGCTAATACGTTTTCTACGAGGATGGCTAGCAGATAGTTTATAACTTGTAAATGAACGATTTAGATCTCTCGACGTATCGCTTGTAAATGGCTTTCTCGCTGTGAGAATCGTAGGAATTAGAAATGGTACTGAATTAGCATCAACTGGCTAATGTCCCATCAACATAATATTTTCCTTATTTATGAGATTATTAAGAAACTGTATGTACAACTTATTCAAAGCTTTGTTTTAATGCAGCTTAAAAACTTCAAGCTCAAAAATAGGTTTATTCCGCATTCGCCCCAAGTTTTTCGCTCGGCATTTGAAAAAAAAAATTGCATTGGGCCAAAACTGGGTGTTTACGAAATCCAAAACCATGCTTGAAGCTGTCATTAATAGGTGCTTTAAAAGAAGTTATAATTCCTCCTTTCAGTTACGCAAATTACTTACCAATTATTTCATCTTTCTTATCCAAAATGTTCAATCCAATTTATATCAAGTGTTTCTCCTTCTGCGCAGCACTACAAACACATTCACACCGCACCCACGCACGTATAATCAAACCTAAGATTAATAATTTCTACAATAAATTACAACTTTCTCTCAATGAAACTAATTGCTTTACAAAGTATCCTACGATGTTACGTAACTTGGATAACTTAAACTTATCGATTAGATCTGACCAGCCGTCTTAATGTACCTACGATATTAAGCTTAGGGTGCATTCAACGCGCGTTTAATTGCCGCATAAAGACTTTTATTTAGATAGCATCGAATAACGCGCATTAGTATGATGTTTTTATAGATTTGCATACAATGTATGTATGTATGTATGTAAATCGGGCTGGTTTCCGCAACTCCACGACTAAGCGCGTATTTTGCGTGTAGGTGGGACAAATGCGTCATTCGATCCACCCCAGCTCCCCAAGGAAGGCCAGCAACGCCTTGGTGTTACTAACTATCTCGCAGAGGGTACCTGGGTTTCCGAAGTACTTTGCCCTGTAATCCGCAACCACCGGGCAGCTTAGAAGCAGGTGTGCTGCTGTCTCATTCTCCTCCATGCAGGCTCTGCATAGCGGGCTGTCAGTGACTCCTATAGCATAGAGGTGTTTATTAAAAGACCCATGGCCAGTTGTTACGGCTGTGACTGAACGCAACTGTTGTTTAGTCAGTCTTAGGGCTTGTTTTGTGAAACGGCCATTTATAGAGGGAAGTGCCTCCTTGGCCTGCCTACACTCACTATGGTCAGCCCATAGCTTGTGATGTTTATCTCCGGTGCGTCTCCTTACCAGACTGCGTAAGTACCCGAAAGGCAGCGGCACGATGGGCTCAGGTCCCATTGCTGACAAACTAGACCCCCTTCGGGCGAGTTCATCCGCAGCGTCGTTGCCACGAGATTCACTGTGTCCCTTGATCCATTGAATGGTTACTTTGTTGTGTCTACCAACCTGGTTTAGACGTTGGTGACACTCGAGAATCAACCCAGAGCTCACTGTGTGGCTGTTCAGAGCTTGCAGGACAGCCATGCTGTCCGAGAGTATGCGTATTGAGTGGTCCTTAACTTCCCTGGTTAGGATGGCTGATGCCGCCAGAGAAATGCCCATGCATTCAGCCTGGAACACTGTGTTGTGGACCCCCAATGGTGTGGCTATGTGGATATTGAGATCCTCTGAGAAGATTCCCGCACCAGTACCTGTACCTGTTTTTGATCCATCTGTGAAGATCCGCAGCTCGGCGGGGCAGAGCCCCTCGCACCGATGATCCTCATGCAATTGGATTTTGTATTTTTTATCGAAGATAAATTGCTTGGGCACCCGGTCATTGATTGCCTTTGTTATGGGGAGTTCATTGTTGAGCTCCTCGAGCAGAGCGGTGTGTCGTGTGTCTCTCTTACTCCAGAGACCTAATGTTTTAAGGCGTACTGCTGCCATCGTCGCTTCCTGTTGTATAAACAAGTGTAGCGGAGGGAGCCCCAGCATGGCTTCCAGCGCCGCAGTTGGAGTAGTCCTCATGCAGCCCGTCGTTGCCATGCAGGCCAGCCTTTGCATGTGTTGTAACTTGTTTACGGCTGTAGCTAGCTTTGAGCGTGGCCACCACACCACGGCCCCGTAGGTTACCATGGGCCGAATTACTGCGCTGTACAGCCATAGTATTATTTTGGGAGATAGGCCCCACTTCTTCCCTATCATTTTCCTGCATTGCCAGAAGGTAATGCAGGCCCTGTTTAGTTTGTAGTCTAGGTGATTACTCCAGCTTAACTTACTGTCTAGGATGACGCCTAGATACTTTACCTCGTTAGACAGCTGGAGCTCTGTATTGAAGAGCATAGGTAGCCGGTAGTGGCCTAGTGCTCGCTTTTGAGTGAACATGACTAATTCGGTTTTCGTGGGGTTTACCGACAGATCATATTCGTCGCACCATCTTTCCACGATGCGTAGTGCTTGTTGAGTAAGGTTGCAGATCGTTCCAGTCACTTTCCCTGACACTAGGATTGCGAGGTCGTCAGCATAACCTATCGTGTAGTAACGATGTGCGTTGAGTTTGGTGATCAGGTCATCAATTACCAGATTCCACAGAAGAGGGGAGAGTACACCCCCCTGCGGGCAGCCTCTGGCTATCAGAGCCAACTGCTGCTCTTCCTCAAGGCGAACCACTCGTTTGCTTAACATATTAGTTATCCAGTCATTTAGTACCTGTTCCACGCCGTGTTTGGAGAGAGCGGCACTAATGCTGGAAAAGTTTGTCTTGTCGAAGGCTCCTTCGATGTCTATGAATGTGCCCAGGCAGGACCCTTTCTGGTGAATCGCTTCCTCAATCTGGTTCACCACCAGATGAAGAGCGGACTCTGTCGACTTACCCGAGCTGTATGCGTGTTGGTTACCATGCAGTGGTATTGTTTTTAAAACGCCATCACGTAGTTCCCTTTCACACAGTCTTTCCATTGTCTTTAGTAAAAACGAGGTCAGACTAATAGGTCGATAGGATTTAGCGTTTGTGTAGTCACTTTTACCTGGCTTCGGAATGAATATGACTTTCACTTCCCTCCATCCTTTAGGAACGTATCTAAAGGCCAGGCACGCTCGCATTAAGAGCACCAGTTTTGTTGCAACAGCGGTACCTCCCCACTGTAGTAAGGCAGGAAACACGCCGTCGGGACCTGGTGCCTTGAAAGGTTGGAAGCTTTTGATGGCCCACTGAAGTTTTTCCAGCGTAATCATCTTTTCTGCATAAAGCCAGTCATCATCTGATGGTGTTTGGATAACGTCAAGCCATTCATTTACCTGCGCGAATACGCTGCCTGGGAAGTGAGTTTCTACTAGGAGACGTTGCGCTTCTTCAGGTGTCGTGGTCAACGTGTTATCGGGTTTCCGGAGTGTGGCGATCTCAGGTTTGTTCTGTTGCGCCAGTATTTTCCTTACCCTGTTTGCTTGTTGGCATGATTCAATGTTACCACAGAATTTACGCCACCCTGTAGTTCTTCTGAATCTGATGCATCTCTTGTAGCTCGATTTGGCCGCGTAATAAGCGTCCCAGTCCTCATCACTACATGTGTTCATGGCTCTGTTAAGAGCCTTTCTTACCTTACCGCGTTTGCGCTCCAGGTCTGCACCCCACCAAGGTTGTTTACCCGGTGTGTCGCGCGGAATCGTTTCTGGGCAGGCGATTCGGTAGCTGTTTATCAGCGATTCGGTGAGTAGTGTTACTTGCGCATCGATCTGTGCCGTGTCCGCAAGCAACTCCGAATCGCATGATGGTACAAGCCTTGAGGTAAGGTTGCGTGTGTACACCGATATATCCGTGTTGCGAGGATTACGCGTAGGTTGTTTGGGTGGTATACAGACCTGGATGTCGAAGCGGATCCACCTGTGGTCTGAGCAGGAAGCCTCATTCGAGACTTGCCACCCAGTGATTAGTTCCGCTGCTCCCTCCGTAGCCAGAGTCAGGTCTATGATAGTACGACTGCGTCTGGTCACGAAGGTTGGTTCCGAACCCGTGTTTAGTAGGGATAGGTTAGTAGTGAACAGATAATCAACTAATGTCTTACCCCTTGCGTTTTGCGTCTCCATCCCCCACAGTGGATGGTGTGCGTTTGCGTCGGTCCCAATGACAATCTCATCCCTGCTGTTTTCACAGTGCGTGATGAGGCGGACCAGGTCGTGTGGGGGCGGTTCCTCCGCCTCAGGCATATATACCGAGGCGAAGACGATAGCCAACTTAGTGGCTCCCCGCTGTATGTTCAGCCTAGCAGCAGAGACATCTCTGCAACAGAAGTCGTTTAATAGCTGTGTTTTAAGGTTACCTGTGACATAGATGCACGATCTAGGGTGATCATGGTCCGCAGTAACAAGGAGCTTACCACCAAGATTGGAGAGTCCTCGTATGTGGCCACCCCTAATCCACGGCTCTTGGATCAGGGCAATGGCCGTGTGTTGAACCTCCAGCCACTTGCGGAGTTGAGCCGTCGCGGTCTGGCTGTGGTGGAGGTTAGCCTGCACGACTTTACAGGCCGACAAAAGGGACGCCATCACCGGCAAGACCCTCCTCGTCGCCCTCAAGTCGCAGCCCGGCAAACAGGTCGCCCTCGTCGAACCCGTCCCCTCCCGGGTCTGAAGCCGGGGACAACATTACGTCGTCCGGCTCCCCCCCCGACGAAGGGACGGCACCCACGGTGGCGGCAGGGTCGGCTGAGTCTGCTGCTACAGCAGGTTCGGCCGCAGTTGCTTCCGGGTTGTTTGGCGGAGAAACGGTGTCCTCTGCGTCTTCCAGCGGCTGTTTCGTGATCGGGTCCCAACCCCGAGGGACGTCGACGAACCTGCCGTTCGGACCCTGGAACTTGACGTACACCGCTCCCAAACCAATTGAGAGACGGCGCTCGGCGCTCATCAGGGTCGGAACCTGGTCCTCGGGGATACCCAGCACCACGAACCAGCAAGCCTTCTGCTTCTCGGCGTGCAGCACTACCCACCTCCTTACGTCGATCCAGCGATTCTGGTACCAGAGGGCTCGTCCAATAAAGGTCGAGTCCTCGTAGACTCCCTGGTCGTCGGGGATGGCGATGCCGCAGCGCACCCGCTTCTGGATCTCCGCCTGGCTCTTGACGACTAGCGAGGTGCCAGCCGGGAGAGTCAGGCTGGAGACTGTTTTTTTCAGCCAGGCTAAGGTGAAGTTGTTACCGCACCACAGCTTGAGGACTCCACCGGTGAACAGCGGCTTCGCGTTGAAGGTTGGTCCCGGTGTATCCTGCATAGCAGAGCAGGCCTCACTGATGATCCGCTTGTGGATAGCAGCCAAGACCTGGTCCGATACTCCCTGGCTTATGATGCCCCTCCGGTCGCAGGTTATTGCGACGTTTAGGGACGCACTGGCAGCTTGGGCGTAGCTTCTGTTAGCGATCCTCTGGGATTGGTCAAGCCGCGGCCGCTTGTGCTCTCCACGGGGCGAAATCGTCTCGTTGAGAGCCCGCTTGACCGCAGCCTGGTCACTTCCATCGGATCGCTGCGTTGTGGTTGCCTCCTCGGCCGGACCTCCTGCGGATTTAGATTGCAGTGTGCTAGGCGTTGGTCGGCTAGTGCCGGCCTCAGCCTGCGACCGCTTCCCCTCAGAGAAGTTCAGCTTACCTTGCTTGGTCGGTTTAACCGAGCTGGTGGCAGCAACCTGCTTGTTTTGGGGGGCTTTGCGTCCCCGCCTGCGTTCGTGACGCCGCTCCTTGCGCGTCAGTCTTTCCCTCCTCTTACCCTGGCTTGTAGGAGCTGTAGGACCCGAGGGGCCCGAACAAGAGCAATGGGCTTGTGGAATAGATTTTTTACCCTTGCCCTTGCCTTTACCTTTACCCTTACGAGTAGGCACCTGCCAGGCGCTGGTAAAAACGTCCTCGGTGTTGCTGATCGCCTCCGTGTGACCGGAGGCGGCCGCGACTTGGGAAGCGGCTTGAGGAGCCACAGGAGGAGCGGGAGGGTGTTTGGGAAGGCTACTTCCGGCAGAGGTGTTAGCCGTCTCCGTTTTCGCCTTTGTGTTTAATTTACGCCTTTGATTTGCATACAATCTCTGCATATATTTTTGAGAAATTATGTGCTAAGTGCTGAGGATTATGTTTGCACGATGGTTGGAAATGTGAAACCTTTTTTATACACTAGGAATAAAATACCAAAGTTTTCCCCTAGGCTCAAAAACACTAACCGGTAAAAGTAATAATTTAATTATGCACACAAAAGTGAATAATTTGTCTAAAATTAGACGACTATATTAATAAATTAGATATAATTTAAAATCAAATCTATATTAATAACATAATATCATATTTATCATAATTCGATACGGTCATTAATTCCAATCAAATATACAACGAATCATTTGACATTTCTAAATAACATGAAATTGCAAATTGACTATTCATTTCAGGTGTCAAATACCGACATTATAGCATGCGATTATTGTTATGTAAGTCGCACGTTGTCGCGTGGTGAATGGGAGGCTTTAGTAGCGGTGAAAGTACGATGACCGATGCACCTTTATGTAAATAAAAAATATTTAGTGATGTGAACTTTGTTACTGTCAACTGTCTACAATGTGTTAAAATACAATAGAAATGACATGTGAGTGGTTATGCAATACATGCGTATTTGTGTTTTGTTTGTAAAGGGCAAAAGGGAGGGGGGTGGAGGAAGTGAATGAGTAAAAACAATTGAAAGTTATTCTTTAAGATTTCTTGAAGCGAGATACTTATTTAAATAGGCTCGAACTTATTGTAGCCTTTCACATATCCCATAAAATTGCCAAGTGACTTGACTTATTTTTAAAATTGTGTTACTCAGAAAGAAGATTTGCTGGTTTCTGAAATGAGTATTTGGAGTTAAGAACGTGTTAAAATCTACTTTAGTGGCAAATTTTGTCAGGTTTTCGGGCTGCAGTAGTTTAACAAATAATAAAATAAATAATGAGCCATGACGAGCAATCGATAGTAATTTCTCGACAAAACTGTACTTTACAATAGGACGTTCTATCTATAGGACGTTTTGCGAACGATTTATTAATAGGATTATTTGAGAATAGAACGTTTCGATACGCAGGCTACCCAACTTCACAAAGTCAGGTGCCTCTCTATTACCCATAACTCATTATTATGACGTAAAAAACATACTGATTATTCAAATAAAACTTATCGCCTAACATTACCAAAGCTAAAATGAGATTATCTGTAATAATGTCTGTTCTAAACCTTGGTTACAGCAGTCATCTGAATTATGACGGTAATCAGGATCAGTACTCTTAATCTTTAGGTACCAAACCTGTACTGATTACACAATCATACCTTGATCGCAGGGATGCACAACTTTGATACCAATTTTGTGTTGTTGTCAACAGTTTTATGAACCTCGTTGGTATATGAGAGTGGTCAGAAAGTACACCTGTGTTTGCGCGTACATTTCTGCATTTTTGTTTTTTCTCCTGTGCACTTGCTTTATCTTCGTTGAGATCGGCCTTGGATTGAACTCGGTCGCGAAGTATTATATTTATTTTACATTTCTATGAGAGAGTGTGCTGTAGTGGTAAGCTGTTATAAGTTTTTGTTTTTGAATGAATCTCTAATCTAATTGTTATTTAGTTGCATGCTTTTTATAAGAAATCAAATCCAAGATCTTTTTAAATTAATTAATAAACTCTCTCGTTCTCGAATCGTTAAAAAAATAATACAAAGATCCAGTCAGAAACTAAACAACGCGTGCATACATAGTCCATGCGTTAAAATTCGTTCAGCACGCGATCCAAAGGTTGGCCATCCCCGCTCGGGAACCAAACCCGCTACTTGACGACCGAGTCACTAATGTGCGGGCGGCGAGTACAAAGAGTCTGCATTTTATCGCACTACAAAAACTAACACACTGACCAGTTTATCTTGACACACGGGAAAATGGGGAACCAAATATAAAAAATAAGGATGTCTGAATATTTGACATTTGTGGAAAACTCGAGGAAAATAAAAACCAGCCAAGTGCGAGTCGGACTCGCACACGAAGGGTTCCGTACCATAAACCTTAGTTTTTATTATTTGTTGTTATAACGGCAATAGATATACACAATCTGTGAAAAGTTCAACTGTCTATCTATTACGGTTCTTGAGATACAGCCCGCTGACAGACAGACGGACGGACGGACAGCGGAGGCTTAGTAATAGGGTTCCGTTGGATACCCTTTGGGTACGAAAAAGACTTTTTTCAAGATACCTTTTGCATGTTTTCTTTCAGAGTATCATTTCACACGTTATGTTATTGTTAACCACTGCAATATACATTACCTTTCTCTAAAATGTAACCTGAAATTAATATGTAAAATGTGCTTTTCTTAGTGGTGGTATTCGCAAGGGATGGTTTTGTCTTTCCTTTTGTAAGAAAGAAAGAAAAGGTGATCATTTGCGTTGTAGAGGATAAAAAAATAGAATTGTATGGTACATACAGGTTGAGAAGGCAACTGAGAGCCTAGCACAAATATTTTTGACGTATAGTAACGTTAACGTAAGTAAATTTTGAATGTGAAAAAATGCGACCCCATAGTATTTTGGTTTAATTTCATGCGACATAGTCAATTTGTATCATCTATACTTCTATCTATCTATAAACTAATATATAAAGTTGAAGTGTTTGTTTGTTTGTTTACTTGAACGCGCTAATCTCAGGAATTACTAGTCGGATTTGAAAAATTATTTCAGTGTTAGATAGCCCATTTATCGAGGAAGGCTATAGGCGTGATATATCATCACGCTAAGACCAATAGGAGCGGAGTAGTACTGAACATTGTGACGCAGACGAAGTTGCGCGGGTCAACTAGTAAAAATATGAATATAGTATCCAATTCAAATAAATATTATGTGCGAAACGAGTATGTAATGTAGCTATGGTAAAATTTTACGTTACGATACTATACGTCAGAAATATTCGTACTAGGCCCTCTGGTCATTTTAGAGTCTGACCATAGCGCCACGATGAATGGCTCAACTTACACTGGTTACACTTCAGTAGCGCCACCGTGTCACGGCACAGTAACAGGGTTAGGAATGCCGTCCCATTTCCGACCGGCCATTTGTACCCCAGTCGTTTGTACCCGGCTATTTGTGCCCCGGTCATTTGTACCCCAGCCTGTTTTTGTAGATCGTAGATTTAATGGCACGAGAGTGTTAACTTGATGGTTCTGATGTCGGCACGATTAGGCGCAAATGATAGTGGAGCGCTGTAAGCCCAAAGCGCTCCACAGGTTTGAGAGGAATGTTGGGATAAGAAGATCAGCCAATTTTCGTAGTTAAAAACGATGAAATTCGAGTCGCAATCTTATCTAGGTCACATTTAGTGACTAAAACTTGTAATAATGTAGTGATTTATTTATTTATTTGTTTATTTATTTTGTAACAATTAATTACTATACTTTCACCAGAGCGTACATATAGTAAGCAAAGTGATAGAAATTATAAAAGGGTTTTTGACCAATTGAAACTGTTATTAGGAAACGAACCATCCTTAATACTTTTGAAATTACCTCTCTGGGTTTTTATTGTCAGTTTTACAAACTACCCCTCATTCTCATAAATAGGTTTTTTTTTATAATTTTATTAATATTTTCTTTCCCTTATTTCAGGTGTCTAACATTAGAGTTGGATTTACAAACGTGTTCAGCAAATTGTAAGTTTTTATTTATTTTTATCTTCCTTTTGTTAAAACAACTATCGCTAAAATACGTTCTGCAGTAACAATATATTTTAATCTTCACTGTCCAGTCCTATATCTAGAAATGGAGTACAATAATTTTGTTGTAACCTAGCAAGGTCACTACGGCTCTTAGCTTTAAACCTTTTGTTAACATCTTGTTTTTACTTTGTGGTACGCAACTAAATAAATGTGAATATTAATTTCCCCGTTGTGATGAATTCGGGAATCAAACTACGGTATACCAAGCAAACATACAAAAAATAATTTTCACTCTAATTCCGATAATAACTATAGTAATAATTGTCACACGTTTAATACTTCAGTTATTTGTTAACGTCGTAGCTACTATAAATCTAGACCAGCTTGACACGTCACAAGCTTCCGATCTCTATTTATTTGCTTCCCACATCACTATTAAAATGAAGCAGCAACACAAAAACAATAAAACAAGCGGAACTTTCCTCTCATTAAGACATTTCACCCGGATTCTCTCGGATGATCACAAGAATATCTATGTCAATACACATACAGACCACAGCACATGATCAGACTTGTATATGAGTGCTTTTTACTGGATGGTGCAGTGACATACTGACTTCAATGACTGATGGGATACAGTCTTGCATATCGTTAATTTTTCTTCCATCATCAGCAGATTTCACCTTTACGTGCCTAAGGAACTCTGTACCTATGAATTAATAATTTACAATGGCCTATCATTGGTCCCCCTTTCTTAAGAAGTCATGGTACGTACTACCTCTAGGTATCACTACATAGTATAAAACAAAGTCGCTTCCGCTGTCTGTCTGTCCCTATGCATGCTTAGATTTTGATGCGGGTTTTTTTAATAGATAGAGTGGTTTTCGAGGAAGGATTTAGTATATAATAACCCATAGAGTAGCATTGTCAAGTTAGATTCAGCTTTCATCTCGAGGCATTGACTCATTCATTCATTCGTTGTACTCACTCTCCATCAGCGTATTACCTACTCCAAGTTGGAGTAGGTAATACGCGTATGTACGCGCACTATGTACGTAATCATAGAGATCTCGTACATAGTGTATTTGTGGTTCCTCGTAACGATAATTAACGATTGACGATTTGGTGTCTCTCTTGATTTTCCATCATATACTAAGCGGTTCTGAGTCTTTCATATTGCTATCCACATTCATATACAAAATTTAAATCTATCTTACATCAAAATTCTCCCAGCACCCAATACCTTCCGGTATAGAATTGTAATCAAATAATAAGTATAGAACTAACAAAACATGGTCATGTGCAGCGAATATCGACTTCTTCCGTAGTAAATACTATAAGTACGTATGTACCATAACCATGTATGAACATAAGAACATAATGTATCGTGTGTTGAATCTAAACGAGCCAGCAATATTTTTGCAAGCGTGCTAAACTTCAATGTCATATGTTTTGAATGACAATTTGATATTATTTCTTATTGGGAAACAGTTTTGCGGAAATCAATAGTTTATTTTATAGATTTTGAATGCAAGAATGTTTTAAGAATTGATATTTAACACCTAGGATTTAGAACTGTCTACAGAAGTATAAACTTTGCATAATTAGCGTTCAGTGTTCCCTCTTCTGGGACACAGTCCTGCCCTAAATAGGAAGGTGTCGCAGTCGCAAGCACGACTGCCGAGCGTGGAGTCCTGGGTACGATTCCCAGGTCTGGCAAAAAGTTTTACTGGGTTTTTCCTTTAGGAATTCCTCTGTGACAGCCCCGAGTTTGAAAACTTGTTAAAATATAGGGAAATAAGTTATCATGTTTCTGATAGTTTGCAACTGCATTTTGAAAGCCAACACTCCTTTAAAATACGAGAATTCCATTCCGACTATCGTAATGTAATAGTTTCCTTTGACCAAGACTGCTCTCTATTGACAACTTGCTTTCAGGCATTTTAATCATTTCATTATCACGCGAATCACCAATTCCTAACTCACTCCTGAAACAATTTCCTTTTCCATCATTAATTCAGTAAGAACGCCAATAGATGGCGTTGTGGCCAATTGAGCGTGGTCATCGGTAATGCCGGGAAGCTTGCGCTGCAGCGCTGACTTCCGCTGCAGCCTGACGACACAGATGCCGTTTTAATGGCCAGCCAACTCACTGACCATCACTAATATGCTTGAATGTACTTAAGGGAATGGGTCGATGGACGAGCAATGTTTGTTCGTTTGTAATTGTGTTTGTTTCTAGGAGATTATGAGTAAATTGGAGTTGGAGGTTTATTTGGAGAGAAAAGTATTTGAAGTCTCGATAAGGTGCTCACGAAAATGACTTCTAGAAAATTTAAATGCTTAAGGAAATTACAAGTACCAGCAACACAGGTCGGTCTTTAAGCAGATGATGAACTCGCTTCTTGGATGGATAACCATCTGAACATAGTGAAATTCCTCCGTACCTCGGAATGTACGTTAAGCTGTTATTAGTAGATCTTTGATCATCGTTTCAGGTTGTCAAATGCCGATAATTCTGACACCAATCTCGCCAAGGGTTGTCGTGTTGCACAACTAATGGGTTACGGAGGTCTCTACTTTAATATGCTTCGTAAAAATTACCATGTTTTGGTCAGAAACTTCCCTAAACCCCTTGAAAATACAATTTTCTAACATAACTTAAACATGCATGCTTCCAAGTACTTACTGCTTTGAGATTATCCATTTTCTTACCAATTTTTTTAATTATAATTAATTTTAATGATACCAAAACAGAAATTAATATCGTGCAAGTTGAAACGATCAATCGTTATCCGTTTCGCAAAATAAACAGTTAGATACGTATTGCACAAGACGTTCATAACTAAAGATATTTTCTAAACATTAAAACAAAACACATTTCTTCCGTTTCATGAAAATAACTTATTTTATTGGCTGCACGTTCAAGGTAACAGTGCAGACACGCGATGTTTTTATTAATTGCCTTGTTTTCTTCACGATTCGTAGGCACAATAACACTGTTTTTGGATAGGACATTATTATATATTCTCGTATGTTAGAAAGTGTAGTAATAAATAGGCTAGTTTTCACCATCAATAAATTGCGTCGTCAGTTAGATTATTGATTAGTTGACCTCCGCAACTTCGTCTGCGTCACAATTTTCATTACTGCTCCGCTTCTCTTGGTCTTAGCGTGATGATAGCCTATAGCCTTCCTCGATAAATGGGCTATCTAACACTGAAATAATTTTTCAAATAGGATTAACGCGTAACAAACAAACAAACAAACTTTTCAGATTTATATATTGGTATAGATAATGGACACGTATTTTTTGTTTTTTTAAATCAATGAATACTGACAAAGATAAAACGCATAAAAACTCGGGAGTGGGGGCTCGTGACGTCAGAACGCACCAAAAATTATATCATGGCGTGATGTATTGAGAATTTAAAAAGCGTTGTATTTTCGCCAATTTTGGTTGACAAAGATACAAAATTTTTTGATAATCTAACTGGCGGACTAATTAGATTTTTTCATTGGACAAGCGTATTCTTCTAAAGCCCCATTTTCTTTATTTTGTGGATAGATTACGCATACCAAAGGCCTCTCAAAGAGGACTGATGTTACCAGGTAAGACCTGTGCCCGTCTGCTGTGGTCTGTTGGATGTTAGAAGCACAGGAGTATTCAATTTATCGATGGTGGAAACTAGCATATTATTCCTAGTTCAGTTACGTTTTCTTTTAAGTTTGGAGTTAATAAAACTTCACTGAATAAAATCTGTCACGTAAGTCTTTTAATACTGTAAGTATTTACTTGTAAGTTGTAAGTAATGTTATCTCATTTACTTCGCTCTGCACTCATTGACCTCATTTTTTACCGATTTGTGGTTTTTGAAACGTGACCAGTTTTAACTGTCTGCTTCACACAGTAAACATGTAGTTTAGTGTTTGTTTTCTTACGATTTGAGCTGCTTTTGAGTTTATTTAAGTGTTTCTTACGATCGTTTAGTTAAATAAAAATTGTGATGATGAACCAAAATGTATTTTAGATTTTCACAAAATTTCTCTAACTGTTAGATACTTATGACGATATCTTACCTAGTATTGCCCAATGAATTGATTCTACAAATAGGAGAGAAAAAAGTAATTTTGAATAGTAGCTTAATTTTCCTAAAAATACTTTTCCCAATTTAACAGATCTCTGCTTTTGGAACAACGCTGAATATAGAATGGAAAGCCTCAAGATGGAAGTTCTAGGTAAAGCTATTAACTCAACCTAGTTGAACATAAGGGGCTAGGATTACAGCGTAGTCCACTACACAACAGAGACCAACAGACACTACAGTAGTAGCAAAAAAAAACATGATCAACAAAGCCGATACTGGTAACATAAATACACCAACACTTTTTACTTGAAGATCTGGTCGAATTAGCAACAGTTCCGCTCCATTGGATTCGCACATCTTCCGTTATCACACCGGGCACGATCGATAACACATTTCGGTCCAAGAGAATAACAGCCGGACACTCGCCACAGAGTATGAAACACTATAGATACACATTGGCTAATAGAGATAGGCAAACCGCTGTTTGTTGAGTTAAATTAAATCTATGTTTTACCCATCTCTATTTGCAAAGTAAATATTCGTGGGCGTGCGATTTTATTACGCGGACAGTTCCACTGTCCGAGCCATAGTCGAAACAGTTTCGAGTCATAGAAATTGAGTCTCTGATACATTGGGTTAAAGTGACCTAAAAACCCTTGGTAAGAAGTAACTTAGCTACTAACAAAACTGTTGCCAAGTGTTAGTCCGTTTGGAATTATCATCATAACAGCCGAAAGACGTCCACTGCTGGACATAAGCCTCCCCCAATGGGGGGGGGGGGCGGGGATTGCCATAATCGCCACGCTTGGCAGGCGGGTTAGCGATCGCAGTGCATGGTGTTGCGTTTTACAAAACGCTACTGCCCATCCTCTGGTGAGTCCCATAGTCGCCTCTTACGACACCCACGGATAGTGATGGGACGGTGTTATTCTTTTACGGCACCGGCCGACATCATACGGCCGTTTGGAATAATTAACCTACATAGGTGACTAATTGGACATCGAGTTTGGTGCCCATAGCCTTAAGATAATGCATGCTGTAGTGCCCGCCGAGGTCTTTCGTTGCTCTGTGACCACAGTCGGTACTCCGGTAGTGCGTGCGCGCCGATCTCATCTGCCACTTGCCACACGCCTGCGCCTGCGCAGTTCCCACGAAAGTGCTGTAACTAGGTATGTGCTAGAAAGACATGAAATCATCGTACGATCGTAACTTTCCGAGAATGTTGACAAGATTGCGTGTCTAGATGTCAGCTGAGTTTTTCAGTGACGCCGAGGAAATTGGAACATCGTTATGCTAAAATAATGTGCATTAAGAACAAGATAAACGGCAAAAGTTTGAAATTTTCAACCGTCTTTCTTTAGGGTTTAATTCATGGTTGTGAAACTAGGAAAAAAGCTCAGTAATATCAGTTAATAACTTTACATTGAACTTATCAATCTTTTGGCTTGTTTATTTAGCAAGACAGTTATCAGAAAAGCCAATGTTTTCAAGATATTAAACTACTCTTTCTGACGTTGCAGAAAGCTATAGTCATCTTCCAAAAGGCCTAGTTGTAGATGAAGAGTGTTTGCACCCAAGAAACATACAACATATTTTATAAACCAGCTGTTGTGGACAGTCATCAGTTCATCACCAGTCACTAAGACAATAGAAACGGTCCAGTGCAACTAGCGTGGTCTACATACACTTGACTCACTCGTACAAGTCATACTCTCTAGTAGATGTACAGGGAGAAGAATATTTCGCGGATAAATAAAACACCAGATACCTTGATAGTATGGTATATTCAGTATCAGATCTTGGCGTGATATCAATACTCAAACTCACAAAAAAAAAACATTAATTCGCAAACCTATATGTATAATGTAATCGACGGAAAATCTTAACACCGCGATTCAGGATTGAGGTCTAAATAAATATCGTCAAATATATTTTTATTGCACAAATTGGATGCGAACACAGGGTGACTACTACATTTGAGATCACCAGTCAACTGTTCGTTAAAGTTAGTATGGCAACAATCAATAACCTAAATGGATTAAAATTTCAAAAAACGATGTCTTTCTTTTTCATCATGTGAATTGCATTTTCATAGAGGAGCTCGTGGTTAAATAATAACAGCCACACAGGTCGATCATCAAGATTAAGCAATGCTTACCGAGGTTGGTCTGTAGATGCGTGTTCATCAAGACTCCTCCGTGCCACGGAAAGCACGTTAAGCCGTTGGTCCCAGCAGTCATTTGTAGATCTTTGGCAGTAATTTGTAGATCTTTGGCAGTCGTTGTGGATAGTCAGAAGTCAGAAAAATCTGACACCAGTCTTGCTAAGGAGTACCGTATTACCCTGTTAATGGATTGTGGTGGTCTGGTAGGCAGCCGCTACACATAAAATACTGGTATTCAGATGAATCAGATTTGACTGGAAGCCGACTTCAATATAGTTGGGAAAAGGCTGGCAGATGATGAGTTGCATTTTCACAATGAAAAATCGAGTTCGTTGACAGAGAATGAAGAATAGTTATTTTCACACTTGGAAAAAATACTTCATTTGTTGTAAACGCAACTTTCTTGTAACTTCATCATCAATCAGCTTATAAGTGTTGCCAGCACACTTAACACTAGCACCTTGTATGAAAGATCTGCACTATAAAGAATTGAGGATGTGTGCGAGTGTGCGTGCGTTAGAAACACAGTTTTTTCCAAGTGTTAGTATTTGTGTGATCTTGTAAAAAACGGTTTTTTATTATGTTTGGTCCGCCTACACAAGTAGGTACAGTCAAACAAAGAGATAAGTACTTCTACAGACTACTATGACATACTATTGTACAGACTGACTGTTATTTTAACGTTGTGATGATATCAAGTTTTTTTAGGTTACTCTTACTACTCAATTGTGTCTTGTTGATTTGTCTCGGCGATAAAGTACATTAGAAGAGTGTTGTCAGCTCAATTCAGCCTATCGTAATTTACTGTCAGTAATAGACCTCTCCAAAGCTGCACCACAACACTATGCCCTTATCTTTTTTATGGATGGGAAATCATCAAATGAACTCCTCCTACTCTGGGCGAAGCAGAAGAGAGCGTCAGATTCTTACTGACTAAAACCCATCCGTGTTCCTCCTAATGCCCTTTCGATGACTCTTTCGAACAAATTCCGCAACCCTGGCAGGGTAACACTTTGCCACCCACCTTTCAAATTCATTATGAAAAATATTGCCTGTAACCTTACTAGTTCTGCTTCTACTCCTCTCCTTTTCGGGTTGCATTTTGTATGTGTACTATCTACCTGTTTTCTTGACTGTACACATGTATCATCTATGCACAGTTGAGCATGTGTGCGAGAGTACCGATGCTTGACGCCGCAGCTTCTGCGTCGCGCTCCATTTCCTGCGCCCGCGCATTGCACAAGCCGCCGCCGGACAATGGCGCTGCAGCACATGCGAACACCCCTGCTTACCTACTTCGCTACATTGTTTGAGTATGACTATGACAATGGATATGGATTATGACCCGAGCGCCCCGTTAGATAGCCGTTATAAGGAATATTGAATTGTATTGTATTGAAAACGTTCGGATATGCTTTAACTGTTATAAAATGTTGCTTGAGATTGTAGAGTGAACCTAGGGCTTCTGGTTTCTGAATATGTAACGGTTCTACAGACGTATACTTTTTATGCACTTCTCAATTTTGATCATACGTTTTGGTCTACGAAAATTGACGAATAGTGAATCCTAAAAGAATAAATGTACAAAAATCCAGCAGCAGTCCTCTCCTACTCAAAGTCCGGCTCAGAATCGAAGAAGAACAAGAGAAGTTGAGGGTATAGTTTTGTACTGCAGTCGGTCAGAAACTAATCATAATAATATTATGAAAACCGTCACGCGTTTTGGTGTTTATTGAAAAATATATAAACAATTATTTCAGTCATTCGCATTGTTTTCTCGCATTCTCCAGTGCGAATTCTAAACCGGTGATCAAGAATTTTTATTTACAAATAGTTTTGCATCATTTGTACGACGTGTGAACAGGAATGCGATTCAATTTATTCTCGTCATAAAGTTGTAGTGAACATCCGGGCTGCGAGCCTGAGGCACCTGTGGATCTTGTGAGGCTGTAGTACTCGGTACACGTGAGCCATTGACTGGTAACTTGTCATCATGTGGAGTACTAGCAGCTTTTAAATCATGGTTAAGTGTATTTATAATATATAAGGTAGTTGAGGATGCGTGATGCGAATAGAAAAGAGATAAAGGGAAAGATAACATGTTTATTTGGCACGCACAGAAGATCAGAAGATACAAAATGTAGGAACAAACATAAGGAGACTTAATCTTGAAATAAAAATATTGTGTACCTTATAGCTACGACAAATAGGTTCAGCAAAATAAGAAACAACTATTAGTTGCCTGAGACAAAGTTTCAAATGAACCTTAACACCTCCTTTTTTGGGATTTTTTGGCTTTCACGACAATTATTCGGATTTTGCTTTACTGACCCAAAATATCGCTACCTCCATGGCATTATATTGGGCACAGAATAGGATAGGTGATGACAGATGAGGCATTGGTTGCGTCTCCGCTAAACATAAATTACATGCATGCAATTGGACATTTCTGACACGCGAAGATCTCACGACATGAAATTAATCTGTGATAATAAAAACACGATAATAGAACTTGATTTAACTAATCTAAATATACTACACAGCTAAATATAACAGTTAGCGGTGTAAAATGAAGAGTGTTAATAAACCGGAATTATTAATGACACTCAAAATTCTAAGCACCTAGACCATAATCCTCGAGACTTGCAACTAGTTTCACCATACCATACGATTAATGGGGAGTTACATATTTGAGCCGTTTGGGGTTGAAACATTAGGGCCATGGGGTCCAAGTGCGCATCGAGTCTTTCGGGATATCAGTAAACAACTTGTCGACTGTTCACGTGACCAGAGGGCTGGACTTTTCTTCGGCCAAAGAATCAGCATTGCGATTCAACGCGGCAATGCTGCCAGTGTTCTGGGCACTTTTGCCATTGACAGCGATGTGGATTATTTTTTTGATGCCCAATGATTATTTTTTTTTTTTTTTTTTATACGCATTTGTAAGTTATGTAAATATAGTATCAAAGCTTGTAAAAAGACAACGATTAAGTTCTAATGAAACAATTAAATATACGATTAATAACCCCAGAATCCATTTCAAAAATACAAGTTTCATACTGGTGCCTGACTCACGCGCCCTCGAACACATCATCAATCTAAACGGGCTAGACCAGCAGACAGCACTGGATCCTAGCTTTGAACGAGAAAGTGTCAATTTTCACTTTCAAATGTAACTTTGGCTTTGAGTAAACAATGTGTATGTGTAAGCTTGCATACATGAAATTAGTTTTTGATAAACGAATGTTACTTCAGAAGTTTCGAAACTAGTACTTGACAAATTGATGAAACATCTTAAATTCATTCACCGATTTACTGACAATGCATAGTCTAAACCGCTAGCTCGATAAGCGTAACATGTTGAACAAAAAGTTCATAACGTTAGTGGCTATCTACTAAGATATGATGTTTGTAAATTCATCAATGAATGTTGCATGGAAGCTAGTAATTTTGAAGACGACAGTCCCATCGGTTTTAAATCTTAAGATTTCCCTTTTGAAGTTGAGAAACCTAAAAATATGCCAGAGACCGGGCTTTCGCACTGCTCAGGCGGACAGGTGGGTTTGGTGTCTACGTAAATAATGAGCTGCCTAAAAGTTTCGTTTATTATAACGTAAGATAAAACTATATAGGACTCTACTTTTCTAGTGGTCAGCAATACTAACTAAGAACATGATTCAACAAACTTGCGATTGCATCAACTCAATTAGTACTGTTTAGGAATCCGATGTGTCCTGTGTACTTATACAGTAGGTGATGTCCTTGGATAACAATATTCGTTAAGTACCTATTAACTTTTCTCGCAGATCTACTCCTGTTGCTTATCCCAAAGAAACCGAGCATTTTTCTAGGATAAAAAGTAGGCTATGACACTCAATGAGTTATCATTATTGCATCCGTACTTCCAGCAATTACATTACCATAAATGTCATCGGTACAATTATTTTGCTTTGTTGCACAAGTGAATATAGGGAATTCAATAACAATCTCTATTACAACGTGTTTATTGGAAAATTCAATATCACAAAAATCTCAACGGTTCCTATCAGATGGAAAGACTAATCGATGATACATCTCGCCGCATGGAATTCTCCGCACAGTAAAAGCGACGCATTTTGCAAATGTTTCTCATTGACGCTTGTTTTCTCGGCATTCACAATTTCTCCCCTGATGCTAACGCCAACATTCAATACATTAGAAATAAACTGTAATTACAAGACAGGCCTCATTGCCATTTTCATTCTAACTCACACAGGCTCTCTCTCCAGCTTTTCATCGTGATATGTCCACGCTGATACGATCACCTAGTCATCACATAAAAGCAGTAATTATTTATTGGCAACACCAAGTGAAACCAAGTTATTAATAACCGATGATATTACCTTTACCTTATACGCACCTGTTAAAGTTTTTTTATTAACTTAGAAAGTGAACTAAGTTTGAAAGTGGTTTGGAGTCTTATCAAATGGGAGTATGTGGTGCGAAATTACGTTTGCTGTTATAAAACGTTATGATAGGCGATAACAGGTTTTATTAATAGTGTAAGAAGGTTGATAAGTTGTTTGAGTAGCTGTATCTTGGTTTGTATTATTATTTCGTAGATAGTGACAGTGGACAAGGCTTCTTGTGCGTTCAATGCCTTCGTTGTTTTTGTTTGGTTACTGTAATGGCTGTTTTGATCTACAATGCGTTGGCATTTTTGTAATAGTATATTGTGTTCTTTGTTTGTTTATCAGAACATGGCGCTATCATCACGTTTTGTGGCACAACTTTGAAAAGTGAAACGTTATTTGTGCTGCTTTTCGACTGTTTTGACAAGTTCTTTTGTATTTTTGGTTTATTTGCTTGTTCTATGAACTCAATAAAATAATTAGGATTCTGAGAGGCGATTGAAATATCACAGATTTTACAGCGTGTGAATTTTTTTGATGTAACACTTTTCGGTATTTATAACACCAAATAAATCTCGATGTTATCTAACCAAATGTCAGGACCAATTAAGAGGTGCGATTAACACAATTATACAAGACAATTTGTCACACTAAATCGACAATTTTAGAAACAAATCGTGATTTTTCTGTCCTCTATTATTTATTAGTAAACTGTACGTCCATCTTTGCTATGATAATGTATTGAACAAACATGGTCATAACTTTAGCCTCGGTTTAAATGATTTACATATTTATACAGCTTGACCCAGTAAGACAATGCTAACCGGTGCGTTTTTATAATAGCGATAAATGCGTGTTCATGATTCATGAATGTAATTTTATTGCATTTTTGTATGAGTTGATCGTAAGAGGGATTTAATTTGTAGATTGAATATTCTTGGATAGTTTTTACGGGTGTTTGAACTTGATTATTTTGATTGAAAATTTCATGATGAGCCGCTTCTTTGGCTCATTTTCATCTGATGGAAAGCAAAAGATAATATACGATGGGATGTGCGAGCCCAGAAGGTACCAGCGTATTCTTGTTGTAATAGCTGGTAGGTCAGGTGATAGGGAACATAGATGCTGGTAGAGAGTACTATATATCGACTGTGGTCATAATAATTGTGAAAAAAGCACTTGGTTCGACTATTTTTTTATGGGACAAGCCCGCCACACATTCCCAACCCTTGCAACTCCTGAAAGCCAGAATCATCAGTGGTGACCACCTGAAAAACGCCAAGCCAATGAAGCCCGATGAGTCCCGACTTAGTTCGACTAGTCGGACTATTTCCAAGATGTCTGTAGACTATAGATACATTGTTGATACATAAAACATACATCGCTCATCTTACTATGAAAGATTCCCAACGAGTAAAAAAAGAAAGAAAGAAGAAAGAAAAGACGTTTATCAATAGCACCTCTAAAATAAACCCAACAAAACCCATTGTATTCAAATAAACAAATAGTATTGTTAATCCATTATATGTCACACTTTAAAACCACAGAAGCTTTCTCTGTGAGCACCCTCAAACTGTCCATCACATCACCAAGATGTAAATAAAATGCTGAACTGTCCAACATAACTTGAGAATCTAAAGTGGCGCCACTTGTCAAGGAGAAAAGCACTAATCCCCATTCCATACGATTAGTTCCTCATTTTCCCGTCAGCCAAGATATACTGGCCACATGTCGCTCATATTTTGCGGTTTATCCAACAATGTAGAAGAGAAAAGCGTGTAATAAATATTTAGCGATAAACCTCGCTGTAACTGAGTCCATTAGTCTATGAAAGTTATATGAGTTTCACTGAGATAGAAAATGCCTGATCATCCTGGTCGTTAAGATATAGCTTAGCTTATAATGGATCTAACAGGGGAGAGAAACCACTAAAGCTAAGGAAGCTTTTTTTATAGAGATGAGTTTACTCTTGACTCTAGTCTAGGTCAGAGGTGACAGACAAGGTTGACGATGGAACGAGCTTACCCAGAAGAAGCCTGTTAACTTTAAAGAGACTGGCAGAGAGTTCTACTGTTTTGCTGTGCGTGTTATAAAAGACGTTTGGAAACGCTTGGTGCAAATTGGTGGACTAGCAACAAGGTAGGGATGGTAGCTTGCAGTGTGTCTGGATGTTCGATGATAGAAGGGGGCCGATGGGATGAGGTCGTGGAGTTCTTGGGCACACTCACCGAAGTAAAATCTGTAGAAGACACAAGCAGGCAATCTGATGAGCCAAGCTGTGTAGCTTGGCATCCACCAGTTTATCTCACTAATCAGCCTCTTAGCTCTGCGTTCCACTGAGTCAAGCGCGGCAAGCTGGTACTTAGCTGAGCCATCCCAGAGGTGGCTCCAATAGTCCATATAGGATCGAATTTATGCTTTGTTGTATTGTGTGCTTCATGTGTAGAATACTGATATTCAACTGCAATTGGTTTAACTGGAAGCTGATCCCAAGACATATTAGGAAATGTTTTAGGAAAAAGCTAAGCAAATAATTATGAGATGCTTTAACGATTCTTCTAAGAAGATTCATGTCTGCAGTTTTGTTTAATCGTGCGTTGATGTCTAATCTATGGAAAAAAAACTATTGCGTCTTACATAGTTTCTTGCTCCCAGAAACGCTATATTTATGGACATCATAAAATATTAATAAGTAAATATCCCGTAAAATCATAATGTAGAGTTATTTATGTGACGTTAATAATGCTTTCGGTTTAAAATAGGATGATTTTGTGCTGAAAATTTATTGAAATTGCTACTATTAAAATTCCGACGGGTTATTCGAGTTCAACGCGACTGTTACCATCACAAACTGCAATAAAAGCTAGAAAATGAAAAAAAAAGTAACGTTTCATTTAAAAAATTATATAGGGTCTTTTTAATTACCTTTTGCGCACGACTTCGTATGCGCATATCTCGTTTTTTCCTGTTCCCGTAAGAATTTCGGGAAATTCGCTCTTACATTCCTTTGCTCCCCTACATTCCCCAAGATACCTACATGCCTTTCACAGTCTTCTACGACCAATAGCTATTTTTTTTTCTCTTTTTTTTTTTGGGCTTTCGTCTAAACAGATATGCCAGCCCCATCGTACCCTTTACCTCTTATGAAAACAATATTTTAGACACTGATATTGATGTAAGTCAATGATGAAGGACTGTTATCAATCTACATAACTTTTTGGCACCTTCTGAAATAGGTTGAGACAGATTAGACTGAATGAATCCCACGTCAAGTTTGTTTAAGTCTAATTCCCTCAAGAATGACTTTCTCTCGCGCCTGTTCCGGACACAACCCATCAACAAATGTTGCACATCCTCAATAAGACCACGACCAGTAGCTTTGTCTCTGCGTTGTCTGTCAGCCACTCACTCAGTAACGGAAGAATTTTGCATATTAGGATTATAAGCTCAAAAAAAATCTTGATCGACACTATTTCTTATATCTATTTTGTCCCACTGATGAGCAAAGACCTTGCTCTCTTCCCAGTGCAGGTGCATCATCATCATCATAACAGCCAAAAGACGTCCTTCGATATAGGCCTCCCCCAAAAGCAGGCAGGCGGGTTGGCGATCGCAGTGTATGGTATTCAGTTTTGCAGAGAACGCTGCCGCCCGTTCTCTGGTGAATCCCTTAGTCGCCTCTTACGACACCCACGGGAAGTGATGGGATGGTATTATTCTTTTACGGCACCATGCGGCAAAACACTGCTTAGCACTTAGAAACCAACTTAATCAACATTACAAATTTCGTACCAAACAACAATTTCAATAGAGAGAAATCGTAACAGGCATGTTGTTTGTCTGTGTTTACTTAAAATTGTATCGAGAAAGTGTATGCCATAATGCTAATACACTAGGAAAGTGGCGATAGTTGTGCTCAAAGTTGAGGGCTCGTGATTGGTCAGTGAGGAGGTGCTCGGTGATTAGGAGCGTCACGACTTGAAGGTGGAGCGTTGTTGTTGACTTAAAGATGGCTTCAATGTGGGTTAAGCTAACCTAATGAAGAAGGTCATGCTTCAATGCTCTAAAGTAATGAATGCTTGAGAATATACAATTTGAGTTTGTTGAGGTTTACGATCAGCAGTAGATGAAATAGTTGATTTTGTAATAAACTTCTCTATGAACTTGAATGATGAAGCTAAAGGTTCTACTGCAGCTTGGGTTAGAAATTCATCAAGTTTTATGAGACAGCGAGAGGGGCAGGCGACATTGTTGCCATTGTGGGTGAACCTGGATGAGGCTGGTGCAAGAACGTGGGCATTGACACAAGAAAAAAGAGGCCTATGCTCAGCGGTGGGCGAGAAAGGGCTGTGGATGATGATGATGTAATATAGCACACAAAATATGTTCCTAAAAAGTTTTAAATAGTAATTTTCCATTTATAGCTTAATTAATTGAATTCTTCGATAAAAGGACAGAGAAAATTAGTAATATATATTGTAGTTCAATTCAATACAATTTAATTCAATTTATTCAAGAACAATTCACATTGTTTGTGAGATCATAATGTAAGAATAAATAATAAAGTAACGTTCATTAAAATTATAAAACAATTAATGGATTAAGCGACTGTTAAAGTGTTAAGACCATCAGTCTTACTATAAATATTGCTCATCCTCCAATAAATTTCGAAATCACAATGTTCACGCAAATCACAACACAAACCCGACCATACGATGAAGAATGTTAAATTATAATAATTAACTATCGTCTAATTGAAAATCAAATACATTCACAGACACGAGTCGCAAATCACGCGCTTGCGTGCACCGCGGGGTATTACAGTTATCAAGTAATTTGTCACGGCGCGTGCCACGAAAAAGTATAGTTTTAGAGCAGAACTCGACGATGAATACTAAGTCAGATAGTTAATAGAATGTAAATGAGTAACTGTGGTGATTGCCGTGGTGGAGTGTGGTTTAGATGTTACGTGATTGCGACGATGTTGACTTTACTAGTAACTATAATGAGCAGTCGATAATTGTAGCTTTGTTGTTAGTGGTACACGAAAACTTTAGAGCTACGAAATTTGGTTGGGACATAATTCATCTAGTTGGGTTTTGAGATTTAAGATACTTTCGGAATACTTTCATGGTGCAGCGGAATTCCCGGCCGGAGTCTGTGTTTCCTGATAGCTATAACCTGGGGGTGTCTATTTTCCGCCAAAAGGAGCCAATTCCACCCAGCTCCATCTTTCCGAGGTGAAACCATGGCGATAACCGACCAACTTGAGCTTGTTGGGGTTACATTAACATCTACTCTCCCTTTTTAGTGTAGCCGTGAGACACACACTTAGTTTTTGGCTTCCCTACCATTATTTGTTATTTTTATGTACCGTGCGTGTTTCATGTATGTCCTAGATAAATACTATTCTTTCTTTTCTTTTTTCTTTTTCTTTTTACTCTCTATTTTGGCCCTTTCATAGTGGCAAAAGCTCAAGTGGCTGCAAAGAAGTTGGGGATTCTGGCTAAGGTGAGACGGTACTTCACGCTGGAACAGCTGCTCAAAATCTATCAAGCGCAAGTTCGATCGTGTATGGAATAATGCTCTCATCTTTGGGATGGATCTGCCAGATACCAGCTTGATGCCCTTGAGTCAATTGAGAAACGAGCCAAGAGAATCATCGGCAATGAGAGGCTTGTCGCGACGAAGCTCCAAAGTCTTGAACATCGACGACGAGTTACTAGCCTGTCGGTTTTCTACCGGTTGCATTCTGGGGAATGTGCGACGGAATTGCATAATTTAATTCCGCCAAGCCCGTTCCATCATCGGAACAAGACGAACGGTGATGCGCCACCGGTACATGGTGGACATCCCACCCATACGCACAAAACGTTTTGGGAACACATTCATAATGCGTACAGCTAAGGAGTGGAATTCCCTGCCGGAGTCTGTGTTTCCTGATAGCTACAGCCTGAGAGTCAAGAGTTAATAGGTTACTTCTAGACAAGCGTGCTCTATCTTCGACCACATCATCGCTTACCATCAGGTGAGATGGTGGTTAAGCGCGTGCCTATCAATATATAAAAAAATACGAATATCATGTAGATTACAGACTATTTCTAAGCGAGGTAGCTAACTGACGTTATGACAAAATGTTCTATTGTAGTCGATTACAAAGGTTCAGTCAAGTGACTACTTAAATATGATGCGATGCACATTTTGTACAAAGAAATTAGTTATTTATTAAAGAACATAATGTGTCCAAGATCGTTAAATAAAGTACTCTTTATAGTACAACATAAAACAACTGTACTTTCTGTATCTTTCTAATTCTCAAACTCATTACCGTAATGCTGTAAACTACCAATGTCAGGTTAAAAGCCCACCCAATCATAATAAGCCAACAGACGAAGACACAAACGTCACTAATTAAATCATTAGAGCTGAACAGGTTAAAAAGTCATAACATTTAATTTACATTACAATCACTAAAGCCGTAATGATCCATGATCAAGAGGTCGGCGATGACTTTCTCGGCGATGGGTGCGCCGGCTTTCTCGTGCCTACACCTGTTCCCACATTGGACTACGGTGGACTACGATGAACTGCGGTGGACCACGATGGACCGTGACGGATCATGTGAGACGTTGACAAGTAGATAAAGAAAGAAAGAATGGATCAATTAAGGGAGTGAAAAGATTTATCAGCGGCAGCTTTAATGAATTACTGATTCATAAGTTAAATGCCGCAGTTACTGAGAGATAAACAGTATTCAAAAAAACCTCGCGTAATATCACAATTTAATTGATAATGTTGCGATGACATCTACATATATTATGTGACGAATATGGGGCTACATTAAGTGCCTTTAATTCATATTTGCGTATAAAAGTTAAAATCTCTCAACAGAAATAAATATAGCTTTTTTAAATGTAATCTTATCTAGAAAAGGCTGTATAGATGATAATTATTTAAATAGAATCAAGTCCTGTATCTTTGTCCACGATTTCAAGAAATCCTAACTAAACAGTCCGTGGACGTCCAATATTTAACACTATTGATATACCACACCACAAACCAAATATCCGATAATATGACACCTTTGAATACGTTTTTTAGGGTTGACACTTGCCACCTCAGCAAATGAAAAGTAATCTTTTTTTACTATAGATAGGCACGCGTTTGACCACTATCTGCCCTGATGGTAAGCGATGATTTTCATTTACTGAGCAAAGATCTTAAAAAAAATAAAACACTTCCAGAAATTCTCATACTAAATACCTACGCGCAATGTGAAAACGTTTCAGCTCACCTGAATTATAAGCTCGACTGGTATGACATTCGAACATAAAATCCGAGGCTGCGTTCACAAAAATACTCAACGAGTATCAATATCACAATTTTAGTTGACCCGCGCAACTTCGTCTGCGTATCAATTTTCATTACTGCTCCGCTCCTATTGGTTTTAGCGTGATGATATGTAGCCTCGTCGATAAATGGGCTATCTTAAACTGAAACAATTTTTCAAATCGGACCACGAGTTCCTGAGATTACCGCGTTCAAGTAATCCGCGGTAAAGTAGAGTTTGTTTGAAAATTCTTTCAGTGTAAGATATATCTGTTATAAAATTGGGACTGTTGAAGTTTATCAACTTCAAATGAAGCATCTACTAAGCTTTTTTATCTCAAAATCCAGAGATTACTCTTTCAAAGCCCAAACGTGGCAGCCCTCACCCGCTCGCGTTAGGACGAAGGCGCGGCCCTTGGCGCGTGGTTCGTGAAATGTTGACCGAACCTTCACATTTCTGAACTCAGTCTGTACTCTGTTCTTTAGTTTACCAACCGGCAGAAAAAACAGTTTGTTTGGTTGGCATTATAACGGACTAGTAGTAAAGGTCGGGAGATAAGTGAGACTTCACGTTCTGAAACAGGGATTACGAGGTGATAATCGAACGTACACAGAATGTACCGGTATCAGCTACCTTCTGGGCGAAATGCGTTTTGGATTGAGTACTTCTAACATTTTTTTCTTAACCTATGTCGTTTGATTTAGACGCGTACCACGAGGGCTACTATAATACGAAGCGGGGGAGAATATTTGGGAGGACTCGGACCTTTGCTCAGCAGTGGGACAGCAATAGATAATAAATAAAATGAAAATGCCACAAAGTGGCAAAAAAGCAGATGTCCCATCTGATGGACACCGCTATTGACCAGCAAAATTGTATAGTATAAAAAACAAATGTGGCTCTGGATGACCGAGCGTGGCTGCAAGCCACTCTACCCATTCGCTTTGGTGGGCTCGGCATCCGCAAAATTTCTGATATAAGCCTACCAGCGTTCCTGTCATCGGTCAATAGTACTGTAAATTTAACCAAAAGTATTTTAACTCCATCTTTGGTTAACAGTGAAGTGCCTTACTTGACCGAAGCAGTGAACGCCTGGAAAGTGGCTTGCCCGAATACGGCGTTGCCCGATAACTTATTTTCCCAAAGACAATGGGATGAGCCGCTCTGCAGGTTGGTACGGAATAACCTCTTAAATACGTCCACCAATACTGCGGAGCGTGCCCGCCTGTTGGCAGTGGGTGAATGGGAGTCGGGTCTTTGGCTACAGGCACTACCGTCACCCAACATAGGTACTATGCTGAGTGACAGTACTTTCCGTATCGCTACGTGTCTGCGTTTGGGTGCTCCTAGCGGAGCTCCACATCGGTGTCAATGCGGTGAAGCAGTCGACCGCCTCGGACACCATGGCCTGTCTTGCAGTAGGAGCGCTGGTCGGTTAGCACGGCACGCCAGCATTAATGACATCATCCGTCGGGCTCTTGTCACCGCCGGGGTGCCAGCTGTTTTAGAACCCAACGGCTTGGCACGCGACGATGGGAAGAGGCCAGATGGGATGACCATAATGCCTTGGAAGTTGGGTAGGCCTTTGGTGTGGGATGCAACATGTGTCGACACCCTTGCGCCATCCCATCTTTTTAGCACGGCGGGCTGCGCTGGGGCGGCCGCTGCAGGCGCAGAAAACCTCAAACGGCGCAAATATAACAACTTAATGGGGAGTTACATATTTGAGCCGTTTGGGGTTGAAACATTAGGGCCATGGGGTCCAAGTGCGCATCGAGTCTTTCGGGATATCAGTAAACAATTAGTCGACTGTTCACGTGACCAGAGGGCTGGACTTTTCTTCGGACAAAGAATCAGCATTGCGATTCAACGCGGCAATGCTGCCAGTGTTCTGGGCACTTTTGCCATTGACAGCGATGTGGATTATTTTTTTGATGCCCAATGATTATTTTTATTTTTTTATACGCATTTGTACATAATTTCTTGTTAATTAGTAAGTTATGTAAATATAGTATCAAAGCTTGTAAAAAGATAATACACAAAATGTCTGTAAAAAAACAATGATAAGTATTTCTTTTTTAATTATTAACATCATACTTTTAGAGGCAAGTCAATTTGATTGACGAGACAACAGTTAATTGCTAAAACGACTTCAATTACATCTTCAATTAAACGTAACTTTTCAACACCGATGACAACGTTACAATAACGGAGTCGTAATAATTTACTAGTAGCTAAATATTGTTCCACTTTTTTCTACCTCACTTAAATGAAGTGAAGCAAGCCGAAGGCCTATCGCACATCAAGGTAGCAGCCAGTAGCTCCCGATCACCTGATCGGGAGCTACTGGCTGGTTCCATTCCACCTGGAATGGAGGCAGACGCAGACAGTGCGTGAACTAACAATGCAACGGCAAGGTCAAATCTGATGCTGCAGAATTGGTCCAGATGAATGATATAGATCATAGAGTTAATCTTATCATGTTTGGTAGAGTGAGGAGCAAAAAAAAGGATAAAAGTTGTGCACATTATAGTGTCGATGATATAAGGGTTGTCTGTTTGCAACTATTTGTTGTCCCTTTCTGCCTATAAAGCGTTTGTCGTTGAGCTTCATAACCTTGGTGTTTTTCTGGTGATTGCCACTGATTCTGGCTTTCTGGAGTGGCAGTGAATGTAAACAGTGTGGTACATTTGTTTTATTTTCGAATATATATATGTGGGCGACTAGTGGTTCTATTTCTGATTAGGTACATTATAATTCTACTTTTCTTAAGTATGTTTAAATCTGTAGGAAGGTATTGGTCGTCTATCTGAGTGCCAATTCTACTCATTTTTAACCAACTTCTTCAAAAACGAGGAGGTTCTATGTTCGGCTGAATGTACCTTTTTTTTTTCACCGATTTCTCCGCCAATTCTGGACCGATTTTAAATAATTTTTTTTTATTTGAAAGCCTATACTCTTGAGGTGGTCCCATTGTGACCAAGTCACAATTTGATGATGGGATCCTATGAAAATCGAAGAAAACCCTCAAATTTTATAAGCACATACACTGTTTTTCATAAACTTTCTAACGTAATTCAGATATTTGTGCCCGTTAATCATCATGTCATGTTGCTGAGCTGATGATGGAAGGTATAAGTCAAGATCTGATGATGGGATCCCATGGAAAATGTTTGTTCAGCGATATTTTCGCCAATTGTTAACCGATTTGGATGATTCTTTTTTTGTTTGGAAGAGTATTTTGAAGCACCTGTACGCTCGCATTAAACGATATTATAATACAAATGCGAGCGTTTCTAGAATTAGTAGTATTCTACCAGAAGTGTCTTCGATGATTATTATTTTTGTTTTGTACTTGTTTGCTATTGCAGTTAAAACTCGATACCATCACAAATAACCGAACCGAACGTTCCAAATCATTCTGAAAAAATACATTATATTATCCGATCAAACTCGAAAAACCAGTACCAAAAGTTGTAACGTTAGTAGTGAAGCGAAACGTCAGCAGCCTTATGTAAATGAATTGTATAATTTTACTTTAAGATGACTCACAAACAGAAAGACTTTCTCTAAAACCAATGTATTAGGAAACCAGATTTATTTATGATGAAAGTTGCGATGATTTACGATAGTTTTCTTATTAGGGTTCCGTACGCGAAGGGTAACCAACGGACGGATGGACGAACAGCGGAGGCTTAGTAATAGGGTATTACTAAGCCTCCGCTGTTCGTCCATCCGTCTGTCTGTCAGTGGGCTGTATCTCAAGAAACGTCGTAGGTAGACAGTTGAAATTTTCACAGAGTGTGCATTTCTATTGCCGCTGTAACGACAAATAAATGGAATAAAAATTTGGGGGGCTTTCATACAAAACGATTTTTTTTTTCGGTTCATGGTACGGGAACCTTCGTGTGCGAGTCCGACTTGCACTTGGCCGGTTTTTCAACTTGTCACGGGTTTAGTAAGTTAATACCACTTGATAGTAGATTTAAGTTAGAGATATGCGGCGTGTGAACTGTGACACTGCGAGTGGTTTAAAAATATAAATAGTAGATAGTGTTTGGTTTACTTTTTAATGTCACGATCTTTTTCGTAAATGGTGTGGTATCTTGTGAGAAGTGTTGAGTTGATATACATTATAACAGATATAACACGTATCAGATACTTAGGGATAAATATACCAAAACGTTCATTATTATCCAAGACTAGTATTATTAATACCTAGTTTTTTTTTATTATTTTGTTATGGGTTTGCTCTTGACTCTAGTTTGATTGGAAAATCGTTTTGTCTTACAAGTGCTGCAAATTGGAAACTCATGCTTAGTCTAATATTTCTGTCTTTAAATTAGCTATCACAATAATAGTAAAGTAATCAAACAATTAAAGAATTGTCAATGTACGAGTATTTCTACATAATTTCTTTTAACTTCAGCTTGAGTATACCCGCCTTAGAAATAATATCTCTTTCTTGTTAATAATTCTATTTCTCTTTATTTTTATTCTTTTAAATGGTCGGTTTTAAAATATTTTGAGCCCAATTTATAATGTATAAAGTACGCAAAATACGAAACAGTCAGTATTTGTTCTCACACTCCACTGCTCAACAACAGACGACAACCCAGCATCAATGGCAGCTGACCCGCACCCAAGGATGCGCTGACCTCACTGAGTAACGACCGCAAAAACATCGATAAAAACTATCGATACAAACCTATCGATTTTACGCCACTACTCGGATTACGCGCGACGGTTTTTTGTTAAGCCAATGAACGATTCGATCAATCAATGTGTTGGCTTTTATGTGGATATAAATTGATGTAGATTGATTTGGGCTACAAAAATCTACCTTATTTAGTTTGGAATAGTGGAAGCAGGAATTTTTCATTTTAAAGATCACTGTTATCCCTGGAAAACGACACGTTGATCACAATTTACATAGGACAAGAGCTGGAAGGTAATGGTAATAGATTACTTCTAGGCAAGCGTGCTCCATCTTCGACCACATCATCGCTTACCATCAGGTGAGATAGTGGTCAAACGCGTGCCTATAAATAGTAAAAAAAAAATTTAGGTAACACTGCAAGTTATCGCATAATTAGCAGTTGGGTTTTTGATTACCGAAAACCTAATATTACAGCTCTTGCACTTATCCTCTTGAGCTAATCCTCTTGTTATTTTTTCATAATTCTACAGCAAATAAATACTCGACCTAGCTCTATATTCCCCAGATCCCATTCAGCCTGACTGGCAAACACCAAATATACTCACGTCACTGTCGACGTAGGTGTGTATAGAAACACACCTACATAATATCTCAATATTGAGCCATCTCACCTTTCTCCGCGTCTCCCAATTGGAACTCTAACCGCAACATAAACCCAGAAATGACCTGTCTATCATAACTCCATCGTTCTATAACGAACCGATCAGTTCATGTAACAGACTATTTACGTCAAGCATCAAGCGTATGCAAGCGAGTCAGGGACCTGTCAGGAATGCACCGGTATCGCGTAATTATGAGGCAATCGCGTAATTGCCGACACATCGTAATACTATGGATTATCGATATGATACACATCACTAAAACAATTATACGCTTTGTTATTCAGACACGTGTTTCGTGAGTTTTTTTATGGACCCGTTTTTATTATTTACAGTGTTGGTATCAGTTTTCAGGAGCTTTCTTTACAATTATTGAGGTGACAATTAATTTGTAGTTGTAAATCTGTAGTTTGTTTTATATTACACTAGCTGTCCCGCGCAACTTCGTCTGCGTCACATTTTACATTAATGTTCCGCTCCTATTGGTCTTAGCGTGATATGCCTTCCTCGATAAATGGGCTATCTAACACTGAAAGAATTTCAAATCGGACCAGTAGTTCCTGAGATTAGCGTGTTCAACTAAACAAACAAACTCTTCAGCTTTATATATTAGTATGGATTCGCAGATTTTTTACATAGTCAGTTAATTATTTTACAAATGACTAGACCGTATTTTTAATAATGGTTTTTATTTAATTTTATCAGGTAGCTTTTTGCCCAAGTTAATTAAAACGTTTGTGTTTTTAATTGCTGATCTACCTTGTAAATTCTTAGTAAATAAAGTCTTGTAACTGTAGAAGCAAATCAAATACGAAAAAAATCTTTAACTATTACGAGCGACAACTGCCAATAAGATGTCGACATGATGTCAACATAGGTAGTGCCAAAATGGTGTCAACGCATGTTCAACAGAATTAATTTGCTTTCGTCTTTCTGTAAATAAATTGAAGAGTATTTGTGACACACCTGTCAGAAATTATCCACGGCTGACGTTACAACGCAAAAGCAACCAGCGTTTATAATTGCTGACAGGTCGCAGTCGCTGCCATATTTCCCAACATAGTTACACATTCGGTTTCGGAACGTGCGAATATTCGCTACTGGTTTCATTCATAGTTTTTTTTTGCTCTATTACAAAATGAGGTTTATCTGTGAGCGATAATTTGCTAGAGAACGGCGTTTGTAGTCGCAGTTGCTGTTGTAAGATCGTGATTGTGAGTTGGAACAACTGGTCGTTTATTTGTGTTTAGTGTTTATTTTGTTATTTATTAAATTAAAGTTGTGTAAAAATGTTTGGAGTAATGTTTTGATTGCTATCGTAATTTGTAGTTACGTTAAAACTGTTTATTATAAGCGTGACTTTGTACGACTGGTCGAATTAAAGTAGGAGATTTATATGATTTAGATCACCATTTATATTTTTACCATTTATTATTTGACTTGCTAGACAGGGTTAATTATTATTTCCTTTGTCTGTTTATATTTATATGATTTAAATAGCAAAACTCCATAGTTGTGGTGAGTTGAAGAATAATAAAATAATGGCAAAAGAAAATATTTTTGATTTCAAGTAATTATTGTTAAATAAGGTGTCAACGTAATAATTAATATCTACGTGAAGGTTTACTGTATTTTTTGTTTATTATCATAGGAATAGGCCACGTATGGGCAAACGTAGTGTGGGACGCCCTGCGGTGCGATGGATCAATGATTTAAAGCGCGGTGGTGGATGCGGACAGCTCAGGACCGGGATAGTTGGCGCTCTTTTGGCTGAAATGATGATGGTGATGATGATCATAGGATATCGATACCGTAATTCCCGTCTGCAAAGTTTCACTCAGAAACTATTTAATATCACTCCATGCAGTTTGAGATAAAAAAAAGTCTCAGGGCGCCTCATTTTATAACACTACCTGTGACTGCTTCGCTCTCATATCGAAATTTTTCAATAACATAGCTCCTCTTTCTTATAAACTGGAAAAAGATTGATACACTAAGAATTAAACTATAAACCTGAATGAACACAAACAAACTATATTGAGACATAACGAGTGCACGTGTGAGTCCCGAACCAGGGTTATGCAATACTGGGTAACGAGCGGCGATTGGTGCAAGTTAGCAACCGGTGACGGACGAACAACTGGTTGGATTTATTGTTATTTGATAGAGTCATAAAAATATTAATTTCTAATGAAAACATTGCCCTCCTTCTGGGGCAGTTGGGCAAAAACGAACGAGACCTACAAGGCTTTTGGGCTTACTTAAAAATATAAAAAAAACTAGTCATTTTGTGAAATTTAATTCAAGATCGGACGAAACACATCTTTGATAGTGTAGAAAAATAAATAATTTACTGATTCTAATTTTGATGAAAAATTAAAAAAAAACAAGGTCGTTGTAGAAATCCGAAAAGCTATAAAAAACAATAATATAATAATAATATAATAATTTTTTTTGATGGCTTTTCAAATACTTCCATACTTCGAAAGTTTGAACAAAAAGCTAAGTACAAATCTTGTAAACAACTTAGCGTTCGTGCATTGCGCCTGCGCAAACTTGCGGTATGTAAGCAAAGTAGCCGGCTATTATCGCGGTGAAAGGAAATCAAAATATCACATGTTTGTGCCGCAGTACAGCTGGGTCTGTATCCCTGTTGGTAACCAATACTTGGCAACCAACTGTTGGTTAAAACACTGTTGGGAACTAACAGTTGGTTAGAAGTCCTTAATTGAAGTAGGGCTTGTTGCAGGAAATATTACAGCTTTGTTATTTTGTAGCTGATTTTAGAGCTGTACCTAGTCTGATCTGAACTGTATCGGAGAGTGGTCCTCGGCTTACTCGTCTTTTAGTAGCATTTTAAAGCATTCTGTAACAAGCTTACCTAATTACTAATAAAAAATGAATCTATCTGAAAGACGCGGCGTTGGCGCGGCCTCCCACAAGGTGGATCGATGACATGGTGAGGGTCGCAGGCAGCCGATGGATGCGAGACGCACAAGACCGGTTGTGGTGCCGACACTTGGGGGAGGCTTATGTCCAGCAGTGGACGTCTTTCGGCTGATATGCCTATATCTGTCCTAATAGCCCCATTAGTATATGGCTCGTCCTATATACGTAAGCATGCGATTAGATATCTTGTAGAATTCGTACACATAAACGAACTGTTAACATATTAGTAAACCTGTTTTTGTTTAACTGACGACCTCTTTCATTTACTTTAATTAATTAACCTTTATATCCTCCAGCTATTATAAATGTCATTACATGACACCACATCTTAAGCGGCGCCATCAATTTAAAAAATTCCATAACTTTAATTGGCATTTCAATAAACAGCATCAGATGTCCAAACTCATTTAGACATCATTAATTGAGAACAGAGATTCAGTACAATGTGGGTCAAGTCGTAACACTTATAAGTGTTAATTATAAGTCCAATTAGTAAGGACCAATGATTTAGACTCGTGTTACTGACACTGATTATGTTAATTAGTTGAAAGGGAGTACTGTTATAAACTCGTGCATGTCAAAGTCACAGAATTCATTTGCCGTCGCCCAGCGTAAAGTTGCCTGCCTTGTGATTGCCATCAGGTGTCATGACGAGCGGAGAATGCCTAGATTATGGATGGTGAATGAAGAATAGGAAGGTTTTAGTACCTTTTATAAAGTTCCCATTGCTGGGATACGGCCTCCTCTTTATGGAAAATAATGTTGCGTATTTTTGGGGTTCCGTACCCAAAGGATAACCAGCGGAACCCTATTACTAAGCCTCCGCTGTCCGTCCGTCCGTCCATCTGTCTGTCAGCGAACTGTTTCCCAAGAGCCGAAAGAAAAGGTTTATGGAACGGGAACTTTCGTATGCGAGTCCGACTCGCACTTGGCCGGTTTTTCTCGCATCGCAGGTCTATTACCGCGGGTTGTCACTAGGTCTTTGAATTTCTTCATCGTTTTGAGAGCAAACGTTGCAATGATCTTTAATGTACCCAAATTCTAGCAGGTTACTTCTGAACTGTGCTCTCTTCGTAATACAATATTTTCATAGGAAAAGAGCACTCTTGAAAACACTGATGCCAAAGACGCTGTAAGGGTTAATTGTTGTTCCTTAGAGCAACATCAGGCTTTAACACACCCACATTGCGAGTCGAAGCAGTTTTTTCAATCAAATATGGATGCAAACCAATTAATCACTCATGCCTTCAGAGTCCATCACACCAGTTACTTGTATGTCATATCATACAAAGCGGAAGACCAGTCCTCACCACATCCACATGTAATCTTCATTGCACAACCATTGATGAATAGCAACCGGTCGCAGTTGTTAGTTAATTGTTACGTGCGTTTCCTGTGGGTGTCCATGCGTCGGCCAGCCTTATGTAATGAGTTGCAAGTCATCGGCGGGTTG
Source organism: Lacanobia oleracea (assembly GCA_950371165.1). Classification (NCBI taxonomy): domain Eukaryota; kingdom Metazoa; phylum Arthropoda; class Insecta; order Lepidoptera; family Noctuidae; genus Lacanobia; species Lacanobia oleracea. The sequence continues at coordinate 28,299,260 of OX493388.1, read as the reverse complement.
AACGCTTTGCGGCTTTGATTGGCAATTAAAAGGTTGTGGTTGTAATTTAAAGTTATATCATGTAGCCAAAATGGTTTGTGGGAATTCGTTACTTCCTGTGGAATGAGATTGTTATGATAAATATTAGGTGTGGTGCGAAGCTAAAGTTAAAACTTTCAGTAGCTTTACCAAACTGAATGCGTTGTGTTTTAACACTTATGTTTTATTTATTTAAAAATACGTTGCCTCACGTTAGGAATTTCTCCTGTATCGTGGGTGCGTTCACAAACATACACAGATACACAAACAATTTAACCAAACCCGGAACAATTATCTGTATGCGAAACAAATATTAGTTCCGTGCGGGAACCGAACCCACGACACGCAGTGCAAGCCAATCACTCAGCCACTGCGCCAACTGTGTCGTATTGTTGAACTTAATTTAGGAACAACCACTAGCTGTAGCTCTATTTCCGCTGGTTTTATTTCGACATATGCTTAATTGCTCAAAAGAAAAATGTCTAGACTATTTTTAACTTTAAACTTGCCTTTTAATTTCAATATTCGACTCTCGTAGTAAAACTTACGTCATTTTATTTTAACCAGAAGTGTAAATCACACTACATATTTAAAACATGATCTAACAGTAAGATGCAAAGGTCAGTGACTGTTATCCTGGTCGGTATTCAAACCAGCGAGCAGTTCCGTCAGTGTGGGACCGAACACTTGGCAGCCGCCGAGTGTGAGCCTGCCAACCACTGCGTCTATGGGGAGACCCCTGACTACTAAGTATCCAAGACAGTTATATTACACGGATTACTTAATAGTGGCTACGTGGTTTGAATGTGGGATGAAGGTTGACGTATTTTGTGTTAAGTGGATAGAACATACTTCGAGTTTTCGTTGGCTTGTTGGATCCTGCTCATTCTAATTTTCTTTTGAATTGTTCCTATTGCCATCGTTACTATCCTTGGTAGACGTCTCACCCTTTGCTCGGTATACCCTTTTTTGGATGGGAAATCATCAAAGTTGTTTGTGTTGAGTGTACAGGCTCTTTCGGGATAAACTCGCTCCATCGTAGACTTTGTCTCTGTCATCTCTGACCTAGACTAGAGTCAAGAACAGAAGGGAGTGTCAGACTCTTACTGACTAAAACCCATCTTTGTTCCTCCACATGCCATTTGTGTTCCTGGGCTGCGGTGGCTGTCTCGAATAAATTCCGCAACCCTGGCAGGCAAGGGTATCCTTGTGCTATTCTTCTCTGGTCTCAGTGTCAACCATGGAAGTTTTAGCGATTTAATAATATGATACAGAAGTTGGTGGATTCGGTTCAAAGATCGACGGAATCAACTTCTTATTGTTTTTACCTAGGTTTTTTAACTGGAATGAGAAACCTGGAACACAAAAAATCTAGTATCTATTATGTATTTATTTATATAAATCTTACCTGCAGTACTGTCTTTCCATTATCTTTGAAATCCATCCAAAGGTTGTCTTGAAAAGATCGCTTTTAGCGATAAGGCCGCCCATTGTGTCACCCTATGTAATGTTTTCTTCACCTATCTTTTCTGTAACTTATATGGCGTACATAATTAAAAGTATTCTATTCTAGTCTCTACAAACGATAGAAGGTACAGCTTAATAAAAAATAAAAGTTGGTATCTACTTCACGTGTATCTCTCACCTTTCCACCAGGTCATTGAACTCAGTTCTTTAATCAGTACTATTTCTGGGTATTCCATTGCTGTTGTTTTCTTGTTTGTTGCTATAAATAGCGAGTGGTTATTGTTTCTGTTCCGACTGAGGGCTCTGAGTTTTCCTGCTTAATTGTTTGATCAACGTCTCTTAATTTGACACGGTTAAATGACAGAACAAGTATCAGAACTATATTGGAGATCACGTGAAGTAATAGTACACAGTTACCGTGTTCTTATTTGAGAACTGCTGATGTTTTGATAAAAGTCTTTTGAAAAACTCATCTTTGCAATGAAATCCATTTTCCTGCTTCATTATAATATTGTCATTGTGGAGGTATGTAATGTTCGATGAAATGGAGAACACAGCTGGACCATGGCACGCTTTGGTCATCGGAAACCTTTATCCTGTTACTACTTCCTCACGAGATAAATATTGACTTTACCACGTTTAAGACCCTGATAAAAGTTTTTAATTACATAAAACTTTACTAATTGCTTACCAAATCACCAAACACGCCCCAAGTCGTAAGCCTTATATTTCCCATGACCGATACTCATGTCGTAATCACTTCCATATTTTTGACAATATTTACGTTGCCATCCTGCACAAGCAGTTTTTCGTAAAAGTGAAAACGTGGGAACTTTCCGTTGAGGTAAGACCCGAGAGGTGCTGTCGTTGACGAGCATAGCCTCCGATGGTATGGAACGAACCATGCTGTTATACCGCTTGCTCCTAAACCGTGGTGTTCCATGGTTTGTCAACGTGATTGGCTGATTATGTAACGCGCGATGATTTCTTGTAGATAGTACTTTTTAGTATAGAAGTTAACGTAATTAAAGGGGAGACTAAGAAAGTTATTCCACCCATTTGCGAAAATCATTTTTCGAATACTTTATTATTGTGTATACAGCTAAGGAGTAGAAGCTACAACCTTAGATTCTTTAAACCTACAGTGAGTAGGTTACTTCTAGGCAAGCGTGCACCATCTTTGACCACATCATCGCTTACCATCAGGTGAGATAGCGGTCTAACGCGAGCCTAACAAAAAATTTTTGTAAAAATACGAGATAGTTAGGAGTATTATTATAACAGTGTAATACACAGCTGCTTTCCATTTCTTTGGCATCTTATCCAATGGTTTCTTTTGGATACTTTATATTAATAATTGCGTTATTTTAGAAGATACTAAATAAGAACTAGTAAAATAAGACAAAATTAATCACCTCCCTATCATTTTCTTCAAGTACATATGCTAATAATTTACAGTAGGTAACATATCAATGTGTAGTAACATCCATGTTTAACTGACAAGCATTTGATTCATGATTATAACCTGCAGATTCACTGAATTAAGTTGTTCGCTTGTTTGCATGTGCTGTCTCGATAACTCACCGTATAATGCCGGTCATCGGACCTAACCTTAGAGGCTTGCAATACTATCGATTGCAAATTATCTCATTGCTCTCATAGCTAAGTCTACTTCTGTAGTTTTAAATCTAGAGTTGTTTATAAGGCACCTTTTTCATCAATGTTTGATTCTTATCATGGCTTGAACATTTTTTCTGATATACACTTCCATTTGAAAATGTTGTCGTGATTCGAGTATATCAAATTTTTGGATATAGGGAAGTAGACGGGTGTACTGTAAATTCAAATATTTTTGTGGACCAGTCAACTTCGTAATGATGGAATGGAACAGAGACATGGCAAAATCAGAATTAAAGGTCGTTTATTCAAATTAGGCTGAGAGCCAGCACTGTTTGAACGTTAAGTTTTACAAAAGGCAGTGCGCCAAAACGCTGCCCGTCACCACTTCTTAGTGTTTTAGCTGTGGAGAAGAAGTGGCCAATAAACTCTTCAGCAACACATCTGTCTCTGATACGTTTTAAGAACCGACAGTTACATATGTAAAATCGACAGTTGCATATCGATTAAAATGCCGTCAAAATTGATGAAATTCTACATAAAATTTCTATGACCGTTGGGGTAGACGAGTTCTTGAGTGGAAACCGCGAATCGGCAAACGTAAGGTGGGACGTCCTCAGGCTAGGTGGAGCGACGATCTTCGCAGGGTGGCTGGTAGCGGCTGGATGAGAGTTGCCGAAGATCGAGCCAAATGGCGTGCACTTGGAGAAGCTCATGTCCAGCAGTGGACTGTTATAGGCTGATGATGATGATGATGTTGACATAGAATTTCTTATGCAAATATGAGAACTAGTTGTCTAATATTAGAAGCATCATCAACCTTTACAACATTCTCTAAATAAAAATGTACAGAATCCGGTCTGACGTTTATTAATAACATGCCAATCAAAACACGCACAATGATGGCCACTTCATGCGTCAACTCAAATCAACGAAAGTAATACCCACGTTGACCGAGGTGTGACAGCTTCTGTAGATACACAATGGAAGGTTTTTTTTTATAACTTTCACTGTTGGTGGGTGTCTTCTTATCAATAGCAGTTGGTACGTGACGTCTTTGTGGGCGCTACGTGAGCTTGCACAGGTTATGTCAATAACAGAAGTTTTGGCATTCCGCTGAGGAGAAAGTTGGGAGAAAAAGTTTATTTATATGAGGGCCTGTCAAAATCTGATAGATATTCATACTGTCGTAAATATAAACGAAGTTAATAAACCAACAAATATCCAGAGTTTGAAAAAAATAGCTCACGCTCACAAAAATGTGGCTGTTATTAAGCTCAATCGATAGTCTCCTGTTTGTGTCAGTCAATTAATTTATGCTTTCTAGAATTGTGTTTTCTGTTATTTATAAGGTGTACTTAATAAAGATAAGATGGTCCATCTATCCATCAAGGGTGGTAGCTGAGCGCCGGGACCATCCGCTTGGATTAACCCGGCCGGCGCGCAAAACGCGGCGTGCAAGGTTCTTATTGCTGGGATGCAAGATTCAAACTAAGTCTAAATTCTCCAGAATCGGTTCCACATTTCTTTTGACAGATCAGTTACCGTAGAAATAATGTTGCAAGTGAAGGCGTTACTTCATTGTGTATAAAAACATATCAAACGGTAAAGGAAACTCCCGACGTAGAGAGCGTGAAGAAGCGTGTTCTCCTCTAGATCAATAAACTGACGTTATGTTACGAGAGTCAATGTTAGTAAATAAATACGATCAGCAATACTGCACGCCACATTAACTTTAATAGATAAACAAACGTTACTAATAAAAATCAACACATTGTCGATATTCATTTTCTATTGTAGATTTATGGTTTGGTCAGAAATGACGAGGTTAACTGCAGCTAGATCCGTATTCAATAAACTAACGATCCTCATTATCATATCAGACGAAAGACGTCTACTGCCGGACATAGGCCTCCCCCAAGTGTCGCGACAACCACCAGTCCTGTGCATCCTAAACTAACAATATGTACAATCAATTTTAAATTATTTTAATTGGTAGTTTCATTTAGAAGATGTTTGGTAGTACTTTGCGTAACCAAACAACTATTTCCCTTTTGTTGTAGGTCAGGAATACATGCGTAATAATTGTAACTTGTGTTTTTGTATGCGTAATATTGTTTTTCAATAATTGTTAATGAGGGATTTCGGGTTAATGCACGGCACCATTTGGCGCCGAAAGTTTTCCAAAAAGAGCCGAAAGGCCTCTTTTTGGAAAACATCACGTAAACCGGGACCGACTGTGACCGAGATGCATGTAAATGGTTCAATTGAAATAAATGCTTGAATTTAGAGTTTCTATTCATTGGATCAGTGGTTCCTAAACTTTTCAATGTTGTTACCCCTGTGACGTATTAAGAAAACTGATTTTACTCCGATCTTAAAATGTTACAGCAAATACATATTTATTAATCACAAATCCATTAATCAAATTGTGTGATCATAAATTGCACATCAGTCTCATAAGATTTTGAATTTTTGCGGCTATTTTCACAGTCGATGATACCAATCGATGTATCGATATTTTTAAGGAAACATCGAAAGTTCGATGTTTAAAAATTATAACTGTCGACGAAAGATGTTGGTATTTTTTTCTCAACATCGGGCCTCACCCATAATGGCAAGATGACAACCCGACGGCAGCTATAAAAACGTATTTATTAGATTAGGTCTTAATTATTTAGGTTCTTGGTTACCCCACAGAATAGCTGATTTACCCCCGCGGGGGTAATTACCCCTAGGTTCGGAACCATTGCATTAGATCCTTATAAATGCAGCCATGTTATTTATCTAATGTTTGACCGGCTTCTCACGAATGTTATCAACAACCTTTTTATATTAACCAAAGACTGTTCTATTTTGCATTCATTGATATCATAAGTCATTGTTTTTTTTAACTGTTGGTATAAAAACTATGTCTGACTGCAATAATAGATGAACTAGACCAATTGGCAGGTCGTGCAGTGTGTGTCACGATTGTACTAAACAGGTGTTTCTTTTTGAATACATTCTAGATAGTTAGACACTTGATTTTTTCAGATAGGACTCTGTTAAGCGCTAGATTTTATCGCTGTTTTTTGTGGCAATTAAACTACAGCTTGTATTTCTCACGTATAATTTAGTGGTTTAATTGGTTTCATGCTCCGGAAAATAAGTACCTATGTAACGCCTGCTGAGACCAGTCAGTGGACGAGCGACCATGCATCTTCGTCATCATCATCATCATCATATTAGCCGTAAGACGTCCACTGTTGGACATAGGCCTCCTCCAAGTGTCGCCACAACAACCGGTCCTGTGCGTCTCGCATCCATCGGCTTCTCGCAACCCTCACCAGGTCATCGGTCCACCTTGTGCGAGGCCGCGCCAACGCTACGTCTTTCGGTACACAGTCGCCACTTGAGAACTTCTCGACCCCATCGACCATTGTTTTCTTATTATTCTTTTAATTAATCAAAGAAGAAGGAATACCGATATACTTAAAAAAAATCTGCATAATTTCTTAATATCCGATATCAAATGACCACAATACAAATGATCAGCACCGCTTCGTATCGATTGCACTGCACGTTCACTTCGATATCACGACGCTCTAACACGAAATATGTTAATATCGCGTTATAGATTACCACCATCATGTTAGTTGATGACCTTGTGGAACTAACGCGAGGTTGTTAGCGTTTGTTTTTTTTTTTTTGTTAATTGTCTTTTTATGTTTTAAACTATAAGTTTAATCTATACTTCTATACTAAAATATAAAGCTGAAGAGTTTGTTTGTTTGCTTGAACGCGCTAATCTCAGGAACTACTGGTCCGATTTGAAAAATTATTTCAATGTTAGATAGTCCATTTATTGAGGAAGGCTATAGGCTATATATCATTACGCTAAGACCAATAAGAGCGGAGCAGTAATTAAAATTGTGACGCAGACGAAGTTCGAAGCACGAGTCAACTAGTAATAATATACAAGTTAGATTGGATGTAAAATCGGATATGAGATATTGTCAAACTCTACTTTAGAATAACAACTTGACAATCTCAGTATAAAGCTTTTGACTGCGACTTTATAGGCACAAATCCCGTTTTTTCCCGTTCCAGTAGGAATTTCGGGAAATCCTCTCTTAGTGCTACCCTATACTCCCCCAGGGTACCTAGTGGGAGGGAGACGGAGTTAGACAAGACGCATATCATTATCCGCTTTTCACAGCTCACAGCAGCAGCTGTAGCAGTCATAATAAGGGCCCCAGGAACCGACAAATTTGAGCGTTCTACGACCAGTAGTTCCAGCTGTGCGTTGTTTGGCGGTCACTCAGTAACTCACTCACTCAAACAGTCAGTTACGGAAGAATTGTATATATTAGGATGTGAACGTTGACAAGAGAGCCAATTCTACTTATTTTTAAACATTACTTCTAATTGAGGATACGAACATTACTCAAAAAATAAGGAGAATTGGCCTCTGATCTTAACGTAGAAACTAAGAAGTCTAACTTTACATGAGCTATTAAATAGCATTTGCTTTAACAAAAACGGGTGTGGCGATCTAATTAGCTGGCACCTCATTAGCAAGTAACGACAAGAGATCACACCTGTCAGCTGTCACTCATTGCCCAACAGTTCAATATTAATGACTGAGTTAGCACTGACCCTTGTTACATTACCTACCAAGTTAATAACAATAAATAATAATAGATACTGCACGTAATACTTGTAAATGTCGTTATCATATCGTAGAATTGGTCGTTTCATGATGTGGCTTCAAACCTAAACTAACCTCAGCTAAGTTCGAGGTGACCATTTTCATGAAGTGGCCAACCCTTATGTGAAATGGCCAATTTGACGATATGGCTACGACATAAATACGCAAGATAGATGCGTGTTTTCTGTGGCATGTTAGAAAATCCCTGGGAAAATCGTTTTGAATAAACAGAAAACCGCTGCATTGCACGAATGTAGCGCGCAGACTTGGGAAAATGTGAAAATGGCGCCAAGAAAGCAAATAAAATATGCTCAATCTTCCTCTCTTGCCGTGCTGAAAACAGAATCTCCACTCTACTCCTCTCTCGACAGGCTCCAATATTATTGTTTGTTTCTCTTCATATATGCTTACCATCTGTATGTGTACATTATTGATTGGATTGCAATAAAAATTAGTGATACATATATTAGTTTCACGACGCAAAAAATACAGGAGCTCAGGAAAACTCAAGGGGTGAAGGAAAAATACATGTACGTATGTATAAGGCGAGAATCGTAATCACGTTACATAAACCGAAATTAGCTTAATAAATAAATCAACTTCCAAACCTGTCAGTGTAGCAGGTTTTATTATACGATATCATGTGTTACATAGCCGCTATATACTAATGTATACCTATGTGTGGTCGAGGTCAACGGCCGATGTGCTGCGCTCTGAAATTTCACTTTCGATCGCTTCGTCTGGACCGAAGTCGCATCGGTGGTAGGGCTAGCACGCGCGCACGGTGTGATGAAGTGGGCTTCTTGCATTTTCTTTTACGAAACGATTAGTCATAGAAGTAAAATCGTCAATGATTTTTTTTGATGGCTTCAATAGTGTCATCATCATCTGCCTGGCCTTTTCCCAACTACATTGGGGTCGGCTTCCAGTCAAACCAGATTCAGCTGAATACCAGTGTTTTATGTGGAGCGGCTGCCTACCAGACCATTAAGTGGGTAACACGGTACTTCTTGGCAAGACTGGAGGCAGATTTACTGGCTTCTGACAACCCGTAACGACGGCCAATGATCTACAAATGACGATGGGCTTACCGTGCTTTTCGAGGCACGGAGGAAACTCGTTATGTTAAGATGGGCACCCATCCACAGACCAACCTTGGCAAGCGTTGCTGAACCTTAAAGATCGAACCGTGCGGCTGTTATTATTTAGCCACGAGCTCCTCAATGGCTTCAATAGTGTAGTTAACTAAAAAAATCCAATAAGTCCGTCAGCAAGATTTTTTAAAAATAATTAGACACGTTTATTTTCTTATTTCATGTTAACAATAAATGAAGACGATACAGTGCATTAAAAACTCGTGTGACGTCACTTTCTGATACACTTTTTACCGGTTACTGAAATAACAAGCCCCCTCACCTGATCTTTGATGCGATTGATTTGACAAAACAAATTTTTTTTTTTTTTTTAAACGTTGCCCCACACTAGGAATTTCTCCTGTATCGTGGGTGCGTTTACAGACATATAATCACACATACACACACAGCCAGACCCGGAATAACTATCTGCAGGCCATACAAATATTTGTTCCGCGCGGGAATCGAACCCGCGACACGCAGCGCAGCAGTCAATTGCTCAACCACTGCGCCAACCGTGTCGACAAAACAAAAAATACGTATCCAATATTTTTCGAAAATCTAACTGACACACTAAATAGAATTATATTTTTTTTACTTAGGAAACATCCCCATTGTCTCAAAACTTTTCGCTACATCTCTTAGTTCTTGCATTTTTATGCATTAGGAGCGATCGTACTTACATCGCAGTCGCAAATTGTCAAAAACTGCTCTGATTTCCCTAAAATGCGCTGAGATGATAATGCGACTTGGATTTGTAAGCTTTTAAGAATGAAAATTGACATTCAGATTTTTGCTAATTGTAGGTACTAACATTAAAAGTCTTGCGTCGTTGTGGTGACGCTTGGGGGAGGCCTATGTCCAGCAGTGGACGTTTTTCGGCTGATAATGATGATGATTAAGTCTTTGTTATGGTATTGATTTATTAAAATCGGTATGAAAAATACAAATTCTGGGCCAAATAATTATAATCTTAATTGCTTAAAGGGTATAATTGAAAGTGAAACGCAATTACCATGAATAAAGTACAAGATTTAGAAAAATAAATCCATCGCTAAGGTGTACCGAATTAGCTAAACGGTGTCCCTTCCACTATCTATGTACTTAAATAATTTTATACCACTATTTCCGCACACAAACAGACCAGCGGAACGCTTAAGAGAAATGCATATTTATCTAAATAAAATAATCAATCAAGAAATAAGCTTCCTATGAAAGTTTCCAGCAGTGTGGAAGGCAGATATCGGAGCTGCGATAGCGTTGACAGCCCTGTACGGTTGGCAACTTACGCAGGAATGCTGTTAATTAATTATCCGAATGTTTGCTATCTGTACTTTCTAAATCTGAGAGCTCTCATACTAATGGTTTTTAAATCTATGTACAGTATTTAACTTTAATTCTAGGTTTTGTTTGAATAAAGAGTCATCAGGAATTGCGTTTGGTAACGAGCTGCCAAAAGTGTATCAATCATCAAGATTAAAATTCTTCCGTTACTGACAGACAACACACAGCCAAAACTAATGTTCGCAGATAGCTGCAACTTGTCATACAGTTTCCCTACACTCCGTAGGGGAGCATTAAGAGAAGATTACCCGGAATTCCCACGGGAATGGCAGAAAACGGGATATGCGCGAAGTCGCGGGCAAAAGGCAGTCAGACAAATTTAAATAGACGCTATCATGAAGGTTCTGTTCTATCTTTTAACTTTCTTTGATTTTACCCGACTAAGTACGTCAGAAAGAAGTGAATGATTTTCTAGGGTGTAGATGTACTATATGTTTTTATGTCTATTTTATATGTCTATTGTTTCAAATCAAATAATAATGTAAAATATGCGTAGAGCATCACTAATTACCAACCAAAATCGCATAGTTCTGTACTCTTTCGATTCTAAACTTTTCCGTGTTATCAAAAGGAAACTATAAATATACATGCACATTGCATCTGCAAGGATATACAGAATACATATTGTTATATTTATTATCTTTATCGAGTTTAACGACTTTCTCGGTGTTATAAGTAGCAGATTTAAGTGCTAAATGTTATTTACTTTAATATAAGCGTGGAAACGATTTCATTTTATTTCTTTTGAATGTTATTGCTCTTTGTGTGCTCTTTAAGCTCTGTTAAATGTTTAAGTGTTGGTCAATGTATTTTTATTTTTGTTACAAAATTGTGTTTACATTATAGGTTGCAGTTGTAGCAATGTTACTAAGATGAAATTAGAGTAATCTTTGCTCAACTATTTGGACCAATAGGAGCGGAGCAGACAAAGTTGCGCGGGTCAACTAGTACTAGTATATTAAGGCTGAAGAGTTTGTTAGTTTTTTTGTTTGAACGCGCAAATCTCTGCAACTACCAGTTGGATTTGAAAAAAGATTTCCATTGATATAAAGTTGGAGTACAATATCACAATAATCCTAATATTTAAAATTCTTCCGTTACTGACTGATTGAGTGATTGAGTGAGTGAGTGACAGACAACGCACAGCCGAAACTACTGGTCGTAGAAAGCTAATGTCTGGTATGTATATTCCTTGGGGAATGAAGGGGGCACTAAGAGACGATTTCCCGAAATTCTTACGTGAACGGTAAAAAATGCGCGTACGAAGTCGCGGGCAAAAGCTGAATAGTATATAATATAATTATATCTTGAATAGCAGAGGTTTAAAGTGAAACCCACTCAAAAGCTGCATAGTATATAATATAATTATATCTTGAATAGCAGAGGTTTAAAGTGAAACCAACTCAAAAGCCACATTTGTATAACACGCCCCAATCTCCTTATCCAGTGGAACCTTAACTTTTATAACTCCTGTAAAGTGCATGCGTATCGAAAGCGAGTGTTACACAAACATGCGCGTGCGCCGGCCAGGGGTCAAGTGCTGTTACGTCACATATTGGGGGGCGGTGCATGTCGGTGCATAACATACGATGACCCAGTTCGGTCAGCTGCCTCAATGGTTGCGTGCCGACGATGCGTTTTACATTTTGGCAATTTTTATCATTTGAGTCGGTTACGTAAATCGTACAGCTGCTTACAGTCATCAAGACAAAGTTTTTATGGAGTTTATTATCAGTATTTATTATACAGCTACACCATAACACGTCCATTGCTGGAAATAGAGTATTCCACTCAGTCTTTGTGTATCAATAAATGATTTTTGTCAAATTAATCTAGATGAGGCTTGTGTTTTCCAGCTAATTACTCTGAGAATAAACTCAGGGGTCAGTCTTTTTTATGGCCAATACAACTAATTTATCAAGTAACTTATTCCAATTTAACATGACTATTAGAAAAATCTCAACCATTTCTATACATAACGCAATATTAATTTATATTTGACTTACAGTATATTTCCTTCTGCAGGTGCCAAGCGTCGGGTTACGGTCGCCACGCGCGCTGCTACGTGACCGAAGACGATTCGTTAAAGGTAACCGAGGTTTAACTTGTACCCACATTGTAACACGACGTAATAAACTTAAGTTACGAAGTTGATTTTAAGTAGTCATGAGTATTTGTTACGGTTCCAATACTTGGGTACAACTACCTTTCTATGAAGCTGAAAAAGCTAAAAAATATCAAAGATGTTTACTTGTTTATAATTGGTTTTAAACAGCAATTACACTGGATTTCAAATTTCTGATGATTTAGAAAATCACTGTTTTATTTTAAAGTTCCGCTAATTATTTGATCAGACCTATCGAATGTGCCGCTTGCAATAACCCGCGGATGTAATTAAATAATTTGCCGAATCCTTCCGTGTTAGACACAGTAAATGGCGGAGAAAACTGTAAAAATATCGAAGTAATTAAGGTTATTAACGATGGTATATACGGAAGAGGTGGTATTGGATACAAAAATTATAAAGCCGATAAAGAAAAATCAGTAAATTTTACAGATTGATTGATTAAATCGCTTTTCCATGCAGTAATTAAAATCAGTACTAATAAAGAATTCAGTGAAGATATTAATTCTGTTAAAGTAGAAGTAGGTCTGATACCAGGTCGTGGGTATTGGCACACAATAGTAGTTCGCATTACTGCTGGCATGCTCGCAGTTGATCGTAATGTGAACTGCATTGTTGAGGCTTGTTCCTTGGCTTATCTGGTGGCAGATCCGGCTGCCATCACTGATCTGTGTGACAGTAATTTTTAGAAAATGTGCTTGTAATTATACCTAATTAGTATTAACAGTGCTTTAATAAAGCTTGAAACAGGTTTTAAAGTAGATTTAAAAATAAAAACAAAAATGATAAACGTGTATTTCGGTCTGGTTATGAATCTAATATTGGGTAATATTCTGATTTCCACCTGGATAATTCTACAATTTCTTGTAAACTCTTCGAAAAGGTGATGTGTGATAATGATAACAATTCAATAACTACTATGTCCAACATTATAGTACACGCAACTAATATTGCAAACGAAGTTACGCCGAAATTAATACAAAACCTCGTTAACTTAAACGGCAAATAATAACATATTTCACACAAGAACGTTAATCAATTATTTGTCAAATAATACCCAAACAATAAAAGCAGTCAAAATTTCAATGGACAAGTCTTTAAGCGCAGTTTCAAAAATGATTTACGACTCCTAAATTAAGCTTGAACCGAGAATTTCAAATTGTATAACATGTCTGCGATATTTCAAGTTCCGTATAATTTACGATGCTTCGAGTTTGATCTGTAAAATGCTTGCTATTGTGGAATGTTTGAACAAAGTGCTTGAATGTCACTAACAGATTTTTTGCTATAAATGTCAAAAAAATCCCATAATTTATGTGGCTTATGCTGTTTCTTCATCAACGAACCTTGTTTACGTTTAACAGTACTTAAGTCACTTTATTTATGTTTCTTTGCATAAACTCCTTGTGATCATTATTGACCTCTGTTCCTCTTTCAACTTTCTCATCATCATCTGCCTGGCCTTTTCCCAACTACATTGGGGTCGGCTTCCAGTCAAACCGGATTCAGCTGAATACCAGTGTTTTACATGGAGCGGCTGCCTACCAGACCTCCACAACCCATTAACTGGGTAACACGGTACATCTTGGCAAGTACAGCTTTCAACTTTCTCATGTTCTTAAATAATATGCTTACTCCGTCTTAGAGGTCTTTCTACACCAACAACATTTCCCTACAGCATACGAACCATTCATCTTATTCAATTTTCCTGTTCTAATCTCTCCATTCACAACATTAAAACTAGTTCTAAGGACTCGACATTCTCGTCGCAAAGCCTGTGCATATTAATTAAGGCTTCATTTCGCTCTCCGAATACCAGAGATAGTCAACCCCGAGATGTATCAGGTTCCCACAGGCTGCGCTGGAGTTTTTACGTGTTATCGCCACCTCGCATCTGTGGCTGCCGAGTGATTGGAATGGCCGCCAATATCTGTAACACCGAGTGTGGGATAAGTGTTGGGAATGTGGGGAATTTGATAGACTACTTGCACGAAAGTACAAATTTGTATCGTTCTAATTCGTAGTTATGTGTGGTGTAGATGGAAAGCAAACCATACTGTTATCCAAATATGTTTGATTTTAATTTGAAATTCCAATCCGCCACTATTCACAACAACAATGAGGGTATTATAAATAACAAACAAAAACAACATACCTATAATCCTCGACAGATTAAGTTCAGGGTCACGTACAGTAAGTACACCACCACCTATCATGATGATGAAGTGGTCAGTGATTACTATTGAGACGACTTTGCTGGTCTCATGTAGATGTAGTAGAATTGCAGCCCCGCTTAGATTTTCAATAAAAAACCTCTTTAAAATCCTCGAATCTATTTATCGCGGCTGCTTATAGCTTCGCCCACCCGCTATAAAACCGTCCGGGCCGGCGCACGCGCTCCTCGTAATCTCAGCCATCGATCCTTGTTAATTGATCACCCGCACCTGTCCGCTGTCCGGCGTCTGTCCGGCCGACGGCCGCTCCGTCCGGTGGCACGCCATCTGGCCGCGAGCCTGGCCTATCTCATCTTCCACCTTTTAATATTAGCCGCGTGTTATCTGTCCTTGCTACTTCTTCTTTTATGATCAACTGGTTTTATATTGAATGAAGTTTTCTTGGTATTCATTGGTTTTATGTAAAGTATGTTTGTTTTGCCAGTTTTGCTGCATGTTTTATTGATGTAGATTTTAATGTGGACATCTCTTTGAATTTTCCGTTGTATTGTAACGAATAGAGTCTCTTAAGCAAGCAAAAGCTAAGGTTTCAGCAAGGTTCCAGCAAGCATAGTGTTCTAGGTCCGGTTGCGATCTGTTTACTGCGATAATCGTGAGAGATTGATTTCAACATTTTTAAATTACGGTTTTAACTGTTATTGGAAAATTTTGAAATCAATATTGTGTTTCAAATAAATAGCTAACAAATTACACTGTAACAGTTTGTCGATAACGTAATTACTCACAAACACGGTCCATATTACGGTAAGTTTCACAATGAAAATTCGAAAAACAATAAAACCTATGAATGAGCAACCAAAGTGGGTCGACCGCGTGTGTACGCTTCGCAATAAAATGCCTATGAAATATAAATTTATAATTCCTGCGACACGGTATTGAGTAAGCTGTTACCTGCTAGGAATAGTCGCATACGATTTACCATAGAAGAACTAAGAAGGCCCATCTCAAGCAAAACTCATCCTAGATAGGCATCACTTTTTGTAGGCTACTTGATCCTCGGTTAAGTAATCACATCCAGCTTAACAAATAACAAGTAGGTAGAACATTAGCGTGTTCCAAAGAGGTCTTTGAAAGTACCAGTATTTAATGTCTACGAACTTTTGTTTTACATTTTTAAATTTATTGTTCATAAAAGTAAATATCGATCATTTACATGACACTGAACCCCACACTAGGATACCCTGTGTTGTGGGTTCAGTCACTTTCGTCAAAAAACAGTGTACAATACTGAGTTTTATACAGATTCTGATTGATACATTTTAAAACAAAAAGTAAAATGTAAAAATAAAAGCTATAAAAACAAAAATAAAAAAAATGTTACAGCAGTTGATAGCGCTTATCCTGAGAGTGTATGAGTGTGTTTGAGTGTAAGTTGATGAAAGATGGTGCAGGTGAAGGTAAGTAAGAAGTTGTGTGTGCGTGTGTTCAAGGGTTATGAGTTTCTGAGGGTATATGTGTTTAATAGGCGGATTGAGTTTGCTAATAGATTGATATCACATCATCGTCATTGCCTTGGTCCACCCATTACCTACTATTGTTTTAAACTTTTTGTAACATGAAGAAATTTCGTTTCCCTTCTGTATCCCTACTTCCAAAGCCTAGTCCCCATTTCATCATGTCGCTGTGCCTTCTGCAACTTCTTGTCTACAGCAGCCACTAGGGCGAGCCCAGTGAGCTTGCGACACAAGCCTGTCCGATTACCTACCGCCGCACACATATGTCCAACGTTTTGTAATTATCAATTGCCGCCATTAATTGCTCTGTATGTCACGAAATTTTGTAGCAATCGTGGTTTTCTTAGAAAATCGTTACACGCAAAACAACGGAGATTAGTTCATAGTTTTATACCAAAGTTTAACGCAATCATGTATACGCAACAACTAATAAACAAGCAATAAAACTAACACCTTGTATGTTGTATGTAACCACTTACATTCACACATTTACATACAAATTGCTTTGCAAGTACCAATTATTGAATCGAGAAACATTCGGAAACAAGAGAAGTAACAAAGACAATACATTACAATCAGGATATTGTATAGACAGACAGATTATTATACATAGATACGAAGTTACCCTTGAATAGAGCGAAATATAATTGCATAATGGCTCACGCAAGTTGAATGCGCCATTAGTAAAGTGGTGAAGTGGCGAAAAAGTTGTGTGAAACAATAGTGGCGCGCGCGCAGCCTGGCCGGCGAACAATGAGCGAGGAGCGCCGCGGGCAGAGGTGGTGCCGACCATCTGACCACACCACGATGCGGTGGAGATGGCATCTCTAGTAGTGAAGGAATAGATAAACTAGAATCTGAACAAGTAAATATGTTAAAATACTGAAACAAAAAGACAGATAGTTGATCGCTTCATATAGTATACAATGCATACCTACTGCTATTAAGCTTTATCTGGCTAGACTGAGGTCTCGGATGAGGATCGGAATATCAGTTATGTTTCAAGAAGACTAGAGGAAAACATATTTTTTTTGTTTTATCAACAAACAAAAAAAAAATTTTTACAGAAAATTTTGTTATGACCAAGCACAAATAGTGAATTGCGAATAGAATGTCAGAAAAATAGTTTTAAGCTTACTGAAAATGTTTACTTTTCTATCCCGTACCACATCATACTTCATTCCTAGCTCAGTTGGTTGCGGGCTAGCTATTAGAGCGTTTGGTAGACAATATGGGAGATGCTAGATTGCGCCCATTGTTCCGGCGTCGCCTGCCGGCTGCTGGCGGCAAAAAGACCACTCCGCGCCGGCGCAGGACCACACCGAGCTGTGGGTCACTGGAGAACACCATTTATAGTAGTTGTAGCATTCCTGGCCATTGTAGTTCGGGAATGCAGCTAAATTGTTTTACCTCCGCTCTTGCGAAAACTATGGTGCTAGAAACATCGTGTTAATAATTAGGCAAACAAGGATTTGTTACTAATTAGCTTACAGAGCTTGAAAGGTACAGACTTACTAACAAACACAAACAGATAAATAAACAACTATGGATTCAGCTTTTCGGTAAGTATGTGTGTATTTATACAGAATACGATCGAAATTGTAGCCACAGATACATATAGCAGATTTTACAGGAAAACCACCAACATTAATTGCTGAGAGAAATCAAGTTAGATCTAAATGTTTACGTAGACTAACTACCCCTTCATTTAACGACGTATGTAAGGAAATGTCTGCTCAAACTGTCCATACCGATTCTCCATTGAAAGTCCATTACATCTTCACTGAATCCACCTGATGCTTCAGACTGCAGATCATTCATTCGATTAGTCCAAGTCTCACTAATCTGATGAAAAATCTCGGCAACATCTGTCGGTACTAATTCAAACTTCTAAAATTTCCTGTACCTACACGTTTCCTGGTTTCCTGATTGACAAATAGATATAGATAGGGTTGCACGGTTGCAAGACTACGGTCCATTACATGCGCGATTAGTGTTATGCTTTCTTTAAGTTTTTACTAAGCTATTGTGCTAATGAGCCATTCTTTGGTCCTTTATTTTGTCCCTTTCATTAGGAGAAACTGAATCACATGTCGCCGTTTACCATCCACGGCTGAAAATAGTGATGATAAAGGAGATGTTCCAAAATGTATGAACCCTGGGCCATGTCCTTGTACACTATACTTAAAAATAGAGAAATATATTTAAAACAGTTCTTGACTGCCCAATTTCTTTAAAATGGCTTTGTTTGCTGGTAAAACAAAGGAAATTACACTTGAAATTGCAACACGCAACAAAATCCCGTCATGGCGGTAAGCTGTCTTTTTCATTGATTAATGACGTTTGACATTTATTTCTGACATATTTATTTTCCGGCAACGAGACGAAAGTGACTAAAGTGACATTGTTATGACATTTGCCAGTTATTTTTCTATGATTTGTAACTAAATCGGTGCGACGCCATGTTGCAAATCGATAAAAGTAATTTATAAACATTAATTAACTACCACAACAGTAAACATTTAAATAAATTAAATGTATTTTTCCCGAATTCTACGGATTTTTTCTTTTTTATGAGGTAATGTACAAAGACCTGGCCCATTTTGAAACATCTCCTTTAACTTCTATTTACATCCCAAATTTAATTATGTTCTATATTTAACTGTTCATTCTTCCACTCTTACTTGAAAAGTATCCAATTTTTTAAAGCTTCGCAAACCTATTGGAAGATTGCAGAATTTTGTCACTGCAAGCAATCCTAGCTTAGCGTCTGTTGAGGAGGAAGGGTATTCGGTAACCTGAGCGGCGCACGCGCAGCGATTGATGTGCGAGCAGGAAGCGACGTGTGCAGATAGTGTGGCTCAAGTTACTTGCGGCTGGCGGAATCTTATAGGAAACTCGGGTCGCCTTCCAGCCGCGTGGGTTATTGTCTCAAGATTCTAGATTGGTCATGTACGAGCAGAATCATGTGTCATGGACCGATGACCTGGTGAAGGTCGCACGAGTCTGCTAGATGCTATAGGCACAGAACTAGACGACATGGTGTTGCCTATGTCTAGCAGTTGACTGAAATGTTAATAAACTTATACTTCTCTGTGTTGGTCAAAAAACCGAGTCAAATATGATAATAACAAAAGATGTTGATAACGTCTTTGATATTGAAGACAAAAATGATGATGATAATGTTTTTTTTATATTAACACCCAAGAGCTCTGATATATTAAATCGTACAGAGAAGCAAGGATGCAGATAAATTCTTACAAAAAGATAATTGCTAATATTACACTGGATTGCTCTGTAACATGTTACTGTTGTGTTTCTCTTACACTTTCATCAGTCCGATCCTATTGTCTGTCATCGACAGCCCTGACAAGTCAATTTCATCTTGAGCCTTTTTCTTAACAATATCATGAACATGAGGAACTATCCTTACAGACCCAACTAATTTGGTTACTTTTAGCTTTAACCCTTTTGTGTGGCATTTTTAATCACCTCCACTTGCATCGTCATTGACGTGTTAATATTGATTTAAAAGCTTGATTTGAAACCTTAAACTGACTACATTAAGGTTTGATGTATTCTTAGCGTCGTATATTGTTGTTTTTATTCCAAGATTATCGCCAAGTCGTTACGGGCATGAGTAATCGATTTTTGAGTCTTTTGTATCGAGAAATAAGAGATCATTTTAATTATCGATTACATGTGGGTGATTTTTGTTCAGTAGACTTTTCGAAGGGAGAATATTAAACACATTTGGTTGGTACATTGCTTGAGATTCTATCTTTAATGGTCGTGCCGTGTGGTGCATCGGTACGAGTAGAACCACCACGTCGTTTCTCAGGCCTATGGATGTTGTAAGTGGTGACTAAGGACTTATGGTGAGATGATCTTTAAGAAGTGAAAAATAATGACAATGTGAACGGGATAAATGAGTTAATAATAAAAGAATCAAAATCTCTTAACAAAAATCGGAAACCCTGGATAAAACAACAAATGTAGTAGCAGGGTATACCTACAGCTACAGTATAAACACAAACTGATATCTTTACCGACGTGTCCACATCGCCACATTAAAGGGCTCATTAAACTGAACTTTAAAACAAAAAATAAAGATGCGATAAAGATGCCACCGTGAAATTCACCCTTCTGCTCGGCTGTGCCATCTCGCTTATTATGCCATGTTTATAGCCTGACATTTCAGTTGGCCACTCTTGCTTAACTACGCATCTAGATAATTCCCAGTACCCTGTGTATTACACCGAGCACAGATTAAAAATAAATCTTAATATACTTATATAAAGATTCTCACGAAACAAAGGTGTATTAACGTACACAAAAGACGTTTTGTCCGTCCGTCAGCGGTACAAATAATGTGACATTTTAAAATAATTGCGAGACAGTTTTTCTAGAGATTCTCATTGTTGAGGCTGCACGAATTACTATGTGGAAGAATGCTCGTTTAATCACACGACGGTGTAATTATTAAAAAATAAGCAAAATTTTCGTTTGGACGGGTTTTCGTAATTAGTGGATTGTGTACAAGCATGCATTAGCGAGCCTGGCTGGACATGGCGTGAGGGTAATCGGCGCCGTCTTTTGTTTTTCAATTGCCCCGAAATTGTCGGGAACTTGCCTTGACTGCATGCGTGTCATTATCTAATATTCAAAATTACAATTTGTTGCTCGAGTTGTGAGTGCATCAAGGCTGCTTGTTGAATGTTATTGTTTGGCAGTTTAAGGCTTGTATTCATGCTAATGACCTTGTACATACAAACGGAGTTAACTTCCCCTCCACGCGCCACTCCGCTACCCGTATTTTTAATTTTTTACAGTAAAAATAATACATGTTTTAACAAAACCAAATCATTTTCATTTGCATTGCAAAGCTGTAAATATTTATTTATACTCTTATGATCAAAAATTAAGGAGTTAAATGAACGATCAACGATTTAGAGGTGATTTGGTGTTTATTTTTTGTTATTATGTGATACCGATAGACAAATTCTGATCAAACCAAATTACGAATTATATCGTGTAGATTACTAACTTCTTTTCAGATGTAATTTCTCTGTTAGTACCGACGAAAAGCTGCTTCAACTGCACACTATTTTAAGCTTTTTTCGAGAGAACAGCCTTAATCGTGCGTCTGTGTAATTGGTGTTTAGTAAACAGTTACAGTGGCTAGAGAGTTATGAAATGACAGTAGCGGGAGATTGGTCTACTCTGGAATTGTGTTCATAGAAAATTAAAAACATTACTTTAAATTATAAGCTGATAACTTTTTAATGGTAGTCATAAAATCATGAATTATCTTAAAGTAAGTAGGCAACAGTTTACTTCAATAATTTGAATCCTTATTAGTACTATGTAGCAATCAAACGAATAAACCAGTATTATTTTTTCAATGCCGGTTCTACAATTTATAGGAGAAAAGAAGGTTGCAAAGTAAAATGAAAAGTGAATGAAAGAGGAGTGGCTGGGTCGGGTTTATTATCATAACATGGACATATTAATACGTCAATGTGTTATGTCGCACCCACGCGCGCAGCGCGACACAGTATAGCAAATACAGTAGAACAATACTTTGACAGAATTTGTTTGAAACTTTATTTTGTCATTGTATTTTTATCCAATACTGAGAGAGCCGTACTGTGTTCAAATTGGTTACATAAAAATGTAGTTTGCTTATGCTCTAGAGAGTTACAGGACATACACATTACACGTTACATTAGGACATACACATTACACGTAAAAGTTGGTTTTCGACAACAACTTGTAGGAAACCCGTTTATAAATTCCACACGATTATTATTGAGAATAAAGTTTACTTGAATGTAAGTTTCCAATAAAATTGTCTAGGTATTTTTAAAGAAAGCCCACTATAAATAACAACTTCAAATGTCAATAAACTCTTAACATTAGATATCAGTTGCGCTTGACACTTAACCAAATAACTGGTTTAGACAACTTAGTTTCATAACATGTTATAGTGATAGTGAAAAGTTAGCAAAAACCATTCGCGCTCAAATCCATTAACATTGCGTCAACTTTATCAATCGAGTCAATAAACGATTGAAACTCGTTCTATTCAACTATTACTATCAATTTCAATAGTAGGTATTTTCAATTTTTCAAGCTGTTCGGTAGTTTAAGTACCTACCTACTTATGACTAGTTGTTACTTTAGAGTAATCGAATCGAAACTTACCTATGCGTAATATGCCGAAAACTCGGTGCCTAATGTAATAATAGGTTTTCAGTTGCTTAAGTATTAAGTAGATATTTTGTCACAAAATAAGAATTAAGTTCAGTAATTTTTAATTCCGTAAAATGTTCACCATTTTACTTTATACAGACACTATGGCGTATAAAATAAAGTATAGTCTCACTAATCCGACACTATTAAAAACCAGGGCGTGCCGGATTACTGGAATGTTCAGATTACTGGATTGCTTATCCAGTAATCCGAACATTCCAATAATCCAACAAAAACTCTAAATAAATAAAAGTAAGCATTTTATAATGTACTTATTTAATAAGGAAGTAACAAGAAAGCAGTGGGTTGGACGCGGGCGGAGGGTGCCGGATTATTGGATGTGCCGAAGTACCGAAGTGCCGGATCAATGAGACACTACTGTACCGGTTTTACCAATAATAATTGGATTGCATGCCAATTATAGAAAGTTATATCTCCAATTGAAGTAACACCATCAATAAACATTTGTACATTCAATATCAAACTAACATCAAAAAGGCTGACCAATCCTCCCACTTTCTCACTTCCTAAAACTCATAACACATTTGACCTACTGCATCCATTGTACTGTGACACTGTCATGGCTACCAACCTGCCCCGAGAAAGTCTGCAGATGCTATTGTTATGTTCCTATCAGTTTATGAACTCCCGGTGCATGTATTAGCATAACAGAGTGCCGACTTATTGTTTAAAAGTTGATAGTTTTGGTTTACGATGGGACGTGGGACTTTCACTGGAGCTGAGTGGGTTTATGAACTGTTTCTGTCTTGGACTCTTCGCTCCCGAAAGAGTTTTTATGATACAACGAATTAAGAGACTTTGACCTCTGAGTTTGTTTCGCTGTTTCCTCTAAATGAAACTCTCAGCTAGAAAAACCAGCCTCATCTAGTTTAAAATGAAAATAAGATAGACGTAAAAGAATGTTTAACCTATTTACAAAATAAATATCAATTATAAAAACACAAAAAAACTATAAAAAAAACAAAGATAAAACTTAGAAGGAGATTGTTAGAGTATCGCTGTTTTTTTCTGTTCTGTGGAGTATCGTAATTAGGTTTCCAAGATCCTGATATATAATTACAAGTGATTAATGCTTAGGTATGTACCTGGAAACTGGCTAGTAATAATCTGGTCGTATTGAGATTTATATTCCGGAAATTAATAAATCAAAGGTTTTATTTAATAAATATCACGATTTGGGAAATAGCGTAGGTGTCTAATACCCGATTTGGACATATAAAATTATTGTATCATCTCTAATAACATCAATATAACCTTATGCGAAATATACTATAGCAAAATATTTTTTGGAATTTACAATATGTCCTTTAAAAGAGACATTTAATAACATACAATTTGGTTACAAATTAAGGACAAAAAGCTCACGCTTGATCTACTTAAATTCTGCATTCTTCGTCTTCAAAATGTGTGAATAATTTATGACATAAGCAAATTAAAAGTTGAATAATTATCCGCATGAATGATGGAGCAGCTGGATATGAATCACAAATGGCGTCATAAACAAGCCGTTAATAAATAGGTTACAGTTATTTATGGCTCTTCAAGCTTGTTGCTTTGCATAGTTGATACATAAAGATTTGCTAATGAGATCAAATTCTTGTGGCGTCATTATGAAATAAGCGACAACAATAATGCAGTGAGGTCGTTTGATCCACCAGTTTCTTCATAGACTCAACCCCCCACTGCTTCTTTTCTACTCATCTTGAAGCATATTTGGACTAAGTTAGAACTATGTATTGTAGATGAGATTACTAAAATCAAATGTGTGCGTGTTATTCAAAGTGGAAACTAAATTCATTGCAGGCATCCTTTTATAGTAAGTTTTATTTCCAGCAGCTTTATAGCGCAGGATTATAAAGCGGTAACAAGAGATTATTTTATGGATTTATTAATAAAATCTAACTTTACTACGAAGTATCGAAAATACTCTAGCTAAGCTAGACGAGGGAATCGAAGTATTTAGATCGATTATACGAGATAAATGCTTATAGCGAAACCTTTGGCCAGCCATAATTTTCATTAGAAGAATGCATTATTAAGCAATGCTACTACGTTTGGATCTACAAGAAGCTCTGTACTGAGAACCTCATGATTCCCAGGGTGTGTCGCAAGGCTCCATCCAGCAGCGCAGGAATGTGTCGGTCAGCACGACTTGGCGCGATGCGGCGCGGCGCGGTAATGCTCGTAATTATTACAATTATATGCGCCAGCGCCGAATTTTGTCGAGCGGTGCCGATTGAATTCGGTTAAGGGGGAGATGAATGAGGTAGCAGTCTCGAGAGATAATTATTTTATAACGTGTTTATTGTAAAGGAGTGACATTAAATTCTATGCAAATATTGAATTCTGTTTTGCCTTGATTTATTTGTAAAAGATTAGGTGCGATAGGAATCGGTAAATTTAATACTGATAATTATTTAGTTGTATTTAGTCAATGTTTTGTTGATTTATGAAATGAAAACACGAACAAGAAACCTTTCGATATTTAGAAAGTTAAAAGCGTAATAGGCTTGTCCACTGAAATAATCCAATTAGTCCATCAGATAGATCATCATCTGCCTAGCCTTTTCCCAACTATATTGGGGTCTGCTTCCAGTCAAGCCGGATTTAGCTGAATACTACTAGTATTCAGCTAAATCCGGCTACGACGAGCGGCTGCCTACCAGACCTCCACAACCCATTAACTACATAAGACGGTACTTCATGGCAATCCGTCAGTTAGATTGTCAAAAAATATTCTTTTGTCACGCCGTGGTATAATTTTTAGTGCGTCCTGAGTTGATGCGATCTTTGACAATACTAAATAGATTTGCAATTTATTGATGGTGGAAACTAGCCTATTTGATAGCTATTGAACAATTTGTAAATGATCAACATCACCTTAACACACCAAGTGTGAATTCCCACAGGTGATCAAAGGCGCCGCTAACTCGACCACGATGTTCTGTGGTATTATCACTTACCTGTAGGTGCTGTACTGTTGAATGTAGCAGGCGCCATATTGTTCCATACTAATCTAAATTAGATTAGATTATAGACAACGCTTTTCTATTGTGTTCAGTAGATTGGAGGCGGATGGTCCGATATTGTTGAAAAAATAAAAACTGGCCAAGTTTGAGTCGGACTCGCCCACCGAGGCTTCCGTACACATTGGTAGTACACATAACAAATGTGTAGTTTTTAGACTTTTCCCTATACTTGTAGTATAAGAAGATAATTATTACTTGCCAAATTTCATAGTTCTAGGTCAACAGGAAAATACCCTATGAATATTGATGCCCTTGAGAGTGTCGAAATATACGTTTTTTGTGGCATAAAACGACTGTTTTTTTCACGTTACCTTTGAAGTTTGATTTTTTTACAGCTTCAAGGGACTGCAGATCTGAGTATATGGTTTTTAATTTCAACCCGATATCTCTACGCATTCCCGAGATAAAGGGTCTTAACAGACAGATGAACGGACAACAAAGTGATCCTTAAGGGTTCCGTTTTTTCCTTTTGAGGTACGGACCCTAAAAATAGTAGGTGGATACGTTAGTCGATTCTCAAAATATTGGATTGGTCACAATCAGGAGAACAACAAAACAAAGCTTTATGGATCGTGTGAAATATTAAGAAAGAGGAGTGAATAATGCGGTAAGCCACTACTTGAAAAATAATTGTACTGGATATTGCTATGACCATCAAAACAAAGAACAAAATGGATGTTAATATTCAAGAGACGCATATCGTCCACTAAACTGTGTTGTCTGGAATAACATATGACACAGATGACTAATTTAATGGATATTAATTTTATTCTGTTACCTTTTATAATTTTGTATGCCTAAACTAATAAAACACAATCAACTGCGCGTTTACTTACCACCTGAATAAGAATAAGAATATTTTTATTTGTATAAAACATGGTACATTGAAAATGTAGATATTTGTTTGTATATACAGTGTTCATTAAAGAATATTTGATTGATTGATTGACTTCTTTTAAATATTGTGGAATCGGAGCCGACGTGGAAGGTACCTACCTATCCTACCAGTGATACGATTAAAATACCGGCCAAGTGCGAGTCGGACTAGCACACGAAGGGTTCCGTACCAAGAACCTTAATTTTTATTATTTGTTGTTATAGCTGCAGTAAAAATACACAACCTGTGGAAATTTCAACTGTCTATTACGGTTCTTGAGATATAGCCCGCTGACAGACAGACGGACATCGGAGGCTTAGTAATAGGGTTCCTTTGGGTATGGAACCCTAAAAAGGCATATAAACCAAGTAAATAAATGTAAATGGCTAAAACATTCCTATTGAAACCAAATCAGATTGGCCGAAGGACCTAGGTCTACATTCACGCTAGCTAAGTACTTAATCAGACTTGGCATAAGTAGAGCTGTAAATGTGCTGGATTCCTTTAAAAGGTGAGTGTATGTTTACTGAGGCCTTACCATTTTTGTTTCATTGACTCTTCTGATATAATTATTGCAATGTTGACAGTGTTTGGATTGTTCAATGTTTATCTATACTTATATTATGAGAAAAGATTTTTATTCTTTTGTTTAACGAATAAACTTAAAAACTACTGGACTGATTTAAAAATTATTTCAGCAACGGATAGCTACATTATCAGCGAGTAACATTGGCTATATTTTATCCCCGTACTCCCACGGGAACGGGAAATACACGGGTGAAACCGCTTGACGTCCGCTAGTTATTATTATCTTTGTGTAAAGTTCAGCTGGTTGTAGTTATATCCACGTGGTTTGTAAAATCTTAATCGGACCTTTTATGATTTCTATTAGAAATCGCTTATCTGTGTATATTGAGCTCTTACCACCGACTTATCGTAAGCATTTTGTCTTAAACTCCTATGATCGCATTTTTGAAAGGTTTGGTCAGGATTATTTATTTAATAACAATTACTTACTTTACTAACAGCAGCAGGTAGCCGCTCCACGTAAAACACTGGAATTCAGCTGAATCCGGTCCGCGCCCGGCCCTGGTTCAAGTCATGGTCCGGAGCGAGGAGACATGGGAAGCATTCACCTCCTTCTGCGAATCAGTAATGCTAGCAAAGGAGGAAGCCGAACGTGTGAGAGAGAGGGAAACCTCACGCCCCTGCCGCCACAATAGAAGAAGACGCCCCGGGCGTCAGGAGTCGCAGGGCGATTCTCGGCCACTGTGGTCGCGGGCCTGCGGACGGCAAGCGTTGTGTGGCTCGCCGTCTGATTAGGGAGACTACTCTCTACTCCCGAAATCCGTTGTTTCGGGCTTAGTTGCGGGCGTATTCTACTCCGTATTACCTAACTACTAAGAATTAATGATAACAGGATTTGTCAGTTAATGTCAAATCGTGTTGTCTTTCATTCTTAATTCGGGTACGGAACTAATCGTAAGTCGTTG
The DNA here is from genome assembly GCA_950371165.1 of Lacanobia oleracea. Classification (NCBI taxonomy): domain Eukaryota; kingdom Metazoa; phylum Arthropoda; class Insecta; order Lepidoptera; family Noctuidae; genus Lacanobia; species Lacanobia oleracea. Next base: position 28,271,500 of record OX493388.1, on the reverse strand, counting down.
GTGATACGGAGTAGAATAGCCCGAAACTACGGACTTCGAGCTTAGAGAGTAGCCCCCCAGAACCAGGACCGGGTCGACGGCGCGCTGTATTCCACGCGTGCCTCAAAGAGCTGTCAGCATAAAAGATGGGGCCCGCTAGGGCCAGTGCCTGCAGGGGCTGCGGAATCTGTTCGAAAGAGGCTCCGTACCCTGGAACGCAAGGGCTACTAGGAGGAACACGGATGGGTTTTAGTCAGTGGGAGTCTGACACTCCCTTCTGCTTCTCCCAGAACGGGAGGAGTCATTTGATGATTCCCCCATCCTTAAAAAAAAGGCAGATGATGACTTACATTACTAACAGTTTTCAACAAAGCATAGCACGCTAAGAACACAACATTTTGAAACTTTAGTTTCAAAATCACTTTTTAAAGTGATTTATTCTTTTTACACCAAAAGGAAAAACAGAATCCTTAAAGGATCACTTTGTATAAACCAATTATTGTCTCACTAAATATCATAGGCACGAAAATTACTTAAACCAAAATGTCGAAAACTAATGGCCCGTTAGCTTTTATCGCATTTTCCTGCTTTCGCTTTCCGACCAAATTGCAGTATGATAATTTTTTGTCAGGTCACATTTCAAGCAACTTAACCTATGTTGCTAGCAATAAAATATACTTTTGGAAGTAGATGGAATTAATTCTGTCTCGTTAAAGTTTTTATTGTATGACCAACAGCATCATAAAATGTTTAATCACTACAATTTACATTATCCTTTATTACAAGTTATGTCTGTAACGACAGCTTCAAAACCACACTGCGCGTGCGATTTATTTCCAATTAAAAATAAGAGCTGTTGAACGATTATGAAAGATCTCGGTCAGAGTGAATGAATGAAGTTGAGTAGGTATGTCCATCACTGATATGGCGCTGGGTCACCTTGGCCAAATTACAGTACCATACGGACGGTATGCGAGCAGATACCTCGAAAATAAACGGGTAATGGCAACATTCTGCGTGTAATGGATGGCATTTGGCCCGATAATGGCATATGATGGTGTTGCCAGCGTATGGAATGGAATTGAATGAGATCTAGCGCAATTTTGTGTGTTTATGTATGAGTTTATGGAATATTTATCATTCCATAGACTCATGAACACATAAAATTATTTTACACACACTATTGGTTTGTTTATGCTATTTGCTGAACTTTTAAATTGGTTATAAAACCTAACTTACCAAAGTGAAGCTGGCGGGACGAGCTCGAACACTAACGAGTAGACTGCCCCGTACTAGCAAACGACAAAATAGGCAAGATTGATATAGATCGACATTATTTCACGATTAAAATATTTAATACAATACGGAAAAACCAATACAAAATTGGTCTAGGAAGTCAGCATATCCATTTATCAAAGGTCATTCAATCACAAACATCAAATCATCCAATCAAATAAAAATAGCAAACAAATTAATTCAAAACGCAAAAATATTGACGATACAAACAAATTGTTTACCAAAAAACGAAATCGAAAACCATAGCTCAGTATTGATACGAATTCCTATGCAAATTATATTATGGTCTCAAGTGTCCAAGCTTTCGTCAAGACCGGTTGTGTTAAAACAACTGTTGTTGCAAAACAACAGGTGCCGTATTTTAAGATTAGAATGCATCTGTTTGGTTGTGCGTGTGCGCATGCGCAATCAGATGTTGTCAAGATATTATCGGAGGTATAAATGCTATTGAGATGCGATTAAGATTAATTGGCACTTTAGGAGTGGTGTAAGTTTTTTAATGTAAATGTGCCATGTTTAATTATTTACTTGTCATCTTGTTTCTGTTTAGCTACCGACCTTGAGTTTCAAAGTTATTTTGTACCTAGATCCTTCTTAATCGCTTTTTATTTTATTCGATGTAAAGAAATCAGAGTTCCAGTTGATTATCCGTATCAAAAAAAATATATGTAATACGGCTGTTATAGACGGTAAGATAAAGTGTATGGAATTTTGAAGCATGTCATGTCATACGAATAGTCAAGTGACCCGGAACGTGTACTTCTAAAGATATTCCTGTTATTGGTTTCCAAATCACACCAAACTTTAATCCACCACCTTTCTATTTACAGCTTCTCCTGCTATGAAAAGAGGGGTCCATAATAGTTACAGGTGCATCGGATTATGTCACGAACCTAACAAACGCATTAAACAACTGTTATGACCCATCGACTTTTCCTCATCACAACACTCGCCTTTTCTTCCTTGACACAGAAAGCACATACAAAACATTCGTTAAAGCTTATTAACTAACCTTACATCACTGTCGGAAAACATAAAAAGCGATTGTTAATACCTTAAGAGACAAACGATAAATTGTTTTTGCTGACGTTACGTCTTGGAAGCGTACGGGTATGTATACCTGCGTAATATGTCAGACGTTGGTGTCCACTCTCCCTGGACCTGTCATTTGGACCTGTCGACACGTAGTAGCACCGTGTCTCCGTGACGCATTTGTGCCAGAATCCATGACGATGTGAACGAGTCATTTTGTAGGTAGGGTTGTCACAAAGGTATGGACAAATTTGGCTGGAATTCTGAATAAAATGCTGGACAGAATTCATTTGGATCTGATGTGTTTTTAGATTGTTAGTTGGTGGTTTAGGACTTGTCTAACTTGATCTGTTAAGCCATTATTTACCACACCAATCAGTATTCTTCCAATACCAAAACTACAAATCAACTTCTTTCTATCGAATTTCTTACAAAGTCCCTGTCGTGGAACCTTTAAGAGCATTTGAGGCATCTAGCTACATACTGAAATGTTATATTTTAGGTGTAGAAACGATTAACATAATTGTATACAGTTAGACAGACACTAGTTTATAATCATTATAAAACTTCAATTATAAAAAGGCCTACATACACCAGTTCCACCACCCATTAATAAACCGGACAACGGAACCTTTCAATAAAACGTAAAATCCCGGATGTGGGACAGCCCTACCTCCGGCGAAAGCTATCTCATAACATTACGCCGCTGCCACACCTCGCGGGATGGGCAGCATTCGGACATAAGCCATAAGCTTACGTGAATCAAGCGAGAGTGTCGTGGGAGCTTTCCAAGAAGCTTTGTTAATATTCTGAGCTTTTACCGAGATGCCGATCTTTTGAGCTTTCGGTTTGAAGGTCATGTCATTGCTGATTCTTTCTAAGTTTGTAAATAATAATTAAATAGTGTCTTGATTTTAGTCAGTCTTTTAACATCAATAATAAGATATCATTGAGCAGGGGATCAATCAAAAAGCTCACGAAGGCTCGGGGCTAACTAATTCTAATTTTTTTAAAACTTAATATGTAGTGTGGGTACGAGTAAGCCAAATCCCTAAATCTTTATTTCCGAACACACATTACAAAATTACTCTCGACCTATTTTAACCCGCAGTTCACTGTGCAACAATTAAAAGATTTTTCTAGTTAATTGTTAACGCATCTATTCTCAAGAAATTAAGTATTGATTTATACTCTAAGCATTCATCAAAATGACCTAAAGATTGAGTAACATGTTATATTATTATGTTACCTTCACACCGTAAACAAAAGAAACAATCAAACTTTAATCGCTGATGGACCAACAACTTATCTTAATATGTGATCAACAATATTGACGGCTTGCTTCATAAACTGCCTATCTGACGCACAAGTGACGGTACTCTCGATAAATAATGAATAGACAAATATTACATCAACTGATGATGAAGATTCGATGAAACGCTTGTAGTATCACTTAATCATCCACAGATCATTATACAGTGTGTCAAGCTTGCTAGGATAGTTTACTCTGTGAACTTTATTCTCTACTAGTTGATCCGCGCAACTTCGTCTGCGTTTCAATTTTCATTACTGCTCCGCTCCTATTAGCCTTAGCGTGATGATTTATAGCCTATAACCTTCCTCGATAAATGGGCTATATAACACTGAAATATTTTTTCAAATCGGACCAGTAGTTCCTGAGATTAGCGCGTTCAAGTAAACAAACAAACAAACTCTTCAGCTTTTTATATTATGTTAGTTATTTAGTAAAACTGCTATATCATATTTGTATAATATTGTCTATGTAATGACAAATAATTTGAAAGAGTCTGCGTTCAAATTGTTACGTGGATAGATTGAAAATCTTTTTCGGTTTATCTCAAAAATGTTGTGTTTTTGTCTTGTATTATTTTGACTTTAGTAATTAAAACATTTTTCATAATTAATAAAACCCGGCCAAGTGCGAGTCGAACTTGCACACGAAGGATTCCATACCATAAACCTTAAATTTTATTATTTGTTGTTATAGCGGCAACAGTAATACACAATCTGTTAAAATGATCTGTGATTTGAACTCTCTACCTATTACGGTTCTTGAGATACAGTCTGCTGACAGACCGACGGATGAACGGATGGATGAACGGACAGCGGAGGCTTAGTGCCGTTGGTTACCCTTTGGGTACGGAACCCTAAAAATATCTGTACAAAGGCAGCCTTGACAACGTGTTAGTTAGTTATTATGTTCATCTTTTTTTAAACCGAGGGTGTACCTCCTCACTGAATCGAAGGCTAATATGTAGTCCCAAGACTTAAGACATCCCTAAATATTAAGTCAAGTGACGTGATTTTTTATACACTTGTTTCTGCACTATCACATGCACGCATCAAAAAAGCTGTAATAAATTAAATAAGTTTACGCAACATACAGTTTCGGGCACACCTCGGACATGTCCGGACATGGACATGGGCGGCACATACAGACAGGCGCACCCACTATTAACATCTTACGTCAATGATGAGTTGACGAGAAAACTATTGTGTAATATAAGAATTCCTGCTTTTTGTTTGGTGAAATTAAATCTACGTAGACAAAAGCATGGCTATATTGAATTAAGTACCGCTTAAAACCTCTAGGCTTATTACATAGTTATGTTTGTGAGTAATCAATTAGTATTTGTTGTATTAACCACGTATTCAGCAATGGTAAGCTTTTCTTAATGTTTTAATCGTGAAATTAATCAAAACTTTTAACGTACGTAAAATTAAATCTCGCAATAAATCTCAGACACGTGCGACATTCAAATCTCCATCAACGATTTCTCTGAACGTTCATCATCACACTTACACATAATTTGAACAACCCACTTAATCCCGATCCCATTTATTTTTTACCCCACATGTCACCAGGGCACAACATAATCTGCAAACAATCAGACTCTGTGAGGAATCGGTCGGCAAATACTGCATACCGCGGGATCATCTCCGCTTCGCCCACAAATTATCCGCGGAATGACACAGTAATACCCCAGGGCCCACTTTTTAAGGCTTTATTAACTTGTCGGCTCATAAAAACCTCTTGTAATTATTTTTTCCCCACGTCTCGGACAATAATACTGTAAATCTGGTCTCATTTAACTATCATTAGTCCGCTTGCTCTATTTTCTCGTGACATTAACATGTCGCGGCGGTGATTTTTAGGCATTCTTGCTCGATTTAAGATGTAATTAAGTGAATTTGTTTGTTGTGTTACAAGATAAGTGGTACGGTATTTATCCTTATTCATTTAAATGAAGATGTAACTTGATATTAGACTTAATTTTTATCACATCTAATTGCTTGTTTTGAATTCTTTTCAATATTATTTTAATTACAAGAAGATTGCCAGTTTCTGCATCAATCAAGATATAGGCTGATCTACAATTAATGATTTGATGTTTTAATTAATAACGGGTTGTTTGTAGACGTCAATATCAATTACGCACCATTATACTAGTCTAAGTGGTCAATTAGTATGTTATAGCGGTATAAAACGATTGACGTAAGCTGCCATCTAGTACTGGGTAGGTACTATAGATTATTAGTAGTTAGCAGATAGGTACTATAAATACCTTTGTAGCTCTACGGCTAGAAAGACTAGAAATATGGAGACATTTTGTAGTCAGTATGGCTAAAAGACAATAGTTTAATTTCGTATATAGGCTTAAATATTTACACATCTACGAGTATACCAGAGGTTCCAACGCAATGCACTTGCTCTTCAATTTTGGGCGAGAATTCACGTTGAGCATATCAGAAATTAATTGGAAGTTGGGCTGGTTTTTACCTTGGACAAAGGACAAGGATTGCCATACAACTTGGCAATGTTGCGAGCCTTTTGGGCACATTACCAATGGCCAGCGATGCGGACGAATCTATCGACACCATATTTTAGTTTATTTTTAGTTTTAGTTATTCAAGAGATAAATAAATTATTTAAGTGTATTTTATAGTTTCGATGCAATTATTATTAAAGTTAAAAATACTATGTTTAAGTGCTAATTCTTAAAGTAAGTTGCAGGTAGAGAGAGAGTTGCCGATGGAACTTCGTCGAACACTTCCGACGTTTGGCTCCCAGACTGGCACGAGCCGGGGCTGCCTTCAAGCGGCTTCTGCCCAATCTAGGGGGTCCAAATGCCTCCTGCCGGAAGCTTTACGCGGGGGTCGTGCGGTCCATGGCCCTTTATGGGGCGCTGGTCTGGGCGCCTACTTTGAGGAAGCGACCTGCCCGTTACCTCAACGCGTCTCAGAGGGTCATGGCCATCCGGCTGGCCCGGGGATACCGCACGGTCTCTGGCGAGGCGGCGAGCCTCCTTGCCGGACTGCCGCCATGGGATCTGGAGGCGAGAGCCCTCGCGCACATTTACGAGTGGCGCGTGGAGGCGCAACGCCGGGGCGAGACACCTCTGCCGCGGCAAATCGCAGCAAGGCGGACGGAGCTCCGGCAGGATCTCATGGCGGTATGGAGACAGCGACTGTCGCAACCCAGCGGTGGGCACGCAACAATCCAGGCGATAAGTCCCCTCTTTGAGGAGTGGCTGGAGCGGCGCCACGGCGTCCTCACCTTCCGCCTGACACAGGTACTCACCGGACACGGTTGTTTCGGGAGATACCTGTTTCGGATTCGGCGGGAGGTCGCGCCCGGGTGTCATCACTGCGAGGATTGCCCGGAGGACACGGTGGAGGACACGGTGGAGCATACGGTGGAGGTCTGCCATGCTTGGGCGGAGCACCGCCGGGTCCTCATCGAGGCGATCGGCGGCGGCGACCTCTCGCGACCGGCTTTGGTTCAATCTTTGGTCCGGAGCGAGGAGGCATGGGAAGCGATCACCTCCTTCTGCGAAGCAGTAATGCTAGCAAAGGAGGAGGCCGAACGTGTGAGAGAGAGGGAAACCTCACGTCCCAGTCGCCGCAACAGAAGAAGATGCCCCAGGCGTCGGGAGTCGCAGGACGATTCCCGGCCGCCGTAGGCGCGGGCCTGCGGACGGCGAGCAGTGGGTGGCTCGCCGTCTGATCAGAACTAGGCCCGGGTCGGCGGCGCGCTGCGATCCCAGCGCGTCTCAAAGAGATGTCAGCGTGGAAGACGGGGCCCGCTTGGGCAGGTGCCTGCTGGGGCTGCGGAATCTGTTCGAAAGAGGTGCCGTAGCCTTGGAACGCAAAGGGCTCCAGGAGGAACACGGATGGGTTTTAGTCAGTAAGAGTCTGACACTCCCTCTTGCTTCACCCAGAGCGGGAGGAGTCATTTGATGATTTCCCATCCTTAAAAAAAAAAAAAAAAAAAGGTAGAGAGAGAGTTTCCTGAAACTCTTAAATCCAACACAGATTGATCTCTGACGTACTTTATGTTTACAATACTAACCCCTAAAGATATCTCCAAATTCTAGACCCATTCATTACACAACATAACTACAGCCATTACTAAACACAGCTACACAACCAGGCAACGATATCCCACGCCATATCTCACGATTAGATCGGCACCTGCGCGCGCGCCGATCCGGCTCAAAACATTAGGCAGTAGGCTGCACACGTCGCGACCTTTGCCTCTGACAATAGCTAAGTTCACACCGTTGCGAAATTAATTGGAGCTTTGTTCGTCGGAAGGGGTTTTTAAAGCTGGCCAATTTAGTTTTCAAGGTCAGTCGGTTGAATAGACGGTGTCATAATGTTGAGTAGGTTTTTTGTTGGATGGATCAAATGACAATCAGTATGTTCACCATCTAGGTACTCGCCAATCTATCGTTTTAGTTAGTTTATCGGGCGAAAGAAGTCCACTCCCGGGCTTTGATTCCCTCAAGAAACACCACAAAGCCGTCCGCATTTGTGCTGTCTACACTCTAAATGCATTAAAGTACTGGCTAATGAAGCTGTTCCCTAAAAATGTAGACTTTACAGGGACCATACGTAGTCTGTTAGAAACCGAATGCAATGCAGTGTTGAAATGTAGTGTTTCTTTTTGAATGATGTTTTCAAATTGGATCAGGTGCATTATTAATTAATAATCATAGATTAGTTCCTTTTTGAAATAATTGATACTTACTCGTATTTATCAATGATATCGGAACTTGTTAGTATATATCGCCAACGGAACCGGTTACTTGATTTATTGACTGGAACAACTCTATGATTGCGTTGATTAACTCCTAAGACATTTTTAAAGATATTGCATGAATAAGTTACTCTACTTATTCATTGCTTTTAGCTGTTGTAACTCGTTTCCTGTGGTTTATTTACTGGAAGGAATTTACAGCTGTTACTGAACGCAGGCATTATAATTAATATAGGCTAAAACAGATCATAAATATTTAGCTAAGGATATGTTCATGGTAACTAAACCAATTAAGGAATGCACTGAATTAACCGTAACCCTGTATGTATGGGAAATGGTAAGAGAGGACTATTGACAAACTGAATATTGTATGGAAGAAGTGCACATGCTGCACTGTCAACAAAGAAATTAGGATGAGCGTTGGCGGATGATGATGATCATGAAATAAAATCCTATAATACATTCATCATCTTCCTGCCCTTATCCCATTGGAGTCGGCGCAACACATTTTTTTTCTTCCATTCTGTTCTATCAGTCGTCACTCTATCACTTTCTTTCATATCGCTCCTCAAACTATCCATCCATCTTTTTTGGTCTTCCTATCCCTCTGCATCTATCCACATTTATGTTCATAACTCTTCTAGTTACATGCGTTTCATCCCTCCTCTTCACATGAGCGTACCAAGACAAGCGATTCCCTTTTAACTTTTCCGTCACTGGCGCCACTTTTAAACTTACGTCTAATGTACTTATTTCTCACTTTATCCATTCTCGTTACCCCACACTTCCATCTCAACATTCTCATCTCCGCTACATGCAATCTATTTTCATCCGTCTTTTTTTTCGCAGCCCAACATTCTGATCCATACATTACGACGGGTCTTATCACGGACTTATAGATTTTCCCTTTGAACTTGAGGGGCATCCGAGGGTCACAAATTGTTCCAGTAGCCTGTCGTCATTTCATTCATCCTGAGTTGATTCGGTGCGTCACGTTATAAAACTTTCGCTCATTTATTTGACTTTATTTTCGACATTCAGGATCACCAAAGACATAACCAAAGTTGATATAACTTGCCAATCTTTAGTAAGGTACCAAGTTTGCATTCAGACAAAATAAATATGTACGTGAAGAAATAATCGCTTCATTTATTTTGGTCGTTCACTACATGTATTTCTTCGAAAATATTATTCCGCAGCCTTTTTGTTTTAAAGTCCATAAAAAAACACTACATCATTTGAATACAAGCCTACTTGTAACACCAGCATTGTGGTCATCTCCACCTCAGTAGCACCAGCGGAAGTTGCGTTACTACCATCATTGTTCGTATCTTTGCTCATCGTGTTCACTTCTGCTACTTTGTATACAATGTTATCATTACCTGCGCTTTCAATGAATTTAACGAGTTGATGAGTCTTTATGGTTTTTTGTCTTTTATGTAAATGTAAACAATCTGCAATCTGATATTAATTGAGATATTAATTTAATTACTACTGATTCGTCTGAAGCATTCGTTTGACTAAAGCATTAATAGAAAAGTTGCCAAATTAATTTGACATTTAACATTAAAAGGCTTGCAATTTAATCTATCTATATCTATATAGTAATATATAAAGCAGATGAGTTTTTTTGTTTGTTTGTTTGCTTGAACGCGCTAATCTCAGTAACTACTGGTCCAATTTGATAAATTCTTTCAGTGTTAGATAGGCCATTTATCGAGTAAGGCTATAGGCTACATATCATCACGCAAAGACCAATAGGAGTGGAGCAGACGAAGTTGCGGAGGCGACTAGTATGTTATACAAGTTGTTAGTAGGTAGGTAGGTACCTAAAATTATTTACTAATTTTTCAACTTGTCTAGCAATATTATTTGTAAACTAGTATGTTACAAATACTTTATGTAGTTAATCTTGGGCATCTTCTTGTGCAACATAACAACTCTATCGGCACAACATTTTTACGATGTACTTCCCATTGCATATCAAGTTAAATTGCTTACAATTTAACCTTCACAGTTCAATCCTCTGTTAAAACTCTGTAGTTAAGACATTACAAAGCCGATTGAACTGCAGTTTAAACTCAAATGTGTCTATTACATTCGACTCAGTTTTCTTAGATTTCGAAACATACAAAATCACGATATGGAAAGTACTACATATTCAATTTCGAAAACGCCCAAGAATTTTGAGTTAAAGTTCACAAGTTCCCGTACTAAATCATCGTTGGCGTCAAAGCATTGCTCAAGCATAAAACCTGCGGCTGGTGGGCGCGGCAACTGCTCGCCTTTCGGCCATTCCTAATGCATATTATTTACTACTAATTATTTATATTAGGTAGCCGACGGGCCCAATTGTGGCTATTTGGATCAAGTGCGGCGATTTCATTAAAGCTGGCATTTAGAGTAACAAGCTTGTTATTTTAGTGCGCAGAAGTTAGAACAAAGACGAATATAAAAAGACTGTAGTTTTGAAAGCTTTTCTAGTTTTGGGCTAATTTTTTTAGTTATCGTCATTCATCATTCAGCAAATTTCCGTCCACTGTTGAACGTAAGCCTCCCCAAAGAGGTCTATCCCGATCTTGAGCAGTCCGCATCCATCCGCTGCCAGCCACCCTCTTTAAATCATCGATCCATCGCACCGCAGGGCGTCCCACACTACGTTTGCCTATACACGGTCTCTACTCTTAACACATGTCTGCTCCATCGACCGTCTAGTGTCCGTCTGCAGACATGGCAGGCCCACTTCCACTTCAGCATGCTGATTTAGTTCAGCTGACTTTAGTTCTCTGGCGAATAACTTTGTTGCGAATTCTATCCACCAGAGAAACCCCGAGCATAGCCCTCTCCGTTGAAAAAAAAATTGAGTGTATATCTTTTGTTGAAGGTCCTTTTTAAATAAATAAATTCATCAAGCGGCCTATGTACCACTACTATTCCTAAAGCTTTATTTACAAGAACCACAATCTCACCTGATGGATGCGGCGATGACGGAGCACGCTTGTCTAGAAATAAAATGTTCACTCTTGACTAAAAGAGTTGAACCCCATTGTTGTAGCTATCAGGAAACATACCTCTAGACTCGGGTATTGAATTCCACTCCTTAACTGTACGCATAATGAAAGTATTTCAAAACGTCGTTAAATGTTTTCAAATCAACATAAGTCAGTTTAGTACATTTTTCAAGTAATTTCTGTAATGAAATATATGAGCTATGAGCAACTGTTTTAAATATATTTTAGAGAACTCTGAGCCTTTCTCAGTTTCAATATTTTCAAAATCAAATATAATTTAAGTGCCATTCCAGGTAAAACAGTTGACTGTCAATTCTGATGATGACTCCACTCGACAGCTGATCTCTTCTCGAAACACTACAACAGCATTCTTTAGAGCGAGCTTATTGCTATCAACAAGAAAACCCATATTGAAACACAACAGGACACAAATTAAAAATAATTTGTTTGTATAACTAGAGACCCGCTCCGACTTTTCTTTCATAGAAACTAATAGAGAATAGTCGCCCTTAGTTCTGATGTTGGACCAGTGTACGTGAGCCATGACGGCCGTCATTCCAACCAGCCAACAAAAGTCAAAGCCAAAACGTTTATTTCAATTAGGCCATTAAACAGCACTTTTGAACGTCATCATTTAAATGTTAAAAATAACATAAAATAAAATACCAATATAAAAATAATAAAGTGACTCTACTGTTTTCCAGAATCAGATTAGTCCTCTCAGAACAAGATATCTGTAGTTTTGTGTCGTGTCATAGAAACCTTGTCCTGACAAACACAACACAGTAAAACGAAAAAGATCGGTTATGACTTTTTTAATTTTAGCTAGGCAACGAATAGCAATTGATTTTTATATAATAAAAATAACGTGTCCATGTTTGGGTAACAGAATTCCATATGTGTACTAAATTTCAACAGAATCGGTTCAGTAGATCCAAAGAAAACTGACTGTGACAGACGGACAGACAGACAGACGGACCGACCGACAGACAGACCGACAGACCGACAGACACCCGAGTGAGTCCTATAAGGGTTCCGTTTCTTACGAATGTTCGGAACTCTAAAAAGAAGACAATAAGCCTTGACAATAATATCTTCATAATCCGAGTTTACCAAATATCTATTATTTCCATCCATCATTAATACTACTACAGTCCACTTCCAGCTGACCTTTACGCCTGTTCACTTAATAGGTAGGCAGGGGGCCAAATGCATTGACACCCCCACGTGCTGTGACGTGCTAGGTCAGAGATTATGGCCGAGCGTACGTATAACATTTAGTCATTAATTGGAAGACTGCATGTCTTTTGGTTACTGAATTCATCTTTACATTATTCATCTTTACATTAATCTCTTGTAAAAAGAAAACTTTTTTACAAAAAATACTACCGACTTCTGAAGTTATTTTGTCTTTCTTCTGAAGTTATTTTGTACCTTGTAGTGTTTTGTTTTTGGAAGTCGGTAGTATTTTTTGTAAAAAAGTTTTTATTTTTCACTTTTTACCCATTAACAGCGTATCGGCGCAATGTTATGTTAAGAACTGGTGTGAACACTAAAAAAACATGCGATTTCAGCAATCCCGATCCCTTTGCTATCATTTATTGAAGAGTTCCGTTGCCTACCTCCGAAGTTCTTCGTCAGATCTTCACCAAATTGAAACGGAACCAGTCCAGGAAAATACTCATTCAAACAAAAGAAGAATCATCTAAATCGGCTGACAATTGGCTACAGTATCGCTGAACAAACATTTTTCATGGGCTCATCATCAGATCCTAATTTTATACCTTTGATCATCAGCTCAGCAACATAAGATGATGATTACCATGCACAAATATCTGAATTGCGTTAGAAAGTTTATGAAAAACATTGTATGTGCCTATAAAATTTGAGGGTTGCCCTCGAATTTCGTGGGATCTCATCATCAGATTCTGACATGGTGACAATGGGACCAATCGAGAAGTTAGACACCCTTTCAGATGAAACAAAAAAATTTCAAATCGGTTCATAAATGACGGAGTTATGAGGTAACAAACATAAAAAAAAAATACGTCCCGAATTGAGAACCTCCTCCTTTTTTTGAAGTCGGTTATAAAATCAACATAGCCTTGTTGATGAGTCTGCACGATCTCCGTAAAATCGACTGACTAGAGATGTGGTACTGGAGATGCCTCCTGAAGATCCCGTAGACAGCGTTCCGTACTAATGTCTCTATCATGAAACAGCTTCGTATTAAAGACCGACTTTCGTCTATTGTGAAAACACAAAAACTGAAGTCCTTTGGTCACATGCAGGAAAAAGAACTCGATGGAGAGATTGGTGATTCAGGGCCAGGTGGAAGGCAAGAGAGCTCGCGTTCGATCACCAACTCGCTGGACAGTCCAGTCCAGGTCCAGTGTACTTGTAACGTGACCAACCGGCAGAAATGGAAGCGAATCGGGAAAGTCGACGACCCATCGAACATCTCTCCATGTACCTCGTCTGTGCAACCAAGACCATTCGACAAGAATGTCCGACTAAGAAGAAGCCTTGTTCTCGGGATTTGTCTAATTTTACCTGTGTTTGCTATCAAGGATAGGTAGCAACAACCACGATAATCAGTTCAACTTTGGATGAGTAACTCTTTCACTGACAACCGATATTACACAAAGAGTTTGAACAAGCATTATTTTCTATAATCAAGAGATTTTACGTCTAATGCCAGTCGAGAGATTCTTGTCAACTTTGATGTTAAGGTATAATTATATTATTAGATAGATAGCACTTATTTACCATGAAGGGTGTAAACCCTGATTTTCTCTAAACAAGAGAAAGCCAAAATCGCAGCAGCGGGAAAGTCTTAAGTTTATTCTGGCAACACTTCTAACTCCTGAACGGATATCCTGATATTGATGACACCCTCTCCAACACGAACTAATAATTCACGATGGTTAGTGGGTACGAAGTCCAACTTCAACCATTCTCACCATCACTCCCAACACTAGAGAGGAGGGCGTGGCGGCTGCGCAGGCGCAAGGCCGTCCGACTCACGCGCACTTGTCGCGGTTCCCACACGCGCCAGTACTGGCTCGCCCACTGACCTATTACTGACCCCACTTGGACACAGCCTTATCTACGGCTAAGTTTCAATGTAATTGGGCGATATTGATGGCGAAGTTGATCGATACGGTGGTTTGCAAATGTTATGGTGTGTGGGTATGTGGGAGAGTTATGTGGGAATGAAAGTTGGTGATTATGGGGTTCCGATTTTGTTGATTGCTGTAGGTTTATTGATATTTACAGACAATGATTCGGAAAAGATTAGGTTTTATTGTGTGTTTTGCTACTATAATATAACCAACCTTAGTAGTCTTTAAGAACAACTGCAAACTTTTCTTTAAGGCTTTCCTATAATTTGCTATCGAACTATTAAGTAAATAAAAAATGATAAATGTGTTATTATCTTTTTTTTTAATAAAGGTTCGATTACAACAGTTTTTTTTTTATTATTTACCATATATTTATATTTATAGTATTCAAATTAGGATGAAAATCAGCACTTTTTATACTTTATGAATGGACGTAACAAACTCCCTAGCAGCGCATCTGACTGTTAAGTTTAAAGAACTTGACTTTTCCTAGAACTTACGAAAACTTTTAGTGACAAATTAAACAAAAACAGGCCTACGTATTACAACATTGTCTTGATACCCCATAGAAAAGAAATACTAGCTAAACAGCAAAATACTGCTCTTAAACAGAATTCCGACACTCTTCGCCGTTTAAACAGATAAACATAGTCGGCGGTATCGGCAAGTAATCGATTAGATCACAGCTCTGCAGATTAATACACAATGACTGGCTTCCTAGTACCCGCTGTAAATGCTGCTTAGCCATAATGTCACGGCCACTTGGCTGATAATCGAGAAAAACACGAGTAAACGAAATGCTGCGTGATCTGAATTTGGCAATATAAAATAACTACACACCTATATTTGCCGTGGTTAGTAAATTACTAGCTGATTCCCGCGGCTTCGGCCGCGTGGATATCGGTATTCGTGACCAAAAGTTATCATTAAATTTCCCGTAACCCAATGGGGAAGGTCCCAGAAGGCTTATTATTTTCCGACACCTCCAACGAATATCATATTTTAGTCAACGTAAACAAAAACTTGACAAATGATAATATACTAAAACCTTCCTCGAGAACAACTCTATCAAAGAGTGCAGACAGTATCAAAATCAGTGCATCAGTTTTTGAGTTTATCGCGAACACACAGACAGACGCGGCGTGGGACTTTGTTTTATAAAACTCATATGTTAGTGATAGTGATTTCAATAAGTAACCTAACATGTGTTTACCCAGATATTAAACAGACTAGCACTTGCTCGCGGCTTCCTTCGATTAATATTCGCAAAAAAGTAACCTATCATCGTCTATGGTCCCATCAATGTTTAAACGGCTTAGGTGTGAAAACATAACAAACTAACGCATTTATAATATTAGCTAGGAGTCCGCTAAATGATATATTAATCAATCATCGTATAACATTTAAAGATTTCCATTATGAAGTAGGACTTTTAATATCGGAAATTCTAGGAGGAAAGCCTAAAAAAAAATATAAGGAACACCAAAGCATTCAAAATTAAAATTTTATGACTGGCCATTTTTGTCGAAAAAATCTACGCAAACGCCATATTTAAAAAGAAGAAATCATTTTGTTTTTTTTTGTTATAATACATTTTTTATTGGCGGCCAGCTTTAGTGATTACAATTAATGAGGTCTGTGTTCGTAGTTAATCTCCATTTAAATAAGTAAAAATGTGTTGCAAAACTTACGACATTGACTTGTCAAAATATGAATTTCACATCTTTCATTCTTAAAAAACAGTGATGATTAATGTGTGTATTGTTTTGTTACAGGTGGGTGGTCCGTCATCTAATTACAGTGAGTAATTAAACGTAAATAAACTAATGAAGTTTTTAATTACAAAACATAAGACGAGACTGGTAATTGTTGTAACTGTGAAGTAATCAGTCGCGGCATAATAATGTACCCGTCAACAACTGTTAGTTGTAAATTCCGTTGGCAGTATGTGATGCTATGGAGTAGTAGACACCAAACAAGTAAGTATTTAAAAAAAACAATAAGTTGAATAGGGAAAACGGATAATCCTTAAGAACTAATGATTAGTTTTTAATGTTATATTGGGAAAAATTCTAAAACTCCTCACTTCCTCTTAAAAAACCCAAAATCTTGTAAACTCAACATGGAAAACGTATTACGTTGTTATAAAATTTTATGAAAGTAATTAAATCAATGAAGTACTAAAAGATCACAAAACGATCGTGTTTGTTTGATTATGAGCAACGTATTAGTTGTTACAATAACAACTTACAAGCTGATAAAAGTACCGGAAGTGGAGCTTCAGCCAAAGTTAATATATGTATACTTTCTTAAACATGGACTTCTTTTACAAAAGGAAATAAATGTGCAATTCGCATTTATTTATTTATTCTTTATTTCAAGCAACTGAGACCCATAAGCATAAAAAACTAAAAATAAATTAATTAAAAAATACTTAAAACTACTAAACTAAAACACGGAAGTGACGGCGTCGTGTTGCATTCTATAATTTAAGATAGGTAATATTTTGAGGCACATTATCCATATTATGTTGTTACAAATAGAAACACAGAAGGGTTTTTTAAAAAGATTTTAATGGCCTTCGGCCAAACAAATTACAATTTAAATAAGAAAGCAAACAAAATAAAATATTTGAAAATAACGACAATCGCTTAGTGATTCGGGCAGAGGTTCCGTACGCTGTGATGACCGACAAGCAAATGAACGAGTGCCGCCAGCCACCTTCCTTATATAGCCCGTCGTGGTGTGGCTATTCTTGATTTAAATTTTCTTCTAATACGGCTTCTCCTGACGGGGCTGCGTGCTCGAAGCCCTCAGCAGGAGCTCGAGGATGGTCCAGCAACACCCTCCGCGTCCAGCGGCTGTTCGGCGTCATCATCATCGGTATCTGTGAAGATACACACATTCTAAGAAACATACTCTCTTACATCGTTTATCAACAGCTGGTCTGAATTCATATAAGTGCAAAAGCATCAGATTATGTACTAATTAGCCAACCAAGCCACTCAAGCAATAATAAACGCTACACACTAGCGTTTCCAATCACATAGGTTTTACACAGGTCTGTTCCCACGCAACCGAATACCTCGCACATACTCTCGTGCGCAAACAGGGTTTACATCAGTCTCTAGCAGGTCACCCCAGATACCTAATAAGGGCTGGATTTACACAGGTCTGTTGTCGGTTGCGCCACCGACTCACCCCAGAAACCACCAGTGTCAGGGTCACCCCAATACCATGCGCACAGGCTTTACACGGGTCTTTTCCACTGAACACAACACATAACATAGCCAAAATAAATAAATACGGGCTTGTTTAGTACATAATCTAACTCAAGAATAGGGAAAAGACTAGTGGGTATGTAAGCTAACAAAGCAAACATAACAGCAATCGTACAACAAGTACCTTCAAAAAATGCAGCAATAGTTTCGGGTGTCCATTCACCCTTCCATAACACCATGTATGCAGCAGCTGCCTGACTAGTCTTTCCATAAGCTCCAGCTAACAATTGGACCTCATATCTATCGTTAGGGAGGATCTTGGTAACTTTATAAGGGCCCCTCATACCGCTATCCAGCTTTCCGGTGCTTTGAGAGCTCTTAATCACATAGACTAAATCATTAACTTGAAACCTTTTAGGCGGACTCCTATTTTTATTGACGTAGGAGTCTTGTTTATCTTTGTTTTCGCGAATAAGCCCTTTAGCACGTTGCCGTCTTATCTCGCGAATTGCATCATGATTAGGATTCGAACCTTCGCAAGTTATATCTTTAATCAAAGTGTTTATTAAAGGTGTAGTGGAATCGGTGCCAATAAGGAGATTTAATGGCGAATATTGAGTAGTCCTATGTTTAGTGACGTTTAAAACCAATTGCAGTTTCCATAATATTTTAGACCAATCATTTTCGTTATAATTTACTTCAACTCTTATCATGTTTAAAATTGTACGGCAATAACGTTCTACTTGTCCGTTTTCCTGGTGCATTTCAGGGGTAATGAAATGCACTTCGATTCCATAATTAGATATCCAATTAATAAACTCATGGTTATCGAACATACGACTTCTATCACATACTAGTCTTTTAAAGGTACCGAACAATGAAATTACTTGGGTCATTACGCGCTTCAACTCTTTACAATCTTGTCTTGGTAAGGCATGAAGTAAACAATATTTAGTATACGCGTCAACTATGATAAGTACATGTTTATGACCATCACTTTCTCTCAGTGGTCCGAGTACATCCGCGTGAATTGTATCAAATGGTACCGGAGCCTTTTCCCAAGAGGATATTGGTTGCAAAGGTGCGCGTGGAACTTGCTTATGTGAAATGCACACTACGCAGTGCGTGACGTATTTCCTGACAAATTGTCTAAGACCGGGAAACCAGAAGTGTCGCAGGATCAGATCAGTAGTTTTGTCTACACCAATGTGTTCATGCTCATCATGGAAAACGCGTAATAAACTTAATCGAAATGCCTTTGGTACGTAACATAAGAATCGCGCTTGCTCACCCGTGACGTCATACTTATAGTACAAGAGGTCATTTCGTTTCACGTAACGCGTGTTGTCTAATTTACCGTTATCTAATTTTTCAAGTAACGTCAATGTCTCCTCGTCACCTGCCTGTGCCACTTGAGCCCAATTTTTCGGTTTTTGAACAACATTAATAATATTCACCGGATTTCTACTCAAATAATCTACGTGCGGCATAAGTGCGCCTTTACGGTATTCTAGCGAGAAATCGAAATCTTGCATATACATCCACCATCTTGCAACTCTGGGTTGGAGATCCTTCTTACGTTGTGTCATTTTTAGTGCATTACAGTCTGATTATTTTAAAAGATTTACCAATTAAATATTGCCTAAAATGTTGTAATGATTTTACTACCGCGAGGGTCTCCAGCTCATAGCTGTGATATTTGGATTCCGCACCAGCCGTCAACTTGCTAAAATAAGCAACTACCCGCCTACGGCCGTCCTTGTGTACCTGCATAAGGATTCCGCCGTAACCAATAGAACGGGCGTCTGTATGCAGCTCAGTTGTCAATTCAGGATCGAATATTGCCAAAATTGGTTCATTGGTTAAAAAAGAAATAATGTCTTGACGTGCATTTTCGTGTTCGTCACTCCAATTAAAGATTACTCCTTTTCTAGTTAGTGCGGCGATTTGCGAAGTCTTAATCGCGTAATTTGGAATATATCTTCTGAAATATCCTGCGAGGCCAAGAAATTGGCGAACCTGTTTGACATTACTCGGTCGCGGTGATTTAACCAATGCATCAATTTTGTAATTGCTCGGTCTAACCTGACCATCTCTTATTATCCTACCTAGGTATTCTATTTCATTAGTAAGAAAAGTACATTTCTTTAGATTTATTGAAAAACCTGCTTCAGTTAGCGTTTTTATAACCGAATCTAATAAAACGAGGTTTTCGTCAATCCCGTCGGTCAGTATTAGTACATCGTCAATGTAGACCATGACCTTGCCATCCTCAATGAAGGATTTAAGCGTTTTTGTGATAGTTTTCTGATAGAAAATCGGCGCGTTTGCTAAACCGTAGGGTACCTTGCAATATTCATACTGTGCCTCTGGTGTAACGAACGCGGTCTTATGAATAGACTCTTCAGCAACTCGGAGTTGATGGAAGCCGGAAACCATATCTAAAGAGCTAAACCAGCGAGCATTACCTAACCTATCTATATAGTCGTTGATCAAGGGGAGTGGATGTCTAGTTTTGACAGTTATTCGATTCAGTGCACGGTAATCCACGACCATTCTATCAGAACCATCCTTCTTTTTTACTAGTAAGACCGGACTAGCGTATTCGGAATCGGACTCGCGAATAATTCCTTTATCGAGCAAATCCTTAACTATATTGCGTACTTTTAATTTTTCGTCATGCGATAATTTGTAGGGTCTGTAGTACACGGGCACATCACTTGTTAACTTGATATGCATCTCACTATCTTTCACTGTTGTGGTCGCGGTACCACTTAAAAAGAATTCGGAATACTTGGTGAGGATCTCTAGTAACCGTTCCCTATCTTTTCCAGTTACCGACGTATTAACTTGATCGGACAAAGAAATCGTGTTTACTTGCATAACATCGTTTACGGTCACCTCACTATGAACTATACGTTGGCAATCACCGGTCCTAACATAAGTAATACCTTTTCTATTCAGTACGTCTGTACCGATAAGGACGGGTACATTTAAATTATTGCCACCTACAACACAAAAATCAATTTCTAATGTTATATCGCTAAACTCAACGGGTAGTGTTACAAATGATTCAGATCTAATTTCCGTACCGCCCAAGCCGCGTAATAACTGATTAGTAGGCCTTAATTGACACGGAAAATATTTAACAACATTTTTTGACATTAAGGAAACACATGAGCCACTATCAATTAGTACGTCTAACGGTATCCCCAATATGACAGCAGTGGTCACGTCACGATTTTTATAACTACCCGCAATTTCGCGACAAAAATTGACACCGTTATTATTTCGAGAATTTGTGCGTTCCTTAGCGAAACAAGTATCCTCGGAATGACCTATTTTTTTGCAAAACGAACACTTCTTCGGATCGCCACGAGATGTCGCCGGTAACGCGATTGCTTTTTCGTCACTGTTACTCGGGATTGTATTCGACCGTTTGTTACAATTAACAGCCTTATGACCAAATTGCTTACACTGAAAACACTTGACTGATTTTGAATCTTTAGAATCATATTGACGTTTTAATGGTTTGCGATTTGAGTTACTAGTATTGGAAGACTTATCAGATCGATCATTAGGAAACACTTTCTTATTATGGCTGTTAGAAGGTTTAACAAAGCTCGATAAAAACTCCACTATAGAATCAGGTGATAATTTAGCGTTGGTAGCCATAGCGCGAACTTGTGGATCTGCAATTCCACGAATAATAATAGCAGTAAGCAGCTCGTTACTTAGACCTTTAACTATGCGTAACCGTAAAAGCGATTTACGAGCATACTCAGCATATGTGGAGTATTTATAGGACTCTGTCCGCATTACATCATAAAGAATGTTCGCGACATCGACAGAACGTGGGCATAGCGCTTTTAGTTCTAATTTAAAATTGGACCACGTGCGAATATTGCTAGTCCATTGGCTAAGCCAGGTGCGAGATTCGCCCTTTAGACAATGTCCGACGCGAGCAAGGCATTCTCTGTCGTCCCAACAATTCGAAATACGGGCTCTCTCTACTTCATCACACCACGTGTCGAAGTCATGAACACTCGGATCAAAATCAGAGACAAAATAACGGTTGGATCTGACCTGAGCACAGCTGATAGCGGTCAAAAGACGCTCTGCAGCGTTCGTCACCACGTCTTCAGACTGCGTTGACCCCATGTTGCTAGTATGTGGAGTCGGCGGCGGCGTCCCCATCTGCGCGGACTCGAGCTCACGCGCCGTTGTAGGCGCCCCAAGCTCCGATACCGATGGCGTCGAGTTGGTCAACCCGGCGGCGCGGCTAGGGCCAGCGCTGGTCGTTGCAAGGGCTTGCGTCTCCACAGACGCACGGGGCTGGTCCTCCAACGCGCGCAGCCTCCTCAGGATCTCTTCCATCGGATTGGGCGAAGGAGTTCGCCCACGGCGTTTTCGTTTGCCGCGTTGATCGTTGGCAGGCATCGCACAAACAAACACTCCGCCCGAATATTAAATAACCAAACCACGTGGAGGAATACTAAGTTTCCCTTTATAAAACCAGAAATGTAGGCGTTCAGCGGCTTTTCAGCCTCGAATCCAACTTCTGATGTTACAAATAGAAACACAGAAGGGTTTTTTAAAAAGATTTTAATGGCCTTCGGCCAAACAAATTACAATTTAAATAAGAAAGCAAACAAAATAAAATATTTGAAAATAACGACAATCGCTTAGTGATTCGGGCAGAGGTTCCGTACGCTGTGATGACCGACGAGCAAATGAACGAGTGCCGCCAGCCACCTTCCTTATATAGCCCGTCGTGGTGTGGCTATTCTTGATTTAAATTTTCTTCTAATAATGTTATAATTTGAACATTGTTAGCTCTTTCCTTCGTGCACTTTCTAATTTCTAATTGGGTCTGGATTATTTCCCAAATTCTCGCATGTCCAAAATCTGAAGATAATAGCAAAGAATCCCCCAAAGGGTAGCAGGCTCAGCCGCGAGCCTTGCCCGATGCTCGATGGTCACGCGACATGAATGTTACATTCCTAAGGTAGCCACAGGCGCGGGCGCACGACATGCGTCAGCTTGGGGTATTGATGGCCTGCCGGGGTTGCGGGATTTGTTTGAAAGAGTCACCGTGACCCTCGAACGCCAAGGGCATTTAGGAACACGCATGGGTTTTAGTCAGTAAGAGTCTGACAATCCCTTTTGCCTTCCTTTTTCCTTCCCAGAGCGAGAGGAATCATTTGGTGATTACGGGGTATTGATGGAGCCACTATATTTGACTGTGCCCTTTACAATTGTAGAAATCTATTTTTAATGTTATTGCTTTTTAATTTTCATATTTCTGCGACGTTTCATATTTGGCATTGATCAATTAAACTGCAATAAGATCCCATTTTATAAAGTTGGAAATAATTTCATAAATCCATTTTCTAATAGTCAAAGTATTATCTGTCAGGTTTTAGGCCGGAAGCATAACTAGAAACGAATAAAAAAAATACGTCTATTTAGCCAGAGCCCCGAGGAAGATATTATACTATACTCTAAATCACAGTCAGATTGCTTCAGCCATCATCATCGTAATCACCAACGAGGCAATGAGACTCATATATTAACGGATGATACATAATTTATAACTATATCTACTAAATTATTTAACTACTTACAACGTAAAGGTAGAACTGCAATAATCCACTACTAAAATCAAACTTATGATTGTATAATATTTATTTTGGATTTGGAGAAACGGATATGATTTCCGAAGTTACCCGTTGTCATTCCAAAACCTTGTTGGCACATTAAAAATCTTTATAGCTTCAAGATACTGTACAAATATTTAATCTTAAAAACACGTCCCTAAGTATTTGTAATGAGCATGTCGAAATCATGTACGATGTAATACAAATAAAGTAACGTGTGTGCGACTAGCGACCTTATTATCAACGTCTAGACATAGAATCAAGGCAAAAAGTAAATTCCCAAAGTAAAGTTGTTCTAATTTCCAGTACTAGGTATACCCGTTGCGTTAAAGCTTGGTGGTAACAGCCATTCACTCACATATTTATTGTCAATCTTTAATTCATGATCAGAAATTAAATTAAAATTATTGTGAACCGACATCGATCATGATTCTCAACATTTTTAGAGTTCCGTACCGAAAGGGAACCACGGAACCCTATTACTACGCCTCCGCTGCCCATCCGTCCGTCTGACCGTTTGTCTGTCAGCAGGCTGTATCTCAAGAACCGAAATAGATAGACAGTTGAAATTTTCATAGTGTGTATTTCTGCCGCTATAACAGCAAATTAAAAAGTAAGAGGCTCCCATACGAGAAACGTGTTTCTTTTTTGCTGTTTATGGTACAGAACCATTGGAGTGAGAGTGGAACTCGCATATGGCCGGTTTTATATATTCAGGATGAAGTTTGAGTTCCTACAGAAATTATTAGGGCATTGACCACTGTGCTAAAACGAAACAACTTTAATTACATATACTCATATCCTAAGCTTCCAAATATCAGTGGAAAAAAGTCCCAAATGAACTGATTGGCTCTCGTCAGTCCGTCAAGCCATCAAGCCGTCCTGACAGGCACACTCCGCGATCTAATTCGTTAGTAGATCATTTGTTACTGTTGCGTAATGTTTGACACTATGATTAGTTATTTAGAAGTCGTATGATGACCGGCGGCAGTTCGGTGTTGAGTGGGCGCGTAAATATCACTGGTTAAACTTGAGTAATATTTTAACTAAAGTCTTTATGTTTTGTTAAAACGAAATAACCGTTAATACATTTCTAAATTTCTTTGGTCTTACTCCTAAATATTAGTCGAATTTCCCAAACAAGCTGATTGGTTCTCATCAGTCCGTCAAGTCATCAAGCTGTCCTGACGGGCACACTCCATGATCTAATTCTCTTTTGGATCATTTGTAACTGTTGCGTATGCTTGACTTGACACTATGATAATTAGTAATTTAACAGTCGTGTGATGACCAGCGGCAGTTCAGCGTTGAGTGGGTGCGTGATAATCACTAGTTAGATTTGAGTAATTTGATAATTATACGTCGTTATGTTTTTGTAGTGGGGCAATTTCGTTCGTAATTTGTGAGTCGATTTGGGTTTGAGTGGTGTTGTCAATGTACTGGGAGGTTTATGGTTTTTACCTATTTATTTGTCGATTTTGCAGTTGTTAAATAATATAGGAGATCATATATTATCTAAACATAGATTTAAATATTATAAATAGGGTTTTTTCCTTTCGTTGCACAAAACTAAGTGCCTAAGTTGAAAATCGTTATGGAAATACTTTCACTGTGCGTACGTCTAAGGAGTGGAATTCCCTGCCGGAGTCTGTGTCTCCTGATAGCTACAACCTGGGGGTCTTGAGTAAATAGGTTACTTTTAGACAAGCGTGCTCTATTGTCTACCACATCATCGCTTACAATCCGGCGAAGTTGTGGTCAGTACATATTACTTTAAATAAAAACCATATTTTTTTGTGATTTAAATACTAATGTAAAGTTTTCCATAAACTTGCAGTATAAAACGGTATTACTTGCATAGTTCTTGTTTTTTTTACAGCTTCAGGGAACCGTAGACTTGAGTATATGGTTTTAATTTCAACTCGACACATCCACGCGTTCTCGAGATAAAGGGTGTTGACAGACAGACGGACGCACGGACGGACAACAAAGTGATCCTACAAGGGTTCCATATTTCTCTTTTGAGATACGGAACCTTAAAAACTAACTTATGTTTTTCCAATACTAAATGGTTTGAAAATGGAGGCTTGAATATTATGTTTTCAAAACAATACCACCATGCAATTTTCATATATTACCGCAGGAAATAAAGAAAACCTGTCGAAGGAATACAACTACCTAACTGCCGGGACGAACTAAAACCAGTACAAAGCGTGCGTGTCTATTTCTGCTTATTCTGTTAAGAACTAAAGGAAAGAAAGTACCAACTAAACACCAATAACATTGATGAATACGCCAACTTAACAACATTCACCGGAACCAAAGACCCTGTGGACCATAGATAACTTTTCTAACACATTCGCTTTTCTAAGAGGGAATCTGTCAAACCAGTGAAGGTAACCATTTAGTTTGTCGACATTTATGTCCAAGGATGTGCAGGCTTTCTATTTTCCCATCCGTCTCGGATATGACGTTTCTATTGAATGGATTTTATTTACTTACCTAATTAGATTTCGTCTTTCCGAACGAACATCTAGATCGAGTCACTTTTCTTTATTGTTGTAACTCTTGACATTCAACAGTGTCTTCTAATGGTCTCATTGAAATAAATGATTTAACTTTGACACTCCACTTTGGCTTTTGACTTTGACTTTGCGTGAGATGTTTGTTTTGTCTCTATGAGATAGAACTGCCAAAACTGCTGTTTGTATCAGCAACAATAAGTCAAATTAAATGGATAATTTTATCAAGCTCAGTGGCTATAGGAAACGTGAATTAAGCAATCGTGGTGCTGCTAGAAATATGTATCTAATGCTATTTTCATTGATATTCTACTTTTAGAATGGCGGACGGAAATATAACTGTCACGATAGAAATAATTGAATGTAATCCAAAAGCGGAGTTAGGAAATATTGGTTTAGGTTTTAAACCTTGACTGTTTTGTTGATCGAGTGGGCACATGCCCTACTGTTGGGTCGATTCCCTGGTCAGCAATGTGATATTGGAGTTTTTCATCAGGATATTTGCAGGATAAAACTGAAAACCGGATTTGTACGAAAGCTGAAATGTGGGTGAAATTGTGCTTGATTTTCATTTCAATAGAAACCTAGTAGATGATGATGATGTACGATGATGATCTTTAATCTTCTTCTTTCAACCCTTTTACAAGTTCAAAGATTAACAACAGACTAAATACAAAGTACCTATGAATGGTAAAACCTCTTGTCCTCGTTCGATCTCCGAGAGACCACAAACGACACTCGAAGGCAAACGATTGTGTAAATCAATAAACACAATGTTTAACGACAAACACGACGAGCACACGGACACACAGACAAACATACACGCGGACAAACAGACGGAACCTGCCAGCACTGTGTCACAAGGCCATAGGGCCGGGTATGGTAATTAGGAAACCTTCAGATTCACTCGTCATTAAGTATTTTGGGATCGCTCTTTGAGCTTGTCAAGTGACATTTTTGCATATTTGCAAGGTCGTACTGTTGCATTTGCAATGTACGTATGGTAAGCAGATGGTATCAGGTATATTTGAATACCAACACTGGAAAGGGATTGCGTAAGTTTGCTAAAAGTTGACTAAAGGAAGATTTTGACTATGAAACCCTGCACTCTGTCTATTTGATTGCGATGCTTGATATAATTTTTTCATCCGTACGGTTTTCGATCACTGTTCCTAGAGTTCTGGTACTAAGTTTACGGGGCCCGCCAAAGCCAGTGCCTGCCACTGGTAGTTTCAGACTTGTTCAAAAGAGTTAAAGCAGCCCTGGAACAGAAAAGACATTTGAAGGAACACGAGGGATTTTAGTAAGTAAGACTCCTGGCACTCCCTTCCGCTCCAGCCAGAGCAGGAAAAATCATTTGCTGCATTTGCATTTGCATTTGCATTTGCACAATAAAAAGTGTTGGATACTGAAGATTTCCCTTCCATCATCGGAGCACAAGATGAACGGCGATGCGCCACCGGTACATGGTGGACATCCCACCCACACGCACAAAACGTTTTGGGAACACATTCATAATGCGTACAGCTAAGGAGTGGTATTCCCTGCCGGAGTCTGTGTTTCCCGATAGCTACAACCTGGGATTCATAAGTCAAGAGTGAATAGGTTACTTCTAGGCAAGCGTGCTCCATCTTCGACCACATCATCGCATACCTTCAGGTGAGATGTTGGTCAAGCGCGTGCCTATTAATAGTAAAAAAAAAAAACGATTTACGTTGAGTTTCAAAACCGATTATCATAAACGTATGATTGATGTTTGGGCCATGCAGATCAAATACTTAATTAAAATACCTTTCTGAAAAGTAGGTATAGGTAGGTTCTTTTACCAATATTTGACCCAAAACACCCAAACCAGTTAGCTCCATCACTCAGGTGTCAGTGGTCCGGTATTCGGTAAACATTCGGGACCCGCGCCATTAGCACCGCTCGACAACCGGCCCAGCCCTGTGACACACAGACATACTAACACAGTCACTGATAACGGGCCCTTCGCACGTTCGTGTAAGTTATTTGGAGGTTTAAATGACTTTGAATTAAAATATTAAGTTACGTGAAAGCTCGACTCTTCAGTATAAACTATTTAAGCTGCATCTCCGTCTGTCTGTCTCAGGCTGTAGGTTTCATATACAGGGTTGTGGAATTTGTTCAAAAGAGTCACCGTGGCCCTGGAACGCAAAGGGCATTCGGAGGAACACGGATAGGTTTTAGTCAGAAAAGGTAGGCATCTCAAGGACCGCAATACAAGATAGTTACATTTTCACAGAATACACTACAACAACAAATGATAAACATTACACAAAAAATATAATAACAGCCGCACAGGTCGAGTTTCAAGGTTAAGCAACGCTTGCCAAGGTTGGTCTGTGGATGGGTGACCATCTTAACATACCGAGTTTCCGCCGTGCCTCGGAAAGCACGTTAAGCCGTTGGTCCCAGCTGTCATTTGTAGACCTTTGGCAGTCGTTACGGATTGTCAGAAGCCAGTTAATCTGACTCCAGTCTTGCCAAGAAGTACCGTGTTACCCTGTTAATGGGTTGTAGACGTCTGGTAGGCAGCTGCTCCACGTAAAACACTGGTATTCAGCTAAATCTGGTTTGACTGGAAGCCGACCACGTTATAGTTGGGAAAAAGCTAGGCAGATGATGATGAACAAATAATGAACATTAAATTAAATTAGAGGGTGCTCATTTCGATGTTTGGTATGGAGCCCTACGGATCTTACTCGCACTTAGCCTGGTTCGCTAGCATGGGCTTTTTTGTGATACGTACTAATTTATTTAAAATATGTATAATACCCTAATTATACAGATAGCTAAGTATCTATTCTTTTGGAAAGCTTTCACTTTTATCCAAAAAGCGGTACGCTAGCAAAACAACCGGGTTGCGAATGAAAAGCTGCGCATTTTGAGAGCGAGCCTACGCTCTGATTGGCGCAGTGCGAACCAGTCCAGATGCATAGATACGTATGTAAATATCGCACCAAGCAGGGGACCGACAGTAGTATAGAGCTGAACAAAAGAATGGGACATTGTTTCGGTTATATCCTATCTTTTCAATAGATTTTGGGGCACATATTTGTAGGTCTCACAAAAAAACTTAGTCCATATCATGTGTTTGATATATGAATAAAAAATAACATGGTAGGAGATGCTTTAGCGATACAGTAAGAAGAATAACACACTCCAGCCAGAACACTGGCAAGATAGACGCAATTAAAAAGATGGTTGGAGGTAGCATGTACAGAACGGTCCACCCTGAAGAAGACCGCATGACTCGGAAACGCGTTGTATGTCGCAATCTTCTGCAGTAGAAAACGAAGAAGAAGAACATAACATACTTAAAGCTATTTATCTTTATCAATCAAACCATACACCGCTTCAAAACACCCATAAAACACCGCATAGAAAAAGAACGGATCCCATAGTAATTACAAAGCAATACGATTCACCTGATCGCGTCCAAGTGAGCATCCAGCATACTGATCGCTAAACAACGCTTAACCAGCCGTTAGGAATAGGAACACGTAACTACTGATGTTAGATAGTAGATCAGTACCGCTGTTACTAACGGTCCGTTATTGCATTACTTGATCGGTAGAAAAAGTTATCGAATACTGATACTGTTTCTAACCGCTAAGTAATTCGAGCTCAACTGTGTGAAACCTGAAAGAAATAAAAATATTTTTGTGGTCGACAATGGAAACTAGGTCTAAGAGGAGATCGGATGATTGGAGTGTTTATCGATAGTGATCTAGCTAGCTTCCTTTCAGGTCTTTCAGACTCTGGACAGAATCTGAAGTATTAAAAAATACCGTTTCTGAGTATTGTAGTGCGTGACGAGCAATCGAGCCTACTGATAATATCGATAAACTTAAAAACGACTACTAAAACCGTTTCTTTAGGAGTGGAATTGAAACGGATTCTTTCAAATAAGCAAATTTTATGCCTCTAAAAATGATGAAGAAATATATGTACGCGGTCGAATTGAGAACCTGCTTTTTTTTAAGTCGGTTTAAAAACCGGCCAAGTGCGATTCAGACTCTCACGAATAGTCCAAAACACGTTTCTTTCTTAAAAATAATAAAAATCATATTCAATTTAAAATTAAAGGACGGGGGTCCTTTAATTTTAAAATTCAATATTTTTTTTTGTTGTTATAGCAGCAATCGAAATACACTCTGTGAAAATTTCAACTGTCTACCTATTACGTGCCTTGAGATACAGCCCGCTGACAGACAGACGGACAGCGGAGGCTTAGCAATAGGGTTCTGTTAGTTACTTACTCTTTGGGTACGGAACCCTAAAAATTGTCTTAAACAGTAATGTCTTTATGGTTTTTTTTTGTCAGGTGTCATGAAGACCGGTGAGCACAAAGTAATTTCTGGTTCATTACATCTTAAATTAAATAATCGTTGTGGTTTCCTTGCCACCCTTGAACACAATAAGACCACCTCCCACACTTTATCTCGTTAACACGGAAATTCTATCAGACCTCATTAACTGATCTAGTTTCCTGTTTCCCATGCTAATCACTTGTTGCCAGAGCGCAGTGCATCTTATAGCTAGGTTCATTGAGTAGGCAAAGTCGCAAGGAAGAGTAAATTATACCTATCTAGTACTTCACTTTTAATAGATATTTCTTTTCTTTAAAAAAAAACCTTGCCCCAGGAATTCTTCTCCTGTATCGTGGGTGCGTTTAAACATATATAATCTCACATACACAAACAGCCAGACAACTATCTGTAGGCCATACACATATTTGTTCCGTGCGGGAATCGAACCCGCGACACGCAATGCAGCAGTCAATCAGTCAACTACTGCACCAACCGTACCGTTCAGTTTTGTACTAACTTTTTGTCACTGAATCAGTTCAGTGTCATCGTTTTCAGCCTAGCCTTTTGCTTACTATGATGATATTCTTTATTATTTATTTATTTATTTCGGAGGAATCCATATACTGGATGCACTACAGTCTCGAGGTAGACGCAACGACATCCTGAAGGTGTTGTTGTATTGAACTCGCAAGACATTGGCGGCTTAGCGGGTATGGTTCACCCATAGTTCACTCGAGTAGAAAGACTGGCAATATGCCTTAAAGAGCGTAACCTTTGCTTCAATCGATGTTTAATGAGTACCGGGTTTGTCCAACCGGTTTCAGCGAAATACCAGTATTTTACACTTCTGTAAGCCTATCTGACCTTCAGAATCCAGTTAGACCTCTTACCCTTGGTAAGACTGGTGGTCAGACTTTCGGGCCTCTGTCTACCCGATGACTATCAGAATAACAGCTGCTATTCCTTTCCTGTGTGGTCAAAATAAGGCATTACAAATTTAAAAAAAGTTCAGGTTCGTCGATTTTTTTTTGTTTTAAAAGCTGAAAATTGACACCCAAGTTCCTACTATAGTATTTGTCACTAAAACTTCTGTGTGTTACCTGTGTGCTGGGCTGCGCTTACGCATGCCTGCGAGGAACAGGTGCGCGGCACGCGACCACCGGTAACAGTTTCTTAGTAAATACGTAGTACTGATGCTACCGATGTCTTCATTCGGATTGTGTTTAGAAATAGTTGAAAGAGGATAATGAGTTCAACTTTTGGTTTGTTCTTTTCAGGACATACGAACTATACCGGTGATAGATCAGCCGGTATATTCTGCCGGTCGAATCTGTAAACATGTTGAAGTGAAGGCGTGAGTTTTTTATTAAGTAAAATCATGTAATGAGTCCTCCCGCTCTGGGTGAAGCAGACGGGAGTGTCAGACTCTTACTGACTAAAACGTGTTCCTCCTAGTGCCCTTTGCGTTCCAGTGCCGCGGTAACTATTTCGAACAAATTCCGTAATCATCAAATTTCGCAGTCGAAGGCTTGGGTGAAGTGATCACGGACTGAGCTGTCAATCCATGTGATCAAGATGGAGTGTCAGCTCACTCTGCTCATTCCACCTTAATTTACACTGTGAGATGTTTACAGAATCGCACTGCTGTTCGAGAGTAACGGAAACCTTCATATATATTTTGGAATTACATCAATATAATAGGTCTTTACCTATGAAATTGCCATTTCGTATGAAAAATTTTAAACGATTTTTTTTCATGTATTTTTTATTTGTATTAATTGAAGTAATCACCCATGCAATCAATGCATCTTTGCCAATACAGTGGAAGTTTATTGATGCCCTTCTTAAAGAAATCAGCTGGACGGGAGGCAACAAATTCTTTTTGTATTTTGTACTGCCTCTCGGGTATTGAATTTTTTCCCGCCAAGAAGTTATCCAAATTCTGGAAAAAGTAGTAGTCGGTAGGCGCAAGGTCTGGTGAGTAGGGCGGATGACGGAGAGCTTCCAACCCCAGTTCTTGCAACTTGGAGACCATCTGCTGTGCAGTATGAGGTCGCGCGTTGTCGTGCAGGAGCAGTGGAGACGAGCGATTGACCAATGCTGGTTGGAGATGTGCCAGCTTCTCCATCATTGTGTTCAGTTCTTCACAGTACACATCTGCAGTAATGCTCACCCCGTTTGGTAAGAAGCTGTGATGAATCACACCGGCGCTAGACCACCAAACAGTGACCATCACTTTTCTAGGGGTCGTTTAGGGCATTGTTTAGGTGCTGAACCAGGATCCAACCAACTTGCTGAGCGCTTGCGGTTATCAAACAGAATCCATTTTTCATCGCAGGTAACAATGCGGTTCAAAATTCCTTCATTTGTGTGTCTGTTGAGCAATGCAAGGTACGTCTCGACGCGTACTTCGCGCTGGCGATCATTGAGTTCGTGGGGCACCCATTTGTCAAGCTTTTTAACCTTGCCAAATTGACGCAAATGGACCAATATTGTTTTGACGCTAACGTCGAAAGCTGCTGCTAATTCATCCGTAGATTGTGTATCATCAGCTTCCACAATCGCCTTTAATTCGTCATTGTCGACCAAAGTCTTCGGACGACCGCGAGGTTCATTTTTCAGGTCGAAATTTCCAGAACGGAAGCGAGCAAACCAATAACAGGTGGTGCGTTGGTTTGTAGTGTTAGCTCCGTAAACGTCGTTGATGTTGCGTGCCGCTTGTGCCGCGTTGCTGCCACGACGGTATTCATATTCCATAATTACTCGAATTTTTAACGTATCCATGATGACGAAAAAGATTGAAATGCGATGAAAATGTAACACTAATCAATAAACAAATGACTACTTTTGGAAAAAAATCAATGTTTTTAAAATAAAATTAATTTGAAATTAGAATTCTTAGCCAAACACAATTTTTTTTTAAATGGCCAGTACTGCAGAACGGCAATTTCATAGGTAAAGACCTAATATATAAAATTCTCCGTAACTGACTGATTGAGTGACTGACAGACAACGTACAGCTGAAACTACTGGTCGTAGATAACTGAAGTATGGCATGTAGGTTCCTTGGGAAGTGTAGGGGAGCTTTAAGAGAGGAAAATTCTTACGGGAACGGAAAAAAGCGAGATAAGCGCGTACGAATTCGCAGGCAAAAGCTAGTATTTGTATATAACATTGAATCATTATACAATATCTCTGGTAGTAGAAGAGATATTTGCCTGTTTAGTATACTATGGAATTTAGCAGCTTCAAATTAATTACCTAATTCACCATCTTCCTAAACTATAATTAAAACAACTACTCAATGACTACTAATAACAACTTACTACTAACTAATCACCATCTATTAAAACTAAACTAGCAATACTCCAGTAACGACCCGTGCTCAGTCCATCAACCTTTTGTGTTTTACGAGTTCTGATTACGTGCAGTAGTGGCGCAGTGTCGTGGCCGCTGGCAGTGAATGGGCCAGTGCGTCCGCTGCGGAGTGGCCACTGCGCTGTGGTTCATCGACTCGACCGGCGCGGGCGCACGCGACGCGCTGTCTGCCGCGACAATACCGGCTTTTTGCTGCCACCGCTAATTTTAATTAGACAATTTTCTTTCTGTTTGGTAAAAAGTTTCAAGGAAATATTGTCATAGGAAATTGGTGAGCTTTGTCTCGGTATTTGTGGTCGGGGGTAATCTTCCATAAATAATAATTATGGCTGTAAAAATGGTCTACTTTCATCCAATTTTGTCGTCTAGTCTTGTTTGGTAAAATGCTTGCAAAATATAAGTCTGATTGTTTGGTTAAAACTCTCAATTGTTTCGGAAAAAAATAGCAGCGTTTGTAACCAGTCGACTATAGTGCAAATCCTAATAAAATATTTATACCGAAGACCAAGTCTCTAATAAGATTAACATTGTAATCTTAATCAACTTATCTGATGATGATCAGATGATGATTCATGAACAATCATCTAGACAAAAGATGATGTGGTTTCATGGACTATATCTCTGCACAAGTGCACAAGCCTTTACCAACTATGAGCTACTCCTCGGCGCTCCATTCTCGACAGATGATATCTTAAACATCAACATCATCAATTAAGATACTATACAGCTAAGTATTATTTAATAAGGAAAGGACAATTACCCTTACATTGTTCAAACGATGGCAAGCCAACGACCCACCGTCGTGCGCTGTGCGACACTGTTGCGCGGGCGCACGAGACCGACGCTATCTCGCATCTGAACAGTGCCCATCGGAGATGCGAAGATGTTCCCGCGACAAGCAGTAATCCTGTGCGAAGGGTGGCAGAAGGTTCACTTCCGTGCGTAAGACACTGGGGCTCATTTACATAAGTGTGTTGTACAGTTAGTAGTTGCAATAAAGGCACAACTGTACACTGTACAAGTTTGAGAGGGTCTAGGTTAAGTTTTTTTTATTATTAAACTTGCTTTAGCTATCATATCAGCCGAAAGACGTCCACTGCTGGACGGTGGTCTCCCCAAGTGTCGCCACAACGACCGGTCCTGCGCGTATCGCATCACTCTTCACTTCTTTCTCTTCACATTCTCTTCTCTTCACATCTTTCACTCTTCACTTAAAGAACCTCAGGTTCTGGCTATAAAGAAACACAGGCTTCGGGTGGGAATTCTACGAGTCAATCAGTTTTAACGGTTATCTATCAAAATATCATGAACTTAATCCTTTATTTTGGACTTCTGTGAATTGTTTTCTCTATAGAATATCATGGTACCTAGAGCCCACATTGTTTTTGCAACCGCTAAGAATCATCCCCATTTCATTTTTGCAGGTTTAATCTAAAAAAAGATACTTCAGACTCAGAGCAATTGAAAACAATTGTGCTGAAGAGAGTCAACAGTTTTCAAACAACATTACTACAGTAGAAAGCCCATTTCTACCATTAACCACTTCTTATTGTTCAAACCAAGCAGCACACTCCTCACAGCAAATTCCCGAGCTACCCGTCTCTCAGTTTCGCAGTCACGCACAAATCTTGAATGGTACTTCTCCGGCTTGTTATTTGCGCAGACGCAGCGCCGCGCACGGAAGCGCGCACCTCGGCGAATAATTTTCCACGTCCGTGGCCATAACTGTTAACGTTATAATGATCGCCCCCGGGCCTGCGGGGGTGGGCGGGGATCTGCTTTGCTTTTAATGCCCAGCTTTATAGATAATGGATAATTGTGGCCTACGCAGGATCTTACTGATCGCCCGATACTGATCATATCGAGATCAAACTGATAATCTTATTGGGAACAAAGATAGAATAGTTTAAGCTCATTTATAAGAAGCTAGCTTCTGCCAGCGGATACGCTCGCGAAATTTATCCCAAGGGAACATAACCACGGAATTAAAAATATCCTATGTCTTATACCAAGACATGATTTAACCGTGTGCCAAGTTTCATCCAAATCGTTTCTGCCGTAACGGCGGAAATACCTGAGAGTAGCTGATTATAAAATGTGAATCACGTCTAAACGGCTAGTCGTAATTTTTTGAAAAAAATATATTTATTCATGTTAGACTATTTACTTAGGTATATATGAAAATTTTGAGTTTTATTCGTTCAACATAGTGTAATATTAATTTGTATAATTATGTCTAACACGGACCTAAAAACGACAATCGGACCAAAACCGCCAGGCGTATTGAAATAGAATATACACTATCTCAAAGATAGTCTTAGAATAAAAATAAGGCAAAAAACTACTGAATTTTGGGTCGCGCGGGTGTTAAACTAGTGTGCGTTTTGATCCCTCAAGGTCGCTGGCGTAAGACGTCGCCTTAAGACGTGAAGAGTTAACAAATACACAGACAAAGTGACTTCCAAATCTATAATAATAAAATATGTATGTATGCTGCATTTCATGTGGTATGTTTTCTTCTTTGTGTACATTAACATTGTCTTGGAAATCAGCGTTTTATTCTAAGTGAGGACCACACAGAGTTTGCTGTTCACATTCATCTTGCTCCTACCACTTTACTACACACACTTCAAGTGACGTATTGCCAATAAATGTACCAGTTCTAACATATTGGAAACTTGACTTTCAAGTAAAACTATAAGTTCGGAAAGTTACTGGCGTTAGTCGGTACTTTAGCATGGCCTATGCTAATTGAACTGAGTGGCTAACTTTGTTTTTGAAATCCAAACAGCAAATAGCTTTTTTTATTTGTGATCGTTTTGCTCTTGACTCTTGTCTAGGTCAGAGATGATAGAGACAAAATCTACAAAAGGAGCGAGCTCACCCAGAAGGAGCCTGTTCACTCTAACTTCGAAGAGATTAAGGTTGTAAGCGCTCAGAAACACAGACACAGGCAGAAAGTTCCACTCCTTTGTTGTGCGCATTTAAAAAAAATACGTTTGGGCACTTAGTGCGAATTGGTGTAATAGCAACAAGGTTGGGATGGTAAGTTGCAGTGCGTCTGGATGTCCGATGATAGAAGGGGGCCGGTGGGATGAGGTCGTGGAGTTCTTGGGCACACTCACCGAAGTACAAGCTTCAGGTTAACTGACAACCAGCGAAAATGATTTTAAAAAGTTCCAAATACATTACCTACCCATGTATATTGAATACACTGCGTGCCATTCTGATAGCGCACTACACTCCTATACATATCTGTAAGTTTTCGTTCATAGTCTGTAATGCAATGGACAAAATCAGCTTCACAAAATGGAATAGCATTAACAGTGATTGGTATTAAGTTCGCCTCTGTACGTTTCTGTGCAAAAAGTGATAGATAAAACTTTATTGTGTATGTCACCGGATAATTATAAACTCCGTAAGATAATTATAAATCTTAATAACATTGTAATTTCTCAATACATTGTAAGCAATAGATTTTTAATACAATCAACCCCACCCAAATTCTATAGTTTCCAATTTGTGCATGTGTTATTGAGAAAAAATAGTTTACAATTTAACGCGATATATTATGAACTTACGGTGTTTGTAATAACCCGGTGACACATACAGACGCCAGCAAATCAAGCTACAACAATCTGTCAAATTTCTACAATACTTTTTCAACCTTATCGCCTAAGTATCAGGTTCAAGGTTGATTGGGACAATTTCACAGTTTCGGGAAGCTTCATCTACACCACATAAGTTACAGAAAAGTAGATGAAAAGTAAATACTTAGATGAAGAAAACATAACATAGGGTGATAAATTGGGCGGCCTTATCGCTAAAAAATCTTTAAAGTTTAGTTTAGATTCCGTTTTCTCTAGTCTAATAGTCTAGACAAAATTAACCTGAAATCTTTAAAAATCAATGAAACAAACATTGCAGTACCTCGCCTCGGGTCAGATGCTACTGACCGATAACGTCTCGGTTCAATTGTCGCGATGATCCGACAGAAAACACTTCTTGCTTGTGTAAATGCGCCTGCGATTCGTCATTGATGCAACTGCTAGTTGCAATAGTTATGTTCTGCGCATTGTTTCTTGATTCTTTCTTTGCTTGAAAGTCAAAACAAGATGATTGCCATTAGTTATGAGGCAATCATCGTTGCTGATATATTGGAAGAGCCTACAAAAATGGAACTTTTAATTGGTAAATCCATCACGGTTTCAGGGGATACCACATGTTTTCAGTTCATGTTTTTTTTTTCGCTTACAACCCTAATCTCTTCAAAGTTAGAGTGGAAAAGCTCCTTCTCGGTAAGCTCACTCCGTCGTAGACTTTGTCTCTGTCATCTCTGAACTAGACTAGAGTCAAAAGCAAACCAATCACAAAAAAAAGGTAAGTTTTTTGTCGTAACTTTAAATAAATAAATAAACTTGCACCCTTTCTGTTAAAATTAATATTGATTTTTTATTAAAAAAAGTATTCAGAGTAAAACATCCAATGTTAATGAATTTTCTCACTACGAAATGAGCTATTTTGCCTTCGTGAAGACTTGAAAACGACTTCTTAACACCATGCAATATAAAAACTCCCTTACTACAAAATGATGTATATAATCAGCTATTTATGATCGGTTTCGTGCGCGTCACGTTCGACAGTTCCGTCACCGATACGCCGCTTGTTAATAAACAATTAAAACCTTGTTATTAATTTGCTATTGTTGGTAATTATGTCATAATTTTCTCGTGGCTTCGTCTGGCTCCCACGCTTTTCCTTTGCAGAGTTCGCGGGATAGACACATCTTATAAGTACTGATTTATTTATTGTGATAGTCTTCTGACCCGACTGCCTCTTTGGTCTAGTAGTTGCAAACGATACCCCGGACATTTCCGGATGTGGTCGAAGATGGAGCACGCTTGCCTAGAAGTAACCTATTCACTCTTGACTTAAAGAATCCCAAGTTGTAGCTATCAGGAAACACAGACTCCGGCAAGGAATTCCACTCCTTTCTCCATTTTTTGGGTCTTTCGACCGACCTTAAATCAGGAGCCTAAACGTCTGGATAAATTTTAACAAAATATAATACATGTTTCTTCTTAAGAATATTAAAATTTTAAAAAATAAGCTGGCGGGCATCGATAGGCATGTGAAATGGCATGGTAACATATATTGGGTTTCAAAATAAAGGGGGTTCTGAATTTTGTTTATGTGTATTATATTACAAAGGAAAGGAAAGGAAAACAGGCATGTCATGTTCTTCGAAGCCATTTTCCATGTTCTTCATGGGATCGCAGATTTGCTGTGTGACTGGCTATTGGTGGAGTGCGCCTTTGTATGTCTTTGTCCGTATTTTAGATTTCCGCACTGAACCAATATTTGTTAGACCTACAAACAGTTGTTTCGGGTTCGGTATATTTACACTAGTGAGATTTGTGTGTACCTACACCCACAAGTGAAATTATAGTATAGGGCAACATATGTGTTATTGAAGTGTCTAATTTATATTAATTGAGACTCTTGTGTGAGAAGATCTTATTATATTAGAAATAAATTATGTCTACCTATAATTCTATGAAAAAGATTAATGACTCTCTACAAACTTTTGATAAATCAGGGTCGGTGTTTCCTGGACGAATCTTGTGAAAAAACTTACGATCTACTCTAAAATAATTTACATTTTAATTTTACTGCACCTGATTCAAATTATTCCTCCTAAGTGTCATGGAGAGAAAGGTTTCTTGGTGCCTGTAATCTTTATGTAAAACATTGCAGTCCACACTTCTAAAATAATATCACAGCTAGATCTTTTGTTATTTTAGACCATTAAAATAATTAAATGACTAAATTATTCAAAACTACATACATATTATCTGCGATTTCAGACTACCTACTATTTACTAACTTTCATTTAGACAACTATCGCGGTTTCTAAAACATTTAGTTTTATATCCAGTTCGTAACAATCGTTTAATCTTGGCATTACAGATGCAAATTCACCTACCGGGATATAGGATAAGCTTTAAATGTTAATGTTATAAGGAACTTTGAACTCTGTTTTACCTATTTACTTAATCCGGAAAACGTAGATTTAAATAGTTTGTAACTGTTATGAATACAAATATATGATCGACTTAGTGCGAGTTTTTTTACCGTAGATATCCGATCGGCCAGGATAGCGTATTTGTTCGAAAGAGGTACCGTAGCCCTGGAACACAAAGGGCACTAGGAGGAACACGGATGGGTTTTAGTCAGTAAGAGTCTGACACTCCCTTCCGTTCCGCCCAGAGCGGGAGGAGTCATTGATGAGTTCCCATCCACAAAAATATCGATAATGTTTAATCAATCGATTTGACATGCGAATTTTAACGTTAACGCGATCGAATATGTTAAAAAATCGCATTGGGCCCTCTGAAGCGTATTCTTTTTCTTTACTGTTAAAAATATTGAGTAGGTGCACTAAATGCACCTACTCAATAACCTACTGAATATTTAACTTCGAGAAACACTAAAAACTATAGTTGCTAAGAAACACAGATTTTTAAAGACTACTAACAGCGTGGGTTGCTCGATGCCTATGTTAGTAGTCTTGTCTTAGCAGAACATGCCTATTTTAAAATCCACAATAAGCAGTCAAATTCTTCCGTTACTGAGTGATTGAGTGACAGACAACGCACAGCTGAAACTACTGGTCGTGGAAAGGTAAAATTGGGAAATTCTTACGGGAACGGGAAAACACGGGATTTACTCGTACGAAGTGGCGAGCAAAGCTAGTATTGTATAAATCGTCTGTATTACAACTTAACTCGAAAATTTA
This sequence comes from Lacanobia oleracea, assembly GCA_950371165.1. Classification (NCBI taxonomy): domain Eukaryota; kingdom Metazoa; phylum Arthropoda; class Insecta; order Lepidoptera; family Noctuidae; genus Lacanobia; species Lacanobia oleracea. Next base: position 28,231,079 of record OX493388.1, on the reverse strand, counting down.
ACCCGCGTTTAGCACTAACTTTACTAAGTTATCTCGTTATGACCCATAATGCTGATTATTATGTATATTTGCAGTTACTTGCAGCTATTTACTGGTAACGTCTAAAACATAATTATCAGCAACGATCGTACTCTATAACAGTTAGTTTGAGCTATGGTTACATTCGATGAGTTATTTACTTATCACAGTTGAGCGTTTGCACGAACTTTGGTCTTTTTAACTATGGTTTAACTGCGGCAGTGGCCGTGGTAAACGTTAGAATGGTTGCTTTTTACGTAATGAAACACGTTTAACATTGATATATGAACTTCTACACATATTTGCTGCAAATATGATGGGTTGACTAGCTATCTCCAGCTAAAACTCTGCTTTAGCGTATTATGCTGGTTTATTTTGTATGTGTAGTATACGGATGAGACAAGCCCGCCACACTATTCCCAATCACTGCACCTCCTGAAAGCCAGAATCAACAGGCGACCCCTAGAAAAACGCCGAGTCAATAAAGCCCGACGAGTTCTGGAGAAACGATTCAACTGTGTTGCGTCCCGCAACGTATTAATCAGAAAAGGAGGTACAGCGGAGGCCATCATAGTGAGGCACCGAACAGGCAGACTAGCCAAATTAAGTACCCTGTTACGTGACACTTCAGCAGCGCATTTTAATCCCAAACAATTTAAACTTTTTGACAGTCAAAAATAGAGCTTTTTGACGTTTAGAAGGCAATTTATTAGTATTTAGAAGGAGCACGCTAAGACTAGTACCTGCCAGGGTGACGAAATTTGTCCGAAAGAGCAACTGCGGCCCTGTCACGCAAAAATCACTTAGAGGAACACGGATGGGTCTTACTCAGTAAACGTTTGACACTCCCTTCCGCTTCGCTCAGAGCGGCAACAGTCATTCGGTTATTTTATTTACCGCATTAAAAAAAAATTGTATAAGTTTTCTGGACACAGAACTCTCATTCTATCAAACAGCTGAAACAAACAGTACTATCAGTGACAGAAAACCTTCAACAAGAATGTAACAGTAACTCGTAGACTAAAAACTGTTGGCACAAGGACGCGCCGCGGTCCGTGTACCAGTGCGGCCCGATAAATAACGCGCAGACGCCGATACTGGATCATTAATCGTAATTTATAGCATTCCTTCTGCTGGCCCTCTCGTAAATCATACGCGATAATTGTCCACCGATCTACGATTATGGAACGGTTAAGATTATGTGGGGGACAGATACGGTAGGTGGTCAAAAAGTAACTTTAATGCCTAATAAACTAATTTAACTGGAAAAAAAAAATGTTCCACAAACTTTGTGAACTATTTCATATAAGGAAAAATTGTTATTCACAACTCATATTTAATCCATCTGCCAAGCCTTTTCCCAACTGTATTGGAGTCGACATTAAGTCTAACATGCAACTCATGCTTAAGCGATAAAGATGAAAATGAAATTTGACAGATTGTTTTGTGATTAATATTATGATTCTACTAAAAATCCTTTTTGGACCCGCAGACCTCCACAACCAGTAACTGGATAATACTGCTGTCTGGGTTATTGTGGATCCCCAACTACCATCCCCTAAAGGTTATTTCTTTTCTACCACTCAATGTCAGCATTCGCTCATGTAGGTTGGTTGACCATTTTGCATTTCCTGGCTTGTTCAATGTTCAGCCACTGCCTAATAAGGAGATTCAGTTCTATTTGCATAGGAAATATCGTAATGACTTCTCATAAGCTTTAACTGCCCATAATTTGCACTCACTACCTGACAAGTTAGACTAAATCATAGGATAGAAGACTAGAATATCTCTCACATACAAAACCGGTTGAAAAACTATCAAAGATGACACAAAAAGGTACTACTCCTACCACAATAATTCCACACCTAGTCTATGTCAGTACGTAGGGGATCATTTACTACTAACTACTAATCGCGTAATAAACGGATGCTTCTAAGCAGTCTATGGCTAAATAATTTTCCAGTACCAAGCCAGTTATTACATGAGAAACTTGTATGTATCGCAGAGATCTCGCGAAGAATTCCGGAGATTCTAGGAAGAGATGCGCCAGAGTCTCGTGTGAAGCGAAGTGCAGTAGGGCCGGTGTGCTACGAAATAGTGCACTAGCGATACTGTTATCTTGACTGTCGAAAATAATGTTTTGAAAGGAAGAAAGTAAACCCTTTTATATGACACAAGAGTTCATAAGGTTAAAAAAAACTGACAATGAAAATCTTGTTGTGATAATTAATAGTGCCAGAGAGATGCTGTCTGCCGCTGGTCTTCTAATAAACCTCTTTGTTGTTAAATGGTCGATTTACAACTTCAAGAGCCAGGATAAATATTTATTCATTCAAATCGCAATATTAATTACTTACTACTTTGACAACTTCATAATTTGTTAACATAGAACGGCATTATAAAGTACAATTCAGAATTTTTTACTCAGATACAATACGATTATAACTTGGACAATGATCATTCAGACACCGTAGTGATGTTAGCACAGCCCTACATACTGCACCTGTCCCACAAATTAATAGAAAGCAAAGACCGCAAAATTCTTAATAGTCAAAAGTAAATTATCCCTTGAGCCACATCGGAGCCATATGACTCATCCATCGGGCGCAGTTTGTCTCGCACGCGCGGATTATCATAAAGAAAGTGGCGCGCGCGCATCCGTGTGGTTTCCCCGCGGCGAGACGAGAAAACTGCGGACGCGTCGCACTCTTGCCTTCGATGTGCAGGGTTCGGTGAATATGCTCATAGCATAAGGAAAATCAGATAAATTTTAAATACCTCGTTTGCTAGCAGACAGTTCTCGTTGAAGTGTTTCCCTTTGACAAGCCATCCCATGATCGCAGAACTCAGAACCATCGAATAAGTGCCGTGTCGTTGGTTTTAAGTTTCACTTGTGTCTCCACGAGACTACCAAATCCTGGTGCTTTATCGTTTGTATAACTTGAAGTCATTCTCATGTGTCTCCGAAATTATGATTCTAAATGACGTAATATACAGTATGAAAAGTTTTTGACGGTTCCCAATCAAGTATTAGAGCCCCGGGTTCGTTCGCTTCTCAAAAGCAAGATGAGACAGGACAGGTATTAAGGCAAGAGCGGCAATTCAAAAATGTAATCCTACTGTTTTCCAAGCATGAACTGTTTATACAAATCACCAATTTTGTCTCTTACGACCTTTTCTTTCCATCATTCGAGGCTCATGCATGTTGCCGCAATGGCGTTATGACGTCCTTCCTCTGCGTCCAATATCGCTAATTATAGACTTGAGCAATCGACACTAACACTGAATACCAGATTACTACTGCTGTTTACGCGTAAAACTCACGCTGCAATCGACATTGAATTGAACGCGGATATGCCTCAGATTTGCCTTAGTTACAATATCGGTGTCACGATCCTGATTACCCTAACTCAGTGGTTTTCAACTTGTGGTCTGCGGGCAACTGGTGGTTCGCAAGAGCCAAAATGTGGTCCGTATTGATGCAAACTGATTTTAAGTTTTTATCAGAAATTCGTGACACAAGGGCTTAGCCTAATCATTGCTTTGCCAAAGTAAAAGCCAGCCCTTGTGACACCCATACAACGTGGCAATGCCACCAGTCTCTTGGGCACATTACCAGCTGACAACGTCGCCTTGAGGACGAATTTTTGAAGCTATAGTTTAGTTTAGTTAAATATCAAAATCATAAAATTAAATCAAAAATATTATAAATGTCAAATTTAGTTAAATAAGTGTTACAATAAAACAATCTGAAAAATGTCTGACTGGTTTTGCTAGTAAAAATTATCACAATGATATTTGTTTAATTATAGTACCTACATTAAATTTGTAAATAATTTAATACAGATTCCTATGCAGTTTATTTTTCTTCTCGATTTCTGGCAACAAAAAAGCAATGTGGTCCCGTGTCAAATAAAGGTTGGGAAACACTGACCCAACTACACTTGCTCCTACATATTCATAGCGGTACCGACGTTGTTGGTTAATTGTTTAATATAGATTGTATATTATAGAGCCGTTAGATCGTTTACACCGCTTGTTCGAATCAATTGGCTGAATTAATTACTGAGCAGTTCGAACTATCGTGGGAATCTTGTGGGCTTAAGGGCTTAACTAAGCAAATTTGTACTTTGATGCCTTGACTTCTATAGCAGCATCCATCTTGAAAGCGTGAACTCGTGGTATTTAGATGATCGATAAATCTGCTATTAAATTGTATGTTCTTTAGTCGGTTTGAATTGGAGACGGTTAACGAGTTACATCATTCTCTGTTACCAAAGTTCAATATAGTGAATGCTTTTAAAATCTTCTCTGGTACCTAAATGCGAAAAAAGGATAAATGTGCAACCTTCGCCGTCAGTAGGAGAAAAAACGATTGGACACATAGCGGTAGAATGGAAGAATCTGACAATACAGAGGTTACCTTTACTGCCTCTATGTAACTATAACTTCTGCGGAAATCGCTGAATAGTTAAAAAAAATTGTCGACCCGTTGCTTTCCAATGTTTGTGATTAAGTTGCTTCCATACATATGAACGAAGGGATATCCAATGTATTTAAATCTTTGTTCATTTTCTCCATTAATGACGCACGAGATTCCTCCAACCATGTCGCTAACTAAGTTCCATACTAATTTTTCCAAAGTACATTTATGTCTTTAGGTAGTACGAACTATCGATTATTGTTAAACAGTAAGTAGAAATAGGTACGAAAGTGTAATATTTTCGAAGCATCTTCCCAATTCCCATACATCAGAAAGATACGGTGTCCTATGACCTCTCTATGTTATCCCCCATAGATGTGAAAACATTAATCCAATAGAATCTATCTCCGTTGACCCCTAAGGACTACCTACACTACACTATAACGAAAGAGAAACGCAGTTATTTTTAAATCTCTCATTAGAAGCCTCGACAGCTTTCCATTCCCATAAATCTAAGCTGTACTGGTTACCATAAATTACCTAAATTGTAGGTGCGGGCCGCACACGGAGCTCGGGGGCCTGTCCTGACCGGCCCTGAGATATGGGGCCCCCGGGTCCTTATTAAACAGGGACCAGGGGTACTTCTAGCGGTAATAGATATGAATTAGTCGTCGGTAGTGGAAGAATGGACAAATTGGACAAAGCTGAAGTCATTAACTAAACTATAACGGCTGTGAGAAACAATTAAAATCCCAATTAACGGCTGTGAGAAACAATTAAAATCCCAATGGTTATAACGGCTGTGAGAAACAATTAAAATCCCAATGGTTTATTTTAGACGTCAGATACTCTTCAATTTAGTAAATAATTATCCATAAATGGATAATGTTTGTCCAAAATGATCTTCGTGTACAGAAGCCATAACAATTTCGAATATAATAAACTACAATCAAGTGTGTTTAAGCTTCAGGTGAATGAGTAATTATAGAAAGTTAAGCACGAACTAATTGCCCTGTCAAAGGATTAGTATAAAATATTTCTTTGAGTTCGACAGTAACACGCCATTACTGTTGTTTAAACTTTATTTATAACCACTTACTATCGAATTAAAAAATAATCTGTAGTAATTTAAAACTGAATATATTGTGTATAAAAACGCATTGAAAAAGTTCTGGCAGGAAGGACGCATAATGGCTTCATGATCTTTGCTTAAGGTGAATGTTACGGGTTGCTCATTGCCATTTTTCCGCCATACTTCACGAAAATAATATCTAACTCGCTTATAGTACCGTTTACACACACATAAACATGATTGAAAGTATGATTTGAAGTATGGCGAATCAGAAGGGTTTTTATGCCGTATTTTGACTAATTTCGATAAAGTGGAATATCCGATTGTCGCACCATAATTTCTGCGACTTAATATTGTTCCAATTACACTCGAAACAAAATAAAACTGAAAATGTTGACTTCAGCGCCATCTCGCGGGAAAATGGCAATGAGCAACCCGTAACATTCACCTTAAATAACGTCAACAACGAAAGGCAGGAAAAATGACATGTAGGTCGACCATAGAGTAAAAATAATTGCGTTTTGTTATCGGTCGCTAGCTTTTCCAATAAGGAAGACTATTATTGCTAGTATTGTTGGATTATGTAATAACTTTCTCTACTAAAGTTTAATGCTATAGTAAAATGTGTAAAACAATAATTGCTTAGCGTACGAACACTAGGTTTACAAACTTGTGTGTGTGTGAGCATAAGCAAAACTCACACCATGGGTGTTGTGAAAGGTAAAGTGAAAATGCGTTAGGGTAAGGTGTTAATTATTTATTTATGTTTTCCTGCCTGTGTGTGCTGATTTTCTATGTAGACTCTTTTTCTTTGTGCTTGTGTCAAAAGCTGTTTTTAAGTCCGTTTTAAAGACTTGCCTGTCCATTGCGAGCGGAGCGGAGAAACGGAGAAAATTCAAAATGTTAGTGACTCATATGGTACGCAGATTTTATGCAATTTCATCGGTTTAAAATGTCTTCACTTCTCCGCTCCGCTGCTTTGCTCGTCGCAATGGACAGGCACCCTAAAGGATTTTAGACGTTTTCATGGCGCATGGCGCGTGCGCAAGAGATCGACAACTCAATTTCGAATAGCTGTACCTTGACTGTACCTAGTTACCAATTAAATGATAATAACATTTATCTGTAATTTGGATTAAATACATACTTTTAAACGTCAAATCATAAAAGCATTTATTCATTTATTTCCACAACAACATATACAAATATAGATGAGAGCGTAAATATGTGTGCACTCGCATTAATTTGATTTTCTAATTGAGATTTTCGTATTGTTTGTTATTGTGATGCGATGTACTATATTGTTAATTTATGAGTCTTATAATATAAAATTATTTAATTGAATTATATTATATCGAGTCGGATCGTAACAATATGATATTCTGTTGTTTTAGATGTGCGTGTAGAGCAGTGGTGCGGAGTGGCGCGGCATGGGCCAGGCCGGCAGCCACGCGCCGCCGCCGCAGCGCGGTCGCCGAGCGCACACGCTGCCGCACGACCCGCCGAGACTTGCACCTAAGGTAACGTAGGACCTAGTCCACAGCTGGACTGTGTGTGGAGCAGTGGTGCAGAGTGGCGCGGCATGGGCCAGGCCGGCAGCCACGCGCCGCCGCCGCAGCGCGGTCGCCGAGCGCACACGCTGCCGCACGACCCGCCGAGACTTGCACCTAAGGTAACGTAGGACCTAGTCCACAGCTGGACTGTGTGTGGAGCAGTGGTGCGGAGTGGCGCAGCAAGTATTACGCAGTCTACTGGGTCGGTAATTTTACTTCGATGGTTATTTGTTCGATGAACGGAAAGTCGACTGAACGATTGTTCGAATGGACTTTATTGCGAAACAACCATATATCGACAAACGCTACTTCGACTGAACGATTCATCAAATGTTTATAAGTGATGGACTGCTGTTTCGAATGATTTTTAGGTATTACTAGCTTTTGCCCGCGGCTTCGTCTAATATTCTCATTCACGGAAAGTCGGAAAAACTGGCATCCTGGTACTCCTAGTTTGTGAGTCTTTACTGTTCGTACTTTCGGCCCCTGAATTACTTCGATGTTTCCTGGTCTCCTGGTACTTGTGAAACTTTATCTCAAAAATGCTTAGACATGTTTCTGGTCTCCTAGTAGCTACCTGTGAATCTTAACCGCTCACAATACCGGAAAATATTCCAACAAATTTCTGGTTTCGATTAGTGATTGAACATAACGAAGTATATCCAAGGCAGAATCTAGGAAAGAGAAACTAGGAATGGGGTTTCCTGTATTGTGGGTGCATTCACAAATATACGAACTCACATACACGAACAGAACCCAGAACAACTATCTGTAGACTATCCAAATATTTTACCTGCGCGAATTGAACCCATGTCACGCTCAACCACTGCGCCAACCATATCGTCTTACGTATCTTGTCCATCCGAGGCGTCTTTTTATGGTCCTCGTCCCAATCCATCTAGCTGATCCATATACATGAACAAAGGACTGAGAAATACTCTTTCAAAATTACCACTCTGTAAAATGTGACGAAGCCACTGCGCGGCCACTCTGCCTGTGACGTGGTGAGAGTTTTTCGCTCGTTTTGATACTTCCCGCGATTCCTTTGACGACACATGGTTTCAACTCAAATACTTTCTGCTCCAACGACTATCGGTCCACTAACCACTGCTAATTCAGTTGACGTCAATACTCAATACTTTATTGCATTTTGTTGCTTTTTTATCTTCCTAGCTGTTGCCAGAATCCTAAATAAACCCTGTGCACAAAGGAATTGGTCGGCCACACCGTATTAAATTAGATGGTTATACTATAAATATCCATCTATCTATTAAAAGACTTAATATCCTCATCCTTATGTGAGGTTAATTGGGAGGATAACTATTAATTTATAGTTTATACGCTCAGTTGACGAGCGTATAAACTATAAATTAATAGTTAGCTAATAGTTATTTATTTTATTATAATATATATGACCGTACCACGCTAGTACGCTGTCTACCGTACAATTTATTTCACTTTCACTCCCTGTAATAAAATAATAATAATTGTATGTTAATGTTCATCTTAACACACGTTTGCTGTCGTCGTAAATAACTTCAATATATTGTTGTTTATAATTATCTACACACTAGTTGACCCACGCAACTATGTCTGCTCCGCTCCTATTAGTCTTATCTGGATGATATATAGCCTTCCTTGATATACGGGCTACCTTACACTGAAATAATTTTTCAAATCGTACCAGTAGTTCCTGAGATTAGCGCGTTCAAGCAAACAAACAAACTCTTCAAATTTATATATTAGTCTAGATTACGATTGGGTATTGTTTACCTAGAGAATTAAACATCAGGAAACTGTGATCTCATACTATTTTACCGAGCAGAAAATTAAGCACGAATTCCCTAAGATTTTGGTATTAATGGCACACCTTAAACAGAAAGTACCGGCCTACCTATGAGTGATTTTAAGTTTTAATGTACGTATGTCATACTTTTAAACAAACATCAGTATCTCAGTTTTTTTAAGCAACAAAGTTAACACCTCTTCAATATTTATTTAAACTACTGTGCTGTACTTTCGTTTTCACTTTTCACCTATTCCCGGTGTAAAATAACATTTAGTCATCCTTTAATTTTTTTTCTTACAATAAGGCAACATTTATCGACGGGATTAGCCCAAAGCCGGGAAGAATGGAAGGAAGAAAGGGACCTCTGCCCTGCAGTGGGACGGAATAGGCTAAAAATAAATAAATAATATTAGGGCATCCAAAAACACAACGTTTCAATGATTCGCACATTTTTTGCCAATGCGTCATTAACGCCGTTTTTGTACCCACCCAGGTGCTACCAACTCTCTGCGAGTCCCCGCGCCTGCGCAGTACCGACAATGGCGCCATCCTGCACTCAGGCGGCACCATCAGCGGGAGGCGACCCAACACCATGCACGACAATGTTCCGCATGGACATGTGGTAAGAGAACATCAGTATTCCATCTTATTCTTCTTCCCAGCTAAAACACTAGGAAGTGGTGACGGGCTGGGCGATTTTTGACGTTTAAAAAGTGCTGATTTTCGGCCTAGTTTGAATGGCTTTTGATTTTTATTTATTTTATTCGTGTTGGAAATCCTGATGAAGATCCTCCACCCTGGGGTCACCGCGAGTTTTTGTTTTTTCTTTTTTTTTTACTATTGATAGGCACGCGCTTGAGCACCACCATACCTGATGGTAAGCGATGAGTTTGTTAGACTCGTACTGACAAAAACCACCCTAGTGTCGCTAGTCCGGCGCTGCGGGTGCGTAAATGACTTTCGCTGCCCTGATCAGTATTCCATCTATTCCAAGCATACCTATCACACACTGGTGTCGTGACAGAGGTGTACTCCAGTATACTACGCCACCGCCACGCTGCGCTTATGCTACGGCCACACTACCGTAACATGGCAATAATTAGTGTTATTTCAGTTAGTTTTGTTTCAATGATAGCCATAATTATTGCCATATAAGGAACACTATGAATGGCACTCCGTTAGAAATATTTTTAAACAAAGTTTATGAATATTTTCAGGCTTTTATTTTTAGGAGACTAGAACATTGTCATTAAATATAAGGAATTTTAATTTTTGAAGGTTAGGTAGTTAAAGACACTGTTCTTATCCAAGTAAAAAATAAAGCCTTCTTCTAACATAAGCCCTTATCAATTTCTATTCCAGCACGCAAACGTGTACCGGTCGCGGTCGGCGGGTACCTCGGGGGAGAACAGCGAGATACGGTCCCGGGAGAGGGACCCCCTGCACAGGTCTCACACCAACCTGGAGCTACGACATGACAGTGAGTAGACTTTCTGAAGGACCGTCCAGGATGTACGCTGTAGAACAATGTACCTCTTTCCGAAAAACTTTGAATTTCAGTGTTTTTTATGTTACCTTTAACAAAAAAAATGTGCTTTGTGATAAGCAAAGCAAACTTTATCAATTGAAGTGATATTATAAGTGCTCATATAGCTTATATACAATGTTTGTTATTACAGGCAGTAGTGTAAACAAGAGATTTGGATCTGAACCAGATCTAAGAATAGAGGAGGAACAGAAAACGAGAAATGGAAACAAGCACTTTCGAAAAAAATACAGAGCACCCCCACCACCCACCAATGACGTAAGTAGTCATCATAATGTTTAAGCTGTAGACCAACACGAGATCTTAAACTTATGATATTAAATTATTGATCCTATTCAAATGTGTGTTTCAGAACTTCGAGGGTTCATCGCCAGATTCCAGTGAAGGGAACGCGAGACCTGAACCTCAGAGGAAACTAAGACTGTTCAAAACGAGAAACGAAACCAAAAAACTGAACGGTCAAGAAAACTTGCAGTTCAGAAACTCTTACCACGAATACAAGTCACTCGACATGAGTGACAACGCAGCATTCGAAAGACGATACAGGTCTCCTTGCAAGGACAAGGAGCAACACTTCAAGTACCCTGACAACCAGGACATGGTGCAGAGCACCGCCTCGCTCAAGAGAGAGGAACGACTCATACAGACGAAGCAAGACTACAGGAAGACGAGAATAGACCGGATGAGCGGATGTCGAGCCAAGACGTCCAAGAACGAACACAGTGAAGCATGGAAGACGCCACTGTTAAACAGGAATTTTAGGTACTCCGAGAGGTTCAAGAAAGATGACAACGAACTGCCCGCGCTCAGGAGAGAGAGGACATTCGACGAAACCTTGATCGCAAGCGAAAGAGAAAGCGAATCCTCTAGAGCGGCGCACGAGAGCAGGATGAAAGTCATCGCGGACCAACTCAGAGGGGGCAAACTGAGCCCCCTAGCGGAGACAAGCAAACCGTTGAGAAAATCTCTTCCTTCACTATTGCTAAAAAATAATGAAGAAAAAGATGAATTTCAAGCTGAACTGAAGAAGGCTACGAGTAGAATTAGAAACCAATTAGGCAGTAAAGTTAATGATAGTGAAACCAAAACTAGTCAAGAGAAGAAAGAGTTGAGGAGCCCATCGAAAATACCGAGTAAAGTCAAAAAGTCTAGTCCGCAGAGTGCTGCCAACAAGCCTGAAGCGAAGGTGGTCAGTAGGAGGCCTTTGAGTCGAACCAACGAGGACAAAGCGAGACAGACGAACAACAACAGTAGTAACGCTAAGATATCGGACAATAAGTATAAGATGAGCAGCAAGGAGAACAGCCGCCCGATGCCGGACAGAGGGCAGGCCTCCGGGAAGGAGTCCACGCCTGAACACTCACCCACCAGGAAGTTGGAATCATTGCTGAACCAAAAATCGCAAGACAAGTAAGTTTAAACACGTTTGATCACTTCATATTCTTGAAAAAAAAATATTTTACGTATACTAATTTGAATCAATATTAAGGTCTATTTATTTCACTCAATATATTTAATCTAGAGCTGACGCAATTCGTTGTTCTTTTTGTGTCAAGTTTAACTGCTATGTTATATAACGAATACCAATCTTCCTTATCCTTGCTACTTATTCCTTTAGTCTGTTTGCAATCTTTTTTTTTCCTATCTTTTCTTAATCAAAATTTCCACGATTCGCAGACAAAAACAGCAACCTCCGTCGAAGCAGTTCTACTTCGGCATGATCGAGAGCAAGCAGACGAACACACACGATCACTTGAAGGACTTCCCCGGTCTGGGCAGCCCTATCATCGAGGAGATCTCCAACTTCCACCTCATCGAGCAGAAGCTGCTCAGCTACCATGAAGAGGACGCCGAGTTCGACAAGTTCAATGCGAAGATGAAGGAGGAGAGCAAGGTTAAGAATTGTAAGTGCTTGCAATTTCTAAACCTATGAAATTTCCCAAAAAAATACGAAGTAAAACATTAATACTGATAGACTTATAAAGAAATCAGCTTTTTTAAATTGCTAGACGAAACTATTTTCTTTAAGGTTGCCTTTGGTCCAGCGTCTAGAACAAAAATTATCGCGATATTATTATGACCAGTTGTATAATTGGCCTTCATTATATTAGAATATAAGTAAGCATGCCTTGTATGTTTTCCAAATATAATAAAATCAAATAAAATAGTAAATCAGTTATTGCTGAATGGTGTCGGCCGGTGCCGTATGATACCATAAAAGAATAATACCATCCTTTTACTTCCCGTGGGTGTCGTAAGAGGCGACTAATGGACTCGCCAGAGAATGGGCAGCAGCGTTCTTTGTAAAACGCAACACCATACACTGCAATCGCCAACCCGCCTGCCAAAAGTGGCGGTTATGGCCACCCCCTCCCCCCCCCATTTCGGGGAGGCATATGTCCAGCAGTGGACGTTTTTCGGCATGATACAATCAGTTATAATCAATGTATAATAGTAAAGAGTGTCCGTGGAGTTTCTTGCACGTTCTTCCGCATACAGATCTACGCTTTGGAACGTGCGTGAAAATTCAAAAGTGACTGTAAATGGTTTATTCAAAATATATGCTTTGAGTTAAGTTGAATCTCTCGTTGTTTAACATTTGCTTGTGAAGTGTTGATAAATAATTTCCTTCCTAACATCGGAGTTTCTTCTCATTCCGTTGGCTTACATGATGGTTGCGTTGATCCTTTAAAAACGTTTCTACATTAATATCACTATCCTTGAAAGATTTAAAAACAGTACCAACCCAACAATAATATATATCTATAGCATTACATTTTCTTAAAAATTGCAATAAATATATTTAATAATATTTTCCTTAATGAATGTAAACTTAATAATCAGCTAAAGCTACTTATCAGAAACCATGAAAACTGTACATTTATTGAAATAGACAATATATCGAATGTTGCGCAACAAATAATTCATCAGATAAATGTTATCCAGTACAGCAACAAATTCCTCTCTTATAACAACCACAAATTCAAAAAGGCTAAAGCATTGCCTAGTTACGTCCGGGAAAAGCATGATAACGTTAAACCAAAGAAAGGAACAATACCTTATTATTTTCCATTAAGTACTAAAACCTTGCAACTAAACTTCAATGACCAAAGAATAACTAATAATATTAATATAGAACCAAGGAAAGGCACGATACCTTATTATTTTAAATCACTTAAAATAACCTCACAGATTGACTCAAATAATTCTGCAGGGACAAGAAATAATCTTTTTCGTAACTAAAAATGTATTCTCAGTGTTTCACCAAAACATTGCTGGTGCATTAAATAAAATGCAAGATTTAGAGGTAGCACTAAGTGAGATGCATGATCTAAATGAAAATGTGTCAGTGGTATGTCTAAGTGAACATTTCATAAAAAGAGGTGAAGAAAAATATTTAAATATAAATAAATTTTATCTCGGTGCAATCTATTCTAGACTAGAACGACGTGGAGGCACGTGTATTTTGTGTAAGTAATGTTTTAAATGTGTTGAGCTGAAGCAGTAAAGGAATTCGCGATTGATAAACATTTCGAAATATGTGGTGTTGAAATAAAACAGCTTAACCTTATTATAATTTGTATATACAGGATACCAAACTCTGACATTAATATTTTCTTTGACCATTTTACGAAAGTTATGACAAAACTTCAATACAAAAAATGCAATATAGTAGTTTGTGGCGACTTTAATATAGATTTGCTATTATCTGATAAAACTAGTACTACATTTAAAGAGTTGATGCTTAATTATGGTCTGGAATATCACATACATGAACCGACCAGGCTTAATAAATGCATAGACAACATTATAAGCAATATTCATAATGTCACTGGTAAGACGTATAATCTGTACCTGTCTGATCATAACACAGGTCAACTAGTCAAAATTGAACAGGAAACTTCAAACAGATTGGAAGTGGATTACTGTTTTATGACTATAAATGATTTAAATAAAGAGAACGTCGCAAAATTCGTTGATTATATCAGTTGCATCAGTTTTAGTGAAATCTATGGCATAACAGATACTAATGAAGCCTTCGACAAGTTTCATGATTTGTTGACTTTATTTTATAAACTATGCTTCCCTTGTATTAAAGTTAAAATGAAACACAATAGTGGTAAACCTAAATGGATAACAAAAGGCATTAAGAAAAGTTGTAGTACTAAGCGGTCATTAAGGTACAAGTATTACTTAAATAAAAATAATGACAATAAGAATAAGTACAAGGCATACTCTAAATTATTACGGAAGTGCATGAATAACCTACAGTCTTTGTGTAATGAAAGACACATTAATTTATCTCGTAATAAAATTAAGGCCACGTGGCATGTTGTGAAGCGTAACTTAGGTAACGAACCGTTTAGGAAATATATCAGTAAAATTATTGATGGTAGGATTACGTTGACATCTGGATCTGACATTGCTAATAAATTTAATAATCACTTTATTGACATTTCTAATAATAATGATAATTTCACGTTGACATCTGAATCTGACATTGCTAATAAACTTAATAATCACTTTGTTGACATTTCTAATAATAATGATAATTGCTCTATTCTTTTTAACATTAAAATTATTTAAATATTATATTATATTATATTATATTTTATATTTAAATTATATTATTATATTAAATACTTATTTATTAGTTTTGATGTAAGAACTTAATTGTTCTCTTTATTAATTCATTTTTCATTATTTGGTCATTGACAACCATAGTTTTGTGTAAAGTAGAAGCATATTTTTCAAATTTTGTAAATGTGAGTACCATGAAACCATTTACATTTTATGTGAGTAGTTATAGTTTTACTTGTTGGACATGAACGAGCATGGTGGTTGAGAGCATGTCATGCTCACTCAAATGTCTCGCTGATGGCGGCGCGTGGGTTTGATCATTCGGTTCCCTTCGAAATGGTTGAGCTGAAAGGTGCCGATTCACGCGTCATGTTCGTGAACAGGCGCCGTCGGTTGAGACTGGTCATCTCTTAACTGCCATTGGCTTATTTTAATCTTTATATTTAAAATTCTTATAATAAGCCCTTTTTTTTTTTCCCTTTGCATTGTCCTCACATGCAGAAGCAACAAGTATATGTAACTTGGAATGTTGTAAAACAGAACATGATTTAAAAGAGTGTCCGTGGAGTTTCTTGCACGTTCTTCTCCATAGAGATCTACGCTTTGGAACGTGCAAATAGCTTCCATGTTTTTGACTGACCAACCTTGACGTTTCAAAAGTGCCTGTGAATGGTTTATTTGAAATAAAATGCTTTGAATTGAATTGAATTGAATTAACATAATAAAACTGACATACATAAAATAAAGTCAAATGATAAAAGTATATTTGTAGAACCCACTAACGACTCTGAAATATATCGTATAATAAAGTCTTTAAAAAATACGAAATCGGCTGGGTATGATGACATTACAACCGAGCTCATCAAAAAAATTGCTCAACATATAGCCTCGCCATTAGCTCACATAGTCAATTTATCCTTGGAACAGGGCTGCTTTCCGAATAGGCTAAAACTGTCTCTGATAAAGCCACTTTATAAAAAAGGATCAAAATCAGACGTTGATAATTACCGACCTATCGCTCTTACTCCCATTATATCAAAAAATTTTGAAAAAATTATGTACCCGGCGAGTGATGAAATTTCTTTCTAAACACAACATTCTTGTTGACCAGCAATACGGGTTTAGACAAAATAAATCGACGACTTTGGCAATATTTACGCTAGTGAAAGCAATGATGACGAATATTAATGATAAAATAACCACTTGTGCATTGCTTTTAGACCTAAGTAAGGCGTTCGATCGTGTTGATCATGCGCGGCTTCTAGAAAAACTTGAAAGATACGGTACGGCAAAAGAATGGTTTCAGTCATACCTAACTGACAGAAAACAGGTAACAAGGTTAACAAAATTAAACAAATTAAGTAACTCTTTGGAAAATTTTGATTCTGATGCAAGGACTAATTGCTGTGGTGTACCACAAGGTAGTATCTTAGGGCCTTTATTGTTCCTTCTTTACATAAATGATTTGCCTCAGTCAATAAAACATCAGTGTGTGTTGTTCGCCGATGACACCACAATTATTATTAAATGTAAAAATTTACAAAATATTGACATTGAAATTAAAGAAACGTTAAATGACATAAAACAATGGTTAGACATTAATAAATTAAAAATAAATATTTCCAAAACTAATTTACTTCATTGCAAAACATCTAAAAGTAAACCTATAAGTACGCCTTAATGTTGCACTTAACAATAATAATATAGAACAGGTACGTAATGCAAAGTTCCTGGGTGTAACACTTGATGAACATTTTACTTGGAAGAATCACATCGAAATAATTGCTAAAAAAATCAATCAATTCGTATTCGCTTTAAAAAGAATTAAAATGATTACATCGTTGCGTACCGCCATAATGGTGTATCACGCATATGTCAGCTCAGTAATACGATACGGTATAGTTGTGTGGGGAAACTCTTCCGAACTGGCAAAGATCTTCATCGCCCAAAAAAAGTGTATTCGTGCATTGATTGATCAAAATGCATTGGTCTGACTCATGCAAGCCTTTATTCAAGTCGCACAATCTATTGACGGTCCCATGCATTTATATTTACGAAGTTGCCAGATTTGTGAGGTCCAATCTTGAGCTGTTTGAGCGGAAAGATAACACAAATAAAAGGAAACCTACACATTTAGATTTTGAAATGCCCGTTCCAAAGCTAGAAATTTTTCGGCGGAGCTGCGTTTATATGGCTCCTTTAATTTACAATGCTTTGCCAAGGTCAATTACTCAACTACCCTTCAATAAGTTTTGTATTACGTTGCGGAAGTGGTTGTTACAGGAGTGTTTTTATTCGATAGATGAGTTCTTTCAAAAGTGTCCCTGTAAATTCTATACATTAAAGCACAGACATATTTAATTGTTCAGTAAATATATTTACATAAATTGACGAAATGTTAACTAACCTAGTAATTAATATGTGAAGTAAGGACTTGTAATATTGCATGCTATATATTGGCCAAATGTGTGTTACTTAATATTGATAAGAACTTATACCTACCATATTTGATGCAATAAATAAATGAATTGAATTGAATTGAATTGAACAATCACCATCCTCTCGTGCAGTATCATCAGAGTCGGCGCTGTCGTCGGACGGCTCGAGCGGCTCGTGCTCGGAGGGCTCGCTGGGCATCGCGCTGCGCCTGCGCCCCACGCTGCCCAAGAAGCAGCGCGCCGTGCCGCGGTTCTCTCCGGCCGCCGCCTGGAGACAGCTGGCTTCTCTGGATGATCATCTTGCTGCAGGTAAACACCATTTGAAATAATGAAAAGATCACTTATTTGTTCAATGTTACTGAATTATCTTTATTTTTCGGACGGTTCGGACGGTCTCACCAAACGAAGTAGATATTGTATTTGAGGGACTTTTGGGGTTTAACAATTTAATACATACTATCCAAATTAAGGAGATGCAACTTCGTATCAATCTTCTGATGCTGGATTAGTTATTTTCCATTAAGATATCTTTGGTTGAACTGCTAGATATTACTGGAATCCATTTTAGTCTGTTTTTTGACCCACGTTTCCCTCAAATTTGTTTGCAACGTTGTTGATACGCTGTATTTTATTGAAGTAAGAAGCACTTGGATTCGTTTATTTTTATATTCCACAAATGAGAAAACTCTCGTCCTATTAAAACGGACTCTCGTACTTTAAATTTGGTTATTTTACACAGAAACCCAGCCCCTAGCAGTGGAGACGAAGATGTCGGGCGACATATCGGCGGAGTCGTCCCCGCGGTCGGACCAGTCGGCCGACAAGTCGGGAGACTCCGGTATCTCCGGCGACCACGCGCACTCGGACCACAGGATAGACTCGCCTTCAAGACATCATGTAAGAATACCTACTAAGAAATACAGGGATATTTTAACTGAGCAAATTCAATCAGACACTAGCGTGTCTTTTCTAAAATTAAGATTTATATCTATGTCAAATAAATGTCTTTTGCAATATGGTCAGTCACAGTGTGTCCAAAACCAACTATAATTCAGTACCTGAAAACCTCAAGGACATTTTTCAGCATCTGCTTATCATCTAAAAACACATCCTGACTATTATATCTTTGATCTCTCTCTCTCTCTTTTAGATCTTTGATTGTTGAATACAGTTGATTAATGTTAAAGACAGTTCGATAAAGATAAATGTAATGGCTTTGTAACATTATGTAACACGATACGGTTTTATCTTTTTTTTATTATTTCTAGTTCGACTCCCAGAAGTGACCCCCATACTAAAAAAATAAAAATTTCAACAAAATTGGTCCTGTAGGTCCGGGGAAAACTAGCTGTGACAGACATACAGACAGACCGGACAGTTCTGTCTTTTACGGATATTCGGAACCCTAAAAACAGTGGATTCCACCTTCCCCAGGCTACGGAGTCAAGTCCAGCCGCCTGGACTCCCCAGCAGGACTTGGGCGACAGCAGCTCGGACGGCGTGGAGGGCGGCGTGGCGCTGCTGGGCGCGGGGCTGGCCACCTACAGCCCCGGCCACCAGCCCTTCAGCCTGTCGCTGCCGCGCGACCAGCACGAGCGAGTGAGTGCCTGAGCCGCCTGGAGCCGCGGGGGGAGGGGGAGGGGAGTCTGGACTTACATGTACCAGGAGACCATGATGTAAAAATTGCTCAAGTGCAAGTCGGACTCGCACACAAGGATTTCCATACCATAAACCTCAATTTTTAATATTTGTTGTGATAGCGGCAATAGAAATACACAATCTGTGAAAATTTCAACTATCTACCTGTTCTTGAGATACAGCCCGCTGACAGACAGACCCTTTAGGTACGGAACCCTAAAAAAAACAATATTGTATTGCTTAGAAGGTTCAAAGTCGAAAACTAGAAATTATAACTCATAACTCCTTGGATGAAGGTCTCCTCCATCTGTTGCCATTTATCTCTTAGTTTTGCCACCACCATGACGTAGGTATAAAGATGTACAAAAGTTTAATTGTGCATGATATTGTTGCGCGCCATAATTGATGCCGGGTACATAGCGGCATAGCCGATGGATGCGAGACGCACAGGACCGGTTGTTGTACTGACACTTGGGGAGGCCTATTTCCAGCAGTGTACGTCTTTCGGCTAATATGATGATGATGATATAGTGGCATTAGTTACCACTAGCGCCATCTAGTATCGTGTAGCCGAACTAGTAGAGTTAAGAACCTTCTAGAACTTTCTGTGCTAGAACATTCTAGAATTCTCGAGACCTCGCCAGTCGCGACCGATATGTACGCGAACTTTCTAGACCTTTCTACGATAGAAGGTTCTGGAATTAACTGACTCCCTATATAAAGCCTGCATGGACCGCGAACGAAACAGTATTGAATTTGCGATTCGAGCGAATACGATTTAATTATTCATTGGTGAAATTGTGTTTCATAAATAATAAGTGAGTTTAAAGTTGTAATTGGTGTTGTTAGACTTGTTGGTTATTTAATCTGCTACTTTTAATTGTCACGAACCCAAAGCTCGTAACAGTATTTAACAACTAGCGTTTTGTGAATAAAATACGCGACACGGTAAAATACTTCCAAATACCACATTTGCAACGGGAGTCTGGTTTCGTTGTGGTGAAAAAAATAGATAGTGCGCAGGGAGTGACTGCTACCAGTACTTTATAAAGTCAGAATAAGTTACAGAGTCAAATTGTGAAAACCATTTTTGAAAAGGGAGACCAGCCCAGTGGTGTTCGCAAAAATCTGCATGTTCGGTTAAAAATGAATTTGAATAACATTGTTCTAGTTTGATTTCTTTTATATCATGAAAGTTTAGAATGTCATGTATGGGTCTGTTGTGAATGATTTTAAAATCCCTACTCTAAAATACTTTGGAGGGTAAGCGGTACGGAGAGTCCCGCAAACCTCCATTGAAAAGGGAGGAACCTCCGACCAGGCGGTTGTTGTGCCTGGCGGGCAACTGCCCGTTAATTGTAAATATGTTCAAATCGCACGGTCAACTCTGCTTGTGCAATGCAGGATTTCGACGAAGTAGTTCGCTGCTAGTTGGATAGATGGCGTCGCGGATATTTTTGTTGCGATGTAGATTTTTCTCCGTTAGTTTTTCTTGTGGCGGTATTGATGCCGCTACAATACCATCTTGGTACGTCTAAATCTGGACTCACAAATTGGTAAATTAATGTAGTAGAGATGTTTAGATAGATAATTAATCTTGGTGACTAACAAACTAATGGTAGCTAAACTCTCTCCTAACCTCCCGCGGCCGCTGACGAGGATTAAAGGTACTCACATGTTCTTAATCTTTGTATGGTGCTGGGCAGTAAACGAGGTGATTGGTGAAGGGTTATTGTGGTCTACTCGTCTTCAAAAACCAGGGTGTTTTACAATCTTGAGCTGAATTATAGGATACTGAGATTCGGATCTTGGCATATCGTTCGATGGCCAGTACCTGAACCATTGCTGTATGGTTCACATACTAGGCAATCGAGATATGTAATATGATTTGTCTTTTTAATTTTGTATGTGTTTTTATTGTGTGTTTTTGTTTTTGTGTTTTTATTTTGTGTTTTTATTTTGTGTTTCTATTTTGATTTATTTTGAAATTTTGTATTTTTTTTGTATATGATCCACTGTTGGTCGAAATAAAAGATTATTATTATTATTTTGTATCCGAATCTCACTGTCTATTATAATTTTAGGTTCTAAAAATAAAATCCTCATAACTACTGAATATCTAACTACTGTTTTCAGTGTATTCTGCTTGCATGGTATTTGTGTAGCTTTAGATGTATTTTATTGTCTGCTCTATTTTTATTTACTTTGATGAGGTCTCAAGGTATTTTGCAGGTTAGTCTTTACTTCGAAAATTATCTACACTTATTTGAATTCCCTTGATTTCCAACCAAATATTTTGCTTGATATCATTCCTCTGTAAATCCAATCCAATTTCTTCTTTCTCCTCACTTTGCTTTTGACTATCTGCAAATTCCTCTTCGAATGATCACCTTTATTCCTCATCAGCTCTCAACGTGCTCACAACACAACACTCTTCCCTTAGTTTAAAGCAATGTCGTGTTTCTACGACTGTTTCCAGGGCAAGCAGTTAGCGCAGGGCTTCAACAGTCTTCAAAAACTTCGGAAGTCGGTCTCCGGGGCTTTGGGAGCGGCTTTAGGTTCCAGAAGGTTCGATTTAGAACATGAGCCAATGCTGGAGGAACCAGAACAGAACTGGTTCCTGACGAAGTCTGCGCCAAACTCGTTGAGCAATCCGCTGATGTTCCAACAGCCTGCGAGGGTGAAGGGGTCGGAGGAGGATGCTATAAAAGAAGAAGAGTCTTTGCCCCCGTCAGAGAAGGTGAGTGTGAAATGAGATTCTAATTCTATAGTATAATTCTTAAGGACCTAGGTTAGTCTCAAAATCATTGCCTAAAATAACGACAGGTACAATTTAAAAATATCTACTAAAGATTTCTATCCAAAATAAGAAATGTGGCTATGTCGTAGGGCTTGGGTCCCAGGATTTTCTTATTTAATCGACATTGAGTCTCGGGACTTTTAGGACAAGAATATCGGAAAGTCCCCACTTATCAAAGTTTGACAACTCTGGTCTCGTATCCCGGGACTTCGTGGAAATTTCCGAAACCAAACCACCCAAACCCTAGCATATCCTGAAAGTAGGAAACGCTAAAGTAAGCTAAAGAAGCTTTAACCGCCATTACAACATTTGAAAAAGCTATTATCACACTCAACTCAAAACACATTCAGGAACAAATAATATGTTTTAGCGATGTGAAAATTCCTTTAAAGAGGTACCTAATTTTTAATAAGCTATTGTTTCTGCCAACAAATGCTTGAGGAAGGAATTTTGATGTTTTACAAGCAATCCTTTGGCAACAGAAAACGGAAGTGATAAATATGCGTTTACTTAACTCCCGAGTTACAATAATTTCTTCAGAACATTGAGAAGAGACCATTTGTTTAACAGCTCTTTGTATGAGGTAAAGTGTTATGCTTACATCTCTGTAGATGTTTCTCTAAGCCACAATGTGAATTAAACTAATAAACTACTACATAAAGTTAAACAAATAGGTATTTAGATTATTGTGCTTACTGTTTTTAACAATGAAGCGAACAAATCGTTTTAGTAATTTAATTCAATGCTTGCTACTGAAAAATCATAGTACGGAAAATACTAAATCACTTTCACTATATGAGTTACTAGTTGACCCGCGCAACTTTGTCTGCTCTTAGCGTGATGATATATGCCTGTAGCCTTCCTCGATAAATGGGCTATCTAGCACTGAAAGAATTTATCAAATCGGACCAGGAGTTTCTGAGATTAGCGCGTTCAAGTAAACAAACAAACTCTTCAGCTTTATATATTAGTATAGATTGTCCCACTGCAAGCCATGCTCATGCTTACTTTTGTTTGTTGTTTAATTTTAACTTATGTGAAAATGCCTTATTTATGTAATACTGCACAAGTAGAATATACTACTAAGAATTAGCTTCAAGCATTGTCTGGCCTGACCTACGTCTTTTAGACCGTAATAAACCTTCTTTGAGAGCAATGCTAAAATAAATAAAGGCCGTGATACACTTGCCTGTCACTGGCATCCAAGTGTGCAAGTATCTTGCAAGCTAGCAGGTCGATTCTGTAAACGTGTCGAAGTGATGTTTACAGATTCGCACTGCTGTTCTGATCGGTGAATGTCACTATGGCACGCTAGTTACTTGCATACCTACTTTTGTGCCAGCTGCATGCTTATACGCGTCTAATCTGGCTAACGTGTGCAGGAGGAACTGGGCACGTGGCGGCCCGGCACATCATACCTCTCGTGGGGCGGACACGTCATGTACCTGCCGCCCGCGCCTGCTGCTGAGCAGCCGCTGTCCATGCTCGGACCCATCGACAGACCTATCAGGTTAGTATCCAACTATGAGCACATTTAATTCGTCTATTTTAGTTTGGAAATTTTTTTCCCAGGCCAATCATGACAGAACATTTCGATAAGGAAAAGACATCAACGCGTGATTTACCAAAACGTACTACTTCTGTACAAAGGTTTTGTTATTTATCCTGTCATCTGGTGAAATTTATGGTATTTTGTTTAATACAGTTAAATTAAAAATAAACACTGTTTAGGTGTTCAATTGCGAGCCAATAATATTAAAAGTCAGAAGTTGGCTTTTTGTTTTTTTTTCTCGCAATTATTAAAATGTGTTTAAACTCGCAAAAGTAGTTGCGGCTTATGCACACAAAATATCAAACACAATCTTGCTTGACAGTACTACGGGAGGGCAAAAATTTACAAAAAATAAAATCCCTTATTTTGAATAACCTCGTTCCCCTTAGGAGCAAATCCAGCGGTTGCCTAGAAGCGTCCGCGCGAGCTGCGCGTGCGGCGCTGGGCGCGGAGATGCGCGAGAGAGAGCGGTCCGCGTCTCCTGACGTGGCCAGGGCTCTACCAGCCAGGGTGCTGCCCAGCACTAATGTGAGTACCTGCTAGTTATTAAGGAGTATCAAGAAATACGTTTTATGTATTTAATTTAGGGGCTGAAGCTGCAGGAAGTTGGGAAGTAAGTGTCTTTGCATTTTGATATTTTATCTTGGCAAGCGTGTTCCATCGCATCGTCGACTACACATCGCTTCCCATCTGGTAGCCTATCAATAATTCTAATGATTATTAAAACAAAATACGTTTTGGTAAGAAAGGTTTACAAGTATGAACAGAATTGAAGTTTATCAAATAGAATAATCACAAAAAAGCTAGGTGTTTGAATGAAATTATTTTAATCTTTGTTGCAATAGGTACATGATTTTTCATGAACAATTTACCAAACATGTCAATAGTATCTACGTAGATGAGTAAGTAATGCTCAAACGCTTACCAAACTTGCTAATGAACAATGCATATCCATCAGTTATACTAATGAAAAAATTCCACTTAAAACCAGACTTTTTCGTCCTAGACTAGTACTTTTTCCGAAAACCTATCGAACGAACGAATTCTGTTAATCTGTTGCCTCGGTGCATTCTGGACAAGAGTTCCTCTGTTGGCTGCAACAATTTATTTTTCGAAATAGTAGTAGGTAATCCGAATTTTGCCGGACACGTTCTCATCGCACACTTTGCATGTGCCTTTAACACCACTTTTTTTGATTTCAATAAACTAGAAATTTAAAGACAAACCGTCTGCACCGATTCTTTGACCAACCAACCAACCATCAGCTGCAATGCAATACCTACACGTGTTTTTAATCCAAAAGCCTTTATCGCTATAATCATAACAAAGCTTACATTACTTCAATACAGAAATCCTTCAACAGTTGACTCACAATATTCCCACATAAAACAGGAAAAATAAACAATCTGTAAATTGTTAAGACAAGGTCCATCGGCCCATACTAATTGACATTGCTTTTAAGAGCTCCGTACATTTATACTGTACACAATAACACTGATTTTGTTTACAATTGCAACCGTGTTCATGATTGTAGTGATGTATTTATCATCAACTGGGGTATTGAGAACAAGGTGAGGTGGAACTAATCAATTGAGCATGTGTCGGTATGATTTAATTGTTATGAGTTCTGTACATTGGAAATATTAGGTAGGGATATGACTTGATGCTACTTTTTGCATATTTTGGAACCAATTCAGATCTAAGGGCATAAAAAAAACGTGCGAGTTAAATTAAAAGCTATACAATATGTTCTATATCATATCATCATCATCTGCCTAGCCTTCTAACAGCTAAATTGGGGTCACCTACCACTTACCAGTCAGACCGGATTCAGCTAAACACCAGTATTTTTACGCGGAGCGGCTGCCTACCAAACCTCCACAACCCATTAACAATATTTTGTATGGCATACACTGCATCGCTTTTCCAATTGGTATAACATTCATCATCTGCATCTGCATCTGCTCTATATAAATACACAATTCTTCCAAAAATTTCAAGGCTGTTTACGCAAAGCACGTGGTTTTGGATTTTTCCGTCAAGACTTTCAAAATTCGCTTACCGCTTTCTTCCGTCACAAACAGTGATAATGACCTCTACACCTTGACCACCACTAACTCATCTTTCAAATCCGCTCTAAATTTAATCATCATCATTTCAGTTTATACCGTTGTTATTGCGTCCTACTTCCTTACATCAATTCACAGCTTCATTGAACGCATTACTGAGCAATTTCCTATAGAATACATTCAGAAACGGTTACAAAAATTAACCTATTTTGGGTAGCAAGACTATTGTGTCGCGCGGTTTGGCGGCCGCATTGTCGGTGTCGTTCCCACGACTAGTCGCGTGGTTTCCGCGTATCTGTCTGTAAGACGAGATGTCGAGTGTCTGAGATATCACATGGCCTTGTTATCTTCCGTAATTTGAAGATCTAGTTGTAGGTGTTACATATACTTGTAATTGTTATGTAATTGTGTAGAGATTTAGTAGGAGTTACATTGTTGTTGGCTTTTATGAGATTACTTCGGTCTTCGTTTGCTCAATATTGAGTTTGCGAAGTTTTAAGTATCTCATGTTGTAATGTCTTGTGACGAACTTGTTCTCTTGTGTTCGTTGATATTGAAGTTTACAGGCTTAAATCTTGGTATGGTATTTTTAATTATTTTCCTGTATGTTGCCATCTTAATTTGTTGATATTTGTGTAATATGATTTGTCAATCAAACCAGTTTTCTTTGACGAGTTACATATTCATCCGTTTTCTTATCAGACTCACGGATCTCTACCCAAAGTTTATTGATCTACGCTCTCATTACCATCGATCAAAACACGATAGTCGCCAATCCGCCAGAAATTGTATGTAAATGTGTGAATAATTCAAACTAGCGCGCTTTGTATGCACCTGCGCAGGCTAGCGACATGTCGAACATGTTCCGAGTGGTTAATACCGATCACGCTTTGCTCCTGTTTCTAAGTCGTGAGGGTGTGGGGAATATCGGAGGAAACAATGGAGACGTCGTGTTCACTTGTCAGTCGGTATTTATGACTTCTTGTGGATGCGAGGACATTTTTTCTCATGCTACTATGTCTACTTTGCATCCTTAGTTCTGTCTAGGTTTTGATTGATAATAATTGCATATTTCTCCTTAGAAATAAGCGGCATGTGTTCAAAAACAAACTAGCAAAATAAAATGGACCAAAGCAGTATTCCTGACATCTTTCGTAAAAAACTATTCCACTAATTTTTTCACACTCGCAAACAAATAATTAATCGATACCTACTAAAGATTGAGGTGTTAAAATTGTCACCTACTTTAAAGTAAAATAAAATATGGAACTTTGCCATAAAGACGTGAAATACAACACTAAACCTAACACATAGACGAGAAACCATATTCGGCTCGAGCCACTTCTATAGTTAAATAATAACAAAACTGAAATCACCTATAATTCGCATAAACAAATGTTTCTAACATTTTATTGCTATAATGAATTTTTATTTGCTCCATCGTTTAAATTTTACTACGTTCATAGATAAATACGGATACTTGAATGGCGCCGTATTTAAATATTCTCCTTTTTCACCATTTATTTGTAAAACTTGAATTAAACGAGTTTTTATATATCTGCTCTTGTTTACATCATATTTATTATTCTTTTTTATTTATCTATAGTATTCCTCTGCTCAGCAAAAGTCTCCACCATAGCTGTTCACTTTTCCCAGTTTGTTGCCTTCACCTACCATTCCTTCATGACCGTTTCTAGGTAGTCATTCCATTACTAATCCAAAATTCTATCTTATATCTGAAGGAAAAGCTGAAGAGTCTTTTACAGCTATTGATCTCAAACACATAATAA
Source organism: Lacanobia oleracea (assembly GCA_950371165.1). Classification (NCBI taxonomy): domain Eukaryota; kingdom Metazoa; phylum Arthropoda; class Insecta; order Lepidoptera; family Noctuidae; genus Lacanobia; species Lacanobia oleracea. Next base: position 28,203,810 of record OX493388.1, on the reverse strand, counting down.
AGTGTCTGTTTATTATAGATGAATGAACAGTAGATAGGAATTAATAAGATTATATCAGTATAGCTATGTGCTGCCACCAACAATGCCGTGAAAGTGGCAATGATTTGGGCCATGCAAATCTAAATTAGCTAGCACCAACACGAAGAAAAAAGAGACCAGCCGGTCCATTCTGTAAAATTTCGAAGTAAACTTGCGATCACGAAGTTAGCTGTCAGTCTATCTTGATGGACATGGATTGACAGCTCACTTCGTGATCAATTCACCCAAGCTTCGCTTAGTCATGTTTACAAAATCGACCGGCTGTATTGTTACCCTCAACCAAAATATAAACTAGTATAATATTATTATTTTTTATACATCTAAAAAACAAGACCTCCTACTGAGCATCAATTAAGCATGCTGCACGCACATCAATGAACCTACTAAACAAATTCTATAGACAATCAAGTTAACCCAAACAATCAAGCATAACATAACCTACAAAAACAGGTTTACTAACTACCTAGATGTTCCTAATGATTGATTGAAACATGCATATAGCACCATTGTTGTCGGCTCCACGCGAATTCCTGACCCCATGCAGTAGGTACGAGTACATGCAATCTATTCTATGCCCCTTGTTAGTATTCTGTATACGCGAAGATCATAGCGAATCGATTGGGAATCCGTTCTTTCTAAACGGTTCATGGTGGTGAGTGGAGAGAGACGTTCCAAATAGTATATAGGTAGCCATAGTAGTGCCAAATGCAAGCCAACACGATTAAGTCAAAACTGCGTATAACGTTCTTATGTTAGCTCACGTATCAGGGTCTCTTTAGGGTGAAGTACTAAGACTTCTACAACTATAGATCTTATCAATATATATAAAGTTCATCCGTTACTGGCTGATTGAGTAATTAAGTACCTGACAGACAACACACAGCTGTAACTTAATTAATTAATATTACAATAGCCTACAGATTCCCGCAAATGCGTAGATGTTTTTTTGTCGCATTAATTTTATACACACTAAATTACTTTTCGCCGCCTTTCCAAACGAGTTGAACTAGAAAACATGAATAAACATAGATATAAATTAATTTAACCAGTTCCTGTGGTGTCCACAAAGCAACATTATTATTTTTCTCAATGAATGTGTTACATAACCATCAACCAAAAGATATTCCGAAAAAAATCTTCAATAGATTATTTTTCTAGGCGTTTTTTAGCCTTTAGTAGTAGTTTGGCCTAGATTTCAAATCAATGGCAGGCCTTTGTACGTTTGTACCTAAATAATGAAGAGATCGCTTTTTTTATTCCTTTCACAGATGGAATATACGGACCAAGAATGGGTTTTCCATTAACACACCAGCTTTTTTCCGTTCCCGTATGAATTTTGGGAATTTCTTATTGCTCCCCCCCTTACCCTCCCCAAGGAACCTACATGCCAAATTTCAGCTTTCTACGATCAGTTGTTTCGGCTGTGCAGGTATTTCTTATACTAGGATTTATTAAAATGTACCCCGCGGCAGACTTCTTCAGGGAATACCTACAGGAGTGATGTTATAATTTTTATTAGTATGACCTGGAAAATAAATTCTCAAAAAAATCAGGTAAACAATCAACAATTAGTCCAATATGACATGTTACAACCTCTGTGAAGCAACCATTTCGTAGCAAGTCAATAAATGATTTTCTACTGTTCATAAATCAATTAATTTTTTAAACTGTCACTTTTTCTTTATATTTCTGCAAGCGTGCGATTTATTGCCGATAAGACGCGCGAAGTTGCAATAAACTCGTTATAATGACTCGCAGTAAAGCTAAGCGCACACTACGCGTAAGCGTATCGCATAACAATGAAAATAATGCGGCGCGGTCCACCAGTAGTGTACGATGATTAATACAAAAAAGTAATGATAATCTCCATCCAATCAATTTATTTTTTCGCCTAAGATTAGTTAATAGCGTAAAAAATAAAATTATGCATGTGCGCATGTGCAAACACTGCACTCTCTTTTTCATTACCCTCGTTCCTCGTTCGTTCTCGTTCGTATACAGCCGCGGAAAGATACTTTTCGACGCCCAAATGTTACTCCGCCAACCATCAAAGTCTATACTGCTGCTGTGATGTTCCTCGTACAAAACCCTATAAATCTTTACCCAACTTGAGAATGGAATGCAAAACCATACGTAACAGTTACTCTTGCAACCACGAAACGAAAGATATCAACGTCGTCTACACTATTACAAATTTATTTCAAATCAACGCCACGAAGCAAGGTCTTCTTCCATTCATCTCTATTTCCCGTCAAACCATCATACCAATAGACAGTAGTCCTGAATTTAACGAAAGGGATGTAGGGTGTTGCGATGCGGAAGCGGCCAGTGTGCGTCTAGCTTTATGATGCGTGGATGACGAGTGGCGCATAGTGGGAGGATGCGCGCGCCGCGACGTCTGCGCATTGACGCGCACGTGGGCCGCGCGCGCACCTGTGTCGTACCCGTGCGGTTATATGTTGTTATTACACGACTGCGAGAAATTGCGCGTTAACGTACGTAGTGCAGAACTTTACTTGTTGCTGTGATTTAGAGCGGAGTGGAAGGTCAGTATTTTTTTTTTTGTTTATTATCTATACGAATATTATAAAGAGGTAAAGTTCGTGAGTTTGTAGGGGTAACTTCTGGATTTACTGAACCGATTTTGATACTTATTTTACCAATAAAAAGTCACGTTATTTTTGAGTGTCATAAGCTAAATATTAAGTCGAAAAATACCGCCCGACGAAGTGGACACGGGTTAAAATACTATAGTTAAAAATATCGGTTTAAATTTTTCTGTTTTTTTTTTATTACAATTTTGTAGTTCTGTGTTAAACATGTTATGTGCAAGTCTCGAAACAAATAACTTAGAAATTTCTTTATTTTTATCGGCTAATAAAAATTAAAAGAAAGTCATAGTTGCATAAAAATAACATCAAACAAATTAATCACAATAATAAAAACACAAGAGCTATAAAAATTAAAACATACAATTAAATCAAGTGAGAGTGTATGCCTAATATATAATACTCGTAGTTATGTTCCTACACTTCGAGTAATATATAATCCTATCAAAGCATCTTATCAGATGTGCAAGCTAATATAATCAGACAGTTGGATGCACACGGCGAGTCTCGAGGAAGACTAGCGCACTGCGCAGGCGCACTTCCGCGCAGTTATTTACAATAAATATCATAGCGTTACTTCTACTCATCCCATTTGCATAATGAAAGCGTAGCGAAGTGCGCAATAATCTTAACATTATCACTTTCCGTTTATGGCGGATTGCTTTCTTTATTTACTTCCTTTGTGTATTATTTTTTTCTGTTTTTATTGTTGTGTTCATTTATACTGAAATTATTGGGTTTTTTATCACAGTCATCCTTAGGTCAAAAGATAGGTTTTAGGTTTAGGGACTTAAAACCTGTAAGAGACAAATTATTACTTACAGTCAGTGTTAACATATAATAGCTAGCAACACTGCGAGGCACTGAATGTTAACTATACGGTTGATTTAAAATACAAAATATGTAAGTCAGTTTACTCGCTAATAAATAATTAAAAAAAAAAAAGTTTACTCCATACAAAAATTACATTTCGGAGTACTTTAATAATACTTCATCGGTGCAAAATCTCAGTAACATGTTTTTCGCATAAGGATTAAAAAATATGTATCCTAGTGCGAAAAACATGTACTATCCAGTATCCACCACCTTAAGTCGACAGCTACTAAAACACTTGGATAAACTGCTAAAGGAAATCGCATCACTTACCACTTAACACTTAACCAACTAATTGGTCCCGGGTGATAATTACCTCGTCATTTATTCATTATAGATACTTGTCTATCGTCGTTTTATTTATATTTATTTGCAGTAGTTATTGACATAAAACGTTTATCAAATTAGTTAAGGAGGCTATCGTACTTGCCGTGTTTATAACGTCATGTGGTTATGCGCTATGTACCTATATTTTGCACTAGCTGACCCGCGCGGCTTCGCTCCCGTCAACTGGCTACCCTACCTACCCTACCTACCCTACCTACCCTACCTACCCTACCTACCCTACCTACCCTACCTACCCTACCTACCCTACCTACCCTACCTACCCTACCTACCCTACCTACCCTACCTACCCTACCTCCCCTACCTACCCTACCTGCCCTACCTACCCTACCTACCCTACCTACCCTACCTACCCTACCTACCCTACCTACCCTACCTACCCTACCTACCCTACCTACCCTACCTACCCTACCTACCCTACCTACCCTACCTACCCTACCTACCCTACCTACCCTACCTACCCTACCTACCCTACCTACCCTACCTACCCTACCTACCCTACCTACCCTACCTACCCTACCTACCCTACCTACCCTACCTACCCTACCTACCCTACCTACCCTACCTACCCTACCTACCCTACCTACCCTACCTACCCTACCTACCCTACCTACCCTACCTACCCTACCTACCCTACCTACCCTACCTACCCTACCTACCCTACCTACCCTACCTACCCTACCTACCCTACCTACCCTACCTACCCTACCTACCCTACCTACCCTACCTACCCTACCTACCCTACCTACCCTACCTACCCTACCTACCCTACCTACCCTACCTACCCTACCTACCCTACCTACCCTACCTACCCTACCTACCCTACCTACCCTACCTACCCTACCTACCCTACCTACCCTACCTACCCTACCTACCCTACCTACCCTACCTACCCTACCTACCCTACCTACCCTACCTACCCTACCTACCCTACCTACCCTACCTACCCTACCTACCCTACCTACCCTACCTACCCTACCTACCCTACCTACCCTACCTACCCTACCTACCCTACCTACCCTACCTACCCTACCTACCCTACCTACCCTACCTACCCTACCTACCCTACCTACCCTACCTACCCTACCTACCCTACCTACCCTACCTACCCTACCTACCCTACCTACCCTACCTACCCTACCTACCTACCTACCCTACCTACCCTACCTTTGAAAACTTTTTTTGTTTTTAAACCTTCCCTGTATTCTGGCGAAACTAACAAAAAAAGAATTATTTAAATCGGCCCCGCCGTTCTCGAGTTATAGCGAGACTAACGAACAGCAATTCATTTTTATATATATTTTGCATATAGTGCAACATATATTATTATGTAATGTTTTCTTCTATCTTTTCTGTAACTTATATAGTGTACATAATAAAGAGAGTATTCTATTCTATTCTATGTTTTGTAAAGAGCTCGTTAAGCAACACTTGCCGAGGTCAGTCAGAGGATGGGTGACAATTAAATACAGATAGTCCAAGACCATTAATCCGTCGGTCTGTGGATGCTATTTCGAGATCTTTAGTCGTTTCAGTCGTCAGAAGCCAGGACTTTATCAGTCTTGACATGGGGCGTTAGGTTAGTCAGTTTCTTTCTGGGTTGTGGAGGTGATGTAGACAGTCGCTAATACTGGTAATAGCGACTACTGTACCCAGTTAGACTGGAAGGTGAATCTAGCCTACACTCAGGCAGATTGATTTTTTGTACCAATGTATTGTTCCATTGCATATAATAATATGCTTGCTTGCCCGTGTAGGTGGAACATCATTTATTATTTACAGAATCCCATTTATATGCTAATTTGAGCATTCTTCTTTATTTACAAAATCGATTTTGTTGATGATTATATTGTTTAATCGATGTCTTTAGTAACCCACTATTATTTCATATTATAAAACCTATTATTATGTTGATAATCGTGACATATTTCAGTGTATCATTTTAAAATTACAAAATATTAGTATATTTAATAAATATATGGTCTCAGGGTAAGGTCAGGGTCGAGGTTTTAAAGAACAGGATTGGAATAATTATATTTTTAACGAATACCAATCTATCGGTTTAAAATATAGTTTTTTTTTTTTTTTTTTACTATTGATAGGCAAGCGTTTGACCACTATCTCACCTGATGGTAAGCGAGGATGTGGTCGAAGATGGAGCACGCTTGCCTAGAAATACCTATAGTTATAGTATAAAAGATAGTATGACACACGTAGTTTTTCTAACATTCTGTCTGGTTAAATGACTTTTTACTGTGTTTTTTTACGTTTTATTTTCATTGCTAATAGAAAAACCGCAAGAGACGAATTAGCTTAAAAAATAAACAAAACAAAATCTTATGGCCATTGATAAATGTAATCAAAACAAATGCAGTCATTAATAAGTGTCAACTTTTTGTAGCGAAATCATTTGTCCAGTTAGTTTTTGTTGGAAAACATTTTTCATCGTTCTTTTAGACTTTTTTGAGTAATGTCATGGTGTCACCTATGCAATATCAATTAATTTAAATTATAATTTATGTGAGAACGGTTTAAAATAAATCACAAAATCGATATTTCACTTATTAAGTTAAGAAATATCTTAAGAAATTATGTGATTCTGTGTGCCTCTCTAGGTTAACTATAGTTATATAAATGCTATTAAAATATCCAAAAGCCTACTTATTAACATATTTTCTACATTTATTACACATGATTCTCGTGCTACCACTTCCACCTATTTTTAAACGTAATTTTGTGGGACATGTTTGAATTAATAAACAGTTTTATTATAATTTCGGTAACATAAAAAAAAGTTTTATAAATTCCTAAACTTCTCTCAAAGTAGAGACAAAACTTAAAGGGAAAATTATTTTTCTTCTGACGTACTTATATGTGTGTCTGGCACTTCTACAAAGGAATATTATATGTGTAATTACTATAGTGCGTATTAAGTCGCTATAGTAGCTTCAGTGAAGCTATCAATATTGCTGGAGCATGACAGTTTATCATCCACTAGCTTTTGCTCCCAACTTCGTTCACGCATATCCCAATTTTTTCCTGTTCTCATAGGAATTTCGGGAAGTCCTTTCTTAGTGTTCCCCTATACTTCTCAAGGGTTCTACATGCTAAATTTCAACTTTCTGTGACCCGTAGTTTCAGCTGTGCGTTGTCTGACAGTCACTCAGAAACGGAAGAATTTTGGATATTATCACTATTCAAGCTGATGACGGAGACTGTGCTTCTTTTCTTTAGAGAATAGAAGAAAGCACTGTTCACTAAAGAAGACAAGCATAGTCTGCACTTTTCTTTTTTTTTTACTATTGATCACCCGTTTGGCCACTATCTTACCTGATGGTAAGCGATGATGTGGTCGAAGATGGAGCACGTTTGCCTAGAAGTAGCTGATTCACTCTTGACTTAAAGACTCCCACGTTGACTTTTCTGTTTAAGACTATCAAATCCAAGTCCTTCAGACAATCTTTACTCCATCATCATACAAAGGTATGACTACAAAATTACCTATGTGCTAACATCACCTCTACCAAAACCTTTAGACAGTCGCAAGCACTTCAATTGTAATGCAAACGAAGGGCTACCGTCGTCATCTATTTACAAATACTTACGAAAACTTATTGTACGTGTCTTCAATATTATTCCGTGTTAAATGCTATGTTATGCTAATAACAGCACTTTACTAGCTGCTTGGAATTCTACTCGTTTTGCTGGAATGCGTGACAATACTGGGGCCAGATTCGTCAAACTTGCACTATCTACCTCAATTGCCTTAGTTCAGCAGTTTCGGAAGCTGTTCAGTCGGATATATACAATGTTTTGCCACTACATTATAGAAAAGTATTCGATGTACCTGCCAGAGTCTGTGTTTCCTGATAGCTACAACTTGGGAGTCTTTATCTCAAGAGTGAATAGGTTACTTCTAGGCAAGCGAGCTCCATCTTCAATGCATCATAAATGTTTGAATATATTCCAAAACAATGTCCTAGTACTATATTGCTCTATTGAAGATGATAGGACCCAGGGACCTGTAAGTTTTCAGGTCAGAAGCAATAAATAAACCTGTTACCCTAAAGTCCATTTCAGCAATTATAGGGACCATGAAATATTTTCATTTTGCATCCATTTTAAAGAATTCTGTGTAAAATAGACCATACGTAAATTTAAAAAAGTAAAGCGCTTTTATTTCTTTTCAAAATTACAGTTGAATCACTCCACACTTGTCATGAACTGCCCTAACTCAATAACATAAGGTTGCCTTTTCGTTGTCAAAACAGCAGCTACACTCTGATTGTTGTTTGCAAATACTTTCCGTTCACGTCACTTTAATTCATTATTTTTGTTATAAATCGATATTAACTAAAATAACAAGTTTGCCTTTATATTTTTCTATAATTTTACTAACAACATTTTCATAAATTCTGTATTCTGTCCCTATTGCTAACAAGCAATATTTAAACGCTCTGTATTCTATATTAAACATTCTTGCACATACACAAACTTCATTATTTCATATCTACAACTACATAGTTACAATTATATCAGGATTCCTATGTTTTTGTGTGACATACTCACCGCTGATGATTTCATGCTTATTTATGTACAAGATGAGGCAGTTGGTTACGTAATGGTCACGTTCTGCTCACCCTTAGATTTAGAAACTATGTTAATTAGTTGGTAAGTAGATATTTACTTAACACGAGTCTTGTTTGACAGTGGGCTTGTGATTAGCTAAGAAGAGGTTTTAATTTGTAATTTTGGTGTCGTAAGGTTTAGCAACAACTGCTATTCCGGGTTCAATTTTCTTCAAAGAGATGTCAGCATAGTACGTGGCCCTCTAGGGCCAGTGCCTGCCGGGTTGCGGAATTTGTTGCTGGAACGCAAAATGCAATCTTCCGCTCCGCCCAAATTGGAAGAAGTCATTTGATGATTTCCCATCCTTAAAGAAAAAAACAAAAAATAACTGTGACAGATGGACAGACTTAGTCACACCATGAGGGTTTCTTTTAACCATTTTGGCACGGAACCCTAAAAATGGGACAATTTGTCACAAAATATGAATTTATCAAATCTAAATTTTAGCTGTTTATTGGGCTTTTGTGCCTCAAAAGTCATAAGTTTGTAATCATTAATTCGCACATCATCCAATTTTACAGGTATGTACAATACAATCCATTTACCATCATATTTTCCATGAAAACGCTAAAAATCTATTCAGCCTTGAGACAGCCCTTTTGTTACATAAACTGCATCCAACATAAATCTCAAATAAATCCAAGAATGTCACCACAAACCGTTACATCAGAAAAATCTCAACAAAACCGTATAATTTACAACGTAAACACACTAATCGTCAGCGTGGGGTGTACGGTTTTATTCAACCGCACTATGAATACCAACTCGCCCAGGGACTGGAGACCGGGCTATGAATTAAGATTCCTAGCATGTAACCCATTCACACCTTAGTGCTAAATAGATACTTATATTTGGTTAGGGCTATAAAAATCGATGTTTTTTATTATTTATGACTGGAAGGTCGCAATTATGGATCGATTGGTTTGAAGTGCGATGTTCCAGTCACCTCAATTCGATAAGGAAATAAGTTGTAAATTAAATTTCGTGAAAGTCATATCAAGTTTTGTTTGTCCTAACGGACACCTCCATTCCTTTGATGCATCACGTTGAGCCGAGGGCTGCATTTCAACTAAAGATGAGTGAGGATGCATAGCTTGGGATGTGTTTGTTAAGAACCAATATAAATTCGCTTCATTTACCTAGCCTCGCTAAGTCAAGGAATGAAATCACCAATTTCTTTTCCCCGTAGCCGTAGTCACTGTGAAGGAAAACGTGAAGAAAATTATAGAACGTGCCGTTTCTGGAAATAAGAAGATAATTGTGCCTAAAAGCCACATCTTGTCCTGTATTTCTTAGATACAAGCCAGGGTGGGCTAATAATATCTCCATCGATATAATTTCTGGTTTAGGTCATTTTAGACGTCGTCGGTCGCCCTAATTGGCTTACGATGCGATTTCGTCGCACGATGAAAATGATACCTGTGCTAGCGTGAAGATTTGCAAGCTTCAAATAGGACACTATAAAATGTGTGTTTAATCTCGTCGTGCGACGAAATCGCATCGTTAACCAATTAGGAAGACGCCTTATATTCTTCGATCAATAATTTAATAGTACTATATTGTTAGTTTTAACCACTTTTTTTTATTTTGTTGTTTGTCTTGTGCGAGTTATTTTTTCTTTATTTGAGATGGGTTTGCTCTTGACTCTAGTCTAAGCCAGAGATGACAGAGACGAAGTCTACGATGGAGCGAGCTTACCCAGAAGGAGCCTGTTCACTCTAACTTTAAAGAGATGAGGGTTGTAAGCGTTCCGAAATACAGACACAGGCAGAGAGTTCCACTCCTTTGCTATGTGCAATCGGTGGAATAGCAACAAGGAAGGGATGGTAACTTGCAGTGCGTCTGGATGTCTGATGGTAGAAGGGGGCCGGTGGGATGAGGTCGTGGAGTTCTTGGGCACACTCTCCGAAGTACAATCTGTAGAAGACCGACAAGCAGGCAATCTTGTGACGATGAGCCAACCTGTGTTCCAAATAAACGTTATTTTCTTTATCTCTCTTTCCTTTCTCTTGGGTAACCTTTTCAATCGCTATATTCCCACCATTTACCCACTCACAACAATTAAAAAAAACCTAATCGATAATGATTATTCAAACGTAACTGTTTTCGATAATCAGGTTATGTGATTTGGTGTGCTATAATTGCAACCCAATCCGCTCCCAATTACCTAAGATTGGTAGCGAACAGTTATTTAACAGTTACATATATTTAACGCACATTCGTTACAATTAGCGGGATAGTTACTGGTACATAGTTAATTGCTAACTGTTCGTTATCGCGAGTTGACGATCGTTTGAGATTATATGATAGGTTTGTGGCACGAGACGACTGCGTTTTTATAACGGTCTTGAACTTGGTTCGTGGTGAGCCTACTGTCATAGAAGAACTTCAGAAGGTTCGTTTTAAAACTCCAAATTGTCTTCATGTCAGCTGAAGGCTAAGAATCGGGACTTAATTAATGTGTCATGTTACTAAGGAAAAAGCTCTGTTCTCACCAATTTAATTGTTAGGCCGCGTACACGAACTCAGTGTAACTGCCCGCGCCGCCGCGATCTCCTCGCTGAGTTCGTGTCCGCGGCCTTAGGCGTCGTTCTGAAACAATACGATTACGATCATCGCACGAATATACGATCGTCGCGTTTATTTTCACGACTGAGGAACAAAGAAACGTTTTCTATTAGGACTACAATACCTTATTCCGCCATTTTTTCGTTACTTTAATTCATTATTTTTGTTAAAATCGATATTAACTAAAATAAAAACGTTTCAATGGCATTTACTTTATATTTTTTTATCATATCATATTATCAACAACATTCTCATAGTTTAACAACTATTTACATTCTGTCCACATAAAGTTCCTGATAGTTCACTGTTGAAAATTGATGTAGTGCTATTGCAATTGTGAAGAGATTGACAATAGGCGGACGTAGTGAAGGATTGTGTGAGAACCAATCGAGTGGCTACCGGCTTATTTTAAGAGTAGCAAATGGGATAGTTTTTAGAAGATGGAAATTTAGTAGATGACCAATATCGAAAAATTTGTTAATATTCCTTTGATTCCAAACAGTAGGTTCTTTTAGGCGGAAAACTCTTTGCGACTAAAAAAATGGTCAAATTCCCACAAAGAAAGGTCAAAGGAAAAACTTTTAATTTAGTTTTAACTTGTTTTATTATCTTTTAATTCTTAGAACATAGATATCCTTAAATTAGTATACAAGGAGGTACATTAGAGCGACTTCCGGGCGTAAAGGTTAATTGTCGCTCAGTAATGCAGTTGATGCTACTTTGGTAACCTTTGAATTAATTTACTATTTATTATTGAAACCGCATTATGACTCAGAGTAGATATCTATTTTTGAACTGCATTTTATTAAATGTAATGAAATATTTTCTTACAAGAGAATCACATGCAGTTGCGAAAAAAAATTTTGAAGTAACCACACGCACTCATTTTAAGATAAGACCAACTGTGATAGTAGGTATACATATCCCATATCCCATACTTATAATAACTTCTTACTGGTCCAACTCATGGTAGTTTCAAGTCCAGATTTACTCCTGAGGTTTTCCTTCATCGATGTTAGTGATACTCACAATAATAACGACAAAATGCTCGTGTTAAATTATTCTAATCCACAATCCATAAGTTTCAGAATCCATAGCACAGCGTATATTGAACATGACACTCCTAATACACCTGAATGTATACTAATATGTTCTATAATCTTAAACATATCATCATTTCAGCAGAAAAAGGTCCACTACTGGACAGAGGCCTCCCCCAAGATGGGGAGGTTTGTCATAATCGCCACGCTAGGCAGGCGGGTTGGCGATCGCAGTGAATGGTGTTGAGTTTGCAAAGAACGCTGCTGCCCATTCTCTGGCGAGTCCCTTAGTCGCCTCTTACGACACCCACGGGAAGGGATGGGATGGTATTATTATTTTACGGCATCATACAGCACCGGCCGACACCATACGGCCTTAAACATATATGAAACCGAACTACAAATACGTAAGAAAACAATTTTCCTCGCTTCCCTTGCTCACTCCTACAGTGTCTCCCACAGCTCGTCGAGGCACAGCTGTACAAGCACACGTGTTTCCACACTGATCAGCTCTGACGTTGACACTGTTCGACTTGCAAGTATACTTGGAATTCGGCGCCATTGGGAAATGTGTAACATGTGTTACCTTCGGAGTTGGCTGTGTTTGAAGAGGCCTCAACTTGTTAGCTTGGGTTGTTAATTCATCTGTTACTTCGTCTTTAGGTGTTTCTGCGCAGGCAACATGGCTGTCTTCAAATTCTGTGTGCTTTCTTACACCTATTTCTTGCGAATATTAGTAATTCTATAGATGTTATTGTTATTCATCGTCTGTCGCTCTTTCTTAAAAATGTTAGACTCACAAAATATGTTTGCACTGAAAGAATGACTTGTGTTAGTTCCGGCATTTCCTGAGGAAACAGTCATCTACAAAATGCCGGTTCCATCTCTGGTTTTAAAATATTGACATATAAGAGTTTCTGAAAAGATTACAGAAATAAATATAATTTCATTTCATGACGTGAGCTGTTGTTATTTCTTAACAACGTTAAACAGTCTGAAAATATTTACAGTCAGACATAAATATAATTTCATATCATGCGAGCTGTTGCTATTTCTTAACAATAATAATAACAACAAAGTTAAATGACATTGACAAAAGCAGTAAAAGACAACCTTCAGTCTAGCAACAAACTAAAGTCTCGGATACATTGTCCCATTTGTTGATGATTTAGCTTGCCATATTCTTTTCCAGTCTCTCCTACAAATTCCTCTTCAATACCTGATTACTCCTCTCCTGTTGCACAACAAGAAGTCATCATGGAATGCAAACCACTTTTTTAGGGTTCCGTGCCCAAAGGGTATCAACGGAACCCTCGTCCGCCCGTCCGTCCATCCGTCCTTCCGTCCGTCTGTCTGTCAGCGGGCTGTATCTCAGGAACCGTAATAGGTAGACAGTTGAAATTTTCACAGATTGTGTATTTCTATTGCCGCTATATCTACAAATAATAAAAATTAAGGTTTGTGGTACGGAGCCCTTCGTGTGCGAGTCCGACTCACTAGGCCCGTTTATTGATAGTTAACCTCCCGTTAACCACAATCTCACCTGATGGAAAGGGATGACGTGGTCGACGATAGAACACAATAACCTAGAAGCACAGAGCAGAGCCCCAGCTTGTACGTTCCATACCTTTCAATTCCACAGGTCATTGGTCCTTCACTCAAATATTTCAAACGCTACCATTTTCGTACCGCCATCAGGGTCGGCTTGTCGGTTCGTTTGTCAGGCCATTGTGTCCCACAAAGGAGCGACCTTGAGTCGTCCTGTATCGATACGACTCGAATAGATGCTATAATAACATTGTGGGACGGGTTTAGAATAACTATCGACTAAAGATGTCACGGAAAACTCGACGAGTGTTTGTTCTGCCATTAGTTACGGTGTCGCTGCTGTTTACTTGTTTTTCATTGAATGTATGTATATTTGTGAAGTGTAGCGTCAAGTAGAAATGTGTGAAGGATTTTCCAGAACATCGCATATATCATTGTTTGTTGGTAGCAATGTGTCGACTTTAAATATTGTGCTAGACACGAAGCTGCTCTTTTGAAACATCTAAGAATAGTTTACTTCTAGGCAAATGTACTCCATCTTCGACCACATCATTAATAAAAAAATTTAATAAAAAACATCATCGCTTATCGCTTGAGATAGTGGTCAAACGCGTGCCTATCAATAGTAAAAAAAAACCTAAGTTGCTTTCTCGATCTGATCTTTTCAAAGTTTAATTAAAAAGCTGTATTTCTGACATTTTATAATCCATGGAATGTTAGTGCAATGAAACTAAAAGTAATATTAATCTTACCTATCATGTAACCAGCAAATAGATTCTAAATCTGCTTATACTCGAGTATGTAGATAATTATTTAGATGCCCTATACATGCATCTAGATATCTAATACATAGTTTTATTAAAATACCCGTATCAACATAAGCGCATTTCATTATCCTGCTAGATCTAGGACAATAACAATAAAAATAACTAGCACCAACAATAATTAACGATCATTCGTTAGTTGCATTTGTTCTTATAACCTTGAGTATTGAATTCTCGGAGGAAATCAGATTTTCCTCTCGGTTGAGTTCAATAGTGGAAATCATTTGGTATATGATTTAAATGCCGATACTATAGTTAGATTAGCGTTTTCCCGCGGGTTCGCTTCCGTGCATTCTCCCGTGGCATTTCCCGCAGAAATCAAGCATTCTTTCTGGGATAAGTAGCCTATGACAATGGTAATAGTGTGGTTTTCTATCAGCAGTGAAATAATCTTTTAGATTCCCTACTTCTATACACAATCAAGCAATTACACTGCTTTATAATATCACTATCACTACATATTACAAAACAAAGTCCTCCACCACGTCTGTCTGTCTGTCTGTTCGCTATAATCTCAAAAACTGCCGAATTCCAGTATTTTATCCGGAGTAGCTGCCTACCAGACCTCCACAACCCATCGAAGCTAGATATAATTCCACGTAATTGCACTATCACCGAAATATTTGAAAAAGCACTTAATTAGTCGATAATTAGCAAGTTACATCAAACATTACTTACCTACTCCACTTACCTGGTTATGGATCATAAACTCGAAAATATTTAAGGAAATAAACTGAAGTACATTACAAACTAAAAATTCTCTGTATTTCACTAAAATTGTGTAAACATAACAGCGCCATATCTAAGCACAAGTCAGTTGTCAAAATAAACCAGTGTAACTTAACCCCTGCATCACCTACAAAAATTACCAAAAAGGAAGTATATAAGGTTCTTGATAACTTAGCTGTCCCATCACCCATTGTCGGTTATATTACCGCACTAAATTTGTTCGGGTAGGCAAGCTTCTAGCTTTCACAATGAGTTACTTAAGCGTTCTACTTTAAATTGAGTAGGTACATTAAGCTATTGTCCCCTAGGTGTATAAATTAGAATTACTTAATACGCACTTAACGGCGTATTGTCTGTGGCTTCATAAAATTTAGCAACTTGGTTTACATGACAATGGTTTTAGTTCTGAGGAATGGTCTCGCGGAAGAGTTGAACGTCTGTTTCTGCTTGATTTTAATAGCTTGTGTCTTGCTACATTGTTTTATTTATAACAAATACTGATTGATATAAGCTAGGACTGTTTGCTTTTTGCTGTTTGCGATCTTAAAGGTTAAGCAACGCTTGCCAAGGTTGGTCTGTGGATGGGTGACCATCTTGACATACCGAGTTTCCTCCGTGCCTCGGAAAGCACGTTAAGCCGTTGGTCCCGGCTGTCATTTGTAGATCTTTGGCAGTCGTTACGGATTGTCAGAAGCCAGTAAATCTGACTCCAGTCTTGCCAAGTACCGTGTTACCCAGTTAATGGGTTGTGGAGGTATGGTAGGCAGCCGCTCCACGTAAAACACTGGTATTCAGCTGAATCCGGTTTGACTGGAAGCCGACCCCAATGTAGTTGGGAAAAGGCTAGGCAGATGATGATAAGCTAGGACTGTTTGCTATTATTTAAATCATCATAATTATAATTTTGTTCAAGCCCAAGTTGAATTGAAAATGTAAATATACTTTATAGTAAATGTCCCAACTTGACTCAAATGTTGACCTACCAATATTACCTAGACAGCTCTAGTTAGTTTCATTAAAATCTAGACTCAAACGGGATAAAATCAAAACACAAACGACAAAACTTTCACGCTCAACCGTCACATTCAACCTCTCTGTCCTGTCAAGTGTCTGAACTCCTCAAGTACACGCAGATTCCCAGCGTGCCCTTCCCTCCTCCGAGTGTCACGCGGATCACGCTGCCGATGCCCCATGACCGCACAGATGTATTTTGCGTGCCCAATCTAGATGCACGTGACAGTATTTACGTTCAACGCGTGTCTTGGGTACAATCGACGACATAGTGGCTATATATTCCCAGTGTAGGCTGGACTAGCTTTGTATAAACGGTTGCTATATGTATTAACCGGTACAAGTCGTCGGCAGACTCTCCATAGCTTGGTTTGACGACCATAGTTCTGACGCTTCACGTTATTGATTCGTCAGTCAATACTCATCGAATATTGCGCTTGCAAGATTCGTTCGCCCACCGTACACTGGCGAGAAAGCCCCACTACTATAAAAGAAATAAAAATGTTTGGGGAATACTTTAATTATGCGTGAAATTCCCTGCCGGAGACCTTATTTCCTGATTGCCATAACCTGGGGTCTTCATGTCAAGAGTGAATAGATTACTTCTTGACAAGTGTGCTCCATCTTCGACCACATCAACGCTTACCATAAGGTGTACGCGAGCTTATCAAAAATGTTCTGTACTATGGCAGATCAAGTAATACTGAGAGTATACTGTATAGCTTAATATTATGTCGTCGTGTGTACCTACTTACCGTCTTAAACTTGAGATGTTAATCGCGATGGTTCCTTTGTTAACTACTCTACACGTTTCCGATGCTGTACTTTTTGCTTTTGTCGTGGCTTGGCGTCTTGTTAAGAGGAGTAGTTCTAGATGTGGTTTTATGACTGGCAAGAAACAATATGTCCAATGCATTGGTGTGGCCAGATATCAAAAGTTGCATTTTATCGATTATGTTTTTTTCCTAAAAAATTTTATATCCATACTAATATAATACTCGTATTATATTATATAGTTGAAGAGTTTGAAGAAAAAATGGATGGATTGTGTGAGGAGCGATATGAAAGAGATGGGAGTTAGTTATAGCGTGACGGCTGATAGGACAGAATGGAAGAAAAAAACGTGTTGCGCCGACCCCAGGTAACATGGGGTAAGGGCAGGAAGATGATGATAGCTGAAGAGTTTGTTTTTTGTTGTATTCGAATAGTAGGCATATAACATCACGCTACCACCAAAAGGAGTGGAGCAGTAATGAAAATTGTGATGCAAACGAAGTTGGGCGCGTCAACTAGTATTTTGTGCTTAGCCAATACTAAAATGGTATTGGCTAAGCACAAAATGCAGTAAGCGCTTTTGAATACTCATGCAAGTCATCAAAAAATTAACTAAGTTTGTACAGAATCTAGTTCTACTGTTTTTATGTCCCAGTTTAGGTGGTCATTTGGAAAGTCTTTAAACAGTCAAATAATTCTTACGCGTCATTGGCGATCTAATACAAGCACTCGAATGTTTGTCCTCAAGCAAGCCCAGTCAATATTGGCTGAGACCGTGTCGTGTGCCCGAATGAGGACGATATCGCAATTAGCTAAGCTTTGAAGATAAATATTGACGTGCAGTATTTATCTGTTAACATTATCTACGGATTTTAATGTTTCTTGCATGAGTAAAGTAAAGTAGTCTAGTAGAATGTAGGTCTGTTATTCTTTCTTAATTGTTGTAGAATGTATGTTCTGCCTTATTTGTCTGTGATTTGTTTTTATTATAGAGAATATGATAAACTTTTTTTTTTATATTATTCTATCTTTATCTAAGAACTTTTAAATACATGCAACGATATTATTAGTCATCCAGAAATTCATTACTTTTTCATTTTTTGTTTTTTAAGTATATTTCATCAAATGACTCCTTCCGCTCTTGGCGGAGTGGAAGTGTCAGACTCACTGACTAAAACCTATCCGTATTCATCCTAACGCCCTTAGCGTTCCAGGGCCGCGGTGACTCTTTCGAACAAATCCCGCAACTCTGACTGGTTCCCATGATAACACAACAGGAAACACGATAGTGTTACCTAAAAGGTTACTGGAGTGTGAAAGTCAAAACAGCAGTCACCCCATGTAAAATACTGGTATTTAGCGATACCAGGTTAGGCTGGAAACTTACCCCAACATAATTTTTAAGAGGCTAGACAGATGAGTTATTAAACTCCTGAATTATAATAGTAATAATATTCTTTATTGCACGAATAATAATTAATTTTCAAAAATCATCAACGCATCACTGCTCGTCATAACTCTCTCCCAAACGTCGCCACATGCACTTGTCCTGTACGTTTTGCATCCAGCAGAAAACAAGGTGTAATCACAGTTAATTTTACCCTAAATAAAACCAATACTCATTCAAAATTCAAATAAAACAGTTGTATTATGATGCTACTTCAACAAATGTAACACAAAGGTCGGTTGCGCAACCGCCGCGGCGCGAGGATACAACCTGCGCGCGCGCCGATAGCGATCTATAAATTAGCGCATCATAGTGTGGCATCCTCGCACTATCTATGACGTGCGCTTCCTACACATTTATTGTTTGAGGCACACCATCGAAACTGCTCATAAATAATAAAACACGTTTAACACGTTATTATTGTTTGACGCCAGATACCCACAGCTTAGTGAACGCAGCGCTTTGAGTAGATTTTACCTTTTGGACGGAATCACGTCTTATTCTAATGGTTTAGAGTTATGGATAAAGGGAAAAGATAAGGGTCTTTTGTTTCTCGTAGTGCAACTCGTGATTTCCAAAGAATACTTGTCTTGGATCGTTCCAGATATGATTCCCTAATACGTCCCAATTTAGAAGGTACTGGAATCCTTAAAGCCGACTTATTTCCAAAGTCATATCATTTATACCTATCAATAACACCATTAAACTTCACTATTGAACTTCACTTTTGAAATTAACAATTACTGTTAAAAAAAAAAAAGAAATGAGCCAGGTTGCATAATATCCATTGCCAGGAGTAAACATTTCCCTTCGGTAGCGCCTATTGGCCAACCTGAAACTTTATCAGCACCGCATCCAGTATCAAATAAAATAGTACAAACACTATCTAAATTACAATTTCTGTCTCAATCCATCTAATTACAAAACACATTAGCACACCAGCGCATCTACTAGACACAGTAGACTTCCGTCTCACTGCGCAGGCGCAGGTCGCACGCTCTGAATACAGCGTCGTAGTCGCTCTGAGCAATCTTACTAATATTCACACCTTTTACTTTTGTTGGCGTTAGATGGACGGGCTTAGAAGTTCCAACTGAAATCCGATAAATAAGTTCTAGCAAGTATATTGGCTTCTTCCATAGACGGAGAATCAGGTCATGGTTATGAATCATAATGAAATTGTATTGGAGAAATATAAATTGTCATCGAAACTGCACCTGTAAAATTCCAACTTTACAGGATATGAGAAAGTGTTTCTAATTGAACTTGAAAGTTTAACTAACCTACACAAACTAACAGACATTACAATTTAAATAAAATCTTTTAAAAACACGTAAAATTTCAAAAAGAAATCGTTACAGATTTGAGAAAAAATATCAAGGAAAGAGTGCTAAATAGAATAAACATTAGTGGTCTGATAAAAAGTAGACTTGAGGTCTTCGTAAATAGGGTTTCCCCTCTTCAAGCTGTTGTAGACGATATCAATGTTGAAAACAAATCTAAAGTGTCTGGAAAAACCATTAAAAAAAAAAAACTTTTAATCAACCAGTTAATAATAATAAATTCGTTGATTCAAGACATTTACACCCATTTAAAGACAGTTAAAATCACACAAAAAAAGGAGAAAAATCAAATTCAAACACATTAAATTACATTACACTCAATAAATTACAACTTAAAAACTAAATTACATTAGCGTGGTTACGATATTTTCCCCAAATTATAAGGAATGAACCTTTTCCATTTTCTCTTTCTGTATCCATAATCACTCGTTACCAACCGACCTCGAACTCTTCAAAGCTGTGAATCACCGCTCATCAGATAAGTTGCGCCTTTGTGATGCGGAAACAGACACACAATTGATTTTCTAAACTATAATAACGTTAAGATTTAATCTAAATTATCGCCTTTTCACTGATAAGTAGGTAGCAGTTGAAATAAATGGACGGAGATAAAAGGTGGCGCCATTCGGGTAGTCTGATCTCAATTGAATTGGTGCTACAAATTCTGATGTTGCGAAATCCAGTTAACTTTATTGGTATTGAAATTTCTTTATTTAGAGAAAATTCATATAGCATCAACTTTCCGACTAACTGGTCCAGCTCTTGACAGTTCAAAATTGCCTGTTAGTTTATATTTTTTAAACCTTACCTATTTCAACTGAAAAATTCACACGCGGTTTTGAATTTAATTCCATCGTTGCATCAGCATTCTCAAAAACTATACTATTGCTAGCTCTTTCTCAGTAAAAAGCATCACCAAAATAACGAAAATTTTAAATCTTATCTCAAACATGTTTTTTACGAAACAATGAATGAAACTGTTCACTGTAACTGGATGCCCGTTTCACAAGGTCGGTATGTGACCGGGGCGCGGCCCTGCCACTAACAGTCGTACTTGTACTGGAGGCATGGTTACTGCCTGCTATCTAGATGTACCGCATGATAACAGGGCAAGGGGTCACAGTCGCATAGTCGCATGGATAGATGGCCGGATGGTTACCATAATGAGCGAGATTATACGTTATAAGTAGTTTAACGAAATTATATTGTGTTTAGAGGAAGAGTTCGTTTGATAGGAAAAATTTTTGAGTAAAGGACCACATTGGTACAAGGGTTGTACCAATGTGGTCCTTTACTTTACACACATCGATCGATGACCGATGAGTTCGTATCAAACATAGATCAAGTATGCACTGGACCTGATCCCGCGACACTTATTGCAGCCGTTTAATCGCTCAGCTAGCTTAGCAAATTAATTTGACTGCACGTACTATGCAGTCAAATTATTTGCACTTGACACATGATCCTAGAATAGTAGAGTAGAGATTCTTTTTTCCGCACTTGGACTTAACATAGCCAGCCACTCCGCTCAAAATCACAGAATCTTCTTCGGGGCTTCTCATGTACATTATCCTAACAACACATCATATCTTGTTGCAGCGCTCCTCAAACGCAGTAGGTCGCGGCAAGCGCTTCACGTTCCAGTCCACAGTACGACAGCTGGAGCGGAGACGGCTAGCGGAGAAGCTTTCCAAGGAGGCAGACCTGAAGGAGCAACAGAGAAGAACCGAACTGGAGGCCATGAGGAGGTACGTGGTTATGTCTGGCTACAGAACACTTTAATATTTAGTACTTGCTTTTTTCTAGGACATCGCTAGCGTTAACAAAGATTTTTACAAAAGAAGTAGCTTATAATCGTTTTTTGGTTCGCATCTATCTCTGCACCAAAATTCATCAAATCGGTACAGTAATTTAGGCGTGATAGTTTAATAAACAAATCAACTCACTTTTTGTTTCACTGACGATTTGTTGCTATCTTGGCAACTATGAATCAACTTATACCGCTCTTTGTAAAAAGTGTAGATAGCAGTTTGAAATATACAATGTAGGATTTTGTAGTACTTTGAAGTTAGTAGTACTTTGCAACAGCATCAAAATAGAACTATGATCTAACGTCCTTGCTGCTATACCAAGACATCATTCATTAATATAAACTACCACTATGTACTACTACTAACTATAACGCGGCTACACATACCACTTGCAATAAAGTTGCTAACTAGTAGGTAGATGCCACAGAGGAATGAATTGCACCTGCGCGACTGCCCTGGCGCGTCAGCACGCTCAGCTGCTAGTATTAAGTCTGATGTGGTAGATACTAAGTTTCCACCACACCAAGTAAACAGCTAGAACTACATCATAAACTGTGTCTTCATAGAGTGGAGGAAGAGTTCCAGCGCAAGCGCGCGCGGGAGAAGGCGAACATCCGGCAACAGCTGCGGCTCGTCAGCAGCGGCGCCAACAGCATGCCCTCGCCCAGCGCTCATCACAACAAGGTGAGCTTCCAACTGTGCCTCTAATGAGGATCTTTTGCAACAGGGCATCTACGCGTAATAGTAAACTTCGCCAGTGCTGTAGTAGACTTCTACTACAGCAGTTGAACTACAAGTTGAAAACTGGAAGTGATTAATGTCGCAATAAACTTTTGCAACTGCAACTAGTACCATAACAACAATCTTTTTGTTGGTGGGTGAGACTTCTAGAAGTGCACTAGTGCGAAGAGGCGGGACTTTGTTCCCTGCAATTAGACTCCCATTCGGTTCATAGTGCGTGGGTTTCTTGGTTAAGCAAGCCAGCCAACCACCAGAAGCACAGAAGCTTCCTGAAGGTTTCAGAAGCTTTGCGGATTGACCTCACCTTTCCGCAGATTTGCTCATGATTTGCACCTACAAAGTTTAAGTTAAACGTTTGCGGATACTTCTTACAAGATCTTTTTGGTCGTCTCACCAGCACCCGCATCTGTGATAAAACCTACATCATTTATTGCAAATATAATATGTAGTAGATAGTCGAAAAACTACTTCTTTTATCAAGCTTTAGTAGGAAGTATCTTATAATCAAAATAAAACTACTTCACTGAAATCACCCACAGAACAAATAACGGAAGACTTCAAACAAACATTGACGCTTAGATCAACTAAATTCTTTATTGGACCATAATGAGGAGCTCTGAGACATCAATAGACATGATTGATGTCTCAGACATCACCCGTCTTTGCCTCGCCTTGAACCAAGGTGACGAGCGTCACTCACAAACAGACGTATTATATACGAGTGGGTATGTAATGCGATATAAATGATGTAATTACTGCTTGTGTATATAAAAATGAGAATGATTCCATGAGTGACGGTCACCTTGCGACTGACTAGTGTGTGAACTAGTCTGTGTAATTGTATAACCTTCAGAGGGTTCGTAGTTTTGTTTTTGTTGCATGGTGCATAATTTGAGTTTACGTTGATCCCGTCAGACCTCGCAAATTAAAAGACAATAGCTGCGCCCTGCAAGTGGGACGGCCGGGGACTGACGGGTTTGGTATTAGCGCCACCTGTAGGCCGCTGCAAACATAACTTTGCAAAATGAGATTTCATAGACCCGTTGAAAACTCAATGTGAGTGCGGTGCCCCTGTACAGAACATGAGCCACATGTTGGAGTGCCCCATGTGCCCATATCTACACCTGTACTTTGGGGGCTTTGATGAATGCCTCCGATGCTGAAATTAACGTAGCCACTTACTGGGTCCAAACGATTTAGGGAGTTGTACATCGATACGGATAGAAGAAGAAGGAGCTCCACCTCAACTTAATCAGATTATTTTTACTCATCAATGAGTGGATAGAATTGGCTACTTGACTACACATTATAATTTTTTATTACGATTCCCTAAAAACTTTTGTATTTTCGAAGTTCTTTAACTCTGCAACATACAGATATGTTGCTGGGGAGTTTATGGCGTCATGTCTGCTTTCCATCAAACACTAGGAAGTGCTAACGAGCGGGCATTTCGGGTGTCCGTCTTTGTTTAATACTTTGACGTTCAAATAATGCTGGCTCTTAGCGTTTGAGAAAATGTCTTTCGATTTTTATTCTTTTTGCCTACTTTAATTCTTTGATGACTTGTAAATTACTACATCGGGATGATGTAAATGACGGTAATATATCAACTTGTTTCCCTACCAGCCCCGCGACTCGCCCGACGGCTCGTGTCGCGAGTCTCCGGCGCCCGAGCGCACGCGCGACACACAGCGACACAGCAACGCCTCCTCCGACATCAGCGCGCGCAGCAAGAGTACCACACCCGTATGTATCGCTCTTCTTACTGGTTAATGTTCTTCAAACCCTACTCTGAATTGGTGTTAGGAGTTGACTTGATTCCTAATTATTGCTCTTGTCACCGTCGACGTTTCAGCAGTATTAGAACCCAAATAGTTTGGCACGTGACGATGGTAAAAGACCGGACGGCATGTTTTTGTTAGCATGGAAGTTGTATGACTGTTTAGTGGACGCAACCTGTGTCGATACTCTTGCGCCATGCCATGCCATCTTCCTAGTTTCGAATTAAAAAATAAGGAACCATGTTCTGCAGTCGCATATGATATCACTAGGCCAGTGAGGCAAGTTCTTGTATATTAGACTTCATTAATTAATGTATACTTAATATTATAAAGCTTATGAGTTTGTTTGTTTGTTTTTTTTTTTCATTGCTTATTTATTGGTTTGCTCTTGTCTCTAGCCTGAATTTCGAATTGAAAATTGATTTTAGTATAATAGCCCTTTTATCTAGGCTATAGGCTATATAACATCACGCTACGAACAATAGGAGCGGAGCATTAATGAAAAATGTGTGGTATCTCCAGATCCGCTCTGTGGAGCTGTCGGCGTGGCGCAGCGCGTGCGGCGACGCGCGCGTGTACCGCGACTGGTCGGCCGCGCACGCGCACCCGCCCGCCTGCGCGCGCATGCCCATCGCCTCGCACAACCTATACAACGGTAACACCATCCATACTAATATTATAAAGTGGGCAAGCTATGCCGTGTGGTGTCGGCCGGTGGCGTATGGTGCCGTAAAACAATAATACTTTAGAGGTATACGGTACAGAAAGTAAAGTCCCGCACACCCCTATTGCAAAAGAGGATCCTCCGACCAGGCGGATGTTATGCTTGGCGGGCTGCTGCCCGATAGTTGATATTCAGGCTGATGTATAATTATGTTCAAATCGCACGGTAAACTCTGCTTGCGCGATGCAGGATTTCAACGTTGTAGTTCGCTGCTAGTTGGATAGATGGCGTTGCCTTCGGCTGGTATGATGATGATGTAAGTTAAAACAAAAAGAAAGAAAAAAAGATTAGGAAGAAATAAATAAAGTTTGTGAATTTGTAAGGTTGTTTGTGGATTTGTATCTCTGGATCTACTAAACCGATTTTGAAAATTCTTTTACGAATAAAAATCTACATTATTTGTTAATTTCATAATGGGCATGGGTCAGCTAGTTTTTTATAAAGGTACAGGCTTCCTTAGGATGAGTTTTTTGACTGGCTGATCGACCGATCCTTGGCATAAAACAAAATCCCTATTTTAAGATGGTGTTCTACGGAATACATTATCAGAAAAGTTCATCATCAATGGTTCGGTTTGAGCTGTCAAACCGAACCACTGATGCTAAAAGTTTGGCTATTAAGAAATTGTAATGGCACCTATACCGCCTCAAAAACTAACGTAGACACATCTATGTATATACCACCAGCAACGAACTATGTCAAACTACTCCTGTATCGCGGTATCAGAGTTTTCCGTGCACTTTGAACATATACCCAAGTATCGATCATCGGGTAGTTGCCGACCGGACATGACACCCGTCTGTCAAAGTCAAAGTCAAAGTCAAAACGTTTATTCCAATTAGGCCATTAAACGGCACTTTTGAACGTCATTCACATTTCAAGTATATAAAAATTCTGAAGTGACTCTACTGTCCATTCGGAAAGGTAGATTCTTATGGAGAAGAATGGACAAGAAACTCCATAGTTACTCTTTTCAATTAATCTTTTACAATACTTGGTAAGTATACAATTTTTTTTTTTTATATGTGAGGACCATGCACCTAGGGTATGCAGAGGTAGACTTATCAATTTTCTAAATAAGTAGGTACATGATACTCACACATTTACAAATATTGGAATGACTAATTAACAGTGTGTGAGTTAACAGAAAAATACAGACACAAAAAGAGACAGAACATCTATAAAGTTAATACATAAAGCAACCAGTTTGATTTTGTCCACAACATTGACCGTCCTATGGAGCAGGACCAGCATGCTTCCAGGCATTCTTATCCTGAATGTAATCTTCTAATTTGTAATAAGCTTGTTTACAAAGTGTGCTTTTGATATATGCTTTAAATTTTCTTTCATTTAGTTCTAATATGTCACAAGGTATTTTATTGTAACATTTAACACAGTACCCCTTGAAAGATGTGTGTACTTTAGCTAATCTATAAAATGGTTGATCTAACTTATCTTTATTTCTAGTATTAAAATTATGTCTATCACTAATTTTACTAAAAAGATGGCGATTTTTCCGTACATACATTATATTTTCATAAATGAATTGGCAAGGGACTGTCATAATATTAATCTTTTTAAAAAGTTCCCTTAGAGAATCGCGGCGGCGCAGATTATAAAGGGCTCTGACAGCTCTCTTTTGTAAAATAAATATGGATTCAATGTCAGCAGCCCGACCCCACAACAAAATTCCGTATGACATAATGCTGTGAAAGTAGCTAAAATAGACCAAACGTGCGGTTTCTACGTCTGTTAACTGTCTTATTTTCCTAACAGCATAAGCAGCTGAGCTTAGCCGCCCCGCTAGAGATGTAATATGAGGTCCCCATTGCAACTTCTCGTCCACTGTGATTCCCAAGAAAACTGTCTGATCTGGGGATCTACCCATTTCAACGGAGGTTTGCGGGCCTTTACTCTCTGTTCCGCATGCCTTTATGAAATGTAGATTCCGTTGCATAATACTGATAGGTAATCATAACAAAACCTGGGAATCGTATGCCTCTGCTTCACATAACGTATAACGTTGACTTATTATTGTCAGTTTAGAAAGTAGAGCCACCATCATTTATGGGTAATCACATGCACGTCTCGCGCGTCCCCGATGTGTTCAGATCGGGGACACTCGCGCCATATGTGTGCACTGTAGACAGGTACTTGAACTGGCACCAGGGTGGGTGAAATTGTTGCGATAGACATTACATTCAAAGTACTGGTGGTTGGTATAGTTGTTACATTTTATCTAGCTATGTTCTGTAACATTTTCCTAGCTCTAGCTCCTGCTTGATAGGGAGGAAATTATATGTTTCCTACTCCTCCGCTGTAATTTTCTGAACAATTTCGTTGCGGGATCCAAGACAGTTGAATGTCGCGGTAAGAGAAGGAACGAACGCTGATTAAAAGATTAGGGGCCAGATTCTGAATTGTGAATTAGAATTTGGCAAAAGGCTGGTTGCTGAATTGAGTATTTTGAGTGAAGGTTTTACAACTACTTATATTACAAATGACAGGTTTTCAGGCTAAATTTGAGTTTGACAAATAATCAAATTCAAATTAGGGGAAGCTTTAAACTTTAATTCCATTCTTTCATGAAAATGTGTGGTGGTTAAGCAAAGGTTTACAGATCTGTATCTGTAATGTAAACCTTTGCTTATATAAAGAGCAGGCTTTATGAATTGATAAAAAGTCAGACTTTGTTTGAGTTTGACTTTTTTTATCAATTCATAAAGCCTGCTCTTTTTTTATTAAAAACCATAGGATCTGCTTAAATTTGGAAAGTAACAACAATGAAACTGGAAGGTTTTCGATTATCTTTATAAACATTGAAACATTATCCTCCGCGTGGGCAGTGGGGAGTGGGGAAAATGAAGTAAAGTAATAATAAAAATATAATGTATTCGTATTTCAACTATTGATCTCTCCAAAAATAGACACGTAGGCAATTGTTTACATTGTAACAATCCAGGCTATTGATAAGTAGTAACTCAGTAAGTAGGTAAGTATAGTAGGGTCAGGGACATCGGAAGTAGCCACATTAGTGTTGCGACTGATAGTTGTAGGCGTGTCTGCTTTCACTACTTTTATGTAGGTAAATGTTAGATTGTCTACTTTGTTTCACATTGAATATGTATCGATTCGGTTTTTTTTCATTATTTATTTAACCTCTACAAATGAAAGTACCGGAAATAACAGTGACAGATTGATGTTCACTTTAATACAAAGAGACAGATTTAAGTCAGTGATACTGAGATACAGTGAGATTGATAAAATGTATCTCACTCAGTGATAGACACAAATTCATCTTTTTATCTCGTTATAAACGTTTTAGGAATTACTGTGCTACGTTGCTACGACGTAGCAAGCGCCAGCTACGGCGTAGCTCTTAAGTGTAGCACTAAATTTCATAGGACCCATCAAACCCATGTGTACATTTTTTTTTTGAAATACCAAAAATGCCCTAATCATCCTAATAGACAACTTTAACGACGGAAGTTAAGATATAAATTAGGGAACAATAGATTTTTATTTTTTGCTTTTCTAGTTTTGGTCACATTTTAAAATTCGTTCATAAAGATACGGTCTTTTGAAATTATATTTATTTTGCCAGTTTGTTTTTGCAATTTCTATTTGTATACCGACTCTTCAAACCATCCTCTCTCCCTCAGGCGGCGCCGAAGCCGAAGCCTTCAGTGGCAGCCCGCGCTCCGACAACTACCGGCTGGAGTTCGCGCGCGGGCGCTCGTCCGCGTCCCCGCGCACCCCCCGCGCGCCCCGCCTGCTCTCCGCCACGCGCTCGCCTTCCACCTCAGGCTCCGAGCTGTCGCTGAGGCAGCCTATTAAGATCAGGTTTGAGATCCTATATCTATACTAATATTATAAAGTGGAAAATTTGTATTTTTGTATGTAACGAATAAACTTAAAAACTGCTGGACCCATTTAAAAAAATCTTTCAGCAATGGATAGCTACATTATCAGAGAGTATCATAGGCTATATTTCATTCCCGTACTCCCACGGGAACGGGAAATGGTGAAACCACATGACCTTCGCTAGTTAATCTAAAAAAAAAATAACTTTTGAACATTTTCAGCTGGAGGAAAGTCTGGAAAATAAGTTATACGTAGCTCTAAAATTTAGTCTTGTGAAAATGTATCCTATTAGTGTATCTATTGGCTGGCTAGTGGTTCTATTTACTGATGACATCATTTTGGAATTATAGTTTGTGCATGTCATATTTTGGTTTTGTGAAAAGCATGCAAACCTGAGGCGAACAAATTAAAAGCTTTAATTTAATGACGATAAACTGTCTAATTTAAAACCAAAATAATTCGCTTTGTGATTGAATAGAAAATCCTAATGACTTACGCTGAGCATTTTTTTCCTGTTGAAAGCAAGTTTATTGTTTGCTTATTTAGCTATTCCTATCAATAAATTACATAAAGGATAATACAGAAAAAAAAAACTGAAAAAGTAATAATAGTTTCACTGAAATTCAGCAGGTAATAAAATAGCTCCATGTAATTTTAGATGCGTATTGTAATAATGTTGTTGTATGGTGTTTCCGAAGGTGGTGATGTGTGGGAGTAGCGCTATTACCTAACACTAACCCTGCGCGCGCGCATACAAGGTGAGTGCTTGCCGTACGCTTCCGTCCCTTATTCAGTATGAAACCTAGCCAGAAACTACAATACTTTCATGCCTCCTTAAAAAATATGTAGTTTTTATTAGATAGCCTTTTCTTACCGTTTCCAAGTCAAAATTAATTCTGCTTTAAAAACTTTTCAGACCTAATGCTTGTAGTACTTGATAAAATTTATTTCTTGAAACTGCATGTGGAAGTAGAGAAAACCTTAGTAGAAAAACGCTTAAAATAACCAGCGTTTTACTAAAATAGTGAACGATTAATTTCTGCCATGCTTTCAACTATTCTAATCAAGAACCAAAGGGAAAATAGAACCAAAGGGAACACAGAAGTTTTTTCTTACACAAAAAATTACTAACAAAACTGTTCATATTTTTAACCCTAAACTCGTACCAACAGTGAGCCAACGAAAGAGGAACCGGAACCCGACGAGCCCGCCATAGTCCCGACGCTGCGACCGGCCGGACCCGCGCGCACCGCTCTGCTCACTCACTGACACTGAGACACTCATTTTGAGACACTCACACTGAGTCAACTGAGTTCCCGACACTCACTGAGTTACTGCCAGGTGTACTTACACTCACTGAGTTACTGACAGGTTCATTTACACTCACTGAATTACTGAAAGGTTCACTCACACTTACTGAGTTACTGCCAGGTTCACTCTCACTCACTGAGTTACTGCCAGGTTCACTCTCACTCACTGAGTTACTGCCAGGTTCACTCACACTCACTGAGTTACAGACAAGTTCACTTACATTCACTGAGTCAATTACATCGATCACTTTCACCCGTTACCGACACCGATGTGAGTTACACACACCCTCACTGATAAACCGACACTGAGTTGTTGAGTCACTGAAGCCGGTATTAATTAATGGTTCAGACACTTCCTGGCTCTAAGCAATCAATATTCTTGTATTATTTACCTTAACAGCAACATAAGAGAATTATAACTCACTATCTCATGGGAGTTGTGAGTAGTTTATTAATACGAGCCCAAATCCGAGTGTAAGTGAATCACACTCACTCACAGCGACACTCACTCACCAACACCGAAGCAAACATGTTAATTAAGAACTTAGCATAAAATTGTCTATGTTGAATTGTAATCTATGTAAACTTCTATTTATTTACCTTAAATTCTTATTAGGAGTTTGTTACCTGATATAATATTGGTTTGGAGTATAGAACTTCGCGAAGATGGCCAGCTTATGTGCCAATCCAAAAAGTAACATATTTAAACGTAAGATGCTAAAGTATAAATTGTGGAATTAAAGAAACCCTTTTTCAAATAAGTTTTGGAAGTCATTATAGCTACAAAGGCCGGTCAAATGTCCGGTGTTCGTTGGAAGCCGGAATGGGAGTGTTAGCAATCTGTATGTTAGTCCGTCACGCGAACCACGGTTGGCGAAATTTGGGTCAGCGACCATGTATTGTGCTATTTTATTTACCCTTTACTTTTCTTGTCTTGACCTGAAGCTTGAGAGGTCAAACTGTCTAGTTTTTCAAACTGTTCTTTTAGTCTATCCATGATGTTTATGCAACTGTTTTTAATATTGACTTATTTCATTCTACAATTCAGCTGGCTTGCGTGATTCACTTTACGTACATGATTTTCAATGCTCCTTTGTGAACCGACTTCTTCAAAAAGCAAGAGGTTCTATGTTGGGCTGTATTTTTTATATATGTTCACTTATTTCTCCGCCAATTATTGACCGATTTTTTTTTTTGTATTGCTTTTTTAATATCAATATTTAATTTGAACATCAAGTTTTTTTATCTCAAAAAATATTTAAACTGCTAACCAAAAGGGTTTCGTTAAGAGAATTTATTATCAAAAGACATATAATATGTAGCGCTGCTAGCGCATAGTGCTCCTAGTGTAAGTATAACAACGAACACAGTCCTGTGAAGTTATTGACTCCGACGAGTGCTTTAATTCGCATCTGATATGTACTTAAGCTATGTAAAACATTGTATTTTATTTTATCAAGTTTAGACTTACTTTATCAAGCTGTTTTCACAAAAAGAAACCCAAATGTAACACTTATAAAGTTGAAAATTGAATCAAATAATTCATCCTTTTTGTGAAAACAGCTTTTCTCTAGAAATACTTAGTTAATAATTCCAATAGTTATGGTCTTCCATTGTAAGCTAAATACTGAAGCTTTAATATAGACTTAACGCTAGACTTATAGTGGTGCTATTGGCGTCAGAGTGTAGTGCTGACGCTACAATGTCAGCGTCACCCGCTACAGCTTGACGCTTTACTGTTAGGTGCTGAATTGTACCGATTTTATGTATAGCTATGTAATCTAACTGACATTTTTAATATCATTTATTTATTAAATAGTAATCACGGAGTAAAAAATATCAAACACCTTGGCCATGAAGTTTCGGCATATTTAAAAAGTGATTTTCTGCTAAAAGACCTATGGAAGAAAAAATGATTTATTCATAGTACGATTTCCATCAAAATGCCGTGAAAAAATCCTGAATACAACTTATAAAAGGACGCAAAATATTTCCCTATAGAGCCAGACAAAAATTGAACACAATTCATCAACAACCAAGCCCAATTCCACGGTCTCCTAATTGAGACTTCCCCTCGACATAACCTTTAGAGGTGCGATCAATCATTTTCCTTCACTTTTCCGGGTAGGATGGACCGGGGAGTGCCGTGACCGGGTTACCCGCGGGTACTCACGTGACCACCACTGATCGATTGTCGCAGGTTTCTTTACGACGTGTTAAGTAATATTGGGCGGGTGGTATTGTAATAATTTTTGTACTGTTAATGGTCTGGTAATAATTCGAAATATGGTGTTGTTTGAAAGGTCAGGGTTCAATTGATTTGTGGAAAACTTTGTAGCGCCTTGTTATTTATTTTAATGTTACTTGAATGGTGGCTTAACTAAACCTTTGGTAATTCATAGAGCAAAAATGAAAGTGACCATAGATTAAAAATCAATACAGAGATGAAAAATTAGGAAATTCATAATAGACTTGTAGACCTTTATACGACTCATTTAAATTCATTTATTTTAATTTTATCATAAATAATTCAAATTAATGATAAAATATATTATTTTTTCAATTAACATTATGAATACGATTAATATAATATACAACACAAGAAGTATTTTATATGTAAGAGTAAAAATATTATAAATCTAATATAAAACGGCTCAATTGTATATAACTTAATTAATATCATATTAATTTTGTGTAATCTTTATTCAAAATATACTTTTAAGATGGCGGGAACATTACAGGTAAACATTTTTGCAGTCTACAAAAGATTAAACGATTCTAGAAATGGAAAATCTTGGTATAACTACAATAAAGTTTACTATTCATTTCTCGTCATAACTTAGACTTAAAACTTGTAAGATAATGATAAAACATAGATTACTTTTGTATATAACATAAGCTACAGTTCGGTGCATGTATATAGTGTAGAATGTAAACCGTTTATATACGAGTAATAAAGATTTGTATAACGATTTAATTTTGATGTTTTATTGTCACCCTTTTAGTAATTTAATTTATTTATTCAGATTACAAATGCGGTCCACTGTTATAATGTTCAAATGACCAGAGGATGAGTTTGTGTTATTCTCACTGTGCAAATTATTAAAATTTTTAATGAATCTTGTAAAATAATAATAGTAACAGTAGTTTATAATCAGAAAAATACATATTTTACAAGGATTAGATACCGAAACTGTCAGTTAAGCTTCAGATAGTTATCACAAAAAAATAGTGTCGTTAAGGATGTATGTATTCCATTATGTTGATCTAGTGCATTTTATTTTAAATATGCAATTATGAAAAATACAACTTGAAAGCTGCTTCATATTACTACTCTTTAACATTTACCTTTGATTCAAAGTCATGGTCACGAATACCTTTTTAAAAATTACATTTCCACATGCTGAAACAACACCGTGAAGCTTTTTAAACAAACAGTGTAGGTACGTAACAAAGATAACAACAGCATGCATGACTTATCATGCCATTAACTTTGTCGTTGAGATAACAAGGCTTTTTATATCTACTCGTATTAATTGTAATAGGCGTTAAATCAAACTTCACAATTAACTTGAACTTTCGTCATAAAGATTCGCAACAATTTTAATTTATTTAAACTTCATGCAAAACAAAGGTACAAATACGAACTAAATGCTTTCCTGTACCTGGCATTCTCTGCCAGTAAACCAAGAGTTGTAAAGAGACCTATTTCGGTTTTTGAGGATTTTTAAATTGATTACGATTCAGTAAACATAAAAAAAAATGGCCGAGTCAGTAAACTATGACTTGTTATAAAAATAAAATAACCCTCCTTCTTTCGCAGTTGGGTAAAAGGAAATAGGGAAATAAAATCTACTATTATGATGTCTGGTTTTCATGATAAGTAGATCTTCCACTGAATAATACTTGAAGTTGTTTGTCCAGTATTGGGACTTGGGGTACCCCGACTCGGATAGGTTAGGTTAGAAGAAGGGTTTGGCGGGCTGACCACGCCATGCCCTTCGTGGTTACTTTTGTTTTAAACCACCCAGAAGTAGGAACTCCTACCAGTGACGTCACACTGAAATAGTTGCACGAAGGCTGCGTTGATTTTCAATGCTGAGGGTCACCAGTTTGGATGTATGCGGAACAGAGAATAAAGTCCCGCAAATCTCCGTTGTAAAGGGAGGATCCTCCGACCTGACGGTTGTTGTGTCCGGTGTGGGCAACTGCCCGGCTGTTGTATATGTTCAAATGACTCGGTAAACTCTACTTGCGTGATGCAGGATTTCGACGCAGTAGTTCGCTGCTAGTTGGATAGATGGCGTCGCGGTTCTTTTGTTACGATGTTGATTTGCTCTATTGGTTTTTTTGTGGCAGTATTGATGCCACTACAGGGACGATTACACAACTGGATATTCTGTAGGGGTTATTTGGTCCCAATAAATAATAAAATAAAATAAATCGTTTATTTAAATAAGGGGGCACATTTTTAGTGAAATATATCTTAAACTTTTAAAGAACACAGTTGCAGTTGTTGAAAGAGATACTGGCTGTAGCAAAGGGAAATAAAACATAACTGAAGGTTAGTTGATCTCATTCGTCTTATGTAGGTACGTCATCAATAGCTTCAGCCCACGACTTCATCTAGTACAAGCCGCCACACTTTCCCAATCACTGCAACTCCTGAAAGCCAGAATCAACAGTGACGACCACCAGAAAAACGCCGAGCCTATGAAGCCCGACGAGTCCCGGAGACGACCCGGTCTCCCCCCGCCGGACTTCGTCTGCGTGGATTTTAGAATTGGCTCCAGAGAGAAATTGAAAATGTGTAATCCTATTAATACTCATTGGCCTATTAGTACTGTCGATCTTGACCGCTTACAATTCTAGCTCAAGAAATACTTGTAATGTTTCTAGTCTACTGGTACTTGTAGTTCGGTCAATTAAGACCGAGGTTACACTAGTTCGCACCCAGCTGAAAATTGGTAGGACTGTTCCAAACACTATCATAAATGAAATGTAAAAAGTACTCATCGATCCGATCCGATCCGATCCGACGGGGTTGGGGGCTATTGTGAATATTTAGCGCTCTTAATTACAGCCCCGAAAATACTTCGATATGTTTCTTTCTGGGGTTTGTAAATCTTAGGTGCTCATAATTCCAGCCACAGTACCAAAATAGGCGCATTATCATCGGCCAGTACAAATTGGTGCCTTTTTTTAATTTCAAACCGGGTTTTTCTATTTGAAGAAAACAGAACAAACAATTTTTCTTAATAAAGTTATTTTTTTTAAATATAACAAATCAAAATTCTAACTAGTCTGAAAATTAGCACTTTTTGAACGTCTAAATTTACATGAAGACAGTCCCCCAAATCGCCCGCCCGTCAACAGCTTATGCTAGTGATTGCAAACTTTTTTTGATGTGTGTACATACTAGGTAAGTACTTGAAACAACTATGCAACACCCTTTGTTACCTTCTGAGAAAATAAGCACCGTCTGGAAGGTCTGGAATCTTGGCACGAACAGGAGTGACGACACTGGACGCTGATTCGTGTATTAAAATAATCTCTGTATCGTGTATTAAAAATCAATGACGTTTTTATTATACTGAGTGTCGCGTCATGCATCATGCACCAACATCTCAGGTGGCCTAAAAAGGCCACTTTAGCAGAATCATAATTATGAATCTCATAACAATCTGTCAAATTTCATTTTCATCTTTATCGCTATCTCATAACAATCTGTCAAATTTCATTTTCATCTTTATCGCTAACGCATTAGGTTCAAGGTTGATTGGGAAAATGGGTGGCGTGATGTGCGTTCTAATGCTGCCAAAGTGGTATTTTTAGACGACTGGCTCTAAAAATCAGCGCTAGGAAAATAATTGGTAGCCAGATAACTAAGATGTATATATTCGCGCGCAGGGTACCTATAGGATCAGGGCAGTTGCCTTCATTTTATCTTGCATTTTAGAGTGCGGGTTCTACAGTTTAGTTATCATTGATTAAATTGTACGTTCCTTTCCCTACGTTCTTTTCGTAATTATTGTTAGTAAAAACCTTATTTACAAAAAAAATAAAAACACTACCAAGTACAAAATAACTTTAATTTCTGAAGCCGGTGTTTAACGTAATTTTTTTTTTAAAGTCAGCTGTTCTGTTAATCATAAGTACATTTTGTCGAGTTATGCGCACATTGTGGGGCAGTCGATTTCTTTTTTGGGGTTGGTCCCATAGAAATAAATGTCATGATGATGAGCACAATTACCCCTTAAGAGGTGTTAAGTTTATTTAGTTACACGTTATATATTTTTGGCATTTTAATCACTAAGTTTACATACATTGTCATATTAAATGTGCTTTCATTCTCATTTACTGTAACTCATGAAGTCTCTCCGATATGGTTTTAGGCAATCTGTTTAGGGTCATAATAGTCACTTCTTATGTGGGTCACGTAAAGTTAAGATATGCTCATAGAAGACTGCATCGTGCAGAAGTTCTCAGAAAAATAAACGTAACCAGACCCCTTACTAGCTCAAGTACCTTATGGTAAAACGTATGTATCTGCCTGTCTAATAATATAAAAAATATCGTTCGAAACACCTTATCAATTAGAAACAACTAATTTTCAAATAATGTTTGTTTTTCAGAGATATAAATCAATCTGCGATGAATGATGACAGCAAAACTTTTGTTGATATTCTACAAGGAACGTTTGTAGATGACTACAGAAACCTAACATACAAACACCTAACGGGTTTGAAATGGGCGTCAACAATATACCAAGGTGCATCATTGTTCGTCAAGGTGGATGATGACATTTTGAGAAGAACTCACGCAATACTGAAATCAGTTGATAATTCAACAGCCTTTTTAATGGGCTACATTAATAACTTTACTAGGCCAGCGAGAAATAAAATAAATAAATGGTATGTTTCTTGGACTGAGTACCCAAGGCGAGAGTATCCTCCATTCTTGTCTGGGTGGTACTACATCACCACTAGTCATGTAACGGCTGCACTGTGTGATTAAGCAACCTATTACCGATACTTCTGAATAGACGACATCTATGTCACTGACCTCCTACCAGAGGCACTTGGACTGAAGTTGACAGAACTACCACTGGTCGGATAAATTTTTCGACTGTGAATATGACGTCGAGTAAAAACTATATGATTGTTTGATTTCACAAAGTCATTATTAGGAATTGTTATACAGAATCGGGGAAACCAGATATAGTATAATCATCAATTACCAAATTCAGTAGCGGCTTTAAGGTCGGGAGCCGAGGGCGGCCGCGCGGAACGCAGCTGGCAACTGGAGGGCGCTACGGCATGGGCGCGCTATCCAGACCTCGCTATTTTCTCCCAATTGAAAACGTAAGTGCGATCTATCGTTTCTGTTGTTTATCTGTTTATGGTGCCCCCGAAACATGATGCGCTAACAGAAATTGCTTAATTTCATCATCATCATATCAACCGAACGACGTCCACTACTGGACATAGGCCTCCCGGAAGCGTCGCCACAACAACCGGACCGGCGCTGGTTTAGAAGTCCAAAACTTGTTAACAGCTGGTTAATATGACTAAACCCGGACCCTGATGGTGAGGGTGTGAATATCCGAATCAGGGGGGTCGGGAAAAGAAAGACCATCCGCTTGGGGAGGATGTTTGCTCTCTAGAGCTGCGAGAGTATCTGGAGAACACGGAGCCACCACATCAATACTAAAAAGAATCCTGGCTGCTCCACTAATGTCACCTTCCCCTAATTTAGATTCGACCTGATGAGAAATACGATAAGATAAGAGATATATAAGATTCCAAATTAAGGGCTGAAACGTTACAGTTTTCTTTAATTTGTACTGTTAAAGTTGTTTTGGTTGCTAAGTTGTTATTGACATGTAAAATTCGGTCGGAGAAAGTGAGAACAAGAAGTCGCTTTAAAAACAATATACAATAGATAAATATATACAATAATAAAGGCTAAGCTATAATATAGGCTATTAACTAGTGTTGCAGTACAAGAACTTAGACAATGAAAGAAATTCAGTCGCGACTCAACTTCTTCGGTTTCGTAATAGGTACGTGTCTAACTTCTCCCTCCTTACAGCAATGACCCAATGAGTTTTAATCCCAACAGGAAATCACATCGTTAATAATACAATCAGAGTAAGTATTGCCTGACGCCCCCCGATTACTCTTCCCCTGCCCTATGAGCTCCGGAAATAATTACCTTAAAAATAAATGACATGTGGGAGCATGCTCAAAGAAGGCAATTACCGGTCAACGCTCTCGGTAGCAGCCTGAAAACTTCATAAAAACAAAAGAATAAATACCACACCATCCTTAAATAACGCATACATTACCGCTTAAGCACTTACAGCGGTATTTCTGCCCCTATAAAAGCGTCAATGTATGTCGAGTATAGTGATATTTACTAGTACAAAAGTTAGACATGCGCAAAGGGGTTTCAGAAGTAAAGCTTGGTGAAAAGTTTTCAGTTATCGCGCGAGCTTACCGTGAAGTGTACACATTACTAGACACTATATAGGCCGGTTGGACACTGTCCAAATAACTGTAATAAATAAATTAAATATTCGATAAGGAATATTTCCGAATAAATCAGTTTCATATCTGCTTGTTCGTTTTGACATAAAAATAAAGAAATAAATTTAACCCAAAAGTGTAATAAACTAAATGGACTACAGCTAATTACTTAACTGATTATTTTATGTGATAAAACTACGATTGAAATCAACCTACAAACGTAAACCTAACATTGCTATTGATATTACTGTACAACTTCAACTAGCAGCCTTCTTCATTCGTCCACAAAACTTAAAGCCACAACCATCTGAAACAAGTCACTAAAAACTCGCGTCAAACTGTTTGTCCGGGAAAATTCTAAAGGCGTTTGCCGACTATCCTTTACCGTGGCCTTTGAGGACGTCCCGCTCGGATCCGGCGGCGCGGCCGTCCCGAACCTTACCCGCACGACATCGAGACAGTGTATCGCCTGCGAGCACAAAGCCAAGCTGCTGCCCGACATCCCCGAGCCGGTGTCGGCTCCTCCGGTGCTGATACCGACGCAAGCCCCGGTTATACGGGAACAGCCGGTCTTCGCTCGCGAGGCCGGCCACCGAACCGTGATGACGGCGAAACCGGAGAGCGTGCACGAAGCACTGGAGGACAGGGACCCTAACAGTCTGAACCAACATGTGCAGGTTAGTATGAAGTGAAGACGCTAAAAGTGACTTTCACAGTTAATAAGTAGGTGTAGAGGCCGCTGGTCGTGAATTTTTCAAGAGGTGGCACTATTGATGTGTGTTTATTTTGAACTGTAAACAATCGATATTGACTTTGACCTTGGTGCATAGAAAATACACACGTGGAAAAATAATCATGACTTGAATTTATTGTATTGAGCAACACATGCTACGATTAGAGCTTTTTGTAACTTTGAAAATGACTGAAAATACTGGCCAGGAAAAATGGAATGCAAATTTTAACGAAATGAACAGAGAAAACAGCAATAACATTTAGACACTAATATTATAGATGCGAAAGCTTTGAGCATGTTTTGAAATAGGATAAATGAAAGTTTTGATCACAGGACTCCTTCCGCTCTGGGCGGAGCGAAAGGGAGTGTCAGAATCTTACTTCTGACTAAAACCTATCCGTATTCCTCCTATTGTTTTTTGCAGTCCAGGGCTGCGGCGACTCTTTCAAACAAATTCCGCAACGAGTATGTTCCTTTGGGATCATTTTCACGCCAAGTCGATGGCAGAAGCTAGTTAGGCCATAAACATTAGGATTAGGTATGCAAATTCAGTAATTACTATTTAAACGTCAGCAAACAGTAATTTATTCAAAGAAGAAATATCAGACGAACTTTTATAAATTTTATTCATACTTTAACGCCGGAAATACATTAACATTTCTACCACTAACAGAGGGTTGTTAAAATTGTGTGACGTGTACATAATCATGGAAAATCTTGTAATAACCATATATTATGGTGTTATTTATAGAAATAACGAATGCCTTGAAGTTTAGAGTACCTGTTAAATGTAAAAGCCCTTGTAAATGTACCGCTATGTTATGTTAATTCTAGACTTTGTAGCTTCACATTGTAGTACAAAATTATTAACATAATAACTTACGTGCAGAGATTAAAATCGGTTAAGCAGATATAGGCCATGAAAACGTCGCGAACGGACAGAGAAACAGACTCAATTTCGCATTCGTAAAGGAAATACCTACCTACACTATGAATTAACATGATAAGTATTTCCCTGCGTACATTTGTGAAAGCAAGTATGTCCTTTCTCAGGCTCTGGACTGTCTGGTGTACCAAATTGCATTTAAATCGGTTTAGAAGTTTTGGCGTGAAAGCGCGACAGACAGACAGATAGACAGAGTTACTTTCGCATTTATAATATTAAGTAAGGATATAGAATATAGTAAAAGTATATATAGTTTATAGTATAATAGTAAGGAAGTAAGGATTTATTATAAGTTTTCCATTAATTAGCTGTCTCGTCATGTGTGAAACTAATAGTAGTTTTCCAAAAATATTTCAGTGAATAAAGAAAATGACGAAAATATGTTTTAATAGCTCTTTCATAAAACCAAACATAGCACTGAAAACTAATCTTATCTTATCATTATCATTATATCTTATCGTCTCTACTCATTTCAAATTGAAGTAGGTAACGAAACTCCATACATTCACGTGACATTTATTTTGAACTTTAGAAAATAGACACCATAACACCCAGTCCATAAACTAACAAATATAAAACATAACCATAACTTTATCTTTCGATCTAGATACACCACTACACCCCGATATTAAAGTCCGTTCCTTTCCGACCATAAATCAGTGTCAGTGGAAAAATCAACTTCATTATACGCACCAACAACCATTACTTTTGTGGCGCCGTGAAATTGGGACGTAACTGGGTAACCCTGAAGAGGCTTAAAGGGTTTCTTAAAGATCCCTAATGACTTTGGAGAAGTGGCTCGACAACGGCAGGTCACCTTTGATAGCATAGATGAATGAGTTTCAATATGAATACCTACTGTTGAGGGCTACTCTCTAAGCCCAAAGTCCGTAGTTGTGGGCGTTTTCTTCTCCGTAACCTACGAACTTACGATTAGTCCAGAACCCGAACTAGCCCAGTAGAAATCGACGCTAAAAAAGGCTAAATTCGCAATGTTAGATGTAGTTCTGATTTTTTTATATGTTGTATAGACCAGTTAGAATAGTGTGAATCCAAATCCAAAAATTAACCAACTTTGAAGGGCTATATCTTCGTTCCTATACGGTTCACAGAGCTGCGGTTGGGCTTAGATTGTTGCAAAGGTGTCTTTATATAAACGAAATGTTTATTGGTCGAAAATGGTGTACCCTTGTTTCGCAGACAGAAATTTAATAGAATTTCATTTCGCAGAAAATGTTTCACATAATATTTGGTTCTTGTAATTTTATGTCAAATATTATTGTTTCAAAGACTATTTACTTGAATGAAACCAATTTCACAGAAAAAATTCAATGAATTTCATGATCACATTTTTTTATTTAATAAATTATCAAACGTAAGAATTTCATTCGGAATAATGTTACTACGCATATTGCCATTTCTATAAAATAGCATTTTAACCATAAATAAAAATTAAAATATGATCTAAAAAAAATCAACATTTGTGTGCTAAAAAAATTAGTGACAGAAACGAATCTTTGTAAAACCGACTCCACGCAGTCTTGTCTGCCCTACCCCTAGAGTGTAATTTAAGCCCACGTAGGCGCGGAGGGGCGAGACGGCCCTCGTGGTTCGCGTGGGATTGCCGCAGCCCCGCGGCACCGGAGCCGTGACAGAAACCATGCCTGCTACATGTTGCATGCTGCATGCTTGCTTGCATGCCGCATGTTGCATGCTTGCTGCATACTGTATGTTGCATGTCGCATGCTTACTACATGCTGCATGTCGCATGCTTGCGACTGATTATTATTCTGCGTTTTGATTATTCTATGTAATGATAATATGAGAAAAAAATTACATAAAACGAAATTATATGAAACAGTCTTCAAAACAACGTACAACCGTCAAAAATGCATAGTTTTGACCTTTAGAGCAAAAAGTGAAAAAAGTCCCAAGATTTTGCAGTTTATCGCGTGCTGCGTAGCGAGCACAAGTTTTTTGAAGTTGCAAATTTGGATTCTAACTGGTCCATACAACATACCAAACAATCAGAACTACATCCAACTTTGCGAATTTAATGTTAATTTCAACTGGGCTAAACTAAGAATCAATCTTCTTCTTCTTCTTCTTCTACCCGGCGTTAATCCCGGCTATTCCCAGGGTCCGCCTTCCTACTTAGCTTCCTCCACTTTGCCCGATCTTGAACATCCTTCTCAGTTAGGCCATTGGCTCTCATGTCGGACTTAACGACGTCCAACCAGCGCTTGCGAGGGCGACCACGGGACCTAGCCCCAAGAACAGCCATATTCATGCATCCCCGACCAACGTACTCCATAGGGCGGCGCATGATACCATCGCAGACGACACTCTTGCAGTTTTTCCCCTCACGTCACGGACACCAAGACTACCTCTGATGAAAGAGTTGCGTATGCGATCGGATCGCGTTACGCCACTCATCCACCTCAGCATCTTCATCTCCGTGACGCGAAGCTCCTGGGTGTGTCTGCTTAGTGCTGGCCAACATTCACCGCCGTACAGTAGGACAGGCCGTATGATGCATTTATATATCTGCCCCTTGAGCTTAGGAGGCATTTTGCGGTCGCATACAACGCCCGTTACCTCGCGCCACTTCGCCCAAGCCGCGCCTATACGTGCTTGGACATCGTCGTCCACGTTGCCAGACTCGTGCAGCACGGATCCAAGGTACCTGAACGTATCGGACTTTCTGATCAGGTCCGAACCTATTCGGATGAACCTATTTGAATCCGTGCCGCCACAGGACATGTACTCAGTCTTCGCCACATTTAGTCTCAGACCACCGTTTTCAAGCGTGTCCTTCCAAATGTTGACTTTGCGCTCAAGATGGGCTTTGTTCTGATTAACGAGGGCGATGTCATCGGCATACATCATTAGCCATGGGGGCTTATCTTGGATGTTTGCCGTAACTACATCGAGCACTACGTTAAACAAGAACGGGCTAAGAGCCGAGCCTTGGTGAACGCCAACAGATATTGGGAAGCCATTCGATTCGCCAACAGCGGTCTGGACAGAGGACACGGAATCGCGGTACATGTCTCTGATAATGTCAATATAGGCCTCGGGAACGCCTTTGAAGCGCAGTGCCCACCAGATGGACTGCCGAGGTATACAGTCGAAGGCCTTCTGCAGGTCTAAAAAGGCCATATGCAAAGCTCTCCTTCTCTCTCTGTAAGCCTCAGCCAGATTCCGTAAGGCGAACACTGCGTCCATGGTGCTGTTGGCTGGGCGGGTGCCCGGAAGCCATATTGACACTCAGAGACAGTACACTCGCTACGGAGCCGTGTGTCAATGATGCGCTCGAAGAGCTTCATGGTGTGGCACATGATCTTGATACCGCGGTAGCTACTACAATCCTGTACGCTACCTTTGCCTTTGTATACAGGGATAATCAGGCTAAATCGCCACTGGTTCGGCATTTCCTTGGTGATCAGGATGCGATTAAAAAGATCCGTCAGAAGGTCCACGCCATGTGGGCCCATCGCCTTCCACACCTCAATTGGCACATTGTCAGGCCCGACCGCTTTCCGGTTCTTCATGTGGCGAAGAGCAATGCGGGTTTCGTCGGGGGAAATAGGGGAAATAAGTCCAAGGTTAGGAGGCGGTTCGGGAGGAAGGTTATGGGGATGCTGTTTGTCAGACAGCTCCGCGAAGTATGTACAC
The DNA here is from genome assembly GCA_950371165.1 of Lacanobia oleracea. Taxonomy (NCBI): domain Eukaryota; kingdom Metazoa; phylum Arthropoda; class Insecta; order Lepidoptera; family Noctuidae; genus Lacanobia; species Lacanobia oleracea. The sequence goes on along the minus strand of OX493388.1, from coordinate 28,159,912 downwards.
CATCTCTCCTTAACAGAGGGGGCATCGTAGAGCAGCTTACCCTGGGCGTCCCTTACACAGAGACATTTGCTAATGTCCCGTGCAGCTTTCTCCCGGGCACGCGCCAGCTTAAAAATAAGCTTTTGCCCCTCCGCAGTTTCCAGCTTGTCGTACAAGGGCGCCAGACTTTTGCTGCGGGCTCTGGCTACAGCTTTTTTGCAAGCGCGCTTAGCCGCTCCATATGCCTCTCTGTCATCCGGAGAGTTGGACCCCTGCCACTGTTTAAATAAAACCTTCTTCTTCCGAGTCGCCTCCTGCACCCCGTCATCCCACCACCACGTCTCCTTTTCTATGGTGCGGCCACCACGAGAAGTGCCAAGGACGCGCTTACCCGCATCGGTGATTGCTGAATGGATCCTACTCCAGATCTCTTGAGCGGACTCATGCGGAACACTGATCTCGAGATGCTCGAGCTCCGCGATGAAGTCCGACTGCCTAGGACCATCAAGCAACCACCACTTTGTGCGGGGTTTGCGTTTTTCGGTCACTTTCTTATCGGTACAACCGCAAAGTCCAGGACAAGGAGGCGGTGTTGAGCCGTTAGGCTTTCACCTGGGATGACTTTGCAGTTGGTAACCTTGCCAATGTGGCACCGTCTCACCAGCAGGTAATCTATTTGGGTTGAGTAGGCACCACTACGGTACGTAATAAGATGCTGGGGCTTCTTCTGAAAGAACGTGTTCGCGATGGCTAGGTCAGACAAAGCGCAGGTGCTGAGTATACTGACTCCCTCTGCATTTAGCTGGCCATATCCAAAACCACCGTGAACACGTCCGTACTCTCCAGCAAACTGACCTACGTGACAAATGTTATTATACCGTAGACGAATATCTGAACGACATTAGACAATAACCACTGTGACTTTGTATTATTTTTGATATCATTGACATTTCTTTTTTTTTCCTGTATTCAAGTCAAAACTTTATTATTTACGCATGCACCTAATGACACCTAATGGGTCACTTAAAAATTTGTATGTCATAATTATGACAAAACATAGCGCAACCTCTATTTATGTAAACACCTATGTAAACACCTATGTTTAACAAATAAATGGATTGATTGATTGATTGATTGGTTGAGATCCCCCCCAACCAAAACACCTTCGGAATTCGGAATAGCGCGTAGTACGTCCTCGAACTCATCCCAGAAGGCCTCCTTTTCAGACTCACAGCAACCAGTTTGGGGAGCATAGGCGCTGATTAGGTTCGTTACCGACCCTTCGATCAGCACCCTAACTCGCATCAACCGGTCGCTGCATCGGTCTACTTCAAGGAGTCCATCCTGGAGGTCCTTAGACAGCACCACGGCCACTCCGCCCCTGCCCGTTGGTGATCCGGTGTACACTAGCCGGTACCCCTGCCCGATGTCACGTGACTTATTTCCCTTCCAGCGCGTCTCCTGAAGGAAGGCGCACTGGACCCGACTTTTCGCAAGTACGTCCGCGAGTTCTCGGCAACGTCCGGTTAGGGAGCCAATGTTCCAGGTGGCAAAGCGGAACTTCTTCTTGGGTACTATCCTCTTTAGCCGTGCCCGTACTCGACACGGTAGCCCTAGCCCACTTATCGCAGGTTTAGGGCGATGTGCCTGCGCGTCGTTATGCGGCGACGCCCTAGCCCGAGTACCCGTTATCAACTTCTTGTCCATTTTATTTGGCTGAAGTTGGTTTTACGTGGGGCGACCAGCCGTCTGACCCCCACAACCCTACGAGAGGGAAACCAGGTTCGCCAGAGCCTCGTCCGTTGGACTGCAGGGTGCACCGCTAGCAGGTGAGGTTGGCTTGGGTCTTAAGATGGTAACAGACCCCATGCACCCCTAAACTAAGAATCAATGACAACACGATACGACAGTAACTTTCAAATCGTGTTGTAATAAATGTTTAGTGGTTAGATGATACGAAGTAGAAAACGCCCACAACTAAGGCCAAAACTTCAGACTTTGGACTTAAAGTAGCCCCCAGATGTGTTAGAATGGCTACGAACTTGCTACAAGATTTCGAAAGATGAGAGGTTATGTCACATGTACCATCGGTTGCGGAATACTAAATCCCGCAAAAATCTCTCGAAAAGGGATGATCAGGATCCTTCGACGAGACGTTTTTTTGTGTCTGGTGGTTGTAGGGCTGGGTTATATTTGTTAACATCGAGCGGAAAACTTACATACCACGATGCAGGATTTATATGACTTCAGGTCTTTTAGGTCAGGTTTTTTTGTCTACACATGAACCTATATATATGTAATTAATCAATACACATATTCATCGTGCTACATGCTTTTGGGAACGGTTCCAATTACTAGTTTTTGACCTCTACGATCTGCTACGCAGCTACGAGTACATAAGGAAGCTACGGCAGTTGCTACGAGATTCCCAAATGACGCGTGCTGTGAGACTTCCGGAATGTTCTTTGATTGTTACACCAGACTTCACTTACCCTACTGTCTCGTATCTAGCCAGCAAACAATTACAGTTCTCTTGTTACCAATACAGCTAAAACTTGCCTTTGCATTACAACATAACACCTAACCACAATGTTATCAAAAATGCAAATTCTTACAAAAACGAAAGGTTTAATTAATAACCCAGCCTACCCGCCGGACAAAGAACTCGAGACGTTTGCGTGACTCAAGTACCTAGCTCCTTGACTATATGCTGCGAACTACAGGTCACTCGCTCCTGTACTATTTTATTTTTCTCCGCTAGTTAACTTTCTATACTTTCACCCTTGAAGAGTGTGATAAAATGACCTTATGATTATGCCAGTCCAGACTTTTAACCTACTGACCCAAGTGTCCCAGGGGTGGGTAATGTTTTTTGTTTAAGTCAATCTTATATGATGCACCGATTTGATTATTTATAATTAGGACCATTTAATACAAGTTTATTTATTTATTATTTAAATTTTAATTCATAGTGTGTGTGACTATTTAATAATAATTAAATTAAATGACTTTTTACCTATATTTTGTATGTTACAACGGCCAAAAATGACTGATCTTTTTGTTTATGAACAACCTGTATTCCTTTTATGTAAACTTAAGTTTCTACAAATAAATGTCTTGTCTTGTAGGAGCAAGTTTTGTACCTAAGGACACCTTCTGCTGTTGACAACAATTGTTTTTTTTTTTATTTTTTTATTTAAACTTCATGTACAATAGTGGTACATAGGCGGACTTAATGCAGCAAGGCATTCTCTACCAGTCAACCTTTGGGGAACCTAGAATAGAGGATGTCCGTAGGTAAAGTTGCCTTTAGGTACACTAGATATTGCTGAGTAAACTAAAAAAAAGTACTATAAAACCATCTTGTTTATTTTATAAATATGTTTAAGCCGTATAATAATCAGGCACGATGACGTAATTTTTACTTGTTACTGCTTATTCTTTGTAACCCATTACACATTAGGTACCTACGTGCCTTCTCAATTGTTCTGTAAAAGCAGAGTTCTTGAGCTACTGACATTGACACACTGACTAACAGCAAATATTGAATACAAGGGGATTGCCAAAACTGTGTCATGTTCACAATGGCCGACGATTCGATTCCAATTATTATTTTTATTGATATCGTAACTATTTATAACTCACAATTATTTTTTGTATTCTTTAGTTGATTAGTAAAACTACATTACATAGTAGTATATATTGATATTGGGAGCACTGAAAATTAATCAATTCTTATTTTAAAGAGACGACCCTAAATGGGCCGAAAATAACGTAATATTCAATCGGCTCAAGTGACTTGCTTGATCTTTATTCCCTAACAGGTGTCGAGAGGGCAGCTTATAGTAACGAGTAAAGCTATGGAAGTAGTTAAATGCGACAAAAAACGTAGACCACATGTTTTGCTTTCCAGCTCAAGAAAGTCATTTATTGAAAAAAACAAGGTCTTTCTTGGGCATCCCAGAGGAAAAAAAACGGGATAAAGTTGGCACTCAATATAAAAAATTGTTCACTCAATGTATTCAGTGAAATAATCGGATCAATGCCTTTACTGCCAGAGACTACTACCTCCTACGAACAATGTTACTTCCTGAAGAAACAAACTAATTTTCTTGATTTCCAAAAACCAAGAAAAGACTACAGCTTCCAATCCCCGTCACAGATAGTATGGGACGACATAATCGGCGAGCCGGAGGGCGCGCGCAGCCCCGAATGCGCGTGGCGCCTGAGTCACGCGTGCTTCCGCCACGCGCGCAACTGGTGCTACACCGTGCTGACCGTGCTACTGGCGCCGCCCTGTGCACTGCTGCTCGGCTGCGGGTTCGCCTGCCTCGCCTTTGAGGTAAGAGTCAGGTTGAAAAGGCACCTTATACTAGGAAACCTTCCTTAGATTTCCCAGTACAAGGTGTCTTTTTGCCTCATAACTTTAAACCCTACCACGACACATACAAAAGGATGGGATAAATTTTATACTCAACAATAAGTGGGCGCGTATATCACAAGATTGGAGCCCTATCTCCATACAGCTGGACAGCATACGAGGAGAAGATAGCGAGGCGACTTGAATGGCTTCGTAGTGAACCGCAACTTCCAATTAGTAGAAGAGTCACAAGTAAATCGTGACGATCAAGAGACCATAAAAATACCCTTATTTATAAATCGCAGATAGCTTCAATTTTCCAGAATTCAGCTATGCAGTATAGAGGTATAATCATCAGTGTAGAAGAAGAAGAGTACATAATGAGCTTCAACGTAGTTTTTGCTGGTTCTTTTATGGAAAAGAACCAACAAAAACTACGGAACCGAAACGAACTATGGAGGAAACGTCGTTTATAAGTAGTTACTGACGTTTGCTTTATGTCGGACAAATCATCACACTTTTCCAACACCGTTCACAAATCCCCCTTCATTACAGCAAATCTGGTGCACCGCCCCCTGCCTGCGCTGCATCAAGATCTACTTCGCGTCGCTCCGCACCATGGTGATGTCCTGCATGGCGGCCTTCGTGGTCCCCGCCGCCAACGCCGTGGGCCACGTCTGCAGACACATCCGCGTCAACTACCGGAAGGAGGCGCCCGAGGATAAGGATATGCTCATCATTTAATGGTGATGCTGGTGGTTCTATGAGAGGGAGGGAGGATAGGCTAGTCGACCAGTGTTATTATAAGGCCTTGAGTATAGTTGCCATAGTTGTAAGATGGCGATCTATATTGTCCTTTTTACCCAATTCTGTAATCAGTGAGGACCTACGTTTCCGACAGACTCTGTTACTACTACGACACAACCTTTTATAGACAGCGAATTTCTTTTTTTTTATTTTACCATATTTTTTAGATCCGACAATTTGTACCTTATTACTGAAATTTTTGATTGTCCTTAAGATAAATTGCCGTAAGTGCCTTTTAATGTTAAATCATTAAAGTTTTATGAATTTATATAGGTCCATAGTATTTCTGCACTAAAACTTAACAGCAATTTATTTTTTTATCTATGAGTAACTGTTATAAAGGCATAGTTTTACAAATTGTATTTATAATATCGTAATGTTAAGTCAATTTCATAATTTATTAAATTAAATGTGGTGTGAGAAGTATTTTCTAAATAAATGCCATTTAAAAATAGAACAAGCTTTTCATTAATCGATTTAAAAAAATCCTCGGTACGTCAACCATAATTATATTCAGCCTATAGCCAAAACAGGCTTACAATATTATTAAAGTTTGGTAGGTACTTGCTCCTAATTATAGCACGACCATTATTCCATGGCATGGCGATTGTGATTAGCGTAAACCCAAACAAAGCAGGCTAGTGACCGCATAAAGTCATAACAAGCCGTGAGTGTCGAATGTATAACATCACGCCATATTTCAATTACTTGTATGTAACCACTGAATATTTCATGAGCAGCAAACTATCGGGCAACAATATCAAAGTGCTTGTAGGTACTAGTTCTGGTAAATAGGTTTGAGGTTTGAGATAACCTAGAATGACACTATATTCATATTCAAGTATTAAAATCAGTAATTTTAATTTAGTTATACTATTAAGGAGCTTTGGGAAAAAGAAAATAAAATAAGTTGACTAGTCTTGACTCTATGGCACATTTTCTTTTTCCAAAAAAGAAGAGCGGACATGCTCGATTTTATGCAGCTGTTCCATGGCTGTATTGGAAGTTTTCTTTGCCTAATAATGAATAATCATAGACAAAAATAAATACGTAAAAGTGCGCGCGGGAAAAGCAAAGACGCTGCGTTTGCGAATTTTATTGTTACATACAGCAAAGTTTAATAAAAATAGCGTATGATGGAGGAAACTTCTTCGGATGGCGCTTCAGTACCAGTGTTGCGTCAAACAAACAGCATAGCAAGTAACTTGAACTCCAACCGATCTAGTAATCATTTCGTCATAGCGCAATGCCGAAGGTTTGTTCATTGTTCAATATGTAGGATTTGGTTGCGTAAGGTTTTTTTTTTATTATGATACGTTTTTTTTTTAGGAATGATGACCAAAATACGAACGGTCAACAAGAAACTAGTGAAGAAACTGAAACAGAAGAGGCAAGTATTTTTAGTTATTCCACCACACCAGTGCCGACAATTACTTGACAACAAGTATTGAATGCCAGAGGCAACCAGTTCGTCTTCTTGCTGATAGAATACAATATTGAGCAGCGTTGTGGTACGTTACATAGTTGAAATATCTTGAACAGTCCATAACCATAGCGCGGCTATGGAAAATAGCCGATATACCGTCAATGTTTGGCTGTTTCTGTTGAGGAGCACGTGGCTAAAGAATAAAAGCCGCACAGATCGATCTTCAAGGTTAAGCAACGCATGCCAAGGTTGGTCTGTGGATGGGTAACCACCTGAACATACCGAGTTTCCTCCGTTCCTCTGAAAGCACGTTAAGTTGTTGGTCCCGGCTGTCATTTGTAGAACTTTGGCAGTCGCTACGGATTGTCAGAAGCCAGTAAATCTGACTCCAGTCTTGCTAAGAAATACCGTGTTACCCATTACTCCACGTAAAATACTGGTATTCAGCTGAATCCGGTTTGACTGGAAGCCGACCCAAATAAAGTTGGGAAAAGGCTAGGCTGGAAGATGACGATGTATTGGCTGTTTCTATATTAAATGTTTGAAGCCACAACTAAGTAGTTACAAAAACAAGTACCTATACTTACTTATACCTTCTGTTCAGCGTTTACCTTTGGGAAAACACGCTATAAAACATTACTGTAACATAACCGACACGCAGTAAATTCCCGCGTGTCATGTAACGTAAATAAATCCCCATTAAATAACCGATGTTGTGTCAGTCTTATACTAATTAATGACCAGAGGGCGTTGCTTGTTACAATGGTGATTTTCGGTAAGGAAGGATAAGGATGGGTGTGACCTGTGCCTATCTGCCCCCACTATACTTCTGATAGGGTTTTGAATGTACCATTGTACCTCATTAAGAAATATAACAGAAGAACCAGTTATTAAAATTAGGACCAAAATAAGGTCATCAAAAGTCTTTTGGTCGAAACTTGTGCCCCATCGGATCATGCGATAGTCTTTATCCACTGGAAGTTTTGGAGAGATGACTCGCATAAATATCGAACCGTTTTTTTTTTGTGCATGGGAATTCAAGAAATGATTTTCTCGCTCTACCTCACGTGGGATTTCTACCTATGTTCGATAGGTACTTACCCCACCCCGACATCTCTACATACTGAATACACTTCAGGAATAAATGCACAAAAAAAACTTACAGCGGAAAGTTTGACCTTAATATTAAAATGTCACAGAGGGTGCTGGTGGCCTACTGTCGCTCAGGAAGACTGGGAGCGGCTTACGTCACCCTAACCACGGGAGAGGTGGGTCCCATTTGTTATCTAAACATTTATAGTTCAGCTTTTATAGGCTTTTAAATTACCTTCTGCATTTGGGTCACATGGTATCTGTGAACATGTCAATAGAATTCAGTTCCTTTAGTTTACAGATTTTTTATGTTTCTTATAGTAATATTGACCATTGGTTTAACTAAAAATTTATCGTAAATCGTATTTTATGGTTTAACCACAGTTTTTATCCATTGGTTAACTATGGATAAAAAACTCGCCCTTAGCCCACTACTTTGTAGTTTCCTAATGGACTTCGTTTTAAGAACTGTGATTGGTTCGAGGCGGCGCAGGAGAAGTGTCTGGAAGAATATCTGGGAGGCCTTTGCTTCGCAGTTATGTACTACAGGCTAAAAAAGAACCGGCCAAGTACGAGTCGTGCTCGCGCATGAAGGGTTCCGTTCCACCATATTTTTATTTTTTGTTGTTATAGCGGCAATAGAAATTCACACTATTAAAATCTCAATTGTCTACCTATTACGGTTCATGAGATATAGCATGACGGACGGTCGGACTGCGGAGGCTTAGTAATAGGGTTCCGTTGGTTACTCTTTGGATACGGAACCCTAATAAATTATATGCATTTGCTTAATTGCAGATACAACACGACATAACACGAAGGTTCTGCTTAGTCTTATTCATAAATGTGTGGATATTCCACCCATACTTTTGTTGTGAATACAGCCAAGGAGTGGAATTCCTTATCGGAATCTGTGTTTCCTGATAGCTAAAACACGAGGATCTTTAGTCACGAGTAAATAGGATACTTCTAGGCAAACATGCTCCATTGTCTTTGGCTATAAGAAGTGAACTGCAAATGGCAGTATCATTTCAGCTCTTCATCCTAGAAGAGATAGTAGACCGTCCCCCCGAGTACCAGATGTTCGCGAGCCTCTTCCGACAAGTGGAACCGATGTGCATCCTGCTGGATGGCAAGAACCAGGGTGCCTTCGTACAGACTGTCAGGAAGACTGTCTTCGACAGCGATGCCAATGATGAGGGGAGATGCAAGCTGGTGTTATTGTCTTCTAAGGAATTTAGTAAGTAACTAGCTGCTGTCCACGGCTTTACCCGCGTCTTATTACTGAGTCCCCACTTTATGAATTATCTATATTACTGTGGAAAAACAATCAACATCCGTAAAATAATCTTTGAGTGAAAGAATAAGAAACATCTATCCTCCCATTTTAACTTTACCACACTCTGGGATTTTCTCCTGTAACGTTTACGTTCACAAACAAAAGAGACTGAACCTCACGACACAGGGTATCCTATTGTGGTGTCCAGTGTTATTTGTAACTAGAATGTAAAGTCTTTGAGATTAATTAAATTATTATATTATTTATTAAACAAAGTCACATACACAAACAGCCAGACCCGGAACAACTATCTAAAGGCCATACAAACATTTGTTCCGTGCGGGAATTGAGCCCACGACACGCAGCGCAGCAGCCAATCACTCAACCACTGCGCTAGCCGCGCCGTTAAAATGTTACTAGGATAGGATAAGCTGACCAAAAAATTTACATCATTGCTGGTTGACGAACTGACCTAGAACAGGTATTATTGTTCGACCTGAAGCTTCAATACATAGTATAAAACAATGTCGCTTCGGCTGTCTATCTGTCCGTATGTATGCTTAGATCTTTAAAACTACGCAATGGATTTTGATGCGGGTGGTTCTCGAGGAAGGTTTTAGTATATAATTTGCACCCGTGCAAAGCCGGGGCGGGTCGCTAGTTCATAATAAAAAGCTTTTTATTGACCGCTCGATTAGCGCAAGGCGATTGGCTTCTTCGCTATACTCGATGTAAATTCTATAAGTAAGGAAGAAATATTCGTATGACCCACTTATACTAACATTTTGCAGATCACGGTACGCGAATTTCGGTATAAAACCATCCAAGATTTTGGAGAAAACCAATAGTATTTTGGTCACCTAAATGCCTACCTTACCGCGTAATTGGCTTTACCGTGTTTTTCTCCCAGGTTTCGAAGCATGCAAGAGACGTATCTTCACCCTATGCCTCCCTTCTGAACCAGCAAACGCCTCCGAAGAAGAGAGGTCCCTGTACCTTCGAACAGTGCTGGACTTCTCCCAAACCCAGAGCGTGCACGCGTTGGGGGCTCTGCTACGATACCTGGACCTGAACTGGGCTAAGTTGAGCATGGACTTGTATGGAAAGCCGCAGTTTTTGAGCTTGAGGATAATATCACTGTGAGTTGCAGAACTTTCTTTTTTTTCCCTCTCTCTTGTTCCAATATTTTTCAGTCAGTCTTTATCAGCCATTAGCTCAGGATCAGAATAACTATCTTCTTTCGTTACCATATCATCTATAACTCAATCTGAGTTTAAAATGACTTGGTTCATATATTCTTGTTTAGTCCTGTAAAGTCTAACTACTATACTATAATAAAACGAGTTGCCACCTTCCTCAGTGCAGACATAGTAACGGTAGACGAGGACACATACCGTGGCCTGCAAGTATTCAGCGCAGTGGCTCACCCCAGCGCGTTCAAGCGAGGAGTGAGAGGCTCCAGTCGCGAGGGACTCTCTCTGTTCCAAGTTTTCAGCAGGTGCAGCTCCAAGATGGGACAGTCTCGGATGAGGTTAGTTGATGAGGATAGATGTAGCAACTCGTTTGCTGCCATATGAGATGATGTGATATAATCGTAGCCTAGAAAAGAGGAGAGCGAGCCTCCAGACTCTCTCTGTTCTAAGTGTTCAGTAGGTGAAACCTCAAGATGTGGTGGAGTCGGATGAGGTAAGTAGATAAGGTAGAAAATAGATTGCTACACTAAAATAGGCTAAAAAGCAAACTATTAATCTAAACATTGGCGACAACCCATTATTTGATTGCAGGGTTCTGCTACAACACCCGACCTCAGACCTGGCAGTTCTAAAGAGTCGTCAAGACGTTGTGGCATATTTCATGAAGCCACAGAACGACGCCCTTATGAGGAACATCTGCTCGTCTATGCGGTTTATCAAGAATGTTCACGTGAGTGTCAAGATCTTTTCTGCCAAAAATTAAAAGAGAAATTAGTTAATTGAAAGGCTTGTTGCAGGGAATTTTGGCGAAACTCAAAGCACTGTCGGCGAAGCCGTATCAGTGGAAATCACTGTATAATGTAAGTGAATCTTAATTCTTTATTGTGCACCATAGCACTTATATATTTTACAATAAAAAAGCTCATATACAAAGGCGAGCTTTACTCAAAGTTGAGTTTTCTCCCCTTAACCTAAACATAAACCTTTGAGTGATAGAGAATAGAGGGTAGGATCCAGTGCACACAGTGAATCAATACTTCAGTCAGATCAAATTAGACTTTCTTGGCCCGTGTACCTATTGCAAAAGCACTTAACCAGTCCGCTGGACTGGCGTTGTCTGAATTAGGTGCTCTTGTTATAGCTCGAACAGTCGCATCACTCCAGATCTTATCCTATAATCCCGTTATGTCCCAATGCTAGGCAAAAGCTTCCCTGCCTTAGTTACCACTCCGGATAAAAACTGTAATCTTTGAAAGCAACAGTGACCAATTTCAAATCAATCAATCAACTTACTTGCAGACGTTATACAACGCAGTACTAATCTGCGAAATGTGTGAGAGCACGGGCAAAGTCAGCGAGTTCTTGGAACAGCTCGCCTGCTTCGATAATACCAAGCTATACGAGGTAAATGGTCCTCCCTTAATTAGAAGACATGCACTGCAAGGCGAAGAACCCTTTATCTCCAACTGACTTAAGGATTACTATATGTTTCCAGATGGCGTTATACATGAACAGGATCATAGATTTCGATATATCCAAAACCGAGGGCAAGTTTACCGTGAAACCTGGCGTTGATGCAGAACTTGACAGAAGTATTTTTTTTATTCTGCAGTCCCAATTTTACCTCTGTACCCTATGACGAAACTTTGTCATAAAATTAGGTTTACCAAAATATATAGCCTACTTGTTGGAATACCATCAACACGAAAAGAAGAAGTCGTAAAATATAAACTTTTACGTTCTCCAGAAAAGCAAACAATGGCGAGCCTCCACGGTCTGATGTCTGAGACAGCCAAGGTGGAGATGGAACGTCTTCCGACCTACATCCAGGAGTGTAGCATGCTGTACATGCCACATCTAGGATACCTGTTAGGAGTGAAGGTCTGGGATGATAACCTGAGCGCAGAAGATAAGGAGCTGCCTGACATGAAGTTTATGGTAACTATTTATGATGGAAAATCTCTACTAGAGTCCACAAATCACCAAGTTTAGACGCTCGAAGAAAGACAGAGATCAGTGAAACTATTCTCCTCTCAGATCCTGATTAACAATTGACTTTGTCTTTCAGTTCCAAAACAACGACTACATTCATTACAAAAGTAAGGGCTGTGAAGGTAAGAATTTTCGAAATTCAACAGCTTTTTCGAGATCCCATTTTTCTAGTCGTACAAGAAGTGTTAAGTTGTGAATTTGAAGGGAGCAAAGAGCAAGAGCAAGCCAAACATTAAATGGAAATACAATAAAGTTACACGATGCCGTATGGTGTCGGCCGATGCCGTAAAAGAATATTACCATCCCATCACTTCCCGTGGGTGTCGTAAGAGGCGACTAAGGGACTCACCAGAGAATGGGCAGCAGCGCTCTCTGTAAAACTCAACACCATACACTGCGATCGCCAACCCGCCGCACAAGCGTGGCTGTTATGGCAAACGCCCCCATCTTGGGAGAGGCTTTGTCCAGTTATGGACGTCTTTCGGCTGAAATTATGACTGTAACACGAGATTGTTAGAAGATGACGACTGATAGTTTTAAATGAAAAAGACATACCGTTTTGAAATTTAATAAACTGGTACTAATACCAATGTTTCCACGGTCAAAACTGTATGGTAGGAGGATTATTTAAAATGATTTTTCCTGAATACTAGTGTCGTTCCTTAGAGTTAGACGTGATGATAGGCGACACGTATCCCGAGATAGTGGCGCACGAGACGCGCATCATGATGCGCCTCACCAGCGTCCTGCTGCAGCACCTGCACACCCTGGCCGCCGTCGTGGACAAGTGTGCCGAGCTCGACTGGTAACGGAGCTTTACGAGTTAATAATGTAGCCAAGGATTTACCAACGAAAAAGGAAGTCATAGAAGTAGTAGTACCTAGACATCTAAAATAAAAATTAAGTCGGTTTACGGACGATAATTTTACGTGATTCATAAGAAAACAATTGAATTCTCAACAAGCAAGCCGAACGCTCAGGCCGATCGTGCCTCTCCACGTGTTCCACGCTCTCGCTTGCACGCTCGGCTCAGGCGGAACGAGACACTGTTTCGTGTGCGCTGCACGTCCATCAATTTACAAGACGTTATCACGTCAAAAAATATAAAAACCGGCCAAGTGCGAGTCGAACTCGCACACGAAGGCTTCCGTAGCATAAACCTTAATTTTAATTATTTGTTATTTTAGCGGCAATAGAAATATACAATCTGTGAAAACAACACAAACAACAATTTCAACTGTCTGCCTATTACGGTTCTTGAGATACAGCCCGCTGACAGACAGACTGACGACGGATGGACGGACAGCGGAAGCTTAGTAATAGGGTTCCGTTGGTTATCCTTTGGGTACGGAACCCTAATAAATGACAACGCTGACAAACTGGTTGCGGAAGGCGGAGGACCTTGTCTGACGTAACTTCAGAGAGGCTTGTGCTGTGTGCAAAAGTGAACTGCGATAGGCTGAGTTAACTAATTTGAGCTGATCGATGAGCGTGTCAACTCGTGATGTAGCCACGACTACGCTGCAATTTTCAACATATCAGCCAAAAGCTCAACAACAATCAGAGACAGTGCCCCTCTTAATAACGAAGGCCCATATAGCTACAGTGATTGTGATAAAGACTGTTAATTATCATTGAAAATGTACAGTGTGGTCTAGAATAAGCTAGGCTTTTGTACTTTACTTCAAACGTCAAATCTTCCATTCCTAGCCTCATAGCCATATCCAAGGTCTGCAAGGAGTTCAACTTCGTGCGCCCAACCTTGACTCCTGAGAAGATCATCAGCATCAAGCAAGGCCGCCACCCTCTGTACATGCTGACGTGTGACAACTTCGTGCCGAATGACGCGGAGTCCAGTCAGCAGGCCGGCTGCGTCAAGATATTAACGGGGCCCAACTCCAGTGGGAAGTCGGTTTATATGAAGCAGATTGGTGAGACTCGTTGAAATCAAGACCGACCAAGATAGACTACAAGAGAATACATGGGAAAAATTAAATAGGGAATATGCAATATTTTCATCTTGCTGCCATTTTAAAGAATTATATTATATAAAATAGACCAAACATACAATTAATAAAATAAAGAGCTTTAATGTCTTTTCAAAATTGCGGTTTTAAACTCCTGTCTGACACTTGTCATGAACTGTCTTAACTCAAAGAGATTAAGGTTGCCTTTTCGTTGTCATAACAGCAGTGACTTCACTAAACGCTGGTTGTTGTTTTTAGATACGTTCCTTTTCACGTTACTTTAATACATTACTTCATTAACCCACTTCTTTAATTCATTATTTTTGTTAAAAAACGAAATTAAGTAAAATAAAGACGCCTTTATTTTATACTTTTTTGTAATTTTATTAACAACATTCTCATCAATTCTGTATTTGCATCTTCCCTATTGATGTAAAAACATTTCCTGAAACCATCGCTAGCTAAGTCATGAGTATTTCGTGTCCAGGTCTGATAGTATACCTAGCCCACATCGGCAGCTTCGTGCCAGCAGAGTCGGCGACGATCGGCGTAGTGCGTCACATACACACGCGCATACAGAGCACCGAGTGCGTCGCCGCGCACATGTCGGCCTTCCTCATAGATTTGAGACAGGTGAGTAACAATCTAGGAGACTTCCGGTCCAAAATGAAAAGGCTAGAAGTCGATTAAAAGAGTGCTGCTGAGATCTTAGCTATCATGACGACACCCAACGTTCTACTTGAGATCTCAGCATCATTTCCAACCAATTTTATTGTCAGAATCCCACTCCTATCTTCCAGATGGCTCTAGCCCTCCAAGAATCCACGTCGAACTCCCTCCTGATCATAGACGAGTTCGGCAAGGGAACCTCCGCGACTGACGGGCTGGCGCTACTGGCAGCTTGTCTGAACACGTTGCTGTTCAGGGGAGAGAACTGCCCGCATGTGTTGTTAGCTACCCACTACTTAAATATCAAGGAGTATATCGTGGATACGCCCATTGTGAGGTTTTTGGTGAGATTTTTTCACGTACGGCGGTGAACCCGCCAAACTAAGCAAAAACAAACAAAGGCACAGCCGTACTATTAGAAGCCATTTAGGACGTTTTTGACCCCCTGTAACTTTGTTATCGACAAGGAGTATTCCTTACCTCTTGGAATTCTTGAAGGTAAAGTGCTCTTGGCCACTTCTCTATACGTAGGTAGGCACTGAGATACTTCAAAAGCAGTTATTAATGTAGTTTAAGCGACAGTTGCAACATGGTTATGCTTCCTGAAGCTCTATCTGCAAGAACACTAAGTTTCAAAGTTAATATTCAAAGTTTACACTCAATCTTTTATTTTCGTTAACTAATAAAAATAACTATATACCTACATTATGAATATACAAAACCAAATACGATCAGGCGTCGAAAAATTCCTCCGCATCGCTGTCATCCGGAAACGTGCCCAGAAGACTGGCAGCATTGCCACGTTGAATGGCAATGCTAACTCTTTGAGCAAAGAACGAGCCAGCCCTCTGGTCACGCAAAGTGTCGACCAGTCGGCAAGAAATGTCCTTAAAAAGGAGACGCGCACTCGGACCCCATGACCCTAGCGTTTCGACCCCAAACGGCTCAAAACTGTAATTACCAATAAGGTTACAGTATTTGCGCCGCTTGAGGGCCTCAGCAGCCGCAGCAGCAGCGCCGGCACAGCTTGCCGTACTTGGAACATGTGATGGCGCAAGGGTGTCGACACATGTTGCGTCCCACACCAGAGGCCTACCCACCTTCCACGGCACCAACGTCATACCATCTGGTCTCTTTCCATCGTCACGTACCAAGCCACTAGGTTCTAATACTGCAGGTACGCCGGCGGTGACAAGAGCTCGACGAATAATATCATTGATGCTAGCGTGTCGTGCTATCCGGCCTGCGCTCTTGCAGCAGGAAAGGCCATGGTGTCCGAGACTGTCGACAGGTACTCCGCAGTGACACCGATGCGGAGCAACACAAGGTGCGCCTAAGCGGAGACAGACCGCGATCCGAAACGATGCGTCATCCATCATAGTACCTATGGTGGATGACGGGAGTGCTTGAAGCCACAAACCCGACTCCCACTCTCCCACAGCTAACAGACGCGCGCGCTCAGCAGTATTCGATGATGTATGAATCAAGTAATTCCGTATAATACTGCAGAGCGGCTCATCCCATCGTCTCTGAGAGGTCAGGTTGTCGGGTAAATCCATGTTGCCAAGCCATTTTCCAAGCATTCAACGCATCGGTCAAACACGGTACCTCAAAATCAACCAGTGAGGATGAAAGAATATTCCTGGTTAATGTATCAGTACTGTGGACCGAGGAGAGGAAGGCCGGTAAACTAATACTTGTAATTTTGCGGACGCCGAGTCCACCCATGCGAATGGGAAGTGTGGCTTGCTGCCATGCTCGGTCGTCCAAGGCCACATTTAGGATTGAAGAAAGTGTGTTTCTAATAATTTGATCTACTTTTTCCAAAAGATGTGAATGTTTCCATAGATGAGAGGAGCGAAGGCTATATGTGAATTTTGGTCCAAAGCAACAATATCGAATAAGTGTAAAGGCCGAATGCATATTAATTTTGAAAAGTCTTTCCGAGACATCATTAAAATTTTGTATTTTCTGTTCAATGAATGTTGGAAAGGATTCATCAAAAATTGGAGAGCCCAGGAGGTGAAGAGAATTTTTATCAGTGACTTTGATATTCGGAGCTATAGTGTTAAATTTTGCTAAGGTAGTCTGTCTGTCAATCGCAAAACTCCCCCAAAGGGAGGTAAATTTCGCATTTCGAAAGGTTGAGTTCTAGCCCAATTGAACTAAATTTATTAATCAAAAAAGTTAAATCTTTAAGGACTGTGTCTACATCACCTCCTAGAGTACCGTCATCCAAATACCAAACATTAAATTTAGAATTTAGCTGCCGAATTATGGGATTAATTGCCAAACTGAAAATGACTGGCCCAAGAGGGTCACCTTGTTGACAACCGACTGCTGACTCCAAAAGGTTTTCTTTATACAGTAATTTAGAAGGATGCCTGTAACATTGGTGAAGGAAACTGTAAATTTTGGGTATTTCGTTTTTAACTTCTGTCAACAAGGTGTCCCTATTCACGGAATTGAAGGCATTTCTAATGTCAACCTTAAGAATGACCTCACCTTCGTTGCTATTGAGATACGAGGACAAAGCGTGCACCGCAGCCTCACAGCCCCCTCTGGAACCGAAACCCAGTTGTAGGGGCTGGAATTTGCTGGCCAGAGATTCACCATAAAAAGCACAGCAAATTTTGGCTGCGATGCGCCTGTAGGTAGACCCTACGGCAATGGGACGAAAGCCCTTCAGATGCTGAGGAGAAAGACCATCGAGGCCGCCGGCGGAGCCACTCCGGAAGGAACAGACGGCCGCACATACTTGTTGAACTGTAATTTCGAGTGAGTTTGAGTCTGGATCAGGGGGATCGGGGAAGGTGAGATCAAGTTTACACTTGAATTCAAATTCAAATTCAAAGCATTTTATTTCAAATAAACCATTCACAGGCACTTCTGAAACGTCAAGGTCGGTCAGTCAAAAACATGGAAGCTATTTGCACGTTCCAAAGCGTAGATCTCTATGGAGAAGGACATGTTTTCTTAGGTTTGGGTATTAGGTTCATCATAAAGAATGCAAGCATTCACAAAATTGAAAGCAAATACCTCTGGGAAATAACGCGATTCTACTCTCTCTTCCTTTCGTAAGCGTTTCGAGTTCGTACTCGAAGACGGCGAGCCAGTGTTCCTGTTCCGTGTGTGTGAGGGGGGCGCGGAGAGCAGCTTCGCGCTGCAGGTGGCCGCCGCCACCGGACTCCTGCCCAGGACTCTCGCCCGGGCCAAGCTAGTCATGGACTCGGTTATGGTAAGTGTTCCTGTTCCGTGTGTGTGAGGGGGGCGCGGAGAGCAGCTTCGCGCTGCAGGTGGCCGCCGCCACCGGACTCCTGCCCAGGACTCTCGCCCGGGCCAAGCTAGTCATGGACTCGGTTATGGTAAGTGTTCCTGTTCCGTGTGTGTGAGGGGGGCGCGGAGAGCAGCTTCGCGCTGCAGGTGGCCGCCGCCACCGGACTCCTGCCCAGGACTCTCGCCCGGGCCAAGCTAGTCATGGACTCGGTTATGGTAAGTGTTCCTGTTCCGTGTGTGTGAGGGGGGCGCGGAGAGCAGCTTCGCGCTGCAGGTGGCCGCCGCCACCGGACTCCTGCCCAGGACTCTCGCCCGGGCCAAGCTAGTCATGGACTCGGTTATGGTAAGTGTTCCTGTTCCGTGTGTGTGAGGGGGGCGCGGAGAGCAGCTTCGCGCTGCACGTGGCCGCCGCCACCGGACTCCTGCCCAGGACTCTCGCCCGGGCCAAGCTAGTCATGGACTCGGTTATGGCAAGTGTTCCTGTTCCGTGTGTGTGAGGGGGGCGCGGAGAGCAGCTTCGCGCTACAGGTGGTTTGTAAATATCAAATTTCTGGGCCCCAAGTCTCCTATTTTTTATAAATTCGTCATCCCAACGCGATGCCATTGTCATTTTGCTGAAAGTTCATAATCTGCTAATTCATAATGGTCGATCACTGGTCGGTCAATGGTCTCGTAATAGAAACGTGGTAGAAAGACATTTTCGTATTATTATAAACCCTGTTAGTAGACATAATTTTCGAAAAATGACTACTAAATTTGAACATAAAGATATGCCAGATTTCTTTTATATATATTTTTACAAATGATTATTTATTCATTTGTCATTATGTACCTACGAGATTTATACCATTCTATGCCATTTATTTCAATGGAGTGTCAGTGATTGACCATTGGAAAGTCATAATGACGCTTTTATATTAGTAGATTAACAAACTTGTCAAAATCAAAAATTTATGATATCAATGATAGACTATTCTGACACTATTGTAATAGCAGACTTGAGGCCCAGGACTCTCGCCCGGGCCAAGCTAGTCATGGACTCGGTTACGGTAACAATACATTGAATATTACAAAAAACTGGCCAAGTGAGAGTCAGACTCGCATGCAAAGGGTTCCGAATTAATTCAATTTTTTTAACATGTTATTTTAACACTAGCGACTTCATAGATGTTTTCTTGCTCTCTCATCTGCATACTTTTCAAAATTTTAGTCTTATTAGTTTTGGAGATAAGGCGGGAATTGGTAATATTTTGTCTGATTTCTTGAATAACTTCAAAACTGTTTATTTTAGAATTATGAAAAAATACAATTAAAGCCCTCATAGTAAGCCCTTTCATTTGATATGTCACACGATATACAGTACCTATAACTTTTTTTTTATTTTATAGTTTGACCCCAAAAATAACCCCTATACTAAAAAAAATATTTATTTACGTAACGCGTCCGT
This sequence comes from Lacanobia oleracea, assembly GCA_950371165.1. Lineage (NCBI taxonomy): Eukaryota > Metazoa > Arthropoda > Insecta > Lepidoptera > Noctuidae > Lacanobia > Lacanobia oleracea. The sequence continues at coordinate 28,140,425 of OX493388.1, read as the reverse complement.
GTTTGGGTCACAGAAGCCGCTAGGTAATATGTGTTCTGTGCACAGAAGTCTGTTGGTCTAGTGGTTAGTGACCCTGACTGCTATGCCAGAGGTTGTGGGTTCGATTCCCACCCAGGACAAATGTTTGTGTGATGAGCATGATCATTTGTTCTGTGTCTGGGTGTAGTTTATCTATAATATGTATGTATTTAGAAATATATAAGTATGTTTATCAGTTGTCTAGTACCCATAACACAAGCTCTGCTTAGCTTGGGACTAGATGGCGTTGTGTGATAGTTGTGTGGAATATATATATGTATACCAACCAAATATACCAATTTTAACAGAATCGGTCCAGTAGATACGGAGAAAACTGACTGTGACAGACAGACACACCCGACTGATCTTATTTTTTCTTTCTTTCTTTATAAGGGTTCCGTTTTTTGGGTCCCGTACCCAAAGGGTAACCATCAACGGCAACCAAAACTCCACTGTCCGTCCGTCCGTCAGAGGGCTGTATCTCAAGAACCGTAATAGGTAGACAGTTCTTTTCACACATTGTGTATTTCTATTACCGTTATAACAAATAATAAAAATTAAGGCTCATGGTACGGAACCCTTCGTGTGCGAGTCAACTCGCACTTGGCCGGTTTTTTGCGGATATTCGGAACCCTATTTTATGAAATATGGTTGACTGTGTCCAACCAAATGAGGGTGGTGTTCCACAAGGCAGCATTTTAGGACTTCTCAATTTCATATAAACCAATGAAACTTAAGCATCCCACAAGGTAGCATCTTAGGACTAATCTGTTGTGTTAATGTCTTGAAAGATTTTTTTGTTCACAACAAGACACGAGTGATAAGGACTGCATCAGACAGGTGGTGTTCTGTTGTTTCTGCCTACCCCCACGGGAAAAAGGCGTGAATAATGTTTATGTCATTTGAAATCAGTATCAACATGCGGATTCATTCAATATTCTGTTTAAATCTTTGACAAAGAGTCACTTTTAATTTCATTTTTCAGAGCAACTCCCTGCCTCCAGAAAACAAACGCATCACAACCAAACTGAACGCCTGCGTAGAAAAAATTAAAAACAAACTACTCACAGACGATATTTAATAATAATAAAATTTCAATACAATAATATGTATAATGATATTCAGCTCAGCGTAACTAACAACAATATTGGTATAAAATTTTAAACACATCAAAAAAATAAATTAACTACTACTTACGCTACTCCTTGACTCTTATATAAATAGTTTTATACATGAAGCTGGAATGTTTTAATTTCACCAAGCGCCTCGATACATCCATGTTTATATTTTCGATATATTCTTATTAGCAATCGCATTAAGTAGACATTTTAGATCCGTTCTTCGTGACTTCGTAGCCACTAGCAGGGTCTATGACCAACATTATGTAACCCACTTGACTATCCTAATAGGGAGCGTGCAGAAACTATAGGTGGCAGCACAGAAATGTCACTGTCAAGTGTGTTTCAAGTATAACATTCAAAATAGCTACGCTAGATGGCACAGTCTTCTTCGCGCACGTTCCCCTAAACTGAGCGTGCAGGAACCACAGTTGGCAGCACAGAAGCGTTAATGTCAAGTATTCTGACCCTGAAAAATTCGAATATGCGACACTAGATGGCATAGTCAACGCCGTGCACGGTCCCTATATATAAAATTCTCCCGTTACTGAGTGACTGACAGACAACGCACAGCCGAAGCTACTACTTCCGAAATTCTTAAGGGAATGGGGAAGAACGGGATATGCACGTAAGAAGTCGCGAGCAAAAGCCAGTTAGCGAATAATAGTCAAGTGGGTTAGATAATGTTGGTCACGGACTACTTGATCACAAGCGCTTTATCTAATACATTTACTAGCACAAAGAAGAACAAACACATAAATAATTTTCGGAACTTTTCGTAATCCATCACATGTTTTTGCACTTCTTGTATAAAAACTTACAAACATAAATACAGCATTATTATATTTACTGTCATATAAACACAATAAGAATTACAATTTGAGCATAGTAATAACATTTTTTTTTTTGATAAATCACATCCGAGGCCAATCAATATTAAGTATTCATGGAAGCAATTTTTCTTAATTTTTCCTTATAAATTAAATTATCCAAAAAACTTAACATTTCTTTTAAATACTAACACAGACGCTCTTAATAACAACCAAATATAAATGCTCACTTAACAAACTCATCCTCAACTGATATGGAGTGGACATAAACACCGCTCTTGCCCAGCTGTGGGTAAGATCACACCGCTCGACTTGCTCAGCGTTGGGCAAGATTACATGGACTTCATCTGCTGCATGAGTTCTTCGAGAGAGAGCTCGGAGGCTGCGACGGCGCCGCCTGTGCTTGATTCCGGAGTGCTATTGTCGACGGGGATGCTGTAGGCCACCTGAACAAAAAAATACTGTAAATTAATATTCTGTGTCATTTTTGTCTCTGTCATCTCTGACCCAGACAAGAGTCAAGAGCAAACCGATCTGAAATAAAATATATATATTCAAAAGGAGGTAAAACTTTTAGGCCATGCATAGTTCTTTTTATGTTAATAACTTATATTACTGAATTATTAGAGTGAGTTGTAATTATTTTTAAATATTTTTTATTCACTGCAAATCCCAAATACGCATTTATTTTTCTTTTCTTACAATTGCAGCTGCCTCTATTGTATTTTGACAAAAAAACATGTATACTTAGTTACATACACACGTTTTTTTCTCACATTGACCAATACAGAAATTAATGGGAGGATAGTGACTAAAGTATGTGAATGAGCAAATACCTGAACTCCATCAACTAATTTAAGGTGAGAGCAATCGTCATCTTCCGGCGTGTTTTCATCAACTAGGCTGATTCCTGTAAAATATTATAAAATTAACTTATTTCTACACAAACTGGTTCTGTCATTAAAATTTAGCTATATTTTCACATCAAGATCACGCAATGTGGGTTCATCTACTATAGAACACCTCTGCTTACCCCTACGGGGAGAATAATTCACACACACAATTAATCAACATGGCAACTTCTGATTTTCATTTTAATTTACCTTTCAACTACATTGTGTTCCCACCCAGGCCGAACAGTTAGTCCAATGACATTCTGAAGGTTATCACAATAACATCAATGTACTATAAATAACACAGATAAGAAAACATACCCCATTCATTGTCAGCATGCACGGGCGCCAGGTCCTCCGTGACCTCGGTGGCCAGCTCCACCACGGGCCTGGCGCGGTACTCTGCCTGGCGCGCGCGGCAGTAGCTGTCGTCGCATTGAGGGTTCGGCTGGAACAGGATAGGCACTATTAGTTCTGATGAGGAGCTCGTGGCTAGATAATAACAGCCGCACGAGTCGATCTTTAAGGTTAATCAACGCTTGCCAAGGTTGGTCTATGGATGGGTGACCATCTTAGCATAACGAGTTTCCTCCGTGCCTCGGAAAGCACGTTAAGTCGTTGGTCCCGGCTGTCATTTGTAGATCTTTGGCAGTCGTTACGGATAGTCAGAAGCCAGTAAATCTGACTCCAGTCTTGCCATGAAGTACCGTGCTACCCAGTTAATGGGTTGTGGAGGTCTGGTAGGCAACCGCTCCTCGTAAAATACTGGTATTCAGCTTAATCTGTCTTGATTGGAAGCCGAACCCAATATAATTGGGAAAAGGCTAGGCAGATGATGAACAATGTTAATTTGACACTGTTAGTAACAAAGACAATATTAAGGTGGCTTCATGTCAAACTCATGGAATATTTAATTTAAATTCATCAGTTTGTAAACAATTCATCGGAACTGACCTCTTTTTGCTTTGTGTCAATCCACACGCTCCTATGCCAACCTCATTCTTCTTTACCCGTGATGATACCAGCAGTTAACAACAAAAAAATATTTAGAGGAATGATGCTTACCTTCAACGCCATCATGGGGAAGAAATCCGTTAATGCACTATATCCTAAGTAATGGCTGACTTGTCCAAACTCGAGCAAGTATTTCAATGTGTTTTGCACTATAACAGAAGAAAAATACGTGTCAAAAATGAATCCTTATTCCTTGACAATAAGGTGCAGTTTGAAATAAAGTAACATACCTAAGAATCCTGCGACTATCCCCATGGTTGTGGGCAGACTGGCGGCGCACACTCCTTCTCTCTTCAACGTCCTCTCGTCAATTTTTGATGCAACCACTAATGGTGGTGCACACTGAAAAAGACAAAAAATCGTTATGAAACTGAAGAGATTTGAAATTACATCTAAACTAGCTTTTTTCCCTCTTTGTGCTCCCCTACACTGCTCAAAGAACCTACATTTCAAACAGTTTTCGACGAGCAGTAGTTTCGGCAGTACGTTGTCTGCCAGTCACTCAGTCGGTCAGTCAGTCACCAGTTACGGAACAGTTATATATATATGTTATAACACTGAATACTGTTAAATGAAATCATCAGACAGCCTCACAATACATGACTTTATGAACAGACTGACAGGGTGTAATATTTTTTCCAGCCATCTTTTTTTATATTTTCTCAACAAGTCAACACTGATATCTCGCTATCCAACTTTTTACAACAACAGTCAGCGAAGTTTGTCAAACTTCTGAAGGGAACCCACGTAAAAGTTCAGTAGCTTCCTGAAATAGATAAATCTTGTAAGAACATTCAACTTACAGCAAAACAAGCCGTCTCTCCAGGCACGATGAACTGTATGTGTCCAGACACGGCGTTCTCACTGACTCCCGACTCGAACCACTTCTGGTTGAGCTCGTTGCAGGCTGTGTTGATGGCCATGCGCGCTTCAAAGTTGTCCACACAGCTCAGAACTAGGTCCACTGGGCCGCCTGTCAGACTGCCAGTCCTGGAAATAAGAGAACGCTTAATGGTTTGATTAAATCTTAATTATTAAAATTATTTATTTACCTGTATCGCTATTCTGTAACATTTTCGTGTCTCGACGGCGGAATCCGAGGTGAGTATCAAATTACGTCAAACGAAAGACCTATATGTTGTGTGCAATAAAGATCACTTTGTAAGGTTTTTCACTCAGGTGAAGCTCGATATCGAAATGGTTATTTACAGAATAGACTAGCTGAATACGGCGAAACAAAAAGGAGGTTTATGAAAATTACAAACGAGTTCCCGATGCGCGGGGTCGGCTTTCTTAATTTTTCGGCGCCATTCACTTCGCTGGTACGCATCGTCGTCCGTAAAGCCTTGGCTTTTGCATGTCCTTTCAGACATTTGTCATCCAGTTAGTTTGTGGTCTATCTCTCCCTCTCTTTCTTGTAGCCACGGAAAGGCACTTTTTCACGACATGGTTATCGGGTCTACGCATAACATGTCCGTACCACCTTAGCCTGGACTCTGATCTTCTCAGTAATAGGCGTTACTTTGAAACTCCCCTGGGAGTGACTCCTCCCGCGCAACGTAGCATGCGCATTTCAGTTGTACGAAGTTTTTGCTCATGGGTTTTCTTCGAGGCCCACGTTTCGCTACCATAGATTAGAGCGGGGCCAAGCAGCTGTTTTGTAGACCTTGCCTTTGGTTCCTATCGGCATTTTCGGATCGCAGAGGACTCCTGTTAGTGTACGCCGCTAATTTCACCCAGACATCGTCCTGTTATAAGTCCGTCTTCCACGATTACTGATCCGAAGTATTTAAATTTACTCTAGGTAGGGTGAAGCCACCCAATTTGATTTCCATGCTTGATGGTATTGATTCGACAGGATTGAAGTTGGACACCATATACTCTGTTTTGGTTCTGCTTATGCGTAATCCGTTTCACTCAAGAGATTTCCCTAATTGCTCCAAATTTTTAAGACTTCAAAAAAAGGTGGAGGTTCTTTCGGTTGTTTTTTTTTAAGTTTGTTACCTCATAAATCCGTCATTTATGAACCGATTTGAAAAATTCTTGTTTTATCTACTTCGCAATTGGTCCGATAGAAATTTTATCAAAATCGCTAAGAAAGTTTGTCTTTTAGCCAACTAAACGAAATTGCTTATTTTGGTTTCCTACGATTTTCCAGTGGTGTTGTTAGGTTAGGTTAGTCAATATTATAGTCCTCAGTACACGATCGGAAGCCTTTTCATGATCTATACATGCCATCCACAGAATTTGTTTGTTTTCGCGAGCTTTTACCATGACCATTCTGATTGCATGGATCGCGTCTGTTTTTCCCTTCCCTGAAGTGAAACCGAACCGGTTTTCTGTTAAGTTAATAAAGTTCAGAAGGTGTTCACTTATATTTTGAGGGATGTGCTGTGAGTTTTATACCTCAATAACTTGAACATTCTTGAACATCTCCTTTGATCTTGTAGAACAGGACCAGTACACTCTCCCTCCAGGCATCTGGCATCTTTTCGCTTTTCAGGATTCACACACACACCCACACAACCACACACACATCCTCATCCCATCAATCAAATAATTATTTTTCAAAATGCACATATTTAAAATAAAAGGTTTAAAATTTGTCATTCCTTTTTTTTACGATACCTGCTACCTAAACCTAGACCCAGGCACAGATTGAGAGAGAATTGTAAAGCATTCTTTATACAAGGCACAAAACTTTTCCAATAGAACATCCTACTGCAAAATCTATGGCATACCTAATGGTGTCACAAAAGTGCTGAAAGTTGTCAACAGTGGTAATGTTGTAGTTGTACGCATCAATGGAGACATCTGGGTTGATGTTCTGGAGCGTGGCAGCCGCAGCGTCCACCTTGCTGAGTCCGGCCTGGTGGGGCTGGAAGAACAGACGGTTCATGTTGGCCAGCTCCACCTTGTCGTAGTCGAAGAGGATTAACTGGAACAATTAATAAATATTAATAGATTAAATTCTTCTGTTACTGACTGATTGGGTAGCTGACAGACAATGCACAGCCAAAACTACTGGTTGTAGAAAGCTGAAATTTGGCATGAAGCTTTCCTTACACTTTTTAGGAGAGCACTAAGAGAGGATTTCCTGAAATTCCAAAGGGAAAGGAAGAAAACGGGACAAGCATGTACGAAGTCGTGAGCAAAAGCTAGTTTATTATAAATTTTATTCACTTTACAATAATATGTAATTTCCATGTCACTCCAAAGTTTGCTGGGAGAAAACTTCACTATGAGTTGAGCTCGCCTTTTTGAACATGTTTTATTAATTGACTGTGTATCACGTTCGGTGTACACCAAAGAATTAAGAAAGTGATTATGATAGATATCATTTAGACTGTTTCAGCCGCAGCATCTATAATCCTTCATTCAGTTGACACTGAGTGGGTGGTGAACCCATATTGCTTTGCACTATGTGGCACTCACACAATATGCAAGCAAGGCTAAGAAGCACAAAACCAAAATAAACAATTGATATTAGAAAACTTGTTTATCAGTTCCGTCACAGTAAATTAGAATAATTTCTAACTTAATATTCAAAGTATTTCCTTCGTTCTTGTAGGTAGTACTAGGCTGGCTATATTAGCCTAGACACCACCACACACAATGGACCAAATGAGAGTCGTAGTGCAGATAATGGAATACCTACTCTATGGTACTCTTCAGAAGTATGTTGTTGTTTGGGCATCTGTTTAAGCAGTCTTCTTTTTCTGTGAGGGGAATATAAGCAGTCTTACCTTTCCAATCCCGCATCTGGTTAGCATCTCAGCAGTGACACTGCCCACACCGCCAACACCCACCACAGCTACAGACAACTCCCGAATCTTCTCGTAGTTATCCACGATGCCCATCCTCTTCAACGCCATTAAACGACTACAAAGTAAATTCGTCTTGTTAATTGAAGTTTGTACCTAATCAATTGTATTCTAAAATAGTCTTGGTTTCATGTATGACAGTTTAATTCAACAATTGGCTAATAGATAGTGTTATATGGATCTCACTGAAGACGTCGATTTCTAAAACAACTTGGTGACAGCAACAATATTGCGTTCATTTTCTCTTTGTTTTACTCAATGTGTAACATTTCCGTTAGATTATTTAATGAAAAGATATAGTATTCTATTTTAAAAAGTTTAAAAATTATAATTTTGTAGCTCTCTCAGAGAGAAATCGTAAAATACCTGTACGGATTAGAATCGACCACTTCGGACGACATGACATCGATTTTCTGGCGTGCTGGGCCCACATTTCCCTGAGCGGCGGCAAGCTGAGCTTCCAGCTCCTTCACTTTTTTCTGCAACTCTTCAACGGTAGACATTTTCACTTATTTTTTCACAAAATCGGTACAAAATCGAGTCACTCACTGCACGACGGACTACTTCACTCTCACTTTCAAATGTCAAAGTCAAAGTGACGTTTCTTGCCACGGCGTAAGACGCGTTCCGTTATACATAGAGTTATGTGACGGTGAAGAGTTTTATTTTTCTTTTTTTATCGTAGTGTAGTAATTCAAGGACGAGACTAATTATTTGAATTACTTATGTACTATTCCGTACTGTTTTGCTAACGAAACGAGGAAGAAGATCATTATAACGGGTTTCGTCTCTAGTATGTTCAGCAAGCAAAAAAGTCACTGAAAAGCTGCATAAGTCCATGAAGTGCGTCGCCAATCCTATAATCATAACCCCTTTCTTGACACACAACTTGCTGCAAACCGTTGATATCTTTCCACTATATCATGTAGTTAGGATTGATCACCCATTATGTAATAATGCAGCTTTTCAGTGACTTTTTTAAAACTTAGCTTGAAAAATAGACAAAAGCAAACACAGAGACAATCAAAGTAATTAAGTAAAACAGAAAGTTACTTATAATATCAATGACCTTCACTAGGTTCAACGAACATAAAACTTTTTCGACTTCAAGTAGCTAACCATCAACGTTAAAATATTACAAACGGCAACCGGTATAGTCAACTGTAGCAAGTCGTTATTTCGTAACTCAATTCATCTCATTAAGTCAGCTTTTACTTTCAATATGTTTTTCTCAAAAACCAGAATACTGTTGTTATATTTAGTGTTCCAAACATCTATAAAAAACGGAACACTCATTGGATCACTCGGTTGTCTGTCTGTTTATTCGTCTATCACAATGGTGGAAAATGGTGGAATGGTGTTTAAACCGTCATAGGTGTTTAAAACGACATACCTACCTACTAAAAGTAGGTACTGATGGGTGACCTATTTTTCCTTCCTTGGTTACTAGTAAATAAATGAGTAGGTACCTACAGAGGTCCATTTTGGGGGAAAACAGGAAAATTAAAAAAAAGCAAGTTTTCCAAACTGTAGGTACCTTATGGGTGTGATACCTATATGATAGTGAGGGTATTATTTATATTTTTTCATAATTGTATAAAAATAAATAGTTGTGAAGTTATTCAAGAAAATAGATGAAAAATGGCCATCACCTTATTTCTCCTTATGAGCCAAAATTTTGTAATAAGTAAATGCAGATAAGTAATAATTCTTTGCCTATTGATTACAGGACAAATTTGTAATAAAATTGAGATTCGTTTGGAACCCTTTGCACGCGAGTACCTACGACTCATTCGTAATTATTAGATAATATTGCACACAATGTAGACGCACTTACTTACATACAATTTAAGTGTTGTGTTCATGCCAATGACCATGTGCATACAAACGGAGCTAACTACGCCTTTACGCGCCACTCCGCTACCACTTTTTTATTTTTTTTTATTAAAATAACGCATATTTAAAAAAGTAACAAAAACATATTATTTTCGTTTGCATTGCGAAGCAGTAGATATTATTTTTAGTCTTTTGTTAAAAAATGGTTTCATCTCAACGATTTAGAGGTGATTTGGTGTTTTTTTTTTCTTATTATTTGATACCGATACATAAATTCTGGCTAAACCTAATTATTTTTTAATAATTAATTACCATATCATGGAGATTACTACCTATTTTTTTCAGATGTAATTTCTCTGTTAGTGCCTACGAAAAACTGCTGCATCTTCGCTATTTTAGGCTTTTTTCGAGAAAGCAGCCTTAATGCCTAACTTATTGAATACGCTCATCAGGTTCCCTGTTGTGGGCTTGGGGCTCAGCAATCGACTTATGGCTATTAATGTAATTAATACTTAATAAATTTGCGGCTACTTTATTAGGTGCGATACATGCCTCCCTACTGCTTGGTGAAATTGAAATGTCAGCTAGACACTAGGTACATTTAGCTAGGTACATTTCTGCTTGCCCTTTCAGTGATCACAAGCTCGAGATTATGTAATGTACCTGCCTAATAATAAATGGATCTCAAAACCAATAATTATACATAAGTAGGTACTTAAATAAAAATTGGATGCAGCTAATGAGTAGGTATGTAAAAAAATAGATTTAAGTATCAAAATAAGTTATTTTTTGGTTTATAAAGACCATTATTTGTTCGAGGATAAAAATATAACAATATATTGACAAATAATAGTCAGTAGTTATGGAAATTATTAAGTATTAAAGTCCATAAATTCTAAATGTCAGTATCTTAATTACGTTGCATCCAGCCATTGCGCATCTAGCTCACCTAGACACTCTACGTGTAAAAACTTAATTTCAGAATACTCTTCATGAAAAAATAAAACCTTGTACATACATTCGCACATTTAGGTACCTACTACTTTTACAACTATCATCAAAAACTAATTTATTTTCCATTTAAATCAATACAATACATTCACAATTACTTAATTACAACAAAAAATATTTGGGATGTTACTCATATTTCATAATATTATGCCTAGTTACAAAACTTGTTATAGAAGGGCCCTTTAACCCGGCTAAATTAAAAAGGCGTACCTTCAATGTCGCAGATCAAATTGATGGAGTTAATTAACATCAGCCGGGTATTACAAAGGCTGTTCATTACTTAGTGATAGGCAATACTGTTGGTTGCGCGGATGCAAGCCGGTGCGCGCGGATATTTGAAAAAAAAAAAGAATTGGTTCCATTTTCAAACAATCGACGTTTTGTTATTTTTAAAAAGTGCTGCGTACTAAATTTTAAAAGTTTTATACATTTTATTGAAATAATGCAGTGAAGTTGTGTAATTTTTATTTTTTCGTTAAGAAGAGGAAGAGTGAATTCAAGTAAGTTTCTTAAGAATTTTGATTTTTTTAGTCCTTTGCGAGTTTGCTATTTAATTTAATGCTTTGCCAAAAAATATTGAATAAAATATCGTGTTAAAAAAAAATCGTGTATCTACCTAACACGACGAAATAATTATAAGAGTTTTGTCAAAGTTTCTGATATCGCTATCATTCCGCAATTCCGCGGCGAAGTCAGCTGCAAGGTTCACCCAATTTTTTAAAAATTACCTCGTACTTATTTGTTGATTAGTAAGAAAATTTTGATAATTTTTCGCGAGGAAACTTAGTTCGCTAAGTATTTTCAGATAAAAATTTTAACTAGGTACCAATATGTTTTCCTGTAAGCTCTAGAAAGCTCTAGCTCTACTAGCCTCGGACCTCTAGTAACCTTGAACAAGTTGACGGAATTTTCGAACCGGTGAAAAAATATTTACTTACTTAAGTAGGTAAGTAATTATTTATAACGGGACTAGTTAGCTACCCTTTAGCTCTTATAAAAATACTAGAACGTTAATGATTTAATTATCAAAAAAAGAAAAAATAATAAACCTAACTACATATTATACCTATACCTACTTCTAGCCATGAATATACAAAACCGAAATATAGTCGTCGAAGAATTCCTCTGCATCGGTATCATCCGGAAAGGTGCCCAGAAGACTGGCAGCATTGCTACGTTGAATGGGAATGCTGGAATCTTGTTCGTGTACAGTATCGATTTTATTGAGGGCCGGTCTACACAATTGATGAAACTTCGGCGATCCAGACCAATTAAATCGTGGATACCATTGAAGTGCTGTTCTGTCTCGCCCAGTAGCGGCGTTAGGGTAGGGTTCGGTTGGGCTGGAAATTTAACCTGTGTTTAGAGCCACGACAAGAATTCGATATGTTAAGCGTCAAGCTGGTGAAACTGCCCGCGATGAACCTATAGCTTCTCCGGAAATAAAAATTGAGATTGAATTTTTCAATTGTCTTTTGGACACTACATTAACCTCAGTCAATGAAAGATTTGAACAGTTAAATGAGTAGGTACTCGGAATATTGGTCTTTTTTGTACAATATAAAACAGATCCGGAAAAACCTGACCTTGTCAAACTCTGTGGTGATCTCCAATTGAAATTAACTGTAGACTCTAAATCAGATATAGATGGGTGTTTTGTGATGAACTCATAAGTCTGAAATCTTTTTTGCCTGATTGAATGTGGCTACCCCTGTTTTTGTTTTAAATTTTATCAAAAATCGCAACTTACAAGAACTGTATCCAAATGTATGGATAGCAATGTGCATATTATTAACTATACCTATAACGGTTGCTAGTGGAGAGAGGAGTTTTTCTAAGCTTAAGCTGATAAAAACCTATCTGCGATCGACATTTCTTTTTTTTTTTAAATGAAACGTTGCCACAATGTCGCAATCCCGATTGACAAACTTGGCAACATTGTCAATCGAGAATGAAATTGCTGAAAACCTCGATTTTGATAAAATAATAAAAAAGTGCGCCGACAGAAAGGCTAGAAAAGTCAAATATTATTAGTTTTTTTTATTTATAAATGGTTATTTCTTTTAATAAATGGTAATTTCATTATAACTTTTTCCTTTTTTCATATGGGTTTGAATTGCAGTTAGGGGGCGCCGTATAAATCTCGCCCAGGGCGCTGGTAGTGCTAAAACTGGCACTGGTCTCGCTGTAGGTAATGAACTAGGTCAATTATCCGAAAGATTGTTTAATTGCATGCTGAATGTAACGAAAATCAAAAAGATTAATAAAAACAAACAATACTGTAGTCTAGGTATTCTTGTACGACTCACTCAAGTAGTTACATTCTAATTCAGTAACATGTATGGCATGGGATTGGGAATGATGTGAATTGAATGTTATTAAAGCCATTCAAAAGCCCACAACTTTTAGTTTTACGATATTAGTTACACGGAGATCTAGCAGGTCATCATTCTCATGGCTGGAACTCAGGCGAGGAGGCTTGAGTTCCAGCAGCTATGATTGGTTAAGAGAGTTTCTCGTAGTAAAGATGGTAGGTAAAACAGTTTTACACAAAATTGAAGCAAGAGGTGTACCTAAGTAAAGTAAATCACCCTGAATGAAGCTTTATAGCTTTAGCCTGTTAGCCAGAACCTTGTTTATTAAATCTATGGCCAGAACACTACGCGAGTCGCTGCGCAGTTGCAAGTTGATGTGACAGCCCCCGCTGTACGCTACAGGGGAAGCGACGCCGACGATCGTAGACGTCATCGAGTACAAATCTACGATAGACTATAGAAGATGTGACAAAACCTTGAATCCAAAATACCTTCTTAACCCACAACTGATTTAAATTGTATTGCGACAGTTATAAGCTTTTATATTTTGAACTGGTTACTACACTGTATGCATAAGTAAGCAGGTAACCCGTTAGCTGTAATCGGTCCCTCTGCTTATCAAGCCATAGTTATGTAAATAATCAAAACACCTGACAGAATCAACAAGGCGAATAAAATTCCAAGTTCAAAGCACTGTCTCTATCTAAGTTAGTTTAAGTTCGCTCGCGCAGCTGAAGTTATTTTTAACCGACATCTTCAAAAAGGAGGAGGTTCTATGTTCGGCTGTATGTATTTTTTTCGTACCTAGGTACCTGTTAACGAATTTAAAAAAAATAATTCAAAAGCCGTTTATCCAAATTATGCTGAGAGTCAGCACTTTTTAAACGTCTATTTTTACAAAAGACAAATAAAACACCTGCCCGTCACCACTTCCTAAGTGTTTCCACAATATTTACCTTCAGTCTGCGCATTTGTATGAATGTAGTGGGTCTTCTTAATTTTTTATCATTTTTGACCTATTTTATCCCACCGCTGCGCAAAGGTCACCCACATGGTTACAAGTTTCAACGTTCTTAGCATTTCGACTTATCCGGGCTATTCGACAGAAACGAGTACAAATCGCGGCGCCAGTAGCATTTAATTTTGATTATATTTTGTTTATTGTAACGACAATAGAACTTCCTACAAATTCTGAAAATTTCAACTGTCTACCTATTGTTTATGGTTGATGAGATAAAGACCGCCGACAGACACACGAACAGACAGTGGAATGGAAGCTTAGAACGTATGCAGTTTCTAAGCCTCCACTCCACTGTCCGTCCGTACCATAGATATATATATTTCAGTGGTCCGTACGTTACGAACGTGAAACCGGCTCATTCCTCCCCACGCCCACCACCAAAGTCCGAGAATCTTTGATAGTCTGATCCGATATATTTGAGGATTTTACCAAAAGTAGGTACCTAATCCAAAGGGGTTTGTCATGCTTTAAGCTCAATATTTGCTTTATTGTGTTGTTACTTTGCTAAAACCTACTCTCAGCAGCCCCCCCAAACAACAATCCTGGATCCGCTGCTGCTGTAGACGAAAGGCTCTCGTACAATAGATAGGCACGAATAAGTTAGCACCATGGAAGAAATAATATGTCGCAACAAACTGGTTTTAACTAGGAAATTAATTGCAGCAATCAAGAAATTGTATTGTTAGTCAGTGGGTCAAACATAGTTTTGAAAAAACGTATTACTGTTATAGATAATAACTAACTGCAAATTGTAACGATACTAGCCAGTTTAGGGTTTAAAAAAACTTTTTATTTTATTTTCTAGTTTGACCCCCAAAAGTGACCCCCATTCAACAGAATCGATCCAGTAGATCCGGAGAAAACTGGATGTGACAGACAGACACCCGAATGATCCCATAAGGAGTCCGTTTTTTACGGATGATCGGAACCCTAAAAAATAGAAGACATGTGTTACACCATGGAAACTTTAAATTGCGTTGGTGTACAAGGTTTCGCCATGAGTGCAATGTCCCAAGCCATTAATTTATAATAAACTAGTTAGGTATTAGTTTATAATAAACTAGTTGCCCCGCGCAAGTTCGTCTGCTCCGCTCCTATTGGTCTTAGCGTGATGATATAGCCTTCCTAGATAAATGGGCTATCTAATACTGAAATATTTTTTCAAATCGGACCAGGAGCTCCTCAGATTAGCGCGTTCAAGTAAACAAACTCTTCAGCTTTATATATGTTAGTAAATAGTAAACTGTATAGAATAGATATGATTTTGATTCGAGTTAGGTTTGTACTTCAACCGGAAGCGGTGATACAGTGCCCTACGTTAGGTATCCCCTTCCTATTTTCTTAATTCTGAGAGAGATCAGGATACGCAAGGTTTTATCTGAACGTAGATTTTATCTATGCAATACATAATTTTCCAACATCCACGCGTACGAATTCGCGGACACAGCTAGTAACAAATTAGGACCGTGACGAGTCATCATGTAGAACTGCTGTATTTTAGTAATGAATGCTGCTGATGCTGAATGATCATTGATTAAACCAATCTACATGATGAATGCACTAGTCAACAAAACAGTTAGATAATAAACTATGTAGTTATAGGTAGCAAAAATATAACGTGAAGTAATTAACAAATGATTAAAAAGAAGTTTAATCATCAAAAATCTGGAATCCATTTTTTCTCTTATGAGTTAGAAATAGGTACCTATTTAAATTGATTATTTACTGACTATAAATAAAGTAGGTAATCATTTAAGAAAGTCAAAGAGAAATAAGTACAATTTGTTTGTGGGTCTTCTTCGATAGAAGTGATATATCATCACACGAATCTACTCGTGACCACGTACAGAGTCAAACGCCGGAAACGAATCCAAAGTAAATTTCGCGTAGCGTCCAGTGAATCCAAAGGTTCGTTTGTGTATCTTATATTCGTAAGATCGTGATAGTTATTCTGGTGACAACTATTCTGTAACAACATTTTCGTGTCTAGATAGCGACATTTGAGGTGAGTATCAAATTCATATAAACATAGGTAAGACCTTTATGTTGTGTGTAATAAAGATCACTTGGTGAGCTTTGTGTTCAGGTGAAGCTCGATATCGAAATGGCTATTTACAGAATAGACTAGCTGAATGTGAATATTTGGAATTCTAGTTGACCGTAAAATATAAGTGTTAAGAGAGGCACTTGATTTAAGAGGGAAAGGATTTAAGAGTCGTTATGAATAGGAATAGTGTGCTAGAGCCATTAGGTTAGAGCTCTGCAGTCGACAACGTTACTTTAATGAATCTTATACCTTTTAGTGGAAAGAATTTGATCCTATCCACCAACGCCCGACTCGTTCAAGCATTAGGGCTCCTAACGCATGGAAGCTCGATCTGCCGTGGTAGGTATATCTAAAATGCCGTTATCCGACATCTGGTCAATTATAAACTTTTTGATATATTAATGAGAAAACAATATCAATCGATCAGCGTTTGCGAATTTTCAATACCTTGAATAGCTTTGAAAATTCGCAAACAGTGATCGATAGACCTGTGTTAACCTATGATAACCTGTGTTTTGGTCTCTGGAGGTGTCAATTTTTCAGTTACTCGCTAATAGAAGAGCACATCCAGGCCAAAAACTTGTTGGACTCAGGTCATTACAAAACAGCACTGCTAAGAAAAAGTATTATAACAATGGGACCTGTTATTTATAATAAAATACCTCATAGTTTTAAGGAATATTCGGTTCACATTTTTAAATATAAAGGGTATCTGCACTACTTTTAACAAAATGTTTTTACTCCCTGAAAGACTTTTTAAATGATACAACTTTATGAAAATTACAATTATAATTTCGTAGGACATATTATTATTGCGAATTTTTAATTGAGATAATTGACATGAAATTAATTTGAAAATGACTGTGATGATTTTTTTTTTATTTTACTATTAATTCTATTTGCATTGTTGATATTTTCTATTTATTTTATTATTGTACCTAATGATTTGCATGCCGTAAGGTAAAATGTAGCTGATCTTATTTTTTTTGTGGAAGTTATCTTATATTGTACCTACATTTTGGGCAAATAAAGTTCTGATTCTGATTAGATATTATTTTTCTCATTGATTTATCATCAAAAGTACAAAATCGACCAGATGTCGGATAACGGCGTTTTAGATATACCACGGCTGCGATGAATCGTAGTGGCGCGGTAGTGGGTTGGCCACCACGGCTCATAGCACTCCATACCTACTGCTATCTTCAAATAGGGTACCGTAGATAAGATCATTTTAATCCAAATGCATGCAAGTGAGCAAGAAGATAACACGTATTTAACAACTGATAAAATGACTGCAGTCATTGTCAATACCGTATGTGTAATGTGTGTTCAGTGAATCAGCGCCATCTTCCTACTATGTACTGACTTTGATATAGTAGTCTTCACTTTTGGTTCCTAAACACGATGCCATTTTAGTCGTGTTACCAAGGCAGCCAATTCATTAAAAAAATAAAATTTGAATTATTACAAAAATAAATAAATTATAATGCATGACGTAGTTTGAAACATTCGCGCCTTGTGTTCCAAGAACGGCGTTGAATGAAACTGCGTTATTCGTTAGCCTCTCTCCACAATGAATCTGCACGCTCCCTATTTAACCACGAGCGCCTCTCTCCACAGCCATGAGAATATTGGACGAACAAAGTCTGATAGTGTTGTGTTTCTGTGTCCAGGTGAAGATGCAGGCGTCTTCGAGCAGCGAACGCACGCCACTGGTGCAGCCCACATACGTGTTCGAGTCGAGCCTGGCTCGTCGCTACCAGAAGCGGCTGCACCACACACAGTGCGCCATTTGCGTGTTTATCATGTGAGTACATGCTGCTTTTGATGAATGAGCGAGAAGTAAGAATCACTGATCCTGTGTGAAATGGAGGTGATGATGAGCAACGATGTCGACTTGGGAACTGGGGCTAACAAAGTTATCTGCAATACAGACAACTACAAACAGTCGTACATGCCAGACAACTGGGTTGTTTATTTAGTCAATTTGAAAGACGGAATAAACAGGCGGAGGGAGACCATAAAATAAAGGAGATAAAATGGGGATAATATTGATCTGGCACATTGATATTAATGACCTGCGGGTCTAAAAAGGCCATTTTAGCAGAATCAGAAAGCACACCACGCTACCCGTGACTGTCACATTTTCCCAATCAATCTTGAACCGAATACTTTAGCGATAAAGATGAAAATAAAATTCGACAGATTGTTGTATGATTCGTATCATGATTCTAATATGATTGAACTAAAGTGTCCATTTTAGACCCGCTGGCAAGATAAAGTGAAAAATAAGCAACATTGCCACTTGTGATCTAGAATATGCCAGAGTTGGGCACTGAAACAAAAGCGTTGATACTTAATAATAGGTACTCTTTACATAATGAGTGAGCTTTAAGAACAAAAACAATATGCTAATGACAAGTATAATGCATTCCAGCAACCCAGCTCAAAATGGCACTACCGGATAAAACCGACTTGCTGAAGCTTTATTTCTTAACGCTCAAATCAATAATCAAAATCATATACGAGTATTTCAAACTAGCTTTTGCCCGCAACTTCGTACGCGCATATACCGTTTTTTCCATTCCCGTAGATTTTTCGGGAAATCCTATCTTAGTTCTCCCCTAAGGAGTGTAGGGAACCTACATGCCAAAGTTCAGCTTTCTACGAGCAGTAGTTTCGGCTGTGCGTTTCTGTCAGTCACTCAATCAGACAGTAACGATATAATTTTATATATATTGATGATTGATAAACGTACCACCTACAAGCACTTTTGAATTGTCGAGCTTAGTCAGTCTTAAGGTGGTTGCGCCAGGGTAGCCCGCGAAATTAAAATATTCTACGTTTTTTGCAATTTGTAAGTCAGTATTTGGTTTTATGTTGATTAAAGTATGATTCGCGGGCGTAAGAATTATGTTTTTTAGAATTTTAACCATTTAAGTCAGCAATAAAACTCCAAGGGCCAGGTAACTCGAAAGAATGATTATTTCATGAAATCTTGACATTTTAGGATTATACCGACTTATGGAGTTATTTTACTGATTTTAATGGTTATAATTCTGAAAATACATCATTCTTACGCCCGCGAATCATACTTTAATCAACACACAACCTAATACTAACTTGCAAATTGCAAAAAACGTAAGAAAAATTGAATTTCGCGGGCTACCGTAGAGGTTCCACCTTAAGCTAGTTCTGCCGTGCTAGCAACAAGAGCAGCAAGCACATTCCGCAGCAAAACGAAGAAGACTCGCCGATCTCGAGCGCAGCAGAGTTGCACTTTCCAAAGCGCCACTAACATAGCCATTTCTTCCTCCAGCACGGCCCTAGGGGTGGCTTTACTGGTGACAATATCCTACAACTTGAGCCAAGGCCCATTCGACGACAACTCGACGGAACCCAATGAGCCTGCCCTGCCTCTGCCGGAGAACAACCTGACGATGCTGAAGATGTTCCCCGGCATGGCACCGCCTCCTTACACTAGGAATGTGACCTTGATGGCTATGCCACCGGCCTTGCTACCACTGCTGGATCTGAAGTGGCCTTTGGAAGGTAAGTCTACTACTTGCTTCCGTTATGCTCTGGGAAAAGTCATTTTTGCGACTTTTAATTTTAATCGTATCTGACCCTTTTTTAGGATTCCGTACCAAAATGTTAAAATTAAACCCTTATGGTGTGACTAGGTCTAATCCTATCAACTTGGGAATATTTTTAGATGACGTTTTTTTAAGGATGGGAAATCATCAAACGACTCCTGATCTGGGCGGAGCGTGAAATGTCATACTGACTAATACTCATCCGTGTTCCTCCTAATGCCCTTTGCATTCCAGGGCCGGGTAACTGGCCCATTAAATATGCCGCCAGGTACAGATTATGTGATGGAATTCAAGTTTCTGACAACACACTGATAGACGTACATTTTTCGTCAAGGATGATAATTGATTCGTTTCTGTTACTTTCATGATTTTCGGGATTTGTATTTTAAGAAAAATGGGCTCGATATTAAAATCTAAGATTGTGACACAGAGCTTTTCATTTCGTCATTGTCTTCGGGACGGGTCACTACGGAGTCCTACATGAACGTAGCCAGACACGCACTTGGTCGGTTTTTATTAATACGAGTAGTATCTAGATATTGTAACTAGAGTGGGTATACATAAATTTCAAAATATATCAGTAAAACCTACGTACCTACATATTTCAATAGGTAATTTGGAGAAGGATTTAACCAAAATAAATCAAATCATATGATATCTAGTAATTAATGCAGAACAATTATCTTATTCAAAAGTTCAGATTTAAATTATCGCTTAGGTATTGATAGCCATTTATTGTTTTGTAGATTTGAGCTGTTCGAAATCGAAAAACTTGGTAACATGTGAACGACCTCTCTTATTATGGTTCCGTACCCAAAGAGTAACCGACGGAACCCTATTACTAAGCCTCCGCTGTCCGTCCGTCCGTCTGTCCGTTCGTCCGTCTGTTTGTCAGATGGCTGTATCTCAGCCTCTCAGGAACCATAATAGGTGGAAAGTTCAAATTTTCGCAGATTGTATTATATTGCCGCTATAACCACAAATAATAAAAATTAAGGTTTATGGTACGGAAACCTTCGTGTGCGACTCCGACTCGCACTTGGCCGGTTTTTTGTTTATTAACTTTCGCAATAAGGCCATTTTCAGATCGATTAAACTCATTAAGTATTTTTTTGTAACTAAACAGTTTGAGAAAAAGACAACATGATTGTGAAAGTTTCGAAAATGATTTCTTGGTGTCAATTCTTCAAAAACTAATTTTCCACAAATGTGCTCAAATAGAGAATTTGCTAATTGCTAATAATATCTACCTACTCTACCTTTAATTAATACGAGGACTTTTTTCTAGAGTTAATTGTTTTTCTTGGATCAGTTTTCCAGTGTTTATTTTGGTCCTTATCCGACTAAGAATCTCATAGAATATTGTGTTACCACAATCATATTTATTAGTTGCACTTAAGTGAATTATATTTTTATCTCTAGGTATTTAAGACAATTTCCGCACTTCATCAATTTCTTGAACACGTTGACGTCATTAGAACATTTTTGACGTAATAATACAAATTATGGACAGAATGTCCATGAAAAACGTTTAAAAATAACTCAGGCCGGTAAAAATGTCAATTTTATTTGTTCGACTTTTCCTATTCTGTTCGACAGTACGGTCGTTCCATTTAGCACTGACGTCAAGGACCTAGGCTTGCGTATCGACAGCACCCTAAACTGGCGTGCTCAAGTCGCTAGCGTCAGTCAGAAGGTCACGGGAACGCTGCGGGCTCTGTATCGCTTGAAAAACTTTTTGCCATCGAACACGAAGACAATGCTTGTGCAGACCCTAATTTTTCCCATCATCGATTATGGTGACGTGTGCTACTATGACCTGAATGCAGATCTCCTCAACAAACTTGACCGTCTTCTAAATTACTGCATTCGATTTGTTTTCAATCTACGCAAATATGATCATGTCTCTGCGCACCGTTCGTTTCTAAAGTGGTTGCCCATACGCCAGCGCAGAAAGCAAAGGGCGCTAACTATCTTGTTCTCATTTCTTGACTCTCCCAATTCTCCTAGTTATCTAGCCCCTTATTTCCAATACATTTGCGCCAACCACAATAAAAATCTACGCTCATCCCATAATCGTCTTCTTCACTGTCCATCTCACCGTACTGACTTCATTCACAATTCCTTTTTCATACAATCCATTTCTCTGTGGAATGCCCTTCCCCAGGAAATCAGGATGGCAACCAGCCGATTAACCTTCAAAGTCAAGGTTCGAGAGCACATCCGTAAGAAGTTGGCAGTAGTATCGTTACAGCGCTAGTTATAATTCATTGTTTGCTTGCATCACTTGTTCAAGTATAGTTGTGTATTAGTTTATTAATTTGAGTATATATTATGGTATTTTATTGTATTTATAGTTTATATATATGTTTATATATATATATATATATATATATATCTCTTTGTATTAGTTTAAATATTAATCGCGTTTCTGTTTTTTTTTTTTTCACAATTTGCACCTACTAGTATTATTCTCTGCATCACCCAAAGGTTGACTGGTAGAAAATGCCTCAGGCATTAAGTCCGCCTCTGTACATCTGTGTGCGTAAAGTGTTAAATAAATAATAATAAATAAATTTACATACATTACTAGCTGACCCACGCGGCTTCGCTCCCGTCAACTGGCTACTATACCTACCTACCCTACCTACCCGGTAGGAAAGGAAAGCCCGACTTATTTTTATATATCTAGTAGATTATGTTTCTTAATCTATGTGGGATATCTTTACCTAAAAAACAAATGAAAAGCTACCTTCTGTTTCTACGTAAGTCGTATGCATAGGGATCGGGACCAAATAGATGCGAATTTTGGTTTAGAATTATTATTTAAACATAAACTATGATCGCTCCAATTCAATCTGACCTGATGCTTACCAACAGGGTATGTTTCTATAATGACGTACACCAGGTGGCAGCACTGAGGCATTAGGTCCAGGGGACTCGACATCATGTTTGCATCAAAGATACGTTTTCAAATAAAAGGACCTCTAGCCGAAAAGGCACTCCAAATGGGGGCGTTAGTTTTCTTAAAAGCCTTCATTTCAGGAATCGGAATTTGAGGTTGATGGCAATGAACTTGCTGCTATTGCGTACATGGGATTGGAACTGGCGATAAAGGGATGTTCTATGCCGATAGATTTTTTTAAGTAAGTGATATCATCAAATGACCCCTCCCGGTCTGGGTGGAGAAGAAGGGAGTGTCAACTCTTCCTAACTAAAACCTATCCGTGTTCTTCCTAATGCCCTTTGCGTTCCAGAGGCGCGCTTACTCTTTCGAACAAGTTCCGCAACCCTGGCAGGCCCCTTAAGAACAGCTCTGATTACCCTTTGGGGGCTTCAAGCATAAAGTTCTATTTATTGTTAGAAGCCGCGACCATGAATCCAAGAACAAATCTACTTCCTCATAACCGTTATTGGTATATTTCGGTGCATGTGCGTGCATAGATTGACGTCATTGGCGTCCAAATGGAACTTATTAGGTTTTTAAGCTAACCTTAGTAATAATGACACTAATTTCAACATAGATGTAAATTCTATCTATCTATACTAATGTATAAAGCTGAAGAGTTTGTTTGTTTGCTTACTTGAACGCGCTAATCTCATGAACTACTGGTCCGATTTGAAAAATTCTTTCAGTGTTAAATAGCCCATTTATCGAGGAAGGCTGTAGGCTATATCATCACGCCAAGATCAATAGGAGCGGAGCAGTAATGAAAATTGTGACGCAGACGAAGTTGCGCGAGTCAACTAGTATCTATACTAATATATAAAGCTGAATAGTTTGTTTGTTTGCTTATTTGAACGCGCTAATCTCAGGAACTCCTGGTCCGATTTGAAAAATTCTTTCAGTGTTAAACAGCCCATTTATCGAGGAAGGCTATAGGCTTTATATCATCACGCTAAGATCAAAAGGAGCGGAGCAGTAATGAAAATTGTGACGCAGATGAAGTTGTGCGGGTCAATTAGTATTAAAAAAGAGGAACTAGTTAAAAATATAAATAGGTACCGTTAATATTACTGTTGAGTAGTTTTTGGTTTGTCAAGGTCTAGCACGTCGGCCGACATTATGACTATGCTAAAAACAAAAGAATTGCGTTATACTTGTTGATGTTTGTTTATTGTTTTGCGACACAAAAGAAAAAGCGGTAGCACTTTATTTTTAAGAAGCATGTAATTTTTTTTAGGCACTACACACCTCGCTAGCCAAGCATTCCAAATAAGTCGATAGCATAAATCGTTCCTTCAAAGCGTTCTTAGGGGTTCCAAGAACCGTAGGTAATAGGTAAACAGTTTGAAATTTTCATAGTGTGTATTTTTATTGCCGCTATAATAACAAATAAATTAATTTATTAAAGGGGGCTCTCTTATAAGAAACGTGTTTAACCAATTTAAAAAAGGAATCTCAATTCGTCGGAAACTCTTCTTATCGGTGTATGGTACGAAACCCTTCGTTTGAGAGTCCGACTTGTTCTTGGCCGGTTTTTTACCATTTTGTAACGAAACCCTGAAATCAATCATAATCCTTCTAATGTTAATCAGGTTGTAGGCGTATTTTTATCAACATAGATACTAGTTAACCCGTGCAACTTCGTCTGCTCTGCTCCTATTGGTCATACCGTGATGCCTATAGCCTTTCTCGATAAATGGGCTATCTAACACTGACGTAGTTCCTGAGATTAGCGCGCTCAAGCAAACTCTTTAACTTTATATATTAGTGTAGATTTTTTAAATAACTTTACCGATATTTATGAATCAACAGAACAGTAAAAAAAGTAGTTCTAAGTTGCAAATTTTGAAAGAATGTTAAGTTGTAATAGAACCTTGACGTGACGTAACAGCTAATTCAAGATCAGGGTCAGATGCAGACTTATCTGTAATCTATGCGAAATTAATTCCGCTTAATTAAACACCCATCAAATCAATTTGTAAGTATAATCTGCAGTGAAAATAGAATCCATTACCAACGCAGAGATTATTTAACCTTATTCGAAGCTTTTAGGTATTCCACTCGAGTATTATAAAGACAATTCGTTTTGTAAAAACACAATTTAAATTTGCATAATTAATGTGTTTCTGAAAATGGAAACTCGAAACATTTTGATTATTATTTTAACACCTCACAAAACATCGTTCTACACTTTAAACAATAGAATGATGGTCAAATGACATATAATAATTATTATTATATGTCATAGTCAGATTAATTCATAATGGTCACTTATGTAGATACTAGGTCCAAACAACATAAGCGTATCTAGGAACCTAGATAATGTCCTGTTAACAGTGTAAGGCGATCTTAATTAACAGTTACATCGAATCATCATCTGCCATTTCAGTGGTTTCGGTAATGATCAAGACGTACGTTTGCAGCTAATAAACCCAAATATCAACTGTAATTTAGATGTCTGTCTTATTGATTGGATGTGAATCACAATTGAAAGGTATTCTCACACTTATTAATTACTGTTCAGGCAATTTCCGAAAATTCCTTTCCATCATTAGAGACTACCAGACGTACGACGATGCGCCACCTGTACCTCCGTATAGTACCTAAACATCCCACCCATATGCGCAAATGTTTTTGGGAATATACTGCGGAGTGGATAACCTACCGGAGTCTGTGTGGTAGCTTCAATCTGATTCAGTCAAGAGTGAATAGGTCTAGGCAAATGTGCTCCTACGTCGACAACATCGTCGCTCTCCATCAGAGAGAATAAACGCGAGCATAACAACAATGTAACAGTCTAAAGATTATCCTTAGCCCCTAACCATCTACCATCCGCTTTTGCTGTGACCGGATTCTCTCATCATCTGCCTAGCCTTTTCCCAAGTATATTGGAGTCGGCTTCTAGTCAAACCGAATTTAGCTGAATACCAGTATTTTACGCGGAGCGGCTGCCTACCAGACCTCCACAACCCAGTAACTGGGTAACACGGTACTTCATGGCAAGACTGGATACAGATTAACTGGCTTCTGACTATCCGTAACGACTGCCAAAGATCTACAAATGACAGCCGGGACCAACGGCTTAACGTGCTTTCCGAGGCACGGAGGAAACTCGGTATGTTAAGATGGTCACCCATCCACAGACCAACCTTGGCAAGCGTTGCTAAAACCTTGAAGATCGACCCGTGCGGCTATTATAATCTAGCCACGAGCTCCTCAACAGTTACATTGAATATACTTGCTATAATAGGCATTATAAGTTCCTTTCACCATAAAAGATAATATCAGTGCAACTTGTGTTCTCACATAATTTTTCTTTCATAATCGATACGAATTCCAGATCTTTTGCTCCAGATGTTAAAAAAAATCCGCGAAGAATAGCGGTTGCAATATTAAAATGAAAGCTTGTACAACCTATTGCATTTATTTGTATATTACATACTTCTGAGGCTGCAGTCTTCTAATATCGAACCTTTCTGTCCATAGCCCGACCAGCAGCCGCATGGGCGAACGCCAACCCGAGCAAGGCACAAATAGCATCAGCAATGCTGGAAGGCAAGGCTGCTCTGAAGGAGCTGACCAAGGTGGAGTGGAAGCGGAGACCCCTGGACATGGACACGCCAGCGAACAGGGCGCAGCGAGCTGCCGCCACTTCTGCTGACGTGAAGCCACTTGCTGATGCAGCTTATGCTGCTGAAATGGCTACCAAGGCTCTCATGAATGGGTAAGTACTAAATCTATACATATAATAAAACAGTAGAGACCGTGATATCTGTACATTAAACAAAAATACTAAAAATCGAGTAGGGGTGATCAAAAAAAGCTATAGAAGACAAAAAGAACATTTTTTTTGTCTGTCTGTCTTTCTGTTCACGCTAATCTACGAAAATACTGAACTGATTTTTGTTGGCGTTTTCAAAGTTAGATGAAGCTTTTTCTGAGCAACATTTAGTCTTTGTTTTATTAAAAATGGTGGCCGACAAAAAGTTATGGACATTTTAAAATTACGTATCAGCGTTTTTCGACCAAATTGAGAAAACTAGCCTTTAAAACATATCCTTAAAAATTATAATCATCACGCTATATTTTTGGGGAGCTAAGCAGTCCAAAACCATAACATATTATAACATCGGCTATTTAATCCAAACGTCAGCTGAATTCAAAGGCCTGGCGGTACAATGACTGCTTTCAGAATGATTCGTTGTAAGTTCCAAACCCCAGTTTTCGCAACTCTTTTTAAATTATTGTTGAATTATTTTTACTTTTTATGTACCTGCTCTTTAATATTTTTGTCGCCCTTGACTTCGTTTGTTTGTATGTTTAAAAATGTGCCGAAGTACTGAAATTCCGGATTAGTAGGATAATTTACAGAACCTATTTTCTGTTTTTCTGTAGTATATTTTGTTCACATCACGATAAAAAGTACCTACAAAACCAAAGTAGATAACTTTTACACATAAACCTGGCAGGAATTTGTGGCAATGTAGATGCAATCAACTTAGAGAACTATGTAATATAGATCCATGCAATGCCATAGCTATTGACCCAAATAGTACTTTTGACAACGTGAGCTTATCTTTTGGTAGTTCAAGTTCAACTTCATATTCCATAGATGGCGATATGTATTTGTTCTCATTTTCGCGGTATTAACATTACAATATTCGTCAACAGGCGCGCGTTTACATTTGCTAAGCTAAATAAGCTTAGCAAATGCTAAAGCTGCTCAATAACACCTGTACTTTAGAGGATTTAATGAATGCCACTGATGTTGCAATTAACGTAGCCACCTAAGTGCCAAAACAGTATAAAGAGTAAACCATCGATTGAAAAGAAGAAGAAGAAGAAGAATGGACCTTTACAGGCCCGAAGCCAGGGGTCATGTCAAACCAACCAAGCTTTGCTTTAGATGCCCAATAATGGGCCTATACGGGCTTGGAGGCCGTCACATAATATCATCCACGAGCAGGTGGCGAAGTCCCATGATAGAGGAGTCGCTAAAACAGTTGAATTAGCTCGGTTAACTTAACATCGTTATGATTTACGATCCTGGGCGGCAGTCTCGACATACTTACCGATCGCCTAGCGGCCGAATAAGTTAAAGTCACCTGTACACAGTCAATCTCGAACGCATTCCACAGTCAAAACCAATGGTATGATCCGTGAATCGCGTTCGAAATTTGCTGTGTCGGTCGCTACGCAATAATTATCTATGTTGAGACCGCAGGCCAAGGCCTGCGAAATTTATTTCGGGGAGGCCTATGTCCAGCAGTGGACGTCTTCCGGCTGTTGTGATGATGATGAAATTTTGCAAAGGCACTCGGCTGAAAGTCACACATATCCAACAAACTGTTATAGTAGCTGAAATAAGATTTCGGCTGATTGCTCCGGTGTAGCCACAGATCAACTAAACTTCATGAGAACCAATGGCCACGAGATACAAATTGCAGGTAACTAAACGACTTATCAGCCTAAGCGGAAATACTAATTGGTATAATCACGGGTCATTGCCCCCTAAAAAACATTTCTACAACAAAGGCGCCATACATAGACAATTCAATTTACAGAGGTTGCTTCGACGCCGAGAAATCAGTCACTTCCACTCCCAACGTGAACGGAACGGTGAGGTCGCAACGCGAAACCTGTGGAGCACTCAGAAGGCTTCTGTGCATTTGGGCGGAGCTAGGCTGGCTAACTTAGTCAGAACACTTACGCGCAAAGGACCGAACGGGCGTCTAAGTGCGGGTAAAGAGTATCTACTCTACTCTATTCGTTGCGGGGGTAGACTTTTTCTCTGGTTGGTATACCGATGGCCAACCTTATGTAGCTCTATCGCGTGTTAACAACCCTAACAACTTTCTTAAACATCGCAAACAGAAGTTTCTCATTAGGAAAAATTACGAGGTCTGGACGGCATTTTGAACAAAAGAGATGATATAGGTAACCAGTGCCTTGAATAACAGTCTTCCGAATTCAAAGAGAGGTCAAGCAATGTTAGATATTGATTGTTTGCATATCTTATCTTAGCGATCTTACAAAGCGACATATTTTTTTTAGCTTTTGCCTTTCTTTTGCTTTCGCGTACCTATATGTTCTAAATATATTGAGTGCAATCTCGGCACGGCGAATTATATTAATCTGCCATCAAAATTTGTTTCCTCATATAGTAGTGATTGACGTCAGAAATATCTATTGTGTTGATTGCTGCTCTTCTAGACCTGGTATTTTCTGTAAAAATTGACTGGTCTAATAGAGAAAATACCAGGCAGTGCGGGATATTTACCTCACTAAAACCACCTCGGTGATCATCATCAGCACACTCCGGGACTCTTTCTGTACAACGGCTGTTAAAGCGCATCCCTGGGCCCACAGAAATACCTACTCTAAATTTCGCTTATACATAATATTAGAAAGACGCTAGGCTTTTGTAACTCCTTTTTCCTTTTAACGCCGCTTTTAACCAAGCATGTATTTTCTCTGTCGACATTTTCAGATTTCAAAGAAACAGTCCATCATCCCTGACATAATTAAATCTTCATCATGGCGTTTCAAACCAATTATATTTACGCAGTAGAAAATATAGAATTACATACCGACCTACCTGACTATAAATAACAATGCAAAATGTCAAGTTCACCTTTAATTTGTAGACGAATATTCCACTCGGATTGTTCGAAAGCTTTCAAGACAATTTTACTTTTTGTTTTTCGATATACAAGGTCAAACGTTTCAAGTAATCGTGGATGGCAAAATGCGGACCTATGAGGAATAGCGTTAAATTCTCAAAAGAGTGTCAGTTTTGATGAAAACTGCATCATTAGATTTTTAAAAAATCAATATTCCTATCCAGGAATCGAAACAGTTGATTTTAGGAAAACAAGTAACGCACACTGTTCTCTTCATACATCATGCGTGGTGTACATGCTAAACAGCGTTTTTGTTTTTCATGTTTGACTATCCTATAAGCAAATGTCCTATTTATCAGCTCGGGTCTGCAAATCAAGAGGTCTGTAAGCCTACTTTTTCCAGACACACACTTCAAAGAACTAAACCGATCCATATCATATTCCGAGATTCGATACTCTGCGAATTTGGTCACAATGTTCTATTTCAGTGGTTTCGGTAATGATCAAGACGTACGTTTGCAGCTAATAAACCCAAATATCAACTGTAATTTAGATGTCTGTCTTATTGATTGGATGTGAATCACAATTGAAAGGTATTCTCACACTTATTAATTACTGTTCAGGCAATTTCCGAAAATTCCTTTCCATCATTAGAGACTACCAGACGTACGACGATGCGCCACCTGTACCTCCGTATAGTAGCTAAACATCCCACCCATATGCGCAAATGTTTTTGGGAATATACTGCGGAGTGGATAACCTACCGGAGTCTGTGTGGTAGCTTCAATCTGATTCAGTCAAGAGTGAATAGGTCTAGGCAAATGTGCTCCTACGTCGACAACATCGTCGCTCTCCATCAGAGAGAATAAACGCGAGCATAACAACAATGTAACAGTCTAAAGATTATCCTTAGCCCCTAACCATCTACCATCCGCTTTTGCTGTGACCGGATTCTCTCATCATCTGCCTAGCCTTTTCCCAACTATGTTGGGGTCGGCTTCCAGTCAAGCCGGATTTAGCTGAATACCAGTATTTTACGAGGAGCGGCTGCCTACCAGACCTCCACAACCCATTAATAGCTAGGGTAAGACGGTACTTCATGGCAAGATTGGAGTCAGATTTTTACTGGCTTCTGACTATCCGTAACGACTGCCAAAGATCTACAAATGACAGCCGGGACCAACGGCTTAACGTGCTTTCCGAGGCACGGAGGAAACTCGGTATGTTAAGATGGTCACCTATCCACAGACCAACCTTGGCAAGTGAAAATCGACCCGTGCAGCTGTTATTATCTAGCCCCAAGCTCCTCAATATTATTATCCTCAACAATATTGTGACCGGATTCTCTGTTCACTAGAAATGGCCGTAATCTTATAAATTCTAGCATGTTGACATTGAATGTTCCCAATCCCCATCGTCAACTCTTAATTCCATATTTACAATAGGTATATAATCGTTACTCATAAATCCACCCAGTTCAATAGATTCATCGGTCAGTCTCCAATTGCTGGCAGTCTTCCGGTCACCTACATTAGTTCAATTGGCATCCCGCCGCCGATGCATCGCTGCATGTACCAGACCTCATTCTAACTAGCAGATTGCTAATGTGCATTGGGAACACATAAACTGAGAATTTAACGTGTCCTTGTTTTCCTGCGAATGTTTCGTCCGTTAGGACTATAGGGACGAAATAAAAACGCTTCTTTCTTCTATGTAGTTACTTTCATTCTCTTGCCCACGGCCTCAAATTCACCAAAAAGCGTAGAAAACAAAGCCACTCTCACATTTTATATATTGTTAGTTAAGATAAGGATTTTTCTTTCTTCACAAAGGCAGTTCAGCTAATTCCTTCATTTTCAGTTCCATTAGCTGATAACAGCTAATATTTACCTGTTCAATTCACGACCTCTATTCCATCCTATATTGTATCATAAGATCTATTCTTTATATCTTAAAATGACCATAGATAGAGTCAATCTTTCAGGGCCTTGACATTGTTGTTGTGAGATTCTCTTCTTGTCTATGTATGGACATAGACTAACTATAGGAGTAACAAAGCTACTTCTATATATGCACTTACAAATGGATGTAAGTGTATATATAGAAGTAGCTAACTGCCTTTGTTACTCCCCTATAATTGGCTTTTAGTCACTTCACTTGCTAAGACTATTCGATTTTGATGAGTAATTTGAAACGTTCTAGCTGTTTTGTCCCTGTAATCGTAATTCAATGTTCTTATATTCCTGAAAGTCGTCGATTAGCCTGTGTAAGCAGGTAGGGCGGTGCTATCTACCCAGCTTCTTCTCAGCTTATAATCTGGCATCGGAAATGCAAAACATGACCTCATTATCATGCTTCCTTAAATCCCTGAAGGTCTTACCTCACGGAAGGATAAAACATGAACAAATAATTATCCTAATTTAAGACGATATCTATGACGCATTCAAATTCAAATAAAAAATACCTCTAAACAGAAATACGTCAGTTTTGCACGTCAACCAACCCGAAATACTTTCGGTTTCATTGCATTAACATTATAGTCAAAACTATCGTGTGTCAGATGGAATTAGGCCGAATACCGGTCTTGGTAAGTTGATACACGATCTATGCTGGTATAAACCACGTAACACTATCCCCGCCTTGCTTTGGCTTCACCACGACGCCTCACTGGCCACGGGTGACCGAACTCCGCCAAAATATATCGATCCAAAGAACTTAAGTAGGTGTTGGATGGTAGAATTATCTGGGGCTTAGGAAGAGTACTTAGTTCAGAAATAATGGATAGAAAGACATGTCTATAGTTATCCCAATATCTCCTTCTCACCAATAGCAGCATGTTTGTATAGAAGATGATAAAGCAGGTCTGCCAAAATGAGGCAAGCTTTAATATTTCCAAGTTATAATTAATTTATATTGATTTTTTTAAATCCAATGATTCAGTATTAGCTTTCCCTTTAATTTGTAATCCTCGGCACACGATATTTGTACGCCTCCTGGCATGGCGTGGCATAACATAGCGCTCTGTTAATCAAACATAAGGTCTGTATTACCTATGTTAACAAATAAATAAATACTGAATACTGACTATTTTTCGCTATTCTTAATGGTTTCTTGTTTGGCCATTCACGTACACTTAAAAATGTTCCATGTGTAAACAAATAAAGGTATTTGCAAAAAAGGCACTTATCGTTACTTAATATTTTTTAGGGTTCCGTACCCAAAGGGTATCCAACGGAACCCTATTACTAAGCCTCCGCTGTCCGTCCGTCCGTCCGTCTGTCTGTCAGCGGGCTATATCTCAAGAACCGTAATAGGTAGAAAGTTGATATTTTCACAGGTTGTGTATTTCTATTGCCGCTCGCTATAACAACAATAAAAATAAAGGTTTATGGTACGGAACCCTTCGTGTGCGACTCGCACTTGGCCGGTTTTCTTCTTTTGGAATCGATGGACAACTCCCTAGATCGTTTTAGCCCAGTAGGTGGCTACGTTAATTGCAGCAGCGGTTGATAATGTGTTCAGTTTCAAATAAAATAAAATTAAATTAAAAAAAAGACCTAAGTACATTCCTCTACTCGGGAGAAAACGATAAGTTCAGTAGTATGTGTGACACTATTCACACATCGTTTGACTTGCGCTCTAGGAAAATATCAGTTTCTAGTCGGTTTCCATATTGTGTAAGCAATATTGCTTCCTTATATCTTTCACTACACAGGGTATCATGTAAAGACGAGTCAGGATTATCTGCGTACTGGATGCAATCTGGTACCTATCGGGGAAAAATGGTCGAAAGTGCTCGTAGCACCTAATATTTTGTGGCGTCACATATTCTGCATATAGGTATGTGAACGCACGTTAGGTACAGGATTGCATGTTTTAAAATTTAAGTGAAAAACGCATCCTTGTAAAGTGGCAACACAAGAGACTATTTCGGGGCGCTATCCTTTGCATCGATTGCTCCCTAGTCAACCCGCTACGCGACACGTAGAACGTTCGTCCATTCAATATTGTACAGTTATTAAATAGTTAGATATACATAGTTACTAGTGTTCCTAACTGCTACTGTTTTACAATATACATATTATACTAGTTAACCCGCGCAACTTCGTCTGCTCCACTTCTATTGGTGTTAGCGTGATGATGTATAGCCTTCAACACCCGCCTTAACACGCGCTTTAACAGCCGCCTGGTTGGAGGATCCTCCTTTTCAATTGAGGTGTGTGGGACTTTACTCTCTGTTCCGCATACTCCTAAAAATGGGCTATCTAATACTGAAAGAATTTTTCAAATCGGAGTAGTAGTTTCTAAAATTAGCGCGTTCAAGCAAACATAAAAACAAACTCTTCAGCTTTATATATTAGTAGAGATTATTTACTGCAAGTTGGACTTTCACTTCGTCTCCGAATCATCCACCTCATCGTAAGACGCACAAAGGGAACAGGTAGAATACCTTCCATCTGCGTCCCCAAAATGTGTATGCGATGAGTTGAGTAGCTATAAAAACTACTAGTATTTTAACGGTGTAAAGCTGAATTAAGTCACGTTTTACTTTGGACCGCCATTTCTCAAATTATGTCGGCTGCAGTGCGCCAGCACAGACATTCTTTAATGAAGCACAAAACAACGCCTAATGAGTTTGGGATAAAAAGTTGAAATGAAACATGTTGCTATTGCATTTTAGCTTCTCATTTAAGACGTGGTTTAAGTACTAATAGAATACAAGGATTTTTATTAATTTTAAATATATTTCACAGTCCATCAATTTATGACCCCTCCGCAGACCTCAATTGGCGATTTTCGCTGATTGTTAACCTAATTGGATAATTCTTTTTTTGTTTGGAAGAGTACTTTCTCGGACTGGTCCCATTTAAATTTGGTGAAGATCTGATGAAGAACTTCGGAGGTAGACAACGGAACTTTTCAATAAATGATAGCAAATGGATCGGGATTTCTGAAATCGCATGTCTGTTGATTGTTTACACCAGTTCATAACACAACATCACGCCGGCACGCTGTGTTTGTGGTTTCACTTTATAGTGGTACCTGCGTACCACTAAAATGTGACAAAAAAGATCGACGTGTAAAAAAGTTATATTTTATCTATTTCAAGAAAAGTATCTTTATCATGTACATAATCATAAACCCATACAATTATTTGCAGTACGGACATATCCCAGCGCCCGGGCGGCTCTGGCCAGGGTCCGCGTCTCAACGGCTCGTTCCCAGAGCAGCCGTACTGCCTGGACAGCCCCCCACCTTGCACGCTGTCCAGGTACAGGAGCACTGACGGCACGTGCAACAACCTGGAGAACCCACTGAGGTATGGAGTCTCCAAGACTCCGTTCAGAAGGGTGCTGCCCGCTGACTATGGTGATGGTAAGTACTTCTATTTTGCAGCTTATGGCAGTTCAGCTAACACAACACAAATCTAATAATCTCATAATTTGGAAAGATTTATTTATCTAGCTTGGCGTGTGGTCAGTTAGTTTTTCATTTAATTATTTACTGTTAACTATTCCATAACGCTCCTGTTTATAATATTATAGCAAAGAACTGAGAATAAGTGTGTAAAGATGATGACGAGATGACTCTAATAGGAAGCTCAGACCACTTGAAATAAAGACAATTCACGCTATATTGCACTGGAAAGGTCTTACTGTTCTTGCATAAGTTGGAGGGTATTGGAATAGACCTCGACAAGTGGTCGACCTATACTTACCTGGAGACCTCTCCGATTTACCGTAGAGTATAGATAAGCTGTAACACTTCACCTTGCATCAGCAGTTTCATCGCTATTCCTAAGGATATCGACTGTCCATAACATTGAACCTCCTCCGTCCAGGCATCAGCTCGCCCCGCACAGGGGTAGACGGCGCAGCGCTCCCCAGCGCGCGTGACGTCAGCGTCACAGTGCACCGGCCGAGCTACGCGCACGACTCCGCCTTCACCGTCATGCTGGCGGTGTGGGGGCAGTTCCTGGACCACGACATCACTGCCACTGCGCTCAGTAAGGGTAAGTCAGGTGCTACAGTGATACAGCAGCTCTCCCAGCGCGCGTGACGTCAGCGTCACAGTGCACCGGCCGAGCTACGCGCACGACTCCGCCTTCACCGTCATGCTGACGGTGTGGGGGCAGTTCCTGGACCACGACATCACTGCCACTGCGCTCAGTAATGGTAAGTCAGATGATATAGTAATACAGCAGCGTTCTCTGCAAAACTCAACACCATTCACTGCTATCGCCAACCCGCCTGCCAAGCGTGGCGATTATGGCAACCCCCCCCCCATTTTGGGGGAGACCTATGTCCAGGATGTGGACGTCTTTCGGCTGAATGATGATCACCAAGCACTTGCGAAGTTGCGACGAGGCAAAAAGCCACTGCAGAGGCATTCACACTTATTACAATTCGAGAACACACTGTTAATACCATAGATATTTCTGTGGTTAATCCTAATCCACCTCTCTCGTACTCCCCAGGTCAGAACGGCACAGCCCTCTCCTGCTGCGACGAGTCTCAGATCCCTCACCCGGAGTGCTTCCCAGTGCGCCTGGACGCTGACGATCCCTTCTACCAGGACTACAACATCACCTGCATGGAGTTCGTCAGGTCTGCACCAGCTCCTACGTGTAATTTTGGTAAGTTGAGTTTGTACCTAGTGTCCCACTGCTAGGGAAAGGCCTCCATATCCTTACAGATATTTTTTTCTTGAGCCAGCATTCGTGGTTCGCGTCCAGGTCTCTTCTCTGCTGAAGTTGCGTTTAGTTTTGCCCGTGATTTCGTCCCCATAGTAATCACTATCCAATAGCGCCGAGCGCTATAGGACAGTCAGTCCGTCAACAGTGTTATAAAATATCTTCTGTTATCGGATCAGTACTTCCAGAGATTAAAGGAACTGCCAATTTTAAAGATGGGAAATCATCAAATGACTTGGACTTTGACAAAGACCTTGCAGGAGCGGAAGGGAGTGTCAGACTCTTACTGACTAAAACCCATTCGTGTTCCTCCAATTGCTCTAAGCGTTCCAGGGCTGCGGTGACTCTTTGAAACAAATTCTGCAACCTTGGATAAAGTAGCTTACTCAAAGTTTCTGTAAAGTTTAAAATTATCGTCCAGGCACAAATTAAACGTGACTCAAATGATGTAGGTAGTACCTTTCTTGCCGTAAGCAAATTGCTAGGTATCTCAAGAGGAGGTACTTTACCCTACCTTCTTTCTTTCTTCTTTTTAGACTGCTGTATTTAAATCAATGGTAGTTTATCATGTTCAGTTACTGGTTTGAGGAGAACAGATAGGCAGTCGCAAACGGTGAGACTTGAACTTAACCCTAAAGTATTTGAAAAAGGCTAGGCAGACGATGATAGTACATTATCATGTTCCAGGTCCTCGTGAACAGCTCAACCAAGCCACAGCCTTCATCGACGCGTCCACAGTGTACGGGTTCGCGGAGAGCCGCAGCGCGTCCCTGCGCTCCTTCGTGGGCGGACAGCTGCGCATGCTGAAGATAGGCGCCGCCCAGCTGCTGCCGCCCTCCACCGACCCCAACGACAGCTGTAACACTGTGGAGATGAACGCTAAGGGGCGGTACTGCTTCGAGTCAGGTATGTAAAGGCTGATGGTTCATGATACCCGAATCTCTACTTCACATGGTGTCTAAGTCATTATAGCCTAGCTATAATGACCAACGATCAAAAATATAATGCACTAGTTGACCCACGAAACTTCGTTTGCGTCACAATTTTCATTACTGCTCCGCTCCTGCTAGCCTTAGCGTGATGATATATCCTCGATAAATGGCCTATCTAACACTGAAATATTTTTTCAAATCGGACCAGTAGTTCCTGAGATTAGCGCGTTCAAGTAAACAAACAAACAAACAAACACTTCTGCTTTATATATTAGTATATAGATGAATTGTTTCACTATGTCGCCATCTTAATTTGCGAATAGAAGGGCCGTGCTATATTAACGAATACGTTCACCACTGAACATATTAGTATATTTCAATGTTTACTTACTACTCTTTTTATTTGTTGTAGAGTTTAGCGCGTTCAAGCAAACAAACAAACAAACTCTTCAGCTTTATATATTAGTATATATAGATATAGATGTAGTACCCCAATTAACAGACGAAACGCCACCCTCTCTGATTCTGGAACAAATGGATCCCGTTTTAAAGATTGAGTCCCGTTTTTAAGAAAAGTCAATATCAAGGAAGTGATTGTAAAATACTTAGAAACCGATGTTGTTTAGGATTTTATCAGGTGTAAAAAAAAACACTTGGTTCTTCAGTGAAATTGTGTCTATTCATAACCTCAAAGAACAGTCAGTGCTCAGCAGTGTCAGTAGGCGGTTAAAAAAATAAAAAAGCAGGCCAAGTGCGAGTTGGACTCGCACACGAAAGGTTCCGTAGCTTAGTAGTTAATTTTTATTATTTGTTGTTGTAGCAATACAAATACACAATCTGTGAAAATTTAAACAGTAAGTTCTTGAGATACAGCCTTCTGACAGACAGACAGACAGACGGACGGACGGACGGACGGACAGCGGATGCTTAGTAATAGGGTTTCGTTGGTTACCCTTTGGGTACGGAACCCTAAAAAGTCTCAGCTATCACACGCGTACCTGAACCGGTGCGGCGATGATTTCAGTAGGCGTTCCGTGCTAACAGATGTGAACCCAATAAGGGTCCCGAAATGAACCTGGTATTATTCAAATTAGTGCTCAAACTAAAATGTAGTCTTTCCAAATTTTTAACAAAAGAGTTGTTCGCGACGAAGCGTTTAGTATTGTATAACTCGCATAGATACAGCCCATGTATAGTTATAAGCTTATGTACTTGATAGTTAAGGGCTTATGTACTTTCATAGTTATAGTTTCATGGCTATGTAATTTATTAAAAATATATTTTTTTTCGTTTTCCCCCGGACACAAGATGTTCTGGGGGAACTTATTTTCACTAAAGTAAATAGATAGGTAGGGCTACACATTTCCCCTACACATTCCTCGTAACCCCTAAAAGGTATGGTTTTGATGGTTGGTAAAAATCAAAGGTAATGGAGGTACACAGGTATTGAACATTTCACACATACCAACACAGGACAGTTACTCAAAGGTAATGGGGTGGATAGCAAAAAACCACCATTTACAGACACCTTCATTTACTAGACATACTGAAAATCTAGGTATTTAGGCTTTAAATAATAGGCACTGGAAGAATAGCACTGAGCCCTATCCAGATATGTACACATCTTTATCGTCAGACGAGGCATAAAGCCGCAAATTAGGAAAATACAGAAACACAGATTTTTTTCCCCTTCCGGGTTCCTGACCTTATAGTACTTCCACCCTTAGAGGGCTTTAATAGTTGTGTATCTGGATAGCGGGATGATGCACCTACCCTATTACAGTACGGCACAGTTTTTCGGGAAGTCAACCCTTAATAGTAGGCAAGTTCACACTTGTAGACCGTTTCGACAGTCAAATGCAACAAGCCCACTAGTGGGCAGGGTTGAAGGGTTGATTTTCACTCCGTTCGACGGGGAATTTCGGGGGATTTGCAGAGAGGTGCATCAACCCCTACCCAGACCTAGAATAGACCTAGATATAGCCAGGAATGTAATAGAACCATAGTTAAAATCACAGTTAAAAATAAACTAAAACAGTTAGTGGTTTTGGGCCTCGTTACAGTAAAGTAACCTAGTACGTTAGTAAATAGACAAAAAATAGAAATTTGTAGTCACCGGCAGAAGAATATAGAATTTGTAACTAGAATCAAAGTACTCGCGAATTTTCCCTTAAACCATTAGCTGCAGTGTTGTCGAATTCCTGCATATTATTTAACCCTGGTAAGCATTCATCCCTCACCCCAATCTACCCCGAAGACATCAAGTAAATAGCAAGAAAGAAGAACGTTGCACGCGTGGTACGGGGAACCTCAGTATCCCGGTACAACACGTCAGCGCGGCTGGACGCGGTCACAGTTCACGTCGAAGGATTAGAGGAAGGATAGACCTACCCCATCACACCCCCGTTCCAGTCGATCACGCCCGTCCGGTACAAGAGTTGCCTAAAATATCCAACTTTTGCCAATGTAATGTTGAATCATGCTAGTCAAATGGTAGGACGTCAAACACTTTTAGTAAGACACGAGGTTCTAGTATTTCCAAAAGCGTTTGTCCCATCTTAGGATCGTATTTCTCGTAAAACACTGGACCATAAGCATAAGCATAATCAGCCTATAATGTTCCTACTACTGGGACACAGGCCTCCTCTCGGTGATCCAGCACGCGGGCCCAGTGCGGGTTGGTAGATGTCACTAGACCATAAATTTTGAAAACTAATTCGGTAATTTTCTCTGTCAGTGTTTAGGACCTTCTCTCAAACACAACACAGACCAAGACATATCACCTATTCCTTTCTATTTGCCCTTCAGGAGACGACCGTGCCAATGAGAACCTGCACCTCACCACGATGCACCTGATCTGGGCGCGACAACACAACCGCCTGGCGGCCATGCTGCGCAAGTACAACCCGCTGTGGGACGACGACACCGTGTACCAAGAAGCGAGGAAGATTGTAGGAGCACAGATGCAGCACATCACTTACTCCGAGTTCCTGCCCAGTATACTTGGTAAGCCTGACTTCCAAGATCAACATCATCATATCAGCCGAAAGACGTCCACTGCTGGACATAGGCCTCCCCTAAGCGTCGCCACAACGGCCGGCCCTGTGTTTCTCGCATCCATCGACTGCCCGCAACCTTCACCAGGCCATCAGGTCACCTTGTGCTCCCACAAGGTGACCTGATGGCTTTCCAAACATCCAGGATAGTAATGAATGTAAGTCGTCTCAATTAAGCTGATTGGTAAAGCCGTGGGCCAAAAAGCATGTTAGAACGTTGGTCCCGGCTGTCATTCGTAGATCTTTGACAGACTTTAGAGGTAATTCAGAGTCTGTTGACTGACGTTGTGCGACAACACAACCGCCTCGCGGCCATCTTGCGCAAATACAACCCCTTGTGGGACGAAGACACCGTATACCAAGAAGGAAGATTGTAGGAGCACAAATGCAGCACATAACGTATTCGGTATTCCTGCCTAGTATACTTGGTAAAATTAGTTGACAGGTTAAAAAGATTAAGGAGAGAAAAAAAGCATATGACTTCTTAGTCAAAAGAAGGTGGGATAGAGAGACACCATGGATAAGACCTATTTGCGGATTGTGTGAAAGAAAATTACAATGTGAATGAAGAAAGGTCAATTATGATGTTACAGCTTTTAAAGGAACAGAGTACAGCAAGACAAGTACAAATACATAAGGCGATGAATAGGGAACATGCAGTATTTTCATCTTGCTTCCATTTTAAAGAATTCTATGTTAAATAGACCATAGTGCATATTTTAAAAAAATAAAGCGATTCAACTTATTTTCAAAATTACGGTTTTGAACTGAAGGTACAATTCCAAGCTTGGCGACCGCGACCTACTGCTTTGTATGAATTACTATAGAACACTTACGGGTGCACGCGACCGAGTCGCGCGACCGATGGGCGTGCTCTGCGAGCGATACGCGACCGCGACCTACTGCTTTGTATGAATTACTATAGAACACTTACGGGTGCACGCGACCGAGTCGCGCGACCGATGGGCGTGCTCTGCGAGCGATACGCGACCGCGACCTACTGCTTTGTATGAATTACTATAGAACACTTACGGGTGCACGCGACCGAGTCGCGCGACCGATGGGCGTGCTCTGCGAGCGATACGCGACCGCGACCTACTGCTTTGTATGAATTACTATAGAACACTTACGGGTGCACGCGACCGAGTCGCGCGACCGATGGGCGTGCTCTGCGAGCGATACGCGACCGCGACCTACTGCTTTGTATGAATTACTATAGAACACTTACGGGTGCACGCGACCGAGTCGCGCGACCGATGGGCGTGCTCTGCGAGCGATACGCGACCGCGACCTACTGCTTTGTATGAATTACTATAGAACACTTACGGGTGCACGCGACCGAGTCGCGCGACCGATGGGCGTGCTCTGCGAGCGATACGCGACCGCGACGCTGTCGCGCCGAGAGCAGTGTGGTCGCGCGACGAAGTCGAAAAACACATTATATGGTAGCGTTTTCTACATACGAAGATAATATGTTGGTTGAATTTAGACGAGATGTTAATAAAAATCTATTTATGTATGATGGAAGATTCAAATCAAATAAATTTAACATCGTGAACTAATACATTTGGAAAAACATTGAAAATTTTCTATGAAATGGCTTCATAATAATGTCAATGCTCAAGGGCCAACGCTTTCCCGACCAAAAAGCTACTAACCATCTAGCTAAGCAACTGCAAGAGCCTGAACCAGTGTTACGTCGCGAGCCTGAGCGACACAGGCTAAGCGCTAAGGTAAGTCGCTAAGCGTAGCGACAGGCGACCATGACCGCCTGGTCGTCGCAGTCGCCATGATCGGAATTGTACCTTGACAGTTTGATATTTCGCCCGAAAAATGATGTTGAGTCACTCCTGTCTGACGCTTGCCATGAACTGTCTTAGCTCAAAGAGATAAGGTTGCCTTTTCGTTATTATACCAGCAGTGACGTCACTACACGCTGATTGTTGTTTTTAAATACATTCCGTTTCATGTTACTTTAATTCATTATTTTTGTGAAAAATCGATATTAATTAAAATAAAAACGTCGCAATGGCCTTTATTTTATACTTTTTATCATTTTATTAACAAAATGCTCATGAATTCTGCAGCTATTAATATCAAATATTTAATGATCAGAGTAAATATCAGAGTTGTTTCCTACAGAACTATTCCACTTTCATCATCATCCTGCCCTTGTCCCATGTTACTTAGGTTTGACCCAACACGACTACCTTTTTTCCTTTTGTCTTCTAGTTTATATGTTTTTTACTATTGATAGGCACCCGTTTGACCACTATCTCACCTGATGGTAAGCGATGATGTGGTCGAAGATGGAGCACGCTTGCCTAGAAATAACCTATTCACTGTTGACTTAAAGACTCCCAGGTTGTAGCTATCAGGAAACACAGAGTCCGGCACCCTATGCTTATTGTATGGTTGTGTCCCCCCTGCAGGTTCAGACGTGATGTGGGCGCTGAACCTGACGGTGCAAGAGGAAGGCTACGCGGACGTGTACGACCCCAGCGTCGACCCCTCCATCGCCAACCACTTCGCTTCTGCTGTCTTCAGATTCGCTCACACCTTGCTGCCGGTAAGATAAGAAACACTGTTAAAGTTTATTAGTATTGTTGCTAGTGGCCTCGAAAAGATTTGCAGTCTTGGAAACAACTCCCATCCTTAACATTTCAGGGTTTAAAGTTAAAAAAACCGACTAAGTGCAAGTCGTACTCGCACATGAAAGGTTCCGTACCATCGTATTTTTATTATTTGTTGTTACAGCGGCAACAGAGATACACACTCTGTGAAAATTTCAACAATCTATCTATTACGGTTCATGTGATACGGACGGACAGATGGACGGACGGACGGACAGCGGACGCTTAGTAATAGGGTTCCGTTGGTTACCCTTTAGGTACGGTACCCTAAAAACTATCTGGATTTCAAGGCTTGGAATTTCGAGGAAGAAATTTCTGATTCTAGTCATCATCATCAATCTTTACATGACCTCTATTTATTTATCGTCTGTTTTAGTTTCAGCTCCACATAAAATAACTGATAATTATCTTGAGAACCTGATCCTCCTTAATTTCACGTTCGATTACTGCCGTGTATTTCTCCACAATCGTTGCTCTCATGTCATCTTTGACACTATTGCTAATTAAAATATCACTACTGTCGTTCCAGGGTCTAATCCACAGCACAGACAAGAGCACAGGCACGATCCAGTACACCCAGCTGCACCAGATGCTGTTCAACCCCTTCACTCTGTACACGCGCAAGGGACCCAAGGAAGCCGTCACCTCCGCCATGGACACCCTCGTGCATGCCGTGGACCCACATGTTACTACTGAGGTAAGAACCTACATGACCCCATTAAAAGATGGACTACTGAAAAGAAAGATATAAAAGTAAGCAACACCAAAAGGTAGGTGGAAAGGTAGGTAGGTAGGTGGTGGATGAGAAATCATTAAATGACTCGTCCCGCCCTGGGTGAAGCAGAAAGGAGTGTCAGACTCTTACTGACTAACGCGCGCCTCAAAGAGCTGTCAGCATAGAAGACAGGCTCCGCTAGGGCCAGTGCCTGCCGGGGTACAGGAATTGGTTCGAAAAAGGCACCGCGGCCCTGAAACTTAAAGGGCATTAGGAGGAACACGGATGGGTTTTAGTCAACAAGAGTGTGATACTCCCTTCTGCTCCGCCCAGAAGGAGGAGTCATTGATGATTTCCCAACTGTAGAAAACAAAATAAAAGTGGCACTGGAAGTGGACTAGCTATATAGTGTCTTAT
Organism: Lacanobia oleracea; assembly: GCA_950371165.1. Classification (NCBI taxonomy): domain Eukaryota; kingdom Metazoa; phylum Arthropoda; class Insecta; order Lepidoptera; family Noctuidae; genus Lacanobia; species Lacanobia oleracea. The sequence goes on along the minus strand of OX493388.1, from coordinate 28,096,885 downwards.
CGTGTAAAAGTAAGATAGGTACACCTACACCATTTTCGATCGTAAAAATCAAACAGTTGTTCTTAATTCCCAGCTGAGCAACCACTTATTCGAGAAGCCCGTGGTCGCGAACAGCTCCATCGCCGCAGACGGCCGGCCGCGGCCCTGCGGCCTGGACCTGGTGTCGCTGAACATCCAGCGCGGCCGCGACCACGGCCTGCCCTCCTACCCGCACTGGAGGCAGCACTGCGGCCTGTCCATACCTAAGAACTTCACAGACCTGAACCAGATGTTCGATGAGTCCTCGCTTACCAGGATCTGTAAGATTTACAAGTAAGTACCGATGGAATGTTACCAATGTGTTACAATGAACAGTGATGGAAGAGAGGATCACCATACACTTGTGCATATGTCCCGCGCGAATGGCTAACCTCCGTTGAGATTGCCCGCCTTGGCCAAAATTGGTCAGGAGGAAATTTGCTTGAATAACGTCATGTTTATCGATAGCACTAATTTAATTTTGGCCTTTCTCACTCTTCATCTTCTTTCTGAATTCCCTCGCATTGGTCAAGTCGGAAAGTTACGTACGGCAGCTTCTCACGATTTTGTCTAAAATTTTTAAGACTATGGAATGGAATAATAATAACTTTATTTCACAAAAAATATACAGATTTCACAATGTAAAATAAGAGAATTTAAAAGAGCTTTGGTAGTAACACAATACAGTACAATCTAAATACTAATAACTAATCTGTACACAATAAGGAAAACCCTGCCTCTCAAACTAGGTAGCCTGTATCTTGAGAGACAGTGATTCAGCCTAAAATTGATGCTATAATATTTATAGTAGACTGTGTCGATCTACCCGAGCGTTCTGAGGAAATAATTAGTAGGAAAATATATTTTTTCTCACTTCACTTTTCATTCACTAGATATGTGTGTAACTATATTTTATCACCAACTGCGTGTATGGAGGTAAGCAGTAAAGAGAGTAAAGTCCCGCAAACCTCCGACCAGACGGTTGTGGTGTCTGGTGTGGGCAACTGCCCGATGGTTGATATTTGGACTGATGTATACTACTCTGTCAAGAAAGTACCGGGAAAAGATCAATAATACACAAAATGTCTGTTATTAATCCAAATTTATTTTATCACCTTCAAAGTATGCTCCTTTAGAAACGATACACTTGCGCCAACGAATAATCCATTCAACAAAACATTTTTTAAACGCTGCTTCCGGAATTGAGTTCAGTTCTCGCCGCGAATTCTCCTTTATGTCTTCTATCGATTGAAAACGGGTGCCACGAAGTGGTAATTTGAGTTTAGGAAAAAGAAAAAAGTCAGCAGGAGCCATATCTGGTGAATATGGTGGTTGCTGGATGGTATTTGTTGAGTGTTTGGTTAAAAATTCGTTCACAATGATAGCCTTGTGCGAAGGCGCATTGTCGTGGTGCAAAATCCAAGAATTTTCTTTCCACAAATCTGGCCTTTTTCGTCGAATTTGCTCTCTTACACGCCACATAACGCTCAAATAATATTCTTTATTTACCGTTAGACCTTCCGGTAAGAATTCACAGTGCACAACACCGCGATAGTCAAAGAAAACAGTCAACATGACTTTGACTTTTGATCGACTTTGGCGTGGTTTTTTCGGTTTTGGTTCAGTTGGAAGGCGCCACTCGAAGCTTGTTGACTAGTTTGCATGTCAAACTCGTAAACCCACGTCTCGTCACCAGTAACAATGCGTCTCATGAATGTTGGGTCCGAACTGACTCGTTCTAGCATGTCCTCAGCGACTTTCATGCGATTGAGTTTTTGGAGAAAATTCAGATCTTTTGGGACTAGCCGAGCAGCAACATGTTTCATACCCAAATGATTAGTTAAAATGGTACGGATCGACTCGTGAGATACAGAAAGTTCGGCGGCTATCTCTCTCAGAGTTGAATGGGGATTTTCAGTCACTATTTCCTTCACTTTTGCGATGTTAACTTCAGTTGCAGACGTTGACGGCCTACCAGAGCGAGGCAAATCTTCCATCACATCTCGACCGCTTTTGAACGCTTTGAACCACTCATAAGCACGAGTTTTTGATAAAGTCGATTCACCGTAAGCCTTCTGTAACATTTTCAGTGACTCCGAACACGAAATTCCATTGGCGATGCAAAATTCAAGACAAACTCTTTGTTCGATATTTTTGTCCATTATGAAATTCGCAATACACACTATATATGATATTACTAAAACCAGCACTGTATTTAATATAAATAACAGATGCAACTCAAACTCCGCGCCAAAATAGAAAACAGTTGTGCCAATCTAACAACTACAAAAAAACAAAAATTTGAATTCGGAACCATAAACAAATCATCCATTCCCGATACTTTTTTGACTGAATGTACATTCAAATCGCACGGTAAACTCTGCTTGCGCGATAAAGGATTTCGACGTAGTAGTTTGCTGCTAGTTGGATAGATGGTGTCGCGGTTCTTTTTATTGGGATGATGATTTGCTGCTTCGGTTTTACTTCGGCAAAAGCAAGCCCATTCCTAAATAAATAAAAAAACTGGCTAAGTGCGAGTTGAACTCGCGTGCAAAGGGTTCGGAACGAATTAAAAAGAAAGAAAGAAAGATTTATTATCTCCACGTTTTTTCAAAATTTTAGGCTCAGTAGTTTCGGAGATGACGGTGGTCAATGGTCATTTTTCGTCTAATTTAAGGAATAACTTGAAAACCATTTATTTTAAAATTATTAAAAAATATATAATTAAAACCCTCACAGTAAGCCCATTCATTTGATATGTCACTCGAAATTGTTCAAAAAACTTTATTTAGAAATTTTATAATTTGACTCCCATAATACAAATTTTATAATTTACGTAACGCTTCCGTGTTTGGGTCACAGAAGACTATATGTGTATCAAATTTCAACAGAATCGGTCCAGTGGGTCCGGAGAAAACTAACTGTGACAGACGGACAGACAGACAGACAGACAGACAGACAGACGGAAAGACAGATAGACAGACACCCGAGTGATCCTATAAGGTGTCCGTTTTTTGTTCGGAACCCTAAAAAAATAATCTAATCTAAATCTAAAAATAAAATCCTTACTTGACTTTCCCAGTTCGGTGGACGACATCGACCTGTACACGGGCGCGCTGGCCGAGGAGCCCTGGGGCCGCCTGCTGGGCCCCACGCTCAGCTGCCTCATCGCCGACCAGTTCCTGCGTCTCAAGGTCGGCGACCGCTTCTGGTATGAGACCTCCGATGCCACCATTGGCTTTACTTTGGGTGAGAATATTTCTATCTCTTCCTTATATTTATTAGCACTAGTTAATCTGCTCAACTTTGTCTGCTCCGCTCCTATTGGTCTTAGCGTGATGATCCTTCCTCGATAAATGGGCTATGTAACACTGAAAGAATTAATCCAAATCGGACCAGTAGTTCCTGAGATTAGCGCGGTCAAGTAAACAAACAAACAAACTCTTCAACTTTATATATTAGTATAGTAAAGTATAGATTACATGGAATATCAAGGGTTACCAACATGTTTTATGTTCCAAAGTCTCTCTTCAAAAAAATGTCTTAAGTTTAATTTTTTCAAATACTCATTTCACTTTTAAAATCTGTTATTTGTACATTATGATGTCTCGTGTGGCTAGGAAGAAAGATGGTGGAAGAAACGGCTTGCTGCACTAAACCAAAATTGAAATAAGTGAAGTAGTGTATAATTTCAGACGAGTTTTGACCTAAACCGAACTTAATATTTTCTTTTCCCACAGAACAACTAACAGAAATCCGGAAGACAACCCTCGCCGGAGTAATCTGCGCCAACGAAGACCTCTTGGACCAGGCGCAACCCAGGGTCATGGAGGCAGTCAGCGCCACCAACCCGCTGGTGGACTGCAAGGAGCTGCCGCAGCCCAGCCTGAAGCCCTGGTACAAACCCAAGTCGAAGGCCTAATGACTGAGGAACAGCTGAGGCTCTAGACCAGTGTTTTTATATCAGCGGTAGGTTGTCTAAACGTCAAAATTTTATGGAATGTCACGTGCTCACCCCTTATATTTTGGTATTTCGAGAAATTGGTATTATATCAAGGATAACAATAAATGGTCTGTTCGAAAAACCACGTGATATTTCTACAGTACATATTATTAATACATTTTGGATTTTTCGGCAATGAGGGGTTTCAAGAAAATCTACACCACCAGTTGGCGCCAAATAGGCGAGAAGTCCTCTTAATTGAAAAAGTGACTTTGACATTAAAATGACATCGATGTCACCTTAACAAGCGTTTTACTATCAAATCGCTGACGCCGCAGTGATGCCACCTGGTGCTCGTCATTTCAGAAAACCCTCATTGTTATCGCTTATCGATAATCACTTTGTCTAAGCCTATTAATGTAGTGATAGCTATACCATTCAGTAGGTACTAAGGCGTTAAAATGCACATCGAAAATCAGAAACAGACACTTAAACACAGTACATGAGTATGACAAAACCGGTGTTTTTTTTTCGAGAATTCAATATACCATATAAACAGTCTCGTATAGATAACTCAGCGGATATTTGAACCTGAAGCAGCTTTAATAAGGCGTACCTATCTCTGATTCTGAATCTTATTAAAAAAAATTGAACGGTAACCTGCGAACATTCTTCAATGGTATTGGGCCCAAGATACGCCCTGAGGAATTCCTGAGGTATTTTGATATTGTGCTGAACATTCTATGACTTTTTACGAAATTAATTCTTAATGTTAGTCCTATGTTTTAACTATATTTTATAAAATAAATACATCATTATTATTAGACTGGATTAAACTATTTTTCAACCATTTACCTCATAGTCCTTGTCGAAAGCCTGATCAGGTTCAAAAATACAGCTAGTAAACTTATGTTATTAAAAAATAAAGTAAATCAACAGAGATTGCATACTCTGTCTAAATATGACAATGCAATTGCAATTGATTCAAAGGACCAAAATAATATATAAAAATTTCTACCTATTACGGTTCTTGTTATACAGCCCGCTGGACGGACGGACGGACGGACGGACAGCGGAGGCATAGTAATAGGGTTCCGTTGGTAATCCTTTGGGTACGGAACCCTAAAAATTGCCTATGACCTATTCTCAGACCAGGGTGCTTACTCTCGAATATAATTCCGATAGATCGATATTGGTCAAACGTCAGTTGGTTGATTTAATGGTCAGGGATTGGCTGGACTCACTGAGTCTAGTCAATCCCTGACGTTTGACTGACAATTACAATGTCGATCTATCGGAATTATATTCGAGAGTAAGCACCCTGATCTAAGCAATATCTACAAAATAATCCTAAAAATCGGTCATGCCGTTTCGGAGTACACGAAATTTTTATATATTAGTTTTATACTTTATATTATTTACATAAAGCATGCATAATCTCAAAATTTAGTTATTTTGTTTTTTACCGGGGTTTGGTGTACTTGTTTGTAAGTTAAGTAATGTATATTAGCTTTGCCGTGGTTTAGTAATATTACTCTAGGTTTTTTATACTGTCACTATAATACTCAGATTCTTGCCTAGATTAATATTAAGTTTTATATAATTTTATTCACAATAAGCCATAGCAATTGGAAACCTGTGCATTTTAAATAGTATCGATAAACTTTAGTGTGGCTTTTAAGCCTTAGGTACTAAAAATAAGTGAATAATATTTTCTTCTAAAAAATAACTTTATTTGGGTGAACGGAAAATAATACATGCAGCATCATACCATTTACATATAAGCAGATAATATAACAGATGTTGCTTTAAAATATTAAACAATAATCATACTCATGCCAAAATAAACATCCAGCCAAAAAGAACAAAGAATATACACCCGGACAAATTACCTTACTTATTTGTGCAAATATTGGCTCAACAGTTTTAGATATTAGCTGTAACTGGGTTCTTATCTTCAATTGAAGGGAAGCAGTTTAATAACGTTGTCAGCTTTGTTTTGTTTTATTTCTATTATGATTATAAAATAGTCCACATTTTTTTATTAAAACATGAATTGTGCCACTATGTCGCCATCTTAATTTGCGAATAGAAGGGTCGTGCTATATTAACGAATACGTTCACCACTGAATATTTTAGTATAGTTAAATAAATACTCTTTTTATTTGTTGTATATTTGTTAGCTCGACACGCGGAATCATAATTTAGCTTTTTCTAGCTATTATAATTTATATTTGTTCCATAATACGAATTTATTATGTAACGATTTTTGTATTCAATTTAAAAGATAGCTGTAGATAATTCAATATTTTATAGTTACATGTATTATTGCATACACAAATATAATATATTTCTGCCACGTTGAATAGTTTAAAAGTAACTAATTATAAGTGTGTATAAACTTTGATTGTAAGTTTATATTGAAGCAATGCTAGGGCAAAAAAGTACACATAATTTTTATTGGTTGTTTGGTCCATCCACTGTAATTAAAATCATTTCAATCAATATTGCTTGTCTTATTTCCCTTCAACAGGAAGAAATCTCCTAATTTTTCATACAATTTTTATATAAAATCTATTTAATCTCAGAAAATGTTTTTTTTTTATGGCGCTCAAGGGCATTCTTCAACTTAGGTCGTAAGAGCCCCACCATTTTATACTCTTGAAGCTGTGCCAAATTCATCAACAGTTCTCCATCGTTGACCACGTCATCACTTTCCATCAGCTGAGATCGTGGTCAATCTCGAGCTTATCAATAATAAGTACTTAGTAGAAAAAGTTTCAGTCAGTCAACTTCACAACTCCCGGGTTCTCCGCCTTCCGCATCAAGTTTGTCTCTTCTAATTGTTTAAGGACTTGTATCTATTTAGCTAGGATCGTCCCAAGCTACGCTTGCCATAAGCCGCCACTCGAGGACTTGTATCTATTTAGCTAGGATCGTCCCAGACTACGCTTGCCATAAGCCGCCACTCGAGGACTTGTATCTATTTAGCTAGGATTGGCCCAGGCTACGCTTGCCATAAGCCGCCACTCAAAGACTTGTATCTATTTAGCTAGGATCATCCCAGACTACGCTTGCCATAAGCCGCCACTCAAGGACTTGTATCTATTTAGCTAGGATCGTCCCAGGCTACGCTTGCCATAAGCCGCCACTCGAGGACTTGTATCTATTTAGCTAGGATCGTCCCAGGCTACGCTTGCCATAAGCCGCCACTCGAGGACTTGTATCTATTTAGCTAGGATCGTCCCAGGCTACGCTTGCCATAAGCCGCCACTCAAAGACTTGTATCTATTTAGCTAGGATCGTCCCAGACTACGCCTGCCATAAGCCGCCACTCAAGGACTTGTATCTATTTAGCTAGGATCGTCTCAGGCTACGCTTGCCATAAGCCGCCACTCAAGGACTTGTATCTATTTAGCTATGATCGTCTCAGGCTACGCTTGCCATAAGCCGCCACTCGAGGACTTGTATCTATTTAGCTAGGATCGTCCCAGGCTACGCTTGCCATAAGCCGCCACTCGAGGACTTGTATCTATTTAGCTAGGATCGTCCCAGACTACGCTTGCCATAAGCCACCACTCAAAGACTTGTATCTATTTAGCTAGGATCGTCCCAGACTACGCTTGCCATAAGCCGCCACTCAAGGACTTGTATCTATTTAGATAGGATCGTCCTAGACTACGCTTGCTATAAGCCGCCACTCAAGGACTTGTATCTATTTAGCTAGGGTCGTGCCAAGCTACGCTTGCCATAAGCCGCCAGGACTTGTATCTATTTAGCTAGGGTCGTCCCAGGCTACGCTTGCCATAAGCCGCCACTCAAGGACTTGTATCTATTTAGCTAGGATCGTCCCAGGCTACGCTTGCCATAAGCAGCCACTCAAGGACTTGTATCTATTTAGCTAGGATCGTCCCAGGCTACGCTTGCCATAAGCCGCCACTCAAGGACTTGTATCTATTTAGCTAGGATCGTCCCAGGCTACGCTTGCCATAAGCCGCCACTCAAGGACTTGTATCTATTTAGCTAGGATCGTCCCAGACTACGCTTGCCATAAGCCGCCACTCAAGGACTTGTATCTATTTAGCTAGGATCGTCCCAGGCTACGCTTGCCATAAGCCGCCACTCAAGGACTTGTATCTATTTAGCTAGGATCGTCCCAGGCTACGCTTGCCATAAGCCGCCACTCAAGGACTTGTATCTATTTAGCTAGGATCGTCCCAGACTACGCTTGCCATAAGCCGCCACTCAAGGACTTGTATCTATTTAGCTAGAATCGTCCCGGACTACGCTTGCCATAAGCCGCCACTCAAGGACTTGTATCTTTTTAGCTAGGGTCGTGCCAGGCTACGCTTGCCATAAGCCGCCAGGACTTGTATCTATTTAGCTAGGGTCATCCCAGGCTACGCTTGCCATAAGCCGCCACTCAAGGTCTTGTATCTATTTAGCTAGGATCGTCCCAGGCTACGCTTGCCATAAGCCGCCACTCAAGGACTTGTATCCATTTAGCTAGGATCGTCCCAGACTACGCTTGCCATAAGCCGCCACTCAAGGGCTTGTACTCTCAACTGGCTATGTCCTTCGATAAAAATTGTCTCTTCATCATACTTTGCGTCTTCAGCTTAATACAACAGCCGGTCGATTCTGTAAACATGTCGAAGTGAAGGGGCTTGAGTGAAGTGATCACGAAGTGAGCTGTCAATCTGAGTAATTAACATGGAATGACAGTTCACTTCGTGATATCACTTCGACATGTCTACAGACTCGACCGGCAGTTTATTGTCATCATAGCAGATAGCACTACAAACCATAAAGATACGTCCATAATGAACTATGCACCATTCGATGAAGTTGTCTTTGCCATTACGTGTAGTCCACTCAATGAAAAACCTTATTTTTTTTTTTAAGGATGGGAAGTCGTCAAATGACTCCTTCCGCACTGGGCGGAGCGGAAGGGAGTATCAGACTCTTACTGACTAAAACCCATCCGTGTTCCTCCTACTGCCCTTTGCGTTCCAGGGTATGGTGCCTCTTTCGAACGGATTCCGCACCCCGGCAGGCACTGGCCCTGGCGGGCCCCGTCTCCCTTGCTGACAGCTCTTTGATGCGCGCGTGGAATACAGCGCGCCGCCGACACGGGCCTAGTTTTGATCGGATGGCGAGCCGCCCAATGCTCGCCGTCCGCAGGCCCGCGCCTGCGGTGCGGTGGTCGGAAATTGCCCTGCGACTCCCGACACTCAATGAAAAACCTACTGACGGTGAAACCAAAATGACTTACCTATCGAAAATTGATTACCTACATAATTTATTTAGACAACAGGATCACAGTAGGTGACTGTAACACGTCCTCTACCTACTAAATTTTTTAAACAAATAGAAAACGAACGCACGAACAGAATGAACGAACAGAACGAATAGAATAATTTAAACATAAGAGTAAATTATTAGAATAGAAAACATTTATTCAGCATATACAACGTGTAACAGAATAAACGCGATACCTCTTAAGGGGTCATTGTACTCATAATTATGAACAACTTCCACTACGGGACCAAAACTGAAATCGTAAAAAAATATCGACTCCCCCATATATTTCTGTGCGCATAACTCGACAAAATGTACTGAACAGCTGAATTTTTGTTTCGCGATTTCGGGATTGGTCACATAGTAATAGTTGTTCATAATGGTGAGTACAATGACCCCTTAAGATGTATTGCGTATATTCTGTTACACGTTTTATACAAACTCACAGCAACATAGACAAAGTGAACAACAATAATAGTAGGTACGTACGAGTACACAATAATAGAGAAGATGCAAATACAGAATGTATGACAATTTTGTCAGTAAAATGATAAAAAAGTATAAAATAAAGACCATTGCAACGTTTTTATTTTGGTTAGTATCGATTTTTAACAAAAATAATGAATTAAAGTAACGTGAAACGGAACGTATATAAAAACAGCAATCAGCGTTTGGTGACGTATCTGCTGTTATGCCAACGAAAACGCACCCTTATGTCTTTGAGTTAGGACAGTTCTTGTGATAGACACGAGTGACGTCATCGTCCGTTTTCGAGCGAACCTTTAAACTGTCGGTTTCAAAACGCAATTTTGGCAATAAATTAAAGCGTTTTCATTTCTTATTTATGTGGTGGTCTATTCTAGATGGAGTTATTTAAAATTAAAGCAAAAATGGAAATATTGCATGTTCCCTATTGCGCTGAGCGTGCCGTAAGTAGCCATCTAAGCATTTTCTCAGCGCTGGTTTTCAGTTGGCACCCCGCAGTGACACGGACGAAGGTACACACAAAATACTTAATTAAATATTGAAAAAACATGAAATAAATCGCCAAACAAAAAATAAAAATAATAATTAACATAGCCTAGCTTCTGGAACTGGCTTGGCAAGCAGGGTCATTGCATCGTCCTTATCGAGAACGATTAAAATGTAGGGCAGTCATCCTGCTCCAGCTACCTACGTTATATGTACTTATAGCTCTAGAGAGTTAGTGACCTTTTAATGATGACAGACATACCTACAATATGCTTACTTTGTGGAAGTTGCCTTAAAATAGAAACAGTCGAAAGCCAATTTTCCAAAAATCAAACGATCAGATTTAAAGAAAAATGTAGTGCTCTATAACTAAGGCAAATCAAGCATAGATATTTAAATACAATAAAGCCGGAATCATAAACAAATTAACCAAATTAATGTGGTTACCGAGAGGAAATCCATAACCACCCACGGTGCCCGAGATAAAAAAGAGTAAGGTATGTGAAATACGTCAGTTACCATCTCGGCACGATTAGGTTTAGTGATGCTCTTTGTTCCAAATATTAACAAGATAGGATATAAGAGAATTTTAAAATTAAAATATTTTATCTCATATTGCAGCAATACCTAGAGAAGCTAGTGCACTTTTAGAATTGGTCTTTTTATGGAGAAGAACCGGCAAGAAACTTTAAAAAAAAGTCGGTTTACGGACCATAATTTTACGTGATAACGTCATAACAAAACAATTGAATCCTTAACAAACAAGCCGAACGCGCGGCTCAGGCATGCGGATCGTGACACTTTTTCGTGCGAGCAGCCGGCTTCGTTATCAGATCAAAACTAAGTCACAAGCAGTCGATTGATGAAGAGTGATGAAATTAAATGTTTGGTAGATGTTGAAGGACAGGAAGGCCCTGTGTACTTACACAGGGGTGAATTGAATAACATAATATATGGCGCTGTAGCCTGTAGCTGAACCCAAGTTGTTGGGGACTAAGTCAAGAAGATGACATGTTTTCCCCAGAAAATGGGAAGTCATCTAGAAATAACGATAGAATGAAGCTCTCTAAATAACAGATACCTATACAATTCCAGAGGTTGGATTGTTATTTGAGAAATGACGATATTCAATTTAAAGCGAAATCTTATATATTACTAGGAAACGGTGTTTAGTCAACTGTGAATTAGTGACTCATCTTATCAGTTTTTTCTTATTTTTATCTCTAAATGTCAGCAAACAGGATTTGAGGAAAACCGTTACTGCCGCAGACAAGTCGACAGCGAATTGATTATTTTTTCCTTTTCAATTTGCCTGAATGAAATTGACTCAGGAACCACAACAATCACACATGGTCTGCCAAAGATCCCTTCTGAATCATTGATTCTTTCAAACTCCTGACGATATTTCGAATAACGCTTCCTGAATTAGCAAACACGAGTTGCTCAATTGCCTGAACGCCTTTAGAAACTGGGCGACAAATAAAGGGACGTCACTGTTCTTATTTTCCAGGAAACATAAAACATTTTCCATTGTCCTGTATGACACCAAAATCCTTGCAATCTTGGAGACTTCACATCACTATACGAAAGTGAGTCACAAACGATTAGCATTGTTATATGGGTGACCGTAGGAGGACGACGGCCTTGTGGCCTCAACCAACTTTGTGCTTGTCAACCAACTTAACTATACACCTGAACTACTCACTTGCTACAGCATCCTGAACTTTAATCTAAAGTTATTAAGGTAAGGGAAGGATTTTGTAGAGGGCATTAAGTGTGGTTTTGTAATCATGAAGGCCGACTGATGTCAGGACTTGTTAGCGTGTCCTGTGCGTTTCTCAGGACCTTGGTTCCACCTGTCTTTGGCGCATAATTGGCTAATATCCAGTGAGTTACGAGTAATTTCTCCGGCGTTACCTCCTTTAGAGCTTTCAAGGCAGGGTTAGTAAGGAAAGACAATGCAGTCGGCCTCAGAATTGCCTTTCTTTCCTTCATCATTAACTCGGACAAATTAGTAACGACCGCTTTGTTTTAATTTATGGCCCACTTTGCCGGTACTCGGAATACTATTAGTAATTGTTTTACCTGGAGCCTGATTGTGCTTCTCGTTAAGGTCTGCAGGTTACGTGGATTTCCTCACATATTCATTAACCATTCAATTTCCTCCAGTGTGATCTATTATGTAGTCTGTAGAAGTGGTCTTATATTATGTCGAAGCTATATTTAATGCATGGCATTGTAACGACTAGGAGTGAGTAATTAAAATAAAAGCTTACAGGATTTATTCCTATAAGCCCATGGCTTGACAGCCGTCCTATTTCTGTCTACAAATGGAAAAGTCAAATGAGTGTTTTATGTGTTTTTATTCATCGTGTACCCTAAAATTTGAAACATCCACTAAAACAGTTCTGGTATGGTAATTTCCCATTGTTTTCCTTTGCTATTATTGTTTGTAGTAGGTATAGGTTGTACAATTCTAATAGAAAGAACTACTGTTTCTAACTATAGATGGTGACTTTAATCTGCGTGGCATACCTAATAAACAGCAGATGTTCGTTTTATTGCCGGCGCGTGGAGATGCATCTAGACTTGATTCATCTCACGCAGACATAATCTAGTAAACAACTCTGAATGGTGTAGATGTAAAGTATCTTATGTTGTTGATAACCAATTGATGTCAATGATGGCAAGAATCAATTATCGTTTCTTGGATAAATCATCATCGTATATCAAAAGTACACAAACAAGCTTATTACAAATTAGAAGATAACATTCAGGATAAGTATGCCTGGAAGCATGCTGGTCCTGCTCTATAGGACAGTCAATGTTGTGGACAAAATCAAACTAGTTGCTTTTCACGTAAACAAAAAATAAAAAGGATACAGCGAGTTGAAAATCTATCAGACGGACTAATTAGATTTTTTTAGTAAAATACCCTATGGCGGTGGTGCATTTACTCTAATGAATGTTCCCTGATAGCTACAACCTGGGAGTCTATAAGTCAAGAGTGAATAGGTTACTTCTAGGTAAGGGTGCTCCATCTTCGACCACATCATCGCTTACTATGACAGGTGAGATAGTGGTCAAATGCACATCAATAGTAAAATACCCTACTGTTAATAGGGGCAATATTGTCGATGTATTGGTGTATGTATATGTACACCTTCAAAAACATGTAACATTTCAGTTTAGAACTTCGTATTAAACGGTCGATATCTATAAAATAAGCACCCAGATGGGCCAGATGCATAGTTACATAGGAGGATCGACCTCATCGCCCATCGGCCACATGTGACAAACGACGAACATCTGCTGTCTTCAACACCAGACCTAGATAACGCAACGCATGACCAACGACCTCACATTAGAAGGCCCGATGTGTCACACATCAGCTTTATTAAAAGCTTACTATTCCAGTCCATTTCGAAAACTAAAGAACAATGGGCTAATTTTGTAACGTAAGGGCATTTCTGTAATTTAAAGAGACATAAACAGAATTATTTGTTTATTTCATCGCTACTGCACTCTAAGCGGTGCAGGAAAATTTTGAGACGTAACCGGCAAGTGATTCTGAAGGTAAAAACCGAAGACATTATGTGAAATATGCCGCCCGTAAACCCTTAGATACATTCATTCATTGGATTGAGAGATGTGCAAGGATGCGTAGCGAGAATCGCTTCATTTTCCTAACTTCGCTCAGCGCATGCAGTTCTGTATATCATCACGCTAAGACCAATAGGAACGGAGCAGTAATGAAAATTGTGACGCAGACGAAGTTGCGCGGTTTAGCTAGTACTAATATATAAAGCTGAAGAGTTTGCTTGAACGCGCTAATCTCAGGAACTACTGGTCCGATTTGAAAAATATTTCCGTGTTAGATAGCCTATTTTTCGAGGAAGGCTTTAGGCTGTATATCATAACGCTAAGCCAATAACGAATACGAGCGGAGCAGACGAAGTTGCGCAGGTCAACTAGTATACTCGTATGTATATAGAGGAGGTCTGTGACCCAGCAGTGGAAACGTAAAAGAATGATTATGAAACGGAAATAACAGGCTACTTATGACCGGTAAAGCCTTGTTATTTCACTACAGAAATAAATACCACCCACGCTACCAAATGCATCTAGTATTCTAGAGCTATATCACAGAGTGTTTTGGCGGCCACGAGGCGCCTGCCACGTGCACTGAACAAATAAACATGAAATAAAATAGGTACAATTATGATGATGCCGGTAGGATCATTTCATTCCACAATCCCACCTAACTCCCAGTCTCCCACTCACTCCCCATAGAACGTAGGTACTCGAACGAGCAAGAATTCTCATTTTTCAGTTCTATTCATTGTGCTGAAAATTTAGTGTAGGTAAGTAGTTCGTTCAGCAGTGGACGAATATTGGCTGAAATGATGAAGTAGTTAGTAGTTAGGTTCGCATATCCTTCACAACTGAAGAGCAACTATTTTAACTAAAACCTAAATCAAAAGATAACAACGTTCCTACAATTTTGCAATTTAAATATAGGTAAGTATATCTTGAGTTTGTCTGTCCATAGCTGTAATTCTGAAGACAATTTTAGTTGAGATGGTAGTTTCAAGGAAGAGACATAAGAAACCTTACTTCTAAAATATTATTCAGTTATGAAATTACTTTCAGGCTGGCTCATTATACAATACCTGGCATTCTTCATGTCTTAGATGTCAAGGCCAGGCGACCGTGCAAGGAAGGGTGGCGTCGTCGCGCGCTATGGGATTATTTTTAGCATGGTCGTAAATCAACGGAAATGTTTGAGTTACTGAAGAAAAGTCCATAGGTACCTAAATTTCATTTAATTTCACAAGCAATTCATTGCTGAAAAAGTTATTCCAAACGTTGTAGACCAGACAGGCTCCGCAAAATTAAATGACAATAGGTAGTCCTGAAAGGGACTTACGGATCCTGACTGGTGACAATTTCGGTTTCAGGGTTTCGTACCCGTAGGATAACAAAACAGAACATTAGTAACTTGCTTGAGCTGTAGATACCTATCTCATGAACCGTAATACGTAGGTAGCCCGTTAAGACTATTTTACGACTATATATTTGAATGAAACCTATTTCACAGAAACATAATTTAATTAATTCCATGATCACATTTTTAGGGTTCCGTACCTCAATAGGAAAAAATGGAACCCTAATAGGATCACTTTGTTGTCCGTCCGTCTGTCTGTCAAGGCCCTTTATCTCGGGAACGAGTGGAGGTATTGAGCTGAAATTAAAACCATTTACTCAGGTCCACGGTCCCTAAGAAGTTAAAAACTTTTTTACACAAAATACAACCGACTTCCAAAAACAATACACTACAAGGTACAAAATAACTTCGGAAGAAAGAAAAGAACTTTAATTTCGGAAGTCGGCGTTTTTGGTTACTTTTTCGTTTTTGACACCGACTTCCGAAATTAAAGTTCTTTACCGAAAATAACGCGTTGCTTACTCGCTTAATTATGTGGGGCCTCTGGTCGTACCATAGATATAAGAAACAAATATTAGTTCTTTACCTATAAAATTGCCGTTTTGTATGAAAATAATTAAACGAATTTTTTTCATGTATTTGTATTAATCGAAGTAATCCCCCATGCAATCAATTCATCTTTGCCAACGCAGTGGCAGTTTATTGATGCCCTTCTTAAAGAAATCAGCTGGACGGAAGGCAACAAATTCTTCAAAGGCATTTTGTACTGCCTCTCGGGTATTGAATTTTTTTCCCGCCAAGAAGTTATCCAAATTCTGGAAAAAGTAGTAGTCTGTAGGCGCAAGGTCTGGTGAGTAGGGCGGATGACGGAGAGCTTCCAACCCCAGTTCTTGCAACTTGGAGACCGTCTGCTGTGCAGTATGAGGTCGCGCGTTGTCGTGCAAGAGCAGCGGAGACGAGCGATTGACCAATGCTGGTTGGAGATGTGCCAGCTTCTCCATCATTGTGTTCAGTTCTTCACAGTACACATCTGCAATAATGCTCACCCCGTTTGATAAGAAGCTGTGATGAATCACACCGGCGCTAGACCACCAAACAGTGACCATCACTTTTCTAGGGGTAAGTTTTCGTTTAGGGCATTGTTTAGGTGCTGAACCAGGATCCAACCAACTTGCTGAGCGCTTGCGGTTATCAAACAGAATCCATTTTCTATAGATGGGCAGTCCACCCACCCGGGTTTAAACCCACCTGGGTTTAAACCGGGTGTTTTGGGATAAACACCCGATTTCCACCCAAATTTCGGGTGTAAATGATTTTTATACATAAATGACATTTAGTTTTTAATTATTGTTCTTTTATTGAATTATACATAATTAGGGAAATAAAATAATGCAAGATTTTTTTTTTCTGGTACTAATCAAAACCAAATGGCCTACTTAACATTCAATCACTATCGGATTCTTCATTATCATTGTTACAAACGACAAAATGTAAAGGCTGTCTGGCTTCCCCTGACGTTGAAGGTGTAGGTTCGTTGTAGTCCTCCAATATTATCGGGTCTAAAGAACTCTCCATTCCGGTTTCATTTTCATCATAGCTCTCATTAAGTTGGTCTATAAAACTCTCTATTATGTTTTCGTTTTAATTTTCTTCATCTAACTGAATGTTCTCATTATTAAGTTTATGTTTAAGATTCCAGTTGTAACAAATAAATGAAATTTTTGCGGCTCTTTCCGTTGAAAGTCGATTTCTTTTCTTATTATGTATATATCCTTGAATACTGAAGGAACGCTCGGTTGCTGCTGATGTACACGGAGCTGACAGGATGCGTACCGGTACCGCTACTTTGCTTAGCTCAGTCGAACTACAAATTCCTTTCCACCACACAATGGGCTCAATGCTACGCACTGAATTCCATATAAATTGTCTAGCCCAAAAGTTTTCTTTAGCTTTGTAACAAGCCAGTTCGGCCATTATATTATGTAAACTTAGTTGCTGGCTTAAATCGTGGATAAACTCCATAGTCTAAAGTTCTTCATCTTGAGTAAGTTCAACACCCTGAGCTGAAGGATCCAGCATATACGCTGCCAAATGAATTGGTCTAATGGACATTTTGCGCCTATCAGCGACTGATGTCAGAATTTGCTGTTTACCTTCTTCGTTCAACATTGAAGTATGAGGCAATGCGAAACGTATTTTAGCCAGTATATCTTTAAACTTAATGTATATTTTGTGGATACCAAACTGATCTCCCTCCAAGTTAAATATGCTTTCAGTAATAGGTTCTAGAATACTTATACATTCATCGGTCTTCCTCCAGAAATCGTCATTTAAAATTAGATTTTTAATATCCCTTGCAATCAGCACATCTTCACTAACAGCCATTCTTTGCAAGGCTACCTTTTTTGTTTTTAAACTTTTTAACGAAATAACGTGACTTCCCCATCTAGTAACACAAGGTAGTTTTAATGTTCGTGCAGAATCCTGGTTTTGACTCAATTTTGTCAGTAGCGAATTTAGTCGTTGGCTCTTTTTAACAGTTTTTATTAGATTTAAGGCTTCCATTACAAGAATTTTAATGTCTTTTACCTTTAAAACATATTTTTTAACATAAAGTAACTATTTTTTATTTATTTTTTTACTATTGATAGGCACGCGTTTGACCACTGTCTCACCTGATGGTAAGCGAGGATGTGGTCGAAGATGGAGCACGAAATAACCTATTCACTCTTGATTTAAAGACTCCCAGGTTGTAGCTATCAGGAAACACAGACTCCGGCAGGGAATTCCACTCCTTAGCTGTACGCACTATGAATGTGTTCCCAAAACGTTTTGTGCGTATGGGTGGGATGTCCACCATGTACCGGTGGCGCATCGCCGTTCGTCTTGTGGTCCGATGATGGAACGGGCTTGGCGGAATTAAATTATGCAATTCCGTCGCACATTCCCCAAAATGCAACCGGTAAAAAACCGACAGGCTAGCAACTCGTCGTCGATGTTCAAGACTTTGGAGCTTCGACGCGACGAGCCTCTCATTGCCGATGATCCTCTTGGCTCGTTTCTCAATTGACTCAAGGGCATCAAGCTGGTATCTGGCAGATCCATCCCAAAGATGAGAGCAGTATCCCATACACGATCGAACTTGCGCTTGATAGAGTTTGAGCAGCTGTTCCGGTGTAAAGTACCGTCTCACCTTAGCCAGAATCCCAAACTTCTTTGCAGCCACTTGAGCTTTTGCCTCTATGTAAGGGCCAAAATTGAGAGTAGATGTTAATGTAACCCCAAGAAGTTCAAGATGGTCGGTTATCGGCACGGTTTCACCGCGGAAAGATGGAGCTGGGCGGAATTGGCTCCTTTTGGCGGAAAATAGACACGCTTGGGTCTTAGCAGCATTGAACTTGACCAGATTGGCATCGCCCCATTCAGAGACCGCCTGTAAGGACACGTTCAAGCGCACAACCATTGCCTCCCGGAGAGACCGGATCTGCGACCCACCAGCTCGTGCGTCGAACACGTATCTCTCAGCAACAGTGCTGTCGTCTGCATACCCAAAGGTACCGGGTTTAAGCAGATCATTAATATGCAGCAAGAACAGTGTTGCCGAAAGCACCGACCCCTGAGGAAACCCGGCATTAATATCCAGCAGTCCAGACGAGCAGCCATCTATGACCACTCGGATAGACCGATCCCTCAGGAAATCTGCGATCCAATCACACAAACCGGCGGGCAGACCGAAGGAAGGAATCTTACTAATAAGGCTATCGTGCCAGACCCTGTCGAAGGCCTTCGAGATGTCAAGGGAGACCGCCAGTGCCTCCCCGTGCTTCTCTATGGCCTCACTCCAGATGTGAATGGCATACGCTAGAAGATCCCCAGTTGACCGATTTCGACGAAACCCGTATTGCCTGTCACTAAGGATATCATTCGCTTCTAGGTACGCCAGGAGCTTATGATTCAGCTCGCGTTCCATAGTCTTACAGAGTATGGACGTTACCGAGATGGGTCTATAATTCGACGGGTCAGCTCGACTACCCTTCTTGGGCACGGGCTGCTCGGTAGCTTGCTTCCAAGCCTTCGGCACTTTTCCAGTCTCGAACGAAAGGCGAAGTAGGCGTGTCAAGATCGGAGACAGCTCAGGCGCACAAGTCTTCAGAACAATTGCCGGTATCCCGTCGGGACCACTAGCCTTGTTCACGTCTAGGTTACGCAGTACCCTACGGACGTCCTTCTGATGAATGCGAATGTTCGACATACTCGACTCGCATTCACCAGGAGAGGCGGAGGGCATCGCGCCACCAGGATCCAGACGTGAAGATTCCGCAAACAAAGAAGCAAACAAGTACGCTTTCTCCTCAGCGGAGTGGGCCAGCGTCCCGTCGGGTCTCAGCAGTGGTGGTAGTGAGGGGCGGCAGAAGTTCGATTCGACCGACTTAGCCAGGGACCAAAAAGCCTTACTACATGCTGGGTATGAAGCAAGTTTGTTCCCTATTCGGCTAATGTGGTCAAACCGAGCCCTCCGCAACACCTTCTTGCAGGACTTAGCAGCCCTGTTGAAGGCTCTCTTCTTCTTCTAATTTAATTTCATCAAATCAAATAAACACCCAATTTTCTGGGTGTTTATGGGTGCTTGCGGGTGTTTATCGGGTTTTTATCAAAGCACCGGGTTTAAACCCGGTGGATTGCCCATCTCGTGCCGCTTGTGTCGCGTTGCTGCCACGACGGTATTCATATTCCATAATTACTCCAATATTTACCGTATCCATGATGACGAAAAAGATTGAAATGCGATGAAAATGTAACATAATCAATAAACAAATGACTACTTTTGGAAAAAAAAACCATGTTTTTAAAATAATATTAATTTGAAATTAGAATTCTTAACCAAACAAAAATTATTTTGATTTGAAATGGCCAGTACTGCAGAACGGCAATTTCATAGGTAAAGACCTATTATTTATGTGGGTGGTACTTACCTACGTTGTTTTATAGAAGACAGTTTCATAGAATTTCGTTTCACATAATTTTTTTCTCGAATTATCATTTCATAGAATAATCAATACGCTGACTTACTTTGAATACGCGTTTTTTTCGGTTTATGATACCTACGGAACCCTTCGTGTGCGATTCTAACTCGTACTTGGCCTGTTTATTGTTTTTTACCCATTCTATTCCACGTCATAATCCTCTTTCTTTGTCACAAAAATTGGCACATGGTTGCGAGAAGACTGCCCGTTCCTGCAGAATGCTATGGCATTATTGGCTCTTGTCCTCATAGTAAATCGCTGCCGAATTTAGCCGTGACGTTGCATACGGGCGTGAAAATTTATTTCTGTCCAGACCGCTTTCATTTCATACTCTTTTATCACTATTTCGGGCTATTTTCGAAGCGTGCTAGATATATTTGGAATCAGTTTGTAAAAGGAGGTTACTCGTACAAAGAAAACTATCTGTTTTTAGTGATGGGTGAACATTGAGCACAGAGGGACTGAGTCGTGTTTACTGTCAAGTCATTCAATAACGGTAGTTCCTGGAAAGCAATATTATTTGTCAGACGACTTTCATAACTTGTGTAAATTCATCCACAAAGACCTCATCAAGTTCTTTTCTAACTCAAATCACCTCATTAATTAGTCACCCATCATGGATTCTCCAACATGCAGCGCATTTATTTCGTTTCATATTCTTTTTCTCCACGTTTCCTTATACCATAACTCGGCTAATCAACGTAATAACACTTTATCTACACTGTGTGTGTTTAGAGCACGTGTCGACGATGTTAGTACAAATTGAGGTCACTCTAATAATGAAGACTTGATCCCAAATGTAAGACTCTTAGACATGACAAGAACATGACGAAGTGCCTAAAAATATAAGATGAGCTTTTGACTTAGTTCACATTTTTGCATTCAAACATTAAGGTGAATGCTCCAGGGTAGCCCGCGAAATTCAAATATTTTATGTTTTTTGCAATTTGCCGGTCAGTGTGAAGCTGTATGTGTAATCATCAATATAGCCCTCTAAGTTCATGTAGTTCGAAAGAATGATTATTTCTGAAATATTCATTCTTTCGAACTAGGTACATGAGCTTAGAGGGCTATATTGATGATTAAAATGGTTATAATTCTTTAGATAAATACGCGTTACGGTCGCGGATCGCATTTGGTCCACATACAGCTTCACACTGACCGGCAAATTGCAAAAAACATAAAAATATTTGAATTTCGCGGGCTACCCTGGAGCATCCACCTTAAACTTCTTTGCATTCCTAACCAATATTTATATACCTATAAATGCGAAGTTTATTTTGTTTCTTGACTCACGTATCGATTTTAAAGACTTTTGCTACAAAGATAGATGTGACCTGGAGACGGTAATAGTCTTCATTTTAATGCGAAAATCTACATCAATAAACGCGAACGAACTTGGGGAGAAAGCTAGTGGACTTTATTTTGCGAAGTACATAAAAATGGAGCACTTTTATTTTCTATCTTTTATTTCAAAGTACAACAGATAAATCATGAATAATGGGACATTTATTTATTTTGTAAGTAGGTTGTAAATAACACTTTTACACGTCAATCATTTTTTTTTTGTCGTTTAAAACTAGATGAGAATATAATTAAACTAAAACAAACAAAGTAAAATTTCCAACACGTTCATTTGTTGTTATCTCTGTTTATATAGTGCGGGTCACAGCAGTAATTGCTTCGATTGCGGACTGGATTTTCCCGAACATTGAAGGAAAACTTGTATGAGTCACGCTCGTCTCATTAGTGAGGTGTAAATGTCAACCGTTATGGTGTCAGTGGGCTTGCCGTGGGCGCTGGGTGAACAACCTGCGGTGAAGAACCCCTTGGAGGGCCTGAGTCATTTCATGGGCTTCGTTTTGATAAGCACAAAATTAACGGCACAGTGGAATAGGATCGACAATGATCCTTTTCCACTGTTAACTGTTTAACTGTTAACTCATACTTAGACAATAACTAACACTTCGCCCGCGAATTCGTTCGCGCTGCAAGTTTCTTCAGGATCCCAATTTTTTTTTTTAAACAAATTATTGGTACTGCATATACTAAATCCTTCCTCGAGAACCAATCTATATCCATTGGTGAAAGCAGCATGAAAATCAGTACAGTAATTTTTGAGTTTATCGCGAACAGATAGACAGACGCGGCGGAGGACTTTGATTTATATATACATATATGTATTATGTAGTGATACCAAAAGAATGTATGGTTGCATCAAACAAAGATCAATGTCACCCTTGTTGCAGACAATAAGAACATTGTCTAAATAAATAGGAGTTGGTACGTAGGAAAAGAAACAAGAGGTACAATAGGCTAGTTTCCACCATCCATAAATTGCGAATCTATTTAGTCCGTCAGTTAGAGTAGGTACTGAAAAAAAATGGACACGTAGGTATTTATTGTATTTGATAATCAATGAATATTGACAAAGATAAAACGCATCAAATCCCGGAAGTGGGAGCTCGTGACGTCAGAACGCACTTAAAACTACCTATACCACCACGGTGTGACGTATTGAGAATTTAAAAAGCGTCGTATATTCGTCAATTTTTGGTTCACGTAACAAAAGAAAAAAATGGATTCAGGACGTTCATCCACCCATTCATTAATTCTGGAGTCTTCTTTCCATTTGCTTACATTACGTACAAATTCCACGTAACAACAACACCAATTTACAGTTTGAACAGTTTATTTCTGCATCAATTAACGCCTCAGTTCTCAGTCAGCAATAAACATAGACAAACAGAATGATTGGCACATGCACTAGACGCCATTATGTCACCCATCCCACGCGCACCATCGCGGACCGCATCGACATGTTATTGTCAGAGCCGCATTAAGCCAGCGCGGGGCCTATAGCAAATATTTTACCAAGGGGCCCCGCATAGATATATTTTATATTTCTATGGGCACACCCTACACCTAAAATCTTCGTAAAGTGAAAACGTAAATATCCAATCAAAACAATCAAAGCCCCCCTCTATTATTTCTCACGGACCCCGGGCGGCTATGTAGCACCGGATCCCATATTTTTTTTTTTTTTGCCTACATTGTCCGTAGGTACAGAACTATAAACCGGATGACGGATCTGGGACTGTTTAGATTTCAGATGGTATGGTGGTAGCATGAAATCACAGAAAGAAAACAAATTTTGTGCGCGAAGTATGACCCATCATCATCTGCCTAGCCTTTTCCCAACTATATTGGGGTCGGCTTCCAGTCAAACCGGATTCAGCTAATACCAGTGTTTTACGTGGAGCGGCTGCCTACCAGACCTCCACAACCCATTAACTGGATAACAAGGTACTTCTTGGCAAGGCTGGAGCTTCTGACAATCCGTAACGACTGCCAAAGATCTACAAATGACAGCCGAGACCAACGGCTTAACGTGCTTTCCGAGGCACGGAGGAAACTCGGTACGTTAATATGGTCACCCATTCACAGACCAACCTTGGCAAGCGTTGCTTAACTTTAAAGATCGACCCGTGCGGCCGTTATTATCTAGCCACGAGCTCCTCGTGCGCAAAGTATAACCCATACCATAACAAAATAAACATAATCACGAAACAACTGTCGCAGTATAATGGGACTTATAATAATAAATCATTTATTTGCGTAAAACATGGTATAAAATGGTGTTAAACTAAATAAAAAAAAAGGCACAGACATGTTTTGCTATGTTATAGCATGCAAAAATTGTAGGCAAAACTTAGGAGGACTCGTGTGTGAGAGCAATCCATGGTTTTCAGATAAATGTTTTTGTAAGTCCAAGTGCGGGGCCCCCAATACGCGGGGCCCGTAGCATTTGCTACTCTTGCTACGTGGTTAATCCGGCACTGGTTATTGCACCTAATATAATAGATATTAATGTCGCTGCTATGTATTCTGTAGACATTCGACGCCATGCGTATGGTCAAGAGCAATTGGTTAGCTAGCTTGGTCGAATTAACTCCTGGTGGAAATATATAAGCAATGTGTCGGAGAATTCTGTATTGAGCTATAAGTAGATAATTATTATAGATCAGTTGGGAACAGCGGCAACTTGCGTGTAGTCGATCATGGGACAAACCCAGGCACTTTACTTTGAGTAAATTATTTCATCAACGCTGTGGCGATGAAATAATTCATTCCAAACATTGTAAGGATTCCTAGGACGAAAAATAATAAAAAATCATGTCATCTATCAACTCGCAATGGACTCGCATGGTGGATTATGTTTTGTTCCATCTGGTAAGCTCTTAATAACCTAAGATCACACTGCGGAAATTTTCTATCATCATCATCGTCTATCAAATTTTTTATTTTGACATGATTTGAAACTTAGAAATATAAATTGAAAGAATCTCTGAATGAAAGGTATGTTTACGCTTAGGTACGCCTTTAATTATTATTAATCGATTGATGGACACCTCAAGCGAGGTGCCAGATATATGACTTTTATTGACTGTCACTGACAGAATCCTTGGCTAGATTTTTGAATTCTTATTTCTATCTTTATTATTTCTGTGCGTTTCACACAGCTCACTACAAAAATAATTTCGGAGTGTTTCGGACTATGAACAGACCAAATATGAATAAATCAACAAGTCTACGGTTCTAAAAAGGCTTACTTTACCTGAATCAAAAAGCTCATCAGCGGGTCTAAAAAGGCCACTTTGACAGAATCAGAAAGGAAACCACGCTACCCCTCACTGTCAAAACTTCCCAATCAACCTTGAACCTAATATGTTACCAATAAAGATGAGAATGCAATTTGACAGATTGTTGTGTGATTAATATTATGGCCTTTTTAGACCCGATGAACTGAAAAACACTCTTGCTGAGTTGCGGCGGTGGTCGCTCCATGCTGGAAATCGAACCAGTATAATATAGTTGGGTTGGGGCTAGTATTATATTATCTCTGGTTGGGTGAAGGCTAGACAGCTTATGCTAATTTATAGATCAAATATGTAACCGTAAAAGCATTTCCGTTTTTTGTTCTAAAATTTCCTCACGCCGCTCACGGTATTTCATATAAATTTGCAAGTCCCTATTCTTGGAAATGAATTAACCGATTTGAATGAAACTTGACCTGATACATTGGTCGAAAAGTTAGTGTAGAACTTTCGTTTCTTTCACAAAACATCAATAAAATAAAGTTATAAGCACATTGGTAGGTACAGGTAGTTATCATTTATTATCATAGATGGCGCTGCGCGTCCGCTAATGAAGATATCGCCGCTATTTTTAGCGCTAGGTACTAATCTAGCACTTCCATTGAAAAGTTGCTCCAAGTGGCTCCTTCGAGAATGTTACTATCATAGTATCTTCTCAAGTGATTGCGCAATCTCATTCAGAAGCGGATCCTAGGAAAATACGATTTCCCATGAATTATTTTTAAGTACCTACCTAGGTAAGTACCAACGGAAATGTGTAATGGAGTAAAAGCAAGGAAAACGGAAAATTAAATAATCTAATAACCTCGGGAGTCGAGGAACTAGTATGTAAGAGTACCTATATTTATTCGATAAGGTAGATATACGTAATTAGATAGGTACTTAGGTACCTATTAGTCATTCCGATCAGTGTTAGTAAATTCTAGATATATGAAGATAACGGGGGGAACTACACAATTAAATTAATTATCTATTTTTTTATCAAATGTCTACCTTACTTCCGCCCTACATAGGAACCTACTCGTTCCTAGAATATGTTGACAGTAAATGGTAGACCGACCAGCACAATACCTACCAATGACTAACAAAACAGCTAGGTAAGTAAGTACCTACCTTTTGTTTTCTGGCAAAAAGAAACTAAAGAAACGGAGGCAAAAAGAAACTAAACAAACGGAGCCAAAAATAAAATTTTTCTTAAACAGGAAAAATAGTAATCCCTCAATTCCATTACATAACTAAAACAGTTATTTCAACATAGATTTCGATAAAAGCAGCTGTTTGCAAATAAAATCTGAGGTCAACGACCCGTCCTTCGTTCAATACATTTGAAGGTCGGGGACTCGGGGACGGGGAGTTCTCCCCGAATGGAATCAAAGATGGCGGATTGGCGCGTCTCGTAAATTCACAGTGGCGTTCAAATAGTTCGCATTCGCAACAACTGTTTGCAAAAATGCAAACAGAACGAGTGGGTGTGAAAGTTTCTACTAGGTAGGTACATAATATTGCACTGAATGCACTAATCTCGGCTAATGACATTGCGCATACATTCTCACGGTAACTTGATAGGTACTTACATACTTATAAACATGTTAGGGAATTCAGGAGCGATCGAAACAAAAGACCACCTAATAGCCAATGGTAGGCATGGGAGTGCGCGAGTAGGTAAAAGCTAACTCAAAGAACAAAATAACTTCTGGAACTTTTTCCAGTCAATAGTAGCACATTCATGATTTCTTAGTACCTAGGTAGGTTTCTACTATTGAAGCAGCAGACGAACAAGAAGACTATCTTATTCTGCAGGCACAGGTGCTTTTTTGCTTATCACTGGCCGCCTAGGTATCTGTATAAGGACGCAAAGATAGGGAGTTGGAGCATATTATGGTCTACTTATAAATAAATACAATATAAACAAATTAACCAACCTTATCACGAATTTCACGTGTTAACATAGATAAGAAGTTGAGTTTTTATTTCCAGGGTTGACGCAAAAGAAAACTCACTTCAATACTTAAATACAAAATAATGAACAATGTCTAAAGATTTTCGTCTATAATAATAATTTTTGGCCGTAAAAAGATAGTTTAGTATAATCTTTATAAATGATCAAAAAATAAGGGCAAAATGACAATTCTTTAGTGTTGTCTATGTTTTATTGCTTGATTACCCCACTATTATGCGTTTCTTTACTCGTCATAAATAAGACTGGCATTGATACTTGCCAATTTGCAAATTTGTAAAGATAGAACAATAAACTAAATTGCCGATTAAAAAATTGGTGGAATTAAGCATAATGAATCAATAACCACGCCTTGTTTTTGGTTTAGCTTATCTAATAAGTATTAGTGAGATTCCCTATAAAAGCCTGTTTCTTTACATACAAGACGACAACACGTGTTCACGTGCATACGAGCGTGTATAAACTTATAAGTAGTGTTTATGAAAACCGGCCCTTCTATGTCTTCCATTGATTTCTTACACATTGACCTGACATAGTTGTCATGCAAATTAAATCACGAGTACAATAACATTATAAATAAGTTCACATAAAAAACCTCGCTGATTCGGCAGACACACCATAATACGTGACATTTAAAATGAGTTTGCACGTAAAAGGCAAAGAATACCTAGTTTTTTGCTCGTGCTATATTTGTTTATGTAAAGAACCTGTTGACCTTTACAGATCCTTTTCAAAAGAGCCACTTGAAATATAATACATAGATTCCAAATTGTCGGTGCCTACAATTGTTACTTTTAGTTCTATTATTACTCTTGTCTTGCATCTCTTGTTATTGTGAACTCGTCCTCCTTCTAATAAGCACCAAAATCCCAACCCTTTTGAATAGGAATAGCTACAGCAACCAAATGCATCGTGTAGGTAAGGTAGGTACCTACAGCGTGTTGCATTTGGTCGCGGTTGGTACTTCTCGAAACATCGACGTGCATCAACCGCGACAGCCCTACACCGCTACTTGTTAACACTGCAATATCGAGGATCCAGAATATTCCACATTATCTGAAGCACGTGAGATGTTACTTATCGTAACAAAGCCGAATAGTAGGTAGTAACAAAATCTACAGCTACCGACTTAATTTTGAAAACTTTTGTTCGAAATAAAGATTGTTAATTGAATATGAATATAAAAATAGTGGTTGCCACAATGCTTGGCGCTTCGCGGCTTCGGCGGAATGAACCACGACGACACTATGCGTTTTGGCAAATGTCCGTAATGCGCAAAGCCAATGCGCTAAAACTGAGTTATGCACGCACAAAACTGAGTCTTTAAGTTGTAATTTATTAAATGTGAGAGATGGAAAACAATGCTATTACTCTAAAGACATTTCTATCTCGATCTCTGAAAATATTTAACTGTTCTAGAATTTTGTATTAACACTGCACAATTATTAGGTAGTTGCCTATTTATATCTAGCACAGCTCTTTCCTAACAAATTGGTCCATTTAAACATTACGTAAAGTTTTACAAATTAAAAACCTACTCATTAACACGTCGGTAACAATACTTCACAGTAACAACACATCAGAATCACCTATTTATCATTAATTAATTACCTAATTCCTTCCGTAAATAAACTTGCGAAATATCTCCTGTTATCTACGCTTACGGTGCACGTAGGCAACAGCAAAATAATAGCAACAAAATAAATCCCTAGAAGTTAGAGATGCTAAATTAGTTTCTTATCACTACTCTAGTGTGTTGTGAAAACACGTCACGCGACGATAAGGACAATGATATTTGGAACACACCCGTGCGCCGAATCTACTCAGATAATTATGATATAACTTGAACGAAGCAAAGACTCGTCATTTCTCTACGTAATGTTTGCAGGCGGAGTATTTTTAATTTGGTCGGCCTATAAGCGGAGGTTGGCGCGAAAGCGTTGCTCGCATAGCGCAGGTCACAAGTCACGTTTTTCAAACACGTGCCGTTCCAGCGCACGTGTCTGAGTTATTGTACTATGTGAACAGTTCCAGACGGCTACCAGACTGTTCGGGAAGTTTCTAAAATTTTCGAGTTGTTCGCTAATCGCGCGCGCTTTGAACGATGCTGTTATACATACACGTGTAACATTATTTTTGTTATTTTGGTGGCATGTGTTTGTGAAAAGAAAGTTCTTTTTTTAGATTTCCAGTGCGTTTACCTACACATAAAACTTCAAGTTTTATTTGTAGGTATTGATTTTATGTGTATTAAATTTGTTTACTTATAAGTAGGCTTTAATCTTGAAACTGTGGAATCCAATTAAAAAGAAGAAAACGCATAATATACACAAAGCAAAAATATTATAATTATGCTGTATAACTTGTTGTTGGTATCTCGGTGTATACAGTCAGTTTTTATTTACTTAGGGGAAGTGGAAATTTGGACAAAAAGCTGGCAACATTCACCAGTCTCGTCTAGAATGCTCGGAGCCTCGGAACAAGTTCGGGCAGCTTCGTGTATTCTCGACATTTCTCGACAGTGTTCCACTGTGGTAACTGGTAATGCGGCTCTGCCGAGCTCCGCCGTCTGCGATCAATGTGGTACCGTAATGCCGTTATCAAGGTTCGACAAGTAAAAATAAACTTTAACACAATCGCAATAGGACCATTTGCAATGAATTGCAATAAAACTAACTAAACGTGTTCTTCGCATGTGTGTATGTTTTGTATAGTTAGCGTTACGATAACGGAAAAACAATCCGTTTGTAGACGTGGTATCTCGAAGTTTCCATAACGTTTTGGAATTATATTTGGAAGATGTTTTTAATCTCTTTCTTTGTTGTCAAAATTTGCGAGAGTAAATTTTCATTTCCTAATTGGGTAGGTATACTTACCATACGTACACTCCATACCTACCTATTTACCGCCAAAAATTGGCACACTGAACTAAATTTCTATAGCACATAAAATAATGTGAAAATACCTAGGTATTGTAAATTCTTAAGTAGTAGGTATTGGTCGTTAATATTTTAATTAGAATATGTATAATATGTAGTGCAGCCGAATTTCTTTTCAAATACCTACCTATAATTCAATGTAGGTACCTAGGTTACCTATTGTTTTGATTTTATTATAAATTCGAAGCGAGATTTTTTCCTTTTTCAATTTAATATTCCCATAAACTACGATTAGTAGGTACAAGTTACCTACTTAAATCATGATAATGCCAAACAGCCATGGAGAGGAGCATAGGTACTGAGTTACACAAAAAGAGACAGAAAGAGAGCTATAGAGTTAAGGCAAATTACGAAAATAGAAGTTGTAGTTAAAACCAGAAAACTTAAATGGAGGTGACGAAAGACATACCTAACAGAATTACAGAATGGACCCCTAGATTCCAAACGAAGAGGAAAAGAGGAAGACAAAGAAAACGCTGGTCTAATGAGATAAGAAAACATGCGGGTCCAAGATGGCACCGAATAACTCAAATAAAAGAAGAATGGAAAGAGCTGGAGGAGGCCTTAGTGTCGCAAGACATGCTGACGCCCAATAACTTTAATTTAATACCTAGTATAAGATCAAGTAAAATAATAATAGTAATAGTATTTGATAATAATAATAATTGTAATAAGTAATGAATAATAATTATGAATTCAATGCTAATGTCAATTTAAAATGTAATGATAGAGACAATATTTATTAGTAATATTGTAATAATGTATTAATTAAATAGTAATGTAAATTCAATATTTATATACTATGCTATGTAAACCTACTTAAATCACTGGTAACTTTATAAGTGAATTTTTTTTCTGGACTTGATTGACGTCGTCCTTCCATATTTCACCCACTCCATGCCGATTCTGTAAAGATGTCGAAATGAAGGCTTGGGTGAAGTGATCAAGAAGTGAGCTGTCAATCCATGTAATCAAGATAGAATGACAGCTAACTTCGTGATCACCTCACCCTAGCCTTATTTTCGACATGTTTACAGAATCGACCGACTGAATCTCACTACAGATAATTGAGTTACGAACCCACAAGTGTTAACTTCCTGTTATATGGAGCGCGGCTTCTAACCCGTTAATGTACTTATATGTGAATGTGACTAAGCACAAAGTACCGTTATAAACAATAGGTTACTGCTTCATGTTTCTATTAAATCATTAGCTTTTCGGAGTACTGATAGGAAAAACATGAGTGGGTGACGCGCATAGGGGAACCTATGCGCGTCACCCACTCATGTTTTCTCATGTTATGTACCTATTCATACGATAAATTATTGATCTCTTACACCTGCAAGATCTCAATAATAACTGGGGCTATCTATTTCAATTTATAACTCATACAAATATTTTAGCATATCAGCAAAGCTAAACGAGCATATGGAACGGGATGACTGTGAATTCAATCATAGAAAATAAACATTTGTTTGACCTCGAATAACATTTTCAGCTAAAATTTCCGGTTTCGTGTGCTCTAGAATAGCAAGCAAGCTATAAGGCAATGGCAACGGACTGCTATGCGTAGACTAGTCTAGAATGTTAGACCTAAGTACCTACTTAGGTACCGTAACATTCACTAGTATACCTACTCGCTAATCGACTAAAGTGCTAACGATATTTTAATTCCTAAACACATAAACGTACGAGGTCTTTAGATCCGCTGACCCGCCATGAAGGCCGCTTTCAGAACTCATTCATAGTTTACGTTTCTTACAAAATCTATAGCTGAGAAGAAGCTGCAGAAGTATAGTCGCACCTTGACTCTATGCCAAGAAAATTAAAAAAATGTTTTTTTTTTACTTTTTAATGTGTAAACATGCATAAATCGGAAAAGGTAAGTTATTTATTGGAGCAAATTCAAAATTCCTGATCATCGCAACTTTTAGCTAGAGTGTACTAGTTTTTAATGTTCCTTCAAGTTCAGTGTGATAAATCGAGATCATTAACCTTTGGCATGGTCTGTCAGATGTCTACGATCATACGGCATCCAATCGAATCTTTGCCGAAAATAAAGGATTAATGACGAGCTGACCTCAATGTATTTCTGGATCATTTTCTTGGCATTGTCATTTTCGGCTGTTAGCTTTCAAAAGAATAATATTTAAATTCCAAATATCATTTTAAGACTGCTAGGTAGGTTGCCAGCGGTGTCAACGGCCAGTGACATCCAGTTGCGAAACCAATTGATTGGGCAATAGATTGTAACATGATACAAAAGATAGATACCTACCTAGGTACCTACTTTGTTGTGTTCGGTAATGAGTAATGACAAAGTAAAAGTAACATTCACTCTCGGACATAAATTCATTTCATGTTGTCTATGGATAATGATGAGTCAATGGCACTTATCACTTTCTTTCTTGTTACAATTTATTAGGTACACACTTAGCGCAATCATGGGTTTATGATTATTCCATTTTTATTTTTTGCACAGTCCACACTGGCACATATGGAGAAAATTCACATTGTTAAAACCCATCTATGTATTCGACTGAAAGACTTGTATCTATGGTCATGAATAAAAACATTATTAAAAAAAAATGGAGAAAAATTTGACTGCACCCGGAGCCGTTGAGCGCGACATTATAATAATTATTATGATCTAAGCCGTTGAGCATATTTTTTTATATTTTTTCCATCAATTTTTGCTGGTATCTTTTTGTGGTAAATTTTAGTAAACCGACCGACAAGCAAAGGTTTAGTTAGTATTTATTTACTTACCTTAGTTAATACGTAGGTACTCAATCGTAATAATTTTGAGTCTTTTTAGCATTGACCAGAACACCTAGCCTGACCTAGAATAAAATTATTGAAGGTTATGTAGGTACCTAGCTACTTATGCTTCAATAATTTTATTTACCTACATATCTGCCTAGGTACTTCTAATTAACCTGTTTATCTTCCAAAATGTGTTCTTAACTTCTCCATCAATATTTCTTCTTATACTTAAATAAACTGTTGTAGGCGTGCATGTGGACGTCTGAGCACATGAAATAATTTACAGGATTAATGTTATTTGACTAACGACCTTCTGAGAGTATTCGGCTATTTTATTCGGTGTGCGAGACAGGAAATCATAACATAAATCTTAATACTAAAGAGGGACAGAATCCGGCTAGCCCTACCCAGCAATTAAAAAACCTTGTTAAAACAACTGACATTATACAAAGCCAGCGTCAAACTTAATAACAGATTTCCGATAAAAGTGCTTACGCACTGCGTACGAAATCCCGTGGGCCTGTCTTCCGGTCGTACCACTCGAGATACGTATCTACGTACACTCGTACAGTGATAATCGCAATGTAGCAGCAGTAATCACGTTATATGTGCATTTCTCCAGCGTATGGAACCGCGGGCGGGGCACCGCCGCGCCGTGCGTATTTTTACCGGATGACGTCAAAAACTCGGCCTCCGCAATACTCCGCGTGCCGCGCGGTCATGAAAAGAACCGGCGACGAAGCGTGAAAGGGACTGTTTTGATGGATTGGAAATAGAATGTAGGTAAATGTAAATAAAGTCAGAGCATTATTATTTCTTGTTAGATTTTAACGGGCCGGTTGTAGATTTGAAATATATGAAACGGTAAACCAGCTGTCCCGCCTCATTCATAAAACAGGTAGGTGTGCCATACTGTTACATAACTTAGGTACCTACTACCTAGATTGGTACCTAACTAAAGATTGTTTTAATGAAAATACTAAAATAGCTGGTACATAGGTAAGTAGTTAAATATCCAAGCACTCTCAGTTGGTAACTTGTACCTATCATTACGTTAACAAGAAAGTAGTTTCCTCGACTTTATCGCACATCTCGCCGACGTTTGCGTGGCCACACTCGCTCTCAAGGTCCGCTGCGGTGGCCATGTCAACAGATTGCCGCATCGCAGCTGTTAATACAAAGAAAATCGTATTTATAAAACCCAATAACATCACTTTCCCATCTAGTAAATCAGATTATTAAATATGTTTAGTAAAAACATTGGGGAATCTTAATAATTCGGTTATTTTCAGGACATTTGGCGTGGTTTTTAGGGTTCCGTACCCAATGGATCCCTATTACTAAGCCTCCGCTGTCCGTGCGTCTGTCTATCAGCGGGCTATATCTCAAGAACCGTAATAGGTAGACAGTTGAAATTTTCAGTGTATTCTTCTATTGCCGCTTGATAACTAATAAAAATTTAATTAAAAATTAAAGGGGGCTCTCATACCTACAAAAAAGGTTTTTTTTTTCGGTTTATGGTACGAAACCTTTCGTGTGAGAGTGCAACTCGCACTTAGTCGGTTTCAACTTATCCATAGGTATACAAATAGTTGGTATCAGTGTGTTTGGGTACTTTATCAACAATCAGTGTGATACGTCAGCGAGATGAAACCGTAGGGTAACAAGGAAGTACCTACCTAACCTTTTCTTTTCCTACCTAATAGGTACCTACATGACGTCAACCGCAGTGTTGGATACTTACGAACCATTTTCATCTATCATCAACAAAAAGATAAATTGCTTCACCAGTTCCACGCATCGAAAACTAGTTGCAATGCAGATTTATCTAGATTAGTGTCTGTATTATTTTCCTTATGAATTGCCTTTTTCTATGAATGAATATTATCTGATTTTGTAGGCAGCTAGGTAATCTGCATTTTGCAGTTATGAGGAAGTGGATGGATGGGATTATGTGATATTATGATTACCATATTCGTCTTGTGTATGTGTGTGTGTGTGTGAGGGCATACACGTGAGATGGTGTCGTAAGCACGGCAGCACGTGAGCGTCATAAACTTGACATTCTCTCCATTACATAACTCCCACATCTACATAAAGTGTAAAATCAAACAACAAAATAAAGTAGTATTTGTTTATTAGTCAGTTTTAACAGCAATTATAAGTGCTAAGTGTCACTTCCAAAATCACTACAAAACTAATACAACGGGAACCTCCCTACTGTTCAGAAACCTAGCATGATATTCAGTAACACACTATCTTTCATAAACATATCCATCGTAATTGGCAATCCAAAGTTTCCATTGAAACCTAAAACTTACAATCACTGCCATAATTTAAAGTATTTACAATAAAAAATATTTACAACTTAATTCAGCATTAAATACAATTAAAAGTCAGTCTCACTTAGCACTCCGTACTAAAACGCATGGAGTCCACCCAATCAAACTATTTTGGCTAGCCATTCAGAAAACAATTACATTCAGTAACGTATTTAGGCAACATAAAATGAGTAAGTCGCTACAACACTAGCAGGAATGTCCCATCACTAGTTTTGAGCATATAAACTTAGCAGTTCCGACAGATCTTACTTATTCTTGCAGTGAATAAAAGGAGTTATATCAGAACAAACACAAAAACAGTGAGAAAAGAAATCACTGGTCACACTAAGAAGCACTAATGTCACAAGTTCTATGAGGTGTAAATGTGAATCAAAACTACATCTTAGACAACAAGAAGTGTTCAACAAAGTCATACCAAAGGCCTTCCAGTATGACTTTCTCAGACACAAAGATGTGGAAAAAGTATTTCTTGTCAGAACCAACTTCATTATACACTGAAATCCATATTAATGAGATATCCAGTTGTTATTAATTGGGTAGAGTATCCATGAGAATCTCCTTCACTCCTGATGAGAGACGGTCCGGGAACTTGATGTCAAATGCCACAAGTAAGTCGCCTTTCCGTGTTGGTTCCTTGGGTAATGGAAGGCCATAGCCAGGGAACCTCTTCACAGTGTGTGGCTTCACAACCTCAGCCTGAAGGTTGACGGTCAGCTTCTCTCCAGACATGGTTGGTACTTCGATGATGGTGCCACAGAGAGCCTGCAACAATAAAAACAACATGGTTATTGTGATGTCACTGTGAGTCACACTATAAAGGGACACTTATTGTTTGAAGAGCTATGCTTATCTTTTTGATTAATGAAGGAGAATTATTCCATACTAATTAAAAGTGAAATAGAGGACAACATTAAAATTAATTGCAGGAATAAAGAGCATTGAACTTTCTCATGATAAGTTATTAACTAGTTCTAACATAATTATGAGACTGTTCTAGAACTGTGTGGTGGCATAATAGTTGCATGTTTATCACTAGTTAGTAAACAACACACATGCACAACAATATATGTCAATAAACTAAAAGTCACTGATGCCTACCTGCTTGAGGGAGACCTTGGCGGCGTATCTGATGTCACTGCCTTCCCTCTTGAACTGTGGGTGAGGCTTGTCTCGGATGATGAACACAATGTCTGCTGGAATCTTGTTGCGTCCCTGGTCACCCTCCTTCTGGAACGTGATCTTGGTGCCAGCCTTCCAGCCCGGCTTCACATGGATGGTCAGAACCTTGTCCTCCTTCTTGGAAGTGCCGTCAGGCTGCAGCACGCGCCGCGATATCTTCATCTTCTTGACGCACCCACGCGCGATGTCCTCCAGCGACACGTACAAGTCGTGTTCGATCGGCGGGTCCTGGGTCTTTTCCTTGCGGCTCGGGGATCCATGGAAGTTGAAGCTGTGGCTGCGGAAGGCGCCACCGGGGCCACCGGGCCGCGCCGTACCCATGCCCATGTTGGCGAACGGATCCATATCTACGTCCATGTCGCGGTCAAAGAACATGGTGTTGCCTCCCGTGCCACCGTTGAGGTCGAAGAACGCTTGGAAGGGGCTCGCCGAGCCGAAGAACTGCGCGAACGTCGCCCTCGGGTCTCCGTGGAACGTGTACGAGAACGACTGGCCGCCTCCGGGTCCATTGTGCGAGCCCATTCCTCCCTTGAGTCCCTCTTCGCCATGCGCATCGTAGATCTCACGTTTCTTCTTGTCTGACAAGACTTCGTAAGCCTCGGCCACCTCCTTGAACCTCTCCTCGGCGCCAGCTGCCTTATTCTTGTCCGGGTGGTACTTCAGCGCCAGCTTACGGTAGGCTTTCTTTATGTCGTCATCAGACGCTCCCTTCGACAGTCCCAATATTTTGTAGTAATCTTTACCCATTGTGAATCCTTATCCTAGAACAAAAACGATTCCCGTTAGCCTTAACGCCTGACACCATTTTTGGAGATGTGGAGCGATGATACGCGCAACATAAAATATAGATTTTTTAATAAATATCAACGAAATCAAATCAAATGACGATCTGGAAGTAAGGGCAGATATTATAGAACACTTACCTAGTCACTAAAAGCTCCAAGTATAGTCCAATTAGTTAAAATTAGCGATTTTTTTAAATATTCACACACAACACTTCTTCACACCTTACAGTAGCAACTTCACGTTTGAATGAAACGCTGCGCCTCCGTTGCGCCAAAATATATACATTAAAACGTCTAGAACGTTCTAGGGCCTTCAACCTCTGCGGAAACGGGACAAAATAAAAAAATGTGAGGCAGCTGCGTGGATGTGAGAAAGAGATGAATATAAATTTCATTGTTCAGATTGCAAGAAAGCAATAGAGCTCACGTCATTTTATCACGTTCCGATTGGGGAGACAATTCGTTCTCTATGACTGTCTGTTCTAGATGTTTTGCGTTTGCAGTTTGTTCTCGTTGATCAAAATAATGTGTTTTTTAGTGATATTTTTTTTTTATTTGCTTCTTTTTTTGACTATTCAGTATCTTTCATATCAAATATCTAGTACCATAGATATTCTAGTACTGAAATTGATTTTCTGCTTGTTTTACGGTTTAGCCCAGTGAAGCAGAGAAAGTATAAATATAAGCACAGTTGATGAAGTGTACCCAGATACAGCCAATCCTTCGAATTTTCCAACTCGGGCTGATACTGCCATTCCGTAATGGATTTGGTGGATATGAGCTCATTGATATGTGGAAAATAAAATAATAAAAGTTATGGTGTCCTACATTTTTTTTTATAGCAACATTTATTTCACTTTCGAATTTATGATGACAGCTGTTGAACTGTCTACTTATCAATGTCACAAAATGTTTCGTGTTATTATTCGGGATTTGTGTTATTTATAAATAAAACGACCCTGATAATTGTATCCTTTATTTATCTTACGAGTCTTAGAAACAACGCATGTCGACAGCCTTTGAAATCTATGTCGTAGTACTTTTCGTAGAAGTCCTGTATTAGCTCCTCGACCTGGAAACAATGTCAAACGATATAACATTACAAACTAAATGCGACTCATGCGGCGAGATAGCCCATGAACCATTCATAGAGTGTGCTGAATGTGAGGCTAATCTGTGCACTGCATGCTTCGCGTCCGGCCAGGAAGTTGGTGCTCACAAGAACGATCACAAGTACGCTGTTCGACGGAACGACTTTCCTTTGTTCGACAATTGCAACTGGTCGGCGAAAGAAGAATGCAAACTGCTATCTGCATTATCCACATACGGCTTCGGAAATTGGGAAGAAATATCTAAGAGTGTACATACGCGTTCAAAACTCGAATGCCAGGAGCATTACAAAAAGTATTACATAGAAAATGTTCAGTACAAAGAGTTGCAGCTGTTACCTGAGACAGAACAGTCTTTATTTCCAAGACCATTGATACCGTATCTGTACAGTACAGAAGTCTGCACCAACCCACCGAGGAACAACAATGCAGACCAACATTTGGCCGGGTACAATGCTTACAGGTCAGAGTTTGAGCTCAGTTACGATCACAACGCAGAAAGCATATTTAACATAGAAGACAGTTATTCTGACGATGATGACGACACCGATGATGATTGTATGGACTCTCTAAAGGTGTCTCTAGTCAGCTCATTGAATACCAGACTAAGAGAGAGGAGAAGAAGGTACAAGATCATACAGAATCATGGTTTAATAATGCCAAACAAATTAATATCATGGTTACAGAAGTACGACAAGACACTCACAAGACAGAAGTGTGAGCGGCTGCTATCTTTCATGCAATTTATGACTGGAATGCAATTTGATGCATTCATAGAGTCAATCAGTTTAGAGAATGAACTGGTGCAGAGAATATCAAGACTGTCCGAGTATCGGAGGAACGGCATCAAGACTTTATATGCAGCGAAGTTGTTTAAACAGTTGAAAAAGGAAAATGATTTGGTTGTGAAAGAGCAGAAGCATGCTACAAATGTAATGGCAAAGAAGTATGAGAGTCAGTCACCTGTGAAGAATACAATGATATTTGGAAAGAATAACCAGCTACTGAAATACAAGAGAACTTCAATGCCATTGGAAATTGTTGATTTACCCGGTTTCAACCGCCTTACAGAAGCTGAGAAAGTTCTATGTTCGAACTTAAGACTGGTGCCAGAGAATTACTTAGAGATTAAGCAGCAATTGATTACCCAGAATGGTAAGATGGGCTTCCTCCGCTTGCTAGATGCACGGCGGATAGTCAAGATAGATGTGAACAAGACGAGGAAAATCTACGATTACTTGTTGTATGAAGGATTTATATCTAAGCCACAGTAATTAGATAAGCTTTAATGTTTTTTATACAATTCTTGTTTCTTTTTATTTTGATGATCTCTAATGCTTTTTTTATAGTTGCTAGATTGCTCACCAGTCTCAAAGCCAATTTGCCCTAGGTTATTAACAGTGACACTAGGGTGTGTGGGGTCTTTAGACCTTACTGCCCACACAAGAAGAAGAACAGTAAAAAGTATTGATCCTATAATGAAAAATCTTTCACGAATTGACAGCTTCAAAATCCCTGAGTGTCAGAAAATGCTTGTGTCCTGTGGGAAAGGCAATAGGAGCGAAGCCATGGGAAACGTTAGTGTCTTAAAATATGAATGTTAGGAAATTCTGCATGATGATACTTACTTTAAAACCAAACTTCTGATACAAAAATATGGCGGAATTTGTTGGTGACACATGCAGTGTGACATCCTTGCCTGTACAAGTCTGTAAAATAAAACAGTTTGTTATTAAATATTTTTAGCACATTGTTATTAAACATTTTCATTTTCAGGTAAGCTGTGGCTCTGTGATCAGCAAAGCTTTCTAACAAGATCTTTTAAGTTATCATGTATCCCTGGCTCAATTTTACAGCTGCGTGAAGTTTGGATGCAGATTTTATTATCTGCATCGAAACCAAGTAGATTGATACTACCCAAGCTACTACCCAGTTGAATAGCAGTGTTGAATGTTATACTGTGTGTGTAGTAATATTTCGATAACATGGTTAATCAATTATCAAGTGTTGACAAGGCGATCTGAAGCAGTGGCCTCCGAGAACCTATTGCAGGTTCCTCGGTATTGTGAGAAAACAGAAGTTACTTAAATAATAAGTACCTGTAATAAGTGATAGAGCATGAAGGTGGCGATCTTGGCGTTCCTCCACTCCGGCCTGGTGAGCACGAAGGAGATGTAGGCCTCGTTGTGTCCCACGTCGGGCACCAGGAAGGCGCAGCCCACCACCAGCTTCTTGTACGTCACCACGCAACTGAACTCCGGGTACTGCAGGGCTTCTGTCACTGTGCGAAGGATATGTTTAGTAGGATAGGTACCATTTTGTTTGTTATTACTTTTGATAGGCACGAGTATGACCACTATCTCACCTGATAGTTAGCGATGATGTGGTCGAAGATGGAGCATGCTTGCCTAGAAGTAACCTATTCACTCCTGGAGCAGTAACAGTGAAAAGGTCTTTTTGTAGTTTTTGGATGTAGCTATTCCCATTTGATTTAGTAAATCTTGGCTGTCATTGTGATTTTCATTGCGTGAGAGGACGGAAACACACTATCTACTACACACACTAACAACATCATTAAACCACAACCAAGAAGAGTGGTGTGATAAATGATATCCTCCTCCTTTCTTTTTTTTACGGAGTAGAATACGCCCGCCACTAAGGCCGAAACCCCTTTCTTATACTGTTGGCTGCCATACCAATATGTGATATAATAACAATGATTAGCGTATAGTACTTACGATCAATCCCGGGCCAGAAGAACTGTGCGCAGAGGTTGTTGACGGCGGCGATGTGCTGCGGCCGCACGTACGAGTAGTCTATGGTAGCGCGCGCGGGCGGCTCGTAGTCCTTGATGTGTCTGCACAGAACTACCAGCTTTATACTAATGCAGATAGAATACTGACGGATGTATTACTGGTTAGTGGGTTGTGGAGGTCAGAAATAGGCAGTTGCTCCACGTAAGATACAGGCGTTATTCAGCTGCATCTACTTACAACTGAAAGCCCCAACATAGTTGGAACAAGGCTGGGCATATGATAAACTATCTTCGCCAGCGTGAATGGGATGAAAAGTATCGGTTTTTCCAGACTATAATCTATCATCGTGCCAAATTGTATCACGATCCATACACCCGTTCTGACGAGATTGAGTAAAAATTTTAAGTGTGCTTTCAGGGCCAAATCCGAAACTATAAGGAATATCGAAAAACACTAAAAGGAGTCTCGAGCCCGATTTTGATGAAAACTAAAACTGCACAACGATTTTTCAATAAAGATTTATGAAAAATCGTTTTTCCTACTCAGAAATCAAAACAGTTGTTTTCGAAAAAAAAAACGCACCCTGTATTATTACACCATCCGAAAATGTAGCTAATAAGGATCAAATTCTGGGAAGTAATAATACATGACAGAAAGAGCTTATTTAAAAAAAAAAACCTTTTCTAATTTAAAAAAAAAAAAAATATTCTTTTCCAAAAATCTATAATGCAGTTTTAGTTTTTAAGAACATCAGGCCCGAGAATCTAAAAATGCATCATTGGATTAAAAAAAATCAGTTACGGTTTAGATAACTAGCTTTAGTCAGAAAATTTAAAACTAATTTGAATAATAACAATTTATTTTATTTTATTTATAGCTCCGAAAAGTACACTAGAAGACGATTTTGTATGCTTTTCAAGAGTTTATATTTTGATTTGATTTTGGCATCACAAATGTTTTGGAAGTCTAATCTTGTGATCACAAACTGTATCACCATATATAAACTGTATAGTCATGCGTGCAAAGCATCTGCTTTGATAGAAGCGAATACTACTTGGAAATACTCCTCTAGGCTGTACCAGTTAGCCGATATGGTATGTCACCTGTTAGTCCTCCTCAGCAGTTCGTCAGTGAGCTTGAGCCAGGTGGGGGCGGAGTCTCCGTCGCGGCGGATGTAGGGCTTCAGCGTACAGCCCGAGTACAGCGAGCGGAAGGCCGTGGGCTCGATGTTGGACAGCAGCAGGGTGCCGTAGTTGGTGCTCGCTATCGTGCCGCACAGGTTGTCTATTAGATACTGGAAGTTACGAAAATTGTGTGTTGGAAGATATTATGCGTTCCGGGCAGCAGCGTTCTCTGTAAAACGCAACACCATACACTGCGATCGCCAACCCGCCGCACAAGCGTGGCGGTTATGGTAAACCCCCCCTTTGGAGGAGGCCTATGTCCAGCAGTGGACGTCTTTCGGCTGTTATAATGATAATGATGATGAGAGAAGGTCCGAAATACCTTTTTTTTTACTGATCGACTTTTACAATTCAAAATTGTCTATATTTATAGGCAATTTTAATTGAAATAAATGCTTTGAATTTTTTTGAGTTGACGAAACTTCACAGACATTACATTTACAGATTGACGATAATACGAATAAAATAAAGTATTTCTTAAGTAACTAACTAACTAACTTTAAGTAACTACAGCTAATTACAATTCGGTTCATGTGACGGTTCTTCGGCTATTTTTATGTCCAATTTGAAAATCATCTGCCTAGTCTTTTCCCAACTATATTGGGGTCGGCTTCCAGTCAAGCCGGATTTAGCTGAATACCAATATTTTACGGGGAGCGCTTGCCTAACAGACCTACGCCACGAGTCTTGCCATGAAGTACCTAACGGTACTTCATGGCAAGACTAGAGTCAGATTTACTGACTTCTGACAATCCGTAACGACTGCCAAAGATCTACAAATGACAGCCGGGACCAACGGCTTAACGTGCTTTCCGAGGCACGGAGGAAACTCTGTATATTAAGATGGTCACCCATCCACAGACCAACCTTGGCAAGCGTTGCTTAACCTTGAAGATCGACCCGTGCAGCTGTTATTATCTACCCAAGTAACACAGGAAGCATTTTAAGAAACGAATAGTAAACTTATGTAGAACTTAAGCTCCGTATACACTCTTATGTAAGTTCACCGAGCATCTTGACGCTTTATATTAGCATTTCAAAAACATTATGATGCTTTACACTGTAAAACGGTTGGATAATGGGATATCAAAATGCTTTTGTAAAGCCTTTAGTTTTAGTGTAGCAAACCACAACACAGCTGTAAAGCTTTCAGCTGTTTTTAGTGCATTTAGATCTACAATAGCATTTTTAAGTAGTAAAAAAATGCTTATTGCTGTTTAATAGCCTAAACATGAACCATTATAATGACACGTAAATCCGCTATACAGCTTTTAGCTGTGTTTAGTGCCTTAGGGTCTACAATAGCATTTTAAGTAGTAAGATAATGCCTAATGCTGCTTAATAGCATAAACTTGTACCATTATAATGCACCGTAAATCCGATATACAGCTTTGAGCTGTTTCTAGTGCCTTTTGTTGTGTAATAACACTTTTAAGTGGTTAGTAACAGCCTAGTACTGCTGAACGGCATA
The DNA here is from genome assembly GCA_950371165.1 of Lacanobia oleracea. NCBI lineage: Eukaryota > Metazoa > Arthropoda > Insecta > Lepidoptera > Noctuidae > Lacanobia > Lacanobia oleracea. The sequence continues at coordinate 28,053,533 of OX493388.1, read as the reverse complement.
AACGTGAATCAGTGTAATGCTTGCATTTTTAAAGATCAACTGAGTTCTGTTGTACAGCTAACAGCTCTTTAATCAAATACACGTGAGTTATTATAATGCGTAAAGCTGTATTATACATTCATTTTACTGTATTCGTAAAACCATTTGTCGGCCATATTGGGGAAACCCCATATTATGTGATCAACACAACAACAGCAATTATTATAGTGGGCGTACCTATAGATATTATATATTATTAATGTAACTGTGTGTGTTGCATATCCGTGTATGTATAACTATTATAATGCGCTAATAACAAAATTAAGTTGTGATTTCATTGTACCTACGTGTAATTTAATATAGGTAAAAATAAGTGCAGCATTAATTTCACAAAATGTTGAAAAAATCGTTTAAAATAAGAGTAAGAACCGGAGGAATCAGGCGAAAAATATCAAAAGAACATGCAAGAATTATGATGTCTCCGGATCCGATGAATGCACAACAAAATGAAGTGAATTGTAGCGATACTAAAGAAGGTTCCGTAGGTCACCAAAATCAAGTAGGACCAATCAACTTTGGAAATACACACGATACGGAATCCTCGTGTTTTGAAAAAAAAAATATTGCGAATAATGACAATATTCAACAAAATCGTGTTTATGCCTGTCTGCCTGATGCTGTAAATGTAAGACCTGAGAGCTACGACGAAAGTGAAGATGACAGTGATATTGATAAATATGTAAAATGTTCTTCATTTCGTGAAAATATAAGAAGATGGGCTATTGAAAGGAATATTAATCAAATAGCATTAAAAGATCTCGCAAAAATTATGAATGGATTGATTCCGGAAATATTACCTATGGATCCAAGGACAATTTTAAAAACACCTAGATTTATCAATATAAAAAAAATTGAAGGGGGCGAATATTGGCATAATGGAATTACTAATAATTTAACTTTGCTATTGGAAAACTGGACAGATATTCCAGAAAATATATCTTTAAATTTCAATTTTGACGGTTTGCCAATTTTTAAAAGCTCAAAGAAAGAATTTTGGCCAATACTCTGTAATATTTCTGAAAATTCTAACATTCAACCTTTAGTGATTGGAATTTATTATGGAATTGGAAAACCTAAAAATTTAACAGCTTATTTAGAAGATTTTGTCACCGAACTTAGTCATTTATTGGAAGAGGGAATTACACCATTGCAAAATTCTGAGAAGAAAGTTACAGTAAAGATTAGATGCTTTATTTGTGACTCACCTGCTAGAGCTTTCATAAAAGGTAAGCATGTCCTTAATTGTCCGTGTGTTGTTAAATTCATTTTTGGTTGTGCATTATTTAACGCTGGGTACTGTACTCGTATTTCAGCCAATAGGAGTATTTATGCATACCTATTTACCTGGTTTTGTAGAAATTTTTACAATAACATTTCTTTTTATTTTTTCAGGTGTTTGTAACTTTAACGGAAAACATGGCTGCATGAAGTGTGTTACTGTAGGTGAATATTCCCACAATTCACACACAGTTACTTTCCCAGATACAAGTTGTTCCGAGAGAACAAATGAAGGGTTCCGAAATAAACTTAATGGGACGCACCATAAAAATGATTCTCCTTTGCTTAATCTTCCAATAGATATGGTAAAGGATTTTCCAGTTGGTGATTCATTGCATTTAATTGACCTAGGAATTATGAAGAGGCTACTAGTTGGATGGCGTGATGGTAATTTCGGAAAATTTGTAACGAAATGGCGTGCTAAAGATATTGAAGTAGTAACAAATTTCTTGAACAAGTGCAAGTTACCATTTGAAATTCATCGAGCAGTGCGAGGTCTGGAGTATCTGGCATTTTGGAAAGGATCTGAATATAGAACTTTTTTGTTCTATCTTAGTATTATTATACTGCCAGATGTGCTCACAAGCGCCGTATTTTCACACTTTCTGAAGTTGTACTGTGGTATTACAATTTGTTCAACTGAATGTCATCTGCGTTTGCTGCCATTAGCTAAAGAATTGCTAAAAGATTTTGTCAAGCACTACAAAGACTTTTATGGAGCGGACTATGTTACTAGTAACGTGCACAATTTAATCCACGTAACTGCAGAGGTAGAACGATTTGGGTCTTTACACTCTTTCAGTGCTTACCCTTTTGAGAATGAGCTATATTGTATCAAACGATTACTGAGAGATGGAAAGAATCCGCTATCACAAATAGCAAACAGAATAGTTGAAGCCACGACAGAGTTTAGTGTTAAAAAAAATCCTGAGTTAAGTGACAAACCCGATTATCCGTTTCTAACAACAAGTAGGAATAATTGTAGAGTACTTCATTTACAACAATTTAAAGTTTCCTCAAAAATAAAAGACAGATATGTATTGACAACTGTCAACGACATAGTTGAAATCAATAATATAGTTGAAGAACCAAATGGAATTCGTATTATTGGCTTAAAAATTAATGGTAACAAAGAAGATGTGTTTACGTATCCTATAAAATCTTCACATTTAAACATTTACAAAGTAAAAAATTATGATGGTAGCAATTGTGATATTGTCCTTGATCCTAGAGAGCTACAATGTAAATTAGTGTGTTTGCATCATAATGAATACTTATATTTCATACCACTATTGCATACGTACCAATAAAAAACGTTATTTTAAGTATCAAAGTTTTATATTTATGTAGATTTAAGGGTAATTAACAATTTCTTTTGCATGTTATAATTTTTTTATGGAAATTAACCTTACAGAATCAAAGTTTAAAAAATAAATTGGTATTGACAATTATCCTCATGTATCGCTATTAAATTTTTGTTAAAGAAACTGTATGACTGAACCGTTATTGCAAAATGATAAGATTTAAATAATGTTTTTGTCAATGATACTTCTCTAAACAAACAAGAGATGAGAAAAAATTACAAATTCAATATTACTCTAGCTTTTGATTAGGATTTTAATTATTAGAGTGGGTAACGAATCCAAACATGCTAGTGTTTTAACCATTGTGTAAATTTTAATTTAAATAAATAATGACACTTGCAAGTTCGAATTGTTTAATGGAAATTAACTAAACTTGTTTTCTTATCATTGCCTTATTAACAACAGATTCATTAATACAAATTAAAATCAGATTTATTTAGCGAAGACAAACCTAACAAAAGAGTTTTGTCAGATATGTTTGCGTCCTTGTTCTGCCATATTTTATTGCCAGTAACCTACGAATAAGTAACTGTACCAAAGACCTTTTAAGTACGAAGATGTAAATGGACCTATTAATAAAGTAAAAATTAATTTATAGAATTGTCTACAGATTAACACAAACCACCTTCGATATCATCATCACTCATATTATTTAAATAAATATTTTCTTTCTCCATTTTTTGTTCTTGAATTTGCATGCTTTCGCCTTCAGGTATTTCTATGGAGTCATCGTTTGGTGCATAATCTTGAATTTGCATGCTTTCCCCTTCAGTTTCTTTTTTATCATCATTTGGTTGTATTTTACTTCCACTCTTTTGCTGTTTATCTAAATTATCCTTATTCTTACGACATCTCTTAGAAGACATCCTGAGGTTTTTCATGGATTTCCGTTGCTTCGAATTTTTTGTAATAATCTTGAAAAATGTTTCATTGTCTTGTACAGTATACGTCGGATCCCAAGTTTGAATCATGCCATGAAAGAATTTTAAAACGTTCTTGTAATCTTTAAGCGCAATTTTCGACATATCTCCTCTACTTCCACCTGCCCATGAACAGTTGCAAAGGAAATCCCTCGTGAATAAAATATCTAGTAATTTATAAGCACAAGTTTTTCCTTCGCCCTTCGTAGCTGAGCATAAGAACGACAAATTTCTTTTTAGTTTATTCTTTTCTGCTCTATCTGCCAGTAATTGGTCCAGTGATATAAGATCTCTTTGATTTTCAATGGGTTTTAGTGTAAAACTTTCGGTATCTACAGGGTTAGCATCTTTCAACAAAGTAACGCTTGGACCCTCTTTTATCTCTGCAAGTTGTACAGATATTTCCTCTAACTGCACAGATTGCGTGGCCAATTTTTGAACAATTTTCTGCTGGTTTTCGAGAGTGATCGCTTGAATTTGGAGCATATTGTCTATTTTTTCGGATAATATTTTTTGGTTTGCTAAAATTTGGTCGAAGTTCAAAGTTTCTGTGCTAATTATCTGAACTATGTTTTCATGATTAGTGGTGTTTTCAGTAGCTGAAACCTGACTATAATCCGTAGACAGGTTTCCTTGATTTTCTTGATTGAACCTCTGAAAACAATATAATGATTGTATTAAAAGTACACAAATTTGATTATCCTTGTTACCCCCTCGATTTGAACGACTTTAGTCGCGTAGTGGGGGCCCTCCTCAAACCAAATCAGCTTAGCATTCAGCTATTAAGATAAATTAAATTTTATTCAGATAGCAAAAACAAGTTTGTTTTACTACGTTAATTAATACACGTAAATAATTTAACTTTTTGCAGTAAAATGAGTAGCCCGCTTAAGCATGGAAAAGGCACTGGCGTAGTAACTTAATGCGAATAACGAAATAAACTCGCGTGCGCGCGCATACTAGCTAAGATCATGCACACTACATAAAAAATTAACTTACCAGCTTGTTGGTCATAAGTTCAAATTTCATTTCTTCATGATTTTGTACTACGGTCGTCCGGGGTGCAACCATGCCTGTGTCATTCACGTCTGTGTCTGAATTGTCTTCCATTATTGATAATTCAGCTTCGGCTTGCTGATATGTTCGAATATTGTTCCTTTTTAAAATGCAGTCCATTAATCTCCATTCTTTTTTATCGGGCTTGGATTGCTCATCTTTCATTAATTTGTACTGTGTCTTTTTAGGCGGCCACCACAAGTTACCATTTTCCTCCCACAAAGAAGGTACAATAACTAGTATTGTTTTCCCTCTCTCTATCGTCTGTACTATTTTGTACGGCATTTTATGGATGGTACAAAAAATACTGAAAATAAGAAAACAATATTATTAAAAATCATCTCATCACCCATAAAAAGATATTAGTGCGTTTCCTAAAGTTTTTGACCATCCTAAAGTGTACAGATATATTTGATGGCTACTGTACCTGACTGCACTACACCGATAATGAAGTAAATAACGGTCCTTTTTATAAACTTGTTGCGGAAAAAATATCTTAATGACGTATGAATAACGACACGCACGAGCACAACCGCCATGTGAATCTCTCACAAAGTTACAACTGAACTGACAAAAATCGGTTTCCGCTGCGGTGTGCAGAGCACGCGCAGGACATCGCTATAAACATGCATAGTGCTGTCTCGCTCGGACTAGGGAAACGGTCCCGCAAGTGCGGCGCACAGAACAGATAAAAGAGGTGCGGCGGCATTGAAATAAAATCTACAGAATCACAATAAGGTGAATGCGCAGTGGTAGACCGCGAAATTCAAATTTTCTTTTGTTTTTGCAATTTGCAGTCAGTGTCAGGTTGTATCTTGATCAAAATTTGATTGGCCTGGCCTTGTTAACTGAGTGATATTCAAGTAGGTACTCGAATGAAAATATCTACTTTTTTTTGTTGGCAGCACGATATTAGATATTCGATACGATAGCCTGTCGTACGGTTGTGAATAGCTATGCAGAAAGCCTTCAACTCTTCAAGTTGTACAAAAATTCTGAAATGGGGTATATTGTTATGCTCAAGGAACCCCAAAATTGCGTTCAAGTAACGACACTATTTCAGTCTACATCAAGTCTACTGGTATACCGGTAAACCCTTAAAGAACTACTTTATAGACAATGGCACTACAGTGGTTCATCAAAAGTCTTTTCTCTGGCCTCTGGCTTAATAATTGTTCACGCGTGAGTATTTATACTGCTGGCGGCATTAATTAGCCTTTTTAAAGGCTCACAAGGCTGCTATAGACCGACACCACTTTGTAAATATTTTATAACCAAAAAATATTATCATTCGGAAATATTTTATAAAAGCAATAGACCTATAAAATAATGATATAACTTCATTTATTACTGCCCAACAAATACCATAATGTAATTAAGCAAAATTCGTTATAAACTAGGAATACACAATTGTTTTGGTTATTTCACACATATTTATAAATAAAATTTTATATCAAAACCACAAAATATCGAAGGCGCATGAAAATTTTCAATGAAACTTATATAGATATTTACAGTAAACTAAATGGCGCAGTAATATTTGAAGACATGAAATAACAAAAGAGTCAAAAACTTACCCAGTATTATAAATTTTGTTTTGATGCAAACAAATATGTCACTCACTCAGTTTTGACCGTCTTCGTCCATAAATTGCGAGACAAAGTTGTTAAATTACAACGTTAATTGTGTTATAACATTTGTACCATGGTATTAGAGATGTTTTTGCAATGATCTAGGATTTATTTAAGTTCTAACTGTGAACACTTAAAAAACTCAAATAATTCTTTTACTACATTCTAATGCTAGTCTAATGCTTTTGTAATGCAATTAACATCTTCATTATCAATAATATTGCTAGTATAATGCTTCTGTAATGCGACCGGCAACTTCATTGACCGTAATAATGCTTCTTTAATGCGATTGATACCTTATTTGACCACAATAATGCTAATATAATGTGCCTGTAATGCAATTAAACAACTATTGTGAACCTATTTAGGATCTAAAGCCGTATAATTTGTGCCCAAATAAGCATTGCAGTAGCTCTATACACGTTTGTAATGCTACTATAGAACTAACTCAAAATGCGAAAACGATACAAAAATGCTGTAAGTCGGCCGCTATGTTGCTTTGATGTGTTACTTGGGTAGTCACGAGCTCCTCATGAAATTCCATTTTGAAAATTGGATATTGTTATGTCCAATTTTTCCAGCAGTTGACGTCTACAAATTACTTATTACCATCTTTTATTGACATTGCACAACGTAAACAAACAAATTTAATTAATTATGACGATAACAGCTAATTACAGGGTAAACTTACCGATCTCTGGAACCGATCTAGAACTCTTTCTGCGTTGACGACGATCCGCGGGTCTTCAGTCATATAGCCGCCGAGCAGTTTGACTTCTCTGTAAATTTATTGGTACACATAAGGTAAGTATGGGCGTACGTAAGATAACCGTGATTCCGGAGGTATATGACAGGCACAAGATATTAATACAAGCTCATCGTTTTTGGATTTAATTCAGACCTATTTTTAAATTTTTAATAACTAACATTAGTTATAAGCCGAAGCCGACCCCAATATAGTTGGGAAAAGGCTAGGCAGATGATGAACATTAGTTATAAGCAAAATACTGTTACTAACAACTTTGTCTATATATGGACTTTTTTGTCTGTAATCAATAATTTTTACTTTTTTTTTATTTTATTTGCAGACTAAGTATTTCATGAAATTAATTACTAACTTGAATGTAACCAACCGATGGATTGAGAGAACAGCAAAGTTTAGCACAAGTTGAGCCCCGGCCACGGAACACTAATCGAATCCCGCGCGGGGTCTGGACAGAGTGGGGTATTTTACTCAAAAAATGTATTGATAATAGTACATTTTTTGAGTAAAATACCCCACTCTGTCAAATAGTTTTCAAAAAAATATTGGACACGTATTTTCTCTTTTTTCACGTAAACAAAAACAGAAGGCGAAAACGCGTTAATAACTCTCGTGACGTCACTACGACAGTATTGTTACTAGCGACGTGACGTCATCTGCCGCCGCTCTTGAACTTTGATGCGTTTTATATCTTTATAAATTTTTATCGATTTGAAGTGGCAAAACAACGGGTCCAATATTTTTTGAAAATTTAACTTCCTTACATCTATACTGATACTGGTTGCCCCGAGCAACTTCATCTGCTCCACTTCTATTGGTCTTAGCGTGATGATATATAACCTATAGCCTTCCTCGATAAATGGGCTATCTAACACTGAAATAATTTTTCAAATCGGACCAGTAGTTCCTGAGATTAGCGCGTTCAAGCTAACACGAGGATTCACGTCAGTGGTCAGAGGTTAAGGCTCCATATACTAACTTGTCCAAATCAAATATAGGAAGGTGCTTGTGCCTCTTCAGCCGCCGCAGAGCCAGCTTAGCCCTGAGCCTGCTCAAGTAGGCCTTCTTGCTAGGATCGCGCACCTTCGGGATCAGACCCTCAACCTTCTTCAGCAGCTGTATCTCCTCATACTGCGACATTTCCACCAGGTCCGGTTGTGACTTCGGCAGGGGATCCTCCCAGGGTCTGTCTACAGAGTTCAGTTCGGTGGAGAACAGGGATTCCCTTCTGATTGGCTTTTCTTCTATGGTCTGCTTCTTGGGTCTGTCGAAGGTTATTTTCCTGGAGTCGTGTTCTGATCCGCTGCGGGAGTCTGAGTCGTAGTACAGCATTGATTGTTGGAAGGAGTGGATGCTTGAGGAGTCACTCTGCGAGAGGAGAGAGAACAAGTAAATTGCAATATTATCTGCACTACACTTATTCAAAACTAGCTGTTTCCCGCGACTTCGTCGAGCTAGATTTTTGTTTTTGTCATAAGTATCGTAAATACTCTATTCACGTGCATTTAGTAAAATCAGTTACTTTGATATGACATCTATACTAATAATATAATCTTAGAAAGCTGAATAATTTGTTTGCTTGTTCGGTAGAACGCGCTAATCTCAGGAACTACTGGTTCGATGGCTATGGGCTATATTTCATCACGCTAAAACCAACAGGAGCAGAGCAGTAATGAAAATTGTGACGCAGACGAAGTTGCGCGGGTTAGCTAGTGCTTTTTTTTTAGTTATTTATTAGTTTGTATACTTACTTGTACCGGCATGATCCGACTGGTAGGTGTGAAGTCAAAGCCCCGGAACTCCATGTCTGAGTACGAGTCTTTCGGTGTCAACATGTTCAAAGACTCGTCGAACGTGCTCTCGTCTACGATTTCATTCCTGTAATAAAAAAAATAGATGTTTAATACTTACGCCTCATGTTTTGTTGTGGTTATTTATTTATTTAATTTTTTGCTTCCACAACTTTGGACTTTCAGGAGCTATGGCTATGGCTGTGTTCCGAAATATAAAACAGTATACCTACCAGTGTTCATGACGTCATGAATCGACGCCATAGTGTTAAGTCGTTCCGAAAATTATGCTGGCCAGTGCGTTGACGTCACAAATTAATGCCATATTGGAAATTCCTCAAAGTCTGTCACATTTGTCTCGCCAGTACACTATAGTGTCAATATGGCGTCGGATTCATGACGTCATGAGCACTGGCTAGTATACAGTATACTGGCTACTGTTATACAGGGTGAAAAAACTAAACCACCAACCAACCAACCAACCGAAGATGTAGCTAATAAGGATCAAATTCTGGGAAACAGTTCTATTGGTTCTTAACAAACTCATCTCTCGCTACGCATCCTCTCGATACAACCCGCTGACAGGTAAACGGACGAACGGACGGATGGACAGCAGAGGATTAGTAATAGGGTTCCGTTGGTTACCCATCGGGTACGGAACCCTAAAAACTTGGCTTAACCTCATACCTGCCATCAGAATCCAGCTGGTCATAGAACGACGTGCTGGAGACCCCGCTCAGCTCGTCAGAGTCCACCCTCCTCTTCTTGCAAGGTACGTGATCGCCCAGGCAGAAGAAATTGCTCTCATTGTTGATCAGATTTTTATAACCTGAGGGGCAATGGTAAATAGGAGTTAGAAAGAAACAAATAATGTATTTTTTGGTGTAGGAGAGAATTTAATGGACTGTATGATCTACCTTTAAGGATTATAAATCATTAATCAATATCCTAATGTATAAAATTCTTCCGTTAGGCACTTGTCTCACCGCCGGCGAGGAAGCGATTAGCTGTCGACTATTTGCTCGCTGAGGAAAGGGACAAAAGATACAGATTTTGTGTGAGTAAAAGAGACACTTATATTCATAGTCGACAGCTGGCTGATCACACTGCCGGCGAGCGGCTCTTACCTCTAGTTGATCTCAGCGACAAGAGCTATCATAGATTGTACTCGCTCAGCGATGCTCGCTTGGGGGTTAGAACTCACCAAACAGCTGTAATTTCTACCTATAGTGAGGCCGGAGCGAGTATTGCGAGTAATCGCCTGCCGCACAAAAGCACTCCCTTATGGTGATTGCTCCAGGGTAGCCCGCGAAATACAAATATTTTTATGTTTTTTGCAAATTGCCGGTCAGTGTGAAGCTGTATGTGGACCATGATTATTTCTGAAATATTCATTCTGTCGAGCTACATGAACTTAGAGGGCTATATTGATGATTAAAATGGTTATAATTCTTTAGATAAATACGCGTTACGGTCGCGGATCGTATTTGGTCCACATACAGCTTCACACTGACCGGCAAATTGCAAAAAACATAAAAATATTTGAATTTCGCGGGCTACCCTGGAGCATTCACTTTAAAGCCGAGCGTCAAAACTATGAAAACTTTTCACTCGCTGCTCGCCAACTTGTTTCGACTTTCAAGCTTTCGCTGATCGCTGGCGGTTTGACAAGTGCCTTAATGACTGACAGTCAACGCACAGCCGAAACTACTGGTGAAATTTGACTTTTAGGTTCCTTGGGGAGTGTTGGGGAGTACTAGAGAGGATTTCCCGATATTCCTACGGGAACTGATCATGTGCGAACTAAGACGCAGGCAAAAGCTAGTCTGAAATAAATGTATTAATAATCATTCCTGTCGATCACGACTGTGGCTTTCCAGCTTCATAGGAGCTGTACTTGTTAGGAATAATTTTGACGGTTCTGCGCTTACCACAGTCTAATTTTTTTTTGTCATTGGTTTTTATGAAACTTAAGTAGCGAAGGACTATTCGTATTGGGAAAATAATAATATAAATATAATATAATAGCATTTCCAGAGATTATCTTCTACAAACATAAACAACCAAAATAACCATTTTCTCTTTATTTTAATCAAATGTAATAGTTTTAGAGACGAGACTAGGATTGTGACGAAATCGCCGAGAAGTAAACATTATCCAATGTCAATACATACCCATTTCAGTCACTTTGGCCAGGAAGAGATTCTTGTCAATAGACAGCTGATTTCGAGGACGGACTTTGGGCTTGTCTCGCGCGATTTCTTGAACTGAAACATAAAAATATAAGAAACATTACAAGAAGGAATGTGCGGAAAAGCATTTTAAATTACTTGCAACTTATTGGCCCGAAATAAAATAACGTCAAACGTAACTGCATTTGCACTCGGCGTTTTTTCAACGCAGCGATAACGCGCAGTTGCCGCGCTCTAACGCGCTTATACGAAATTCAGATGCAGACTACTGCTTTTAGGTCATATCTAGTTATCTGCAGCGCCACAAGCGCGCGTTTGTAAAACGTGCGTCGTCGACGCGTTAGGAATACGCTATGTGTATAGGATCTAATGACAGCTCGGAACTCTCAGCGAGACGCTGTGCCGAAGCAATTTCATGTGACGGTGGAGGTGAGGAGATGGCCAACGTCTAACTTTTACTGTACAAGGAACTTCTGTAACAAACCATTTCTTTTTTTTGGTGATGTGTTGCAAGACATGAAGCTTTGGAATCATTCTTAGATAATGTAGCTCATAAAGCGCATTTTCTGTGCGGCATACTCTATTTCTTACTGAGAGGAATCCTTTGTTCCCTGCACTGGCGACATTACAGACCAGCCATACTTAACCTTTTTACTTCTTGAGCCACATAACACTTCTTCTTTTGTCATGATGGGCCGCAGTAACCTACAGTAGATAGATGAAAGGCATGAAGGTTCCTTGAGGAGTGAAGGGGAAGCTAAGAGAGGATTTCCTTAAATTCTTACGGGAACGGAAAAAAACAGGATATGCGCATCCGAAGTCGCGGGCAACATCTTGTCATTCTATTTCTCAAAGGTTATGCACATATATTACGATTTATCCTAATACTAATTGACCCGCGCAACCTCGTCTGCGTCACAATTTTCATTACTGCTCCGCCCCTATTGGTCTTAGCGTGATATATAGCGTACAGCCTTCCTCGATACATGAGCTATCCAACACTGAAAGAATTTTTCAAATCGGACCAGTAGTTCCTGAGATTAGCGCGTTCAAGCAAACAAACTTCCAATAAATTTTCAGTTTATTACTCATTAAATACTACCAAGGCACTTTCTAAATATAGCATCAATAATATAATTTAAGAAAACTATGGCATAAAAGCAGCTTCTAGATTTGTGTCTTCGCGAAGTTTCCATGCTGTAGCACACTGATACTTTAATATAATTTAAACACGTGTCCGCAGGTTGCATATAGCTGTAATAGATTTATCAACCATTTAGTTTAAAAAAAAAAATTCTTACTGATATGAGCTGCAACTGCAGGTGAGAAGTTGTGCAGTAGTTTCCACCAGCCTGTCTCCCCGAGCACCGCGGACCCTGACTTGAAGAACAGCTTGTTGTACACTGAGAGCACTCCGGCTATCGTACCCACCCAGTTCTTTTTCTGCTTGCTGTAATTGAGAGAAAGAGATTTAGCTTGTGAAAGAAATTACATATATTTTCAAATGTGTTTGATGTAGTGAGCAATGAAACATAAAAGTATCAAGAAATAAATTAACTAGTGGTTTTTGGAACCTCTTCTTGTTAATTGGCTCCTCAGTTATTAGGATTGTGATTCCACGTTTATTTGTTTGCATAGTGGATCTCTATTTGCACTTCTGCAATTTGACAGAGTGCAAAGTTAACCACCACACCACTATTATATTTATATAATTATGGTATAGCTATCAATAGGTTTCAGAAAATATTTTACATTTATTTTAAATCACAATTTTGAACAAAACTACTATTAAAATGTTTTGTTTTTGTACTTACGTCTGTGCACCAAACAGTGACTGCCAGTATCTGTCAATGAAGGAGCAGATGTGTGTCTTATAGTGGAAGTAGCCATGGTTGCTGATGCCGTATGACTGTATGTTCAAATGGTGGAGCGTCAAGTGAATTACGTTGACCCTGTGAGAGAATAAAATGATTTAGAAACTAAGTAAAGATTTATAGTGTTTTGGTTATTTTCCCACTGACAGTGATGTCAAAGATTTTTTTTGCCCAGTTAATTCTTTCCCTGCCCCTTTTTTTCCACCAAACAGTCTGCATTGTATTTTTTTCGAGATTTTTTATGAATAATATGATTTATAACAGAAGATCCCATTTTAACAGTGAAAAATATCGGGATGTGTTCTCATTGATCCATCCACTATATACGGTGCCAATATTAATATTCTATGAAAATAACCCGAAATTATACTTTCATAACATCTGTATTCAAGTTAAAAAAAATGGAACAATAGGATTTTCTTACCAGGGAAATCTATTCCTCGTAAAGATCTCCTTATTAGACGAAGAGCAATCTTCACAAGTGAAATCGAAGAAAACATCGCAGGCAAAATCGCCAGGAGTGCCCGACCTTCGGAGGCAACTGAGATGTACGAAACAGATGCAGTTCTCGCAGATAAGACCTGGCCGCTCCTGCTTGTTCTCTGGCTCGTTGCAATATTTACACGTAGTACCCATCGCAGTATCTTGTAAACAAACATCTTCTTCGGCAGCCATGGTTAAAGCAATAATAACATAACCTCAAAACAGAAACGTATTGACAACAAACACTGCTGAGAATGCTGAGATACTGACACAGAGTACTTTTTCTAGGATACTGAGAAACAACTGTCAGTGTCAATCTCATCAAAATTCTATGTGCAACGGTCTAATGATTCTGCCTGAGCTGGAAACCTGGCTTTTTATCAGGCAACCGAGAAAATCAACGACTGCTACATATATAACTCTGGTTGTTTGTTATTCACATGTTATGCACATTCTGACTGTTAGTGATTGTAACCACAGAACAGAAAAAATACTTACCTTTTTTTTCTGTTCCGTGATTCTAACTATAATTCGTTAGAATCACATAACAGTCAGAACATAGGTTTGAGTATTTTCTTTGTAATACACATTTTAGAACAAAGCTTGGATGTGGTACTATTATCGGGTAGACAATCAATCATTAGTCTGGATCAGTGCTCGGTTGGAGGCAGTATATGAAGCTCGCCCCCTTTACATTGATTTATTATTTTAAACCTCTATACATGTATCCAATGAACAGTTTAATAATGTATCTTTTCGAGGAAATTAGTTATTTTTCGTGTGGGAAAGGTAAATAATACTACTAAAATAATTTAACAACAATTAGGTATATTTAGGTATATTAGGTATATGCAGTCAAAAATCACATTCATAGTCAAGTTCTACGCGTAGTCGCCATTTGGTCCCGGAACTGCTCGAGCCACCTGCTGATGTGCTGCTTGTGGATGTTCCGTGCCATCTTCACCGGCTCGGGATCACTAGGGTTGCTGGGCATCAGGTCCAGGTGATGGGCAGCGTCTACTATAACCACTGCTCTCACTGTGTCACTCAAACTGTCGAGGATACCACCTATGAGAAGAAAATAATGAGTAGGTAATTAAGTTTTACGCAATCGAATAAATAGGATCCTAGGTTCGATAACAAGGTCGAGAGAAGGGTTTTCTCTTCGGTTTTTCATCAAGGTTTTCTTAGTAGCAGCTCTGAGTTTTGATCAGTGTTCTTATGATAACGATAGGCCGCCCCACCTTCCCCCCGTATTACAATATGTTACGTAAACATCATATTGTAGAAATAACTTTTCCTAATTTATCGGTCAATGCAAGCGTAATGTAATGTTATTGTCACTGAGAAAATCTTACTAAGATTGTAAAAATCTTAATAAGATTTTCTCGATATATTGTGAACAGATCATTTTAATACAATATATCCTACACAAATTCAACAGATTTCCATTAAAGTATTCGTGTGTTATTGGGAAAACATTGATTAAAAAACACACAATATTTTACAAACCTACGTTTACAATTACCTATCCGGTGACATTATCAAGTGGGTAGAAGTGTCTATTGCCAGGGTCTTAGGATATCCTAAGGTTACTTTCTTATTTTACTAGGGATGTGATTAGCGGCATTAGCGCAGAGACCACCCTCCAGGTCTAGACAAAGCGCGATAGAATGAAAGATCAGATAACAACAATTTTACCTCCTGTCCAAGGATCTCGAAGTCCATTACTGAATACAATATTTGAAGCTGCTTGGAGCCTGTTGCCTCCATATTCCAGCCTTGCCATGTTCTCCCGAGGGTACACGTTGTATTTCTTGTGACAGTCTTCGGCAAAAGACGTGAAGTTCCAGGGATTTGGCTCAAACATGTCCTGCTTGCCGTTGGAACAGATCGGCATCACCATTTCTGTACAAGCCTTTAAATGGGAAAAGTATTTAGTTAGTTCGGAAATTGGAGAACGAAGATCATAGCATAGTATAAGGAACATCGCGCCGGCAGCGTTTAGAGATAGCAGTGACAAGACTAACATATATCTATCTACCTGTATATTTAACACCGTAAAAACTGATTCAAATCCGAACATTTCAACGTAAGGTACAGTTGAAAGCCAGCGTCAAGCACTCCTTGTTGTGGGGCATTTAGCTGAACTGGACCTATTTGGCGCAGCCGTGGGGCACACAATGTATCTAATTGTTTTAAAATTAAGTTTCCTTTTATTTGTTACATCTGTGTGTGAGCCAAATAAACTAGTTATTTTTTCTTCTTCTTTCTTTCATTGCTTCAGTCACGGACTGATAGACAAAGCAGACAGCTGTTTTTGTATCATCGTTTGTGTCGTACATAGATCGTGTAAACGCGGCCACGTTCACACGCTCAAATTGGCTTTCATAGAAAATTTTGTCAATGCCTATGTTAGCATTTGACGCTGAGAGTGTCTCCGTACCCCGAGATGAAATTTATTTTGTCTGAAATTATTGAACTTACTTGATAATCCCACCCACTAGCGTCTAGGTTGCCGTAGTCGTCTCCTTTGTGATACTCAACGCATTTATTTTTCTTGTCGTAATTCGTGTAAATGTCCAAAACTTTTCCTATAGCCTGAAACCAAATAGTTTTCGTTAGATCTTGTGAAAGTTCCTTGAATATGACATCAAGTCTCATGTCTTACAACAACGGTCAAGGTGATGACGTATCACTTAACACAGAGGCCGTATGAGGACGTTACAGAACCATGAAAGTCTTAGTTTGAGAGACTGAAGCTCAAGCCACAACATTGCAAGGGTTGCGGAATTTGTTCGAATTTGTTTGGCCTGGAATGCTAAGAGCATTTGAAGGAACACGGATGGGTTCCATCAGTAAGAATCTGACACT
This sequence comes from Lacanobia oleracea, assembly GCA_950371165.1. Taxonomy (NCBI): domain Eukaryota; kingdom Metazoa; phylum Arthropoda; class Insecta; order Lepidoptera; family Noctuidae; genus Lacanobia; species Lacanobia oleracea. The sequence continues at coordinate 28,037,269 of OX493388.1, read as the reverse complement.
CTCTGTCGCTCTTCCCAGAGCGGAAGGAGTCATTTGATGACTTCCTATCCATAAAAAAAAGCCACAACACTGCATCCTACTCACAACACTGTGTGGTTCGTGTAGTGGCGCTTTCTAGCGCATTTGATTGGCTACAAAACTCGTTTTGATATAACCTATACCTAGACAGATCCGTTTGATTGGAGTGTCTCGCACCACGATGTACCCCAACACAGTAATGTCAGTTCATCTCACCTCCTGCATAACTTGATGTTATACAGGAGGGATAGCAATTATCTCTTTTTTGCAAAGGAATGATGGATGATGGATAAGCACTTTTTTTGGACGGGAAATCGCTCATTCAGTCAGATGACTTCTTCCGCTCTAGGACAAAAACCGTGTTCCTTCAAATGGCCTTTGCGTTCTATCCAGGGCCGAGGTAACTCTTTCAAACAATTCTGCAGCCCTGGCATCATAATAATCTCTAAAGTCTACAAAATTTTGTACCTGTAATAGTTTTTCACCAGTCAAAGCCTCACTAAGGTACTGGCAGACGACCCTCACGGGTTCAGCAGGCAGTGGAGTCAGGAAGTCTGAGGAGAACGGGTAGTTCACCATAGCCAGCGTGGAGTACATGGACTCCAGGAATTCTTTCAGCACATTCAGGTCCGTCGAGTTCTTGATGGGTGTGCAGAGGTTGAAGGTCTTGTGCAGGAACTCCGAGCCGTTGGTGGTAGAAGAGTAGTTTCTGAAATTACAAATGGATAAAATAATAACGAAAAGTTTTTAGTGAACTGACATTGGCTAATGATATGGTGGGATGTACTTCATGGCAATTGGGCAGCAGAGCTCCAGGTAATAAAGTAAAGGATTTCAACGGTAATAATTAGACATAGTGAGTGTCCGGTGTATCTAACTGATGGTTTTAAATATTCAACATTTTGGGACATACATAAGAAAACATACGAGTCAATTATTACGGGCAGTTTGAAAAAAACTTGCGGTTTGCCCTGTCCATAATATTCAAGTCAATGGGAAAACAGAATGTATCGATTCTAAGCTTTATTTTTTTTTTATTTTAATCAACCACACGCACAAAACGTTTTGGGAACACATTCATAGTGCGCACAGCTCTTCTTCTACCTGGCGTTAATCCCGGCTATTGCCAGGGTCCGCCTTCCTATTTAGCTTCCTCCACTTTGCCCGATCTTGAACATCCTTCTCAGTTAGGCCATTGGCTCTCATGTCGGACTTAACGACGTCCAACCAGCGCTTGCGAGGGCGACCACGGGACCTAGCCCCAAGAACAGCCATATTCATGCATCCCCGAGCAACGTACTCCATAGGGCGGCGCATGATGTGGCCATACCATCGCAGACGACACTCTTGCAGTTTTTCCCCCACGTCACGGACACCAAGACTACCTCTGATGAAAGAGTTGCGTATGCGATCGGATCGCGTTACGCCACTCATCCACCTCAGCATCTTCATCTCCGTGATGCGAAGCTCCTGGGTGTGTCTGCTTAGTGCTGGCCAACATTCACCGCCGTACAGTAGGACAGGCCGTATGATGCATTTATATATCTGCCCCTTGAGCTTCGGAGGCATTTTGCGGTCGCATACAACGCCCGTTACCTCGCGCCACTTCGCCCAAGCCGCGCCTATACGTGCTTGGACATCGTCGTCCACGTTGCCAGACTCGTGCAGCACGGATCCAAGGTACCTGAACGTATCGGACTTTCTGATCAGGTCCGAACCTATTCGGATGAACCTATTTGAATCCGTGCCGCCACAGGACATGTACTCAGTCTTCGCCACATTTAGTCTCAGACCACCGTTTTCAAGCGTGTCCTTCCAAATATTGACTTTGCGCTCAAGATGGGCTTTGTTCTGATTAACGAGGGCGATGTCATCGGCATACATCATTAGCCATGGGGGCTTATCTTGGATGTTTGCCGTAACTACATCGAGCACTACGATAAACAAGAACGGGCTAAGAGCCGAGCCTTGGTGAACGCCAACAGATATTGGGAAGCCATTCGATTCGCCAACAGCGGTCTGGACAGAGGACACGGAATCGCGGTACATGTCTCTGATAATGTCAATATAGGCCTCGGGAACGCCCTTGAAGCGCAGTGCCCACCAGATGGACTGCCGAGGTATACAGTCGAAGGCCTTCTGCAGGTCTAAAAAGGCCATATGCAAAGCTCTCCTTCTCTCTCTGTAAGCCTCAGCCAGATTCCGTAAGGCGAATACTGCGTCCATGGTGCTGTTACCCGCCCGGAAGCCATATTGACACTCAGAGACAGCACACTCGCTACGCAGCCGTGTGTCAATGATGCGCTCGAAGAGCTTCATGGTGTGGCACATGATCTTGATACCGCGGTAGCTACTACAATCCTGTACGCTACCTTTGCCTTTGTATACAGGGATAATCAGGCTAAATCGCCACTGGTTCGGCATTTCCTTGGTGATTAGGATGCGGTTAAAAAGATCCGTCAGAAGGTCCACGCCATGTGGGCCCATCGCCTTCCACACTTCAATTGGCACATTGTCAGGCCCGACCGCTTTCCGATTCTTCATGTGGCGAAGAGCAATGCGGGTTTCGTCGGGGGAAATAATCATAGTGCGCACAGCTAAGGGAGTGGAATTCCCTGCCGAAGTCTGTGTTTCCTGATAGCTACAACCTGGGAGTCTTTAAGTCAAGAGTGAAAAGGTTAGGCACTTCTAGGCAAGCGTGCTCCATCTTCGACCACATCATCGCTTACCATCAGGTGATATGGTGGTCAAACGGGTGCCTATCATGGTAAAAGAATGTCATGGGAGTCCTCTATTCTTTCGGAAATGTGCTATACCATTCCATGAGCTATAACTTCTTACTTAATAACATTCCAAGATTCTCTGATATTCCTGGAGCAGTTGGTGTTGACAGTCCTGAAGCTGGAAGTGACGAGCCTGTTGAAGACGTTGCAAGGCGCCATTCCGGAGAACATGTGGACTGGGGCGGAGGCCGCGATGGCACCGTTCACGATGTGAGGGTATTTCATACGGAAGTAGGCTGCGAGCATGCCGCCGTACGATCCTGGAGGAGAAAAAAATAATTCATCATTCCAGCCGAAAGGCGTCCAAGAGTCACCACATGGACTGGTCTTGTGCGTCTCGCATCAACCGGATTCCTGTGGCCTTCAGCAGCACCTTGTTAGAGGCCTTCTAGAGCTTTACCGGTTATGCTTCCAGTGTGCGTCGACACTCCAGAACCTGTGAACCCTATCTATTCTGCGAGCAATGTGCCCATTCAGCAGCCACAATCACAAAGACAAACCAAATTGAACCGAATCGAAATAAAGTACTTTTTTGTTACGACTTAAACCTTCCCTAGTGATGTCATGAGCTCTTTTTTTATCCAATAAAACTTTTGCATTATAGTGTTCTACTTGTACCTACAGAACACATTAAACTGTCTGGTGCCCAGCAGCCATTGTTTTCATGAAATGGCGTCATGTCACCGCGTGTCACCCTCTCGAAAACTGTTGCTAGGTACAAGGTACTGTGATCTGATTAATCGACGGTGATAATATGTATAATACCTTGATGATCTCGAGCTATATATACGTCAATGTCTTAAGTTATCGAAAGGGGCTGGACATCTAACGAAAAATCTTTGGTTGCTGCAACGGTATCAAATCATTTCAGTGTAAGGGACTATCCTAAACTTGAAACATCAGGAATATATGCCACCTAGACGTGAATTGCAGCAGCTTCTATGGAGAGCACATGCAAGCAGTTTCGCACTTAGGAAGGTCGCTGCGAACTTGGCAAAATTTTATAGATCAGTCTGACACCATAAAAAGTCTGACACATATTATGTGTGCGATGTCCAAAGCATGACTCACTTGTCGGAGTGGCACAAGTGCCGATAAACCTGAACGATTGAGCCACCAATACCGCTTATAGACTCGAATAGAATACGTACATTTTTCCAGCCAGACCTTACAATGTGTAAGAACACACTACACCGTGTGTCTACCAGGTCTGGCAATCTATCCCGTCTATCTGTCTGTCCATACCTACGCGATACTTATATTCAAAAGTACCGAACGGATTTCCATCGGGTTTTCACGGTCCACTAACGGATGGATAGACATTGGCCTAATTGATGAAGAAGATTTGGATGTTCCTATAATTAATTATGAAAAAAAAACATACTGATTGGGAGCTTAGGTATCTACACTGTTGACTGACGACGCCATAAAATGTAGTATCTCACCTCCAAACGCGATGACGGGATATCTAGGCTTGATGGTATTTCCCTGAAGGTGGTCGATGAGCTCTGCGTAGTCTGCCAGCGCCTGCGCAGACGTCAGGTACCCGATGTGCTCGTTGTCCAGAGATTTGTTGCCGAAAGGCATTGATTGTCCGTAGTATCTGAAACATTAGGATTTTGTTCATGATTTATGAGAAAATGACAGAAAAGTTTAATGGGAATCAATAACTTGTCTTGGTATGGTCATGTGAAGAATGGGTATGTTACTAATAGTTTTAAATATAATTGTGGATGGATGGACAGGGTGACAGAGGCCAACGAAAAGATGAATGGATCGTGTGAGGAGTTATATGAAAGTTATGGATAAGTATGACGGTTGACAGGCCAGGATGGAGGGAAAAACGTGTTGCGCCGACCTCAAGTGACGTAGGATGAGGGCAGGAAGATGATAGGTAATGATGTTCGTGAGGAATGAGGCTCACGGTTGAGCTGGATACCAGGAGAGATTATTAAGATGCTCCAATTTAACAAATGAAATAAAAAGTAAGAAGTAATCGGGCTCATGAAAGGCATTGTTGATGATTAATGCTCGTAAAGAACCTCACGCTAGTAGGTGGTTCGCAATTCATGGAGACAGAAAAGCTGCGGACCACCCTTGACCTAGTTCTACCAAATGAACTTCTTTGTTTGTTTGTCTCTTAAGTTTAATCCACACGTGTAAAGACCGTGCCCGGAACAGACGGTGGTCCCATTATTCCGTATGAAGTCGTTCAACCACGTCCGTGCTCATTGAAGTTGTACGAAACGTTATTTCTTGGGTACCTGACCGTCCATGTCCTGGGCACGGCCCCTACCAGATGTGACCCTAACCGAGGTTAGTGTTGGTATTTGTTTGAAAGGGTCATCGTCACCGCGGCCCTGGAACGCGGCGGGCACTAGGTGGAACACGGATGGGTTTTAGTCAGTAAGAGTCTGACACTCCCTCCTGCTCCACCCAGAGTGGAGGGAGTCATTTGATGATATCCCATTCTTTTAAAAAAGGGCACGGCCTTGATGGGTGGATTAGCCTTTATCAGGTAAAACAATATGCACTAACCTGTGCTCAGCAAACACAAGTTTCGCTTTGAACTGCTCAGCGATCTCCCACATAAAGCCTGTGTGCTTGGCAAACACTTCAATTTGACCCTGGAATTACAAAAACAAACAAATAAACTAATACAGTATTACTATATGCATGGCAGAAAGGGCAATAGGTACCAAATATAAAATAAGTGGTAGGTATGTACAGGCTGAAATTTAATTAGCCAGCTAAACTTCGCAGTCATAGGTACTGGGTACTTATCAAATTACAGATATTATTAGGCAACTGCAGACTGTCCACTGGAGCGGAGATGAGAGGATCGGATTCGAGCTGTACTATAATAGGTGGGCAGGGATTTGCGAATTAGTTTATAAATTCATACTAAACCGGGAAGCGGAGCGAGACAGCGGAGCAGGAAAGTGGACCGGGGAAACGGAGCGGGAAAGCGGACAGGGGGAAACGTAGCGGAGAAGCGTAAAAAAACGGCCGCCCGCTTAAATAACTCGTTACGTGACCTCGGCACAGTCCGCAACTACGCTCCGCACTACCTCACTCCGCATCAATGGACAGACACAGTCCGCATCTTTGCTCCGTATTACTCCGTTGCTTTGTTCCCTGCCGTTCAGCGGAAATGGACAGCCTTAAACAGGGTGATTTTTTGAAGTGGGTGTTGAGCCAAATCAAAATTATGAGAAATAGAAAACTAAAACATCATTGGATTTTTCAAAAAACAATATTAGAGCGTCTGTGGAATTAAGCATCAATGAGTTTTTTTAGGGCTGAGTGTCTTTCTTTGTCCCAAACGTACTGTGAACTTCGTACAACTTGGCGATTTTTCACGTGGAATAAAAATCTTATAAGCATTTTCAATTGCTTAGCAAGTGAAATGAGACACGTTCGCATACATATCTACTTATGCAAAAGTAAGTGCATTTAATAACAATTAATTACTTCTTATAATCGACCAATTAACACATCAAGGCTTAATTACTGATAATGCCACTACTATTACGGTAACTTGAATCTATTTTATGATGAGTAAGGTTATTATCCATCTATACTAATATATAAAGCTGAAGAGATTGTTTGTTTGTTTCTTTGTTTGTTTACTTGAACGCGCTAATCTCAGGAACTACTGGTCCGATTTGAAAAATTATTTCAGTGTTAAATAGCCCATTTATTGAGGATATATCATCACGCTTAGACCAAAAGGAGCGGAGCAGTAATGAAAATTGTGACGCAAACGAAGTTGCGCGGGTCAATTAGTTACGAATAAAAACAATCAGTTGTAGGTACTAGGTATTCTAAGTAGAACTAAGCAACACGTTAGGTATTGACTTAATTGCTTTATTATTGTTTTTACTCTATGCATGGTTTGTTGATTAATAAATGAGTTATGGCATTGTGGTTTAAAATAACCTATGAGGTTATTAAAGGCTACCCATATCTACATACTTAGTTACTTATTGATTAATCTATACTAATACTAGCTTTTTCCCGCGACTTCTTACGCGCATATCCCATTTTTTCCGGTTCCCTATTCTATATTTTAAGTTTTATCAAACAACAGATAGTTACGAAGTTTGATCAAAATCGGTTCAGTAGTTAGTTTCAGAGTTTATCTCGAACAAACATCGTGACACGAGATTTTATATCTATCTATATATACTAATATAGGTATTATAAAGCCGAAGAGTTTGTTTGTTTCGTTGAACGTGCTAATCTCAGGAAATAAGTACTGGACCGTTTTGAAAAATTCTTTCAGTGTTAGATAGGCCATTTATCGAGGAAATAATCATCACGCTAAGAGCAATAGGTGAGGAGCAGACGATGTTGACTTCTGCAATCAAAAGTAGGTACCGCACAATTTAGAACCCATTAGTAATAAGCAGTGTTCCATATAATCTGTGGTCATTACTCATATTCGGAAAGTAGGCATGAAGTTGCTTAACGTCGCTTGTCGTTTTCAACTGACAGCCGTCAAATTATATAAAAAACCCTTTTAGACGACTTTCTATACAACCTCTCAATTACAGCGCGATGTAAAATTTAAATAACATAAAGATGTTTTTTTTATTTACTCATCATCTGCCTAGCCTTTTCCCAACTATATTGAGAATGAGATCGGCTTCCAGTCAAACCGGATTTAGCTGAATACCAGTATTTTACGCGGAGCGGCTGCCTACCAGACCTCCACAACCCATTAACTGGGTAACACGGTACTTCTTGGCAAGACAAGAGTCAGATTTACTGGCTTCTGACAATCCGTAACGACTGCCAAAGATCTACAAATGACAGCCGAGACCAACGGCTTAACGTGCTTTCCGAGAAACGGAGGAAACTCGGTATGTTAAGATGGTCACCCATCCACAGAACCACCTCGGCAAGCGTTGCTTAAACTTGAAGATCGACCCATGCGCCTGTTCATATTTAGCCACGAGCTCCTCTCTCTCTCTCTCTTTTTTTTATTGACTGTTAATAGGCATACATTTGACCACTGTCTCACCTGATGGTAAGCGATGGTCGAAGATGGAGCACGTTTACCTAGAAGTAACCTATTCATTCTTGTCTTAAAGACTCCCAGGTTGTAGGTATAGAACTCCACTCCTTAGCTGTACGAAAGTGTTCCCAAAACGTTTTGGGCGTGTGCGCATCGCTGTTCGTCTTGTGGTCAGATTATGGAAAGGGCTTGGCGGAATTAAATCATGTAATTCCTTCGCACACTCACCAAAATGCAACCAATAGAAAACCGATAGGCCAGCAACTTGGCGTCGATGCTCAAGACTTTGGAGCTTCGACTCGACGAGTATCATTACCGATGATTCTCTTAGCTCGTTTCTCAATTGAGTCAAGGGCATTAAGCTGGTATTTGGCAGATCCGTCCCAAAGATGAGAGCAGTAGGTACTCCATACACGATCGAACTGGCGCTTGATAGAGTTTGAGCTGTTCCGGCGTGAAGTACCGTCTCACCTTTGCTAGGATCACCAACTTTCTGGTAGCCACTGGAGCCTTTGCCTCTATGAAAGGGCCAAAATTGACGGTAGATGTTAATGTAACACCAATAAGCTCAAGGCAGTCGATTATAGGCACGGTTACTCGGTGCTACTAATACGGTGGAATTCGCTCCTTTTAGCGGTAAAAAGACACGCTTGGGTCTTAGCAGCATTGAATTTGACCAGATTGGAGTACTGAAGGAAGATTATTGGTTAAAGATTATATTCTTTTAAATGACTTTTTTGTTATTTTTTACTTTCCTTGTATTCGTAATGAAAGGCACAGTGTTTACCTTGGGTGAAAGACTTATTTAGTCCCTCGAACTATTGCTACTATCGCTACGCTCGGATGCCAAACGCCGTCACGGGACTAAATCAGTTGCTTTCACCCCTAAGATAACAATGTACTATTTATTTTTCTCCTCCGCTGTACCTTTCAAATTAATTTCGTTACGGGATCCAATAAGACCTTTTGATTGTTTCTCCGGGAGTCGTCGGGCTTCATTGAATCGGCGTTTTTCTGGTGGTCACCACTGTTTATTCTGGTTTTCACGAGTTGCAGTGGTTGGGAATGTGTGGCAGGCTTGTCCCAAAAAAATAAGAGATAGAGTACCCAAGCTATGGAAGATATGGAAATAGGTTGGTACTATAGATTCTGCCTCGAGGCAGTTGGAAATTATCCATAGGGAGGGTCTCGTACACCCGGAATACAAAAACTCATTCAACCATATACCATCTATCCTATACTCATCATCATCATCTGCCTAGCCTTTTCCCAACTATATTGGGGTCGGCTTCCAATCAAACCGGATTCAGCTGAATACCAGTAACGCGGTGCGGCTGCCTACCAGACCTCCACAACCCATTTAACGGGTAACACGATATTTCTTGGCAAGACTGGAATCAGATTTACTGGCTTCTGACAATCCGTAACGACTGCCAAAGTTCTACAAATGACAGCCGGGACCAACAGCTTAACGTGCTTTCCGAGGCACGGAGGAAACTGTATGTTAAGATGGTCACCCATCAACAGACCAACCTTGGCAAGCGTTGCTTAACCTTGAAGATTGTTACTATCTAGCTACTGTTAGTCTACTGTTATTATCTAGCCACGAGCCCCTCAAACCATGTATCTAATACTAATAACTAGCAATTTTAATCAAAATCGTGTACAAAAGTTTCTCATTACGAAAAATGACTATATAGGGCTGGACGGCATTTTAAACAGAAGAGATAATACAGCCAGTACCTTGCATAAGTCTAAATTCCTTGTTCTAAGAGGGGTATAGCAATGCTAGATATTGACTGTTTGTATATCCTATCTTACATAGCGACATAATTTTACTTTTTGCGTACACGCAGACGAAGCCGCGGGCAACAACTAGTACTAATAATAAGCACTGATAAAAGTTGCAATTTAAGTCTTCAGATTAAACCTTATCTGGTTAAATATCGATAAATATTTTGGGACCAAAGCGTCTATAAACCCGAAAGTCATTTTGACACAGAATGACTTTCGGGTTAATACACGCCATCATAGTAATGTTTTATTTTGTAACAAAGGTGACTTGTGTATTACACAAATAATTGCGGTCGGTGGTTTGGAGAAGTCTCTTGCAGTTAGGTACAAAGAGATTAATATGGGGTCATACTCATTTATATTCATCATCTGCCTAGCCTCTCATCAATTATATAGGGATCGGCTTCCAGTCAAACCGGATTCAGCTGAATACCAGTATTTTACTTGAAGCGGCTGCCTACCAGATCTCCACAACTCATTACCTAGGGAACACGGTAGGTACTTCTTGGTAAGACTGGAGTCAGATTTGACTGGCTTCTAACAAGTAACAACGTATCGATTGCCATGGATTAATCGATACGTTAAATGACAGCCGGGACCAACGGCTTAGCGTGCTTTCCGAGGCACGGAGGAAACTCGGTATGTTAAGGCGGCCACCCATTCACAGACCAACCTTGGCAAGCGTTGCTTAACCTTAAAGATCGACTCGCGCGACTCATTTACCTTAGGTATTTGTAAAGTATCAACAAACATCAACTGTGTCATGAATTTGTTTTTAATCGTGTTAAGAAACAATAAACCAATCTTAACTACTCAGTAGTATAAATGCCAACTGGGTGTGTTCGTTTGTTACGCTTTCACGCCTAAACCGTTGAACAAATTTTGATGAACTTTGGTATCGAGGGAATTTGGAAACACGAGCGAAGACATGGGCAAAACTAGTAATACATAATGGTTGTTTCTCTGCACGTATTGTAGGTATTACTTACTGTTGCATATAGTTCATTGTAATACATAAATAAATAAATAGGTAGTCAGATTTATTTCTTGGAATCCCGTATTCCAAGCAAGCGGTACTTTAAAAAACCTTGAAAAGCGCAAAGAACTTCATAGTTAGCAGTAAATTTTCTGTCGAGCATCGAACCCGAGACTAATGGAGCGTTGTCTACCGCTCGACCGCAGAGAACTTTTTATAAGGGGTCAAAGTAACCGGCTGAGCTAATGTCCTATTTTACTTAAATGTAAACATACTAAGATAACACAATATTCGAGCGATATGGCTTCGTCTGATGCTAAAATAACTCTGAAGTACTAGATAACGCTCCTTGTGTTATTATTGAATAAAATCATTCTTACGCTGCTAAGTTCTCAATTTATTATTAATTATTTATCATCAGCTAGGTAGGAACACGCTTAAAATTACTCAACACATCATCATAACAGCCGACAGAAGTCCACTGCACACAAGTGATGGGATGGTATTATTCTTTTACGGCACCATACGACACCGGCCGACACTCTACGGCTAAACACATGAAATCCTAGGTACATAATTGTATTATAATATCTAGCTGTGTCCAAATATACTTTAACATAAGCTATTCTCTTTTAATCGCAGTTAAACTGCTACGAATCAATTTAAAAACAATACATAAGTGATTTAGCAACATCATAAAATAATATGCTTAAATTGTGTTATAATAACAATAAGTACTATATTAAAAAAAAAAACACGTACTACCAAAAAGTCATTACTAGACCTATTTTGTAAAACTATAGAAAAATCGCAGCACTTTCTAAATTCTAAAAAAATCAGGAGGGTAGGTATTTACACAACTAACCTCATTCCCAGTATAAAAGAAGATAGGCCCACCTCCCTGGTCCCAGTTATCTTCATTCACCAAATACTTAATTTGAAAAGTCTCACTTCTCTGAAACCCGAAATGGTCGAGGGGAACCTTGAACCATTTTGTTTCATACTTGTACTCTGCCCGTACTGAAGCTAACACTATAGCAAAAAATATGATTCGTAACATGTTGATTTTTTAGAATTAAAAACACACGTCCATTCTGTTTGGTTTCCAATGTGATAATGAGTGATCTCGCTCGTCGACGAACCGTTTACTCGGTTATGCAATGTGACGTTGGTACACTTGTGGAGAAAAGTCGTGCATTCGCGTTTAGGATTTTCATTGTACGTTATTGTTTTTTGATCAGTTGTGTAAATGAAAGTGATAATTGCATTGTTTAGAACGATATAATGCAATGCGATATAGTGTATATATGTAGTGTGAAAAGATCTGTTTTTATTTCTGTAGGTAATATCTCAATTAAAGTTTATGTCTACATAGTAGGTAACACTACTACTTTTCTCAGTTGTGATGTTCTTTCTGTTTAAATAATTAATACAGTTTTCCAATGAACTATAGAATAAATGTTGCAGCTGTGATAATAACAATTTTAGGTACATTCTTATTGTTTGCTGGAAAGAATAAATAAAGGTGTTTGAATGGAATTTTATGAGTAGGTAGTCTAGCAACAGTGGCGCTCTCTTTCGAGAATTACCCAATTTATGGCTGTTCCAGCAGATTTAGGCGCCGACCCCACTGCGCGCGGACACTGCAAATGGTCTAAAAATATGGAGTTCAGTAATCTTAAGCAGTGATAACACGTCACACGCTCTTTTTTACTGAAAACCCAATGTCACTCTCAACTAAATATCTCGCAAATCATAAAGAAAACGTTTTCCTCTCACTAATTAAATAAACATTTCGATCTCGTTGGACATCGTGACCTTCCAGCTTTTGCAAAAAAATAGTACTCCGACAGAACGCGCGTCCACTTTAACCGTCGCGGTCTTACAGCTTTGTGTGTGTAGGATTCTAGCCACCGCTTACATTACAATGGACGTGGAACACAGAACTCGGAACTCTGACCGCTAGACCGCGTGGGGACGGTGCTTATTTGGCTATCTACAATTTGTAACAGAATAAACACATTACCTGTAAAGGGTCATAGTAATCAATATTTTGAGCCACTATAATATGGTACCAAAACTGAAATCGCGAAAAAAAACTGTTCAGTACATTTTCTCGAGTCAATGTATGGAGCAGTCGAAATATGACCACCCAGTCGTAGAACACGCCGTGTAAATAGGTTAATAACGTACAAGGTCAACTAAAAAAAATATCAACTTGTTTCATTTGCTCCTCAGTGTCTTCGATCAGTAACAAAATACTTTATAATTTTTTTTTTATAAGTGATCGAAGTTCAATTTCCTTACCAACTCCTTTTTATTACTATTTACTTACTCGTTTGAACATTTTTTTCTTAGTACTTTTGTACGTGTATACCGACTATATCGTTATTATCTGAGTTCATTTGACCCCTGTCTCGGCAGTCGCCAGGATGTACCTACCTAGCGTACTCGCTGTACATACCACTAGGTGCTGCCAGTACATTAGGTGCGCTCAACCGCACGTACAACTAACACTTTGTACTACAAAAACAGCTTTTAGTGTTCAGAAATAAAAGCGCTGTCGGTATCAAATTTAACTTAAATCGCGTGGGACTGTACATGGTTGTTTTTGTAAAAAATTACTCTTATCGCGATTGGGTTGTAGGTTATCGTTTTATAGTTTACTATCAGAGAATTTTATAAAATAAATTATTAATATACCTACATGTGGTATCTATCATTAAGACAAAAAAAATGTGTTTATGTAAGTGAGCGAAAGGAAGCATCAAACCTACCGGGCAAAATGACCTAAAATACTTCATTTGATTATTCATAAACCAATAAAATTGTAAAAACAATATACAAATATAAAAACAGAAACACACAAATAGATGTAAAAATGTAATTCAATTAACAGCTGATTAAAGTTAAATGTAATAAATAATTTAATAAAACTAAATACGTATTAGAACATTGGTAAATAACGATTGTTTGTTTACTAACCTAGTTAACATTGGAAACATGATTAAAATATATCTAAGTTACTTAATGAGATCATTTTATTTTTGGTGTTGTAACTTTTTATGTAAAGCATGTTTTCGAAAACCAAATATAAAACCGAATCTGCGATTAGCAACGAAGCTTAATAACGCCATTACTCTACCATACCATGCAAGAAGTAATTTTTACACAACTACATAAAAAGGAGTGTTATGTTTTCCTATTCTCTAAAATGCAGTGCTATTCAGCATTTCATTGGTAAGCTGTCTAATTTTACAACTGGATCAAAAACGTATTAAGTAATCAAAAAAAAAAAAATGTGTCCTTTGAGTTTTGTCGCTGACTGCACTTAGATTTTCTTTTCTTTTTATTATGGATTATTGATATATAAGACGATAAAAGAAGAATAGTGGCTGGAATATGCTGGGGAGATAGAGAAACCAATTGCTGCATTGCTGTTTCAGCAGGCTAAATATGATTGAAGTTGGCGTTTGGGAGTTTAGTTTTCATTTGGCTTAAAAATAGTTGGGTCAATTCACGATTAGAGACTCAGTTTGGTTGAAGAGTTGTTGTCTTATGACCAAGTTAGTTGACTAACTTGGCATTGATCAAGACAAAGTGTTGGCATGAGGATATCCAGGATGGAGGTCCGGAGCTTGAGACGCTAGGCGGACGAGTGGGTGGGTGGCCTGCATAGTTACCGGTCGCCTACCGACCGAATTCGATCGGTTAGTCCGAACGATTTTCCCATGAATGCCATAATAAATTAGAAGGGTCAAATTGCATATTTCAAAGTGTCAAAATTTGACAGCCCGCTTACCGTACCTATCGATATTATTCGGTAGGCATGACAACTGTATTATTCGGCACACACTGTACACTGTCGAGACTCCAGACCAAAGGTAAAATTCTACCGATTTACCTAATAATATGTATTAGTACTGGCATCGTCCGAATTATCTCAACGGAAAATACTCTCGCGATAAAAAGTATCCTATGTCCTATGAGATGGTCTATAGACCTGTATGCTAAGTTTCATTCAAATTTCTTTAAGACTTGAAGGGAGACTTTCACATTATTATAATATTAGTTTGAGAGTATTCTTGTTTTCGATTCCATGGTCAACTCCATAGATAATCGTATCGTGGCTTCAATAGTAGCGTAGCATTCATCAAATCCCCTGAAGCTAGGCAAAGTACAGGTGCATGGGCATTTGAGGAGTTTGGGAGTATGGATTACTCAACGAGTACGGAAACTTCGCTCATCTCGGAAAACAGCTTTAAATTGCATCGTCCATCTCCCAATCTTTATATTAACGCTCCGTCCTTGATTCTCTCGACCCACTATTAAGTATTCAGCTGTCCGTCCGGTGACTCAGTTTGTGACGTCATATTCTGAGTTAAAACGTCAATATGGCATTAGTGAATCGTCTCGTGGATGACAAAGGGCTTTGTTAGTGTCTGATCGAAGCCGTGCGTTTTAATAACTTGACGAAATTTAGAGTGGCTGAGAGTAAATAGAAGTAAGGTTTTTTTAAAGTTTAGCAGTATGTTGGCTGTAGGTATACAGGAATATATTTCAATGATCTGCAGTGCTATTATAACTATTTCAATATCGAGCTTCACCTGAGTGACAAAGCTCACTTATAACGCGGATTCTACTGTCGAGCGAAAATGTTACAGAATAGCACTACAGCTATGATAGGTATATCAGGTTATCATCAGGTACCAACCGAAGGCACAATTTAATATTAAATTATTTATACAAAAATCAATCATATTTTCCCTAAATCTTGCCGAGTTACAAGGAAAAATGTGTTTTGCAACTTGTCAAAAATATTAACGAACTGAAACCTCGCGCGCCGCCTCTTTCATTATACTCTCGTGTATTCGTAGTAGGTCGTACTTGAGTTTTTGCCGTATGCTAGAAATCTTCTTCAGCCTGATCTGCGGCCCACTTTGTACAAAACTCCGGCCCACTTTGTACAAAACTCCGGCCCACTTTGTACAAAACTCTATCATCTTGTACAAAACTCTATCATCTTGTACAAAACTCTATCATCTTGTACAAAACTATCATCTTGTACAAAACTATCATCTTGTACAAAACTTTATCATCTTGTACAAAACTTTATCATCTTGTACAAAACTCTATCATCTTGTACAAAACTCTATCATCTTGTACAAAACTCTATCATCTTGTACAAAACTCTATCATCTTGTACAAAACTCTATCATCTTGTACAAAACTCTATCATCTTGTACAAAACTCTATCATCTTGTACAAAACTCTATCATCTTGTACAAAACTCTATCATCTTGTACAAAACTCTATCATCTTGTACAAAACTCTATCATCTTGTACAAAACTCTATCATCTTGTACAAAACTCTATCATCTTGTACAAAACTCTATCATCTTGTACAAAACTCTATCATCTTGTACAAAACTCTATCATCTTGTACAAAACTCTATCATCTTGTACAAAACTCTATCATCTTGTACAAAACTCTATCATCTTGTACAAAACTCTATCATCTTGTACAAAACTCTATCATCTTGTACAAAACTCTATCATCTTGTACAAAACTCTATCATCTTGTACAAAACTCTATCATCTTGTACAAAACTCTATCATCTTGTACAAAACTCTATCATCTTGTACAAAACTCTATCATCTTGTACAAAACTCTATCATCTTGTACAAAACTCTATCATCTTGTACAAAACTCTATCATCTTGTACAAAACTCTATCATCTTGTACAAAACTCTATCATCTTGTACAAAACTCTATCATCTTGTACAAAACTCTATCATCTTGTACAAAACTCTATCATCTTGTACAAAACTCTATCATCTTGTACAAAACTCTATCATCTTGTACAAAACTCTATCATCTTGTACAAAACTCTATCATCTTGTACAAAACTCTATCATCTTGTACAAAACTCTATCATCTTGTACAAAACTCTATCATCTTGTACAAAACTCTATCATCTTGTACAAAACTCTATCATCTTGTACAAAACTCTATCATCTTGTACAAAACTCTATCATCTTGTACAAAACTCTATCATCTTGTACAAAACTCTATCATCTTGTACAAAACTCTATCATCTTGTACAAAACTCTATCATCTTGTACAAAACTCTATCATCTTGTACAAAACTCTATCATCTTGTACAAAACTCTATCATCTTGTACAAAACTCTATCATCTTGTACAAAACTCTATCATCTTGTACAAAACTCTATCATCTTGTACAAAACTCTATCATCTTGTACAAAACTCTATCATCTTGTACAAAACTCTATCACCTTGTACAAAACTCTATCATCTTGTACAAAACTCTATCACCTTGTACAAAACTCTATCATCTTGTACAAAACTCTATCATCTTGTACAAAACTCTATCATCTTGTACAAAACTCTATCATCTTGTACAAAACTCTATCATCTTGTACAAAACTCTATCATCTTGTACAAAACTCTATCATCTTGTACAAAACTCTATCATCTTGTACAAAACTCTATCATCTTGTACAAAACTCTATCACCTTGTACAAAACTCTATCATCTTGTACAAAACTCTATCATCTTGTACAAAACTTTATCATTTTGTACAAAACTCTATCATCTTGTACAAAACTCTATCATCTTGTACAAAACTCTATCATCTTGTACAAAACTCTATCATCTTGTACAAAACTCTATCATCTTGTACAAAACTCTATCATCTTGTACAAAACTCTATCATCTTGTACAAAACTCTATCATCTTGTACAAAACTTTATCACCTTGTACAAAATTTTATCATCTTGTACAAAACTATCATCTTGTACAAAACTCTATCGTCTTGTACAAAACTTTATCACCTTGTACAAAACTTTATCACCTTGTACAAAACTCTATCGTCTTGTACAAAACTTTATCATCTTGTACAAAACTCTATCGTCTTGTACAAAACTCTATCATCTTGTACAAAACTTTATCACCTTGTACAAAACTTTATCATCTTGTACAAAACTTTATCACCTTGTACAAAACTTTATCACCTTGTACAAAACTTTATCATCTTGTACAAAACTTTATCACCTTGTACAAAATTTTATCATCTTGTACAAAACTTTATCATTTTGTATAAAACTATCATCTTGTACAAAACTCTATCATTTTGTACAAAACTCTATCATCTTGTACAAAACTCTATCATCTTGTACAAAACTCTATCATCTTGTACAAAATTTTATCATCTTGTACAAAACTTTATCATTTTGTACAAAACTATCATCTTGTACAAAACTCTATCGTCTTGTACAAAACTTTATCATTTTGTACAAAACTTTATCATCTTGTACAAAACTATTGCACATTTTGTGCAAAACTTTGGCCGAAGTCGAAGAAAGTATTTTTCCAGCTGGGAGCCAAAGAAGGTTCGGTTCGGTCGGACACAAGGCTTCAAGAATGAGATTATGCTGTGCATATAAATGCTGTGTAGATACCGTGTATAAAGTCATTACCGTATTCTGATCGAGTAGAAACAATGACAACGGTCGATCTTTTGTCATTTCCTGTCTGGTGTGGTTAACTTGTCTAGACTGGATAAAATGAAAGTCGCATTTGTGAAGAAGATGGAATTGTTGAAGAAGATGCAGAAATTAGTGAATCAAAGAAGTATAATCCTGCATAACCTTTTTCTTTTTCTTCATGGTCTACTGCACCCAAAATATCGGCACCAACCACTTGGGTCTTCATGTACATTTTGGACATTCAAAAAGTGCTACTTTTCAGCCTAGTTTTTGTAATAAAATTACTTTGATTTTGATGAAACATTAAACGCTGGAGTTTGCTATACCAATTTACAACCGTAGATGAAGATTATTACATTACAAAACATGATATGATTTGAATCAAGTACAAAATTCTTAAAAATGTTTTATAAAATGAAATAATAACTAATTAATATTAAAGTAATTGTTGATTGAACATTTTTGGTACACTTTTGATCTTGAGGTCTTTCAGATCAATTGTGAAAAAGCTTGTTGCTGTACCAACGCAAGATGAGAAGTGTTACCAAATACGTGCAGTCGACTGAACCAAAAGCCTGTCTATTATGTAAAGATCTCACGAAGTGAACATGACAGCTGTTCAGATTCCATAAAAACATGATGGAATGAAGCTAGAGACCAACTGGCCCACGTACGCTACGTGTGCAACGCATTATTACGTCTGGACTCTTGATTTTAAATGAAAAACTATGCAGCAGAAACACACGATACGATATGACACGATACAAACGATACGATACAAAAGCGTCGTAGGATCAGTGTGTTTCTCGCTTTAGAGTTCACTTCATGCTCACTCTTCAAGATAACACGATGAGATTTTTACAGAATCGCAATGCAGCTTTTTTCAGCGAAAACTGTCCAGCTATTTCAAAGTCTCTGTTCTTAAGGGGTTGTTTGTTTGTATTTTCTGGGGGATGGTCTACATCCACCAGTCCAATCATCTCCAGATCCTGCAGGTGTTGTCCTTGGATGCTGTGATAATCGCATCTCCTGCATACGAGAAGGCGCATGAGAAGATTTCGCCTTGGTGTCCAGACAGGACCTGTAAGTAAAGAATTGTTTGAATGAAAATTGTGAAAATAGACATGTTGTTAAAAGAAAGAAATATGTTAATTTGTGCCTCACACAGGAATTGTACAGGCATAAATGAAGAACTTATTAAAACTATCAATATAAAAAAAACTGTGCGATACCAATGGCGCCTCACTGAGCGTAAGCTGAAATACCTTATATGAATAACGTTATTGATGGGCCTCATTAAGGGCAATGGAGAGGGTAATGCTTTTGGAGTTTTCTTGCGTGATCGAATCAGGAATGATGATATCCGCAAGAGAACCAAGGTTACCGACATAGCCCGAAGGATCGCCACACTAAAGTGGCAGTGGGCAGGGCACATTGCTCGCTAAACAGATGGTCGATGGGGCCGAAAAGTTCTGGAGTGGCGACCGCGTACTTGAAGACGCAAAGCTCGAAGGCCTTCCACAAGGTGGACCGATGACCTGGTGAAGGTTGCGGGTAGCTGATGGATGCGAGACGCGCAGGACCGGTCGTTGCGGCGACACTTGGGGGAGGCCTATGTTCAGCAGTGGCCGTCTTTCGGCTGATATGATGATGATGATGAACGGTATTGATCAATTTGTATCATTCCAAGAAAATGTTTGCTCAAGAACTCAAGCCTAGGATCCTCTAAGACTCAGCCCTCAGCAGTGGCGTTTACGATTATGCCAATAACGTAATAATCCCTTTTTTGCCAGCCTGAGCTGCCTCACTCCTGAGCAAATGCTTCTCCTCATTCCTTCCTTTTTCAATTATATTCTAATCTATTCTTATAATACAAAGACACTGCCTGTCTCTGTCTGCCTCTTCGCTTACTTCTTCTAGATAACTCAAAGGATTTTGATACGGTTTTCGCTAATAGAAATAGCAACTGCCTCCGTGGTCGAGTGGTTTAGGCGTTTGCCTTGTGACCCGGTGGTCGTGGGTTCGATTCTCACTGGCAGCATACTTTGTAAAGTTGTTTCCAGTTTGACTAGGACATTGCAGACTTGAATCACCTGATTGTCTGATAAAAAGATGATTCCGTGCATAGGAAAGCATGTATAAGCCGGTGGTCCCGGCGGTTTATCGTCCACGAAAACGTATCGTCCGCCGTTAAATGGCGGTCGTCAAATATGTATATATATTTTTTTACTATGGATAGGCACGCGCTTGACCACCATCTCACCTGATGGTAAGCGATGATGTGGTCGAAGATGGAGCACGCTTGCTTAGAAGGAACCTATTTACTCTTGACTTAAAGACTCCCAGGTTGTAGCTGTTGTGCAAGGAATTCCACTCCTTAGCTGTACGCATTATGTTTTCTCAAAACGTTTTGTGCGTATGGGTGGGATGTCCACCATGTACCGGTGGCGCATCGCCGTTCGTCTTGTGGTCCGATGATGGAACGGGCTTGGCGGAATTAAATTATGCAATTCCGTCGCACATTCCCCAAAATGCAACCGGTAGAAAACCGACAAGCTAGCACCTCGTCGTCGATGCTCAAGACTTTGGAGCTTCGTCGCGACGAGCCTCTCGTTGCTGATGATCCTCTTGGCTCGTTTCTCAATTGACTCAAGGGCATCAAGCTGGTATCTGGTATATCCGTGACAAAGATGAGAGCAGTATTCCATACACGATCGAACATGCGCTTGATAGAGTTTAAGCAGCTGTTCCGGCGTGAAGTACCGTCTCACCTTTGCTAGGATCCCCAACTTCCTTGCAGCCACTTGAGCTTTTGCCTCTATGAAAGGGCCAAATAAACCATGTCAGAAGCCTTTGAGGCGGTATAGAAACTCTGACACTATAGGGTGTGTGAGGTCGTTAGATCATACTGCCCACACGATAAGAAGATAGAAATTGCGCTAAACGATGAAAGTTGATGGTGTATTAAGTACCTATTACTTATTTATTTTGTGAATTAAGTTTAGAGTGAATAATTAATGTCAATGACTACGTATTACTTAGCTCTAAGTCTGTTTTTTAATCCTAGAGACTTGCACTTGTCAATCTAGTCTCCGGGGACCGGGATAAAAAAACAGACTATGCAATAATTTAATAATGCATGATTTATTAAATAAATAGTTAAGTACTTTGAGCAGTTTTATTTGAAACCTGCCGTGGGTTGAAGGAAAACTACGGAAATTACACCGACGAATTGACAGAATTACTTCTCAAGGATGTGTAGGTGATCTAATGAATGCATTGGGTGCATTCAACATCTGTGTAGGTTCAGTAGATTTTAAGTAGCTAAAATATTATGTAGGTAACATCACGCCTGTTGTTCAAAGAAATTGATGGGTGGGCAGAGATGAATAGTACCTACCTACTTTACTGAGTGACCTAGCACTTGCAGGTTTTAGTAGTAAATTTTGCGATAAGTAGACATAGAACTAGAAAATAGAGTACTTATTTTCTTGGATAGTAAAGTAATTTTCGGTCTTTCTATTCGGTCCGTCAGTTTTTAGGGTTCCATACCCAAAGGGTGACCAACGGAACCCTATTACTAAGCTTCCGCTGTCCGTCCGTCCGTCCGACTGTCTGTCAGCGACCTGTATCTCAAGAACCGTAACAGGTAGACAGTTGAAATTTTCAACGATTGTGTATTTCTATTGCCACTATAACAACAAATAATAAAACATCAGGTTTATGGTACGGAACCCTTTGTGTGCGAGTCCGACTTGCACTTGGCCGGTTTTGTTTGCCTTTTCAAATCAATTATAATTACAAAGATAAAGGTGCAACAAAGTTCAGGAGTGGGAGCTGCTGACGTCACTCGATGAAAAAAAATACGTTTCCATTTATTTTGGCATTCTAACTGATGAACCAATTAGATTTTTTCTGGAAGTTTTTGCAGTCAAGTCAAATAATACACTTTTTTGTTAGACTATTCTAGACGATCAGAAATGTACCTGAATGCAGTTCCCAGTGCTAGTATTCCATATTCTGGAACTCCTGTCAGCTGATGCGGTGAGCAGGCACCCGCCGGCCGGACTGAAGCAAACCTGTTCACAACAATGATTATTTACATTTAACGCCCTCGTTATTTAACTCTAAATTCAAAGTTGCCCAATGTTATCAAAGACATATTACTTTTTTTGACTTGGGACTAGTACTGCTGTCACTGTAGGTCAAGTCCTTCCAAAAATCATCTGTGTATAGTCACCTCACGAGAAGCTATAAATTTTGTAAACAAAGAGCTTCTACTATGCTAAGTAGCGACAACCAATAATCCCAAATTCAATCAACTCAAAGCAAAATAACATGTAATACCGTAGACAAAGAATACAAAACTAACGAGCAATTTCATTTGGTTGACTTTTATTTTATCTATACTAATATATAAAGCTGAAGAGTTTGTTTGTTTGTTTACTTGAACGCGCTAATCTCAGGAACTGCTGGTCCGATTTGAAAAATTCTTTCAGTGTTAGATAGCCCATTTATCGAGGAAGGCTATAGGCTATATATCATCACGCTAAGATCAATAGGAGCGGAGCAGTAATGAAAATTGTGACTTGCCAAGAAGTACCGCGTTACCCAGTTAATGGGTTGTGGAGGTCTGGTAGGCAGCCACTCCACGTGAAACACTGTATTCAGCTGAATCCGGTTTGACTGGAAGCCGACCCCAATATAGTTGGGAAAAGGTTAGGCAGATGATGATGATGATGACAGTTGATTTCATGGTCACTTCAACTGTGCTAACTCGGTGAGATGTTCACAGAAACGCTCTGCTGGTCTTTAGCTTTTTAACAAATCAGCATTTTGAAAGAGTCTAAGATGAGCGTGATTTATTTCTCATTACATTGCAATACGTGACTGCAACGTTATTAAAAGACGATTTGGTACATCGAGCGGTAAATTGTTATTGCTAATCGTGGTATAGGGGCATAATATGTATTGTCAAACACGTAGACGCCGTACACTGGTATCTAATAGTGTCATGTCAAATCGATCAGCAAATGCTGCTTTTGTGCCATCAAATTACATATTATATATATGACAATAATAATAGGTACCTAGCTCAGAAATTCCTTCTTATCTCGATCCTTGCTTGCTCTTGTCCCAAATAACAAAGAACAAGGGAGCAAGATGATGCTTATGCTTCTTACCACTAGGCTGAAGTCTGAGCGTTGAAAAAACTATCGGTGAAAAACTAAGACTATTTTGTAATTCTTTCCTTATTTAACCTATTTTGTTATGTTCTTTTTAGATGGTTGTTAGTACTTATAGTTTTTTTATAGGTTATTTTTTAGGGTTCCGTACCCAAAGGGTAACCAACGGAACCCTATTACTAAGCCTCCGCTGTCCGTCCGTCAGTCCGCATCTGTCTGTCAGTGGGTTTATTATATCGCAAGAACCGTACGAGGTAGACCGTTGGAATTTTCACAGAGTGTGTATTTATATCGCCGCTGTAACAACAAATTAAATTAAATCTATACTAATAAACAGGGTTATTTGTAAAACACAAATAACCTCTTAGGCAGTGAAAGTACACATGATTATAAACAAATTTTACTTTAAGAAAACCCCGAAACCTCGAGAAAACTATCAGCTGTTTCATACAAAATGCAATACATAGCCAATGAAAATGTATGAAACATATGATATTTTTTTTCGAGTTTTCAGAGCTGGTCTCAAAGTTTTTTTTTTTTTACTATAGGTAGGCACGCGCTTGACCACTATCTCACCTGATGGTAAGCGATTTTGTGGTCGAAGATGGAGCACGCTTGCCTAGAAATAACCCATTCACCCTTGACTTAAAGACTCCCAGGTTTAATCATGTCTACTTTCACTGCCTAAGAGGTTGTTGGTGTTTTAGAAACAACCTGTATAAAGTTGAAGAGTTTGTTTCTTTGTTTGTATGCTTGAACAATTCTTTCAGTGTTAGATAGCCCATTTATCGAGGAAGGCTATAATATCATCACGCTAAGACCAATAGGAGTGGAGCAGACGACGTTGCGCGGGCCAACTAGTTAAAACATTAAAGTGGTCTCCTATACAAGAAACTTGTACGGTATATTTTTCCGTAAAATAAACCGTACAAGTTTCTTCGTGTGAGAGTTGGACTCGCACGTGGCCGTTTTTAGGTTTCCGTACCTCAAGCGGAATCCTTATAAGATCACTTAGTTGCATGTCCGTCTGTCTGTCAAGACTGTTTATCTCGGGAACGCGTGGAGATATTGAATTGAAATTAAAACCATAAACTCAAATTTATGGCACATTACAGCTGTGAAAAATCAAACTTCTAAGTTACCGTTTATGCCGCAAAAAACGTATATTCTCGTCACTCTCAAGGGAATCAAAATGTATATGGTATTTCCCGTTGATCCAGAACTATGTTTGGCAAGTAATATCATTTTATACTACAAGTATAGGGAAAAGTCTGAAAATATACATTTGTAATTAAATTAATAAAAATTTTAGTCTTTATTTAAAGTAATGGCCCACCGAGGATAAAGTATTTTATAGCTACAAATAAAATACGGAATCCTCGGTGGGCCAGTCCGACTCGCGCTTGGCCGGTTTTTTTTACTTTCTTGACCTATTTTACTTTAGCATAAGCCCTTTTGTTTTTGTTACAGAATAGGCTGTACCAGATACTATTGTCAATGACCAACCTTGGACACCTCACCGCGATGACCCTTCATTACGGCGAGCTCCTTGAAGTCAGACTTGACGTCATAGACCCTGGCGGAGCAGTCGCTGGACGCCGTGGCCATCCGCTGGCCGGCCCAGTCGAAGCAGATGTCTAGCACCTTGCAGGGGACAGAGAACTAGGATTTTATAGGTGAAACAATACACCGTCAGCCTAATAGGGTCGTGGACTAAAAAAATCTAATAAGTCTTTTTTCACGTAAACAAAAAATTAAGAATATACCTACTTAGTGTATTTGTTCGCGACGGAGCATTTTGATTTATATAACTCGCATAAACAGCCTTATGTACTTATATTCGTAAGCCTATATGTTTTTTAAGTTAGAAGCTTATATACTTAAATAGCAATAGAAATGTTCGCGGAGACGCATTTAACATTGTATAACTCGCATAGATAGTACCTATGTACCTATAGTCGTAGGCCTATGTACTGAATTTAGAAGCTTATGTACTTGCATAGTGATAGTTTGTAAGCTATGTAATCAATTTAAAGTCATATGTTTGTCGTTTTCCCCAAACACGTAAAAGATGTTCCGGGGAAAACATATTTTCAAAGAAAATTATAGTCAATAGGTAGGGCTACACATTTCCCTTACACATTCCCGATAGCACCCTGAGGGCGTGTTCTGATTGGCTGATGGAAATCAGCCAAATCGAAGGTATACAGAAAATAGTCATTTCACATTCGAACATAGTAGGGTGGTTGAAGAAAACCACCATGTACACGCACCTTCAGTGCTAAGTTTTTAGGGCATCTAGGAATTTAGGTCTTAAACCATAGGCACTGGAAAGCTGGCACTCAGCCCTATCCAGATATGTACACATCTTCATGGTCAGGCAAGGCATAAAGCCACAAAATAGATAAGAAGATAAACATAGTTTTTTATCCTCTCCCGGGTTCCTGACCTATAGTACCTCCACCCTTGGAGGGGTGGCTTGGTAAGTTGTGTAGCTGGATGGAGGGATGATGCACCTACCCGAATATAGATAGTTTCATAGCCCATGGGGCACAGTTTTTTGGGGAATCAACCCCAAATATTAAGCAAGCTCAAAACTTGTGATATTTTTGATAGTTAAATGCAACAAGCCCACTAGTGGGCAGGGTTGAGGGGTTGATTTCCAACCCGTTCGACGGGGAATTTCGGGGGATTTGAATAGAGGTGCGTCAACCCCCATCCAGACCTAGAATAGACCTAGATATAGCCGAAAATGTCATAGAACCATAGTAAAAATTTGCAGTTAAAATAAACTGAAGCAGTTAGTGGTTTTTGGGCCTCGTTACGGTAAAGTATCCTCGTACCTTAGTAAATGGTAAAAAATAGCCAATTCGTAGTCACCGGCAGAAGAAACCCTAGAATCTATAAATAGAATCACAGTACTCGCGACTTTGCCCTTAAACCATTAGCTGCAGTGTCCTCAAATTCCTGCCTATTATTTAACCCTGGTAAGCATTCACCCTGCACCCCAATCTACCCCGAAGACAGCAAGTACTTGGCAAGATAGAAGAACGTTGTACGTGTGGTGCGGAAGAGCCTTAGTTTTCGGTACAGGACGTCAGCGCGGCTGGACGTCGTCGGTCGGTCACAGTTCACTTCGGAGGAGAAGAAAAAGGATAGACCTACCCCATCACAACCCCGTTCCAGTCGATCACGCCCGTCCGGTACATTTTTTGGTCCTTCGATAGCCGGATCTCCGCACCCGTACATCTTGTTTCTTAACAGTATGTCAAAACGTATCCGTTCCCGAATCATCCCTTGAAGAATCAACCCTTGAAGAAACAAGCCTTGAAGACTCAAGCCGAAGCCCTGCGATATAGTTTGGCACAAGAGCCAAACATACGCACCCCGTATCTTGTTTCTTAACAGTATGTCAAAACGTATCCGTTCCCGAATCATCCCTTGAAGAATCAACCCTCGAAGAAACAAGCATTGAAGACTCAAACCGAAGCCCTGCGATATAGTTTGGCACAAGAGCCAAACATACGCACCCCGTATCTTGTTTCTTAACAGTATGTCAATTGGTATCCGTTCCCGAATCAACCCTTCAAGAATCATCCCTTGAAGACTCATCCGAAAACAGATCCGAAGCTATCCGTCAACATACGTTCCAGTTAAGAAGCCTCAAGCTCAGTATCGTGGTTCATCGTGAGGACTACCCCTTGAAGAAAACTACCCTTCAAGAACCAACCCTTAAGGACTCACCCTGAGGCGGATCCGAAGCTATCCGTCAACATACGTTCCAGTCAAGAAGCCTCAAGCTCAGTATCGTGGTTCATTGTGAGGACTACCCCTTGGAGAAAACTACCCTTCAAGAACCAACCCTCAAGGACTCACCCTGAGGCGGATCCGAAGTTATCCGTCAACATACGTTCCAGTTAAGAAGCCTCAAGCTCAGCATCGTGGTTCATCGTGAGGACTGCCCTTGGAGAAAACTACCCTTCGGGAGCCACCCTTGGGGACTCACCCCGAAACTTTGGACTTTGAAAATTTTCCTGAAACACTGAAGGATTGCTTCTGGACTTAGAAGATTTCTGAGGAATCCTGGACTTTGAGAAAATTTGAAAGTTGAACCTGGACTTGGGAAGATTTTGAAGACCAAACCTGGGACTTAGAAAAATTTTGAGGATTGAACCCAACACTTAGAAAATTTTTCAAACATAGAAGCTGGGACTTAGAAAAATTTTGAAGACAGAACCTGAGACTTAGAAAAAATTTTGAGGATTGAACCCAACACTTAGAAAATTTTCGAATATAGAAGCTGGCACTTAGAAAAATTTCGAAGATTCATACTGGGACTTAGAAAAATTTGATCATCTGAACTTAGAAAATATAGATTGATTCGGGACATAGAAAATTTTTGAAGATTTTTGACTTTGAAAATTTTGAGAAGATTCTACATATTAGAAAACATAGACTGATTCGGGACATAGAAAATTTTTGAAGAATTTAGACTTTGAAAATTTTGAGAAGATTCTACATATTAGAAAACATAGACTGATTCGGGACATAGAAAATTTTTGAAGAATTTGGACTTTGAAAATTTTGAGAAGATTCTACATATAGAAAACATAGACTGATTCGGGACATAGAAAATTTTTGAAGAATTTGGACTTTGAAAATTTTGAGAAGATTCTACATATAGAAAACATAGATTGATTCGGGACATAGAGAATTTTTGAAGAATTTGGACTTTGAAAATTTTGAGAAGTTTCTGCACTTAGAAAACATAGATCGACTCGGAACATAGAAAATTTTTCGAAGATTTTGAACTTTGAAAATTTTGAAGAAGAATCGACTTGAAGACCAATCATGCCGATCACGAGGTCGCGTGGGAAGACACCTGAGGCGTGGGTGGTAGACTTAAACAGGGAACCAACCGAAAGGGCTCCCATCACCCGTCACCAGTTACCGCCGCGTTCACCATCCACGACTGAAGGAACACAGCCGTTGCAGTCGCACAGCGAAGAATTGTCTTCATCCCCCGCTCCAGTTGAACAGGAGGAGCGAACAGAACCACCAGCGACCTCAAAGAAGGGAACCAGATTTGAAGCGCCTTCAGACAGTACACTGAGGCCAACAGATAGAACATACAGCCGAATCCTGCCGGTGACTACCCGGGGTGACGCCCGTATTGAACGTATCGAACGTAGCAAGCCGCCGTCGACCGTGGGAAGGACGACGCGGTCTTATAGCAAAGTCGCGAAAGCACGCGAAGACTTACTCAAGATTAAGTTGGAGCTTGCACAGTTAGCACTTCAGAGAGCCGAACAAGAATCGGACGACGATTACATAGAAGACAGAAACTCGAACGACGAGTACGTGCGTTCCTGGCTGGAAGAGGCACCGGAACCTGTTCCTGATCAGAGAGAGACCAACGCCGCCGAGGGAGACATACAGAATAGAATAGATAGAAGCTGCGAGCAGCAATTGCCTCCCCCCGTGGACTCCGTACCGATAGTGGACTCTCGTCGAGCGCAAGTACCGGAGCAAGAGCCGAAAGTCGATGAAGTGACTAAACAGATAGCACCACCGAAGAAAATAGAAGACAATGGGGAAAATAGATTACAGCCGTTCATAACGGACTTAACAGCAGCTATAGCATCGCTAGCTGACAGGAAAACAGAACAGAATTCGTCCTCACCGTCAAAGGTCATCATGACTTTACCGAACTTCAGTGGTGCACACACAGAATGGTTGTCGTTTCGAGCCATTTACGAGACAACTCGAAGATATTTCAACGATGTCGAGAACACAGCAAGGCTCAGAAGGAGCCTACACGGACGTGCACTCGATACAGTGAGCTCAGAACTCATCGGACATGCAAGACCAGACGATATTATGAAGGAACTGGAGCTGCAATTCGGAAGACCGGACTCGATAGCGCAAGCCGAAACAGATAGACTGCGCGGACTGACACGGTGCAGCGAGAATCCGAAAGACATTTGCACGTTCGCAAGTCGAGTGAGATGTGCTATCGTCACGTTACGAGCACTGAAGAAGGATCACTACTTGATCAATGCTGAACTAATGCGAACATTGACAGAGAAGCTACCAAACTCTATTCGAGTTCAGTGGTACCGAATATATACGGAGAAGTATCAGTCATTACCTGATCTATCGTTGTTCAGCGAATTCATCACTGAACAAGCTCGCTTCTGCAGCGCATTTGCTCCCGCTGAGAACATCAACGCAACAGAGGGCCCATCAAACAGACGTACGGCACAGAGAACCCACACAACAACAGAAAAACCGGCCGATAGATGCCGCGTATGTGGGAAAGATGGGCACATAGAACGCGATTGTCGGAAGTTCAAGGAGGGCAACAGCTACCAGAGATGGGAGCTAGCGAAGAAGCTCAATCTGTGCTATCGCTGCATGAAGTTTCGACGCGAGCGACACCAGTGCAAATCGAACAGATGTGGCATCAAGGGATGTAAAGCCAGCCACAATCGCTTACTCCATTATGAGAAGAAGCTCGCTACAGCGGCCGCCGAAAAACCGAAGATCCTCGAACCACAAGATACCAAAGAAGTGGTTGCCAGTTCGCGAACATCGTCGAGTCACGCCTACCTCAAGATAGTACCGGTCCGGGTGATTGGACCGGCGGGAGAGGCGTCTACGTTCGCCCTTCTCGACGATGGATCAACCGTATCGTTGATAGACGAGGACCTCGCTACTCAAGTCGGAGCCGAAGGACGCATCGACCCGCTCAAGATTGGAGCGATCGGTGACACCACGATCGACACTCCTTGCTCACGCAGAGTGACAGTAAAGCTCGCGAGCCAGCTAAAGAACAGGGTGCCGTTCAGAGCGCGCACCATACCGAAGCTCAACCTCACGCCGCAAACAGTTAAAGAGGAAGATGTCACATACTGCAAGCATCTCAGCGACTTGAAACAACAGCTGGTGTACGAAGTCGGCGCGCCCAAGATTCTGATCGGCCAAGACAACTGGCACTTATTGTTAGCCAGTGAAGTAAGAAGAGGCCCGAAACACCAGCCCATAGCGTCACTCACGACTCTGGGATGGACCTTACATGGCGCGCACAATAGAATACTCGGTCAACAGGTGCACTATGTGAACAACACAGCATCAAGAGACGAAAACCTTGATGAACAGCTCCGTAAATATTTCGCATTAGAATCGTTAATAGTTAATCCGCAACGTCCAACTTCTGACCCCGAAAAGAAGGCAGAAGACATCTTGAAACGACACACCAAACAAATAGAAAATGGGCACATAGAAACCGCAATGCTATGGAAGCAAGAAAAATTTGAAATGCCCGATAGTTACGGGACAGCCCACAAGCGGCTTGTCTCTATAGAGAAGAAACTCGATAATAATTCGACTCTTCGAGATAGATATACGGAACAGATGGACTCGCTCCTACAGAAAGGGTACGCCGAGAAGGCGCCCAAAAATAGTACACCAGGAAGAACCTGGTACTTACCTCATTTCGATGTCTTCAACCCAATGAAGCCAGAGAAGTTCCGTATAGTACACGACGCCGCAGCTAAATCGAATGGAATGTCTTTGAACGACTTCCTACTCACAGGGCCAGACCTGTTACAGTCGCTGCCCGGCGTCATGATGAGGTTCCGTAGACACCCCATAGCCATTTCGGGCGATATTGCCGAAATGTTTATGCAGGTGAAAGTCCGACAAGAGGACAGAGACGCCCTCCGATATCTGTGGAGAGGCGACAGAAGAGTGGGAGCTCCCGAAGAATATAGAATGACGTCAATCATATTCGGCGCGGCCAGCTCACCATGTACAGCTATCTTCGCGAAAGATTGGAACGCGAAGATGCACATAGAACAGCAACCAGAGGCAGTTGAAGCCATCATTCGTAATCATTACATGGACGATTATCTGGATAGCTACAGGACCACAGAAGAAGCGACGCGCATAGCAAAAGCGGTGAAGAAAATACACCAACAGGCCCGTTTTGAAATTAAGAAATGGGTATCGAATGACGCCAACGTCATAAAAGAAATAGAGCCGTCGCAAACGCCAACAGATGTCGTCAATATCGGCGACACAGAAAATATAGAAAAGATACTTGGTCTAATCTGGAGACCAAGTGCAGACACGCTGGGTTTCAACCTGGCCCTAGCGCGTCTACCGAGTGGAGTCTTAGAGAAAGACGTACCCACTAAAAGAGAGGCACTCAGAATAGTTATGTCATTATATGACCCGCTTGGCTTAGCCTCACCAGTCACAGTACGCGCCAAGCAAATACTCCAGGAAGCATGGAGAAGAGGAGTCGACTGGGATCAGTCACTCGATACAGACCTGGCCACATCATGGAGAGGTTGGATCCGACACTTGGAAAACCTCAAAGACATCACAGTACCGAGATGTTACCCGGGATATAGCGAAGCAACAGAGACCCAAGTCCATGTCTTCACCGACGCCAGCGAGAAAGCATTCGCCGCAGCAGTGTATTGGCGGATCTCCACGTCAGATGGCATGACGCACGTAAGCCTCGTCATGGCAAAGGCAAAGGTGGCACCACTCAAGCTGCAATCGATACCTCGACTCGAACTGCAGGCCGCGGTGATGGGAACCCGCGTGGCTGCAGCTGTGATACGCGAGCACGGAGTAAAACCGGACTCCGTAACCTACTGGTCAGACAGCAAAACCGTGCTGACCTGGATTAGAAGAGGAGCTCGAGTGTACAAGCCCTTCGTAGCCCACAGAATAGCCGCCATAGAAGAAAATAGCAAAGTCGAAGACTGGCGATGGGTACCCACGAAAAGGAACGTGGCAGACATTGCCACTCGTGACGTACCATTGGAATTCAATTCATCGCACGAATGGTATCGTGGCCCCAGCTTTCTCTATGAAGAACCGATGTCGTGGCCAACTGAAAAACCGCCGATTGACGATCAGACGGGTGAAGAGAGAACCCTAACCGTCAACATCAAACAGAAAACAGACCGAAGACTCTCCGAGGTCATACCCGATCCGGCCAGATTCTCGAAGTGGGAACGACTCCTAAGAGCGACAGCGAACGTATTGCGCTTCGTCTCAATCACTCGAGGACCGACAGAGAAAACGTTCTATAAAAGAACACAGAAAGGCAAGGAATCGGATCCAGATTGGAGGAAACGTACAAAGACGGCTAAGCCCCCTCCTAAAGCATCAGTGACGTCCACAGTGGCGTCAAAAAATAATATAATAGAAGCCGAATACCTCCGACAAGCGGAGAGGTTACTCGTGCAAACAGTACAGGAACAAATGTTCAACCGAGAACTGACGAGTCTGCGAGAGAACAAACAGATAGAAGACGACAGCCGATTGCGTCCGCTGCAAATAGAACTCACAGATGACGTCATACATCTGAGAAGTCGCATAGAAAAAACCGACGAGATAGCCGACGAAGTCAAGCGTCCGCCTATACTACACGGCGATCACCGCATCACTCAGCTGTACATAGATTGGACACACAGAAGTCTGCAACACAGTGGAACCGAGATGACAATCAACGAGGTACGTCAACACTACTGGGTTGTCAAGCTGAGGCCCACAGCGAAGATGATGGTGACACGCTGTCTGCAGTGTCGCATTCGAAAGGCACACGCTCCTGTGCCCGCCACGGGCGACCATCCGAAGACTCGCCTGGCTCATCACCAGAGACCATTTACGTACACTGGACTCGACTACTTTGGTCCACTGTCCGTCACCGTCGGTCGCCAGCACCAGAAGAGATACGTGGCCCTATTCACGTGTCTCACCACCAGGGCAGTACATCTCGAAATTGCTGCCAACCTCAGCGCAGACTCGGCAATTCTAGCTCTGCGCCGCTTCGCTGCGCGCCGGGGCTGCCCCACAGAAATATACTCCGACAACGGCACCAACATGCACGGCGCCGACAACGAGCTTCGAGACGCCTGCAGAGAAGAGGCTAGTCGTCGAGGCATCACATGGCGCTTCATAACTCCGTCCGCGCCATTCATGGGAGGCGCCTGGGAGCGCCTAGTCCGCTGCGTGAAGTCCGCATTGTACACCGTACTCACAGAGAAACACCCACACGAAGAGGTGTTGTCCACACTGTTGTGTGAGGCAGAGTATACGGTAAACAGCCGCCCGCTGACACATGTGTCAGTCGACAGCGAAGACGACGAATCCATCACGCCGAACCACTTCCTACTCGGTGGTTCGGCCAGACTGCCAACACTCGGCGTGTTCACCGAGCAAGACGTCGACAGCAGGAAGCACTGGCGGCGCTCGCAAGCGCTCGCCGACCAGTTCTGGCGCCGCTGGGTGAGGGAGTACTTACCCGAGCTCCAACACCGGCGGGAGCCCCACAGCCGTGGCCCTGGTCTGCAGGTGGGCGACCCTGTGCTCATCGCAGACGGCCAGCTGCCTCGCAACACGTGGCCGCGAGGCCGCATCACCGCAGTCTTCCCTGGGACGGATGGAGAGGTCCGGACCGCTGAGGTGCGCACATCTGGCGGCACTCTAAAGCGTCCGGCGAAGAAGCTGATCCCGCTGCCGAAATGATCCAGAGCGTCGGAGCTACGGGCCGGAGCGACGGGCGTCGCGTCGGCGAGCATCGAGGCAACGGTCGCCGGGGCGGCGAGCGTCGCGTCGGGACAACGGTCACCGTGGCAACGGGCGACGCAACTACAGTCGTCGCTCACCGGCGGGAGCGCCACCACCGTGGCCGTGGTCTGCAGGTGGGCAACCCTGTGCTCATCGCAGACGGCCCGCTGCCTCGCGACACGTGGCCGCGAGGCCGCATCGCAGCAGTCTTCCCTTGGGCGGACCACAGGTCCGGATCGCTGAGGTGCGCATATCTGGCGGCACTCTAAAGCGTCCGGCGAAGAGGCTGATCCCGTCATCGAAATGGTCCAGAGCGTCGGAGCTACGGGCCGGAGCGACGGGCGTCGCGCCGGCGAGCTTCGAGGCAACAGTCGCCGGGGCGACGAGCGTCGCGCCGGCGAGACTCGAGGCAACAGTCACCGTGGCAACGGGCGACGCAACTACAGTCGTCGCTCACCGGCGAGATGCAGCGCCGCGCCGACATCGCAACGAGTCGTCACTGCGCTGCACGGCGGGAGAAATGTTCGCGACGGAGCATTTTGATTTATATAACTCGCATAAACAGCCTTATGTACTTATATTCGTAAGCCTATATGTTTTTTAAGTTAGAAGCTTATATACTTAAATAGCAATAGAAATGTTCGCGGAGACGCATTTAACATTGTATAACTCGCATAGATAGTACCTATGTACCTATAGTCGTAGGCCTATGTACTGAATTTAGAAGCTTATGTACTTGCATAGTGATAGTTTGTAAGCTATGTAATCAATTTAAAGTCATATGTTTGTCGTTTTCCCCAAACACGTAAAAGATGTTCCGGGGAAAACATATTTTCAAAGAAAATTATAGTCAATAGGTAGGGCTACACATTTCCCTTACACATTCCCGATAGCACCCTGAGGGCGTGTTCTGATTGGCTGATGGAAATCAGCCAAATCGAAGGTATACAGAAAATAGTCATTTCACATTCGAACATAGTAGGGTGGTTGAAGAAAACCACCATGTACACGCACCTTCAGTGCTAAGTTTTTAGGGCATCTAGGAATTTAGGTCTTAAACCATAGGCACTGGAAAGCTGGCACTCAGCCCTATCCAGATATGTACACATCTTCATGGTCAGGCAAGGCATAAAGCCACAAAATAGATAAGAAGATAAACATAGTTTTTTATCCTCTCCCGGGTTCCTGACCTATAGTACCTCCACCCTTGGAGGGGTGGCTTGGTAAGTTGTGTAGCTGGATGGAGGGATGATGCACCTACCCGAATATAGATAGTTTCATAGCCCATGGGGCACAGTTTTTTGGGGAATCAACCCCAAATATTAAGCAAGCTCAAAACTTGTGATATTTTTGATAGTTAAATGCAACAAGCCCACTAGTGGGCAGGGTTGAGGGGTTGATTTCCAACCCGTTCGACGGGGAATTTCGGGGGATTTGAATAGAGGTGCGTCAACCCCCATCCAGACCTAGAATAGACCTAGATATAGCCGAAAATGTCATAGAACCATAGTAAAAATTTGCAGTTAAAATAAACTGAAGCAGTTAGTGGTTTTTGGGCCTCGTTACGGTAAAGTATCCTCGTACCTTAGTAAATGGTAAAAAATAGCCAATTCGTAGTCACCGGCAGAAGAAACCCTAGAATCTATAAATAGAATCACAGTACTCGCGACTTTGCCCTTAAACCATTAGCTGCAGTGTCCTCAAATTCCTGCCTATTATTTAACCCTGGTAAGCATTCACCCTGCACCCCAATCTACCCCGAAGACAGCAAGTACTTGGCAAGATAGAAGAACGTTGTACGTGTGGTGCGGAAGAGCCTTAGTTTTCGGTACAGGACGTCAGCGCGGCTGGACGTCGTCGGTCGGTCACAGTTCACTTCGGAGGAGAAGAAAAAGGATAGACCTACCCCATCACAACCCCGTTCCAGTCGATCACGCCCGTCCGGTACAGTATTGAAAACTCGTGTGACGTCACATGTCGTTATTTGGAATTTTTTTGGAAATCCATTTGACGGACCAAATACATTTTTTAGTCCACTACCCTATTTGTGACCCTATTGCGTCAAACACATATTCATACGATCGCTGCATAAAATGGTTTCATTTTATCGTTTCAACCGTATTCATTGAGTATTTGACGTTTTCAAGCAGATGCTTTTTAATGGAAATGTGGAATCTGGGATTCCTTAAGATCGTGAAGAAATATGGGATTAAATGAGTTGCGCAATCGTGCTGCTAGTTTCTGAATTGATAATTTTAAGTTAATTATTGTGTTAGTTTCCTGCCTTTGCACTGCACAAAACAAACTTTCTTGTTGATTGTGCCTGATTTTTTTGTAGCAGTGACCACTCTCTTAGATATACCATTCTGCGGACCAGACTACTTACTTCATCAGTATGTCCCGACACGGTGGCTAGACAGGAGCTCTGCCGGGCGTCCCAGAGCTTGGCACTGCCGTCCAGAGAAGACGAGCCCACGAGGGAACTGTCCCAATTGAACTGCACATTGGAGATTTCACCATCATGACCTCGGAGCACTGATACACGACTGTATAAGGAAATACATCAGATAAAAGTAACGTAAGTTTTTTGAACTTTATGCGCCTGGTGGATGTTATAGAGCAACGTCTGTTCAGTAGTGCATTGCGCACAAATTTTCCGTAGGCGTAGGCCTAAACGAAAGAAAATTGAAGAAAGAAAATTGAAAAAAAACACTTTGTTTTTGCATGCACGCATTATACATAGGTGCGTGCCAATGCACAGTCAGGGTAACTAGTGTTCTTATTAATCTTTTGTTAAATGTCCTTTCTTCTTTTTCTCGTGCCGGTTAACTAAAATTATCCTTTGTTCGACCAGTATTGGGCAAATTGTATACCTCTATAATTGGCCTTATTTAAATCCTGCATGTTGCAGGTGGTTTATTCACGATGGTCAACTAAGGAGGTGACGCCTGTCCTGTGAAGGGGCTCCATACTGGCTCTGGTTTTAAATGGCAGACTATGCCCCATTTGTTCAGATTATTTAGAATTTTTTTAGATACCATGCATGCTACGAAAACGGAGTAAGTACTCTTTCAAAGAAAAATGAAGATGAGTAGTTAAATAATAACAATTAATGTAACATACTCCTCAGCTCTGGTGTCCCACAAGGATATGGTGCCATCGAAGGAGCCAGTGATCAGCCTATGACCCTCGTTGGGGTCGAACTGCAGCGCGATGACCTCGGCAGTGTGGCCGGTGTACGTGTGGATCTCGTTTCCTGGAAATATATAAAAATTACTTTGTTCCTAAACACACAATGTGGACCGATGACCTGGGGACTAGTCTCTAAGCCCGAAATCCGTAATTTCGGGCTTACTTGCGGGCGTATTCTACTCTGTACCACCTACGGACTTACGATTAGTCTCTAAGCCGAACTAAGAATGAATAACAAGACGATTTGACAGTAACTGCCAAATCATGTTGTCATTCCTTCTTAGTGATTAGGTGATACGGAGGAGAATAGGCCCGCAACTAAGCCCGAATCTACGGACATCAGGCTTAGAGAGTAGCCGCCCTGGTGAGGCCTATGTCCAGCAGTGGACGTCTTTCGGCTGATATGATGAGGATGTCTTTGTTTCTGTATTTTTAAAACTTTCTTCAAAATTAAAGATGCTTGCAAATGTGTTGTTTAATGGTTTCCAAGTCAGAAAGTAGATGACCTGTACAACGTTACCGAGGTTCCAATACGTGGCCGTCCACACGAAAAGAAGAAAGAGAAGGTTTTTTCATATTCAACGTTAGTTCTTTTTTACAAACATAATGTAGTATTGTGTATGTTTGACCTGGCATTCTTATAAGATGGCTAGGCTGCGTTTCCAGCAGAGATGGGCGAGGATTCATAGAGACGGATATGCGTGTTAAGAACAGCTCGCTATAGAAGATGATAAAGCAGGTCAGCCAAAATGGGGCAAGCTGAAGAGGATATGCTTGATAAAGTCTATCCATCCGATAGACTTTTTATGTAAGAAAGTCATAATTCGAGGTTTGGCTCTCGCCTGTTTCCTCCTCCGATATTGGACCGAATTAATAGATATTTACAAACTGAATAAGAAGGATGTATACTGTGCTGTATTTTTTTCATTAATAGTAGCCAAATTTGTACATTAGGGCTCTGTTGACCCCGGGTCAGCGGTGCGCTGCGAAACCGCGCGCCTCAAAGAGATGTCAGCACGACAGACGAGGCCCGCTAGGGCAGGTCCTGCTGGGGCTGCGGAATCTGTTCGAAAGAGGTACCGCAGCTCTGGAACGCAAAGAACACTAGGAGGAACACGGATGGGTTTTAGTCAGTAAGAGTCTGACACTCCCTTCCGCTCCACCCAGAGCGGAAGGAGTCATTTGATGATTTCCCATCATTAAAAAAAGGGCTCTGTTGACAGCGATTTATCGGACAATAATGAGCATTTTTTGAGGGTTCTAGTGTTAAATCGGTCCAATATTGGAGGAGAAAACAGGCGAGGGCCAAACCTCGAATTATGACTTTTTACATACAAAGTCTCGCCGCCCGTGTTTCCTCTTAAGAAACACATCCGCTGCTATACGCATCCTTGCACATTTCTCGTGGAAGCGTACCCTTATACTCCGACCAGCAGTGCCGTAGACGAAACAGGCTAAAATTACCACTGTGAGCATCGAAGAGCTTGGCAGTATTGTCCATGGAGCCAGTGGCGGCCAGGTCTCCCTTAGCGTTGAACTGGCAAGCCACCACCTCTCCGCGATGCCCCAGCAGCGTGGCCAGGCACTCGCCTGTTACCGGATCCCAGATCCTCGCAGACTTGTCGAAAGAACCAGTCAGGACGCGGTTGCTGAGGAAATAGGAAATGGTTTTAATGAGGAGGCTTTCTTTGGGCTCTGGGCTCCGGGCACACTCATCACTGGGAAGTTGAAATTGACGGAATACACGACGTTCTGGTGGCCCGCGAGCGTCTGCGTCTCCGTGCCGGACTGCAGTCGGTGATAGCAAATAACTGACCCCCCCTAAAAATTACTCGATTTTGCACCCTCTGATAATAACATTAAATTATTATTATCGTTATTATATGTATGAGTTTATCAGACTCATCGAGTAGTATGAACAGAAACAATAAATAATTTTGATACGTAAACTTGAGCTTTAAAATGTTGGTATTAGGTCATTAACTATATATGGGTATTTGTTACGCAACTTTCATTTTTATGAAGCAAGACTTGAAGGTTAGGTTAATGTTGTGATAATTTGTGTCATTGCTACTAATACCTTAGTTCATCTGTCTTACACAAGATGGTCTGGTGTCGTGGATCGTGTGTAAGCCTGAGACTTTATGCAAGTTGCGAGTCAAATCCTGTCTCAATGTTTCATTTTGTTTTCAATATAATTATAATTTGTCCGTTAAGTATTTCTTGCATGATTGTAAAGAACAAGCGCATCAATTAAATTGATAAACTTTTTCCTTTTATTAATTATCAGTTTTGATATTTTTCTCGTCATGTCTCAGTTGAGTGATTATTTAAAAACAAAATAATCTATTTGCATGAAGAGAATGTTGGTATTAAAGCGATTGATAGGAATAGGCGGTAAGTTTACCTATTCTTTTTTATGCTTCATTTATAATTATACCTATTCCTTAGTTTTTTAGTTGATTTAAAAGTGAATGTAAAATAATAGAAATTAAGTGTGTTTCATTATGAGATCATTTATAGGTCTTATGTGGTTTATCTAAACGTATTTTTGCAAACTTATTCGAAAAATTATGCTTATTGTGTTACTTTAGAGAAATACAGTCAGATTGTGGCTAAGACATTTTGAAGAGACAGGGAATATTCAAAAGGATCGTCCTGGACCAAAACCTGTGGCCCAACGTGTGACATTAATGTGGGAATTCATGAGAGGAAGTGATGGTTGTTGGAGCGCGGTATGTGGAACCGCTTGCAAGAAGTATTAGAAAAAAAATGGTGCTCCACTTCGCTATTAAAAGCACCACTGAATTACTTCAGTTTCTAGTGTTGGCCACAAATAATATTAACGTTTCAGTGTGTGTTTTAAATTAACTATTGTTATAATTTCTATCGAAGTACTTCGCATACCTAGTTTTTTGTCAAAACCTTATTTATAACTAAAAATAACTACTTACAAAACAAATTGATGTATAGTTTAGTAGGTAAAACGTATAATTCTATTTTATTTAGTTAAATGATATTTAATGTGGTGATGTTATTGTTATAAAATAGAAATACATATTATACCTATATGTTGTTGATTCAGTACAAAAAGGTAAATGTTATATCATTTACGTTTTTCAAATAATAATTTTATTAAAAAAAAATGTTTTTATCATCATTACGGTTTTTTTTTTTTTGTTTAACTTTTTTGTTGTTGCTATAGTTATGATTTATTACTTATAACTTAAAAAAATATATATGAAACAAAAAGCGTAACAGAAAATAATATGTAGGTTTCGAACTCACAACCACGTTCTTATCAGCTCACTTAACTACAGCTACCACTAGACCACACGAACATAATGTCGTTGAAATTAGCAATTATAACCATATTCAAGTTAAAACCATATTCAAGATCATACATACCGTAACACTGCGTGTTAAGGTGGATGCTCCAGGGTAGCCCGCGAAATTCAAATATTTTTATGTTTTTTGCAATTTGCCGGTCAGTGTGAAGCTGTATGTGGACCAAATGCGATCCGCGACCGTAACGCGTATTTATCTAAAGAATTATAACCATTTTAATCATCAATATAGCCCTCTAAGTTCATGTAGTTCGAAAGAATGATTATTTCTGAAATATTCATGTAGTTCGAAAGAATGAATATTTCAGAAATAATCATTCTTTCGAACTACATGAACTTAGAGGGCTATATGATATAGAATGATTATTTCTGAAATATTCATGTAGTTCGAAAGAATGAATATTTCAGAAATAATCATTCTTTCGAACTACATGAACTTAGAGGGCTATATTGATGATTAAAATGGTTATAATTCTTTAGATAAATACGCGTTACGGTCGCGGATCGCATTTGGTCCACATACAGCTTCACACTGACCGGCAAATTGCAAAAAACATAAAAATATTTGAATTTCGCGGGCTACCCTGGAGCATTCACCTTAAAGATCAAAATCGAATAACTATTTTATTGATCGTAGACGTTGAAGTTCGATAAGCTTACTGCTAACAAGCAGAAGGTTCAAATTCGTTTAATTTTTAACGGGGTCAGTTAATTGCTATCACCGACTGTACCACACCTTGCCAGCACTCGTACCTGCCTGTCAGACACCCTATAGCTATGGGCTCTGGGCACACTCACCAAGCTGGAAAGTTAAAGTTGACGGAGTACACGACGTTCTGGTGACCCGTAAGCGTCTGCGTCTCCGTACCGGACTCCACGTCCCATACCTTGCACGTGCGGTCGTAGCTACCCGTTAGACATCTGTTGATAGAGGAAAGCCTATTAACTATCATAATTTCAGCCGAAAGACGTTCAATGCTGGGCCAGGCCTCCCCAGGGTGTTAATGTTAACAGACTATGGGCAAAACGAAATTTATGAAATCTAAATGTCAGTAAATTTTGATGCATGTTGGTTAATTTTGTCATGCGGAATACACGTTCGAACAGAAAGTGTACCGTTATAGGGTCGAGTGCCTGCAATAACAATAGGGAATATGCATGAAAAAATATTTACTATCGATACAGTTTATCTAAAAATATGCAAAAATATAACACTAACAGTGAAAATAGAATCAAAATTACTCGAAAAACAAACGAGAAAGAATTATTTTAAACAAATTAAAATTTGTCCCAATCGCGAAAACGCTGTTTGCTATAGCAGCCGTCATGGACTTTGACGTCAAAGTTCATATCGGACTTTTCTTTCTAATTGTAATCTTTGAAGCTTTATTTCTTCATCGCTGATAAAGGTATTTAAAAAATTATTTCGTGTTGGTTATAAGTTTTTCATTTTGCAAATAGAAAAAATCGCATGCATATTCTCCATTATTGTTCACTTGAAAATATATATTATGGTGAGGGCTGTCCGACGCATTTTTTCAAGTGCAAAAAACACTTCATTACGAGTTTAAAAGCGGTGGATTAAGAGCCAGTTTTCAAGTGCGTTTAAAATATTCTATCTAAGAACATATGGGCAGAGGAATGAAGAACACAAAGAGGAGAGTTTGTAGTGTGAGAGGTCGTGCGTCTGCGAGAGGAGCGCCCCACGACCTACTGTCCCATTTCAGATATCGTATCCAATCACTTGCCTGTCCCCAGTCTTATCGAAAGCCACATTGGTGAGAGGCAGGACATGGGTCATCAGGGTCTTGTAGATGTAGAACCTCTTGCCCGAGGGACCTTCGTGCTCGATTCTCTTCTTCAGGATGTCCAGGCATTGCTCCAGCTGGTTTTGGACCTCATCGGTGATGAGGGGCTCCCTTTGGTACAGACGTAAGGCAATGGCTTTGATGTCTGAGCTGTTGACAAGTTGGCAATAGTAAAAATAAGGAAAATGGTTTTTTAGGGTTCCGAACAAAAAATGGAACACTTATAGGATCACTCGGGTGTTTGTCTGTCTGTCTGTCCGACTATCACAACTAGTTTTCTCTGGATCCAATGAACCGATTCTGTTGAAATTTGGTACTTCTGTGACCCAAACACGAAAGTATTACATAAACTTTTAAATTTATAGTATGGAGGGGTCACTTTTGCGGGTCAACTAGAAAAAGAAAAAAAGCAAAGTTTTTTAAACAATATCGTGTGACATATTTATCAAATAATGAAAGGACTTACTGTGAGGGTTTTAATTATATTTTTTTCATAATTTTAAAATAAATGATTTTGATGTTATTCAAGAAATTATACGAAAAATGACTATCCCCCTTTTATCTCCAAACTCCTGACTCGCACTTGGCCAAATCCATCGATTTGCTCTTGACTCTAGTCTAGGTCAGAGGTGACAGAGACAAAAGACCCTTTCTACCATCGGACATCCAGACGCACTGCATCTTACCATTCCTAACTTGTTGCTATTCCACAAATTCGCACTAAGCGTTTCCAAACGTCTTTTATAATGCGCACAGCAAAGGAGTCGAACACTCTGCCTGTATCAGTCTTCCGAACGCTTCCAACTCCAATCTCTTCAAAGTTAGAGTGAACAGGCTCCTTTTGGGTAAGCTCGCTCCATCGTAGACTTTGTCTCTGTTATCTCTAACATAGACTACAGTCAAGAGCAAATAAATCACATATAAAAAAAAATAGACGATAGAGTGAGCTAACCCAGAAAGAACCAACAACAACCTGTGGTAGGTTTTCAGGATAAAAAGCCTATGGCATTCAGCGGTAGTGCAGTTTTCTAATAGGCAGTGGGAATTGGCGTAATGGGAACAGTATTTACAGAGATTAACGCTAAACAAACAAACAATTTTGACCGAACTTTAGTATGATGGGGGAAAGATGGAGGAGACGTATGGTTGTTTTCAATTGTTTCGAAGACGATGGCTCTACCTTCGTTGGTATTATACTTAGAAGAAGCATCTAACAGGATTTGCAGCAGGAGTGTGTCTTTTGGCATGAATCAAAGACCTTTAAAAGAAGGTCTTAGGTTTTTCTACATATCCGGTAGTGAACAGGTAGTAAACGTTAAGTTGTTAAGTTTTTAACAGG
Source organism: Lacanobia oleracea (assembly GCA_950371165.1). Lineage (NCBI taxonomy): Eukaryota > Metazoa > Arthropoda > Insecta > Lepidoptera > Noctuidae > Lacanobia > Lacanobia oleracea. Next base: position 27,993,699 of record OX493388.1, on the reverse strand, counting down.
TACCTAACCTAAGTGTAATGTAATCAGATGAAAAACCTCAAAGTTAGAGTGAACAGGCTCCTTCTGGGTAGCTCGCTCCATCGTAGACTTTGTCTCTGTCATTTCTGACATAGACTAGAGTCAAGAGCAAACCCATTACAAATTAAAAAAAAAACACTGGTAAATAATACTACTGGTATTCAGCTAAAATCGGGTTTGACTGGAAGCTGACCCTAACGTAGTTACGAAAAGGCTAGGCAGATGATGATGATGGATCAGATGAACAACATTTCGAAGTGTTTTGGACTAAACATGTTTAAAGTATTTTCCATCGAAACCTCAAGACATTTTCTTAAAAAATGACGATCTCACAAAATTTAAAAAACTTTGAAACTCACCTGATTTTTCAAGTGTCCTGAAAAATCGTCACTGTAGGGTCTGTAGGTAATCTTTCTTAAAACATTCACTGCCGCGTCGGTCACCGGTGACAGACAAACAATACATTTTCTATTGTGTATATTTGTCTGCCAGACAATGTGTTAATATGGAAACCTTCTAATTAGGCAGAAAAATAATTAAATAGAGACGAAAATACCTTTAGAAAAAACTTACTCGCAGTTCAGATCCAACAAATCTATTTCTTTATTTTTCGTCTGTCCTTTTTGCAAATACTCCAACGTAATACCTGGGGGATGGTACCTCAGGTGAAATTTTAGTAACTTCATGATTAAATCAAGTAAATGCGCCTATAAAAACATTTTTTTGCAATTCTTTTTGTCGTATGAAAATAATACCTGTTCGAATTTTGTCAATAGTGTGGTAACCATGGAAACCGTGTGATGTTTTTATTGAAATAACAGTGGATTGAGGTCAAGAGGTCAAGGTAGGTTGAATAGAAATAATAATAATTCGTTTATTTGTCAGATCAGTACAATCCAATATTGTTAGTTGTTACATGCACATGCACATTACTATTGTTACATGAACAACTTGCAAACTGGTGTTAAAGTACATTTAATTTCGTCAGCCCATGAATAAAAAAAAGTGTCACAAACAATATAATAATAATAATGATGATTTCATCTGTAACTAATAATAACTTACATACACTACTTCTAGGCGCGGTTTGAAAGCAACAAAATCACCCCCGTCCAATGCTTCCATATACAAACCTTCCACCCTATTCGATATGGTCATCAAGAGCACCCGCTCCATCAGGGATGCGATACGCTTTCGAATAATAGCATAGAAGTCATCTATAAGTGCCTCAGCGAACATCCCCGACGCGCTGCAGTGTCGCGGCAGCCTCAACAGTGCCCTGATGCGTTATTGTATTGCACTCGCAAGGCGCTGAAAGCCCTCTGCGTGTAATCGACCCATAGGCTGCAAGTATAAAAACATTGGCAGTATGCCCTAAATAGAGTACTCTTTACATCAAGTTTCAAGTGATTTACTTCATAAACAAAATACATTTGTGTCGAAATATTAACACAATAGGACGTCTATAAAAACAAGCAACACAAACAATGAAAACAAAGTCAACGAGCAATGGGCAAACATTCAATTCAATTTTACTTTAACACTTTGCAAACCTACGGATAACATATTGCTCCTGACTGACAGCGCCCTACGTTCCCTCTCCATGTCCATGTTATCGGTCTGTGTAGCAGTGACCCAGTGCTCCAGATATTTAAAGGATGAAGCCCACTCTAGAGCGCTCTCTGCGAGTGTGATAGGTGACATTATATGTCTTAGTGCCTGCCTTGAACAGCAGACTCTTGCTCTTTTTTGCATTATATCTAAGACCCTGGACCCCATGCCGCTCACAAACCAACAACAGCGTCCTGGGCCAGCAGCACCATGTCCTCGGCATAACTTATATAATTGACAAGTTAGTGTTTCGTCAATTTAACAACCTACCATAGTGCCGCTGAGCTCACGAATCAACCGATCCACATACAGACAGAAGCGTTTCGCGTTTTACGTTGACAGAAGTTTCGTTGAAGTCAGACCTCCCTGCCTGACCCCACACTCCAGTCCATACGGAAAAAAAAAGGTTTTATATTATGATGGCAGAATAAAGGGAAAAAAAAATATGTTGTATCTAAATACAGGGGAAATTACTGGGTTGCGGAATTGTTGGACAGAGTTACCGCGGCCCTGGAACGCAAGGGACATTAGGAGGAATACGGATGGGTTTTAGTCAGTAAGAGTCTGACACTCTCTAAATAATAACAGCCGCACGGGTCGATCTTTAAGGTTAAGCAACGCTTGCCAAGGTTGGTCTGTGGATGGGTGACCATCTTAATATACCGAGTTTCCTCCGTGACTCGGAATGCACGTTAAGCCGTTGGTTCCGGCTGTCATTTGTAGATCTTTGGCATTCGTTACGGATTGTCAGAAACCAGTAAATCTGACTCTAGTCTTGCTAAAAAGAATTACCGTGTTACCCAGTTAATGGGTTGTGGAGGTCTGGTAGGCAGCCGCTCCACGTAAAACACTGGTATTAGGCTGAATCCGGTTTGACTGGATTCCGACCCCAATATAATTGGGAAAAGGCTAGGCAGATGATGAGTCTGACATTCCCTTCCACTCCACCCAGGGCGGAAGGAGTCATTTGATGATTTCCCATCTTTTAGGAGAAACAAAGATGCGTTTTAGTCAGTAACTCTAGTAGTCATTCCCTCCGTAGTCATTTGATGATTTCCTATCTTTCAGGAGAAACAAGGATTTAGTCAGTAACTCTAGTAGTCATTCCTTCCGTAGTCATTTGATGATTTCCCATCTTTTAGGAGAAACAAGGATTTAGTCAGTAACTCTAGTAGTCATTCCCTCCGTAGTCATTTGATGATTTCCCATCTTTTAGGAGAAACAAGGATGTAGTCAGGAACTTTAGTAGTCATTCCCTCCGTAGTCATTTGATTATTTCCCATCTTTTAGGAGAAACAAGGATTTAGTCAGTAACTCTAGTAGTCATTACCTCCGTAGTCATTTGATGATTTCCCATCTTTTAGGAGAAACAAGAATTTAGTCAGTAACTCTAGTAGTCATTCCCTCCGTAGTCATTTGATGAATTGAAAAAAGGTTATTTTTTATTAGTAGGATAGTGTGAGTATGAATGTAGATAGCCCTTGAGGTAGAGCACCAAACACACGATCGATGGATACTGGGGAAGATGATTGGGGTAGAAAGGTGGTGACTTCTGAAGTTCTGACATGACAGCCAATACTGGTGTATCGAAGTAGAAGCTGTGTTGAGGCGATCGCAAATAAAGTGGTGTATATAGGGACGAAGGTGGATATTGGTTAGTATGGAACCACATTAACTTAAGGTGGATAAGCTTAAGTCAATTTTTGAATAGCTTCTGTCCGCGACTTCGGACGAACATATTCCGTATTTTTCCCGTTCCCGTTGGAATTTACAAGACTCCCCAAGGAACTTACAAGCCAAATTTTAGCTTTCTACGACCAGCCGTTTCGTCTGTGCCTTGACTGTCAGTAACGGAAGCATTTTATATAAATTGATTGAAAGAAAGAAAGAAAGATGAGATGAGTATGATTTTTTTTTTAACTTCAAAGCGTTGTTGTAAAGGAAAAATACTGGGATTATGTACGATCATTGAATTTAATCGATAGCCATTAGCATAGAATGAGAGTCATGCAATAATTGCGGAAATGCCGTTACATTACATATACCGCATTTATTGTCATGATTACACGTGGTAAAGTAGCATTAAGTAATATAACGCAGTAGACGGCGTTCAGGGTACCTACTATAATGGATGGACCCAGAACGAACTATCCGGAGGCAGGAGCAGGAATCGTCACTCGTCGAGGATGTTTTTATTATTTTACGGTTATCGGTCCACCGGCATTCCAAGGCTGCGTCTTCCGGTACGCCACTCCGGAATCTTGTGACCCTATGGGTTCTATTATCTGTCCTGCGGGAAATGTGTCCAACCGTGTCAGCTACTTAAGTTAGGCGATAATTTGGGCTCTGTCGATGTATGATTGATGTAAAGTATAGTTTTTAGGGTTCCGAATAAAAACGGAACCCTTATAGGATCACTCGGGTGTCTGTCCGTCTGTCACAGCCAGTTTTCTCCGGTTCCACTGGACCGATTCTATTGAAATTTGGGGTCACATTTGGGGGACAAACTAGTAATATATAAAAAAAAATGAACTATATCGTGTGATCTAAACCGAAGCTGGACAGGACACCTAGCAAGGGGCGGTGATGATAGGTGGAGTAAGGCAGTGACCGAGTGGCGTCCGAGGACTGGAAGAAGAAGTGTTGGTCGGCCGGCGGCGAGATGGATAGATGACATTGTTGCCATCGCAGGTAGAACCTGGATGAAGCTGGCACAGTAACGTGGGGATTGGCACAAGAAAAGATAGGCCTATGTTCAGCAGTGGGCGAAGTCGGGCTGTGGATGATGATGATGATATCGTGTGACATATTAAATGAAAGGGCTTACTATGAGGGTTTTAATTATATTTTTGACATAATTTTAAAATAAATGTTTTTAAATTAAATAATACTTTATTTCAGACTATACAGTCTATACATTTAGTTAGTATTGGTGTTAGTAACAATGGGGCTTACTTAAGTAGCTTAGTATTGTTAGTTTATAACATTTATTTATTTATTTAAGGAAACCTATGACTGTCCCCACCCAGTGGCCCGGCAAGGGACAGTCCGGTCTGGCAGCTATCATTTTCAGGATGCTTGATGATGATTTTGAAGTTATTCAAGAAATTAGACAAAAAATGACCGTTCCCTCCCGCTTATCTCCGAAACCAATAAGTCAACATTTTTGAAAAAAATGGAGATAACAGATAGATTACAGGAAAACCTATAGTGTGAAAGTCTATAGTGTTAAAATAAAATGTTAATAAAATTAAACTCGTTAGGAACCCTTAGCACGGGAGTCCGACTGGCACTTGGCCAGTTTTTTTATGAGGTTGCTCCACATTAGGAATTTCTCCTGTATCGTGGGTGCGTTTACAAACACACAAACAGTCAGACCCGGAACAACTATCTGTAGGCCATACAAATATTTGTTCCGTGCGGGAATCGAACCTGCGACACGCAGCGCAGCAGTCAATCGCTCAAACCGTGCCACAATGATTAGTATCGGCTCTATTAACCAAAGGCGATAAATGATCGATCGCCAGTTGTTTTGCGACATCACTAATAAACCCGTGTTCCTCCATATTGCCGAGATATTGCCTAAGCCCCGGTCAGTCAGTCAGTTTTAGTGCTTCAGTTGCAAACTTGTGAAATTCACACCGTCCGGTTGGTCAACATGCAATTATTGGGAAAATTAAATCGTATCAGGAAGTGCAAAGTTTTGAAACAGTATTGAATTTAATTAAAGGTGCATTACTTACACATTTTCCTTATAAATGGCAACGAAGAATCGCAAATATGGTACACTATTCGTATTCAGAATTTCGAATGCAGTCAGTATAGGATGTAAGGTCTCTTAAGGTGAATGCTCCAGGGTAGCCCGCGAAATTCAATTATTTTTATGTTTTTTGCAATTTGCCGGTCAGTGTGAAGCTGTATGTGGACCAAATGCGATCTGCGACCGTAACGCGTATTTATCTAAAGAATTATAACCATTTTAATCATCAATATTAGCCCTCTAAGTTCATGTAGTTCGAAAGAATGAATATTTCAAGCATCCACCTTAAGATGGAGATACCTGAGAGTGAGACTTTAGAATGAGAATCACGTCTAAACGCCTAGTCATAATTTTTCGTAAAAATATGTGTTAAATCAAACTATTTCTTATAATATGATACAAGATTTTTTTTTAGTTTTATTCGTTCAACATTTCACATTTGTAAAGTTATGTCTAACACGGACATAAAAACGACAATCGGACCAAAACTACCTATCTTAAAGAAAATGAAATTATCTACATTTTGATATACGGCTATTTTTTTAAGTGTTAGAATAATAAGGCAAGTACAAAAAAACCGGCCAAGTGCGAGTCGGACTCGCACACGAAGGGTTCCGTAACATAAACCTCCATTTTTATTATTTGTTGTTATAGCGGCAATAGAATTACACCATGTGTGAAAATTTCAACTGTGTACCTATTACGGTTCATGCAATACAGCCCGCTGACAGACAGTCGGACGGACGGACGGACAGCGGAGGATTAGTAATAGGGTTCCGTTGGTTACCCTTTGGGTACGGAACCCTACAATCTACTGAATTTTGTGTCGCGCCCGTTAAACGAGTGCACGTTTTGAGTCTTCAAGGGCGCCGGCGAATGTCGTCGTCTGGAACTGTAAAATGTTTATTAGCACAATCAGCGTATTCTTTTCTCAAATGAAGAATACAGTAATAAAATGTATTTAGCCCATACGCGTAGGTAATGATGACAACCGTACAAACTCTGCAACAGTCGATGATTCCATGAATCAATATGGCTGCACCCAGGTTCAACTGTTACATAGGTACATGGATTCTATCTATTTAACAATAAGCAGGAAATCCATTCGCTCAATAAGCAGGATCATTTATAACATGGGAGAGGCTGTGTAGATAGGCAGTATGGAAGTAGTGAATTGCAATTAGATCAATTGATTTAACGATCATACTATATTTAGGTCTGTTTTTATATTCTCTACACTATACTACTTTCTGTAAAACATACCTATCTAGTAAACCAGTAACAAGTGAAAAGTCGCTAAAACTACCTACTTATATACGGGTACAATGTAAGTTAAAGAACTAATTTAATCAATTCATTAAAATCTATACTAAAAACAAACAAACTCTTCAGCTTTATAGCTGAAGAGTTTGTTCGTTTGCTTACTTGAACGCGCTAATCTCAGGAACTGCTAGTCCGATTTGAAAAAATCTTTCAGTGTTAGATAGCCCATTTATCGAGGAAGGCTATAGGCTATATTTCATCACGCTAAGATCAATAGGAGCGGAGCAGTTATGAAAACTGTGACGCAGACGAAGTTGCGCGGGTCAACTAGTGGCTAAATAAAACGGCGAGCTTAATCTTAAAGATCGATTTTGGACTTTTGAACGTCAAATAATCCATCTGCCAAATTCTCACACTATCCTACCCTACAATAACCAAACAAATAATTTAAAAATACCCTTGCATCAGCAAAGGCAAGCACAGCCCGCTATATTAGCCAGCCGGGAACAAAAGCCAGGTGCCCCACATACGGGCGACACAAAGCTATGAAAAGCCTGCGAGATGGGAGATGGACTGCTTTCATGTTCGTCACATATTTGTCTAGTGTTCGAGAATGTTTCTGTGTACCTACCTATGGAGTCTTTGCAACGTTTTTCCAGAAGGGTTAAGGGTAGATGTGGAGAGAAGTTTAAAAGTTATAAAAGTTGGGGAATCAGGTAGTAAAGTGGTTATTTTACTATCAGAGGTGAGATCACGAATATTTTGCCATAAAAGTAACGTTAACGTAGGTCAATATTGAATGTGAAAAACTTCAACCCCATAGTATTTTGGTTTAATTTTCTAAATCTAAGTCAAATAATTATTATTTCCGAAACGAGAATTGTAGCTATAGTAAAACTTTACGATACGTTACTATACGTCAAAAATATTCTTGCTAGGCCGTCTGATTTCGAAACGTTTATCTATCTATAGGTACATTTTCAGAAGGGGGTTTACAGGGCTAATAACTGCCTCATTTTGCCAGATAAGTTATACAAGTCTAATAGGAGGCCGAAGGACTATATTGCTTCATCTTCATTTTCTGTTGCCCTTACCTAATTTGATTTGGGGTATTTGGCATCTCTTTTGCCTAAATTGTCGTTACCGGGCAGCAATACAACTGCCCACTAACCAGGGACGTCATAAATACTACACCATCTACGATATGTAACTACTAGGCCTACGAATAAATTAAAATTCCTTAACACACCGTCATAAAATAAAACACAGACGGATGACTTATAACCAGTTCTAAAACAATTATTAATGAAATAAAAGCGCGAGTGCAGGCGGAGGTTCTCGTTTCTCAGGCGAGCTCATTGTTGAGCAATTTCCGCAGCGCCGCGATACAACCAGTTCTGTACGACGCGGCTGTGGAACCGGATCTCAAGTGATGAGAACTTGCCATCTAACGATGTTGCGTTCAACTTTTATATTTTTACTAGCTCCCGCTCGTGACTTTGTAAATGCATTTATCCCGTTTTTAGGTTTCCGTACCTTTAAGGGTGCTATTACAAAATCGATCGCTTGCCCCTTGAAATTTATAGTGATTTCTGCTGTATACAACAATTGCTTAAAAATATGAGTTTACTTTTAAATAGACCAATTTTTTTTTTCTTGCATTATAACAATACCTCCTTAATTATTAAATAATTTTTATTTGAATTTGGATTATACTTTCATAGATAAAAATTATAATTTCGTACGGAAAATTGTCAATAATTCTCAGTTTTACAGAATTATTTTTGGTGTATTAGTGCATGAATCGTAATAAATTGATTTGATCATTCCAAAGTAGAAGGTACAGTTGTATCATGGAAATTTTTTCGGTGTACCAAAGCATCAAAAGATTCCTAAAAGCGTAATTTTATGAAACACCCTTTGCAGAGACAAGTAATTTAGTGATATACGTGAACAAATTGATATATTTATTCAGAACACTCCCAAGATCAACTATCAAACTTTCTTAGGCGTATTTTTGTTTTTTTTTTTTTGTGCTATGTCTAAAGCAAAAAAAATTGTGACAGCGCTCTTAAAGGAAAAAACGGATCCCTTATAGGAAATCCTCTCTTAGTGTTCCTCGCCAAGGAACATACAAGACAAATATCAGTTTTCCAAAACCAGTAGTATCGGCTATGCGTTGTCTGTCAGTCACTCACTCACTCAGTAACGGAATTATTTTTAACCGACTTCCAAAAAAAGAGGAGGTTCTCAATTCGGTGGGTATTTTTTTATGTATGTACACCGATTACTCCGAGGTTTCTCATCTGATTTGTGTGATTCTTTTTTAGTTCGATGCGGCATGCTTGCCGTTTGGTCCCGTAAAAATTTGAGTTTGGTTCAGTAGTTATTATTTTATGAGCATTTTTGCTTATTTAAATTTTTGCATACATGAAGACGTCACCATTTAAAAGTGAAAAATAAAAAACTTTTTTACAAATAAATATAGTATAACCGACTTCCAAATAACACTACACAGTATAATATAACCTTAATTTCGGAAAACGGTGTTTTTGGTTTTGTCTCTTCGTTTGTTAACACCGACTTCCGAAGTTAAGGTTATTTTATAGTGTTTTTTTGGAAGTCGGTTATATTTTTTTGTAAAAAAGTTTTTTTTATATATTAATGATTAATTAGAATTTTTATAGAGATGTGCTTGATTCTGCCAGGTAGGCAGCCGCTTTACGTAAAATACTGGTATTCAGCTGAATCCAGTTTGACTGGAAGCCGACCCAAATATAGTTGGGAAAAGGCTAGGCAGATGCTTGATTCTGCCAGCGGCTCGCGTGGTAGTCGAAATTTTAGTCGGTTATGTTTGGGGTCAAATCAGAAAATAATTAGAAAGTTTTTCATAGTGTACTATACTAGACCTTGGTCTGTTACCACGATTCTTGAATGCAAAGGGAATTAGGAGGAACACGGAAGGGTTTTAGTCAGTAAGAGTCTGACACTCCCTTCCGCTCATAAAGAGTCATTTGTGATTTCCCATTCTTAAAAAAAAACCGGCCAAGTGCGTGTCGGGCTAGCACACGAAGGGTTCCGTACCATAAACCTTAATTTTTAGTATTTGTTGTTATACCAGAAATGGAAATACACAATCTGTGAAAATTTGAACTGTCTACCTATTACGGTTCTTGAGATACAGCCCTCTGACAGACAGACGGACGTACAGACGGACGGACAGCGGAGGCTTATTAATAGGGTTCCGTTGGTTACCCTTTGGATGCGGAACCCTAAAAAGGACTGGTCTACCCGTCTGCCCAGGTTGATCCACATCCGTTTACTTGAAACGTGAAGTACAACTTCACAAACAGAGAGATAGACATACAGACAGAGCTACTTTTGAATTTGTAATGTTAAAGATAGTTATAGAAGCATATATTTTTAGTTTTTAATTTTTTATATGTTTAATTAAGTGAAAACAATCGTCGCGCGGTTATTTTAGTTTGTTTGAGATCTATTTTGCATAAGCGAATGGACATTTTTTTACAGTGTTAGTAGAAAAACAGAAGAATATTTTGGGTTTTACAATGAATCAAACTGCCATATTGAAGTGGCAGTGCAGTGGGCAGGGCACATTGCTCGCAAAATAGATGGTCGATGGAGCCGAAAAGTCCTGGATTGACGACCGCGTACGCCCAGACGCAACGTTGGCGCGGCCTCCCACCCGGTGGACCTACGACCTGGTGAGGGTCGCAGGTAGCCGATGAATGCAAGACGCACAGGACCAGGTGTTGTGCCGACACTTAGGAAAGGCCTGTGTCCAGTAATGGACGTCTTTCGGCTGATATAATGATGATGATGAATGAATCAGATAATCAAAATGGGAAATCGGAAGTACGTGAACAGGTTTGAAGCCTGAAATGAAATCGAATCTGAATTCTGAACTGCATCGTAAATATAAGCACGTTCGTACTTCAGTATGCCAGTTATGCCACACCTGTACGCTAAGTGTTTGGTGCTACGAGTACATGCTCGACATACTAAAGATTCAAATGATGTGTCAACATTGCTAGAGTAAAAGTGAGATTATTGGGATAAATCGTATTTTCAATTTCGTAAATGTATAATAACTTATTTATATCTATACTAATACATAAAGCTGAAGAGTTTGTTTGTTTGTTTACTTGAACGCGCTAATCTCAAGAACTACTGGTCCGATTTGAAATTCTTTCAGTGTTAGATAGCCCATTTATCGAGGAAGGCTATAGGCTATATATCATCACGCTAAGATCAATAGGAGCGGAGCAGTAATGAAAATTGTGACGCAGACGAAGTTGCGCGGGTCAACTAGTTAATATATAAAACTGAAGAGTTTGTCTGTTTGCTTGAACGCGCTAATCTCAGAAACTACTGTCTAATCCTACTGGTCCGATTTGAAAAATTATTTCAGTGTTAGATAGCCCATTTACTGAGGAAGGCTGTAGGCTATATATCATCACGCTAAGACCAATAGCAGCGGAGCAGACGAAGTTGCGCGTGTCAACTAGTTAGCTATAAAGCGCCAATGTGTTGCTATTACCTACTACCATACTAGGTACTAAAGATAACTAGAAAGGTAACTAATCGGATCTTTGCATTTTCAGTGCACTTTTCACTTTTGAATGGAGCGTCAGCAGGAATCGAATGTTCTGGAGTTCTGGATACGGTTTATGGCTATCATAGACACGAATGTACGAATTCACTCCTTACTAAAATCCTAGCGGACAAGTTATCTGAGCTTTTTTTATTTCTATGCTATTGAAATAAATGCGAAAGTGAGTTTATTTGATACGCTATCAAGTCTAAATGGCTGAACCATGCCATGCATGCCATGGCATGGTGGGGTTAGTCTCTTACTGACTAAAACCCACCCGTGTTCCTTCAAATGCCCTTTCCGTTCCAGGGCCGCGGGACTCTCTCGAACAGTTTCGCAACCCTGGCAAGTTGATAGTAATCTTCTTTTTTGAAGTGAAAAGTTATTTCGTGATGGGTAAAAAATGTTAAACTCGCATCAGGACACGTGACCTGATCAAAAAGTCGAAGCACTTATTCAAGTTGTCACTTCAGCCGGCACTCCCGGAGTGCCATCCGTTGTTTTTTTTATTTCATACTATGCCTCGAACCACGTCTCATGCCACTGTTGATTAGCGGTCTGCAATGTTCAACAGTTAATTAATCAGTCTCGTTAAACTGCCGTTAGTGAGGTGTTCAGCGATAAGATGGGTGGTCTGATAATGACATCAATTCCTACTACTTATGTTAAACAGATTGCGTAAAATATTGTCCTCGTTTATTTTAGGAGATTAGTGTCATATTAGCAGGTAGGCAGGCGTTTGAACTGTACATAATTTCTACCGTACGGGGACATTGTATTTTTAGAGTTTGTTGTTTTCTTAGGGTTCCCTACATCAAATGAAAAAAAACGGAACCCTTATAGGATCACTTCGTTGTCTGTCCGTCTGTCTGTCAAGACCCTTTATCGCGGGAACGCGTGAAGGTATCGAGTTGAAATTAAAACCATATACTCAGGTTTACGGTCCCTTGCAAGCTGTAGAAAAATCAAAGTTCTAATTTAACGTAAAAAAAGAGTACGGTCGTTTATGCCACAAAAATCGTATATTTCGACACTCTCAAGGGAATCAAAATTCATAAGATATTTCCCGTTAACCTAGAAGTATGACATTTGGCAATTAATATCGCCTTATACTACAAGTATAGGAAAAAGTCTGAAAACTACACATTTTTAAATAAATCATAAAAAATATAGTCTTTATTTAAAGTAGTATGTATGTACAGTACAGTCAACAAAGCTATTGGGTATGCAGTACAAATTTGTACGGAACCCTCAGTGGATGAGTCCGACTCGCACTTAGCCGGTTTTATTGCAAGGCTTCGTTAATATTTATAGAAAGAATAGAGGGCCAAGAAGTATGGTGACAGACACGTTTTTAATTATTTTTTAATTAATTTACGTAGGTACATAGAAAACACTTAAAAGAGAAAAGAAAAAACGAAGATAGAAGAGGAAAAAGGTGTTTCTTTTTTCAAAATAAGTTTCTTCCAGCAGAACTGTAATAGGAGATTTTTAAAACACTTTTTGTTTTTCATCACTTACTATGAGAATATAAAGATTTTTGAAGGAAACTCCTTATCCATCCACCTAATCCGAAAGACTTAAATGTCGACTGTTCAACAGAATAACAAGAATCATCATCATCATTATCAAATCAACCGAAAGACGGAATAAGAACGTCGCAAAGAATTAATTGCTAAAATGAAAGACGTTACCATTTATTTTGTGTCATAATAAATCCACTATTATCCAGTGAATTTATTATGACACATTGCTTATCGATGATATTGTCATAATAAATACTAATTTCAAAATACCTATTTAATCATTTTCTAACTCATCCATCACATAAAATATTTAGTTAAGCACCGCAAAATAGAAGAACAAAGTAAACTAGCCCTATCAACCTTACATAAAAACTTCACAAGTCAAGCTCTACCGCACAGCATTAATTATTACCCACAATATTCCACCATATTTTTGGGTGGTGGAGCGTGGCACCACCTCCGATTATTTCCCTTTGGCAACCCTACGGGCTTAGCGTCCGGTCCGGCTAGCCTGGTTGCTGGGTCCTTGACCGCTGGCTACCGGCTTGGGAAACACTACCTCTACCTGGCTCTATCGCAAGATGCTATTGTTAGGGGTAATTTTACCAGTTTTTGTGGGAAATTTTGCGGGACCTAGGTGATAGGTGTGGTGAAGATGTGGGGGGTCTCGCTTGATGCTGAATGTTTTTTTTTTGTATTATTTTTATGGGTCGGTGTGTAAATTGTAGTGTAATAATTTATCTTTTGATTTGCTATGTTAAATATTCTTACTTTTCTGCAGAGACAGGAGTGTATATAGTTTTATTTGTTAATAGTACGAAGGAAGATAACGCATCTACGCTAATGAAGACCTTTGAAACGATTAATATTTGTATAAGAATTTACTCAGATCATTCCACCGCGCAGTCATTTACGCTAGGGATAAAGTTATAATCAAAATAAGTCACAGTATTATCTGAAGTGTTCCCAATTCAGAACAATCAAGTCATAAAAAACGACAATCAGCACCTATAATTATTTACAGAGTTAATTAAAGAGATTAGAATATTATGCCATGGAATAAACAGTTCTGAGGTTGGCAACACTCTGATGCGCGCGCAGTCTGCCGTGCGCCAGGTGAGTGTGCGCACGTCACGAACGCTTCCAAATTCAAAATTCGCATCGCGTTTCCCGCGCTCGATAACTTTTACTTTCTTTTTTTTATTATTACGTCACAGTGGTGTTACGTTTAGTAACTGCCGGTCGTTCTGACGCAACAGTGCTTTAAGTGCAAGTGAAGTGGTTCCTTTTTAAGTTTATTTGTGAGTTCTAAAATGGGATTGTGATTGGTGGGACTAGGAAAGAAAAAGTAATGTAAGTTTGACGCATAAATGAGAAAGGTTTAATTTAATTAATTATGTAAAATTTAAATTGTGTTTCCAACAAAACGTCAAACGGAACCATACTTTGCAAACTTAGTTATGTACTCTACCGGCTTTGCACTACTTCACAAACAGCTGTTTAAACGCAACTTAAAACCACTACGATTTGTAACCTGTTTACTGATATCAACAGTCAGTAAATTAATTATTAAGCGCCCGACTAATTTACTTACCTTCTGGAGCCAAGAAATATTAACATTTTGCCAAGTTAACTTGCTCGCAACACACCTGTGTTTTAATACTTAATGGATAGTACTTACTAAATGATTTGCAAATTAAAACCAGTTTTGTTCTTATGCAAAGACTATTTAATTAACTTGAAAAAGCCGTTTTATGTCAGAGTGGCGATTGGATCAAGGGCCAAGGTGTTCTACTTGGTAACACCTTTCAATACGTATGATTCCATTAAAAAAATACGGGCACCCCTATTAAGTTTATGACTCGTAATCACAACCTCCTTCATTTCGAGGAGATTTTTAACCGACCTCTTTTCTTTTGTGTAAAAAAATCGCAAAGTATTGTTGAATGTTAAATAATCCAAATATAAAGCCAAACATAAAGGGTTGTGTTTGAGAGTGTGTGTGTAACGGAATAAGGCTACTCGGCTGCAGATTTTACTTTATGTTGTTATCAAACTAAGGTGTCAGTACTACATAGGTATATGATATATGAAGCGCTGACAATAATTGTCTGAATTACAATGAATGCGTTACTTTTGGCATAGCTACCGTTTTCTGCTTTACCGCTTCTTGAAGAAGGAACTTAAAAGTTGACGTGAGTTTAGCACTTCCAGCAACAAAAAACTGTGATCATTATCTAACAATATGATAATAAACACCATTTCACAAGTTATTAACCGAGTTCAATAAAAAGAAGGAGGTTATTATTTCGACTATAAGTTTATTTTTTTGAGTAACGTAATAATGTTGTTTACAGCTGAACTAATTGACATCAAATTAAAGTGAAAACGAAAGGCACTGCGATTGAGTTACGAAATAAGCGTCCTCGTGACATAATCAGGAGGTGTGACATTCCTGGCGTAATTTGAACGTTCGCTATCTCTTTAATGTTCAAGATAGCTGTTTACTGCTTGGGCCCTGTCGAGCCACATTTTTTCAAACTGGTTGTGGGAAACAGTATGTCTGAAGTTACATCAAGAAAGGCAAAATGATATCAGAATTTATCTAAAAGACTGAATCAGACAACCCAAGAAAGAGTCTAGAAACATCATCTTTGTTCATCTCTTCTTTGGGTTTGAGACTCAAGTCATGAAGTGTCCAAGTCCATAAAGTGTCGATGTTGCAAATGCGCCTTTTTTTTTTTCATCCCGAGTCTCACAAAGTGATATTGAGATTGTCAGTTGGTAATTTGTCAGAAGTGTTGGACGACCAGCGGCGAGATGAACGGATGACATTGTTGCCATCGCAGGAAGTTGGATGAGGCTGGCACAGGAGCGTGGGGATTGGCACAAGAAAAGAGAGGCCTATGCTCAGCAGTGGGCGAAGTCAGGCTGTGGATGATGAGGATGATGAATTTGTCAGCTCAGTAGCCCGGAGTTTGGAAGTTGGACTTCCGTACTTTAGAAAGCTTGTCAAGCTGTAGGGCTGCTTTTCCTCCAGAGATGTACGAGGATGCACAGCGAGAGATGTGTTTGATCGCTTGCGCTGAGCGAGGCTAGGCAAATGAAGCGATTCTATTGGTTTTTAACAAACCAGTAAGTCCTCAATCTGATCTTTACCCGGTCGTGTCAGATTGCCGTCCCATTAGACTAAGAGATCGGAAAAAGGTAGTGCACCAGTTCCCATGCACGTAAATATGCACTATCATAATAATTTTATTGCACAGTTGCGAATATGCGCTTTGGAACGTGCAGCTAGCTTCACGTTCTTGATGAACCGACCTCAATAATTCAAAAGTTTTTATTTTAATCGTCGAGTCGTCGGGAGGATGTTAATTATTTGCTTTATGTCCAAAGCATTACCTTCACAGTCGTGTCGTAGACATCACAGCTTGCAATTATTATCTGCAACCTTGATGTGCCTTTCCAATCGCTGCGAATGTGTCGTCAACAGTCACAGGCCACAGCGACCCTTTTGCAGCCAGTTATTATTTGAACATAACTTTTTATGACATGTGTACGTAAGTCGTACATCTATACTTCTATATCTATACTAATATTAGGTCTTTACCTATGAAATTGCCGTTTTGTATGAAAAAATTTAAACGATTTTTTTTCATGTATTTTTTATTTGTATTAATCGAAGTAATCACCCATGCAATCAATGCATCTTTGCCAACGCAGTGGCAGTTTATTGATGCCCTTCTTAAAGAAATCAGCTGGACGGGAGGCAACAAATTCTTCAAAGGCATTTTGTACTGCCTCTCGGGTATTGAATTTTTTTCCCGCCAAGAAGTTATCCAAATTCTGGAAAAAGTAGTAGTCTGTAGGCGCAAGGTCTGGTGAGTAGGGCGGATGACGGAAAGCTTCCAACCCCAGTTCTTGCAACTTGGAGACCGTCTGCTGTGCAGTATGAGGTCGCGCGTTGTCGTGCAGGAGCAGCGGAGACGAGCGATTGCCCAATGCTGGTTGGAGATGTGCCAGCTTCTCCATCATTGTGTTCAGTTCTTCACAGTACACATCTGCAGTAATGCTCACCCCGTTTAGTAAGAAGCTGAAATGAATCACACCGGCGCTAGACCACCAAACAGTGACCATCACTTTTCTAGGGGTAAGTTTCCGTTTAGGGCATTGTTTAGGTGCTGAACCAGGATCCAACCAACTTGCTGAGCGCTTGCGGTTATCAAACAGAATCCATTTTTCATCGCAGGTAACAATGCGGTTCAAAATTCCTTCATTTGTGTGTCTGTTGAGCAGTGCAAGGCACGTCTCGACGCGTACTTCGCGCTGGCGATCAATGAGTTCGTGGGGCACCCATTTGTCAAGCTTTTTTACCTTGCCAATTTGACACAAATGGACCAATATTGTTTTGACGCTAACGTCGAAAGCTGCTGCTAATTCAGCCGTAGATTGTGTATCATCAGCTTCCACAATCGCCTTTAATTCGTCATTGTCGACCAAAGTCTTCGGACGACCGCGAGGTTCATTTTTCAGGTCGAAATTTCCAGAACGGAAGCGAGCAAACCAATAACAGGTGGTGCGTTGGTTTGTAGTGTTAGCTCCGTAAACGTCGTTGATGTTGCGTGCCGCTTGTGCCGCGTTGCTGCCACCACGGTATTCATATTCCATAATTACTCGAATTTTTAACGTATCCATGATGACGAAAAATATTGAAATGCGATGAAAATGTAACACTAATCAATAAACAAATGACTACTTTTGGAAAAAAAAACCATGTTTTTCAAATAAAATTAATTTGAAATTAGAATTCTTAGCCAAACAAAAATTATTTTGATTTGAAATGGCCAGTACTGCAGAACGGCAATTTCATAGGTAAAGACCTAATATATAAAGCTGAAGAGTTTGCTTGTTTGTTTGCTTGAACGCGCTAATCTCAGGAACTACTGGTCCGATTTGAAAAGTTCTTTCAGAATTAGATAGGCTATTTATCGAGGAAGGCTATCATCACGCTAAGACCAAAAGAAGCGGATCAGTAATGAAAATTATGGCGCAGACGAAGTTGCGCGGGTCAACTAATCCTTCATGATTTGATGAGTATCTCAATTAATGGTAAGTTAAATCATTCTGTAAATAGTCTAGGCACAAAAATTACAATCGAAAGACATTTATCAGCTAAATGCCAGCACTTCCTGAACGTCTACGTTAACATAAAAACAGTCTCCCAAAACGTTTGCCCGTCACCGCTTCCTAGTGTTTAGCTAGGAATAAATAGTGGCGGCTGGCGCTAAAACTACTCAGCGACATACCTATCTGTATGTTTTAAGTGCAACATATTACACGATAATGAGGAGTACAAGAAACGATAGCAGAACAAATAATACAGGTGGACCATCAGAATTATGGCTCTTTTAGTGCTTCTGCAGTCTCTAAGCAATATAAATGTTGACGGATTTTAACAGTTAGAAAAGATTAGCAAAGAAATTGGATTTTGCAGAAGAATGTTGATATAACATGTAGAAGAACTATTTCTTCATGTACCTGCCTATATCAATTATTTGCCAAGTGCATTGCGCCTTCCTCTCTCAGTCTCGTCTTTTTATTATTGGTAGGCTTATGTTTGAATACAATGCCACTTGATGGAGAGTGATGATCTGGTCGACGATGTCGAAGCACGCTTGCCCAGAAGTTCACTCTTGACTTAAAGAGTGAATAATTACTTGACTTTTAACTTTTAACTAGCCTCCAGACAGTCAGTCAACAATCAAACAGATTATTAATTACTCTTGCTATCGTGTTTTTACTTCCATTCCACTCACGACTAATTTCTACATTTATTCACCCATCATACCAGCGCCTGTCACGACTTTTATTCAAAACGTGATCTCTTAAACAAACTGTACCAGTAATCTACGAGACTAAACCGGAATTATCTCTAATGTAAAAACATACGTTATAATGTGTATTTATTCGCTGTTAGCAAATTATATAAACGGGGTGAAGTCACGTTACATCACATTGCTACAATACCGCGTTTTGTTTTTTAACTGTTTCAACTTTGGCAATTTTGTTGCACACATGCGGAATCTATGTTATTGGCATAACATACATTCTGCATTTATGAAATAAAATTGTGCCATGCCAATTCCATCATGATTCCGTTGTGAGAGAGAGACGGAGCTGTAAAGGACGAATAGCACTATTTTTACTCCCACGGTTCCATGATGGTAATTGCACGTCATTGTAGGGTGGCAGGTGAAGCTTACAAGCTTGTATCATCATCTGCCTAGCTTCCAGTCAAACCGGATTCAGCTGATTACCAGTGTTTTACGTGGAGCGGTTGCCTACCAGACCTCCACAACCCATTCACTAGGTAACACGGTACATCTTGGCAAGACTGGAGTCAGATTTACTGGCTTCTAACAATCCGTAACGACTGTCAAAGATCTACAAATGACAGCAGGGACCAACGGCTTAACGTGCTTTCCGAGGCACGGAGGAAACTCGGTATATTAAGATGGTCACCCATTCACAGACCCACCTGGCAACCTTAAAAATCGACCCGTGCGGCTGTTATTATTTAGCCACGAGCTCCTCACAAGCTTGTATAATAATAATTAAAGTTTATTGTCTAAAGAAAGAAAGAAAGGAAAATGTTTATTTGGGACTCGCACAAAACAGACAGATGTAAAATTAAAATTAAAAATGTGTTACAATATTTAGGCGAGACACTGGATCTCGCACTAGGATACCTGTGTCGCAGGATCCAGTCTATTTCGACAAATGGTAGGAATTATGAAAGAAAAGTACATCTATATATCTATATAAAACAAAGACGGGTTTGTTACAACACTTATAACTCGAGATCGACTAGACCAATTTTCATGGTTTTTGGTTCGTTGGATTTGTCCCCGCCCCGAATAGCAGAATACATCTTAAAAATAATGAAAACTCGACGAAAACATAATTATAAAAGATGAATCATTTTCCCTTAAGGGGGATGCTCCAGGGTAGCCCGCGAAATTCAAATATTTTTATGTTTTTTGCAATTTGCCGGTCAGTGTGAAGCTGTATGTGGACCGGATACGCGTTTAGTACGCGTAGTTTAGATACGCGTATTTATCTAAAGAATTATAACCATTTTAATCATCAATATAGCCCTCTAAGTTCATGTAGTCCGAAAGAATGATTATTTCTGAAATATTCATTCTGTTTCGTACCTGTCAAACATTTGTTGTCCATCCTGTCAAATACTATAAGTAATGGTTGACATGCGTTCAGAAATAATGACAAATGATTAAAATTTACACGTGCGTTCATAAATTTATTAGTAGTCTATGTTCTAAACTATTGTATTTCTGAAAACAATTTCTAAGATTTATTTTATAGGTTATCGAAAACGTAAATGTCTTTTTTATGTTGTCTATGATTTTTCTAACAGTTTCATTGACACGTGTGTTCCGTATTACGTGTGTGATAGACTGATAGTACTTCCGTGATTAAGGTCAATGTATAATAATTACAAAGGTTAAAAAGTGCCCTATCCAAAGTAATAGTCTATGATCTAAACTAATGACGTATAGCCTGACCAGAAATATAATAAACCTGTCAGGAGGTCGCTTTCGTGTTTTAACTGTCAATCTTCTATCAAAATGTATGACGAAAATTAGTTATTATTAAATAAAGTTCTTAAAAATTCCGCAACATGGCGAGGTTTTTTATATATCTGGTCAGGCTTAGTCATCGCATCACGCGTGAACGGCTGGACTGATTTCGAAAATTCTTTTTTTGTTGTGTTCGTTCTGGTCAGGAGAAGGTTTTAGGCTATATATTATCACGATATGTGCTTTGGATGATGTATATTCAAAAATGTCTGTTTTAACGACTGGCTCATGGTTCGATCCCCGGCCAGCAACAGCTATTATTTTTGTATTTATTTTATCTTTTTAACTGTATTTGTACACCATAATTTTGTAAAAAACATAATAAAATGGGTTTTTGCGTACTTAAAATAATATTTAAGTTTATAATCCACATTTTTTCCAAACAGTTTAGTGAGGAATTGATTAAAGAAGCCACGATATTTCCATGCTCCGGCATGGCTAAAATTTGTTCAATTTCCAGAGAAGTAACAGCTCAGGGCCAAAAATTTTCCGTTGCGGGTGGCACCCTTCAGTGGATCATGGGAAACTATAGATCCCCAAGCAATGACGCCAGAGACAAACTCGCGAAGAGATTTTCCGAAATGATACTGATGGACCGGTATCCACTTCTCCTCTTACCTTTCACCCTGATTCGTACATGAATTTGTTAGAGATCGACTGAACTTCAAGACAACAAATAATCACGGGCTACAAATTACAGGCAGTCAAAAATGGCAATGTTAAGCATATACTTGCGAATAACCAAGCGACTTCTCAACCCAAGTCGAAATACCCCCCCAAATAATAATAGGTATAATTCCGGGTCATTGCCCCCTAGAAAAATATATTTTCAATATAGGTACTGCGGCACGATGGATCGATTATTTAAAAAAGGTGGATGGCAGCGAATGGACGCGGACTGCACAAGACCGGGATGGTTGGCTCTTTTTGGGAGCCTTACATTCAACAGTGGACGCTAATTGGCTGAAATGATGATGATGATAGTTGCTATAGACAGCCCAATGTACAGAGGTTGTTCGATACCGAGAAATCAGTCGCTGACTTCGTTCTGGAAATGAGGTGTTTGCTACCCGACGTGCAAACATCCTCGGAACTATGAGGGCGCTTAGCGAAACCTATATGCGTAGCTTCGCTGGCTAACCTTGCCCAAGCACAACGGAGCGAATGGGAGTCTAAGTGCGGATAACGGAATCTCAACTCTACTCTTTTCATTGCGAAGGTATTGTTTCCTTCTGGATAGAGTTTCCCATTTCAACTTTATGTAGCTCAACCGCGTGTTAACAACTCCAGCAAATTTCTTCAACATCGTGTATAGAAAAGTCGTGTATAGAAAAGCGTTATCATTAAAACGATTCTCATTACGAAAACTTACTACGGTTGTCCAGCGTTTTGAACAGAAGACGTGATACAGACTTGCATGCTAAGGAGTCAAGCAAGGCTAGAAGTTTATTGTTCGTACCTATATCTTATCTCATAACGGTTGCTGGTCGCTCACAATGGGCCTCATCAGAAGGCTTAAAATCACTCAAAGGGCAATAGACAGGGCAATGCTTGGAGTTTCCTTGCGTGATCGAATCAGGAATACATTCGTTCTAACCAAGGTTGCCGGACGAACCAAGGTTACCGACACAGCCCGAAGGATTGACAAACTAAAGTGGCAGTGGGCAAGGCATATTGCTCGCAGAACAATGTCGATGTCGATGGGACCTCAAAGTTCTGGAGTGAAGACCGCGTATCGGAAGACGCAACGTTGAAAAGCCTCCCGGTCGTTGTGGCGACGCTTGGGGGAGGCGTTTATCCAGCAGTAGAGGTCTGTCGGCTGATATGATGATACCTTATCTTAGCGATCTTACCTAGCGACATCATACTGTACGTCATACACACAAACGAAGTCACGTGCAACAGCTATCTATCTTTTTCTAATCTTCTAATGTATAGAAATCTCGGGTCACAGTGTTTGTTATCGAACTCCTCCGAAATGGCTTGACCGATTTTTATGAAATTTTTCTGTTTATTTATATGGCAAAACAACGTTTGCCGGGTCAGCTAGTACTTATATAAATTCAACTCAAGACTAAAAGGTAACCAAAAGTATGTGTGCATGTGATGAGTGTGTGAATGTGAAGAGTCTGTGTGTGTGATATGAGTGTATGTATGTTAGGGAAGATGAACTCTTTAACAGTTGAAAGATAAAGGTTTTTCGTTTTAGTATACGAGTACCTAGTTATGCCCAAGCAACCATGAACCCGTTTTTTACACTTAAACTTCGTCAAGGAGAAGGTAATAATAGGAATGTATAATAGGTAGCGTTTGACTGTGCCTGTGTATATTGACCTGGACAGTTATAATTTGCAGACCATCACTGTGTGTAAATAAGCTCGTTGTTGGGTGACGATCTTAACATACCGAGGCTCCTTTGTCCCTCGGGAAGCACGTTAAGTCGTTGGTCCCGGCTGTTTGTAGATCCAGTCGTAGAGGCGTAGTACAGTCGTTACGGATTGTCAGAAGCCAGAAATTCTACTCCAGTCTTGCCAAGAACTCAGTTAATGGGTTGTAAAGGTCTGGCGGGCAGCCACCGCTCCATACATAGTTAGGAAAAGGCTAGGTAGATGGTGACTGTGTGTAAATAAGCTTGGACTGTTCTAAAAGTGGAAATTGTATTTTTTTTCCCAACTCCTCCGCTGTACTTTTCTGATTAATATCGTTGCAGGATCCAAGACAGTTGAATAGTTTCTCCGGGATTCGTCAGGTTTCATTGGCTCGGCGTTTTTCTGGTGGTCGCCACTGTTGATTCTGGCTTTCGGGAGTTGCAGTGGTTGGGAATGTGTGGCGGGCTTGTTCCAAATCGTTTGCATTGGAAATGATGCAGAATCAAGGGGCAATTTATTACTCATCTTCTTTTCGTATAAAATTACTTCTGTACGCACAGTATAACTGGATAGATAGCTCTATCATTTGTTTTGCTAAATCCTGAATGGTGGAGGTGGTTGCTTGGTAAAACAGAGGGCCTCGCACGAATATTTTTGTCGTATAGTAACGTAACGTAAAATTTTACCATAGCTCCAATACTCTTCGCACATAATATTTATTTGAATCAGATACTATATTACAATTTTAGATGATATACATTGTGTATGCCCCATAAAATTAAACCAAAATACTATGGGGTTCTAGTTTTTAACATTCAAAATTCACTTACGTTAACGTTATTATTTGTCAAAATATTCGTGCTAGGCTCTCAGTAGTGCTATTCTGTAATAACATTTTCGTATCTCGCATGCGGAATCCGAGGTGAGTATCAAATTACGTCAAATGTAAGACCTTTATGTTGTGTGTAATAAAGCTCACTTTGTGAGGTTTGTCACTCAGATGAAGCTCGATATCGAAATGGTTATTTACAGAATAGACTAGCAGGTGAGGTAAATCCTAGCTCCTCAGTCTCATTTTGTTGGCATGGGTCAATCCTCAATTATAGAAACCCGATTTGACTTTAAGATTGTTTGATAGTCAGCAGAAAAATAAATTCCCTTAACTACAGTAACATCGTATACTTTTATTATTGCATTTGACTTTCAAAACAGAATCCAAAAGTTTTCTAAACCATAATTTGTATGACAGTTGAACGCAACTCTAATGAAGTCCGTGCACAGACTAACAAACAGACAGAGAAAACAGAAAAGAGAAGTTTTAAGTAAAAGTAAGTACTTATTAAATATTCTGTGGCAGTTATGGAAGTTACGAGAGAGCTGTACATCATCATCATCACCTGCCTAGCCTTTTCCCAACTATATAACAAACTTACCTGAGTCCATTTTAGATTACTAACAAAAGTCACGGTATCAAAAAACTATTCTTAATAGATCTAGTAAAGGTTTTAGTGGCAAAGCATTCTTATCCGATGCTTTATTACCAGGGTCTTATAGACCTGGACCTGGAGGGTCTTCGGGTTGGTAAACATTACACTCCTGTAATGTTACAGCTGGACTATTACAACAGTTATCATCATCATCATCAGCCTAGCCTTTTCCCAACTGTATTGGGGTCGGCTTCCAGTCAAGTCGGATTTAGCTGAATACCAGTATTTTACGAGGAGCGGCTGCATACCAGACCTCCACAACCCATTAACTGGGTAACACAGTACTTCATAGCAAGACTGGAGTCAGATTTACTGGCTTCTGACTATCCGTAACGACTGCCAAAAATCTACAAATGACAGCCAGGAGACCAACGGCTTAACGTGCTTTCCGAGGCACGGAGGAAACTCGGTATTTTAAGACGGTCACCCATCCACAGACCAACCTTGGCAAGCGTTGCTTAACCTTGAAGATCGACCCGTGCGGCTGTTATTATCTAGCCACGAGCTCCTCGACTATTACAACTGTAAAACCGGTTAAAGTAGTAGCTGACGATGAATAAACGCTCTTGCTTTAATACCTTTGTATCACTGTACTACAGGCTCTCTATAGCTCTTACCTGTAAAATTGTGGGTCTCTATCGTGGTTATAAGTGAGTTAGAGCATGCTCTAACTCTGGTGCTGATTAAAGCAAACTCCAACGTGAAGAAATTAATGTGACAATAATATATTAGCCTACTTTAGTCAAGAAGTGTTAGTGCTAGACGTTAAGTACTCAAACATAGTTTAAGATAACAGACATATTAATTATATTAGATATTTGAGTAAACCACTCTACAGGCCTCATTGTTACTTCAGAGAAATCTGTGAGTAAATTCGTTGCTTTCCTGAAAAATTATGCTCTAGACCAGCAGGGTAGTTGCGTTGCCAGGGTTGCGTTTCGAAAGAGTAACCGTCGGCCTGATACGTAAAGGGTATTTGAAGGACCACAGCTGGGTTTAAGTCAGAGCCCAGAGCGGGCAAAGTCATTTGATGATTCCCATCCACAAAAATTATGTTATTGAGCTGGGTGAGAGCCTGTATTTCAGCATGTATAAATGTAGGTATATGAAGTACTAGTTGACCCGCGCAACTTCGTCTGCGTCATAATTTTCATTATTGCTCCGCTCCTTTTGGTCTTAGAGTGATGATATAAATATAGCCTATATCCTTCCTCGATAAATGGGCTATCTAACACTGAAATAATTATTCGAAACGGACTCGTAGTTCATGAGATTAGCGCGTTAAGAAAATGAAATTCTTCTCCATATAAATCTATAGTAATGTATAATTGAATTTTCTATTGGGTAGGTTTAGAAAATTCGTCTCAACGCATACTTCTCCATCTCTCGTATGTACACAATAGTTGCTCATTCTTGAGTTATGAACTTATAATGCATACAAATCATAATAATTAGAATTGCATTTACTACTGTACTGCATTCTAACTGTTATCAGAAGTTAAACGTGCCGAATACACATTGTTTTGATAACGAGTTAAGATTCCAAATTCCAATGCATTCATGTCATTCGTTAGGAACTTAGGAAGTGGGCACGCTTCCAAGTAGGAGCAAGGTGCCCACAGCTACGGGCCTAGACTGGTCATTGACGTGTTGGAATATCGTTTGCGGAGGTCCTTAACACTCTCTTTGCCACTTTCGAGCGGAAGGAAGTGTCAAACTCGTACTGACTAAAACCCATCCATGTTCCTCCAAATGCCTTTTGCGTTCCAGGGTCGCGGTGAACATTTCGAACAGATTCCGCAACCGTGGCTGCTGGTGCCCCATATAACTTGCGAAAGATGCCACATACATGTTGTCGACACTGCAAGTGTTAACTTCCCTTGGACTTGAACGGCTTGAACCCCTCTTCTTCGTCACTTTGCTCTTGACAGAGCGGTCTAGGTCACTATGAATTCTGACAAATCGCTATCTGTCTCCTTCTAGTTCTGATAGATCTGACGCATTCATTAACAGGGCTCCGGCTCCCCAGTTGGAATGATGTTCATCAGGTCGCAATACTGACACGACAGGTCTAAGCACCTGTCACTTATGTTTTGCGAAGTTCAGTTGTCATCAACGATAACCAGCACACTAACTAGATGTGGTTGTATTTGTATTTCTCACGGAGCGACCGCTATTCTGACCAGTTACTAGGTAGCACGTTACGTAATATCTGACACAAGGCTTGCCAAGGGGGCAACCCTTTTGTCACATTTTTTACCTTGTGATATCGGTAACGATTGTCAAAGATACTCGTATAAAATGACAGGCGGCAACTAAGAGTCCCGGTATGTAATGGTAGATGGTAACGCTTGCCGAGGACGGTCCATACTAATGGACCGTCTTCGGCAAGCGTCACTGTCCGCAAAGCAGACATAATAGTTAAACAATCAGCGAAGACCACATGTGGTCTGTGGGACTGTGAACCGGTTTATCTTGAAGATTGGCCCTGCATTTACGACGCGCTTCTCGGCGACGAAGCCTGTCCTCTGGCTCCCACTGCTCAACGATTTTGGTCCATATTATGCATTCTAATTACTCTCCAATCCCACTTTCTTAATTTTTATCTATACTAATAAATATTATAAAAGGTAAAGTTTGTGTGTTTGTGAGGTTGTAGGGGGTAATCTCTGGATCTACTGAACCGATTTTGAAAATTCTTTTACCGATAAAAAAGCCACGTTATTTGTGAGTGTCATAGGCTATTATTAAACCGAAAAATACCACCCAACGACGTGGGTACGGCTCAGCAAGTCTTAAATAAATAATTTAAGTACCTATCTCCGTTACGGCTTTTCCCAATCTAAAAGCATTATAATAGAAACACAGCGAAGTGTGGGTTTTCCCAAGATAGGTATAATTATAAATTGCACCTAATTCTACTATTAACGTGCTCATAAAGTAATTGTTTTTAATGAGTTCCCTGGCTCTTCTTATCGGGCCAATAAAAGTCGGTGACATTAAACATAAGACGTGAAAGATATGCGCGTGCAGTTAATTAATTGAAATAAGCATAAATTAATTTAAATTAAGGAAGTTGCTTGCGGAATATTTTTCCCTTGTGGAATTACTATCGCGATAGCACAGCGTAGCAATTGTTTTGAGGGCTCAGAGGGGCTAAAAAGGCCACTTAAGCAGAATCAGGAAGCAAATCGCGCTACCTGTCACTGTCAAATTTTCCCAATCGACCTTGAACCTAATGCGTTAGTGATAAAGATGAAAATGAAATTTGACAGATTGTTAAAATTTGATTTGATTTGTTTGATTGTTGTTTGTTGAATTTGATTTGATGTTGTTTTGTTGTTGTTGTTGTTGCGTGATTAATAGAATCATAAATTCTAATAAGAAACTCCTAAAGTGGCCTTTTTAGCGTCCCAGATGCATACGAGATTACTTTTCTTTACATTGAGGTCGTACGCGTAGTTTTGAATTGTCTCCTTAAGAACCCCGATGCATTGAATTTTGGTACTGTCATAATTTCATGCCTCCTCTCATGTCTTTCTGTCATTTTTGGGTTGACGGTTTTATATTGGCCATTTGGCGTCTTCTATATTCAAATTATTTTTAGATAGTTTCGACAGAGAATCTGCTGATAAGTGTTTATCAGCAGATTCTCCGGTCTTTTCTTCGGTTCTTCGGTCGGAAGGTTTTTATGAATGATATTTATTATCAAATACCGAAATTGAACGCTACGGCGATTGCTAATGTGTATGAACACATCATTAGATACTGTATCTTGGTAACCCCATATGAGTTCTGTATCTGAGGGATCAAATTTCAGCATAATTATACCTCTAATTCAGTTGAATTAACTTTTTTTCTGTACTAACACCTAAATTACTTTACCATCTCTATTAACTGAACCAAGTAGCCGACACATAATGACTTTCTCCATACCAAAGCCTTTTGACATCACGAAAAATGTTGCCAACATGTCAGGTAGCGACTAAAAACAACATAATATTACAAAGTTATTTTAACCGACTTCCATGAATATGCATAGGACACACAGAGGCATGTAAATAATGCTCTCGTGTACACCTGCCTTACGTGGTTAGTAATGTATGTATTATATTGCTAATTTATGTAAAAAAATTGTGTTCCTATGAATATTTTTTTATGTTTAAGTTCAAAAATCTTGTAAGTGTTTTTTTAGTTTACTTCGTTGTGCTTTGGTGGGCAAGCATTTAATAATAACATTAAAATATATTTTTTTTAATTTAATTTAAATTATTATCGAAGACTGATAATTAATAATAATAAAACACAATAGTCACATTAAACATAAAACAGATGATTATTTATTTGAATAGTTTTCTGTTATTAATAAAACGTATTTTTTTTAAAACCTGTCAACCTTGAAATAGTTTTGCATAGCTAAATTTAGATTTAAATATTAGACAAGTTTCGAAAGCTGGTGAACCTCTTTCGGCCAAATCTGATGCAGATGATATATAATTTGTTTGTTTATCCTACCTGGCTTAGCCTTTTCTCTACTATGTTGGAGTTGGGTCCAGTGTAACCGCAGATGAATACCAGTATTTTACATGGATCATCTGCTTATCAGAGGGTCAATTCATATCTCAGTCGCAATCTTCAAACCAGCCAAGTGCGAGTCGGACTATCACACGAAGGTTTTTTTTTTTACTATTGATAGGCACGCGCTTGACCACCATCTCACCTGATGGTAAGCGATGATGTGGTCGAAGATGGAGCACGCTTGCCTAGAAGTAACCTATTCACTCTTGACTTAAAGACTCCCAGGTTGTAGCTATCGGGAAACACATACTCCGGCAGGGAATTCCACTCCTTAACTGTCAGCATTATGAATGTGTTCCCAAAACGTTATGTGCTTGTGGGTGGGATGTCCACCATGTGCTGGTGGCGCATCGCCGTTCGTCTTGTGGTCCGATGATGGAACGGGCTTTTCGGAATTTTTAAATTATGCAATTCCCCAAAATGCAACCGGTAGAAAACCGACAAGCTAGCAACTCGTCGTCGATGCTCAAGACTTTGGAGCTTCGTCGCGACGAGGTTTCCGTACCATAAACCGGAAAAAAATACGTTTTAGTTTTATAATTTGTTGTCATAGCGGCAATAGAAATACACCCTCAGTGTAAATATCAACAACACTAAATTTCCTAATCCTATGTTTAGTTAGTTAGTACTAAAAAACGTTGCCCCACCAACGAATTTCTCCTGTTTATTAATTTTGAAAAAAAAAAATACACATACACAAATAGCCAGACCCGGAACAACTATCTGTAGGCCATACAAATATTTGTTCCGTGCGGGAATCGAACCCGTGACACGCAGTGCAGCAGTCAGTCACTCAACCACTGCGCCATTCGTGCTGTATAATGCATGCCGTGGCAGCCAGTAATTAAGGCTACACTATAAAATGTATATAATATGCGTACTTCAACATGTATTTTGTTGTATGCTTTGTTGGTGGTCCTTAAATAAATATATATAAACTAGTTGACCCGCGCAACTTCGTCTGCGTCACAATTTTCATTACTACTCCGCACCTATTGGTCTTAGCGTGATGATATATATAGCCTATAGCCTTCCTCGATAAATGGGCTATCTAACACTGAAATAATTTTTCAAATCGGACCAGCAGTTCCTGAGATTAGCGCTTTCAAGCAAAAAAACAAACTCTTCAGCTTTATATATTAGTATAGAAGTATAAATAAAAACAATACCTTGGATCACAACCAAGGAAGCCAGTTAAGCCTACAAGATACAATTCTCAACACATTTCAACAAAATCTATATA
Source organism: Lacanobia oleracea (assembly GCA_950371165.1). NCBI lineage: Eukaryota > Metazoa > Arthropoda > Insecta > Lepidoptera > Noctuidae > Lacanobia > Lacanobia oleracea. The sequence continues at coordinate 27,963,568 of OX493388.1, read as the reverse complement.
CTCGTATTATGCGTCTTGAGCCCACATCGAGAAAGCGTGAATAAACGACGATAAGTCAAAATGTTTAGCTGAGTGGAGAGAATCAATGTCACGCATCGCTTCAGGGCAAGCCTGCGTGGTCTGCGCCTGGCCAGCGATAGTGAACCGTTGAGACTCGGCTTTGTACTGATGACACGGTTCTGGTTGAGAGGATGCGAATTGGAGATCGACCTAGTCTTATATCTGGATTGGGATTGGCTTCCGGGGTCCGGAGTTGGGAGGAGAATGTTATAATGTTGTGTGAGGACTAGTTTTTTTCTCAGCACGTCATTGCTTTGTTGTTGTGGTGACCTTACTGCTTGTCCTATGTCTTTACCATGGCGTGAGCTACAAATTGGGGTTCCTTAAGTCAATAGTGAATGGGTTACTTCTAGACAAGCGTGCTCCATCATAGCATCACTTACCAGTAGGTGAGGATAAGCAAGGCTAACAATAATAATAAAAAAGTTACGCTCTTATGCTGGGGCTGCGGAATCTGTTCGAAAGAGGTACCGTAGCTCTGGAACGCAAGGGGACTTGGAGGAACACGGATGGGTTTTAGTCAGTAAGAGTCTGACACTCCCTTCTGATTCACACAGAGCGGGAGGAGGCATTTGATGATTTCCCATCCTTAAAATTACTTGACTATTTTTGAATCGCAATTCAGCAAGGCTTGAATGACAGTTTTTTAACAAGGCAATATAAGGGAAAGAAATGCCGATAAAACTTAAGGGAAATGTCGACAAAACTGCTGTGAGGCCTGTTATGATGTATGAAGCCGTGTGCTGGCCAGAAACAACATGAACAGAAGATGCACACAAACGAAATAAAAATGCTGCTATATCATTTAAAGTCACTCCCATTGTAGTAAAGATTGATGAAAGCTGTAAATGTTGGTATGAACATGTGATGAAGAACACGTTGTAAGGAATGCCCTAGCCATCCCAAATAAGAAGAAAGAGAAAGGACGACCACAGGCCACGTGGTGGACAACCGTTACCAAGGAACGAGCCTGAGGTAGAGGTACAGACAACCCAAGACCGACTGTCTTGGCGCCTTAAAACGAAGAGGGCCGGACCCCAAATGTAAAGGGAAAAGGCATAGCAGAAGATAAGGGTAAGAAATCAAAACAAAAAATCTCCTCATCTCCTACCTCTCCCTGAACCCAATAAAGAACAAATATAAAAACCCTAGTCAACACAAAATATCCCAAAAACCCTCAACAATGGCTGGTAATAATTTACAACCCATAGAAAAGAACCGCTAACTAAACGCCTCACCTTTGGGCCCGAAGTGAGCCATCACATACGTAACGCAGGTAACGCAGGTAACAGACAGACAACACGACACAGTAACAGGTGTGTTGCGCGCAGTGACATGGAACCGGATCGATGTGACGTCATGCGTAGAAAGGCGTGCGCCCGGCGCGTGCGCAGCGCTCGGATGTGGCGGTAGGGTTGGCAGCACTGCAGCGGCTGCGTTGTGATTAATGTCTTTTTTATTGATTGGTTTTAATGATGCTTAGGGGGTTTGGTTTTATGATGTAAGTATAGAAAAAATGTAGTATAGAACGTTGCCCGCGATTCTATGATAATCATGCTAAAACATGCTTTGTATATTTTAATCGCGAATAATCTTGAAAGATTCGAAGGCCCCGCTGCCATTTGTAGATCTTTGGCAATCGTCACGGAATGTCAGAAGCCAGAAAATATGTCATCACTCTTGCCTAGAAGTACCGTGTGACCCAGTTAATGGGTTGTGGAGGTCTGGTAGGCAGCCGCTCCACGTGAAATATCGGTATGCATGTATGAATACGGCTTGACTGGAATCCGACACCAATATAGTTGGGAAAAGGCTAGGTTAAACTGATCTAATATAGTACATTTGATGCAATTGAACAATTTTTGTCATTGCAGTCGAAAGGAATAAACGCCCAAGCCGAAGTCATACCAGCCGAAAGACGTCCACTGCTGGACATAGGCCTCCCTCAAGATGGGGGGGTTTTCCATTATCGCCACGCTTGGCAGGCGGGTTGGCGATCGCAGTGTATGGAGGCCAAGCCAGAGGCGAAGCCGCTATAAAGCCGAAATATTGCAATGGCAGATGTCCACAAGCGACATTTTTCAAAATACCTACTCGAAAAATTCCATAAGAAAAATAAATTAAAACTACAATGCCATGAAATCAAAACCACTAAATTTTCAAGCACAAATTCGTCACCTTTTTACCGATCCTATCCATGCAAATGAAATCTCGATTAATAAGCTGCTTGCAAATAAACTAAGCAAGGCAATCATTAGTAGTTTCCGTGATTCTGTTCCGCGGACAGTAGAAAGTGTGCCGCTGTTATTATCATAGCAAATATCTGATCAATGAGGAAACAGATCTCATTTGTCTTTCTAAACAGATTTCACTCTCATCGATTTGCTTGTTAACAAGTTTAAATTAGGTTTGCGTTATCATATTAGCTATGCATTATTATATCCTCCCACAAGGTGGACCGATGACCTGGTGGATGCCGCGGGAATCCGCTGCTTGCAAGACGCATAGGCGGGTCTATGTGGCGACATTTTGTACCTTTATCATGTAGGGGGTTTAAATAGCTCTGAGAATGGGGTATTTTACAAAAAAATACAAAATTTTGAAAATCTATCAGACGGACTAATTAGATTTTTTAGTAAAATACCCTATTATAGCAAGAAGGATTCTCAATTCGACTGTGGGTCTTTAAGTAAGAGTCTTCGGTAAAAGCCGGGCCCTAGGTTGCGCGGACCCCTAGGCTATCTATCTCGTGGCTTGTCAACCCAGGATTGAGGGTGCCTGCGTAGGCTAAGGCTCCGCTGGCAAACGCCACTTCGAATATATGGCCTGCCCGAACTTGAACTCGTTGAACAAGTAATTTTTGTGACGTGGATGGGGCTATCTTGGAGTGGTATTTTTTTAGGAGTAGTAATGGTATATATGGGGATGCATGAATATGGCTGTTCTTGGGGCTAGGTCCCGTGGTCGCCCTCGCAAGCGCTGGTTGGACGTCGTTAAGTCCGACATGAGAGCCAATGGCCTAACTGAGAAGGATGTTCAAGATCGGGCAAAGTGGAGGAAGCTAAGTAGGAAGGCGGACCCTGGCAATAGCCGGGATTAACGCCAGGTAGAAGAAGAAGAAGAAGAAGTAATGGTATATATGGCACATAGGGCCATAACATAATAGCCCCATGCAGCCCTGATCGTGTGAGTATGGCCCTCATACACTGTGTCGATTCCCATGACGCCGCCCGTGCGCCGCCATTGTGGCATTGTGCCAGTTGAGTGTAGTCTTCAAACGACAATTTTTATGCAGGCCTTCATTGTACGTCCTTGTATTGTTGATGTATGGACATCAACAATGATGCAGTGATTATGAATATTAATATTTAAAATATTTAGGTCAGATTATTTTGTGAATATAATGGAGACAAAGGTGAAAAAGAATTTGTGCTAAAAAAAATTACTTTGTCTACAAACCCGACCGCTAAAATGACTAAAAAGTTCGAAACAAGTCGCTTTTCAAGCAGTCTGATGCAGTTGGTAGCATCAGATCAGTGACTGAAAGGCGAAAATTAAAATTTTGAAGGTATAATATAGCGCCAAAAATCGACCATTTTAATTTTTATATACCGAGTGTCACTCTCACAATCAAGACAAATCTAACGATACCTCTCAAACTAAAATCCATCGAGCCGTTTAGGCCGCAGAGCGTGCCAAACAATTATACATACATACATACCCTCAAAAAACACACACGCCTTCTGGCACAGTAGGGTAAAAATATAGGTCAAGTAGTATGCTTAGTCCTTTTTTGCCAAGTAACTATAATAACTGGGTAGGCAACACGTAACACATTGACAAGACTAGTGGCCTAACTTTAAGTCTTATAATAATAATAATAACCACCGTTAGCTTGGACCCTGTTCCCAATACCGGTGGATTTTCATTTTATTAAATGAAAATCCACAAAAATCCACAGAAATATTTAAAAATGTTTAATAATAATTCATCTTTTAGCAGACCATACAAAAATCATATTCACATTTAAAATTAAAAACTGTTTGAATAAAAAAATATCAATGAGTAAAAAACAATAATATCAGTAAGACTAATTAGTTGGATATAATTAATCAATTATTTAAATAATAATAATAATAATTTAAAAAATGTTATGACTAAGGCACTAATCAAAATACTTATATGAAGTCTAAACCAGTCAGAACTCAAACTCAAACTCAAAGATTTTTATTTGTAGAACATAGGTAAACAAAGATGTCAAAATAATAAAATAAGCGCTATGTCTGGCCGTCAGCGGCGTACAAATATTCTGATTATAAATTTTTAAATTAATAAAATAATTAATTAATTTTTAAATTTTTTTTTTCAATGTTTTTATATTAAAAACATTCAAAATTAATAAATAAAAATCAATTAGTCACATAATCATTTGTTTAACATAAACCAAATTACAGAACATTAAATTAAATTGAATAAAAATGTCAGCCAAGTGATAACAACAGCACAGCTCTATGAGCTCAATAACAATACATTAAGCATTCCAGCACACACTACCTAACCACATTACCACATTATCTAATTAAATATACAAAAGCCAAAATAATCAATGACCACTTAAAAAAAGTGTCACTGTGTCAACAAATAACCGAATTCTTCGGAACTATTTCCATCATCGAACTATTGATTCACCATTGGTCGCTCTAATGTCAATGTGTCATTGCCCCCAGAACACGATGTCGTCGGAAACCACGGGCGGGTGTGTGAACAAGGCGTTCGAAGGCGCCGACGATGGCTTCCATACCATAGACCTGAGGAATGGCAGGAGGGAAGACGACAACCAGAATCGGATACAGGTAAATACTGACTTTTGGTAATTACTACTGGCCCGCCCCGTTTTTCCGGGTTATCTATCATAATATAAAGGCTCTGCCATCTTACCGTGCTTACAGCCAATACATGCATAGTTCATGGATGACAGGTTACATGATCGGTGTACCTAGGTAAAAAAAAAATATATAGGTACCAACCGAATACTTTTTTGGGAGTCTGTTAAAAATACGAACGTACAAAATTCGCACTCTCTCCTATTAGATTGCTATTATAGTACCTTATTTAATCCATTTATTATTCCGGAAGTGTGCATCTAGGAACTTTGAAACTATTTTTTTTAATTCCGGAAAATCAACATCAATTTTATTTTGAGATTTTTCCCACTATGTATTTGTCTTTTCTACACTTAAACTCTGCTTGCGATTTCGCGTCTGTCTTTAAAAAACGCTTTCTCGAATATCACTTTTAAGATAATTTGTACATACTCGTACTTATCTAATACATTCTTAGCCCAGACACCGTCAATTCTTTACAGGTCTAAAAACCCAAAATACTGAGATTGTAAGTATAAATAAAGCAAGCGTCTTAAGGATATCTACATTCATTACTTTCTCCACAAAATACAATTTCTTTTAACAATATTAAAATTCTCAAAGTACTTTTAAAGATCGTGTGGAGAAGTAAGTACTTCCCGGCAGCTATTCTCGATTTCCCTCCGAAAGCCATAAATATGGCGCGAATTTCATTATGTTCCAAATTCAAATTAAAGTCACGTCAAGTTCGCACGTGCGCAGTATACGGCGGAGTACAGATTAAAAACTAGAGTGCTCTCCAAACTCAAGGAGGCCAGATTAATTCGTTAGTCTATATATACCTACTTACTTCCTTTCTATATTAAAGAAGATGTCTACACCGGTAATTTTGTAAATTGGGTACCTACATAGCACAGTAAAAAGTAAATAAAAAAAAATATTCTTTAAAGGTCGGCCTATAGTAAGTGTTAATATTTCCTTTTACATCTAAGCCAGACAATTGTACTTAGAGAATAAAGATAAAGATAATGACGGAGAATTTCCTCTTGACGTCATAGATTGAAGTTTGACTTCAATCTATGACGTCATGAAGACAAAAATTACTAACATAAATTTCTTTGATAATGAGATATATCAAACAAGAATTTATCACAGATTACAGAAAAAACTTAGTGTAAACATAGAATGTAGTGTAGTAGAACGTTAAACTACAAAATTAGCACAGGAAATGCTATGAACACTAGAATCTAGTTAACCTATTGTTTTAAGTATCTTCGTGTAACTAGTTAATTTATTAGTAAGTAAGTATATATCAAATTGTATTTATAGTTAACTAGTTGATCCGCGCAACTTCGTCTGCGTCACAATTTTCATTTCTGCTCCACTCCTGTTGGTCTAAGCGTGATGGTATAAAAAATCCACAGTATGTAAGAAGTAACCAAAAACTGTATGCCCTTTAGTAACTACATTAAAAAAACAAAACAATATTCTCCCTCTATGATATCCTACTTCATTTCCAAATCTAACCCCTAATATAACTCATGCATCTAAAAAATATTCAAGAGTAACCAGACGGTTTCGGAAAAGTAAAATCCTCTATGGATATACTGCATCTGCAAACCTAACATACACTACAATCCGTTTTGGCCCTGTACTACTTCATCTAAAAAACCTTCGAAAGTAAGTAAAACCTACACTACATTAAAAAACTTAATTCTCTACAAACTCCAACTGCATCTCCACGCTTAGCATAATTATAAGTAACTAAAAATATATCGTTTTATTTTTTCCTGTAATATTTACATAAACTTCTATCACATAGAATAATTTCAGATTTTTCTCTAAGCAATTCGTCAAAAGTAGAAAGTGCGGCCTAAAACAATAAAAAAATGTCTGAAAATTTGCAAATAGCGTTCACTGGTCCCACTTAAAATTTTTAAGAACCTCTTTCCGTTGCTGTTGCAAAAAACTATTAACATTTTTATTTATTTTTTAGTTGAAAATAGTTGAGCAAACGTCATCTAAAACTATTCCAAATTTCAATTTGATAGCTTTAATAGTTCTTGAGATATCTGCTGTGACAGACGGACAGACTTAGTCAAACTATAAGGGTTCCTTACCGGCAACCTACGCTAAATAAAAATCTCTATCATCACATAGTGCATCTCCAAAGCTAGCGTATACTAGACGCCCTGTTTATAACCGGTGGTGTGCCGGTGTAGCCCTCAGTAGCCCTCGTGGGGTCGTCCCGCCCGCCCATAGCGATCGCGCGTCGCTCCGTGTTTCGAAACTTTTACGACAACTCACGAACGCGTACGAAGTTCGAAGTTAAACTTGGAATGTTTTAAAATAAGTGACGGTGATATTGTTATTTGAAAATGGTAATTTGCTGTTTTTTTTTATTTATAAGGTAGTTTAGAATTTTTTTGAGGGTACATATTCAGAAAATTTAGAAATTTTCTATCAGGAGTCTAAAGCTAAAATATGAACTTAAATATGAATTGCTTGAGGCTATTTTTTAAGAATAATAAGATATTTCTGAAATACCAAAATGCATTTTTTTATGAGTTAAGTATAACGATTTTTTCTGTCAACCAAGTCATAAGATAATTTAAAGCAAATGATTTATCAATCGTCACCGTCGGGTGACTTCTACGCGAGGAATAAAATAGCAGTTTTACAGCGTTTACGTAGAAAATTTGAATAACTCCTAGATTTATTCTATTTACAAAAGATACTATCGAAAAATCAGTCCTTAAACAATTAATCCTAACAAAAATACTTAATATTTAAGAAATAGCTTACCCTTGTTGCTGTTCCACCAATTCGCACTAAGCGTATCCAAACATCTTTTAAAATGCGCACAGCAAAGGAGTGGAACTCTCTGCCTGCGTCTGTGTTTCCAAACGCTTACAACCCTAATCTCTTCAAAGTTAAATGAACAGGCTCCTTCTGGGTAAGCTCGCTCCATCGTAGACTTTGTCTCTGTCATCTTTGACATAGACTATAGAGTCAAGAGCAAACCCATTATAAATAAAAAAAATATATTTATATATCTGTAGAAGAAATTGTGAGACCCTAACAAATAATATGTCAGCCCGTTACAATATTTAGAGTTGCGTGCGAGCTATGCCCTTAACCTTGGCGAAACTCACTCGTACACCGATATATAACATGCCATTTCCTATTTACCCAACATTTTATGACAAGCTCAGTGTACTTAAATATCTTTTATTTTGTTTGTATTTGCTCACTTTATGCTAGCAGATAAAACCCAAAAACTCATCCACAAAGTTAATGTATAATTTTGGAATTATTTCCAAATATATAAAACCGGCCAAGTACAAGACCGTCACTCACACGAAGGGTTCCGTAGCATATATTTATCTTTGTATTAATTTAAATATTAATCGCGTTTCTGTTTTTTTTTTCCACAATTTGCACCTACTAGTATTATTCTCTGCATCACCCAAAGGTTGACTGGTAGAAAATGCTTCAGGCATTAAGTCCGCCTCTGTACATCTGTGTGCGTAAAGTGTTAAATAAATAAATAAGCACGTTTTTTTTTGTATGGGAGCCCCCCCTTTATTTTTGAATTAAATTTAATATTTATTATTCTTTGTTTTATAGCCCCAATAGAAATTCACCCTCTGAAAATTTCAACTGTCAACTTATTAGATACGGTTCTTGAGATACAGCTTGCTGACAGACAGACGGATAGACTGATGGACGGACGGACGGACAGAGTAGGCGTAGTAAAGACCAACATACACAAAAAAAGCCCCCCTGATGCAGCGTCTCCGGAGCAGTGGCAAAAGCATTCTTAAAGTAATTGCTGCACGTTACGCTGAAAGGGCAGCCTAACATGCGGCACTTTCCAGAATCATTGGATTAGGGTAGTATCAATTCGCGATATAATTATTTTTTATATATAGGCAGGTTAAATTTAGGTTAAATACGTTAAGTAACTTGTAAAACACTCTCTCACTATGGACTTGGTCTGGAAATAAAGATTTATATTATTACTAGCTTCTGCCACCGGCTTTTCCCGCGTGGTCCCTAGAGAACATAATCCCGGGATAACAAGCCTATGTCCTTTCTCAGGCTCTAAACTAGCTGTGTACCAAATTTCATTTAAATCGGTTCAGTAGTTTTGGCGTGAAAGCGCAACAGACAGACAGAAAGAGTTACTTTAGCATTTATAATATTAAGTAAGGATAGTAAGGATATGTATAGTTAACTAGCTTCTGCCAGCGGTTTTGCACGCGTGGTCCCTAGAGAACATACTCCCGGGATAACAAGCCTATGTCCTTTCTCAGGCTCTAGACTATCTTCTGTACCAAATTTCATTTAAATCGGTTCAGTAGTTTTGGCGTGAAAGCGCGACAGTCAGACAGACAGAGTTGCTTTCGCATTTATAATATTAGTAAGGATATAGTATACATAGCATAATATAGTAAGGATAATGTTGTTCCCACCGAAATAAAAATAGTTACTAATTATTCAAACTCTTCATTAAGATCTCTCGTCCATCTACTCTTAAACGTTTTATTACTCTTTCATTAAGATGAACTTACCTCCTACACAAATAATTTAGGCTAAATATAAAATACATATTTTCTACGCCCACATTGCCAAGAATATCTTCCGAAAGATGTTCATAACTACAAAAAATAATTACCATGACGTCATAGAAATAATTTTGTATCTAAAAGTTTCCTTAACTTATATTGTTTTTAGAAAACACTCAGTCAAAAACTCAGTTGTGCAATAGAACATCTAAGTTGATCCCACGTCCATTATAAAAGACTCACTTTTGCCCATAACTTCATCCGCGCCTTTCTCGTTTGTTCCCGTTCCCGTAGGAATTTCGCGAAATCTCCCCTTTACTCCCCAAGGAACCTACATACCAAATTTCAGCTTCCTACGACCAGTAGTTTTGGCTCAGCATTGTTTGTCAGTCACTCAGTCAGTCATTACTTACGGGAGAATTTTAAATATTAGGATTAATTGATGAAGCAATTAGAGTCGCAAGAGAACATGTTTGAAACGAGGTTCACGGTCTACAAAACTTGCGTAAATATGAAAAGGTCTTCTTCTTCTTCTCGTGTGGGCAGTAAGGTCTAAAACCTTACACACACTAGTGTCAGAGTTTCTAGACTGCCTCAAGGGCCTTTGACATGGTTTATTTGACGACCACCATTTGGCGGCCGGGACCACCGGCTTATACGTGCCTTCTGAAGCACGGAATCATCTTTTTTATCCTGCAATGTCCTTGACTAGGAAAACAGCTTTACAAAGTATGCTTTCCCGTGGGAATCGAACCCACGACCACCGAGTCCCAAGGCAAACGCCTAAACCACTCGACCGTTATAACGACCAAGTATCTAGATGCCGATGACCAAAAATTTGATATTTTTTCTGGACTTTTCATACTCGTACTAAATGCTCCTGACGTTTTTCTTTACGAAGAGTTCGAAACACTGTGTAAATCTTATTACTAATTCTTCATCAGCATCAGAACTGCCACATCTGTTCATAAAAAAAAACCCACGACTATATCATACCAGTAAAATTTAAATAATACAAGAAAAATAAATGATATGCTAACGTTATCTCCTGTATCTATAAACCTTGTCTACATCGTGTGTAAACGTAGATTATATTTGCAAGCACAGGTTAATACTCTAGATCTTAGTTTTCTACAAAAGCACACATGCACAGTTGCAAAAAAAAAAAACCGGCCAAATGCGTCGGACTCGCACACGAAGGGTTCCGTACCATAAACATTAACTTTTATTATTTGTTGTTATAGCGGCAATAGAAATACACAATCTGTGAAATGTCAACTGTCTACCTATTACGGTTCTTGAGATACAGCCCGCTGACAGACAGACGGACGGACGGACGGACAGCGTAAACTTAGTAATAGGGTCCCGTCGGTTACCCTTTGGGTACGGAACCCTAAAAAGACGAGAGAGCTAAAATCATGATTCTAGTACTAATATGAAACGTTCGCGTTCTCATCACAGTCGCTATCTATCAAAAGCACCTCTGATTTAAGGTGAATGCTCCAGGGTAGCCCGCGAAATTCAAATATTTTTATGTTTTTTGCAATTTGCCGGTCAGTGTGAAGCTGTATGTGGACCAAATGCGATCTGCGACCGTAACGCGTATTTATCTAAAGAATTATAACCATTTTAATCATCAATATAGCCCTCTAAGTTCATGTAGTTCGAAAGAATGATTATTTCTGAAATATTCATTCTTTCGAACTACATGAGCTTCACACTGACCGGCAAATTGCAAAAAACATAAAAATATTTGAATTTCGCGGGCTACCCTGGAGCATTCACCTTAAGATAATCTAATTTAGGAAATACTGGAATACCTCTAATTCAGGAAAATTAGAGCTGCTTTTGAGTATTTTAACTCTCTCCGTTTTTTTAAGCAGGTAGGTAATCAAAATGTAGCAACAGTTTGATTACTTAAAAAACTGGCCAAGTGCGAGACGGACTTGTCCACCAAAGGTTCCGTTCAAATTTGTAGCTACAAATTACTTTAAATAAAGATATATTTTTTTACGATTTAATAACAAATGTATAGTTTTCATCCCTAAACAAGTGGTATAAGTCGGTATTATTAGCCAAATTTCATAGTTCTAGGTCAACGGGAAATACCCTTCCGTTCCGTATTTTCCATTTGAGGTACGGAACCCTAAAAGTACGGAGATTGGCCCTCTGAAGCCATATTTGTCCACACAAGCCCCGGCAACTGATAACCCTATTCCAATCTGAAAAAAAGTTTGTCTACACGCACGCAATTCTTTCAACAAGTTAGTTTTCAAAACCATTGAACTCGACCACAATTAATTCATAATTGATAAGCTGCTCTACCGATGACTCAGCCTACACAGGGTGCTTCGAACTTAGGCCTTGAGACCTGATGGTAACGACCTAGCCTTGTGAGCCTGGACCATGGTGTTATTTAGCTGTCAACTTGACATGTGATAAGGTTATTTTTATGGCTTATTAATTGAGGTTATTTGGCTAGGAAGAGCTTTGATTTATCGCGACAGGAGTTGGTAGAAAAAATTATTCTGCGGTAGCCTGATGTGATTTTAAATGGGTCCAATAATACAGGAGCTTACCTCATGTGATTTAGTGTTCATGCATCTGCCTAGCCTTTTACCAACTATATTGGGGTCGGCTTCCAGTCAAACCGGATTTAACTGAATACCAGTATTTTACGCGGAGCGGCTGCCTACCAGACCTCCACAACCCAGTAACTGGGTAACACGGTACTTCATGGCAAGACTGGAGTCAGATTAACTGGCTTCTGACTATCCGTAACGACTGCCAAAGATCTACAAACGACAGCCGGGACCAACGGTTTAACGTGCTTTCCGAGGCACGGAGGAAACTCGCTATGTTAAGATGGTCACCCATCCACAGACCAACCTTGGCAAGCGTTGCTTAACCTTGAAGATCGACCCGTGCGGCTGTTATTATCTGTTATTATCTGAAAGTCATACATGATGATAAATTATATTTTGTGTAAATAAACTCGATGAGGCCGGTATTTCCTAGCTGACTACCCTGAGAACAGATTCAGAGTTCAGTCTCTTTTAAAGATTATAAGATTCAAATCATTTATATTTTTGATTTCACATAGCTTGGCTTTTCTTCGGCCAAAGGATCAGTATTTCCAATGAACGCAATGCTGCCAGGATTTTGGTCACTACCCCGTTGTGGACGAATGTTTCGATGCTTAATGGGTTTTTGCCCTTACCTTTTTAATCATCATCTGCCTAGCCTTTTCCCAACTATATTGGGGTCGGCTTCCAGTCAAAACGGATTCAGCTGAATACCAGTATTTTACATGAAGCGGCTGCCTACCAGACCTCCACAACCCATTAACTGGGTAAGTAACACGGTACTTCATGCCAAGACTGGAGTCAGATTTACTGGCTTCTGACTATCCGTAACGACTGCCATAGACCTGCAAATGACAGCCGGGATCAACGGTTTAACGTGCTTTCCGAGGCACGGAGGAAAATCGGTATGTTAAGATGGTCACACATCCACAGACCAACCTTAGCAAGAATTGCTTAATCTTGAAGATCGACCCGTGCGGCTGTTATTATCTAGCCACAAGCCCCTCCCCTTTTTAATCTCGCTTGTATTTTTTTTAATAATTTTTAGGTACTTATGCAATTTAATAGCCTGTATTTCTCGGTAAATAAATCGTCTATCATTTAGCGGAAACATTTGAAACACTAGGACAGACCAATTATTTCCTCTTATAACTGTACCTATATGGCGAGTCTTAACATGAGCAAATCTCCCCTAGCAACGCCTCGACCTACCACCAGGCCCTAACCAACAATAATTATAAAACTTCCTTATTAAAACTAACGATACTCATTTAATCCGAGTCCATTCTTCAGTCAATAGCCGCAGCAGTCCCCTGGAACCCTGGTAGCGAAGTATGAGGCACTTGAGCACAAAGCACAGGATACAAGCTGTTGTGACACATTGTTGGTCTACGAGCCCATTGTGTGGCCTGTATGGCCCATTTACAGCCATTCATGGCTTAAACGTGACTGCTTAATAGAGTGAAGAGATTTTATAGATTCGACTTAAGAGTTGAATGATATCGTATTGACATGATTTTTTTAAAGGATCACTTTGTTGTCCGTCCGTCTGTCTGTCAAAACCGTTTATCTCGGGATCGCGTCTAGGTATTGAGTTGAAATTAAAACCATGTACTCAGGTATATGGCCCCTTGCAGCTGTGAAAAAAACAACTTCTAAGTTAACTTAAAAAAAGATACGGTCGTTTATGCTGCAAAAAACGTTTATTTCGACGCTCTCAAGGGAATCAAAATGTATAAGGTATTTCCCGTTGACCTAGAACTATGAAACTTGGCAAGTAATACCGTCTTATACTACAAGTATAGGGTCTGAAAATTATACATTTAAAACATAAAAATATTGTCTTTATTTAAAGTGCCATTTGTACCTACAAATTTGTACGGAACCCTCGGTGGGCGAGTCCGACGCGCACTTGTTGTTTTTTTTTAAATATTATAGGCAATTTTTAATTACCTATGGTGTCATCTCATCATGTTTGCGTGGAAAACTTGGCCAGAGATCGCCCAAGACAGAGATTTAGAGAGAGAAACGGTAAGCATTTGCACAGCAGTAGGACACAAACGTAGGCTAAAAAAAATAACAGGCACGCGTTTGACCATTATATTAGTCACCTGATGGTAAGCAATGATGTGGTCGAAGATGGAGCACGCTTGCCTAGAAGTAACCTATTCACTCTTGACTTAAAGACTCCCAGGTTGCAGCTATCAGGAAACACAGACTCCGGCAGGGAATTCCACTCCTTAGCTGTAACGCACAATGAATGTGTTCCCAAAACGTTATGTGCGTGTTGTGGGACTGGTGGCGTATATTGCTTGCTTTCTGTGATGTGTGAGCTAAGAGCCACATGTTTCATAATATGGTGGACCGTATTATTATAACAAATAGGACCCTTAACGTGTACAGGAGTAAAGAAATGATAACAATCCTGACAACCTTATACCTATGTTATTGATAACAATGGAAACCTAAGAAGAGATATGGTGTGTGTGATTAGGTAATGAGAATAGTATTAACAATGATGGTAAAACATTGAATGTTATTGATACATTGTGACAATGGGAACCTAAGAAAGGTGATGATGTTAGACTTCTAAGATATAAACATTTCCAAACCAAAATATACTTGTCAAAGAATAATGGTGGTAACTAAACGCAGATCCATAGTTTATTAAACATTAGTTTTTGCCCGCGGCTTCGTACGCACACATCGCGTTTTTTCCCGTTCCCGTAGGAATTTCGGGAAATCCTCTCTTAGTGCTTCCCTACACTCCCCAAGGGACCTACATGCCATTTCAGTATCCTACGACAAGTAATATCGGCTTTGCGTTGTCTGTCCAATTTTAAGGACCTCAAAGAAATTAATCGATTCTTTACTTAGAACAAGAGGTGGCCTTTTTAGGGTACCGCACCCAAAGGGTAACCAACGGAATAGGAACCCTATTACTAAGCCTCCGCTGTGCGTCCGTCCCTCCATCTATCCACCTGTCTGTCTGTATCTCAAGAACCGTAACCGTCTGTCTGTATCTCAAGAACCGTAACCGTCTGTCTGTATCTCAAGAACCGTAATAGTTGGATAGTTGTTTTTTTTTTAATAGTAAAAATTATAGAAGGGCTCATACCTTGTTTTAATCGGTTTATGGTAAGTAACCTTTCATGTCCGACTCGTACTTGGCCGGTTTCTTTTCAATTTCAACGTGATAATGCTGCGAATATTTTGGGCACACAGTGATGTGGACAATTTTACTTCGATGTCCAATGAGTTCTTCTTCTTCCCCTCGCTCTTTTTAACCCGAAGATTTTTCCGCTTTTGCTTGTACCTATTTACTATTTAAAATAGTCTGTAGTTTTCCGTAAATAAATACACATGAAGAAGTTTTAATGCGAGCGTCAACACTTTGTTAAACCGATGGCGATAGGGCTTAATGAATTGAATAGCAATAAATTTGCTTGATCAACTTAATCGTTGGCATCCAAGACCGAGGAGTCATGGCCTTGCAATAAACTTGAACAGAATTATCTAATTTAATAAATTACTTTGTCGTATCAACGGAGGTATGATTCAAGATGGACTCAGTTAAAAAGTCGGAAAGGAAACGCCCACAGCGTCCCGTTTTGGTCTTCGTGATTTATTTGTTTTTATTTTTAACACTTGAACTTTACGAGTTCATAGCTAAATACCTCTCCACGAAGAGCTGGCTAAATAATAAGTGCTGCACGGGTCGATCTTCGAGGTTAAGCAATGCTTGCCGAGGTTTGTCTATGGATGGGTGACCAATCAGCTAGGCAGATTAATTGATAGGAGTCTTTAAAAAGGAGCCATGTGCCGCAGAACGTATGCATATACCATCATCATCTCATCATCATCTGCCTAGCCTTATCCCAACTATATTGGGGTCGGCTTCCAAACCGCGGGCTTCAAAATAAGTTACGCCTGATTAATAAAATATGATTCTATTTAGTCCGTCAGTTTTTAGGGTTCCGTACCCATAGGAACCATCAGAACCCTATTACTAAGCCTCTGCTGTCCGTCCGTCCGTCTGTATGTCAGCGGGCTGTATCTCAAGAATAGGATACTACCGTAATAGGTAGACAGCTGAAATTTTCACAGATTGTGTATTTCTATTGCCGCTATAATAACAAATAATAAAAATTTAGGTTTATGGTACGGAACCCTTCGTGTACGGCACTTGGCCGGTTTTTTTTACTTTATAATCATTCATCCATTCAATAAAAGTTGACGAAGATAAAACGCATCAAATATCAGGGCTTGTGACGTCACTAATAGGTAAGAAATGCACTGGAATGTGACGTCACACGAGTTTTAAACGCACTGCATCGTCTTAATTTTGTATTTACATGAAAACAAAAAAAAAAATAGTGTCAAATATTGTTTGAAAATCTAACTGACGGACTCATTAGATTTTGACGTGATAACTTCCATAACGTCTTATAAATCGATGAACGACGTCCTCGCACACGAACAAGTGTCACGTTCCGCAAGCGAGAGTGCGAGAGCTAGCTAGACAAGCGACACTGAGCCACGAACGGCCTGAAGCGTTCAGCTTGTTTGTTAAAAGAATTCAATTGTATTCTTATGACCTTATCACGTAAAATGATCGTCCGTAAACCGACTTTACAGACAATCAATTTCTTTTTTGTCGTCTAGCCTACTGTCGTAGAAATTGACAGGAACCGGAGAGTCTTACGGCCGGTTTGTAACCTTAGTTTCCTGGTGCTTCCTTATAAATAGGCTGGAAAACCTGAAGGTAACAAGGTGTACTTTAACGCGATCAAGTAGATAGTTAATACTCGCACTCGGGCCACTGATGGCTCACCTCAGCAGCAATAGTTTCATATGGAGTTATGAAGTAATATACCAATCTGTCAGGGTTATCGAATTAGTTCGAAAGAGTCACCGCCGCCCTGGAACCCAAAGGGCATTAGGAGGAACACGGATGGGTTTTAATCAGTAAGAGTCTGATACTCCCTTCCACTCCACCCAGAGCGGAAGGAGTCATTTGATGCTTACCCATCCTAAAAAAAAGTTAATATACCGATTTTAAGTAGTACTTGTTGCACTTCAATACTAGGAAAAGGGCAACGTAGATTATATTAGGTTTTGTTCATAGTAACTTTTCGGCATGACCTGCCGACTGACGTCAAAACTCCATAAAAGTAGGTAACTTGTGTTCCATGCCACAAATTATAAATAATGCAGAACTATAAAGGACCTTCAACAATAAATCAATGGTAGGTGCGATGAAAAAGCACGGCATTACCACATCCAGGCCGAAGGTTCGTGATACATGTGTTTAAGGCCGTCGACACGTGTGTGCACTGCCCCAGTTAGCACCACTGCAACTCCTATGACCCACTAGAATTTATTAGTATCGAATTCGCGTTAGAACATGCCATTTATGAAAAGCGAATGTGACTGTTCTTTTGCTAAATAGGTACGTTTTAACTGGCACGATTACGATGTCTTTTGGCAGATGATGTTTCATCTCATGTTATTATGATTTTTCATAAGGAGTAGATTGTCCAATTGATCCAATTTTTACATCCAAAAAAAGAGAGAGATGAGTACAAGGGAAGCAGGCGATGAATGTCTTCTCGCATCACACAGCTGCATATTGATTCACAGTTCAGTTACAGTACTTTCAGAGAGTGAAAATATTACACCTAGGAAACACTACTTACTTTAAAATGGGTACAATTTAAATGCTCAACAAAATATTTTTAAGACCCTAAGACTAAATACTCGTACGAAGTAAAATATAAATTAAATATACCTAAATGTAAATTCTTTTTGCTATCCAAAATGGATAAATGCTCACCAAAAATTATTTAACTGAAACAGAAAAATTTATACCGAAAATTACAGTTCTAAATAGCTTTAGTGTAATCAAGTTTATCCAAAATGAATCCAAATATATTATTGTGGCACCCGGATACGGATAGGTTTGGTTCGAATGGTACGACGGGAGCTAGAGTGAGCGAGCGGGGCGACCGACTTTAACTCATCAGAAAATAGGTTAATTTCTGGTAGGTTAAACGCCAACACAAGCCCTCAAAAATCTTATGTCATAAGCACAGCTATAAATCTATTGAGAAAGTAAGGAAACAATCACTGCACTGCTTATCTCAACTCAAATACAATTATTTTTATGAAGCGGTCCAATAAATCTCTTTTATTAATATCACCACATAACTCAAGCTCTGATTCGAATCCTTTACATCGGAAACGCCCACTGTCTCGTGTATCTACTTGTCTGACTTCTGTTTCAATTAATCCTGAATAGTTTAATGCTTGAAAGTATTAAATCTTTATTAAACTGCTGTGTTTTCCGGTTTGAAAATGTTTTATTACAATTTGAAATATGAGACACTGATCTTAAGGAGTTTTGATTGAAATGATTTTGTGGGTGTCTGGACTTACACAGAAATTTTTCTTCGGAACATATAAGAACACAACTAAATATATAGTTACTTAAACTACTCTTAAGCGTTCTCACTCTGAATTTTTCGTTTTCTTTTTTGTCCTTTTGCTTCGTTGACGCCTTTTACACACAAACAGGCTTATCTATTCATGAAAAAGTAACAATAAGAATACTGAAACATAGACTGCTAAGCGGATTCTTGATTCCGATTGCCCGTAGGTTAGTAAATCAATCGAAATCAGGTCCCTTCCAGGAAATCACAGAAGCTATATGCATTTTGCTTCCCTGCACACACGTACTTAGGGGCTTAGAGCTATCGATACGAGAACAACAAAGCTTGTGAGACGTGTCACAAATTACTTCCTCAAAAACGCAGTATCTACAAACATTATAAACTAATTTATTTTCCGTTCTCCCCAGGCCACTACAGAAGCTGCCCCAGCATCCCCCAAGCGCACAGCCCACGATGAGGAGCAGGCGCTCAAGTGCGGCTGGGGGGTGTTCCGCCCCACCTGGCTGCAGCGCTTCAGGACCGCCAAGTGGGCGCTCTTCTGGCTGTGCTGGGCGGGAGCTATCCAGGGTAAGTCGTATTAAGTTATGTGCTGATGGGAAGGGCTGCGTCAATTGTTTGTAGGTCTGTTTTGACTTTTTGGTTAAAATGGAGCGGATGAGCCACAATTTTATAGTTATATTTTGAGTAACTGGCGAATTAAAGATGGCCAGACTAAACCTGATCTGATGCAGTCATATCGTCTTGTATATAATCCTCTCTCGCGAGATGTCAATACTTAGGTAGTGTAATCACAGGTTATTTCTCTGACATGGTTTATTTGACGACCGCCATTTTGCGGCCGGGACCACCGGGACCATGTCAGAGGCCCTTGAGGTGGTTTATAAACTCTGACACTAGGGTCGTTAGACCTCACTGCTCACACGAGAAGAAGGTGATTTCTCTGCGCCTTAGTGCCTTTACTCTCATAGTATAGTCTGTCACGTTGTGCCTGATCTGGTAATTGAATCCAATGGGGCGTTAATATATAAATTGCAATTCGTTTCCTTGTGACCAGAAGATCAATGGTTAGGCATCTCCACTTGGTAAACTAGAACACAGCTATGCTGCTTAGACGAAGCTCTGCGATGCTGTATAAAAGCATCAGACAAACACGAGTTCGTTGATCTTTGCTCCAAGTACCTTTAGTATAGCAATCAGTATTCCTCCCTAAGTCCGAATGATATCGCAATGACGTCACAATTACTACTTACTATGTGCCCACAGGGCATTACTCATTGTTCAAAACAATAGGCTCCACGTGCCATGTCTGATCGATCTTTTGTTCCGATTAAGTATAATTGTAAATTAATTATGATGTAATTAAGTTTAGTAGCACATGTGCGAGTTTTGAGAATGAGTCAATGATAGATAAGGGTAAATAGGTAACTCTCAAGTTACTCAAAAACTATTTCAAGATTTATTATTACTATTATACTAGCTTTTTCCCGCGACTTCGTACGCACATATTCCACTTTTTTCTTAATACTCCCTAACACACCCCAAGGAACAGACATGCCATGACAGCTTCCTACGACCAGTAATTTCCGCTGTGCGTTGTTGTCTATCAGTCACTCACTAACTGCCTCCGTGGTCGAGTGTTTTAGGTGTTTGCCTTGTGACCCGGTGGTCGTGGGTTCGATTCCCATGGGAAGCATACTTTGTAAAGTTGTTTCTAGTTTGGCTAGGACATTGCAGGCTTGAACTACCTGACTGTCTGATAAAAAGATGATTCCGTGCTTCGGAAGGCACGTATAAGCCGGTGGTCCCAGCCAAGCCGGCGGTCGTAAAATAAACCATGTCAGAGGCCCTTGAGGCGGTTTAGGAACTCTGACACTAGGGTGTGTGGGGTCGTTAGACCTTACTGCCCACACGATAAGAAGAAGAACTTACTCACTCAATCAGTCAGTAATTGAAGAATTTTATATCTTAGGACTAGTTTTCAGAACGGGCAAAAAGTGTTGTTGGATTTTTTATAAGGAGTTGGCAAGGAGTAAATGAGGAAGCAAACCCGGAGTTCGGCAGTTGGTGAAATGACACCACCGTGAAGAACGTAGAGCCACGGTAAAAATATTTATGCTGTCGTAAAGCTGTCGGCTCTGCGTCTGATCTCTCCACGAACTCAAATTCAAATTCAAAGCATTTATTTCAAATAAACCATTCACAGGCACTTTTGAAACGTCAAGGTCGGTCAGTCAAAAACATGGAAGCTATTTGCACGTTCCAAAGCGTAGATCTCTGTGGAGAAGAACGCGCAAGAAACTCCACGGACACTCTTTTAAATCATGTTCTGTTTTACAAAATTCCAAGTTACATATACTTGTTGCTTCTGCATGTGAGGACAATGCAAAGGAAAAAAAAGGGCTTATTATAAGAATTTTAAATATAAAGATTAAAATAAGCCAATGGCAGTTAAGAGATGACCAGTCTCAACCGACGGCGCCTGTTCACGAACATGACGCGTGTATCGGCACCTTTCAGCTCAACCATTTCGAAGGGAACCGAATGATCAAACCCACGCGCCGCCATCAGCGAGACATTTGAGTGAGCATGACATGCTCTCAACCACCATGCTCATTCATGTCCAACAAGTAAAACTATAACTACTCACATAAAATGTAAATGGTTTCATGGTACTCACATTTACAAAATTTGAAAAATATGCTTCTACTTTACACAAAACTATGGTTGTCAATGACCAAATAATGAAAAATAAATTAATAAAGAGAACGATTAAGTTCTTACATCAAAAAGAATAAATAAGTAATTAATATAATAACATAATTTGTATGTATATAAGAATAAATAAACGAAATAATGTAAGAACCTCTAAAAGGAGCGAGCATCTCTTCCAAATATAAAAACATAAAAACCTAAAAAGTGGACCTAAGCAGCTGTGACTGTGGAGCAGGACCAGCATTTAGCCAAGCATTTTTATCGAGGATATAATCTTCCAGTTTATAATACGCTTGTCTACATAGTGTGCGTTTTATGCATGCTTTAAATTTTCTCTCATTCAGTTCGAGAATATCAACTGGTATTTTATTATAAAATTTAATACAGTACCCCATAAAAGAAGTGTGTACTTTGGCCAATCTGAATCGGGGTTGATCTAATTTGTTCCTATTTCTAGTATTAAAATTATGCCTGTCACTAATCTTGCTAAAGAGATGAAGATTTTTCCGAACATACATAATATTTTCGTAAATGTATTGACAAGGTACCGTCATGATGTTGATATCCTTAAACAGTTCTCTTAGGGAATCACGCCGACGGAGATTGTAAATGGCTCTGATGGCTCTTTTCTGCAGGATAAATATAGACTCGATGTCTGCAGCACGTCCCCATAATAAGATACCGTAAGACATGATACTATGAAAGTATTTAAAATAGACCAGCCTCGCGGTATCTATATCGGTAAATTGACGGATTTTTCTGACAGCGTATGCTGCTGAACTTAGCCGTCCCGCAAGAGATGTTAAATGAGGACCCCATTGTAGCCTTGAGTCAAGCGTAATCTCCAGGAAAACCGTGTTTTCGACGAATTCAAGTTTCTCCTTGTTCAATACTATGTCGCAATCATTTCTTTTAACGTTCGGTAAGGCAAATCTGATGCATTTAGTTTTTTTCCCATTTAATACTAAATTATTAGCAGTAAACCAATTTTGGACCTGCTGTAGGGCGTTATTTACGTCGTCAAGATTTATGGAACGTCTATCTATCTTAAAAATTAAGGACGTATCGTCAGCAAATAATACCATATGTGGGTGATTTTTTAAAAGATGGGGTAGATCATTAATATATACTAGAAAGAGGAAAGGACCCAAAATAGAGCCTTGTGGTACCCCCATTTTGACTTTTAAACCCCGTGAATTGACACCATTTATTTGAACTTGCTGCTGTCTATCATTTAAGTAAGATTTTATTAGACTGAGTGCAAGTTTACTTAGTCCGTAATGTTCTAGCTTTAGGAGCAAGGTTTCGTGATTTACACAATCAAATGCCTTGGAGAGGTCACAAAAGATTCCTATGGCATCTTGTGCCTCTTCCCACGCTGAGTATATCTGTTTTAACAACGTGGCACCAGCGTCAGTCGTACAACGACCCCTGGTAAAACCATACTGTTGATCGTGTAAAATTTTATTGATGTTAAAATGATTGAGCATCTGATTGAGCATTACTTTTTCAAACACTTTGCTAAAAACCGGCAAAACAGATACAGGTCTATAATTATTGGTGTCTTTGCTGTCGCCCGATTTAAATAGTGGTATAACCTTACTATATTTCATTATATCCGGAAAGACTCCTTGGTACACACATAAATTAAATATTAAAGCCAAGTATGGTGCTATAGTTTCAATTATGGACGTGCACACTTTAATAGACATTCCCCATATGTCTTCGGTCAATTTGATTTTGATTTGCCGGAAAGCTCTTATGACTGTCACAGGGTTGATATGTTTGAACTGGAATTCAACCGTACAACCTGGAACGTTAGCTTTTTATAAATTATATGAGACCTCAGGTGAAGAATTTAAATATTCCGTAGTTTTAGTTGGTATATTGGTGAAAAAATTTACAAATTCTTGAGCTACTTCTAAATTAGAGCTTTTGGCACCATGTGTAGTCTCCAGTAAATAATCAGTGTTTCGTTCTTTATTTCTATTAGTTTCATTATTAATAACTTTCCAAACTGTCTTTATTTTATTTTCTGACGATTTGATCTTGTTGCTAATATATAGGGCTTTAGCTACCTTGCAAGTATTTCTGAACACTTTAGAATATTTGTTTACAAACTTATTAAAAGAATCAGTGTTTATGACAGGCTTAAGGCCATATAGCTCATATAGTCTTTCCCTACTTATCCTAATGCCTTTAGTCGCCCAGTCACTAAATACATACTTAGGGAAAGTATCCTTAAACTTCTTTTCAAAAGTTGCATTGAATTCCTTTAGAACCACTGAAAAGAAATTATCATAAAATTTATTAGCATCTTCAATGTTATGGCCTAGAAAATTTAACTTATTTTGTAAGGTACCATTGAATTTAGCTAGTTTGCCAGTTGTAATTGGCCTATATTGTATATGAATTTTTTCCAAGGCTGCTTTAAACTGAAATGTTACCAATTGACCACTATGATCAGAGGGAAGGTAATTAACTATGGCTTTATCTAAATATTCACAATCGCAGAATACATTATCGATACAGGTTGAAGAAGTTGGTGTTACCCTAGTCGGTTCTGTAAACACATTAGACAAATTAAACGATTTAAAAAGGCTTATAAATCTGCTGCTATTTGAATTAATTTCTAAAATATTAATATTAAAATCCCCACAAATAATCGCGGGCTTGTTACCTGCTGCAAGTTTCGCAAGGATATCTTCCATTGTTGACTCAAATAAAGTAAAGTTTTGAGGGTTTGGGGGTCTGTACACGCACACTATGATATGCTTATCTAGCTCAACACAGGACAGTTCGATGCAATGTTCCACTGATAAGTTAACGATGTCATTACGTTGCTTAAATTTTAAGATTTTTTTTAATAAGATGAGGGAACCACCACGTAACATAGATTTACGGTTAAAACAACTGCCCACATTATAATTTTCATAACTAATTAGCATCTGGTAATCCTTCAAACAGTGCTCACTAAAACATACAATGTCAAACATTGTTTTTTCTAAAAACATTTTAATTTCTAATAATTTGGAAGAGACACCTTGAATATTTTGATGAAATAATTTCAAGGCATGCTGCTGACTCCCTTTTTGACAACTATTTACTAAAGAGCAAGAAGATACCTTGTTAATGGTAGGCATAACTATTCTGTCGCTGGTATCCTCTGTTGTCTTATGAACTAGTTTAAATGAGTATCCATAGAGATACATGGAAACTCCGTACAATTTTTATAAGTATTTGTAGCACTAGAGCTACCGTTACTAAGGCTCTCCACCTGATTCTTAGTAAAATTACTAAACATTGTGGATTTAATTATACAAGACTGCGACATACTACTTATGTCTGAGTTTATAAAATAAGCTAATAGCCTTGCTATTGTGTGTCTAAAACTAATTGGCAAATACACTGTATCCCTAGTCGATTTTAAATTTTCCACAAAAATGTTTGTGTCAAAAAACATAAACTTGTCACTATAGTGACTTACTAAAAAGTGCATGTGTTTATTTAAACTATGAATATAATTATTTTGTCTACTTGACAATTGTTCAAAATAAGGAAATGCACACAATATAATTTTATTACAATTTAACTTTAACATCTCAGTTAGATTCTCCGTGATATCTGCTTTTTTTACATTTAAACTATTCCCTATAAACACTGTAATATTGGTATTAGAACTAAAATTATTGTTTCTTAATGACGCCATAATATCCTTGTATGATGAACTTGGCATACAGTAATTTTGTATAGGATAACTCAGGTTGTTACTTAATAATTTACCTAAACCTCTTCCTATGCTGTCTGTGAACATAACTGAATGATAACCACTTTTCACAGATAAGAAACTATTAATCTTGGGCTGTTCAATTTGAGATAAATCCTGTTCACAATCAATTACAACTTGGTTGATGACACAGCCTTGGGATAAATTCTCCGCCTGGGACGGGACGTCCGATACCTCAGGCTGGACAGCATCAAGATTTGATACTGTCTGGCAAGTACACTGACACATGACTGAACGTTTCGGATTGCCCTCCCATTGGTCTAAGAAAGTAGTATAGGAACAGAGAGTACACTACAATAATTTACCTTGTGCACTTGACGACTGTGACCGAAATTTTATCAAGCCTTCTATCAGCGTCTTAGTTTCCACACAGTTGTAATCACCGTCACTTGAACCCGCAGAAGGGTACAGGGAATCCTTTCCTAGTGCACTTTTAGGCGATTCAAACACTGCCCCGCTATACGCTGCAGGGTACGTGGCGACGAAGTCACAAAACTGCGCATGAATGCGTTTCCTGTGGGTTGCAATACGCGTGTCTTCAATGCAAAGAGAGATATATTCAAGCATCATAAGAACACGCAATGCAATTCACCTAAGATTCCAATATTTATCTCGTTTCTGACTTAAAGTGGTTCAAAACGTACAGAGTAATTAGATATGTAAAGACGAATCAGCATTTCAATTACCACGTTTGATTAAAAAACCCATCTCCAAGCAGTCTCGCACGACACCTCATGACCAATCTGAAATTAATCTCAGATGCAAATGATCTGAGCATAACCAATGATCTAGAGACAATATTAACTAGAAAGCACAATCACACGCATATTTTGTCTAAGGATGGTACCGAGGTGGTATTATCGGAACCGGAGTCGGAGTTTTGACATTTGGTTTTTCGGAATCGGAATTGGACTCAGGAGACGGAGTTGGTGGCAGAATAGAGATGTGTTATGGTCTGGCCTAATAAAATAAAATAGGAAACCATTATTCAGTCAGTCTTTGTAATATCAATAAAGATACGACACGGTTGGGGCAGTGGCTGAGCGATTAACTGCAGCGCTGCGTGTCGCGGGTTTGATACTCGCACGGAACAAATATTTGTATAACCTACAGATAGTTGTTCCGGGTCTGGCTGTTTGTATATGTGAGTTTGTATTGTAAACGCACCCACGGTATAGAAAGAACTCCTATTACGTTTTTTTAAAAAGTCAGAGAGGGAAAGATCTAAACTACATAACATAGTCGTTGAAAATGTTTTCTATGACAGTTATCAAATTATGAAATGATTCGACTCAAAAACTAACTATTAGGCTTCGACCTTCGATTAAAATCTCCTATTAAAAAGAAGACAGAACCGGAGGAGTAATATCAATCGGAATTCGGAAGTTCCGACTTATCGGTGTTTGTGACGAAGCTCTGTACCATCCCTAAATTGTGAGTGAGAAACTGTGGTACGAGTCTACGACAAATGCGAGCTCTGCGGACGCGGATCACACACTTTCCATATGAAATTGGCTTCCGACATGAAACTGTGCCGTATAAAAATTGTAGAACAAACTGTATTGTTTGTATGGTTCCGTATGTTTTTATGTCGTTTTATTGTGATGTAGAAAAAGTTGAAATTGGATCTCGTGGTGTATCAGTGTATGTTTTATGGGATGGGAGAAATATCTATTTATTTCACATAGATGTACGTGTAGAAAGAAATACGGACCTCACTAATATTGCACTATAAAAAAAAACTAATTTATTAGATGTCAAAAACTTATATTCACTTACTGTCACCCGTGGCTTTGCCCGCTTTAGTTCTTCCCCCATTGTAAATTTTAGCCCGTGTAATTCTTACGTTTAAGCTATATTATTGTAATATTTCATCAAAATCCGTTCAGCAGTTTTGCATGAAAGAGTAGGTACCTAACAAACACTAGTCCATCCATTCTCAAGAAAATCCTAATTATAATAGTAGCAGGAAGTAAATTACTTGTTCGACTTAAGAAATATTTTCCAAACCAATAAGCTCTCGGTGATCAGAAGCCCATGATTTCCTTGTTGTTACGTTTATTAGTTGCCACATCTATGGGCTTTAGATACACATGAACAACATTACATAAAATCCTTCATGCTGTAGATTTCAAAACTTTGTCAATCCCCTGTACAACACAGAGGGCAGGTGAAGACATTAAAATGTGGGGAAGAGCAGTTCCCCTTATGCATGCAATTATGATATCTCACAGTAATAGGGGTTGCCTATGGAGCGGACGAGTCCATTATGAAGCAATAATTAAATTAATTGAACATACCCGTGTCGCCACGTGGGTCTAATTGAGTAGAAGGGCTACAGGCAGCTAGTAAGCGATTACTAAATGTATTAGAACTTAATTTCATTATGAGTGTGAACGCAATTTGCGAAATATAATTTGCTTAGTTCAGGTTTGAACTTTGCAGCACCTGGAAGTTAATGTTAAAAGTTTATATCTATAACTATTATATAAAACTAGTAGACCCACGCATCTTCGTCTGCGTCACAATTTTCATGACTGCACCGCTCCGCTCCTATTGGTCTTAGGGTGATAATATATACCTATAGCCTTCCTCGATAAATGGGCTATCTAAAACTGAAAGATTTTTTCAAATCGGACCAGTAGTTCCTGAGATTAGCGCGTTCAAGTAAACAAACAAACTCTTCAGCTTTATATATTTACTAGTAAACCCGCGCAATTTCGTCTGCGTCACAATTTTCATTACTGCTCCGCTCCTATTGGTCTTAGCGTGATGATATATAGCCTATAGCCTTCCTCGATAAATGGGCTATCTAACACTGAAAGAACTTTTCAAATCGGACCGGCAGTTCCTGAGAGAGCGCGTTCAAGTAAACAACCAAACAAACAAACTCTTCAGCTTTATATATTTACTAGTAAACCCGCGCAACTTCGTCTGCGTCACAATTTTCATTACTGCTCCGCTCCTATTGATCTTAGCGTGATGATATATAGCCTATAGCCTTCCTCGATAAATGGGCTATCTAACACTGAAATTATTTTTCAAATCGGACCAGTAGTTCCTGAGATTAGCGTGTTCAAGCAAACAAACAAACAAACTCTTCAGCTTTATATATTTACTAGTAAACCCGCGCAACTTCGTCTGCGTCACAATTTTCATTACTGCTCCGCTCCTATTGGTCTTATCGTGATGATATATAGCCTATAGCCTTCCTCGATAAATGGGCTATCTAACACTGAAAGAATTTTTCAAATCCGACTAGCAGTTCCTGAGATTAGCGCGTTCAAGTAAACAAACAAACAAACAAACTCTTCAGCTTTATATATTTATATTAAAATTAAAATATTAAATATAAAATTCTTCCGTTATTGAGTGTGTGAGTGACTAACAGACACCGCACAGCCGAAATTACTGCTCGTAGAAAGCTGAAATTTGGCATGTAACCTCTCTACACTGCGCAGAGGAGTACTAAGAGCAGGATTTCCGGAAATTCCTACGGTAACGGGAATAAACGGAATATCCGCGTAAGAAGTCGCGGGCAAAAGTTCGTATCTATTATAATTATAACATTTTGTGCTAGAGACTGTTTAACTTTAACTGAACTGTCGTTCTTTCTGAGTTTAAGATATTAATAACAAAAACTCTGGTGCGCACCTGCAAAGACAACAAAAAATAGTCTAATACGTTGCTTCCGTACAGAAATTGTTCTCGTGAAAATAGAAGCTCAAAAAGAAGGATCTCACCTGCAAATGGGACATATCAAAGAAAGTTCCCTTGTTTTAGAACGATATAAAGCCAACTCTCTACGGATTGCTCGAAGCTATTAAATCTGAATCCAATGTTGCCAAAAAGTAGCGTGTTACCCAGTTAATAGGTTGTTGAGGTCTAGTAGGCAGCCGCTCCACGTTAAACACTGCAGGTATTCAGCTGAATCCGGTTTGACTGGAAGCCGACCCCAATATAGTCAGGAAAAAGGCCAGGCAAATGATAACAATGCCAACTCTCTCTCATTTAAAATGTCAACAAAAATATTTTAATATTCAATGAAAATATGAGTCACCACATCGTGCGCTGAAATGTTATGTACTGTTTTATATTTACATACGTAGTGCGGCTATGACTTATGGTTGTAACATTAGAAATTGCAAACACGCAGAATGCAAGTATAATCAGCCTAATGTTAATGGGGGCACCATTACTGGAATATAAGCCTCCTCTTCTGAGGTAATCGGAACGTAATCCAAGAGTGGAAACGTGAATATCAGTGCTATATCTGTACAATACTTCATCATCTGCCTAGCCTTTTCCCAACTATATTGGGGTCGGCTACCAGTCAAACCGAATTCAGCTGAATACCAGTTGTTTTACGTGGAGCGGCTGCCTACCAGACCTCCACAACCCATTAACTGGTTAACACGGTACTTCTTGGCAGGACTGGAGTCAGATTTACTGGCTTCTGACAATAAGTAACGACTGCCTAAGATCTACAAATGACAGCCGGGACCAATGGCTTAACGTGCTTTCCGAGGCACGGAGGAAACTCGGTATGTTAAGATGGTCACCCTATATCTGTACTATACTTACTTACTTATATTCGGAGACTATAAGGAGCTCGTGGCTAGATAACAAGAGCCATACAGGTCGATCTTCAAGGTTAAGCAACGCTCGCCAAGGTTGGTCTGTGGATGGGTGACCATCTTATCATACCGGGTTTCCTCCGTGCCTCGGAAAGTACGTTAAACCGTTGGTCCCGGCTGTCATTTGCAGATCTTTGGCAGTCGTTACGAACTGTTAGAAGCCAGTAAATCTGACTCTAGTCTTGCCATGAATACCGTATTACCTACCCAGTTAGTGGGTTGTGAAGGTCTGGTAGGCAGCCGCTCTACGTAAAATACTAGTATTAAGCTAAAATCCGGTTTGACGGGAACTGATCCCAATATAGTTGGAAAAAGGCATTATATTACGAGTATAATTGGCAGCCCTAGCAATATTTGTTACATAATAATAATAATAATAATAATAATATATTCCACACAACTATCACACAACGCCATCTAGTCCCAAGCTAAGCAGAGCTTGTGTTATGGGTACTAGACAACTGATAAACATACTTATATATTTCTAAATACATACATATTATAGATAACTACACCCAGACACAGAACAAATGATCATGCTCATCACACAAACATTTGTCCTGGGTGGGAATCGAACCCA
Organism: Lacanobia oleracea; assembly: GCA_950371165.1. NCBI lineage: Eukaryota > Metazoa > Arthropoda > Insecta > Lepidoptera > Noctuidae > Lacanobia > Lacanobia oleracea. The sequence continues at coordinate 27,933,322 of OX493388.1, read as the reverse complement.
CAACCTCTGGCATAGCAGTCAGGGTCACTAACCACTAGACCAACAGGCCAGTCACATTTCACCTTGGTTCCACTCAAGGTGAGATTGTTACATCACGGCACCATATTATTGTTATTTTACGATGTTATTGGCTATGGTTTACGGGTGGTACTTGTCGGAAGTGGATGTGATGTCAGGTGGTATTGTAAAACGTATGGGGATCTAGAATTCCTTGAATCATCATCATCATAACAGCCGAAAGACGTTCACTGCTGGACATAGGCCTTCCCCAAAAGGGGGGGGGGGGTTGCCACAATCGCCACGCTTGGCAGGCGGGTTGGCAATCGCAGTGTATGCGTTTTACAGAGAACGCTGCTGCCCATTCTCTGGCGAGTCCCTTAGTCGCCTCTTACAACACTTACGGGAAGTGATGGGATGGTATTACTCTTTTAAGGCGGCACCGGCCGACACCATACGGTGGATTCCTTGAATCTATAGTTAGAGTTATTTGATTGGGATCTTGAAATTATAATACAATTCATAGAACCGTTTCAGATGCGTTTCATATGTAAGTAATCCTCATCATATTATACTTAATCGTTGGAGTTACAAATTCCTACTTAGGATCTGTTTCCTAGAAATATGTAACGCCGACCTCGTGAAGTGGGGCTACCTTGATGGGACCTCAGTAGGGTGTGGTCGTGGAGCCGAATTGCAAATAATGCTATAACTTCTATCCTGCCCTGTGTACTCTAAAGCATCAAGCCTTAAGTAACCTTTGTGCTGCCACCAACGATATCATATACTTAAATGGCAACATTTTAGGCATAAATAAACTCTAACATTTTGGTGTCAGTTACAGGCTTTTTTATGACTTTAAGTAATATAACAGGGTTATAATTATCTCAGTTATTACTAAAGACAATATAGAGGAGTTAACAAACAAGTTTTAGCCCCAGTCGCAGCACTATAGCGTTAATGGACGATGTAATACAGCTTTGAGAGTTATAATGGCGCTAGTAGCAGCAAGTATACTTAATACGTTATAGCTTTAACCTTTTTGTGACACCCAAGTCTTTATAAAAATGTTCGCCGACACCTCTGAACACTTATTGTTGGATAGTTATTGCAATGAACTCTTTTATACCACTTAAGGTGCTATATTGTCTATTATTGCAGTCATAAGCTATAAAATAGAGTTTATCGAGAGTTTAGTAACACGAGAAACTAAAGGTGTCAAACAACTCCTCTATCTAGGTTTAACCTGTAATAAAGGGTTTAACTAAAGCTTATTGTGTTAGACAGTCCTCTTTTACAGACGTTCTAAAGGTATTGGTGTCAAACAACGCAAGTATGGGTCGTTATTAACACTAACCTCACTTTTGTAAAGTTCGCCATTGTTTTGGTAACCTAACAATTAATATTATTTCGAGTTATTCAACATTTGACTACAATAAACAAAATTTCTTACATTATTTGAAGCATTCCATGAATGCCACTTAATTTTACATACCACTGCTCAAGAAGCAGGAATGAATAGTAATGTTTAGCTTGAGGTACCTATTTTATTATCATAATTTTTCTTTTAAATCTTTAATAAATCCTAGGCGCGTTAAAATTGAGATGAGAAACATGGTATACATTTACTGTGAAATCATAAGGGCAGTCATTTTTCACTTCACATACTTAAATAACATAATATTCCATAATATTATTCTGCAGTGTTGAATAATGGATGACATAACACTTCCATTACGAACAGATTTAATTTTAGTAAGGTTTTTTATCTTGACGTTTTTACCACCTGTAGTGCTCACTAACGCGGTAACACCGGTTAAAGTAGTAGCTGACGATGAATAAACGCTCTTGTGGAGCTTTAAGATCTTTTTGACACCTTACTATAGGATTTATAGCACCTGTAGCGTTTACCAACTCTATTTTACAACGATAATACAGATTAAAGTAGTAGCTGACGATGAATAAGCGCTCTTGTGCAGCTTTAATATCTTTGTGACACCGTACTATAGGCTTTCTATAACTTTTACCTGTAAAACTGTGGGCCTCTTTCGTGGTTATAAGTGAGTTAGAGCATGCTCTAACTCAGTTGCACAGGTATGCGTTAACACTTTTATACTCAAATGGAACTGATATACGAGTCTTATATAGGTTTTTTTAACGCTTTGGTGCTAGTTGACCTACCGTTGTCCAACCGACGTGAAGAAGAAAAATAGTAGATTATGCAACGAGGGGATAAAGCAATGTCTTATGTCACGGGCGTTATATCGAATTCCGAACGCAACGAAGGATTCGGCAGTTATCTCCCGAGCGAGGGAGTTAATACAAGAATCCTGAATGCAGTGAGAGATTCAAGCTAGCCCAGGGTAGATACAGCTTTATCCCCGAGGAGGATACTCTACTTTTCACACCGAAAATAAGAAATCTTAGCAGCTACCAAAATTAAAGGGTTAATTAATTTTACAAAAAGAAGACACTGCTTCATCCCCTCGTTGCATAATCTACAATTCACTATTTAAAAATACCACAAAAACAAAGTGCAAAACACGAAACCATAATGAAATTAGTCAGTTCGTCGACTCCCAACCAAAACACTTAAGTTCCACAGGAAGCCGCTGTGAAACCCTAAACAAATAAGGAAAAGGGTTAATGAAATAATAAAATACATTAATTAATATAAAAAACAGCAACTCGGCCCGCTCGGCCCACTGGGGCCGGATAACTAGATTTACACGGCGATTCGCCCACGAAATTAAGTGAAGGTCCCAAGTTTGGAGATGTAGCGATTTTGGAGTCAAAGCAATATAAAGGCTTAGTATTCCACCAGAATTAGAAGACTTTAGAATGTTAAATTAGGTACTGCAAAATCAAAATAGCGAAAAAATTACATGAAGCACATTAGCCACTCAAATCTAACTTACTTTCGTGCCAGCGACACGTAAAAAAGCTCACGAAGAGTTCCGTACTATTATGATATATAGAGCCACGTTTCTTGTATGGGGGTTTCCTTTTAATTTATTTCAGTTTAGTTTTATATTTGTTGCAATAGCGTCAATAGAAATACACACTCGGTGGAAATTTTAACTGTCTATCTATTACGGTTCATGAGACCGCCCTCTGACAGACAAACGGACGGACGGACAGCGGAGGCTTAGTAACAGGGTTCTTTTCTGAACCCTAAAAACTGCCTTTTGAAGAGTAGGGTCGAGTTCCCCGCTATCGCGTATGACTTGCCCCTATAATACCATGCAAAAACACTCTATAGTCATTTCGCAGAAAAAAAGGTTAAAAGTGCGGCGGAAATACCTGCAAAGTGTTAATATTGCGGCCTCAGCGCCGGCGCCGGCTTCTTAAACGATACAAATGGGGATGCATTATTATTTCCCTCCTTTTCTTTTATAAAGGTACACAGGTGATTTTTACAGAATGAAGAGAATAAATACTGTTTTCAGAGGTTTTTTTCAGAATGTTCCGATCTTTTCATAGTTATTGTGTATAAATAGGATTTTTTTTTAAGTATTCTCAGATCTGAATTTTCGTCAACATCCTCCGTTCCTGCCATGGCACTTGTGAGCAGCACGTGTTTTTCTTCAGTTTGATATGGCAAAATAAATATTTGCAAAATAGGACGGATCCATTTCGATTCATATCATTCCTTACACAAATTATCCATCTTTTCCATGCTATTATCCCTTTCCATCCACTTCTATTAAGGTGTCTTTCGTGTATAATCCCAACAGATTCCTCAAAATCTTTTAAGATGAACTTAACTAATAGAAGACCGCACTTAGACTCCAACTCGGTCCGTTGTGCGCGGTTGTCCTGGCTAAGTTAAGCCTAGCTCCGCCCAGAAGCACAGAAGTGGAACGACCTCACAGTCCAAGGATTTGTTCACGTTGGGAAGCCATAGCCTCGCATTCCAGGATGACGTGGGCGACTGATTCCTCGGTGTCAAAGTAGCCCCTAAAGTAATATTTCCAGTAATTACTGTCATAAACTAATTGCCTGCTGAAACACTAGCAACGCGCGTGAATTCCGTATCGCATACAATTATCGATTGCCGAAGATATCGGGTAATGACGCTCACGTGACCGCGGCGCGTTTACTGCGCCAAATTAGTGTGTTAGCCGTATAAACACTGATTATATCGGGAAATAAATACAAGTGCATTTTGCTATGGAAGCAGTATTTGTTCTTTTTTTATAATTTAGTTTGCTTCGCTTGCATAAATGTAGATTTTCACCGAAAAACCTAACCGGGATCCATCTATCTCTGCGCTAAAATTCAATAAAATCGGTTCAGATATTTAGACGTGCAAGCATGCACGCTTGCCTAGAAATAACCCATTCACTCTTGACTTAAAGATTCAGAGGTGGTAGCTATTAGAAACTCTGACACCGGCAGAAAATTCCATTCCACTGTACACACACAATTAAATTATTCCAAAGTTTTTTTAAGGGTAATAGCTAATATACCGGTGGCGCATCGTTGTACTTCTTGTAGTCCGACGTGGAATTAAACAACCAGGTGCTAGAATCACCAACAGCCAAAACGGTGAAGGAAAACATCGAGGAAACCGGCATGTCCTAGAACCAAAAAATCGAAGACATGTGACATCTACCAACCCGCACTGGGCCCGCGTGTTGGATTACGGTCCACTCCCTCTTACCGAGAGGAGGCCTGTGTCCTAGCAGTGGGAACATTATAGGCCGATTATGCTTATATGCTAGAAACATTATAGGCTGATTATGCTTATATGCCTGTGGTCTAAGAATCACATATTTTACAAAAGGCAATGATGAGCATGCAAATTAACAAATATACGACATTACGTGAATTATTCTAAATCGAAGCTGTTAATTCATAGTCACCACAAAAACCTATCCAACACAAAGTTTCAGTAGGTTTTAGGTTCAAAAACACTTTCCACTATTAAAAAAAAACATCCAAGTAGGCTGAGAATTGGCCAACATATCGCTGAATAATGATACAGAAAAAAAAATTAAATCGAATTGAGAGCCTCTTCAATTTTTAAAGTCAGTTAGAAATTATGAAAGCTAACTGAACAGATTGAAAAATGAGGAACAAAAATAACACACCGGGAAATTACTAACACAAGTCCGCCATAATATAAATTGTCCTGCTCACTGCACAAACACTGAGCATACGTGAAATAAAATATAGCACATTATAGTGAGTGAAAAGTTGGTATAAACAAAAGCAACAGTGGCCGAGCATGGCCGAGCATTCAAAAGCCATTACGTGGTGGAACACGACACCATCCCGCCGAGCTATAATTCCGTGGATGTGAGGATACTGGATAGGGTATTGTTCTTAGTTGGTCACTTTGCCGAAAGTCTGTTGAAGTCAGGGTAATGCCTTTTTTTTAATAAAAACGTTCCCAAACACTAGGAATTTCTCTTGTATCGTAGGTGCGTTTACAAACATATAAACTCACATACACAAACAAACAGCCATACAAACATTTGATCCGTGCGGGTATCGAACCCGCGACACGCAGCGCCTCATCCCTCAACCACTGCACTAACCGTGTTTACTTTCGATTTGTCGATCTTGAATTCTATTATTATTTTTGGCTTTCTAATGTCTACGAGTTTCACTCATTAAACCGTCGATCAGGGACGCAAATAACCAATAACGTGTCCTCACTATATACAATTTGGCTTTTAGTTTAATCAAATGTAGTTTTTTTAATCCAAAGGAGAATGCCTTGTTACGTGATGTCCGCCTTTATACTATTACTGAACATACAGTTTAAATAAAACCATGTTAGGTTATTTGAGGGAAACGACAAAAGAATAGGGTTTTTCATGGAATCTATGAAAACTCTTTTGTCTTGTCAATGCTCTATGAGCCTTGTTGGGGTCGCGACTTACGTGCTATGGACTATTTGGATGGCTAATAAAACACTTTGTTTCACTAGTTAAAAAAATTTTTTTTTAGAACATGATGGCTAATGATAGGCTGGCGAATGCTCGCGGTTTGCTGTCCGAATATGCACTGGCTTCATGGCGCACTAAGTGCGGCGGAATTGGATAACTAGATCAGCAAACTGTCATCGAACAAGCCTAAGAGTTCACAAAATTTGAATACGTTTTTCTCAAAATTGTTGCTGTGTTGGTCTCTCAACTTATAGTGCGTCCACTAAGTTCAGTCGTCCAGTGATACCTAGGTACCCATGCTTGCACTTTCTTGCTTTATATCTGTCACTCTTCCTGATATTGTCTTCTGTCAATAATTTGTCTTTCCCTTAAATCTATGTTCCCATCTTTTCATTTAAATTGTCAGGCCCTTACAATCCAGCAATTCTTTTCTATTACTGCTTGATACAGTCGCTTCCAGTATCACCAAATGCTTGTAAAAAACTTTGTTCCCCATAAATCTGCATTAAGTTTTGCGTGGCGGTGTGCGCCAGGAGTTATGGCGCGCCAGTATCGCCAACAGGTGTACACTGCTGCTTGTATTATAAAACGCAGCTTTTTTGATAATATGAGCTTGGAAGGACTGTTTCGATTCGTGGTGCTGCATGTATTGGTGTAACTGTGCGTTATGCGCAGGTTTAAAATAAAAGAAATGATAAAGCGTAAGGAATTAAAAATATAGTTTCGAATTAATCGAAATTCGACCGAATCGACACGACTCGATCGTTATTTTTCGGTTTGAGTTTTAATTAAGTTTACTTTACCGAAATTACGTTAAATTCAGAGGCTTTTCAATTAAAAATACTTACTGGAAAGCAAAATTCTGGTATCAGACTGCTTGAAAAGTTATTTATAATAATAATAATTTATCTTAATTTCAGACATAAGTCCATAATTATGCTACAATCACAGCGTTAGTACCTGTAGTTGTTCGTAATAAACACACAAATAAATATAACAAGGTGTTAGTAATTTGTTAGTAACCAAAATAAGTACACAAAACATTTATTTCCAATTTATTTTTTTGGAATATTTTAGTTGTTTTTTGCAGTCGGGTTTTTTTACACGAGTTTTTGTTTGTAAATTAAGATAAGTAATATAATACTCACCGAATATAGAATCAAATTAATTTTCATCTAATAAAGGCAAATATTGATAATTATCCGACATTATTCTAAACATAAGCTATCATTTATCTTCATTAAAATTAGAAGATTAAAGCAATAATTTCCACCTCGGTATGAAACCATTGCACAAAGTAATCTCATTAAGTGAATGCAATAATACGCCCTCCCCCTACATTGAAATATCACGGTTAGGGTGCGTTCACATCGGGTCAGAAGTCCAGTAAAGTGATATAAGGATCTAGGTACTCTCTCAGTCAACCAAAGGGTTCTAAATGCTCTTAAAGGTTTTGGCTTTAAAATCTGCTAAGCAGCACTTTAGTTTTACGGTTAGTTGTTTTCATGAAGACACCTGTTGGTTTTGGGTAATAAAAGATTGTAAAAATCTATCTATCTTATACTAATATATAAAGCTGAAGAGTTTGTTTGTTTACTTGAACGCGCTAATCTCAGGAACTGCTGGTGCGATTTGAAAAATTATTTCAGTGCTAAATAGCCCATTTATCGAGGAAGGCTATAGGCTATATATCATCACGCTAAGACCAATAGGAGCGGAGCAGTAATGAAAATTGTGACGCAGACGAAGTTGCGCGGGTCAACTAGTAATTAATAATTATGACCCTTATCACTTGCAGATGCAAGCGCAGCGTAGCTTACTAATAACTTACTATGCAATACGCACTGCAGTCATACACTTATTTCGTAACCCTTTATTAGTTCTCGAATCAATGCATGTCCTATGATTGACGCAACGAAAATGTCCTCTACTTAACGCACCAGCAATACAAGAATAGGTTTAGTTACAGATACTACCTCTAGAATACTAGCGTACCAACTCACGTATAGCAAGAGGGCTGTTTTGTCCAAAAGGCAGTGGACGAAAGAACCATTACCTAGTGGGAAAAATATAACAGGGGTTCTAAAATGGCCACTTTAGCAGAATCAGAAAGCATATAATAGAGAAAGCCCCGTTGCATTAAGTCCGCCTATGTACGACTATTGTACATGAAGTTTAAATAAATAAATATAATCACACTAGGTATCACTGTCAAATTTCCCCAATCAACCATGAACCTAATGCGTTAGCGATAAAGATGAAAATGAAATTTGACAGATGTTGTGTGATTAATATGATTCTGCTGAAGTGGTTTTTTTAAACCCGCAGTACGGACTATGGACACGTCATCTAGGTTCACATTCAGGAGCAACAAATATGACTTGAAGCCTCCCACAACGCAGTGGGAAAAGGCCGATGAAATACTTGGCCCTAGATAGGGCCTGGGAGAAGTCAACAGTGAATAGGTTACTTCTAGGCAAGCGTGCTCCATCTTCGACCACATCATTGCTTACCATCAGAGATAGTGGTCAAACGCGTGCCTATCAATAATAAAAAAAAGATAGCTAACTCGACCAATGTAAACACACCTTCAACTGCGTGCGGGGTTCGCGGCTCACCGAGCATCTACCTAAATTTTATAAACCCATGATTTGTGGCCGCGCCCCATCGGGGGAACAACTTATAATGCTTTACGTTATGCGTAGCTGTGCCTTGTGATTGTATGTAGTGTTATTTGTATGTTTGGTTACTTTAAAAGTTGAATGATAGTTTTAGTGATGATTTAAAATAACAGTTTGCTCAATGGCTTGAATATTGTCAATTGTTGATTTGTAAAATATAAACAAATACACACTGTACCATTGCCCCAATTTAATTCGATAAAATCCCTATTCTTGTTAGCTATTTGTTTCGTACGTATTGAAGTTAAAATAAAATTAAACCCATAACAAATGTTGCATTATCTCACTAATATAGAAACAATTTAGAATTGCACCTGGAAATAACAAAATGAACTAACAAAAAAAAAAATAGGTTACCGACTTAAAAAAAAAACACACTACGAAGTATAAAATAACCAAATTAATTCTGGAAGTCAAATCAAATCAAAATCGAATCAAAGAAAATCTGCTTATTTGACAGAAAGTGAAAAAAAAAAAATGTTTATTATGTTTGTTGTTGTGTTGTTTTTTGTGTTTACGTAAACATGATCTTAAAACTATAATGGCGCCTTACATTCTACCATTACATATGGTGTTGTCGTCGTTCGTAGTCGGTGTTAAAAAACAAAGAAACAAAACCAAAAAACACCGATTTCTGAAATTAAGGTTATTGTATACTTTATAGTGTTTTTTGGAAAGTGAAGTTGAAGTCGGTTATATTTTTTTGAAAAATGATTCTTAATTTGCATTTTTAAGTGGTGATAACTTGAACGACGTCTTCGTCTACATAGAAATTGAAATAAGCTAAAATGGTCATAAAATAAAAACTACTGAACCAAACTGAATCAAATTTTTACGGGACCAAATAGCGACGAACAAAAAATAATCACAGAAATCGGATCAGAAACCAAGGAATTATCGGTGTACCTACATAAAAAATACCCACCGAATTAGAACCTCCTCCTTTTTTGGAAGTCGGTTAAAAACGAACTAAATCTACAGTCTAATTATAACCAATAAATATCACCTACAAACGCCATTTAATCAGCAAAAGCAATAAATATAGATCTTTTCTCCTCAGCCAAGCAAAGTTTAAAACTAGAAAGCTATAAAAATGTCTAAAGTTAAATGAGCCACGCCGAACACCTGTTGTCGTACGAACTTGGACGTCGAGTTCACCACCCGTCCCGTGCTATTTGTCCGGACTTGCCCGGCTTTTTGGCTTACCGTACGGACTTAGACTGGACGAAAATTCCAGTCTAAGTCCGCTAAAGGACATTGACAAACTTAAGAACTCAGGAATGGAATGTCCGGCTTTTTTACAGACAGAAGGAATCCATAAAAGATACAATTTTACTAATTAAAGTTCATGTTTGTGATATCAGAATAGCTATTTAATAAACATATTTGAAGGAGACTCCGAGACGACTGGAACGATTTTGACGAGACTTTCACTAGCTGATAGCTGATGTTATAAGGAGTATCTTAAAGATTAGTTGACCCGCGCAACTTCGTTTGCGTCACAATTTTCATTACTGCTCCGCTCCTAATGAAAATTGTGACGCGAACGAAGCTATATATCATCACGCTAAAGAAGTCTTAGCGTGATGATATATAGCTTATAGCCTTCCTCGATAAATGGGCTATCTGACACTGAATTAACAATAATTAATATTATAATTTCTCAATTCGGACCTGGAGATTAGCGCGTTCAAGCAAACAAACAAACAAACTCTTCAGCTTTATATACATATTAGTATAGATTAAGGTGCGTGCAAAAAAATTAAACCCATAAAATTGTGTGACGCGGACGAAGTGGAGGACAACAACAAGTAAATAATAAAGAATATTTAGGCACCAGATTATTCTTGAAATTTGGTCCAAATGCTGCAAAAAAATGAGATAAGGAGGATTTCAATTAATTCGATAAACCCCAATTGAGGATACTAGAACAGAACACTGCCAATGTCCTTTCGAAGTGGTAACCCTACTCAGGTGAAGCCAACTTAGAACAACTTCTTGTTAAAGCCAGTCTAGAACAACTTCTGTCTAGATATCTTTTGTTTTTCTTAGATTTCATTCTAGATAGACTGGTGGTCTTCATGTTTGTAGTTGAAAATGTTCGGAAGGAAAATATTCTGTAGTTTTTATTTTAAACATTTATCAATTGGTTAACAATCCCAGTATTACTTATTAAAACAAACTATTTACACTTAAAATAAAAAATACTAACTAAAATAAGGCGAAAAAATTCGTCCGCATCGCTGTCGACTGGAAGTAAGCCCAAGACTGGCGGTGTCCAGTTTGAAAATTCTACAGCCCTACTATAACGTGCCAATGCTATTATGATTGAGCTGTAAAAAGGCATAGTGTTATGCGTCTTGTATAAGTCTCTCTCTCACACCGTAATCATGATTGTTTTAAGACGTCATAGTAGGCCAGCGGTACATTAATAAAAGATTTTCATTTTTTTTGAAGATTTTTTTTTGACGCATATCTTCCCAATTTTTATTATTTATTTTTTGGTATGCGTCACGCTTGGCGCTAATAAACGCTTTTTCTTTCTTTCTAATTAAAAAGTATAAAGTATATCTAGATTTTCTATACTGTCGACGGTTCATAAAATTTATTTATCCCCGTTTATTTCTCTGTTAGAGCCGTTGTTTCAGTTATCTGAGGAGCAGTTGAATGGACATTTGGGAAACTCCAGCAAATGGGAAATAGTCTAAACTCTCCACCGCATCGTACTCCAGTAGCCCCGGGTATTTCTTAGATCAACAATCCCGAGAATAAATAAAGCTTTTAGGGTTCTGTACCCAAAGGGTAACCAACGGAACCCTATTCCTAAGCCTCCGCTGTCCGTCCGTTTGTCTGTCAGAGGGCTGTATCTCAAGAACCTTAATAGGTAGACAGTTGAAATTTCCATAGATTGTGTATTTCTATTGCTGCTGTAACAAAAAATAATAAAACATAAGGTTTATGGTACGGAACCCTTCGTGTGCGAGTCCGACTAGCACACTTAATACTGGCCAACAGTATTAAGTAAATTTACCCAACATGAGAGAGAGAGAGGGAGGGAGCTCACACCGAAAACCCAATTTGTAGATGTAAAAATCAGCGTCAAAAAGTTCCATCAACATAATTAATCAAAACATGGCATCTCTAACCCAAAAAAGACAGTCAAAGACAAAATTAAACCTCAAAAACTCAATTATGACACCAAAAACCCGCTAACCCCGTCAACTTATTTCAAATTAAACTTGGTAACATCATAAAAATCCACATAATCCCTTAAACACGACATGACGGGGGTAAATCTGTACATCACAACTTTTTTAATTAATTCGGGCAAAAGTGCCTTAGGCTGACTGTCCGCTGGAGCGGGAAGGAGAGGAGTGGTGCGGAGCTGTGATGGAATTGCATAAAATCTCCGCTCCGCTTCAGTATACAGGAATTTACGAACTAGTTCTTCTTCTTAGCGTGCCGATGGCAAAAAAATAATTTTTATTTTTGGTCCAATATTCAGCAACGGTAACACCATTCACTGACGCAGCCATAAGGTCCTCACATGTACAGGTGACAGGGCATGCGGCATAAGACGAAAGATAAATCATGGACTGTGGAGAGACACCACACAAACAACTAGATTAAAAAATCATACAAAACCAGGAAGCAATACGATGTAGCGGAGTGGGGAAGCGGAAAAACCCGCCGCCCGCTCATATTTATTACTCGTCGCACGTCTCGTGAACTCGGCTTAGCTCCGCGCAGTCCGCAACCCCGCATTACTCCATCGCTCCGCTACTCGTCAATGAACAGGCCGCCCAAGTAAGGTGCGAACACTGCCAACTAATTACCGCGTGTAAATGTAGGCGTCAAAGTTATGATTAATAACTTGCATTATTCAACCTTGTTGGGAGTTGTTCTAATGAAAACGTGGACGCAAGTCATAGGTAGGCTTGCTGATAATGTATTGAGGAATTAATCATTTTGTTGTAAGTTTTGACGTGGGTATAATGCCTGAGTTTGTTGGGACATGATTTGGTAATTTGTTTTTAATTTTGAGTCCGATGAGCCATGCTACAAAAGCGTTGGACGTGATTTGGTAGATCCTGATGATTTTGTTAGGCTGGAATATAATTTACGGGTAGCAAGCGAAATATGAAAAAAAAAATTAAATATCTTTTATAATTTTTCTAAACGGTTGCGTTTTCATTTTGAAAGTCGGTAACTAGCAGATTATGAGAGTTTTTGGAAAACTCGTCTTGCCCCATCATCGCCGATATTATGGCTTAGGCTTGTACCCAGGAGCTACAAATTCATTTGTTCTGCAAACAATTACTCTCCATACATTGATTGCCAAGAGCTCTAAATTTTCAAAGAACAAATTTCACAAAGAAGAGAAGACTGTAAGTAATTTTTAATTCTTAAACTTCATATTGTGTGACGTAAAGTCAATTTGTACTGTAAGATGACTGAATTGTGACTGCCTAGGTATGTACTGAAACTTTCTACCAGCAAAATTATAACATTAGCTAGCAAATTGTGTTTTGTTGACCTTACGCAAATTGGTTTGGTGATGGAGCGCATGGGAATAAGCCATCGCTTATCATCAGGCGAGAAAATGGTCAAAGTAAGGCTATCTATGTAATAGAAAAAACTATCTTGTCTTAAAACCAGTCTAGACGCCGAAAACTTCACCACTGCCTTCTCAGTGAAGAGCGAAACACACTAAATAATTAAACACGTAATTACCCCCGCTAAGCATCCGAAATATGCACTAAATATTAAGCTGCATGCTAACAGCGTAAGTTGCGTCAAGTTGAGTGTAAGTTAACCGAGCAATTTATCAGACGACAGGTGTTCGCGGCTAATGTAGCTCAACTTAGCCCAACTTGTAGCTATGAGCCGAAAACTTCGCTTCGGGGAACTTCGGCTATGTTCGCACTGATGGAATGCAATTTGGTCGTACAAGTTTAAGTATTGATGTGATTTTGCTAAATATATGAGGACTAGCCTTTGCTCACGAATACGTACGCGCATATCCTATTTTTTCCAGTTCCCGTAGGCATTACGGGAATCTTGTCTTAGTAGAAGTAGAATTTTATTGATGATTCTTCCGTTACTGGTAACTAACTGACAGACACCGCACAGCTGAAACTACTAGTCGTAGATAGCCGACATGTAGTTTTCTTAGGAAGTGTGAGGAGCTTGTGGCTAGACAATAACAGCCGCACGGGTCGATCTACAAGGTTAAACAACGCTTGCCAAGGTTGGTCTGTGGATGGGTGACCATCTTTACATAACGAGTTTCCTCCGTGCCTCGGAAAGCCGTTAGTCCCGGCTATTATTTGAAGATCTTTGGCAGTCGTTACGGATAGTCAGAAGCCAGTAAATCTGACTCCAGTCTTGCCCTGAAGTACCTTGTTACCCAGATAATGGGTTGTGGAAGTCTGGTAGGTAGCCGCTCCACGTAAAATACTGGTATTCAGCTAAATCCGGTTTGACTGGAAGCCGACCCCAATATAGTTGGGAAAAGGCTAGGCAGATGGAGTTTTTTTAGGAAGTGTATTGAAGAACCATGAGAATTTCCCGTACCTAATTTCTTCGGGAACGCGAAAAATGGGAATTGCGCGGGAAAAGCGGCTGTCAGAATCTAGTTTATAATAAATCCGTGGTGTCCTCTTGAACGAGCTAGAGGCCAACTTCCACGATACAAGTAAGTAACTCAACTTCTTCTCAAAGTAATAAACCCCTCACTACACCTACCTGGATATTGGACGATCCAATAACCGTGATATCTGATTTAGTGTAATAAAGAGCTGTGTTTATACGAGTCGAGGAGATCTCGGCATGATTGGGTTCATTGAGCCGTGTGGACGCGAGTTGCGAGTGCTGTATACACCCCCTGGTGTATGCTGTGGTGCTTAGTCAGGCATGGATAAGTGTATTCGGAATTAATTTGTTCGGAAAAAATATGAGGTGGTAAATAATAACAGGTTCAGGGAATAACGGTTCGATCTTCCCGGTTAACCAACGTTCCTCGAGGTCAGTCCGCAGATAGGTGACCATCTTAACTTACCGAGATTCCGCCGTGCCTCGGAAAGCACGATGGTTGGTTCTGTCTGGGGTGTATTTATTGCTTACTCAGGCATGGATAAGTGTATTAGGAATTAAGTTGTTCGGGAAAAAAATATGTTTGTCAACCTGTGTTGGCTTGATCCTTATGTATTGCAGCATTTTTTTAACGTCTCTGTGTTTTTGTTTCGGGTGTCAAGACGGTTCAACCGTTCGAGCTTTATTGCCTTGACACTTTTCTGGTTGTCGGCACCAACATCACTGCCAACTCAGCCAGAGTCAGTCAGCCCTTCAAGAGTTGGAAATAGTGGGAATTGGCCTGTCTGACTTCTTCAAGATATCTGAAAAAAAAAAAAGGAACTGTAGTACATAAACCAACTGCTAAGGTTCTATGCACCCTATACCCCACTGCACGCTTCTGCCGAGAATGGTTTCAAACTTTTCCGTTTAGTCTCTTTTGGTCTGAAACACAAGTATAAATAAACCTAGATCGGGCTGGTCACTGCTACCTAACATCGCATTTCCCAATAATAATAATATCTTAGTTTTAGTTTATTTTTAAATCTTATTACTGTCGGCTAAATGTACACTTTTTGTTAACGTTTTTATTTTGAATATAATCACTTATATTATTTATTGCTGGAACTAACTTGAAGTCAACCTTTACAAGTCATCCAGGTGACATTCATTTCCCAAACAGATTTCTAGGTTTCACAGTTTAATTAATTTAGACTCCGAAATGGTTTTACTCGTATAAAAAAATAAACAAAACGGCTACTTCGCCCCTTGCCTTGGTGTCGCGACAGACCATAATACAATATCAGCTCCACAAATCACAGTACAGCTCACAACAAGGTCAGAAGGTGCCAGAGGGTCATCAGCTAATAGCATTGTGCACTAAAACTCGTGTGCTCGAACCTAGCAGCAATGTACGACGCTATAAGACGGCTGTGTTTGTGTGCGACCAGCGAAGCGTGAATACTGGGGGTACACCGGGGGAAAATGGGCTTGAATGAAAATGCTTTAATAGAAAAACTGAATACAAAATTGAATTATATGTAGTATATATTGTTATATCAGAACAGGGTTTCTAATGTCTACTAAAGATGAGATTAATCAATTAATTTAATTGAAAGTTAGAATTCATCATCTCATAAGAAATCATGCTTATGATTTAAAATAATCTAAATCAATTTTAGTGCAAAATATAAACCCCATTTTCAAAGATTTCTTAACTTGACCAAATATTACTTATAATAAATTTGTATAAAACATAGTAGGTACATATTGACATATAAGCATTTTCGCACAGTTGAACTTTAGATAATGCAGAGTCAAAATACTTACATGACTTTAAAATTCTTCTCGCTTAGAGAACTCTTTAGTTACTCCTTCAATATTCTTGTACTCAATATGTTCTCAACTCAACCGCTCTCGATCGAGTGTATCGAGTTGGCGACACAAACAGTTTAAAAGTGTCGGACACACGCGAGTGGCTCTGGCAGCTAATATTGTGCGGTATCGTACTCGGGGTACGGGCTGCAGACCGCGGGCTACGGACTACAGGCTATCGGGAATAGTCGGCGCACGGCTGCAGATTGTCGGGCTATTCATTGCAATCTGCAATTTATCATAACTCGATGTTTTGCACTTTTTGTATTGTTTCGATTATTTTTTTTTCTGATAGTACGGAGTTAACTAATTTAAGAGATCGTGTAGTGACAATAGCTACTAATTGCATGACAAACAAACATTGATTGTTATGACTCTGGCATAGTAACCTAAACAATCTGAATTAAACTTTGACCAATAAATACGTTTTTGACAAAAATCAACAGGAAAAATAGGAGAACTTGGTCCTCAATGATATACTCAAGACTTAGGGCATGAGTCCGAATAGACACTAAAAAAAAAAATTAATGAAATTATCTGCCAAAGATGTAATAACATATGCTTAATCAATCATATTTGGTAGATGGCCCTTAGCCAGAAAAATAATTGTCAAAAATCTCAGCTCACGTACGAAACCCAAACACCATGTTTTGCAAGAAGTCACGAACTCATTCCATCATAAAAGGCCATAGCAACCGCGTCTATGAGAACGTGGTTGTTGTACTCATAAATTATAGGTGTTAGTACCAACTTACACCATATACGGGTACAATTGCGTTAATGAGGCAAGTGAATGATCCTGATCCTTTGAAGCTAATTACATGTTATTTACTCCGCAATCAACGACACTCCCTCAAATCAAAACTAATTATAAACATACAGCGGTGAGGGCTATGAAACTTGCGGGATTCAGAAGTTAATTTAGTGATCAAATCCGAAGAACCAAATTTGGGCCTTTAAGTTTAAATACTATTTTCATGGAACAACTGCTTATTTGAGCCATTTCCATCTCGGTAATGCTTCAACTGCGGGTCTAAAAGCCAGTTTAGCAGAGTCAGAGCCAAACTGGATTCAGCTGAATACCAATGTTTTACGTGTAGCGGCTGCGTACCAGACCTCCACAGCCCATTAACTGGGTAACACGGTACTTCCGACAAGACTGAAGTCAGATGTACTGGCTTCTGACAATCCGTAACGACTGCCAAAGATCTACAAATGACATCCGTGACCTACGCGTTGGTCCCGGCTGTCATTTGTAGACAACGGCTTAACGTAGCTTTTCGAGGCACGGTGGAAACTCGGTATGTTAAGATTTTCACCCATCCACAGACCAACTTTGGCAAGCGTTGCTTAACCTTAAAGATCGACCCGTGCGGCTGTTATTATTTAGCCACGAGATCCCAAACCTAATACGTTAGTGATAAAGATGAAAATTAAATTTGACAGATTGTTGTGTGATTTATATTATGATTCTCCGAAAGTGGCCTTTTTAGCTGCTTTGATTGCCTTCATCATCATCATCTGCCTAGCCTTTTCCCAACTACATTGGGGTCGGCTTCCAGTCAAACCGTATTCAGCTGAATACCAGTGTTTTACGTGGAGCGGCTGCCTACCAGACCTCCACAACCCATTAACTGGGTAACACGGTACTTCTTGGCAAGACTGGAGTCAGATTTACTGGCTTCTGACAATCCGTAACGACTGCCAAATATGTGCAAATGACAGCCGGGACCCACGGCTTAACTTGCTTTCCGAGGCACGGAGGAAACTCGTTATGTTAAGATCCCATCCACAGACCAACCTTGGCAAGCGTTTCTTAACCTTCAAGATCGATCCGTGCGGCTGTTAGCTGCCTTGATAGCCTTCATCTTAAGAATTTCGCTTGCCTGACTAATTTTACGCAAATAATGTTGTGTATAGAGTATAATAAAATATTCGTCTTTTTCAATCTACTTAAACTTTCTCAACTATTTTGGGTTCGGCTCCAAGTCTAATGGAGGATCTAGATGTTCAAACGGTCACCCATCCACCAACCGATCTTGGAAAGCGATGCTTAACCGTGTAGATCATGTAGCTAGAAGAGTAACTACGGAGTTTCTTGTCCGTTCTTCTCCATAAGAATCTACCCTTCCGAATGGACAGTAGAGTCACTATAATTATATTATTTAAATGTAAATGATGACGGTCAAAAGTGCCATTTAATGACCTTATTGAAATAAACGTTTTGACTTTGACTTTGATCGAGCTTTGCGGCTATTATTATTAAGCCACAACTATCCGCGTGTACAGGAAAAAGCTCAGCTTGGACAACTGCTCTCGCTGTTTTAGGGGCCCCACTCCCAGGCAAATTAGCTCGCGAGCATTAATAGCGTCTCGATCGTCGTGCTCATGTGCTCAAGAACTCACGTGCTTACGTTACCGTGCTCAGTGACCGTGCTCGCTGAAGTAAGGCACTTCAACCGTGAACTTACTTCATAACTTGTTCCAACTTACCTACTTCTTTTTAGTGCTCCTTAGGAATGGGGGAGAGGTTGTTGACGGTACAGGGTTATTTTCTCTGTGATAATGAACTTATAAGTACTTGAACCTTTAAATAAATAAAATAGGTAGTTTCCATACATACGGTATAAGTGCGACAGTAAAGCGCTTATTACGCTATACGGTATTCAAGGTGTAATAAGAATTAGTGTAGTTAGCTCCCTGGTGTAATAGAGTTTAGGGAGTTAGGGAGCAGTGTTGCCAACACTTATTTAACAAATCCCCGAAAATGCAAGTCTTCCCAATTTGGGGTCAAAAATATACTGATTCCCCACGAATTCGATATTTAGAATAATATCAGAAGAATAAAACCGATATTTAAAATCCCCACATTTTCCCCACATCTTGCTAACCCCCAAGAAATCCCAAATCAACTTGAGATTCCCCGCAGTTTGGGGATTTCCTCACACGTTGGCAACGCTGGTCACTTCACAATTGAGTTAGGGCCGAATCGAACCGCTAGTGTAATAAGCGGCTCCTTGGTTAGGGGCCACGCCAACCCTAACCACCTCTGAATACCTTGTAGTGTAATAAGCGCTTAACTCTGTCTGTCTCTGTTTCTTACCTTCATTCACGTCTTAACCGCTGAACATATTCAGATGAAACCATGTTGTGGAGTAGGAAATAGTATAGTTTTCAATCTGGGCGTATGTTCTCTTGGAATTATTAACGATATTAACGCGGGCAAAGCCGCAGACAGAAACTAGTTATTAGTATGGTGATTTGTACAGATTTTTCGGTTTGGTGTTTTCGTTAGATGAAAAATCTTGCATTTTGATTTCTGGCTTGTCTGACTGGATTATAAACGCCTACGGGACTTATGTTACTTGAAATGAAGCGTTTTAGGGCCACTCCGAGAAGTGCTATGTGTTTAGTTTAAACACGATTGTGTTAACATTTTCACATTTTTCTGCACAACCTCAAAACAAATGAAAATAATCCTGCAACTTTACATAAAAGTAAAACTTTTTACACTTACTCAAGCGCAAAAATTCTAAACGACTTGCATCAAAACATCGTCAAGAAAACTCTATTACGGAATACATCATTTTCAAACTAATTTCAAGTTTGCTTTACTCCTGAATAATACCGGGCAAAGTTGGCAATGGGTGGGGCAAAGTTGGCGACGGGTGGGGTAAAAGTAAAACTGGGTAAAATTATGCGTCGGTAAATATGTCACTCGCGACGGAAGTTTACGCGTTATTAGGTACAGTTTGTTTACTTTTTTAACTTTTTGTGGTGTCGTAGTTTTTAAAATGATACTTATGTTTGATATAAATTATTTTTTAGAACCACACTATCGGTGTGATGTATTTCATAATAAATTATGGCTCATTTATTATAGGTAATAAGTTATGACTAAATACCTATTTAAAAATAATTTATTTTAAACATTTCATTTTAGAACCTATGAAACCACAAAAAGTTAAAAGAATAGTCGGTACCTATATAGGTACTAAGCATCATTTTTTCATAGAAAGGAAGAAAGAAAAGAAAAATAAGACACGTTTATTCCACCGACGCACAAAAAACACAAATTTAAAAGAAAATAACTTATCATAGCACAATTAAAGTTGCTGAATGTAGATACATATTCCATGTTTTAGAAAAACCATTGTAAACCTACCTTAATGGAGCTTTGAATGGCAGGCAATGCGTTTTTCACGTACGAAACTCTCGAGCAAATTGTTCTCGCATGCGCAAATCGTTTTGCGGGTTAATAGACTCATTAGTTCCAAATATTCCTATTAAACCACCCAAGCTATCATACTTTACAGTTCCAATTATAAAGAAGACTCGCAACGCAAATCCTTGGTCCACCGCGTCCCGCGGGCATACATCACGCGCCGTCCGGGACCTCTCCGGGACAGTCCCATTGTTTTCCGGGATTTCCGCCGAGTCCCGGTAATACCCAACATTAGTTTGGATTCTAAACGGACATATTACTGTACTTTAGGACTTTTCTTTGTAATTCCTACTATTCGTATTAATGTGTGTGACTAAATGCTTCCCTTGAGGTGAAATTGATGGTGGTATTTGGAATTTGGTGGAAAGTTTGAATTCGCGGACCCAAGTTAATGCGCACAAATGATAAAGAGTTACAAGAGTCGAGGTAGAGAGGTTTGATAGAGATAAAAATATAAGTATGTTGATTTTGAATGGCGTTAATGTTGGAAAGCAGATTGTCGATTTCGTGGTTTCTAAATACACAAACGAAATGTTGTGCAATGTACAACATGCGTATCTTCAATTAGATTATTAATTGTTAATCAAATATTTTTTTTTAAAACCTGGTTAATTTTTTTGTCAAACGAGGTGGAAGTGGGAAACCTTTTGGTCTTTTCGATATTCAGGATTTATCACTGTTAATTAAATAATTGTAAAATATTTGCAATTCTAAATAACAAATCAATCCTACATACGTTAGAATAGCTTGTTTTAGTAAGAATAAGTTAATGGTCCTACATGTATTTCGATGAAGTTGCGTAGCACTTACTTGGCATTGCGTAGCACTCGTATTGAAGGTACTCGCGTAGCACTTACGTAGTATTGCGTAGCACTTGCATAGTAGGTATTTGCGTAGCACCATCGTAGTACTGGTGTAGCACTCGCGTAGCTTTGTTGTAGTACTGGCGTACCACTTGGGCCGTCGGTCCAAGCTAGCAGGTATGCGTATGTTAAAAGCTCATACTAACACTACTCACATATACATATACCACACATTTTATTAGTGAGAAAATAAGAAAGGTAAGGTTGTCAATTTTTGGCAGCGTGTTTAATAAACCCATTGATCAAAGAACACGTCTGCTATTGAGTATGCAGGTAAGTATGCAACAGACATATGTAAGTTATAATGGGTAATTAAGCTGGCCACCACGCCATGATGACACATTTCCTGCAATTGCTACGTTCTTGCGCAATCGACAGTCTTTGATAATATGGCGGCGCTGTGGCATGATGTAGTGTATTAGCTGTACTTTATAGGGTAGGGCCATGAAAATTTAAAAACATTATGATGGTACAGAATCCTCGGTGTGCGAGTCCGATTCGTTCTTGACCGATTTGTTGTACAAGAGAACAATTAAATGAAAATGGTTCTAATAATTTCTCACCAAGTGTATCAAAAGGATCGTCCAGAATTTGTCATAAAATATTGTAATCCGTTTATTAAGGGAGGTTATGATGAGGCCAAAGTATTATTTATCTTAGTTTAGCGGTTTTTCCTTGAAGCGGTCCTTGTTTGAAGTTGGTTAAAAATACCAAAACTTTAACACGATGTTGAGTTTTCATCAGTATTCGTGTTCTCTGTCTGGAGATTAAAGAACTCATCTTACATTAGCTGAATTGAACTTTTTCAACACTTATTTTCCACCCAACATACAATTATATCAATTAGCTCCTATCATAAAAACAATAATTACTAATTCATCAACTTTGCATTCATATCACAATAAACTCGCACAAACCCCGGGCAGTAGCAGACCACGCATGTCATCCCATATAAGCGGATTACTCCGGATTACTCGACGTCAAAAAGATGCATTTTGATATCGGAGTGGACTGCACAATGTAGCCGATATATAAGTATATGATATGTGCTCTCGAGTGATTGGAGCTGGGGAATCGATTGTTATGCAACGATGAAAGAGACAGATAGTGAATACTTTTCTTATAATAGCTTATAAGTACTTCACGGGGATATTCAACTTTAAGGGTGCATGTTTTTGAAGACAGGATGAAAAAAGTCCTGTTCTTTTCTCGGCGCATTTATCTACTTTTTTCATTTTTGGTAAATCGAAGGGAACCCTTTTACTAACGAAAGATTTAAAAAATGTAAGCTGCTTATTTTCAGCAAATATGCGAACAGTTGTGTATTTATAGTGTTCAAACAATAAATGACATTGAGCAAAGTTATTGAACCGTATGTTTGTACAATTGGCGCCGGCTTTACATACTACTTCTTGAAGAAAACTGTTAGAAAAGACACCTTCGTAACTTACTTTTGCACGTATTTATAGGACATAAACATTTTATCAAGTTCCAGCGTTGCGGAATTTGTTCGAAAGAGTCACTGTGGCCCTGTAGGTAACGCAAAGGGCACTAGGAGGAACACGGATGGGTTTTAGTCAGTAAGAGTGTGACACTCCCTTCTGCTTCACACAGAGCGGAAGAAGTAATTTGATGATTTCCCATCCTTAAAAAAAACGCGTGCCAAGTCTGAATGAATGAATTTTAGATTTTTATCAAGTAGCACATGTATTGACCTAACAATAAAATATAGGGACCCAAAGCCTGGCTTTTACCTCGGACAGAAGACATGCCGCCAGTCCTTTGGGTTCACCTTCCAGTCGACAGCGATGCGGAAGAATCTTTTGACGCCATATTTTTAAGTGACAACGAAATTGTATGAATTCAAGTCCGTCAATGTTTACAGACGATATGTATTTCTGGGGAGTAGTTCCTACGCGCAAGACCGGTCGTTTTGGCGACGCTTGGGGGAGGCCTATGTCCAGCAGTGGACGTCTTTCGGCTGATACGATGATGATGATGATGAAATTCCTACAACAGGAAGAGGTTACGGACGGGTTGTCGTTCGAAAATTGCTGATTTTCAGCCTAATTTTAAACAAAGCGGGAGGAACCTTTAAAGTAATTCCTATAGCTATCATGTCTTTAGACGCTGACAACCTACTCTGTCTTCTCAAGTCTCCTACTAACAACTCTGTAATGACGAGATTTTATTAATTTATGGAAACAATTACTTTGCTACCTCACCATACACCTCAGCTGTTTATCATCAATTGAAAACAGCTCTCACTAAACATAAATCTTGTTAATAAATGCTTTCGTTTAATTGAATCCCTGTATTTAGGCTAGCCGGCATGATGCTGCACATCTTCTCAATGGACCCTATTAATCACGGCGACTAGATGGCTCAGCGAGCATGCCGTTGTTAGGCGTTCATTTGAGCAACTTTGTGAAATTGATAAAGTTTAGGGCACACTGAACTTTTGAACAAGAACAACATGTGGGTTACTTTTTTGTACTATTGATAGACTCGCATTTGACCATATTTTCAAATGGTGGAAAGCGATAAAGTGGTTGACAATGAAGCACGATTGACTAAAAGCATTTAAAAGTAAACTATATACCTACGCTCTTGACTTAAAGACTCAAAGATTGTTGCTATCGGAACCACAGACTGGAGCAGGGAATACTTCTCATTTACTATACAAACAATGAAACTACCATTTTGCCCAACACGTCAAAAGACTGCTTTTGTCGAGTTTTCAATAGATTTTTCGTTTTTCTTAATTTGGGTG
Source organism: Lacanobia oleracea (assembly GCA_950371165.1). Classification (NCBI taxonomy): domain Eukaryota; kingdom Metazoa; phylum Arthropoda; class Insecta; order Lepidoptera; family Noctuidae; genus Lacanobia; species Lacanobia oleracea. The sequence goes on along the minus strand of OX493388.1, from coordinate 27,909,434 downwards.
CCCTGTTCAAGTCGAATCTTTGAAACCAGCCCAAAATTCTGGTTTCTTTCGATATGGTATATGGTTTCTTCCCGTCGCATTCTAAAATTGTCTAAAATCAAATACGTGTTAAAAATACGTATTTGATTTTGTATCATTTCTTTTTCTTTTGATATTGTTTTGCGCAAATCGAAATAAAATTTCACCATTTCTTTTAAAATAACGGTAATAGCCACCCATTAATTTTCGCGATTGTCTGTAATTCCTCAACAGTTATCATGTGATAATGTCATTCACCTCGGTTTGTATAATTTAATGCTAATTTTAACTGCTTGAGTACAACCAGTAGTAAGTAATTTACATGTTAACTGGTTTCTAATGGGATATTTATTTTCTAATTAACTAAAAAATCTTTCTTATACTGTATAAGTAATTAATTCGTTTCGGAAACGATTAAACTCGTTTTTGTTGTTGTTAGAAAACTGGATTTCAATGTCTTCGCACGGTAGCTACTTAGTTTGGTAATGAACTTGAAAAAATTGGTTAACACTTTCTCATAAAATTGGAAAGAATTCTCGTGAAAATGCACGTTTACTTATAAAGACGTATAAAACAGAAACCTCTGAACAAAAAACGGAAACCTACTCGGGTGTTTGTCTGTCCGTCTGTCACAGTCAGTTTTCTCCGGATTCACTGGACCGATTCCGTTGAAATTTAATACACATATGGATTTTTGTAACCCAAACACGGACGTGTTACATAAATTATTATTTTTTAGTATGGGGGTCACTTTTGGGGGTCAAACTAGAAAAAAATATTTTTTCAAATCAAAGTAGAAAATAAATTTTACTAACAATATCGTGTGAAAGGGCTTACTGTGAGGGTTCGGAACCCTTTGTACGCGAGTCCGACTCGCACTTGGCCAGTTTCTTGTTATATTAGCTACCAACAACGGAGTTAATCAAGGTACTTTTAGACAAGATCGCTCCTTCATCGAGTACCACTAGCTTAGTTAATGGTCCAACGCAAGCCTATCTCGCAAAAACTTCTAAGAATAGAATGCTCATATAGTTATTAATAAAAGGCTTGTGTTTAAACACCGCCCAAAAAAGTACCTATTTTACTACCAAAAAAGTTCTAAACGGTTACCAAAACGGATAAATGGTCACCAAATAATATTCGAGAAGTAGCGCTCGCCGGCCGCTGCCGCGGCACCGCTCGCTTCGCTCGCTCGGCTCGCGCGCGGTTGGTCACAATTCTAACCTAACCTATTTTATCCAGTTTGTAACCCCAAGCCTACATTTTATGGCAATCACAGTTGAGTTGGATAGAATTTGGTGACCGTTGATCCATTTTGGTGCCCGTCTAAATTATACCCATTTGGTGACCGTTAATCCATTTTGGTGCCCGTCTAAATTATACCCTTCATAAAACAAGCTCATCGACATCACTCCACAGAAGTGATTATCTTAATAGAGTTGTGTCTATTTTACACTCCAAACACCCTCTAATGAATTTCCCTAATGCCCCATCATAGGGTCAAAGATGAATAATCTCGGTGTGTCGCCGCCCTACACAATATTTTCGGCACTGAACGTGACGCCGCATCAATATGACGCATCGGAACGTTTTGTACCCTCTGTTTGTGCTGTCCCTAAGGAATTTAGCGCTATAATCAATTTTATTAACACACTTTTATACGTAAACGGCCGGTTTAAGGAAATTGTTTGAAGAAAATGTTGGGAAAGTTGTGAACTTTCATTGTTAAAAGATATTTATTTCATGCCAGGGACTATAAAATATTTATCAATATAATATTGCGAAGTTTTCTTTTTAATCTGCCTGTTGCTAGCTTTGGTATTTTCCAAGATAATTTTAATTTTTGTTGCTATGAAATACAAGTAAATACCACTTAGTAAAGTTTTTGCTCCACACGGGTTTTTTTATAGGCACCTACCCATTTGAATGACATGAAGGACAGTTTTTTCCAGTTTACTCATGAACGAAGCTATTTAAAACCGAATATTCTTGAAAAACAAGATAAGCTACGTCATTTTATTTATTTACGTGGATTTGAAACTTAAATTTATTGTTTTTAAAGAATTGAATAAAAGATCTTTGGCTACGGGAAGCGCAACCTGCAAGATACAGTAGTTTTAGTCAAACTGTTCTCGTTAAAAATAAAGTAGCTACCACATTATTTCGTGTAAATTGTGAGGACGAAATACCTCATTATCATCATCATAACAGCCGACGACGTCCACTGCTGGACACAGGTTCACTGCTGGTTTACCATAATCGCCACTCTTGCCAGCCGGGTTGGCGATCGCAGTGTATGGTGTTGCGTTTTATAGAGAACGCTGCTGCCCATTCTCTGGTGAGTCCCTTAGTCGCCTCTTACGACAGCCACGGGAAGTGATGGGATGGTATTTTCTTTTTACGGCACCGGCCGACACCATACGGCGAAATACCTACTAAGTACCTATAAATTCCTTGGTACATTGACTGCTTATTATTTTCTCCGACGAGTTCATGAACTCGAAAAATTAAACCGATTTTATATTTCTAAGAAAGAGTGTAAAGATACAAATTTTATTGTTACTTTGCTGTGCTAGGATTTTTAAATACTTTGTTAATTTCTTGAGATAAACAAAATTGTTTTGAAGGATATGGCGCTGAATTTTCAGATACTTGACTTGTAGGCTGTAGCCTACTCAACGAATAACCCAAAAGGAGGTGTAGAATGCGTGAGCTGGAATGAAAGCTAATAAAATTTTCTACAATTTTATGTAGAATATATTCATTACGTAGCAGATAATTTTTCTCTGCAACGCGCCATTTTTAAGATATTAGCGAAAAACTCAAAAGTTTATCCCCTCCCCCACTCCGGCTTTTCTAGACGCGGGGACTTTTAGTATGTTTACTCCCTAAGTACCCTGAAGAACTTTCTGAAGAATTAGGTTCCCAGCTCACGCATTTTACAACTCCTTTGTTAAGTGGACTATTGACGATTTTTAGTTATTCGGGTTGCATATGAAATCCTAATCTTTATCAGGTAATTCCAATACAAAACTGTTGCTATCTGCTGCTCCCAATAAAAAAGCATGGAGGGCTACTCTCTAAGCCCGAAGTCCGTAGTTTCGGGCTTAGTTGCGGGCGTATTCTACTCCGTATCACCTAACCACTGAGAAGTAATAGCAACACGATTTGACAGTTACTGTCAAATCGTGTTGTCATTCATTCTTAGTTTGGGTCCGAGACTAATCGTAAGTCCGTAATTGATATGGGTTAGAATACGCCCGCAACTACGCCCGAAACTACGGACTTCGGGCTTAGAGAGTAGCCCCCGTGATACTTTTGCTGACACAAAAAATCCGAATCGTCCCCAATGTTTTTGACATTGATAGCAAAAGTTTTCAATGTAGCGCACCATATCTTTACCGACCATCAAACAATTGGAAAAGTTATACAATTTACTGAAATCAGAGCACCAGGCAATAATACTTACATACTGTAAAGGTTATTTCAAATTACAGGAAATCGTTACACGGTACATTGGCCCAAAATTTTCCTGTTTTTCATGATGATAACTCACAATTATAAATATGATGTTTTATGTAATTATAATGGCATGTTTGGGCACTTTTCAGAGTTCAACTGATGCTAGTCTTGATAAGAAAGAGCTATAATTATAGATTCTTATCAGTCATGTACAATTTTCAGCAATTTCAAGGCTAAAATTCCGTAATTACTGTGGTGTTTTGAACTCTTCATGGAGACTACCTACTCGTATTGTTTATGAAGCTGAAATGTCTTCAAAAACACTAAAGCCTATAACCATATTCCAAGCCCGTTTGAACGAGCTTCACTCGACTCAGATACTCTTTGGTGACAATGGAAGAAAAACCCTCGAAACATGTCAAATAATACGAAGTCCTTTGATTATTCGAGGTGGAGTATTTTTTTTCACTATTTATAGGCACCCACCCGTTTGACCACTATCTCACCTGATGGTAAGCGATGATGTGGTCGAAGATGGAGCACGCTTGCCTAGAAGTAACCTATTCAATGACATGCCTTGGACCTGAACGTCTTATTTTTAATGAGACGTTTAGGTTCAGGACCACTTAATAGTTGTCTATGTTAATAATAGACTCTTAGAAATAAAGATACTCAGAAGAATCCATCTAGGTACTATAATTAACTCTAGATCGCCACACGGCGACTGCACCCAAAATAAACCGAATCAAATCTAGATTGCCCTAATAAAACAAATAGGAAGCTAATGGAAAACGACGTGTGTCTATTCCAGTTAATACGAACCGTTCGCCGGCCGTCCGTCACCGTCCGGCGCCGGATGCGAACCGGAACATGAAACTTTAATCGACGGACGGCTAGCGGCCGGTTATTTCTGGGCGACTATTTTTGAAAATTGGTAACAGAAAATTGATTTGACTTTTTGATATGCGCATAGTTAATTTTAGTTGTTGAGTTCTAAATTGTTTGTGATGGATGATCCTTGCTTGGATGGTACCGTGTTACCCAGTTATTGGGTTGTGGAGGTCAGGAAGGCAGTCACTCCATTTCTAATATAGGTACTCAGCTCCATCCAGTAGACTTCCATACTGGAAGCCTTGCATTGTCAATCCGCACATCACATCTTATGGCAAACCGAACGTAATACTATGTTAGATAGTGTTCAGGTTACATCTGGAGTAGTTCAAGCGACTGGAATCAAAAATAACTCACAATTTCAGACCCATTAGTTTTAGTGTTAAAATATAAACCGTGGTGCTTGGCAACTGGGCTTAACCCAGTCGTATATGTCCCTTGGTGCCTATTGGCCTAACTCTATTTTGTCTACTGCTTAACAAAAAAATATAATTTCCACTTCCCTCCTTGGAAGTGGAAATTATATTTTTTTTCCTCGTCCGCTTTACTTTTCCGATTAATTTCGTTGCGGGATCCAAGATAGTTGAATCGTTTCTCCGGGACACGTCCGGTTTCATTGGCTCGGCATTTTTCTGGTGGTGGTTAGTAATGTGTGGCGGGTTTGTCCCAAAAAAAACCTGTTGACAAGTGAAGCATTTTCGAATGTTTTTGACGATTTAGATGATGTTTGGAGCGACTAGTTCACATACACTTTAATTCCAAAATTAAATTAACGATGCTGCTAAATGCTACATTGTTTCATTGTTTGTGTATAATTAGCCAAACTGAGTTATGTTATGACGTATGCTGTCTGAAAAACATACGATGTCTGAAATAATGTTTTGTAAAATCGTTTACTGACGTAAATGTGTAGTATTATGTCTGCAGTATTGTACATAATTACGAAAACAATTAATTTTGAAAACGCTCCATCTGCATATTTGTTATTTTAAGTAATAAGCATATTACAAACTATGCAGCCAAAATGATCTCTACGCTGCCATCACAATGACGTGGAAGTGGCAATGTTTTGGACCTCTCAAATTAAGTTTTTGTCGTACCAGCGACACGAAGAAGAAGCATGTCTTTATGTATACCTATTCTAAATGTAGATATGTTTATTTGTCCTCAGGTATGGTGGTGAACGGGTTCGTGAACGTGGTGATCACCACCATAGAGAAGAGATTCGGCCTGAGGTCCATGCAGACAGGGGTCATCGCTGGAGGGTGAGTTATTCTTCTTGTCTGTGCTACATACACATTGCTTTTACTCTTAAAATGAATATCGAAGCATAGAACTTCTGAAGTGCATTAAGTATTTTTAAATATAAACATTTTGAATTGTATCTCTGTGAGTGTAAGAAACGCCACGCTACGTTGAAAACAGGGATCATAGACTGGGAAAATGTCTGCCAGGTTAAAATGGGATTAGGTAGGCAGGCTAAAGTAGGACGACATGGCAGCCACATGCACCATGACCACTGGGCGGTAGTCTGCATAAAGTGGGTGCCAGAGGATGAATAGAGCCGGAAGTCTAGGAAAAGGCGACAAAACACCTAGAATTCAAACCTACTTCCTTGAGAACGACTTGCAACCGCATCAGGCAATCTGTGAGACACATCATCCTGCTGCGCAGAGTGACCAATATTATCAGCAGTTATTTCATGAAAGACCGACATCAAAGAGAGAAAATATCTCCATAAGTTTATAAGAACAGACCATTAAACCTCATTCCTCTTCCAGTTACGACATGGCGTCCTTCGCGTGCCTGGCGCCGGTCACGTACCTGGGCGGTCGCACCGGTTCCTCCAAGCCTCGCTGGCTAGGCCTGGGCGTGCTGCTCATGGGGACTGGATCCCTGCTGTTCGCGCTGCCACACTTCCTGGTCCCTAACTATAAGATAGCGGGGAATGAAGCTGCTGACCTTTGTACGCCTAATCGAACGGTGAGTTGGATTTGTAAACTAATGTTATGAAGAGTTCGAGTAGCTCGTGGCTAGATAATAACGGCCGTACGGGTCGATCTTCAAGGTTAAGCAACGCTTGCCAAGGTTGGTCTGTGGATGGGTGACCATCTTAAACATACCGAGTTTCCTCCGTGCCTCGGAAAGACGTTAAGCCGTTGGTCCCGGCAGTCATTTGTAGATCTTTGGCAGTCGTTACGGATAGTCAGAAGCCAGTTAATCTGACTCCAGTCTTGCCATGAAGTACCGTCTTACCCAGTTAATGGGTTGTGGCGTAAAACACTGGTATTCAGCTAAATCCGGTTTGACTGGAAGCCGACCCCAATATAGTAAAAGGCTAGGCAGACGATTGTTATGAAAAGTTCAAGTTGTTTGTTTGTTAGAGGAAATCTCTGGAAATATTGATCCGATGCGATTGTTTCAGCATCGCTCAGTGTCATAAATAGGCTACTTACCTAATTAATATCTCGAAAAACCGGCCAAGTCCGAGTCGGACTCTGTCACGAAGAATTCCATACCATAATCCGAAAAAACAGATTTCTTGTATGGAAGCCCCTTTATTATTTGTACCTACAAACAACGACTGTAAAAAGTAGCGCAAAAAATGTAATATCTTATGAGACTAATGCGCAGTTTGTGATTTGCACAAATTGATTAATTGATTTGTGATTAATTAAGATATTTGATTGTATTGTTTGTAACATTTTAAGGTCGGGGTAGATAGGTACTCAATATTGCTGAACGTTCTCATGTTAATTTCTGAATAAGTAGTTGACTTAGAACAACAACCAATCTTATGATAAACTTTGAGTTTATAAAGGGCTATTCATAACATAACCCTAAACTATTCGAATTCAACAAAATCCACTCGAACTAAACTTCAAATTAATTAAGATCATAACGAAGGAGTAATAACAGTCCATTTCCAATCAAAACTTTACCGCTCAAATGTTCATTCAATTTTACGTCAACCGTCCAAACTTTAGGCTCTTGTCTATGGCTCCTAAATCTGAATGAATGAACTTGAATGTGGGCTCGGCACAGGCGCGGTGCATTCAGCCAGGCTGCCGACAATGTGCGGCTCCCGTCACACAATGCGGCCGATCTGCGTGATTAATCGGATTGAATCACCATCCATATCGGCCCGAAAATGTCGTCTGAACAACCGGAGACCGGTGGCAGCTTTAACATAATTACCTATAGTTGTTTTTATTTAATTTTTCATGGATAGGTAGGTACCTATACCATCTTGGCTAGGTACGTGTTTGCCTAAGATGTTATAATGCTTTGCGAAACCCTTTGTCCAGATTCTTCGCATAAGTACATATTATTTCTTCTAAACAAGTACCTACGTATATGAATAGAAAATGCACCCGTGCAAAGCCGGTCGCTAATAAAATATGTTATCCTGTCCTTCAGCCAGAAATTGTATTCTTAATTGAAACTATTCTGAATTCACATAATTGCCGCTACATTTAACGTTTCTGCTTTTACATTCGGCGGCAGCCGACGCGATATGTATTGTTTATCGAACGCCAAAGCCATATATAACGCATTCTGACTAATTAGCAAACTTCAGACGGGTTTTCAATAAGCAGAAATGCAGCTCGATTACATTTTCCGATACTACGGGTTATTTGCCCCTGATTTACCGGCTTATGTAGATATTTCTTTTATGCAGTTTAGCTTGAGCTTATTACTTGGTATCCGATTCTCTTGATTCGGTAGTAAGTATAACTCTTGAATCTACGTTGATAAGATTATTATTTTTAATTTGTGACATTATCAAAAAACGTTTAACTGTGTGGGTTAGAATTTAGAGGTTAGGTTACGTTATATTAGACGTAACCTAACCACTAAATTACACACCTAAACGTTTTTGTAATTAGTTTGTACCCTCCGATATTAGAATGAGATAATTTAGAACCCTCAATTGAACATGATACTTTGTAGAATTTACAAACTTAATTGACGTTGAAAAACAGAATAACCCGGTTTTATGCTTTTACTGGCTATTTGGATTTAGGATTTGCCATGCCATGCAAAACTTACCTACGTTCAGAAGTACGTAGGTAATTTTTACTAACCCTACCTCCGTGGTCGAATGGTTTAGGCGTTTTCCTTGTGACGGTGGTCGTGGGTTCGATTCCCACGTGAAGCATACTTTGTAAAATTGTTTCTAGTTTAGCTAGGACATTGCAGGTTAGAATCACTTGATTGTCTGATAAAAAGATGATTCCGTGCTTCGGAATGTACGTATAAGCCGGTGGTCCCGGCCGACAAATGGTGGTCGTCAAATAAACCATGTCAGAGGCCCTGGTGGCGGTTGAGAAACTCTGACACTAGGGTGTGTGGGGTCGTTAGACCTTACTGCCCACACGACAAGAAGAAGAAATAACACTTATGTTTTCTTAAACCGCTTTAAGATATGAATTTAAGAATCTTCCTTGTACCTTTGTCTCATGGAGTACATTTGTGCTAAATTCCGTGATTATAAGGTTTAGGTGGTACATACTTTTATTGTCACTAAAATAATTCAATAATTTTATGTTCCCTAAAACCATGTTTTAATTACAGTTGACAGACAGTTGCGACGGCAACGTGCCAGCCGAGGGTGGCGCGTGGGCTGTTGCAGTGTTCGTGTTCGCGCAACTGTTGCACGGCGCGGGCGCAACGCCGCTCTTCACACTCGGCGTCACCTACATCGACGAGAACGTCTCCAAGAAGATGTCTTCTGTTTATTTGGGTGAGTGAAATGTAAAGTGACACTTGTAGAGCGGCACATGGGCAGTTGCAGTGTTCGTGCAACTGTTGCAGTATTCGTTGCACTACGCGGGCGACGCTCGGCGTCACTTACGCCGACTAGAACTCAAGAAGAAAAGAACTCAAGAAGAGAAGTTTATTTGTGTGACTGGGAATATCAACAGTGAGATAGATAGATGGAGTAATAGGCCAATAGATTGTATGGGGAATCAAGCATCAAGCTGTAATTTTCAAATTGTAGGTACAGCAGAAACAGCTAAGAAGACTGTTCTTGCAGTTTGATAAAGTTCGTAGCCGACTGCAGGCAGCAGCTGCAGGCGACGTGTCAGCGCGTCACTACTGATTTATATGTATTTCTGTGAAATAACGGCAGGTGACGTGTCATTAGCTGGGAAAGGTATTCCATAGAAACCTTAAAGGTACAAGGCTGGATGCTGGATCTAATAATATAGCTACTTACATCGGGTCTCGGCGTTTGCGCATATTTAATTACCCACGCACTCAAAAGCAAGAATTTCACACCGATACTCAAAAGAGAATATGATTATAAAATTACGAATCGGAACGAGACACACATATTTCTCGTGAGAAAAGTAACTGGCAACATTATAACAAGGCTGTATGAAGCCGACCATAGCTAACGATATCAATTTCCCGCTGAACCGTCATCTGAGACCGTAACTTCGGTATGCCATTCAGTTAAGTGGTAACGGGGTTTGTGTGGTAAGCCTAGATGAAAGTTTCTCGTAATTTTATCAGGCTGCATACCTACTTCACTACCAGGGCGTGAAGGGTAGGTAAAAGTAGTCATAATAACTACCTTCTGACAGCGGCTTTGCCCGCCCGCCCATGATAAAATCGTAGGTGCTATTCCAGGACTTGGTGTTCCAAGTGTTGCCCAAATATGTGAGGAGGTAGCAGATAAACAGATAGTTACTTTCGCATTTAAAATATTAGTATGGGAGGACTATAGAATTTTTGGACATAAGTCTTCACCAGCCAAGGGGTATCGTGTTGGGTACCTATTCAATTGCATCTGCATCCAAAGAGATATAATGGAATTCAAACCCAAAACCGTTGGAAAAAATTGTCATGAAATCACTGATCCAATACCACCAACTGCATCAGACTGTCGTTTTTAGCGGTCGGGTTTTTTGGAATCGTCTCGCCCTTTTTCTCTTTATCTTGATACCCCACTCACTGGTTTCGAAAAAAAAAATAAAAAAAAAATAAAAAAATTTAAAGACATAATTTGGCGCCAAAAATCCGCCATTTTGTTTTTCTTTCATTTTGATATAACCAGTGTCACTCTCACAGTAAATACGAATCTAACGACACCTCTCAAACTAAAATCCATCGATCCGTTTAGGCTCTAGGGCATGCAAAAGAAATATACATACTTACACACGAAAAACATAACCCTCCTTCTTTCGCAGTCGGGTAAAAAGCTTAGTGGGTAAATAGATTTATGAATATGTTGTAAGATGAAATCTATACTTAATCCTAATATTTAAAATTCTTCCGTTACTGACTGATTGAGTGACTGAGTGACTGACAGACAACGAACAGCTAGAAAGCTTAAAAAGCAATGTACTTAGGTTCCTTAGAGAGTGTAGGGGAGCACTAAGAGAAGATTTCCCGATATTCCTACGGGAATGGGAAAGGCTAGGTAGTAGTATTATAAAGCCGAAGAGTTTGTTTGTTTGACAAGAACGCGCTAATCTCAGGAACTACTGATTCGAATTAAAAAAAATATTTTAGCCCATTTATGGAGAAAGGCTATAATATAAGGGTCTATAGGATAGGTAGTATATAACATCACGCTACGACCAAAAGGAGCGGAGTATTAATGAAATAATGTGACGCAGACAAAGTTGCGCGGGTCAGCTACCTAGTTTATAAATAAACCCGTGATAGATATTTGTAGCTCTAACATCGTTGATTCAATTGTCTATGAATTTGACAAATTGGTAAAAATTAAAATTCCGGTTGAGTTGAGAAAGAACATAATTTATGATATTTTTTTAAATGTAGAATAATTGCCCGTTTCTTACATTGCAGCACTTTCTTAAACGACACCATTCATAAATCCATTCCACTACAAACCCGATATCTCTTCGCATGTACCTACCCAGAAAATTGTAAAGTATAATATAATAACAAAAGCTTTCTAAACGGGTCTACTTATATTCAAAGTTATTAACCCTCACACTCCGCGCGGGGTTGCCAGCAATAAACACAAGAAAGCACTCGGCGATATGGCCACGTTATAACATTCGTACGGGTCGAATGGACCCCATCACTCGGAAGTTTAGTGTTGAGAAAAATTGTTTTAGTTAGATGGCGTTTATTGAGTTATGTTAGGATTAAGTGATTAGCTATTTGTTTGGAAGGTGACAGGTTTTAGTAGGGGCGCATTAGTACTTCCTATTTTCACTACATAGTATAAAAGAAAGTCGCTTCCGGTGCTCTTGACTCTAGTCTATGTCAGAGATGACAGAGACAAGGTCTACGATGGAGCGAGCCTACCCAGAAGGAGCCTGTTAACTCTAACTTTGAAGAGATTAGAAACACAGACGCAGGTAGAGAGTTCCACTCCTTTGCTGTGCGCATTATAAAAACCGTTTGAAAATGCTTAGTGCGAATTGGTCTGTCCCTATGTATGCGTAAATCTTTAAAACTCGGCAACGGATTTTGATGCGGATATTTTTAATAGATAGAGTAGTTCTCGAGGAAGGTTTTAGTATATAATTTGAACCTGTGCGAAGCCGGGGCGGGTCGCTAGTAATGTTATAAAAGTGAGTTTGTGAGGATGAACGGGTGGGTGGATGTTTGTTAGTCATTCACGCTAAAATACTGAACGAATTTTGATAAAATTTTACACGAATACAGATAGAGCTTAACACCAGAATAACAAATAATCTATCCTTATCAATATCCATAAAATTCTTCTGTTTCTGAATGAGTAACTGACAGACAACGTACAGCCGAAACTGCTGGTCGTAGTAAGCTTAAATTTGTCATGTAGGTTCTTTGGGGAGTGAAGGGGATAGGTAAGGGAGCACTAAGAAGATTTCCTGAAATTCTTACGGGAATGGGAAATAACGGAATATGTGCGTACAAATTCGCGGGAAAAGCTAGTAATTTATAAAGGACGTTTTAATTTACATGCTGAGCACCCGCGGGTGCAAGATAGTTCATGTCATTATTTTTGACTATTGATAGGCACGCGTTTGACCACTATCTCACCTGATGGTAAGCGATGATGTGGTCGAAGATGAAGAACGCCTGCCTACGTCTAAATGATATTGTGTTCATAGTAGGAAAGTAGGTCCGAGGCGCGGAGGAAACTCGGTATGTTAAGATGATCACCACAGACCAACCTTGGCAAGCGTTGCTTAACCTTGAAGGTCGACCTGTACGGCTCTTGTTATCTAGCAACGAGCTCCTTATGTAAGTAAGTAAGTATAGTACAGATATAGGGTGACCATCTTAACATACCGAGCATCCTCCGTGCCTCGGAAAGCACGTTAAGCCGTTGGTCCCGGCTGTCATTAGTACATCTTTGGCAGTCGTTACGGATAGTCAGAAGCCAGTTAATCTGACTCCATTCTTGCCATGAAGTACCGTGTTTCCCAGTTAATGGATTGTGGAGGTTTAGCAGGCAGCCGCTCCGCGTAAAATACTAGTACTTATTCAGCTAAATCCGGTTTGACTGGAAGCTGACCACAATATAGTTGGGACAAGGCTAGGCAGATGATGAGTAGGAAAGTAGGTACCCATTTACGTCTAGTAGTAAGCTGAAATACCTACCAAACCATTGTCTGTATTTATCTGCGTAATATCTAAGTTAAAACAATCAGGTAATTCAGGTCACGTATGTCTGATGATCTAGCGTCTACTCTTACAATATTATCTTTTTCTGAAATCAAAACCACAATGACTTATAACTAAACAAAGGGGAATTCTTCTAATTTCTTGTAACAGAACCATCAAAACATACTTTATCTCATGAGAAAACTAAGCATACAACTCATTGTCAAGAACCCACATAAGGCTTACGTTTCAAAATTAGCGTAGAGAGCAAGCGGGTTGGGTAGCTACATGAGAACAAACAAGAAACACGAGCTAACCATATTTTTATGATAGTTCAACATCTGTCATAGAGTTTTGCGGTTTGCGAAACATGATTCTTGATTCTTTGTATTCCTTACATGTGCATTTAGAAGATTTTTTTAAACTCATCGTATAGATGAATCTGGGAGGTGTTGAAGCTTAGTGCACGAATAAAATCGGCTATATGATCATACATCACATGATGCGTAGACGTAGAAATTTGGTCTAAACACTACTCAAATATTCGAAGACGCGAGTTAAGTCGCTCCGTTCCGCTAACCGCTGCCACCGAAACCTCACCCTACCCAGCTTTCGAGTCTCCACCTACACATGCGTCGGAAACGTATTAATGCATTTCCGTGGTCGGGCTCTATTAATTGCACTCGATAGGCTTCTGAGCTGTGATTATTTGCGAGACACTCCATCTTTAATGGGAATCTGCTGAGTGATACGGTGGATGTTTGTTCAGATGTCATGGGATGCTGCAGAACGATTCTTTGTTTGATTAGTGAAATACTTTGCCAAGATTACATTGATTGTATTTTCTTCTGCCAACAAGGCTACCCAATAGGTTTTATTTTATTTTTGGGGTAAAATGAAAGGTTTAATCTTTGTAATTTAGTAACTGTATAATCGCAGACACCTTTGAAATTAGAATTGTACTTCCAATATTTTTTTTGACGGTCCGCTGTTTAATACTGTTCAGGTGTGTTCCACCTTTTCAGCCTAGTCTTCTGTCGATCTATTCATCTATTGCATATAGGTATAGCGTTCAGTCGAGGTTCGCTCCATCGGCTCACTGTTCTGTCGGTCCACTGCAGGTCCGTAAAATGAGTCCGTTCGTCGGGAGTTTGTCTAATGTAGTGCAATCTCGAAATCACTTTTGTGCAATTGATTCAAACAGGTACCTTCTACTTTAGCCATCAGAATCGCAACTAAAAATGGTTTTCACAATTAAATCTCAAAAATATAAATCTGGGGAATGTGGAAAAAAAGTAATTGGACTTGGTTTTGGACACCAAAAACAAGTCCTATCATTTTCCCTTAATCTTTGTTTGCAGAGACAGCTCCTTGGCTTAAGGATTTCAAGTGTACCTACATCTTATAAATGAAGTCTTATCATCATTTCTACGTGTCAAAACATCGAGAGTTTTGTGTACCCTCTATCAAAGCCCACCGCTCCAGAATATTCAATTCTAAACCGTTAACCACTTGAAAAAAAGTAATTTTTCCTTCAATCTCGAATGACAAACAGACGGAGTGAATCTGGCGGTCGATTCTCCACTCTCTTCCCTCTGGAGAGTCTCGGAGGACAAGGAAACGTATTCAGAGTGCCGCTAGATGGCGCGATGTGTGCCCCACTACAGATATCGAGGGTTAGGGCTGTGCACACTAGATGCGGAAATATGTTGGGGCTATGATTTGTAAAGAGAGGATTTTATTATGGTTTGGATAGCGGTGAATGGGTAAAATCGTAGAAATGGTTGGTTTTCAATAGAAATAAAAAATAATTGAGTTTTAAAGTACTTTGTAAAATCAAAGGATATGTAATTGATTTACAGCCTTATCGTGTCTTGATTTCTTAATATGCTGGTAATACTGAATAGGTTCTTTAAAGCTACAGTTGTTCTAGATAGTGAACCCTGACTGCAACTTTGCCAAGTTGTTTATTCTCCCTTTACGGTAGGCGTAACACGTACCTGAATGCAGTTTCAAGTGTTAAATTCAGGAGTTATCTTAAGTCGTTAATAGACGGATCCAATTTTTAGGCACTTGTCGCATTCCATAGACAAACCCTTGAAAGAGCCTAAAATACCAACTTTTATATCTTAATTGGTTTAACTCTTGCTACATTTCTTACCTGTAGGTAAAGCGATGCCAAGCTACAAAAATCTTCCACTACAGCCATCCCCTAACCACTTCTAAGTCGCAGCTTTTAACTGTGAAAACAGGGCGCCCGCTAAGAAATGCGATACTTATGCTTTTTACACTCCACGGTTATTTTCTTGTGTTGGTCCGTAGAGCAATGTGTTGTAAAGTGTAATGGCGGTATGGGCGGTATCGATGTGTGTGTATCCGATCGAGGGTGAGAGGTTAAATTGTTTTTTTTTTTTTTTGAAGAACACGAAGACAAAAGAGGTTTTGTTGCTGGTTGTTTTTTCGTTTTTAATGGCGAAGGGAAGTTGTGCTAAAGTATCTCTTTAGCGGTTGTTTAGTGGATATTTTTGAGGGTCCGGTTATCGTCGAAGATCGGGTTAGGCATACCTAACGGCCTAAATAATATTACGTTATATATTTAAAATCAATATGGATGACAAGGTCCATTATAGGTAGGTAATAACCGAAGCGAAAATCTTTGTAATCAAGCTCTTTAGTTATTAGCCCAGATATACCCAGTGTTCCACTGCTGGGCAAAGGCCTGAAGTACTTTTGCAGCCATAACGCTAATTGTGGGTTTTAATGAGTTTCTTTATTCCCAGGTGTATACTATACGATGGCGGTGGTGGGCCCAGCGATGGGCTACGTGATCGGGGGTCAGATGCTCACCATCTACACAGATTTCCTCAGCGTAGACTCAGAAACGTGAGTAAACCTACTACGTCCCTATTAAGTAGGTATAATGGAAATACTTTTGTCACAATAGAAAAGGAAATATTTTCTGTTTCTTTTTTCATAGACGGCGCTCTTATTTTCAGTAGATAATGACAAAACGACAAAATTTTTGTCTATAGTATTTAACCTGTATAACGAAAAATAAAATAAAATTGACATATCCTTACCACAAACTCATTACTAGATATTCATTTGTATATATTCTGTCTCCGTATAGGAAATGCACCAATCAACTATTCCATGACTATTCCATATTCCTTTCCTAAGCAAACGACAATAACCTCAACCGTGCGTTCCCGCGCTTTCCACTCGCCGCGTCATGTTCACATTTTTTAATATTTCATCTCGGCACTGACACGGCTTCATTCAGCCAACTTGCCCTCTCGCTTTCATCTCATTGTGAACCACGCAGGTACGCTGCTCAGCCAACTTTTCAGTCAAATTAACTTCGCCATTTCATATTTTTACGGCTTCTGAAACGAAATATGATTTTCCGCGGGACGAGTTTTGAACGACCTCCTTACCATGGCTTTACTTTTTAATTTATGAATTCTCTCGTTACTGATGAAAATTGAACCAAGGGAATCCTTAGATATTAATACTACTTGATTAATTTGATTACGACCATAAGAGGTATTGATGTTTCGTTATTGAAAAGCAAAATTAGTAGGTAAGTTATCAAAATGCGTAAATATTTTCAGTACCCTACCCCTGCTATGTTGTTACCTTGGTTCGGGCTGTTGAACTTGCACCCAATGTTTTTTTATGTCTTTGAACCTAACCGTATATGGTTAAAGCAAAAACCTAACTTAGTTGATTTGTCTTTAGATGCAGTTTGTATTTAATAAAACCGTGCTTTAGAAAGATCCCAGTCTTATATGCTTTTAAATAGCACATTCAAGTACGTCAGAGAACAGAACATTGAAATTATAATTCAATCAAAAGGCAGGCAGTAAGAGCGGTTCTATTATTCTAATTCATTTTAAGAGAAGCATGCCCACTTGAAACTTCTCGTTGTGTGAGTACAGAGACGGATCCTTAATTGCAGCGGTACCTACATACAAGGGTGGCAAAAGTCGCACTGTCAGTATTTACATACAGGATTCTTCATTAATAACTTTATTCCCGACTTACATAATATGAGGTATCTACCTACTTATTTTCCAAGTGAATGATTTTTAAGATTTTATTGATTTATTTATTATAGGTTAACCAATACAGCGTTTCTTAAGAATAGGTAACAAAAGCATTAGACCTATAGAGTCGCCAATAATAGGTCAATCAACATTCAAAGTGAGATAGAACCCATACTTTCTTAAAATATAAAAATTATTTCTCAAAGAAGTGCGAGAAAACAGGACAAAGTTGTCATTTTAACCCAAAGGTTGACTGGTAGAGAAAGGCTTGTTGCATTAAGTCCGCCCATGTACCACTACTGTACATACAGTTTAAATATATATATCTATCTATACTAATATCTAAAGCTGAAGAGTTTGTTTGTTTATTTACTTGAACGCGCTAATCTCAGGAACTGCTGGTCTGATTTGAAAAAATATTTCAGTGTTAGTTAGCCCATTTATCGAGGAAGGCTATATATCATCACGCTAAGACTAATAGGAGCGGAGCAGTAATGAAAATTGTGACGAAGACGATGTTGCGCGGGTCAACTAGTAAATAAATAAAACCAAAAAAACTTGCTTCCGATAACAAGCACCACTTAGTTGTCTGTCTACAAAAATATATTTAAGTTTAAATCTATGCCTAAATCCGTCCCTGACCACTCAAGCCTGCCGGTGCGAACCGCAGAGCAACGTTAGATTGTTGAGTAAACGTCCGATTTGCATAAGAAAACAATTGGGCATCGCTACCTAATATCGTACACTTCGCAACACGAATACCCCTCTGTTTACCCACCTAATAGCACTCGCGAAAATAGCGCCTACAAAAGTTATTATAGCAATAACGGAGTTTTCAGATCTGTTGCTCGTTTTTTGTCTAGGGACATATTCAAAAAGGGGTAACGCGAGTTAAGCGAGTATGAAAGCGATATTATGGAGTTTTTATTTCACTTTTAATGCGATTCGAGGCAGGTTTTAAGCTGTTGAGTTATTTTATTTGTGTGCTTAAGGGAATGAGAATTAGCTACGGCGTTTATGGGAGTTAATATGCTCGGAAACGGGTTCCTTAGGTTAGGTAGGTACTTCATTTCTTGCACCGAAAAAATGGCTTTAATTACGTGTTTAATTTTGAAACACTAAACGTTTACAAGGTATACGACGCGAGTGCTTCTAATATCTAGATTCGTGTGCATTAGTTTATTTGTAGACTAAGGCATTATTGGCCAAGCTATGAAAACCTGTGTTTGCATAAGTCAAGTATGCGGGTGCGTTGGTTACGCATCTTCTGACCTGTGTTTAAAACAATTACTTCTAGGTACAAAACTACAAAGTATTCCAAAAAGATCTTGGCACCCAACATTTTGGGAAGCTTTTAGTTTATAAGTAGTAGTTGATTAATGTGTTGGTGATTTTGATGATGATTTGCGAGATGAGCACTGTGGAAAATAAATCAGTCTCACATTATTACTTTGTTCATCCAGGTTAGGAGTAACTCCCGTCAGTTCAGTGTGGATCGGCGCGTGGTGGATAGGGTTCATCCTGTCTGCACTCCTCTGCCTGATCGTGTCAATACCGCTGATGGCTTTCCCACATGAACTGCCTGGTAAGTGTTAGGAGACGTCTTGCTACTTGTTCTACTAGCTCGTCGATTCTAGGTACTCGCCATAAAACCATGTGTTTATAGGAGCTCCGTACTTTACAGCTGGTCTTAAGAGAACTTGGTTACCGGGCATGTAACACTCCATTTAGACTAGTACCTAGTTGGCATTGTCATTTTACAGGGGCTGCCGAAATCCGAGCAGCGAAAGTATCAGAAGCGCACGAGGGCGAAGCCTCCAAGTGCGCAGCCTTCAGCAAGCTGCACGAGCTGCCCCAAGCCACGGCAGCCCTGCTGAAGAACCCCACCTTCCTATTTCTGAACCTGGCAGGAGCCAGTGAGGGCATGCTCATCTCAGGGTTCGCTGCGTTCTTGCCGAAACTAATTGAGAACCAGTTTGCTGTCAACGCTTCTGAAGCAGCATTGCTTTTAGGTAAGTTAAGGGTTTTAAATCAAAGTAGGTACTCTTAATACCTAGTGAGCAATGTGCAATGAATAATAAGCTACCTGACCGTATCTTTCAATAATCGAAATATAGCTGTTGAGCCTTTTAGCCTTTTTATTTTTCAGGACTTTTTATTATGAGGTAAGTTCGCAGGATTTCCTTTCAAAACCTTGAATGACCTGTTCATTCAAGGTTTAGGATCAAGTTCCAAATAACTTTCCTAAGAGCCACAACTATTCCTGACGAAAGCTCTTGCATCTTCCAGGAGTGATCACAGTGCCAGCAGGAGGCGGCGGTACATTCCTGGGCGGCTGGCTGGTGAAGCGTTGGCAGCTAGCCTGCGCCGGCATCATCAAGCTGTGCGTGGCGGCCACTGTGGTCGCAGCTGCCTTTACCTTCAGCTTCGTGCTGACTTGTGATGATTACCCGTTTGCGGGCGTCACTGTGATGTATAATAGTCCAGCGGTTGCGGGGTAAGTGGAGATCCTAAATACATAGGCATTTGCAGTCTAGGTCAAAATACTGATCAAAGTCCTCTTAGCTTTTTTGAATCTTTAAGTATCTGAAGACGGCCTTTTATAAGTTTTTCAATATGAAGACATCTTGGATTTTAATAGTTAGATCGCTGATGAAACCCACTAGGAGAGTCCAAAGTATTTAGAAACTGGGCAAGCCCAGTTTTTAAGCTGAAACCTATTATTATGATCTCATTCCAATTCATCCAAGAATTTTCTATTCTTCACTCCAGTTTTGTTTTGCTTTGATTTCTTTTTTCTCCTTCCAGCGCTGACCGCCTGACAGCAATGTGCAACACGGACTGCTCCTGCATCAACGCGCCGTACTCGCCCGTGTGCGGCGCAGACGGCACCGTGTACTACTCCGCCTGCCACGCCGGCTGCACGCGCCAGACCCTCGCCGGAGCCGCGCAGCTGTTCCACCAGTGCTCCTGTGTCATGACCCGGGAGAACATGACGCTGCCCACTTATGAGCTTGAAGGAGGTGAGTTGTATGTGTACTACTCCGCCTGCCACGCCGGCTGCACGCGCCAGACCCTCGCCGGAGCCGCGCAGCTGTTCCACCAGTGCTCCTGTGTCATGACCCGGGAGAACATGACGCTGCCCACTTATGAGCTTGAAGGAGGTGAGTTGTATGTGTACTACTCCGCCTGCCACGCCGGCCGCACGCGCCAGACCCTTTTTTATCCTCATGGATGTTCTTCGCCTGGGCCGGACTCTTGCTGACTAAAAACCACCCTGGTGTTCCTTACCACGTTTGGACGCCAAACCCTCGCCAACTTCTCCCAATTATTTATTTTTGAAGATCTCTTGAACTAGGTAGATTTAGGAATCCAGAAGGCAATGCTAATGGTATATTTTTCTTCTAGTGTCAAACTCGTCGATCTCTTACGAGGCCATCAACAGTATCTGCGCGACCGACTGTCCGTTCCTCTGGGTGTTCGTCTGTCTGTCCTTCTGCGTGATGCTGTTCACGTTCCTGGCTACAATGCCTGCGCTGTCAGCTACATTGAGGTATGTCCTTAACCTTGCCCCACTTGCCCACCAGCTGCAACATCCGTCTAGCCGGAGGATCCTCCCTGTTTAATGGAGGTTTGCGGAGCTTTATACCCTGCTCCACATAGTTTTTGGGGCTTACCTTTCCTTCCAAGTGACACAAACGCGACACGCGAGACGCGACTGATTGGGAGCCAAAATCTATCTGATCATTACTCTTTTGATCAATACTTTTTAAGATACACTGTGTAAAGCCGCGTCTGGACGTATGATTGGAAAACAGTGATTGGTGAGTGTTTTTGGCGTCGCACAGGTTTTTTTACATTGTTAATTTTTAATCACTTAATTTCGTTTTGTTGTTTACCTTATGCGAGTTTCAAATAAAAAAAATATATTTCCTTCTTTTACATAAGCAAATGCCTCTTGTATCAAGAAATTACGAAATCAATGTTTTCTCCTCAACAGATGTGTCCGCGAAGACCAGCGTTCGTTCGCGCTGGGCATCCAGTGGATCAAGGTCCGGCTGCTGGGCACCATTCCAGCTCCCCTGCTGTTCGGGTTCCTCATCGACCGGTCCTGCTCGCTCTGGTCTACGTCGTGCAACAAGACCGGCGCCTGTCTGCAGTATGATAATATCAATATGAGCAGGTGAGAAAATTTCATAGTTTTCAAATACAAAGTTTGGGAATATAAGCGGATTCTCTGATGCTCCAGGTTCTATGTTGATTCGCATAACTTGCGGTTGTTGGTCAAGATGTTAGGGGTTGCGCTGATGCGTGATTATTATATTAGAGTGTAAAATTAAATGGATTCGGATCCGGATTTTCATCAAGAAGTGTATTCTTGATCAGATAGGGACAAGAATTTTAGGATCCAAGACTTGACACTGAGATCCAAGAATGTTATAATCACTTCGCATTTTCTTCCAGGTCCATGCTAGGCATCGCACTGGTAGGCAAGCTCTGTTCCCTTCTCTTCTTCTTTCTCGCGTGGTGGTTCTACCGCCCGCCGGGAAGCAAGAACGGGAACGCCATAGTTCCTTCAGTAGACCTGGTCGTCTGCGCGGAGAAGACCAATGGAAATGTCACCAATGTGGCCAACGGGACGGTCGAACGAGGCAGCAACGGCTACTGCAACGCAGCTTTAGAGTGTAGCGATCATTTGTAAGGTAGTCATAGCTGGCCTGATGGTTTCAGGACAGTTACTGGCTCACAATAACGGGTTTAGCAGTAAGGTCGGCTGCAAAGTTGTAGAGGCTAATATTGAGGCCATAAGGTTGAGATGTGAAGAATTTCTTGAGGGTAGTCTTGAATTTTCGGTGTTTTTAAATATTGATTGTTAACGACCACGTTAACGTGACTGTACACTCAGACATTTTGTAACCACTTAATGTGACAGTTCGAGCCATTAGCTAACTGAGAAAGATAGCTAAAACGCTCGCTTCCAATTTTATGTAATATGTTGATTATAAATTATGATTTTAATTATGAGTCGTGTGTATACTACAGATACTTTATATTATGAGATGATCGTTTACATTCCAATATAATAATATACATAGTTC
Source organism: Lacanobia oleracea (assembly GCA_950371165.1). NCBI lineage: Eukaryota > Metazoa > Arthropoda > Insecta > Lepidoptera > Noctuidae > Lacanobia > Lacanobia oleracea. The sequence goes on along the minus strand of OX493388.1, from coordinate 27,887,335 downwards.
TGTTGTAAAATATCTGTGATGTAATAGTTTGTAGATAATTGTAAGTATATCGCCGATTTAAGGTCCTCCTATACTAAGATCTTGGGGTGTTTGTAGATCTGTACACCTATTTAAGTATTAAAACGGGATACGTATGTTTTGCAAAATTATAAGCAGGAATCACCAGACAGTGTCACAGGGTTTCAATCTGTAGAGAAGAAAAATGCATACAATGGTTAATACAATTTCAAAAACGGGTTTTGCATTTTATTTGAAGAGTTATCAATGTGGGTACCTACCTTTTTTTTATTGTGGAACGGGCTTGCTCTTGACCACATTTTTTTCTCAATTTTTCTGTCAGGATAGTTAAGCAAAATATCGGTTCAGAGAGGGTAGTTCTACTTTTAAGTTTTGCAAAACCGACATACCTCAGTGTAGTGTGTATGTATAATTAAGTAGAGTACAACAGGAAGGCACAACTTTTCAAAATATCATTGTTTTACAATTTTGGACATCATAAATTAACGGTTAAGGTACACTTGTACATATTTCTAACTTATTTGTTGTTAAAGCAGAACCCATAGTTGTTAAAATTGTATTTTGGTTGAAGACTGATTGTTTAATAGTAATAATAAAATTTATATTAAGTGTATGTGTAACATAATTTTGTACGTGACTGTAGTTTTTGAGTTAAAGGATTGTATAAAACTTGATTCCTTCTAAGGAAAAAATAATTTAAAGAGTAGATATTCTGTAAACATTATCAAAATTGCAGATATTTACACTTACTCTACAAACCTTTAATTCTAGAAAAATCGGATAGTCCCTACTGAATGTTTTAATGGATATCAATAAGGCTGTAGATATTAAAGCTCAGAATATAAAAACAATCTGTGAACTGCATTTGGCCTAAAATGTCATCCCCAGTTTGTTTGTTGTCGATCAATTTTTGCACTCGAATTTCATTATCAATCCCAGATTTCAATATGGGGTCCAAAATTTCAATACCTAAAGGATCAACTACCATAAAGCTATAAAAATATGCAATAGTAATTAGATTTTTATAAAACACCAATTTGTAAAAATTTTACATGTTTTTCTAATGTAATTTGTGTATCATATAAGTAATGTAGGTGATCAATTTTGAAATTGTACAATTTTACACGGATTGATTGAAATAAAAATAATAAAAACAATGTGTCTATTATTTTGGTTTTTCCACTTCCCACTTCCAATTCAAACAAAATCTCAAGTACAAAAAAAAAATACTGGAAACTTCTAATCCTTTTCAACGTTATTTGAACTACAGCAAATTTGATATTTGTTTGGCAGTGACAACAGCACAGCACAGCTATTCGTAAAGTTTGCGATGGCTTTCTCCAAGAAACTAGTTCCAAATTAGTTTTTACTAGGGAATGCAGAACCGGTGCTGTTTTAAAGAACCGGGATTTTTGGGACCTTCTGGCTTAAGAACCGGGATTCCCGGTACTATCGATACTTTTGATACTTTAATAAGTCTTTGTAAGAGAGTTGAAAGTGTTGAAACGGAGAAAGTAAAAAAAAGACGAAATGACAGGGCAAAGTAAAAACATTTTAATCAAATCAAATAAAACGCTTTATTTCTTGTTTTATAGACACTAAATCAGTCTTGTTTAGTATAATTTAACTGGTACCGTACTGTTGCTGGCATATTATGCCAGCAACATGTTTTAACATTAAATGATTTTTATACCTAATCCTACATAATATATAACAGAAACATTTATTAAACATCTTCACGTTTTCGAGTCACTAGTCAGTGCAAATTCTTTATTAAAATCAGCGATGACATATTTTTGTAGTGTCGTCGTTTTTAGTTGGTGGTTTCCTGAATAACTTGACAACGGTTTTTACCTTTGAAATTAGATCGTGATATACAAACTCTCGTTCGTCGAGCGATGAATTATCTATTTGATTCCACAACCTCCTCGGCATCCGAGTCGTCGTCAGAACCGTTGTCAGAAGCGACATATTCATTAGTGCTGTTTTTACGAGCTAATTTCGATAAAGGCACGTTGTCGTCATCATCACTTGATTCAGCATCAGCAAAACTGATTATCGGTTCCATTAGTTCTTCAGGCATTGTATTACTTTTCTTGTAAAATACATCAACGATCGCAAGTTGAAGGGCATGGGCATTACAAGTTTGGTGGTAGGACGTCTGAAATTTTCCAAACTTAATCATCATACTGCATCCGTCTGTTGTTTGAGCTACGATATCTTTTTCTAGAGTCACTCCAAACTCTGTTAATTTCAACTTTATTTCTTCGATGCATCTTTTTGCTGATAATGAACCGTGTAATCTTATTAGTCCTAGATTTTTGAAATTTTCGGGAAAACGCTGTGAGTGCAGATTCAGGCTAATATATCTTCTGTTGCAAATGGACGTCCACTCGTCAAAAGATATCGAAAACTTATGTCCTTCTGTTAACAGTTTCTGGATTTCGCCGATCAGTTGTTGTTTTCTTTTGTCTGCTTGTTTCATTACAATATTTTGAATTGAATTTGCAGCCTTCGGCAATTTATGTCCGGATTTTCTAAACGTCATTCGCAGATCTTCGGAAAGGATATCCATCCATAGCTGACATTCGGGAAACCATAAGTTCCATGGAAGGATTTGCGTCAAATTCGTAGTAATCAGTTAATTTCGCTTTTTTTTTTGGTATTATTTCAGTATTTGTCGATGTTGAAGGAGATTCAACACTTTGAGGAACTTGACTATCTGTTGTGTTCATGCTTATCTGATGCACATTTTTCAAATGCTTTTGGCGACATTTCGGCGAAAATTCTTTTACACGTTTTGCATTTCGCGTTATTTTTGTATTACTATGTAGCAACGGTGGTAGCTAGGTAGTATAGTAACAGTGCAGCGGTCGGATTTTAGGCAATAAAATTAGAAACATTCTAAACGCGAAGTATCTTTTGCCGAAAGTACCGAAAGAACCGGGGTTTGGTTTTGGAAATTCCGGTTCCTAAAACGACCCAAGTTTCCGGGATTTCCCGGTACTTTCGGTTCCGGGATTTCCCGGGACTATTCACTAGTTTTTACCACCCTTGTGTCAAACTAATATTGACTCTATCAATTGTAAAAATAATAAACTGCGGGTCGGTAACTTTAGCAGAATCAGAAAGCAAATAAAATTAAAAAAAAAATCCCAATCAACCTTGAACCTAATTCCTTAGCGATAAAGATGAAAATTAAATTTGACTGATTATTGCGTGAGAGTGAGCGTGGCCTTTTTAGCCCCCCAGGTCAGAATCAAACCACAAAATGTAAAAATACGAATTCAATATATATTTCAACATTAAAAAATGCTTATAACTTAACAAAATGCATTATAACACTTTCATATTATTTCTATTAAAAATTGTGTACTTCTTATAATTACATAGAAACAGCTAGTATCTCACAGGCTTCAGAAAAACTTAACACCTTGGCTGTCGTCGAACTCCATCAGCTCACACTTGCCTTTCAGTTCTAATTTCTTTAAAGCTTTCAGTAGCACGCTCATGTCAAGGCCATGGAATTCTGAAATAATAAAACATATTATTATAGTTTTTCTTTATTTATTACCCTCATAGAGTATGTAGGAAGAACTACAGGTGGTATCACAGAAGCATCATGTCATATAAGTATTAATAAGGTTTAAGTTCCGAATTTGCAACACTGGTGCAGTTTATGCCATGCACAAATAAAGTTATTTTATTTTTTTATTTGTGTTCTCAAATTGTTACAAAACTGGAATAATCCTACTTCTGTTTAGGTATATTCTGTACACAGAAACATTCCCTATTTTGTAATTATAACAGGAAAATGGCCCACCAGGAAATTGAGTTTTTAAAATATTTTCCACAAAAAAATATCTTACCTTGGTCAACAGTATTTTCACCTTCCCTCAATTCAAACAGAGTACACACTGAGTTATTCATCCCGTTATTGCATGCCCAGTTGTACACCAGATTGCCCCATTCATCCAGTGAATGCCAGTACACCTCCCATACTTTTTTACTTTTATCCAGGGGCTCTGCCCTGCCCGTCTTTGCCATATCCTCTAGGATAGTAAGTATGGCTTCCTGAGACAGTTTTCTTTTAATTTCTGTGTTATTAAATAATTCGCTATTTTGTGATTCTCTTATGTCTATGGTAGATTGTTTTGTTGCTTTTAGGTATTCTGTGATGAGTTGTTCCCATGCTTCTAGTTGTTTTGCTCTTGTTTCTGTGTGCTGTTGAATTCTGGAACAAGAAATGAAGAAAATTATTGTAAGAGTCTCTAATGTTTTACTAGTGGAATTTGTGGCTCTTATTGTGGTTTTATCGCATTAAAATTGACTTATCAGACCATAGATCGAGTTAACAGGCTCCTTCTGGGCAAGCTCGCTCCATCATAGATTTTGTCTCTGTCATCAAGAGCAAACTCATCACAAATAATAATAAAAAATAGATTGCTTTGGGGTGATTATATTACTAAAAAAAACTTTTCATACAAATTTGGGATACTTACATTCCTCTGCCTTATCTAAAGTTTCAATGTATTTCTCATAGATTTCAATCAATTTCTTCTCAGTGTCTTTTCTTTTAAGCAATGTTGCAGGTGATTTTGGTTCCAAGTCAGTCACAGCAAGTTTATAAAATATCTTTGATTCCCCAACTTCAACATATGGATAATTTTCAACAAAATCAGTTGAAAAACTTATCATTATTGAACAGTCTTTCGCTACTGCCGATATTAACGCTAAATGTATTGGGTCTGTAGTTATGAGAAATTCATCTCTATCTTTTTGAATGTTTAGATCCATATTCTTGGAATTCAGTTCTTCTATTAATTTTGAGACATAATCAGTGTAATTATTTTTGACATCTTTTAGGTCAAAAGTGGACCCTTCTGATAGTTTTTGTAGTTGCAATAACTTGTACAGAAATGTGTTGGAGTTTAAATTGTTGCTTTCAAAGCATTGATCATAAGTATCTTTCAATATTGTCTGTTTAGATTTATCTAGTTTAATGTAAGACACATCTTTATCACTCAATAAAATGTCTACAATAAAATCCAAAAATACATTTGAGTCATCAAAGTAGTTCATGCTTTTCACAAGACCATCCAAATCACTTTGAGATGATTTCTCATGATATATCAGTGTGCCATCTTTGAATAGCTTAAAGTTATTCTGTGGATTGTTTATCATATTCAACAGTGAATGTTTCATTCTGTGTTTATCTCCAGAAAATAAGTCCAGGGGACAGTATTGACTGGTTGCAGAAATAGCTCCTGTTTGTAGTTTTAAATGTTGTTTCAAACAGTAATAACATTTGGAATACTTTCTTAGACTAGATGACATGAAACCTTCTTTTGGTTTAATCTCTATACAATAATTTGTTACACATTTAGGGCTGACTACAGACAAGTTGGTGGCTTTTATGGCAATCTGACTGAAAACTGACTTGAATATTCTATTTGCTGGACGAAATGGCAGCAGAATATTGCTTAATTCTGATAAATCATGTTCAGGTATTTCTACTGCTTCTTCGTAGCCATAGAATTTGTTTTCTAACAAAGGCACCATGATCAAATTCACGAAATTAACGGAGTCATATACATTCCTCTGATGCGCCGTTTTCTCGTCTTCTTTGATGAAACGCAGAACGTCACCAGTATCTAATATTTGGACAACGATGTGGGCGTTCCCTTCGCTTATATACTTCGAAGATTTGCCTAATAACTTCATATTTTTTGGTCCAAATTCGAAGTTTGTATTACAGTACAAATAAACAAGTTTTACTTACGTAAAAAAGGGAGGGAAGTTGTACTGCCAGGGCCATGTGATATCTGCCATCACGATACACTAATATTTAGCGTGTTTTACTAATTATAACTAATACTATTACAAATATTTATTTTACACTACTGCTCGCAGCTGATTAGTTTTTGACTTGACGTTATAATGAATGAACGGCTCGAATGGAAATCACAGAATGACTTCATCCATGAACGAACGAAACGAAGCATGAAGATTGTAGTTGCGTCCCAGAACCATATTCTACATAGGAATAAAGCGAGAGACACACTGGTCCTACGTACGCAACTTAATAAATAACTATGCACTTAGAGCGTATTATTATGAGCCTGTTGAGTCCCACTGCAGGGCAAAGGCCTCCCTTCCTTCTTTCCACTTCTCTCTGTCCGTTGCCACACTCGGCCAATCTTTAAGGTAGGAGTCTAATACATCCCGCCATCTCCTCCTGGGCCTACCGCGTCGCCGGTTCCTGTTGCTCGGAATCCAATCGGTTGTTACTTTTGCCCAGTTCTGTTGCAACATGCGGCAGATGTGGCCAGTCCAGATCCACTTTAGATTGGCGGCTGTGTTGCCTACGTGTGCGATTTGTGTTTTAGAACGTAGTATACTGTTTTTAATACGGTCTTTGGGTTTGACTCCAAGAATACTTCGTTCCATTGCTCGCTGATAGACCCCGAGTGCGGACTTTTGACGTTTCATTAGTGACATACATATCCATGAGTTTCCTTTTGAGGGATAGTGGAAGTGCTCCTTTCATAAGTCGTTTCATCGACCAATAGTTCTTCCAGGCGTTTTCGGTGGTCTTTTCTGTAACTTATATGGTGTACATAATAAAGAGTATTCTATTCTATTCTATTCTTTATTTTGCCTCGCCTGGAAGGATATCATTTGGCCGAGGTATATGTAATCATAGACATATTTAACCTCCACACCCCCAATGTTTACTTTGCGTTCCATGCTATTTGTCATTAAATTTATTTTCGTCATATTCATTTTGAGTCCGACCTCGAGACTAGCCTGGCTCAGCTGTTCGAGCATAAGACCTAACTCCGCCGTCGAGGAAGAGAAAAAGACAATGTCGTCGGAAAAGCGTAGATTAGTTTATCTCCTTTCTCCGACGACAATGCCCTTGTCCTGCCAAAGCTTAGAGCGTATGCAACGCTTTTATATCATATATTGCGTTGCATACGATAAGTGTGTCTCTATTGCATTGTTTTTCATACAAAATCAATAGGCCAGATATCGTAATGCGTTGCATACGTTGCGTTCGTGGGACCAGTTGGTCTCTAGCTTAATAACCGACCAAAAATTGTTTGCCTAGAAGGCCGATTCAATAACTTTTCTATTTCCTTTACCACTTCCACGAGCGAGTGTATCACCGTGATTCGTCAATATCACTCGTCGAATCGCCACGATAGTAGGTATCTCCGCCACTGTGTGAGCTTTGTGTGGGACACGTAGAGTTGTTATAGAAATACGTGGCATGCTTTGGTGGCATGCATGACGACGATTATATCGCCACGATTCTCTCGCTTGTGGTGACGGCCCCTTAGAAGTTAAGGGTGCTATTACAAAATCGATCGCTTGCCCCGGACTAAAGCTACAAACCGCGTTTCCCGAAATTTATAGTGATTGTAGCGCTGTATACAACAATTGCTTAAAAATATGAGTTTACTTTTAAATAGACCAATATTTTTTTCATGCATTATAAGTATAACAATACCTCCTTAATTATTAAATAATTTTTATTTGAATTTGGATTATACTTTCATAGATAAAAATTATAGTTTCGTACGGAAAATTGACAAAAATTCTCAATTTTACAGAATTATTTTTGGTGTATTAGTGCATGAATCGTAATAAATTGATTTGATCATTCCAAAGTAGAAGGTATCAGTTTTATCATGAGCATTTTTAAAAATGATTAAATTATTATATCTTCGGTGTACTAAAGCATCAAAAGATTCCCAAAAGCGTAATTTTATGAAACACCCTTTGCGGAGACAAAGAATTTACTGATATACGTGAACAAATTGATATATTTATTTAGTACACTCCCAAGATCAACTATCAAACTTTCTTAGACGTATTTTTGTTTTTTTTTTTTTGTGTTTAGATAAAGCATAATCAGATATCAAAACTCGAATCAAACGCTCAAATTCAAGAAAAATTGTGAAAGCGCTCTTAAAAAATTAATGTCATTTTGACAATGCAAGCAAGATTGGCGTTTTACACTTTTGCTTTGCTGCAAAAATCGTATTTCTAATATTTTTTTACCTCTATCATAGTAAGTGTTTCTCAAAGTAAGTTCTTGTAAGATTTAAACAATGAATACACGTAATAGGAAATTAAAATGGGAGCTTATCTTGGGAGCTTATAGCCCCAGAGTTTACGAATATGCCGAATGGTTTGCCTACCAACAGAAACAGTTTGTCAACTGTCAGAAAACACAGAATGAAATACAAAGTTTGATCGAACGAACCATGCAGAGATTGTAGTTGTCCTAGATTCCAGAGCTCTATTCTGTAGTTAGGGATGACCGATAAAAAGTTGAATACCTAAAAGGTCGATATTCCAATTCGCTACTTTCATTTAACCCTCTAGAAGTAAAAAAATCACGCTGTCATAATTTTGACAATCGCGTCGCGAGCAAGATTGGCGTTTTGCACTTTTGCTTTGCTGCATAAAATCGTATTTCTAATTTATTTTTTTATTTCTGCCATGTTATAGTTTTTCTCAAACTAAGTTCTTTATAGACTTAAACAATGATTACGCTTAATAGGAAATTGAAAAAGGAGCCTATAGCCCCAGAGCCTACGAATATGCCGAATGGTTTGCCTACCAACGAGTCGATTGTGAGAAGAATATCAGTCAGGGATAAATTGTTGATAAAGGAAGTGCAAGAGATGAATGAGAATCTCCCTGCTACGTGTAGTGTACATTTTGAAGACCCTAACGTGTTGAGTGAGTTCATATTGACTGTTTCACCTGACGAAGGTTACTGGCAGGGAGGCCAGTTCAAATTCAGTGTTTCTGTGACAGAAGATTATAATATGGCTGTAAGTATCTCTTAAAATAATTACCGTATGATGTGGTGCTTTCAATACGACATTAAATTTTATTTCTATTGCATTGCCCTAAAGGTCATTATTTAAATTGTATCTTGAGCCCTATCTGTGGAAATAGTCTCCAATTTATTTAATAGTACCTAGACTTGCCTTTACAAAGCCATTTTAAAAGATTCATAAAATACATTGTTACTGAGAGCACTAGTAACAAAAAAACCTTATCTATTTGACTCCAAATTTCAGAGTTATTAGAGGTCATGGATTGTTCTAGACTTAAAAGATACAGTTTAATTTGTTTCATGCTAATTAATAACATTGTATTCATTAAGCTTTACATAGACTGGCATTATTCTATAATAATGTAAGTTTCTCTATCATATCATTTGATTAAAACAGCTGTTTTATCCATTCCATGCCGAACATCTATTATCTGGTTCACATTGGAATTTTTATTGTTGACCTTGTTGCTGTCTTTATTGCTGCCATCACACTTGCATAAAAAAAAATGGATACAAATTAAATTGGAATACATTCTAACTGTATTTTTACAGTGATATTTTATGTTGAATCATTAATTAATTAAAATAATAAATGATTTACTAACAATAAACCACAACAACTATGTTATTCACATATTTTCAATGAGGTCTCGGCACTTTGCTAGGTACTCATTACGTAACTAACTAGGTCTAATGATGATTAAGCCTAATTTATCTCCTTATTATTTCCAGCCACCGCGAGTAAAATGTCAAACACGGTTGTGGCATCCGAACATTAACGTGGATGGTGATGTGTGCCTCTCACTATTGCGACAGACATCAATTGACGAGCATGGTTGGGCACCCACGCGGAGATTGAAGGATGTTATATGGGGACTTAACGCTTTATTTACTGTAAGTAATATTCTGAAAAGATTAGATAGGCAGTAGCCTCAAGTAAAATACAATACCAACGGCTCCACCGATTTTCGTGAAATTTTGTGTGTATATTTGGTAGGAATGGGAATAGGTGGTAGGACAGCATAACGTTTGCCGAGTCAGCTAGTATATATATATATAATTCTTCCATTACTGACTTATTGAGTGAGTGATTTACAGACAACACAGCAGAAACAAATTGATTGTAGAAAACTGAAATTTGGCATGTAGCTCCCTTACACTCCGTTCGGGCGCACTAAGAGAGGATTTCTCGAAATTCCTATGGGAACGGGGAAAAACAGGATATGCACATACGAAGTCGCAGGCAAAAGCGTGTACTTTATAAAACAGTATTCAATAGATATAGTGTTTCTGAAGCAAGTTATCCACTCTTTATATCAGACCTATGAAAAGCAATATCATTTTCCTTAATAAAAATATAATCTTGCTATTATAATCTGTTTATCTACAATCATTTAGCATCATAGATTAGGAAAGTAGGTTATGAGTAACTGAATATCTCTATTAATAACAGACATATTTTTCAAAAAAATAAAGGTTGTGTCTCAAACTTAACTCTGAGTTAGTTACAAAATATAGTCATCTAATTAACTATGAATTTGTTGTTAGTTAAAATAAAGTAAAACTTCTATTTTTTTCAGGATCTCTTAAATTTCGAAGACCCATTAAACATAGAAGCAGCGGAAATGTACAACAAGAACAAAACGGAATTCCAGGTTAAAGTGCAAGACTATATCGCCAAGGGAAAGAGATGAAACTTGCATTACCAGCTCACTATTGTAACGATAGTCAACTCAATAATGATGCAACGTTTTTTATCTCTCGGGAAATTTAGCATGGGAAATATTCATCATCATCATATCAACTGAAAGACCTCCACTGCTGGACATAGGTCTCCCCCAAGTGTCGCAACTACAAACGGACCTGTGTGTCTCACGTTCATCGGCTACCCGCGACCCTCACCAAGTCATCGGTCCACCTTGTGGCAAACATTACAAAAAGTTAATCAATAGCTGCTTTTAAGTGCTTCCAATGTAATTTTAGATAAACTGAATTAAATAATTTTTCTACTAATCTTATTCATGAATGAATTTATGGAGTGAGATTTTCGTATTTTTGGGCAGTTCACTCATTTAAATGATTATAAAATCTAGATCTAGTTCAAATATATGCTTAAATTTGATCACCACCTTTTGTATAAAAGTATAAAATATAACACAAAGCAAGCAATATTATTAGTGTTCATCGAATTCTAAACTATAATATAAAATATAACCATTTGCTAGTACATTTGTCATGGATATTGACTAAACCAATCGATGATAGTGAGAAATAGCTGATTTATTGTAAGTATAGTAAAAGTAATTTTGTATTCTATAAAATTTTTGTATATTGTTAACAATAGTAGAAATTAAATGAAAAAACAAACTGGCGCTCATTAATGCACTGTAATTTTATTGATTTCGAGTTGCCTTATAAAGATAAATTAAACATAATTTATTAAAATAATAATATCCCATGCTAAATTTCCCAATTGTAAATGAATATTATATTATTATGATGTAATAAATACTCCAAAAAGCGGTGAAATATTACGTATTTTGTTTGGAAAACTGGTGTATTTTTATGGACTGTTAGACAATTTTGAAAAGCTCAATAGTACTAGTTGGTAGAAATGTGCTCGAAAGAAGCTTACTATGACCTTACAGGGATTAATTTTATGGTTCTTCTATTTTTACCTGACTGCGGATCAGCATAGACAGGGTTATGTTTTAACCTTAGTGTTTTTAGTAATATAGTTCTTGCCCCCGATTTCTGAATTAAGAATTTTCGTTGAGTGTTTGTCCTACTCTACATGAGCCTGAGAACCTGTCAAACTTTCTCATCATATTAGGGTTTGACGCATTCTTAACTTCAAATCTTTAATTCAGAAACCAATGTTTGAGGTTAATGGTGTATGTTCTCCACAACAATCTGAATAGCCCATTGACCACAACTTCCCCCACCACCACACCACCGCATTGACTACCACACCAACGCATTGGCCGCATTACAATTTCAATAGCCTCTTCATGTTGGAGCTCCTCTTTTGTTCTTATTATTTTATTTTTCTGAGTCAAGTGTGCTCTTCGCTAAGACTTCCTCTAACGATTAACATCGTTTCATTCGAATTAAATCAAAAGCTTCACCACATACAAAAGAAGATAGAGAATTTTTGAATTTTTAGATTGAGGGTTAGACCGCAATTTTTCATATTCTGTCTTATCCACTAGAATTCATTATTAACATGCCAAAATCTAATGCTAAACTGGCCTGAGATGGGGTTGCCAAAGTCCTTTTTGCATTTTATTATTTTAAATTCATGATTTTTTTCTTATACCGCGTATAGAACATGCTAGAATCTAATGCTAAACTGGCCTATATGTTGTTTCGCTTATCGTCAACAAATGGCGTTGCCAAAGTTCTTTTTGCATTTTATTATTTTAAATTCATGATTTTTTTCTTATACTGCGTATAGAACATGATAAAATCTAATGCTAAACTGGCCTATCTCTTGTTTCGCTTATCGTCAACAAATGGTGTTGCCAAAGTTCTTTTTGCAATTTATTATTTTAAATTCATGATTTTTTCTCAAACTGCGTTTCGGCCATTTGCGCTGACGGCCTGTATATCAAAGTGTTTAATGGCTAGATATTTCAACTAAATTATTACATAATCACTTTATCGTCTACAGATAGTGATAAAAAATTAATTAATCAAGTCTTCCTACAATATTTTAAATCTATCCTTGTTCAAGGATTGCCACGAAAAATACACCAGTAAATGATTACCATAGAAAGTTGATAGCGAGAGAAATGCGTCTACTTATATAAAAAATATATATGAATTTTTTGCATGTACACTGAATAGGTTTTAATAAATCAGTTTACTATGATAATGATGCCTGTAGTTTGATTTCTATTTCTTAACATTCTTTTCTTGCATACTATGCGATTTTTTGTTTATCATAGCAACTAATATATTTGAAAAAGTGTGGGATTGAATACAGTGCTGTTGGTGTGCTTATTAATAAATAAATAAATACCATAATCATGAAATGATACCGAACGATACAGGAGCAAAGCAATATCTATTTTAGGCTAGAGATTACCAACAAGTTATACAAAGCAAAATCTCCAAATGATTCCAACCTCAGAAATGGTTCTTTATATTCTGGTCTCCTGGTACTTTTAAGTGTTTACCGCTGGTCCAGGTGGCTCTGAATGTACGCCTCCTCAGTTTGCGCTAAGCCATGTCATTTAACGGGGTAAATAGTAACCTAATGCCAAAGGAGAATGGGCAAAATCGTACGGCACTTGGTCTATCAGCGGCCAGGAACATTTTATTTTTTTTTGGTTTAATATCACCCTACAATAACGGGTTCAAGAAGTTTTATATCTGTAGTGTCATTATTAATGGAACTCAATACATTTTTATTTTAGATATGTAAGCCTGTGATTTAGCGTATTAATTACTAAGATTTAGTCTTAAAAATAAGGAAATAAAATAAAATGACTTGTTTACTTCAATACATTTATTTTACATACATTTACATACATAAACTCACGCCCTTTTCCCATGGGGGTAGGCAGAAACCACAGAACGCCACTTGCTACGATCCTTACATACTCCTTTTGCCTCGTCCACATTCATACATTTAATGTACAATAATAGCACTGAGTTCTGATGCCGGTAATAAAATATCCTCGTCTTGATGTCTAGCCCATGCCAGATACCACACTACACACATAACGTGTGCGCAACAACCGATTGTGCGCCTTCCACTCAAACAACTGCAATAATAATGAGCAATTGCTTCTCTATTTTGTCTTTGTCGGTTAATTACAATATAAGAATAATATATTCTGGACCTTACATGTCTAGATTGTATTCGCACACGTAATAACCAAATATCTTCTTCTTCAATAAAATCTCTGAGCTGACTTATTTGTCGCTCCCGGTATACTTCGATATTGTATAAGCCTTCAATTAAGTGTTCAGCGTAGTAGCTGCGAGCCAACTTGATTTGGTATGTGCCAAGTGCAAACAGAATTAGGTCTTCTTCAGAAAAAACCGGAAAGTCTTCAAAAATAGGTTGGTCGCTGCTGAGTCTTTCAAATGATGCCCTCTGTCTATTTATGTTATGACGGATAACATAGTCCGCTAAGAGGTTCGGTATTTCAAAACGTTCATTAATTATATTTACGAACGATGATGCATGAATACTATCTTGTATTGGTGTTTGGAACGCATTGATGAGTGCCGCTGCGTTTTGAAAGTCCTCAAACATGTGACTTAAGGCGCGATTAAAATATTCTTGCCTAAACAATTTGAAATCTCGCTTGAACCTGCCATTTATAACTTCCACTACCCAGCGGCATAGAGTTACCAGCCTAGTTCTATTGGCCTGTTCAGTAGTAAGCTGGTCTGCACCGCGGTCTTTGGTTTCTGGCATATAGGCACTGTAGTTGCATCGCTCCAAATCGCCACAGACGTCTCTAAACCCACGATCTAAAATGAATATGTCGCCAGCCCGGTAAAACCAGTGAAATGTGCCTTCTTCGTCATTTATAATTCTTTCCAAAATACTGGCATCTGAGTCGGTAGCAGCATAGGGCCCGCAAACATCAATTATATGCCCATCGGAACACACCATTAAGAACGGTTTTAATAGATTTTCGTATTTGTGTAGACTGTAGGTCTGTCGCTGGAACGAAAAGTTGGAGCTCTTCTGTATATAAATATATGTTCCATCCATGATTGTTACTGCCTTCCTTTCTTCTGGAGAAGACTCGGGATTTCCAAATAACGCGTTTGGTACAATAAGATTACGGTCAGCGACCATTCTTCTATTTAAATGGTCGAGTCCCAGGTGTCGTGGCTTAAAATCCAGAGATATAGCATCACGCGCGGTTTTTAAATGCCTTTCTAGAGTCCTTCTACTTATGTTAAAGAGCGTGGCTAATCTCTCGTTGCTATCACCAGTTCGCAACTTCATTAAATAAATGGCTAGTTTTGTTTTGGCGTTTGACTCAGACAAAGAAGGCGTTTGTTCCAAGATTGTATTGAATTGATCTCTGCTAACGCCCAATCGAATATGAATCTCATTAGGATCCATATTTGCAATATCTTCAAAGTCCAGAATATTTTTATTTAAAACAGCTTTTTTAAAAAGCTCTAGTATTTGCACAAAATGAGAGCTGTTAAAATCATGTCTGAGATTTGGACTATCAATGAGCTCTTCCCAATCATTTGATGTTAAATGTGCATCACATATTCTGGCACTGTCTGGTATGAATAAGTTAGAATGTAACATAAGAGTAATCCTTACATTCTCAGGCATTCGACGACGTGAAACACTACGGCATCTGTCAAACATACAGTTTGCCGAGGTGCTAGGCACTCGTGAATATTCTTCCACTTGAAGAACACATTCGTGCGGGGCAGGGTTATTGTTTGGCTGCACAGCCCGTTGAGCTCGTTGCCAACAGGGTCGACAAACGTATTCTCGGCCGTTGTATTCAACCTGAAAAGGAAAATAGTTTATAACATAGTATTTAAAACTCACAGCAGTTTCAGTTAAATCATGTGTTGTATAGTAGAACATGCCGAGCTCTTTTTCAACGTGACGAATGAGTCATGCTCATACGCATTGTTAATGAGTGGTTGGCCTCTATTATATTTCGAAGCTAGATAACGTTGGCTCTGTTTCCATATGCACCATGTGTGTAAAAGAGAGAGAAGATCTGTTTTGACTATAACTTAAGTATTGTTAGAAAAGAACCATACGCTTAAGGAAATAACATAATTCACTAAAAGGACGTACATAAAAATACAATCAAAACTGTAACGTGGACTTTCAATAAAGAGCCCACACTTCACCCAACGATGTGTCGCATATGCACATCGTGACACAATATTATGAGGCCATCACCGCTATAGGGTGCGTACATACGGGTAAAAACAACCAAAAAATAGTCTAAAAATACTTACTTGCTGTGGAGCTATAGCTTCAATAATATATTGAGCATTGGCAGCATTTTCCTCAAAAAGAGCATGGGTTATTTCTAACCTTCTTCTATTAACCACTGATCGATTGCACAAAACACATATAGGTCGATTTTCTGCCATTTTTCAATAATGTTCCGTTGGCGTACACAAGTCCAGAGTCCAAGTACACAAGCACAAACGTACAGAAGTTCAGAGTTAATAGCCAGGTTATCAGGTTAGGAAGAAACACAGTCCAGAGGGTAGCCAGGGTCAAAACGTTTGAAAAAGAATCCGTAGATGAGCGCACAGTACACAACGTCACAAGGGTAAGCGAAGGACTGCGCCGAGTGACGCACACGCACCCCACACCTCGGCTCTTTTGTTTGCACTCGAAGCTGATTGGGCCGTTCGAACTCAGGTAGTCCATGTAGTAAACCCATTGTTGAGCTGAGTCTTGTAAACGGTATGCTGACAACGTTTTGAAATACTTTTGAAGACATAAACTAATGTTAATAAGTATTTTATAAAATGGGTTTGCACATTTTCTTGCACTTATTATCTAAGTATTTTACCTATATGTATTTTTTTTTCTAAATGAGCTGCAATGTTACGTTCATAGTAAAAGTTAGTCCTTAGTAATAGTACTTTCATTTAATACCTATTTCGTTGTTGGCCGCTCATAGACCATTTTGCTCTTTCTCCTTTCATCTAAATCCTTTCAGCCATTTTTGCGTGATTGAAACACAAACATACAAACTTAACATGAGTAGGATTTACTATATTTATGTGGTATCTCTATGAAATAAAAATGCAACAATTTCAAATTAATGCTCTTTATTAAATTCAATTAATACTGGAGCATCAATATACCAATTAGTATAAATAATTTAATAAATAAATAGTAAAAATTTGTATACAATAAATAGCTTAACAGTAACAAAACCGTCGTAACATTTCATTATGACTAGATTTTCGTTTTGATGATGTCAATGTACATGATTTTTGTGAATAATGTAATTTGTGGACACACTTGGAACTTCAGCTTTAATCACAGGATAGTCGGTGTAACCCGTACAGTTAAATCGAAGTCCAGATTACTAAGTTCATTGAAAGTAAAAAATCTATGGGACTTAAACTTAACCGTTCTAGAGCTAGTTAATATTTAGATTTTAAATTGAGCTAATACCTAATGATGTGATAAATTTATTGTAAGTGATTTACTTTGAAGAAATAAGACATATTTAATCACAAAGAAAGTTCTGACTTATCGTCGTTTTACAACTCGTAAAACAAAAGGCAGAAAGTAACAAGTCACATTCATCGACACATTAAGTCCGACTCTATCGTTGTGTATTAAAGCCTAAAGTCCCCTGTGCGCCGGTGCTCAATGCGAGGAGAAGTTGGTGAGCAGTTCGTCCTGGATGCTGTTGGAGCGCGCGAGCTGCCGAGCGGCGCCGAAGGCGGCCGACACCGTGTCCGCCACGGACGACTCGCGGGCCTTGCGCTCGTGGTAGGACTCCGAGAACTCCTGTTAATGGATTAAGGTAGGAATTACTTTTCGTAGTACATCATGTGTGTGAGTTTATGCCCTGCACCTATTTTACAAATCATAGCCCCTCTAGGAAACTATGGTTCAATTCCTCCTGACCTATGTGCGCCAAAACATACATCCACGTACCACATAATCGCACGTGAGGAAGTTTAGTGGAATTTTCAGGATAATAATTTGTTATGCTATTCCTTTTAGGATAGGTGGAAACGGATAAATACTAAATCGGCATAGCTTATCGTTCTTCGCCCTTATGGCCTGAGCAATAACGTTTAAAAGGGATCCTGCTAGGACTTAGCAGATGTAGGTCTCCTTCTCTTCCACAGGAAAGACCAAACACCTTGAAAGCTGAGGAACAACGGTTTACCTTCAGTCTGTTGCCGAGGAAGCGCGCCCTCTCCCTCTTCTTGTTCATGAAGTCGCTCTGCGTGAGCCAGCGGTGCTCGTAGCACTCCTCCGCCAGCGGCCTCTTCAGCGGAACCTTCTTGAACAGGAACATTATGAAGCGGGTCGCCTCCTGGAATGTGGGAGAAATATGGATTAAATATCTCTTTTGACCATGTAATCACACCGCACTCAAGGCGGTCAAGACAATCCCTACAGGTGGGAATCCTAGGATGGAAACGATCCATAGTGTTCATGCGGCGTCTGTCCACAGATAATGGGCCACCCCAGCATGCAGTCACCTGCAGACGCGTCAGCAAACGTTTCTACTGTAGCTGAAAATGGAACGTGAGAACTGGCACAAGAAAACAGACAGATTTTAGATGCTGTTTTTTTTTTACTATTTATAGGCACACGCTTGACCACCATCTCACCTGATGGTAAGCGATGATATGGTCGAAGATGGAGCACGCTTGCCTGTTGACTCTCAGGTTGTGATGATGAGGTTTTCTTCATTCCGGACAGGCTATTTAATCAGCGACTCATCCGGACAATGGACATTCCATGTAATCAAGGCAAAGTCTTGTCAAGCATACCTGTGTGATCTCCTTGTACAGATGCTCGAAGCGGAAGCGCACGAAGGAGATGTTCTGCTTGGTCTCCTGGTCGTCGTTACCCCTGAAGGGGGACACTCCTGACAACATGATGTACGTGAGCACGCCCACGCCCCAGATGTCTGTCTGCGGGTACGCTGGCTCGTCGTTTATTATCTCTGGTGCTGTTGGGGAAGGAAAAAGTCTAGTTAAGTACGTCGCAGAATAAAGTAGTCGACATGAAATGCTTAGAGTTCCCCGACGGAGGGATTTCGGAATTGGCGGCTAATTTCAACGGAAACTATCTATCGGCGCGGGAGATACTGTAGTGCACTAGTGTGTGTGCAACGACTCACTCCCTCTACCACAAAGAGAATATAAATCGTCGTTGCTCTACCATCATTCTCATAGTCCGATGAGATGGAATTCGAAGGAGTGAACTGAGATAGTAGAGCCATTAATAAAATGGAGACAAGAGAGCAGACCGCTCAATGATCAGAACACTCGACTGTCTGTAATTTTTATTTTTTATGCCTATACTTTTTTGTAAAACGGAACGAACTTATAACAGTTGGACGGTATTTTTTGGGTTAATATATAGCCCTAACACTCACAAATAACGTGGCTTTGACACAACAAATTTTGAAAATTCTTTCTTTTTTTAATTCTTTCTTTTTCTTTATTTTTTGAAATCTTTCTATTGGTAAAAGAATTTTCAAAATCCGTTCAGTAGATCTATATATTACCCCCTACAACCTAACAAACACACAATCTCACAAACTTTGCCTCTTTATAATATATTAGTAAAGTTTACCACTACGCTCTTTAACAGAATAGAACCTACCTGGCTGCTACTAAAAAAAAAGGAAATAATATTTAGGGACCTAGGAATCGAACCCAGGACTCTCTCTTGCGTGGTTTAAAAAAAAACTACAGCGGGTATCTACTTGTAAAAAAAGTTGTCTCTCACCTTTGTATTCCAAATCACCGACTTGTGGTACACTGGTGCCTAACTTGGTAACTTTGTGCGCTGATCCGAAGTCCACCAGCTTAACCTGGATGGACCTGACGGAAGCCATTACCACGTTGTCAGGCTGCAGGTCCAGGTGGCAGTATCCTCGCCAGTGCAGGTACTGCAGACCGTCCAGGATCTGGGTGACGATGGTGGCTACCATCTGCTCTGTGTAGTCGTGACGACTTGACAGGTACGTGAGGATATCAGCCCCTTGGAGTTTCTCTAAGATTAAGGCAGATACAGAAGACCCAGGCGCTTGGTAAGCAGCAAGTAAGTTAGATATCCTCTCGTGCCTCAGCCTCCTCAAGCATTCGAACTCCCTCTGAATCTGGACCTCAGTATCCGGCCTCTGCTCCAGAATCTTCGATACGACAACATTGTCGTTCGTCTTGTCGATGCCCTTGACGACGATCGAGAACTTTCCGCGCCACAACTCGGAAACAAAGCTGTATCGTTCAGTGAACTGTTGAGAAGAAACCCATTCCACTGGTCTATCCTCAATAGAATAGTCCAGCTTGGGCTTGTTCTCGTCTAAGGTGACTTCTTGTCCAGATTCCGTGATCTGTTGAAGGTGTCTCATGGCCTTAGTGACTTCTATTTTAGGTCCTCCAGGTGTTTTGGTTTTGACTAAGTGTGTGGGGATGCCCTTGTCGCTCCATCCGATCCTGTTGCAGGAGGAGAGTCGGAACTGGTAGCTGGTGTCAGGAGACAGGTTGCGTACGACGAAGAATTCGTGGTCGATGTTGTTGGCGACGTCTCTCCATTCCACGCTGTCTCCGGCCTTGTACTGGAGGCTGTAGCAGATGACGGTGGAGTTACCGTCGTATTTGGGCTGCTTCCATCTTAGAAGCACTTCTGTATCGGATACTTCGGCAGCAGTCGGGCTGTCTGGGGCATCCGGGGTAGTTGCTTCTACAATCCTTGTCCTGGCAACGGTCTGTCCAACCTTATTCCTCGCTACGACCTTATAGAAGCCAATATCGTGATGCTTAGCGGGCTCGAACTTCAAAGTAGACCTGCCTTCTTCGTCTTCAATGATCTTAATGCGTTGTCCTTCGGCGATGACCATGTCGTTTTTGAACCAGGTGATGGCGGGTTTGGGGTCTCCTACGGCGAAGCAGGAGAGTTGAGCGTTTTCTCCTTCGCGAACCGGGAGGAGCTGGGGTTTTTCGCGGAAGAAGGGAAGCTGTCCGTCTTTCTTGGACTCCATGAGGGCCTGCGCCTCGGCGTAGGAGTCGAGGCGCGTGCCGAGCTCGTGTCGCAGGCGGCGGATGGTGTAGGACTCGCTGCCGTAGTTGTTGATGCGCTCGCGCCGCTCGTCGTCGATCTCCTCGTCCATGATGTCCGTGAAGCGACGTCGCTCGCGGATGATGGGGGTCTGCGGAGGTTACGGAAATTGTATTAGTACAAATTTTGTTTATATGATGAAATCTATACCAAGAGCATTCGTTTTTTAAAAAAACGCTGGTCAAAATATTATGTGAAACATCACACAATTATAATTTGGCTTTTGAACAAGGTGACGTCAAACGTATAGAAGGTAGAGCGAATTATTTTCTTCTATTGCTTTTTTTTTTGGGTGGTAGTCCATCCAGCACATGCCAACGGTTACACGCGGCACGGAGGACTCTCAGGAGCCGTCGTTGGTCCCAACCATCATTTGCACAACTTTGAAAGTTGTTACGGATAGTCAAAAGCCAGAAAAGAAAAGAATCTGACCACCAGTCTATCCAATGGGACTGTGTTACGCAGTGTCAGGGTTCTGGAGGTCACATATGGAGGATAAAAGCTGACCCTAACACAGTTGGGAAAAGTAGTTTTTTTAGAAGACGACTTATGGTAATAATAAAATTGAAACGTGTCTACGTACCCTGGGGTCGTACGTGTCGAAGACGTTGAGGCTGTAGCCGGGCGAGCGGTCGCAGGCTACCTTCATGTACTCGCGCAGGCGCACCGGGAACTGCGTGTCGCGCAGCTGCAGCAGGTACGTGTCCGGCCCGTTCTGGTAGCTGCGCCCACAACGAATATACGTGTTTAGTGCCCAACACTTGATTACTATAGGTTTTATTGTTGATTGAACTGATCTCGCCAGAGAATGGGCAGCAGCGTTCTCTGTAAAATTCAACACCTTGCACTGCGATCGACAAACCGCCTGCCAAGCGTGGCGATTATGACAACCCCCCTCCCTTCTGGGGGAGGCCTATGTCCAGCAGTGGTCGTCTTTCGGCTGTCATGATGATGATGAACTGCTCAGTGCTAATCTTCAGTTTTGCATGACCTGAGTTTATAATTATTCTTGTCTAGTATTTGAGACAAAAAGGTTTTGTAAACCATTAGATTTTGACAATGACAATAATAAATTTATTCATGTACAAATTATGTATTCGACATCAATCGAATGGATTATTAATTCGCGTAGCATTAATACCTCCTTCTGGGTAAGCTCGCTCCATCGTAGACTTTGTCTCAACCCATTAATGAAAGATGAAAGCTATTTCAATGAATGAATACTCACTGGCTCTCGGACTTGGCGGACACCTCCCAGTCGGGGTGGTCCCACTGCTTGAAGTTGAGCTCGTGTTCGCCCGGCTCGCGGTCGTGCGGGGGTCGCGGCTCGGGGGTCGCTGGGGGTCACACGCAAACATTATTATCAACTACCTTCTGCTAGCGGCTCCGCCCGCATGCAACTAGATAAAAAGTAGCCTAAGCGCTATTCCAGAATACAATCTTCCTCTTTACCAAAAAAGAATGTTTATGGTCTAACCAATAGCGATACTCAATCTCCTCTTTGCGCAAAGGGACATTCAAATCTAACCATATTTCTCAAAACTGCCGATTGCAGGCTTCGATGCCCCTTTGCACAAGGGTATAGTGTACGGGTACCACTAGGAAATACCACTTTTGATCAGTCTCCTTTCATCCAGACCCGTTCTGACGTAATTGAGTAACAATCATCAATCCAACCATCCGAACTTTTGCATTTATAATATTTGGAGGAAGTAGGATATACTCAATAGGGAATATGCATGAAAAAAATATTTAATGTCTATTCACTTTATCTAAAAATATATAAAAATATAGTACTAACAGTGAAAAACAATCAAAATTGCTCGGAAAACAAACGAGATATAATTATTTTAAACAAATATATCTGACCCTCTCGCGAAAACGCTGTTTTCTATGGCAGCTGTATAGGCGTCATGAACTCTGACGTAAACATTCATATCGGACTTCTCTTTCTAATTGCAATCTTTGGAGCTTTATAACTTCATCGCTGATGAAGGTATTTAAAAAATAATTTCATGATAGTTTACTAGAACAAATAAGTGTTTCATTTTGAAAATAAAAACATCACAAGCATATTCCCTATTGCTGTTTACGAGAAAGAGTAGAAAATTCCATAGTGTTTACAACAAATAATTACACAATTATGGGTACAATGGTGGTCTTATTCCTGACAGCGATATCTGCCAGTTAGCATTTAGATGTTAATTAAAGGGAGACAGAGTTACAGAGCAAAGGATCTGCAACCGCATTGGATTGCTCATAACATCCTTCTTTTTGCTAGGGGGGGGGGGGGGGTCAAAATAAAGAACTATGGTTACGACGTTAATGAAGCACATCATAGAGAAAAAAAAATGACAGGTCTTAGGCAAAGGCCGCATTACAGTTTATCGACCGCCGCGAGCGTATATTGCTATACTGCGAAACCGCTCGAGAAGCACGGGAATCAGTCGCGGAAAAATACCGCAAGTGAGGCCTTTGAGTTAGTTTCCTTGACTCACAAAATCACACACTTTAAAACCGCAGTCGTTTATTCGCAGTGCGGCCTAGCCCTTAATCGAATTTAGATGTTGCTAAACTGATAATCGCGTAGCACTAAGAGTGGAAACTCAAACGTTAAGTAAGTTAGTACCAAGGTAAACACATGTCATTGTAAACGAGTAAGCGTGGATCGACCTGGAAGTATGGTCAGGATGACCCCTTCACAGTTTTGAGATCCAGGCCTCAATTTCAGTCGAGTCAGGATCAGGTAAAGCAAAAATATGGACACTGGACTAACCTTCAGGAGTGTAGGTCTCTCCGGGCGGGTAGACCATCTTGGAGGGATGCTCGTAGGCGCCGCTCAGCGGCTTGCGGCGGAACCAGTTGCGGCATTGTGCGTTGCTTGTCCAGTCCCTGATCCAATCAATCACTCCTTTAATAGCCTTCATTGTATCACACACAGATTTGTACACTTAGAGAATTATAGTATTTTTGAAAATAGTCGTAGTTTTGAAAATAGTCGTAGTTTTGAAAATTGTCGTAGTTTTGAAATTTATCGTAGTTTTGAAATTTATCGTATTTCTGAAAAATATCCTATTTTTGTTAGTTTTTTCCCCACTTAGTTTCCCTTCAAGAGGTTACATACTACTGCTTGGCTGCCTCTCAAAGCCACGTCGGCGTAACATCACATGGTCATTGATAACGTTTACCTACGTTTGCGGTGCGTGGGTGGCGATGCCAACTTCTTATTTTAGTTATTGGCGCGATGTAATTGATTGAGGACAGTGCCAGATATATCTGTGTGACATAATGCATTGAATCATTGTGATTTTCCGGCTTGGATTAAGGTGCGTGTCAACTGATATTTTTGAAGCGGCTGTCCCGAGTTGATGCAGTTTTATATTATCTCAAGAAACTTTAACGTCATGAAATATGAGTGCCAAACTGTTGCTTAAAATACAGATTGTTAAGCTTTAGTATTTGATTTTGATTTGAAAAAGTCTTTATTTTTAACCGACTTCCAAAAAAGGAGGAGGTTCGCAATTCGGTGGGTATTCTTTTTGTTTTTAGTTAACGTGCGCTTCAATGTCTATAGGCCGTAACATAATATTAAGGGAGTTTTGCTTTGCTTTGATTTTGTTCTGCAAGCCAGATGAAAATAATCGCAACAATTGCGTAATTTGCGCGATGATCGCTTACACCAGGAACATAACCACACTACTCGCGCGTTCACGCACTCGTAATGTACGAGCACCTTTATTAATGCATCGAATTTAATTAGTAGTAAATCTAACACCCACGATATAAGAGAGGAATCTCGACACACGAGAAATGTTTGCGATATATTTTTTGAGGCCAGAAATGTCATCATCTGATTCGGATTTGTAAAACTTTGACAGCATTGGGCTATATTTGGAGTGCTATTTAAAAAAATAAATTCGATTATTTGTTTATCGAAATGTTCAGCTGGACATCTATTTTAAAAACAAAGTCCATTAAGCTGGTTCATTAAATGTTGACCATTTATGGCATAATGGATGAATGCACATTCTCAAAGTATGTCCTACAACTTTATATGTGTCAAATTCAAGAATACAAGCCAATCAAGTGTATTAGATTAGACAGCTGGTAGCCGTATCGTCATTCTTAATTATATCGGGTACTTACGCATGTTTCATGCATTTCAGGAATACGGCAATCATTGCATTTTAAATCTTATGTCAATTGCATAAAGATCACACTGCTACGGATTCGTAATTTGCAACTAGATGAGTATATTGAGATGAGCGCGAGACCTGAGACGGTACGGCGAGATTTCCGTTCGGTTCATACGAATAAGAACTTTAACTTTTGGCATACAATGTTCATATTCGTATATGAAGTGAGCAAAGTCTAATTACCGAATCTTGTTCTAAGCCTCCCAGTCCACTTAGGTTGGTCACATAATGTCATTTGACTTTTATCTAAATCCACTTCCCACTTCTCTCCTTATCAAGCAGGAGACAGAATAGAACTAGGCCAATAGACACCAAGGGACATATACAGCTGGGTTAAGCCCAGTTGCCAAGCTCCACGGATTATATATTAACACTAAAAGTAATGGGTCCTAAATTGTGAGCAACTTTTGATTCCAGTAATAGGTAAGACAAAATCGGTTGAACGCACGGAAATTTGTTCTGGTTTCTACAAGGTCCGTGTAGTAAACTACTCCAGTTATAACCTGAATACTATCTAAATCCGCTAGATTAAAAAAACTTACCTGTACAAGTTATAATAATTCCTCAGCCTATCAGTAGTAATCTGGTACTCTTCGTGATAGATCTTATCGGCGAGCCCCAGCCAGGGATGCGCCAGCGCCGTGGTGACGTCCATCCGCTCGTGCCAGTTGAAGGTCAGCAGCTTGGAGATGAAGTCGCGGCTCTCCGTGCTGAGGCGCGACCACCACTCCTCGTCGTGCCAGCGCCAGGAGCCTTCCCGGATCCTGCTGAGGGTCTCCCTGTCGTTGACGCCGCGGAAGGGCGAGTGTCCGCTGAGCAGGATGTAGGTGATGATGCCGATGGACCACATGTCTGCGGCGAAGGAGACGCCTTCGCCTGATGCTACTTCGGGGGCGACGAACTCGGGCATGCCGTAGTCCAGCGAGGCGTGCTTGTTGAACTGGATCTTGCGAGAGAGACCGAAGTCGCAGATTTTTAGTTCGTCGCTGCCGGCGTGGGATAAGAGGAGTTCGCCGATCTGGGGAGTAAGGTTATTTAATTGTTAATCAGCTGATCTGTTGAAGATTAATTTCTTTTTTTTATAAAATAATACGCAAAAACATTTCTTACAACTTAACTTAAGTTTTGGACACTGGCAATTGTTAATGATGTAATTTATTTTTTTAATTATTTGCCACATGTTTCAACCAAAAATTGTACTAAACAGGTCTTGAATTAATTACACCTCTATTTCGGCGTACTGCAAGCGAACAATAATAAAATGTTTTTTTTTTGAAAGAGATTTTTTTCCCAACATTCAATTCCGACTGTAAAACTACTATAACAACGCACAAAAATATAAAAAGTGTTTCATGTAAAAAATAAAAAAAATATGAACAAAAAAAAATTTACTTCGACACAAATATAAAAGTGGTTTAAAAATACAAAACTCACCGTCAAACCCAAATGCGCGACACTATTATCATGCATATACTTGACGCCCCGCAGCAACTGGCGCATGTAGCCCGCGACCTCCCTCTCCGTGTAGGCCGGAGCGCGCAGCAGCCGGTCCCTCACCAGTTCACCGCCAGCAGCCAGCTCCAGCACCAGCGCCAGCGTGTGCTCGTGCTCGTAGCAGTCGTGCAGGCGGATCAGGTGCCGGTCGTTCAGCAGGTTCATGATGTCTAGCTCGTTCTTCATGAATGGTTTCAGGGCAGAGTGGCCGTGCATTATTTTTGCGGCGTAGTTACGGCCTGAGGAGTGAAAAGAGAGAAATGAGAGATGGAATTCAGTAAAAGAAGCTTTAGAAGGTCCAACTGAGTTATAACTTGGGTAAGTGGACAATTTATTGTGATATACCAACTGTTTAATGGCAAAGATATAGTATTAAGGTTGATCCTATCCGGGCCGTGACTGGGCCATAGTCCTTCCAGAGCTCAAAAAAATTTCGCGCGTGTTCGGGTCGCGCCTGGTATGTGTCAAGTCACGTGACTGACCAAAGCTCAGACAGGTTCCGATCACAGCCCTGGGTACTTATTATGTCATCTTAAAACCATCATGATAACGGTGTGGAAGAGAGACGGAGTAATACAAGACGCATAACACTATCCCTTTTCTACAGCTTAATCATGATGGCAAATAGCATGTCATAATATATGTGGTGGTTAAACATTATGGTGCAAATTGTTACCTTTTTTTGTTTTTATGCTGTTTGTTTTTTTGTCAATTTATTAAGATAAATATTAATTTTGCCCAACCTTGTTCCATAAGACGCTGCAACCTGTAAAAAAATAGCTCATGACCACTGACCGTTAAGCCTCTCAGCAGCGTGATACACCACGCCCTGCACACCGCGACCCAGCTCGTCGCCGAGGTCGTAGAAGTCGCCGAACGGCTTCGTGCTCGCCTTGATACGCGGAGGATGCTCGCGGATTCTGTCACATTAAACAATATTATAAGCTAAGTACCAGCTTGCCGCGCTTGATACAGTGGAACGCAGAGTTAAGAGGCTCATTGGCGACGTGAAACTGGTGGATGCCAAGCTAAGCAAATGTGACATTATATTGAATGAAGAAAAATTGGAGTTTATTAATCACACGGTTTTCATGGGAATCACTTTAGACGAGAAATCACAATGGGCACCTCATATAACATCTTTAGCGGAGCGTCTAAGCTCAGCCGCTTATGCTGTTAGGGAGATAAGACAACTAACAGACGTAGAAACCGCACGTTTGGTCTATTTTAGCTGCTTCCACAGCATTATGTCTTACGGTATTTTGCTGTGGGGTCGGGCTGCTGATATTGAATCCATATTTATTTTACAAAAGAGTGATTTTTTAAGGGATCGATAAAAAAAAAATATTATGACAGTCCCTTGCCAATTCATATATGAAATTATGTATGTAAGGAAAAATCGTCATCCTTTTAGTAAAATTAGTGATAGACATAATATTAATACTAGAAATAAAGATAAATTTGACCAACCATTTTATAGATTAGCTAAAGTACACACATCTTTCATGGGGTACTGTTTAATACAATAAAATACCTTGTGACAAATTAGAACTAAATGAAATAAAATTGAAAACCTATATTAAAAGCACACTTTGTAAACAAGCATATTACAAATTAGAAGATTACATTCAGGATAAGAATGCTTGGAAACATGCTGGTCCTGCTACATAGGACAACTGGTTGGTTTATGTATTTACTTTATAGTTGTACCTACTCTTTTATTTTTGGGTTATTATTTTTATGTTCACTCACACTGTGCTAATTGATCGTTCCAATATTTGTAAATATGTGAGTACCATGTACTTATTTAGAAAATTAATAAGTCTACCTCTGCATACTCTAGGTTCATGGTCCCCACACATATTAACCAAAGTTTTGTATATCACAGCACATGTAAAACATTGATTTGAAAAGAGTAACTATGGAGTTTCTTGTCCGTTCTTTTCCATAAGAATCTACCCTTCCGAATGGACAGTAGAGTCACTATGTTATTTTAAATGTAATGATGACGTTCAAAAGTGCCGTTTAATGGCCTAATTGAAATAAACGTTTTTGACTTTGACTTTACACAGTTTGGCTCATCGCCGTAAGGTTGCCTGCTTGACGGTCTTCTACAGATTGTACTTCGGAGAGAGTGCCCAAGAACTCCAAGACCTCATCCCACCGGCCGCCTTCTACCATCTGACATCCAGAGGCACTGCTAGTGACCATCCCTACCTTGTTGCTATTCCAACACTTCGCACAAAGTGTTTCCAGGCGTCTTTCAAAATACGCACAGCATAAGAGTGGAAATCTCTGCCTGCATCAGTGTTTCCGAATGCTTACAACCCTAATGTTTTCAAAGTTAGAGGGAACAGGTTCCTTCTGGGTAAGCTCGCTCCATCGTAGAGTTTGTCTCTGTCATCTCTAACATAGACTAGAGTCAAGAGCAAACCAATCACAAATAAAAAAAAAGAATGGTCCATTTATTTCGTCCCACATGGACGGCATCGGAAATGGGGGCTCTGAAAATATTTGTGTGTAAAATATTAAATAACTAAATGAATGGGCCTCCTGATTCTTTTTTCTGATTGCTAAAAGTTCTGAATCGAAGATAACAAAAACGGCATAACCCTGCAATAACTAACAATTTACTAATCGAAAACTATTCGACATCCATGACATGAATATCTGATAAAGACTCTTACGAATAAGACCCTCATCCCTTCTTATAGCTGCGATCATCGGTCTTCAACCGATCTTTAGTAGTTATTGCGATTTTCAGGAGCAACCCGTAGGCCGCATATTTATTTTAGGCATTGTCCTAGTTGAGTAAAGATCGTATGATTTATAACTCGCACGATCGTTACGAATCACATCGTTCGACGAGCTTAAACACACACATTTATTTAGTGTCCAGGGAATATGCATGAAAAAACATATTTATCATCTATACAGTTTATCTAAAAACATACTCAAATGTAATATTAACAGTGAAAATAGAATCAAAATTACTCAAAAAACGAAGGAGATATGATTATTTTAAACAAATATATCTGTCCCCCTCGCGAAAACGGTGTTTTCTATGGCAGCTGTATATA
Source organism: Lacanobia oleracea (assembly GCA_950371165.1). NCBI lineage: Eukaryota > Metazoa > Arthropoda > Insecta > Lepidoptera > Noctuidae > Lacanobia > Lacanobia oleracea. Next base: position 27,857,890 of record OX493388.1, on the reverse strand, counting down.
ATCTTTGAAGCTTGATAACTTCATCGCTGATGAAGGTATTTAAAAACTAATTTCATAATTGTTTACTAGAGTTAATAAGTATTTAATTTTGCAAATAAAAAATCGCATGCATATTCTATCATCGCGCGTGCGAGATCAATTTTTTGGGATAAATACAAACGTAATATAGGTGTCCCAGATGTACTGACCTGTCGGAGTACTCGTGCTCTGACTCCTCGACGTGCAGCATGGCGGATGTGCTGACGCTGCCGGCCACGTTCCTCGCGGAGATGGAGTACAGACCCTCGTCCTTCAGGATGGCGTCGTGGATCACCAGCAGACAAGTGTCTGGCTCGATGAATTGGATCTGAAGTGCGAAAGGATGGAAAGAACTTGAGTAATCTTTGATTTGTCTTATTTATTAACCGACTTCTTGTATTGTGATGAAAAACTTGCTAAATCTTGAATTTGGATGATTATGTTAGAAAAAATAATAATAACACTTTTTTATCAAATTCATCACGATAAAAAAGTTTCGGTTAAAAACTATTTATAGTGATGAAAAGTGAATTTGTTTCGAAAGCATGACTGTTTAAATCAGACGTTACATAATAATGAAACCAATAATTTTAAAAGGATACTTTTTTGTACGAAAAAAACTTTGTTGAGTTTCACCAAAAAGATCGTCCTCGGTACCTTAGTCCTGCTGCTAGGCGCAAGCGGCTGCCAGTCCTTGTACCACTTGATGTCCGGGTAGGGCACGCCCGTGACCCTGGCCTCGATCCTGGCGGTCTTCCTCTGCAGCACCACCACCTCTTCAGGTCTTCGGATGAAGGTGGGGTAGTCCGCCAGCTCCAGGCGCACTCGCTGGCGCGCCTGGCCGTGCTCGTTGGTGGCCACGGCCTCGTACCAGCCGGCGTCGCGCTCTAACATCCTGACGGAACAAGGCGGTTTAAATCAAATAAAACTGTGTGTTCTGCATCAGTTCAATATATATCAGAAGAAAGCCCATAATTTCAAAAATACAAGTTTGAGGAAGTAGGTGGTTCAAAATTAGAATCACCTACACTCAAAAATGCTTTGATTAATCTAAGTATTCCCTGCCGAGATCTGGGTTTCCTACAACCTTTAAGCAAGTGTGGTCCATCGTCAACAATATCATCGCATACCATCAGGTTAGATAGTCAAACGTGAGTATTTCAATAATAATTAAAAAAGTATCAGAAGAAGGCCCGACTCAAACTAAAACAACACTAGTTTTTTTGCACTTCAATTTTTTTGTGTTTAAATTTCGCACAAGAGTGCAATAGGTATGATTTTTTTTTTGAGAATGGGGAGTCATCAAATGACTCTTCCCGCTCTGGGTGAAGCAGAAGGGAGTGTCAGACTCTTACTGACTAAAACCCATCCGTGTTCCTCCTAGTGCTCACCGCTTTCCAGGGCCGCGGTGACTATTTCGATCAAATTCCGCAGCGCCGGCAGGCAATAGGTATGCTACAGATGTGATTAGGAAAATTATAAGTAGGTATTAGTAAGTCTGGAATTTGACATTGCACTTGAGGTAAGATTTAAATCTGAGCTGAAGGGCGTGAAAGTTTCGAAAGTGCGCGAAATGCTCATGCATTTATCAACGTTTTTTTTCAACCCGCTTGCGTTGAAAAACATTAGAAACATTAAATATTTTGTTTTAAATATTTACTTCAAAACATATAGATCTCATACTCACTTATTAATAAACAACGTAGCCTGTCCATTCCTGGTATAACTCCAATCGTATCTGCCCCCGATTTCAATAGGCTCGTCATTGAAGAAGTACGTCATCTTCGGCTTGGGGTACCCGTACACGAACCAGAACAGGTTCACGTTGTGGCCCCTGGTCCCGTACTGCGAGTCGTGCTCCTGGCGCAGGAAGCGAGGCGGCTGCGCGTGCGCGTCGTGCGGGGGGCGCTCGATGTCGAAGTCTTTGGGGAAGTACGGAGACGTCTCCGGTCTGAAGTCGATCCCTGGTTCGAGGTATGGGATGAACTTCGGCGGGTCGGGTTCCAGCTTGGACCTGGATGATGGAAAATATGGATAAATATGTAGTTTTATTCCGCTTAAAATAAAAAAAAAACAGTGTTTGGTTTCACAACATAAACAGAAAAAAAAACCTGAAAAGAAAGTGTTAGGTTGGTTATATACCTTATGGTATTTGATATTATTAAAATTTTCAAACAGTGATAAAACAAAATCTGTGATAAACAGGAAAGCACTTGTGTGTTTTTTTTTGACTAGAGAATCAGTGGCAATACAGTTTCTTGGAGCACTTTCTTCATTGACGGCGATGCGGATTATGTTGATGTCCTTTGAGCACTTTCTCTCTCTTTGTTTTTTTTTTATAATCAATATATTTGACTTGTTACTAGTTGATCTGCGAAACCTCGTCTGCTCCGCTCCTATTGGTCTAAGCGTGATGATATATAGCCTATAGCTTTCTTCAATAAATGTGCTATCTAACACTGAAAGAATTTTTCAAATCGGACCAGGAGTGTCTGAGATTACCGTGTTGCAAACAAACTCTTCAGCTTTATATATTAGTATATAGATAAAACATTTTTTTATAGGTTTTGTTTACACAGTACAAAACAAACAGCTGTTGTGTGTTGTGTTTTACAAATAACCTGTAGATATAGATTTGAAGTTGGCATTACCTGTGCGTGATGGCGAAGGGCGAGGGGTCGCTGACGCCGTACTTGTTCTCGACGCGGATGCGGAACTTGTAGTCGCGGAAGGGCTCCAGGTTGCGGATGTCGCACACGCACGAGCGCAGCCCCGTGCGCGCCGTGAACCAGTCGCCGTCCGGCACCTCGCACATCTCCACCTGCACCACAACGACGAATGTTATAACTTTTCGTTAATATTTTAATAAGTCCAGTGACATACTATACAGTCGTAAGACAATAGGACAGTTTCCACTATCAAGAAATTGTAAATCTATTTAGTCCGTCAGTTAGAGTATTGAAAAATAAGGGAAACGTATTTTTTGTTGTTGTAAATAAGATAAAACGCATCAAAACTCGGGAGTGGGGGCTCGTGACGTCAGAACGGACAAAAATCATACCACGGTGAGACGTATTGAGAATTTTAAAAGCGAATATTCGTCAATTTTGGTTTGCGAAAAAAAAGCGAATCAAATATTTTTTGATAATCTAACTGACGGACTTATGGACAAGCCTATTCAGCACAGTTATAACAATACACAGGACATAAATCTGAAGTCCAATTATTACTACATTCAATGTCTAATATACTTCATTAAATGATAGTGTTGCAATTACAATTTAAACAAAGAATTTCTTGATTTGTGAAATCTGTTCAAAAACATTAAAGTTCAGACAGTAAGCCCCACCATTTTTTGGAAAAGCTTAGGCAGGTGATAATGATGACGACATAAAGACATTACATCCAACTACCCACATCATAGCCTCCGTCCAATGAACATCTCAAAATTATTATTGGAATCCATAATATTATAATAATGAATAATATTTATTTGGGACTCATACAAGATAAACAAAAAATTAAAACTATCAGTATAAAAAATAATTAACAAAAGCTAACAGCATGAATTAATTATGTTTCGGCAAAAAAGGAATAATATTAATAAATACAAGTGATAAATAATAATAAACAGAAACAATTTACAGACCCTTTCAGACACAAAAAGTTTGTTCGACTATTGATGCAATTAGAGTTTTTTGCGATCTCTCTAAAGCCTTTGATTGTGTACACCATGAAGCGTTTTTAAGTAAAGTACGGCATAACGGTGTCCAAAACGAAGCTTGAAGCGTATAAAATTTTTATTGATCCAAAAGGTTCCTAATAAAATATGTTAATGGTGCGAAGAATTTTCAGTTCAGTGAGGCGTACCCAAGGCTCTATAATGGGTCCATTCTTGTTTCTTGAATACAAATAGACGTGATTTACCAATCCATTTGAACGGTATCTATAGATATCTAAAAAGGCACTCAAAACTGTGGACTCTGCAGTTTTTTTGGGCATAACAGTTGATGCCTTTTTTATGTGATAAGCCACAGTAGTGTAAATGTTCATCTCAAATAGTTTTTGATGCTTCAATTTAGGTTATTTCTGACGTCACGTCGCTAGAAGCTCAATATGTAACGTATGGATCAGTCTAAGTTCTTACCTGATAGGTGACTGGGAACCTCGGTCCATGAGGTATGGACGGCTTCCAGCCCAGGGTCAGGTGCCTGTCAGCCATGCTCCTGATGATGGGTCTGTCTGCCAGTGGCATGGGGATGCCGGTCTTCTTCATCTTGTCGAAGTCCGAGTACTGGTCTCCGATGGGACGCTTGCTGGTGTGAGGTTCTAGGGCTATGGAGAAAAACAGATTGGTTTAGTTCGTGATTATTGTGGACACTGGTTATCTTGTTCAGTTCACAATTGACCTGTCCAAAAGCTTTTTTTTTGGATCATTTCAGCTAAAAAATTTAAGCGTGAATTTGAAACTTGGTACTTTTATAAGTAAGAAATACTGCAGCGGTAGGTGCCTAGACAAATAGGTCTACCGCTGATGTCAGTAGACCGCGGTCTACTCGAGTACACTAAGTTATACTCACTATCATAAATAAGCTGCGCGCTGCACGAGGCCTCTCCGTGGGGGTTGTAGATCCTGCAGCGGTAGGTGCCTACGTCCGTGGGGTCTACTCCGCTGATGGTTAAACGTAGAAGACCAGTGGTTTCCTTATCCATGCGGATTCTTTCGCATGGGAACAGCCTTTCGTCGTTGCGGAACCTGAAAAAAATAGCATTTTGTGATTTTTCTGCCTTTATTATCATCATTTTAGCCGAATGACGGCGCTTAGAAGACAAAGACTTTCCCCTAAGGATTCAAAAACTGTACCAGTTAGATGGACTACTAAAGCTCTGGTTTCCGAGGATAGCGGTGCCGTCATATAGCGGCCGTAATTCAGCGCTAAATGACGTCACTAGAACGTTTTCTATGGAAAGAAAATGGCGCGGTTTCCTAAAGTGCGTTCAATGACACCGTAACGTCCGTCCCCTTACTCTACGGTGCAACTTGTTGAGCCGCCGCCATGTGAGGACTCTTACGGACCATCTATTTTATAATTTTAGCTGAGTGAAAGCGTGAATGTCAATTACACAACGCTTGAATATCTCACATCCTTTGAAAATAAATTTTGGAACATTCAACTCAATGACGTACGCCAGAAAGTTCTGATTCAATTACAACTATTTAGGACATATCTCATTTTGTTGAACACCAATAAGGACATTTTCAACTTAGGCTACACATTATTAAGGTTGATAGTTGAATAACTGGCAAGTATAAGTGTTGTAAGTGTAACATACCACTCGACGTCAGGCTCGGGCGTGCCGGTGGCGCAAGCGGTGAACTTGCCGCTCATGCCGCGGAACACCTCGATGTCGCCGATCTTCTTCAGGAACTCCGGCGGCTCCACCTTCTGTTGGCGGGCGCTGGAGAACAGGCATAGTGGTCAGCAAGGCTTCTAGCGAGACTTGCTTCTGACAGAAGCTTCCCTCGTGAAGCCAACATGCTCCCGAGATAAAAAGCCTATGTGTTATCCAGACTATAGTCTATCTCTGTGCCAAATCTATACAAATATTATAAAGCTGAAGAGTTTGGTCGAACACGCTAATCTCAGGAACTACTGGTTCGAATTGAGAAAAAAATTTAGTGTTTGATAGCCCATTTATCGAGTAATGCTCTTTGCTATTCACCACACTACGACCAATAGGATCGGAGCATTAATGAAAAATGTGATGCAGATGCAGTTGCTCGGGTAAGCTAATTCTAGATACTATAACAGAATACCTCGCCAGTATTCTCTGAAGGAATAAGGAAGTTACGCTCACATTTTGCAAGGAGTCTTGGAGTCAATAACCATTTTGGGGTCAGTTATTGGAGTTGTCTTTCCGGGTGTAAGTATTGGAGTTTTTCATATTGAATGGCCTAGTTCTCTCCAGCTATTTAAATGGTCCCAAACACGTACCCCCTCTGCTTCCTCTCACAGTTTCGTACATGGATTTGCCAGAGAGCAAATGAATTTCGTAACGACAAATGGTCACGGGCTACAGATTGCAGGCAGTCAATAATGGCAATGTCAAGTCTACGTTGGTGACTAACAAAACGACCACTCGGCCTAAGTAGTATTTCTACTTAGGCTGAGTGGTCGTTTTGTTAGTCTACTTCAGAATAATAATAGGGAGAATTATGGGCTATTGCTCCCTAAAAAAAACATCTCTTTAACATGCCACGGACAGCTACTCTGCAGGGGCTGCTTTGACGCTGAAGAATCAGCCGCCCACGTCATCCTGGAATGCAAGGCCGTGGCTACTTAACGTGAACAAATCCTCGGAACGATGAGGTCGCTCCGCGAAGCCTGTGAAGCTCCCAGGAAACTTCTGTGCGGAGTTAGACTGGCTAACTTAGACAGAGCATCTACGCACAACGAATCGAAAGGGAGTCGAAGTACGGAAAATGGAGTCCCTAATTTACTCTATTCTTAAATATGGCCTACATAGTATGATACTCACATCTTATCCACGACCTCCAGAGTAGCCTCACAGCTGGCCTCCCCCTCTCGGTTCCTGGCCACACACTTGTAGCGCCCCGTGTCTCCGGGCGCGAGGTCCCGCACGTACAGGCAGCACGCGTCGCCGTCTCTCTTCAGGTTGTACTTGTCGCTGTGACGCAGGGGAGAGCCGTCCTTGTACCACGTGATGTCCGGGAATGGGATGCCGAATACGCGGGCTGGGAATTTGGCGTCGAATGTTGGTAGCTGTGAAAGACAAAATTGTTTTGGTACTTTTTCCAGATTTTATAAACGGGTATTTTGTTCTAGTCACGAACTAACGATATATATTTAATTGGCAAACTTTGTCTTAAAAATCGTAAACTTCACGAATTCCATCTACAGTTCCGGAGCTTTATAAGGAGGTTCGTGAATACTGTAGCAATATCGGTAAATCATGACACGATGACCGCAGTTAGAGAACTTTGTTTCTATATTCACAAATTCCTTAATAACGATTTCAAACACTGTGGCATTCTCAAATACTATGACTTTTTTCTTAAATACTATGCGTTTTTCTCAAATACTATGACTTGTTCTTAAATACTATGCGTTTTCTCAAATATTGTGTGTTGTTTGCGTATTCCATCACTATGTGCGCGTTATTTTTCATTGTACCTTTACGAAACCTTAATCTACATTTGCAACATCAATGAAAGAGCCTTCTCCTATGTATATTACCTGCTGCAGATCGGTGAACTTCTGCGAGAAGGTGGGCGCGGAGTACACTTTACGCACGTTGATGTTGCCTTCAGAAACATCTTCGCCCAGGGGGTTCACCAGCTTGATGTTGTATACTCCGGCGTCGGGCAGCTCCACGGGGTTGATCTCCAAGCCGACCTGCGGAGAGAACAGTGAAGGAGTTCAGATTACCTGACCTGCATGGGCAACATTGAAGATCGCAGAAATATATTGAGGAGAGGAGATAACAGATACTGAATTGACATTTCTTTTCGTTTCCATCCACATTTTTAATGTACTTAATTTGAAAAGAAAAGAATGAGCAAAATTGATGATATTGATTGATTGACCGGCATAATGTTACAGTCATTTAGTAAATAGTCGGGTAAAAAGTCTTACTTCTGTTGACCCGTAGGTCTAAAAAGGCTACTTTAGCAGAATCAGCCAGCACATCACTCTTCTCGTAACTGTAAAATGTTCCCAATCAACCTTGAACCTAATGCTTTAACGATAAAGATGACAATGAAATTCGACAGAATGTTGTATAATTCATAATATGATTCTATTGAAGTGGCCTTTTTAGACCCGCTGTTCACTAAAAAAGTTGAACGCTGAAGTTATTTTCTCTAAAGAAACTGAGCAATTATTAATTTGCTCTATGTAAAAAATGTTTATAACCTCGAACAACTTATGGTGTCAGGCAAGATACACGGCAGACGACCGAAAAGTCTTCCATGATCTACTTTTGAAAATGAAGATGCCTTTAATCGTCTCCAGGGTCTCATCTCTCTACAGTGGTACCCAACTAATAAAGCGCGTCGTGAATCTTCGTTTGCACGGAAAAGAAAGTATGACCCGAAGACTAACGAAAAAATGCTTAAAACTTACAATCAACCTTACATCACTATTATTAGGTTCATATAATACACTGCAGGTGTTAGTTCCGTCTCACTCGCAAGTCACGTGCATGGCACGCGGCGCGCTAACATGGCGGCGGCTGCCGACCAATAGCGGTACAGGAACAAGAAGTGCGGTGCATGGAGCGTGCCGATTGGTCAATAGTATTTCCCGCGCTTTGAAATTCATCTTCTGCGCTGGTACATCGGTAAGCCATATCAAATTCATATCAAATTTATTAAAGTTATGTGAGTAAAACAGTAAATACATTTTTTGCTTAAATCTATGACAAGTTCACTGGTGTTATGTGCCTGAACTAGGAAATCCTGTGTTTCAGGCAAAAAGGAGGTACATGTTATTAAATAATCACATAATTATATGAAATTAAAAAGTCATATTTTAGGTATATAAAAAAGGTATAAATGGTGTAAACAAAAAATCATACTTCCTAAAACCTTAGTAGGTATACTAACTTAGCTTAAATTAAAATTAACAGGAAACAAACAATCTTTATTTAAATACCGTTAACAATTTCTCTGTATCTTCATAAGACAAACTTTGAAGAGTTTCCTTGAGAGTTTTCTTACAGTTTCTAAAATTTAGGGAATAGATGTTTGCTTTTGCATTTAGTCTATTGTAGAGTAGTGGTCCAAGGAAAACATAAAATTTGGCTGCGAAAGCATGTTTTGAAGCTCATTATGAATAATTGCCGAACTGTTAGTACTTCACAAGATTTATAGAGTAGGTTAGTGGGAAAGAGGAAAGGGCGGCAAGTAGACACATTTAGAATCGCTCTTTGAGCTCTTTCAATGGGCAGTAATAAAGTTTTACCTGCTCCATCCCACGAGGTAATGCAGTACGTCAAAATTGACTGACATAGAGCAAAGTAAACTTGTCTTATTAGTATTGGGTCTGCAAGGTAACGTAGCTTTTTGAATACGAATATCAGCTTACGAATTCTGTTACTTAATGCCTCTATATGATGTTTGAAGGTTAGGGTTTCATCAATTATAACACCCAAGTATTTTATTTTGTTGGTCCTATTAATACTGGGACACACAAACGGGCAATCTGCAAGGACTGTACAACAATGGGCATACAACGTTGAAGGAATATAAGAAGTAACCTTGCGCATTGAAAACTTAATGAAATGTGTCTTAAGTGCATTTAGAGTAGGTAAGTGAGTTATACGGAAGTCATTTATTTACCATACTGAAGCCGTCTTGCGCGAGCTTGTAGACAGCATGTTCCGATTCAGCCGAAAAAAGAAGAGCAGTGTCATCCGCGTAAGATATTATTGTTCCATGCTTTAGTTTTAGATTACAAAGGTCATTTATTTATATCAGAAATAAAGTGGGCCCCAAAATACTTCCTTGGGGAACGCCAAAATTCGTGGTTTTTTGGTCTGCGCTGAGAACACTGCCAATCTTTACGCACTGGGTACGGTCTTCTAAGTAGCTTTTGAAGAGTTTTAGCTGAATACCTCTTATGCCCACTGTCTCAAGCTTGCGCAAAAGAATAGGAATGGAAACTGTGTCAAAAGCCTTGGCGAGGTCCAAGAAAATTCCAACTGTATGGTTACCCTTGTCAAGTTCTTGAGCCAGATAGTCAGTCAGATGATGATCGGCATCGGCAGTTGATAGTTTTAGTCTAAATCCAAATTGTCGTTCTGACAAAATAGATTTGTCTTCCAGATATTTGAACAACCTTTTGTTTATAATTTTTTCCAATATTTTAGAGAAAGAAGATAGTAGAGAAATAGGTCTGTAATTTGTTACTTGATCTTTACTGCCTGATTTATATATAGGGACAACAACTGCTTTTTTAAGGCACTCTGGAAAAATACCCAGAGATAGGCACATGCGAAAAATATAAACCAGTGGTGGCACTAAAATATTCCTGAACTGTTTAATAATTTTATTTGATATGTTATCCCAACCAACTGCACAGTCGTCTTTCAAAGTCATGATCATACTTTCTACCTCAGTCTCGTCAGTGTGTAGCAGTGTGAAGGAAGTTAAAGTGGAGCTGCCCGTAAAAAGATTCCTCGTTAGATAAGGCGTTTGACCCCGATTTTTCTCTGCCAAACACTTTCCAACATTAACAAAGAAATTATTTGCCATGTTAGCAGATGTCAACTGTGATGAGTGCGCTTGTAATAAACCTGAAGATGACTCATTTTGTTTTGACGAATATGTTATATTTTTAATACATTTCCAGATCTTTTTACTACTTGTTCCAGCCTTTTCTAATGCAGTTTTATAGTAGTTCCTTTTATTTTTTTTGAGTAGATCATTACAAAAATTGCGATATCTTTTATATGACAGTTGCAACATAGCATTATCTGGTTGAGATTTAGCTTTCATGTGCAGTTTATCTCTATGCTTCATACAGCGGATAAGACCTGTCGTGATCCAGGGTTTTATGTTGCAATTTTTGTTGCTCAAATGTGATATAACCGTATTTTTGCGAATTTTTCGTATTAATATGTGTAATTTCGTACATTTTCGATTACATACAACATGCAAAACTGCGGGTCAGCGGAATTATAGACTGGATCAAAGTTGATGACGCGCAAATCTTCTTCAAGTTTATTTATATTTAATTTCGAAATTGTGCGAGTGTTTTGCTTAAGCATGTTACAATCTAGAGTTAGTAGGGCAGCATTGTGATCGGTTATTGTCGAGTTAAAGACAAGGGCAAGTGAGGGGTAATTTGATTTTAACATGACATGATCTAAGCAGGAGCCACTATGATGTGTAGGAAAGCTATGCGCGGGGAAATGCACATAGGTTTAGGTAGTCATGAGCAGATGCATCAGTACTTCCTGGGAGGATATTGATATTAATATCTCCAATTACAATCGTGTTTACTTATTTATTTATTTAACACTTTACGCACACAGATGTACAGAGGCGGACTTAATGCCTGAGGCATTTTCTACCAGTCAACCTTTGGGTGATGCAGAGAATAATACTAGTAGGTGCAATTCGAAAAAAAAAACAGAAACGCGATTAATATTTAAATTAATACAAAGATAAATATATATAAACTATAAATACAACATTCATTGATTCAGTAAAATTACTAATATTTTTAAAGGAGGGAGGTCGATATATTGCTAATATCACAATGTGTGACCCAATCTTCACCACCAAGCTGTTGCAGTCGTCCATATTAGGTTCCTCAACCGAGATCTTCAGATGATTCCTGACATAAACTATCACCCCATCATTTTGATTGTAATTCCTGTTACTTTTGTACATATTATATCCCGGAATTTGTGGTATGTTATATTGTTTGGCCAGCCAGCATTCGGTTAAAACAATAACGTCACAATTTATGTTTAACCGTTGTAAAAAAGTGCAAAAGCTATCGAAATTCTTAAAAATACTGCGAATATTTTGTGTTAGTACAGTTAATGGAGTTTTGTAGTCGGAAAGATATTGTTTGCAATTTTCAGCTTCACAGACTTTTGACTCAGATACAGAGAAATGATCTAACTCATTAATTATATTGCTAATCATGACTGTGGAACTAAAATACAAATATAAATATAGAAAGAAAAAACTTAAGTGGTCTAAATAAATAACTTATTGGCGGCGCTCTTAGGCGCCTGCATAATCTATGGAATTTATGTGTCTTTTTTCGGTCATTATTCTTGCCGGGCAGTCAGCAGCGCTTGTGTTGTGCTTGTCTGGCTTTTTGTAGTGAAAGCAAGTAGCGCATTTTGGCTCATCTCCCTTTTTTGGACATTCTTTGATAGTGTCCTTGATCGCCACAGTGACCGCAGGTATAGGACGTCAGCCGGCAAAACTTGGCAGCATGACCCATACTGCTGGCACTTATAACATCGTGTGACCAATGTAAAGTCTCTCACAGGGCATGATGACCAAATACTCGGTCTTTTGAGATCAGGGGTTTGCGTATGACTGCAGGTACTTCAATTACATAGTTGTAATTCTCAGCGTCTTTCTTACCTGACTTATGGCTTAATCTAATAGAGGTCAAAAACGTTTCAAGGCTGCAGTCCTGTAGTTTCTCGGCAAGATTTTGGTGATACAGACAAGTAAAAACCTCATTTTCTGCCATGGATGACGGCACTCCTAGGATCACAATCCTAGGCTTCTTTTTATGTGGCTCGTCGACTGTTAGACCTGACTTTGTTAGCTGCTCCGATTGTCTCAGCTTCTCGATGTCGTCTTTCGTCTCAGTGCTGATAATGACACCGCCATTTTTGGTCTTGCGCAGGCCTCTAACGTGAAGCTTCATCTGTTCGGGGCAGATAATTTTTTGGACAAGAGACTTTGTCTCATCACTGGTCCTCAATTTATCTTGCGGATAAATGGCCACAGAACTTATATTTGATGGCTGGATAAAGTTGTGGGCACCTTTCTTCACCATGTCGGAAAAAGAAGTTCCCAGTGCAGGTTGAGTTGATTCTCCGACTTTCATCTTAAGCTCCTTTAGTTGCTGCGAAAGGTCGAGTTGGTTTTCTAGTGATTTCACAGCATTGTGGTATTATAAAGCCCTAGATTTAAGAGACTGATACAGTACGGCCATCTGCGATGTTCCATGCCCAACTTTCCGGCATAATGTATTGATGCGCATCTTCTGGTCCGAGTTCATCTTGCCCTCTGCTGCAATAGCACACACCTCCTGAAGGCTCTGGTCAATGGTCGTCATCCAGTTCTGAATTTCTGGCGTCGGTATACCTTCGAAGTCATCGTGGCGTTGGATCGGCGCTTGAAGGGCAGGAGCGGATAAAGCTGCTCGCGCGGTTGTAGGCGGCGGGGAGCGAGCACACCTACTCCTCGGGCTGAAGGGACTATCCTCTATTGTGTAACAGGTTATTTGCTTATTAAATACTGATCATCATCTTCATAAACATCACCTTATTTAAACCAAAAAGTATGACAGTTTGCTTTACCGGCTATTTATAAAAAAACTAGGTCACGATTACGCAAGTGATTATTTACTTATATTAAATAATTGTTCGATACGTCCGTTCACTACGATCGCCGAATGAATTTTTCCGATTTCCAATATCAGTTGTGTAATACCATGTACCAAAATTCATCATAATCGGTTCAGCGATGTAGGCGTGAGAAGAACCAACTCACTTTCCCATTGATAATATAAGTTAGCATTGTACTCACCCTCTTGCCATCGCAGGTGAGCCTGATCTTCTCGCTGGGCGTGATGGGCAGGCCGTCCTTGGTCCACGTGACCTCGGGCACGGGGTTGCCCACGAAGGGCGCCGATACGGACAGGGGCTGGCCTTCTTCTGCGGTGAGGTCGCGCAGGCCGTGGATGAAGCGCGGCCGCTCTTGGGGCTGGGAGTCGTCCGTGCGGCCTGGGAGAAAAATTATATTGTGTGGATTATTTTGATAAACCGTGTACAGGATCAACGTTCGGTCACGTAGGTCTTCGTCCTGTCAGTCGTCGTGGGCACACGTGTGTGCCATGGGGCGTCAACGGAAATTGACGCTTAATGGCATCCCACATGCTATACCAAATCACGCAGTTTAAACTTCTTTTTTTTAAACGTAGTGTTTAATATCCTATGGCCCCCGATCGACCAAAAGACATGGCGGTCGCCGATTTTTTTACAATAAAACTATTCAATTGTTGTGGCGTCGCGACGGCTAAATACGACCGGGTAACCACAGGTTAGGATACTAATTACAACACGAAAATCTCTTTCTGAAACTCAATTTTAAAGCCCGTGAACTATGCTGTAGTGTGTTTTAATAGGTGAAAAAAATTACACGTAGACTCTATAGAAAACGGCGGAAGTGGTGAACAAAACAATCGACCAATCCACATTATTAGCCTTAGATCGAAAAGGTGGAGGTCAAGCCTTGGCATAATCAGTAAGAAATAAGACAGATTAGCCTTCAGTTCTGTTAACGGGTGATTTTTTACCTAGCCTGGTGAATATTATAAATCACCTATTTGAAAATATGGAAACTAAAACACAGGTCGAACACAAGTTGCGTCAACTTCATCAACTTTGTGTCTAAAAAAAAAGAACCTTTTCGAACACATTGATGGCTCCTTCAAAAATAAAAACTTGCACACTCACTGGCGACAGTAAGGTCGGCGTTGCTGGCGGTCTCTCCCTTGTCGTTGATGGCTACGACGCCGTACTGTCCGGCGTCGGCGGGCGTCGCCTTGTCGATGAGCAGCGCGTGCGTGCCGTCCGGCTGGGTCACCACGCGGACACGTTGTCCGTCCGGAACTATCTCCTTGCCGTTGTGGGTCCTGGGGGAAAGAGGATAGAGTCGAGCATCCATGACACAAAGCAACTAAAACGGTTGAAGATTAATTTCGATTATACAGGGTATAACAGAAATAACGCAAAACCTGCATAGGGGTCATTGGACTCACAATTTAGCACAATTTTAACATTGAACCCTGGAAGCACTTGTATAGTCTGTCCAGATGCAGAAGGATTTCAAAACCACTCATTCAGAAACTAAAATGATGTTTAAAACTACTCAATAGACTTTAGTCAAACTACAAGAATTAGTTTTTATTGTCTGTGACATAAGCACCGTCAATAAAGACTGTTGCGTTGCCCTTGCAACGCATTTTGACATCTATACAAGTATCTATACCAATATATAAAGCTGAAGAGTTTGTTTGCTTGAACGCACTAATCTCAGGAACAACTGGTCCAATTTGAAAAATTATTTTAGTGTTTGATAGCCCAGAAGACTATAGGCTATATATCATCATACTAAGACTAATAGGAGCGGAGCAGTAATGAAAATGTGACGAAGTTGCGCGGATCAACTAGTCTAGGTAATAAGTCAGGAAATAATATAATGAAACAGAAAATATCTCGAGAAGTATTTTAACCGTTGTCTTCTTCTTGGTCTTTCAACTATCAGTGGCCCTATTACGGCATGCCCTATTATTTTCTGCTGTGCTCCAAAACTAGAGTGGAACGATTTTGGACTAAACATAGATGAAAAAAGATTGCATCATCTCCGATTCGCTGACGACATTGTTTTGTTTGAAGAAAACTCTCACAGGCTTGAAGAAATGATACATGACCTAAACAAAGAAAGTGAGAAGGTAGGACTGGCAATGAACATAGGTAAAACGAAGTTACTAGCAAATTCAATCCCATATGAAATAAAAAATAATAATGAACCTTTAGAATATGTGGAAGAGTACGTGTACCTGGGACAAATAATCTCTCAAACTGACCTAACTGCCAAGGAAATAAAAAGGAGAATAGCAAATGGATGAAAAAGATACTGGTCACTGAAGGAGATTATGAAAGTAACAGGTTTCAGTAATAAAATTAAGTCTTTAACGTCTTTAATGCAAAGTCTTTAACACCTGTATCCTCCCCTGCCTTACCTATGACTGCGAAATATGGGCGCTTTCCAAACAACACAGGGACTTGTTAAAATACTGTCCAAAGGCATGGGGAAAAGAGCATGCTGGGAATCAAGAAAATTGATAAAAACAGAAACACATATATTAGAGTTAAAACAGGTGAAATGGATATCCTCACTAAGACAGACCAAATGAAATGGAGATGGACAGGTCACATGTCACGGAGCCCTCACGATAAATGGAGTAAAATCGTGACGGAATGGTACTCTAGAGACGGGAAACGTAACAGAGGTCGACAACGCAAAAGATGGGAGGACGAACT
Source organism: Lacanobia oleracea (assembly GCA_950371165.1). Classification (NCBI taxonomy): domain Eukaryota; kingdom Metazoa; phylum Arthropoda; class Insecta; order Lepidoptera; family Noctuidae; genus Lacanobia; species Lacanobia oleracea. The sequence continues at coordinate 27,842,038 of OX493388.1, read as the reverse complement.
TAAATTAACAGTGGGTTGCAACTGGAGAAAGGTTGCAAAGGATAGAAGGCAGTGTAAATCGTTGGAGGAGGCTTTTGCCAGGAGGCACACCGAACTCCGAGACATACTATAACAAATAAAGAATACATAAAGAAACAACAAAGAAAGAGCAGTATTATGAACAAAACAAGGAGTTTTGGGATCAAAAGTCTTGATTGATTGATTGATTACGGCATGCTACTGCCATCATGATTAAATTATGCGTGTTGTATAACTCCGTCTCTCTCCCACACTGTTATAATAATGGTTTTAAGATGTCATAATAGGCACCCAGGAGGATATTCTACAACATTCCATTTCAAGCAACTTACCACTTGAGTGTAGGTTGTGGGTGTCCCAGGATTTTGACTTCCAGTTTGACTGGGAAGCCTTCGATGACCTTGGTGGGCTGCAGCTCGGCGATGAACGCCGGCTTGCGTTCCTTCTGCGCTACTTCGACCTTGGCTTTGGAGCCGACCTAGAAAGAAAACGATCATTAGATGAGATAGTTTCTTTTGAAACCCAAGACTTTTCGCAAGAGGTGGGTATAACAAGACCAAAATTAGTTACCTACGCGTATATACCTAATGTAAAAATAGTGATTATATTTGTTTGAAAAGATTGGCCTTAGATAATGCTGCTCACTACTTTCCTATACGAGAGCAACGTTAAAGAAAGCGATCGTCGCGTTCATTTGTACGAAAGCCCGATCACGTCGTCGAACCGACAGAGAGCGCCTCCCGGTTTAGCCGAACATATAACGCGACGGTCGCGTATTCGCGCGATGATTGCTTTGTTTTAGGACTACACTTTTTGTCTATATTCTTAATCATGTCGCTGGAACGACAGGGATCTAAATTTTTTTAATTTAGATCCCTGTGTGTGTCTGTGTGTAAAACTTTTCTATTTTAACGGCATCATTGGTGCGAGCGCAGAGGTCACTTACTAACAGTTTATTTAATAATGCTAGTGAAACAAATGCGGTACCTCTCCCAGCCTGTTGGTGACGGTGAGCGAGTACACTCCAGCGTCCTCGGGCTTGCAGCTGTCGATGCTGAGCCCGACCACGCCGCCCGGCTGGTTCATGAAGTTGATCGCTTGCGATGGACGGACGGGCAGACCTGGGGACAGGAATTATATATTACTAAAGTTTTTATATGCCTGCAAGTTGCATCGCTGTGCGAACGCACACCCCTGTACCGAGCAGCCTCTTCGCGCACTGTCTCCTGGACGTGAGCTCTGCCCGTGATCACGATCATGTCAGTACTTCTGGAGTTCTGCGTACTCATCTTTAAGTGATGTTATTGGCACCTGCCAATTACATCAGTTAAAAATGGATGGCATGGGGAAGCCATTTTTTTAGAGTAAGACTAGTGTCAAGAGAAAACCCATCTCGAGTAAAACAATGAAGTTAAATCAATAATTTAACTAATTTCAGAAAACATTTGGCGTTTTAATAACTGTACGTCATTTCAGAAAACCCTCATTATTACTGATGTAATTTTTTTACTTTTATAAACATGTGGTTACCGAAAACTAGCCTGCGAAAAAAAAAAATGATGTGTGCATGATACGAAGACAAAAGAATCTACATTTTCTCCGATTGAGTGGCAAAAGAAGGCACCTTCATCACCATCATCATATCTGCCGAAAGACGTCCACAGCTTGACGTAGGCCTCCCCCAAGTGTCGCCACGACAACCAGTTCTGTGTCTCGCACAGAAGTCACCTTATACAACACTAACTCAAAGGAAACGCTACTAACCATCCTTGAACCACTTGATCTCGGGTGCAGGGAATGCCATGACCCTGGCCTCCAGTTTGAGCGGCTGCCCAACGACTGCCTTCACGTCTTCTAACTCCTGGCTGAATGATGGCTTCCTGGGCGTGGCTGTGGTAATGAAAGTACCCGATAAAGTCGTTTTGGTTTTAAATTTCTAGAGAACACAGTAGCATTGCTTTGGTTTACCGTGAAGAACACGGTGTATAAAGAGAGAAGGTTGGTAATTTTTGGATCTATGCGAATAAGGAACTCCGAGCCTTTTCCGTATTGAAAAGACTTCACTTCATACACAGCTTCGAGACCGTTTAACCTAAAAACAGTGATTTAGTGTAATAGATGGTACTTAGTGATAGTGATAATTATAGTGTAATAGATGGTACTTAGTGATAGTGATAATTATAGTGTAATATATGGTACTTAGTGATAGTGATAATTATAGTGTAATAGATGGCACTTACGGTTAACAGCGACAGCACACAGCGCAGAGCTGTCTCCGTGCGGGTTGGAGATGACCAGCTTGTACGCTCCGCAGTCGGCGGGCGTGACATGCTCGATGTTGAGCTTCACTGTACCGTCAGGTAAGGCTGTCTGGACCACGCGGTTGTCGTCCGGTGATAATGGGGCACCGTCTTTGAACCTGGATTACGGAGAAATTGATTTTATTTAAGGGAATAAACCAATCAATTACTTCTTAAACCATTTCACTGGCTTAGAATTCCGCTCTAAAGGCTCTCCCTCATCCACGTCCTTCTGTCGCTCCAGCTAGTGTGTGAAGCGTTCTGTTCTGACAGGATAGCGTCTGTCATATATATTATAACTCACCACTTGGCGGTAGGAATGGGGCTGCCGTCGAGCTTGGCCTTCAGCTCGAGAGGCTCTCCCTCATCCACGTCCTTCTGTCGCTCCAGCTTGTGTGTGAAGCCAGGAGTCTTCTGTTCCAGAGTGATGGCGGCCTCGCAGACTGCCTCCCCGGCCAAGCTGACGGCGCGGACCTTGTACTGTGGGGAGTTACATGTAGTATTCAGTAAAAGGTTTAAATGACGGAGGAAACGACTTTCAGATTATCTGGGGGAAATGCTTACGTCCGGAACTGGACGTATCATAAACAGAAATTATAGATATTGATGAATATAAGATGTGTGTGAAGTGTAGCATCCACGCAACGTATCGACTAATAGTAGGTATTTAGCTCGCCTACGCACTACCACGTGCTGCCTGACTGACGGCTGAACACAGACTGCCCTCCGATCAGTTGGCCATGTTGATGCGCTCGAGACAAACCATAAGTATATCTACATACACTACAGCTACAAAACATGGCTTAATTTCTAAAACTAGTCAGTCATTTACGACAGTTTATCGTTCATAAATTAATTGTACCAGAGAAATGACTTGCATTTATATTTTCACGCATACCTTGTATATCTTGGTACAAATGTACCATAATAGCCTGATTGTCTGATATCAATAAATCATATTTGTGCTTCGGAAGGCACGTATAAGCCGGTGGTCCCGGCCGCCAAATGGCGGTCGTCAAATAAACCATGTCAGAGGCCCTAGTGGCGGTTTAGAAACTCAGACTAGGTTGTGTGTTAGACCTTACTGCCCACACGATAAGAAGAAGACACCTCTTTTAAAATAGCAAATATCTTAAAACAAAAAAGTACAGACACGCTTCTCACCTTGCCAGCATCACTAGCCTCAAAGTGCTTGATCTGCAGCTCGCTGTCCACCTGTCCGCCCACCTCCGTGGTGACGTGATGCCGTTCATCATTGCGCACTTCCTCGGCCTCCCGGTACCACAGCACGTCCGGCTTGGGCACGCCGTCGCAGCGCACCTTCAGGGTCACGTCATCGTAGTCCTTCACGGCTTGCTTCTGCAGGGGCTTCGTGAACACGGGCACGCCGGCTGTGGAGGGAGTGTTGGTGTGAGAAAACGCTCTGGGAAGCCTTTGAAGCATACAGGGGCCCTATTATGACGTGCTAATGCAATCATGATTTCGCTGTCTAAAAGGGATAGTGTTATGCGTCTTGTATAACTCCGTCTCCCTCCCACACCGTTCATAATAAGTACCCAGGACGCTTCTGTACTTCTGGGCAGAGCTAAGCTGGCTAAGTTAGCCAGGTTGCTCATGCACAACGGACCAAATGGGAGTGTCCACGCGCGGAAATGGAGTATCTACAACGTGTAACAGAATAAACAAAATACCTCTTAAGGGGTCATTGTACTCGTCATTATAAAAAAACTTTTACAATAGGACCAATCCCGAAATCGCGAAAGAAAATCAGTTGTCCAGTACATTCTGTCGAGTTATGCGCACACAAATGTTTCAGTGTTGGTACCATAGTGAAAGTTGTTCATAATGATGATTACAATGACACCTTAAGAGGTATAGCGTTTATTCTGTTACAGGTTGTATACTGCTGTGAGAAAAATAGGGCAGAACTAATGATGATATAGACAACCTTACTGCCTGTCACGACCGTGTGTGAATACAATGGTATCTTATTTTACTCAATAGCTTACCATTTGTGTTGTGATCGTAATGTAACGTCAACAAAGCGCTAGAAACTTTACAGTACCCAGGCAGACTGCTGTTTGCATTACCTGGTTAATGTAAAGCTTGCACAACTTGGTGAAATGGGGTTTTACAAACCAACGTGAGTGCGGTGCCCCTGTTCAGAATACGAACCATACGTTGGAATGCCACGAGTGCCTATACACCTGTATTTAGGGGGTTTCATTAGTGGTATCGCAGGAGCTCGTGGCTAAATAATAACAGCCGCACGGGTCGATCTTTAAGGTTAAGCTACGCTTGCCAAGGTTGGTCTGTGGATGGGTGACCATCTTAACATAACGAGTTTCCTCCGTGCCTCGGAAATCACGTTAAGCCGTTGGTCCCGGCAGTCATTTGTAGATCTTTGGCAGTCGTTACGGATAGTCAGAAGCCAGTTAATCTGACTCCAGTCTTGCCATGAAGTACCGTCTTACCCAGTTAATGGGTTGTGGAGGTCTGGTAGGCAGCCGCTCCACGTAAAACACTGGTATTCAGCTGAATCCGGTTTGACTGGAAGCCGACCCCAATATAGTTGGGAAAAGGCTAGGCAGATGATGATGATGACGATGATGATGATTAGTGGTATCGCATATCAGTGTGAGCTGACCCTACTATCACAGCTATTTGCTGTCAGTGAATATCATGTTTATTGTTGTAACAAGTTCAAGACCACAATGCAACGAATGAATTTCAATGTCAGTCGTTCACCGACCTCATATGCGTTAGTTTGGCACGCTAGCCAATTTTATGTCTGAAACTTATGAAATCTGTACATGTCCTATCGATTTCTTGTGTCCCACTTCCTTACCAATTTGATCCTTTATCATCATCATTTAAGCCGAAAGCCGTCCACGACTGTACATACGCCACGCTTGGCAGGCGGGTTGGCGATCGCAGTGTATAGTGTTGAGTTTTACAGAGAGCGCTGCTGCTCATTCTCTGGCGAGACCCTAAGTCGCCTCTTACATACCCACGGGAAGTGATGGGATGGTATTATTCTTTTACGACGCCCTACGGCACCAGACGACACCATACGGCGGTCCGACACCATGGTTCTTTGTACGATGCCATATGTGAAAAACTTACTATGTACGCTAAGCCTGGCCTGCTGCGAGCTCTCTCCGACCTCGTTCTTGGCGGTGATGGTGTACACTCCTCCGTCATCCACTCCTACCTTCTTCACTGTCAGCTTGTAAGTCTCGGTGGCTAGGTCTTCCACTATATCGAAGCGAGAGGATGGCTGAATGGCATAGCCGTCTTTGTGCCTGGGGAAGAGAAAAAAAATATCAACTGGGTTTTACCTTCACGCAATAATTCTAGAAGTCACTTAAAAACGATTGGGTCACCTTGTGACGTTATAAAGCCCCACTAAGTCTAATCACAGTTGAACTCTCGCCTTTGTATCCAGACACAGAAGGTTCCAAGCAACTTACCACTTAACCTCAGCGATGGGATTGGCTCTAACGTTGGCGATGAAGGTGGTCTCCTCGAAGGGCACGGCGGTGACGTCATGCAGCCCCTCTTTACCAGTCGCAGTGGAACTCTCGCCCTTGTATCCAGACACAAAAGGTTCCAAGCAACTTACCACTTAACCTCGGCGATGGGATTGGCTCTAACGTTGGCGATGAAGGTGGTCTCCTCGAAGGGCACGGCGGTGACGTCATGCAGCCCCTCTTTACCAGTCGCAGTGGAACTCTCGCCCTTGTATCCAGACACAAAAGGTTCCAAGCAACTTACCACTTAACTTCGGCGATGGGATTGGCTCTAACGTTGGCGATGAAGGTGGTCTCCTCGAAGGGCACGGCGGTGACGTCATGCAGCCCCTCTTCACCAGTCGCAGTGGAACTCTCGCCCTTGTATCCAGACACAGAAGATTCCAAGCAACTTACCACTTAACCTCGGCGATGGGATTGGCTCTAACGTTGGCGATGAAGGTGGTCTCCTCGAAGGGCACGGCGTTGACGTCATGCAGCCCCTCTTCACCAGTCGCAGTGGAACTCTCGCCCTTGTATCCAGACACAGAAGATTCCAAGCAACTTACCACTTAACCTCGGCGATGGGATTGGCTCTAACGTTGGCGATGAAGGTGGTCTCCTCGAAGGGCACGGCGGTGACGTCATGCAGCCCCTCTTCACCAGTCGCAGTGGAACTCTCGCCCTTGTATCCAGACACAGAAGATTCCAAGCAACTTACCACTTAACCTCGGCGATGGGATTGGCTCTAACGTTGGCGATGAAGGTGGTCTCCTCGAAGGGCACGGCGGTGACGTCATGCAGCCCCTCGATCTCAGGCCGCAGCAGGATGTCGAGGCGCGCGGAGCTCTCCCCCACACCATACTTGTTCTTGGCCTGAATTGTGTACTCGCCGGTGTCGGTGTGGCGACCTGGGAAATAGATATGTAGCGTTGAAACTTGTACTAAGGGTCAGCTCACCCAGGGTTCTGGAATAGGCAATATGCATGCAATTTTTTTTTTGCAAAATGAAATACTTATTAGCTCTAGTAAACAAATCATAAAATGATTTTAATTACCTTCATCTGCGATGAAGTTATAAAGCTTCAAAGATTACAATTAGAAAGAGGAGTCCAATATAATCTTTAATGTCAAAGTCTATAATGTCTATACAGCTGCCATATAAATCAGCGTTTTCGCGAGAGGGACAGATATATTTGTTTAAAATAAATATATCTTGTTTGTTTTTCGAGCAATTTTGATTCTATTTTGATTGTATATTTTTAGATAAACAGTATATAAAATTATAATTTTTTACATGCATATTCCCTATTATTCGAAAGAGTTATCGCGGTCCCGGAACGCAAGGGGCATTTGAAAAACACAGGCGGGTTTTAGTCAGTAAGAGTCTGACACTCCCTCGCGACACGCAGAAAACGTCCACTGCTGGACATAAGCCTCCACCCCCCCCCCCCCCCCCGGTTTGCCATAATCACCACGCTGGCAGGCGGGTTAGTGATCGCAGTGTATGGTGTTAAGGCACTTACACTTACGACACCCACGGGAAGTGATGGGATGGTATTATTCTATTACGACACAATACAGCACCAGCCGACACCATGCGGCAAAGAAGGGCTATTAGCTATTAAATCGGGGAGAAACCAAACATACCAGTAGGAATAGACAGCGTGAAGGTGCACTCCTTCAAGCCATGGTCCAGGTCCTTGGCATCAGCGGAGGTGAGTACGGTGGCGCTGGGCTGCAGCTCCACGCCGTCCAGCAGCCAGGACACGTGCGGCTGGGGGTCGGCCGTGCACACCGCCTGCAAGCTGACTGGCTCCTTCTGCAGGACGCGCTGAGCTTCCAAAGGTGTGGTGAACTTGGGCTTGCGGAGTTCCGATTCGGCTGTTGAAGAAGTGGATATAGGTATGTTAGAGGTATAAGAAGAATTATTGCGGTCAGTAGTCACTTCATTTTCTAAATTTACAGTGCATAAACTTGAGCAATCAACGAAATTATTTTATAGCTTTTTGAAAGTGACCGTCAAAAGTGTGATTTTGTCGTTGTATTTGACCTTCAAGGCAAAAACAGATCTCGGCACTAACTTCAAACATCTACTAAGTACTCGCCTAATTCACTGCTTTCTGTTGAGTATCCGTGGTCGAGTGGCGTAAGCGCGCTCGCAGTACTATCCACGCACGCTGCATGTCTCAAGTTCAAATCCAAATTTAAACCAAACTCTTTTTGTTTTTTATGTTGTTTGGTTGTTTTTTTTTTTTTTTTTTACAATACATTATCCATCACGCCTAGCAATTTAATATGTTCCAAACACCGCCAAAAGGTTCTGAAAAACAACAACCCTTACGATCAGAGCCGGACATTCGGAAAGTATGTGCAGAAGAAAACATAACTACGGAGGACATAACCAACTCCAACATTACTCGGCACGAGCGCGGAAACAAGCGGCGCCGAGCTCTGGGTGACGACTCGGACTCAATTAAAGAGCTTAAAAATGAACTCAAGGATATGATTAGTGAGTTAGCAAGCTCTCAAAACGCACGGCTTGACAAATTGGAGGCTCATATTATGGAAATTAAAGCTCAGTACACGAAGATAGAAGAAACAAATTTTGAAATCGAAAAATCCGCTACAAGTATTTCGGACCAGTTGACCTCTCTGGAAGCAAAAATTACGGACCTAGAAACTGAACGTAGCGCCATGGCCAACAAAATGTGCATCCTCGAAGAAAAAATAGATTCTTTGGATCGTAACTGCATCAAAACCTGCGTTGAACTACGTAATGTTCCTAAAGTACTACAAGAAAATAAAAAAGGTTTATTTACCTTTGTACAGAACCTTTCAAAACAATTGGAGGTAGATATTCAACTATCGGACATTCGAGATGTATCACGGTTGCCATCTAAAAGGGAAAGCAAGACATCGAACATCAGTATTGAGTTCTCTAATACTCTTCTGAAGAGTAATTTTCTGATGTCTGCAAAACTATTTAACATCAAGAATCCTGGCAATAAAATCAATTCGACTCACTTGGGTCTTACTGTTCCACCCACGCCTATATACATCGCTGAGCAGCTCACTTCGCTCTCCAAAAAACTGTTTTTCGCCGCACGTAGCTTTACAAAGGCTAACAATTTCACTTTCTGCTGGACATCAAATGGACGTGTTTTGATTAAGAAGAATGCTGAAAGTCAGTACATAATTGTTAAAAGCGAACAGCAACTACAGCAACTATCGTCGCAAAACAAACTATGACTAATGTACTGTAGATGTTTATCCCCTTTTTTGTTTTTTAATTTATTTTTTCATATGTTTTTAAACTGTAACATGTCTGTGTTCAACACTGTAACTCATACAAACACACATAGTTCACACCTTTACTCTATATTCAGGCCTCATACTTACTTTTCGACCTCCTCAAACCCAATACAATTAATCCAGCTTTTAACCCAATTTTTTACCCATATCCCTGTTATCATTAAAAATGGTTGATAATGCCAATTCTCTTATGGATAGTATAGACCAAATATCTTTGTCGGAGTCCTTTTCTTGTAGCCCAGAGCAGGCACAACTCTTTATTAAACAACCACAGAACTATCTGAAAATTTTCACACAGAACATAAGATCTATAAACTGCAATTTCCTAGGTTTACAAACTGTGCTTCAGCGAATTTCCGTAGATTGTGACCTTATCGTATTGACGGAATGCTGGCTGTCATGTTTAAGTAATACTAACATTCCTAATTTAGATAATTATTCTATGTATAGTACCACAAATAATTTAAATCAGAGTGATGGGGTCGTCGTATATGTCAAAACTGACCTAAGATCATCTTGTAGAGAATTAGCCCTTAACAATTGTGCAACTGGATTGGTGGTGGAGCTGGGATCAGATATCGCTATACTTTGTATCTATCGATCACCATCAAAACCTAACACTGATCTGTTTACGTCTACACTTAACGATATAATACCCAAGTTTTCTCAATTCAAATCAGTTGTTTTAACCGGCGATATCAATTTAGACATAAAACCACCCAACCTTGATACTCGTTCACAAGATTATCTCAATCTTTTGGCCTTCCATGGTTTTCTCCCTGCTCACACCTTGCCCACTAGAGGTCCCAATTGCCTCGACCATATAATATTAAAAACGAAATCTCCTACAATCTCACTTGTTTTTGACACAATAGCCACTGACCATAACTCATCTCTGCTGGGGCTAAACGTTAAAAAATCTAAAGTCAATGCCATTACCACGACAACCAAAATTGACTTCGACATACTTGACAAATCAATGGAAGAACTGGATTTGTCACCCATCTACTCCAAAACAGACGCTAACATCGCGGCGGAGACCCTAATTAATGTTTTGTATAGTGTTATTTCCAAGAGTACCAGAGTGACTAAATTAACTGCTAAGAAAAGAATTATAAAACCCTGGATTACCCCTGGGTTACTTCGGTGTATGAGGCACAGGGATTCGTTACATAAAAAAGTAAAAAAATCCCCTGAAAATACTAACCTCGCAACTAGTTACAAACGATACAGAAACTTTTGTAACAAAATTCTAAAAAAAGTAAAAAGGCAGTATGACACTGCGGAACTTAGTAAAGCTGGAAATAATTCTAAAGTTCTTTGGGATACAATCAAAAGAATTACACACACTTCAAAAGCACAAAACTCATATACACAACTTCTATCACAGTCCGACACACCCACTCAGTGCTGTAACGCTGTAAATACTTTTTTTGCTGAAATAGGTAAGAATCTTGCTAGCAAAATCACACATAGTCCCTCCTTGTCCCAGCCAACAATTCGAAAAGGAACTTTGACAACATCTTTCGTACTGGATGAAACAGATCCGATTGAGATCGTCTCTGTTATTAATTCACTCAGAGCAAATGCAGCCACCGGATGGGATGGCATCTCACCATTCATCTTAAAAAGATACTCCTCAATGTTGGCACCTGTACTAAATCACATCTTTAACCTCTGTTTTCAGACTGCGACCTTTCCATCACCATTCAAGAAGGCTATTATACATCCTATCTTTAAGAGTGGTGATAAAGAGTTAGTCGATAACTATCGCCCCATAGCAGTACTTACCGCATTATCGAAGGTCCTTGAGCGCTTGATAAATAAGAGATTAGTTAATTTTTTTGATAAATTTAATCTGATCTCTCCGCAACAATTCGGCTTTAGAAAAAATAAGAGTACCACAGATGCAGTTCAGGAGCTAACAGGATTTATTGTAAATAAACTCAATAGTCGTAAAAAAGTTCTCACAATATTCCTTGATCTTGCTAAAGCCTTCGACACCATTACCTTTTCAACACTTCTTAACAAACTCGAAAGTTTAGGTGTCAGAGGCTTACAGTTGGAGTTCTTCCGGAGTTACCTTACAAACCGAACACAAATGGTAAAATTGGGCGACCACACAAGTGGTGAGCTTCCGATTTGCTATGGCGTGCCACAAGGCAGTATTCTAGGCCCCACTTTGTTTCTCGCTTTTATAAACGATCTCTGCAACTTACCTATCACGAATGCTAAAATTGTGTCGTTCGCAGATGACACTGCAATTACTTTCTCTGCTGACTCTTGGATGGAACTTCAGAACTTAGCGCAGGACGGCTTTAATTCTGCATATGACTGGCTTCTTTCTCATACACTCACGTTAAATACATCCAAAACTAAGCTCATAACCTTTTCACTAACATCTAAATCACAACCCGAAATTCCGATTCTCATAAAAGCTCACTCATGCCATACATCATCCAAAATATCTCTACGCTGCCACTGTCCTCTTATTACTCCAGTTGACAATATAAGATACTTAGGCATAACTTTGGATAAGTTTCTGAATTATAAAACGCACATTAATCTCCTCACAGGTAGGGTTAGGAAACTTATTTATGTTTTTAAAAACCTGCGACATGTCGCGAATTCTACCATAATGCGAGGTGTTTACCACGCATTGTGCCAATCTATTGTTGGTTATTGTATTGCATGTTGGGGCGGCGCAGCTAAAACCACTTTGAAACCGCTGGAAATAGGACATAGGGCAATACTGAAAGTAGCCACATTTAAACCCATTATGTACCCAACAACAACACTTTACAAAAATTGGAATGTACTTAACATCAGGCAGCTGTTTATTTTGCAGACTATTCTTTTACAACACAGGCAGACCCCATTCAAAACAATTTTGAAACGCCGTAAGGATAGTATATGCACTATTCCTCGGCCGTCTTTCAGTTTCACCAAAAGGTTCTTTTACTATCTCGGCCCATATCTTTACAACCAACTCAATGCAACCCTGCCTTTATATGGTCTAACCTACACAAAATGCAAAAGTACCGTTCGCTCGTTTCTGCTCTCCAAAACCTACGACGAGACTGAGGCACTGTTGAAATTTATCTCATGATTCTCATTCACGACAAAGCTTATTTATTATTACTATTAATCTATTGGCCCAATTTTATACCATCAAATCAAATTCACTACACGTAATCAGTCTCACAGACACGACTCTCTTAAACTTTTGTTTTTGTTTCTAATTGCATGTTTTTGTCTAGTTTTAAGAATATTTATTACTAATACTTTTAAAGTAAACAACTAAATTTTAATGAATCTGCACGTTGCATATACTCGTAATATAGTACATCTTATGTAGGGAGGCAAACTGTTTCTCCTTAATACAGGTTGCTCAGCAATCTAGCGAGGAGAACAGCGGCTCACCCAACAATTTGTAATTTTCTATGCACTCTTTCTTGTATACATCTGTGTTTACTACAAAACCTTTTTTAGCAATAAATGATTTTTTTTTTTTTATAGACTTCGATTGTTGTGACATACGATATAAAAGTTGAGAAATGTATTACAAAAAATTATCTCTCCTTTAAAATCATCAGCTGTTATTAAAAATGTCCGCCAAATTAATTATTTTCTATCTCGACACAATATAATTATTATTAAAGTTCTATTTCACATTTCAAAATCCAATTTTACGGCGGATTTGCTAATCACAAACTAGAACATGTTTTCAAAAACCTCCGCGATATTTTGTCATTTAGGCTAAGACCCCACTACGGTTTTTTCCCGCCGCGGTTTGTCACAATACCGCGACACCACTCGAGAAGTTCGGGAAACAGTCGCGGGAAAAGCCGCAAGTGAGGCCGCCTGTATTAGTTTCCTTGATTCACAAAATCCCACGATTAAAAACCGCGTTGGTTTAGCCGTGGTGTGGCCTAGCCCAAAGTCGTCAGCAAAAAATTAAGTAAAATACTCACGCGACACAGATAACTGAGCGGTCTGCACTTGCGTGCCCAGGTTGTTGACGATCTCGCACTGCCACTTGCCAGCATCCTTCATCTGCACGTTATCGATCTCCAGCTTGAATAGGTCTCCATCGTTGGTGATGTGGACTCTGAAAGATGGGAAACATGTTTGTTTGTATTTTTGGCACAAAAGTTATCGATAATATAAAGGAAAAATGTTTAATTCCAAGAAAAAAATATACTTCTGTGAGTATGACTGTGTAAAATTTTCCCAGTTCAGTCAAAATGCCAGACACCCAATTCCTGACCCTGGATTTTTAGCTGAACATGACGTTAAATGTGGCGGTTGTAAATCAGGAAAAAATATACATTCTAGCCGCAACTTCGACTGCGTGGAAGCCGGTTATACTATAAACTCATCCTTTCTATCGGTACTTTTACAAACACAACTAGATGTACAAATGGTCAGGCTTAATTATAAAAAAAAAATGAAACATAATATTGTTTAGTTTAAATACTGTTGTAATTCTTAATTCAAATTCAGTCTAGAATTTTTTTATCAAAGAATTTGCTAGTCAGTATTATAACTAAGTAATGGTTAAAAAATTTGGGCAGAGTTATGTATTTACCTGCCACAAGGCTTGACTTCTTTACCGTCGTGCAACCAACGGATGGTCGGCTTAGGGGTTCCAGAAACTTCTACTGAGTAAACAAGAGGAAGGGACTCGAAAGCGTGGCCGTCCTTCATACTGCTGCCTTTGACTCCGGGTGGTGCTGTAATATTAAAGTTATCGTATTAGATAAGGCTAGGTTTTTGTCGGGTGGCAATGATACCCGACTAGGTAGTTTTAAAGCTAAAGAACAGCGTAGCGATAGGCTGGGAGAATAACAATACGAAGATGAGGTAGTTTTGATTGAAGTTACAGCAGATTTGTTTGTCTTCAAGTAATACTTTGAAGTTTTAGCATCTCAGTTTGTTGAAATGAATAGTTATTTAAAAGCATTGTTCAATATTGATATCATAATAAATATAGTCACCAAAATCTAAGAAGTCCGATTTGACAGCTGAGTAGGGAGGGATAGAAGATTGCTTTACCACTAAGTGCGAAAGAGATTTATTTTTGTCTCTTTCATACTTACTAGTAAAGCAATGTTGTATCCTGCTGTCAAAAATTTTGGTGACTTAAATAACATCACTGACAAGTTTTTTTTTCTAGCTATAGGCCAGGAAGTGCAAGGATGAAATAGTGGAAGTGACTGTAGGAACAAATCTTACGTTGTAACTTACATAACGTTTTTTATTTACAGATAGAAAGTACGAAAATTCATTGACATAACATTCTTAAGCCTAGAAGTTTACGAAGCTCTTTTAATAAAAGATTTGTGTATTTACATAAAATATTGCTCAATTCCGCAGTATGTACAGCAGTTAAAGATTTTATACTCGACTTATCTTGTGGATACTTACAGGTTCTCGTTTCGAGGAAGATACAGAAATATTCGTGTGTGGTTGTTCTACAGTGTTTGTATACTTACCAATATATGATGTTTGGCTTATAAAATAAAGACCCATAAACATTTAAAGCGTAAGTCCCATGCAAGCGGCGCACTACGGTTGAAATATATTTCGCTTACCTGGATGATATGATGACTTTTTCAATCGGACTAGTATCTCTGCCGCACCTGGCCCCAAGGATTAGTATGCCAGAAGGGAATGTTATTACGCATGCGTGCTAAAACAAACATACGACAGCATTAGTCAAATGTGGAGAGACATTTAGAGGACAATTATATGGAAAGAATCTGTCATTTTCTTAGAAGATGAAAAGTTATCAAGAATCAGTTTAGTTTGTAGTAAAGAAGAAAATGACAGATTGAATGGAGTCAACATCAGCAATATCCGATTTCGGATTGAAAGCGTTTATTTTCATGTTATTCTCCCCTGACATACACTGCGTAGCGTTACATCATCAAATGCCAGCCTCTTTCATCGTACAACGTTCCCCGTGTGTTTAATATTTTGATTTAACAATTACCTTTTACGTCTTCCACATTTAGAATATCGTCTAGTATGCTCCTTTGTCTCTGGCTTCGTTTAAGAAGGGCTTCCAGCTCGTCATCCACTTCCTCTTCTTCAAGTTTAAACAACTTAGCATCATTCTTTCTCTTTCTCTCAACAGTCGTCTCTGTTACATCTTTCGTAATGTTTTCAAAGTTTTTCATTGGGCTTAAAACTAGTTCTTCTAGAATCCTATTCTTAACGTTATCTATTTTTTTATCGACGGATTTGTACTCGTTTTCGTCGAATTCCTTCGAAATATGTATGAGTCTTTCTGTGATGTCGTTCTCGAATACCTTTTGCGACTTTTCTTTTACGATTAAAGATTCTTCTTCGTCCTCGCCTATAACGTAGTCTTCTTTGTAAGACGACTGGCGGACGTACAAATCTTTACTAAAAACTTTTCTCGTTTCGTCAATGTCGAATATGGATTTTGAGAGGTCTTCGATGGATATCTCTCTGGAGAGCGGTTCGTTTTGCCAGCTCATCTCGTCTTCCGAGACTGACATTATGGACATAGTACGGTTACCTCCTTGTCGCCCACATCTAGATCCAGTATCAGCGTCAGAGTCTGTTTGCGGTTCTTCAATGATGCCGTAAGTACCTCTCCTTACGTGATCAGGTATACTATAATGGCCCATCTCCGTCAAGAAATAACTATGGCTAGCAATCTCCTCGACTTCCAAAGAAGTTGTATGAGGTTTGTTTGGTTGAATCAACCTTCTGCCTCCGAAAAAATCATCGTCATCATAAAAAAGTGATGTTGACGTCATTTTGTGTAAAGTGTGCGTTTCGGCCGGACCTACCAGTTAAAATAGTAATCTTGATTTTAGGTCATACAACGGTTTAGAAGGTGAGATTAGAAAAGATGAGACTAATGCGTTATACTTTAGTTTGAAGTTTTTATAAGCAATCTTGTTCAATGGTGGAAAGTTATTTGATGATAGATGGATGTTAGAACTGGGAAGAAAGGTAGGAAGCCGGATACTGACCTGTGACGATCGCGCCATGAGACTTAGTGCTGCTGACTTTAGACATTATAATAGCTCCGTTGTCGCCTGTCTTGAATGTAGTTACTGTTTCGAAAACTCGGCCTAAACATAACAAATCACACTTGGGATGTTAAAAACACAGTGTTAAAAGCATGCATAGTGTGCGCGAAAACGTGAAATTCTCGCATATATAGTACTAAAAGCTGTTTGCTGAATTGAAGAGAAAGCGTCGAAGCGTTTAATGCGTATACCTTCAGTTTCAGCACTTAACGGTTCTTCTACGGGTTGTTTTTTAACCGATTTACGCTTTGGTGACTTGACGTCTTCTGGTATAGGAACCTCTTCGATGAGCTCAGGTTTAGTGGCACTCTTTTCTCCAGCATCCTTCTTGGTAACAATCTCTTCTACAACAGGTTTCTTATTCTGTTCGTTGTGGTTTTCGTCCCAGAAAGACTTTTCTTCGGCCGTCTCAGGTTCAGAGAAGGACTTCTTCCCAGCATCAGTGGGTGTTGAATCAATCTCCTCTATGGTTGGTTTACTCGTTTTGTCATCAGCATCGTCCCAGAACGATTTCTCTTCAGCCACTTCGGGTTCGGTGACGGACTTCCTACCTATGTTACTGATTGGTGTATCTGGTTCTTCCACAATGGGTTGTTTACTCTTTCCATCGTCGGCGTCATCCCAGAAAGATTTTTCTTCAGCTACCTCTGGTTCAGTGATGGATTTCTTTCCTTTCGTCGGTTTTGATTCTACCTCTTCAATGGAAACCTTTTTGGATTTCTTGTCATCTTCCGCGTCGTCCCAGAAGGACTTTTCCTCGGCTACCTCAGGCTCTGTTATAGATTTCTTAGCAGTGCGGGATGCTGGTTTGTCTACTTCGTCAACGCTAGATTTTTTCGCCTTACCGTCTTCCTCATCATCCCATATAGACTTCTCTTCAACAGTTTCTGCCTTGGCTAACTTAGCAGACTTTTTCTTCCCCGTATCTACGTCATCTTCAACAGCTTTCTTCCCCTTTTTGCCGTCCTCATCGACCTCACTTTCAACTATGGCTTCTTTATTCAATGTCGAATGAATCTCTCGCGCTATTGAACACAATGAAAAAAGTGGTAACAATAAAACATGATTTATTAAAAATGGGCAAAATGTATTAAATTATAAACGTCACAAATGGTTTAAAAAGTGCAGGACAAAGTGCATCGATGGTCGTGAGTGACTACTCAGCATTCCAGTCTATTGAATGCTTCGATGTTTTATACCATATTCTAATGGTCGGTATCTAGGGACACCAAAAAAACAAACTAACGTGCGGATAATGTGGTAGTACTAATAATCTAGGGTTCAATATCTACGTTAATGCAAACTACTTTACCAGTAATTCTTTCCTTCGTGGTGCCAATTCTGACGTGTCTTGACAGATTGGTTTCTTGTGGGCTTACCATGTACTTGTGTAGTGTAAGTGTCTGTGTTTGGGTCATTCTGTGTAGTGTTCACTGCAACTCGTGATCAATTCATACGGATGTGCTAGTTGAAGTTGAATTTCAACCTTATTTTTTGGTGCACAAGGATAATTTTTTATATAAAAATTTTGTGATTCGTTCTTAAATGGTGATTTTCAAAAATGGTCCCTATAGCTTGTTCATAAGATTGAAATTGGCATGTTTGCGAGTACTTACTGTGGACGGTGACCGTGCTCTTAGAAGAGACACTACCAAACTCGTTTTCTGCTCTCACTTCGTATTCGCCGCCATCTTCTTCCTTTACCAAGGTCACTGTGAGGTGGTAGTTCTCCAATCTGAAGTAAAACAACAAGATTAAAAGTACACTTTATGATATGATATTTAATAACTTGGATTCCTTTGTGAATTTTAAACATAGAAATTATCAGTCTCATTTTTTTTTCATACCAAGTGCCACCAAACATTCTTTTTTTATGGATGGGAAATCACCAAATAACTCCTCCCGCTCTGGGCAAAGCAGGAGGGTTTGTCAGACTTTTCCTGATTAAAACCCATCCGTGTTCCTCCTAATTTCCGCCGCGTTCCAGGGCCGCGGGGACTCTTTCGAACAAATTCCGCAACCCCGGCGCCACAAAACATGCTATTGTGTTAAAAATTATACAATGAAATCTGCTGTTTGTTTGCTTTATTATTTGCCCAAAAAAATAGTAGGCAGATATTGAGGCCATGAAAATGCAAGCTTAACATGAATTTGAGCTATCTCCCAGAAAAAAAACAAGTGATAGAGGGATTACAACAGTGGGTATTAGATATGAACATATTCATGATATGCTCGGAAAAAGAAACAAAGGGCTCTGGATCTCACGACACAGGGAATACCAGTGTTAGTTCCAGGGATCACCGCATTTAAATGTGATTTCTATTCTATTTTATTCTCACCTCTTAGTATCCCTCTCGATCTTGATCCTGGCGTCTGTGGTGACCTCCTTCCCGTCCTTGTACCACTTGACCTTGGGCTCGGGGCAGCCCTCCACTTCCACGTCCAGCTTCAGCGTCTGACCAGCGTCCACCGTCATGTCGATCAGGCTCTTCGTGAAGCGGGGCTTCCCTGGAAATTGTCACGTAGAGTTTTAGTTACTGGTAGATTGTGGATAGATACGAGTAAAGCTTTTTCTCAGTGTGATTGCTATATTGACGAGATTTGTACGGTTCTGAAATAAATGGTTGATGATTGTTTGAGTAACATATCCGATGAGCCTAAAATAATGAATAAATTTTCTTTTACTTCAAATCGTTCAAATTCAAGACGCAATGTCATCTCAACGACAAACAACGCCAAAATTATAATTAAAATTAATTTCGCAAAATTAGAGGTTTTTTTGACATTTTGCAACTGTGATGCGAATGCAAACGCTGCTTGAAAATACGGGAATGCCTGATCCACATCGAATGCAGCCGGTCGATTCTGCAAAAATGTCAAAGAGAAGGCAAGCTGTCATTCCATCACATGGATTGAAAGGTTACTTCGTAATCACTTTTCCCAAACCTTCACTTCGATATGTTAATAGAATCGCACTGCAGGTTCGCAGTGAGCTGACTGACTCAAGCTAATTTGTTTTGAAATGAACGTCAGACATACTCCGTTTGAATTTCGAAGTGATGCTTAAAGAAAAACCATTGAATACAGGGCAGTGCGTCTACGACGACTACCCTACATTGAACAGTTTGGACCCCTTGCAGTACACCTCCTTGAGGATCAGCTTGTGAGTGTTGCCGCTGTCTAGATACTCAACCATGATCACTTACTGTTGACAGTGAAGGTAGCGGAGCAGGAGTCCTCGCCCAGCACATTGGACACCTTGCAGGAGTAGTTGCCGGAGTACTCGGCCGACACCTCCTTGAGGATCAGCTTGTGAGTGTTGCCGCTCTCTAGACACACAATCATGATCACTTACTGTTGACAGTGAAGGTAGCGGAGCAGGAGTCCTCGCCCAGCACGTTGGACACCTTGCAGGAGTAGTTGCCGGAGTACTCGGCCGACACCTCCTTGAGGATCAGCTTGTGAGTGTTGCCGCTCTCTAGACACACAATCATGATCACTTACTGTTGACAGTGAAGGTAGCGGAGCAGGAGTCCTCGCCCAGCACGTTGGACACCTTGCAGGAGTAGTTGCCGGAGTACTCGGCCGACACCTCCTTGAGGATCAGCTTGTGAGTGTTGCCACTCTCTAGACACACAATCATGATCACTTACTGTTGACAGTGAAGGTAGCGGAGCAGGAGTCCTCGCCCAGCACGTTGGACACCTTGCAGGAGTAGTTGCCGGAGTACTCGGCCGACACCTCCTTGAGGATCAGCTTGTGAGTGTTGCCGCTCTCTAGACACACAATCATGATCACTTACTGTTGACAGTGAAGGTAGCGGAGCAGGAGTCCTCGCCCAGCACGTTGGACACCTTGCAGGAGTAGTTGCCGGAGTACTCGGCCGACACCTCCTTGAGGATCAGCTTGTGAGTGTTGCCACTCTCTAGACACACAATCATGATCACTTACTGTTGACAGTGAAGGTAGCGGAGCAGGAGTCCTCGCCCAGCACGTTGGACACCTTGCAGGAGTAGTTGCCGGAGTACTCGGCCGACACCTCCTTGAGGATCAGCTTGTGAGTGTTGCCGCTCTCTAGACACACAATCATGATCACTTACTGTTGACAGTGAAGGTAGCGGAGCAGGAGTCCTCGCCCAGCACGTTGGACACCTTGCAGGAGTAGTTGCCGGAGTACTCGGCCGACACCTCCTTGAGGATCAGCTTGTGAGTGTTGCCGCTGTCTACGCGAGTGAACACCGACTTCTTCTCGGTTATTTCTACGTCGCCGAGGTACCTGGGACAGCCAAATACATGTAGAAAAGTGTTGGGATTACCGGTGTTTGACTTTTTTTCGGTAATTTGTTGATCATTAACCGTCGTTACGGATCATCAGGAGCCAGAAAAATCTGTCACCAGTCCTGTTAAAAAGTATCGTGTTATCAAGTTAGGTACTGGGTTTTCGAAGTCAGATAGACAGTAGCTCCTCGTGAAATACTGGTATTCAGCTGAATCTGTTTGACTCTAAGGCGATCCCAATATAGTTGTGAACAGGCTAGGTAGAATGGAAGAAAAAAAAGTGTTGCGCCGACCCCATGTAACATGGGATAAGGGCAGGAAGATGATGATGGTGTGAATATAGTACTGTTTAGTGTCATGAATAATATTTTTAAGAAGATAACTCACCATTTGACAGTAGGTTCTGGGTAGGCCTCGACGGCGACCGTGAACTCAACATTGACATCTCCTTCACTGGCGGATGTGTCCTTCAGCTTCTGAGTGAACTGCGGGCCCGAGCGCACGTTCAGCTTGCACGAGTCCGACGTGCTGCCGTGGATGTTGCGGATCTACGGCCGACAGCATATTTGGATACATGACAAACATACATACATTCCGGTCAAAAGCCAAGTCCTTTGGCTCGCCGTGGTTGGGTAAAAATAGAGTTTGACTTTTTATTAGGTACTGTGTATTATTTACTGGTTGATGTATGTTTAGTTGAGGTTTTAATCAATTTTGATTGTGCTTATACCCAAAATGAAATTGAAAATGATGTCCAAATAGTCCTCATGCCGCATGACGATTATCTGATATAATCGTATACTTCATAATATCTAGAGTTAAGGAAAGAATCTTTGACAATCTTATCGTCTTATTAAGTTAACGACTGATCCGATTTATCGCAAAAAAACAGTCTGTTAGTTTGTCCGCGGAAGAAAATAAAGCATGCTTAGAATTTAAAGTAGAGCACACTGTCTCTTTCTGAATATTATAAAGAAGTATCTGCTTTGTGAATATTTAAACCGCTGTAAGCAATACCAAAATTGACAACCTAAACAGAGTGATTTCGTGATGTAACCAATGTACCTTAATATAGACTCGTTTGAGTAATTTTCGCTATTCCTCATAGTTTCGAATTTGGCCATCCACTCCCATTTGAAAATTTCACCCCGTGTATAGCCACTAATAAAAACAACGTAACATTTAGTTGGCTGATTAGACTCACCTCGCAGGAGTACTGGCCGGCGTCAGCGCGCGCAGCCGACGTGATGACGAGCGAGTGCGCCTCGCCCACAGATGATATCTTTACCGTAGACGACTCAGAAAGCTCCACCTTGTTCTTGAACCTGAGGTAATATGACATGTCCGATTATAATTTACTACCATTTGCCTTCCTACGCACATATCCCGTTTTTTCTCGTTCCCGTGGGAATTTCGAGAAATCCTCTCTTGGTGCTCCCCTACACTCCCCAAGGACCTACGTGCCAAAATTCAGCTTTCTACGATCAGTAGTTTCTGCTGTGCGTTGTCTGTCAGTAACGGAATAATTTTATAATATAATAATAATAATATAATATTCCACACAACTATCACACAACACCATCTAGTCCCAAGCTAAGCAGAGCTTGTGTTATGGGTACTGGACAACTGATAAACATACTTATATATTTCTAAATACATACATATTATAGATAAACTACACCCAGACACAGAACAAATGATCATGCTCATCACACAAACATTTGTCCTGGGTGGGAATCGAACCCACAACCTCTGGCATAGCAGTCAGGGTCACTAACCACTAGACCAACAGGCCAGTCAATAACATAACATAACATAACATATAGTTTATTTCTCTCATAAAGGTACATTAGGTAATTTACTGATAACATACATTTTTTTTTTTTTGCCTTACGCAAGAACCTTTGTGAGAGCTGGAGTCTGAACTAGGTTCGGGACCTGTATGACAGATCTCCAGGCTCACACCCTTAAAGATTTAACAAATTATACGGCATCAATCAGATTATACATAATATTATTAGCTAACAATTTTGATAGAGAGGTAAGTCTATGTAATAAAAGTGTGGTTGGTGAAAGTATTTGTAATGTTAAGTGATGTTTTTAGTGATGTTGTTAGTGTTGTTGTTGTTGTTGTGGTAGTGTGTGATGGTGTGGTGTGTATGTGCATGTATATATAATAATATATTGAATATTGATTGATATTGATTTAATGATGAAAGAAAACTATGATGACTTTGTGAGACATGCAGATTCAGTTAGAGAATCAATACTTTATTGCATTCCATACTATGTACATATAGGTGGTATAAATATTGTCAAGATCAATATGGACCCTGTCGGGCACAGCAAAGTTAGGAGAGAGGACGAAGACTAAGTAACAATTCATAGAGTTAAATAATTATTATTATAGGTAATTAGATGTTTAAAATGTTAATAGATGTATATCAACATCAAGACGATATCGTGCAGCGAAATTGATAGAATCGTTAAGTTGCACAACAAGAAAAATATAACGATATTCATCCGACGAAAAAGATGGGTTATATATACTGTTCTCTAAAGGGTTTGGAGGCAGGTTTGAGTTTAAATTTCCGGAAGAAGGGAAGACGGTTCCAAAAACGCGCATACTGGCGCTTATGGGACTTAAATAGGCAGGCCGTTACCGCAGTGCAGCCGATATTGGACCAGGGCGCTATTTGGATAATGCTTATCTTATACGTTAAGCTAAACGAACGTACAGCATAAACTTATTAACAAAAACTGCACACACCATTAAATCAGTAAAGTTTTTCTTCTACACGAGCTTTTTTGTTTTCGAAAATGAGTGAAGCATCAAAATTCCCTGCACATTAAGGAATTTTTGATACATAGCTAGCGTGACTGTCTGCCACT
The DNA here is from genome assembly GCA_950371165.1 of Lacanobia oleracea. Classification (NCBI taxonomy): domain Eukaryota; kingdom Metazoa; phylum Arthropoda; class Insecta; order Lepidoptera; family Noctuidae; genus Lacanobia; species Lacanobia oleracea. Next base: position 27,818,650 of record OX493388.1, on the reverse strand, counting down.
TACTCCTACTCGTATTTAAAAACAAAATATTTAATTTATTTCGAAATGCTTTACTTGATGTCAGACACTTAAAAAATCATAAATTATCCTGCGAGACAATGACCAGACGTCAACCCAAAGAAACTTTCAATAAAACTCAAAAATAAACGAGTAAAATACCTAACTTCCAAAAGCACTCACAATATTTTTGCCACATCTGGAAACCATAACTGAGGCTCGAGTCAGACCCAAACAGGCCCTTTAGACAATTAAGTAATTTTTATATTTTTACTTTGTAAAACCTCCTCATGTACCTCATCGCTATAAAATCCTAAATCTATTTACTTTCAATTCAACCCTTACCTTGTCCTAACATTGTGATAAGGTATTGGACGTTAACGGCGGGAGAGTGCCCAGTCTCAGACGAGCTGTACGGGGCCATGCGGAAGGAGGGGCACAGCCTTTTCCCATTGGGGGAAAATTTAGGAAAAACGAAAATTTTATCAGTCTAGGATAATTTAGGAACAGTCACACTGGGCAGACTTACCAAGCCACAGTGGGCGCAGGTTCGGACTCGGTCTCCACCTTGAAGGTGACGGTCTCCTTCTCCTCGCACACCTTGCTCTCTCCCATCTTCTTCAGCACCTTGGGCGGTGACGTCACGTGCCACTGCCAGAAGTCCGAGCATTGGTTCACTTCGTTCCTGAAAGAAGATGAGTAACAAATTAGAATTGTTTCACTATTGTTCATCATATAAAAATCGAAGCTGTCTATTAGGTCGTGTATTGGTTGACGATCTCGAGGTCAAATATAAGTGACACAGTAAAGCATTGGAAAACATATTTTAAGCACAAATATGATACCTATTCTAAAATATGCCACCATTCACAAATCAGTCCATATTTGTTTTGGAGAGATGGAGATAAATAAAAATAATTGATAGCATCGTATCATTTTGGACAGGAATGATGGTTTTCATGCCTTATGATACGGTACGTCCCAGAACGACGAATTTAAAACTTTTTACAAAACAAAAATAACCGACTTCCAAACAAAACACTACAGAGTATAAAACAAACTTAATTTCGGAAGTTGGTGTTTTTGGTTTTGTTTCTTTGTTTTTAACACCGATTTCCGAAATTAAGGTTTTTTTTATTTTTCACTTTTAAGTGGTGATGCTTGGACGACGTCTTTATCTATGCAGAAATTGAAATTAGCAAAAATGCTTTTAAAATAAAAACTACCGAAACAAACTCTACCAAATTTTTACGGGACTAAATGACAAGTATACCGCATCCAACTAAAACAGAATCACATAAATTGGATCAGAAACCTCGGATTAAACGGTGTATATACATAAACACATAAAACCCACCGAACTGAGAACCTCCTCCTTTTTTGGAAGTACATATATTTAATTATCTGAACTCAAAATTATTGATCTGTGGAACTTACTTAGCGACAACGGAGTAAGAGCCGGTGTCGGTCAGCTTGGCGTCCTTGATGGTGATCTTGTAGATCTTGTCAGATTCCTTCACGATGACGACGCGGTCGGAGCTCTTGATCTCGTTGCCGTCCTTGTACAACTGTATGCCACTACAATAACTTACTTAGCGACAACGGAGTAAGAGCCGGTGTCGGTCAGCTTGGCGTCCTTGATGGTGATCTTGTAGATCTTGTCAGATTCCTTCACGATGACGACGCGGTCGGAGCTCTTGATCTCGTTGCCGTCCTTGTACAACTGTATGCCACTACAATAACTTACTTAGCGACAACGGAGTAAGAGCCGGTGTCGGTCAGCTTGGCGTCCTTGATGGTGATCTTGTAGATCTCGTCAGATTCCTTCACGATGACGACGCGGTCGGAGCTCTTGATCTCGTTGCCGTCCTTGTACAACTGTATGCCACTACAATAACTTACTTAGCGACAACGGAGTAAGAGCCGGTGTCGGTCAGCTTGGCGTCCTTGATGGTGATCTTGTAGATCTCGTCAGATTCCTTCACGATGACGACGCGGTCGGAGCTCTTGATCTCGTTGCCGTCCTTGTAGAACGTTACATCGGGGGAGGGAGTTCCTTCGATTTCGATGGTCACTGTGTGGGTGGACGACACCTGCAAATGTAGAAGAGAAGAATATTTTGTAAAAAAAAAGTAGTTCTAAAATCTTGGTCTATTAGTATCATAAATGCTTATTATGGGTGCTGCTAATTTAGTATAAGAATATTTGTTGTGGTACGTGTGACGAGGTAGTCTTCTAACACAGAAGTCTGTTACTCACCATGCAGGTCTGGTTCTCAATCTTCTTCTTGATCTTTGGCGCTGCCTTAACCACCAGATGCAGGGTGGTGGTATCCTCTCCCAGTTCGTTGGAGGCTGTGACGTGGTAGTCTCCTGCGTCGGCCTGGGTCACGTTCTTGATTACCAGGGACATGGTCTCTTCGTCTTCGTAGAGGAACCTGGAAGGAGATGGTTGGAGTTGAATCAGTGTTGAATCAACTTTTTTACTTGTACGCAACACGTTTTACCGCGTGTTGCGTACAAGTTAAAAGTTATCACAGCTTGAAGTTTGGTTGATCGAAGAGTTTTATGGCAGATTCTACTTGCAACTTAGAATAGCAGCTCACGGAATAATAGTATTGTATGTTTTTAGTTTAAGGTTTCCTTTATGTATTTTTTTTTAAATTTGGTGTACAATAAAGTATATATAAATAAATAAATAGGTAGTTGAAATGAGAAAGCGCAACTTAAGCGATAGTGATCACTTTGTGTTATGACAATCATACTGAATCGGCAAATTCTTTATAGTGTTTACTTTGTACAAATAAAAATTACTTTACTTTAAATAGACCCGTTACAGGCAGTATTGAATTGTCAAGGTCTGTCAATCAAATAGGTGTAGCTAATTCTTCCTCGTTAGTCCCAAGACTGCAGCAAAACACACTCACCGATCGATCCTGTCATATTTTAGTCTTTAGAGCAACTTTAATTGCTTTGCTAAATATATTTGAGGCAACTAACCATTATTAAAATGAGTCTCCTGCAAACATAGTACTTACTTGTGCCTAGTATCAGCTTCAACAGCCTCGCCGTTGTGTTTGAAGACAACGGTAGGCTTTGGGAAGCCTTTGCAGGTCAGCTCCAGCATGGCAGAAGCTCCAGCTGATACGATAGCTTCGCGGTGCTCTATCACCAGGGTCGGTTTCTCTGGCTCGCGATGTAACTCGTGCACGGCACCTAAGGAAATAATGAAGATCTAGAGTACCACAGTTCAGCTTAAATGTTCGGAATAACGGTGTGGCCTTTCATATTGCCATAAGCCATAAATAAAATACTAAGCGTAGCGTAGGTATGACTTTCTTTGCCAGGGTTGCGGAATTCGTTCAAAGAGTCACCGCGGCCCTGGAACGCGGTGAGCATTAGGAGGAACACGGATGGGTTTTAGTCAGTAAGAGTCTGACACTCCCTTCCGCTCCGCCCAGAGCGGAGGGAGTCATTTGATGATTTCCTATCCTTAAAAAAAGGTATGCCTTGCTTGGAAACTGTTGACTGTAATCACCATTTCAATTACATTGCATTTCAATTAATCCACCATGATTTTGAATAGTCAAACGAACTAAAACTTTTTGATTAAGAGATATGATATGTTTAGGCACTTATCACTCAATTGGGTAGTGGAATTGATAGACTAATATTGTTGGCGTCCACCAGATTTTACTCTACTGAAAGCACAGATCCGCCTTTTGAGAAAGTCTTCTTCTTGAAACCAGCTGCAGTTACTTACCTTGAACAGTAAGTTCAGCAGAGCAGGAGATGTTGCCGGTGCTGGTCTTGGCCACGCAGGTATAGATGCCAGCGTCTTCAGGCTTCACGTGCTGGAACACCAGCGCTAGGGAGTCCTCGTCATCACCCAGGAGCACCTGAGAAAAAACAATGGAGTTACATTATAAGAGATCAAGGATGTGGGAGTCAATAAGAGAACGGAAGAAAAGACCTAGGGTCTGTTTTCTACGACTTTGGTTTAAATATCTTCATTTTCATTAAGCCAATGGGGTAGATGATAAAAAAAATCGAATAAATCCGTCAGATAGATTTCCAAAAATATTGGACACGTATACTGGACACGTATACTGGACACGTATACTGGACACGTATACTGGACACGTATACTGGACACGTATACTGGACACGTATACTGGACACGTATACTGGACACGTATTTTTCTTTTTTCCCGTAACACAAAATTACTACGATACAGTGCTTTGAAACCCGTGTGACATCATTTGTAAGTACACTTTTAACAGAATAGTGACGTCACAAGCCCCGCCTCTGATCTTTGATTCGTTTTATTTTCTTGATTTTTAATTGATCTGATAAATCACAAAAATTGGTTGTCTGTAGAGTCGGTTTACAGACAATACTTTTACGTGATAACGTCAAAATAAAATAATTGAATTCTTAACAAACAAGCCGAACGCTTAGGCCGACCGTGTCTCTCTGTAGCTTGTTCCACGCTCTCACTTGCAAGCTCGGCTCAGGCGGAACGTGACACTTTTTCGTGCGAGCAGCCGGCGTTCATCGATTTATAAGACGTTGTCATGCCAAAAAATACATGTCCAATATTTTTTGATAATCTAACTGACTGACTAAACAGAATCATATTTTTTTAAATCCATCCCTATTGCCACTTATACGAGAATAATAACAAAACTTAGAGAGTATGAACAAACAGAAAATAACATAGTTTTCATAATTTGTCTACCTCTTGAGGAATCTTTTTGAGGTATGCAATAAGCAAAATGACTAGAGTTGAAAGATGCTTTTAAACGCTTACCTTAAATCTCTCTTCCGGGTCGAAGTCCTGTCCATCTCGCTTCCAGGTGAAGGAAGCCTTCTCTCCCTTAGCCAGCAGACCTTCGCCACCCGGCAGCAGCTCGCCGAAGATGTTCTTGTCATCTGAGGAAATAAGAGATTTTCGTAATATTGTATTGAATACAACTCTTCCCTAACTGAGTGACTGACAGACAAAGTACAGCCGAAACTACTGGTCGTAGATAGCTGAAATTTGGCATGAATTGGATGTTGTACCACATCCTTGGGTAGTAGGGGAGCACTAAGAGAGGATTTTCCGAAATTCCTAAGGGAACGAGTAAAAACGGGATATGCGTGAACGAAGTCGGTCAGTATAAAGGAAGAAGCGTGGCGCATACCTACCTTGTTTAAAATTAATATGATAGGAGTAATATGCAGCGAAATGCGCCAGTAGTCAAGAACATGACTGAGTTTTCGTAAGTATGCCTAAAAATTGCTCACATGGCTACATGATCTGGCCAATCACATTGTGGTATGAGGTTACAAGAGCAACTGAAATAAATTAAAATCTCTTCACTGAGAATTAAGGTCAAGGTCTTTTTTTTCAACCTATACTGTCCCACTGCTGGGCAAAGGATATGTAGGATGCTTCAAGACAGTTGGGCCAGAGTCGTTACGCAGTGGGAGTCAGAGGACGGGCGTCGATGAAGGCCTAGGAAACGCTGGCGTGATGCCTTAGAGGCGTTCATGACGGCGGAGAAGGCAATACAACGTGAAGAGTGGAAGACTATGGGGGAATCCTTTGCCCAAGGTCTTGTAACGTAGCAAATTTCATTTTATCAAGACACTAAGAATTTAAAACAATAACAAGCCAAAACTATTACAAGTTCAGTCTATTTCCAGTAAAAGACATAAATATCTCCGTGAGCCATAAACAAGCGCTGGAGGAAGTCCAACTGCTTACAAAAATTTAACGTTTTATTTATAGCCCTTCACACAAATTCTACATTTATTACGGCAATAATTAATGACGTTGTTTTTATTGGTAGTAATGTTAAATTATGCGTAAAGTGTTAATTATCGAGGCGATTTAATGACTACGTACTTTGAATTAAGTTTAAGAAGGAGGTGGCAAAATTTCATACGAAATCAAGCTTAAGTTGGTTTGGTGGGTTTAATGCAAATGTTCCTCGTGTCTGATGGATGATGAGCTTCAATAAATAGGTATCGAAATTGTATTCTGCTTCTGAAAGCATCATTTATTTTGATACTAACTCATTGTTGACTTTCCAGTACATTGAAACATTTCTATAGTTGTTACTAACAAATAAATTAGAAAAATATACCGTCGCCTCCAGATAAAGTGCCATTCTTTCAGCAATACCGAAGTCGCAATAATGCAGCGTCAACACCTCATGTTCGTATACGTTCGAAAATGCAACTTAAGCTGAATCAAACAGATGGATGTTAAATGAGAACCTCCTCCTTTTTAGGGTTCCGTACCCAAAGGGTAACCAACGGAACCCTATTACAAAGCCTCCGCTGACCGTCCGTCCGTACGTCCGTCCGTCTGTCTGTCTGTGAGCGGGCTGTATCTTAAGAACCGGTAGACAGTTGAAATTTTCACAGAATGTGTGTTTCTATTTTCGCTATAACGACAATTAATAAAAATTAAGGTTTATAGTACGGAACCCTTCGTGTGCGAGTCCGACTAGCACTAGGCCGGTTTTTTTTAAGTCGGTTCTAGTCGGTTTAAAAGAATGAAACTCCATTGTCGACGAAATTATCTCTTTCACCGGATGGTAAGCGATGAATTGATCGACGTGAGATTGTGTTCAGAGTGTACCTACGTGAGCGAAATTGAGTTTGTGTGTTTGTTTGTGATGCTTTCACGCCTAAATCATTGAATCAATTGTGATTACTTTTGGTCCAGAGACAGAAGGGTCCCTGAAAATGGTTAAAGACTTAAAATTTTAACCCCTAAAAAACCTAGACAATAATAAAAAATAGCAGTTAACTCACCCACAACAGTGACGGTAGCCTCCGAGGTGACCTCCCCATAGATGTTGAGGGCCCTGCACGAGTACCTCCCGGCGTCAGCAGGTTGCACGTCAGCGATCACGAGCTCGTAGCAGCCCCGGTCGGCGCGGGTGCGGATGATGGACACGCGGTCCGATTCCGAAGTCGTTAGGATCTCTTTTTCGTCGCGGTAGCTGGAGAGATGAGAAGAAAAGCTTGACAAGACTGTTATCATGCAGACATATTGGTAAAAGTCTTAAGTCAGTAATTTTACTTAATACGAACTCTAGTCCGGTCAAATTACATTAATTCGCAACAAGCTCAAAATTGGTAGATTTGTTCCGAACACTATCATAAATGAAATCTAAAAGTTCCCCATGGATCTGATACGTTAAAAAAAAAAACTTGCGGTCAAAGGTAATAAAAGCAATTTTCAGAAAAACGGTAAGTTTTATCATAAAATTGAGATAATTGAGTCAAAATTAGAGAACAGTAGGTCGATCAGATAATTATCTATAAAAAATGTACTGGATACTTTTTTCCTAACAGCCACCGTTTCTGAGATATAACGATTCAAAATGTTGGCGTGGAAACGTGTGCATACTATGACGATTACAACTCTTCCAACTTTTTTTTTATGATAAGTAGTGTTTTGAACAATCCTACCAATTTTGAACTTGTTTATTTATTTGTTTTATTGACACACCAACGACTTATTCACTAAATCGTTATAATTGACATACATTCAGTCAAAAAAGTATCGGGAATGGATGATTTGTTTATGGTTCCAAATTCAAATTTTTGTTTTTTTTGTAGTTGTTAGATTGGCACAACTGTTTTCCATTTTGGCGCGGAGTTTGAGTTGCATCTGTTATTTATATTAAATACAGTGCTGGTTTTAGCAATATCATATATAGTGTGTATTGCGAATTTCATAATGGACAAAAATATCGAACAAAGAGTTTGTCTTAAATTTTGCATCGCCAATGGAATTTCGTGTTCGGAGTCACTGAAAATGTTACAGAAGGCTTACGGTGAATCGACTTTATCAAAAACTCGTGCTTATGAGTGGTTCAAAGCGTTCAAAAGCGGTCGAGATGTGATGGAAGATTTGCCTCGCTCTGGTAGGCCGTCAACGTCTGCAACTGAAGTTAACATCGCAAAAGTGAAGGAAATAGTGACTGAAAATCCCCATTCAACTCTGAGAGAGATAGCCGCCGAACTTTCTGTATCTCACGAGTCGATCCGTACCATTTTAACTAATCATTTGGGTATGAAACATGTTGCTGCTCGGCTAGTCCCAAAAGATCTGAATTTTCTCCAAAAACTCAATCGCATGAAAGTCGCTGAGGACATGCTAGAACGAGTCAGTTCGGACCCAACATTCATGAAACGCATTGTTACTGGTGACGAGACGTGGGTTTACAAGTTTGACATGCAAACTAGTCAACAAGCTTCGGAGTGGCGCCTTCCAACTGAACCGTTTTCAATCGATAGAAGACATAAAGGGGATTTCGCGGCGAGAACTGAACTCAATTCCGGAAGCAGCGTTTAAAAAATATTTTGATGAATGGATATTCGTTGGCGCAAGTGTATCGTTTCTAAAGGAGCATACTTTGAAGGTGATAAAATAAATTTGGATGAATAACAGACATTTTGTGTATTATTGATCTTTTCCCGGTACTTTCTTGACAGAGTAGTACATATTATAATAATAGTTTAGCGGTGAATTTGTCACTTATAGGTGTGCACAGCACTTGTACATAATTATAATCAATTACGAAAATTAAATGATAATAACATATTTGCGAATTAATGTAACCGTGGATGTCTAAATTGACCGGACTACTCAGTCTCATCTTCTGTGGTAAATATCGTTGGTGCTGATAAACATATTACAAAAGTAAGAGTTGAAGAAGCAAAAATTACACGTAACTACACCAAAAGATACTTAATTCGCAAAAATAGGAATACGCATGACGATAGATACTTACAACTTGACTTCAGGATTAGGGTCGCCCTTGACCTTGACCATGAAGCGCAAATACGTGTTCTCCATGATCTCGGTGTCCTTCAGGGCCACCAAGAAGTACGGGGCCTTGAGAGCGTTCCTCTCCTTTCGCTCTTCGGGAGTCACTATAATTGCCACATAATAATCTAAATTAGTATTAAGTTTGCAAAAGGACCATCTGAGGCAGGCAAAGGGAACGAATTTTGAAAGAATAAACTTAAAACATTTTTAAATTATTATTTTTTTGGAGAAATCATCTGTGACAAAGTAGGAACGCTTGCAAAGAGTAACATTCTGTATTTCTCATTTTGTAAAACGTTCGAAATAATTTTGGGGAATCGTACCTCAAATGTGAAAACTATTTAATATTAGGGTATTAGGTTATTTATTTTGTAAGTAAATAGGTGTACAACAATACTGATAAGTGCAAAATACAGGAAAATTAAGTAGAGTAAACTGATCAGATTCCAAACTACGTGTTATACGCCTTACAATGTCTTAATCGATGATCGCGATGAGCATGCATACAGTAGCTAAAATAATTTAGAGATAAACGTCATAAAATATTATTTGAATAATTGTAAAAATTGATTTGTATAATTTGGCGATTAAGTTTGAGAAAAATAGGTAGAAAATGAACGAAACCAATTGTATAAAACGTTCACCAAGAATTTCCTATAATGCTTTCACCCAGAATTTTTTAACATATTTCATCCATATGAAATTTTCTCAGCCATAACATTTAATAATTTTAATTGTTTTAAAAAACCAGTTCAAGCCAGTCGAGCAACTCTTATATTAGAAACTCAATCGGTTAGTAAAATTTTACAATGGACATCGCTCCGGGTTTCCACCAGATTCCTATTTCTCTCAAACTCATATTAAAATAAATAGAAAAACAACACTCACACTCCTGCACGACTAACTGAGCGGTACAATGGGCATTTCCCTTCGGGTTTTCAGCGATTGCTGTGTAAACACCAGCATCTGACTCCCTGCAGTGTTTCAGTTCCAGCTTGAAGGAGCCATCGTTCTCATAGGAGATGGAGCATCGGTCCATGAGGCGGTCGGCCAAGGGCTTGTTGTCCTTCAGCCAAGTTAGCTTGACGTCAGCAGCGTCGCGCAGAAGACATTCGAAGATAGCGTTCTCACCAGCTGGGGATTCAGAGCGAGGTTACGAGAGAGTTCGTACGAATTTGTTTACCTCGATGATATGCTAGTATGATCTTATTAAATGGAACAAGAAAGACTCATTTTTACCAAACTGGTAGTTCGATTACCGATATTTTGGTAAAATTAAGTTGATGAAACTGGAAATCAAGATAACAATATTGTTTCATGAATAAGTTAACCGTACGAACTCTTGAAGTCATAAAAAGGAAACAATGTTTTTGTATAAAGCGTTGTTAAATTAATGTGTAGTGTACGTTAGAAAACTAAAAGCATTATGTACAAGCACTAATAGTGTGTCTACTTCTATGTGACGTGGTCTACGTTCGGGTGCAAGTACTTACGCTCAATGTTCTGGCCTTCTAAGGTTTTCGAGAATATTGGTTTGCCTTCTTGAGATTCAGATTTAGAGATGGACCTAGCAGTTTCGTAGCCAGTGCTCACTGAGCCGTTGGCGACGGATTTCTTTGAAGACGAATACTTGCTCTCATAAGAGGAGTCTCCATTCTTAACGGTTTCATAGCTACTCTCGGTCTTGGACGAAATAGATTCGACTTTGTCGCCATCAATGCTTGCTTTGATGCTGTTTCTCTTCGAAGCGTACTTATTCGCAATGCTATCAATTTTGCTGACAGAGTCGAACTCAAGTCCGTAAGCAGAGCTTTCAGTTTTGCTTTCGTATTTAGCTTCAATGCTCGCTTCGACGTCTCCCACAACACTAGATTTGATGCTGTTCCTCTTTGAAGCGTATTTCGAAGCAATGCTGTCAATTTTACTGATAGAGTCACCTTCGATGGCATAGTCAGACCTTTCAGACTTGCTTTCGATGTTCGCTTCGATACCGTACTTAGAAGCAATGCTGTCTATCTTGCTGGCAGCATCGTATTCAATTCCATACTTAGAGCCAGCTTCAGATTTGCTCTCGTAGCTGGACTCAATTCCGTATTTGTTTCCTCCTTCGGTCTTCGAGGAGTACTTGGACTCATAGCGAGAGGATGCAGTACCTTCGATGCCTGTTCCGGATTCGTACTTGGAGGCTTCTAAACGCGACCCGCTTTCACGTCGCGAGTAGGAGGAGGTGAGTCCACTACCGCTATCGTATGTAGACGATGACTCGTAGCGACCGCCACTAGATAATTTTCGGCTGCTACTGGAGTGCTCTGTAATAAAATAAAAATTAAATTGCTTAGACCGGACCGGATGTAAGGAAAGATGATTTCCGTCTGTATTTATTGATCTCATAACGCCACTACATTTTCTAGAACAAGCTAAAATTAAAAAAAATGGCATCTAAATTAGGTCCTTCAGTATTGGAATAATATCCGAAAATTTACAGTAAAGGTTTTTGTTTACTACCATAATCTTTTTTTGAATAATAATGTTCTTACCTCCAGAGAGCCGCGAACTGCGGCTATACCTAGACATCTCGTCTTCAACAGTTTCCTCTGCGGTTACAGTTTGACCGTTACCAGCAGCTTCTAGCTTAGACTCGGCGCCACTGGAACTGACTTTTTCTTCTGTTTTCTCCTTAGTTTCTTCTACTACAGATTTTTGTGTAGTTACTTCTTGAACATTAGTGGACTGTTGAGATGCTATAACAGTTTCTTCAACTGTTGTTTCCTTGACCGAAGCTTGTGTCTTAAATTCTGTCGCTTCTTGTGTCTTTGATTCTACACTAGTTTCTTGAGTTTTAGATTGAGCAGTAGTTGCTTTTTGAGCAACTTGTTTTGTACTTTCTACTGATGCTTGCACTGCAGACTGCTCAGAGACAGATGTCTTCTGAGAGCTTGCCTGTAGTTTTGTCTCTTGAGACGACTGTTCAACAGTTGTGCTTTGAACAGATGTTTGTTGGGTTGATTGCACAGATGTCGCTTGTGCTACTATTACTTCTGATGCAGCCGCTACTACAGTAACTTGGCTTGTTTGCTCAGAAGCAGACGCGGTCTTCTCAGTGACCTTAGAGCTTTCAACAGTCACAGATGATTTAGTTTCTGAACTGACTTCACTCTTTGCAGCACTAACTGAGCTGACTTTAACGGATTCTTGTGCCTCGCTAACTGAAGAAACTTCAGTTACTTCGGACTTGGAGATTTTAGTTGCAACCTCACTTTCTATAGACGCTTTTCTTTTAGTTTTTAATTGTTGAGCTTCCTCTGTAGTTGCTTCTTGCGTAGTTTCTTCTACGCGGGAGCGTTTTTCTTTGGTATCTACTGCTTCTTGTGTTACTTCTGCGTGCTCCCTCTTCTTCTTTTTCTCTTCTGGTTCTGCTGGGGGCGCTTCCTGTTCTTCTAACTGGAGATCGTCAGCCGCGTGCTCGGCTAGAGCAACTGAAAGGGCATCATGAAACCGTTATATATAAGCCCGTTAGTGCAAAAAATAACTGAGGGAACAAGTATAGCATAAAATATTTCTTACCAACGTCACTGGCGTGTTTCCTGATCTCAGAGAGCCAGTTGGTCTTAGTCTGCTCCTTATGGGCAGTAAGAGTAACGTTGAGCGGCGGGTCCTTCTGGGAAAGTTCGAACTTGTTCGGCTCAGCAGGGTTCTCCTTGATTTCGACCAACGGTAGCTGGAAAGGAAAAAATGGGTTGTTTATGTAGGTTTAAGCTACATTTAATAAATAATCTGTGATGTGGAAAATATTTATTAAAAGGATTTTGTAATATAGATTCCGTACATTTATTGGTGACTGACCAAGTATAACAAAAACAGTAACTATAAATTTCAATAGATGACTTAAAGTCATCTATTGAAATTTACTTAAGATTTATAAAGAAAATGAAAGATATGGAACCGATAATATCCACGAAAGTATGTTTAGCTAGATTTTTTGCGCAATGTTAAGTAAGATGTATTATATTTGTTTTCTTAAAGCAGCCTGATTACGCCAATCACAAATTCTCAACAAAGTAGAAAATTAAATTTCAGATATCGCGAGCTTGCCTTGCTCTAAAATAGCGACTTCAATGTCGTCAGAAGTTGCTATTTCAATGACACAGTGTCAATGTCTTCTTGAGACAACGTGTGTATAAAATAAACTGAAATCCTCACTAACAATGCAGAAAGTTTAATTCGCAATGACAAAGGGACTACGTAATACTCGTACATTCCAGACGTAATTTTGGAATATATCCAAATAGTTATTTTTTGAATTGACCTATTTTTGGAGTTGTTTCAAGATCGTGCGAACTAGTAATGAATGGAGATATAGTTAGAACGTGTAGGCCGATTCTGGGAAATGGTTTATGTATGGCCTGTTAAAACTTTCGATAATGGAAGGAAGTACAAATCAATTTTATGTTAAACATCGGAGTCGTTACCTTCTTTGAAATATTTCTAGGTTTACTTGTAGAAAATGGGATAAAGATTCAGAACATACAATTTTAACAGGTAAACGTAGTATGACCGTTGTAGTGCTAGAAAAAAGAACTACCACACGCATACTTTTATGCTGTGTAAGGTCATAAATTAAGATAACATCATGGACGCTTTAGTATAGAAATAAATACGTGTATCTCGTCTATTAATATCTAGTCCATATTTTTCATATTGTAGAGATGAAAGAGGTCAAGGTTCACTAGATAGAATAAAATAGTACCAACCTTGACGATATCCTTTAGCACGAAAACAGAGCGATCATCCGAGACCCTCTTAACTTTACAGATGAGGACTCTAGCCTTAAAGAGAAAGACGTATCTCTCTCTCGCCTTCCCTTCGGCGTCAGTGACAGTGAACCAGTCGTGGGTGAGCAGACGGCCAAGCTTGTAGATGTTCCCGCGGAAGCCTTCGATGCTCGCGATGAACTTGTTGTCGGTTGCACGGTTTGGAACACTGAGGAAGAGTTCCAAGGCTTTCTGGAGGTCAGTGCAGTCTTCGCCAAGCCGTTTGGAGTATTTTACTAGTTCCTGGGTTGAGAAAGTAAGAGTTAATGAATGAATGGACAATTGATGAGCAATGGAGGAAAGTCAATAACCAGTAAAAATGGATTATGAACTGTTAAAACTGAACGTCAAAATTTAATTAACTTAGAAACTGAAATATCTAAATATGAAGTTTACATCAAAACATGATACATTTGTATTTAATTTTACCTTTAGCAGTAGCTGGTAGTCGTTGATTCTTTGAATTGGAAGCTTTAGATGTTCAGCGATACCTTTGTCGTCCTTGAGGTTGTCTGCTAAATCCTAAGATGAAAGAAATAAATCAATTAAACCAACAAAATACTACATCGTTATAGGACAACAAAAATCCATGAATAAACAAAGAATTCTTTAAAGCTATTAAATAGCCACAATTTGGCGACATGGCAGAGAACAATAAAGACTTCAAGATCTCTGCCAAAAGAGCTTGTAGATATAAACCAGACATAGTAAAACTTATATTACTTTAATAACATAGCGACAATGAAGATATTTTTATACTTTTAGAGATAACAACAAATGAACATGACGACTTCAAATGAAACTCGAGAATTTGATTTCGTTCTCACAATCAAAACCATAAGATTATGAATGACAAAATGATTAATATCTAACCTAATCCTGTATTTACTTGCAATGCTATTTCCTCTAAGCTCCAGCATTTCATATAATTGTAGGTATGGCTAAGTAAAATATTTGAAATATTGTTGCAAATAATATGTAACTGTGATAGAGACTAATCCACCGTCATCAAAATATCCAGTAAACAATTCGAACCAAATGTTACAAAACAACAATAAAGTTACCGATCACGTTATTTTAAGATCGCCATTCCATTTCTCCATGAATCTCGTACGGACGATAAAATTAAATATAAAAGTTTATTTTTGTACGTTCCCACCATTGGCCTTGTGACGACATCTAATGGACAACATTCATAACATTTTTGTGGGTCGCAGCAACACTGTTCATCATGGTCGCTGTTCGAGACTTGATTGCGATAATATTGCTATAAAATTTTGTGCGTCAACGTGGAGCCTGTCAGTTACTTCGCCTAACGCATTGTTTGCCTTTATTATGTAGTCATTTTGTTGCCTAACATTTGATTTTAAACTGCTTTGATAAGATAAACAATCAAACTATTTAGCTAGAGTGTCTAGAGCAGATCATGTTGATTTGATGGCCACCAGTCAACTGCTACTTAGTTCATACTTTCTTAAGATGGGCAACACCATATCAGCAAGAAATAACCGTTTAATATAATCTAATTTGTGTTCGAACAAACCATCAGCGATCAGCGACGGTTCAATGCTGCCTTCGGCACGCGCCCCAACGGCGACCGTAATGAATAGAAATATAATGGGCCTTTAGTTACCAGTGAAACCTAAAAAATGTTACAAAGTGCTTTTTGCGACTCAGTCACCAGAACGAGGACGCGAGAAACGTGGCAGAAACAGCTGGACAAGAATCACGTGAAAGAAGATGAGGGATTTCTTGCTCGTCACAGTCCATACAATTCGATCTAGTTTTAAGTTTTTTTTAGTTTTAATATCGGTGACTGTACCCAAATGTGCAGGTGACGCCTTCCTGATACAATTTTTTAGATTGAAGATTCAATAATCAAACGAATTGCAGCTTTGCTTCGAAAAAGTCTGTCCCACTACAAATATCGCTTGTCAGCTCAAATCGAACGAACATAATTAATACGACGCGTGCCCAAAACATTCATCGGATGTCACACTAATTGCCCGTCGATGTTGGCACCATATCAAAAGTAATACTGAAGAATATTGACACGGCTGCAATTTTATCGCTCGAGTAACTATTTGTTGCTAAGTTGTAAAATATTTGAATTGCCTACTTATTGCAAGATTTAGCTTTATTAAACCACATTAATGTACACGTGTAAGGCCTACTTATACAAACGTATTTTCTTAGTAAATTAGTCAGTTGAAAACATCTGGGTAATAGGCATAACTACTTAATTGCATAGTAAAGACATACATCTGAAATAGTGACTAATAAAAGAATACAATCGTTCAAAATTTTTTTTGCACAATAATGTTCAGCTCATTAAAAGACATCACGAGGAAAGACTGATTTAAGAAATTCGCATTAATGCAGTAGAACAAGATTAATTAACATACGTCGCTCAAAGTATAGAACTGTAAGCAAGTAATGCAAGATAAAGACGAGACAGACATTGAGAATGTTGGAGTAAATGCAAACAAAAACATAGAACTAAACCACGTTGAAATTTCACATTATAATGTAGCGTCTGTTTAGCAGACACGATCAAGATACAAAACCTCTGAGTCATCAATTACCTCGAGTAGGTATTCCGAAATCGCTTCAGTTGCACTCAGTGTAAACAGAATTTGGTTCAGTCTTTAGGAGTAGCTTTTGCGTCTGTTTTATCATACAGTTTGCGGTTTATAAGCTTTGTAGCTTCCATGATGTGGAAGAAAGTTACGATTTCGTGACAGATCAAAGCTTTCATGATAAGGAAATGTAGCCACTGTTTACGATTTGTTTTACGAAAAGCTCTGTATAAATTTCCCATTCACAAATTGAACCTATTTAGACAACAGTTTTATGACAGAAATATTATCATCACGACATAGGAGAAGAAGAAGTCATGTTTTAAAGATGAGATGACAGGTTTTCAAATTATGTTGTAACTAAGAAAGTATTTTGCACTTCCAATACATAGCCTTTGAGGACGTCGAAATCAAGGCCACTTTCAAGAAACACATCAATTCCATTAAGATATCGATACTATCCTAAATAAATCGATTTTCGCTGAAGCTTTCCAGTAAACATTTCATCATAAACAGCATGGTCCGTGACGTCAATAACGAAAGTGAAGATCAACAGCATGGGAAGATGCTAATGCATTAAAGAATAACGTCTTAAGTAGTTTTCAAGGTCTTAGTAAATGGATGGGATAAGGAAGAGTTTATTGAAATGTAACTATACCATCAAATTGAAAGTGGAGAATAGGGTATTTTACTAAAAAAATCTAATTGGTCCGTCAGATAGATTTTGTAAAAATATTGGATATGTATTTTTTCTTTTTTTTTCACGTAAACGTTAAATGAAGAGGATACGGTGAGTTGAAGACACGCGTGACGTCATGTGGCTTAGTAAAATTGTACCAAATTTCCTTTTACCTTGAAGAGAATCGCCAAAGAAAAATTGGATAGATTATGGAAAGTAATTAGAGCATAGGCAGCGAAAGAATGGGTGACTCTTGACAGGTGAGAATGGAGGGTGAGAGCGTGTTGAGCCAACCCCAAGTAACATTGAACATGACCAAGAAGATGGTGACAACGAAAATCTTGATCAATAAAGGTATAACAACATACTACCTCTGAATTAATGGAAGTTATATATAAGATTGTACATAGTACATCACGAAAAACCGAGAACGGAACAAATGTTAACAAAAGCGTTCCGATAAGTCGTTATAATGTTATGAATATGAAGCAACCGAGCAAAATTCGTTGCAAAGTGGAATATCTGCATCGTGGGAGGAATCATGTTGAACAGTATAAACAAGTGAAACTTGTCGATTTATTACGCTTTGTCTCGCTTCTATGCTCTATTCCATAGGTGCCGTACTTTTTCCAGGAAATTAGCTTATAGCTAAAAGCTCTGCGATAGTGTAGCTTTGTATCAGTAATAGAGTTTTCACATTCGGATCAAAAACTTCTTTAAATTACCTCCTACAAATAAAATAACAATTTTGCACTGCTTTTATCGCATGCACCCACGATTTCACTATGCCTGAATAGATTATCATAACAAACAATGAAAACAAAGTTCCGCTACAAAATGCACAGAATTTTAATATTGCAAGTAATATTGAAGCGGTGAATAAATCAAAGTAGCGAACATACGCCAGTCGAGAATATATTTAAGGCACCTTGACATATTGAGCTGGCGTTGCCCTGTTTCGCTAATAGCAAGCTGCTGCTGCAATATTTGTTACTGAAAAAACAAGAACGGAAAGCGAGATGGGAACTGAAAATGTTTCAGCTTCATTTGATTGAATTTCAGCAGAAATATCGATGGGAAACTAAATATTTGCGAAGTCAGTTTCCGTTGTACAATTTGCGGTGTTTATATTGATGTAATGTTTTTATTAGTTTCCAATGCGAGCCGAAACCAAAATCAACACGTTAGCTTAGGCCGTAATGTCCCCTGCATTAAACGAGAAATGGGGGTCTCATAAAATACCAGACGACATCGTGGAAAGATGGCAGGTCGGGGTCTACTCCTGCGAAAAGATGGGCCCGCAAAAGACAGAGAAGTGTGAAAAAGGGAGTTGGAGGCCTTTACCCAGCAGTGGGACAAAATACACTATATGTACTGTGCCGTATGGTGTCTGCCGGTGCCGTCTGGTGCCTAAAAGAATCATCATCCCATCACTTCCTGTGGGTATTGTAAAAGGCGACTAAGGGACTCACCAGAGAATGGGCAGCAGCGTTCTCGGTAAAACGCAACACCATATACTGCGATCGCCAACCCGCCGCACATGCGTGGCAATTATTGCAAACCCCTCCTTTGGGGGAGGCCTATGTCCAGCAGTGGACGTCTTTCGGCTGATATGATGATGATGGGACATAATAGGATAGATAGATAGAATGGTTAACTTGATAAAGATAATATTGAAAGAGAAAACTTCGTACCCCTTTTTAGGTACAGTGTGCGGAAAATTACAAACGCCGTGAGATTGTAAAATATCCAGTGAAATTGTAAACAATTTTTTTTAATAAGACACGGGTTATTGGAAACTATTGAATTTGGACAGGATCTTCTTCTTCTTTTCGAGTCGATGGTTAACTTCTTGGATTTATTGGGCCCAGTAGGTGTCTACGTTAAATGCAGCGTCGGTGGCGTTCATTAAATCCCCCAAAGTACAGGTGTATGGGCACTTGGGACACTCCAACTAGTAGCTGATGTTCTGAAGAGGAGCTGGTCGAATAAAAATGTATTACAATCTTACAGTGTCTGCATTTTTCCGGTGAGGTATACCTAATTAAAGTTTATGTAGAGAAGGAGTGTAGAATGTAACTTTTTAATGCACTGCGTACTAATTTCGAGCCCTGGGCAGCTACAAGTGTCGATAAAGCTAATACTATATAGGTTCGCCTTCCTCATTCCAAGGAATTAAACGCTTGATAAACAGCTGAAGCAGGTGACATGGTATTTCAAACTTTACTTCAGTAAATTGACTGTAGGTGCATTGCATGTTGTAATGTTATTTATTTTATTTTATTAATACATATATATATTTAGGAAGGACGAAGAAAAGATGGATGGATTGTGTGAGGAGCGATATGAAAGAAATGGGAGTTAGTGATAGCGTGACGGCTGATAGGACAGAATGGAAAAAAAAACGTGTTGCACCGACCCCAAGTAACATGGGATAAGGGCAGGAAGATGGTGATTGATATTAGGAAAACTTACAGCACAACTACCTGCACCAACCAGGATTTGAACAAGGCAAACGATAGCCCTGCTTAATACTTGTTGGAAAATATTTAGTGAGAGTCAATCGACACGAAAAGAAGAAGTCAGCTAATACATAACGATATAACGTAAAACTTGTGAAAATTGTCATTTACAAGCTCACATCCATTCCAGATTCCGAATACCTATCCCAAAACAACATGCAACATGGTTTTGTCAATTTTTTGTAACTTCATACAACAGCAGGCTGCATGCCTTGGGCGCTCTCTCCTGATCCTTATATTGATTCCTTATCCTTATACCTTTAGTTCATTGCATTTGATGATTATTTTGAATCATGCCTGTATTTTCAACCAGAGACCCTTAATATACTCTATACTTACTAATATTTAAGCTGAAGAGTTTGTTTGCTTGAACGCGCTAATCTCAGGAACTACTGGTCTGTATTGAAAAATTATTTCAGTGTTAGATAGCCCATTTATCGAGAAAGGCTATACATCATCACGCTAAGACCAATAAGAGCGGAGCAGACGAAGTTGCGCGGGTCAACTAGTTTTAGAATAATTCCATAATGCATTTCTTCCTAATCCCGCTAGCATGTGGATCTATCTAATTGATTCAGAAGTGTAATCAAAATGAATTGTGCCGGATTAACGTAAGAATCGCGATGTTGTAATCGCTATAAATAATTAGGGCAATGACTGTATTACTTTTGCGCCTGTTCAATGATCTAACGACAAGCCATTATACGCTTTATGTAAATGTAGTACAGTTTACAATCGTACATATTTCAAATAACAGATGCTGTCCAAGGTTTAGAGATGAAAATATTTGAGAAGAAATGTTTATTTTTTGTCAAGCGTCTCGACAGGCTGCCTTTGATTTGAAACGTTCTGTCAGTATAACAATGATGCGAAACGAATTGTCTTAGGCTTAGAGTTGACATATTATTTTTTTTACAAGAAAATTAAGATTTTCGCAAAACATTCGGATTTTTTTTTTACTATTGATAGGCACGCGTTTGACCACTATCTCACCTGATGGTAAGCGAGGATGTGGTCGAAGATGGAGCACGCTTGCCTAGAAATAACCTATTCACTCTTGATTTATAGACTCCCAGGTTGTAGCTATCAGGAAACACAGACTCCGGCAGGGAGTTCCACTCCTTAGCTGTACGCACTATGAATGTGTTCCCAAAACGTTTTGTGCGTATGGGTGGGATTGTAAAAGCTGCAAGGATTTTAGTAACATAACAAAATAATTTCGGGGGTCCTCCCCGAAATTATTTTACAAACGTATGTTGTCGGTTTGATGTAAATACTCTTCAATAAACTGACAAAATGCCAACAACAATTAACTTTAAATAATCAAAACTACAGTCTAGTAAAACCAAAATAGAGAAACTGATTGAAAGAGAATACTGACAGCAAACTTAAATCAGAAAAACCTCTTAAAAGATTGCATTTTAATTGACTTTACTTAGAGACAGTGCTAAATGATCTAATTAGTCTTCCGTATTAGTGTTTATGGAAGCCAGAGACAATAAAACAAAACAACATGTAACAAAGCATGAGACTAAGAACTGTTTGGAATTAACTTTTACACAACAATGTGCAATAACAAGCTTACTTAACAACCAGTTTATTTTGATCGGGTCTATCTTAGATAACATTGAAGACATCGATTCAGTTGGATAAATAGATTTGTAAACAAAATACGAACTAAAATCATAACCTCTACCTCTTCTATAAGATCTTCAGTAAGAACTGCAGTCATACATTGTTTTGTTGTCAGTTATATTGCTACCTGTGTATGCATCGCTAGAGATGCAACTCCGAGATATAATTAGCTCTACTAATCCCTAAAAACATATGCAAAAATTGGGTCAAGGTCATCCCGTGCAGCTTTAGCGCAGAACCTGCGCGCGCGCCGCTCACACCGGCGCCGCGCCGAGCACACAGCGCGGGAACCAGAAAAATATAACATTGCCGCGAAACTCATCCACCCACGCCGCACTCGAAATAAACCAGACGCGTTGCTGGTAACACTACACCCGTAACATTGAAACGAGGGGGAAAAAATCACGATATTTTCGCCACAGCCCACAGCTGGTCTAATTATAAAGCGTCCAACGCTAATTGCGATGTTAAGTCGTACCTGAGCGCGAGGCGGTCGGTAAAGGTATCACGAGAACACAATCACAGTCACACACTTCACTCGGGCGAGTGGTCGAAGGTCGTACAAGCGCTGGAGCGAGCGAGGTGGTCGCGTCCGCGTCTTCCAAGCGACTGCTCCTCTGCTGGCCCTGTACTCTCCGCCCGCTAAACATAGAACACCCGCACACACGATGATTTTTAGAGGATAACGCCATTTCACCGATGACGTGGAGTGTTATCTACCGAGGAGCACGGGACAGCTTTCGTGGCAAGGTCGACAAACAAACCTTGAAACATCCTTGATAACAGCACTTCGGGTCGTGGGCGGTGTTACCGTTGTCCCCTTTGTTATGAAAATGAAAAGCTCGCGAGCATATTTGAGTGTCGCAGGTTAACGACAACAGTAGGTAGCCGACTAGCTAATTAATTGAATTGACATACGAATGGGACTGAGATGCCAAGTCGAAGTCTGTTTATAAACTGTGATACTCGTACATTTGCTACGTTTTGTTTTGGACAACTGTTACTGACCCTTTCTCCCTAATTAGATTAGGAAAGGTTGTTAAACAATTTATTTTACGTGGTCTTCGTCGTTGCGTAGGTATGGGACGTCCAACACAAATCGATTCCAGAATCCGCGTTCTGGAAATAACTGGCATATTTAAAACCTTACGTGGGATAACAATTTCTGTATCATCCAAACAGATGAGGTGCCGTGTGTAGTTCGTCATATGACAGTTGAAAAAACGAACCGTAATACCACTGTAGCTTAAGATGACCTGTATTATCTGTTTTATGACTGTACATTATTAATGAATCGTGCAATTTCGTTGCATTAACTGCATTTGGGACTTCCCAGAAATCTCCAAAGCCAATCTTTTGGGAGGAGTGACTTTTCTACCACGCTTTTACCGATAACAGTTTGAACATAATTATTTAGACTGAGTAGACAGATGTATCTGTCTGTTCTCCTGATTACTACAGTTGTCGTCTACTCCACCACCCACGGAAACCAGCGGAACCGTCTATTTGTAGTCGGGACAAGTTTGCATTGCAGGCAAGTGCACTGAATTAGAAACTATGAATAATCACGAGCTTAAATACCATGTCGGAATTATTGATTGCTAGCTTCTGGGAGTCTTCAGTTGCTAAGCTGCTACTCTACTTTGGCTAGATTTCAACGTTCAGCTAATTGAGACAACACAAAAATGGAAGCAGTTGCATATTGTCACGCATTTGTGTCATCATGGCACCTTGACGATATAGTTAGTTTAGTATTAAAAAAACAAATGGCTGTAGATACCTTTAAAATTAGTCTGTTTTTATTTGAATGTCCTGTCTGGTAAATTCTGTAAGAAATCGGTAAAGCTAGATTCACATCACTGTGTCGAGGTGTGTCGTGTTGAGGGATACACCAATCAAAAGTACTTATCTGTCAGTCAGGCCTAGGTGGTAGGTAGGCGGAGGTCCTTCAGGCGGCTTAGAAACTCTGACACTAGGGTGTGTTGGGACGTTAGACCTTACTGCTCACACGATAAGAAGGCCTAGGTCATATCACAGTGAGTTTTGTAGCCAGTTAATTGCGCCAGACTGCGCCACAACACAGTTAAGGTGGTCCTAGCTTTAGGCACTTGTCTCACCGCCGGCGAGGAAGCGAGTAGCTGTCGACTATTTGCTCGCTGAGGAAAGGGACAAAAAATTTAGTTCACCTGTGTGTAAAAGTGACACATAGGTACATTAAAAGTCGGAAGCTGGCTGTTCACACTGCCGGCGAGCTATCAAAGATTGTACTCGCTCAGCGACACTCGCTCGGCAATGCTCGCTTGGCGGTCAGAACTCACCAACCAGCGGTAATTTCTACCTATAGTGCGGGCCCGGAGCAAGTATTGCGAGTAATCGTCCATCGCACAAAAGCACACTCTGAAAGCCGAGCGTCAAAACTATCGAAACTTTTCACTCGCTACTCGCTGCTCGCCAACTCGTTTCGAGTTTCAAGCTTTACTCGCTGCTCGCTGATCACCGGCGGTGAGACAAGTGCCTTAGACATAAATGGACGAATTAGCTATGGCTAGAATCCACATAATTCTATTCCCAGGAAGAAACTCTACTTGACAATTTAGAAGCACAGTATTATAAGCCCTAACTGTATGGTTAGATTGAAGTGATTAAAGCTGCAATTTATTGAAATTTGCTGGAATTTGTAGATCAAATAAACAAGAATCTGAATGATGAAGATGCAGATACCAATTTATTTCCGAAAACCTCTAATCGAGTCTTGCATCATCTGTTTGTACCATTCGATGCTATTAACAACCGGGCATCATACGTCATTCGTAACCGATGACTATGGCTGGCATAAAATTCGCACAAAGGCAGCATAGACACCGAGAAATAAATACTGGTGTTACATTATTTCTGGATTTGACTCAATCGTGACGAGTTTCAGTTGTGTAGGATTTTATATGACGCCGCTTATTTTGACTTAATACTCATAGGGTGAGCATTCGAAATGATTCGTTTAGGAGCTATTAAATAGTGGTAAGTATCGATTGAAATATGAGTGCGCTATTAAATGGAGAGTAATAGTATTGGTGGAATATTTGTGACGTATTCACCACCTCCTCGTTTCCTGTTGATGTTGAAATACTTATTTTGGAGGAGTGGACTGAAGAATACACACATCAGTTGATGATAGTATCTTTAGGTCTGCTCACCAATTGTCATGTTAGGATATTAAATGGGTATAGGGAAACAAACTTAGAAGCAAATAATAGCTTGCGGGAGTCACAATGAACTCTGTTGGAATGTCCCAAGTGCTCTGACACCTGCTGATTGAGGAACTAAGGAATGCCACAGTTGCTGCTCTATACGTGTCCACGATAAAAAAGAACAAGCTCATTATTGTACTGTGATTAGACCAACAACCGTTACTGTAGAAATCAGTAAAGCAGTTTATCTATTTAGTATGTTTTGGTGTTTTTATAAATAGTACACTTAATTTTGATTTTCCTGAAAAGACCGCTTTTAGCGATAAGGCCGCCCATTGTGTCACCCTATGTAATGTTTCTCATCTATCTTTTCTGTAACTTATATGGTGTACATAATAAAGAGTATTCTATTCTAGTCTGAAGGAGAGCTTTCAAAATGTACTTATTTATATATAACACTTTACGCACACAAATGTACAGAGGCGGACTTTTATTAAGTCCGCCTCTGTGCGTTATCTACTCGTACCAGTCACCCTTGTGATGCAGAGAATAGTGGTAAGTGCAATATCTATGGAGAATTAGTAGCGAGTAGCGAGCGGTACGCTGAGAGTTAGATAGAATAGATTGTTAGGAAACGTTGAGAACAAAGTCATGTTTCATAGCAGATACAGTTAAAGAATGGCTAATTGCAAAAAGAAGACTGATCGTGGTAGCACAACACCCAATATCTTCTTCTAAGGGACTAGATAATTTCGTATATATTCGTGACCCCTTTGTGAAAATCAGTGGAATTTGAATGCCAAAACTGTTATCTTGGCACAAAATCTGACGTCCCATCTCCTCCACAACAAACATTCGAATTTAATTTGAAATACCTACTGGCCATACGACCGTTCTAATTGCGTCCAGAAAAAGTCAACGAGGGCCATAGCTACGCTAACACCGTTCCACACTTGGCATTAATCCACCGGGCTGTAAACAATAGAGTTGTGGAAAAGGTAATTCTGCCGGAGTTGCCGGAGCCTGTGTTCCCTGATAGCTACAACCTGGGATTCTTTAAGTCAAGAGTGAATAGGTTATTTCTAGGCAAGCGTGCTCCATCTTTGACCACATCATCGATTACGTTCAGGTGATGTAGTGCTCAAACGTCTGCCTATCAACTGAAAGACCAACTACACACAATAGACCCCAGATCCATCACTCTTCAGTTTTTTAATTCATTTGATATGACCGACGTTACTGTATTAGGGAGCGTGGTGCCGCTTGAGCAAGTCATTTCACTACTATCGCTCAGTAACTCCCAACATATCCGCTTCTCATCGTTCGTTCGTTCAGTTGTCTGGTCAGTGGAGTATACTGTCTATGGTTAGCAGTAGCAAAGCAAGCGAACGATCAGCCTTTCTCTGGTTCGAAACGGGAGCTGACGAACTAAAAGAACGACCTAGTTCGCTGAGGTGCCGCGAACTATGCTGAGCGCTCCAGGTTGCGAACTACTATGCGCAGCACTAGTAAACATTGCAGTTTACCTCAAAAATTACGTACTTGGCAGCTGCCATGTCCGTTTTAACGAGCGGTAATATACGGTTCCCTATATTGTTTTAAACGCTACGGTTTTCATAGTCGTTGGAAATGGTCCTAAAAATTAATGACTGGTGGTTAATTTGTAAGACGGATTGGGGGCGTTGCAGTCATTTAAGATTACCTATTTAGCACAGATTTTTGTGGCCGAAGAATGAAGAAGTAGTGTGTCGACACTAGATCTTCATTCTTCAACCACAAAAATTGATATTTATTTATTTTCTTAACTACTTTCATGGACAAGTAGACATTGTCCAAATGTTTTTAATTGCAGGAACCATGTATTTGTAGATTCTTTATTTCACTTTAAAGAAGTGGTTGATTTCAGAAAATGACTTGGCAGTTATTGTACAATTTAAGTAATTTTGATACGGTCTTATATCTAAATTCTCAATTCAAGCTATTATAAATAATGGAAGCCCTCGATTTATCGAAGCGATCCCGGTGTTTGAGAGAAATAAAATTTTCTAAATAAATTGATGCATCTTTTATATGAAGAATCATGTTATTTGTAACATGAACATTTCATATGACAGATAACTCAGCTCCTTCTTTTTCTAAAACTGCCTGATATTTTTTTAAATAATAATTTTCAACACTTCACACTCCGTCTCCTTCACAATATAACAGTGTTCATCAGGGTCAGCTCTTGGCATTTGTTAAACGTCCCCTCGTACCCAATGTGTCATCTGCTGTCGTAAATATTTCTTTACCATCCTGAATTTATGCGTTTTATTTTAAATTGTTTGTTGATAGGTACTACAGGTATATTAGAAGATTGAAGTTATTTTCTATCAGACTCATAAATGTGGTTGAGGATACACGAATGAAAAATATAAGAACAACTTACGCTTAATAGTCTAAGTTGGTACGTCCGCTCATGAAGTTAAAAACACATAAATGTATTTTTATAAATTTCTTTTTCACTTCCAACAGTCGTTTTCGTTTCTACTCGTCTGTGTTACCTATTCGACTGCTCTGACAGAAAACACCGAAACAATATCAGAATTCTTTATTTCAAAGCCAGGCTCTTTCCTTCTTCTTTTTCTTGTCGAAGACTCAACAGTAACTACGAGTAGATTTGAGTGGCCCGAAATATTGCCATTTCCATGGAGTCGTTGGTAGCATTGCATAAACTGCATCACCATTACAGCCGAAAGACGTCCACTACTGGACATAGGCCTCCCTCAAAAGGGGGGGGGGGAGGTTTGCCATAATCGCCACGCTTGGCAGTCGGGTTGGCGATCGCAGTGTATGGTGTTGTGTTTTACAGAGAACGCTGCTGCCCATTCTCTGGTGAGTCCCTTAGTCGCCTCTTACGATACCCACGGGAAGTGATGGGATGATGATTCTTTTAGGCACCAGACGGCACCGGCAGACACCATACGGCACAGTACATATAGTGTATTTTGTCCCACTGCTGGGCAAAGGCCTCCATCTCCCTTTTTCACACTTCTCTGTCTTTTGCGGGCCCATCTTTTCGCGGTAGGGTGGGAGTGGGGATTGCCATAATCACCACGCTTGGCAGGCGGTTTGACAATCGCAGTGTATGGTGTTGTGTTTTACAGAGAACGCTGCTGCCCATTCTCTGGTGAGTCCATAGACTGCATATTTTGGAGCAAGTAGGAGGTGGAGAATACTTTGTGACTCCACATCTACTCCCTGCAGTTGATCTGTCAAGGTAGCCCCACTTTGCAAGGTTAGAGTTACGCCGTCTTATTTGCGTTCTGAGGCGGTTCAGGCACTCTCAAAAGGACCACGGAAGATAACACCTTGCGGGAAGATAGTCGCTTGGTGATAAATAGGTCGGGGGTAGAGGAAAAGTGCCCTGCCACAGATTGCAGCAGGGGTTCGCCAGAAAGATATGTCTCAAGCTCTGGTAAGGTTATCAAAGAAGGCTGTAACAGAAGACATTGCATGTTGCGCAGCTGTAATCCAAACTAATGATCCGACTGAAAGTAAACTGTCTCAAAATCCTACAGAAGGCCTCACGTTTTCCAACAACACGTGTCAACAGTTTAAAATACATTAACGAGTTTTAAACAAAATGTTTTACGTTCACGTACGTAACGATTACGTAGTTTGTTGAGTCTTGTCATTTCGCACCTGCACCGCTAACAACGGATGTAAAAGCTTTAGATTTTTCACTTGTTCGTTTCCATTTTCTGTGATAAACATTTAGAACTGCTATTTAGTTAGTAGATGGCTATAAGATCGCGTTCCCACACAGAGGCACAGAGGCCACCAAAAGAGAGGGAAACTGTAGGAAGACAATTATTGAGACCTTCATCATCTACCTAGCCTTTTCTCAACTAAATTGGGGTCGGCTTCCGGTCATGCCGAATTTAGCTGAATACCAATATTTTACGAGGAGCGGCTGCCTACCAGACCTCCACTGGATAACACGGTACTTCATGGCAAGACTGGAGTCAGATTAACTGGCTTCTGACTATCCGTAACGACTGCCAAAAATCTACAAATGACAACTGGCACCAACGGCTTAACGTGCTTTCCGAGGCACGGAGGAAACTCGGTACGTTAAGATGGTCACCCATCCACAGACCAACCTTGGCAAGCGTTGCTTAACCTTGAAGATCGACCCGTGCGGCTGTTACTATTAGCCACGAGCTCCTCCGACAAGTATTAACCTTATGAAACCTAAAGATCAGTTGCCACCAGGTAGTGAATTGCAGTGGCCTGTTTGGAAAGCTTTGCACAAATTGCGCAAGGCCGCTGCAAACACAACTTGGCGAAATAGGGTTTCCTAGACCCGTTGGATACTCAATGTGAGTGTGGTGCTCCTGTTCCGAATATGAGTCACATGTTGGAGTGCCCCAATTGCCCATAAACCTGTACTTTGGGGGATTTTATGAATGCCACCGAAGCTGCAGTTAACGTAGCTACCTACTGGACCCATACGATTTAGGAAATTGACCATCGACTCGAAAACAAGATGAAAATTATGACAGTTGATATGACAATACCTAGAGAGATGGTGATACCTTCTAATATGGAAGCTGATTCAAACTAATAGGAATGTATGTAAAAAGAGAAGATGCTCCAACCGTCCCAAATAAATTGGGTTTGAAAAGATCAACAGGGGAATGATTTTGGATTATGACTTTCAGCTAACTTATAGATGAATGTATTTGTTTATGGCTCTGTATTGGAGACGATTATGGCTAACAGCTCATACTTGGGTGATGTTTTGTGGTTGTTATGAATCTCTTCATCTGCGTTGTTCTCCCACTGATGAGGATCATAATCACATACGACGAGACTCGAGTTATGCTGCATTGATGTTCTTTCTGCAGCGTGGAGCGCTCGTTACATGCTGCTTCCAACAGCCTTCTTAATCGCCTGTTCATGTGGCCGGTATTCTGCCATGAGCGCGTTTTCTTTCAACACGGCCCAGTGGCATGTGCCACTTTGATTCCAGA
Source organism: Lacanobia oleracea (assembly GCA_950371165.1). Lineage (NCBI taxonomy): Eukaryota > Metazoa > Arthropoda > Insecta > Lepidoptera > Noctuidae > Lacanobia > Lacanobia oleracea. Next base: position 27,789,382 of record OX493388.1, on the reverse strand, counting down.
TTATACTTAGATTAACGAACGCTTCTAATGGTAGATGACTATATTTTAATAGACTATTAACCATTATTATTGTTTTCTTGTTAAAGGTCCGGCAGCAGTTCGAAGATTGAAGACACAAATACTAAATACGGTGTAGAATAATTATCTCTTTAGGCCCTTAGACTAAATAATACGAATAAAAGACTGATGACGTGCTAAGTGAGCAATTAAAACTACACTATATATTTTCTTCACAAATTAATAATTAGCAAACGCCCCTATTTACTAAAACTCCTACATTTCAAGCAGATCTATCTAGAAGCCTTACGCAACCGCGAAGCAGTCAGCTGATTTATTCTAACTATTTATCATTTTCCGAGCCAAAGTCATCTAATATTATCGTGTTTATAGGCGAATAGTGTGATTGCCCTCGATATGAGAACTCGAATTGACAGCACTCATACCGCGGCGCGACGTGCCATCCGAAAATCCAAACTATTCTAGTTCTTGGCCGATTGCCTAACTCGTGAGCCTGCCGGCGCCCGGCTATCCTCACGCCGACAAACATAGGGGCTAACAGATCAATTGTTTAGGCGGGGTCGGAATTTAGATAATTTGGGAACTGATTCTATTAGCAGATAACGTAGGAGAGACGAAATTAGTTCGGTTTACTTTGTTGACACGATTTCCTATGTAGAATCGATGTTTTGTATTGATTGCGATTAATAATATGTTCCAATTCAATCGTAATATATATAATTCGATTGCAGGATCAGGTGAAACTACTACCGCCATCTACTGAAAATTTTCTTAGCAAACGGAAAACGAAAATCCAACATGGCGCCCATTTCCCAGCTTGCTTCTTAAAGGCATCAAGAGATGGCGCTGATTGTGGACAAAAGCAATGCTTTCAACGTAAGCTAGATGGCGTATAATGTAATCTTTTGAACGTAGTTCCTTTAAGCAAAAACAGATGCCGCTATTACGGTCGATAAGATCGAACTTTTCGTAAATATAAAGTGCAGAGATTCTAGAGAAAATTCTCTAATAGCGATGGTAGCTGTCAAATGCCATAGTTTAATAGGGATTGATCGCGTTTGTTAATCTCATACATTTTTGACGTTGTGACAATCGCCTTCGTAACGTTACCACTGATAGAATTTTACTAGTCTAGAGCTGGTTACATTATGTCGCGGTTCCTCAGAGAAACTTACAGCCAGACTTAAATGAGTTATGTGCCATATTTCTCATTGAAGTCTGGGACTTTCATGAGAAGTATTTTTGCGATATAGCATAACTTTCGTTTATATTAGCTTCTGCCAGCGGCTTCGCCCGTGTGATCCCTAGGAACATACTCCCGGGATAAAAAGTAGCCTATATGTTACTTATTCCAGACTATTATCTACCTCTGTGCCAAAATTTATGAAGAGCCTTTCAGGCGTTCTGACGTCAAAGAGTAAAAAACATCCATCCGTCGATCCTCCTAAACTTTCGCAATTACTTTACTTTGTTAAGTAGTTTTCCAGTTTGGTTAGGACATTGCAGGCTTGAATCACCTGATTGTCTGATAAAAGGATGATTCGGTGGTCCCAGCCGCCAAATGGAGGTCGTCAATTAATAAACCATGTCAGAGGCCCTTGAGGCGGTTTAGAAACTCCGATACTAGGGTGTGTGGGGTCACCTTCCGCCTGACACAGGTACTCACCGGACACGGTTGTTTCGGGAGATACCTGTTTCGGATTCGGCGGGAGGACGCGCCCGGGTGTCATCACTGTGAGGGTCGCCTCGAAGACACGGTGGAGCATACGGTAGAGGTCTGCCCTGCTTGGGGGGGAGCACCACCGGGTCCTCGTCGAGGCGATCGACCTCTCGCGACTGGCCCTGGTTCAATCTATGGTCCGGAGCGAGGAGGCCGAACGTGTGAGAGAGAGGGAAACCTCACGCCCCAGCCGCCGCAACAGAAGAAGACACCCCAGGCGTCGCGAGTCGCAGGCCGTTTCCCGGCCGCCTACTGCGCGGGCCTGCGGACGGCTCACAGTGGGTGGCTCGCCGTCTAATCAGAACTAGGCCCGGGTCGGCGGCGCGCTGCGATCCCAGCGCGCCGCAAAGAGATGTCAGCGTGGAAGACGGGGCCCGCTAGGGCAGGTGCCTGCTGGGGCTGCGGAACCTGTTCGAAAGGGGTACCGTAGGCCTGGAACGCAAAGGGCAGTAGGAGGAACACGGATGGGTTTTAGTCAGTAAGAGTCTGATACTCCCTCCTTCACCTCTGGGTGGGCGGGAGGAGTCATTTGATGATTTCCCATCCTTAAAAAAAAATGGTGTAGACCCACTTTACTGCCCACACGATAAAAAGAACTTTCGCATTTAGAAGGATTATTACTCTAACCTGGAAGTACTTGTTGACGACGGGGTCGGTGGCCAGCAGGTGCTGTGCTCGCGGCTCGTCGCGGCAGTAGCAGACGTGCTTGTCGAATTCGCGCTCCATTCGTAACAGTGCTCGTCCGAGCATCTTCGGTTCGCCGGCGTAGTATTTGATTCCCTCTAGTAGGACTCTGAAAACCCAAGACATTATTAGGATTGGAATTTAAATTGTGATTTCTAAACAGTTTTGGACTCTTGAAATTATTTGCCTGCGAATGTGGTTGGTTTTACGAGTAAGCTCTTCAGTGGCAAATACAAAATCAAATTTAACTTTTCGGCTATGCGCTCATTGACGAAAAGGGTCTAACAGTTGATCATTGTTATGAAGCAATCTCGTTCTCAGTTTTTTAATTCTTTTTTCATTTGAGATGTGTTTGCTCTTGACTCTAGTCTAGATCAGAGATGACAGAGAAAAAGTCTTCGATGGAGCGAGCTTACCTAGAAGGAGCCTGTTCACTCTGATTTTAAAGAGATGCGGGTCGTAAGCGTTCGGAAACACAGACAAATTAAAAAATGAACTTTAAATATACGATAGGTAGGTTGTGTTAAACGAACTTTTTTGGTACTTGAGTGCAAGTATTCTTCCTGTCTAGCTTTTTTCTACTATGTTGAGGTCGGCTTCAATGTCTAACCGGCTGCAGCTGAATACCAGTATTTTATATGAAGCGAGTGCTCATGGAGTTGAAACCTTCGTAATACCTACTTATTTATTGAGGGAGAGAAAACACTGACGTTAATTTTGCTTAGTAGTTAAGTAGTTTTCGTGTGTATACAGGGTGAATTTTTTGAGTGTACCTTCAGGGCCAAATCCGAAACTATATTATATTTATATTATTAACCTATATTATTTTTTTATTATATTTTCTACTTATATAAGGAATATCGAAAAACACTGAAAGGAGTCTCGAGCCCGATTTTGATGAAAACTAAAACTGCGTCATTGGATTTTTGAAAAATCATTATTCCTACCTAGCTTCAAAAGTCCAAAGATGCAGTTTTAACTTTTATCAAAATCGGGCTCGAGACTCCATTCAGTGTTTTTCGATATTCCTCATAATTTCGGCTTTGGCCATGAAGGCACACTTTAAAGAATCACCCTGTATATGTTGCAGTTAAATTCTCAACAAGTCAAAACTAGTTATAAGTTACAAAAGTGTTCTCGATACTCACGTATTATGAAACTCGCAGATCTGCCGAAAGTTGGAGAACAGCAGCTCTCGGTTGTCAAAGACGGGCTTGGGCGTGGTGGCCTTGTCGGTGGGCCGCATGTAGCGCGACACCACCTGCTGCATGTCGCGCCCGAACTCCTCCTCCGTCTCCACCAGCTCTCGCACCACGGCCCTGGGGGAACACTTTGTGTACACGTTGCATTTTTAGCAGACTTGCAAAAAAAACCGGAACAAGTGCGAGTCGGACTCGCCCACCAAGGTTTCCGTACATAGTAGGTACAAATTACTTTAATTAAAATAAAGACTATATTTTTCTAATATATATTACAAATGCGTAGTTTTCAGACATTTAAAATATATTACTTGCCGAATTTCATAGTTCTAGTTCCACGGGAAATAACCTATGCAATTTGATTCCCTTGAGAGTGTCGAAATATACGTTTTTTTGTGGCATAAACGGCCGCATCTTTTTTTTTACGTTAACTTAGAAGCTTGATTTTTTCGCAGCTTCAAGGGACTGTAGATCTGAGTATATGGTTTTTATTCTAACCCGGTACCTCTACGCGTTCCCGAGATAAAGTGATCCTATAAGGGTTCCGCTTTTTCCTTTTGAGGTACGGAACCCTAAAAAGGAGGAGGTTCTCAATTTGATTGGTATTTGTTTTATGTATGTACTCCAAGGTTACTGATCCGATTTCTGTGATTCTTTTCTAGTTCAGCATACTTGCCATTTGGTCCCGTACAATTTTAATTCAGTTTGGTTCAGTAGTTTTTGTATTATGTGCATTTTTGCTTATTTCAATTTTTGTGTAGACGATGACGTCGTCCAAGTATCACCATTTAAAAGGGAAAAATAAAACAAAACGTTTCAACAAAAAATTTAACCGGATGTCATGTCAGTGTTTTTTTTTTATTTTTTGTCGTTTAACACCGACTTCCGAAATTAAAGTTATTCTATACTTTGTAGTGTTTTGTTTGCGGATTTTATTTCTTTGTATAAAAGTTTTTTCTTTCAGAGGCTCAACGGTTACTTCTATGTGTAGATCTAATGGAGGAGGTCAAAAACATTTTTGGAAGCCTGGTGTCCTCCTTGCGAGAGTAATCAGTCAATCAAATACATTTCCTGGTGTTACGTGACTGCCACGGTTGCGGATTTGTTCGAAAGACCCTATCACGGCCCTGGAACGCAAAGGGCATTAAGAAAATCACGGATGGTTTTAGTCAGCAAGAGTCTGAAACTCCCGCTCCACCCAGAGCAGAAGGAGTCATTTGATGATGAAAGGCTTTATGTGAATACGCAGCTCACTGAGTTCTACAATTTAGGCATGAAGAATTGTAAAATATAGATACTAAAGAAGGAAACGGAATGTAATCCACCTGCAAGCCTAGCGCAGCTTGAAGTTCTGGTTGTAAAACAGCACTGTTTCAAATTGCAGAGAGTGAAGAGCCGAGAGAGAGAAGCTTTTAATTTTGGACCACCATAGACATGTTTCTCAACATAATTTATGGCAACCAATTCATAGTTCTCCATTTGCGATATGGCTTTTATTAATCACTAAAGTTCACAAGTCTTCGAAACTAAGCTTTTAGGGCGGAAACAGTAAATTACTAAACGGTGTTATTTTTATTAAATGTGTATAATTAAGACCTTTGACGATGGGTTTAGTGTCAGTTAGATCTAATAAATTACCTTAAATATCAAAAGATTAGAAAAAGCTTTTGAAAAAAGTCAAAGTATTGGATTACGCAAATACCAGTGAAATGAAAATAATTTCGCGATTTTGATTAAAGTAAATCAAAAATATCTTTCTGTAGGTTCGACCAAAGCATTCAAGATCAATAGACACATATTTCAGTCAGCACTCGACATGCGATTATGACGTCACAGCGAGGGTTCAAACTTCAGATGATAAACATTTTAATAAATTAGAGAGTGTTTTCCTAGCTCCTGAGTCAGCCGGAGAGCGCGCGGTAGCGATGCCAAGAGGTGAGGGCGTGGGAGAATCTATAATGGTGAATGAAGAGGTAACACGAGGTTTAGAAGGACGTGATTTTTTTATGGTCAAGGTACAGAAATTTGCTGAATATTGATTCCTTAAACAAGAGTCTTTAGTAAAACGAGGTAAATAAATAAATAAAAACGTTATCGAAAATATCAACCAATGTCGCTAAATGTATGAAGAGGACGAGAGAGAAAATTATGCGTTGATGAATTCGAATTCGAGAAAAATCGAAGTAGGCACTTACGTCTTATGCTTGAATTAGGTAATATGGTAAAGACCCTGAAGATAGAGCTACAATCTTTCAAAATCTCAAATAGAACAGATAAGCTATATGTTATATGTTACAAAAATAGACAGCCAACTTGTCACTCCATTTACAACTACTGAAGCGGAGGCAGGTCTTAAATCCTGCCAAATCCACCTGGACAAGCTGTTGGCAGTTTTGACTAAACACCTAACAATATTACTCTGGCGTGATGCCTCGGTAGACAAGTGGGAATAATTGGACAAGCCTTTGATATATTGCTTGTGGTAGACGTGCATTTCCACATTGAGATATTATATGATCTGTTCACTGCGCACTGTAGTGTTTTGTTATAATATAAGGTGCTGAAATGCGTTATAATAAAGATGATGAGCATCGGACAGCTGTTAAGCATAAAGCGATAAAAATTACGAGTTAGGTAGCTGTACCTATGGATAATTAATGAAAGAACATACAGAAACGCGATGACTAAATTAAGGAGGTATGATTCAGGAAAAGTTGGCTGCCAATTTCATAACCTCATTAAAATAAAGGTCATACACCTGAAGTCGTTTGGAGGGAAGGGCTTGTAGGAAGAAAGACTCATACCTATGTTGACGTGTGTATCAACGCTAGGCTTATGCCAAGACAATTAACTGATTAATTTAAAAAAATTGCGGACCGAATAACATAATTTAAGATCTATAATTTCATGCTCATCGAGACAAATTCATGTTTGTTTTGAGGTTAGGTACCTACTCATGTGAATAACCAATGAAAATTTGGCTCGGATTCGATAGATATTTATCAATAACATAATCTCAAGTGTGTTCGACGAACAGTTATCATTTATCAACTGAAATTATGGCAATTCAAAGGGTCGGCGACAGTCCAACTAATCAATATTAGGGTGCTACAGGTGAAATAATTATGTAGAAATCAATAACTGGGTTGGAAACTTCAGTCATAAAATGAAATTATACTCGTTCATTTAGACTCATGATCTCACATAAGAAACATCATGTATCTAAATGAGAACCACCTGCTTCAGTTTCAGTGATGCGCTTTTAATGCCGATGACACTACAAAAGAAAATAAAAAACAAATCCGACACAAACGGCCTTTCGATGATTCAGACAGCCACTTTTCAATCCTCTAAAAATAAGATCCATGAAAGCAAATTCAATGAACCGTCCGCGAATGCATTTCCAATAATACCAAACACAAAAGCTGAAGTATCTAAATAAGGAATCTTTTAAACAAGGAAACAATATCCTTACATCTAAAAACAAAAGATGAGCGGAGATTTCGAAGACAGTTTGTTGACACAGCGAGGAAGTACCTGCTCTTGCCAAATTATATGGCTGATGATAACTTAATGCATCGTCCTGAATAACGTGGAAGTACCCTCGGGATACTGTCATATTCCAGCAACATTCGTGTATTTCAACGACGTTTTGATTGGCGTCAGAATGTTTCTAACAAAAATGAAGGATGCTAATGATACGGATGCGATGTGTGGTTTATATATAAGTGTTGCGTTTTAATTCAGTTTATGGTGTTGAGGAATAATTATGTGCTCATATTGGTAGTTTATTATAAACAAAAGTAATGCAAATTCTGGTTGTATTTATCGTAAGAAACTTATAAAAATATTGATATTTTACTACAGTTACCTTTTGAAGCCTAAGTCTAGCCTTATTAAAGTGTTCCAGCTAGCTTTTGCCAATGAAAACTCTCAATATACTTCTACTGTACCAACAGCGCTGTAAGCACCAATTTAACAACGGAAATCCATCCAAAAACAATAAACATTTTGATTGTTATTACCTACAGGATTTGTCACAGTTTCACGACCACTCACAGGTTTTAACAAGCATTTCATAGGACTTCACCAGCTCCTCGCCAAGAAGTAAGTCCAATCGTAAACTGGAACACGTGTAAACATGGCATTAGTGGGTAAATTGATGCCAAGAATTATAAACTTCGAATAGAAAAGTACCTGTCAAAGTAATAAAAAATACCCATACAATATTTTACAAGGAGGAGACAAGTAAGATAAATTCATAGAATAGAATAGAATACTCTTATTATGTACACTATATAAGTTACAGAAAAGATAGATGAAGAAAACATTACATAGGGTGACACAATGGGCGGCCTTATCGCTAAAAGCGATCTTTTCAAGTCAACCATTCATCATCACCATTTCAGCAGAAAGACGTCCACTGCCTCCCCCAAGAATCAGGGTTTGTCATAATCGCAACGCTTGGCAGGCGGGTTGGCGATCGCAGTGTATAAGTGTTGTGTTTTACAGATAACGCTGCTGCCCATTCTCGGATGAATCCGTTAGTCGCCTCTTACGACACCCACGGGAAGTGATGGGTTGGTATTACTCTTTTACGAAACCAAACGAGAAGATAAATTACACAAAATCTATAGGGACTAATATTATAAAGCTGGAGAGTTTGGTTGAACGCGCTCATCTCAGGAACTCCGGGTTAAAATAGAAAAATGATTTTAGTATTGGGTAGCCCATTTATCGACGGAGGCTATAGGCAGGCTATTATGATATCACGCTACGACAAATAGGAGCTGAGCATTAATGTAATATGTGACAGACGATGTTGCCACTTTTTTCACCAATGGGGTCAGCTAGTAACTAAGTATACAACCATTTAAAAGGAAAAATAAAATAATAATTGACATTTTGGATTTTCTAGTATATTTTTTTTTATCATCATCATCATAACAGCCGAAAGACGTCCACTGCTGGACATAGGCCTCCCCCAAAGAGGCCCTCCCCATTTTGCCATAATCGCCACGCTCGGCAGGCGGGTATGGCGATCGCATTTTATGGTGTTGCGTTTTTTCAGAGAACGCTGCTGCCCATTCTCTAGTGAATCCCTTAGTCGCCTCTTACGATACCGAGAAGTGATGGGATGGTATTATTCTTTTACGGCACCATACGGCACCGGCCGACACCATACGGCCGTTGCAGGTATTTTTTATTATTTATTTGTTTATAGGGGCTTTTACAGTAGGTATAAAATTCTGATACTGAATGGCAATTCTCGTAAGAGTAGTCGCATCGCACATTCACAGAGTGTGTATTTCTGTTGCCGCTCTAACAACAAATAATAAAATACGATGGTACGAACCCCTTCAAGCGCGAGTCCGACTGTCACTGAGCCGGTGTTTTTTAATCTTTTTTTGCAAAAAAGGCTTAAATCGCGAAGCCTCGTAACTAGGAAATGGCCTTCTGGTCACATTGAAATGAAATTGATAGAAGACGTTAGTGGAGACAGACCTTACAGCTTAGCCTTTCTAAAATAGAGCAGAAAACAGATCAGGACATACAATTATTCTTTCAACATTTTCAATGATACAACATTCTCGTCTTTGCTTATTTTTAGTCTAGTACAAAAATAGATAGCAACAATGTTACAGGTGTGAAATTCTTCAGTGATACTCCACAGCTGATATAAATTTAAACATAGGTACTTTCCTCAAGTGCAAGGTTTTTCAAAACGCTGAATTCCGGGAAACTGACCTTTGTGGTAACAATAGATAAAAGGACAAGGTTGATAATGTAAAATGTTGTGTGAAAAGGAAATGATATTCTACAAGGCGAAGGTGCACAAGTAATGACCAACATTGGACTGAATAAAGCGAGCGTGATAGAATGCACAGATGTACTCGTAGGCTCCAAGGAATCAGGGTTGCAAAATTTGTTCGACAGAGTCACCGCGGCCCTGGAACGCAAAGGACATTAGGAGGAACACAGATGAGTCAGTAAGAGTCTGACACTCCCTTCGATGATTTCCATCTCTAAAACTTTAAAGAACGATCTGATCCAAATCTGTGTATTTGGATTTGTCCTGTAGGAATTATTCAGTAGCAGCCTGGACGTAATTCCTTTTTTGGTGAATGGCAAAAATCTCGCTTCCAAGTGTCGAAGTTTGGTGAACACTATTTCAGAAATAGGTATTTCTGAAATGATGACGTGACATTGTTATTGTTAATTAGAGTAAGCTTGAATAACTATACCATAGTCAAATATAAAAAAGAAACGTGGCCCGATTGCTAACGATCATAAACAAAAAGATATACAGTGACACACTGGTCAACGACTCAAGAACATCGATAAAATCTTTACAAACTGACTTAAAAGCCAACGGTCCAATTTCTTACTAACTGACGTGACAGTAAAAACCCAATGTGGATCTCTTTTCAAACGAATCATGTTCCCTTTGATGATGCACATGTTGAAACAATGTTTGGTATCGTGCTTACGTCAATTGAGAATGTTTTTTTTTTCTCAATTTCGGGAATTGAAGGAATAAGACATGACTTGAAGTGTAAACTGAGAGCTGAAAAGCTGAAAGCTTTCTTATTAGGCCAATTGTGTTCGAAATTAGTTCCAATTTTCTGGAAAAATACAAACGATCAAGTGTCTGATAAGTTGGCTGTAACTGCTGTAAGATATATTGTTGTTTGTTTTTAAATTTTGAAAGGATTTCTTGAGCTCAGACAACAAGGATACTGCAGGAGCAAAATATCCACTTTTGATATTTATTTATTTTTATTTATTTATTAAAACTTGATGCACTTATAGTAAAAATACTGTACAAAGGCGGACTTAATGCCTTAGGCATTTTCTACCAGTCGACCTTAGGATGGTGCAGAGACAACATGGCAGGTGCAACTAAAAGGAAAGACAAACGGAGTGGAAAAGAAATACAATCATAAATAAATAGATACATACATACACATAAAAAAAATAACGACGTTTAGAAAAACCAATTAAACGAATTAACGCTGTGATGATTCCACCAACTTCTTGCGAATGTACTCACGTGCCTTCACCTTAAAGGACAACTGACTGGTTGCCGTCCTGATGTTTAGAGGGAGCACATTCCAAAGGAAGATTGCTTGGACAAAGAAAGACGAGTGGATAAATCCAGAACGGTGTATGAGACAGCGTAGAAGGAGATTATTAGTAGAGCGAAGATTTTTACTGTGCGCAGAGCAAATGAATTGAATTTGTGAAGTTAGATAAGAGGGAGAAGAAGGATTATTAAGAAAGGAAAACAGACTAGTCAAGGCCCTCAGCGCTCTGCGCTGACGAATGGGTAACCATTTTAATAATGAACGATGCGCGGACACATGATCATACTTACGGAGATTGAAAACGAATCGAATGCAGTTATTTAGAAGGCGGTCAAGTTTATTGAGGAGATCTGCATTCAGGTCATAGTAGCACACATCACCATAATCAATCATGGGAAAAATTAGGGACTGTACAAGTATTGCCTTTATGTGAGCTGGGAGAAGGTTTTTCAAACGATAAAGCGACCGCAACGTTCCGGTAACTTTTTGACTGACACTCGTGACCTGCTTTCGCCAGTCAAGACAGGTGTCGACGTGCAGACCAAGATCCTTAACGTCGGAACCAAACGGAATGACTGTGTTGTCATAGATTACGGGTGGTACAGTTAAGCCATTCAGCTTTCTCAAGCTATAGGGACTCCCAATTATGATAGCCTGACACTTTAATGGGTTAACTGCCACCCCAAACCGGTCTGACCAGCTCTTAATCATCTTTAAATCTCGGTTGAGCTCCTCGATTGCATCCGATAAATTATCAACACCTGCCTGACAATACAGCTGAAGATCGTCAGCATAGAGATGATACGCACACTGAAGCACAGTGGTTATAAGATTAATAAAGACGGAAAACAAAAGAGGAGATAAAATACCGCCTTGAGGGACGCCAGCAGCGAGTTCACACCACCCGGACGAAGAGTCTCCAGCACGAACCGACTGCCGACGCCCCCGAAGATAAGAGGAAAACCATTCAAGCGCTTCGGGAGAGACCATGAGATATGAGAGGATAGACAGGAGAACTTCGTGACTGACGGTATTAAACGCGTTGGAGAAGTCGATCAACACCAAAGCAGTAACTTTAGTGTCTTCCATCCCCCGCCTAATATCGTCAGTCACTTTAAGGAGAGTTGTCACGGTACTGTGCCCGGGCCTGAAACCGGATTGAAACGGGCTGATGAGGGAGTTGTGAAAGATATGATTAGAAAACTGTTTGTGAACACAGGCCTCGAGCACTTTGGACAGAAACGGAAGGATGGAAATTGGACGAAAGTGATTGGAAAGAGTGGGATTAGGAATCTTAGGCAGGGGCCGGACATGAGCTTTACGCCACAGGGAAGGAAAAGTACCAGAGTAAAGGGAAAAGTTAACTATGTGGGATATGGCAGGAAGAAGCTGATCCAAAGCCGAAACGATCATATGACGACTGATGTTATCGCAGCCCACGGCTTTGGATTTAATTGACAGAATTATCTTTTTAATCTCTCCCGGATCGACTGGGGTGAAAATAAAGGGGGCAATATTGGGACGCGTCAGACCAGCAAGATAGTCAATAGTTTGACTTTTGGTTGGACTATTCAACATAGCGACAGTGGCGAAAAAGCGGTTTAGATCGTCCAAGTCAATTGAATTAGGAAGGTCTGAATGCCGCGATTTGCCGATACCTAGAGTTCCAAGGAATTTCCAGATATCAGCAGAAGAAGAAGAAGTGATGTTACTAAAAATATGGCGGCGTTTAGCGTTGCGTATCATCTGGTTACACCGATTCCTGGCAGTCTTGAAAAAGGTCCAATTGTCATCAGAGCGATCTCTTTTAAATTTCCGAAACGCGCGGTCCCTCCGTCGCATTGCCATTCGAACTCCCTCATTCATCCAGGGTGCAGGGTGATATCAACATGGAGAAAATGTAAGTTCATAGATCGACTATTGTGATGAATGACACGTTCGTCAAATATTTGGGGCAATCAATTCCAATGCCAAGCACACGCCTCTTCATAGATTGCTCAAAACTTACAACAAGCATTTTGTTACAGTCGATATACGGACGAAGCGGACTGCACATTAACCTACTCTGTTTTTAGATTTCCGTACCCAAAGGTAAAAAACGGAACCCCTATTACTAAGCCTCCGCTGTCCGTCCGACTGTCTCTGCATCTATCCGTCCGTCTGTCTGGGGCTATATCTCAAGAACCGTATTAGGTAGACAGTTGAAATTTTCACAGAGTTTGTATTACCGTTGCCGCTACAACAACAAATGATAAAAAAACGATGATACGGATCCCTTCATGCGCGAATCTGACTCGCACTTGGCCGGTTTTTTTTTTTAATCAGCCTTCCGATGTAACAGATTGACTGGCCACTGGAAGTAGATCCCCCTCCTGTATCACTATCACTACATATTATAAAACAAAGTCCTCCGCCGCGTCTGTCTGTATGTTTGCGAGAAACTCAAAAACCATTCATAAAAAGCACCGATTTCCATGCTGTTTTCACCAATGAATAGAGTGGTTCTCGAGGATGGTTTTAGTATATAACTAGCTGTGCCCGCGACGTCGTTCGCGTGCGCTTAGGTCGATGCCAGCCTATTATCTTACTTCTAATTTTTGTTTACTAATAAATGCGAAAGTTTGGCGGGCTGGATGTTTCTTACTCAATTACGACAATACGGCTGAACGGAACTGGATGAAATTTCACACAGAGTTAGATTAGTCTGGAATACCACATAAGCATTCTTATCTCGGGAGTACCTACTTTGGGAGATATTCAAGATTCAAACCATTTACTTACAGGTAGATTTTGAATTGTTAAGATCAGTCTGTCAAAAAACATGAAGCTATTTGGGATTTTTTAAACGTAAGTAGATCACTGTGAAAAAGAACGTGCATTAACTCTAAGCCAGTCTTTTATATCATAATAAGTACCTATTATAAAAATACTGGTTTTACGGAGAATTTTATTAACGAATCCAATCCAATAAAAGAACACAGAGAACAGCGATTTTAATAATTTAGACACACTCAAAGACTTTCAAGACCTATTAGAGACCGACCCCAAACACCTAAACTGTAATCGAAAATCGTGTGAGGATGGTTCTCCAGCAGAAAATCTTAACACCGCAATTCAGAAAAACGCGTCATCAGTGCAACGCCATCTATCGACCAAGTAAATAAACTGACAAAAAGTTTAGCATTGGAAGACGTTAATAAATAAGGAGCCCGTATGACAACATCAAGGTATTAAAATGTTAACTTTTATTTTGCTACGTATAAAAGTTTCACAAATAACTCAACAATGTGTTTAAGGGTAATCATGTTTTCATGCATTTTATTTTTCTCAATAGATGGTGCTTTGCCTAATCACAATACATTAGGAAGTTTCCTACTAAACTTAAAAATTCAATATATTTTGATTTGTGGATCGGTTGTTATGATAAATACCGATAAAGTGTAAAAATGTTCAATTTTATTTTGCCACGTAGGTATTAAATGTTTCACACATAACTTTACAATTTGTTTTGGTGTTTTATACATGCGTTCGTGAATTTCCTCTTTTTCAATAGATGGCGCTGTAATCAGAATACATGAGGAACAGAATACATTAGGAAGTCTTAACAATTCAATATCTTTTGATTTTGTGGGTCGATTTTGATGAAATAAACGCTAAATGTTACTCGGATTATCACTTAATATTTTTAAGTACCTAGATTTGGAACCCAATTTGTGGTTTATGCCTGATGCTCCCTCAAACGCACAGACAAACAGATAAACAGACAAAAATTTCAAAAATAGCATATTTGTGTTTTGTATCTTTTTCCTAACTTTTCTATGTAATTTTTGTGCAAAAATATTCAATGTACAGACACGGTTGGTTTACGATTTTATTATATGTATAGAATAGATTAGAATTACAGTTTAACCGGTTTCATAGAATCTATTTACTGTGTAGGTATAATCGATTTTTTTTAAGATATTTAGTAGGTACTGAATGAGGAGACTGATTGAATGAGGAGCTCGTAGCTAAGTTATAACAGGCACACGGGTCGATGGACCCGTCATCATCATCTTCCTGCCCTTATCACATGTTTTTTGTTCCATTCTGTCCTATCAGCTATCACGCTATCACTCACTCCCATATTCTCTTTCATATCGCTCCTCACACAATCCATCTATCTTTTCTTCGGCCTTCCTCTCCTTCTCCATCCATCCACAGAATTATATTCGAGTATGTGTGTATGTTAAAATGTTCACCCATCCTAAGACCGACCTCGGCAAGTGTTGCTTAACCTTGAAGATCGACCTGTGTGACTGGTTACTGTTATATTCAAGGCACGCCTAGAATTTCGGAGTGAAAACTACCTATTTTAGCGCTCGATGAAGTTTCTTCCTTAAACTTAAAAATTAAATATCTTTTTATTTTGTGGGTCGATTTTGATGAAATAAACGCTAAAATAATGTTACTCGGGTTATCACTTAATATTTTTAGGCACCTAGATTTGTAACCCAATCTGTAGTTTATGCGTGATGCTCCCTCAAACGCACAGACAAACAGACAAACAGACAAAAATTTCAAAAATAGCATATTTGTGTTTTGTATCTTTTTCCTAACTTTTATATGTAATTTTTGTGCAAAAATATTCAATGTGCAGACACGGTTGGTTTACGATTTTATTATATGTATAGATTTGTCAAGTTTTTGTATACATTGGCTAAAATATAATGATATTTGCTGGAGGTGTGTGGAACGGGATCAAAATTTCATGATTACTTTTGGTTGCGATAACCGACATACACGCGGGCGAAGCCGCGGGCTAGTGACTAACTAAACTTGTGTACTCACTGTCTTCTCGCAGCCATGGCCGTCTGGTCCCTCTCGGCGGTCTGCTTCTCCTTGAGCACTTGCGCGGGCACGTAGCCCTGGCGCGTGCGCAGCTCGCCGCCCTGAACGTCCTCTATCACGCGCACCAACCATCTGGAAGCAGGGGAGGAACCACTTAGTACTGCAGACGGAATGTAGTGTATATGGAGAATACTTTGCCTAGCAGTAGAGCTAATCTCAGGAATTTTGAAAATTCTTTCATTGTTAGATAGCCCATATATCAAGGAAGGATATAGGCTATATATCATCACGTTAAGACCAATAGGAGCGTAGCAGTCGAAGTTGCGCGGGTCAACTAGTAGGTTAATAAAAACACATTTCAACTGAGAATATTTTATGTAAGAGTAGTGTTACTTGTATAAGTTATTTAAAAGTGTATAATGTGTTATAAAACGTCATAAATAAAATCCTAATATATAAAATTCTTCCGTTACTGACTGATTGAGTGATTGACAGACAACGCATAGCCCTAACTACTGGTCATAGAAAGCTGTTTAGCATGAAGGTTCCTTGGGGAGTGTAGGGGAGCATAAAGAAAGGATTACCCGTAATTCTTAAAACGGGATATAGGCGTACGCAGTCGCGAGCAAAAGCTAGTCACAGGTTTTTCTTTGAGCATCTTCTGGACCGTTCGTTTTTAACCCGTAAGAAACCATATTAAAAGAGGTATCATAATTGTAAAAGTAACTCTGTCTGTCCGCTCGTTACTTCTTAACGCCTGTCAACTACAGCGGAGCGAGGCAGAGCGGGGTGTCAGTCAAATGTCAGTGACGCCGTGGTGGATTCTAATTTCCATTGGTTAAAATTTCTCCGTTTCACCGCTCCGCTGCTTCGCTCCGCGCAAATGGACACCCTAAGGCATAAGAGCAGAAAGGATTTACGTGAAACTTGTGACGTCATGGGTAGAAATGTCCTGCCCATGTCCTGAAATAAGACAAATAATAATTTTCAACCCGAGATCATGTTCCTTTGGGATAATTTTCGGCTTTAGGCGAAGCTGCTGGCAGTAGCTGGTAAAAGGGTCACTTTACCTCGAAATATTTCGGACACGTGACACTTTAGGGCAACATGTTCCTAACATTTTTTGTTGAAGTATCCTCTAACCATATACCTACAAATATTAGACCACGCGACTTTGAAAAAAATCTTTTTAGATTTTTTTGGGGGGCTACGCCACAATGGTTCTATGCCCTTTATATAATTTACGTCTAGCACAACAAATCCACATAGATAATAAATTCTAAGAAGGCGGCACCGGGAGCGACGCTTGACATTTAGGCTCGAGTTATTACTCTAATCTTGGACTATTAATAACGTAGCATTTGAATAAATTAATGTACGTAATAATAGTGAGACAAATCTGCCTTCCTTATGTATCGCTTCAAAGAACGACAACCATCATAACATCAACTGTTTCTTCAACTTTAAGAGGAAACGGGGGCGAAGAGACTTTAAATGTAGAAAGTCATAATTCCAGGTTTGGCACTCACCTGTTTCCTCCTCCAATATTGATCTGATTTAAAAGATAAACATAAACTGAATAAAAGGATGTATACTGTGTCCGTAAGTTTTCCTTTTTGATGATATTGTAGCGGCATCAATGCCGCCACAAAAAAAAAACCAACGGAGCAAATCTACATCGCAACAAAAAGAACCGCGACGCCATCTATCCAACTAGCAGCGAACTACTTCATCGAAATCCTGCATCGCGCAAGCAGAGTTTATCATGCGGTTTGAACATATACATCAGCCCGAATTTCAGCTATCGGGCAATAGCCCGCCAGGCACAACAGCCGCCTAGTTGGAGGATGCTCCTTTTCAATTGAGGTGTGCGGAACTTGACTCTCTGTTCCGGCTCCCTCTAAAATATATAAACCGTATAAGCACCATAGAACACTCAAAAGCCACTGTCAACAGAGCCCTAGTGTACAAATTCGGCACCTATTAATCTTTTCCTCGTATGTCTTTGCTTACGATAGCTCCACCGGCACCGCGCGGTAAAAATATTGTAACTAACTATCAAAATAGTTACAATATTATTTACATATTTTACCGTGTTGCCGGTCGAAAATAAAAACGATTAGCAATATCAAAATGTTGATTATCATATTTTTTACTTTTGTTGCTTCACTTTTTTTAAAATTGAGTTTTGTATTTCATGTTGTTGTGTTACATCAGTAAATGTTTTATCTATCTATCTTTTAATTCTTCAACTTTCTGTCAAAGTGAAAATAATGCTTGTTGAGTTTATATTAAATTTGTTCCATTATAGTCTCAGCTTCGTCAAAGCACTTCATAGTATTTAGACATCATCATCGTTCACTAATTTCTGCCTACCAACAAAATGTAGGTCTTAATTTCATAGTTATTTTCACTTTCACATCTTTCATTAGATCAATAGACACTCATCAACCTTAATTTAGTAGTATGAAGCCATAAAACTCGAAGGAAAATAAATTAAAAAACTTGGCTCGAGTTGAACTCTCACACGAAGGGTTCCATACCATAAACTGAAAAAATCACGTATTTTGTATGGGCCCCCCTTTAATTTTCATCATTATCATCATCATATCAGCCGAAAGATGTCCATTGCTGGAAATAGCCGTCCCCTAAATTTGGTGGGGGGGGGGGGGTTGCCATAATCGCGACGCTTGGCAGGCGGGTTGGCTTTAATCTTTAATTTAATTTATTTTTATCATTTGTTGTTATAGTGGCAACAGAAACCACTCTCACACTCTCCAGACACTCTGTAAAATTTCAACCGTCTACCTATAGCGGTTTTTGAGATACAGTCCGCTGACAGACAGATGGACGGACAGACGGACAGCGGAGGCTTAGTAACAGGGTTCCGTTAGTTACCATTTGGGTACGGATCCCAAAAAAAATAGAAGAAAATATGAGACAAACTTTTCCCGGAAGCTTTTCTTCCCGTCAATCTTATCTGATGATGACGTCACGCGAGCATTGACCTCTAGTTCATTAGCCCAGTCTAGACGAGTCTTTGTCTAAAATCTAATGTTTATAGCCTAAATCGTAGCCGTACCGCGACACAGGGGTATTGAATGTTGTCGGCTTGACAGTGACATGACGGACTTTTCATTTACCTAAGTCTGAATGGTCGTTGACCTAAACAAACCATCATAGTCATACAGTGACTGCAATGATGAAATAATCTTACCTACATTGACTTGTTTTCATTAAAATAAGGAGAGCCGTGCTGTGTTTTTACACCGATGAGCCTGTAAATGAAGATGTTGTAATCACCAAGCTCTGTAAATGGACTTAAAATATATAACGCAGCTATCAAAGTGCAGACACCCCTCAGTAGCTGATTTGAAAATGAGAATCACGTCTGAATGGCTAGTCGTAATTTTTTGAAAAAAATATATTACATTATTTTTTTTAACTATTTTTTTAATAATTTAATATACCTACGAAAATATTGAGTTGTATTCGTTCAACATAGTATAATTTGTGAAGTTACGTCTAACACGGCCATAAAAACGACAATTGGACTATAACCGCTTGGAATAATTTAATGAAATTTACACTATCTCAAAGACAGTTTAAATAGCTACATTTTTTTTTTCTGGGACAAGACACTTATATTTTGGTATACACTATTTTTTTAAAAATCATAGAATAATATAAGGAAAGTTCAAATGGTGTGAAACGAGTGCGCGTTTTATTCTCTCAAGGTCACTGGCGTTTATCGTCGCCTTACGTAACGTTTGAAACCTTTTTTGTATCTCGTGGACTTTCAAAAAGTGCCCGAACTTTGGGGATAAGTCCGTGGAATGTGGTATTCTTGCCTCACTAATACCACAAAAGGGGCCCCGATACGTTAAGCTCCCCATTTGACCTGCAGTCGAAGCGACCTATGCCTTGATCAGCGACGATGGTTCAGGCTAATTTTTAACTGTATCATGCAGTCACTGCATCAAAACCCAAAGACAACAATACGGCCTTTTTCCTGGTTCAGACAAATGCTCAAGACTGTGTTGCGAATTCAGTTGATAGTTCCTTAGAATAAATACGTAAATACAATAAAATACTATATTAAATGTTCAAACAGACAGATAGACAGGAATACCTCTTTCAACATCTTGTTATACGAGACACATAAAATACAAGACAGAACTTCACAAATTCAACAGAATACAGTATTTTCTTCTACATTTATTACGTATTTACATTTCTATAAAACGTAGGTCTATTTTTACCACTCGTTATTTATTCTAAAGAGATTACTGCGATAATCATTCGCAACATTTGTTACTTTTGTGTTTTTAATGATTGAACTCGATTTTTTCCGAGAAAAAGGCGCGAAAACGAAGTAGGTAACCTTATTCGAGATATTAATGCATGAATATGTCATCCGGATCATATCGGAGGAATCTGTGCCTCATTTGTTTCCGTTCTTAAAAAGTTATTTAGAATGATTTGTTGTCTATTTCTCGGACGGTGAACTAGTAGACTATGGTAATCAAAAATATTGAGTTTTTTTTCGTGCGGCTTCAGACGGTTTGTTCAAATAGGTAAAGATGGAAGTTTACAACAGTTTATGAAATAATTATATTTTATTTTTGGTTTAACTATCTTATCAAAGTCGTAATAAAATTGTTTTCAAGCAATGATTACTATATTTTATTACTTAATAAAAATGTTCTGATTATATTATGTTAGTTTAAAACGAAGCATTGGCGATAAACTTATTCCGCAATCTTTAGGTTTAATTAAAAAGTAGTAAAAAAATTAAAACACTGTTGTGACTACCGTAACGACATTTACACCGGTCGTAAAATTTTTAAAAGACTGCTTTGCAAAGATATAGGTACCTATGTATGTACTTAGTTAATAGGTACTAAATACGTTCGTAAAAAGTGTTATAAATATTCAACTTCTGCTGAATTATTTAATCTTACGCAAAACTATCATATTTAACACATATTTATTTAGATTTAATATATCATATTAAACTATAATATATTAAATTAAAGGGTACTCGAAACATTTTCTTTTTAATTTTATTATTTTTTTAATTCGCCTATCGCAAACATTTGTGACAAAATATATATAAGAAAACTCTTTGTAAAAGAACTCGTTCTTTTCCACAAATTCCAACCCATTATCATACTTCCTAAAATATTTCAAAGAAGATAAAAATAAAAGAGTTTACAATAAAGCAGTACTAATCTATTATATTTGGAATTAGATATTTAAGAAATCCAGCGATTTATCTTACCGGTGGAATACCGCCAAGTCTCTATATCATAATAATTTCTGTACAAATGTCTTGATGTATGTAAGTACATAAGTGGGTCGTACATGTTTTGCAGAATAGATTTGGACTAAAAGATGTGTAATTTAATGAAAATGTTAGTAGTAATGGAGTAATAACAATGAATATTTCATCGTAATGCGTATATTTACTTTGAAGATTAAGCTAGGAAAGACTTAATTATAACAACAAAGAGGCGGCTGACGATTTATGTTAAAAAAGGTTTAAAAGAAGACATTATTTGCTTGTATTATAAATGTCTCTATCAACGCAAAACAGTGATATGACCACTAGTAATTTCACTTTTTTCATTAATTTATTATTCCATTCTATTCCATTCTCATTCCCTTATCCCATTTTCTTTGGGAGCGGTGCCACATTTCTGTTTCATACATTTTTTTTTATTCGTAGGTTTG
Organism: Lacanobia oleracea; assembly: GCA_950371165.1. Classification (NCBI taxonomy): domain Eukaryota; kingdom Metazoa; phylum Arthropoda; class Insecta; order Lepidoptera; family Noctuidae; genus Lacanobia; species Lacanobia oleracea. The sequence goes on along the minus strand of OX493388.1, from coordinate 27,768,107 downwards.
TGTTTGACCACTATCTCACCTGATTGAAAGCGATGATGTGGTCAACGATAGACCACGCTTTTTTTATTACATTTTTTAATTTGTGATGGGTTTGCTCTTGACTCTAGTCTATGTCAGAGATGACAGAGACGAAGTCTACGATGGAGCGAGCTTACCCAGAAGGATCCTGATCACTCTTGCCTGAAAGAAACCCAGGTTGTACCTATCAGAAAACACAGACTCCGCCGTTTCACGGAGGAACTATCCCAAATATTAGACGTTATGTCAGCAGTCACCACCTTCCTAGCCATATTATCTTTTACGAAGTCCATCCGTTGCTTCTCTGGTCTTCCTCTACTCTACTCCTATGGCTAAAGGAGTTACATCCATACGGTTTTTTCCTAAATCCCAACTAAAGCTAGGTTACCCTGAAAGTCCATCGACCCTAGCCAATGACGTCACCATTTACGATGTTACAAGGCTTCTGAAACGCGCCGGATGCGATGTTATGATGCAGAGGCTTACACAATTCCGCGCAGTCGGGTAACCGCAGTATTTTTGGCTAGCAATGACGTAACATTAAAAGGTGCAGATCATTCTGATCTAAATACTATGACGGATGGATACAAGGAATATTAAATGATGAAAGAATGCCCTACGTATGTAATGTCCCCTAAGGTTCTGACTCATTTTACACTTTTACTTTGTCATAGTCAGAATGATGTCTAAATACTTAATAAGAACTGTTTAGAAAACGAAATATATCGTTTTAAAACACGTTACTCAAATTAAAATATACTATTAAGACATACGAACGCGTTATAACGCTGGCCTGTTTTAGACTTTATTGACGCCCTGATTCAAAGATAAGCAGATCACCAAGGTTAGTAGTAGGATTAAACTGTCCAGTAGCCAATGTTCCAAATAGTCACGTCTGTTTTCGTTGGTGGGAAGGAGAACCAACGGAACTTTGGGTTCCAGTACTAGCAGACCCAGTAGTGCAATTCTGTAAACATTTCAATTCGAAAACTTAGGAGCTCACTGGAGCTACAGCCGTCGATTCTGTAAACATGTCGAAGTGAAGGCTTGCGTGAAGTGATCACGAAGTGGCCAGTCATTCCATCTTGATTACATGGATTGATAGCTCACTTCAAACTCACGCACTTATGTATGTTTTGGTGAGGTGTTGATGAAATAGACCAGCCGGTCATTATTCTGCTGGACTTATCTCATTATTTTGGAGTTGGCTTAACATGATTCAATGTCATGTTTTCAATAGTCACCTCCGTTCTTAACAGTTTTGATCTGTTTTATGAGCACCCTTGTTACAAATTAGGTTTCAAGATATTCAGGAAGTTTTTTTTTCAGGACACACTGATTCAATTTATATTCCAGAAGAGTAACACACTGGAGTGATGCTACTGCTCACCCACTCAGAGTAATGTGGAGCGACACGAATAAAGTGTAAACAAATGTTTTATGTGATGAAAGCACTAACGTGTCCGTCGCGAGACCTAATAGGTACACGACTGCTGATTGGTATAGTCGGATTTAAGATGCCAGCTTTAATGCTGATTTTTTTGTCAACATTTTATCTGTATTTCAAAACAGTAATTTTACTAAATTTGTTATTTGTTTTAAGGGCATCGTTTCTAAGTGCAGCTAGCTGGGAAATAGCTAAAGAATTTTAGCGAAGAATTCTTTTATTTATATATTCTTTAACACCTTGAGGTTTTGTTTGTGTATTGTGGATGATGGTTTGGTGTGTATTTTAATACAAAAATCTTAATTTTTTTGTTGTTTTGGGACATCGTTTCTAACGGCAGCTAGCTAGGAAATAGCTAAAGAATTTTAGGGTAGAATTTAATTTTTTTATATTCCTTAACACTTCGAGGCTTTGTTTGTGTATTGTGGATGACCGAGACTCCTCCGTGCCTCTGAAAGCACGTTAAGCCATTGTTCCCGGTTGTGTGAATGTGCGTGAGTAAGAAACCGCAGATATTTTTTTTTTTTCGGAAAAATCGTGTCTTTTATTGATACACAATGCCAAAAAATCATTTCTACTAACATCAGGCAGTATAAAATGATGATACTAACAGTTTTTGAACGCGCTAAATGTGCAGAGGGCCTAGCACTAATATTTTGACGTACAGTAACGTTAACGTAAGTGAATTTTGAATGTGAACAACTACAACCTCATAGTCATTCATCTGCCCAGCCTTTTCCTAATTATATTGGGGTCGGTTGCCAGTCAAGCTGGATTTAGCTGAATACCAGTATTTACAACCCCATAGTATTTTGATTTAATTTAATGGGATATACACAATTTATATCATTCAAAAATATGAATATAGTATCTAATTCAAATAAATATTATGTGCGAAACGAGTATTGTAGCTATGGAAAATTTTCCGTTACGTTACTATACGTCAAAAGTATTTGTGTTAGGCCCTCTGATAGCAGCTGAACGAAACCTCTGGTGACATTTGCTGCTACTTGGTTCAGAGCTAATGAAGTTATTTCTACGAAATTCACCCTTAATCCAAAAATTATTAATGAAGTAATTGGTTTAAAACCCATGATGAGCGCTATAAAGTTTATCGCGATATTAACCTCATGAAAAAATAAGAAAAATATTAATATTTCTTTTAAATTGTAGACTAATTTATGGCAGGTTGTCATCTTTACGTAAACAACACTGTAAAAGATTCCTAATAACCGAAAAACACGGTCTTTAATAAAAATTATTGGTATCTTTGTTATTAGAATTATCATAATAACTGTCATAAATCTTAATAATGATAAAAATGGATAACTGTCAGTTACTGATAAACTAATATTATTTTGAGAACTCGGGTAGATTATTGACCACAAATTCGACAGCATACTCAATATCCGATATGGTCTAGTGGCTAGGATACCTGGCTCTCACCCAGGAGGCTCGGGTTCGATTCCCGGTATCGGAAAATTCTTTTTATCTTAACATTCTCTCACCTACTTTCGTTGCCAAAATTAGTTTTAATTGTTCCGTTACTAGGTTGAGTTTAGCTTTTTTTATAGCTATTTATTTTCGACTTGTGTTCTATGACGCCTTTAAGATCTTCAATGAATTCATTGGGACGATATTTTATAGATTGTTTTTATGAACTTGAATATTTAACGGATAGCGATTTATAACTGATCTGTTACCTAATTAATATTCATCTGACTGTTTTAGGTAGGTTAATAAATATTAATAAAAAAATATTTTATACTTTTCCGTTTTAAAAAATCGTTTTTTTTATTACTCTTTTTTAAGTGCTCATTGATACCTTTCCTTTGATGCCAAACATGTAATGATTCTCTCAATTTATTTTTTTTCACTCAAAAATTTACGTGTATTTTCTCGCATTTTAAATAAAGTGAAAATGTGTATAGCCTATGTCATCCGCAACGTTTTAATTAAATTAAAAGCAGTAAAAATTTTAAAACACTGTTGTGACTACCGTAACGACATTTACACCGATCGTAAAAAATTTAAATGCTTTGCAAAGATATAGGTACCTATGTATGTACTTAGTTGATAGGTACTAAATACGTTCGTAAAAAAGTGTTATAAATACTCGACTTCTGTTGAATTATTTAATCTTACGCAAAACTTTCATATTTAACACATATTTATTTAGATTTGATATATAATATTAAACTTAAATAATATATTAAATAAAAGGGTACTTGAAACATTTTCTTTTTAATTTTATTATTTTTTTAATTCGCCTATCGCAAACATTTGTGACAAAAAATATATAAGAAAACCCTTTGTAAACGAACTTTTTCTTTTCCACAAATTCCAACCCATTATCATACTTCCTAAAATATTTCAAAGAAGATAAAAATAAAAGAGTTTACAATAAAGCAGTACTAATCCATTACATTTGGAATTATTTAAGAAATCCAGCTATTTATCTTACCGGTGGAATACCGCCAAGTCTCTATATCATAATAATTTCTGTACGAATGTCTTGATGTATGTACTTAAGTGGGTCGTACATGTTTTGCAGAATAGATTTGGACTAAAAGATGTGTAATTTAATGAAAATGTTAGCAGTAATGGAGTAATAACAATGAATGAATATAAAAATGCAGGTTAAGCTAGGTAAGACTTAATTATAACAACAAAGAGGTGGCTGACGATTTATGTTTAAAAAAGGTTTAAAAGAAGACATTATTTGCTTGTATTATAAATGTCTCTATCAACGTAAAACAGTGATATGACCACTAGTAATTTCACTTTTTTACATGAATTTATTATTGCATTCTCATTCCCTTATCCCACTTTCTTTGGGATCGGTGCCACATTTCTCTTTTTTACATTTTTTTTTTACCACTATCTCACCTGATTGAAAGCGATGATGTGGTCAACGATAGACCACGCTTTTTTATTTTATTTTTTTATTTGTTATGGGTTTGCTCTTGACTCTAGTCTATGTCAGAGATGACAGAGACAAAGTCTACGATGGAGCGAGCTTACCCAGAAGGAGCCAGTTCACTCTTGCCTGAAAAAAACCCAGGTTGTACCTATCAGAAAACACAGACTCCGCCGTTTCACGGAGGAACTATCCCAAATAATAGACGTTATGTCAGCAGTCACCACCTTCCTAGCCATATTATCTTTCACGAAGTCCATCCGTTGCTTCTCTGGTCTTCCTCTTCTCTACTCCTATGGCTAAAGGAGTTACATCCATACGGTTTTTTCCTAAATCCCAACTAAAGCTAGGTTACCCTGAAAGTCCATCGACCCTAGCCAATGACGTCACCATTTACGATGTTACAAGGCTTCTGAAACGCGCCGGATGCGATGTTATGATGCAGAGGCTTACACAACTCAGCGCAGTCGGGTAACCGCAGTATTTTTGGCTAGCAATGACGTAACATTAAAAGGTGCAGATCATTGTGATCTAAATACTATGACGGATGGATACAAGGAATATTAAATGATGAAAGAATGCCCTACGTATGTAATGTCCCCTAAGGTTCTGACTCATTTTACACTTTTACTTTATCATAGTCAGAATGATGTCTAAATACTTAATAAGAACTGTTTAGAAAACGAAATATATCGTTTTAAAACACGTTACTCAAATTAAAATAAAGTGTTTAAAAGACATACGAACGCGTTATAACGCTGGCCTGTTTTAGACTTTATTGAAGCCCTAAAGCCAGTGTTCCAAATATACAAGTCACGTCTGATTTCGTTGGAGGGAAGGAGAACCAACGGAACTTTGTGTTCCAGTACTAGCAGACCCAGCAGTACAACTCTGTAAACATCTCACTTAGAAAACTTAGAAGCTCGCTGGAGCTACAGCCGTCAATTCTGTAAACATGTCGAAGTGAAGGCTTGCGTGAAGTGATCACGAAGTGGGCAGTCATTTCATCTTGATTACATGGATTGATAGTTTACTTCAAACTCACGCATTTTTGTAATTTTTGGTGAGGTGTTGATGAAATAGACCGGCCGGTCAGTATCCTGGACTTATCTCATTATTTTGGAGTTGGCTAAGCATAATTCAATGTCATGTTCTCAATAGTCACCTCCGTTCTTAACAGTTTTGATCTGTTTTATGAGCACCCTTGTTACAAATTAGGTTTCAAGATATTCAGGAAGTTTTTTTTCAGGACACACAGATTCAATTTATATTCCAGAAGAGTAACACACTGGAGTGATGCTACTGCTCACCCACTCAGAGTAATGTGGAGCGACACGAATAAAGTGTAAACAAATGTTTTATGTGATGAAAGCACTAACGTGTCCGTCGCGAGACCTAATAGGTACACGACTGCTGATTGGTATAGTCGGATTTAAGATGCCAGCTTTAATGCTGATTTTTTTTGTCAACATTTTGTCTGTATTTCAATACAAAAATCTTACTAAATTTGTTATTTGTTTTAAGGGCATCGTTTCTAAGTGCAGCTAGCTGGGAAATAGCTAAAGAATTTTAGCGAAGAATTCTTTTATTTATATATTCTTTAACACCTTGGTTTTGTTTGTGTATCGTGGATGATGGTTTGGTGTGTATTTTAATACAAAAATCTTAATTTTTTTGTTGGTTTGGAACATCGTTTCTAACGGCAGCTAGCTAGGAAATAGCTAAAGAATTTTAGGGTAGAATTTTACTTTTTTATATTCCTTAACACTTCGAGGCTTTGTTTGTGTATTGTGGATGACCGAGACTCCTCCGTGCCTCTGAAAGCACGTTAAGCCATTGTTCCCGGTTGTGTGAATGTGCGTGAGTAAGAAACCGCAGATATTTTTTTTTTTTTGGAAAAATCGTGTCTTTGATTGATACACAATGCCAAAAAATCATTTCTACTAACATCAGGCAGTATAAAATGATGATACTAACAGTTTTTGAACGCGCTAAATGTGCAGAGGGCCTAGCACTAATATTTTGACGTACAGTAACGTTAACGTAAGTGAATTTTGAATGTGAATAACTACAACCTCATAGTCATTCATCTGCCTAGCCTATTCCTAATTATATTGGGGTCGGTTTCCAGTCAAGCTGGATTTAGCTGAATACCAGTATTTACAACCCCATAGTATTTTGATTTAATTTAATGGGATATACACAATTTATATAATTTGACGTTACGTTACTATACGTCAAAAGTATTTGTGTTAGGCCCTCTCGTAGCAGCTGAACGAAACCTCTGGTGACATTTGCTGCTACTTGGTTCAGAGCTAATGAAGTTATTTCTACGAAATTCACCCTTAATCCAAAAATTATTAATGAAGTAATTGGTTTAAAACCCATGATGAGCGCTATAAAGTTTATCGCGACATTAACCTCATGAAAAAATAAGAACAATATTAATATTTCTTTTAAATTGTAGACTAATTTATGGTAGGTTGTCATCTTTACGTAAACAACACTGTAAAAGATGCCTAATAACCGAAAACACGGTCTTTAATAAAAATTATTGGTATCTTTGTTATTAGAATTATCATAATAACTGTCATAAATCTTAATAATGATAAAAATTGATAACTGTCAGTTACTGATAAACTAATATTATTTTGAGAACTCGGGTAGATTATTGACCACAAATTCGACAGCATACTCAATATCCGATATGGTCTAGTGGCTAGGATACCTGGCTCTCACCCAGGAGGCTCGGGTTCGATTCCCGGTATCGGAAAATTCTTTTTATACATCTTAACATTCTCTCACCTACTTTCATTGCCAAAATTAGTTTTAATTGCTCCGTTACTAGGTTGAGTTTAGCTTTTTATAGCTATTTATTTTCGACGCGTGTTCTTTGACGCCTTTATGATCTTCAATGAATTCATTGGGACGATATTTTATAGATTGTTTTTATGAACTTGAATATTTAACGGATAGCGATTTATAATGATCTGTTACCTAATTCATATTTATCTGACTGTTTTAGGTAGGTTAATAAATATTAATAAAAAAATATTTTATACTTGTCCGTTTTAAAAAATCGTTTTTTTTTATTACTCTTTTTTTTAGTACTCATTGATACATTTCCTTTGATGCCAAACATGTAATGATTCTCTCAATTTATTTTGTTTCAGTCAAAAATTTACGTGTATTTTCTCGCATTTTAAATAAAGTGAAAATGTGTATAGCCTATGTCACCCGCAACGTTTTTATTAAATTAAAAGCAGTAAAAGTTTTCAAACACTGTTGTGACTACCGTAACGTCATTTACACCGATCGTAAAAATTTTAAATGCTTTGCAAAGATATAGGTACCTATGTATGTACTTAGTTGATAGGTACTAAATACGTTCGTAAAAAAAGTGTTATAAATACTCGACTTCTGTTGAATTATTTAATCTTACGCAAAACTATCATATTTAACACATATTTATTTAGATTTGATATATAATATTAAACTTAAATAATATATTAAATAAAAGGGTACTTGAAACATTTTCTTTTTAATTTTATTATTTTTTTAATTCGCCTATCGCAAACATTTGTGACAAAAATTATATAAGAAAACCCTTCGGTGGAATACCGCCAAGTCTCTATATCATAATAATTTCTGTACGAATGTCTTGATGTATGTACTTAAGTGGGTCGTACATGTTTTGCAGAATAGATTTGGACTAAAAGATGTGTAATTTAATGAAAATGTTAGCAGTAATGGAGTAATAACAATGAATGAATATAAAAATGCAGGTTAAGCTAGGTAAGACTTAATTATAACAACAAAGAGGTGGCTGACGATTTATGTTTAAAAAAGGTTTAAAAGAAGACATTATTTGCTTGTATTATAAATGTCTCTATCAACGTAAAACAGTGATATGACCACTAGTAATTTCACTTTTTTACATGAATTTATTATTGCATTCTCATTCCCTTATCCCACTTTCTTTGGGATCGGTGCCACATTTCTCTTTTTTACATTTTTTTTTTACCACTATCTCACCTGATTGAAAGCGATGATGTGGTCAACGATAGACCACGCTTTTTTATTTTATTTTTTTATTTGTTATGGGTTTGCTCTTGACTCTAGTCTATGTCAGAGATGACAGAGACAAAGTCTACGATGGAGCGAGCTTACCCAGAAGGAGCCAGTTCACTCTTGCCTGAAAGAAACCCAGGTTGTACCTATCAGAAAACACAGACTCCGCCGTTTCACGGAGGAACTATCCCAAATAATAGACATTATGTCAGCAGTCACCACCTTCCTAGCCATATTATCTTTCACGAAGTCCATCCGTTGCTTCTCTGGTCTTCCTCTTCTCTACTCCTATGGCTAAAGGAGTTACATCCATACGGTTTTTTCCTAAATCCCAACTAAAGCTAGGTTACCCTGAAAGTCCATCGACCCTAGCCAATGACGTCACCATTTACGATGTTACAAGGCTTCTGAAACGCGCCGGATGCGATGTTATGATGCAGAGGCTTACACAACTCAGCGCAGTCGGGTAACCGCAGTATTTTTGGCTAGCAATGACGTAACATTAAAAGGTGCAGATCATTGTGATCTAAATACTATGACGGATGGATACAAGGAATATTAAATGATGAAAGAATGCCCTACGTATGTAATGTCCCCTAAGGTTCTGACTCATTTTACACTTTTACTTTATCATAGTCAGAATGATGTCTAAATACTTAATAAGAACTGTTTAGAAAACGAAATATATCGTTTTAAAACACGTTACTCAAATTAAAATAAAGTGTTTAAAAGACATACGAACGCGTTATAACGCTGGCCTGTTTTAGACTTTATTGACGCCCTAAAGCCAGTGTTCCAAATATACAAGTCACGTCTGATTTCGTTGGAGGGAAGGAGAACCAACGGAACTTTGTGTTCCAGTACTAGCAGACCCAGCAGTACAACTCTGTAAACATCTCACTTAGAAAACTTAGAAGCTCGCTGGAGCTACAGCCGTCAATTCTGTAAACATGTCGAAGTGAAGGCTTGCGTGAAGTGATCACGAAGTGGGCAGTCATTTCATCTTGATTACATGGATTGATAGTTTACTTCAAACTCACGCATTTTTGTAATTTTTGGTGAGGTGTTGATGAAATAGACCGGCCGGTCATTATCCTGGACTTATCTCATTATTTTGGAGTTGGCTAAGCATCATTCAATGTCATGTTCTCAATAGTCACCTTCGTTCTTAGAATACAATAGAATAGAATACTCTTTATTATGTACACCATATAAGTTACAGAAAAGATAGATGAAGAAAACATTACATAGGGTGACACAATGGGCGGCCTTATCGCTAAAAGCGATCTTTTCAAGACAACCTTTGGATGGATTTCAAAGATAACGGAAATACAGTACTGCAGGTAGTCTTAGGTGTACGAATTATATAAATAAATACATAATAGATAAATATATACAATTATAATTATGTCACAAATAAATAAAAAGCATAGGTTTCGAATTAAAACGATCAAACAGAAAGGTAGTGATTTTTGACCATTGTTTTGAAAATGGACAAAGTTTGAGCACGTCTTACTGATACGGGCAAAGCTTTCCATAACCGTTCTTAACAGTTTTGATCTGTTTTATGAGCACCCTTGTTACAAATTAGGTTTCAAGATATTCAGGAAGTATTTTTTCAGGACACACTGATTCAATTTATATTCCAGAAGAGTAACACACTGGAGTGATGCTACTGCTTACCCACTCAGAGTAATGTGGAGCGACACGAATAAAGTGTAAACAAATGTTCTATGTGATGAAAGCACTAATGTGTCCGTCGCGAGACCTAATAGGTACACGACTGCTGATTGGTATAGTCGGATTTAAGATGCCAGCTTTAATTCTGATTTTTTTTGTCAACATTTTGTCTGTATTTCAATACAAAAATCTTACTAAAGGAGAATGGGCAAAATCGTACGGCACTTGGTCTAACAGCGGCCAGGAACATTTTTTTTTTTTTTGGTTTAATATCACCCTACAATAACGGGTTCAAGAAGTTTTATATCTGTAGTGTCATTATTAATGGAACTAAATACATTTTTATTTTAGATATGTAAGCCTGTGATTTAGCGTATTAATTACTAAGATTTAGTCTTAAAAATAAGGAAATAAAATAAAATGACTTGTTTACTTCAATACATTTATTTTACATACATTTACATACATAAACTCACGCCCTTTTCCCATGGGGGTAGGCAGAAACCACAGAACGCCACTTGCTACGATCCTTACATACTCCTTTTGCCTCGTCCACATTCATACATTTAATGTACAATAATAGCACTGAGTTCTGATGCCGGTAATAAAATATCCTCGTCTTGATGTCTAGCCCATGCCAGATACCACACTACACACATAACGTGTGCGCAACAACCGATTGTGCGCCTTCCACTCAAACAACTGCAATAATAATGAGCAATTGCTTCTCTATTTTGTCTTTGTCGGTTAATTACAATATAAGAATAATATATTCTGGACCTTACATGTCTAGATTGTATTCGCACACGTAATAACCAAATATCTTCTTCTTCAATAAAATCTCTGAGCTGACTTATTTGTCGCTCCCGGTATACTTCGATATTGTATAAGCCTTCAATTAAGTGTTCAGCGTAGTAGCTGCGAGCCAACTTGATTTGGTATGTGCCAAGTGCAAACAGAATTAGGTCTTCTTCAGAAAAAACCGGAAAGTCTTCAAAAATAGGTTGGTCGCTGCTGAGTCTTTCAAATGATGCCCTCTGTCTATTTATGTTATGACGGATAACATAGTCCGCTAAGAGGTTCGGTATTTCAAAACGTTCATTAATTATATTTACGAACGATGATGCATGAATACTATCTTGTATTGGTGTTTGGAACGCATTGATGAGTGCCGCTGCGTTTTGAAAGTCCTCAAACATGTGACTTAAGGCGCGATTAAAATATTCTTGCCTAAACAATTTGAAATCTCGCTTGAACCTGCCATTTATAACTTCCACTACCCAGCGGCATAGAGTTACCAGCCTAGTTCTATTGGTATAAAACAGCTTTTTTAAAAAGCTCTAGTATTTGCACAAAATGAGAGCTGTTAAAATCATGTCTGAGATTTGGACTATCAATGAGCTCTTCCCAATCATTTGATGTTAAATGTGCATCACATATTCTGGCACTGTCTGGTATGAATAAGTTAGAATGCAACATAAGAGTAATCCTTACATTCTCAGGCATTCGACGACGTGAAACACTACGGCATCTGTCAAACATACAGTTTGCCGAGGTGCTAGGCACTCGTGAATATTCTTCCACTTGAAGAACACATTCGTGCGGGGCAGGGTTATTGTTTGGCTGCACAGCCCGTTGAGCTCGTTGCCAACAGGGTCGACAAACGTATTCTCGGCCGTTGTATTCAACCTGAAAAGGAAAATAGTTTATAACATAGTATTTAAAACTCACAGCAGTTTCAGTTAAATCATGTGTTGTATAGTAGAACATGCCGAGCTCTTTTTCAACGTGACGAATGAGTCATGCTCATACGCATTGTTAATGAGTGGTTGGCCTCTATTATATTTCGAAGCTAGATAACGTTGGCTCTGTTTCCATATGCACCATGTGTGTAAAAGAGAGAGAAGATCTGTTTTGACTATAACTTAAGTATTGTTAGAAAAGAACCATACGCTTAAGGAAATAACATAATTCACTAAAAGGACGTACATAAAAATACAATCAAAACTGTAACGTGGACTTTCAATAAAGAGCCCACACTTCACCCAACGATGTGTCGCATATGCACATCGTGACACAATATTATGAGGCCATCACCGCTATAGGGTGCGTACATACGGGTAAAAACAACCAAAAAATAGTCTAAAAATACTTACTTGCTGTGGAGCTATAGCTTCAATAATATATTGAGCATTGGCAGCATTTTCCTCAAAAAGAGCATGGGTTATTTCTAACCTTCTTCTATTAACCACTGATCGATTGCACAAAACACATATAGGTCGATTTTCTGCCATTTTTCAATAATGTTCCGTTGGCGTACACAAGTCCAGAGTCTAAGTACACAAGCACAAACGTACAGAAGTTTAGAGTTAATAGCCAGGTTATCAGGTTAGGAAGAAACACAGTCCAGAGGGTAGCCAGGGTCAAAACGTTTGAAAAAGAATCCGTAGATGAGCGCACAGTACACAACGTCACAAGGGTAAGCGAAGGACTGCGCCGAGTGACGCACACGCACCCCACACCTCGGCTCTTTTGTTTGCACTCGAAGCTGATTGGGCCGTTCGAACTCAGGTAGTCCATGTAGTAAACCCATTGTTGAGCTGAGTCTTGTAAACGGTATGCTGACAACGTTTGGAAATACTTTTGAAGACATAAACTAATGTTAATAAGTATTTTATAAAATGGGTTTGCACATTTTCTTGCACTTATTATCTAAGTATTTTACCTATATGTATTTTTTTTTCTAAATGAGCTGCAATGTTACGTTCATAGTAAAAGTTAGTCCTTAGTAATAGTACTTTCATTTAATACCTATTTCGTTGTTGGCCGCTCATAGACCATTTTGCTCTTTCTCCTTTGTTATTTGTTTTAAGGGCATCGTTTCTAAGTGCAGCTAGCTGGGAAATAGCTAAAGAATTTTAGCGAAGAATTCTTTTATTTATATATTCTTTAACACCTTGAGGTTTTGTTTGTGTATTGTGGATGATGGTTTGGTGTGTATTTTAATACAAAAATCATAATTTTTTTGTTGGTTTGGGACATCGTTTCTAACGACAGCTAGCTAGGAAATAGCTAAAGAATTTTAGGGTAGAATTTTATTTTTTTATATTCATTAACACTTCGAGGCTTTGTTTGTGTATTGTGGATGACCGAGACTCCCCTGTGCCTCTGAAAGCACGTTAAGAGCGCTGTCACAATTTTTCTTGAATTTGAGCGTTTGATTCCAGTTTTGATGTCTGATTATGCTTTAGATATAGCACAAAAAAAAACAAAAATACGCCTTAGAAAGTTTGATAGTTGATCTTGGGAGTGTTCTAAATAAATATCTCAATTTGTTCACGTACATCAGTAAATTTCTTGTCTCCGCAAAGGGTGTTTCATAAAATTACACTTTTGGGAATCTTTTGATGCTTTGGTACACCGAAGATATAATAATTTAATCAATTTTAAAAATGTCCATGATACAACTGTACCTTCTACTTTGGAATAATCACATCTATTTGTTCCGATTCATGCATTAATACACCAAAAATAATTCTGTAAAACTGAGAATTATTGTCAATTTTCCGTACGAAACTATAATTTTTATCTATGAAAGTATAATCCAAATTAAAATTAAAATTATTTAATACTTAAGGAGGTATTGTTATAATGCATGAAAAAAAAAATTGGTCTATTTAAAAGTAAACTCATATTTTTAAGCAATTGTTGTATACAGCCCCTTAATCACTATAAATCTCGGGAAACGCGGTTTGTAGCTTTAGTCCGGGGCAAGCGCTCGATTTTGTAATTGTTCCCGGTTGTGTGAATGTGCGTGAGTAAGAAACCGCAGATATTTTTTATTTTTTGGAAAAATCGTGTCTTTGATTGATACATAATGCCAAAAAATCATTTCTACTAACATCAGGCAGTATAAAATGATGATACTAACAGTTTTTGAACGCGCTAAATGTGCAGAGGGCCTAGCACTAATATTTTGACGTACTGTAACGTTAACGTAAGTGAATTTTGAATGTGAACAACTACAACCTCATAGTCATTCATCTGCCTAGCCTTTACCTAATTATATTGGGGTCGGTTTCCAGTCAAGCTGGATTTAGCTGAATACCAGTATTTACAACCTCATAGTATTTTGATTTAATTTAATGGGATATACACAATTTATATCATTCAAAAATATGAATATAGTATCTAATTCAAATAAATATTATGTGCGAAAAGAGTATTGCAGCTATGGAAAATTTTCCGTTACGTTACTATACGTCAAAAGTATTTGTGTTAGGCCCTCTGATAGCAGCTGAACGAAACCTCTGGTGACATTTGCTGCTACTTGGTTCAGAGCTAATGAAGTTATTTCTACGAAATTCACCCTTAATCCAAAAAATATTAATGAAATAATTGGTTTAAAACCCATGATGAGCGCTATAAAGTTTATCGCGACATTAACCTCATGAAAAAATAAGAAAAATATTAATATTTCTTTTAAATTGTAGACTAATTTATGGCAGGTTGTCATCTTTACGTAAACAACACTGTAAAAGATGCTTAATAACCGAAAAACACGGTCTTTAATAAAAATTATTGGTATCTTTGTTTAATAATGATAAAAATGGATAAATGACAGTTACTGACTAATATTATTTGGAGAACTTGGATAGATTGTTCACCACAAATTCGACAGCACACTCAATATCCGATATGGTCTAGTGGCTAGGATACCTGGCTCTCACCCAGGAGGCTCGGGTTCGATTCCCGGTATCGGAAAATTCTTTTTATACATCTTAACATTCTCTCACCTACTTTCGTTGCCAAAATTAGTTTTAATTGCTCCGTTACTAGGTTGAGTTTAGCTTTTTTTATAGCTATTTATTTTCGACGCGTGTTCTTTGACGCCTTTAAGATCTTCAATGAATTCATTGGGACGATATTTTATAGATTGTTTTTATGAACTTGAATATTTAACGGATAGCGATTTTTAAGTGATCTGTTACCTAATTAATATTTATCTGACTGTTATAGGTAGGTTAATAAATATTAATAAAAAAAAAATATTTTATACTTTTCCGTTTTAAAAATCCTTTTTTTACTACTATTTTTTTCAGTACTCATTGATACATTTCCTTTGATGCCAAACATGTAATGATTCTCTCAATTTATTTTTTTTCAGTCAAAAATTTACGTGTATTTTCTCGCATTTTAAATAAAGTGAAAATGTGTATAGCCTATGTCACCCGCAACGTTTTTACAAATCCATTGATACCTCATTCATCAAAATCAGTTCAGTGGTTTAGGCGCTAGAGTGGAACGTACGCACATACATAGATAGACAGCTAAACTCATAACCCTTCTTTTTGGCTTTGCCGTAGTCGGGTAAAAAATAAGCAGTCTATGTACAGGAAAACGGGTATCCGGCTTCGCCTGCATGGACTAAATTATCGCAATAAAATATTTTTTTGATTCCAAGCAGTAGACGGAAAAGATGTTGTCGAGTTATAAGCGCACTAACGGACGTAGTACCTACAAACGGTACAAACTAATAAACTCTAAGCTTTTATTTCGCTTAGCTTTTGACCGTGACTTCGTAAGCGCCTATCCCATTTTTCCCGTTCCCGTAGGAATTTCGGGATGAATTATTATACATTAAATCTTCGTCTTGAAACACTCTGCCTATTGTTGAAAACGCATTTAAATACGTTGCGTAGTTTCAAAAGATATAAGTGTACAAACGGAAAAGCACTTTGTTTTACACAACGTAAAGATAAATAGGTAGGCTTCTTTGAACTGTCAAGGTCAGTCAAAACATGAATCAAATTGCATGTTCCAAAGCGGTGAAGTCTATGGAGAAGAACGTGAAGAAAATCCACAGACACTCTTCGAAACACAAGAAAACTGAGTTTTATAACATGGAAGAATTTATTGATCTTTGGAGTCATGAATAAGATTTTGCCAACTAAAACAAAGCGTCCATATATCACGGGTTTGTGAGTGAATTTCGAAATCTTGCGGAGTGTGTAGATGCCTCCCACATTCGTTAATCCCTCAGGATAAAATATTATACCAAATAATTCAAGCTTGAAGGAAATAACGAGCACGAACTGAATGCAAACGTAAAATATTAGTTTACGCCGCAAGAGCTTTGTTTTATCAGAATTCTTTCATAGATTTTTATTTGTTGCTTTATTTATTTTTTTTAAAGCCTATGTCAGCCTTTCTGAAACAATGCGGAGGAAGGAAACCGTATTTTCTACGAGAATATTAGTAAACCAGGACTAGCTTTGCTAACAGCGCCATCAGAATTCCCTGGGACCTTGATTTCAATAGAATTTAAAAAGTTACAACGATTCCGGTAGCGTCTTCATTCTTCAATAGTTCAATATATTTGATAGTGTTCTATTCCAAAATGTCTAGTCACATTCACACGTAATTTGTTCATTGCACATTTAATTGGCAGGAATCCGGAAATATCCAAACTGTCTGCTTGTCTGTCTGTCTCCACAGGTCATGCAAACGTCCAGTCCACTTGTTTGTATGACAACTTATGATGTCCACTAAATGTACCTTTATTTTGTAAAACTGTCCTGCTCTTCCGCTCGTGACATTTATGCCAATCATAATATTTTGCCCCATTTCTGTTTTTTTTTTGAGGAAAAATTTAAATAAAGGTCGAGGAAAATTTTGATCTTTGCTGAAGCCGAGATATTATTTAGTTCTCCTTATTATTCAGATTAAGGTTTACGATTAAAACATACCAGTTTTATAGCTTGCTTGAATTTCCTATCATATAATATAAAAAACAAAATAATAATAATAAGTGTCAATGCTTCGACGACAATCTGTCGAAGCTAGCGTTTCGCGGTTGGATGAAGGGCCTGATACAGAAGACAGTACTCCTCGATACGGCCCGTATTGTGAGGAGGTTTGTTTCTCTGGAGCCCTAACTACGGGAAGCTTGGAGCCTGCTCCCGACACCGGCGGACTACTGCTTTTTTTTTAAATTATGTTTTATTGTTAAGAATTATTTACAAATGTAACTAGATATGTACAGCAAAGTAAATAAAGAGAATAATAATAAGTGTTATACCAACCTGTAACAGTAAGGGCATAATCCTCGAATTACATCGAGATGATACGATCGTAAGTAACAAACTTTACTAATGATCGTATCTACTCTTTTCTACCACTCATCATTTGCCTAGCCTTTTCCCAACTATATTGGGGTCGGCTTCCAGTCAAACCGGATTTAGCTGAATACCAGTATTTTACGCGGAGCGGCTGCCTACCAGACCTCCACAACCCATTAACTGGGTAACACGGTACTTCATGGCAAGACTGGAGTCAGATTTACTGGCTTCTGACTATCCGTAACGACTGCCAAAGATCTACAAACGACAGCCGGGACCAACGGCTTAACGTGCTTTCCGAGGCACGGAGGAAACTCGGTATATTAAGATGGTCACCCATCCACAGACCAAACTTGGCAAGCGTTGCTTAACCTTGAATATCGACCCGTGCGGCTGTTATTATCTAGCCACGAGCTCCTCATTTTACAAGCATAACCACATAATGGATTACAACGTACTCCAATCCTGGGTTCTAATAAACCTTATGTGCCAACCGCCGTATGGTGTCGACCGGTGCCGTATGGTGCAGTAAAATAAAGATCTAATCTTTTCTACCACTATAGGTAAATAAGTAGGCAATATTGCGAAATTGTACCTATCAACAACATATTCATAAAATAAATTAAGTCAGACATGCGGAAGTTTACAAAGAATCGCACATTCTCCAAATACCAATAAAAGTAAACGCCAAAAGAAAACACGCCACATTAAAAATATAAATCGGAAGTTCTAATTAAACGCTCCAAATTACTCTACTGTTTACGAAACACCATTCCTTTATAAATAAACCTATCACTTCTCGTTCCACATTCGTCACACTCATCTCATTCGGGTTCATGGCACAGGGTTAGGAAAACTATCCCACTCCCAAAAGCCCACGTCACTATCATCTGCCTAGCCTTTTCCAAAGTATATTGGGGTCGGCTTCCAGTCAAACTGGATTCAGTGAAATTTTACATGAAGCGGCTGCCTACCAGACCCCCACAACTCATTAACTGTGTAATACGGTTCTTCTCGGCATGACTGGAGTCAGGTTTACTGGCTACTGGCAATCCGTAAGGACAGATCAATCCGAAAGATCTACAAATGACAGCCGAGACCAAAAACTTAACATGCTTTCCGAGTTACGGAGGAAAATCTGTACATATGTTAAGATGGTCACCCATCCAAAAACCAACCTTGACAAGCGTTGCTTAACCTTGATGATCGACCCGTGCGGCTGTTATGTTTTAGCCCACGTAATGGTCATCAAAAGAAACCGGCAGTAAATCATCGAAAGATAAATAATTTATAATAATCTGAGACGGAAGACGCGTACCAGTACGCTAAATTCTAGGTTATGTTGATCAAAATCAGATTCAGTATGTTCACTTGCATTTATTGAGCGAATTAGATCTGGTTGATTTTCATTTTTCTTATTTTTATGAGTTGTTTGTGATATAGTTCGTTGACCAAGATCTTTGTGATTGACAGCGTTATTCCACCCTCTGAAGGAAAACTTTCATTCTTCTCAGGCGTTGTTTTTTGTTCTTTGCAAATCACTGTCATTCGTCGTTACTGTGATACGTCTTAAATCCCAATGCAAGATCATAGGTGCTTCTGATTAAAAACATATTGAAATTGTAAATATCTATATCTTACCCATGACCTTCTCGATCCTACTAAACCACGAATAGAAAGCCCAACAAAACAAACTGCAGCAAACCTTTTCTTCAATATTTCTTGAACCTGTTCCAGTACGAAAGTTTTCTTATTTCTCTTTGAAACCAAGCGAGTTCAAGTGCTGGCGATACGCGGATAATGGTATGTACATTTTTGACTAATCTTTCGAGATATACAGGTGTTATGATCATGAGCTCTATTGTATGTTTTTTTGGCGCATTTTCTTTGCAGGTATGAACATAACGCAAAACTTAATATTTTAGCTAGAACTTTCGCTTAGTACTAGTTGGCCTCTTGCCCTGTTTTTTGGAACATAACATTGCTAGTGTTTCTAGTCTCATTTTCTCTATTTAATTACACCTGAAGCGTTGTTCGATTATAACGAAAATTACCTTTTTTTATTTAACAGCCAGTACACTACTCTATGAATGGGTCTATTATGGAGACTTAAACATTATTGCCGAAAACACCACAGTGTAGTTCGCTGTAAAAAGTTTGAAAAACAAGCCTTTTCAATTCTGAGTAGTTCAAGAGGTTTGCCACAAAATTAAACTTCATAAATCGAAAATTAAAAGAGACTTTCCAGTGTAGGTACAAGATGAAAATCTAAAGAGAACAGGAAACAAAACAGAGAAAGCAGAAAATAAATTCCCAGGTACAAATATTTAACCACACACCAGTGCTACCAGATCTGAGTTTAACAAAGCGATAAAAGATAACGATGCCATTATTCTAACGCGCTCTTTTGAAATCGCATAAAACGTTAGTGCGATTTAGAATCCAATAGCCGCCGCACTAATAGGAGACAGGTGGCTTTGTTCGCTAAAGTTATACTATGTCACAATGCTTTCTGGGTGTCTGTTAAAGACTTTTGCAGAACTGAGAGGGTCTCTTCAAAGATGATCTTGATTAGTTCAGATGTCAGACCGAACACATTAAATATTACTGTGAAGTCAAGAAATTGTAATAATGATAAATTTGGAACTGAGAAATTGTAATAATGTTAACTGAAGTCTTATGTAGAAAATTGATAAAAATAGCTGTGATGCCAGACACCATTTATCAACACGCAGCTCACAAATCAAAAATATAACATTCACTGTAAATAAAAAAACACCCAAATTCTAGTCGCTTTAAAATTCAAGATAGATTTTCATAATCAAATTCACTCGCATTAACAAAACGCATAGCACAACTATCAAAACGAGAAAACAAAAAAGTCAAAACAACCGGAAATCACGACTGCATTTAACAGCGAGTTATAAACAAAAGAAATAGGGCGAGACAACACGATGACCTGCCAATTATAAACATGACATTCAAGATGTTGGAGCGTCCAAAGATGAAATTAGGCCTTCTCCAGCGCTCCCAAATTAGACGCATAGGTGGACGGTAACTGGGGCAGACAATAAGAGAATAGTGAAACTGTATATTACAGAGCGGTTTGTCCGCGAGTGGGAGCGCAAGCCATCTTAATAACGCTATTAACGTACCGGGAATATTTTAAGAGCGGCCACCACGCCAATTTTTAAAACCACTTTACGTCGACCTCTGTCTTTTCCTTTGAAGTTTTATAACAATGAAGTGTCAGAAGAGATTTCGTGCAACTTGGCAGGTCGCCTGAAACTGGTGGCTGCTCACGTATCCGCGAAATGATTATGTAGTTACGAGATTTTTTACTTGCGCCCGGAGGACGTTGACCTGATATGAAGTATCGAAATAATGAGATTATTTATGCAACACAAACGCATTTCATGTTTCGTTTAGTTTAAAGATTTACGCGCATGAGTTGTTTATGATACATTAGCTTATAAACGGAATGTGTATGTTGCTATAATCGTTGTTTTTTAGGTCGGTTAGAGATCCCAGTAGATCAGATTAGAGGTTATTGACATGATACAACCCATATCTTCCTACTGAAGCTATGTGATGACTTAATTTCATACTAGTATGAACATGAGGTCAAAAGCTTTTCGCAACCAAAATTTTTCAATGCTCTTTTCCTTTTACAGGTCCCCTAAATCCTAACGACTGTGGAAAACTGCAAACAGCATGCACAAAATTGGGCAAATGGAACATTTAGTAGGAAACAGACGCTGGCATGCTGCCAGATCATCACTAGGATATAGACATTACTTTAAAATTATGAGAAGTAGATACAGTTAAAGATTTCTTATGCACCTTGTAGAAAACATCGATGAAAACGTATCGACTCAAATATTACCTGAGTGAAGTGTTATTAAATGTTAGATAAGCTGTTATTTAAATACTTTTTATTCATTCTTTTATGGTCCGCACTCGAAGGGTAACTAACGGAACCCTCTTACTAAGCCTCCGCTGTCCGTCCGTCCGTCTGTCTGTCAGCGAGCTGTATCTCAAGAACTGTAATAGGTAGAAAGTTAAAATTTTGACAGAGTATGTATTTCTACTACCGCTATTACAACAAATAATAAAAAAAACAACGGCTCCGGGAGTGCCGGCAGAAGTGAAAACTTGAATACGTGCTTCGAATTTTCGATCAGGTCACGTGACCTGACGCGAGTTTAACATTTTTTTCCCATCACAAAAAGTGCACAACGCCGCTAAAGGTAGGACACGTGAACGTCTCACGAATTTTCGATCAGGGTCACGTGTCCTGACGCGAGTTTAACATTTTTTACCCATCACAAAAAAGTGCACAACGCCGGTGAAGAAGTTTTCACTTCAGAAAAAAAATACAATCGAATTGAGAACCTCCTCCTTTTTTTGGAGTCGGTTAATATGTGACGCAGACGAAGATAAGCGGGTCAGCTAGTTTTCTAGATATTAAATACCTCTGAAACTCTAGTCGCAATGTGACATTCTACAAGAGTAGGAAAAATAACATCTGATCAGGAGATACTTCCAGATTTATCAGGATAAAAATGTTTGTCTCGTCTGTTTGTAGTACGGTTTAGTTTAGACTAAGCTCTTTTAGCAGCCGTTTCGTCATTTGCCTAGCTATAGCTAGCATATTGGACTAGCTTTTGCCCGTGACTTCGTACGCGCATGTTCGTTTTTCTTGTTTCCGTAGAAACTTCGGGAATCCGGTTGTAAGTTGTCTGTCAGTCACTCAGTCAGTTAACATAGTAACGCGAGAATTTTACCTTCAACTGGCTACTTATCTACCCTACCTACCCTGCCTACCCAGCCTACCCTGCCTACCCTGCCTACCGAGCCTACACTGCCTACCATGCAGTCTCACGCATTTCCGATCAGAGTCACGTGTCCTGACGCGAGTTTAACATTTTTTACCCATCCCAAAATGTGCATAACGCAGCTAAAGAAGTTTTCACTTCAAAAATTAAAACAAGAGATGTGGGTTTTTTCGGTTTATGGTACGGAACCCTTTGTGTGAGAGTCCGACACGCATTTGGTGTTTTTAATAATTACGATGAACTAAAAACTTTTATTCAAACTCGACTACATCTTCGCTTTTCATCAGTTGAGATGGTGATCAAACAATAACCTATCAATCTTCCACTATAGGAAGATTCTAAACGGGAGAGTTTGGATAGATGTATGTTAGTTATTCAATCACGACGGAATGGCTGAACGGATCTGAATGAAATTTGCCACAGCTATAGATTATAGTCTGGAATAGCACATAGACTACTTCGTATTCCGGGAGTACGTCCATCCAAAAGTTGTCTTGAAAAGATAGCTTTTAGCGATACGGCCGCCCATTGTGTCACCCTATGTTGTATTTTCCTATTGTATCTTTTCTATAACTTATAATAATATGGTGTACATAATAAACAGTATTCTATTCTATTCTCACGAGCGAAGCGCTGGCAGAAGCTAGTAAGTAGTAAAAAAACCAGTAACAAGTATTAGCCCTTTAGCTGAGCAGTGAGCACACTGAAATTGTTGAGTAATGAAAGGTGATATTTGTCACAATCAATGGTATGGCATGTTGATTACATGCACGAGGGTTCGCCAACACACCTGGCTGGCGCTTGCGCAACTCGACGCCCAGACTACTCAACCACATATTTTATATGAAATTCCAATACCTATCTTTGGTACTATCGAATCCGACTATCATGAAATTAACCCTTAATAATATAAAGATCTATATACTAGTAGGTAGTCCTCGCATTCACAATACGTTATATGAGGACAATGCACAATGTATAGTGTCTGAGATGGTCTTTTGAGGAAAGGACCACGTGAATTAGAGTGAATATGTCCAGTCAGTGCAAGCTTTTTTCAGAAGTGGAGTAGCTCAACTTTCCTTTTGCCAAAGCAGTGGAAATTACGACATGTGCGACAATGTTAACGTAAGAAATAATCCTAATATATATAAAATTACGGAGTGGGTGACTGACAGACAACGCACAGCCGAAAGTACAGCTAGTCTATTCTGTTAGGAACCATTTCGATATCGAGCTTCACCTGAGTGACATAGCTCACAATGTGAACTTTATTACACACAACATAAAGGTCTTATATTTATACTCACCTCGAATTCCGCTGTCGAGACTCAAAAATGTTGTTACAGAATAGGGGTACTGGTCGTAGAAAGGTGAAATCTGGCGTGTAGGTTACTTGGGGAGTTTAGGGGAGTACTAAGAAGGAATTCCCGAAATTCTCACGGGAACGGGAAAAAACGGGATATGTGCGTACGAAGTCAAGGGAAAAGCTACAATAACAGCTTGTCTTTCCACAAAATATTGGCTCGAATTGGTATATTCGCACAACGATTTTACTAGATAGTTTTTATTTTTATCAACATCAAGAGAAGGGCTGTCGCGTATGGAGTGTGGGAGGGAGCGAGTTCCAGAGACGTACTGCAGTAACAGAGAAAGAGCCACCAAATCGACTAAAAGTGTGAAGCGGGGTACGAAGGAGAAGAGAAGTGGCAGTTCAGCTTTCGCGGCAAACAAGTATAAAATGAGGACAAATGTGTATAGTTGAGCGCTGTTATGCTGTGATGCTGTACGCACTGATAGAAGCAGAACTGTTTAAGTGTAACCAAAATCGTTCAGCAAAAGGCGAATGTAAAAAGGACGTAGTGACCTAAAAAAACTCTGAATTATATCATGCACATTTTACCTCGTGGTGTTAAGTCATATCATCGCCTTTTTTATGGATGGGATATCATCAAATGGCTCCTTCCGCTCTGGGCGGTACAGAAGGGAGTGTCAAACTCTTACTGACTTAAACCCATCCGTGTTCCTCCTAATGCCCTTTGTGTTCCAGGGCCGCGGTAACTCTTTTGAACGAATTCCACAACCCTGGCAGCTACATAACCCTGTATTGCTAAAAAGGTATGTAAGTATATCAATCCATTCCCCATTGAGAGCCAGGCGTTCCAGCCGTTACGCACGAGGCGACTGGCCGTCTGGTTATTATCAGTCAACATTACGCACTGTGTTATGGGAAATACGCGTCTGTGTCGTTATCTATATGTAGTACTTTAACTTTCAAGCTTTCAACTGTCTGGGGCTGTGTTTGAAAACAGATTTGTAAGTCATTGATTTCTGCCTGTATATTCGTAGCTGAAAACTGTTGGCTGAGGAAGAAATAATATCAAAAGAATTGATCAGTTTGATGTTAGTGTCAGGCAAGAGGATGCTATAATCGCAGCTATGAAATTTTAACCTGAAAAAATGCGCAGTTTCTATGGGACAGGTCATGGAAGCCAAAAATATAGTCGTAATAATGATAACCCGTGAGTTAAATGAAAACAAAATAACTGTATGGCATTGAATTCGAACGATTGTACGAGTAACATGGTATTTCAGTAACGTTGAATTTTATCAGACTATAAAGTATCTAACTAGTCACTATAAAATAGGCAACATACATAAACGTAAATAGAGCGCAGTAGTAGTTACTACTTCTCGGAACAATGCAACTTTGAACTACGTCTACTAGAATCAAATTCAAACAGTCACACTCTGTTTTTCTTTCCTGTTATTCTTTTTGGTAAGCGTTATGCTTGGCGCAAATAAACTCTTTTTATTTCTTACTTCTTTTATTCCTTTACTTAACAGTCGCTAGATCTACATCTATCGGAGCTTTTATACCATCAGCGAGTTAAACATATCAATTACCCTAGTTGATTGTGATATCTAAATAAATTGTGGAATTCTAAGTGTAAAGATGTGCAATGAACATAATTTCCAAACTAATTGGATGAATGAACTTGAAAAACCTACCTGATCAAACCAATTTCAGTTTCTCATTGACGTAGGTAAACATCAAGATGAGATTGATAAAAGCAAACACAAAATTACAAGAATCAAATATGCCAATCAAGTGCAGGCAGGGATGGACAGGTCAGTCGAGAATAACTACAACAATCAGAAAGTTGTTTTCATAGGTTTGGAATTCTTGGTAACTGAAGTTGATCGAAGGATTGACAAACTGAAGTGGCAGTGGGCACATTGCTCGGAGAACAAATAGTTGATGTGGCCGAAAACTTCTGGAGTAGAGACCGCGTACCGGAAGACGCAGCGTTGGAAGACAAGATGGACTTGGATGACCTGGTGAGGGTCGTGGGTAACTAAAGACGAACAGGACCGGTTGTCGTGGTAGCACTTGGGAGAGGCCTGTGTCCAGCACTGGACGTCTTTCAGCAGATATGATGATGATGATGAAGAAGAAAGACAAAGCGTTGTAAGGTGAGATGAGACCTGGTCAGGGTCACCGGTAGCCAATGGATGCGAGACAAACAGGACCGGTTGTAGTGGCGACACGCGCGGGTGGGCCTATGTCCAGCATTATAAGTCTTTCAGCTAATATGATGATGATGAAGTTCACCCTTCTTTATTTTTAGTTAAGCTAGAGCAAAAATTAATGCTCTTATCGCAATAACGCAACTAAACGACAGACACATAAATATTTAACAATCTACAAAACTTGTTAGCAATCAAATAAATAAGATCAAAGCTTGAATCTTAATTTTATATCTCAGTATTAGTTATTGGGGACAAACTATTAAAAACTGCATCGGGCATGGCCGGTCATGTTCGGATCTTGACCGATATAGCGGAGTGGTAACTCGTGTTCTCATATTTTTATGTCAAACTGTTCAGAGCGGAAACCATTACTAGGTTGTCAATGATGGCTAGACGCTATGTAGCTATATATAAAAGGTAAGAGATTTTTGTTGGTATATTTCTTTTGAGATTTGCATCGTAATTGCTGGAATAGAATATTCTTCTACAAGATCAAACCTTTCTGCATACTGATTGACTTTTTGTCTCGAATTTAATGCGATTATTTGAAAATCTTTAAAACAATTCCTACATACACACCCACAGTTCATACGAAATTTAACTCTGACTTCGAGTAATTTTTTTAATTTTTTTTTCCGCTAATGTCAGAGTTGCATGTGCTGTTTATTGAGCTATTTATTAGCTTTAAACCTGCACACAAATATTAATATTGGACCAACAGGATTTTTTAGACTTCTACCGAATAGATTTCGTCGTTTTAAACACAACCAGCTATTTTCCAACAAAAGAAATTACCCAAGAGACATCGCGCGTCTCCACTAAGCTCGCCTTTTCGCAAATCACGTATTTCGTAACACCGAGTAATGAGGTCGCGTAGCTTTTAACCGCAGCACTAATATACATCATTGTTATGTAATAGCCGGGCTACATTATGTACTGAATTATATACTGAAAAACATACGTCAAGTTGCTGTTAACACGGTCACGCCCGTGTCACGCCATATGACTTTTTTTCGAGTGGATTGGGCATGACAGCTCCCCATGGGAAGTTTAGGTCTGGTAAGTGAAGTTGTAACGTTTTGATTGTCATTGTTAAGATTGTAAATTGGGTCAAGTTCTGCGGGAGTAAAAAGGCCACTTTATTAGAATAACTAACTCACACAACAATCTGTCAAACTTCATTTTCATCTTTATCGCTAACGCGTTAGGTTCAAGGTTGATTGGGAAAATTTGACAGTGACAGATAGCGTGATATGCTTTCTGATTCTGCTAAAGTGGCCTTTTTAGACCTGCAGAGGGATGGTAAACTTGCTCTTCAATATGGAGAGGATAGCTGCTGGTACCTAGTTGAAAATATGTCTACTCTATGGATGCCGTTTACTCAGTGCTCTAACTCCCTTGTGTCAAAACTGGTATTTATTACAAAATCGTGAAATGAGTGTTAAGTTTTTTGTTGAGAGTATAAGAACAAGTTTGTGGATTTATTTGTTTTGTTGTTTTCCGTATTAAGTCTTCGTTGAATAAAGATTTTCATTAGAGTTGGTTATGCTATACTCGTGTATGTGTGTAGTTTTGGGCATTTATAACCTGTCTGCATGTAGTTCATATTTGTATTTGTTATCATTTATGCCCTAAAGTCTTTTCACTTCTGCTTTATACATACTTATACCATATCCTTACCTCCCTTCTTCGTCAGTCTTGGAAGTCACAGTCTTTTTTCTGGGATGGTTCTTCTTGGGTCGTACGGCGATCTTGTGCTTGGCGGCGGTGGCGTCCAAGAGTTCGGATGCCAGAGCCTTGATGTCCAGATCAGGGTCGAGCCGGGGCTTCCTGGACGGGTAGGGATCATGTTAATGGATGAAATGGTGGTTAGTTTACACGCAAGAGGGGATTTACACATAGAGAAAATATGGAGAACGTAGTGTTGGTGGTTTTGTCTACTAAAAGGTGGATACAGACATTGCGCGGCATGCGCAGCACAGGGGCGCTCATCGTATGCTTCGCAATGTGTGGACGTTCATATTCGTGGTGAGGCATGGCTACGCAGGCAAAACATCGAAACGTGTGCGTTGCGAGGAATGCGCGGCGCATGCTTCGCAAAGTCTGTATCCACCTTAAGAGTTTTTGTGGTATTTGTAAAGGTATTTGTGGCAGTAAAATTTTGTCTTATGCTTCAGAAGAAATAATTAATACTGTGATAATTTTTTTAAGCAGTTGATGGTAAATGATTGCCTTGTTTGCGCTTGTTCTTTGCACATAGTATATTTTTCTTTTTTACTTCTATAATGGATACCTACTAATTTACTTTAGTTAACTAGGTAAGTACTAGTGAGTACAGATATAGCAAAACCTCCAGATTTTAGCAAAATCAAATGCGATAAATTATATACAATACGGAACTTTATTCGTCTTTACGTTTCCACTTTATAAGCCTTAAAGCTTAATCAATACATGAGGACCAAACAGCACGTAGCTTTTCTGTGAGCTATAAAATTAACTCATGCATGACTAATGCAGAAATAACATACTCCTTTCCTCTCAGTATTTATTAAAAACAACAATTATCTCCCAAAATTCGCCAGAAAGATGACTAGCCAACCTAAGTACTTAAAATTACCCATAGGTACCGTGTGCATTCTACCAGCTGATTCACAAACTCAACAAATAAGGAGAAAAATCTTTCAAAACAGTTATTGTTGAGGAAAAATTCGATACGCATGCCAAATGAGTTTCAGGAAAATTTATTACATTTACGTAGGTATGTGTATTTATTTATTTGAGGTAGTAAATATTTAAACATACTTTAAAGTATTCGGCCGAAGCTTGGGAGAACCTTTCTAAAGAATAACATAGACGATTGCACTATTCCAAAAAATATTTATTGCGCTGTTCGGTGTAATAGCTTGCTGAGCAGAATATGGGTAGATACCAAGTCGATCTTCCCACATATAGTGCTAAACATTATTTACTTCGTGTTTACAGCACGAAGTAAATAATGTTCTCCGCTGCCTCGTTCCGCTGCAATCGACAGGCACCCTAAGGCTGCGTTTCTGCTGGGAGGATGCGTTGCGAGGAATTTGTTTGTTAAGAACCAATAGAATCGATTGCGATGTGCAAGGCTAGGTAATTGAAGTGATCTCTCTAAGGCGTTTGACACTGTCTCCGTTCCCATCCTTATCAATAAACTAGAACGAATTGGTATCCGTAGAGAACCATTGGAAATCTTTAAGGATTATCTTACTGACCGCACCCAGTGTGTCAAGATTGGTTCTGTAGTGAGTGATGAAGAAAATCTCTCCTTCAGAATACCCCAAGGCTCCATTTTAGGACCCACTAAGTTCCTTATCTACATTAATGAGCTGTGTAGACTATCACTACTCAAATGTACGAGTAACATTTTCACATACGCAGATGACACAGCTCTAGTAGTTAACAGAGAGAGACTGGGTTGAGGTACAGAAAAATGCACAAAATGATTTGAAATCTGTCATGTCGTGGTTATTGGAAAATCAACTCACATTAAATGTTTCTAATTCTGTGTATCTTCCATTTGCCCTTAGAATCAACAAACTCCCACAATCCCCATCTATAATATTGAAAGCTCATAACTGCAATTATCAAAATCCTAACTGCCCATGTCTGCTGCTAAGTAGAACTAGCTGTGTTAAGTACCTCGGCGTTTTTATAGACGACACCCTTACCTGGACTCCTCATGTTACCTCCCTCACAGCACGAGTCAGATAACTTATATACATTTTCATAAAACTTCCGAAATCTGCCGATTTAAAAACACTCAAACTAGTATACTTTGCACTGTGCCAGTCCTTAATAATTTACTGCATATGTGTGTGGGGTGGCTGTTGTAAAACTCTCATGATTGGGCTGGAGAGAGCGCAAAGAGCCGTATTAAAGGTAAGCCTATCCGATACCCTACTAAAAACTTTTACACCGACTGTGAGCTACTGACAGTTAGAAAACTCTATATCCTGCATGTGGTATTGCACAAACACTCAACCAAACACGTTGAACTCATCTCCAATAAACGTCATGTAACAGACATTCTTCGTTCTCACAGGCACAACACCGCATTAGCGCGGATACACTATAATATCACATCCATCAATTTGTACAATGTAAGGTAACTCACAAAATACTTCAAGTCTTCCAACTCACTAAATCTAAAGTCAAGACCTGTATGAGTGAATGGTTGATGAGCATAAATTATGAAGAAATTGAGAAACTTCTTAAGCCACCTTAAGCGTTCAATATCCACATACACACTCCAAATCTCAGACTCTCACGCATATATTTTTTCAAATAAACGCCTCACATCCATCACACACCCCTCGGTACTTACCGCATACAGATCATAACACTTATTAACTTCATAACACACAACACACATTACACACCACTCACAACACCAATCTCACTTAATATTCACTACATTTATTCACACCAGGTCAATACACACCTCACTGGTACTAGATAATATGCCTACTTTTTCCTTTTCTATTTTTTGTTAACTGTTATTTTGTTAATATTTTTCTTTATTTGCCTGCTGCATGCATTCCTTCCTTTAATTGTACTCAATATGTTTACATTATGAGAGAGCGCCTTGACTTCCATAATACAAGTCTTACTTAGTTTGGAAGTCAAGAGTTCCCTTCTTTGTACGTTTTTTATTGCAATAAACCTTTTTATTATTTATTTTTAAGCTATTGCATAGCTTCTATCGCGGGCCTTGAGCGTGGAGACCGAATCCAGAAATTCCGTAACGAAAAAAACCTAACACCCCCCACTCCGACCGGCACAGCGGTGATACTTTTTAGTTTTTTTATCGGTCACCACGCTCAAAGTGTAACTTGAATTAATATCAAAGAAAAAAAATAAAACAAAGAAAAAAAATACTGCATAAATAAAATAAATATATAATTATAATTGCATAAGTTGATAAAAAATGCTATGCAATAGCTTTACCGCGGCAGTCTCCGAGTGCCACACGTCTTTTTTTATTATTATTATTTTCGCGCGCAATATAGACGAGAAATAAATTTTACGAAAAGCAGTTGCATTATGTGAAAGTAAGTGATTATTATGGAATCCAAAACATCATTATTATCACAATACAAATGCGATGCGAGGGTGCCATCTTGACTGCTGTTGTTTGGGTTGGATCAGCCCGAGCATACGCTATTTGACCCGAGCAAACGCAGTTTCATTTTCTCAGTCGAGGCGTGCGTGGATTTCGTACGCGGCCCATACCTCAAACGTGCACGTGCGACTACGTCCCTAAGTACCTACCTAATGCAATGCTCGCACTGAGGCGCTTTGATCTTGAAGCTACAAATACAAATATTTACAAATATTTTATTGGAACAAGAAACAATTTTACAAAAGATTGTGTTCGTTAACAACCGCATTAGTATAGGAATCGTGTCACGGTTATTAGCGCCCACCTCCAAGAGGGAGACGACAGCGTTCCAGGCATTCAAAAGTTGAAACAAAAAATAAATATAAAATATTTTAGAGAACAAAAAATTAAAAAAGAAATAGTAATAAAATCTTAAGCACTAATAACTATTTATGCATATGTGTGTGTGTGTGTGTGTGTGTGTGTGGTAGCGTGAATGTAAGTGTAGTGTATGTGTGTGTGCACTAGAGTTTGTCAGTTTATGTAATTTGGAAGGCAGTGGGAATGAATGGAACATTTTTTTTTTTTTTTTTTTTATATTTTCACAAGATTTTCAATCTCTTCATAAGTCAGGGAACCGAGCCACTTATGTGTAATTGATTTACACTCACGTAAAGTAAGGGGGTAAATATTCAAAACATCATTTATTTTGTTGTACAAAATTGGACTTATAAAGTAGTATTGTCGTCTAACTATCAAGATGCTAGCTGATACTACTGGGCAGACTTTAACAGGTCTACGTTTCTGCCTACTTTGGTTGTCAAAACACCGATCGAAACTAAGCTCTGAGTGTTTCCGTACGATTGAGTTCAAAAGAAAACTTTGTCTTACCCTAGGTATTTGCAACAGAGCATACAGTTCATCGGTCGAAAAACGGACTGGTTTGTGTGACATGACTTTCAGAACCGCTCGCTGTGCCCTTTCTAAACGAAGCATTAAGCACTTTCCGGAGCTACCCCATACGGTTATACAATAGGTTAGGATTGAGTTTGCCAGAGCATAGTAGACTGATTTAAGCGTAGGAAGATCCGCCGACGATCTTAGTCCAATGACCCAATGTGCTCGTTCCAGGACAAGGTGCTATCAATTTTTACGCCTAAGTATTTTATACTATTAGTTCGCAAGATAGAATTGCAACAGCAGTTATTATTCATAGCGGATAGGCAATTGTGGATAGTCAAAGCAAAGGGTGAAGCCGGTTGAGAAGCTATACGTGGAGCAAATGTGATAAATTTAGTTTTTTCCATGTTCAGGGTAAGCAAATTATTTGATAGCCAGTCAGAAACCATTCGCAACGCAACTTCTGCATGGGAACGGGTTTCAAGCCAGTCTCTTCCTTGAACGATTATAGCCGTATCGTCTGCGTAGACTATAAGATTCGAATTTGGTATTTTGAGTTTGCAGAGCTCATTGATGTAAATTAAGAATAAGGTGGGTCCAAGAACACTACCTTGTGGGACGCCATAGCTCATACTCTCTTCACTGCTCAAATGTTTTCCTATTTTTACAACCTGAGAACGATCACTAAGGTAACTTCTAAAGATATCCTGCGATAATCCTCTAATGCCGATTTTTTGAAGTTTACTCATCAAGAGGAGAACAGAAACAGTGTCAAAAGCTTTAGAAAGGTCAAGGAAAATAGCAATCGTTTTGGATTTACTATTTAAGTTTTTAGCCACAGTACCAGTCAATTTGAGAACCGCATCCTCTGTGTTTTTACCCGATCGAAATCCAAATTGATTGTCCGCCAGAATATTTTTTGAGTTAAGATAGATAAGGAGCCTAAGATTAATAATTTTTTCCAGAATTTTAGATAAGGTTGTAAGCACAGAAATCGGTCTATAATTGTTGACACTGCTTCTGTCCCCACTCTTGTGAATAGGGTGCACAACAGCTCTTTTAAAAACCGTAGGAAAAACTCCTGTTAACAAGGAGAGATTAAAAACATGACAGATAATTGGAACAAGGACGTGTCTGGCAGCCTTAATCAGGGCGGCAGATATACCGTCCCAGCCCACGGCACTATTTAGTTTAAGACCGAGTATTGTTCTTTCTATTTCGGCATTGTCCGTACTAAAAATGGCCATTGAGGTAGGGTCAGAACTAATTACATCGGGCTCTACAGAACTGTAAGGCTGATCGTTTCGTGGTGTAATTTTGGAAGCGAGAGTTTTTCCTATGCTAGCAAAGTGATTGTTAACAGTATTCAGCGAGGCGGATGGATCAGAAGTAATCGTTAGCAGTTGACTAGCACATGATTTGCTTGTCTGTAGGTTAGAAATTTTTTTGATGAGATTCCAAGTAGCCTTAGGATTTTTACAATTTTTTTTAAATTCTTCGCGTTCGTATAATCTTTTCAGTTTTTTTAGTAAATTATTGCAAAAATGTTTATATCGCGTATAACTTACTATTAGGATAGTATTATCAGGATCTCTCTTAGTTTTACGAAACATTTTGTCGCGGTTACGGATGCATCTAAGAAGACCAGGGGTTATCCAGGGCTTTATTATTCGTTTTCTGCTAGGCGTCGCTGTTGTAGAAGTGTTGTTGTTAACCACATTGGAGATCTTGTTAACTAATTCAGTGGCTGCATCATTTGCATCGTAGCAAGTACTTATTGATGTAAAATCGGTCGTTTGGAGTTCAGCTACACATGCAACGATATCAACGCGGCGAGATGTTACAGGGGCTTTAGGAATTCGATTGTGAAGTTTGCAAAATACAACAATGGGAGCGTGGTCAGTTATAAAGGAATCAATAACCAGAGTGATAGCAGGTTTGTCCGACTTAATGATCGCATGATCAATGCAGCTGTTACCACGGGTGGGAAGAAGATGCCCAGGCAGCATTCCGTGCGATGCAACAGTATCCAAGTATGAATCCGAAATTGAGTCATTATTATCAGGCGATATATTGATATTTATATCCCCGAGTATAATTATTGTTTTAAAAGTGTTAAGTGCGCTTAGGCAATTGTCAAGACTGTCTAGAAAGTTTTGGGCATTTCTGTGCGAGGGAGACCGGTAGATTGCCATTAATGCAACATCTTTTCCAAATTTTAAAATCAAACTATTGGCATCCACCAGCACTTGCGTTTCAACAGAAAAGTGCAAGTTTTGTTTAGCATATACCACAATACCGTCGTTTTGATTAGTATATTCAGACATGAATGATTCAAAGCCAGTTATGACGGGAAGTGATGGACATTTACTTAACCAACACTCTGACAACACAATAATGTCGTACTGCAGTTTAGTTCTGTGCAACAGTATGAGCAAATTATTAAAATTAACCGAATTGCCTAAACTTCTAATATTAAGATGAAAGATTTTTAGACCACTAGTGGCATCCTTAATGTAACCGCTACATTCTTCAGGGGAGCAAAAATATGATTCTGAAACTGATAAGCGCTCGAGATCTTCTGTTAAATAAAGTGTTTCACTATCCATAATTTAAAAGAGTTAACAGGATCTTCATGTTTAAGTGACATTCGAATACAAAAATTTTATTTTTTTGGCTAACGATGCATAATGGTAGGGCTCGGGAATTTTTTGTGGTTTTGTTATTCCTTCCATTAGGGTACATTTGTGTATTTTTTTGTGTGAGTGACTCTGTGTGTGTGTGGTACAAAGTAAAAGTAACAGTAGTTAAATTTACGTTTCTTTGGGGTAACAAGAATTTAATATAATCTAAAGCTAAATGAAAATTGCAGACATATTGACAAGAAATAGTAGCGCAGTTAGATAGTCAGCTTTTGCCGACATATGTTGGCTCGCCCTGGCGCGTGTGTTGCACATGCCTCGCCATGAATATAAAGGTACACACCTTGCGAGGCATTCGTTGTGCGCCGTTCGCGGCGTATGCCTCGCAAAGTCTGTATTTAGTTGTTTGAGATGTGGACGAACTCAAACAGTTTAGTTCTATATACCTAGCAGTGTCGCTAACATCTTCAGTTATGTCTGCTTCAGCTCAGCTTGCAAAACACGCTTCATGTCTCTGTTTTGTTCCAGATTCAAGAGACATCCATTCCTCTCCTCTGTGCTAAACCGTATCCGCTGAAGCTGAGCGGAGACGAAATGTGCAGGTAAATAATGTAATTCTAATACCTAGTAATAGAAGCTCACAGTAAGGCTGACTGTCCGCTGGAGTTGAGATGAGAGGAGCGGAGAAATATTAATCAATGGAATTTCATAAAATCTCCGCTTCGCGTCAGTCACTGAGATTTTATGCAATTCTATTGGTTAATATTTCTCCGTTCCT
Source organism: Lacanobia oleracea (assembly GCA_950371165.1). Classification (NCBI taxonomy): domain Eukaryota; kingdom Metazoa; phylum Arthropoda; class Insecta; order Lepidoptera; family Noctuidae; genus Lacanobia; species Lacanobia oleracea. Next base: position 27,733,027 of record OX493388.1, on the reverse strand, counting down.
CTCCTCTCCGCTCCAGTGGAAAGTCAGCTTTAGAATGTGTCAATTTGTAAATAGCTGATTGTTATTATTTATGATACATATTATTTTGTCCTTCATAGCTTGCGATTTTGTATCGCCAGAGTAGAGGTACCATGACGGTATACCTTCTTTAAGTACGTCCTATTTTAGCCTCGCGCCAACTTCTTTCTGTATACGTTTTAACTCTTTCGTCGAAGAAGTCACCAATTAAACAATAATTAATCAGTCATTTCCTTGAAATCTGAAAAGTTTATTGCACTAAATCTTTCCGAGGGCGGTGTCATGGTGGCTCGTACAACATCCTCATAAAACATTGTGATTTACGGCACCTTCTTGACAAACAATACGGGCAATATTTTACGATAAATAATGTCCAAATTGTGACAGGCAAGGTCGTGTCGTGTCGTCTCTTTTCAAAGAGAAGTAGTTAAAAGTAGTGACTCCGGCACGGTGGTGGGACGTTTCACTGTCAGGGCTCTGCCAGATCAGGTTGCATCATGTGACATCACACTTATCTAATTTTTGGCAGAATAAACTGCGGTCCTACTTATATCTTATTTTCATTGGTAGATATAGAAGTTTGGCGTCTCCAAAAACACTTTATAATATCTGAAGAAAATGAAGAAAAAACCGGACTAGTGAATATAGATTCCTGTGTAGTTATATATATAATAATAATGTAAAGCTGAAGAGTTTATTTGGTTGTTTTGTTTACTGGTTCAAATGGAAACAAATATTTTGGTGTTAGATAGCCAATTTATCGAAAAAGGCTATAGGCGATAACATCACGCTATGACCAATAGCAGGTGAGCATTATTGAAAAATGTGACGCAGACGAAGTTTCGCGGGACAGCTAGGTTTCCATAAAATTCCATAAACATTTTGAATAGTCTGTCATACCTATACTGACTTTCCCATAATTACTAGTTCACTCATAAACGACAATTTTCCTGCTCTAGTAAATTGTTCATTGATGTAGTTGTTAACGGAATAACAAAGCTGATCATCTTGTTTTGACGGACATTGATCTATAGCTATTTATAAAACTGTCTCTAGAGGTTGTTGTGCTAAATGTATAAATGTGTTAATCAAAAACATTGTCTTCAAAATATTTTGTTCTGTGTCAAATTGCGTTGCAAATAATAACTAATTACATTTTTACATTTACCTACATTACCCGGTCAGTTTTATAGATACATATCTCTTAAATACAAAGAAGTTTTGGCAGACAGAGCAAAAGAGAGGAATTCCTTGCCGGAGTATGTGTTTCCTGCTACAAACTTTTAGTCAAAAGTGAACAGGTTACATCTATGCGAGCTTGCTCCATCATTGACCACATCATCACTTTCCATTTATAAACAAAAATGTCCAGTTGGAGCGATGGCAGTCAATGGTGTCTTCAAAATGCACCTTCGCTTCACTCCAATAGAACAAACATATAGTAGTTGCGACGCTCAATGAGAAAAATCGTTGTTCTTATTGGGCGTTGCATCTCAGGTTGGGGGTCTGGGGGGCTACTCTCTAAGCCCGAAGTCCGAAGTTTCGGGCTTAGCTGTGGGCGTATTCTACTCCGTACCATCTACGGATTTACGATTAGTCCCGAACCCGAACTAAAATGAATGACAACACATAACGTGCGGTTATCATTAATTCCTACAACTAAGCTCGAAACTACAGACTTCGGGCTTAGAGAGTAGGCCCCCAGGCCTGCCCTGGAGAAAAGACCTAGATACGCCAATGATCTGTGCTCATGACTCGTACTGGCTATTATTATATACGTCCTCTCATTATTAATGTATGTATCTACGACCGATCATAAATTGTTGTTTATAGACGATGCAACTAGGTCAAGGGTCGTGGATTAATAACTATCAGTTCTGTTGTTGTTGTTACCTATAAACCAATTGGTTAGCGAGTATCATAATATTCGTGGTAACTCTCTTCGTATCGTTGATTCTAACAGAACTTTTCCTATAATGTAGAAAGACAGTCTTGCAGATGGCCAAAGGTAACAACACACCATAGCGTTTATTTCCTTGAGAAGAAACAGTCAGAAATCAAAAAAACATTTTCTATAACTAATTGGGCAAATAATGGGCGTTGACATCATTTTCATCATTAATCTTCTCAGTATATTAGTCACCCTCTCCTGGCAAGTTTTCCTCCGGTTTCGGGTCAAAAGGTAGCTGACACATTTTCATTTTAATTTCGTTTTCCCGCCAGCCCGCACGTCAAACAGTATAGGCAGTCATTTAAAGCACAGCGTTCATCCTAAGTTGGCGTGTGCGGTTATTTCGGGCTGGCCCAGAAACGATGTGACGTCAATACGACACAGTTCAGAACGGGGTTAAGTCATAACTGTTGGTTCTGGACCACCTCCCCTTAATAAACTTGCACAATATAATTAAAATTGAGGCAGATTTAGTTTTACTGCTTTGTACTGTAGCTATTTCTAGTTATCTTTACGTATGATTTATTGGTAAATGATTTTTGGTATTTGACCAGAGAGCCAATCCTACTAATTTAATAACAACGTTCGCATTCGCATCTCAGTCAAAAAAGGCTCAATTTTCATACATTTTTGACAGATTTTTGTCGTAACTATTTTAAAGGATAGTTCCGTGACTACTCCTTTACGGCCTTATTGTTGTTTCCATATGTTCGTGATTACCTTTCTCAATTCAGTTCAAGTTCACGCAATCTACCAGTCCAGCATCTTACTGTAGCAGAGCATTATTTAGATCACCTTTTGCGTCATCATCATCTACTAGACCTTGTATGTTTGAAATTACAAAACCGAATCCTATAAATGAGTTCAACTGTAAATCAAAGTACTCGTAGATACTCAATCAAGAGGGAACCTTGTCCAGAGGAGAAGTTTACTAACGTCGGTAACTCAGTAAACCAGGACATGTTTTTTTTAACAGATCCGGTTGGGTTAGGTTAGTTTTTTGATGGAGTATTGGCCTACCTAATTGGGCACTAAGAATATTGCTTTCTGCTATGGGTGTTAATGGATCGATCCAATAAAATAGTACATGAATGTGTTTATCTCCTATAGACTTACTTTTTAATGTTTGTTCTGAATTGTCTTCACTTTCATCGAAGTTCATTTTTTCTGATAAAAAGTGGTGCAGTGGTACTATATAACTATATTTTTTATGTGCAAGTGCTATTATCGATCTAATTTAAGAGTTTAATGCTGAAATAGGTAGGGAGTTAAGGACTTTTTTTTGTCTCGGAGCTTATTCATTTAGGTCAAGAGAGAATAGGTTACTTCTAGGCAAGCGTGCCCTATAGCCGAGCACATCATGGTTTTCTATCCGGTGAGATTGTGGCCAAAGGTAAGCCTATCGATAATAAAATAAGAGAATTTCATTTTGAGTATTACTTCTAAATCGTAATAGTATTGGAAAACCTTCACAATACAGTCTAATGAAATTAACAAAAGAGATTTCAATTATTATACAACCGTCTCTTGAAATTAATATAATTGTAGTAAATCGATTATAACCACGGCAATTAATTTCCACGCAGACGTTAAGCAGAAGAACGCCAGAAAATCCATTACAGTGACGAGTTAAAAGTACCAACTATTTGATATGCGACTATAAATGTAAGTGGCATTGCCAACGTGTTACCTGGACGAGTGTTTCTGGCAGTCAGCCAGGACCTACTCTTGCCTTAGTGCCTGCCTGTGGCTTTGTCTGGGGTTTTTCCTATATTTTCTCTAATATCTTCTTAAATGTTTATTACGACTGCTGGAATTTCCAGATACAAGAGTTCTGAGATGGATATGATAGTGTTTTTATGCGTTTGAAAAGATTATGGGTTCCTATAAATGTCAGACGTGCGTCTTTGATACAAAACTCAGGTAGAAAAGATATTTGTGATTTTAGAATCGTTTTTAACAAAGTAGGAAGGTATTTTTATAGATGAAGACAATATGAACTCATAAGGTTATTTTGAAAATGATATTCTTCGATACTACGTGACTCATTCCCTCAGAATATTCTATATTACTCAGAAAAGTCACCCATAAATATTGTTGGGGAGACACGAACACGGTGTATATGCGTGTTTCTAGAACAACTATGAAAAATAATAAAATCATCTACTTATACTAAAGTTTATTTATACTCTATCACAAGTGCTCTATATGTTACCCTTAAATAATAATATATGAAGGTGCAATATAATAACAATTATGCTATTGCAACAAATTATGTGTTAAGTTATATTTAAATACACTAAATTGTGTTTTGGTTTAGTCCTAGTTACTTGATAATATCCAAAAGCAAGGTCTTATAGACCTCATTTAGAAAACCATAATTTCAACTATACATTGCATACTCCGCTCTTAGTAACAACCTATCATAGATGATAGAGCAATAACCAGAGCTATTTAATATAAGATACATTAAATTTGCCTAATTTATGTTAGTTTTAAATAGGACAACCATTTACCATCAAGTGAGCTATATCATAAATTGAAATCATAAGATAACATTCTAGAATAACGTCCAATAAAATACGTTGGCGTCTAGTCGTGTGCAATGTTGATCAAGTCTGAGACTGACAAATATCTCGGCACATGAACTAAATAAGAAAGATACTGGAATTATATTTACATCATGTAATTGTACACTAGCCTACCTAAAGCGATCTGTATTGAAAAGAAACTCTGAGAACTTTATTACCTTTATTACATAAATTCCTAAATGATACACAAACGCTTAACATATAAACACATGAATGCGTAAAGCCATATCGGCATAATGATACAAAAGTTATCACAATACAGTAGTTTGTCGATCACAACATAAAATGATAAATACAACATAAATGACGATATGCAAGCGTAGATTATATACAATGCAATATGAGTCCGATCTTCTGTCTTCAGAATCAATGATAGTACATTTTGTAGGTCGGAACGCTAAACACATAGTCCATGTATGGACCTCTGGTTTTGAAGAAATGATTCTCGTAACAATATACGCGGCCTCTGTACCTGCATCAATAATGTTTTCTTTTATTACGTCATCAGCGGTGATTGTGATTGCAGTGGGTGATGAGTGTTTGGAGGTAGGTAGTGAATGAGGTGGTTTTATTATTGTTGAGGCATAGAATAATGAACATGATTTTTTTATTTAAATGTTACAATTATTAGGATTGAATTTTAATGTAAGAATTAGGCAGCCGAGTGCATCTTTTTTCAGGTTGACTTATTTTTCACCTACAGGGTATCTAGATTGCATCAGAACCGACGTTATTCAGCTTTTGATACAATAATGCTCTGAAATGAGCTTCTTAGCATAACCCAAATCTCGCGATGCAACAAGCTGTCCCTTCGATGAAATCCAGAAGTCGTTATTCAAAGGCGTCGAAATGATAATGGAGATTAATGTGTACAAACGTGAGAAGAAAAAAAAACAAACGTGTAAATTAAGATATATTATAGTGCGTTGCGCAAACGGCGGTGCAACGAACCCGCTGCTAAAATTATACAGTATCGAAGTCACAGGAGGAATGCTGGACGCATTGGAGCTATTAAAATGCATTCTTGACATTTATACACCTTCCGCAACACATTCCCCCTGGCGAATATGATACTGCCACTTGGAGCTGTCAGCTTTGGCTTGTTATGTCTTACATGTGGAGTTTAAGTGTATCGTGTTACTGTTACCGCAGTGAAAGTTTCAGTCACTGGCAGTAGCTTATGACTTGAGGAGAAATATGTGGTGTTACAAGTATTTATGAATCAGGGGTATGAAAAGCATAATGTAGATCATTAGACAACGAATGATTTCATGAGACTTATTAAAAACGGGGCGCACACTTAAAATAAATTATTATAGAATTATGAAAGTAATTAAGAAAGGGTAAATCAATTATCACAGTGAGGAATTGTTACAAATATTCCATCGTCCTGTAGTTATTTCTTAGTGGAGAAATGTTAACGATGGGTTAGTGTGAGCTGAAACTATTTAACTAAATATTATTTTGGTAACCGAGTTTAGAGTTGGGGTAACGATCAGTTTCACATCGCGCGCATGTCCGTACAGTTTATTTACGAAATACATCAATGAGGGCACAGTTGTGCAAAGCTCATGCCGATAATAAATATGTACTCACTTTGATCCGAGGGCTGACTTGGTGTCGAGAACTTCGACAATGTCACCGGCTTTTAGAGATACTTCATCATCGGCAACAGCTGAATAGTCAGCTGATGCTACCACAACATCTTCTACCTGTAACAAGACAAAATAAACATTGGAATACATTCTTACAAAAGCATTTTATTTCGAGGGATGTTGAAAATATTACCTTAGGTGGACTCCTACTACAACTAGACCTAGATCTAGAACTGGACATTGATCGGGACGGGTATCGTTTGTAACTTGGTGTCGTTTCTAAGCTATTCATTCGACTTCTAGTGTTTTCTCTGTCTAATAAAACGCCACTATATCTGCGTGACCAGCCACCGAGCCTAGTGATCTTCTGATTATTACTAATGTTGCAGTATCCGGTGAATGACTGTAAGTCTTCGTCATCATCGTCTACGACCGGACAACTGTACATAGAGAAACGATGGGCTGTTGGTTGACTAAGGTTTAAAGCTGAAAATACGTGTAAGGGTTCAAAGTGTCGGATGCCGTTTTCATCAAGTACTGTATATGCTACTTCACCAGTCAATACGGCGCGACTAGCTTCGCGAGGCACAACTGCTTGCAAACCTTTCTTCATAATCAATAATGCCCCTTTCTGTTTTCTTCTCTGGAACAGGAAGTCTTCCATGGCGAGACTATTTTCTGGGTCTAACAAGTTCAGTGGAACGTCTTCAGAAGACATCAAAGGTGTTTCTTCAGGAACAATCATTAACGCAGCACTTTCTCTTACTAAATCCCTTAGTTTAGGATCTGTGCGAGCCAGTGTTGGATCAGTCTCCAGTTTGCGTAATGCGGAATGCAAGCTCGGCGTCTTATCTGCTAGTTTCCGCATGACGGTCAGTCTCTTTAGAATATTTAGGCTTGTGGGGTCAGACGCTATTTTAGACATGCTGTCTTCGTCGTTAACGACTGACATCAAATTAGCGGCAACGTCTCTCATCCCGAGTATTCTAGCAAGTCCAACAGACTGTATAATTAACTCTTTTAGATTTTGCTTATCTTGGTCTTGGAACATTACTTCCAATTCCTTGCTGCTCGCTTCTTGCACTGCACAAACTATAGCTTTCTGTAGAGTTTCTGTGACTTCACGGTCAGATTTGACGAATGAAATAGATTCTGAAATACGGCCCAGCACATGTTGAAGGAGGCCGGAGTCAATCTTAGAGATGTTTTTAAATGCTGGGCCCAATACTTCATTTTCACTACTCAAGTAGTCTCCAAATTTCTCAATAATATCATCTTCAGTAAAGGAATGTTTGCTCAAGGCGCTGTTCACGGCGATTTTGATCAATTCGACCTTTGGCTGAGAGGAGTTTTCTAGAATTTCTTCTCGTAGAATTTCTTTGTCTTCTTCTTTTTGAAGAATGTTAAACATAGCAGATACGAGATCTTCATCGATGGTCTTTCCTAAGATAGTATCGATGGACTTCAAAATCATCTGATACTTTTCCTTACTGTTATTATTGTTGACTTCTTGGAATTGTTCAGCTGTTACTAAAGCAGCTAGAACAGCAGCAGCAATTGAGTTCTTCACATGCTCTTGGTGAGCAGATTGACCGTTGCCGCCAGTGAAACCAACTTGCTCCTGCATATCCATTCTCTTTTTGCCATTTTTCTTCTTTGTTTCACTGTGTGATCCATTTTCTTTATGGTTTTCACGTATTTCTGATTTCAAATGTGCACTCATTTCAATAATTGAAGTAATGACATCCATTAATTGATTTGCTACTTCATCTTTTAATCCGAAATCTGTGACAAAAGCTTTCAATGCCTCTGCATTTCTTGTTTGATTTAATACGACATTGATGGCGGGTAATTCAGCGGGCACTTGTCTGCCAATAGACATTCCAGCTTCAGAAAGCTGACGTAGCATGTTCGTATCAATAGTCAATTCTCCTTTTGTGGAAGTAGTGTCATTTGGGTTTGTCTTTACCTTTAATAATTTTAATTCTTCAGGAGTTACGACGAAACTTTGAACAGAAAACTCCAGTCCCTCATCGCCCTCAGTGAGGTCAGGGGCAACGAACTTCAATCCTTCCGGTGTCTGTACGATTTGCCCAGGGATAAATGTTACACCGTTGTCATCTGTCTCTATGACTCTACCGGGAACGAATCTTGGACCTTCTTCAGTATCTACCACTTGCCCAGGAACAAATCTTGATCCTTCATCTTCCGTTGAGATAACTTGGCCAGGAATAAAAGTAGGACCAGCTTTGGTTTCAATAATTTGGCCAGGCACGAAGCGTGGACCATCAATTGTGTGTATTGTTTGCCCGGGAACGAATTTAGGTCCAGACTTCGTATTTACTACTTGTCCAGGAACAAACTTGGGCCCTTCAGCTGTGTCGACCACTTGACCTGGTACGAATTGTTCTCCATTTTCAGTAAACACAATTTGACCTGGTACGAAAATACCTTCGACCATCATTCCTGGAACAAAGCGGGACTCATTTGCTTCGTTCTTTACCAGTCTTCCAGGGACAACCTTGCCTTCTAACTTTGGCATTCTGGGGCCAGGATAAAATTCTATTCCTTTGGCTGTCTGCACCATATGCCCGAAGACGTATAAAGATTCTTCAGAAAGAGAACACGTCCTTATATCAATCGGCAGACCGACTGGAGCACCATCACTAAATGTGATGTCTTCTATAGACTTGGCAACAGAAAACTCAACGTGGCCGTCTGCTTGAACAATAGTTTTTCCTGGCATGAATTTTTCACCGACATCAGTGTGTACTATTTGTCCTTCAATAAATTTTGGCCCGTCGATAGTTTCAACAGTAGTACCGGGAACAAACTCCAGTTTATTGTTACTTCCTGTTTTCGTGATACCAGGGATAAAACAAGTTTCACCATCAATAGCAACCGTTTGACCCGGAACAAATTTAAGGCCATTCGGTGTAGCTATTGTGGCTCCTGGTACGAAATGTAACTCGTCGTCTTGATGCAGTACTTGGCCGGGTACGAACTGCCACTCATTGTTAATTTTAGCGTTTTGTCCAGGGGTAAAAGTAATACCGCCATTTTCTGTTATTGTTTGACCAGGAACAAACTGTACTCCATCGGGTGTCATAATAGTTTGGCCGGGCACAAACACTTCTTCAGGTCCAGTGTTAATCAGTTTACCGGGTACAAATTTTAGCCCTTCTTCCGATAGCACTGTTTGCCCTTCAGCAAAGCGATAAGTATCATCTTTGTTTTTTATTGTTTGTCCACAAACAAATTCTTCGCCGTTTGATGTTTGTAATACTTGGCCAGCAAGGAAAAACGGTTCATTTGTATTTTCATTAGTGACAATATGTCCAGGTATAAGTCCGGGACCGGCAGGAGTGTTTACGCTTAAACCAGGTACAAATACGGGACCAATAGGCGTTTCCACTGTTTGTCCGGGCACAAAAATAGGTCCTTGAGGCGTGTTAACTACTTGACCAGGTATAAACGTCTTCGCCTTATTTATGTCTAACGTTAACCCAGAGATCTTAGCCACTTTTTCTCTCTTGCCCTTTTTAATATTTTTAACAACTTCTGAGAGATTTTCCATTGTAGGGAGCAAATCAACTTTATCACTTTCCACTAACTTCTCAATAATATCTGCTGTATCAGTTAATCGTTCTTTAGGTATTTCTTTGACAGCACTTAAAACAGTTTCCGTTGGACGTGTTTTAATAGGTTTCAACGGATTCACACAAGGCACGATTTCTAAAGATATGGACACTTCACCCACATTGCGGTCGACTTCATAAATTTCCGCATCACAGTGGTGCGGAGTTATTTTTACCGGCCTAGGTAATTTAGTTGCTTTAGGCACGATACGTTCGTCAGTTAGATCTTTTTCAAATGTTTCCCAATCCCAAGTCTCAATGAGTGGATGCATTTGATCCCTCCATTCACTAGAACACGATATAATGCTTGACTTAGTACGCATGTGGTGAGCATCGAAACTATTGTAACTAAATGTTTTGACGTCATGTTTCTCATGTTTGATTTCTTCAAATTTAGCTTTTTTCGCTTTCCGTTCAACACGCTGCTTTTCTTCTTCTAACTCCTGAACTTCTGCTAACTTTTCTTTGTTTTCAAATATTTTTTTCATAGAAGATAGTCCGGCAGCTCGTTTCCTCTTTTTCTTTCTTTCTTCCAATTCTTCGATTTCTCTTTGTTTCAACACTTCAGCATTTGGTCCTTCACCTTCAAACATCTCAACGTCTTCAGTGAAATCTTTAAAGTCCATAGAAACACTTCGACCATGTTTTGTTTTGATTAACACAGTATCGGAGTCCTTAGCCAGCATGACGTCCCTAACGTCTCCATCTCGCACAGCTGCTTCCATCTGAGCGGAGAACACCAAGCTGCATCTTCTTTCTTGCACTGTATACACGTAACGCTTATCTTCAGTCACTTGTTTACCCAATAACAATTCCATTAAGCTTTTCTGCGCTTCCGTAGAGCCATCAAGTACAGGAAAAATATACCTGTAGTCTGGTAGTATCTCGTGTTTTCTGTTGCCGTAATTAATCTCAGGTGAGTAGTGATGCGGTCCAAGTTCGCCGGAAACATTTGTGATTTTACATTTTGCCTTCGACGAGCGGGCGGTTAGAAGTACTGGAATGTAGTGGTGTGAAGGCAGCCCATAAGACTTTCCGGTAATCCTGCAGCATCGTTTGGCATCAGCCGGCGAGATAGGGGCGAGTAGCGGGAAATAATTGGGCTTCGGCAGCCCTCGACTGCGACCTGTTATTCTACAAAACGACATCTTGATTTATCAGAGAGTCATATTTGTTTATAAAATTATTTGGAAATTTAGTTTATTTTTGTTTGATAATCGCGATCGTTCTGGCGGGAGTTTCGCGGGCGCGTTGGAGCGCGTGTGCTCTGAGCGGAGTGTGCAGGGCGACTAGCGCTGCGAACTTCTGTGGCGGAGCTTTAGGCGCCCGCGCATCGATTCGCACCTTCGGCTCAGACGGTGTGCCGTATATTTGTTCCGGTTACAGGTTATTTATAAACAAAAGAAAGATGAATTTATTCTTTAAGCCAAAATATATGACACAGTTCTACGTTAAAAACAACGAAACGGCAAATTGAATAGCTTAGTCTTAGTAGTGACGATGTCATTTACATATTGCTGATTATTTTAGAAGAGTTTATCTATTATGTTAATCTTCAGTGGCCTATAAAGAAGGCCGTAGTCGATCAAAAATAAAATATAAATATTAAGAAACTCAAAATATCACGTAAACCTTGTCATTTGCAGAAACTCATCGAGTTAATAAACCACAACTCATTGAGTCTCTCTGCTTGTCACAGCAGTCAGTTGTTAACCTCGTCAACACAGGGTTATTTTTAAATTTTCAATCTAAACCCGGACCTTCGCGGTGATTGCAAACCGACACGGTCACAACCACTGTTTATTTTTGTAGTAGAAATTAATAGAAAGTCGTCAACAAAATGTAGGTGAAGTACAAAATTAAATGTTACTGATTTTGAAATAAGTATACGACGATTTACCATACCTAATTTAAAATCAAAAATAAAATCGGATGCAATATTAAACTTACTCCAAATATGGGAGCTGCTAGACAGATCGAGAACCAAAAAAATATTTGAACCTTAGGTATGTTTCCCGATTCAGTTAGGTATAACAAACAGGTCGCTTCAATTAATAAAAACGAGTAACTCTTCCGTTTTAGTTATAAATGTAAACAGGTACTTTGATAAGTTCCGGTACAAGTAACTAGACGTGCCAGTGAAGCCAAAGATCGGAAAAAAAAATACCACTCCATAAGAACATCACTTCCACTAAAATACAATTTTAAGCATAGAGATGATGGATTTCAAAACCATACGCAAGCCCTATGACATTGACACCACTTTGCACCGGATCCGTCGCGATCACATCTATGGAGTCTATTTTCAGAATAGAACCAGCTTTATTTCATAACCGATACGTTATTATAACCTCACCTTGATATAATAACGCATAATACAGTTTCCTGTTCCAAATGGTTATTGAAAACACACGTATTGCTCTTCAAAGACGTTTAGCGAATGTTTTGAAACAAAACAAACTATTTAAAACCGGTAAACTTTTACTACGGCAACTGAATGTTGTTCTAGTAAACTATTTTGGTCAGCACTTAGTCCTTTGCACTTTTCACCTGGTTTTCTTTTGCTATCTGCGTCATTTCTGTCGTTTGACGCTAGAACTAAAGACTCTTCTTCCCTTACGACATTATTTTGTACGACTTAAGATTGATCTACATCAGTGGTTCCAAACCTGGGGGTAATTACCCCCGCAGGGGTAAATTACCTATTCGATGGGGGTAACAAAGAGCCTAAATAATTAAGACCTAATCTAATAAAATACGTTTTTTTAGCTGCCGTCGCGTCGTCATTGTCGCCATTATAGGTGGGCGATTTTGAGAAAAAAAAGACCGACATGATCAAAATCAAATCGATAATTAAAATTTTAAACCATCGAACTACCAATGTTTCAAAACAGCCGCAAAAATTCAAAATTTTAGGAGACTGATGTGCAATTTGTGATCACACAATTTAACTCATTCAACATTTTAAGGTCGGGGTAAAATCGGTTTTCCTAATAGGCCATAGGGGTAAAATATTGAAAAGGTTAGGAACTACTGATCTACATATACCTACATTTATGAGAACGAGACATTATTACTTCAGGATCGTATAGCTTGTCAATTGCTTTTATATTAAAACGTTATCGCATAACTAAACTTGCCCCATTTTTCCGAGTTACTCCAGAAATTATGAGTCTCCATAATATCTTTAACTATAAAAAGGGCAGAACAATATCAACGTGGGCGGCCATTTTCCGAACCGTTTAGTAAATGGGGTCGCAAAATAATGTTGACAGTAAACAGATGGGTGTACAATCCTATATAATTTCACAGCAGATTCCGATGGCATGCCTGACAAATGGCTTGCAATTTTTCTGCTCCGATATAATGGAGGAGAGGAGAAATGTTAAACACTTTATATAAGATTCGTTAAGTGTGTTTGATAAATGCTGTAACGTTATATAAAACGCTGGTCTTATTTTTTAAAACTATTTTAGATCTTGCTGCGTCAATTTCTCAGTAACTGCGATTTAGCTGAGGTTATGAGGAAGCGTTGGTAAGATGTTGTAACGGTAATATACCTCATTTCAGAAGGTATCTGGAATAGCCGCAGTTAAATGTAACGACTTGTTGCTAAGTTTCGTACCTATGCTATTGTATTCATTGGTCGTTGCCCTGTGAAACTTTAGGTTTTGTGTTTAAGTCGTCTTCTGTGCGTTTCAATTGACCAGTGTTACCAATTTTTACCCCTATTTCTATTTTATTTCGAATATCTATCGATTTTTTTCTTATTTTATATTTTTCGCGAACATATTATTTTACCTTTTCTGTAATAATATCTATCCCTATATTACATAGAACTATTATTATATCTTCTAGGTATAGAAGTAATTGCTCATCCATCTGAACTATAGCAGCTGGAGCGGATACATCCGCATGATTTGTACCATCCAGTGCCAAGCTTTCATCGTGTTCACTTATATTAAATTAGGCATCTCTAATTATTACTGCCCTAATAAGATTAATATGTTTTCATCACCTCCTTCTGCACGTGGGTTTTATACAGTGTGATTTGATTAAGTATCATTGCATTTTCTACACGTGGTAGTCATTCGTCCGCCTCCATATTTGGTGGCGCTTTGACAGCGAGACTAATTTAGATTTTGCTGAATACTGATTGAGATTTTGCGTAACGCATGTTTAGAAAGTTAGTAAAAAGGTATCGCCTTTTTTGACAACCTCGTTGACAAAAAAATCGCACAAACATTACAAAAGTATATACTTACTAGTTGACCTGCGCAACTTCGTCTGCGTCACCATTGTCATTATTGCTCCGCTCCTATTGGTCTTAGCGTGATGATATATAGCCTATAGCTTCGATAAATGGCCTATCTAACATTGAAATAATTTTTCAAATCGAATCAGTAGTTCCTGAGACTAGCGCGTTCAAAGAAACAAGCTCTTCAGCTTTATATATTAGTATAGATGAAGAGCATCATATTTTTGTCTAAGACATAAGAATATGCAATCAGGCTATGCAAGATTAGCTACTAACCTATAATACTACAGACAAATAATAAAATAAAACGTTTTGTATGTTCTACATTTACATTCTAACCACCACAAACCATGTGTTAGGCACATTACAACTACTTAGCCTAGTCTGTTTATATTTGTGTGACCTAACTTTTGACGTTGAACCTTGAGTATATTTTATTTTCAGTTGTATGAAAATAAATAGACGAACATTGTATGTAATTGGGTCAGGTGCAGTATGTGTTAGATCGTGGTTTCAATAAAAACATGAGATTTTGAGGAGATCGGTAAATTCACGAAGATCTTCAACGTCACTTTGAACGTCAGGCATGTCGAAAGTATTTGAGGTAATCAGCTTAATGGGAATTGATCGATTACATTGTTCTTTAGTTTCAATAGTATTGTCTATATTATGTATAGTCTTTAAGCCATTTCTTTCATTCCTTTAATAACATTAGGAATGGAAGAATGGGAGATACAACTTATGTACCAACATATAATTCGATTTGGGTAGGTATAACAAAGCAACTAGGATTCCCATTCTTCAAAGCCGACTTATTGTTCAATGATGTCATGGCATCTTCAGATGACCGTCATCCTTAAATCGTAAAAACAAAAACAAAAAAAAAATAGCTTTTTCCTGTGTTTCCATTATAGACGTACGAGGATGCGTACCGAGGCATGTGTTTGTTTGAACCAATAGAATCGCTTCATTAATTTAACCTCGCTCAGCGCAAGCAATTCTATTGGTTCTTAACAAACATATCTCTCGTACGCATCCTCGCACATCTCTGCTGTAAACGCAGCCTTAAAAGCCCATTACACGCGATTCTCTGAATCAATAAACTGATACACAAAAGCCAGAGCAGGCTATAAAGGCATATCTCAGGCGATTGAACTTAAATTGATAGCCTTTGAAAGCTTCCATACTGTATCGAATGCTTTGATCAAATCACCTTGGGTGGTTTGGTTCGCGGACGGGTAAGGTCGGACAGACCTTAGTTGTTACCGGGATATTTGTCATCAGTCTGTCTTATTGTAATGTATGGAGACTTGGTTGGACTGAGTTGAAGATTTGTGTCTTTAAATAGGTTCGACTTTGTACGAAGTATTGCTATGAATAGGACTAGGAAGACCTACAACATAAACCAGTGCTAAGATTTACGCAGGCTAATCATTATATTTATACGACCTTTTGTCCGCGACTTCGTACGCACATATCCCGATTTTTCCCGTTCCCGTATAGCCTGTATCTTTCCTCATGAATTGGCTATCATTTACAAAAACCATTTTTTTTAATCCGCCCGGTATTTCCAGAGATAAGCGCCGTTCAAACAAACAACCCTTCAACTTTATTATATTAATTAGTACGTATATAATGTAGATAGTATAGATTGTCGCATTAAACTGCAACAAACAAGATAACAAAATTTAAATTTGGCAACAACGTGGCAATGCCTTCACGGAGTCTTTACTCACATACATAACCTAATAACACAAGAACTCACTGTCTAACACGAATTTACAGTAGTAGTGCACGAATATTTCCCAACCACATTCTAACTCAAATTCATACTTCACTCATTTAACACACATACACACACGCACACACAACACACTCACACCTACACAAAAAAAACACAAACTCTAACACCGTCACACAAAACTAACAAAATTACAGAAACTCGAATACTTCAGCACCGTTTACAGAAACTCGAATGCTACAGCACCGTACACTTTCCTCGTCGAGGCGATCGGCGGCGGCGACCTCTCGCGACCGGCCTTGGTTCAATCTTTGGTCCGGAGCGAGGAGGCATGGGAAGCGATCACCTACTTCTGCGAAGCAGTAATGCTATCAAAGGAGGAGTCCGAACGTGTGAGAGAGAGGGAAACCTCACGTCCCAGTTGCCGCAACAGAAGAAGACGCCCCAGGTGTCGGGAGTCGCAGGACGATTCCCGGCCGCCGTAGGCGCGGGCCTGCGGATGGCGAGCAGGGGGTGGCTCGCCGTCTGATCAGAACTAGGCCCGGGTCGGCGGCGCGCTGCGATCCCAGCGCGCCTCAAAGAGATGGCAGCGTGGAAGACGGAGCCCGCTAGGGCAAGTGCCAGCTGGGGCTGCGGAATCTGTTCGAAAGAGGTGCCGTAGCCTTGGAACGCAAAGGGCACCAGGAGGAACACGGATGGGTTTTAGTCAGTAAGAGTCTGACACTCCCTCTTGCTTCACCCAGAGCGGGAGGAGTCATTTGATGATTTCCCATCCTTAAAAAAAAAAACCGTACACTTGTTGTATAAAATCTTGACTAAAGAATTACTTGGCCGAACACTGTCTCTTAAAATACAGGTTTATCCTAGTTTAAGAGGCAGGGTTATATAATTTTTTTTGCACAGTCTCTTGCAACAATTCTATTTTATTGTAATGTCAGTTTGATCTGTAAGTCTTGTGAATAAAGAATTTATTATTATTAATGCCGCCAGTCTCTTGGGCACATTAGGTACCAGCTGTCAGCGTTGCAAAGAATTCTTTGATGCTATATTTTAGTTTGTTTTTAGTTTAGTGTATTTGATAAAATTAAATTAAAATTAATCTTGTAATTTGAAAATTTAAGTTGGGTGAGCTTTGTTTCGTCACAGAAAGTATGAATGAACTTTGAGTTGAATATAATCTCTAGACAGTTGTTTATATCTCTGAGGCTACCTACCTATACAGTAGTATCGCAGTTACTAAAAAAACGCTTATCACCATTTTAACTTTGACTTTATTCCAATTTTCGGATCGGAGCAACATATCTTCGTTTTCCATACTTTTCTATTAGTTGTCACCTGTGTGATCGTCACCTTCTTTCTAGCATATCAATTTTCACACACAGTGCACTACAAAACTCTGATGAAGACTGAAATCTATGAAACCAGTGTTCCTGTCTACATTTTTAAATGCACTCGCAAAAAACTTATAACATTTCTAGGAACAAGTCCGAAAATCTCGCTATTATTTTAACCAGAGACAAAGTGTCGGCCATCGAGCGTCCATTGAGAAAGCGGAAACGTCGAGATCTCGAAGTAGGCGACACCTGCGCACACGCCACTTCCGGCGGACGTCAGGTGCCGGTCGTGGTAAGAATAGACGACATTGCTGGAAGTATCAAGTTCAATCTAGAAGGGCAGATTTTCTTCTTGAATTGTGTTTGATGAGTCATGAAAATTTGAAATAACAAGTGAATTTTGAAGAAATCATTATGAGCACCAAGGAAATAGTATAGTTATTATAATTCGAAGAATTGTCAAACTTAGTGGCAGTGATCAGTGCGCATATGATGGGTTAAACAGGTTTTGGGGTGGCGACTGCCTACTGGAGCAAGCAACCTTGAAAGGTCTCCCACAAGGTGAACTGATGACGTGGCTAATGCAGCGGGAATCGAATGGATGCAAGACGCTTAGGGCCGGTCAATACGATGACTGGGGGAGGTCTGTCTAGCAGTGCGCTATGTTATGATGGTGATGATGAATATGAAGGTAGGTGAGCAGCTAAAAATTAGTACGGCGGACGGAGCTCCGGCAGGATCTCATGGCAGTATGGAGACAACGACTGTCGCAACCCAGCGCTGGGCACGGCGAGCATTGGGTGGCTCGCCGTCTGATCAGAACCAGGCTCGGGTCGACGGTCAGCAAAGAAGACGGGGCCCGCTAGGGCCAATGCCTGCTGGGGCTGCGGACTTTGTTCGAAAGAGGTACCGTAGCCCTGGAACGCATTAGGAGGAACACGGATGGGTTTTAGTCAGTTAGAGTCTGACTCTCCCACCTGCTTCACCCAGAGCGGGAGGAGTCATTTGATGATATCCCATCCATAAAAAAAGAAAAAAAGGTGAGCAGTAAATAACTTGAATAACACTTTTGTTAAGTCTTCCCGAGTCTCGGGGTTTCCCAGGAAAACATTTTCCACACCGCCCCGATAGAGAGCTATAAAATTCCTAAGTTCTGAGAAAAATGTTTCGACATGAAAATGGTTTCGAGGATTCTATCACGAACCGCGAAATAAAACATCGCATAATAGTGAAAAGTGTGTATTCACCTTCATGACAAGTCGTTTTTCCATTGGCAACATTGAGTCACTGTT
Organism: Lacanobia oleracea; assembly: GCA_950371165.1. Classification (NCBI taxonomy): domain Eukaryota; kingdom Metazoa; phylum Arthropoda; class Insecta; order Lepidoptera; family Noctuidae; genus Lacanobia; species Lacanobia oleracea. Next base: position 27,714,609 of record OX493388.1, on the reverse strand, counting down.
TTGACTCACAGAGGAGCAATAAATTAAAAAGGGGAAAGTAATATATATTTTTGTTTCCACAAATTGTTTAGTGAATGGATAATGGATTTTCCGAAAAACTATTGGATTCAATGTATTGTGAATTAGAGTGCGATGCCAAAAAGTTTACTGTGAGAATTTTATTGTCCGTTCTGGTTGATAAATTAAGTATGCACATGGGGTCGATAAAGTGAGAAATGAGTACATTAGAGGTAGTTTAAAAGTGGCGCCAGTGACGGAAAAGTTAAAAGGGAAACGCTTGTCTTGGTATGGTCGTGTGAAGAGGTGGGATAAAACCATGATGAAACTTAGGTAACTAAAAGAGTTATGAACATAAATGTGAATGGAAATATTGTGCGAGTAGCGATATGAAAGAAAAGGGAGTAAGTGATAGTGTGACGGCTGATAGTACAGAATGGAACAAAAAAAGAAACGTGTTGCTCCGACCCCAAGTAACATGGGATAAGGGCAGGAAATGATGATGATGGACAAAGAGTCTGCTTAGGTACCCTAAAGTCAGCAAAATCTGTTATTTGATTTACAATATCATGTTGCCTAAAGAATAGAACGAGCTAAGTGGTAAAGACACTTTCAGATATCTTACTAAGAACGTTTGAGCTAGTTTTTGGTATGTCATTTTTTGTTATTATTGATGTGCTACCGTTTGACCACTATATCGCCTGACGATCAGCGATGATGTGGTCGACAATGAAGCACGCTAGCCCAGGAGTAATCTATTCACTCTTGAATTCATGATTCCCAGATTTAGCTGTCATGGAAGATGTCTTCCGCAGTGAAATCCGCTGTTCGCATTGAAAGTAACGTTAAAACGTTTCGTGCGTTTGTTCGCATATTGACAATTGTTGCCGACAGAGCTTTCTATTATCGATGCATAATATATACCTACCTATATACATTTATATGTCCGTTGCTATGAGACATCAGCTGCATTTTGGAAATTTTTGTCATTAATACAACGGTACTATTTACTTCATTACAATGACAATTCACTTGTACAATATGTTTTGTCCGCCCAGAAGCATTAAACATGTTAGCACCAAATAAACACCTAGACTTACATGTGATTGGTCTTATTTTACTGTTAATTTACATACTAATATAAATAATTTGATAAAATAAAACAGCCACTGCAAGTGTAAATACTGCAGCATCAACTCAATGAAAGTCTCTACCGTCAAGGATTGAATTTAATTCTCGAAAGGTTTCCTAATTCATCCTTGGAAAAAGCAGCATGTAAGCGCAATATAATCTCTCTTTTTACATCTATACCCAATAAAGTTACACGAAAATACAAAAAGTGATATCACAATAACACGTTTCAATAATATGAGGAAAATCTTTACCGAGAAAACTATAGCTTTTTTTCACGGCAGATTTTCGCCAACTATTACAATTTTTATTACTCATACAATTTTCCCGCGTAACTATGATGGACATCGTGTCATTAACCGCTTCCCTGAATCGCTTTACGACTCCCATCTTCACAGAAAAATGACCGTGATTTTGGCACTAAATTATAACTGCTGGGGACACGAGTTATCGAGATAAAAACCTCATTTCTCTGATTTAAGCCATTTGTTTACGGAAGACGTAAAGAGGCGAATGCTATAAAGTTTGTGATACATTGTCTTTGGCTTTGATGATTAGCATGTTGGAAGTGGACATAGTTAAATACCAAAGAGCACAGAGATTCCTCGGCGGCCAGTGCTACGTTCCATTCAGTTGTTTTACCACTGATAGCAACCTTATGGCTACGATAATATAATTATATATATCACTGAATAAAGGTCACTGAGATACAAAATCAGAGTAGAAATAGCTGTGAGATGGCTTTGTCAATTCCAAAAACCAAACCTGTCATTGAATGTCACTACTTATTGGCTGTGATAACCGAAACTTATTCTCTGCACTCATTGTGCGAGAACAAACCGGCATCAATAGTAATAATAATGGCGGTTCTGCCGCTGCCGCTGCCGCCGTTATAGGGGAGGCGACCCAAGCACTGGCAAAAACCATTATTTCTATATTTTTGTCATTTAAAAGTCCACTACGTGATTGATTACACTGCTTACATAAATCAATCAGTACCTGCACAAAAAGCTGTGTCATAAATTGTCGTAATTATTAAATTGTAAATAATGTGGTGTCACGTGGACGCGTTCTGGTTTCGTGAATAATGATTATCATACCATTTATAACCAAAAAAAAAAGACTCATTTTCCTTGTCTTGTCACACAGTCATCGACTTTTAGGAAATCCCCGGTCGTGGGCGGGAAAATGTCATATCTGTCATTTAATTTGCACAGATAATTGTAAAAACAAGCAATGGAAGTAAATCGTACAGCCTAATTACATCGTGATTTAGGACATCGATAAAACTGTGGAGACTTTTTGATCAATGAATTAGATCAAAAGCGAGATGAAAGAACTCATTAAATGAAACTAGACAATGTTTTGAGTCTGCAAAACTAAAACGACAAGAGCTTTGGGCGGAGTATAATATCTTATTGGAAGAGATTCAAAGAGACCTACTTGCGCGAACAAATGCAGACAGACACAAAACTAGTGCGTGTATTTAAAGGATTCTAAGAAAATATAATTCGTATTTCGTTGTTTCTAGTGCTTATTTCTAGAACTTATTTCGTCTAAGTAATTTATTTTTAAAATTGTACAGGTGCTTTGTGTTAAATATAGCGTTTCTACCAACGCATTGTGCATTGTAGCATTTAATTTTGCTGTGCACGTATTTATTTTACAAGAGAAACAGTTCGGTGATACGTTAGAGTTTCTAATAACATTCGAAACCCGTCGAGTTGTTTAGGTTATTGAACACGTTACGAATTGTGATTTAGATCAAACGCTTATAACATTTCTAAGATATTGCATGATACATTATACATTTGTGAAACAGCTATAGTGCGAATACCATGTTTTATTTCACAACTGTAACATTATTTAGGTTAATCTGATGTAATAATATATTATTTTGGCAACATAGATCCGGTCAGTGCTCATTAGACAGTGTCATAAAAGTAAGATTTGATAATAATCTAGAAAAATATTACAAATTAGAGGAGTGGGAACTACCTACTTGCAAGCGACGTTGATGTATGAAAGGATGAAGAAAGACAAGAAATTAACAAACCGAACAAGAATTAGTGAAAAGGGGTGTTCCAAAACATGTAGGTTCGTATTTAGAACGGTGCTCAATCATAAATCTAGATTTGAATCTGGATTAGTATTAATTCCCCGACTCGAACCTAGTTTTGAAGATCTTAACACGTTTTCACACACTTCATAGGCCGACGAGCAAACCCACTGAAAAAGCCATGTCAGTCACCTTGTTATTTATAATTACAAATCGGAAATTACAATTATAGGTAGACTAGCTGACCCACGCAACTTCGCCTACGACACGTTTTCCATTGATGCTGCGCTCCTATTGGTCGTACCGTGATGTTATATGGTCTGAGCTATCCAACACTAAAATATATTTTAAATTTTGAACCAGTAATTCCCGAGATTACCGCGTTCAACCAAACAAACAAACTCTTCAGATTTATAATATTAGTATAGAAAACAATTTTGCTTTTATCACTATCGATCAACAGCTGAATATTTTCCTGAAAAAATTTAATCGGTCCTTCAGATAAATTTGCAAAAAATTTGGACACGTATTTTATATTTTTCAGGTAAACAAAAAAAAGATGATAGGTACAGTGCTCTCTTGAACTTTGATGCGCTTTATCTTTATAAATTTTTGTCGACTTGCAATGGAAAATAATACGTGTAACATATTTTTTGAAAATCTACCGGATGGACTAAATTTAATATCATTATTCATTTTCTCTGTAGGTTTTTTTTCTGAGATCGGTTTGCTCTTGACTCTAGTCTTGTTCAGAGGTGACAGAGACAAAGTCTACGATGTAGTCAGCTTACCCAGAAGAAGCCCAATTGCCTCTAATATCGAACACATAAGGAACCTATTATTTATTTATTTACGGCATTCAGAAGTAGTCTTCAGCCAGTGGGGCGCCTCATTACATAAACACACGGAGCAGACTGCAATAACGTTACAGAAGGTAAACATTAGACATTGCATTAGTGTTGGAGCTGGTGCGGACTTGTGGAGTGATGTGACACGGACGTCATTTAGCGCTAAAATATCCGATCTATTGGCAGACGACGGACTCTTGAGAGAATTTTTTCAATTCGGACACATATTTTTGAATATTGATTCAGAATAGACGAGTAGGTTTATCTGTTAGTAGACTTGTTTTTGCAAACGAAACACGGTGCATCAAAAGAGCTTTTTAATACTATTATATTTAAGTGTCAGAGGCCCTTGATTCCCTTGAGATTTAGAAACTCTGACACTAAGATGTGTGCGTCTGGTGCATCTTGGGCAGACAAGCTTCGCTATCAATCTTAACTTAGGTTCTAAAATCTCTATCATATAATCGAGTATATGATAGAGATTTTATTTAAGAGTTTAACGATGTACCTGATGACAAAATAAGACAACATACCTGTGCGAAAATTATTGTCGCGTCTAACCTTAATGCAGAAACCTAACTTTGAATATCTAACTATTGAAAATTGCATTAAGTATATGGTTCTTGAATAAAAAAAATATATACATCTCGGATTAAAAGGTTAATTCCTATATAAGAGAGATGCCATGAGGCGTGGGCGCATTACCAATATAACACACGGTACGAATAATATCAGCAGGACTAAAATGCGCCAAACCACGACTCTCCTTCATGTCCAATCTAAATCTTTCACTACGCGACAGTCTCTTTGTTTTCCAAAATTAATACCTGCTGAAGCGAAAACAAACCTCTATTATGTCAGTTTTCGTTCCGCTGCTGTGAAAAGCACAATAAATGACGGTCCACTAAGGGCCTCCGCACACCGGGACGGAATAGGTAGCAGAAGATTTATTTTTTTATCAAATGACATTTAAACTTATTTAGTAAGAATCCTCCTTATAATATTACTAGCTGACCCACGCGGCTTCGCTCCCGTCAACTGGCTACTACCCTACCTACCCTACCTACCCTACCTACCCTACCTACCCTACCTACCCTACCTACCCTACCTACCCTACCTACCCTACCTACCCTACCTACCCTACCTACCCTACCTACCCTACCTACCCTACCTACCCTACCTACCCTACCTACCCTACCTACCCTACCTACCCTACCTACCCTACCTACCCTACCTACCCTACCTACCCTACCTACCCTACCTACCCTACCTACCCTACCTACCCTACCTACCCTACCTACCCTACCTACCCTACCTACCCTACCTACCCTACCTACCCTACCTACCCTACCTACCCTACCTACCCTACCTACCCTACCTACCCTACCTACCCTACCTACCCTACCTACCCTACCTACCCTACCTACCCTACCTACCCTACCTACCCTACCTACCCTACCTACCCTACCTACCCTACCTACCCTACCTACTATAATTTGAGATTTAAACTATCCTATCTCTCAAGTTGGATCGAACTGCACATGGTGTGCGAATTTTATTATAATCGGTTAAGTGGTTTAGGAGTCCATTGAGGACAAACATTGTGACACGAGATTTATATATATTAAGATAAATGCGAAGGTTTGGGAGGATGGATGGATGGATGTTTGTTACTCTTTCACGTCAGAACGTCTGAAAGGATTTGCATAAAATTTGGTATAGAGGTAGATTATAGTCTGGAATAATACATAGGCTATATATCCCGATATGTTCGCGAGCAAAACCGCTGGCAGAAGCTAGTACGACATAAATGCCAATGTTTTAAATTGATTCCGTGGCATCGAAAGGGATTTCTTACTTGACACGGCATTGAAGAGTGCGGAATGTCTTGGGAGGCTGCTGGAATGCTTACGACGACGTGCCGCGGCATCCCGTGCGGGATCTAAGCAGCTAGTGTGCACTGACCGGTTGCAAAATCCTCTTCCCGTCCGTTCGTCCTGGTGTGCGTAGGCCTTAAATGTACTGACAGATTTAAGTGCGCAATAATATCCTTTGTGAAAGTGCTGCTCGGAATGGCTTCTTGGAAAAGGAATACGTGTTTGGTTTAATTATTCTGGGCTGTGTAAAACGTGGGCTATTCCTAGAACGGTAGGTGAGAACTATAAACGTAGGTGACATTTGAGAGATGCAGACTGGCAGAGTTCTATGATATTAAGCCAGCGCAGTTCGCGTTACGTTGTTTGAGACATGTGAATTGCGATTTCTTATCTGTAGATTATTGAATTAATAACTGTCGATAGCGAAAGTAATTATATTTTTAGGGTTCCGAACATCCGGATGAAATACGGAACCCTTCGGAACGATCAATCCTGTCATCCTGTGTCTGTCCAACTTTCACAGCCATTTTTCTCCAAATCTACTGAACCGATTTACTTGTTTGATATAGGCAGGGTCGCGGAATTTGTTCGAAAGAGTCACCGCGGCCCTGTAACGCAAAGGGCACTAGGAGGAACACGGATGGGTTTTAGTCAGTAAGAGTCTGACACTCCCTTCCGCTTGACACAGAGCGGGAGGAGTCATTTGATGATATTCCATCCATAAAAAAGGCGATGATATGACTTAACACCACGAGGTAAAATGTGCATGATATAATTCAGTTTTTTTAGGTCACTACGTCCTTTTTACATTCGCCTTTTGCTGAACGATTTTGGTTACACTTAAACAGTTCTGCTTCTATCAGTTGCGTACTGCATCACAGCATAACAGCGCTCAACTATACACATTTGTCCTCATTTTATACTTGTTTGCCGCGAAAGCTAAACTGCCACTTCTCTTCTCCTTCGTACCCCGCGTCACACTTTTAGTCGATTTGGTGGCTCTTTCTCTGTTACTGCAGTACGTCTCTGGAACTCGCTCCCTCCCACACTCCATACGCGACTGCCCTTCTCTTGATGTCTTCAAGAGGAAAGTTAGAGAGCATTTCCTTTCGTTTTTGACATAATATACGTACATATGTATGTGTATGAATATTTATAGTTATGTATGTAGGTTTCTGTATTAATCTATATATATATAATAAAAGAAGTAATTAAATAAATGTAACAATATGCACTGGATCCTACCCTCCATTGTCATCTTTCTCTATCACTCTAAGGTTTGCTGGTAGAAAACTCATTTCTGAGTTCTCGCCTTTGTACATGAACTTTCATTACTGTGTTTTGAATAAGCTGTTTTGGTGTACAATAAAGAATTAAAGACAGCTGAACGGATGCGTAGGTACGCGTTTCCATACAGAATCATTGTTTTCTATGGGCATTAGCTGAATAGAGCTGAACAGGTGTGAGTAGTCCCTAATATTTCTCCAGGAGACTCATTTAAAAACGCAAAGTCAAATAACAGTCTCAATCGACTGCTAGGAATGCTGTGATAAAAGACAGTCCCATTACTGTGGTATTTTCCACCCGACTCCCACGAGGCAGAAAGGAGGGTAATGTGTTTCACGCGACGAACAGACAGGTACAAAGTTAGGTACAAATACCTTTGCGCAATGTTTTGTAATTTACAACACCACGTCGACTACGTTGTGCCATTTTAAATTCGCTACTTTGTTATACATAGTAGGATGGACAATATTCTACTTAATAAATTTTCAAGTAAGATTACACCAAAGAGTGATTTTAACATCCTTTTTAAATGGAAAGAGACAAAAGGTCATAATTATGAAAAAAAAACATCTTTACTAGACGTTTAGTAGATAACATTTTCACAAGATCAGGTGAATCAATAAAACGGATTTGCAGTTGGTATTACGCTCCCTTTTGATTTTCTGGCTCCTGACTTGATAAAGTCCCGATTGTTAAAGATCTACAAATGACTGACTACTGGGACCAACGAACGGCTTAACGTGATTTCCGAGGCACGGGGGAGTCTGGGTGGTCACTCATCCATGGGCCGTCCTCAGCAAACGTTGCTTAACCTTGAAGGCCGAAACTTGTTATTATCTAGCCAAATATATGAATCCGAATATTGTGATGGGTCCGAATACCAACATGAATTACCACCATATTTTACCATTGCAGTGACTAAAAACAATATTTCTACGTCCTATTGTCCAATGGACTTTTCATAACAAGGCAACACTAAAAATGCGGTGAGAACACTGTCAAGACATCGATTAGTAAAAAATAAAAAGCATCGACTAAAGCCAAGATTTTTTATATTTATAACCGTCGGAGTTAGCTGTAGTTCAGGTTCAAAAGTAACACAATATGCTTGAGCAGTTGGCCAATCTCCCAGTTCGAGAGTTTGACTAATGCGAGACATTATTATTGCCTTGAAATCGGGGTTTAAGTGGGGAAAATTGGAGAGAGGTAATAAATAATTTTGATGATAAAAGAATCGTTTATTTAATAGGTGTTGGATGTAAGACTTACTACTTATACGAGATCTAAGGTCTGCTTGATTGCGGCGCGACAGCATTGGCCATTGACCTATATAGGATTGGTTAGTAGTTATTGGAAAGAGTTACCGCGGCCCTGGAACTCAGAGGGCATTTGTGTGAGTGAACAGGCTCCTTCTGGGTAGGCTCGCTCTATCGTAGACTTTGTCTCTGTTTTCTCTGACATAGACTAGAGTCAAGAGCAAACCCATTAAAAATAAAAATAAAAATTGAAGGAAAACGGGTGGGTCCAAGTCGGTAAGAGTCTATCTCTCCCGCTCCGAGCGGGAGAAGTCATTTGATAATTACCAACCCAAAAAAAGGATTGGGCAGCAGTAGATGGAGATCGTAAAAAAAAACCCGCCTAGTCGGCTGAGTCGGACTCTCACACGAAGGGTCAATACCGTGAAGTGAAAAATTTCTTATTTATTTTTTATCTGTTTTTATAGCGGCAATAGAAATACACACTGTGAAAATTTCAACTGTCTACCTATTACGGTTCTTGAGATACCTACAGCCCGCTGACGGACGGATGGATGGACGGATATACGGACGGACGACACAGGCTTAGTACTAGGGTTTCGTACGCGAAGGGTAATAGTAGCTATGACACCTACATAGACGATCGAGACGATGCATCCACAGACGCATAGTATCAATCTGACTAATACTGAAAAGACTTCTTACGATTTACGAAATAAAATTCGGTAAAATAGACCTTATCCTTTCCACAAGAAAAATCAAAATAATCGTCCGCCAACATTCAAACACAAAGCGTAATTTATAACAACAAACATGATGCATTTACAAATGCTGCACCGAATTGGGACGCCTCCAAACTAATTATAAGCCCGTAAATTTGTGAGTGCCACCATACTTCACGCGGCCCTTCGAACACACCGCATTAATTTAAAATTGGACGTTACAAGGGAAGCCGGGTGACAAATATGTGCGAATGTTGTTAATGTGCTGTGCCGTTAGGTAAACTGATTTATGAGGCAGTTATGCTGTGACAGGGACTGGCATTTCCTGATTTAGGTTTGAAGAAGAAATGGAGATGTTTTTGGTGTTTGTGTGGATTCTGGCAACGTCTCTACCACGCGTTTGAGTCGCCTAGAAACTGCGTTGTGTGGAACGATAACATCCCAAAAATTACCCAATATTAGTGCAGCTTTTATAATCTTTGCTGCATGACCAAGAACTTTCCAATTACACAGAGATACAAAAGTCGTAAACTTTATTTTTGTATAAAGAATCACTTGCTGAAAGCGTGGCATCCTGGTTCGGATATCACTCGACGCTACCCCAAACTGTTTATCGCATCATTATTTATTACGCAAAACATATTCCGAGTAAACTTGGTTCCTGCTGCCTTGCGGTCGCACAGCGAGTTTTAAGGCCAATATTTTTAATAAAAAGACGAATGATAAAACAAATTGCGTGCATCCCAAAGAACATTGTCCGAATTACCTTTGAATCTGATGGATTTATTACACGTTTCAAATTAGCAGACGTTTATTAAAACGACGCTGAAATATGGATAAGAATTTTTATTTGTTTTGCCTCTTGAGACCTAGTTTGCAACTGGGTAAGGAAACCTCGAATTCTGTAAGAGATATTCAAATAAATGTGGCGAAAACGGTTCGAACACAATAAGTACCTAAGTATTTTGATCCAAGTGGGCAAACTTTAACATTCACAGGTAGAACATGGATGAGGCTGGCACAGGAATAAGGGGATTGGCAAAGAAAGCAGAGGCCTAGGTTCAGCAGTGGGCGAAATCAGACTGTGGATAATGATGGCAAGGCCCTTAGGGATTCGAGAGACTGCAATGACAAATGTCCACCTTTATTAAACATCGTTTGTACTTCCTCGAAAACATTTTATATAAGGAACAAATAGGGAAGATGCAAATACAGAATTTATGAGAATGTTGTCAGTAAAATGATAAAAAGTATAAAATAAAGGCCATTACAAAGTTTTTATTTTGGTTAATATCGATTTTTTACAAAAATAATGAATTAAAGTAACGTGAAACGGAACGTATTTACTTGTAAAAACCACAATCAGCGTTTAGTGACGTATCTGCTGTTATGCCATCAAAAAGGCAACCTTATGTCTTTGAGTTGGGAGAGTTCTTGGCCAGGGATAGACACGAGTGACGTCATCGTCCGTTTTCGCGAGAACCTTTAAACTGTCGGTTTAAAAACGCAATTTTGGCAATAAATTAAAGCATTTTCATTTTCTATTTATGTGGTGGTCTATTCTAGATGGAGTTCTTTAAAATTAAAGCAAAAATGGAAATATTGCATGTTCCCTATTGTTGAGAGAATTTAAAATGTTTCTTTTTTTGTAAGCATCTCTCGACTTAGTGTGGGCCTGGCTCACAACCTGGTATCACAAAGCAAATATTGAATAGATACATTTTCCACGCGAAATACTTTTAATTGTTCAGGCGGGTGGGTAGAAGTCAGTTTTCGAGTCCCTGAACGTTCTGAAAAATTTTAGGTACTCTTCTTAATCTTAGGAAACAAAGGATATTTAACTAGAAGCTTTATCTTTCAAATTAATTAATAAAAGCACTATTATGCTACATAGAAATACGGACGCAATGGGAGTTTAATTTCTAATTATTTCTAAAGTTTTATCAAAATAACCTTTGACTCAGCCAAACCGTACGTTTCTTCTCTTTCAGTCTCACTTTATAACTAACCAAGAGTTAAGTAGTTTTAGAAAGCCACAAATAACATGAAATGGCCTGACTCCCTACGAATCTCAACTGTTAACAATCCCATTAGTTCGTCTATTTCGTCGAGGCGATTAGCTCGTTGATTAATGTGGATCCCTCCGACGGCGGTTGGCAAGCGCAGGCGCAGCCGTATTGCGAAACAGGCGTTTACCTAATTATACTGCTGGGTTCATGGTTGAGTTTAAGCTTTAGAAAAGTGTGTTAAGTGCACGGGATTATTCGTATTAAAAGATTATGCTTTTGTTATAAAAGAGGTAGGGCTGCCAAAATGAGATGATTTTCCCTTAGGGCGAATTTCACGAACGAAAACTGAGCGTTCAAGAGCAGTCAGTTTACATTTTGTTGTGAAAAAGTTTGCACTATCTTGAAAGCTGTTCTGACTGCTAATAATCAAAGTGAAACCGAAACTTTTCTACTTCACAAATTCAAAATAATGTATTTTACATTGGCAAACATGGGCAATTGGGCACTTCTAAAACTTCAGAAGCTAACGCTTATAATAATTAATACATATGAGTAAAAGGTGATTGTTCGAAACTCTAACGTGTTGCAGTTGGTGTTTGTTTGGTTACGCATAGAAAAAGAAACCACTGTTTCTTTTCAGCGACAATAATTGGAAAACACTTGTTTACTCCGTTAAAACAGTTTTAAACTCTCCAACAACAAAAACACCTATTTTTACCTGCACAGGTTTTTCCAGACTCTTCAAAAACAAAACACAAACAGTTCGACTTTCCCTATCTCCGTTAGTTTTCCGTGACGTAACGTGTCCAGTCTCGTAACTGGTTCAGGGCCATCGAGCTTGGGCGGCTGTTCAGACTAGCTGGAGTTCTTGGAACCCCGGGCCGACACTGCCAAATGTTGTTGACATCGGTGTAATGAGACGTCGGCGTTTTGTTTAGTCTGAATTGATTATCGATACGTATCTTTGTGAAAATTATTTAAAAGGTGTCGAAATCTTAGATTTCTGTTAAAAAAAAATCGTTAAGACAAAGAAATGTGGTTTAGTAATTTTTAACGAGGACCTACGTTTAATCCGTCAAGAAAGATAATATGATACTCTTTATTGTACACCATGAAAAATAAAATAAGCGCTTTAAAATAATAGGGTGTCACAAGGGAGGTCTTCTGGGCTAAACGCGATCTTTTACAGGCAACCTTTGGATGGAATTGACAGAAGAGGAGAAAATATACGAAGGTAGGTATTCCGCTGAGCTTTTAATAGTAACTGTACCTACCAACCTTTAGGTAAAAAAAATGTCTGCCTTCTGGGAAAAGAAGGGTGAATCAAAGATGTGCTGTAGTTACTTTAGCGTTGTGGAAAATGAGTTCTAAACCCTACAAATGCGACAAAATATAATAAAAACGAGAAGTAGTAAGACAATCCTGCACAAAAAAATGTCTGTAGTGTACAATCTAGACAAAAAATATTGGCCTCTGTTCATTCAGAAAAATAGAAGCTACCGTAGAGGTAAAACAGTGCAAATAAATTCGCGGTCACGGCCCAACGTTTAATAAGAAACGAATTATTACATAAACGCGGCGCCATTGGAATGCGGCATTTACTAAAATAAAATGGCTGAACTTTTAAATAGTCTATAGTTCAGTGATGCCACCACCCACGGAGTTCACGTGTGCATTGATTTAAGCCAGAATAGTTTCGTAGATGATTATTTGATTGACTACATTCGCACCTGACTGCGTTCACATGGGTTCTGTTATCATCAGCCTCCTGCTAATTGGAGGCCTGTTTTTTAGGGTTCCGTACCCAAAGGGTAACCAACGGAACCCTATTACTAAGCCTCCGCTGTCTGTCCGTCAGTCCGTCCGTCCGTCCGTCTGCCTGTCAGCGGGCTGTATCTCAAGAACCTTAATGGATAGATAAGTAGTTGAAATTTTCACAGATTGTGTATTTCTATTGCCGCTATAACAACAAATAATAAAAATTAAGGTTCATGGTACGGAACCCTTTGTGTGCGAGTGTGACTCGCCCCTTGGCCGGTTTTCTTCCATGTATCTCTATTATTTTCTATAGGTAGGTACTGTTAGTGCAGCTACGCGGGTTAATCTCCAAGGTTAAGAAACGCTTGCCAAGGTTAAGAAACGCTTGCCAAGGTTAAGAAACGCTTGCCAAGGTTGGTCTCTGGATGGGTGACCATATTAACATACCGAGACTCCTCCGTGCCTTGGGAAGCACGTTAAATCATTACGGATTGATAGAAGCTAGAATATCACATTTCAGTCGCGCCAAGAAGTACCATGTTACCCAGTTAATGGGTTGTGGAGGTCCTCCATAAAATACTGGTATGCAGCTCTGCCTCAACCATTGGAGAATACAGGAGTGATGGTACGTTATGATAGGTTCCATCTCTATTAGAAGTCACTTCAGAGTTAAATTATTTTTTAGCATATCATCTTTAACATTACCTACCCAAATCTTTGGTTGTCCCTCAGACGTTTTAACAAAAATACGATTTCCAGAATGGTTTTCGCTGAGATTTTTCAAACAAGAAAAAATAGATTTCCAGAGCGTATCATTGTTATATGCTCTCTCCCACATAAAAGTGATTCAATTCTTACGAAAAACATAGAGAGAGCACTAAACATACATTCACTGGAAAGAGGTAAGCATGAAAAGATCTTATTCTTAGCCATTACAACTGAAGTAGGTTTATATCTTTGGCGACGCACGTGTTTTCAAAACTGTGCGCTATGCATGACCGCGGGCCGCATATTATATGAAATAGTGCTTGAAATTGTGATCGCAGTATTTTAATGTACCGTAACTGTTCGTTTATGATACTGAATCAGAAATGGCGTACTTGAGTCTGGCTATTGCAAGGGGAAGCAGACGCTTAGGCACTTGTCTCACCGCCGGCGATCAGCGAGCAGCGAGTAAAGCTGCAAACTCGAAACGAGTTGGCGAGCAGCGAGTGAAAAGTTTCGATAGTTTTGACGCTCGGTTTTCAGCGACGGCTTTTGTGCGACGGGCTTTTACTCGCAATACTCGCTCTGGCCTGCACCATAGGTAGAAATTACCGCTGCTGAGGGAATTCTGACCGCCAAACGAGCATCGCCGAGCGAGTACAATCTTTGATAGCTCTTGTCGCTGAGATCAACTAGAGGTAAGAGCCGCTCGCCGGCAGTGTGATCAGCCAGCTATCAACTATGAATGTATGTGTCTGTTTTACTCACACAAGGTCTATATCTTTTGTCCCTTTCCTCAGCGAGCAAATAGTCGATAGCTACTCGTTTCCTCGCCGGCGGTGAGACAAGTGCATAAGTCATTTCATCTGTACGCGGTTGTGGTTCTTGATGATTGTAATAATCCGTGGCATAAACGTTTAACAATAATGGATTCCAAATACGATGATATTCAGCAAGCCAGCGAGTCGGTTCAGTAGTGCTATTCTGTTAGAATAACACCTGGAAGACGAAGAGGCAGTGGAACAGAAGTTTTTTTCACTGTTTACTGAAAAACTTCCAGGTTGTGGCTGTCAGGAAACAGACTCTGACAGGGAATTCTACTCTATTTTAGCGTTAGCGTTTAGCGTTTGGCTGGGATGCCTACCATATACCGGTGGCGCATTGCCGTTCGTCTTGTGGTCTGATGATGGACCGGGCTTGGCGGAATCAAATTATGCAATTCCGTCGCCCTCTTCCCAAAATGCACCCGATAGAAAACCGACAGGCCAGCAACTCAGGGTCGATGCTCAAGACTTTGGAGCTTCGACTCGACGAGCCTACCATTGCCGACTTAATCTCTCTCTCTCTATGTAAGCTGTCAATCCGTATAATCAACCTTAGTTTTCACGGGAAATTTTCAATTTCAGAGAATCGACAGACAGTCTGTGTTCGTACACACTGACTCTTTCGCGAATAAGACTCGTGTTCACAGCCCATTCACAACCACCTCTAGAGACGATTTAATTCTTAACGTAAACACATTATCCACGATTACGGATCACATATTATGTGAAATTAGGCTTGAAAGTAATCGTACACTTTGTTTACTAAAGTAAGTTGTAATGTGCCGTGACTGTTCACCGCATATTAGTTCAATATGAGCACTTGTGTTTGTCTAGGACAGGGCTGGCAGACGCTTAGAGTACAGTTTGTGTTTTCTTTACGGTGGTAATCATCCATGTCATGAACTATTCATAAGATGTATTTCAAGAGAAGATTGTGCCAATAAATTAGCAAGCTTAGTCGCTCTAGGCACTATAGATACAGAGCTATCTACATTTTTGTAAGCATATGCCAAGCTTGGACCCTAGATTTAATAACTAGCCTAGTGTTTTTCAGGCATTAGATATAGAATTAGCAATTCGGTATTAAGCTGCGTTCGGTTTGGCCAATTGGGGACAGATTTTTGCTAATTGCTTTATCGAACTTTCGAAAATTTCTGGTCGATAATTATTGTGTGTCCTTGATTGATGACCTTCTTTGACATGGTAAACCAGGATCACAAAGCTCCTTAAGACGAAGAATCGGTATATGTTTCGACTAGACAAGGCTTATCAGAACGTTTTGCCGCCCGCCGTGAGGTAAGAAGAGCCGACCCCACCTCAAGTGGAAAATGGCTAGGAAGAAGAACTGTGTGTTCTTTTCCCGTTTTTTTTGTCCTGTAAACATGTTGCGTACCTATTTGTGTTAAATACATATTTTGTCTTTTTCTTTTCCTTGCTGACGATCGAAACTGACACTCAGTTTAAATTTTACATTTCGTAGCTATGTATTTAACGAGGCTTGAAATTATAATCATTTTGTTTACCAAGAAGTAAAATGAGTCCTGGTAATGTGCCGTGACTGTTCGTTTTATGATATTCATTCAATATGGCGCACTAATGTCTGGTCATGACTCGCCTGGCAGACGCTTAGTCACTTCTGATCGGTGTAAGTACTTCTTCTAAGCTCATTTTGTGGTTTTGTTACGGTGTTAAACTTCCATACACCACCATATATCTATGAAGGACGTATGCCAGTATTACACGAGGAGAGTTTCTCAAGATAGTATTGCCGGTTTTTGCAAATAAGACAGCAAGCCAGATATTCTAGCTTCGCGTTCAAAGGTGCATTTTTGTATGTGCGGAGCCAGGAACATGTACCAGGACATTACTCGATTGCTTATTTTTGCTGCAAATGCGAGCTGTGCTTAACTTAGCTTGTTATTCTGAAATCGACTTTACAATTGATAATATCGCAACTTCTGTTTTAAGAAGATAACCTATTGAAGTGAAAAATGCTCCATTTTTGCATAAAACAATGGCGGATCATATCCTACTGTCATACGGTGTGGCCATAGATATAAGGGAGTGGACACATGTCTACGAAACGGCACCGGCCACCGTGTAACGGCACGACGCCGCCCCCGGGAGACGCACGGCATCGTGTCGCGTACCGTACACGGTGCACCCGGTGCACCAAAGGCACAAGGCAGCAACCATCGTTCAGTTTTTGTCTTGATATGGACCGCGAAAGACGTATTATTCTGTTCCTAAGGCGACGAATGAAGAAAAAACTGAATCAAAGAAAATATTGGGTGAATCCACGGCACGGCACCGTGCCTTCTCCCGGTAGCGTCTCCTGCCATTACTCGGTGGCCGGTGCCGTACCGTAGACATGTGTCCACTCCCTAAGAACTTACATCTTGTAAAACCGGGCATCAGCCGGTCTATTCTGTCAACATCTAACCGTGTAAACTAAAGTCGAGTGATCATATAGTTACCTGTCATTCCACCTCGTTTGTATGTATTGACAGTTCACTTAATGTTTCTTCACCTCAGATTCCACGGGAGAGGTTTACAGACTCGGACTGCACACTGTCGACTGTATTCTGGGCTACGAATCATGTGAAACAGGACTTGAAAATAATCATCGCTTTGTTTACAAAGTGAAATGGATTCTTGTAATGTGGCGTGACTGTTCGTTTTATGATATTAGTTCAAAATGGCGCACTTATGTCTGGTCATGACGGGCTCGGCAGACTCTTAGTCACTTGCTGTATACGCAGTTGTGGTTCTTTACGACGGTAAACATCCCTGCCGTTTGCAGCTGACGTTTTAGTGGATAATTCGAGTTATCCCGAGAAACGTCCGGTGCAATAAATTTAGTTTTAAGTCACTACTGGATACTTTATTTTTAAGGGTGAGAAATCATCTAATGACTCCTCCCGCTCTGGGCGAATCAGAAGGGAGGGTCAGTCTCTTACTGAATTAAAGCCGTCCGTGTTCCTACTCCCTTCCCTTCCCTTTGCGTTCCAGGGCCGCGGTGACTCTTTCGAAGAAATTCCGTAACCCCGGACCTACCTATTGATAAGAATACCTAGCTATTGATGAGTGATGTGTCCTTATCTACTTTTATTTTCAGGACACAAGAAGTTGCAAATAAACTGCTAACTATTTCCATTTGTGTGCGATTGAAAGATAAGATTGACGAGAAGAGTGCTTACTGGAAACCAGAAGGGCAATTTATATTTTAAGGTTTTAAGGAGCATTCAAATGAACATCGCAGCCACGAACTCAAAAACGCATATAATTTTCTAAATTTTGATTTTCTTTGTAGCTGATAGCGAATTGAATTTGAATGGTTTTTAAGTAATATAATGTACTTCAGAGCTGCGGGTCTAAAAGTCACTTTAGTAGGATAAAATACGTATTTTACCTGCGTACAATTCATATCACGCAATTCATTTGTCTGACAGTTTTTTATAAAGATTCGTGATAAAAACTGTGTGCTGAAGTGACATTTTTAGGACCTCTGGATATTGATATGCTCGGTGCAATTGCTTCTTTTCTTTTTATATTTTTGCTGTTGTGTTCATGTAAATCTGTGTTATATTCTATTTCATAGGTATATATTTTAGAAGGCAAAATTAAGCGAATGTTGTATTTATAATTGAATATTTTCTGCATCATAATTCATCGTAAGTATTTATTTAAATAGCATTAGGTACTTTGTTTGAGTTTTTAAATAAAATAAGCTGACTTTAATTAATAGGCACTTATCTGCTAATAAACAATTCCAAAGTGCTCTCCTCTATATAGAACTTCATCCACGTAAAACATAATCGTACGAGCAACTAATTACGTGGACATCTGTCAACTGTCGGACAAGCCACAACAATGTTCGCCCAGAAATAGACTGCACTCAAAATAGAACCCTTGGGAGTGGCAGGAAATATCTTCAGTGTGGTAAAATATATGAAAATATTACAAGTACATAAGCAGGTACCGTAATACATCAATCAATGTGTCTACTAGCTTGTAACTGTCGAGAGTCGGACGTTTAACATCATTTTGAAACTGTAAGTATATGTGTAACTCCACGCACGCCTCAAGGAGATGTCAGCATAGTAGACGGGGCCCGTTATGGTCAGTGCCTGCCGGGATTGCGGATTTTGTTCGAAAGAGTCACCGCGGCCCTGGAACGCAAAGGGCACTACGAGGAACACGGATGGGTTTTAGTCACTAAGGGCGCCTTCAAATTAGTCGCTAAGTGCCGCGCGGCAGCAGCGCGACTGTCGCGCAGCTTTGATATCCATAATCCATAGTTCCACACAATCGATAAACGCAAAATGTCGCACGGCTGCAGCGCGGCACTACGCTAGCGACTAATTTGAAGACGCCCTAAGAGTCTGACACTCCCTTCTGCTCCTCCCAGAGCGAGAGGAGTCATTTGATGATTTCCCATCCTTAAAAAAAAGTATATGTGTATTCACATATCCTACGTATGTACAGGGGCTAGGTAACTATTAATTTTACGATGTACCATATCCAGCATTCTAACTTGGATATGAAATCGTCAAGAACCAGTCATTCAAATCTGACTGATGTAATAAACACTTTTTGATCTTCAAAACAAAAATAGCGGGGAAAACAAAGGGGGAAACAAAATAGCAGCAAGCATGTGTTTCTTTATTTAAAAAAATTGAACGCTGGGTTACCTTCGTAGAATTGCTTTTAAGAAGGGTAATATTAGTTCACTCAACACTAATATTCAAAGAAAATCAAATATTAAAGGTCATAGTTGGTTTAGGAATGTAACGACGTATGGAAGCAAAAGCTATGAAGCGCCGACTCAAAATAAATTGGCATAAAGGCAAGATATTGATGATGATTATTAGACCTGAGACAAAAGATTCTCTCTCAGTCTCTGTGTTCTCGTCCACGTTTAACCCGTCTGCTTTCAAAGCAAGAGTGAACAGGCATCTTTTGGGAACGCTTGCTTTATCATAGACCTCATCCATCGCTTTCCATCAGGCGTGGTTGTGGTCAAGAGCAAGCCCATCCTTCGATATAAAAAAGGTATTCTTAAAAGGATGGTATTTTCCAAAATTTACTAGGTAACCGGGTTGCTGACCGCAGTCGAATGACGCAGCTGCCCGTCGTCGGCCTGGGGTGGTAAATATTTAGGTTGGCAGACGCGCTGGTCCTGCCATCTGTCTGTTGGTGCGTGCCAAACCTACTTATCATTTTTGAACTGCACACAGATGAGGACGAATCTGACAAATCCCTCCATTATTCATTTATAATGAACGACATGCGCGCAGAAGAGTATAAGATATACATACTCATAAGTGTGTGTATGTTTGTTGTTTTCAAGTTACTGTGAGGTTCTAGTTTTAACCTGGTTTTGCCGTTTCTTAGGTAGAATGCAGATACTTGGAAAAGTACATATATTCAGTTTGAGAGTCTATCGGGCATATATCCGTGTTTTACATTACTTCTAAGCAAGTAGTTTACATTTTTTTCAAACCAGAATCAGATTGAATATAATGTTCAGTGATCTAAACTTCTTATTTGCCGAAAGACGTAGTAGCGCCCTCTCCTGAAAACGGCTGAAATCACATTGGACTACTGCCAGCTTCATAAACTGTTTTACGACTGAAATGATGTGCGATTAAAACTACACTTCGATGGTTCGGACAATTTGCGCTAGATGCCGCTGTTTGAGATCGACTCATGCCCAGTGTTTTCGTAACATCGTGAGTAGCTCCATCTAGTGAACACTGGGGGAACTAGGACCGTTTTTCTACAATTTAGAAATGGTTTGTATGTATGACTTTTCCTTAATTAAAGGTGGAGTTTAATTATTTAATGATGACGTATCGAAAACGTTGATTTCACAAAAATAAATTAGCGTTGATCATAATTTCTTTCATTAGAGATGAATTGAAACGGTGATGAAATGATGGTGAATTTATTTTTGTGAATTCAACGTTTTATTCGGTAGGAACAGTTTAGGAAGGAATTTTGACGATACCAATGAAAAAATCGTTGGTATCCTATTTTTACCAGCAGATCACACGCAACCAATCCTCCCGCAGCGTCACCTATATTTATTGATTCGTCATCCGTCCTACAGGGAAAGCTTTCGCACCATAATTGATGCGATCTTAATTCGTGTGTATATAAATAGCAATAAGGTTTATAAATATTCATTGCATTGTAAAGATCGTTTTGGCAGTCGCTGGCAGATTTGTCGACACACACCTCTCGCATGTGATAAAACGTTATTTATCGTCAACGGTTGATGATTTTATAAAATTAATAGTTTCGATGACACTGAGACGAACGACTTCATAATATCTAATGTTGCCAGACTAAATAAATTATATTTGATATGTTTAACGGTTTTTATAATCATAGGTACAGATGCTCTCAGATGATCACGTTTAGTGGGAATAGATCTTTGTCTTATTTAATTGAAGGGTTGGCGCCTTCTCGAACTACAATTTTTAAGCAGCCCTGACCAAGGTGAAACTAGAATTATAATTATTATGAATACAGCGACTTTAATTTTGAATTAGACTTTTCGACTACATAAATAGTCATGGATGTCGGTCGAGGTTTAAGCTTTCTGACATAGCATGACACACAAGCGTGGTAAACAAAATAAGAGACGCCCAGAATAACATTAGGTACGATAATGTGTCTGTATATAACTATAGAGATAAATTATTTTCACAACAGAATTTAGACAATTTTTTTACAAGTGATAAAATAAACAGAAAAATGTAAAGGTTGACTGTACGAGTCCTGATATAAAATAGTAATCTCTAAAAGTACTGATCCGATTGCAGAAAAAAAAAATTTGACACAAAGCTATATAAGCACGGTTCCTGTTGAATAAGCCAAGGGAGTGAGCCACGATAAAAACTAGTCTATAATGAAAATTGAGAACCACTTCGCTACGTCTAGCTAAACAATTTTGACTATCAAATTCACCATAAACAATTTTACGATGAAGTAAAAAACGTAACAGTAAAATGTACTCAGTCAACACTACAGGTAGGCCGTTAAACAACAGAACAGCTTATAAAAAGAAACTACTCCGAAACTACACCACATAAAAGAAAATGAAAACAAGCAGTGTTGATTTTAGCTCATAAACATAAAACAATACTAGTAAAACAACGAGTTTCGTAAAATTCTGGATTTCTTTCTGTGAAACACTTTGGCTACTGCTGAATTAAAGATAGATAGAATACCTATACTTTATTGCATGCCAGAATAGGGCATTTTAGATAATTAAAAAAAAAGTTTGGAGACGTATTTTTTCTGTTTTCACGTAAACAAAAAATAAAGAGAAAACAGTGCGTGAAGACACGCGTGACGTCATGTTGGTGGTAAAAAATGTACCATCATAGTGACTTCACGCGTGTTTTCATCGCACTATATCGTCTTCATCTTTTGTTTTCGTAAAAAAATAATAATACGTGTCCAATATTTTTAGAAATTCTATCTGACGGACTACTTATATATTTTTTTTTTTTTAAATACCCTGTTGGAAAATTGCTTATACAATTTTGTTTATTGTACGAGTATGATTAAACCGCCAATGTGAGGAGAAAGTTAAAGAAGAGTCTTCTGGCAAGAGTAGCCAGAAACAGCTACGAGTAGTAGCTTGACTTGTTACCGCTACCGTCTCTCTACATATACGAAACATGTATGTTTGTGAGGAAGCATAAGGAGTTATTTAGTAATGCAGATGATTTATACCCTCGTAACCGACGAGACCCCCACAAGCTCGTACTGGATATCCTACCGAGACTAGCTAAATATAACAAAAGCTGTGTTTCTATGTGTGTTCGCGTATACAATAAGATACCAAGTAATCTTAAGGCCTTAAATATGAGGTTATTCAAAAATAAATTGCATGAATGGTTGTGTAAACATAGTTTTTATAGTGTTCAAGAATTCTTTGATTTTAAATGTTTAAATATGCTTGTAAAATTTTCATGCTTATCACTGTTAAGCAAAAACATGCTTACTCTTGTTATTTTTCTTGTATCATCTTTATATACCATGTTTTTAAGCAAATAAATATTATTCTATTCTATTCTTAAGAAAAAAAATCAGTAAGATGAGTACCAAGAGTGACACATTGTTCTGCGAGGACTTTTGTTTAGACAAACTAACGCTTCAATGGGGTTGGCTAGTGAAAGCTGATCTCAGATGGCGCCACCACTACACGAACCCTTGTCAAAGTGAGAATAAACACTATTGTTGTCTGTGGTTCTTTGAGATTCATGTTTTCTTTCAAGGTTAACAAAATCGAATTTGCATTATCTTACATTATATGTTATGTGATGCAGGTAGGTTTGGGTTTGTACAAATAAGAAGAAATAGTTTTTGACGATCTAATCAAACTAAAAGTAATCATTTTTAATACACACCTAAGTATTTACACTCCTACCAACTTATCTGTGAAATGGCGAAAACTGGAACTACGGCCGTCATGTTGAAATGTCATTCGATTATCAGTGTCTACTATATTCGGGTTCTCTGGTTGTTTCGTCGTGATATTGCTGAATTTATAAAGTCAAATATGCCGAAAGCTATTAAAAGTGATGCTCGAAACATTATTCAAAAGGTTAAAACCTTTTAATCAAATATACAAACGAATTTCGGCAGCGACAGGTTAATGTTGTCAACTTTCTTGTTATAAATTACCCGATACTTAACTAATTATTTAAGTCCACGAAATATTCGTTTCTATTCTTGCTGCTGATTAGCGTAACGGTAACGTACATCTATTAGGTAACCTGCTAAGTGAGTGAGCCAACTAATCTGCCAGATTTCAAATTTCTACGAACATTTACTTTATTATCTTATATTTCAGGTGTGAGTCAAGGACTAATTTCTAAAATAGTTAAGGCAGGGCACGCAGCAGAAGAAACTGGTATAAAAATTCGGACACCAGGCAAGGACAGAAAACGTAAATTGGATTTCTGCATGTTGATGATTTTGACATGGGAGTTATACGGAGGAAAGAACATGAATTTTATACTGCTAAAAAAGAGGTCCCTACTGTTACAAAGAAAAGCTTTTTAACAGTAGGTACCTCTTTTTGTACTGTTAAAAAGAAAAGTTTTTTAACAGTAGGTACCTCTTTTTGTACTGTTAAAAAGAAAAGTTTTTTAACAGTAGGTACCTCTTTTTGTACTGTTAAAAAGAAAAGTTTTTTAACAGTAGGTACCTCTTTTTGTACTGTTAAAAAGAAAAGCTTTTTAACAGTAGGTACCTCTTTTTGTACTGTTAAAAAGAAAAGTTTTTTAACAGTAGGTACCTCTTTTTGTACTGTTAAAAAGAAAAGTTTTTTAACAGTAGGTACCTCTTTTTGTACTGTTAAAAAGAAAAGCTTTTTAACAGTAGGTACCTCTTTTTGTACTGTTAAAAAGAAAAGTTTTTTAACAGTAGGTACCTCTTTTTGTACTGTTAAAAAGAAAAGCTTTTTAACAGTAGGTACCTCTTTTTGTACTGTTAAAAAGAAAAGCTTTTTAACAGTAGGTACCTCTTTTTGTACTGTTAAAAAGAAAAGCTTTTTAACAGTAGGTACCTCTTTTTGTACTGTTAAAAAGAAAAGTTTTTTAACAGTAGGTACCTCTTTTTGTACTGTTAAAAAGAAAAGTTTTTTAACAGTAGGTACCTCTTTTTGTACTGTTAAAAAGAAAAGCTTTTTAACAGTAGGTACCTCTTTTTGTACTGTTAAAAAGAAAAGTTTTTTAACAGTAGGTACCTCTTTTTGTACTGTTAAAAAGAAAAGTTTTTTAACAGTAGGTACCTCTTTTTATACTGTTAAAAAGAAAAGCTTTTTAACAGTAGGTACCTCTTTTTGTACTGTTAAAAAGAAAAGCTTTTTAACAGTAGGTACCTCTTTTTGTACTGTTAAAAAGAAAAGCTTTTTAACAGTAGGTACCTCTTTTTTAGCAGAATAAAATTCATGTACTTTCCTCCGTATAACTCCCATGTCTGAGAGGTCTTAAAGACAGAAATATATCACAAGGTGAGATTTGGTTTTAAAAAATCTCAATCCAATCGGAAGGTTCTTATGGAGCGTAGTGAAATATCAGCTTGGAGAGCTAAGCAGATACTGGATTTGTAACAAATGCACTACTTGTGTTTAAATCAAACACAAAAAGTGGTGATTATCATGACGAGATGAATAGAGTAGCAACTTTTAAAGGTTATTGAAAAACTTGTGCCTAATTTACGAGAGCCATCCATAATAGTGATGGATAATGCTCTTTATCACCGTATTTGTGTGAATAAAGACTCAAATATAAATCCTTAAAAAAAGACATGCAATTATGGTTGACCCAAAATATAATTGACTACGGAGAGGATTTGACTAAACCTCAGCTTTTCGAAATAATTAAGAGAAACAAGCCTGAACCTGTATATGAGATTGAAAGAAATATAGAAGACAATAGACACAAATGCTTATATTTACCACCTTATCACTGTGATCTCAATCCCATTGAACTCATATGGAGCACAATGAAAAGAAAAGTTTCCGATGTAAATATTGAGCACAAAAATGTTGAAATTCGCCGCCTAGTTAGAGAAGCTTTTGACGCTATTACAGTTCATGAGTGGGCACAGCAATGTAAACACGTTCGCAGGTTAGAAAGAGAATACTTAAAACATGATTTGTATTTAGATAAATCTTTTATTATAGAAGTGGTAAGTGACACTGAAACCGAAAGCGATAGTGATAATGATGATAGTGGTACGGAAATAAGCGGAGTATGGCCTCACAACCAGAATGAAGTTGTGTATGCAGGTCCATCTAAAGATCACAATTACTGTAAACTTGGTTTTCAATAAATTATTGTAAAGCAATTTGTTTTTTTTTCTTACACTACACTACCACTGCTAATTATAATTAGTCAAATCTGGTGTTAGGGGTTAGATAAGGTCATAACTAAATGCTATACATCTCACCTCTTGCAGGGTACCTAGTTAACTTCGAATTAAATGAAAGTTGTATCCCCCCGTGGAACATTTCATCTGCTGAATTTCCACTTCATTGGATTAGTTTTTAGATAAAGCCATAGTTTATTCCTGAGAGACTAAACTGTTAGCGTACCTTATTTTATTATTTTTATATAAGTATCATTGTTATTAATTTGTAAAAACTGTACTTATTTAACGAAGAAGAAGGAAATTTCACATTAGACAAAATTAATGTCAAATTTCCTTCTTGAAAACTACCCAATTTTAGGCACTTTATATTAATTAGCAACACTGAATCGACGGTGCCGTCCTCTTTCATTTCACTGATAAGTTGGTAGGACTGTACACATCTTTTCATCAAAAACTGCTTTGTTATTGGTCTGTGCGCCACTTCGACAGTTGTCGGTCCCATTAAATTGTTGTTCATCGCAATTCGGAACCTATTTCTAAGACATTTTGATGCCTTTTAATGAAAGCAACACTTTGTCAAAACAAGTTGACGATGTAAACCATCATCAGACATTCTCTCATCTTTATCTTTACGAATAAAGACATCAAAACCTAATTAGCGTCTAAAATTAAACGCTAATTAAAAACACAGAAAGTCAATGCCATCGGCATTCTTGAACAAATGTGAAGTATTCGCGGAGTAGTCTGGGTTAGCTAAAAATATGACGACATTGACTACGGTTGACCCGACTATTTTAGGTACCATCACGTTGACCTAGAAGAATGTGGCTTTTAGATACAAGTATTTACTGAAACTTCTTTTCACCGTATTATCTAAAAGTTATTATCTGGGGCATTACAGCCGCGATACTTCAGCCAAAGTCGTCTGCTTGAAATGTGCATTAAATCAAATTTGAAAAAGCTTCTCTTTTATAACTTTGGTCCCTCATCACTTATTGAAGGGGGGGGGGGGTCTGTATGTATGCTTTTACGGTTGCACAACGACACGCTTTGCTTTGCTTTGCTTGGTAGTATAGATGCAGGCCTACCTTGCTGTCTCCTTCAGAGACGGGAAGGTGGCGTGGTCTTGAGGGGGAGCGCAACGGTCGTGTAGATCCTCAAGGCAAGTCCGGTGGATATACCTTCTCGAGGTTGCCACCCCGTTTTTGGTCTAATTCCTTACGAAATAGACGTAACTGAAACCACCAGGCGACCCGCAGAGTGGAGGGCTTTCCACTCAGTCCCATCCCATATCCCACTAAACCCCTTTTCCCCTCTATAACCCCTCCCAACTCCCCTCCTAACTGTGACCCTTCTGTGACGAAGTGGTTGCGGGCTCGGCCGTCACTAAACTCAGCTGACGGCGGGTAGGAGAATTTTGTCACCTGCGCTAGGACCTGCGCAGTCGAGCGCCGTAAGCGGGGATGAAGGAGTCCTGGGGGGTTGAGCCGATCGGCACTGGCAGTAATGTGTCCGTGAGGCAACACGCCCCCTTTGGTCTGGATTTCAAGGTAAACGGTGGCCCTATCTTCTAGCCAAGGGTAGGGAAATGGCCAAAGTGTCCCGTCAGAGGGCCACAGGCGAGGTGCGTGGGGTCCGCTAAGGTCGTCCTTGGGCGGCCGAAGCGGTAGGTAAAGGCCATGCTGACGGTGTAAGTGAGGGTTGATTAGTTGCCAACCCGATCGAGCACCCGATGTCGCGCTGTAAACCAGCCTTGCGCACCTATATCTTCCTGGTAGTCCTAACGTTCGCACTCACAGTAGTGCGACGTTCCCAGGTGCGGGCTCCATGGTGGGTGGGAGCCAGGAAGATGAAGTTTAAAAAATTTTTTAGTATGGACGGATTGAAGCCAACTAAAAATACCGCAGGAGTGGAGTCGGCGAAAGCTGGCAAAGCTCCTAAGCGAGGTACCTCTGGTGCCTCGCTCGCCCCTGGATGTCCTGCGGCTCACGCCGTGGGCGCCAGCGCGGGCGCTGGTCCGGCTGTGGCGAAAACCGCAGCTAAGACCAAAAAGTCCGACTCCAAGCAAAGGAGAACGGCGCTGCATGGGACCAGTACCGATACTTTACACACAAAGGCGAAAACGGAGACGGCTAACACCTCTGCCGGAAGTAGCCTTCCCAAACACCCTCCCGCTCCTCCTGTGGCTCCTCAAGCCGCTTCCCAAGTCGCGGCCGCCTCCGGTCACACGGAGGCGATCAGCAACACCGAGGACCTTTTTACCAGCGCCTGGCAGGTGCCTACCCGTAAGGGTAAAGGTAAAGGCAAGGGCAAGGGTAAAAAATCCACTCCACAAGCCCATTGCTCTTGTTCGGGCCCCTCGGGTCCTACAAGCCAGGGTAAGAGGAGGGAAAGACTGACGCGTAAGGAGCGGCGTCACGAACGCAGGCGGGGACGCAAAGCCCCCCAAAACAAGCAGGTTGCTGCCACCAGCTCGGTTAAACCGACCAAGCAAGGTAAGCTGAACTTCTCTGAGGGGAAGCGGTCGCAGGCTGAGGCCGGCACTAGCCGACCAACGCCTAGCACACTGCAATCTAAATCCGCAGGAGGTCCGGCCGAGGAGGCAACCACAACGCAGCGATCCGATGGAAGTGACCAGGCTGCGGCCAAGCGGGCTCTCAACGAGACGATTTCGCCCCGTGGAGAGCACAAGCGGCCGCGGCTTGACCAATCCCAGAGGATTGCTAACAGAAGCTACGCCCAAGCTGCCAGTGCGTCCTTAAACGTCGCAATAACCTGCGACCGGAGGGGCATCATAAGCCAGGGAGTATCGGACCAGGTCTTGGCTGCTATCCACAAGCGGATCATCAGCGAGGCCTGCTCTGCTATGCAGGATACACCGGGACCAACCTTCAACGCGAAACCGCTGTTCACCGGTGGAGTCCTCAAGCTGTGGTGCGGTAACAACTTCACCTTAGCCTGGCTGAAGAAAACAGACTCCAGCCTGGCTCTCCCGGCTGGCACCTCGCTAGTCGTCAAGAGCCAGACGGAGATCCAGAAGCGGGTGCGCTGCGGCATCGCCATCCCCGACGACCAGGGAGTCTACGAGGACTCAACCTTTATTGGACGAGCCCTCTGGTACCAGAATCGCTGGATCGACGTAAGGGGGTGGGTAGTGCTGCACGCCGAGAAGCAGAAGGCTTGCTGGTTCGTGGTGCTGGGTATCCCCGAGGACCAAGTTCCGACCCTGATGAGCGCCGAGCGCCGTCTCTCAATTGGTTTGGGAGCGGTGTACGTCAAGTTCCAGGGTCCGAACGGCAGGTTCGTCGACGTCCCCCGGGGTTGGGACCCCATCACGAAACAGCTGCTGGAAGACGCAGAGGACACCGATTCTCCGCCAAACAACCCGGAAGCAACTGCGGCCGAACCTGCTGTAGCAGCAGACTCAGCCGCCCCTGCCGCCACCGTGGGTGCCGTCCCTTCATCGGGGGGGGAGCCGGACGACGTAATGTTGTCCCCGGCTTCAGACCCGGGAGGGGACGGTTTCGACGAGGGCGACCTGTTTGCCGGGCTGCGACTTGAGGGCGACGAGGAGGGTCTTGCCGGCGATGGCGTCCCTTTTGTCGGCCTGTAAAGTCGTGCAGGCTAACCTCCACCACAGCCAGACCGCGACGGCTCAACTCCGCAAGTGGCTGGAGGTTCAACACACGGCCATTGCCCTGATCCAAGAGCCGTGGATTAGGGGTGGCCACATACGAGGACTCTCCAATCTTGGTGGTAAGCTCCTTGTTACTGCGGACCATGATCACCCTAGATCGTGCATCTATGTCACAGGTAACCTTAAAGCACAGCTATTAAACGACTTCTGTTGCAGAGATGTCTCTGCTGCTAGGCTGAACATACAGCGGGGAGCCACTAAGTTGGCTATCGTCTTCGCCTCGGTATATATGCCTGAGGCGGAGGAACCGCCCCCACACGACCTGGTCCGCCTCATCACGCACTGTGAAAACAGCAGGGATGAGATTGTCATTGGGACCGACGCAAACGCACACCATCCACTGTGGGGGATGGAGACGCAAAACGCAAGGGGTAAGACATTAGTTGATTATCTGTTCACTACTAACCTATCCCTACTAAACACGGGTTCGGAACCAACCTTCGTGACCAGACGCAGTCGTACAATCATAGACCTGACTCTGGCTACGGAGGGAACAGCGGAACTAATCACTGGGTGGCAAGTCTCGAATGAGGCTTCCTGCTCAGACCACAGGTGGATCCGCTTCGACATCCAGGTCTGTATACCACCCAAACAACCTAGGCGTAATCCTCACAACACGGATATATCGGTGTACACACGCAACCTTACCTCAAGGCTTGTACCATCATGCGATTCGGAGTTGCTTGCGGACACGGCACAGATCGATGCGCAAGTAACACTACTCACCGAATCGCTGATAAACAGCTACCGAATCGCCTGCCCAGAAACGATTCCGCGCGACACACCGGGTAAACAACCCTGGTGGGGTGCAGACCTGGAGCGCAAACGCGGTAAGGTAAGAAAGGCTCTTAACAGAGCCATGAACACATGTAGTGATGAGGACTGGGACGCTTATTACGCGGCCAAATCGAGCTACAAGAGATGCATCAGATTCAGAAGAACTACAGGATGGCGTAAATTCTGTGGTAACATTGAATCATGCCAACAAGGAAAATACTGGCGCAACAGAACACACCTGAGATCGCCACACTCCGGAAACCCGATAACACGTTGACCACGACACCTGAAAAAGCGCAACGTCTCCTAGTAGAAACTCACTTCCCAGGCAGCGTATTCGCGCAGGTAAATGAATGGCTTGACGTTATCCAAACACCATCAGATGATGACTGGCTTTATGCAGAAAAGATGATTACGCTGGAAAAACTTCAGTGGGCCATCAAAAGCTTCCAACCTTTCAAGGCACCAGGTCCCGACGGTGTGTTTCCTGCCTTACTACAGTGGGGAGGTACCGCTGTTGCAACAAAACTGGTGCTCTTAATGCAAACGTGCCTGGCCTTTAGATACGTTCCTAGGATGGAGGGAAGTGAAAGTCATATTCATTCCGAAGCCAGGTAAAAGTGACTACACAAACGCTAAATCCTATCGACCTATTAGTCTGACCTCGTTTTTACTAAAGACAATGGAAAGACTGTGTGAAAGGGAACTACGTGATGGCGTTTTAAAAACAATACCACTGCATGGTAACCAACACGCATACAGCTCGGGTAAGTCGACAGAGTCCGCTCTTCATCTGGTGGTGAACCAGATTGAGGAAGCGATTCACCAGAAAGGGTCCTGCCCGGGCACATTCATAGACATCGAAGGAGCCTTCGACAAGACAAACTTTTCCAGCATTAGTGCCGCTCTCCCCAAACACGGTGTGGAACAGGTACTAACTGACTGGATAACTAATATGTTAAGCAAACGAGTTGTTCGCCTTGAGGAAGAGCAGCAGTTGGCTCTGATAGCCCGAGGCTGCCCGCAGGGGGGTGTGCTCTCCCCTCTTCTGTGGAATCTGGTAATTGATGACCTGATCACCAAACTCAACGCACATCGTTACTACACAATAGGTTATGCTGACGACCTCGCAATCCTAGTGTCAGGGAAAGTGACTGGAACGATCTGCAACCTCACTCAACAAGCACTACGCATCGTGGAAAGATGGTGCGACGAATATGATCTGTCGGTAAACCCCACGAAAACTGAATTAGT
Organism: Lacanobia oleracea; assembly: GCA_950371165.1. Classification (NCBI taxonomy): domain Eukaryota; kingdom Metazoa; phylum Arthropoda; class Insecta; order Lepidoptera; family Noctuidae; genus Lacanobia; species Lacanobia oleracea. The sequence continues at coordinate 27,683,506 of OX493388.1, read as the reverse complement.
CATGTTCACTCAAAAGCGAGCACTAGGCCACTACCGGCTACCTATGCTCTTCAACACAGAGCTCCAGCTGTCTAACGAGGTAAAGTATCTAGGCGTCATCCTAGACAGTAAGTTAAGCTGGAGTAATCACCTAGACTACAAACTAAACAGGGCCTGCATTACCTTCTGGCAATGCAGGAAAATGATAGGGAAGAAGTGGGGCCTATCTCCCAAAATAATACTATGGCTGTACAGCGCAGTAATTCGGCCCATGCTAACCTACGGGGCCGTGGTGTGGTGGCCACGCTCAAAGCTAGCTACAGCCGTAAACAAGTTACAACACATGCAAAGGCTGGCCTGCATGGCAACGACGGGCTGCATGAGGGCTACTCCAACTGCGGCACTGGAAGCCATGCTGGGGCTCCCTCCGCTACACTTGTTTATACAACAGGAAGCGACGATGGCAGCAGTACGCCTTAAAACATTAGGTCTCTGGAGTAAAGAGAGACACACGACACACCGCTCTGCTCGAGGAGCTCAACAATGAACTCCCCATAACAAAAGCAATCAATGACCGGGTACCCAAGCAATTTATCTTCGATAAAAAATACAAAATCCTATTGCATGAGGATCATCGGTGCGAGGGGCTCTGCCCCGCCGAGCTGCGGATCTTCACCGATGGATCAAAAACAGGTACAGGTACTGGTGCGGGAATCTTCTCAGAGGATCTCAATATCCACATAGCCACACCATTGGGGGTCCACAACACAGTGTTCCAGGCTGAATGCATGGGCATTTCTCTGGCGGCATCAGCCATCCTAACCAGGGAAGTTAAGGACCACTCAATACGCATACTCTCGGACAGCATGGCTGTCCTGCAAGCTCTGAACAGCCAAACAGTGAACTCTGGGTTAATTCTCGAGTGTCACCAACGTCTCAACCAGGTTGGTAGACACAACAAAGTAACCATTCAATGGATCAAGGGACACAGTGAATCTCGAGGCAACGACGCTGCGGATGAACTCGCCCGAAGGGGGTCGAGTTTGTCAGCAATGGGACCTGAGCCCATTGTGCCGCTGCCTTTCGGGTACTTACGCAATCTGGTAAGGAAACGCACCGGAGATAAACATCACAAGCTATGGGTTGACCATAGTGAGTGTAGGCAGGCCAAAGAGGCACTTCCCTCTATAAATGGCCGTTTCACAAAACAAGCCCTAAGACTGACTAAACAACAGTTGCGTTCAGTCACAGCTGTAACAACTGGCCATGGGTCTTTTAATAAACACCTCTATGCTATAGGAGTCACTGACAGCCCGCTATGCAGAGCCTGCATGGAGGAGAATGAGACAGCAGCACACCTGCTTCTAAGCTGCCCGGTAGTTGCGGATTACAGGGCAAAGTACTTCGGAAACCCAGGTACCCTCTGTGAGATAGTTAGTAACACCAAGGCGTTGCTGGCCTTCCTTGGGTAGCTGGGGTAGATCGAATGACGCATTTGTCCCACCTACACGCAAAATACGCGCTTAGTCGGGGAGTTGCGGAAACCAGCCCGATTTACATACATACATACACTTATTGAAGCACCGCTTTAGCATAGGTAGTACAATATTTGAAATCAATACTTACCAGATCAGTTTTCGTGAATATTAATGTACAAACAAAACTACTGAGTCTAGAAACCTGAGATATGGAATAAAGCTAAATATTTATGTGAGGGTAAAGATCAGCTAAGAAAGGATTTTTAGAAATTAATATTTTAAGAGGTGGAAACGAAAACTTTGTATGAAAATCTGTTCTTTGAAGCCGACATCTATGCGGGCGAAGTTTCTGGCATAAGCTAGTAGTATACTTAAGTCGCTGGCATTAGTAAGTACAGTTCAACGATAATTAAAAGAAAGTTTACACCATTGAAAATATCGTTGAATACATCAAGATGAAAAAGCTGTACATTTCACGACGTATTAAATCTTCATGTTCGTTATTTGTCGTAGAGCATTCGCCTATTTTATGCACGTTTAAGACCAGTTAGTAGAATTTACGACGAACAACACGAGCGCATCCGGCACTGTTTCATTATGCGTATCGCTTTTAACTGTTTTGCTGATAGAAATACTACTTCAACGAGAAATACTGGTTCTTGGCAGTATTACTGCACTATTGGTTGTTTATTTGCTAGAGCAACGTACACTATCGTATTAGTGTTAGTTATGAGTAAAATCTGGCTATCGGAGTTCATAAATAAAGAGTCAAATTAAAACAGCTACCAAAAATTGCAAACCTAATTCGTATCAATATGTAATAACGATAATTACTTGAGCGGCAGAGATACGAAGTGGCAACGTGATAATTCGAAGAGCACGTTAAAATCCATCAATTTTCAAAACTCCCGAATACTGTTCCAGTGGGTGATGAACATGAATTAATTGGAATCCTAGGTCCCCGACTTATGGTAACGATAGCAACTGTGGGGTTTTAGTGGGTAGGACCCGTTTAAAACAAACATATCTATGTGGGTTGAGAATTGCCGCATATGAAATGATAAAGTTATAAAAAAATTTTATTAAAATCGGTCCAGAATTGTCGGAGAAATCGGTGAACATAAAAAAAGATACATACAGCCGAACATAGAACCTCCTCCTTTTTGAAGAAGGCAGTTAAAAATAAAATACAGCCCCCAAAACGTTATTTTTTTCCGACTTGTAAAAATAAATAGGCCGATATGTTGCTAAGAGCCTATTTATTCATAACCCAATCAATAAAATACTTTGAATTAAAATTGCAAAGGCTCTAGAAACTAGATATTTTAATCAGTTGCATGGCATAGTACCGAAACTTTCCCAACAGAGATTGTTGCTTGTACGCATGCATTCCTTGAGTCATTGGCAAACGTAGCATTGGAATCAAATCCCAAGAATTTATGAATGGCATGGATTTGGCATCCGCTGCACCCTGGATGCGAATATAGTGTATTCGTGGTTTATATGACAACATTGCCCATTGATAATATCATTTGTTAATCCTCGGTCATATAGCTTGAATAATACAGAGTATCTACATTATGCAGTTTTGCTATAACACTGTCTAAGCGTTAGTGCTATAGCAAAACTGTACGAGAGTCAGGATTTGAACGCTTATGTTGCTCTTTTGCAAGCTAGATTAACTTAAAGCATAAACTTTTTTAAGATCGGTTATTACATAGCTCAATGTAGTATGATTGACATGAAAATAGTAAATACAAAAATCTGAAACATACGTGTTTCCGGCCTATCCTTAACAGGGCTTCCGCAGGGTTTTGTTCTAGGTCCGATACCGTCTTACTTCTTTGCAACTAACTTATTTTTTTTTTATCTAAGACATAAAATACCATCAATATTATATCAATTAAAGGCAATGAGTAAAACTCCTAATCTAATGGATTCTACTACATAGAAATCGATAACTAATGGGCTCAGACAGAGATATAGCAATAAATAATCTATTATATTATGTTTTAGTAGAAGAGACTGTTGCACTTTGCAATGTGTCAATAAATTGCTGACGAGTATTATAAAATTAATGAAAAAAATGTTTTTTCATACTCACATCCATGTTCAGCCGCAGTGTCTTGGCCCGGGCCCTGGTCTCGCTGAGCGTGCGCGGTCGCAGCGCCGGCACCGCTTCCCGCGACAACCACTCGCCGAAGGCTGTACACACAACACCGTCACATACCACTACTTGACTTCTCGTTGTTAGTGGAAAGTGCAGGAAGAGTTAGAGGAATGAGGGGGTTATGTTAAGGGCCTGGCTTACGCAAGTGTAATTACAGAAATGTTAATTTCAGAAACTATATGAGTCCCTGAAGAGATAAGCTTTTTTCAATCAAATCTAGTCATCAAAATAGATTAATGATATTCAATTTGAATCCTTTCTAAGAAACGATAAATAGGTACTTACTCTTTACTTATGCAAGATTTACATGGCTTTATGGCATTCAGGTGTTGGTGCTCTAGTATCACTAGTTTATTGTTTTTATTATGGATCCCAAATTGTCAATCCTAGAGTCAATGAAAAGGAACAGGCCCAAAACATCAAAACATTAGGAAGAGAAAAGCGTAACAGAGAAAGAGTAGTTATAACAGAGAGGAAAGACATATAATTTATACATTGAACACGAGAACAAAGGCAAGTTGCATATTCACTAGGCTACTTTTATACAATCTGTACCCACAGTCACGTAACCCCACAAAGCTCTATGTAACGACGAAGCATCCTGGTGAATATGCACTTACAAGTAATATAACACAAGTAAGATTAATTTAGTCACAATATTAATATTATGAGAGGAACAGTTAAAATGGCCGTTAAAATAGACGAAGTTAAGTTAAATGTTTAGTTGGTGTAGAGTGTAAGTATTGAAAACTAAGAAAATCGTTCGTGTTATACAGTGCTGTTTCTAATTCTACTACATCATTAGTGTCACGTCGATAGATAAATTGACAGAAAATTTTTGATTTGGGAAAGTTCGTTGTGAAATTGTTTTTGAATATCTAGAAATGAATTGAGTCTTATTAGAATTATTATAATTGTCTTCCTCCATGTACCATCAATGTATGAAATGAAACACAGTCAGATCATGAAGAAGTGTATGCAATTATTGAATGTCAGTCTTCAGTATTGGTATATTAAAATTACCAATAACTCAGTGAATGGATAGCAAGTTCCATTTTGTTTAGGTACGCCATGTTAAGTTCGAAGATAAACACTTGTGTGATGAAGGTTCTTCTGTCACATAAAATATCTGTGTGAAATATAGAAATCAGTTTATCTATTGACCTTAATAGCAGTCGACTAGTTTTGTATAGTCTTTATGTAGGTAAGAAAAGATAAAGAAATAAAGTGGTTTTAACAGACGGCCAGCGTTGATGATAATTTTGTTAAGGAAGAAACCATTAACAGTATAATTCCAATTAAAAGGTACTTAAAAGAGGAACAATGATTAGAAGTCATAATACTAGTTAAAATGTAATAAAAAGTGGAAACAAGAGTTATCCCCGAAGATCTAATTGAATAAGATGGTTATGCTTTGTTTGTTCAGTGAAATATTTGTGGAAATAGCGTCAGACAAACAATACTGTACGTAAACGTCAGATTGATATTTCTTTGTTAAGCTGTAAGAAAAGAGAGTCAACTAGTTCGTTTTTATCAAACGTAGTTCCACAAATATATATATTCGTATTAGATAGTTCTACTAACATTCTGCTACTGAAGTCGGTTAAGTTTTCTACATCATCTAGGTAGCTATCATTGTTCATCTTAAGTTTCCACTGACCTATCGCCTCTGCGGTCAAAATGTCTTGTGTGTCGTGTTCCATGGTGTTTGTGTGTGTGCACTATTGCTATACAATATTTATAGTGTATATGTGTGTGTGTGTTATCACTGCACTGTAACACTGGCACTGATTTCTTTGTCACTTATTTTGTTCTTTTTTATTACGTTTGTTTCACTGTGTTCGCTTCGTTAGCATGCGTATCGTTAGAAAGTTCGATTTGTTAAAGTATTTGTCTTAAATAATTTTCAATATCTAGTAAATGTAACGAAAATTGCATTGTGTATAGGTGTAGTGTATGTCTTAAAAATATATTTGCCATCTTTTTCATAGCTATGAAAGTTTTCTTAAACAGTTGTTTTTCTTTTTATTTTCGCTTTTTATCAAGATGTTTCAAAAACATTAGCGCCAGGATATCTCAATTTATTTAATTTATAGACGTTAATAAATTACGAAATTAGAAACTTGCATCATATTTTCAACAACCACTTGAGTTGTTTGACGTCATAGAGGTTTCAGCCATTGAGATTTCAGTGATTATAAATAAAGATACGTATAAAAGTAAGACAGACGAGAATATTGAACCTGTCTCGTGTATTTAATGTAACAGCTGATCAGACTTACACACTGTAGGAATAGATGTGATCTCATTGGAGTGAGTCTCGGGAATGTGTGAGCATCTCATTATGAATACTTACGCTTTAAGATTTAGGAGACAGTTTAATTTATGTACTCAAAAATGCGGAGCGTAAATCTGGTAATCGATAAGAGAAACAAACTTCAAACATTGAACAGAATATTGTCATTGTGAGTATCTCGTCGTACTATACATGCGTCTGTAAACTTTCTTTTGATCTAGCTAGACTTTAGCTTTACCGTCAGCTCGAATAGAAAATACTGCAAGTACACAATAAAACTACTCATTAAAATTTAGAAATTTACATCATTGTAAGTACACAATAAAACACAGCCAGGCATTTTGTCAGAAAATCTGTGGCGTACAAAATAGCCATATCTTTTTGTGCAAAAAGCTTCACTTTAAGCCCACTATCTTTTATCTCTTGAAAGTTTCCACTTTCCTGACTCATCCGCATTGAAGCACTTTGGCAATATCCCCCTCACACCTGCATGTAGTTAATTCGTGAAGAATGATACGAATGCACCGCTGAGCGCTCACGTATGGCGCAAGCGATAGCTACGAGTATGTGCCAGCGGACATTGCCAAGTAGACTATACTTGAACTTGCTTTTAGCGATAGATTTGTAGAAAATTTTTTCGCGATTGAATAAAAAAGGGGGGATGAAAGAGGAAGGAGAATTGACCGGGACTTAGCTAAACTAGACAAAAAAGTCTAAAATCGCATCGCACACTATCCTTAAGGAAAGTAAGTTTCAAAGTTATGGCTCATTAATGAAACATTGAAAATGTTTGTTCGTCCTTTTTTCTGAAATGTAATGTAATACATTATACAATTATAGTGTGGAATGCGCTTGTGAAGAACAATGAAGATTTTTCAATGGTAACGTTGGAATTAAGACCCTCTACGAAAGGTGCTACGAAATTGCTACGATGCTACGAAAGGCCTACGTGCCTCGTAGCACGCGCGTAGTTTCAATTTATGGTCATAAAATTGAAATTGATTGCGTATATATCGTATTTCGGGGTTACATACTATTGAGTATCATAGTTTATCTTCAATCATCGTACTGTTAATAAAATTAATTAGCCAAACGTCAACCAATCGTAAGTCTGTAACAGTTTACAATATCCTTGAGCATCTATCACGATGACTGATTCTAATCTTTGTTTACCTTGCGAAGGGCTATTTATCTACTTCATTCTTCGATCAAAACATTCTCGAAGGTGCCTGGCAAAGACTGTAGCTATCAACATCTTAAATTAATAAACTGTTACGCCTCTATACTCCTTGAATAAATCCGGCGTAACGAAACGAGCTTAAAACATTGGTATGATAACTGTTTTGAACAAGTCATAGATGGGTGTTATTTTAACTGTAAAATTCGGAAAATCTGATTTTGATTTAAAAAAATACACTGAAAATTCTGCCATTTGAAAAAAAAAGATTAAAGTGTGTAAATTTCGGCCCGGTTTTTATAGAATACCTATACTAAAACATGGCCAAAAGTACATAGAAAAGTTTCTTACTATCCATTTTTTTTAAAGATGGCTTCGCTTGACACACATGTCAAATATCATCATGGCGGTTGGTGGTGGTAATACATTTTAATGTATAAAACGACGTTTGCGACATAATTAGATTATTGAGATTATACATTCAATATCTGTGGAGTTTATTTATTATATTGATGTTTATTTTCGATCAATAAATATTACACAAACACCGAATGAAAGCTGACCACTACAATCTATGGATCACTTTTTTTTGCCACTGAGTTAAATAGATAATCGAGACGCCATACTGAAAGTCCATGTAATTGAATCAAATAATCTGTATTTTTCCGGAATACTATTTTGTTATTGTAAATAGAGCTGGCTGCATTCGAAACACTTTTAGTGCTGTATCTAGTATTCCAAAAAACAATTTTTTTCGAAAATATATAAAATCTAACACTAATCCCAAAAATTTGTTCAATAATTTCTTATGGCGCATTTATCTCTACATACATCATTATTTATCCAACCCATCCTAGCTCGGACTACGTAATTCTACAAATCTGACGGACAACTAATTAAAATTATAATGTGCAATCTATGACCCGTCAGAAATAGCTACAAGGTTAACTGCACTTCCACAAGATGGCGGCCGGAGTGACGTCACACATGATAGACATTCAATGACATCCGGTTTATCAGATTAACGATCAGCTTGGCCTCTGCACGTCAACGTCAGATTGGCTTAGGGATGCAGGGATTAGAGGAGAGGAACGATATAGATCAGTTGGAAAAGATCAACAATCGATGAAGATGTTTGGGAGGCTTAGTTCTGAAAGCATTTATTTGATAGTTGAAGATGTCTGGAGTAAGCTTCCTGTGTCTGGTTAATCCACTTATGAAGAACTTTTCATGTAAGCTTCAATAAATATTTTGAAGGCGGAGAACTTCCGAAGAATGTTTTATTTCAAAACACTGTTACAATATACGGACCGGAAAAGTACTCAAATATGTTCATCGCCAACGCACGCTCTTACAAATCATCTTTCTTAGGTTAATTTTTACACGATTGCATATTCCTTTTACCTATTTGATTGGGTAGAAATAGTTCTGGATTTTAATCTATTGATTTAAAAAAGTGTTCGTGGAGTTTCTTGCACGTTCCATTCCAAAGAGATCTACACATTGGAACGCGCATATAGCTTCACCTCTTTGACTGACCTAACTTGAAAATTTTAAAATGCTTTCAAATGTTTTAATTGACATAAAAACTTTCGATACCTACCCCCATAAATCGACCGACCACCCCATAAATTAACGTGTTGCGCAACTCCACAACATGTACTGAACAGATGAAAAATGTTCATAGTGTACTCATTTATTATTATTAACATTAAGGATTATGAACATTTTTCATCTTCATAATCCTTTATGAAGTACTGGGTTTATTCTGTTACATGTATTATAGAACCATGACATTCACAAGTGCTCGTGAAAGTATACACTATATAAGGATGACAGTAAATTAATTCCTAAATAAAAAAGGGATACGTCTTTTTGCCGATGAAAACTCACCGAAAACACTGCTTTTAAATTAAATAAATTTTAAATAGGAAAATATTAGAGAGGAAAAATACTTAAGCATCGCCAAAACAAATAATTTAATTTCAATAACGGATCTCCGCCCAATAGATGGTGCGACATAATAAATGTATGAACTTGAAATAGCTGCAACTATTCTTAGCGCCGCCTACATCGCGGGCGCAACTCTAAATATGTGTAAATACACGCCGAGTAACTGAGTCAGAACGAAAGTGTCGCCAACCAGGGGGGCTAAAAAGGCCACTTTAGGAGAATTATATAAGAATCATAATATTAATGACAACAATCTGTCATATTTAATTTTCATCTTTATCGCTAACGCTTTAGATTCAAGGTTGAAAATTTGACAATCACGGGTAGCGTGATTTGCTTTCTGATTCTGCAAAAGTGGCATTTTAAGCCCCTCAGTTCAATGGATATATGGCGTGGGAACTGATGAAGTTCAGATGCAGAACATCCCAGCTTTTATCCCAGTTTATGTAGGGTTGGAGCAGCGGGACACTGTTGATTCGTCTTCTCATAACTTTTCTCATACACATATCCAATTAGTATAGAATGATTTAAAGAGTGCGACTTGCGTCCTTAGCACTCATTATCAGTTGTTTGCTTACATTAGAATTGTCCAATATCCAAAACATATTGATAGATGGTATATTTCTAAAACTGATTCGTAAGATTTTAAATGAGGCTTTAAACAATAAATTATAAACACTGTCAGCACAACACAAATCATTGGTTACAGCAGTTCGATAATTTAACAGACAGTTTAAACGACCAGCTATTTCTGAAAAACTACGTGATTTATTTATTGAAATATTTTGTTTCTTCATGGCAGTTCATCAACTAAAATAACTTAGTATCTCAAAAAAAATTAATAAAGACAAAACTATTAATAGAAAAAGCTTATACGAAAAACAGAAAAAACGGCATTATTTGATCTCATCAGTCTAACCAACAAACACATGAAACTAGTTGCATTATCTAAATCATCGACTTCTTAAAACTGAGAAGATCCAAGCTAACAACCAAGGAACTAATGAACCATAAAAAGACAATGACGTAGACAAAGAGAGCGAGACTGCAGCTATAGCAACAACGTCACTAGTAACTATTGATTGAACTATCGATCTATCACAGTCACTCAGTGTGCAGTTCCCAGTCGGAAATGTCACACTGCACAGTTAATTATAAACCAAGCATCATGCTGAAAGAGCTGCGGATGCGACTAACATGCCTGATAGATTGTCTCATGGCTTATGATGACAAGGAACTTCGTTATAGTAATAACGGAGTTTCAGATGCAATGAGCCATTCATGTCTTCTTGTGTCTGGAGTTATAGCGGTTGTACACATACACTAGACGTTAGTAACAGCTGTTTAGATTATTGGTCATATTACTATTGATATTCTTCAACATTTTTTTTTCTTTTTGACAACTAGTCAGTGTTGGCTTATCTGCGTTTCATTAAAATAACTTCAGATTTTAGTAAAGCATTCCTTCGCTGTTTGCTTCTGGTGTATTGTAGATTCCGTAAATATTTTCAACTACTTCCTTTACTTTTTCAAAACAGGAAACGTCTCATTATTTTAAAAGATTAGCTATGAAACTTCCTGCTTCGTAGATCTTTCGTTACAAATTATTTCTTCAAAATTTGTTTAGTCTGATGGTGTGTAGGCTTGTAATAGAGTAAACATGGCTACGATATTGTATGCTTCATCTATTTTATTATTTATAGACGTTGCTCTTGAATGGAAAATCAATGCGTATTTTATTTTAACCTATTCTGATATAGTTTCTACTACAACACTTGTGAAACGGAAATCAACATGCCATTCCCATACCCAAATAATGATGACCTATATTGCTCTATTGTGAACCGGAAACAGATATTCATAAGAGAATGACAAAATATTATGAGGGCTCTGCCCATGCGCAATGATTGACAGATGGCCTATTTACAAGTGACACAATGACCTAGTTTCCTGATTATTAAACCCGGCGTGGCATAACGACTAGACAAAGTCTTTGTCGATTTAAACATCTCCAAAGAAACTATATGACAACCAGAATAAACAGAGAAAAATGAAGATAAAAGGAATGAAAGCAATACATAAACGTTTTCAGATAATTATAAGAAAAAAAGCAAATAAAAATCTATTGATTACAGATGATGTCATTCAAACGACAGTTCTAAAAGTTGATACTAAGAACGAAAGAACTGTTCGACGTCCAAATGTCAGTGTACGGCGCGCCAATCAGCTCCGCGTTCCTCTCTGTTTACTACTCCACAACTTTAGCACTACACTTCCAATCGATCTTACGTTTAAGCATTAAGACCTACAATCCCTTGATTGACGACGAGAAAAAGTTTTTCAAAGGAAAAGACTGCGTTTTAAGCTTTGCGAATGTCGAAGATCTTATCGCAGGGTAGTAAGGTCTGTTTTACATTGATTGGTGTACGAAGAAAGTTTGTGGGAGTAATACAGGCCCGGTAGGCCGGTCTAAATGCGTCCGCGTCTTTGGCACGGCACTGGGGCAAGGACGCGAAGCGCCTATGCAGTCGGCAGATTGATTGACCGATTAATCTTAGCGAGACAAGACTGGGAAAATGAAATATTATCGATCTTATTACGTGGAGTTTCAATGTGGGACGCTTTTTATTTCCAACGACAATTTAGATGAAAGAGAGAATTAATTTTGAGCGGAAACAGCAATTAATGTATGCCAGTGTTCCAAATTGTCTGTATGCAAGATAAAATGAAAGAAACTAGAGCTTTTGGAGACGATAGAGTAGGATACAGACGCTCATACAACCCCAATGAGTTTATACAACAGTAGAGTAGAGAATGCTTGAAAGTAAATAGTCGCTAAAATTTTTATAGGTGCAACAACTACTATTATGTGCACTTAGTAACAGCTCAACGAACCACTGTTTAAAATTTTCTTTAATTACTTTAATAAAGCTGTTGATGACAGGCAATATATCGAATTGAAATATTATAACTCTCACGACACCGTTTTGAAATGAGACTCATAATTCGCTTATCTAAATTAACTATCCTTACAACAATTTCATGGAACGCTCGAATTTATTGACCTGTAATTTCATAAATACGTAATTCTAGTTTAGTATTGTGTTCTGCAGTAGGTGCTATCGTTTCTATTCTGATTCCAAAAACGATTTCTTCACATATTTCATTAAATGTTTCATCATCCGTAGGAGTAATCTAGTTATTATGAATCTTTTTAATTTTGTTGACGGTTCTGTCTTGAATGTTGTGAATGAATGTTATAAATTAACGTTGTTTTCATAGATATTTATATTTACATTATGATGCTTTGCAAGTTTTTATATTATCAGCGTATTTCTTTGTAAAATACCTGAAGTATTTTTACATATTTTGCTTTGTTTTTAATTTATGTGAGTATTATATCGGTTATTTTTGTTGTTCTGTGCAAAAATCCTGTGTTTGTTGTGTATGAGACAGTCGTTATTATCGTTCACTTCACTTCACACACGAGATGGTTGGGATCGTGGGTATGTACACATGAGAGGTCGTGTCAATGGGGTCGGCAGCGACTATTACAGGAGTATTACGAAACGGTTCGATCGCCGAACGATTGGTGTGGACGCGCGCGCGTGCGTCTCTCGCCCAAACACACCCGAGACTGCGTACACTCGCAAGTATTTTGATACCGTCAGTATGTTCGAGGTCCCATCATTTTTGTATTGAAATCCACTTGAAACGATACCGGAATGTTTTGCATCAATTGAAAGATAAAAAGTTTCAGTTTCGGTGGTATGTAAGCTATGTAGCGCCATTTTGGGATTGCATAGTGTGCAATACCGGTCTGCGCGTGCCAAGCGGTATTGACAGACCTAATGACAAATGAGTGACGGTTTGTATATGCATTTAAATAAATACAAAAAATAAGAGAACCGGATGAATAAATACATGGCTTTAATTTACATAAATACAACGAACAGGATACAAAAGAAACAGAGTTAATTGTTGACAGTTACGTAGAACGTGAACACGCAGATTTCTGAAATAAAGAATATCGTTTATTAATCTACTAACGACCCGCCCGGCTTCGCACGGGTGCAAATTATATACTAAAACTTTTCTCGAGAATCACTTTATCTATTAAAAAACCCGCATCAAAATCCGTTGCGTAGTTTTAAAGATCTAAGATTATAAAGGGACAGACTGAAAGCGGTAGTGACTTTGTTTTATACTATGTAGTGATTTGTTCGGACAAAAACCGGATACGTAATCACTAAGAAAGGATTTTTTTGCAAAGTTCCTAAAAAGGATGAAGAGTATTTATCTGTGTGTTGTTAATCTACGAGTGACTAAGTCATCTGTTGTACGCATTTTTAACTCGGGTTTTGTTCGGAATGAAGGACCAGTAATTTCACATCCCATAGCTAAAAGTTTGGAGTTTATGATATTCTCTGTGTGATACGAGTATATACCGAAGTTTTCGGAAATTATTTCAGTCTTTGCTAGTATCACGTAATCATATCAAAAATCAGATTGGCTGGAAACGATCAGATTGGCTGGAAACTTTCGCAGGTAACCCAGTGCTGGAGAGCAGCAGACAGCGGCGCACGGCCAGCACGCCGCACACGGCCGGCGCCCCGCGCGCCGCCCGCACCGGTACCACCTCCGTGTAGCCCGGGCTGCCCGCGCTGTACGTCAGCAGGTCGCCTGGTGCAGGTGTGCGTACCTCAGTGCTGGAGAGCAGCAGACAGCGGCGCACGACGTCCAGCCCGTCCAGGCGTACGGCCAGCACGCCGCACACGGCCGGCGCCCCGCGCGCCGCCCGCACCGGTACCACCTCCGTGTAGCCCGGGCTGCCCGCGCTGTACGTCAGCAGGTCGCCTGGTGCAGGTGTGCGTACCTCAGTGCTGGAGAGCAGCAGACAGCGGCGCACGACGTCCAGCCCGTCCAGGCGTACGGCCAGCACGCCGCACACGGCCGGCGCCCCGCGCGCCGCCCGCACCGGTACCACCTCCGTGTAGCCCGGGCTGCCCGCGCTGTACGTCAGCAGGTCGCCTGGTGCTGGTGTGCGTACCTCAGTGCTGGAGAGCAGCAGACAGCGGCGCACGACGTCCAGCCCGTCCAGGCGTACGGCCAGCACGCCGCACACGGCCGGCGCCCCGCGCGCCGCCCGCACCGGGACCACCTCCGTGTAGCCCGGGCTGCCCGCGCTGTACGTCAGCAGGTCGCCTGGTGCAGGTGTGCGTACCTCAGTGCTGGAGAGCAGCAGACAGCGGCGCACGGCCAGCACGCCGCACACGGCCGGCGCCCCGCGCGCCGCCCGCTCCGGGACCACCTCCGTGTAGCCCGGGCTGCCCGCGCTGTACGTCAGCAGGTCGCCTGGTGCAGGTGTGCGTACCTCAGTGCTGGAGAGCAGCAGACAGCGGCGCACGGCCAGCACGCCGCACACGGCCGGCGCCCCGCGCGCCGCCCGCACCGGTACCACCTCCGTGTAGCCCGGGCTGCCCGCGCTGTACGTCAGCAGGTCGCCTGGTGCTGGTGTGCGTACCTCAGTGCTGGAGAGCAGCAGACAGCGGCGCACGACGTCCAGCCCGTCCAGGCGCACGGCCAGCACGCCGCACACGGCCGGCGCCCCGCGCGCCGCCCGCACCGGGACCACCTCCGTGTAGCCCGGGCTGTCCGCGCTGTACATCAGCAGGTCACCTAGGTACAGATATGCGAACCTGAGAACAAAAAAACAATTAAAAAGGCTCTGCAAGACGAATGTACGAATTCAATAGAAAATTGTTATCCTAGGGGTAAAAGCAACGTGGTTCGAGGGACTAAATAAGTCTTTTACTCGAGGTAAACACTGTGCTTTTCATTACGAATACAAGGAAAGTAAAAATAAAAACACGAATCAGCTAAAGAAAAAATCCATATCTGAATCTAATTAACTCGTCGACGCCGACGTGACAAATCTCTCGTAAAACCAATGAAAATCGAACTGCCGCTTTCCCGTCTATTTTTTTTTTCTGTGACCGGCCAGCTATTCAGCCATTATTTTACATTATCATCATTAAAGAAATGGTTAATATTTTGCCCAAATCTATGTTATTTTACAGAAATAGTTGAAAGTAAATCATAATAAAGTTATTTAAAAATATAATCTTAAGTTCATAATCACGTCAGTCCGTTCGTCTGTCTGTCAACGGGCTGTGTTTAATGAGATTAGGTTGTTTTTCGTGCGATAGGGGTTTTTGAACAGAAACAACGTCCTTTCTTTATGCTCCATATATTGACACTAAAAAATCATCTGTTTCTTTCTAACGAGTGGACTGTATATGCATAGATGTAACTATTAGATGTAGACAGGTACACTCATACAACAGTTTGCAATGTTCGAACAGCGATATTTAAAAACTATTTGGACATTCCGCCCACCAAAGAACATAGTTCTTTATTTACTAAGTAGAATCTAGATAACAAACCTCAAAATGATAGTTTCTTATAACAAAAATAACTAAATTCTTATAACATCAACCAGAAAGTACCCATCTTCACACAGTTTATAACCTACAACTTGGTAAGTAGATTAGTACACTATAGATAAACATAACCTCAGATTGAAGTAAAAAAACACACGTTAAATGTTTTGACAAATAATAACTGCTCTGCGTTACTATTAAAAAATTAAAGTATAGATTGTTGGACTTTGGACCGCCCACCATGATTTCCTGTGTTTAGTAACTGGTTGGCAAAATAACAGTAAAAGAACTGAACAAATTGGTAGAATAAAGTCGACTGAAACTTAATTAAGACAAAATTTGCAGAAAATATTTAAATTAAATATTTTTACACAAAAATGTAAACCATGTAACACAACACAAAAACAAACTTTAAATAAGCTTAAGCTAAGCTTAGATACTAGAAACATAAAAAATGTTATTTAGTTAAAACACAGATTTTATTAACGGGACGCTTAAATTCACCAGTCTTACATTTGACTGTAACTACACGGGTTACATTGTCCGGACCGGTATGTTTTTGTATAATTTTACCAAGAATTCATTTAGCTGGAGGAATGTTATCCTCTTTTAATACAACAATATCACCAATTTCTGGTTCAGTACATTTCGAATTCCACTTATACCTTTGGCTAAGACTTACAAGATACTCTTTTGACCATCTACTCCAAAAATCGTTTACAATTTTTTGTGTAAGACGCCATCGATCTAAACCTACTACATTACATTTTGAATAATCTTCATCTACAATATTTAATAGCGGCTCACCTACCAAAAAATGGCCTGGTGTCAAGGGTAGGGGGTCATTGGGATCGTCACTAAGTACGGTCATAGGTCGGGAATTCAAACACGCTTCTACTTGTGCTAAGACTGTCGCCATCTCCTCATAGGTAAGTGTAACATTACTGACAACCTTACGCAAATGTGTCTTAGTACTTCGAACGCCAGCCTCCCACAATCCGCCGAAATTTGGTGCGTGGGGAGGTATAAAATGCCATGTAGTTCGATCCAAAGTCAGCAACTCCGCTATTTCTTTAGGAAGGGCCGATTTGGCACTGTTGAACATATCCCTCAGTTTCTTTTCAGTAGACTTCATACAAGTGGATGTGGTGTCTAGTAAATGTTTTATTGCACTAGCCGACTCAGTAGGTATTTTCTTCAGTCCAATCAAATTGCTCATAATAACATTGCAGTTATAACGTTTGTTATTATACCGTTTCGCTAATTGATTCCATGCCTCCTCATAATTTGCTTCAGTTGTTGTAAAATTCCGCAAAAGATTCAAAGCTTCACCCGACAAATTACTTTTCAAATAATGAAATTTTTGAACTGACATAATGGTTTTATTGTTGTGAATTAGTGATGAAAACATATCGTAAAATGTTTGCCATTCCTCATATTTTCCTCCAAATGTAGGTAGCGTAATTCGCGGGAGCTTCACATTACCATAACTGGTATCTACTCTGTAAGTACTAGCCGGTACCGCCGTACTAATTGGCGCGGGCGAAACTGACGGTACTGAAAATGGCTCCAAAGCTTCTTTTAAACTAGTTTTGTATTGCACGTACAGTTCCTCATATTGTTCGTAATAACCCGAAGAGAAATATATTTCCTTCTTTTCTTTTGAAAGTTCCGAAAGAATAGTCTTATGCCCCTCTTTAAATTATTTATACTGTTGCTCAAGTACCTCCAGTCTTGTTTCTAAATAAGGTTTCTTAATTCTTTCTTTAGGCGTTTTCTTAAAATTCCGTTCGGCGGTTTTCAAATTGTTCATCAACTCTTCCTGTAATGCAATACACTTCTCCATTGTATTGGCTCGATCGGACGCGTTTCTAACGTAATGCTAACTCACTCACTATTATAGTTACAAAATAAGCCTTTAAATAGCACAAATTGTTCAAGTTTGTATCTCACTCACGTAATGTCTCGTAATTAAAGGCTAGGCTCGTAAATAACTGTAGTTCTCACTTATTTTATGCACTCAACTCTCACTTATTTTTGTCACCGTATTAGCTTGCTTATAACACGTAATTACTCGTAGTTTTTATTTTAAAGTCTTATGTTTTTTACCGATCACCAGGCGAATCCTTATCTAAGGAATGCGGCCTTTTGTTCTCGCGGCGGCGGCTACGTTCGATCGTAGGTGACTCAATCCGGCTCGTTATGGACCATATGTTTAATGAGATTAGGTTGTTTTTCGTGCGATAGGGGTTTTTGAACAGAAACAACGTCCTTTCTTTATGCTCCATATATTGACACTAAAAAATCATCTGTTTCTTTCTAACGAGTGGACTGTATATGCATAGATGTAACTATTAGATGTAGACAGGTACACTCATACAACAGTTTGCAATGTTCGAACAGCGATATTTAAAAACTATTTGGACAGGCTATATTTCAAGAACCGTAATAGGTACAGTTGAAATGTTCACAGATTGTGTATTTCTATTGTCGCTATAACAAATAAAATATATATATACATAACAAATAAAATATATATATATAACAAATAAAATAGCTATAAATAATAAAAATTAAGGTTCATGGTACGGAACCCTTTGTGTGCGAGTCCGACTCGCACTTGGCCGGTATTTTTTATTAATTTTAGTGTAGAGCAAAATTGGGCCTTTGAAAAGGCTCTGCAGGGTTTTAGGATATGTTCTTCGATATTTTTATCCTAGGAGTAGGTACGTTCTTTGGGATAGTTCCCAAAATTGACTCGGGCGAAGGATTGGCAGTAGCGAGTGCTTAATAAATATTTGAAAGTTTTGTCCTAAAACGGAGCTTGTTCACTCACCCAATATCCTCACAGCTTTCAATCCCGAGTGGGTCTTCAGCCGGCTCGCTGACCACAGAGAAGATGATGCAGTCTCCTTCTTGGGCGATCATATCATGACTGTTGGCGCGGCACTTAGCCATGTGTCCAAGTTTTGGGAAATCCGCATTTTCAAGCTCGAAAACTATAACGTGTTTTTAAATTATGATTGTGTAGCTGTTGCTGTCCCACAGCTGGGCAAAGGTCTACCCCAAGTTCTCCCAAGTACTCTTTTCTTGCACCGACATCTCATTCTGCCTCGACATTTTCATCTCCAGTCCCACAAACTTATTAACAGATTGATTATTAGATATAATTATCAATCTATACTATTATTATTTAAAGCTGAAGAGTTTGTTTGTTTGCTTGAACGCGCTAATCTCAGGAACTAAAGGTCCGATTTGAAAATTCAGTGTTAGATAGCCCATTTATCGAGGAAGACTATAGGCTATACATCATCACGCTAAGAGCAATAGTAGCGGAGCAGTTATGAAAATTGTGACGCAGACAAAGTTACGCGGGTCAACTGGTCTGTTAATAAGTATTTATTAGATCTTATGGTACTCATTTTTTCAAAGTATTTCCACATTATTCACAACGACATTCAGACTAGACGAGGTTGCCGACATAGCCTGAAGGATCGCCAAACTAAAGTGGCAGTGGGCAGGGCACATTGCTCGCAGAACAGATAGTCTTTGGGGCCGAAAAGTGCTGGAGTTGCGACCGCATTCCGGAAGACGCAGCGTTGGCGTCCTTCCACAAGGTGGACCGATGACCTGGTGAGGGTCGCGGGTAGCCGATAGATGCGAGACGCAAACGTGTTTGGCAACACTTGAGGGAGGCCTATTCAAGCAGTGGACGTCTTTCAGCTGATATGATAATGATGATGAAATTCAGACTGAAGAATATTTCGTTAAAAATCCGTATCAGTAATTTACCTTTCTTAAAGTTGAAGTAGCACTTTTCCACATAATGTTTTGGCTTGGGCAAGCTGACCGGGGTCTCGAGGTCAGCACCACTTCTCCCCAAGAAGGTATACGCGACGTACACCCGTTGAACACGAGGGTCTAGCATGGCTTCACACTCTTCGTTTAAGGCTAACCAGAGAACTGTGATCTCTAATTTTGGGGTGATTTGCGCTTGATTTTCGTTAACAGTTTGCTCTTCGACTACATCCTGTGAATTATGATGGTGTGTTAACATTGGACTAAGTCTGGCTTTATTGGCATTTAGTGGTCAAAATATTTGGCCAGCAAAATTTATTTGGCGGGTCTATTTCTAGGCTAGGCTAGGCTGGAGTTTGAAGACATTCTACTAGCCGTAAATATTTTAACGAAAAGTTAAAACGTTAGGGCCGAAATGTAACCGCGTAACATTTCAGTAACGCTTGTCATACACATAGGTGCATGGTGACTTCATGACAATTTTACTGTTTCCGCTGGAAAGAAGCTGATGGGAGGCAATATGTGAGGCCTATGATAGAATAAGCGTGCTCTGCTGCGTGCTGGGTTGGTAGTGGGGAACACAGACGCTTTCCATTATTTAATTTTTGTTACAACTTTAACAACAACATTTTATAGGTTTTTGTGTAATCTATAGGTAAATAAATTTCATCTGCATCTTTTTTCGAACCAGTCCTTATATTTAAAATGTAACTCATGAATATTTGATTGATATAATGAACTATTTTCATAGGACTATTTTGATTTTGCGATACAACTAATTCATTCACGATAAAATTTAACCCTCATACATTTTAACAGACTTTTTCAAAATCGAGTTCGTAAAACAAAACACTACAAAGTATATAATAACTTTAATTCGGTGTTTTTGGTTTTTTGACACCGACTTCCGAAATTAAGTTATTTTATGCTTTGTAGTGTTTTGTTTTTGGAAGTCGGTTTTATTTTTTTGTAAAAATATGATTTTCTTTAACTTCATCGTACACAGAGGCAAGCAACGGCATCGTTTTGTTTCTCCAATAACAATTGTTATGAAAAGTTTGCAGATCTGATAAAAACTAGTTATTGTACTGTTACTTATTTATATGAATACTTACTTTTTGTGGTTCTTCAACGTCCGGTCCAAAATAATATTCTGGATTTATTGTACCCTTCTTAGACTGATCGGTCTTTGTTGGATCTAATACGAAAGAACATAATTAATAAAAGTTATTTTCTGTTAGATGAAAGTCAATTAAAAGTAAGAATATCACATTTAGTATAAATTCATTATGCAGAACGTTAACTGCGACAAGCACATGCATGGAGACGAAAACACTGGCAGACCCTGAATTTGCCCAAGATAAGACTCTCAGAAACTGACCTGACTCAGACCATCATGCTACAGATCGACATACTCGGGACATACACGGCTCCAGAGCGTTTTAATCCGTCAGAACACTTCGTATATCGGGAGGTGGTCACTGTTGTGGCCATGGTGGGGATAACTAAAGGACATAATATTTGTACCTGGGAATCTCGTCAATTAAGGCACAGACCCACCTTGGCGCACGGAGAGGCTACGCATATGTGTTAAGCTTCGCTTTGCAAGAAAATGTATGTAATTGTATCCACTTCAACCCACCGTCACGATACGCATTAATTGACGTCCTTGGTACATGCGTGGCTTGCTCCAACATGGCGTTCACGTAGCTCAACGCTGTTAACACCATGCACGCTGTGCATACGGTACACACTATACACGAATTTTAACCCACGTCTATGTCGAAACAGTGTCGGGCACGTTCAGGCTTACGTTCAGCAGTGGACGGCAATTGGCTGAAATGATGATGAGGAACTGGGGCGTTGGTCTAAATACAACCCACTGGCTATGCACCACAGTTATCAAACAAATAATCACAAAAGGCTCTCTAGTCCGGTGGCAATCTGCGCCCACTGCGGCCCGACAGGCAGGCCATGCTGCCCATGACGCCACAACTACACCAGGGCATAGTAAAATATCCGCAAAGTTTTTAAAGTACACATACATATACGTGATAGATCTACATCACCTGTTAACTTGGCAATATTTTCATGTTTCCTATATACTTCCATCTCACTGGCCTCGTCCCTCCCGGCTGTGGGTTTCGTGTGCCCGTGACCGGCCTTGCCTGTTTCATTTAAGGGCAATTTATTAATAAACCCGCCTTTTCTCGCGGTTTCGCTCGTGGTGAATACCACGTGTACCATGGTAAACTGCATGGTTCTCGTGCGATTTGCCGGGATGGAAGTCAATTTGAACAGCCGTACTGATAAAACGCCCTAATCATATAAGTTTAAATTAATAAAAACTAGTAGATTCTGAAGTCAAATGTTCGAGAACTTCAATGGGTCTGTTTATTAATAAGGCCCGTAATCTAACTCTAAAGACAGTTTAAAAATTTATTAGCTCGTTTCTACGGTTTCGTATGCAACTAGTTCCGCAGAAACCGTGAAGCGGTAGTGTACTTTCTATCACTTAGAAAATTTCTATACACGATGCTTTTCTAGTTATCTTACAACTACAGCCCACTTTATCTATGTAATGAGTAGTCCATTCATCTGCGAGTCTAAAAGGGCAACTTTAAGAGAATCATAATTTTAATCACATTATAATTTGTCAAACTTAATTTTATCTTTATCGCTCACGCCAGGTAAAAATTCCAGTGGGTCTAAAAAAGCCACTTTAGCAGAAGCACAATCTGCTAAAGTGGCTTTTTTAGACCCACTGGAATTTTTACCTGGAAAGTTTTACGGGAGTTTTGAAAATTGGTAGTTTTATAGATTTTAATGTGCTCTTTGCGAATATTAACTTTTTCATCTCGTATCTTCGCAGCTCGTGCCGCCATATTGGAAAAATGGCGTCTTATAATAGTTTTTGACGATATCTCTCTTTTCCGATTTATTCAACGATAACATTGCATACAACAATAAACTAGAGAAAATTTCCTACAATTTATGCCTCAACAACTTCTTGGTTTGGGCGTATGAGCGCTGCACAGTATAATTCAACACGAATTTTCGCTGAATACCTCGATTCCTGAATATTAATCATTATCAAGACGCCATGGCGTAGTTTGTAACATCCAGGAGTGGGCGCAGTCCGAGACGTGTGTTCCAAGGACGGTACGGTATAGAACGACGACATTTTACAAACAACAAACATACAAACAGGGTGTTATGCATTATCTATTATTATTTTAATGAGTTATTAAAAAAAATCGCATCCAAAGCTATTTTTTAACCGACTTCTTCAAAAAGGAGGAGGTTCTATGTTCGGCAATATGTATCTTTTTTTTTGTATGTTCACCGATTAATCCGCCAGTTCTGGACCGATTTAAAAAAAAAAAATTCCTTCGAAAGCCTATACTCCTGAGGTGGTGTTATTGTCACCAAGTCAGAAACTGATGATGGGATCCCATGAAAATCGAGGGAAACCCTAAAATTTAATAAGCACATACAATGTTTTTCATAAACTTTCTGACGCAATTCAGATATATGTGCCTGTTAATCATCATCTCATGTTGCTGAGCTGATGATGGAAGGTATAAGTCAGGATCTGATGATGGGATCCCATGATAAATGTTTGTCCAGTGATATTTTCGCCAATTTAACCGATTTGGATGATTCCTTTTTTGTTTGGAAGAGTATTTTCTCGGACTGGTCCCATTTAAATTTGGTGAAGATCTGATGAAGAACGTCTTTTTTTTTTTTTTACTATTGATAGGCACGCGTTTGACCACTATCTCACCTGATGGTAAGCGAGGATGTGGTCGAAGATGGAGCACGCTTGCCTAGAAATAACCTATTCACTCTTGATTTAAAGACTCCCAGGTTGTAGCTATCAGGAAACACAGACTCCGGCAGGGAATTCCACTCCTTAGCTGTACGCACTATGAATGTGTTCCCAAAACGTTTTGTGCGTATGGGTGGGATGTCCACCATGTACCGGTGGCGCATCGCCGTTCGTCTTGTGGTCTGATGATGGAACGGGCTTGGCGGAATTAAATTATGCAATTCCGTCGCACATTCCCCTAAATGCAACCGGTAAAAAACCGACAGGCTAGCAACTCGTCGTCGATGTTCAAGACTTTGGAGCTTCGACGCGACGAGCCTCTCATTGCCGATGATCCTCTTGGCTCGTTTCTCGATTGACTCAAGGGCATCAAGCTGGTATCTGGCAGATCCATCAAAGATGAGAGCAGTATTCCATACACGATCGAACTTGCGCTTGATAGAGTTTGAGCAGCTGTTCCGGCGTGAAGTACCGTCTCACCTTAGCCAGAATCCCCAACTTCTTTGCAGCCACTTAAGCTTTTGCCTCTATGTAAGGGCCAAAATTGTAAAGTAGATGTTAATGTAACCCCAAGAAGCTTAAGATAGTCGGTTATCGGCACGGTTTCACCGCGGAAAGATGGAGCTGGGCGGAATTGGCTCCTTTTGGCGGAAAATAGACACGCTTGGCTCTTAGCAGCATTGAACTTGACCAGATTGGCATCGCCCCAATCAGAGACCACCTGTAGGGACACGTTCAAGCGCTCAACCATTGCCTCCCGGAGAGACCGGATCTGCGACCCACCAGCTCGTGCGTCGGACACGTATCCTTCAGCAACAGTGCTGTCGTCTGCATACCCAAAGGTACCGGGTTTAAGCAGATCATTAATATGCAGCAAGAACAGTGTTGCCAAAAGCACCGACCCCTGAGGAACCCCGGCATTAATATCCAGCAGTCCAGACGAGCAGCCATCTATGACTACTCGGATAGACCGATCCCTCAGGAAATCTGCGATCCAATCACACAAACCGGCGGGCAGACCGAAGGAAGGAAGCTTACTAATAAGGCCATCGTGCCAGACCCTGTCGAAGGCCTTCGAGATGTCAAGGGAGACCGCCAGTGCCTCCCCGTGCTTCTCTATGGCCTCACTCCAGATGTGAATGGCATACGCTAGAAGATCCCCAGTTGACCGATTTCGGCGAAACCCGTATTGCCGGTCACTAAGGATATCATTCGCTTCTAGGTACGCCAGGAGCTTTTGATTCAGCACGCGTTCCATAGTCTTACAGAGTATGGACGTTACCGAGATGGGTCTATAATTCGACGGGTCAGCTCGACTACCCTTCTTGGGCACGGGCTGCACGTTAGCTTGCTTCCAAGCCTTCGGCACTTTTCCAGTCTCAAACGAAAGGCGAAATAGGCGTGTCAAGATCGGAGACAACTCTTACAACTCAACTCAACTTCGGAGGTAGGCAACGGAACTCTTTAATAAATTATAGCAAATGGATCGGGATTTATGAAATCGCATGTCTGTTAATTGTTTACACCAGTTCATAACATAACATCACGCTGGCACGCTGTCGATTGACTCAAGGGCATCAAGCTGGTATCTGGCAGATCCATCAAAGATGAGAGCAGTATTCCATACACGATCGAACTTGCGCTTGATAGAGTTTGAGCAGCTGTTCCGGCGTGAAGTACCGTCTCACCTTAGCCAGAATCCCCAACTTCTTTGCAGCCACTTAAGCTTTTGCCTCTATGTAAGGGCCAAAATTGTAGAGTAGATGTTAATGTAACCCCAAGAAGCTTAAGATAGTCGGTTATCGGCACGGTTTCACCGCGGAAAGATGGAGCTGGGCGGAATTGGCTCCTTTTGGCGGAAAATAGACACGCTTGGCTCTTAGCAGCATTGAACTTGACCAGATTGGCATCGCCCCAATCAGAGACCACCTGTAGGGACACGTTCAAGCGCTCAACCATTGCCTCCCGGAGAGACCGGATCTGCGACCCACCAGCTCGTGCGTCGGACACGTATCCTTCAGCAACAGTGCTGTCGTCTGCATACCCAAAGGTACCGGGTTTAAGCAGATCATTAATATGCAGCAAGAACAGTGTTGCCAAAAGCACCGACCCCTGAGGAACCCCGGCATTAATATCCAGCAGTCCAGACGAGCAGCCATCTATGACTACTCGGATAGACCGATCCCTCAGGAAATCTGCGATCCAATCACACAAACCGGCGGGCAGACCGAAGGAAGGAAGCTTACTAATAAGGCCATCGTGCCAGACCCTGTCGAAGGCCTTCGAGATGTCAAGGGAGACCGCCAGTGCCTCCCCGTGCTTCTCTATGGCCTCACTCCAGATGTGAATGGCATACGCTAGAAGATCCCCAGTTGACCGATTTCGGCGAAACCCGTATTGCCGGTCACTAAGGATATCATTCGCTTCTAGGTACGCCAGGAGCTTTTGATTCAGCACGCGTTCCATAGTCTTACAGAGTATGGACGTTACCGAGATGGGTCTATAATTCGACGGGTCAGCTCGACTACCCTTCTTGGGCACGGGCTGCACGTTAGCTTGCTTCCAAGCCTTCGGCACTTTTCCAGTCTCAAACGAAAGGCGAAATAGGCGTGTCAAGATCGGAGACAACTCTTACAACTCAACTCAACTTCGGAGGTAGGCAACGGAACTCTTTAATAAATTATAGCAAATGGATCGGGATTTATGAAATCGCATGTCTGTTAATTGTTTACACCAGTTCATAACATAACATCACGCTGGCACGCTGTGTTTGTTAAACCCGAAAAAAATAAAAAATGTGTAAAAAATTTCTAAACCCGATAAAACCGACTTCCAAAAACAAAACACTATAAAGTAAAAAATATAGTCGGTGTTTTTAGTTGTTTCGTTTTGAACACCGACTTTAAAATTATTTTTTTCTTTGTAGTGTTTTGTTTTTGGAAGTCGGTTTTGTCGGATACATTTAGTGGGCCACCTTTGTAAGACAAAGAAATTGGCGTCGTATATAATCAGATCAATAGCTTCAGATCTGTACCTCTTATACACAGAAACATTCAATTTGGGTTAAATATAAATATTACTTTGGACCACATAATCAAGGAAACTCACTTGCTTTTGTTAGTTTTTTAATGAAATTACGCTGTTCACCGCCTTGTGTTTGCTGCGGAAACATACAAAATATTTAAAAAAATCGGCCAAGTGCGACTCGGACTCGCACACGAAGGGTTCCTTACGTAATTTTTAGTTTTTGTTGTTATAGCGGCAAAATTTAAAATTTCGTCTCTACCTACAGCCCGCTGACACAAAGACGGACGAATGGAAGGACGGAAGGACGGACAGCGGAGGCTTAGTAATAGGGTTCTGTTAGTTACCCTTCTGGTAAAGAACCCTAAAATAAAAAAGTAAAATAAAAAGTAATAATATACTTATTACTATATTAATTAATTTTCATATTGATAAAAAACGTTAAGTCTACGTTGATTTTAGTCGAAGACCCTCCAGCCCTGAGCCTCCAGAAGTTACCAATATTTTGAGTGAAAATATGTGGGAAAAAATGAATTTTGAACATTTTTTTTTACACATCAAATTAAATCAAATACGATTATCTGTAAGTTACTGTTGATAAGCACTCGTTTGACCTCCATCTCACCTGATGGTAAGCGATGATGTGGTCGAAGATGGAGCACGCTTGCCTAGCCTAACCTATTCATTCGTGACTTAAAGACTCCCAAGTTGTAGCTATCGGGAACGTACGTAGACCTGCTAGCTTCCGTCGACTGGACATTTTTTTTGGCCAACAAAAATCAAGGAGAATCTATACTAATATATAAAGCTGAAGAGTTTGTTTGTTTGTTTGCTTGAACGCGCTAATCTCAGGAACTACTGGTCCGATTTGAAAAATTCTTTTAGTGTTAGATAGCCCATTTATCGAGGAAGGCTATAGGTCTATATAACATCACGCTAAGACTAATATGAGTGTAGTAGTAATGAAAATTGTGACGCAGGCGAAGTTGCGCGGGACACTAGTAATTTATATATTAGACTAGCTTTTGCCCGCGATTTCGTGTGAGCATATCCCGTTTTGCCTATTCCCGTAGGAAAGTCGGAAAATCTTCAAGAAACCTACATGCCAAATTACAGCTTTCTACGACCAGTAGTTGCGGCTTTGAGTTGTCAGTCAGTCACCCGTAACGGAAAAGTTTTACAATATTATATTGATTAAAAAAATCGGCCAAGTACGAGTCGGAATAGCACAGGAAGGGTTTCGTACCATAAACCTTTTTTTTTGTTTGTTGTTATACCGGCAATAGAAATAAACAATCTGTGAAACATTTTAAAATTTCAGCTGTCTATCTTTAAGGCCTGTGCCTCGAGTTTTGCGGGCAGCGGGGCGGCGGCGGCGGCGGCGCGGGTGCGTGGCGGACAACGTAGACCCGTTTTCGAAACTAGCGGGCAGATCGCGCGGCACTATAGTGGCGTAGTGTTGTGTTCGTGGTTGTGTTGTCGAGATATTTGTTTTTATTCGCGAACGAAATGTCTGAACAACGGCGTCAACAGTTTTTGATTCAAATTTATTCTTAACGCTCGATTTATTGTGAGCAAAAGAAGAAAATAAATTGCACAAAACTGCAATGCAGACGCGCAAGGAGCTCGTGGCTAGATAATAACAGCCGCACGGGTCGATCTACAACGCTTGCCGAGGTTGGTCTGTGGATGGGTGACAATCTTAACATACCGAGTTTCTTGCCTGCCTCGGAAAGCACGTTAAGCCGTTGGTTCCGGCTATCAATTGAAAATCTTTGGTAGTCGTTATGGATTGTCAGAAGCTAGTAAATCTGACTCTAGTCTTGCCTTGCTTGAAGCACCGTGTTACCCAGTTAATGGGTTGTGGAGGTCTGGTAGGCAGCCGCTTCACGTAAAACACTGGTATTCAGCTGAATCTGGTTTGACTGGATGCCGACCCCAATATAGTTGGGAAAAGGCTAAGCAGATGATGACTGCAAAGCAGACGCGCGGGCGGTCACCACACGACTGTCGCGCACCGCTCGTTGCCCGCCCTCGCGCCGCTCTTTTCAAAGGTTGGTTCATTTGATTTTACACACAAGATCCTGCCGCTCCCGCGCCGGAGCCGCCACCCCGCTGCCCGCAAAACTTGAGGCAGAGGCCTAACGGTTCTTTTTTTTTTTTTTTTTAATCCTTTATTGACTAAGAACATTTTTTTTTTAATTTTAATTTACAAGCATACCAACACAAACCGTCGCGGGTTTAACAGTGGTATGGCCAGTCACGGCAGCTCGGTGTTACACCATATTTTTAAATTAAGTTAGGTAGGTATATGCATATAACTAATCATTTAAAGAGACACATTCTAGATCGTCTTGCAATCTAGAAAGTATCTCTTCAGCACTCTTGAGCAGTTTTTTATATTTATAGCATTACAGTTTTCCGGTGGTACCTAACTCATTCATGTATGATGGTTGCATGCATTCCATCGTACGTGCCCCATATACATTGTTAGATTTAGGTACAATAAACGTAGGTAAGTATGTCAAACTACGTAATGACTTTAGCCTTTCGTATTTAGGAATTTTACTTAAGTTGTGGTAATTTTCGCTTATTACACGTAAACGTACCTTGTCAAAGACATTTACAACTTGACAGTGCTTAAATAAACCCGTGTCATTATCTTGGAATTCATTTTTGATTCTCGTGGGTACAATGGTTTTTAAAATGCGTAAGTAGTTGTAATTTGTAAATGTCCTCAACGTAAGTCTTGTATGTACGTCCGTAGCTACTTAGTCCGTAATCAATTACGGAATCGGCCAGTCTTGAAATACAGCCCGCTGACATATAGACTGGCTACCGACGGACAGCGGAGGCTTAGTATTAGGGTTCCGTTGGTTACCCTTTGGGTACGGAACCCCTTAAAATAACAATACTCAATATGACACATTTCATCACTCAGAAAATAAGTAGCGACTCCCCAGTCGCTACTTATCGGGGATCTTGCTCTATTTTGTTCACAACGCTACGCTAGTACTATGTTATCTGTGACAACGCTGCCGTTATAAGAAACTAAGAAACACTAAATGAAGTAATCGATTTCAGACTTTAAGAAAACTGGCCAAGTGGGAGTCGGACTCGCGTGTAAAGAGTTTCGAACGATTTTTTTTAACATGTTTTTTAACACTATAGACTTTTTATAGGTTTACCTGTAATTTATAGGCAAATTCTATTATCTCCATTTTTTTCAAAATTTTAGGCTCAGCATTTTCAGAGATAAGGGGGGAAAGGTCATTTTTCGCCTAATTTCAAAACCATTTATTTCAAAATTATGAAAAAATATAATTAAAAACCTCACAGTAAGCTCTTTCATTTGATATGCCACGCGATATTGTTCAACAAATTCTTTTTTGAAATTTTCTGGTTTGACCCCTAAAAGTGAATAACTAAAAGTTTAAAAATTTACGTAACTCTTCCGTGTTTGGGTCACAGAAGTCCATAATGTGTACCAAATTTCGACAGAGTCGGTCCAGTGGATCCGGAGAAAACTGGCTGTGATAGACGGACAGACAGACACTCGAGGGATATAAGGGATCCGTTTTTCACGGATGTTCGGAACCCTAAAAATATAAACACAAACCGAGGTAACCGATTTCCAACATTAACAAAATTACTTACGGTACACCGACTGCCTCTTTTCTGTAACCGAGTCAGAACGCTCCTCTAAAAAAAAAAATATAAAATGAAAATTAAGTTTAATAACCATAATGCTACAGTTTGTGGTGATGGATTCAAATTCAATTCAGGTTGAAATATACAAAATATTTTTATGGCGTCATAAGAATCACTGTCATGGCAAATTTTGTTACTTGTAACGGTCACCCGATTGCCAGCCATGCCAAAGCCATGCCATGCCGTGTCGTCTTGGTGCAGCCAAAGCCACAGCCACAGCCTCAGCCAAAGCCACAGCCACAGCCTCAGCCAAAGCCATAGCCATGACGACCAAGTACGCCACGGCAGCCACAACAAAGAGGAAGTCGATTGACTAGCACGTCACGTGCGCTTGTCAACCTAACGCGATGGGCGTTACCGAGCGGCGATCCCCTCCTCGATTTAGAGTGGGGGTAAACTTATAAAATAGGTCGCGCAGCGCATTTATAACATTATTCTGATCTAGAACCTAGCCTAAGCCGAAACTCTGTTCGATTGTAATTTATACAATAAATACCTACCTACAATCGAGAAAATTGTTTTTCGCTTTCCTGTGTTTCATACTTGAATATTTGAATGCATTTCTAAATTTAAAACCAGCCAAGTGCAAGTCGGATTCGCACATGCTGGGTTCCGTACCAGACTAAAATTATGATACTAATGTGGTAAGTTGAGTTTTACGAACGAGGTCGAGGGCTTTTTTTTAAGGATGGGAAATCATCAAATTACTCCTTCCGCTCTGGACGAAGCAGGAGTGTCAGACTCTTAATGACTAAAACCCATCCGCGTTCTCCTTTTGCGCTCCAGGGCCGCGGTGATTCTTTGAACTAATTCTGCAACCCTGGTAGGCACTGACCTTCTACTATGCTGACATCTCTTTGAGGGGCCTGTGGAACACGCACGCACGCACCGTCGACCCGAGCCTGGTTCTGATCGGACGGCGAGCCACCTATAGTTTGACCGATACCGCTGTACCGCGCCTTAGGAAAGCGCGGCGAGGTGGAGGCCGGGAAGGAAAGAGTATGAGTTCACATGAGATCGATATTGTCGGATAGATCTTACGACATCAGTTTACAGTTATAAGGCACGCCAGTCATACGTATTAATGTTGTGCATAGGCTGTATGCCATAGAATTTAATAGTTTGTGTACTTCTTGTCGCTGCCTGTGTTAGTTTCTTTTTTATTTAGTCTGTACTTTCTCACTGCTGGGCAAAAGCCTCCCCCAAATCCTTCCAAGTAATCTTTTCCCGCGCCACCTCGTACCAGCCCTCACGGTACGCGTCCAGCTCGTCTCGCCGCCGCCTCTTTCTCGGCCTCGTTAGTTATGGAGGTCAATTTGTACTCTGCT
The DNA here is from genome assembly GCA_950371165.1 of Lacanobia oleracea. Lineage (NCBI taxonomy): Eukaryota > Metazoa > Arthropoda > Insecta > Lepidoptera > Noctuidae > Lacanobia > Lacanobia oleracea. The sequence goes on along the minus strand of OX493388.1, from coordinate 27,652,317 downwards.
AAAATAAGAACAAATAAGTTTTCTAGTGTAAAAACCTGTTGTTTACTTTATTTCGAACAATTACATTATTTAATTGAATAGGAATTGAATTAAATAAGAATACCTATTTTTTATTTTTCTTTACTCTTGATAGGCACGCGCTTGACCACCATCCATCTCACCTTAACTAGAAGTAACCTATTCACTCTTGACTTAAAGATCGATTTCATTTCATATAACTAGATATCATATATGTCGCAGAATCAGCAAAGAGACACAAATATTTTCGATTCACTATTGATTATGGTGGACCCACACGCACAAAACGTTTTGGGAACACATTCAAAATGCGTACAGCTTAGGAGTGGAATTCCCGCCGGAGTCTGTGTTGTCTTATAGCTACAACCTGGGAGTCTTTAAGTAAAGAGTGAATAGGTTACTTCTAGGCATGTGTGCTCCATCTTCGACCACATCATCACTTACCGTCAGGTGAGATAATGTTCAAACGCGTGCCTGTCAATAGAAAAAAACAAAAAATAACTTAAGGTGAATGCTCCAGGGTAGCCCGCGAAATTCAAATATTTTTATGTTTTTTGCAATTTGCCGGTCAGTGTGAAGCTGTATGTGGACCAAATGCGATCTGCGACCGTAACGCGTATTTATCTAAAGAATTATAACCATTTTAATCATCAATATAGCCCTCTAAGTTCATGTAGTTCGAAAGAATGAATATTTCAGAAATAATCATTCTTTAGATAAATACGCATTACGGTCGCAGATCGCATTTGGTCCACATACAGCTTCACACTGACCGGCAAATTGCAAAAAACATAAAAATATTTGAATTTCGCGGGCTACCCTGGAGCATTCACCTTAAAATGAATAAAGATTAGTAATCGGAATTCGGATGTTCCAATTTAATTTTATTGAAATTAATGTACTCACCTACTTAAAATGAATGAGCTTTAGCTTTATGTGGCGGTAATTTTGGAATTGGAATTCGCGATTCTCCCGCTATGAAAAGTTGAATATAATTTTGTTAATAAATAATTAATTGAGCATTATTGAAAAATATAAGGAAGCATTGGAAAGTATGCTGCGCTTTATTTCATCTTCTAGCTTCTGAACTTTTCTTATTTTCGTATTGTGAAACTCTTTGTTGGATTTTTTATATATTTTTTTAGGAAATTAAAAAAACCGTGAAGAATACGAACGACACTATAGAACGAAGCATGCGGTAAAGTAGGTACTTAGGTGAGAGTACCTATTTTACCGCACGTTCCATTGATACGTAATTTTTGACTTTTGAACAGTGTGTACAATACAGGCTTCGTAAATGCATTTTTTGAGCAAATGTGTTGAAAAAGTCATTACGGTTCATGAGATCTGTTGACAGACGGACGCATGGTCAGAGAAAACTTAGTAATAAAGTTGCGTATGGTCAGGTTCGCTCAGGCACGGAACCCCGAAAAAATTAAATATGTAAATATCTACTCTTCTATTGTTGTAGTAAAATGTAGTTTACTTACTAGCGAGCTGTGACTGCTGTGAGCTTGAGATAGTAGCTCCTACACAATATTTAAAGCCTATGCACGAGTGTATCGTCGGTACGCATGCCAAATCTGATATGCATGTGCATCATCATAACAGCCGAAACTCGAAAGACGTCCACTGCTGGACATAGGCCTCCCCTAAAGGTGGGGAGGTTTGCCATAATCGCCACGCTTGGTAGGCGGGTTGGTGATCGCAGTGTATGGTGTTGCGTTTTACAGAGAACGCTGCTGCCCATTCTCTGGTGAGTACCTTAGTCGCCTCTTAAGACACCCACGGGAAGTGATGGGATGGTATTATTTTACGGCACCGTACGGCACTGGCCGACTTCATATGGCATCTGATGTGTGCCTCTGTACCTACATCTGTGTGCGTAAAGTGTTAGTTAAATAAATAAATAAATATTCTTCTGAATAAATATCCTTAAAAACCGAATCCCAAAAACGTTTTGTTTTTGGAAGTCGGTTTTATTTTTTTGTAAAATGATTTTTTATTGCCCACCTCCGAAGTTCTTGGGACCAGTCCGAGAAAATACTCTTCCAAAAAAATAAAAAGAATCATCAAATCGGTTAACAATTGGCGAAAATATCGCTGAACAAACATTTTCCATGGGATCCCATCATCAGATCCTGACTTATACCTTCCATCATCAGCTCAATTATTCCCTCTATAACGCACATTTTTAATCTGTCTATACAAACTGGAGTATTTCCCCATGCTTTCAAGAAAGCTTTAGTCCACCCAGTTTACAAGGCAGGAGACAGAGACTGTGTAAATAACTACAGGCCAATTTCAGTACTATCAGCGCTATCAAAAGTGTTAGAGAAAATATTAAACACTAGACTTAATAAATATTTAAACAAAAATAATTTAGTTGCCAGTAACCAATATGGTTTTCGGAACGGAGTTTCCTCTGAAGATGCTGTGTTAGACTTAACTCAATTCATTGTGAAACAACTCGACAGTAAAAATAAATGTCTTGGCATTTTCTTGGATATGGCAAAAGCCTTTGACACAGTCTCTGTTTCCAACCTTTTAACTAAACTGGAGAGCATGGGAATCAGGGGTACACCTTTACAATTGTTCAAAGACTATTTAAGCAACAGAACTCAACAAGTTATAATTGATTCCAACCTAAGTGAGGAGAGGTTAATTACTTACGGAATGCCCCAGGGGAGCGTTTTAGGCCCAACGTTATTTAAAATATATATTAATGACCTCTGTACAATGTCCATGCCTAACGCAAAATTATATACCTACGCTGATGACACTGCTATTGTGATAAGCGCTCCTACCTGGGACGAGGTCAAGGTAATGGCTGAAGACTGTTTTGGGGAAGTTATAAAATGGCTCAACTCCAATCTGCTCACCCTTAACCTGGACAAAACAAAATGTGTTACATTTGCCATTACTAAGATCACTCAACCACCTGACACTTTTAGTATTGTTGCCCATACTTGCGTAGATAGAACACAAATTTGTAACTGTCGAACAATTGGTCGATCTACCACTGTCAGGTATCTTGGTGTAGAAATTGACGACCAATTGCGATGGGACAAACATCTTAATAAATTAAAATCAAGGTTAAGGAGTATGATTTACATGTTCAAAACTCTTAGAGATTCTGTTTCAATTGAGCTTCTAACAAAAATTTACATTGCAGTATGTCAATCTGTTATTCAGTACTGCATCACAGTATGGGGGGCTGCTGCAAAAACACGGTTCCTCGCGTTGGAACGGGCACAGAGAGCTGTCCTTAAAGTGATGACCCGAAAGCCATTTCGATACCCAACTACACAGCTATATTCTGACTGCAAGGTGCTTAGGGTCCGACAGATCTTTGTGCTTGAATCCGTTTTGAGAAAGCATCGATCAGTTCTCCCTCCTGATACTGCCAGACGTAAACAAAAACTAGTTTGTCATAATCCTCTACATCACACAGCATTTGCGAGAAGACAGTATTATGTAATAAGCAGTATACTCTATAACAAAATCAATAAAAAACTTAATATATTACATTTAAACAAACATGAAGCTAAGATCTTTGTGAAAAGATGGTTATTACAATTAGACTACCAAAATACCGAAAATCTTTTGTTTTTATAGACAGTAAACTAATCACTCACACTTACACATACACCATCACATATACACATACACCATCACACACACACACGCACACACCATTACACCCCCACACCATCACACAAACATACACAAACACTCTTTTCTTTGTTTCTTTGTTTTTAGTCACTATCCTTCTAAATCAAATTAATACATAATAAATAGTTGAACACAATGCTTTTAGGTTATAAAATAACGAATTGTCAGCTGAGTGCTATCTTCTGAGATACAGGCCTCGCCTAGTTCGGAAGATAGAGTCAATGTTTGAGTAACCTGTTTTACCACCAGCACTGGATTATTATTATATAAACTCATGATATTAGTATAGCCACCTAAACCGTTTGTTATGCTGGTGAGAAATAAATTATTATTATTATTCCATTTATTCATTTATATACATATTCAATACATTTTTAAATATTTCTATAAAAATACAAAAAACATTTAAAAATATAAAAAATAGTAGCCCACCGGTATCGGGAACAGGGTCCAAGCTACCGGTGGTCAGGGCTCCTGAGAGAGGAACCTCCTAACAATGCGCGCCGTGTCCAGGAGTACTGCTTTCTGGATCAAGCCCTTGATCCAGCTGCCCAACGAGAGCCTCTTGAGATGTTGGTCGAGGCTCTTGGCAATAATACCATTGGCCGTCACGACTATCGGCACAATGACTGCTGTGTTCACATCCCACATGTCGACAACCTCGCGAGCCAAGTCAAGATACTTCGTTTGTTTATCTTTTTCTGACTTCACGAGGTTCTCGTCATGAGGGACTGCTATATCAACAATCATTGCGCGACGCTCTAGTCGGTCTATCACCACTATATCAGGCTTATTGGCAACAATAGTCCTGTCAGTGATGATAACCCGATCCCAATACAATGTGCAACTACCACTTTCGAGAACTGGGTCGGGCACATACCTATAGTACGGTACTTCCGATTCCACAAGATTGTATTTAAGAGCAAGTTGCTGGTGGATAATCCTGGCTACAAGGTTGTGCCTGTGCAAATAGTCTCCGTTAGCCAGACTAGAACAACCGGAAATAATGTGACGGATAGATTCCCCGGGCCGGTGACATGCCCGACATATGTCAACCGTACCGTCCTTCACAATGTATTTCCGGTAATTATTAGTCATCATAACTTCGTCCATAATTGCACAGACAAAACCTTCGGTTTCCCCGAAGAGGTCACCAAAACGAAGCCAGGCTACGGACGCTAAGAAGTCTACATCGGGCCCATGTAGGACCCGATAAAAGCGTCCGTGAAGCTCCTTGCTCTGCCATACCTCCCTGCGGTCGTTAGTATCTAATACCACAGGTTTGCGCCAGTTCTCGTTAGCCAAGGAGAGCGCGGTAAGGCCTTTGTCCACCGCTACCACATCTCGATGCATACCCACGTCGGCCTCTAGGAAGTATTCCCTAAGGCTGCATACCTCGCGGTTGTGCAGGGTCTTAGCATTTAAGAAGCCACGACCCCCGCACTTCCGCGGGATATACAGCCTCATCACCGATGACCGTGGGTGATGCATCCGATTTGCAGTAAGCAGTGAACGTACCCTCCTATCCAGGGCGTCAAGTTCCGTCTGAGTCCATTTGAGTATGCCGACAGAATACATCAAAACCGGCATGACCCAACCGTTGAAGGCGCGCACCTTGTTTCCGCCTGATAAAAGACTGTCAAGTACTTTGTTCAAGCGGCCAAAGAAGCGCTCCTTCAACGATTGTTTCATGTCAGTAGCACTGATGCCTAACGCTTCCGACACACCCAAATACTTGTAAGTTTCGGTTGAGGAGAGGGACCTAAGGTCTATGGAATCCGAGAGTTGTGTTCCCTCGGATTCCATAATCTCCCCTCGCTTTACATGCATGACCGCACATTTGTCCAAACCAAATTCCATCCTGATGGCGCCACTGAAGGTTTCTGTTACCTTCAGTAGCTTCATCAGTTGCAAGTTGTTAGGAGCAAACAGTTTCAAGTCATCCATGTAAAGGAGGTGCGATATGACCTGACCACCTCTTCTCAACCGGTAGCCTTGGCCCGAACCCTCCAACAATGTACTGAGAGGGTTGAGGGCCAGACAAAACCACAGTGGACTCAGACTGTCACCCTGAAATATGCCACGCTCGATCCTTATCGGTTCGCTGTTCGCCTGGGTCTGTCGACACCCTGGATAGTGAAGAACCGTCCTCCACTGCCCCATACACGACATCAGGAAGGTGCGTAAAACTGCATCAACTTTGTACAGTTCCAGCACCCTCATGAGCCATGTATGTGGCACCGAGTCATAGGCCTTCTTATAATCTATCCAGCATGTCGACAGATCCCTTCGGGAACGTCGAACCTGTTGGCTAATGGCTATGTCGATGAGGAGCAGCTCCTTAGTACCGCGGGACCCGTTCCTACATCCATTTTGAGAAGAAGACATTATTGAATTACTATCAATATGATGGTTAATCTTTCCTCTCAAAATGGATGTAAGAACTTTATAGACCGTCGGTAAACACGTGATCGGTTTATGATTTTTTTATTATTATTATTATTCCATTTATTTATTTATATATACATACAAATTACATTTTTAAATATTTCTATAAAAATACAAAAAACATTTAAAAATATAAAAAATAGTAACCCACCGGTATCGGGAACAGGGTCCAAGCTACCGGTGGTCAGGGCTTCTGAGAGAGGAACCTCCTAACGATGCGCGCCGTGTCCAGGAGTACTGCTTTCTGGATCAAGCCCTTGATCCAGCTGCCCAACGAGAGCCTCTTGAGATGTTGGTCGAGGCTCTTGGCAATAATGCCATTGGCCGTCACGATTATCGGCACAATAACTGCTGTGTTCACATCCCACATGTCGACAACCTCGCGAGCCAAGTCAAGATACTTCGTTTGTTTATCTTTCTCTGACTTCACGAGGTTCTCGTCATGAGGGACTGCTATATCAACAATCATTGCGCGACGCTCTAGTCGGTCTATCACCACTATATCAGGCTTATTGGCAACAATAGTCCTGTCAGTGATGATAGACCGATCCCAATACAATGTGCAACTACCATTTTCGAGAACTGGGTCGGGCACATACCTATAGTACGGTACTTCCGATTCCACAAGATTGTATTTAAGAGCAAGTTGCTGGTGGATAATCCTGGCTACAAGGTTGTGCCTGTGCAAATAGTCTCCGTTAGCCAGACTAGAACAACCGGAAATAATGTGGCGGATGGATTCCCCGGGCCGGTGACATGCCCGACATATGTCAACCGTACCGTCCTTCACAATGTATTTCCGGTAGTTATTAGTCATCATAACTTCGTCCATAATTGCACAGACAAAACCTTCGGTTTCCCCGAAGAGGTCACCAAAACGAAGCCAGGCTACGGACGCTAAGAAGTCTACATCGGGCCCATGTAGGACCCGATAAAAGCGTCCGTGAAGCTCCTTGCTCTGCCATACCTCCCTGCGGTCGTTAGTATCTAATACCACAGGTTTGCGCCAGTTCTCGTTAGCCAAGGAGAGCGCGGTAAGGCCTTTGTCCACCGCTACCACATCTCGATGCATACCCACGTCGGCCTCTAGGAAGTATTCCCTAAGGCTGCATACCTCGCGGTTGTGCAGGGTCTTAGCATTTAAGAAGCCACGACCCCCGCACTTCCGCGGGATATACAGCCTCATCACGGATGACCGTGGGTGATGCATCCGATTTGCGGTAAGCAGTGAACGTACCCTCCTATCCAGGGCGTCAAGTTCCGTCTGAGTCCATTTGAGTATGCCGAAAGAATACATCAAAACCGGCATGACCCAACCGTTGAAGGCGCGCACCTTGTTTCCGCCTGATAAAAGACTGTTAAGTACTTTGTTCAGGCGGCCAAAGAAGCGCTCCTTCAACGATTGTTTCATGTCCGTAGCACTGATGCCTAACGCTTCCGACATACCCAAATACTTGTAAGTTTCGGTTGAGGAGAGGGACCTAAGGTCTATGGAATCCGAGAGTTGTTATTATTATTATTATTTTTTTTTTTTTTTGTTTTTGACTTTCTCGGGTCCCTAGAGACCCGGTCCTTTGGTAGGCGTACGAGGGGCCGAAGCCAACTCGCAGAGGCCTCTTTAGGCATTTCAAATGGAATGGGACACCAACCGACGATTATCCCTGTATGCACTGTGGAAGTTTACCCAAGGACAATCCCCGGTTGGAGCAGGACTATTACAGAATATGGAATATGGAATATTATTATTATTATTATTAGCTCAGCAACATGAGATGATGATTAACAGGCACATATAACTGAATTGCGTTAGAAAGTTTATGAAAAGCATTGTATGTGCTTATAAAATTTGAGAGTTTCCCTCGATTTTCATGGGATCCCATCATCAGATTCTAACTTGGTGGCAATGGGACCACCTCAGAAGTATAGACATTCTAATAAAAAAATAGGTCCAGAATTGGCGGAGAAATCGGTGAACATACATAAAAAAAATACATACAGCTGAACATAGAACCTCTTCTTTTTTGAAATTATGAATTATTATTATTCAATTAATCATTAAATCAAACAGATTATTTTCTCCCTTGTCAACTTGATGAAAAACACATATCAGATTTGGGAAGCGCACCGATGATATGTTACCGGATTAATGCGGACTCCGTCAGTTTTTAACAGATTTTTCCGAGATCTGAGGGCCTATCACGAATATTTTTGTAGTATAGTAGTATTTTTGTAGTAGTATAGTAAGGTAACGCCGTCTGATCAGAACCAGCTATTTTATTCTCTAAAGATTCAGCCTTGTGTACAGCGCTGCCGCAGCGGTGAAACTCAGTTCCATATTCACTAAGCTGCGTAAAGCTACACTCAAGGCTGTGACGGCCGTGAGTTAAAACTACCCAACGGCGAGCAAATTGACACGATATTGACAGTTCTTCATACATTTTGGTATTCCTTACGAAAAAACAGCGACGAATACGCTAAAAGCCTCGCATACAGCCTCGCTTCGAACTGTCAAATCCAAAAGCTACAATAATCGCGCGTTCGACTCTTACATTTTTCTTTCTTTAAGTATATAATTTATTAGAAGCTAAGAAAAGTGACGATTTGTCGCTCCAACGTCGCTCTTCCAAACTCTCTACTAACCTAACATCTCTACTTGCCCACGGGATGGGACCGCACTGGCATGCTTAAAATACACAATGTTCCTTTACAACGACATAGTTATAGGTAGGTACATTAACATTATAAAACAATAGGTATACCTAGTAACGTCATTTACATAATTTTATTCATATCTCGTGGATCACAGAATATTACCTAAATTATTGTGGGGCTTTAATTTAATACCCATGTACACATTTCATAAGGTTTATATATTTACCTATCCTCTTGGTCACAACAACTGGTGAATAGCTGCTGATGCTGATACAAATAAAAGTTATCTAAGTAAAAACTCAAGTGGTTTTGTCAGCGTCGTCATTCAGCCTTAATAAGTAACATTAAATAAGCAATAAATCCTTATAATTACGAAAATTGTGCATAGTTTTACTCAATTCCGTAAAATACTTAAAGATAGACATTTATTTTAAATTTTAAACCCCTAAATTTCTCAGTCGTTATTACTCGATTATGATTTACACAATTTAATTAAAGGCCCTAATTCGTCTATGAAACAACGACGAGAGGCTACAGCTTAAAGTTCGTCGATGACCTCAGCCACGTTAGTGATCTCAAGGCTGTCTCGTCGACGAGCTCGTCGCAGCTTACAGCCACGAATTTGTCTTTTACAGAATAGCACTCCAGGTCCGGGTCGGCGTCAATGAGATGTCAGCACAGAAGACGGGGCCCGCTAGGGCAAGTGCCTGCTGGGGCTGCGGAATCTGTTCGAAAGAGGTACCGTAGCCCTGGAACGCAAAGGGCACTAGGAGGAATACGGACGGGTTTTAGTCAGTTAGAGTCTGACACTCCCTCCTGTTTCACCCAGAGCGTGAGGAGTCATTTAACACATTCACATGACTTGTTGCTCTTAAATTATCTCTATAGGGTATGCGGAACAGAGAGTAAAGTCTCACAAACCTCCATTTTGAAGGGAGGATCCTCCGACCAGACGGTTGTTGTGTCTGGCGGACAACTGCCCGATAGTTGATATTCGGGCTGTTGTATATGTTCAAATCGCATGAAACTCTGATAACGCGATGCAGAATTTTGTCGTAGTAGTTCGCTGCTTGTAGGATAGATGGCGTTGCGGTTCTTTTTTTTTGTTGCGATGTAGATTTGCTCCGTTCGTTTTTCTTGTTTGCGGCATTAGTGCCACTACAATCCAATGAAAGCCTATTTACTAGGCATGCCTTTTAAGTTCTGTCGTTTCTATATTTTCCGGCAATTTTGAATTTGGAACTGTTCTATATTCGAATTTGTTTAAATTTTGAATCTCAAAACAGTTGAAAGTTTCAGGATTAATGCTATTTTTTAGTCACAGCGTCGATTGAAATCTGTCAGGTTACGTACGAAAATGAATCTTTCTAAGGAAAATGTTCGTGCAATAATTTTCTACAACTTTAGAAGAGGCCTGACACGGCTTCAGTGTTTTGAAGAGCTAACATCTGTGTTCAGTGATGAAACCTCATGTTTGCGGACTGTCGACCGCTGGTATTTAGAATTACAGTCAGTCAGACATGCTAGTATTAGTGACAAATCTCGTGAAGGACGCCCAAAATCCGCCTTCACTGAAGATAACATCATTGCTGTGAGACAACTAATTCTACGAAGATCGTCATGTGACGTATCACAAGTACTATAAGGACAATAAAAAGTACTATAAGGTTCTAGTTGTGTTTTCCTTCAAACGACAAAACTTAAAAGGCATGCCTCGTATTTACAATAATCCAGTTTTACAACGTTGACTACTCTTTGAATTCGTCTGTGCAAAGTGTTGGAGAGTGAAACCAGGGCGGGAAGTCTCGACATGCTTACCGATCGCCTAGCGACCGAAATTCGGTCCCCCACCCGTGCAAAGTCAATAATTTCGAACGCGATCCACAGATCAGAGGGCCTTTTTTTTAGGATGGGAAATCATCAAATGACTCCTCCCGCTCTGGGTGAAGCAGAAGGGAGTGTCAGACTCTTACTGACTAAAACTCATTCGTATTCCTACTAATATCCATTGCGTTCCCGGGCCGCGGTGACTCTTTCGAACTAATTCCGCAACCCCGGCAGGGTTACACAACGCCCTGCGTTAGCGACTAACTCAGAGTTAATTTAATTAGAAAACTAAGTGAAAAACCACGTTACCATCCAATTATACACGTTTTTTTTTATTTACCACTGTTACTAATTATACAGGGTGACTGGTAATTAGTGACCGATACTTAAACACGTGGTTGTACTCATGATAACAAACAACTTTTACTATAGGACGAAACCTGAAATCGCGAAAAAAATCGCCTGTAAGTAGTACAATCACGTGTTAAAGTATCGGTCACTAATTACCAGTCACCCTGTATACGTTTTATCATTTTTACCTTTTATGATTGTTCCTTCTATTTAATTCATTAATTTTATACATTTTTATCATTTTTGCCCGATAGTTTTTTAATTTATTTTAGTCCTGTTCGTATTAGTTTTTTTTTCATAAATGGGCACATAAACAAAATTTCATTTTTAATGATTTTGTACACTTTAAAATATAATAATTTTAATTTTACCAATGAAATACAAATTTTACCTGTAATTATTGTTTCTAATATTTTTAATTCATCGATTTAAAATGCATAGAATTGATTAATTTTAATCAATTCTATGCATTTTTCGATTTTTCATTTTTGCTTTTATTATTGTACTAGTTGACCCCGGCACGCCACACGAGATACCGCACACCGCACTCCGGCGCGCGCGCGCGACGTTGCCACTGTGTTACCTAGGTATCCACGGTCAGTCTAATTTATTTATTTATTTTTTTGGTTGCGTTTTATTCTGATTTGTAAGCTATTTTTTTTATTTTTGAAAAAAAAAAACTCATTTTTGGCGCTTTTTATTTTTGTACAGTACCTATCGAATGAATACTAAACGTAGATACAGCGTGTATCTGACATCGACGCACAAACGATTTCCAGGGGTCCAGGACATGATTCTGGACACCCCTGCTTTGGAATTTTTCGTCGGCTTTTTCCTCATTGTTTCATTTTTTTCAGGAGTTTTTTTTTACTTTAGACTGCTCATAATCGTAATTCTGACTTAACCCAATAAGATTTTTAATTAAAAAGTCATTAATTCACTTTTTTCACAAAAAAAGCAATGTAAATAAAACTTCAAATTAGGTAGCTATCAGCTGTGCAAAGTTCAAACGAAAGGTCAACGCATGCCAAGTAGGTACCTGCGAGTGAGCATGTCAAAGGCACCGCTCAAAAATACCGTCTAAAGACTGCCGTCATTAGAAAATAATACGTATCACAACAAAATAAAGTAAGCGATTTCCAACATTAAAATAATTGCTCAAAGACGCAAATCGGTTATTTTGTTGTGTGTCGCCAAATCGTATTTTCTTATAGCGGCAATACGTAGCGCGCTCTTTGACATGCCGACAATCGAGCCGATCTAGGTATTCTGTTGAACAGAGTGTAAGGGGCGGTTCAGTGTCTCGCTTAGTGGTGATGGTGACACCTGACCGAGATTTTTTTTTTAAGTGAAAGCTTCTTTAGCGACGTTGTGCACTTTTTTTGTGATGGGTAAAAAAATGTTAAGCTCGCGTCAAGACACGTGACCCTGGTGAAAATGCGTGAGATGGTGACCTGATCGAAAATTCGTAAGACGGAGGGAGAGAAGCACGTATTCAAGTTTTCACTTCTGCCGGCACTCCCGGAGTTTTTACTATTAATAGGCACACGTTTCACAAATCATAATAAGGCTTAAATTAAAATAAGTAATGTTACGCTTATCTCAATTGGTTCGGTTTTTTGCAGCTTCTCTTAGATCTTAATCTTTTTTTAAGGCGATCAAGTAACTACATGGTTAAGTATTTCAACAAAAAAAAATCATTTAATAAATAAATAGCCACCCATGATAGTTCCGCCACTGTACTGCACGTAGGTATGTCGGCGAAATCAAAAGAGAGTTCGAAAAGAACATTTCGTGATGGATTTTTGCCAGTTTCTTGTTGACGTTGATCGCGAACGAGTGTGCTTTTTGTGAAAGTCTGTTTTCGGAACGTTAGAGAAGATAAGTTTTAGTTTGATCCCAAAACTAATTTTCTCTCTGTGTTTGTGTGTCTGATTTAAAAATGTCATCTGGACTTGTGGAATCGGTGGATCGGTAGATTCGGCCCGGAGCCATTGCCAGCTCACTCACCAGACTCGACCCCATTCGATTTTTTCTTTGAGGTTACGTCAAGGACAAAGTGTTTGTGTCCGAGTGCGCTTCCGCAGCCGAGATGAGGAATCGCGTAGTGCATGTGTTTGCGACGTTGCGTGAGGAGTGTGCTCAGGACCCAGTTTCTGCTCCGTGTCCACGTTGAAACTCTGGGCCGTGCTCAGATATGCGAGCGTGCTGGCGGCGGCCACTTCGAACCCAGGGGTGAGCGACCTTAAGGTGAGTTAGTAGTAGGTACTTACATTATCGGATCTCAATGTAGGTAGGCCGAAGCGTAACCAACGAAACCCTATTACTAAGCCTCCGCTGTCCGTCCGTCCATAGGACTAGGTAATTTACGGGGGCTCGCATACAAGAAGCGTGTTTTTTGAGTTAAGATACTTACAGAACCCTTTGTTTGAGAGTCCGACTCGAACATGGCCGGCTTTGTTATCAATTCTTATCAGAATCGCGTTCGTGATTTTAAGAGAGCATGTTCCACAAGGATGTATTCCAGCGACCCATCCAAGGTGACCTTGTTTGGGTGAATTCATAGGTACAAAATTCGCGGATGGAAACCAAGCTCCAACCAAGGTCACCTTGGATTGGACATTGGATTCGGTAAGTACATCATTGTGGAACATGCTTAAGCTTATGACTCCTTAACTTCTGCGTAAACATGTCAGTTGTTGTCGGCTACGGGTGTTATTCGTCGGTACTTAGGTACTTTCTAAGTGAGTGAGGCGGTTCAGTAGTTACCTACGATACCGGATCTCAATGTAGGTACTTCAAGCTTATTTTTTATATTCAATCCTTATCTGAATCATTATTTTAAGAGATTAATCTTATGGCTCCTTCTCTTATTTCTTCAAAAACAAGTTCTTACCATCAGCAGGTTAGTATTTCTGAGTGATAAAAATGATTCATTTTATGAGATAGGTATTATTGTTGTCGGCGAAAGGCGATATTGGTAGGTACAATCAAAGTGACTTAGATAGTTCATTAGTTTATACCTACGTGAACGGATCTCAATGTAGGTACCTACTTACAAGTTTTCTTTTTTATTATCTTATCAATCCTTATCGGAATCGTGATTTTATGAGACTAAAGACATAGCTTGTCGATGCTTTTCTTCTCTTGAATTCTGCATAAACATGTTCCTACCATCATTAGATACCGTAGGTATTTCTGAGTGATTAAAAATGATTTTATGTGATATTGTGGTCGGCGATATTCTTAGGTAAGTACATTTAACGACAGAAGCTCGCGCGGCGTCGCAGCTTTGAGTGTGTTCAAGAAGTGTAGGTACGTACTCCGTACAACGCTCTCGCGCGTTTGGATCGCGTTGTTCACAATACATTGCGCGCTCGAAAATGTCAATTTCTGTAACCGATCATTAGTGAGATTAATGACTTCCACAATTTGATTAGTGGCATCAGGTGTAGCCTTTTCGCGAAGTTTGCGTTACGATGTCCCGGACACCCTGTATAGTATACGTAGTGTAATTTAATGCCCCTCTGTCGTATCAACTCTGTATTAGTATAGAGTTTAGATTTTAATTTATTTTAGGTCTATCCATATTTGTTCATTTTTATGAATGGGCACATAAATAAATCATTTGTTTTAGTTGTTTTAAAATAAGGAGTCACAATATTTTATTTCAGTTGGTTTTGTTCAAAATATTCTTACTTTTCTAATATGTGTGTTTATGTTTTCGAGCGTATGGCACTCGTGGGCTGCAGCTGAAAATCAGCGTCAGGTGGTATTCCTTGTGTTGCTGGCAACACAAGGAGCTGGCATTATGCTGAGCTGAGGCCCTTTTGGTATTAATAGTTTTAATTATTTATTTTGTTAAATTTTAAGGCGTTTTTATTTGTATAATGCCAATAAACACAATTTTCTTCTTTTCACACAAAAAACAATTATTTTTTTATTTGTACTACATATTTGTTTATACGTATACTCACATCCACCGCATATTTGATATCTTCCGGTGTTTTGATCTTAGGACTCTGAAACGATGATAATAATGTAAAAAATTTGCATGATAATAGATATTGACCGCAGGGAGGAATGGCAGCTAGGGTTGCGGAATTTGTTCTGAATGTTGAATGCAAAGGGCATTAGGAGGAACCCCGATGGGTTTTGGTCAGTAAGAATCTGCTGCCGTGGTATAACTAAAATGCCGTTTTCCAATATCTGGACTCGATCGATTTTGAACTATTGATGAGATATCAATGATAAGAAAATATCTATCGATCAGTGTTTGTGAAGTCCCAAAGCTATTCAAGGTATTGAAAATTCGGTAACACAGATCGACCGATATTTTTTTCCTCATTAATCATCAAAAGTTCAAAATCGACCAGATGTCGGATAACAGCATTTTAGTTATACCACGGCAGTCTGACACTCTTCTGCTCCGCCCAGAGCGGGAGGAGTCATTTAATAATTAAAAAAAGGGAGGTATGGCAGAGCACAAGCGCTTTTATGGGGACCCACAAGGGTCCGATGTAGACTTTTTGACGTACCCGTACCCTGGCTGCGTTACGGTAACCTCTTCGGGGAAATCGAAAGTTTCATATCTGCGATTATGGAAATACATACAGTGAAGGACGACGGTACGGTTGTCTTCTTACGTCGGGCAAGTCACCGGCCTGGGGAATCCTTCCACCACATTATTACCGGTTATAATAGTCTGGTTAACGGAGACTACGAGTATTTGCACAAGCACAACCTTGTAGCCAGGATTATCCTCCATCAACTTGCTTTTAAAACAATCTTGTGCGTAATTCCGGTCTGAACTGATGGCTAATAAAAATAAATATCTTACCACTTCGTTCATGATCGTCTCGGACACCAGAAACTGAAAGTATAATTAATTACGGTCTGATTAGAGAACGGTGGGTCTAAAAAGGCCACTTAAGGTGAATGTTACGGGTTGCTCATTGCCATTTTCCCGCGAGATGGCGCTGAAGTCAACATTTTCAGTTTTATTTTGTTTCGAGTGTAATTGGAACAATATTAAGTCGCAGAAATAATGGTGCGACAATCTGATATTCCACTTTATCGAAATTAGTCAAAATACGGCATAAAAACCCTTCTGATTCGCCATACTTCAAATCATACTTTCAATCATGTCTATGTGTGTGTAAACGGTACTATATGCGAGTTAGATAAATAGATATTATTTTCGTGAAGTATGGCGGACCTTAAGCGGAATCAGAAAGCACATCACGCTACCCGTTACTGAAAAATTTTCCCAAACAACCTCAAGGTTGTTGAAAGATGAAAATAAAATTTGACAGATTGTCGTGTGGTTAATATTTTGAATCTAATATGATTCTGCTAAAGTGGCCTTTTTAGCCCCGCAGATTAAAGTAACAAAGTTGGTAAATAAAACCCGACTACGGAAAAAACCATGACTCATATTGAGAACTGCTGAAAGATAGCGCTTAGTTGTCTTCATAAACGCTGAAAGCAATACAAAGCAATTAAATATTAACAGTTTGGTGCCTGACCTCTGTCACGCACCAAACAGTTAGACACACGCTAGCGTTTCCTAGGCCTTCCTCGGCCACGACCGACGCCCGTCCTCTGGCTCCCATCGCGTAACGACTCTGGCCCATCTATTGTTTTATTTTCCCTTTAAATTTTGCCTATGTCAACCTGGACTATAATAATAAATTGATGGATACCTCTTTCATCAAAATCGGCTCAGTATCTTATGCGCTACGGTGGAACATACGTACAAATATTCAAAGACTTCTAAAATCATAACGATTCGTGATAGCCCTCTCGCTTTTTGACTAAGCCAGCTAGGGCCAGTGCCTGCTATGGCTACGGAATAGGGAACATGCCATATTTCCATTTTTGCTATAATTTTGAAGAATTTCATCTAGAATAGACCACCGCATAAATAAGAAATGAAAACACTTTAATTTATTGCCCAAATTGCGTTTTTAAACCGACAGTTTAAATTTTTGCGCGAAAACGGAGGATGATGTCACTCCTGTCTGCTACTGGTCAAGAACTGTCTTAACTCAAAGACATAAGGCTGCCTTTTCGTTGTCATAACAGCAGTAACGTCACTAAACGCCGATTGTTGTTTTTAAATACGTTCCGTTTCACGTTACTTTAATTCATTTTTTAATAATATTAACTAAAATAAAAACATTGAAATGGCCTTTAATTTTATATATTTTTGTACTTGCTGAGCTGTAATAAACGGCTACGTAGTATAAGCTTATCGATAAAATATCGATAAATCGATGTTTTGATGGGAACACCAAAATCAATTCGATTTTTATGAACGTGGGTAAGTATCAGAGATATTAATATCTATACGTTAGTAATTTTAAAGTTGAAGAGTTTGTTTGGTTGAATGCGCCATCAGGAACAACATATTTCTTAGTAGTAGAAAACGCAACCATCTTTAAAATAGAAATAAAGAAAGCAGAAGCGTTTATTTCCGCCAAGCATGACATGAAATATGTTCGCGTTTCAGATTCGTCCGACCGCGTCATACGAATCAAAATTATTTGACGCTAAGGGACGAATCTAATGATTTAAGTACAGAGATTTATTTAAATGTTCGTGTAAATGCGCCTTAACTGATCGAACATTAAACATGTACAGTCAACAAAACTATTTGGTAAACAGGCAAAAATATTTATTTTTCCACTGGACCTGCCAATATTTATTTCTAATGTGTGCATTGTAACTTTTTAAGCTTATGACATACTCACGAGTGTGGTGTACTATAATTGTCTACTCAGCACATCCACAACATTGTTTAATAAAAGTAGTTGCAAGTTAGCTGGCTGCATACCGAATAGCTTTTTTGACTGTACCTGGTCTATGTAGGTAGGTACTGTCGTGATGCACAATCTTCTCGCCAATATGATTACTGCGGACTGACATACATACCTACCTACTACTTGTATCTCGTAACAACTATACACTAGTTCTGAATGTGTTCCATATTCTTTTTCGAAGCTCTTAATTGGGTGATAGGCGTACGAACTTATGGTATGCGATTTTTGAAATCGCAAGCTTACCCGGCTCGACATCGGTGACACTCGTGAAACCTTGCTCATTACTTAATAAAATGAATGCAATTCAATTATTTCAATAATAATAAATAAATAATAAACTTTTCTAATTTATTTAATTCGTACCTACAAAATAGAAAACAAATAACTGAAGTCAATAAAATTAACATGGTAAGTAAATGTGAAGAGATATTCCGGTCTTCGGAGCGTAAAGTATTATTTGGGGTACCGCAAGGGAGTGTTGTAGGTCCCTTTGCATTTATTTTATACATAAATGACCTACCAAAATATATTGAACGACCTATAACACTATTTGCAGACGATAGCACGATCACAATAGCTTGTAAAAATATAGAAACTTATGAGAATGAAATTAATAATAGTTTAAAACAGATGGTAAACTGGCTAGACGCAAACAATTTAAAAATAAATTTGAGTAAAACCAAAGTTGTCCATTTTAGACCACAGACCTCTAGTATTAACTTAAATATACACTATAATAATGATACCATAGAAGAAGTTGAAAATACAAAATTCCTGGGTCTCGAAATAGATAAAAAACTAGTAATGCAAGAAAATGAGTAAGGCTGCATTCGCTCTACTCTCACTATCCCCTATATTGAACACGGATGCTCTTCTGACTGCCTATTATGGGATAGCAGAATCACATTTACGGTATGGGATCATATTTTGGGGAAATTCCACTGAAAGAGAGACCGCTTTCAAGTCACAAAAAAGATGTGTTAGAGCGATGTTTAAACTTAAACACACTGACAGTTGTGTACCATACTTTAGAAACTATAAAATATTAACATTGCCGTGTCTGTACTTATTTGAAGTCGCTGTGTTTGTAAAGACAAATCCGAGTCGATTTAGACGACTATCAGATGTAGCACCCCGCAATAGACGCGATAATTGTGTGCTATGTCTGGAGAGAGCCAAGACTGCACTTATGCGCAAAAGTGTCTATTGCGTGGCACCAGTCATTTTTAACAAATTGCCGAAGACATGGAAAGAGCTTCCGCTTTCATTATTTAAAAAGAGACTCCGAAGCTTTTTAGCGGCGAAAGCATATTATAATATTAAGGAGTTCCTAATTGAAAATAATTTTTTAAGCTAGTGCATAATTCTGTATAATTAATAATTCGGTATTTTAAAATTGAATTTAATGTGTAATAATTTTATAATTGTATTTAGTTTTAAGTTGTTATTTTTTAAATCTTTTGCATGCCTACGTGGTAAAATATGGCTGTACTTTTATATGTTTTTTGTCATCGTTTGAGGTTACCCATATTTGCAAAATAAAGTTATCTTTATCTTTAATAATATATATATTAAAATAATAAATACACTAATATCAATGCAGAAAATGCCAGCGAATAAACAACATAAAAAAAAACTATAAATGTAATTTTATCCAACAATAAGTATGTAGATAATTATAGTAAAATGTATAAAATATTTAATAATAGGTAAAAGATAGACATGAAATAATTAAACACATTTTTTACAAGAATAGTTACTCGTATTAAAAAACGCTCTTCCTCTCTCCTAATGATTTTAAGTTTTGCTGTGCCCGAGACAGCATTGGCGTATCTAGGGATTTTTTCTAGGAGGGGCCTGGCTCTCAACCTGAGATGCAATGCCCAAAGATAAATTATATATATTTTGAAAAAATCAAACACTTTTACACGTCAAGAAAAATCGCTGCGGTGTGCTCGATCAAAAATGGAATTTGGAAGGCCCAGGTCCCATAATCAGGCGCGGTCGCAGCTATAAACTTTGGGAGGGGTCAGTCACATGAATAGTACTCGTACCTAAACTGAGTCGAAAAATTTATAAAGTCATGAAAGTAACAGGAGACGTCTGGGGCAAATCCAGCCCAAAAAAGTTGCTTTTGTGACTTTTGCAGAAAACATTAACCCAAAGAGAACGTACAACATGCGAGCGCTGCGGGCTCGAAAATTTTAAGCACCTTGTCTCGGATATCTTAGATTTTTTCCTATCATAACACAGATACACGTTTAAGCCTTAGTCGGAGAAGTAAGGATGCTAGAGTTAGCGAAGCGAGCTCGAAAAATTTTAGTGCGATTTCTTGTTTCGGATAGGTTACATTTTCTTTTTATCACCCATACGTATATTTTTTTGTCGACTTAAGCGTAACCCGGAGAGCGAAGGATGCTAGGGCGAGCGAAGCAAGCCCCGAAAAATTTTAGTTCCATGACTCAGAAATGCTTATTTTCTTCTTATCCTTACATACATACACATGTTTTTATGTCAACTTTGTGTTTTCAAGCTGGTTTTCAAGCGAAGCGAGCCCGAAAAATATTAAGTTCCAAAACTCAGAAACGCTATAAGATTTTCTCCTTATCACACATTTTACGGATGTTTTTTTTTGTCAATGGAAGCGTAAATTAGAGCGGGCAAAGTGGGCCCGAAAAAAAAATTTGTTCACTGTCTCGAATAAGCTACATTTTCTTTATATCATACAAACATTTTTCTTTGCACAATATGGATGATACAACGAGTGAAGTGAGCTCGAAAATTTTAGCATCCCACCTCGGAATATTGGTTAATTTTTTTATTTACCATGCTTACAATCATCGAAGTTACTTACTTGACTTTAACATAAAACTTGCATAAATGTCCTCTATAAAATCTTTCGCCTAGATATCTTCTATATATATAAAAATGAATTGTTGTTCGTTAGTCTCGCTAAAACTCGAGAACTGCGAGGCCGATTTAAATAATTATTTTTTCGTTAGTTTTGCCAGAATACAGGGAAGGTCTAAAAACAAAAAAAAGGGTAGGTAGGGTAGGTAGAGTAGCCCGTTGACGGGACGAAGCCGCGCGGGTCAGCTAGTTTCAAATAAAGATTCTAAATTTGCTGAAGTCTTTAGCCAGTTAAATAATATTGCAGTTTCCCATATCGGTGGTGTTTGTACTGCTGGCCTAAGCAAGTGAGAGGGCTTTTAGAACTTGATGAATGAAAAAAATGTTTTGAGATATCTATTTTGGATATTGCCAGTAAGTTGAGACAGCTGATTTATGTAGGAGAATACTTCTGTAAGCTAATTTGTTTTCTAAAAATAGTTTTGCCAAAAATCTTGCAACCTGTACACCTTCAGGCGCTTTAGGGTTTATTTTATTGGTGTCACACCAGGATAACCACCTTTTAAATGGGGCCTTATATATGTTAAAGTAGATGTCCGCCAACTACTTTTTAACATGTTTTGTTCCTGCATAGTCCAGTGAGAGATTTGGTTGGCCCACCCCCAATTTTCCAGGCCAGGAGGGTCAATTTGACCACTTGTGCAGGGCAGTTGCCTGTAGTCCGATCTATTAAGACATTATACCAGTCTCTGGAATCTAATGTTACTTACCTTGGTACGACAGTCGTTTCTCTTGACGCGGATAGGTCTACGTCTGGGACACCCCACACTTTGAATATAGCCTCCGTGGCTTGGGGCAGAAGAAGCCACTTTGGTACTTGGCGACTCCTTGAGAGACGATCCGCAATTCGGTTTAGCCTCCCCGGGAGGTAAGTGGCTGAGAGAGTTAAATGTAACTGCTCTGCAAGTTTTAGGAGCCTGGTTGTCAGCCTTAGTAGTGCAAGGGAATGTGTCCTCCTCGTTTCTGAGGTATGCAACAAGAGTCCTGTTGTCGGACTGAACAAGTATGTGTGCATCTTGTAGAGTCATCCGCTGACTGTTTATGGCTGCAAATACGGCATACATTCCTTTTATATTTAAATGCCAGGGTTTTTGGAATGGAGTCCACTTTCCTGATTAAGTGTTGTTTAATTGGGCTCCCCACCCTGAGTCTGCTGCATCCGTGGTCAAGAAGTGAGTCACACTTTTCTTGACTATTGGTGTTGAGCTATATTCTATGGCTTTTAACCACCATTATAGGTTTTGCTGAACAGGTAGAGGAGGAGATTTTTTCTTTCTCGTGGTCTGTTTTGTTTGAATAGTTTTAAAAACAGTTGCATTCTGCGACAATGTAGTCGATCTCCTGTTACTGCATAATTTACAAAGTTCAGCAAATCTAATACACTTTGAGCTTCTCGCAGATAACTGTTTCCATCGCACAACATTTTGGAATAAATAGTTTTATTTTTAGTGTCTTTTTGGACGGATGTTTTGTCGAGTATTTTATCATAAAATTAGCTCAGACAAAAATTGTAGATCAGATAATTATCTATAAAAAATGTCTAAATATTTTTTTTCCTAAGAGCAACCGTTTTTGAGATATAACGATTACAAAAGTTGAAAGAGTTGTAACCAGGACTAGCAATTCAAGATTGTAAAGCTTTTTTGTAACGAATGACATTCCAAGAAAGGGTATCAAATTTTTGAAGGTTGGCCAGTTCTTGTAATCGTTCTTTGTCAGCGTGTGGAATAATTGCTTTTTCGTCAAACTCTGTACCAAGCTCTCCTAAAGAGTTTATACGATGAAGTTGTCGGATTTCTTCTTTCAAGAAACTCGATGTGTGATGGTGTCAGATCGCGATCTTGTTGTTCAGGTAATTGATCTGATTGGCTAGGATTAGTGGATAGAAGAGGTAAGTTAGTTAAATCTATATACTAATATATAAAGCTGAAGAGTTTGTTTGTTTGTTTACTTGAACGCGCTAATCTCTGAAAGTACTGGTTCGATTTGAAAAATTTTTTCAGTGTTATATAGCCCATTTATCGAGGAAGGCTATAGGCTATATATCATCACGCTAAGGAACACACTACTAATAGGAGCGGAGCAGTAATGAAAACTTGTGATGCAAAAGAAGTTGTGCGAAACAACTAGTAACTAGATATAAACCCTACCTGTTGAATAAGTGTCTCTACCCGTGGGTCCGAACATGTCTGGATTTGTTTGTACTTAAGTGCCACTTTACGTCTTTTGTTGGGCGGAGGTGAAGCTATGCCTTCCTCATCCTCCGAGGATGAAGAAGATGATGATGACGAGTCATCAAGTCTCACCCTATTCGAATACTCCATCCGGAGCATCAACATTCGGATTTGGTTCACCTCCGACACTCACCCGCACAATTTCGTCCGGATTCATTATGAAAACACTACTATAATGGAAAAAAACACTACACGTTTACTAAATAAACGCTTTGTGCTACTTTAATACAATCAATTATTGTATTTTACCACTTTTTTTTAAACTTTGGAAAAAATTTCGATGCAATATCAGCATGTACATATATTATGTATGTCTCTCTATTAATATTATTTATGATGTTTGTACACTGACCGCCCTAAATCTAACTTCTTTAGTTCAGTCCATCCAAAGGTTGTCTGTAAGAGATTGCCCTGTGCGATAAGACCGCCCATTGTACACTAGTTTTATAAGTGTTTTACTGTGCTTGTTATGAGGTGTACAATAAAGTATATAATAATAATAATAATAATAAATTTACAAACGCTATGACATCAACAACTTCCTGTCAAGCGTCCTTCTCGATTGGAAAGGGACGCACGCTGGTGAAAGAGAGAAACGGGTATAAAACCATTGGAAATTCGGTAAGTTTTAACCATAGATACCATAGATTTAAGGCGAGTTTACATCAGCTTTCTTCATTTCAATGCTGTTTGTCTGCATAAAAAATATTGTATATTTTAGTCCGTCAGTACGATTATCGAAAAATATTGGATACGTATTTATCTGTAGGCTTCCTAGATAAAAGGAAGATCCTGACTGTTTATTTTACGTTAGTCTACCATAGTGGCCCAATGCTGGGCAAAGGCCTCCCCTTTCTCCTATCAAACCTCTCCGTCTTGCGTAATCTCTGGCCAAGTTTGCCCTGCGAATCTGTTTTTTTTTTATTTGTGATGGGTTTGCTCTCGACTCTAGTCTAGGTCAGAGATGACAGAGACAAAGTCTACGATGGAGCCAGCTTACCCAGAAGGAACCTGTTCAATCTAAGGGACTGACTCCACGAGCGAGAGAATCGCGGCGAGTTGACGTTTTTTCATACATCGAATCTCTGCGATAAAATCGCCGTGTGGAGACACGTTCATAGAGTTGTTATAGAAATACGGGGCACGGACGATTACATCACCGCGATTCTCCCGCTCGTGGAGACGGCTCCTAACTTTGAAGAGACTAGGGTTAAGCATAAGCGTTTGGAAAAACAGATAATGGCAGAGAATTCCACTCCTTTGCTTGTCGCATTACAAAAGACGTTCGGAAACGCATAGTGTGAATTGGTGAAATAGCAAAAAGGTTGGGATGGTAAGTTGCAGTGCGTCTGGATGTCAGATGGCAGAAGGGGGTCGGTAGGATGAGGTCGTAGAGTTCTTGGGCACACTCACTGAAGTACACAATCTGTAGAATTCCGTCAAGCAGGCAACCGTGCGACGATGAGCCAAGCTGTGTAGCTTAGCATCCACCAGTTTTACGTCGCTGATGAGCCTCTTAGCTCTGCGTTCCACCGAGTTGAGTGTAGCAAGCTGGTATTTAGCTGAACTATCCCAAAGGTGGCTGCAATACTCCATACAGGATCGGACTTGTGCTTTGTATAGGGTAAATAGCTGTAGGATTCCCAGCTTTTTGGCCGCAGTTTGGGCTTTGGACTCAATGGTGGGGCCGAAATTGAGACTTATGTCAACTCCATGCCTGGAAGCTTGAGCAGATCCGTCACAGGAACATATGTACCCCGAAAAGTAGGAGTTTGGTCATAACAACTACTTTTTGCGGTAAAAAGACACGCCTGAGTTTTGGTGGCATTTAAAAGTGATCAGATTGTCACAACCCCATTGGGAGACAAGGCTTAAGGTCAATTTGTCCACTCTACCATGGTCTTTCTCAAGGCACGAACTTCATCTCTGCTGTATGTTGCGCTGGACAACTATCTCTTTGAAACCGCTTTCATCTGCGTACCCAACAAGACCAGGCTGAAGTAGGTCATTGACGTGCAGCAGGAAAAGAGTTGCAGAGAGAACAGACCAGAGGTCAGCGGAGCAACCGTCAACGACTACTTGGATCGACCGTACAAAAATCAGGAACTATACTTCATGCCATAAGCAGGAAACTTGCTGAGTACTGACACGGCAAATGCTTCGCCTTTCTTTCGATGGATGGTTAGATCGTCTCACCACTTTTGCAGCGCTCTACTTCGACCACGAGACCACGACTATTACATGTTTTACTATCCAATCTCTCTCTTCAGTCGCGAACTCAAGACAGAGTGGCCATGGCTTATGATGATGTCGGACTGTCACGGTTATTTGCGAGTACGGCAGCCCTCGCCATGCATTCCCAAAGGCTTCTGTTGTAGGTATCGCGAGAGCATGGCGCAATGGAGCATTTTGTGGTGCTGGACGTGTCCGAAATATTTAAGTGTTCGTGTGTCTTTCATCAATGTATTAATATAATTTATTTATCACTATCGAGGTTACTTACATCGTACGTGATTTTTTCGCCGGTCCCGACGGACACAGGTTGCGCGGTCTCCGTGCCTGTGGGCGGTCTGCCTTGCGCGTAGTTGGTCCACGTATCCGACGGACGACTGTACCCCTGCGCAACGTAAACGAGGTCAAGCTATGATGTTTCTAGTGAGCGTGGCGTAGCTTGGGTATGGATAACACCCGGTTGGGATAGTGTGGTGTCACCTTCGATAGATATCATTTCATTGCAACAATTATGCTGCAGGAATTGATTTCTGTAACAGTAGGCAAGGTTGCGGCCCATGATTTCGGGGGATGAGAGGCGAGGACATTATAAGTACCACGCAATTTTGAACTGTAGAAATTGCCCGGATTTACGTATACTCACCACATCTGCATAGCTCTGGTTTTTGCCGGTCTGCTCGTGCGTGGCGGCAGGTCCTGAGCGGACCGTGCTGAGCTCCAGCTCGTTGCAGTCATCTGCCCCCTGCAGCAGTACGCCCGAGTGACGTCACACATGTATACTCACCACATCCGCATAGCTCTGGTTCTTGCCGGTCTGCTCGTGCGTGGCGGCAGGTCCTGAGCGGACCGTGCTGAGCTCCAGCTCGTTGCAGTCATCTGCCCCCTGCAGCAGTACGCCCGAGTGACGTCACACATGTATACTCACCACATCCGCATAGCTCTGGTTCTTGCCGGTCTGCTCGTGAGTGGCGGCAGGTCCTGAGCGGACCGTGCTGAGCTCCAGCTCGTTGCAGTCATCTGCCCCCTGCAGCAGTACGCCCGAGTGACGTCACACATGTATACTCACCACATCCGCATAGCTCTGGTTCTTGCCGGTCTGCTCGTGCGTGGCGGCAGGTCCTGAGCGGACCGTGCTGAGCTCCAGCTCGTTGCAGTCATCTGCCCCCTGCAGCAGTACGCCCGAGTGACGTCACACATGTATACTCACCACATCCGCATAGCTCTGGTTCTTGCCGGTCTGCTCGTGCGTGGCGGCAGGTCCTGAGCGGACCGTGCTGAGCTCCAGCTCGTTGCAGTCATCTGCCCCCTGCAGCAGTACGCCCGAGTGACGTCACACATGTATACTCACCACATCCGCATAGCTCTGGTTCTTGCCGGTCTGCTCGTGCGTGGCGGCAGGTCCTGAGCGGACCGTGCTGAGCTCCAGCTCGTTGCAGTCATCTGCCCC
The DNA here is from genome assembly GCA_950371165.1 of Lacanobia oleracea. Classification (NCBI taxonomy): domain Eukaryota; kingdom Metazoa; phylum Arthropoda; class Insecta; order Lepidoptera; family Noctuidae; genus Lacanobia; species Lacanobia oleracea. The sequence continues at coordinate 27,625,699 of OX493388.1, read as the reverse complement.
CTGCAGCAGTACGCCCGAGTGGCGTTCCTCCCGAGTCTCGAGTGCCACGCTGGGCTGGTGGAACAAAACAAGAAATGAAGGAAGTGTCCATAAGTACTACAATACAGGCTTAAAAATGAAAAGGAATATTTTTCAATGACCACCAAAAAATTTTCAAGGCATCTACGAGTAGTATTAACCTAAGACACGATTTTTACAAATACTCTCCCAAAAGAGAAAATAATATACGTAGATACAGAGTTTAATAGAATTTGAACTGGCCTTACCTGTGGGATCGCAAGGTGGTTAATACCGGGTACCTTGCTGGTTTCAATGCGCAGCATATACCACAGGTCGATGACCCCGATTTCATCCCGGCTGTCCAGATTGTCGGTCACACCAAGGCCAGTGCTCAGCATTTGTGGTCCTGCCACCTGGACACGATATCGAGCACATGGAATAACACACTCAATTTGATTTGAAACAAAGTTTTCATTTCATTGCATCCACCGATTTCTATATCGCTAAATTAGATAAGTACCTAGTTGAATTAGTGAAATGGAACGTTTCTGAAGAATCTGATTTGAAGCAGTTTTATAGTCAAAAGTCATAAGTCAAAGTCTACTGAACGTAGTTGTAGAGTCGTTCTCCAGACAATATCAGTCTATCTTTTGTTATCTAATTACTTGGCTATATTTTTTTTCTCAGACATGCTTGGAAATTTGAGCATTATTTTGACAACCTTCTTCGAGATAAAAAGAAATTGCTGTACTGGCCAAACACATGCGAGCAGCGGCCGGAAAAAGTTGTATAAAAATCCATATCTGTGTGGTTTAGCGGCCAAATAAATTACATAGTAAATAAACTCACAACTGTCGTGTAATTTAAAAATTGATCGATCTTTAACTCCGAAACATGGCAACTAAGGAGATAATTACCAAAGGTTTTATAAAAATTTGGACCTGGCTTGCAAATAGAAAGCTGATTATTGAAAAAAAAAAACAAATGCAGTTTGCATTGCATTTTGAAAAGTAATTGTATTTAATTCTCTGCGTATTATTTGAGAATAGTACTATACAAGCCTTGGCCACACCTAGGCATTGATCTCACCACAGTGCTTCTTTTGCTTAATGCACGAGAGTGCATTTGTTGTTTTTTTTCAATAATCAGCTTTCTATTTGCAAGCCAGGTCCAAATTTTTATAAAACCTTTGGTAAGTTACCTCCTTGGCTGCCATGTTTCGGAATAAAAGATCGATCCATTTTTAAATTACACGACAGACATAAGTTTACTATGAAATTCATTTGGCCGCTAAACACGACAGATGGATTTTCATACGACTTTTGTCGGCCGCTGCTCGCATGTATTTGGCCAGTACAGCAATTTTGATTTATCTCAAAGAAGGTTGTCAAAATAATGGTCAAATTTCCAAGCATGTTTGAGAAAATACATTTCCCTGTAGGGCCGTCTCTTACGAACGATAAGTCGTGAGAAAGAAGCGGATCTGAATAATTTCTTATCATATAAGCCTTCTGTATAAAATACTAGCTGATCCGCACAATAGGGAATATGCATACGATTTTTTTATTTGTAAAATGAAATACTTACTAGCTGTAGTAAACAATCATGTAATTATTTTTTAAATACCTTCATCAGCGATGAAGTTATAAAGCTTCAAAGATTACAATCAGAAAGAGAAGTCCGATGTAAAATTTGACGTCATCGTCCATGACGCCTATACAGCTGCCATAGAAAACAGCGTTTTCGCGAATGGGACAGATATATTTGCTTAAAATAATCATATCTCCTTCGTTTTTCGAGTAATCTTGATTCTATTTTCACTGTTAGTATTATATTATTGTATATTTTTGGAGCAATTGAATAGATGATAAATATGTTTTTCATGCATATTCCCTATTTAGTACGCGTCACATTTTTCGATTTAAATGCTTCCCTCATATTGGTTGCAACAAAAAATAGCGAAATCAGCGCGTTCTCAATAAATGGGCTACCAAACACTAAAAGATTTTTTCAAGTCGAACCAGCAGTTCTTGAGATTAGGTTGTTAAACCAATCAAACAAACTCTCCAGCTTTATAATGTCAAGTATAGATATGGTGGTGATGCTGTGGTTACGATGATTGAGTATTATCTTTTATAAAGTAAATTCTAACCAATGCTATGGACATGTCGGCCCTCGTGTTTGTGTTTAACAGTGCGTCTCTGAGCGGTAAAGAGCAGCTTGCAAAGGGCTGATCCTCTTGGCCCAACTTGCAGATGATGATCGGCATCCGCTCCTGGTATTGAAGGAAAAAACTTATTACAAAAAAATACAACCGACTTCCAAATAAAAAACACGACAAAGTAAGAGATAACTTTAATTTTGGAAGTCGGTGTTTTTGGTAGTTTATTCGTATTTCGTGGTACGCCACACCTAATACAACTACTGGAAAATGGCAGGAAAACAAAATACGCAATTTCTATTACTTGGATGACAAAGAAAAATCATCCAAGTAAACGAATTCCAGCTATTTTAATTTAAAACCCAAACTTCCTAACCGATTTTGATAAATTTTCTATGGGACCAATCGGGAAGTAAATCTTTAAACTCAACGGATACTATATATATTATAGTTCAGGCGTGTGAGCGCAAACACAGGTGCATTCCTTCTTCGATCACTCTCATATTCCGATGGGATGGCAGCCCGACACGATCGGAGAGAGATCTGGTGCAGGAGCCGTTGGTCCTAGAAAGCAACTTCTGTCGTACAAGTAAAGAACTATGTTGGTAGAAAGTAACAATTTGATGGAAGACACAGTTACGTAGCAAGACGGATACAAGAGACTGAGTTACGAAAAGAAGAGCATCTTCAGGTATACAAGTAAAGAACTGAGTTGGTAGATAACAATGATTTGTTAGAACATACAGTTACGTAGCTAGACGGATACAAGGGACTGGGTTACGAAAAGAAGAGCATCTTCTGGTATACAAATTGAGAATTAAGTTGGTAGTAAGTAACAATTTTATAGAAGACACAGTTACGTAGCTAGATCGATACAAGTGACTGGGTAACGAAAAAAAGAGCATCTTCTGGCATACAAGTTGAGAACTAAGTTGGTAGACAACAATGATTTGTTAGAACATACAGTTACGTAGCTAGACGGATACAAGGGACTGGGTAACGAAAAGAAGAGCATCTTCTGGCATACAAGTTGAGAACTAAGTTGGTAGACAACAATGATTTGTTAAAACATACAGTTACGTAGCTAGACGGATACAAGGGACTGGGTAACGAAAAGAAGAGCATCTTCTGGCATACAAGTTGAGAACTAAGTTGGTAGACAACAACGATTTGTTAGAACATACAGTTACGTAGCTAGACGGATACAAGGGACTGGGTAACGAAAAGAAGAGCATCTTCTGGCATACAAGTTGAGAACTAAGTTGGTAGACAACAATGATTTGTTAAAACATACAGTTACGTAGCTAGACGGATACAAGGGACTGGGTAACGAAAAGAAGAGCATCTTCTGGCGTACAAGTTGAGAACTAAGTTGGTAGATAACAATGATTTTTAAGAACATACAGTTACGTAGCTAGACGGATACAAGGGACTGGGTAACGAAAAGAAGAGCATCTTCTGGCATACTTGAGAACTAAGTTGGTAGACAACAATGATTTGTTAGAACATACAGTTACGTAGCTAGACGGATACAAGGGACTGGGTAACGAAAAGAAGAGCATCTTCTGGCATACAAGTTGAGAACTAAGTTGGTAGATAACAATGATTTGTTAGAACATACAGTTACGTAGCTAGACGGATACAAGTGACTGAGTAACGAAAAGAAGAGCATCTTCTGGCATACAAGTTGAGAACTAAGTTGGTAGATAACAATGATTTGTTAGAACATACAGTTACGTAGCTAGACGGATACAAGTGACTGGGTAACGAAAAGAAGAGCATCTTCTGGCTTACATGTTGAGAACTAAGTTGGTAGATAACAATGATTTGTTAGAACATACAGTTACGTAGCTAGACGGATACAAGGGACTGGGTAACGAAAAGAAGAGCATCTTCTGGCATACAAGTTGAGAACTAAGTTGGTAGACAACAATGATTTGTTAGAACATACAGTTACGTAGCTAGACGGATACAAGGGACTGGGTAACGAAAAGAAGAGCATGTTCTGGCATACAAGTTGAGAACTAAGTTGGTAGATAACAATGATTTGTTAGAACATACAGTTACGTAGCTAGACGGATACAAGTGACTGGGTAACGAAAAGAAGAGCATCTTCTGGCATACAAGTTGAGAACTAAGTTGGTAGATAACAATGATTTGTTAGAACATACACTTACGTAGCTAGACGGATACAAGTGACTGGGTTACCAAAAGCAGAGCATCTTCTGGCATACAAGTTGAGAACTAAGTTGGTAGAAGATAACAATTTGATGGAAGACACAGTAACGTAGCTAGATCGATACAAGGGCCTGGGTTACGAAAAGAAGAGCATCTTCTGGCTTTCAAGTTGAGAACTAAGTTGGTAGTAAGTAACAATTTGATAGAAGACACAGTTACGTAGCTAGATCGATACAAGTGACTGGGTTACGAAAAGTAGAGCATCTTCTGGTACACAAGTAAAGAACTAAGTTGGTAGATAATAATGGTTTGTTAGAACATACAGTTACGTAGCTAGACGGATACACGGGACTGGGTTACGAAAAGAAGAGCATCTTCTGGCATACAAGTTGAGAACTAAGTTGGTAGAGAGTAACGATTTGTTAAAACATACAGTTATGTAGCTAGATCGATACTGTGTGTAACTGACTGGGTTACGAGAAGAATAGCATCTTCTGGCATACCCATGGCATGGCATACATCTTTGATCCCTGTCGAAAGCGGTCGAAACGAATTTCTGTGAACCTACTTTGCCTCCAATGTTGAAACCTGATGGGTCGCTGGCTCACTCTGCAAGTGAGAAAGCAAATTTAAAAAGGGTATTAGTAACCAATGATGGGTTCAGGTCGTCTTGCCCACCAGGCTGGCAACGCATGCACACTACTCAATCGTCATGACCGCCACTTAACTTAAAACATTCCCATTATCATCATCATATCAGCCGAAAGACGTCTACTGCTGGACATAGGCCTCCCAAAAGTGTCGCCACAACAAGCGGTCCTGTACATCTCGCATCCCACCAGGACATCGGTCCACCTTGTGGGAGCCTTTTCAACGCTGCGTTTTCCGGTACGCGGTCGCAACTCCAGAACTTTTCGGCCCCATCGACCTGCTTGCGTGCAATGTGCCCTGCCCACTGCTATTTCAGTTAGGCGATCGTTAGGGCTATGTCAGTAACAGTAAGTTGGTTCTCTTACGAATACAACATTCTACTAACTTTAAACGCATATCTCATACTCACATATTTTAAATAGTTTAGGAAGTGCTCGGTGACTTTGATTTCATACTCTGTGGAGAAGTCAAAGAGCATGACGCGTTCAGCACGTATGCGCGCCATCGTCACGGTTTGGTCGTAGAACTTCCATTTCAGGACCAGGTTCGTGTCGCGCGAGCTCAGAACAGCCTATGTCGTGAAGGGAGTTGGATTAGTCAGTTGGAGTTGATTTTTAAACTTAAGTGGGCACCGAAGAAATTATAGGTACGTACGTGTCATCCAGTGCTGCAACATTAATAGTTAACCTGTATAAAAAGTAATATATTTTTTAACATGTTACTATAATTATATAGTAACATGTTAAAAAATATTATTCGTCCGGTCCGGTTTTTTGTGGTTTTTTTATATCCATCAATTTTAATAGGAACTCTAAACGTTCCACACGACAAAATATACGTACACACGCACATGCGTTGCGACGTGACGATATTCTCATTTTTCTGCATCACAGCCCATAACAACCGATTTCACTAACCTTTTTCACAACGGCACATATTCTGCTTGTGATGTAGGTAATTCTATATTTTATATTCATAGCAATAAGTGGGTATGTACAACTTTGCATGTGTGAGCCAGTCTCTCAATAAATCTGTTACGCGATTGACGTGGTTTTACTGCCGCCGATTCCCCGGGGTTCCAGTGTCCGGAGATCCTTCAGTGGCGACGATTAAGTGATTACACGCGTGTAAATTTTATGTTGCGACCAGAAAACTCTAAAGGTGCGGTGTAAAGTTACATAACGGACTCAAAATGGCGGTTGGAAAGATCGGTGCGTTTGACCTAACAAAAGACAATTGGGACACGTATGTGGATCGATTAGATCAATACTTTATTGCCAACAGTGTAAAAAGTGAATTAAAAGTCGCAACTTTAATTACGGTCGTTGGTAATAGTGCATATGAGTTAATGGTTAATTTATGCACACCCGTTAAACCATCCACAAAGACTTATTCGGAGTTAATAGCGGTAATGAAAGGACACTTAAACCCCAAACCGTGTATGCTCGCTGAGAGGTTCAAATTTCGGCAACGGATTCAAAAACCTGGTGAAAATATCGCGACGTACTTCTCGGAGCTTAAAAGACTGAGTAAAGATTGTTCTTTTACGGCGGACAGTTTAAAAGAAAATATGAGAGATCAATTTGTGTGCGGCTTAGTAAACGATGACATTCGGCAGAAGTTGTTTACTGAAGACGACAGCATCAGTATCGACCGGGCGTATAAGCTGGCCTTATCGATGGAGGCGGCTGAGACAAACGCGGCAATAGTGGAAGACGGTACGAGAAGAAGGACCGGCGGCAGTGCAGCGGATGCGGAGTCCATACCCGTTCATAAGATCGGGCATGACGGCGGCGGAGGAAGGCGCGGGGCGTTGGGAGGCGGCGGCGGCGGCGGCTATCGGCCGGCCGCGAGGCGAAACACTCGCTCGACGCGTGACTCACGACAATCCGGCGGCGGCGGTCCAAGTACTACAGGCGGAGCGGGTTACAACTTACTTCGAGCGGGCACTAAAAATGAGGAATGCAAAGTCTGTGGAGGCAAACACAATTCGAATACGTGTAAATTCAAACTTTATGTGTGTAGAATTTGTACCCAGGAGGGACATTTGAAGAGGATGTGTCCGAAGTTGACCAAGAATAATTTCTTAAATAACATACAAGAAAACGGGCATGGCAACGACGACAGGTGTGGCGCTTACTCGACGGGGAGCGACAGTGACGAGGTAATAGTACCTATTAATCGCTTATCACTTGGACAGTGTGAACCTATTATGATTTCTGTAAGTGTGCACGGTTGTGACTTAAAAATGGAATGTGACACGGGGAGTGCAATCTCGTGCATTAATTACCAATTATATCAGGAAAAGTTTTCCAGTTTAAGTATTAAACCCACTAAGTTAGTTTTAAGATATTACACGGGTGAACTAGTTAGGCCTGTAGGTGTTATTAAACCCGTTGTTAAATATAATAATACTGAAAAGATATTGGATTTATATGTTATTGACAATGGAAATACCGTTTTAATAGGTAGACAGTGGTTAGCGGAGCTAAATATATTGGTGTCGACTATGCATTATAATAAAGTCAAGAATAATCGGAATTTGGATTTTAATTTCTCGGAATTCAGTTCCAGATACCGTGAGGTGTTTGCGGATGGCCTGGGGCGGTTCACGGGAGGACAAGTGAGCATCCACGTGCGCGAGGGGGTGCGGCCGATGTTCCTGCGCGCACGCCCGTTGGCGTACGCGCTGCGGGAGCCGGTTGAGCGCGCACTGGAACAGCTGGTACGCGACGACATCCTCACTCCCGTCCACCACTCAGACTGGGCAACACCAATCGTGCCAGTAGTCAAGAAAGATGGTACCATTAGAGTCTGTGCCGATTTTAAACTAACCTTGAACAAAGTGTTAGAAGTCGACCGTTATCCATTACCTAAGGTAGAAGATCTTTTGTCTCGGTTGCACGGAGGCGAAAGATTTAGTAAAATCGATTTGTCACAGGCATACGCTCAGTTTGAACTGGATGATACTAGGAGATACGCGGTAATTAACACACATAAGGGGCTTTTCATGTATAAACGATTAGTGTATGGGCTGTCGTCGAGCCCAGGAATATTTCAACGATGTTTAGAACAATTGTTTGCAGATATACCCCACGTAGGAGTTTTTTTAGATGATATTATTATAACAGGAAAGGACACACCCCAACACTTAAGTAGCCTACATAAAGTTTTTGAACGCCTGAAGTCGAGTGGCTTGAAAGTAAAAAAAGAAAAATGATCTTTCTTTGTGGAATCGCTCGAATATTTAGGGTATGTAATAAGTAAGCAAGGTGTTCACACGTGCAAAGATAAAGTGGAAGCAATTGTTAAAACTCCGATACCGAGGAACGTATCGGAGTTGAAAGCTTTTATTGGGATGGTCATGTATTATGGAAAGTTTATAAAAAATGTAAGTACGATCCTTACACCATTGTATAATTTGTTGCGTGCCGGGGTGAAGTACGTATGGAGCGATGCTTGTGAGGTAGCCTTTGCTCGGGTTAAGCGGGCACTGAGCACGAGTGAAGTGCTTGTGCATTACTCCCTGGAGCTACCGCTTGTGCTGACGACAGACGCTAGCGCCACGGGGATAGGCGCCGTCATCTCGCACATCACGACGGAAGGCGAACGCCCAATCGCATACGCGTCACGCACACTTACCTCCGCGGAGAGATCGTATGCTCAAATAGACAGGGAGGCATTAGCGATTATATACAGTGTTAAAAAATTCCATCAGTACTTGTACGGTAGGAAGTTTACTTTAAGAACAGACCACAAACCCTTAACATACATTTTCGGGAATAAAGTAGGCATTCCGGTTATGGCAGCTTCCAGGTTACAAAGGTGGGCAATAATATTAACAGGTTATTCGTATGATATAGAATATGTTGCGTCTGCTAAAAACTGTGCCGACGCATTGTCGCGACTGTCTCAACCAACTGATAAGAATAAAATCGGGCGTGAATATACCTATTTAAATTTTGCAGAAAGTTTTTTGCCGGTGACGAATGATGATGTACGTCTAGCAACTGCGCGGGATCAGGTGCTTAGTAGAGTGATGGTGAGCGTACAGTCAGGGTGGCCGTCGCATTGCACAGACGAACTGATGAAACCGTACTTTAATAGGCGACACGAGTTATATGTGGAACGGGGTTGTATTATGTGGGGCTATAGAATTGTTGTACCACCGACGCTTCGGGACACAATACTAAAAGAGCTTCATGTTAGCCACATGGGCATAGTTAAGACCAAGTCGATGGCACGAAGTTTTGTGTGGTGGCCCAATATAGACGCAGATATCGAATCGACATGCCGCTCTTGCGAAACATGTGCGATGGAAGCAGCTGCGCCGCCGCAGGCTGCACCACGTAGTTGGCCGTATTTAATCCAGCCGTGGAGTAGATTACATGTAGACTTTTTAGGCCCATACCAGGGAAAAACGTTTTTCGTAGTTATAGATTCCAGTACAAAGTGGATTGAAATTTTTGAAATGAATAAAACAAATGCTTCGGCAGTCATTAAGGTTATGAGGTCATTATTTGCGCGATTTGGTTTGCCTTTGGAGGTTGTATCCGACCAGGGCCCACCATTTACTAGTACGGAGTTAGGAGAATTCTTAAAATTGAACGGTATTAAGCAGTCGTATTCCCCAGTATATCATCCAGCTTCAAACGGGGCAGCAGAAAATGCCGTCAAATTGTGTAAGCGAACAATAAAAAAGGCAGTCCGAGAGGCAGTAGACATCGACTCAGCTTTACAGACATACCTACTAGCGTATAGAAATAGTATTCAAAGCACTACAGGGGAAAGTCCCGCCATGCTGTTGCAACGTAGGCCGTTGCGTTCCCGGTTAGACCTTTTGCGCGCAGACCGCGCGCGTCAGGACCGGGTGGAAGGGGTGCAGCGTCAGCAGTCAACGAGTTCGGGCACTGAACTATTGCAACACACCGTTGGTGATACGATATGGGCCAGGAACTACGGTAGCAATGACAAGTGGTTAAAAGGAACGGTAGTAAACCAACAAGGTTCACGTAGTTATGTAGTAAACAGCGATGATGGTCGACTTCTCACACGGCATAGCGATCAAATTAGGCATAGAACTCGACGTTCAAGTAGAATGTACCCAGACGTAAGGTCCGAGGGACAAGTCAGTGGGGATGTCGTTGAACCGCAACAGCAACAGCTGTCTCCAAGTATATCAGAGCCAAGGGTTCGTGAGGGGACGAGTAGGGGCGAAGTCGGGGGCGACGGCCCAGTAATGAGTGACGCGGTGGATACAGCAGTCACTAAGACCTCACCAACCCGTAAGGCACCATCGTCTCCACCAGTC